>OX381721.1:4142827-6814624 GCA_947462335.1 Harmothoe impar | reverse complement strand
CTCAAAGCCAGATACCTCAGAAACTAGCTCGGGACCCCCCTATTTTCTTACACCATTTGAGACTACTTATATCATGGGCCTCATGGCAAAAATCCTGACGAAATCTAAATGCTTCTAGACTATGGGGTCTACCCACCTTAAAGGGTTACTAGTGTCAGTCTGCTAGATATCTAACAGCTATCACTTACATAGAGCAATCCATTAACTTGACATTGACACATTTAGTCTCAGTAAGTGTGTTATTGGCTGCATGTGCCAAGAAGTTAAGTGGATGCTGTATATACACCATGATAAGCTGATAACAGAAGGTCCCTGGCCACCCCCCACAGTATAGGTTGATACATTAACCAGAGACACTACTCAGTATCAACGCTGTATTGGGACGGTCACCTTTGTATCCAAACACTTTCTCTGTCTCTGTCTCTGTCTCTCCCTCTCTGTCTCTCTGTCTCTCCCTCTCTCTGTCTCTCTCTCTCTGTCTCTGTCTCTGTCTCTCTCTCTCTCTCTTCTCTCTCTCTCTCTCTCTCTCTCTCTCTCTCTCTCTCTTCTCTCTCTCTCTCTCTCTCCCTCTCTCTCTCTCTGTCTCTCTCTCTGTCTCTCTCTCTTCTCTCTCTCTCTCTCTCTCTCTCTCTCTCTCTCTTCTCTCTCTCTCACTCTCTCTCTCTCCCTCTCTCTCTCTCTGTCTCTCTCTCTGTCTCTCTCTATCTCTTACTCCTTCCCGAGCCCAATCACCCATGCTATTCCTCCGTCACCCTTCCCTCCACCCCTCTCCTATAGTATCCCTCTGTCTCTCCCTGCCCTCCTCTTCATTTAGTCCCTCCCTCTATTCTTCCCTCTGTCTTTTCTTCTCTCTCCTTTCCCTTTCTCCCCCTTCCCTCCTTTCCTCCCTGTCACTCCCCTCACCCTTTTACCTCTGTCCCTCCCTGCATATCTCCCATCCTCCCCATTCCCTCCCTCCCTCCCTCCCTCGCCCCTCCCTCCCTCCCTCCCTGCCTCTCTCCCTCATACCCTGCCTTCCTCTTTCCCTTCCACCCTTCCTACACTCCCTCTTTGCTTCCCTTCCTCCTTCCGTTTTTTTGTTCCCTCTCTCCATATTCTCATTTTTACTTACACGTTATACCCTCCATTCTTTCATTCGTCCCTCTTTCCCTCATTGCTTACCTGCCCCCTTTCCTCCGTCCCTCCGTCCCTCCGTCCGTCCCTCCCTGCCTCCCTCCCTCCCTCTTTCCCTCCCTGCCTCCCTCCCTGTCTCCCTCTCTGCCTCCCTCCCTGCCTCCCTGCCTCCCTGCCTGCCTCCCTGCCTCCCTGCCTGCCTCTCTGCCTGCTTCCTTCTCTCCCTGCCCCCTCCCTCCCTCTCTCTCTCCCTCCCTCCCTCCCTCCCTCCCTCCCTTCCTTCCTTCCTTCCTTCCTCCCCCTCCCTCTCTCCCTCCCCCTGTATGCTTCCCTGCCTCCCTCTCTGCCTCCCTGCCTCCCTGCATCCCTCCCTCCCTCCCTCCCTCCCTCCCTCCTTCCCTCCCCTCCACCCTCCCTTCCTTCCTCCCCCCTCCCGTTGTTCCCTCCATTTTTCACTCCTTCACTCTTTCCCATATATATATATTGCTTCCCTCCCTGTCTCCCCCTTCTCTCCGTGCCTCCTTTATTACCTCCATCCCTGATGTCATATCCAGTGTATAACTCCTAACCCTTCTCTCTCCCACTGCTAAGTTGCATTCTTTCCTCCGTTGTGCGCTCAATCCCTCGGCCCTTCCCGCTTTCTCCCTCCTGCACATCCACAGCTCGCTCCCGTTGCCTCTACCCATCCTTATCTAATCTCCCCGTTGTACAGCACTTTTCGTTGGCTCCTACACTAAGTGGTTTGGGATACGTCCTGAGGACACCCGCTGTGAAGCTGATAACATCCTGTACATGTTGTGTCCCTCCCCTCCCTCCCCCTTCCTGCCTCCCTCCCTCCCTCCCTCCCTCTCTCCCTCCCTGCCTCCCTACCTGCCTCCCTGCCTCCCTGCCTCCCTCCCTCCCTCCCTCTCTGCCTGCCTCCCTGCCTGCCTCCCTCCCTCCCTCCCTCCCTCCATGCCTCCCTGCCTCCCTGCCTCTCTGCCTCCCTCCCTCCCTCTCTGCCTGCCTGCCTCCCTGCCTCCCTCCCTCCCTCCCTCCCTCCCTCCCTCTCTGCCTGCCTCCCTGCCTGCCTGCCTCCCTCCCTCCCTCCCTGCCTCCCTCCCTCCCTCCCTCCCTCCCTGCCTCCCTGCCTGCCTCCCTCCCTCCCTCCTTCCCTGCCTCCCTGCCTCCCTGCCTCCCTGCCTCCCTCCCTCCCTACCTGCCTCCCTTCTTCCCTCCCTCCATCCCTCCCTCCCTCCCTACTTGCCTCCCTCACTCCCTCCCTCCCTACTTGCCTCCCTCCCTCCCTCCCTCCCTCCCTCCCTCCCTCCCTCCCTCCCTGCCTGCCTGCCTGCCTCCCTCCCTCCCTCCCTCCCTCCCTCCCTCCCTCCCTCCCTCCCTCCCTCCCTGCCTCCCTCCCTCCTCTAACATCCTGTACACTTTGTGTCCCTCCCCTCCCTCCTTCCCTTTCCCTTCCCTTTGTTGCCTCCATTTTTCTGTCCTACTCTATTTCCCATATATTTGCTTCCCCCACTATCTCCCGTCACCCCTTTATTACCTCCATCCCTGACTCCTCTCTCCCCTCCACACTGCCTCCTTTCGCCAATCATGCGCTCAAAAGCTCAATACCTTAATCCCTTCCCGCTCCCCCCGCGCCTCTACGGCTCGTTCCCGTTGCCTCTACCTATCCTTATCTAATCTCCCCGTTGTACAGCACGTCTTGATGGCTCCTACACTAAGTGGTTCTGATACGTCCTGTGAGGCTAATAACATCCTGTACATGTTGTGTCCCTCCCCTCCCTCATTCCCTCCCTCCCTTCCTTCCCTCCTCTCCCTCCCTCTCTCCCTTCCCCTCCCCCCTTCCTCCCCCCTCCCTCCTGCCTCCCTGCCTCCTCCCTCCCTCCCTGCCTCCTTCCATCCCAGCCTCCTTCTCTGCCTCCTTCCCTGCCTGCCTCCCTGCCTCCCTGCCTGCCTCTCTGCCTGCTTCCTTCTCTCCCTGCCCCTCCGTCCCTCCCTCCCTCCCTTCCTTCCTTCCTTCCTTCCTTCCTTCCCCTCCCTCTCTCCCTCCTCCTGCATGCTTCCCTCCCTCCCTCCCTCCCTCCCTCCCTCCCTCCCTCCCTGCCTCACTCTCACCCCCCCCCCCTTACTCATTCTTATCTCATCTTCTTGTTGCACACTAAGTGATTCTGGATGCGTCCTGAGGACCCCCAGTGAGGCTGATAACATCCTGTACACGTATAGACCAACGGGATAACGGCCAGGGGGGGGGGGCAGCTTAGGCCACTCAAAAACAAAAACATAAACCCTTTAAGGACGGATGTCGCTAAAAGATGACATTTTGTCCTCATGATACACAGATGCAGCCCCTGTGAGTAACTCGCTGGTCCTACATTGGTGCATCATGCCGACCCTTTGGGAGTGTCTCAATACTGTAGGGTTGGCATTACGCTTGAATGCAGCTCTGGCGAGTTACTCTTCAGGGCTGCATTCATGCATCATGACGACCAATGGCATGATGCATTAACGCATCATGCCCTCCTTAAAGTGTTGACCTTTCTTTATACAATTCACAAAGTATGGGTGCAAGGAATGCCTACATGGCCTAAACCATGAGTCTAAAAGTAGTTATGCCAATAATGTCCCTTTTGTAATGAAAAAGCAAGTTGTGTCCCTCCCTGCTTCCCTCCCTTAACTAATAAACTAAATAAAATCATACCCGATACCTGATTTCTGTGAGACCCCTGAGTAAAATGTGTCTTTTCTGTGGCCTTGTAATCAGTGTATGACAGTGTGATCGTGTATGGCAGGTACGTTCAGAAAGGTCAGAACTAACACCTAAATCCCACCCCCTCACATAGCCCCAATGCTAAAGACACATTTAGGAGGTGCACCATGAGAGATCGAGGTGTGCAATTCATCACGGAGGAGTTCTTATTATGGAGGAAAAACAAAGGTTTCCCACCTGGCACACTCTCCCAGCATAATGTCATATAGTAGGTCACTCAGGATGCGAGTGGAGAGTGATGTGTAGTGGTGGAGGGTGTGGGGTCTATTAATCATGTGTGGTGTGTGTGTGTGGGGTGGGGGGTAGACTTCCAGGTTAACACCTTAATGCATCATGCCCTTGGTCGTCATGATGCATGGATGTAGCCCTAGCGAGTAACTCGCCAGTACTGCATTCAAGCATCATGCCGACCCTATGGGTTGAGACTCTCGTACAGGGTCGGCATGATGCACCGATGCAGCATGTATTTGGTGCATCATGACGACAAATCTCATCTTTTAGCGACATCCATTCTTAAAGGGTTAAAAAAGCAGACTGTATAATTGTATGTCAAATCAGCCCCCTGATGTGGGTGACGGTTACAGGTGTTAGGTCACGTGGCAGACCAAGGCACCTGCTGGGTCCTTTATGCTGCAAACCAGTCTTTAGACTACAAATTAATACAGATTTGTTGCATAAAGACTCACTATAACACTCAAACAAGAAAAATGTGGCTTTGACCACGGTCGGGTTTGCTGGTAGGCCCTAAGCCAGACCCAGACCCCGTTATCCCATTGCAGAATAACCTAGGGCCATACTATAGGCTGAACATCATTTTACCCCCCCCCCCTCTCCCCTCAGTAGGCCTACTCCATCGAAGGAATGTGCATAAATTAAAGGGCAGTGGGTATCATACTCTGGGTACATCCCAACAATGTTAGTGATCTGTGCAGGGGCGGATCCAGGAATTTGCTAAGGGGGGGGGCCAAGATCTGGCTGAGGGTTGTTGTCAAGAGGTGGACTATCGCAAGCGCAGCGCCGCGTTTCGCAAGAAAATTTTGAAATTTAGACATCAAATGGTGCATTCTAGTGCATTTGAGAGTTGTAGATTGAGAGGTTAGTGTGTTCCTATTTATACAATAGTTTCAAGTTATCAAATTTTCCCTATTCATTTCCTTTGAAAGTAAATTACCTGGCCAAGTCTACCTTCATATTCCTCCCCTATAGTATATCCCTTTCCCTTGCCTACCCTATGCTACCCATTCTCTTAACAATTTCCTCTGCTCACCTCCATATGTGCCTTTCACATTTACATGTCTCTGCCATTCCTTTCCCTTCTAAGCTTCATATCCCCCTACTTTTAATTTTAATTCATATGCCATCTTACCTGACATATCCCATCCCTTCCATATGCTTATCACTTCCTTTCCCTGCCCATCCTTCTACATGACTATCCATGCCAGTAGGATAGCACAATGACCTGTTCCTTTCCTCATGAATTCTTCCTCCTGTCTACCCATTTTCTCTCTATCAATTTCATGTCTATCACACTATATATCTAACTCATGAATATCCCTTTTCTGCCCATCACTCCCCTGCTAATTCCTTCCCTTATATTCTTGGCTGCCTACCCCACACCCTATCCCTACCACGCTGTCTATTCTAGCTGGTAGCTAGTTTATTTAAATGGGCGGAGGGAAAGCTATGTAGAGGGATAGACACAGGGAGAGCAGAGCAGGGAACAGGCAGATACAGAGGGAGAGATAGGTAAGGGTAGAGATACATGGATAGGGGGAAAGAGAAAGGAGAGGGATTGGTGACAGAATTTAGAGGAAGGGATATTGGGCTAGCTTCTTTTCTCCTTTACCCCCTTTCTTTTTTGGCCTGACCCAAGATCCACTATTGACTGTAGGAACTCTCCAAAATGTAACCCTGACTCCGCACATTGGGGAAAATTGCAACTAAAGAATCGTAGAAAAGTAGCCCTGAATGGCCCCTCCCTTGCACACATTTTAGGTACATCGCTACTTGAATTCTCTGAACGGTAGCCCTAAATGGGCCCCCCTTCACATCTTGCAGGTACATTGGGGTGAAAATTATTCCAGTGTTAGCCCTAAATGGGTTCCCTGTAAATATTGCAGGCACATTGAAGGAAAAGTCTAGCCTGCCCCTACACCTTTAAGGTAGATCTCAGATCTAGACCTCCGTTGGGTGGGCCTTGGGCTGGCCTGGGGAGAGCAGGAGGGACTGCATGATTCTGCATTAGGTGAGCTTAGAATGGGGGAAGGGGTGGATAAAAAATCTTGGCCCCCCCCCTCCAAATTCTGAAGGCAGGCCTAGAAATTCTGGTATCATACAGTTTGAAATGTCTTCAAGATCTTGGCCCCTCCCCCCTTTTTTTCTTTCTCCTCCCTCCTCCTCCTCCTTTTTTTTTTCTTTTTTTTTGGAGGGGGGGGGGGGGGGCCAAGGTCCCCCCAGCCCCCCCCCCCGGATCCGCGCCTGGGTCTAAAGACATTTGTGGTCTAAAGACATTGGTAGTATACAGGTATTTTAGCTTTGAATAGACATTTGTAGTGTAAATACCCATAGTGAGTTTTAGTGCGAGAAATCGGTATCAATTTGTAGTCTAAAGAGTAATTTGTAGCGTGAAGACCTGACAGTTCCTACAGTAATAGATTAACTATTTAAATGCTGCATAGTACTTTAGTGTACTAATACCTTTGTCATCATGATGCATGAATACAACATGCAACAAGGGACGAACTTGCGTAGTCACTAGACGCCGCCCATTCAATGTGTAATCTGAAATCGCCACTTCTGGCGTAATCTTATTCCAGAAAAAGAAAAAAAAAAGAGAGAAAGAACAAGGGGGTGCGGGGGCAGAGCCCCCGATATATACAGCAATGTTACAAACTTACAATGGTGCCATCTAGAGGATAGGCATCACCTGGAAACTGAATAAGATTACGCCAGAAGTGGCGAAAACTGATTAAGATTACACCAGAAGTGGCGATTTTAAGATTATGCACAGAATGGGCGGCGTCTAGTGACTACGCAAGTTCGTCCCCACGCGCATATAACATGGGCAAGGGCCCCATGGATACATGAGTGCATCATGTAGACTCTACAGGAGTAAATAGAGCACGTAGGGTTACCAATGGCCATTGGATGCAATACTGATGAGCTAAGTGCTGTAATGTACCAATGTACAGGGGCGTGGAGAAGTGTGGAGAAGTTCTCCATGTCATTGAAACAGTACCTTTGTAATAATTGTAATAGAATTAATCATCTGTCAAACCTGCAAGTTTCCCCCATTAAATCGCTGGGCCCCAAGTGGTACCTCACTCGGCTCCGCCTCGTAATATACAGCACATGTCCATCTCGTGAAGAGACAAGCAGTCACTTTGTGGCGGGGGGGGGGGGGGGGGGGGGGGCGGGGTTGGCATTACGATGGGATAAAGATGTGCCAAAAAGTCAAGTTATAAATATGCCAAGAAGGCAATGTGACATATGTGCACTCTCTCTGTTCCCTTGCTGCTGTCTTCCTCTTTACAACTACCTCCCTCCCTCCAACCTCCCTCCAGCCCTCCCTCCAACCTCCCTCCCTCTTTCCCTCCCTCCCTCGCCCTCCCTCGCCCTCCCTCCCTCCCTCCCTCCCCCTCCCTGCCCCCTCCCTGCCCCCTTCCCCCTCGCCCTCCCTCGCCCTCCCTCCCTCCCTCCCTCCCTCCCTCCCTCCCTCCCCCTCCCTGCCCCCTTCCCCCTCGCCCTCCCTCTCGCCCTCCCTCCCTCCCTCCCTCTGTTTAACTTCTCTCCTTCTTTCTCCCCTTCTTCCTGCCGGTATTCTCCCTTTTTACTGACCTTGTTATTATAGTGCCGTGGGTGCGGACAGAAGACATGATATAACTCAGACTCTACTATAGACCAATGCAGCAAGAGAGGATGACTTTTTCAAAATAAAGTTATGTTTTCGTTGTTTTTAGCAGAATCCTAACAACATTGTTTGTAATGGCCAAGTTTGCAAACATCTTGCATCAGGAGACTCACAGGACAATTCTCTTTCAAGCAGTGTACATTAGAATGCAGGATTTTGAGATTATATTGTAAATTTGTAGGCTAGTGTGACAAAATTGATCAAAAGATTTATCAACAACTTTTCTGGAAAGTCCCCCTTTCTTGATGCACTGATCTACACTCAAAAGGTAAACTTGTCTCCAGACTCTTCAAAGTGACGGTTATAAAATAAACAAGTCAAAAACTTGTCTAAGTGACAAGGAAGTGGGTCTTCTAGTTGGAGATAAAAGACCCACTTGGCATGTGCCAGCCCAAAACCCTACATTTGTCAGCTCCAGCTTTTATTTGTGGGATGGTAACCTGATAGGTTAGACAACTTTTGACTCTTTTATTTTATGGTAGTCACTTTGACGTGTCTGGAGACAAGTTTGTTTTTTCAGTGTATAGTACCCACTGTACAGTCAGGTGTCAGGTAATGTAGTAATGTAGCTACCATTTACTACTTCAGACTTGGCCGGGCATGACCCTCCTTGTACCCCTCAGTCTGACAGACGTATACATCATATCATACACTCACAGTGCTGTCTATTACATGCAAAACATTCAGACTTCACATGCCTATTATTGGGGAGTGGTCATTTTTTAACAACAGGGGGGGGGGGGGTTGGTGGATTTTTGTGCGAGCGGACCAACATTTTGTTGGTCCCCCCTCAGGCAAGTTGAAATTAAGCGCAGTCGACCCCTTTTAGCTATAGTAACGCACTGGCTTTTTCGCTAAAAAGGGGTGCAATTTTTTAGTCCCCCCCTCAAGAGAGGTCCAAATTTTTTTTGGTTCCTCCCCCCTCCAAGGGGTCCACATTTTTTTGGACCCCCCCAAATCCACCACCCCCCCGTTGTTAAGAAATGACCACTCCCTTGGAATATCACGATGGTCTCTGTATAAGTAAAACGTACCAATAACCTGATTAAACAGAAGGTATGTATGTCTGTCAGTATACACATAACACATTCATATGTCTCCCAAGTTCTAGATAGACGGATGCCAACATTTATAAATGGTTCTGTCGCCTGTTGCTCAAATGCCCAAGGCCCACGGTACCTCTAGATATAAACCTGTCATGGCTCATTCTCAAATTAACAAAAAGACAAACCATTTTCCATGCCACCATGCCTCATTCAGGAAATACTCATTTCATGACCAATCTCGTGGTTCAGAGTGGTCTTTCAGAACATGTTACGAACTAGTGGATATAAACTGATAAGACTGTAATTTTAGCACGGTGTGATGACACCTACAACGTCTGTTGTACACACATCTACCCCTGTCACTGAGTCCTCTAACCCTTTGAGGACGGCATCATGCCTTAATGCATCATGCCCTTGGTCGTCATGATACATGAATACAGCTAACTCACCAGTGCTGTATTCAAGCATCGTGTCGAGCCTGCTGGGTTGAGACACTCCCAAGGGTTGGCATGATGCACTGATGCAGCGCTGGCGAGTTCCTTGTAGTGTCTGCAATCGTTCACATTTCCCATTTGTTTAGCAAGATGCCATCCTTAAAGAATTATAGGCCTCTGAGTGCTTTGATGTGGTGTGCCCTTGGTCGGAATGATGCATGCATGCAACAGTTGCATTGATGTATCATGTCAACCGCCCGGGAATGCATCAACCCATTAGGATCGGCACGAATGCAGCACTGGTGAGTTGATCACCAGGCTGTATTCATGCATCATGGCAATAAAGGGTACTATGCCATCCTTAACCCCTTATGTAAGCATGTCGCTAAAAGATGAAATTTGTAGTCATGATGCACCAACGCAGCCCCTGCAAGTCACTGGCTGGTGCGGCATTGGTGCATCATGCCAACCCCTCGGGAGCGTATCAACTATATTGGGTCGGCATCATGCATTGACTAAGCACTGGTGAATTACTCGCATTCAGCATCATGATGGGTGTGCTGCATTAAAGCACTATTCCCTCATTGAAGTGTCAGCTGTACGAGCGTCCCCTGCACTGTCAGAAGTTAGTGTAGCTGCACAGCGAGATATACTGTAGCTGCACAGTATAAAAGGAGGTATTTTTGGTCACCAACATAGCTGTACAGCTGCACTCACCTACTGTAGAACACCACACACAGGAGATCATGGGTTCAAGTCTAACCTTGGCACAATGAGAAATACGTTTTGTTTTTCATATTTCCTTTACCCATTTGACATGCATTTCCACCTATATAGGCATAGAAATGTTAGCTAGTGAATATTTAAATATGTACATGTGTATAATTTAGATGTTCTTTAGATAAACAACCATGGTGCCTAGTGTGCCAAGGTGGGATTCGAACCCACGATCTCCTGTGTGTGGTGTTCTACAGTAGGTGAGTGTAGCTGTACAGTATGTGATACTGGAAACCAAAAATACCTCCTTTTATACTGTACAACTACAGTACTTACTTCTAACAGTGTGGTTGTACCAACCAGTAGCACAATGCGTGGTGCACCCTGGTATATATACAGCTACAGTACTTACTTCTAACAGTGTGGTTATACCAACCAGTAGCACAATGCATGGTGTACCCTGGTATATATACAGCTACAGTACTTACTTCTAACAGTGTGGTTGTACACCAGTAGCACAACGCGTGGTGTACCCTGGTATATATACAGCTACAGTACTTACTTCTAACAGTGTGGTTGTACCACAAGTAGCACAATGCATGGTGTACCCCGTCCCTGGTATATATATACAGCTACAGTACTTACTTTTAACAGTGTGGTTGTACCAACTAGTAGCACAATGCATGGTGTACCCTGGTATATATACAGCTACAGTACTTACTTTTAACAGTGTGGTTATACCACCAGTAGCACTATGCGTGGTGGTGTACCCTGGTATATATACAGCTACAGTACTTACTTCTAACAGTGTGGTTGTACCACCAGTAGCACAATGCATGGTGTACCCCGTCCCTGGTATATATATACAGCTACAGTACTTACTTTTAACAGTGTGGTTGTACCAACTAGTAGCACAATGCATGGTGTACCCTGGTATATATACAGCTACAGTACTTACTTTTAACAGTGTGGTTATACCACCAGTAGCACTATGCGTGGTGGTGTACCCTGGTATATATACAGCTACAGTACTTACTTTTAACAGTGTGGTTATACCACCAGTAGCACTATGCGTGGTGGTGTACCCTGGTATATATACAGCTACAGTACTTACTTCTAACAGTGTGGTTATGCCACCAGTAGCACAATGCATGGTGTACCCTGGTATATATACAGCTACAGTACTTACTTCTAACAGTGTGGTTGTACCAACCAGTAGCACAAGTTGTGGTAACCCTGGTATATATACAGCTACAGTACTTACTTCTAACAGTGTGGTTGTACCACTAGTAGCACAATGCGTGGTGTACCCTGGTATATATACAGCTACAGTACTTACTTCTAACAGTGTGGTTGTTCCACCAGTAGCACAATGCGTGGTGTATCCTGGTATATATACAGCTACAGTACTTACTTCTAACAGTGTGGTTGTACCACTAGTAGCACAATGCGTGGTGTACCCTGGTATATATACAGCTACAGTACTTACTTCTAACAGTGTGGTTGTACCACCAGTAGCACAATGCATGGTGTACCCTGGTATATATACAGCTACAGTACTTACTTCTAACAGTGTGGTTGTACCACCAGTAGCACAATGCGTGGTGTACCCTGGTCACTGGTATATATACAGCTACAGTACTTACTTCTAACAGTGTGGTTGTACCACCAGTAGCACAATGCGGGTGTACCCTAGTCCCTGGTATATATATATACAGCTACAGTACTTATTTCTAACAGTGCGGTTGTACCAACCAATAGCACAATGCGTGGTGTACCCCGGTCACTGGTATATATACAGCTACAGTACTTACTTCTAACAGTGTGGTTGTACCACCAGTAGCACAATGCGTGGTGTATCCTGGTATATATACAGCTACAGTACTTACTTCTAACAGTGTGGTTGTACCACCAGTAGCACAATACGTGGTGTACCCTGGTATATATACAGCTACAGTACTTACTTCTAGCAGTGTGGTTGTACCACCAGTAGCACAATGCGTGGTGTATCCTGGTATATATACAGCTACAGTACTTACTTCTAACAGTGTGGTTATACCACCAGTAGCACAATGCGGGTGTACCCTAGTCCCTGGTAAATATACCAGCCCGGGGGGGGGGGGGCACTTTTTGACACGGGTGTGCGGCTGGCCCTTTGACAACCCTTACCCTTGGTGAGGGGGATTTTGGTCAGAAGTGACCCTTGCTGAGGGGGATTTTGGACAAAAGTGCCTAGGTTTTAGCAATTTTTCCCGAGGAGTCGCCCTTGGTGTAAGATTTTTGGTCAAAAGTCAACCCTTGTTGCAAAGAATTTTGGCAAAAACTGCAGAATGTGACCCTTTTTGGGGGGATTTTGTTGAAATCTTCGAAGAGTGACCCTTGGTGAGGGGGATTTTGGTGAAAATTGACCCTTGGTGAGGGGGATTTCGGTGAAAAGCAGACCCTTGGTGAGGGGGATTTTGTTCAAAAAGGGCCCTTCCCAGCCGCACACCTGTGTATACAAAATATACCAAGTGCCCCCCCGGGTATACCAGCTTATATTTACATGCTGCTCACCACGCCTGGACCACCCGGGGTGTCGGGCCTGCGCCCAGACCTGGGGACAACACATGGTACTCAGAACTGGCTCAAGATGTCAGGGAACACGACATGTCACCTATTCAGAACCGGCTTAAGATAAATGTGTTTGCAATTGTTCATTTGCATTTCACGCTATGTTATCTACACAGAAAAGAAGTAGAATCACTGTGACTCCCGACTTGATCACTAAGGTAACTCTCCCCAGAACTCTGAAGTGACTCCCTCACATTAGCAGGACTCTATAATAACTCTATGATGACTCCTATTCTAAGACTCCCTAATGATTGGGAGTCACTTTAGAGTCCTTGGAGAGTTACCTCAGTGACTCCCATTTGAGAGTTACAGTGATTCTACTTCTTCTCTCTGTGTAGTTTTGTTGTTGTTGTTTTTTGTTATGATCCGTGATGGACGGAGGTCTGCATATGTTTGTGGTTATTTTGACATACCCTCAGGTCCTTGTGCGTATGACTTACCTCAGTCAAAGTCTTGGAAACTATGGAGATCGCATTCCACTTTCTAACTTGAAGACGGGCGTCTTACAAATCAAGCACCCATTCTTATTCACCCAGGCTTTAACTGAGTATAATAAACCTAAACTCACCCAGACTCAGCAAAAGTCCTTGTTTGAATATTATAAACCTATGGTCTGATGGCTGTGTCTCATGAGATTGTAACAATTGAAACGTCTTTGACCGGGTGTAGTCTTTGACCGGGTGTTGTCTTTGACTAGCAAGCTTCAAGACAGCTGTTCAAAATGGGGACACAGAAAAGCTGGGAAAATGTCAATATATTCTAACACTATATCTACCAAATTTCCCAGCATTTCTGTGTACATAGCCCAATTTCAGTCATTTTGAAGCTTGCTGATCAAAGACTACACCCGGTCAAAGACTACACCCGGTCAAAGACTACACCCAGTCAAAGACTACACCCAGTCAAAGATTACACCCAGTCAAAGACTAAACCGGGTCAAAGACTACACCGGTCAAAGACTACACCCAGTCAAAGACTACACCCGGTCAAAGACTATACCGGTCAAAGACTACACCCAGTCAACGACTACCCCAGTCAAAGGCTTCACCCAGTCAAAGACTAAATCCAGTCAAAGACTACACCCAGTCAAAGACTACACCCAGTCAAAGATTACACCCAGTCATAGACTAAACCGGGTCAAAGACTACACCGGTCAAAGACTACACCCAGTCAAAGACTACACCCAGTCAAAGACTACACCCAGTCAAAGACTACACCCGGTCAGAGACTACACTCAGTCAAAGACTACACCCGGTCAAAGACTACACCCGGTCAGAGACTACACCCAGTCAAAGACTACACCCGGTCAAAGACTACACCTTGTCAAAGACTACACCCTGTCAAGACTATACCTGGTCAAAGACTACACCTGGTCAAAGACTACACCCGGTCAAAGAATACACCTGGTCAAAGACTACACCTGGTCAAAGACTAAACCAGTGAAACACTACACATGGTCAAAGACTACACCCAGTCAAAGACTACACCCAGTCAAAGACTACACCCAGTCAAAGACTACACCTTGTCAAAGACTACACCCTGTCAAGACTATACCTAGTCAAAGACTACACCTGGTCAAAGACTACACCCGGTCAAAGAATACACCTGGTCAAAGACTTCCCCCGGTCAGAGACTACACCCGGTCAGAGACTACACCCAGTCAGAGACTACACCTGTTCAAAGACTACACTGGTCAAAGACTACACCCGGTACACAGAGACCACACCCGGTACTGATACTCACCTGGACTCAGATGAAGTCCCTGAGGGAGTAGTTCCGCTGGAACTTGAAGACGTAGTCGGCGGGTGTCCTGCAGATTGTGAAGCGGTTACGGGACCTCATGCGGTCCAGCTCCTGTCTCAGATCCTCAATGTCCCTCTCCGCGTGCTCCAACCCCACCGCCGCCGAGGATAGGTTGTTGGTGATACGGTGCTGTGAGTCAAACAGGGGTCTAGTAGATGCCAAAGTACCACAAGGTGTTACACTGCATTGGGGACCATGCAATGCAGTATGGTGGCCCATATGGGCCACATCTGACTAAAAACATATTAACCAAATGAAGACACTTTTCCTAATTTTCAATTCTCAAAAAGAAATTTGGAAAAAAGAATCTTACTCTCAATCCTTCAGTTGGCCAGGGGACAATTCATTGAAGCGTTTGAAAATTTTATTGCCCATTAGATATAATATACAAATGATGATCTTTTTTTGCTGTCCATCAATGACACGTGTACATAAGGCAAAGATAGATATAGAAACTACAGCATGCAGTGCAAAGAGAGTAAAGATGTGTTAGGTGGATGCTAAGTATGTGTAAACCATGATGATATACTGTAGGCCTACAAAACATAATGGTTTAAAACATGGAACATTAAGTATAATGATAATAGGTCTATATATGATATATGTGTTTCTAATACATTTATAGCACCTGTCTTTGGTACACCCGGACATTTCTTTGGGCAATGAGACTTCTCTGTCAATAAAGATAAGGAAAGCACTCAGCATAGCTGATAATTGTGTGCTTCTCCCTGAACCAGTTTAGCAGGTAGTTTTAATTTTTTGTACTTGTTCTATAGAGAGCAAGGTTGACGATACAAGACAACCTGGTATCTCCTTATAGAAGCAGTATCCTTGGGTTCTGCCAATAAATGCCAGGATATGGCCACTCAAGAAAATAAAATGGGTTCTCATCAGCGCGTGCATCATAAAAACCTGCTTTTGAGGAAAACTTTTTTTTGGGCTAATTTTTTATGAAAAATATGATAAAAATGGACAAATATGGATATTTGATATCGAATTAGAGCTAACACTGCCAGCAATGCAGTAAGATAGAAATAAACTACATTTTACTTAAAATGTAAATTTTGGGCATGAAAAACGCATATTTTCCCATAGTATCCAATACATTTTAGCCTGCAATTTAAAAAAAGAAAAGCCTCCCTCGTCAGATTTTTCAGACCTTGGTGATGAGAAGCCACTTTTTTTTGGTTGCCTAAATAAACAATTTTGAAAAAAGAGACCTACCTGTTCGCTGACCATCATACGTGCACGTGCGGTGCGTTGGTTGACGTATGTGTCGGTGTCGACCCGGGCACGAGGCCGGTACCCGACACGCTCCACCCGGCCGGACAGGGCGCCTGCCGCCACTACCAGGATACGGTTTGCTGCCTCACTGATGTCAACCAGCTCATCAGCCCCTCCTGCTGAGGCCAAAAAAAAGGTTTGTTTCAGGTAACATGGCAAGAAAATGTAGGGTCGGTAGGTCGGATTTGAATGTTTTATTTGTTCATTTTTTTATGCCGAAGTGTTGGCGAGAACCAGAACGAGGTATAAGATGTTTGCACTTTACCAGAAGTCAGAACGGGCGCTGCCATCTTGGATTAAGGAGTCACAACACAAATTTATGCTATGAGATAACAATAATATAAATCAACCTTTGATAGTTCCTGAGGGTGATTATAATTATACCTACCCCCCCTAATGTGGACCCAAGGAATTCAATGGTTCTATTGGTTTGTTGCTAATACAGCTGGTTGCCTAGCAACGGCTATTCTAATTGTTTATCTGCCTAGCAACACACATTTCAATGGTCCTAAGGTTGATTATAATCATACCTACCCCCCCTAATATGGACCCAAGGAATTCAATGGTCTATCGGTTTGTTGCTAATACAGCTGGTTGCCTAGCAACGGCTATTCTAATTGTGTATCTGCCTAGCAACACACATTTCCATGGTCCTAAGGTTGATTATAATCATACCTACCCCCCCTAATATGGACCCAAGGAATTCAATGGTTCTATCGGTTTGTTGCTAATACAGCTGGTTGCCTAGCAATGGCTATTCTAATTATTTATCTGCCTAGCAACACACATTTTCATGGTCCTAAGGTTGATTATAATCATACCAACCCCCCCTAATATGGACCAAAGGAATTCAATGGTTCTATTGGTTTATTGCTTATACAGCTGGTTGCCTAGCAACGGCTATTCTAATTGTTTATCTGCCTAGCAACACACATTTCCATGGTCCTAAGGTTGATTATAATCATACCTACCCCCCCCCAAATATGGACCCAAGGGATTCAATTGTTCTATCGGTTTGTTGCTAATTCAGCTGGTTGCCTAGCAACGGCTATTCTAATTGTTTATCTGCCTAGCAACACACATTTCTATGGTCCTAAGGTTGATTATAATCATACCTACCCCCCCCTAATATGGACCCAAGGAATTCAATGGTTCTATCGGTTTGTTGCTAATACAGCTGGTTGCCTAGCAACGGCTATTCTAATTGTTTATCTGCCTAGCAACACACATTTCCATGATCCTAAGGTTGATTATAATCATACCTACCCCCCCTAATATGGACCCAAGGAATTCAATGGTTCTATCGGTTTGTTGCTAATACAGCTGGTTGCCTAGCAACGGCTATTCTAATTGTTTATCTGCCTAGCAACACACATTTCCATGGTCCTAAGGTTGATTTTAATCATCCCTACCCCCCTAATATGGACCCAAGGAATTCAATGGTTCTATCGGTTTGTTGCTAATACAGCTGATTGCCTAGCAATGGCTATTCTTATTATTTATCTGCCTACCAACACACATTTTCATGGTCCTAAGGTTGATTATAATCATACCACCCCCCCCCCCCCCCCAATATGGACCCAAGGAATTCAATGGTTCTATCGGTTTGTTGCTAATACAGCTGGTTGCCTAGCAACGGCTATTCTAATTGTTTATCTGCCTAGCAACACACATTTCCATGGTCCTAAGGTTGATTTTAATCATCCCTACCCCCCTTATATGGACCCAAGGAATTCAATGGTTCTATCGGTTTGTTGCTAATACAGCTGATTGCCTAGCAATGGCTATTCTTATTATTTATCTGCCTACCAACACACATTTTCATGGTCCTAAGGTTGATTATAATCATACCACCCCCCCCCCCCAATATGGACCCAAGGAATTCAATGGTTCTATTGGTTTGTTGCTAATACAGCTGATTGCCTAGCAACGGCTATTCTAATTGTTTATCTGCCTAGCAACACACATTTCCATGGTCCTAAGGTTGATTATAATCATACCTACCCCCCCTAATATGGACCCAAGGAATTCAATGGTTCTATCAGTTTGTTGCTAATACAGCTGGTTGCCTAGCAAAGGCTATTCTAGTGGGTTATCTGCCTTGCAACGCACATTTCCTTACCCCCTAACATGGACCCAAGGAATTCATATTTGAAAATGCCATATTTGAAGTAATATCATCCTTCCCCCTGATAACCCCTTCCCAGCCCTGCTTATTTGGTGTCTTGAATGGGTTCCCTTCAAACATAGCAAGCATGTAGACATTATGTTTCTTAGAATGCAAGAATTGCGGTTGCCTGAGGCATTTTTTTATGCGGCAACAACCGCAATTCTTGTTTAACATAACAGTACTGGCCAGCTGCTCCGAAGACCCTAAAATTGACCAAAAAAGGGTAAAAATACATTTTTTTTTCAAAATTGCATAAGAAAACGTAGGGTTGGCCCTGTTTTGATAGGGTCAGTCGGGTGCTCTTCGAAGAAGTACTTCCAACCCATTTAGTTAAAATGGGCTGCTATAATGCTAGATTAGGTAATATTTGATAATGAAATAGATAGTTGTCTGTGTCATATGAAACTCTATGAGAGTCAGATTATGATTATAATTATCAATATTTATCAATTAGAATTTGATATGTCTATTTTGAGAATATAGAGAAATGTATCCCCAAAAGTTAATGGTCAGAAGATCCAAGATGGCCGCTTTCTGGAAGATAACATGTGTCTTTTTCATCTAAGGGGGCCTCATGAATATTGATGAGATTTTAGATGAGAATAGGAATAATAAATGATTCTGTAATGTTTTATTTCAAGTGACATGGTCCGATCCTTTTCCATATTTTAAATCCTACTTCAATGTGTCCCAAATGTTAGTACAATATCATATTTGGAGGATAGAGCATGATGCAATGTCATCTATGTTTAATAAAAGCCCAAATACAGGGTCTTATATGGCCCAAGTAGAATGTTTTACAGTGCACTTTCAATGAGGGAATTATAGTGTGCACTCAAAAAGTAAGTAAATTGAGCAATACTCTGATAATTAGTCAAATTCTAAGCTGAATTCTAGTGAATGACATTCAATAAAGTAGGTAGCACATTTTTAGTATGGCAATGGGGAACTTTCTGATTCTTTTTTAACGTATTTGAGTTTTGAGCCTTAATCATGGGACTATGTCACCTTTAGTTGGCATAAGGGTAGATTCTTAAAGAACCATCAAGACTATATTATTCTGTAACTAACACCACTCATCTCCATCTCCTGATAACTTAAACTAATTGCTTATGTAGACCATAATGGCCATAACTTTTTATTCAAAATTCAAAATCAATACTCTCTCTATATGCCATAACATCAGGTATGTGTCATAACATCAGACACACCCTTAAGGACGTTTATTAAATGTAACATAACTTGTCCATAAGGACTAATACATGTATAATTGTACTTCATGTAATGTATGTTCATCATAGACGTCATTAGCTGGACTATAAGTAAGACATGCCCTAGACTACTGTAATACTCCAGGATAAATAAAAGAAATTTCAACTTCAACTTCAACTTCAGCTTAAAGCTACGTACCGTCCTCAGCTTTAACTGTTTTGTCGGTGGCAGTAGCAGCAGGTGCGCTGTCTGTGGCGGGTGCTACTTTCTCGTCGGCCATGGCTGAAATAATAACACTCAGGCTTTAAATCCTGTCACATCTCACACATCCTGGACCAGAGATAATCAGGACAAAATGACATAAATAATTATTTTTTGTCGATATAATTATTGGTTGTTTGCATTGATTATTGCGAACAAATTGA
This sequence comes from Harmothoe impar, assembly GCA_947462335.1. Classification (NCBI taxonomy): domain Eukaryota; kingdom Metazoa; phylum Annelida; class Polychaeta; order Phyllodocida; family Polynoidae; genus Harmothoe; species Harmothoe impar. The sequence continues at coordinate 6,795,133 of OX381721.1, read as the reverse complement.
CACAAATTACGAAAATTGGTTGATTTATCAATTATCGCAATATGACTTATATCTCAGAAGTTTAACACTTTTAACTTTAAGAATTCTTTGAGCAAAGATAACAGCCAGTCAGAGGCTACACCTGAGTGAGCGCCATGCATGCTAGCGCTCACTCATCTGTCCATAATACAGCAAACTGCACGAATGTAAATTAAAGAACATTTTAACCATATTTCATTTATATTAGGTAAATGTCACTTAAAGCAAGGTAAACACTATTATGACCTTTTCATGACATTTACAATGACATTACTTAGCCTGAACCCGCTTAAAGTGTTCCTTTACAGCATCTTAAATTTGCTGGTTCCTACACAGAAGCCACCTGTCGGCAAAAATCGAAGCTCATGAAAAGTATTCTCCAAGCTGTATGTATATTCCTAAATAGACCACTTTCCCTAGATCAACTATTTGTATTTCATTTTTGACAGTATACCTCCATTGTTCACATATATTCACTGCTAGGACACCCATAGGATCCTATAGTTAAGGCAAAAGGAATATTTTTCCAAAATTCATGCCTTTCTCATTTCATCCATGACCCCCTGTTTTATTGGTCCTTAAATGTTTGTATAGATGTCCATTATACATTCCCAAGGTTTGGCAATATCAATAGAAGAAGGTGATTATCCATGACAGATAATGTGAAAATGCTGTTTTCCTATTAATTTCTTTAGCTAAGGTACTCCTTTGCTCAAATGACCTTATCATGAAAGTTAGCACAGTGACATGGCAATTTCTTACTAGATAATAAATCAAACTAACATAATCCTGAGTTATATGTAAAAGTCAATAGAACATCAGTAATCCTGCGACAAGTAGAAAGTCCCTTTAAATGCTAATCCATGCAGTGACAGCACTTACCTGCTGGGGGCTGTTGTTGTGTTGTGATGAGAAGGAGGACGTCAGGGGGAGTGGCAGAACCGATATAACTCTCCTGAACCTGAGGGACGGATCTACTTCCTGACACCACCAGTCACTCACTGCTACTCATACCAGCTACAGTACCACACAAAATGATGCATTGTACCCAACTACAGTACCACACAGAATGATGCATTGTACCCCAACTACAGTACCACACAAAATGATGCATTGTACCCCAACTACAGTACCACACAAAATGATGCATTGTACCCCAACTACAGTACCACACAGAATGATGCATTGTACCCCAACTACTGTACCTCACAAAATGATGCATTGTACCCAACTACAGTACCACACAGAATGATGCATTGTACCCCAACTACAGTACCACACAAAATGATGCATTGTACCCCAACTACAGTACCACACAAAATGATGCATTGTACCCCAACTACAGTACCACACAAAATGATGCATTGTACCCCAACTACTGTACCACACAAAATGATGCATTGTACCCCAACTACAGTACCACACAAAATGATGCATTGTACCCCAACTACAGTACCACACAAAATGATGCATTGTACCCCAACTACTGTACCACACAAAATGATGCATTGTACCCCAACTACAGTACCACACAAAATGATGCATTGTACCCCAACTACAGTACCACACAAAATGATGCATTGTACCCCAGCTACAGTACCACACAGAATGATGCATTGTACCCCAACTACAGTACCACACAAAATGATGCATTGTACCCCAACTACAGTACCACACAAAATGATGCATTGTACCCCAACTACAGTACCACACAGAATGATGCATTGTACCCCAACTACTGTACCTCACAAAATGATGCATTGTACCCCAGCTACAGTACCACACAAAATGTTGCATTGTACCCCAACTACTGTACCACACAGAATGATGCATTGTACCCCAACTACAGTACCACACAAAATGATGCATTGTACCCCAACTACTGTACCTCACAAAATGATGCATTGTACCCCAACTACAGTACCACACAAAATGATGCATTGTACCCCAACTACAGTACCACACAGAATGATGCATTGTACCCCAACTACAGTACCACACAAAATGATGCATTGTACCCCAACTACAGTACCACACAAAATGATGCATTGTACCCCAACTACAGTACCACACAAAATGATGCATTGTACCCCAACTACTGTACCACACAAAATGATGCATTGTACCCCAACTACAGTACCACACAAAATGATGCATTGTACCCCAACTACAGTACCACACAAAATGATGCATTGTACCCCAGCTACAGTACCACACAGAATGATGCATTGTACCCCAACTACAGTACCACACAAAATGATGCATTGTACCCCAACTACAGTACCACACAAAATGATGCATTGTACCCCAACTACAGTACCACACAGAATGATGCATTGTACCCCAACTACAGTACCACACAGAATGATGCATTGTACCCCAACTACAGTACCACACAAAATGATGCATTGTACCCCAACTACAGTACCACACAAAATGATGCATTGTACCCCAACTACTGTACCACACAAAATGATGCATTGTACCCCAACTACTGTACCACACAAAATGATGCATTGTACCCCAACTACAGTACCACACAAAATGATGCATTGTACCCCAACTACAGTACCACACAAAATGATGCATTGTACCCCAGCTACAGTACCACACAGAATGATGCATTGTACCCCAACTACAGTACCACACAAAATGATGCATTGTACCCCAACTACAGTACCACACAAAATGATGCATTGTACCCCAACTACAGTACCACACAGAATGATGCATTGTACCCCAACTACAGTACCACACAGAATGATGCATTGTACCCCAACTACAGTACCACACAAAATGATGCATTGTACCCCAACTACAGTACCACACAAAATGATGCATTGTACCCCAACTACTGTACCACACAAAATGATGCATTGTACCCCAACTACAGTACCACACAAAATGATGCATTGTACCCCAACTACTGTACCACACAAAATGATGCATTGTACCCCAACTACTGTACCACACAAAATAATGCATTGTACCCCAACTACTGTACCACACAAAATGATGCATTGTACCCCAACTACAGTACTACACAAAATGTTGAATTGTACCCCACCACTGTACAACACAAACTACACATTGTAGCCAACTACTGTACAACACAAAACACTAAGTGATTCATGATGATATTTCCTGATTCTATTGCCCCAGGCAATCTCCATTGGCCTAGCTCACGCAAGTGCATGGACACACGTTTTTAGTGAGTCTTAATCAAGTCTCAATAATTTGAATCTTAAAGTCTTAAAGGGGTATTCTCACCACTCACACTTAACCACATAGTAGACTAGAACAGCACTAGAATTTTAAGTGGGATAGGCGTGGTGATTATGCCACTTTAATAATGCTATAGATGGCACCACTATATACTATAGGCAGTCTAACTCTGATTTCTTACTCATGGGGGGCTCTGCCCGCAACGAGCATTTTTCTTTTCATTTTCCCATCTATAGTAACAATGGAACCCCAGTTAATACATATATTCACGTTTTTAAGACTACACATGAACTGTATCATGATAAATGCTGGGAGAAAGAGTAAGACCACGTATATAATTTCACCATCTATGGCATTATTAAGAATTTGAAATTAAGATTTATTGAGAATCATTCAAAACGCTTGTCCATGCACTTTAGTGAGCTCGGTGTCATTTGCTCTTTTTGACGCTGTTGTATAACCATCTGTTGTGTCCAATACTGCAATACCAATGCTGCAAGTCTGAACATGGGACCAACAAATACATAAAAATGACGCCAGAATCATGCATTCTAATACTAGTTAAAAGATAATTGTCCTGTGAATACTCTGTAATGAGATGCTTGCAAACACAGCCATTACAAACAATGTTATGAGGATTTTGCTAAAACCAAATGTATACAACTTTCTTGCTGCATTGGTCTATATGATAGAACAAGCCCCTGAGTGAGATCTCAGTGTCGACGCGCTGTACTCATATTGTATGTGACATTTAGACGGACTACTTCCACGACCTAATCACAGCCCGGGGTGCTGTATTAATACACTGATGTATCCGCCTGTCAGCCGGCCCTCTGATCCCGTGTGATGCTTGACAGACACCAGCAGGGGGGCATTTAGACATAGTAGTGCTTTGGAGCTTCATACCCATCACCCACACTTCAGGCCATAGAGAATAAAGTGGCTGCAGATGGGTCAAAAGCGACCTGGCGACTTTGGCTGTTTTGGAGGCGACTTTCGACCTAAGGCAATAATGTAAGCGACCTGGCGACTTTTGGACAAAATTGACAATATATTAAAGGATCCAAAAAAGCGACTCTTTGACCTGGAACCCTTAATTTAGGCGACTTTCCGACCTAAGGGGGGGACCCATCTGCACCCCTAATAAAGGGTGTGTTTCAAGTTACCCGACCATACATAGCAAAACAGGCACTGCATAATAATTCGACTTTAAACCCCTTTTGTTGTTGCTTAAAGCTGCAGTCAAGGTGCTTAAAGAAGGAGCCACACCTTGTCAGCAGCTATAGCCTGCTTTAAGCAGAACCTACTTTCCTGCAACTTTAATTGTTAGTTTAAAGCTGCTTAAAGTATGACTAGACCTTGGCAGCAGCTTAAACCTGCTTTAATCACCACAGGCCGTCAGGGAGGTGCAGGCAGCTCTGGGAGGGGTGTGGCCGAGTGTGTAACACCTCTAGAAATTTGTATCCACTATTTTTTTTTTTTTTTTTCCAAATTGTGGTTATTTTACAGTCTATACGAAAACCTGCCGGACACCGGCTATAGCCGACTAAAATAAATCTACACCAAGGAGTGCTGACACAGACATGACAAGCTGCCAAACCTCTCCGGGTAGAGTGGTCATTATAAAAGTGGCACATACGGCCAGCATTGTCAATGTAAGGCTTGATTTATCATGAGTCTTCTTCTATTGTTGGGGTTGAAATTGACAATGAAAATGCATCCTCTTGGCTATGTGTATATTTAAGGTAGAGATGATGAAGAATTAAGGTAGGAGGCAGTATACGAATCCAATAAAAAGCACATAGACAGTTTCAATCAAATTTGTAGACCCAAAATGGTGACAGATATATGTTGTGTTTATCAAGTCAATGTGAGAAGTGAATAATATGGGAATATGAATTATACACATTATAAAAAGGAGGATGAAAATAGCAAAAACAAGTTTTCTCCTTGTGCAGTTGATGTGTGCTTTCAGTGGATGAATTACAGCAATATAGCGCTCTATGGAGATGAAAACAATGAGCCATGTGGAAACAGCAGCTGAGACATATAATATAAACATGATCACCCTGCATATATGAAGTAATGATGATAGCGGTAATAAACCAAAGATTTCATTTAGTCTTAAAATACTAAAAAACAATGTTGTATTATCTGCAATAGCAAGGCACAATAAGTGTTGAAAATGACGCTTCATACATACACATAGATATAGACATAGAACTCTCAGTGAGCCAGTGTGCCAGTTGAGCCCCCTGGTGTCAAGAAGTGACATTACATAGAACTCTCAGTAGAGCCCCCTGGTGTAATGTAGTGATATCACAATAGTTCAGTTTCTGTAACAGCCTAAAAGTCTGTAACCAATAGTGCAGTTTCCAAAAGTACAGGTGCTGACTCAGCACAATAAAGTAGTCCTCACTTACTGCTAGACCTCAGACAAGGCAACATCTTGTGTTCAGGCTACTCTTCTTAGTCATAGCCTTTCTATAATAAGATAATCATGAAAACAGGTTTTCTCACCAGGGAGCCATGAGTTATCACTATTTTGATAATACTATTTAGAACCATCACAGCCAAAAACAATTATCTCATTTCAAGAAAAGATTATCAAACTCGTCTGGCGGACAAACTAAAATATATTATTAAAACAAGTGGTTTGTCCACCAGTCAAGTTTAATAATCTTATTTTATTGAAATGAGATAATTATTTTTGGCTGTTATTCCAGGTGCTAGGCGTTCTCCCCCCTGGAACTTTCCTCCCCGGAATTCTCCCCCCAGGATTTCTCCCCCCCCCCTAGAAATCTTCCACCCTGGAACTCTCCCCACTGGGAATTCCCCCCCCCCCCCACCACATGTAGATGGCAACACTGTAAATTGGTAACATTGATGTATATATCGGGGGCCTTTTTTTCTTTTTTTCCTTTTTCTTTTCTGAAACTGTAACAGAACTATAACCGAACCCATTTACCTCTAAAGAGGAGAGGAAAAGACAATCCGACTTGGGGGAGGGGGGAGAATTCCGGAGGGGAGAATTCCAGGGGGGAGATCGCCTGACACCATGATTCCACTACTACACAGAGCCTGGTCATGGTCTCAGAGAGTGTAGAGTTATCTTAAAGACTGGTTTCCCATGATGTCCTCCATAGTAATATACTCCTTCCAACATTCACTGCCTTTAGTTGGATACAGGACCTAGGTCGAGCGATAAAATGTTGTCACAATTTTCCCCCTTTTTTCTTTTTACTAAAGATACCTACATGTATAGGGTAGCCTCAGTAGGTCCCAGATATGAGTATTAGAAGTCCAACTCTATGTATTAGTCCACCCATCCTTCAAGCTTGCGGGCGATAATATGGGAAGCCTGTAAGCGCCCGTAGGTTGGTGATCACGTGGGGAGACTTAGGCGCCCTATATCACTTACAGTAGTAGAGTTAAGTACACTATCACTGACCATGTTCTGTAGGTAGTGAATATGGCTAGGACCTGAATAGTCAACCTTCACCAGGGATCACTTATGCAGCTACTCACGCGTTACCTTATTCAACCATATCTGATTGGTTTGTGATTTATATGTTTGTGTTCAACAGAAAGGCATTTTTTTAAAATCTAAAGCATTCTCACTACTCCCAGACAATCACATACCACATGTAGTACACACAATGATCACATACAGATGAGGAACTCTTTGATCATAAATTGTGTTATGGTTGAATACATGGCATAGCACATATAACTGTTAGCATTGTTGAAGTCACTGTCAGTGAGTCACTGTATTAGGAAACATTTCAGTTAATAGTAGATTTAGTTGTATCAATTTTATATTATAAATGCAAGTGTAGGGTCAATATTATATACTTATCTTCAAATGCATGTTATTTTAGACTAGGAGGCTCAAAGGTTAGTGTTTTGAGTCGGTATTTTAAATCGACCTTATTATTTAACCAGTATGTGTGGAAAAAGACACAATGATGGGCTTAAGATGATCATTAAGACAAATAATTATTGACATGATTATGATAAAGAATTATTTACCTATGAGAATTATCTCGCATAGTTAGTGTGCACTTTTACAGATAGCACATGTAGGACATGATATATAAATGTAAATTGGATTATTTACCTTTTAGTATGAGTATCTCACAGATTGTCAGGAGCTCTACTGGACTGTACACGGCTATGTACTGTGCACTGATGTATGGATCACACACCACCTCCACACGGCCTCCAACATACTGCTCCCCACTGACCGGGTCTCCACAGTAGGTGGGGGCACCCAGGCTACTTGGCCAGTCATGGGGCGTCATGTACTGGTCCGACCCTATCACCTCAGCACCATTCAACCGGTCCCCTGCAAGCACGTGTGGATTCAAGGTTTACAGTTCATGATGATGATATAGTTTTAAAACCAACACAGCCGAAGGCCGGTCAGCAGGTCCACAGGGCCCATACGGACCGAACCTGGGATACAGTTCAAGGTTTATTACCATTTAAAGGGAAATGTGGGTTCCTACACATAGGCCACTTGGTGGCAAAAATCAAAAGTCATGGAAATTCTTCTTTTAGTTAAATTCATATTTGCTGTATGATTACAAAATTATATTATATACAACCATCATGACAGTGGTGGATCCTGGATTCTCTAGAGGGTCCCCCCCGACGGGCCCTCCGACACCGATGGGCCTTAAAGGGGCTAGCTCCATAGAGTAGAGTATGTAGTTCATAACTCTGCCACTAAACTGTGCTACTCAAATTCCAGATCGATTTTTACTTCACAAATTTTACACAAGAGAGCAAAAGTATGTGACCCAGGTGATACTGACTCCAATCCAAGTGACCCTTCAAATGTGGCTGTAAACAATGCCCAATGCCCACCAAAGGCCTGCTAGTAGACTGAGTGTGCTAACAGCCCTCAGACATACCCTGTAAAAAGTGTTTCTAATTTAAACACATAAATTTACACAAACACATTAAAGTTTAACACTTTCACTGAATCTCAGCATCTAAGCACTTTCTTATGTCAGCAGGTACAGAGATATGGTGGCTGGTGATGGGTGGGCCTACAAGAGTGAAACAATAATGGGCAAGGCCAGTTTGGCTGGCTCACTGGAATATTCTGGACAGCACTATCTACTCATTATTGTTAACATTATCTAAATTACCATGGATGTTAAACAACAATTTGGTACTGTATTTGACTAAGAAGAGCCTTAATGTGGGTCAGAGCCTGTAGAAGTAGTAGGAGAATAACACTAGTAGGCCAGCCAAACTGCCTCACCCACCATTTTTCACTGTTGCAGCTTACCCATCACTGGCGGCCGTATTCCTGAACATCTTTACAGACAAAAAATGTAGATTTTGCCATTAATATGTTTGGGTGAAAGTGTTTAGATTATATACATATTTGTTTACAGTGTATGGGTAAAGGGTGAAGTGAGCAGTGGGACCAGGTGATCATGCTGTCCTGGCCAGGTGACTTCAGTAGGGAGACCATGAATCAGGCTTTGCTTGGAATTAAATAGTCTATAAAAGAATGATAAAACTATAGCACCCTCTTAGATTTGATGATTACATATTGGTTTCTAGCTATACACATTGTGCAATGATTCCATTGTGTATAGATGTTCTGTTTTTACCCAAATAATAGCATGTGACCTATTCAAGGGGGAGCATACCATTTTCTGTGGGCAAAATGGTGGCAGCCAGTACACTGGTGGGTATCACTAGTACTCAATACTATACCACTGGCAGAGTGCAACTGCTGGTCACACCAGCAACTTGTCTAGACCAGAGCACTGGTGGAAAGGATAAACAGGCAAACTATTTGTTGGTTTTTATACATGGGGTACTGGTACTGGGGAATACAGGCCCACAGGGCTAGGTATACCTGCATGTGGTGGATTCTGTTTGGGGGATTCTAAATATAACTGGAATGTTATATTTACTCAACAAGCCTGCCAGAGAATTTTACGATTTTATATATATAATAGGTTGAGTTGGCTACCCCTTAAACCCCATCGGAATGTGATCATATTCCACTGAATTAGCCTACTGTATACCGTTTCACTTTCTCTTTCTTCCCCTTTTTTCTCCTCTCACTTCCTCTTTTTTAAGGGGGGGGGCAAGGCCCGTCGGCCCCGCCCCTGTGATGTCAACCCCATTATGACACCATAGACCATGGGGAATGACAGCACTATATCTGGGGCTGGGGCCCGTGTGATAAATCAGTGTTAAAGCATAGGAAAGGCGATTCCGGGTATGAACTAAATATAGTTACCTACTATATCCCTGTTAAAGATGACAACAGACCGTATAATGTAGACCTCACCCAGATCCACCTGCCACCAGACTGAAGGTCCATAAAGAGTGGCTGTACACGACAGTGCAAAGTATTTACCATCGTTGTTCCCATCTACTGCATAGCTCGCCCAACCAGTCACTGAACCAGTGCCCCAGGTGGTGCGTTGTGTGGCCAGTTTGTGCAGGGCAAGGTTGATTTGAGTTTGTGGTTGGCCGGCTTAATGAAAAATTGTACTTTGAAAAATATTATTTACGAGACGGTAAATCCACTTAGTTATGACCTGTTTTGTTTTGCTTTGCTTTTGATATTATACCGTTTCATAGAATATGCAAAATAAGAAATGTTGAGTAAAATAGGGAATGCAAAATAAGAAATGTTGAGTAAAATAGTAAAAGACTGGTAGGAGAAGTTAAAGTAAGGGTGTGGCTGGGTGGGAAACCTGATGTATTAGGTAGGCATAGACTAAGAATAATTAGGTCAAGGTAGGTGGCAAATGGGGTTAGTACTTAATTCAGGCACTAGATGGGGCAAAGGCCATCTGACAAGGGGAGGCAATGATTTAATGACACACTTTGTAGACATGTTCCAACAATTCAAGTAGTTATGTGGTGTTGGGAAAAATGATTATCAAATATACCATCACATTCAATATTCAACAAGGATATAGATGCCTATGGTCATTAACTAAAGAATGTGAGGAGATATGTGTATACCAGATTCACTACTAATGTGTATAATACCTGTATAACAATAATAAATAGTGCAATAACAGGTTTCAGTTACCAGTAGGATAGACTTCCACCTCATAGAGTTGCCCGGTGATGCCCTCTAACCTCAGCCCCACGTAGCGCCCCTGTGGGGGTGGGGAGTAGTCCACCTGGTGTCTGGTGAGGTAGGCACCCTGCGTACCATGCACCTCCACCCCAGTATCCAGAGAACCTCCAATAGAGAAACTGTCAGTCACGTACAGCTTGACAGCGCTTGCTACGGATACTGGTGTTTGGCAGAAAACATGGGTTACAAAACAGTAAGAGTGATTTGTATGTGTCACTCCTTAACTGTTTAGCAGTGAATGTACTCAAAGGAAAGGTTCTTTGTGATAAACAAGAATTGCGGTTGTTGCCGCGTTAAAAAATGCCTCGGGCTTTTTTATACATGGCAACAACCACAATCCTTGCATTTGAAGGAACACAATGTCTTCATGGTTGGTATGTTTGAAGGGGACTCATTAAATACACCAAATAAACAGTGGGGGGGGGGGGGGGGTTATCAGGGGGAAGGATGATATTACTTCAAATATGATAGTTTTTATGAATTCCTTGGGTCCATGTTAGATATGGTTATAATCAACATAAGGGCCATGGAGACGTGTATTGCTAGGCAGATAAGCAATAAGAAAAGCTGTTGCTAGGCAACCAGCGGTATAAGCAACAAACCAATAGAACCATTAAATTCCTTGGGTCCATTTTAGTGGGGTATTTATGATTATAATCAACCTCAGGACCATGGAAATATGTGTTGCTAGGCAGATAAACAAAGGCAATAGCGGTTGCTAGGCAACCAGCTGTATTAGCAACAAACCAATAGAACCATTGATTTCCTTTGGTCCATATCAGGGGGGGTAGGTGTGATTATAATCAACCTCAGGACCATGGACATGTGTGTTGCTAGGCAGATAAACAATAAGAATAGCTGTTGCTAGGCAACCAGCAGTAATAGCAACAAACCAATAAGACCATTGAATTCCTTGGGTCCATTTCAGGGGGGGTAGGTATGATTATAATCAACCTCAGGACTATGGAAATTGGTGTTGCTAGGCAGATACACAATTAGAATAGCTGTAGCTAGGCAACCAGTAGTGTTAGCAACAAACCAATAGAACTTTTGAATTACTTTGGTCAATGTTAGGGGGGTAGGTATAATTATATACAACCTCAGGACCTATCAAAGGTTGATTTATATTATTGTTATCACATAGCATAAATTTGTGTTTTGACTCCTTAATCCAAGATGGCAGCGTAATCCGAGATGGCGGCGCCTGTTCTGACTTTTGGCAAAGTGCAAACATCATATACCTCGTCCTGGTGGTGCCTGGCGGCATCACCAGGGTGGTTACGCCACCACTTCGGCATAAAAAAGTAACCTCATGTCAATTTAATTAATTTAATTTAATCTATTAAACTGGTATGGACAGCATCTTAAAGGTGAAGAAATGCTAGTTTCTGTTGTTCACCAGCTGGAAATAATGCCTAGTGGTTAATACTACATGAGAAATACATACTACAACTGGCTTTCAAGGACACTACAACTTGTTTATCAAAACAATCCATTCAACTGTTGTCATAACTTATTCACAGGGCCATCGACTACTTGTCAATGTTTCTCTTCTCAATCCTGTCAGGTTGGCATCATACATAATAGCTGCACTCGGTAGCAAATGCTGCATTCATGTTTCATGCAGATAAGAGTGTAAAGTGAATTGCACCACTATGATTGATTGATTGTTCTTTTATTTATACTGCCAAACAGTGGAGCTAGGCCTGTTAACGAATAGCAATTCTTGCTGCAGCATATGGTAAATGACATAACCGATATGATACATATATTTGCCTTAGAGGCTAGTTAATAATACTTTACATATAGTAGAATCCAAATTAAGTGTTCCAGGGATATACGCTAGTATTCCGTTTGGAACCCCAATATGGAAGGCTGTCCTTAGTCGTAAGGACAGGAGAATAGGGATAAATTCTTCCCTACATACAGAGTAATTATTGAAAAATGAGGGCTGATGTAATTTGCCCCAGGATGATGTTGTTTCCTTATGGATGATGTTATTCCCATTCAAAATAAATAAATTTGGAATGATGTAATTTCCCATGGACTGATGTTATTGTCCTTTTAGAGCATGACTTTAATGAGAAATTTCTTGCTAAGCTTGAGTGGTGGGGTAGGGGGTGTGAGTGAGAAAAGAAAATAACACAAATTTGTCAGAATTTGATGGGGGGGGGGGACTATGAGTCGGTCCTTAAATCTTTTCTTGTTCCAGCTCTGGAAATTTCTTTTTCTATAATATTTATTGTATCCTCTTTAAAGGAGTTCCAGAGTGTTGGCAGTCTGAATTCCAAACTTTTCCTGTAAAGGCTTAAAGGGGCATTCTCACCGCTCGCACTTACCACATAGCAGACTAGAACAGTACTAGAATTGTGAGTGGGGAACGGTCGGTGAGAATACCACTTTAATGTATAAAGGTAATACTGACCCCCACTGCTGTGTACCACGATGCTGCCTATGCTGTAGGAGTGTACCAAGTCCACCACCCACCAGTACGATGTGGTGACAGCTAACGGGCCTGAGTTGTGCTGCCCATCCACCAACAGAGAAGAGTCCAGCTCAGAGCTGTGAAAGGTCTCCTTAAACACGGCCACACCAGCCGTGTTGGGGATTCCCCCTGTGTATAGGAATCACAGATTGTCGAGTAATGTGGTGTAATAAGGCTACTTTGGATCAATTTACTTTATTTGTATCCATTTAACCAAAATAAAACACATTTAACATTAATTCCCATTTCATTAAATTGAAAATCAGATTTTTACAATCATGATCTTACAGAAATATTGATAGCCCACATTGTACACTCATATGAGAATGGTCAATGATATCAAACCCAACATTATCATAACATGGTTCATGTCATTGTTTCTTATTTTTAGAATACCTGTAATACATTTGAAAATCATTTCTTGAATCAAAATACTTCATAAATACAAAGAATTGTATCTTTTTAGATGTCATAATAGTAAGAATGGACTCAAGTAATGTATTACCATCATAATCCTTTATTGCTGGGTCAATATGAGGGATGAATGCAGCACTGGCCACAAACTTGCCAGAGATGGATTCTTGTATTATTGCAACAAAGTCAACATGGCATCCTTTAGGGGTTGAGGGTAAATAATGTGTTGATACTACAGTAGGATGTATAGACCATGTTTAACTTACCTTCAGCTATGTTGAGTAGTACAGTCAGCCAGATGCACGTCCAGTACCACCCACCTAACATGGTGTACGTGTACATACTCCCCTATCCACTCACTGTCCCAGAAGAGGCCAGAAAAGTGTCTTTCATTTATCAATCCTGTAATGGGACTGGTTGAGAGCAAGTTGTGCTGTTATCAACTGCACGAGTCAGAAACATGTAGAAACACCTGGTATACAGACTCTGTGACACTGTCACGGTATGTCGGTTCCTTTTAATTGTTACCCTGATATGTTTGGAACCTGGCTGCACACCAAACAATGTAATCAGAGGGGCCCTAACCCTTTAGGGCCCACATTGTGTTGTCAAGGTGCATGAATGCAGCCCAGCTGAGTAGCTTGGCAGTGCATTAGTTTGATATATCCTTCAGAAGGATTGACATGATGCACAAATGCAGTAACTTGCCTTCACTAATGTAGTGCATCATGAAAATGCATGTTACTTCAAGGTAGCATCCTGTCCCTAAAGGGTCAGCTATGGTACATAAGGTTGCGCTACGACTCTAACCAGTACCCGGTATACATCATTCTGTTATGAGATTCGAGGTGGCGACGGTGATGGGAATAATCTCTGTTTGTGTTCTACTTGAACTCTCAAAGCATAGTGCTAGTTAATTTGATTAGTTTCTTTGACAAATCGGGGGCAGAGCCCCCGAACCCCCAAAATTGGTGTATCCTATATCGGCTCATATTTGCCTCTGAGCAAAACTGAGACTACTTTTGTAAACTATCTCTGCCTCAAATTGGTCCCCCGAAAACCGCCTGGTGGTTAGAATTCTACTGTTATGGTACATAAGTCAGCTATGGTACATTAGTAATGAGCCAACTGTATACTGCACTGCATGTTACCGTAAATTCAAGTACTATAGCTCTCTAACTGGTGCGGACTTGTTCCCGCAGCTGCAATGTTTACACTGACACCAGCAATCTCGTGAGACCTTGGCTCTGCTCTCATGCTGCAGCTTGTTGCCCGTTGTGTGAGTGTCTGTTCACTGCCTAAGTCTCACGATACATTGCGAGCTCAGAACTAACATGGCCGCCCATACGGAGAAATCCGAGACTTCACTATAGCCAGAGCTTCATTGTGGGTCAGATCAGGAGCAGGACAAAGTCAGGCTGTGGCTTGTACATGATTCCTTTAGATATACTACAGTAGGTCCCCATTCCCGGATCTGTATGTGTCACAATGCTAAACAACGCGAATGGAATAATGCATTACTCAGCAATGAGACATCTTATGATATCAAATGACATATCACAGGACAGAGGAAGAGTATCTCCTTTTATTTCTGACCCATCTGCAGTTGCCAGGCCAATAGTTACTGAGATATAAATTGGTAGAATAAATTAAACTATAGTGCAAATAGGTAGATTGGAATAGGTTTCTAAAGGGAAGGCACTGGTGATACCTTAACAGAAAAGGGGGTCAATCATGAAAATTTTGATTTGTGTTTGTGGGACCTTATGTATACCGCACTAGGGATACTACCTTGTGAGACCTATAACTGAAACTAGTTCCTTGCATGTTCAAAATAGGCCGTTGTAGGGGTCGGCACTTTTTGAATGGGTAATATTTAAGTAGTTCTTATGTCAACTGTTTAGATTGGGGGAGTGGTTAGGACACTGGCAATTCACTACAAAGGTTCTGAGTTCGAATCCATGCCAACATAGCATTG
This sequence comes from Harmothoe impar, assembly GCA_947462335.1. Lineage (NCBI taxonomy): Eukaryota > Metazoa > Annelida > Polychaeta > Phyllodocida > Polynoidae > Harmothoe > Harmothoe impar. The sequence goes on along the minus strand of OX381721.1, from coordinate 6,779,881 downwards.
TTAGGTTTTTCCTAGTTGGTCAAGAACAATAATAGTATTTTAGATTACTCTATAAAAATGCATATTTTGTAAAGGAAATTTACAACCAAATTGTATACATTGTACTATCATGATTTTTGACCAACCAAAAAAAACATTTTAAAATTGTGTGTGAACCAAATGACCTGGTATGGATTCGAAGTCAGGACCTTTGTATTGAATTGCCAGTATCTTAACAACTCCCCCAATCTGAACATATGACATAAGGACCTACAATAGAGGGCTATAACTGGAAGGTTTATGGCACCTAAAACTCCAAATTGTGGACATGACAGGAACGAGCTTCAGCTAACTAGCTGGCTGCTATAGTTAGCAGAGGAAAGAGCACTGGTACCAGACAAAATGGCGCTGGACAGTGATCATCATGCTAATGCGGAATACATGTGGACAGGCAATTTATATGGTCAGGTACCCCCTAAAACCACCCCAAATCCCTGGTACTAGATAGAATATAGGTTTGTGAGTAATGTTATTGTTTGGTGTAAAGATATGCTGGCCAAAATTGGCTAAACCGGTTCTCCTGAAGGTGGCAATTACCACTGTAAGGCTCCTGTTTATGGAATTGCAACAAGAAATATGATATTCATGTGGTAGTTGGAATGAGTGTCCGTACTGAAAGTCTCAAAGAAGCTGCAGATTCTGAAAACAGCTACTTAATCAATGACATATCCTCTAATTGAGAGCAATACTCCTACAGCACACAGCATGATAGGTCCAGCTTAACAGCCGTGGTACACTGCAGTATCACTGATATTCCTAGGCTCGCTATACGCCCAACCTCTCAGTCACTAGTGCCTAACCTAGCTAGTCATTTTTTGGCTCCCTATATGACTAATCTAGGTAAGTTATTATTGTCAGGTTGGTCAGTACTGACCAACCCACTTTAGTCTTTTTATTTCCAGGGAGCGCCACTGAGTGGTCATGACAAGTGGCCCCAACTAGTGGTATACAAATACAACACACCAATGATGAACCTAGGTTAGCCACTACTGACTGACCCCTCGGTCATTTTTGAATATAATTTTGCCATTATGACTCACACTCAAATGACCAACCTAGGATAGTCTGTACTGACTAACCCTTTCAATCTATAGATTTTCAGTGTAGAGGTAGAGTGATATAAAGTGACAGGTGCATTCTCCCCACATTTTATGTTTAGTAAATCATAGAAAATAATCAATGATAGGTGCATAATATTTGCAGTTCTGGATTCTACTTGATTCCCTTAACATATTGTACAATGCCTGAGGCTATATAACAATTTCCCGAAAATCCGTTGTGCTACCTAACTACAGTACCAGAGTCACCATAATCATACTCACTGTAAGGCTAAACGACTGTTAAACTTAGGTGCCGTTAATACGCAAGTTAGGCATACAAGCAAGAATTTACGGTTGGCATGGTTGGGTGGTTCTGTGAGCCGCCCTGATGAATTAGTTAGTGGCCAGGATGGATCATGGATCAGGCTCCACTCTGTGTCATCAACATCCAATGTGAGGTTCAGCATGAGGTAACTAATTTATGACCTTTCTTATAAATTAGTACACTGAAAATCCATAGATTGAAAGGGTTAGTCAGTACAGACTATCCTAGGTTAGTCATATGAGTGTGAGTCATAATGGCAAAGTTATATTCAAAAATGACCGAGGGGTCAGTCAGAAGTGGCTAACCTAGGTTCATCATTGGTGTGTTCTATTTGTATACCACTAGTTGGGGCCACCTGTCATGACTATGGGGAATACTTTTAAATAGAATAGGTAGGACATGTAGTATGGTCACATTGAACAATCTTGTTCATTTTGATTTTGAGCCCTACTCAATTGATTTTTGAGCCCTACTCATTGGACTATGTCACTTTAAGTATTTCTTTTTAAACATTGCCTTGTGTCGAGCTACAAGTTGTCGTCTCCGGGAGCATTATACTAAAAACAGGTACTGTAAACGTAGATATTGTAACGGTAACGGAAAAATCATCTGGAGAAAGCGGGACTCGAACCCACAACCTTCAGATCCATGGGCCAGCTGCTCTACCACTTCTGACAACTAGACCACAACAGGTATTACTGGATCGGTGTAGTACAGAGAGGAGCAGGATTACCTGAGTGATACCCCCTTGTGGATTTACCACTGAGGCGCAGAGAATCCGGCCCCTGATATATTTTTCATGTGTATAGGTTTTGCGGATTTGCTATAAAGTACAATTTTGTGTGTATATCCCTGGATATACTGCAACAATTCTTGCAGTTGGTTTATTGATGGTAATGAAGGGAGGGCTGTTATGCCGCCATTGATTTGGGGAAATATAATGTACCGTGCACCAGAGTTGCCCGAAAAAAGTGTTGACTGTAGCAAAATGTCACTAATCCCTGTTCCCAATGGTCGATCTGGCAGCATGCTGGGTCAAGAAAATCTACCGTAATCTTTCCCAGAATAAAAGATTCCGGGACGTCATTGTGAGGTGACAGAATTCCGGTTCCTACAGATACTTGTAGGGCAGATTCACCATAAGTCGACCCTTCCCGTCACAGTTTTTCGTGACCATCAGCAGATGCTTCATTATGTCAAGTAAAACAACTATGGGGGCATACCTGTTACACTACACATTGGGAGATGGTCCATGGGTTTCAATTGATCATATTTGATAATTTTATAAATCAATATTATATGTAGATCTTTACCTTTATATTTGGTAATCTCAAATGGTCTGTTTTCACTTAATGTCGACCAAAATGAACCTAGTGTCGACCACTCTTATCTCAATCAAAAGAATATGAATTATTCTAAATACCTATATAGATAAACTGGAATTACTTAACAAAATAATGTTAGAATTATGCAGGTTCAATATATTCCAATTACGGGTGCATTTTCTTGAACTTTTGAGCTTTTAAAAAGTAGGTATATAAGTAGCATTCCTTGCAGAATGACTCTTGAAATAGGGTTACTGCTAACACCTTGCAGACTGAGGTCGTCTTATGGTGAAATTGTGGTCAGGTCATGGTGAAATAAGTAGGTGCCAGCTTATGAGCCCTACCATTTGGGAATGTGGATGTTTTATTACAAGAAAAAGTGATTTATGTTCAAAACATGTGTATCCATTCATTTAACATCACAATTAGTACATAAACTGACTGAAAAGTATGATTAGCTAGCACCAAAGTCGAATATTTATGAAGAATTTCCATTTAATGTGTATTCAAAACAGGTCATACACCTTCACTTCTGCAATATGTACTTAAATGAATAAAATCATATTAGTGAAAAGTATGGATGCTATGCAGACCAGTAACACTTCAACTTAGAATTCAAATAGCATTTGCACCCCTATTTAGCATAGGATAGAGGCAGTATGGTGCGGTATGTGGTCGACTTATGGTAGGTGGTCGGAAATAGGTGAGCTTACCCTAAGTGAAGGGCGACAGAATAGTGTTGAAACCAGTATGACTTGAGAGTCGGTGATTGAAAGAAGGGGTTGTGGAGGGAGCGGGTTCTCATTCCATGAATTAATTGTATCAGGATGGCAGATCGTGGTGTGGCGTTAGAGAGATGTAGGCTTACAATTTCAAAGCACCAAACTGTTGATAACTTGCGGATGGGACATAGGCCTATGTAAAACACCACCCAACATTTATTAAATAACTGCTGCATCCAAATTCCGCACAGAAGGTATTTGTATATATATTTAAAATGACAGGTCATAGATCTGGGAAATAGTATATACTATTTAGTATGGTGGAAAGTCACATAATGAACATATTAATGAATGTATAATAATTAACACAATTGATCACATACATACACATACACATACATACACATACACACACATATTAGGCAGTAAGGTTCTAGAGAAGGACTGCACGGCAGATCGGATTAATCCGAGTTCAGAATTGGATTGTATGTTTACATACTATGTCTAATATACCTCAATAAAAATCTATAAAAAAAAGATTATAAACGATTATTTACCTTTGATTACGAGTACCTCACAGATTGTCATGTAATGGTCTGCCTCTTGGAACACTGCTATGTACTGTGCACTGATGTCTGGGTCACACACCACCTCCACACGGCCCCCCGCATACTCCTCCCCACTGACCGGGTCTCCACAGTAGGTGGGGGTACCCAGGCTATTAGGCCAGTCATGGGGCGTCATGTACTGGTCCGACCCCATCACCTCAGCACCATTTAAGCGTTGTCCTGCAAGCATAGGTGGATGATACTGGTAAAATTGTGTTCTCTACAATCCAATGTATTAAAGTCATGTGAGCTCCAGGGAAAATAGATACAAATACCGTTAAACCTTGCGTATAAGCCTAACTCACTATAAGCCGCACCTAGAGTCTGGGCCGATCCTATAAGCCACACTGCCAATCTGACTCACGTACTAGCCAGGGCTTATAGTGAGGTTTTACGGTAGTTAGTTCGATGAGAAATTACTTACAATAAGATTCTCACTTATATGTGAGGTTTCATTATAGTTCCCAAGGCTTCTCATTGTAGATTGACTAAATCCCGTTCAATGACGATTAAGGTGATACCAACATTAGTCCAGAATTTGTCTTTTATCAACTAAAGTTTTTTGTAAAAACTTTTTCTAAGCCTGGGGTCTGCCATGCAAATGGTGACAAAAAACTTTTTTTGGGAGTGGCCTAAATATTGATAGACTTAATTACATTGTACATTCCTGTCACGAGTTACCGTTACTGTTCAAGGAGTGTAATCACACATGAAAGTATAATCTAATAGCAATACCGTATTCAATGTAATAAGCACCCTGGGAACCAAAAAAGTATTTTGAGTGGAAAAATCGGCCTCAAATATCCACTTTAGTAATAGCCCTTGATGGCTGTCTTTTACAGAGTACTGACACACCCCTTATCCTATACACTGGGGCATGGCTTTAACACCTGCACATACATATATGTGTCAAGTTATCCATGTCACACAAAAGTGTGAAAAGCAGTTACAAATTTGAGGTCCGTAACAAAAATTAGGGGAATCTTTGTCCATATTTTGGTTTATAGTCTCCATTAAAATGTCAGTTCTCTCAAGTGCATGCCAAAAAACTACCTTTTTCAGGAAGCTGCCTAGATAGTGATGAAAATAATCACCTGCTCGCGCCCTGTTATATATGATAACAGACCGTATGCGGTAGACCTCACCCAGATCCACCTGCCACCAGTTATCGGGTTCACGTGCAGAATCAGAACATGATGAGCCCGTGTACATATTCCCTTCATTGTTTCCATCTACTGCATGCTCCGCTGGGCTGTGTGGTTTACCGGCCCATGTGGTGCGTTGTGTGGCCCGTTTGTTCAGTGCCAGGTTGATTTGAATATGTGGTTGGCCAGCTGAATAGAAAATTGACACATATCTTTATATTTGCCTTTATAAAATGAGACCTTGATTCATATAATTATAGTACCGTATATTCTCGTGTAGAAGCCGCGGCTTCTACGCGAGTCAGACTCAGCTTTCTTTTGATACCAAACATGCCTATAGGGTGCGGCTTATACGAGAGTTTTTATTAGTATACTACAGTACCATAATCGCAATATTCAGACCCCCTCTGCGGCTTATATAATTTGTCAAAGTTAGGGGTGCGGCTTATACGCGAGTTAGGCTTATACGCGAGAATTTACGGTACTGTAAATTTTCATGTGTAAGCCGTGGCTTTTATACAAGTCAGAATCAGTGTACCCTACACTTTATTTCTGTCTCATTTACTATTACTAGGAAAACTGCAATATGATGAGCGTAATTCTAACTTAAACTGATCAGGCAATATAATACAGGAGAAGTCAAGAATTTACAAATTTCAAGGATAGATTAGGATACCAGTCTATACGAAAACATTTTCACCATGCAGGACATTCGGTTCTGCAGATATTTCATTTTTCAGGCCCGGCTTATTTTTTGCAGGCCCGGATATCAGAGTACAATCTTCTTATTTAAAAATCAAATGAAAAGCAACTTATCACACTAAAAGTGATAATGAATTTTGTTACACATATATAAATCAATTGAATATGTAAATCAGTGGATAAAATTACAGAAAATATTCATGCTTTCTATTTAATGCTGTTGAAACCTTAATACTTGTCCGATTTACAAGCTGACAAGTAAAAACTGGCATGTAGGCAAAGACCTAGAGATGACAGCCAGTCATTTGGACCGGCAGTACCCACGTTTTTGCAGGCCCGGCAGGCTTTTTGCCGGCTATAGCAGGTGTCCGGCAGGATTTCGTATAGACTGGGATACGCTTCCACACTGTGGAAAGTTGTGCATAACTGATTCAGCAATAATATATGATCCAATTATTGATTTCATCTTACCAGTAGGATATACTTCCACCTCATAGAGTTGCCCGGTGATGCCCTCTAAGGTCAGCCCCACGTAGCGCCCCTGTGGGGGTGGGGAGTAGTCCACCTGGTGGCGTCTGGTTAGAGAGGCACCCTGCGTACCATGCACCTCCACCCCAGTATCCAGAGAACCTCCACCAGAGAAGTCATCAGTCACGTACAGCTTGACAGCGCTTGCTACGGATACTGGTATTGAGCAGAGAACACAGGTTAATTACCAGCAACAGTGATGTGTTTGTTTCACTTCGGCACTTTTTAGAAGCAGTCAGAATCAGTCACTTTCATGCTATATTATAATCCCATACTAGATATATATGCAAATTTTTCAATACACCAAATTTTAAATCGCCTTTGTCAACTGTGTCAAGTGCCCTGTGTCACTCATGTCAATTGCACATATCCGCAGCATTTCAAAACAACCTGGCTATTGAAACAGAGCATTCTAATGTAAATGGTTTTAATCATAGGAAAGACATCAGCTATATCTGATCACCTTAAATTCCATCACTGTTGGTTTCACTGAGTGAGCTCATTATGTTTACTGTCATAACTTATTGATATGGCCATCAACTACTTCTTGATGTCTCTCTTCTACCCTGTGATATGATATATAATATGAATGTGGCATTGGGGAGATAATCGCAAGGACTGCATTCATGTGATTGTATCAAGGTATATGTAATACTGACCCCCCCTGCTGTGTACCACGATGGTGCCTATGCTGTAGGAGTGTAAAGGCTTAATGTATAAGGGTAATACTGACCCCCACTGCTGTGTACCACGATGCTGCCTATGCTGTAGGAGTGTAAAGGCTTAATGTATAAAGGTAATACTGATCCCCACTGCTGTGTACCACGATGCTGCCTATGCTGTAGGGGTGTAAAGGCTTAATGCATAAAGGTAATACTGACCCCCACTGCTGTGTACCACGATGCTGCCTATGCTGTAGGAGTGTACCAAGTCTACCACCCACCAGTACGATGTGGTGACAGCTAACGGGCCTGAGTTGTGCTGTCCATCTACCAACAGGTCCGGGTTCAGTGCAGAGCTGTGAAACGTCTCCTTGAACACAGCCACACTAGCCGTGTTGGGGATTCCTCCTGTATAAAACAGTTGAACACTAAGCAAAAGACATAGACCAAGGTGCAAGGTGAGTTTCAGTGTGTTGACCTTGCGCTACTCGTTTAACCACTGTGTAGCAAGAGGAGCCTGCAGACCAAGTCCCAACGTAGAGGGAATCTACCCCATAGGTGCCATAGGTGCCATGAGGCAGACTCCCTCATAATGACAAGAACTTTTTCATTAAGGCAACATGCCATACTAAAAGGGTAAAGTCAGCAATGATACATATGCTGAATGGCTCACATACACATGTAGAGCTAACTGGCCTCAGTACTAGTGTGAGGGACACGGTTTCTGCGAAAATGAAGTTTTCGGAGACACCGGGACTCGAACCCGGGGCCTTCCGCTTGCCAAGCGACTGCTCTACCACTGAGCTACATCCCCATGTCCTATCAGATAGACCGTGTCTCACGTCACTGGATCGGTATGGGAGGGGCGCAGTGACTACCTGAGCGGGTCACCCCTGCGGGCCAACCGCTCAGGTGCGGGGACTACGAAGCCCCTACACTAGCATGCTTTGTGTGTTGTGCAAGGTCTGGTCATTCCCTGAACTGCTCTGATGAATTGTTTAATGACAAGGATGAATGAGACCAACGTAAATTCTCGCGTATAAGCCTAACCCGCTTATAAGCCGCACCTAGACTTGGGACAAGTGCACAGAGGTTGGGAAAGTTGTTACTTTAGGCTGTGTCTCATGAGATCTTAACAATTGGATAGCATTTGACTGAGTGACGTCTTTGACCAATGCACAATGATTTGATTTTTCACAGGGGTCAAGGGGGGTGGGAAAAAATTCTTTTTACAGGATAATTATGAGGTATAAACATACTAAAACATAATGAAGAAATGAACCATTAAATGTGTTTTTCTACTTGAACAAAATAACATTTTACTAAATGGTCAAAGACCTCACAACAAAACAATGGTAATATTGGTAAATGAATGTACATTATGTGTTACCGTACCTAGTTGGGCCAGTCTATAATTATAACCAAATCAAAATAAAATTATGAATATATATGTAGTGCTATGATATACTTTTTCCACCCATTTCTTTCTATGTAGGCCCCATTTCAACTATCATAATGCTTGCTGGTCAAAGACGTCACCTGGTCAAAGATGTCACCCGGTCAAAGACTATCTAATTCATACGATCTCATGAGACACAGCCTTTAGTACTCTACTATACTAGCAAAAGCTCTTGTATAAGCTGCACATATATAGATATGTTTGGCATACAATTCAAGCGAAGTCTGACTATCGTCACCAGATATAGGTCAGATGCATGCACTCCTGCTAATTGTGCCAAATTGACTCAGGATGGCAGACTACGGTGAGGCGTGGTGAGGCGGGAGGCATAGGTATTGGTATGTAGGCTTATGTTTCCAAATCACCAAACTGCTTGCAATGAGGGAGGGGGGACATAGGCCTAGGATAAACACCACACAATCTTTATTTGATAACTGCTGCATCTGTTCTTTGATTCTCACTTCCATGCCAAAGGCACTGGTATATATACATGTTTAAAATGGCATAGTCTGTGAAGAGTAATATAATCACCCATTATTAGTATGCATGAAAATTGACACAATGAACTGAATATAATTATGATATTTACCCTTGATTACAAGTATCTCACAGATCGTAAGGAGCTCTGTAGGACTGTGCACCGCTATGTACTGTGCACTGATGTGCGGGTCACACACCACCTCCACACGGCCTCCCTCCCACTGCTCCCCACTGACCGGGTCTCCACAGTAGGTGGGGGCACCCAGGCTACTTGGCCAGTCATGGGGCGTCATGTACTGGTCTGACCCCATCACCTCAGCACCGTTCAAGCGTTGACCTGCAAGGATAGGTGGATAGAATTAACGATACAAATTGTTTCTCTATACTGAAATATACAATGTATTAAAGCCATGTGAGCTCCAGGAAACATAAACATAAACAGCATATATATTTATGAGAAATGACAAAATGACAAAAACATAAACAGCATATATATTTATGAGAAATGACAAAATGACAAAATGATTGCAGTCATACTTGAGGTTTTATTATAGCTCCTATCATGTGAATTAAGGAAATACAGACTAACAGTTGAAATGAACATCTTTTACAATGTCACTCAAAAAAAGTTTGGGTTTGCAGGACTAGGTTATCACGAGTAACCGTTACTGTTCAAGGAGTGTAATCACACATGAAAGTATAATCTAATAGCAATACCGTATTCAATCTAATAAGCACCCTGGGAACCAAAAAAGTATTTTGAGTGGAAAAATCTGCCTCAAATATCTACTTTAATAATAGCCCTTGCTGGCTATATTTTACGGAGTACTGACACCCCCCCAATCCTACACACTGGGGCTTGGCTTTAACACCTGCACATACATATATGTGTTAAGTTATCCATGTCACACAAAAGTGTGAAAAGCAGTTACAAATTTGAGGTCCGTAACAAAAATTAGGGGAATCTTTGTCCATATTTTGGTTTATAGTCTCTATTAAAATGTCAGTTCTCTCAAGTGCATGCCAAAAAACTACCTTTTTCAGGAAGCTGCCTAGATAGTGATGAAAATAATCACCTGCTCGCGCCCTGTTATATATGATAACAGACCGTATGCTGTAGACCTCACCCAGATCCACCTGCCACCAGTTGGACGGCTGATGATCAGTGGCTGTGCAAGAGCCATCAGTGAATACCCCATCGTTGTTTCCATCTACTGCATGCTCCGCTGGGCTGTGTGGTGGGCCAGTCCATGTGGTGCGCTGTGTGGCTGGTTTGTTCAGTGCCAGGTTAATTTGAATATGTTGTTGGCCAGCTGAATAGAAACATTCCACATACTAGACCATCATGATAAAGTGCCTGGTCTTGAAAGGGTGCCAATTTTGTGCTGGAGGTCTTTTTTTTTTTGGTATGAGAAAGTATAAATATACTATCCCGTTTATTTATACTGTAAGGAAAAGAACTTATACAGCTCGATGAGTATTCCTTTACAGTCAACTGAGTGCGAGTTTAAATAGTTTCACATCTAATAAAATGTATAATACGATTGTTATACGACGCAACCTCTAAATTACATATTTAACACATGTAATAACCAGTTATTGTAATAACATCATATCATAAATAAAGTGTATCATAAGTCAACATACATATATTCAATCTACTATACCTCAGTATTCGAGACCCAATCTCTAATAATGTAGGGTTGGATAGTGTGGGGCGGGCACCCCGTGTACCGGTATACTCTTAGCTTATTATCACAATTTTAACATTTCTTTTTACTTACATTAAATACTTTAAAGTAGCATAACTCATAGACTAACTACCATTATCACAGTATGTATTGCAATATTAAATTTCAATTTCTTCCATTACAATTCTGGAGTTTATTTTACTTAGTAAAAACAGACATAGTATCACAGTAACCTTTCTGGAAGTTTGTATAGGGGGGTGAGGGGAGGGTGGGCGTTGACTAGAACATATAATTTGTGCTTCCCAACCATTTTTTCCTATTTAGTTTCAACTCCTCATAGTCTTCAATGGCTCAGACTTCTACACTAAGGCTGTTCCATATCATGGCGCCTCTATAAAGCACACTTTTTTTACATGTTTTTTTTTTTGGTTTTACAGTGGTAAATAACAAGGCATCGTGAGCTCGGGTTCTGACATTTCTAACATTCACAATTTCAACATTTTCCTTTTGCTTAAACATAAAATTACATAGATGCATTATTCTACGTGGATGTAGTTTGGATATTTTGGCTTCTTGGTGAGTAAGAATGGTTGGGTACATATAGTCCAAACCGAGACATTTCCTCAGGGATTTATTTTGGACAATTTACAATTTATTCAGGGTTGCTTTATTTGCCACATCGTATAGTATATCCCCATAGTCTGCATGTGGGAGGACCATCGTTTTATAAATATTAAGCATTGTAACATTATCCAGTACATCTCTCAACCTAGCAGTTATATAGGATTTGTATACTATTTTCTTAAACGCTATTTCTGCTTGCATATTAAAATTTAGTACCTGGTCTAGCATAATACCCAGATATTTCACACTGAGGCAGCGTTCGATTTGGGTACCTGCTAGCATCAATCTATGATTTACAATTTCCTTTAATTTACTTCTAAGGCCACTAGGGGTCACCAAATGTTTCTTAAGCACTAAAACATGACCTTGAATATGGGCCTGTCTTATATAAGTGCCGTAGTGAAAGCCCCGCCTAATTGAAGAGCGCCTAATAGCTTTATTACAATAGTATGCTATTCTTATCATTGCCTTAGTAAAATGAGGCTATTCAATTATTTCAATCACTATTTGTTATCTATCCCCTGTCCCCATGAACATTAGATTATAATACAAGATACATATGCAATTTACCCAAATACTCCTTTATACTGAAGAGTGCCAATCGCTTAGGAATGCCACTCAGTGCCATTACGCCCCCATTTATCATTATGATGTGGGTTATTCGTCATCAGTCAATACTAGTAAAACAATGATGTAAAGAAAAGTAAGAGGGAGAAATAAAGAATTTACAAGTTTCAATTTACCAGAAGGATATACTTCCACCTCATAGAGTTGCCCGGTGATGCCCTCTAAGGTCAGCCCCACGTAGCGCCCCTGTGGGGGTGGGGAGTAGTCCACCTGGTGTCTGGTGAGGTAGGCACCCTGCGTACCATGCACCTCCACCCCAATATCCAGAGAACCTCCATTAGAAAAACTGTCAGTCACGTACAGCTTGACAGCGCTTGCTACGGATGCTGGTATTGAGGAGAAAGCATGGATTAATTCATGAACAGTAACATTGATGTGTAAGTTTCACTGTGCTATTTTTTAGCAGTGACAGAAGGTATTTACAACACTATGCATGTACTTGCAATGTGGAAATGTCTCCGGCCATAGCATTGTGTGCCTAGGTGTTGGCAAATAGTCTAAGTGTATTTTATTTCACGCTGTACATATTTTGCAAATTTCACAGAAAGGAAAATCTGCAAAAATCTGTAAAGAGCGAATAATATTTATTCAGTATCCACATATTTAAATACATGCAGAATTTTTTGGAGGGGTAAATCTGAAAATTTATTCAGATGAAATCATCTAAATTTACAGTAAATGGAGAATTTCTTTTACCAAGAAACCTATCCACACAAATAATAATCCCTAAACTGCAAGGTTCCAGTTAGATAGTTTATTAGTTGAAAGATACCAGCATTATATATCATATATATATATATATATATATATATATATATATATATATATATATATATATATATATATATATGTTTTTAGTTTGACACAAATTTGATTCATCTTCAAGATATTCAACAATTTTGTATCTCGTTTAGTACAACTTTGCTCCAGGCGATCACTTATTTTTTGCTTTGATTTTTGTTGAGTTTTATAATGTATTTAACTCTACTAAAGTGATCTCTTGCGTACTAAAGAATACGTCATCTCGTATATGAGAGGATATTCAGAGTAGTCACATAGTACTGGTCACATACCTCCAGCATACTCATACCCATTATAATAGTCGGTTTTAACGGTATAGCATGTTTAGTGTATGAGAAAACTGTGACCTTTGTTTTATCAGTGTTGGTACAAAGGCCACATTCTGTGAACCATTTACATATACTAGTGAGTAGTATAGTATGTATCGGAACGGGACTATAGTTAAGTACTGTTTATTACTCAATCGACCTGCAGCCAATCAGAGGCCTCCCTTTTGGCGGGAAATTCAAAAGCAGCCAATGAGAGGCCTCCCTTTTGGCGGGAAATTCAAATAGGTCACGTGACCGGAAGTGACCTACTTCCGGTCACGTGACCTTTGGGCGGGAAATTCAAATAGGTCACGTGACCGGAAGTGACCTACTTAAGAGGGTCACGTGACCACCATGTTGGCGGGAAATTCAAATAGGTCACGTGACGGGAAGTGACCTACTTAAGGGGGTCACGTGACTACTAGGTTGGCTTTCAAAATAAGTCACTTGAGATTTTGATGGATAAATAAATTTAAAAAAAGAAAAAAAAAGCAAGCTGAAAAAGCTTGCTAAAAAATAATTTAAAAATACGGCTCTTTTTTTCTAGGAGGGGGGGAGAGGGGCACTCTGGGGGGCACTCTTTAAGATGCATGGGGGGGGAGGGGGGGAGGGGGGGAGGGGCAGGGTTTTTTAAGAGTGAGACTCGCTTCTCTGCCCTCTCTAAAAGAGAGGGCAGAGAGGCGAGTCTACTTACAATGAAAGGTATCATGATCGCGTTTATGATGATGTGCATCATGATGTGACTATCTTACAACCCTATGAGAAATAAGCAAGACATGGGCGTACTTACACGGGCTATTTGTAAACTAATGAATGTGACTTCTTCGTTAAAATCAGTATCTACAACTCTTTTAAGCCTAAGGCTTTTTCTTGAGTTTATTCTTTTGTTCAATTTCGGGCCCACCTCAAAAGAGGAATAGGCCCTCTGTAGCACTTGTCGCTTGCTCATCAATCAGAGCCGGGGTGTAGAAGGCCCCTGCCCTGTCGGGTACGTTCTCCCTCTGGTACGTTTTTGGTTAGTTTGGAGCTCTCAGTCGACTGTCTTATCCACCTTAAAAAAAACAGACTTTCGGTGTCTCATGATAAAACTGGTGCCTTATACTAAGCGCTGGATTACTTTCTCATTTTTTAGTGTTCTATCCGATGCTTATTTAATTTTTGCACTGATAAAAACGGTTAGCTTGTACAAACACGCGGTCTATTTAAGTGTTAAGTGTAGAAAATGAACAGAACAGTGCACAGAAAATAGAGCTACCGACTACATTTCGCCCAGTCACTCAGCGGAGAACAAAAGAACTACTGACGTAGTGTACCCGCTATTCCGACAGTTGGCGCCACCGTTATACTTTTCCCGCGTGCGACATGAAGCCCTGGGGCGGGTACTGGCTGTTTTGGTTGTAGGTACCGAAACATAAAAAACTACAGCCAGCCCAATGTCATGGTGAGACAGCTCTCTTATTTTTACCTTGAGTAGCGTCCGTAGGGCCTATGACAAAACCTAGTCCCGTACACTGAGCAGCTTGAGGTCTGAAGGCTCATACAGAAAAATGTGTGGGTGTGTGGGTGTGTGGGTGTGTGGGTTGCTTTACGCCTTAGTTAACAGCTATGGTCATTTCAAGAGCGGTGATGGTGATCGAATCTATTGACCCTTTTACCGAGACAAGGGTTCTTTTACATCGCACACTACATAGCAGAGAGAGGTCTAGCAGCCCCTAGAGGCCCCGCAGGGGGCTCGAGAGGTGCCGTGGAGAAGAGCAGATATCCACGAGAGGCCACGCCAACAACCAAATTCTATCTTTATCCCGCGAGAAAAGGAGATAAGGGTCAAGGTTATGAACTATCAAAAGATTTTAGAGTAAATTAAGTTATGAGATATTAATATAATGTACATATCTAGGGCCCGATATAGGGCCTCTGCAGATCCCCCTTCAGGGCCCCGATCCATGAGGCCTTAGAAACGGAGCTGGGTCATGTAACCAAGGGAGATCAGCAGTTGTTGATGTCGGCGCTGCCGATAACGCTGGTAAATGACCGTTTTACTCATGTTTAGAGTCAGAATAGCTTGAGTATTACTTGAATATCGAAGAGTAGAGGTCAAATTACCCCAGACAAGGTGTTTCCATCTAGAAATTCTCGACAGTATTTCCGAAAATTGCAAATATTGGTCCCAGCCCCACGGGGCCCCATACCGAGTATTAAAAGTTTGAGATGCAACTTTCATTCATGCTGTTGACCAATCAGGGGGCTCTGTTTTTACGACCTTGACTACATAGTAAAAGTGATTGACAACGTCAGATATCACTTGACAACGTCAAATATCGATCTGATATTTGATCCCTTGATATTTGATTCAAAACCCACATCGAGTGGGATAAAGCCTTTTATCATCTTTTGATTGTGAGGCATACACTTTTCTTACACACAACAGCTGTCATCTATCAAGGGGCTCTGGATAGGGGGTCCCCATGTCGAATGTCGATCTTAGAAAATGACCATGTCACATGACAATGTCACTTAATAATGTTCATATCCCATGTCGATTTTAAGAAATGTTCATGTCACCTGTCACTATGATTTTTTGGGCCTCATGTCACTTGTCATTAGACCTCATGTCGTTTGTCGATTATAAGAAATGGTCATGTCACCATATCGAATTTAGCGGTCCACATCCATTATCAAGTGTCAGGGCATGTTGGCTGCTTGAACACGTAGTCTGTCATCACCCTTGTTTCTGTGCCTTATCTAAACAGGCAATTAGTGGCCGCTAGCCGAGAGTACCTCCCTGGTCGCCTCTCCCGAATCTGCTAGACGTCTCACTGATAGGAGTGTGTGGGTGTGTGGGTCTGTGTGTGTCTGTTCGGTCTGTGTGTGCACGCGTCTTGCGGACCACTGTTAAGCCTGTGGTTGGAGAGCGCGACATAGCCGCTTGCTACACTCTCTAAACAGAGGTCCGCAAGACTAGGCCGGATCGCGCTCTTGCTTAAAGGTGCACCTCAACTCAGTGCGCCTTTAACAGCCGCCCCAAATAGGTGAAGTTCTTGACGCGGCACAGCGCCTCCCACCAGTAGCCAATCAGCGCGCCGAACGCCGGACACACCTCCACCGTGTGAGCCTCTAAGTAGGTCACACGAATCATACTAAGATGCCGATCTCTTCTGTCGGTTCGTCGCGGTGGCCGTGAGTGATCGCACGGTCGCCAAGATTCACTGCCTTGATTGGCAGAGGGGGGGGCTGATTACCCCCCGTCGGATGAATTGCGGCGAAACCATAATCAATTTTTCGCTGTTTTAGATAAAAGAGATCCAGAGCTATCCGCTCGTCCAAGAATTATTTTTCTATCAGCCCGGGATCACCCTCAAATTAAGGCCTAAAGTCCAAAAACCCAAAATTTTTTCCCTATGGGATTTCAGTGTCTAAGCGTTTTTTGCAGCCCCAAGGAGCAGCTCACGGGCTCGAACCCTGTAAACGCTTTGACGCGCTTTCGTCGCCTTAGGCGACGTAGACCTACCCTATTTTTTTTTGGACCATGTTACCTGAACACGGATTATTTTTTTGTTTAGCCCAATGAGCTCACAGCTAGACTAGATACCTCATGTTTTGGATTGGAGAAATCAGCAGAGCAATAAAAAGCGCGGTGAGGCTAGTGTGGCCCCTGTGAGTTGTAAAATTGGTGCTAAATGTGGTAACCAGGCGGATGCTGAGTTCATTGATATTGTCCGTTAATGATACTTAAGGTGGGTGTTGTCTAAAGTTTTAATTGATATTACCAATGTGGCCAATAATGACTTCACAGTTGGGGCCCTCGCCCGCAGGTCCCAGATTCAGGGTATTCTTTGTTTATTGTGTGGCCCCTAAAGAGGGGCCGACTAACTCTTTAGAGTTAGTTAGATGCTGCCACTGTGCTATGCAACAGCAGCTATTAATTACGCTTCATGTTGGGCGGCATGGATCACTTGATGGGTGATACCTCAAAGCTCAAACACGGCAGAGCCGTGTGTGGCATGCGAGGACCAGTGGGTCAGGGGTGATCCGTTGCAAACAGAATGCTGATCCGTGTGAGGTTCTGACTTTCTATAGTTTTTTATAAAGCCTTAGATATGGTGTGGTATTTTTCATCTCGCTATAGTTTAGTTGGTATTTAAGGAAACCGCCTCATTTCTATCAGAAATACACAATATTGAATTGTTTTTTATATTTTAATATATTAGAAGCGCGCTTTGTTGCCTATGTAGCTCATTATGCGTTGAAATGTTCGCGAGCATCGTAGGAATGTACAAAACCCCTATTGTGGCACCATCTGACGAAAGAGCGGAGAACTATACTAGCGCGTTTCGTTATTCACATCTTTTGACAGGGACTTGGTTGGTGGCTTTACGCCCTAATTAACAGCTGAAGTTTTATAATGTATTTAACTCTACTAAAGTGATCTCTTGCGTACTAAAGAATACGTCATCTCGTATATGAGAGGATATTCAGAGTAGTCACATAGTACTGGTCACATACCTCCAGCATACTCATACCCATTATAATAGTCGGTTTTAACGGTATAGCATGTTTAGTGTATGAGAAAACTGTGACCTTTGTTTTATCAGTGTTGGTACAAAGGCCACATTCTGTGAACCATTTACATATACTAGTGAGTAGTATAGTATGTATCGGAACGGGACTATAGTTAAGTACTGTTTATTACTCAATCGACCTGCAGCCAATCAGAGGCCTCCCTTTTGGCGGGAAATTCAAAAGCAGCCAATGAGAGGCCTCCCTTTTGGCGGGAAATTCAAATAGGTCACGTGACCGGAAGTGACCTACTTCCGGTCACGTGACCTTTGGGCGGGAAATTCAAATAGGTCACGTGACCGGAAGTGACCTACTTAAGAGGGTCACGTGACCACCATGTTGGCGGGAAATTCAAATAGGTCACGTGACGGGAAGTGACCTACTTAAGGGGGTCACGTGACTACTAGGTTGGCTTTCAAAATAAGTCACTTGAGATTTTGATGGATAAATAAATTTAAAAAAAGAAAAAAAAAGCAAGCTGAAAAAGCTTGCTAAAAAATAATTTAAAAATACGGCTCTTTTTTTCTAGGAGGGGGGGAGAGGGGCACTCTGGGGGGCACTCTTTAAGATGCATGGGGGGGGAGGGGGGGAGGGGGGGAGGGGCAGGGTTTTTTAAGAGTGAGACTCGCTTCTCTGCCCTCTCTAAAAGAGAGGGCAGAGAGGCGAGTCTACTTACAATGAAAGGTATCATGATCGCGTTTATGATGATGTGCATCATGATGTGACTATCTTACAACCCTATGAGAAATAAGCAAGACATGGGCGTACTTACACGGGCTATTTGTAAACTAATGAATGTGACTTCTTCGTTAAAATCAGTATCTACAACTCTTTTAAGCCTAAGGCTTTTTCTTGAGTTTATTCTTTTGTTCAATTTCGGGCCCACCTCAAAAGAGGAATAGGCCCTCTGTAGCACTTGTCGCTTGCTCATCAATCAGAGCCGGGGTGTAGAAGGCCCCTGCCCTGTCGGGTACGTTCTCCCTCTGGTACGTTTTTGGTTAGTTTGGAGCTCTCAGTCGACTGTCTTATCCACCTTAAAAAAAACAGACTTTCGGTGTCTCATGATAAAACTGGTGCCTTATACTAAGCGCTGGATTACTTTCTCATTTTTTAGTGTTCTATCCGATGCTTATTTAATTTTTGCACTGATAAAAACGGTTAGCTTGTACAAACACGCGGTCTATTTAAGTGTTAAGTGTAGAAAATGAACAGAACAGTGCACAGAAAATAGAGCTACCGACTACATTTCGCCCAGTCACTCAGCGGAGAACAAAAGAACTACTGACGTAGTGTACCCGCTATTCCGACAGTTGGCGCCACCGTTATACTTTTCCCGCGTGCGACATGAAGCCCTGGGGCGGGTACTGGCTGTTTTGGTTGTAGGTACCGAAACATAAAAAACTACAGCCAGCCCAATGTCATGGTGAGACAGCTCTCTTATTTTTACCTTGAGTAGCGTCCGTAGGGCCTATGACAAAACCTAGTCCCGTACACTGAGCAGCTTGAGGTCTGAAGGCTCATACAGAAAAATGTGTGGGTGTGTGGGTGTGTGGGTGTGTGGGTTGCTTTACGCCTTAGTTAACAGCTATGGTCATTTCAAGAGCGGTGATGGTGATCGAATCTATTGACCCTTTTACCGAGACAAGGGTTCTTTTACATCGCACACTACATAGCAGAGAGAGGTCTAGCAGCCCCTAGAGGCCCCGCAGGGGGCTCGAGAGGTGCCGTGGAGAAGAGCAGATATCCACGAGAGGCCACGCCAACAACCAAATTCTATCTTTATCCCGCGAGAAAAGGAGATAAGGGTCAAGGTTATGAACTATCAAAAGATTTTAGAGTAAATTAAGTTATGAGATATTAATATAATGTACATATCTAGGGCCCGATATAGGGCCTCTGCAGATCCCCCTTCAGGGCCCCGATCCATGAGGCCTTAGAAACGGAGCTGGGTCATGTAACCAAGGGAGATCAGCAGTTGTTGATGTCGGCGCTGCCGATAACGCTGGTAAATGACCGTTTTACTCATGTTTAGAGTCAGAATAGCTTGAGTATTACTTGAATATCGAAGAGTAGAGGTCAAATTACCCCAGACAAGGTGTTTCCATCTAGAAATTCTCGACAGTATTTCCGAAAATTGCAAATATTGGTCCCAGCCCCACGGGGCCCCATACCGAGTATTAAAAGTTTGAGATGCAACTTTCATTCATGCTGTTGACCAATCAGGGGGCTCTGTTTTTACGACCTTGACTACATAGTAAAAGTGATTGACAACGTCAGATATCACTTGACGACGTCAAATATCGATCTGATATTTGATCCCTTGATATTTGATTCAAAACCCACATCGAGTGGGATAAAGCCTTTTATCATCTTTTGATTGTGAGGCATACACTTTTCTTACACACAACAGCTGTCATCTATCAAGGGGCTCTGGATAGGGGGTCCCCATGTCGAATGTCGATCTTAGAAAATGACCATGTCACATGACAATGTCACTTAATAATGTTCATATCCCATGTCGATTTTAAGAAATGTTCATGTCACCTGTCACTATGATTTTTTGGGCCTCATGTCACTTGTCATTAGACCTCATGTCGTTTGTCGATTATAAGAAATGGTCATGTCACCATATCGAATTTAGCGGTCCACATCCATTATCAAGTGTCAGGGCATGTTGGCTGCTTGAACACGTAGTCTGTCATCACCCTTGTTTCTGTGCCTTATCTAAACAGGCAATTAGTGGCCGCTAGCCGAGAGTACCTCCCTGGTCGCCTCTCCCGAATCTGCTAGACGTCTCACTGATAGGAGTGTGTGGGTGTGTGGGTCTGTGTGTGTCTGTTCGGTCTGTGTGTGCACGCGTCTTGCGGACCACTGTTAAGCCTGTGGTTGGAGAGCGCGACATAGCCGCTTGCTACACTCTCTAAACAGAGGTCCGCAAGACTAGGCCGGATCGCGCTCTTGCTTAAAGGTGCACCTCAACTCAGTGCGCCTTTAACAGCCGCCCCAAATAGGTGAAGTTCTTGACGCGGCACAGCGCCTCCCACCAGTAGCCAATCAGCGCGCCGAACGCCGGACACACCTCCACCGTGTGAGCCTCTAAGTAGGTCACACGAATCATACTAAGATGCCGATCTCTTCTGTCGGTTCGTCGCGGTGGCCGTGAGTGATCGCACGGTCGCCAAGATTCACTGCCTTGATTGGCAGAGGGGGGGGCTGATTACCCCCCGTCGGATGAATTGCGGCGAAACCATAATCAATTTTTCGCTGTTTTAGATAAAAGAGATCCAGAGCTATCCGCTCGTCCAAGAATTATTTTTCTATCAGCCCGGGATCACCCTCAAATTAAGGCCTAAAGTCCAAAAACCCAAAATTTTTTCCCTATGGGATTTCAGTGTCTAAGCGTTTTTTGCAGCCCCAAGGAGCAGCTCACGGGCTCGAACCCTGTAAACGCTTTGACGCGCTTTCGTCGCCTTAGGCGACGTAGACCTACCCTATTTTTTTTTGGACCATGTTACCTGAACACGGATTATTTTTTTGTTTAGCCCAATGAGCTCACAGCTAGACTAGATACCTCATGTTTTGGATTGGAGAAATCAGCAGAGCAATAAAAAGCGCGGTGAGGCTAGTGTGGCCCCTGTGAGTTGTAAAATTGGTGCTAAATGTGGTAACCAGGCGGATGCTGAGTTCATTGATATTGTCCGTTAATGATACTTAAGGTGGGTGTTGTCTAAAGTTTTAATTGATATTACCAATGTGGCCAATAATGACTTCACAGTTGGGGCCCTCGCCCGCAGGTCCCAGATTCAGGGTATTCTTTGTTTATTGTGTGGCCCCTAAAGAGGGGCCGACTAACTCTTTAGAGTTAGTTAGATGCTGCCACTGTGCTATGCAACAGCAGCTATTAATTACGCTTCATGTTGGGCGGCATGGATCACTTGATGGGTGATACCTCAAAGCTCAAACACGGCAGAGCCGTGTGTGGCATGCGAGGACCAGTGGGTCAGGGGTGATCCGTTGCAAACAGAATGCTGATCCGTGTGAGGTTCTGACTTTCTATAGTTTTTTATAAAGCCTTAGATATGGTGTGGTATTTTTCATCTCGCTATAGTTTAGTTGGTATTTAAGGAAACCGCCTCATTTCTATCAGAAATACACAATATTGAATTGTTTTTTATATTTTAATATATTAGAAGCGCGCTTTGTTGCCTATGTAGCTCATTATGCGTTGAAATGTTCGCGAGCATCGTAGGAATGTACAAAACCCCTATTGTGGCACCATCTGACGAAAGAGCGGAGAACTATACTAGCGCGTTTCGTTATTCACATCTTTTGACAGGGACTTGGTTGGTGGCTTTACGCCCTAATTAACAGCTGAAGTCATTTCAAGGGGGGTGATAGTGATCGAATCTATGGATACCTGAAGGTGGAAAGCACACACCCTACACTTTTACCGAGGCAATGGTGGTGCTGCTCAAAGGGTGTGGCGAGCTAGACTGGAGGATGTAATAACTAAGCAGCAGAAGGACCAAAAAGACAATCTCGTAGTAGTAGGTCTACTTAGATCTTGAGTAGCCGCCCTTGTGGCTATAATTACCTAGACTAGTTGGCTCTGCCAGCCTGGTCAAGTGAAAATTGGTAAGGAGACTATGAACTAAGCTAACATCTCATAAGTATTAGTTACCACCCCCTCACACCCGTTTAACAACGGATTCAGGGTCTAATTATGGAGACCCTAGAGTAAGATTAACAATATATCCCAATGTCTGTAGTAGACATTTACGACATGCAACCTGCCCCCTAGAAGGGATAGATCTGACCACAAGTCCGCAAAATGGGACTCCCCCTCTGAGAGTATCAAGGTTTGCGTATAGTCTCTTGCAGGTTAATCTGTTATCTACCCCTTTGTCGACTTCGCCAAAATCCTGGGAGATTCACTTTAAACCTAAGGTCTACCCTTTTTATTCTTTGTTTATTGTGTGGCCCCTAAAGAGGGGCCGCGGTGTTGATTAATTACACCACATGTTAAGCAACATGAGATCAAACCTTCCTCAAAAGCGACAAGGCTCAGAGTCCTGTTGGACGGGAACCCTGTGTGGCATTTCAAGACACCTGGTTGAGTGATCTGTTGCAGATGCCGTTCCGTGAGAAGTTCTGACTTTATATAGCTTTTATATCGCTTTAGATATGGTGTAGTATTTTCAATCTCACTATAGTTTAGTTGATATTTCAAAGAATCTGCCTCATTCTATCAGAAATACACAGCGTTGACATGTTTCTTATATTCAATATATTAGAAGTGTGCTTTGTTGCTTATTATAGGTCATTATGCGTTTAAAATGTTCGCGAGTATCGTGGAAATGTACAAAAACCCTATTGTGGCGTCATCTGACGAAAAGAGCGGAGAACTACACTAGAGCATGTAATGGCCAGACCAGCAGGCGGCAGCAGAGTGGTCAAAAGACAATCTCGTAGTAGTAGGTCTACTTGCATGTTGAGTAGCCACCCTTGTGGTTGTAATTACCTTGACCACAGGTCCGCAATATGGAGCTCCCCCTCTGAGAGTATCAAGGTTTGCGTATAGTCTCCTGCAGTTTAATCTGTTATCTCCTCCTTTGTCGACCTCGCCAAAATCCTGGGAGATTCACTTTAAACCTAAGTCCTACCCTTTTTTATTCTTTGTTTATTGTGTGGCCCCTAAAGAGGGGCCGCGGTGTTGATTAATTACACCACATGTTAAGCAGCATGAGATCAATCCTCCTCAAAAGCGTCAAGGCTCAAAGTCCTGTTGGACGGGAACCCTGTGTTGCTTTCGAGGACGAATGGTTGAGTGATCCTACCGATCCGTCAGAGGTTCTGACTTTATATAGCTTTTATATCGCTTTAGATATGGTGTAGTATTTTCAATCTCACTATAGTTTAGTTGATATTTCAAAGAATCTGCCTCATTCTATCAGAAATACACAACGTTGACATGTTTCTTATATTCAATATATTAGAAGTGTGCTTTGTTGCTTATTATAGGTCATTATGCGTTTAAAATGTTCGCGAGTATCGTGGAAATGTACAAAAACCCTATTGTGGCGTCATCTGACGAAAAGAGCGGAGAACTATACTAGAGCATGTAATCGCCAGACTAGCAGGCGGCGGCAGAGTGGTCAAAAGACAATCTCGTAGTAGTAGGTCTACTTGCATGTTGAGTAGCCGCCCTTGTGGTTGTAATTACCTAGCCTAGTTGACCCTGCCGGCCTGGTCAAGTGAAATTAGTAAGGAGACCACCCATTAACGTGCTCCACAGTCTTTAGACAGTTAAGACTATAGTCAAGACTGGAGAATTTGGCGAGACGCCCCTCTGGGAGGTCATAATCCTCAATGTTAGGTGTTAGCTCATTAACATCAGATACCATATTAACAACCCATTTAAATGTTCATTTTAATAGCAACTCACCCTATTCTGACAAAATCCTATTAGCAGGTAACCTCTGTGTAAACCATACTGCAAACATCTGCTACTTCCAGCGTCTGCCTCGTGACTGATAGTGTACAACAAGACGAAGTGGGCAGAGATTAGAAAAAATGAAGCTCTTTATATAGCCGAGAGAGCAGCTAATCTGGATGTTCTAAGCTTGTTTTCACCTAGAGCTCCAACCCTCTTCCAGAGAGAATCAAATCGCTTTTCACCTGAACCCTTCCACCCCTAATCCATCAGCATGAAAAGAGAATTAACGAGTGTAACGTGCGCTACATGTATATGGGATTATAGCTGGTGAAGAGATAAAGCCGAGTCACCTGTGTATACAAAGACTACAGGGGGTGATTAACGACAGGTGTGACGCGCCAGCCCGTGAACGGATTAAGCCAAAAAAAAATAAAAAGGTATGTTTCAGGTAACATGGGCAGAAAGACTGGAGTCGCTAGGTCGGATTTTTATTTTATTTTATTTTATTTTTTTAACATGAAAGTACTAGCCATCCTCCGTGGAAATTCTAAAAATGACCCAAAAAGTATAAAAATATGAAATTTTCTTCAAACTTGCTTAAAAAAAAAACGTAGGGTCGACCCTGTTTTGCTAGGGTTGGTCGGGTGACCTGAAACAAACCTTTTTTTTTATTTGGCCTTATCTTTCAAGCTGACGCTTAAATTCAACTAGCCAGCCGCCGTCCACACCACTCACTGCGACAAGAGGAGGTGCTGTTGTTTTACACTTGAGTCGCTTACCACATGGTCTCTACCTCACAGACAGACACGCGCCCCCTGTAGCTTTTTTTTTTGTTTTTTTTTGTATACACACGCTAATCTCATAACCCCCTTATCCGTTATACAGGTAACGAGTATTCTCTTTTAAAATAGCTGCCAGGCAGCTTAGCTCTAGAAGCAAGAAGGCGTGTATAGGTGCCTTATAAGTCGGCAGGGGGTAAATACTAGTGAAAAAGGAAGGCATGTGTGCAGGTAGCTTTTCTAACAGACACGTGTGTGCACTAAGCTGCTTAAGTCTAAACCCTCCCGCAGTAGTCAGGTGGCATGTGAAAACTTACTTAACTGATCTCTTACATTGAGTAGAGTCTCTGTGCTGAGAGAGCCTTTTCAGCCGTTTAAGAGGATTAACTAGGACAGGGTACATAAGGAGTGAAACGCCGAATAGCGGCTACTCAGTCTCGTGCAGCACAAGCAGCAGCATCTAGCAGCGGCTTCAGCAGCAGCTGCACGTGCAGCACAAGCAGCTGACAGCGACTTCAGCAGCACAAGCAGCACGAGCAGCACAAGCCGTAGCATTTGTCAGCAGCATCCCTGACATCGTCAGCAGCAGCCCCCATGACCTTGTCAGCAGCACAAGCAGCCAGCAGCTGCTGACAGCTGCTTCAGCAGCTGCTGGCAGCTGCTGCACGAGCAGTAGCACAAGCAGTAGCATCTGTCAGCAGCAGCAGCAGCAGCACAAGCAGCCAGCAGCTGCTGCATGAGCAGCACAAGCAGCACAAGCAGCAGCACCGACAGCAGCAGCAGCAGCAGCAGCAGTGTGGACCACTAAAGTCGAGATGAAGCCTAGTGACATTTGACATGAAGCTTGAAAAACACAGTGACAGGTGACATGAGCAATTCTTAAAATCGACATGAGATATGAGCATAATTAAGCGACATCGACATGCGCCATGGCTATTTTTTAAGACAAACATCATATGTCATAGCCTCCTCATCCAAACCTCCACTAGTAGTGCTCTATAAGCGCAAGCTGTAAACCCTCTCCTCCCCTCGTGCACACAGGCGAATTATCAGAGTCAGCCAATGGTGTCAATACCCCTCTCATACAAGGGTCGGGCGCTGCTGGACTATAATAGATGAGTCAAGGACCGTTCTACTGAGGGTCAGGCAGGCTAAGTCGGACATTCAATGACAGGTAGGTCTTTGACAACCTTGCTTGAAAGTCTGGACAGCATTGACAGACTGGGGCATAAGGATCTCGCATGGTCAGACTTTCAAGCAAGTTTTGCTAAAGTCGCGTTATTGAATGTCCGACCTAGCCTGACCCACAGTAGAACGGTCCTTGACCCGTCTATTATAGTCCAGCAGTGCCCGACCCTTGGCTGAGAGCAGTTTAAGCGCCATTGGGTGTCTCTGATATTTGCCTCTGTGTAAGATGAGAAAAAAAGTCTGTTGAAAGACTATATTTCAAGCCAGAAAACTGTAATTAGCTTTCCAAGTTGTTTATTTAACAATATCTTAGCCTAGCAAGCAGCTGTCAGATGTCATCTAAGAAAAAAAATGTGAGCTGTTAATAGATTCAAGAGAAATTAGTTTACAAATAGCCCGTGTAAGTACGCCCATGTCTTGCTTATTTCTCATAGGGTTGTAAGATAGTCACATCATGATGCACATCATCATAAACGCGATCATGATACCTTTCATTGTAAGTAGACTCGCCTCTCTGCCCTCTCTTTTAGAGAGGGCAGAGAAGCGAGTCTCACTCTTAAAAAACCCTGCCCCTCCCCCCCTCCCCCCCTCCCCCCCATGCATCTTAAAGAGTGCCCCCCAGAGTGCCCCTCTCCCCCCCTCCTAGAAAAAAAGAGCCGTATTTTTAAATTATTTTTTAGCAAGCTTTTTCAGCTTGCTTTTTTTTTCTTTTTTTAAATTTATTTATCCATCAAAATCTCAAGTGACTTATTTTGAAAGCCAACCTAGTAGTCACGTGACCCCCTTAAGTAGGTCACTTCCCGTCACGTGACCTATTTGAATTTCCCGCCAACATGGTGGTCACGTGACCCTCTTAAGTAGGTCACTTCCGGTCACGTGACCTATTTGAATTTCCCGCCCAAAGGTCACGTGACCGGAAGTAGGTCACTTCCGGTCACGTGACCTATTTGAATTTCCCGCCAAAAGGGAGGCCTCTCATTGGCTGCTTTTGAATTTCCCGCCAAAAGGGAGGCCTCTGATTGGCTGCAGGTCGATTGAGTAATAAACAGTACTTAACTATAGTCCCGTTCCGATACATACTATACTACTCTAGTGGCATCAGCTTGTAGCATAGACTCGGAGGTTGCAAGATTTACATCTGAGTGGTAGAAAACCACATCATCCACATACATCAGCACACGGCTATTTTTTACTACATTTGGCACCTGGTTTATATAACAGATAAGCAATAAAGGCCCCAATATTGACCCTTGGGGCACACCTAAAGGCACTGGGAGTACATCTGATGTGGTTTTATTACATATAACTCGCTGAGACCGGTTGTCCAAATAGGCACATAACCAGTCACAGTAAATATCTGGTGAATTTAGTGCTCTTATTCTCTTTATCAGTTCTTCATGGTGAATACAGTCGAATACCTTCCACACATTCAGGAAATACACCAGCATATGCTGTTTTTCATCACGAGATCTAAATATGTCATTTACTAGCCAAAAAGAATGCATCATTTGTCCCCCTGCATGTACGGAAGCCGGACTGACAGTCATGACGTAAATCATTATCCTCTAATCTATTATATATTTCCTGGTGAATCACACACTCCATTATCTTACTGGGAACCAGGACGAGTGGTATAGGGCCCCAGTTTTCCACACTCTGGAGATCTCCAGTCTTTGGTAATGGGGCAACATTACTGTAGCCCATGATTTAGGAAAAACAATTTCATGTAAACAGGAGTTGATAAGATTAGTAAGTTAATGTGCCAGTATTTCTAAGGCATCTTTTAATATATATATTTTTATAATTGCTTTATTTGACATCCACATAGTGAGATACAAGTCAAATTTCTCATCATCCAAATAATGGTTTCATAAATAGCATAAAGATCCTTGGAGGTGCACAGTGCAAGCTATGCAAATCTGAATCCTTAACAGTAGGTTCATTCATAATAATTACATTTGGCTGGTCAGACCTGTAAGAAATTTCTATATACAAAAATGCAGCATTTTTCTTAAGATACACAAGTATTACTTTGTATCGTGCTTTCGTTACAGTAGCACTTATATGGTCGATGCCACTTGATTTGTGTACATCAATTTCCCTAATAAGACAAAGTACAGAAGCATATTCTACAGTTGCCTCCACAGTAGGGGCAAAATTACTCTTATTTGGCTCTGTGCTAGTGGAGACAATGGGTTCATGCTGCCTATGCTGTAGGAGTCTAAAGGCTTAATGTATAAAGGTAATACTGACCCCCACTGCTGTGTATGACAATGGTGCCTATGCTGTAGGAGTCTAAAGGCTTAATGTATAACGGTAATACTGACCCCCACTGCTGTGTACCACGATGCTGCCTATGCTGTAGGAGTGATCCAAGTCCACCACCCACCAGTACGATGTGGTGATCTGTAACGGGCCAGAGTTGTGCTGCCCATCCACCAACAGGTCTGAGTTCAGTGCAGAGCTGTGAAACGTCTCCTTGAACACCGCCACACTAGCCGTGTTGGGGATACCTAACATAAAAGAGAATCAGATTTTTTTTATTTATTTGAATTAAAAAATAAAGTTTTTGGCTGTATATTTAAAGAGGCCATATCTAGGCTCTTCAAAGTGTGACTATATGACCACATATGGTTCTAGCACTACAAGGTCAACCTTGCACTTGATTTGTGAGAGGTCCGAAATATCTTTTCCTTTTGCTCATCCATCTGATCATCTATGAGAGCTATGCTGCAGGCCTTATGCCAGCTGCCTCAATAGCTCAATCAGACACAGCGTCGGACAGTGATAGGAAGGTCCTGAGTTCAATCCCTGGTCAGGCTTGTCATGAAACTATAGGTCCTTTGTGTTTTGGTCTATTTTTCTAAAAGTGATATGTAAGTCTATCAATGAACTGTTTTTATTATAATTTATGATGATTAAAAGGTAATTCGGCTGTACAGTAACATTAGATTTTGCTGTTACTGAACAGTTTATGTGCTGTAAATATACATGAGGCAAAACCCAGACCATTACAAATTATGATCACTCAGTTGAGAAGTAGAGTAGAGGTATATCCCAATATGAAGGACTCTGTGGCGCAATGGATCAGGGCCTCTCTCCAACACCGCAGGTCGTGAGTTCAATCCTTGGTCAAGCCACTACTCTTGTTTTACCTACATCCACCTAAAATGTGTTTCCCCTCACATGGATGATTAAAAATATGATCAGCACTGAGAGGCGAACCCAGGATGTTCAGACTATGATTTACAATCAATTTTACTGTACAGTAACAGAGGATTTTGCTGTCCCTGTACAGTACATAGTGCTGTAAATATACACAACCGACTTGCTGTAGGTCTACAGCACAATCTACTGGAATCAAAGTTGCCCCCAGTATTTGGTGTACAGGAACACTTCTTACTTCTACAAGTGTGGCAATACGCATATATGCTATAGTACTCTAGTATAAGTTGTTTAACACATAATCCATGCTACATCACTTATTAGTCTAAAATGTAAAGATCAGAATTTATTAACAATTTGCCAAGGCTAGTCTTGATGCATTACTTGATTTTTTAAAATGAATTTACCCTGAGGAAAACAATTCTATATATTCCTAATTTAGACGAGTAAAGTGTGTGCACCAAGGCTAGTTTTGATGAATTTACTCACATTTTTTAAAATCAATTTAACCTGAAGAAAACACTTTTAACCAATATTCCTATACTTATCAAAGTCAATATTAGATGTTATTGTACTAGCTGTATACCTGCTTTATACCACAAGTATAGATCCAAGCAATGTTTCAGTGTTAACATGATGACAAACAGAATCACACATTAAAGCAATATGTCATCCTTGTATTTATATACTAAGCTGTTATATAACATCAGTGACGCTAGTATATAGACTTTTATACTATTTTATAACATTGATATCACATTGGATTATGAAGGTGGTGGACGTAAGCAGATCCTAGTATCTAAAGGGGTGTCTCCATCAAAGACCGTCTACCTGTCCGTCCATGAAAACTGTCCAAAAAGCAGGGATATGGACATTTTTCATGGACGGACGGACAGTTTCCGTCTCCACCAACATCCATCCGTCCAGTCCGTCCATCCAGTCTGTCCGTCACATGGATGGACAAAATGGACAGACAGATCCCATTTCTGTTCCGTCAGTCCATCCGTCCATACATCTGTCCATTCCGTCCATCACAGAGTGACCAATCAGGACCGAAAATGTCAGTTTTCTGATGGAAAAATGGACGGACAGGCATATCCAACTTTTTAGATATGTCCGTCAGTCCATGTTTGCCACTCTGTGATGGACAGAATGGACGGACGGATGGAAAGAATGGACAGACGGGTGGACAGAGGGACGGATGGATGGACTGATGGAAGAGGGAAATGATCCGTCCGTCCATTTTGTCCGTCCATGTCACGGACGGACTGGACGGACGGACGTTGGTGGAGACGCAGACTGTCCGTCCCTCCATGAAAAACCTCCAGATCCCTGCTTTTTTTGATGGACCGGTGGACGGTCTTTGATGGAGACACCCCTTTAACGCAGCTTTTTTGCTTAGATATCATATATTGTAAAGCAATGACTCGTAGAAGGCGAAATTGAAATAGTTAAACTTATAATGAACTCAATTATTGAATGACTGTTTATATACAAACAATTCAATATATTGTATACATATACATGCAATCCAATCCATACAATCAACATACATATCTATGTTGATTTAAAGCAAATCATTTATTCTGATTGAAAATTGAATTGGATTATCCTTTATATATCATAACAAGTGAATGTGTATGGCATGTAGATACTACAATAATGATTTATAGAATATGTCTAACTTACCTTCAGCTATGTTGAGTAGTACAGTCAGCCAGATGCACGTCCAGTACCACCCACCTAACATGGTGCACGTGTACATACTCCCCTATTGACTCATTGTCCCAGTAGAGGCCAGAAAATTGTCTTTAATTTATCAATCCTTATCATGGTTTAAAGTGATTAACATGTTGATACTACAGTAGGATGTATAGACCATGTTTAACCTACCTTCAGCTATGTTGAGTAGTACAGTCAGCCAGATGTACGTCCAGTACCACCCACCTAACATGGTGTACGTGTACATACTCTCAGTATTCACACGTTATCGTAGAAGAGGCCAGAAAATTGTTGTTTAATCATCCTCTTATTAGACTCAGGTTGAAGTTGTGCTGCTATCAAAATAAGAAATGTAGAAACACTTGGTGTATATATGTGTGTGTATATTAGATATTATCCCCCCCTTACTATTGATAATTGTATTAAATATGATTTAACCAATGTTTAACTTACTTTTAACTCCACTTTCAGGTACACGTCCACTACCACTCACCTGTCATCTTGTGTGTGTATGTATCTCCCTAATACTCTCATTGTCATAGGGCCTAATACAATTAAAGTGTGTTTCAGGTTACCCGACCCTACCTTGCAAAACAAGGCCGACCCTGGAGATTTTTATCCAATTTTGAGAGAATATTTATATTTAAAAGATTAGAGGTGACTCAGTTTTCGAGTACATTTTCTGCCCCTTGCAAGAATCATTTTCATTTCCCCATTTTACCAAAGAAATAAGACATGTTAGTACTACAGCTAAAAGGGATTTTTTTGGTACTTTCAAGCTAAAAAGAAAAAAAGAGAGAAAAAATCCAACCTACCCTACCTAAATTTTCAGACCATGTTACCTGAAACACACCTTTAAATTTTTTTTGGCCTAGGTCAATTCAGGACAGTTGTGCGAATCATATATTTATCCTCTCAATAGCGGCAGGATGCTGCAATGTGACTCATTGCTTCCTGCCTATTGTGAACGTTTAGTGCCTGGATCGATGCCCACCTAACGGTGTATCAAGCGGATCCTTAACCCTTTAAGGGTCAATGCTGCTTTAGTGCACTATGCACTTTTAGAGGTAAGTACTGTAGCTGTACAGTATAAATGGAGGTATTTTTGGTTTCCAGTATGACATACTGTACAGCTACACTCGCCTACTGTAGAACACTACACACAGGAGATTGTGGGTTTGAAAAGGAACTACTGTTGTTTATCCATAGAAAATCTAAATTATACACATGTTCATATTCAAATATTCACTAGCCAACATTTCTATGTTAAAAAGGTGGAAACGCATGTCAACTGGGTTAAAGAAAAATTAAAGGAAAAACACATTTCTCATTGTGCTATGGTTAGACTCGAACCCAGGATCACCTGTGTGTGGTGTTCTACAGTAGGTAAGTGTAGCTGAACAGTATGTGATACTAGAAACCAAAAATACCTCCTTTTATACTGTACAGCTACAGTATATCTCGCTTTGCAGCTACACTAACTTCTGACAGTGTACCTATCATAACACATGAATGCAGCCCTGGCCACATGCCACAATTACAATGCTGTTGTCAAAATAAAATTGCAAAATTGAAGATCAATATGCTTTTTAAAGCATTCATTATTAAAGTATTCCCTAGGATAGATATGCCATTTAGTGAGAAATACGCTTTACAAACCTACCAAAAGGAGATCGTCATCATAACATTTTTAAAGGATAACGAAAATGTATTCATTCAAGCATCATGCCAAAGGTATATATATGGTTGATACACTCCTGACCGGCCAACATGGTGCATCATGACGGCAAGTGTTGCTCTAAGGCACCATGCCATCTTTTCATTTTGTAGTGTGTATTTATTCATGAATGATTTTCAAATACAACAATAAT
Organism: Harmothoe impar; assembly: GCA_947462335.1. Classification (NCBI taxonomy): domain Eukaryota; kingdom Metazoa; phylum Annelida; class Polychaeta; order Phyllodocida; family Polynoidae; genus Harmothoe; species Harmothoe impar. The sequence goes on along the minus strand of OX381721.1, from coordinate 6,747,077 downwards.
ATCAAAATTACAAGTAATTGTATTGTGTACAAAAACATTTCATAGGATCTAATGCTCTTGACGGCGGCCAGTGTAACCTTAATACAATGAGGAAATATATGAACAGATACTAAAATTAATACTTTAAGCGCGGCATAGTGCATTAATGAATCATGCCCTTCGCTGTCATGATGTATGAATGCAGCCCTGGCGAGTAACTTGTTAGTGCTGTATTTAAGCATCTTGCTGACCCTATAGGGTTGGGACAGTCCCATAGGGTCGACATGCAGCCCTGGCGAGTTACTCACGAGGGCTGCATTGGTGTGTCATGATGATAAATGTCAATTTTAGTGACACCCATCCTTAAAGTGACATGGTCCGATGATTGGGGCTCAAAAATCGATTTGGAAAAAAATGTACCAGAATGTTCCATGTGACCATACTTCATATGCTAACTACTTTCTTTAGTCTCATTCCCTGGGATTCAGCTTAGAATTTGACTAATTATCAGATTATGGCTCAATTTACCAATTTTGGAGTGTACGCTATAATTCCCCCATTGACAATACACTGTAAAATACTATACATGTACTTGGCTCACAGGTTAACCTATTATTGGGCTTTTGTTGCCCATAGATGACATTGCATTGTGCCCTATCCTCCAAAATATTATACTATCATTTGAAACACATTAAAGAAGGATTTAAAATGGGGGGAAAATCGGACCATGTCACTTTAAAGGGTTAAAGGGCTAAGTCAGCTATCATGTTTAAGTGATGAGCTGTTTGATGCTGAAAGTTGTGCAGCTTAAAGGGTGAATCCACTGAGGCAAATCCGTCGGAAGTGGATTCACCCCTTTAGGCAACTCAAAAAAGTTGTTTCTCATCACCTCGCGCATCATGAAAATCATGATTCAGAGACATTTTAATTTTTTAAATATTTTTTTAAAAGATTTTTATATAAATGAGAAATATCTAAAAAAGTGGACAAATATTGGCATATTTGGTATCATATTGAAGCTAACACTGTTAGTAATGCAGAGAGCTAGGAATAACTTGCATTATAACAACTTTCATGGATCAATAAACTCTTAACTACTAAATGTGAAAATCGCTCGCGTATAGTCTTAACATTTTAGCCCCAAGCAAAAAATAAAATAAGATAAAAAACGCCCTCGTCATATTTATCGCTGACGGGTGATGAGAAACTTCTTTTTTTTGGTTGAGTGGCCTTATTGTACAGTCGTCAGTCCACACAGACCAGAGAGCATTATTCATGGTTTGGTGATTCTATGAGCTGCTCTACTGAATTAGTGAAAGCCAATGCTTTTTTGTCCTGAGAGACACGACATTATGTTATACAACTACTTATACTCCACTCAGGTGTTGGTCCTATTGTACTCACTGTAGGTTTATTCTCATATTGTTGCTCCAGAGGGGTAAAAAGCGACCTGGCGACCTGGGCCGTTTTCCAGGCGACCTGGCGACCTGGTACAATAATAAAAGCGACCTTGCGACTTTTGCCCAAAATTGAGTATAGGATAAAGGGTCTAAAAAAACGACCTTGCGACCTGGAGGCCTTAATTTCGGCGACTTTCCGACCTCAGGGGGGGGGGGGACCCCTCTGCACCCCCCATATTGCTCTTCTGCTACACTGAGCTACGTCATTGTTGTTAAAGGTTCTATTCAATTTAACCAGAATCAGCCTTCCCCTTTGTATAAGTAATGGCTTGGTTCTAGTCCCAAAAAGAGCATGGTTTGCATCACAAAGGCTGTCAAGGGGTTTTGTGGGTGCTTATATAGTTCCTCCTGTAGACACCAGGTGGCAGGCTGGTGTGGCTGCGTCCTACTGACCTAGATAGGATTGCACCACTCCATGATGTCAGGTACATATAGACACTGCCCACTGCAGCCTGCCATGGTGAGCCACAGTCTTGGGGATTTGCTAAGATGGTGTCCCCAATGGTTCACACCCTGAACCATCCCCCAATGTGTCAGACTTTGATCTGCTTTGACCTCGGATCAATCCCCAAAGACAGGAACGACACTCACCATACCTTTAGTGGTATATTTGTATAACTATGAATACTCAAATATGACCCATTTTAACGGAAAGGGTCGGAAGTCACAATTATAAATTGTTGTGGTATTGCCATATTCGTGTACAGCTCATCAAGAGCTCTAATTTGGTATGTGACAGGTAGTATATTACCCAATATTCACTCCTAGGTGATATTTTTGATAATCTTTTGATGATTTAAATGAAAATTGATTAAAATAAGATAATTAAAAATTTTAATTAGATATTAACTATATTATACAATACGATTGTTGATCCTATGGCCATCATTTTTTGGGAAATAAGGGGTTAGAATTTGGTTTGTAAGTTAGTTTGCCAGAAGATACCTATTTATATGTTCGAAAAATGTCAAAGACAACTTTTTCAAAAATAATGTTTTCTTCACCCTATGCTACTTAAAGAGCCCATATGTAGGCTCTTAAAGGTTTGACTTGCGACCCATTTTGTTGAAATGGTCACAAATGTGCTATGTCCTTTGTGTTCACTATTGTAGTGTAGGCCTATCAATCATTATAGGTTCCACCTGGCGAGTTACTCGCCAGCGTATGCAGAAGGGTGTGACGCATAATAACTCTAGGGGCAGAGGGACAACAACAAAAACATTAAAGTATTTAGTTCTGCTTTATTTTGATACCAGCCCCTTCGGGGGCCGGGATTGTGGATGGGGGAATAGCCGGGGGAATAGTCTATAGAGGATTGTTAGGGGGGGGGGGGTTATAGACATATCCCCCCCCCCTCCATCCCCTAGGCCCGACACCTAGGCCTACTCCCGTGCGAGCCCATCTCAAGTCAATGCCCCAGTCAACACAGATAGGGCGGGAACTGGACAGAGCTGCGTCCCATTGCCCCAGATAGTAGGGACCTTTAGCAACCACGTAAAAGCTCAATAAACGTAGACGTAGCCTATACCTTTAGCACTACTACGTCTGCGTTTAATGAGCTACGTCGGGTTTGCTAAAGGTCCCTATTATCACCATGGTGACGTACATGCCCCGCACCTCACGCTTCAAGCATATTCTCTCGGAGGAGCCGCCGAATGAGAAGTTAAAGCTTGAATATCTACCTTATTTGAATGGTTCATAATACTATATTCATAGGGGAAAGGTAAATAAGTGTTTACAGTCGCATTCTGGTGTAATTGATCACCATTCATTTATAGAGACATTATTTTTGTGCCCTTTTGATATGGCAAAACATGGCGGAATTTCGTTGGATTTTCTGCCTCTTGTTGCTAGGCTCACAGTATGAGAGTATTTTTTATCATTTATGTTGTTGTTTCTTTCACATACAATGATATTCTGAGCATAAGTCTCTTAGGGAGAACGTATATGATATAGGAAGGAATGCAAATATTATTTGAAATGAAATAATGAAGAAAAATCGAGTTAACTTTGAAAAAAATACATGATCTCATCTAGCCTCTTTTGCTTTATCTGTTCCCGGCAAGCACTCAATGCTATTTCAATGGGATGGTTCGCTGGTGCCAACTAATGCCGTTTTATATATAGGGGAATAATACATCATTTGAAATCACTGGCCCAATATCTAGTATTTGCCCCGTGATTTTGTGTTCAACTTATTCATAATGTATTCAGTGTTTGTACAAAAAGAAGATGGATCCTAATGATGTTTAAAATGCCAGCGCCTGCATGACCTCTGTACAATGTTCATGATGTCAGGTACATGTACACACTGCTCTCTGCGGCCTGCCATGTTTTTTTGATAGTTTTATCATTTATTCTAACTCATCTTGCATGAGTGATTTTTTGTCTTATCACTTACATAAATCCTGCTTATCATAGTTCGACAAGCAATCACGGTCCCTTTGTGTATTCCATGAACATGTCTCATCATTCAAGAAAACCTTGTACAAAATGTAAGCAGTCATACGATTACATATCTCTTAGGCCATTCCTAGTTCTATTTTCTATTTTCTATTTCTTATCATATTCAACAAGATATAGCGCTTCCCATAAACTTCAGTGTCTACAAGAGAGTTAGAACAGTATGAAGGGCTGCGTTTAAGCTTTGCAGCTTATCTTAATGCGGCAGCCTTACCTGGTGTAAATATCATTACATATGTAGCCTTTAGTGGCTCTCTTACAGCTTTCATGTATACAACAATTCATGTACTTTGCAATTCAATCAATCATTTCCACTGTGTTTTCATGAACTTTGATACCCTTTCAATCACTGTAATAATATCATACATACATGAGGTGTGGAAAAGAATTATTCCTTAGTTTCTTTATACAAATATAGGGGGAGGGATGTTATTTGTCTTACACCGAGAAATATAGACTCCTTTAGTTCAAATGATAGAAGATTGTTTTTGGTTGTTATACATACACAGCCAAAAAAAACTCATATCCAGAAAATAAGATAAATAAATAGACAAAGGTGCACAAGTTTTGGTCTGTTTGACAGGGTTATTTCACGAGTTGGAGGTGGGGCCGTATTTCACGAGGCCGTAGGCCGAGTGAAATGCGGCCCCACCTCCAACAAGTGAAATAACCCTTCAACAGACTAAAACGAGTGTGCCTTTGTGTTTATTTTTTTCATCTTTTTCGATTCAAAATACCAAAATTATGGTAGGGGGAGCCTAAAAGGCTTCTTTCTACGCAGTTCAAATGTAAACAAACCGCCATTTTGATGACGTCACAGGGCCGTGAAATACGGCGATGGGTTATTTCACGGGGGGTGTGCAATACAGCGATCTTTGGTTAAATCAATAGCACTGCCGTATTTCATAAAAAATAAGAGGTAAGGTTGCTCACACGATTACATAAAAACTGTTCTATACAATAATACAGGCTATAAGCATATGTCCTGAGCAGTATAAATAAATAGTACAAACAAACAAACTCGCCTGTTGGACAAATGACTAGTTTTAGGAATTATTATTTTTTGAAGAATATTTTTATCACACAAAACCCAACACAAGAGTTTTATTTTTTCTAATTCTATTTGAAGTCTCAGGTATTTGATGACATTTTCTGGTGTTTTTTTTGGAGTGATCTCATAATGCTACGTTTCGAGTTATTTAATAACTTTTCATCAGGCAGAGGATGCTCACTTGAGTTTCAACAGGTACTGAAGTACTATAAATGATCACATTTTGTTACAAGAATTACCGTAACCATGGTGACTGGCATGTCAACAACATTTATGAATATGAATAAATATATACATACAAGTACATTCAAAGTTTGTGCAAGGATAACGTTTTACTCTCTTGAGAATCCAAGTGGTGAATATAACACAACAGGTGGTGGTCTACATAATAGGCTTATAATTTGATTATAATATAACAATTTGCTATTTGAAGTAGACATGACAAGACTTATGTATGACAGGCGCTTGGGTAGCCTAGAATTATAAATATAGGCGCTTGGGTAGACTGTATTCTTGTTTGTTGCATCTTGTTTCTAGTACTGTTGTTGCTTTTATGAAGTCTTGTTTTAGAAAAACTAGTGGCCCCTCCTTTTAGCCTACACCAGGTGGGCCACAGTCCAGGGGCTCCCAACCTCTCTACAAATGTCCAGAGTGCCGGTCTTCACTCCACTCCGACTCTTACTGGAGGGGCAGGAAGAATTGGGGCGTCATAATGCATTAATGGTAGACATGGGGAGCCCCATCGCCGACTTATCTAAACATCCAATTAGTGGCGGCTGGCCGAGGGATATGGTCCTGGACACTTGTTTGCTTCACTGTCTTCCTAAGCTCTGCTTCTGCTACAATTTGCCTCCTCTCTTCTTCAATTGATCTCCTTAGATCATTGATGTACACTGACTGATCGAGTATCATTCCTCCTCTTATTAAATCTTGAAATTTATGTCATGTCCATACGCCTTATGGCTTATTTTAAAATCACTGTTGTCACCAGTGTAAATTGCAGTCATCTGTGGTCCTCTATTAAGGTAGATTCACCTGGAGCCGGACACAAGTATATTGAGATTGCAAAACATCACACTGTATAAACCAATTTGTACTTACATATAGTCCAACTTCATATAGTAGGGACTGAATCACAGTCAACTTTTTGTCTCTACACGTGTAAACCTAACTATCCTGTTAAATAAGTTAATTCATCTCATCTGATTATATAAGTTCTTTTTGTGTGTTTTCTTACACTATTACCATATATATATATATACTAATGGAACATTGGAAAGGTGTACCAGTGGAAATGCACCACAGGCCCTCAACAATGTAATTTGACTATGTAAGTGATTTTATCAAATAAATACACTTATAAAACTCAAAAAGAAATTGACACCTGATTTTGTGGTTATTCAAGCATTTTAAGCCCTTTATTTGCAAACAATAGTAGGGTTTATATGTTAGATGTAGTAGGGTACATAAATAACCTCAAATCTCTCTGTCCATCTCAGGGTATGTGTCTGACTCAGGGTGAATCTACCTTATGTGGGGTTGAGATCTCAAGCAGATGCATCTCCTAGCGAGGCGTGGTCTGTGACCTGAACCCAGTTGCATAAATTAACATAAATTATCCGCAAATACACACTTCCCATTGCACCTTGAAAAGGAGCAGCCTCGTTCAACCAGTACCTTTTCTGCCACCAGGGCTCCGTATACCGTATTAGACGTATTAAGGGCAAACCCCCTATTAAGTGCACCGCCCCCTGTCATTGGCCGATTTTTATACTACAAATAACCAAAAATTTCTAAGTTTTTTAGCCCAATTAAATACTGAAAGGTGTCCATAATTATTTTTTAAGCGCACTGTGCGCTTATTACGTCGAATACGGTATGTGTTTTCCCCATGCCCTGCACAGGTGTAAAGCATGTGATTCTCAGCATAGGAAGGGATCCTTTAGGTAGACAATATAGCAGCCACAATGGAAGGTATCACTCGTAAAGGTAGGTCCTTGTTATCTACTAATACTGTAAAAATCCATGTAGAGGCCGCGGCTAGTACACGACTCAGAACGCTGGTGTGGCTTATAGGATTGGCACACAGTCGGGGGCGGCTTATATCCAAGTTTTCAAGTATATACTATACTACCATAGTTATAGGATCGGCCGAACATCTAGGTGCGGCTTATCCTTGTATAAGGCTCATATGCAAAGTTTTATGGTAGTCAGATAAATAGCCCATACTCAGCCCCCTGAGTACCGCATGTCTTTTTAGTAGATACCCCACGAGTAACTTAGTGATTAGTCCTATTAAATGTGAGAAATAAATAAGCATCGTATTTATTTATGTATAAATCAGACAATGCAAGTCTACTCTCACAAGTCTAATGAACTCTGACCGGGCAGTCAACCAATCAGATCACACTACAGGGCTAGCAGGCAGGGGTCTGCTCCCAGCCTGTGTGGCCACCACCGGTCTCAGTCACCCAGCAGCACGCTACCTGTGCGCACCTGAACTATACATAGAGACTTCTCAGAGACAAAATTATTAGTACCCCACGAGTAGCTTAGTGATTAGTCATATTAAATGCTCAATTTTGCTCGGAATCGTCTTTTTTTTATATGGCTCAGTCAGCATATATGTGTTTCTAGTTTGTTAATATCAGCTCAATCTGATACATACTAGTTATATGCGCAGAGACCTGCGCAGTGGTCCATATGCAATGAGTAGCGATCAACCTTAAGACCAACATTTGGTGAATGTAAGTCAATCATAATAACCATGTAGCATTAAACTTAAATACTTTCCCCTTGTATGATGATTAAATAGAATAAACATTAAGCGTTGCTTATTCTCAACCTGAATGAACAGATATTTTCCGGGATTCTAATGTGTATTATGGAACATATATCATGTGCAAAGTATGGGAATAAATCTATAAGGAAAATATTGGTGGGCAAGGTATGAGCTCCGAGCTAATATGCCTCATGAAATATGTGTACATTAGTTGTATCTTGGTTGTAGCCTGCACACCAGCACACCAGCACACATTTTGGTAGCATACCTTTGTGAAACACTATTTAGAGACACAGGTGTGTGTGTGCTTATTGTATGAGAGAGCTCTGTGGTAGTATTGGTGAAAGTGTGGGTGTGGTGCCTGGGCTAGTAAAAAGTTGGTATGTTGTAAGTAAGTTATTCCTAGCTCACTGCATTACTGACTATATAGGCTTTAATTTGATACCGGCCCCTTGGTGGGATTGTTGGTGTTGGAATTCTGTATTGGCCTCAGAGGGTATGACCTAGGCGCGAACAGACAGGGCAGCGTTTCTCTGTCCCAATAGTCCTGATTCTGACAGTAGGGCATGGTGACAGTTAAGGCAGTACATTTATACATTTAAACACACACAAAGGGTCTGAGGCTCTGGTAACAATGACTATGACCTTGAATGTCAAGGTCACATTAGTGTTTGTAACCAGGTTTGTAAGTGCCATTCTGTGCCAGAATGGTGTGTGGGACAAGTGTACCAGAATTATCACTGCAGGTCTCAGATAGGGAATCTTGGGGTCACTGAGTACATCCTTACTGAAAGACGAACTCTGCAGTAAATACTAGGTGAGTTCTGGGTGATCAAAATAGTTTGGAAATTCTGTAAAAAATCACAAATGGCCCTCAGCATATCCTGATTGAGATGGCACCTCAAGATATATCATTATTGCAGGGATAGGCCTATATTTCAAAGTTGTTTTAGGTTCAGTCTGAAATGAATTTATTCACTGCATAAGCGGTCAATTATGCAGTTTCACTCATGTTAAGTACCAGCATTTCAGATTTCAGTGAAAAATGACCGTTTAATTTTTTTGATATAATTTATAAAAGGTTTTCTCATCAATACCCGGCTGGGAATTTTTATCACATGTTACCTTACATTAAACTATAGTGAAAATTCATTTCCCTGTCTGAGACCTGCAAGTGCCATTCAATGCCAACATGGTGTATGGGGCAAGTGAACCAGAATTAAAGGGTATTGCTACAAAAGTAGGTGCTGGAACCCTGTGGATGTCAGAGAAACAACATTGTACTATGTAGCTAGTGCTGCCCTCTCATGGCATATGTCAATAAGAGATGTATGAAATTATAGGGCAACAGTTCTTCAGATCTCCACCAGAATCTGTAGTGTAGTGGTTATGATGCCTGCTTTGCAATCAGAGGATCAGGAGTTCTATCCCTGAAGGTGCCATGACCTTTTCTCGAAAAAAGGTATAGTTATTCTTTTATTTGTGGGGGGGGGGGGGGTAAACTAAAGGGGGGAAGGAATCTTGCATTATATTCTAATTTTCACATAGAGAGTATTTAAGCAGCAATGTCCATTGCATAGGCTTTAGGGCTAGATTGCCTCACAAAGGAAGTACCTTTTCTTTAAATTGGTATTACAGAAAAATGAGCACCACAACATGTAATTTATTTCCCATTTTCTATTTGATTATTCTGCCAACTAATCTAATCCAAAGTGATTCGAACATAGCAATAGAAGAACATGGTCATCTGACCACAAAATAAAAATGCTCTTTAGAGCTTAGTTAAGAACTAGCTTTTTCAAGTGGCTTTCCCATAGAATTGAGCACTGTACCATGCCATTTTCTTTACTTTTTCTAGTTCCTTATGTATTGAACTAATATTATACTAAGTTATATACAGAAATCAATAGAATATCTAGATTATCGAACAGGTAGCAATACCCTTTAACACGGTACCCAGCACTAGTAGGTCTAGGAGCATTCCGCAGCAGAGGAGTCATCAGAAGGCCTGTGGGGCCTTTATCCCACAAAATGTCCTTTATCCCACAAAAGACTATAGTTTTGTTAGATAAAGGCTGACCACGGGCCTTTATCCCACAAAATTGGCGTTAAAGCACAAAAGCCTTTATCCCACATAAAAAATGCCTTTATCCCACAAAAGCCTTTATATCACAAAACCTATGTAATAATCATCTCAACTGGCCTCTATGTCACAAAACCTATGTAATGTTCATATCAACTGGCCTTTATATCACAAAACCTATATATACCCAATTTCCCTCAAATAACAACTACTCTCCTCACATACCAACATGCCTTTATATCACAAAACCCATATATGTTGGTCTCAAATACTGACTTTCCCTGGAATCTCAACTATTCACCTAATATATCAACTTGCCTTTATATCACAAAAGCTATATATACTACTCTAACATGTCAAATTGCCCTAATAACTCCTCTGGCCTCTATATAACAAAACCTACATAACCAGCCTTTATCTCACAAAAGCTATATAATAATCATTTCAACTGGCCTTTATATCACAAAACCTATATATAATGGTTGGATATACTGAATTAACCTATATATACTACTCCAATCTATCAAATTGCTCTTGAATTTTCTTCTGGGCGCTATATCACAAAGCCTCTGTGATAATCATACCAACTGGCCTTTATATCACAAAACCTATGTAATAATCATGTCAACTTGCCTTTATGTCACAAAACCTATATACTGGCCTCATATACTGAACTACCCCCAAATTTAAGCTTTTTTTCTCATATATCAACTTGCCTTTATATCACAAAACCTATATATATACTACTCTAACATGTCAATTTGCCCTAATATCCCCTCTTGCCTCTATATAACAAAACCTACATAACCAGCCTTTATCTCACAAAAGCTATATAATAATCATTTCAACTGGCCTTTATATCACAAAACCTATGTTATTATCATGTCAACTTGCCTTTATGTCACAAAACATTATATACTGGCCTCATATACTGAACTACCCCCAAATATAAGCTTTTTTTCTCATAATATCAACTTGCCTTTATATCACAAAAGCTATATATACTACTCTAACATGTCAAATTGCCCTAATATCCCCTCTTGCCTCTATATAACAAAACCTACATAACCAGCCTTTATCTCACAAAAGCTATATCATAATCATTTCAACTGGCCTTTATATCACAAAACCTATGTTATTATCATGTCAACTTGCCTTTATGTCACAAAACCTATATACTGGCCTCATATACTGAACTACCCCCAAATATAAGCTATTTTTCTTACATTTCAACTAGCCTTTATATCACAAAACCTATATACTACTCCACTGTATCAAATTGCTCTTGAATTTCCTCTGGGCTCTATATCACAAAGCCTCTGTAATAATCATACCAACTGGCCTTTATATCACAAAACCTATGTAATAATCATATCAACTTGCCTTTATGTCACAAAACCTATATACTGGTCTCATATACTGAACTACCCCCAAATATAAGCTATTTTTCTTACATTTCAACTAGTCTTTATATCACAAAACCTATATATACTACTCCAATGTATCAAATTGCTCTTGAATTTCTTCTGGGCTCTATATCACAAAGCCTCTGTAATAATCATACCAACTGGCCTTTATATAACAAAACCTATGTACTAATCATATCATCTTGCTTTTATATCAGTTGAAATAATTATTATATAGCTTTTGTGAGATAAAGGCTGGTTATGTAGGTTTTGTTATATAGAGGAAAGAGAGGATATTAGGGCAATTTGACATGTTAGAGTAGTATATATAGCTTTTGTGATATAAAGGCAAGTTAATATATGAGAAAAAAAGCTTATATTTGGGGGTAGTTCAGTATATGAGACCAGTATATAGGTTTTGTGATATAAAGGCAAGATGATATGATTAGTACATAGGTTTTATTATATAGAGGCAAGAGGGGATATTAGGGCAAATTGACATGTTAGAGTAGTATATATAGCTTTTGTGATATAAAGGCAAGTTGATATATGAGAAAAAAAAGCTTATATTTGGGGGTAGTTCAGTATATGAGACCAGTATATGGGTTTTGTGATATAAAGGTAAAATGATATAATTATTACATAGGTTTTCTGATATAAAGGCCAGTTGGTATGATTATTACAGAGGCTTTATGATATAGAGCCCAGAATAAATTCAAGAGCAATTTGATACATTGGAGTAGTATATATAGGTTTTGTGATATAAAGGCTAGTTGAAATGTAAGGAAAATAGCTTATATTTGGGGGTAGTTCAGTATATGAGACCAGTATATAGGTTTTGTGACATAAAGTCAAGTTGATATGATTATTACATAGGTTTTGTGATATAAAGGACAGTTGGTATGATTATTACAGAGGCTTTGAGATAAAGAGCCCAGAAGAAATTCAAGAGCAATTTGATACATTGGAGTAGTATATATAGGTTTTGTGATATAAAGGCTAGTTGAAATGTAAGAAAAATAGCTTATATTTGGGGGTAGTTCAGTATATGAGGCCAGTACATAGGTTTTGTGACATAAAGGCAAGTTGACAAGATAATAACATAGGTTTTGTGATATAAAGGCCAGTTGAAATGATTATTATATAGCTTTTGTGAGATAAAGGTTGGTTATGTAGGTTTTGTTATATAGAGGCAAGAGGGGATATTAGGGCAATTTTACATGTTAGAGTAGTATATATAGCTTTTGTGATATAAAGGCAAGTTGATATATGAGAAAAAAGCTTATATTTGGGGGTAGTTCAGTTTATGAGACCAGTATATAGGTTTTGTGATATAAAGGCAAGATGATATGATTAGTACATAGGTTTTGTGATATAAAGGCCAGTTGAAATGATTATTACAGAGGCTTTGTGATATAGAGCCCAGAATAAATTCAAGAGTAATTTGATACAGTGGAGTAGTATATGTAGGTTTTGTGATATAAAGGCTAGTTGAAATGTAAGAAAAATAGCTTATATTTGGGGGTAGTTCAGTATATGAGACCAGTATATAGGTTTTGTGATATAAAGGCCAGTTGGTATGATTATTACAGAGGCTTTGTGATATAGAGCCCAGGAGAAATTCAAGAGCAATTGGATACATTGGAGTAGTATATATAGGTTTTGTGATATAAAGGCTAGTTGAAATGTAAGAAAAATAGCTTAAATTTGGGGGTAGTTCAGTATATGAGGCCAGTACATAGGTTTTGTGACATAAAGGCAAATTGACATGATCATTACATAGGTTTTGTGATATAAAGGCCAGTTGGTATGATTATCACAGAGGCTTTGTGATATAGCGCCCAGAAGAAAATTCAAGAGCAATTTGATACATTGGAGTAGTATATATAGGTTGATTCAGTATATCCAACCATTATATATAGGTTTTGTGATATAAAGGCCAGTTGAAATGATTATTATATAGCTTTTGTGAGATAAAGGCTGGTTATGTAGGTTTTGTTATATAGAGGCCAGAGGAGTTATTAAGGCAATTTGACATGTTAGAGTAGTATACATATATAGCTTTTGTGATATAAAGGCAAGTTGATATATGAGGTGAATAGTTGAGATTCCAGAGAAATTCAGTATTTGAGACCAATATATATGGGTTTTGTGATATAAAGGCAAGTTGGTATGTGAGGAGAGTAGTTATTTGAGGGAAATTGGGTAGGCCTATATATAGGTTTTGTGATATAAAGGCCAGTTGATATGAACATTACATAGGTTTTGTTAGATAAAGGCGGGTTGATATCATCATTACATAGGTTTTGTGATATAGAGGCCAGTTGAGATGATTATTACATAGGTTTTGTGATATAAAGGCTTTTGTGGGATAAAGGCATTTTTTATGTGGGATAAAGGCTTTTGTGCTTTAACGCCAATTTTGTGGGATAAAGGCCCGTGGTCAGCCTTTATCTAACAAAACTATAGTCTTTTGTGGGATAAAGGACATTTTGTGGGATAAAGGCCCCACAAGGCCTCTCTGCCAAGTTCAAACTTTTAGCAGAGGCCTCCAATCATAATCTTTGGCCATCAAACCCAATAACATAAATCAGCATATATCATCCACTGGTGGTCAAAGATGGCTGAAGGGGCATCCATATAGAGAGGTGAATTACAGCAACAGTGGTACCATCTTTAATCTCGAAACAGAAAGCTATGGGAGCACACTTAGATAGTTCCTCCTGTAGACACCAGGTGGCAGGCTGGTGTGGCTGCGTCCTACTGACCTAGATAGGATTGCACCACTCCATGATGTGAGGTACATATACACACTGCCCAATTCAGCTCACCATGGTGGGCCACAGTTCAGGGGATTTCTCACGTCTAAACCCCATGGTTCCAACCCTGAACCATTCCCCCACATGTCTGACTTTGATCTGCATTTGCCTCGGATCAGTCCCCGAAGACAGTAAAGACACCCACCATACATTTTGTAGTATACTTGTTCAACAAAGAAAGTAGTGCTCATATATGTGCCTCTACATGGGGTAAAAATCTACAAGGGCGACATGGTGACATGGCCGTTTTAGAAATCGACACGGGCCACACGGCCCTTTTAAAAATCGACGGACACAGACTTGTTTAAAAGTAACTAGTATATTCTATGCAGATAAAAATCGACATGGCACCCGGTCAGAGATGGCACCTGGTCAGAGACCAAAACATTGGCCCGAGTTCATGAGACACAGCCTTAAACTACAAATAGGTGGATGAGCATACAGCACAAAACTCTGGTTAGAAGCCACAGCTTGTACACGAGTCAGACCTACATACTTAGTGGTTAAGTGCCCCCCTGTAGCTTGCCATGGTGAGCCACAGTCCGATTTAGAAATGTGAAGGTAGCATCATGTCCCATAACTACCACAAGGAGGCATGGAGGTCACGAGGAAGCAATTATTATTCCTCTATGTTTCTATATAGCATAATACACAAAATCAGCCATCTACAAAATTTGTTGGCCATAGTGTTAGCCCTAGTCTAGTTAAACAATCCCTCACACACAATGTTTCAGCCTCAATAAAAGAGTTGACCGTGAAAATCTCAAGAACATCACTTTTATGTACAGGTAGTCCCATTTTGCCCTGTTTTGGGCCTAAAATCGACCTTTGGCCACATCAGTTTGTGCATGCCTCAGAAATTCCCCAACCCTTTACATAGCATACAACTACATGTACTATTCTATCTGAAGGGTACTTGGGAACACCTGTGAATTTTTTCACAATTTAGCCATTTTTGTTTCATCTGAAATATAACCTAATCAGCAGCCAGAATTCCCTTTAATGCAGACCAGAATACCATATGACTCGGTAGATGGCGCCATTTACTTCCACGTGACCTTAGGTAGGCCTACTTCCTCCTATAGACACCAGGTGGCAGGCTGGTGTGGCTGCGTCCTACTGACCTAGATAGGATTGCACCACTCCATGATGTCAGGTACATATACACACTGCCCACTGCAGCCTGCCATGGTGAGCCACAGTCTAGGGGATTTCAAACGTGGATTCTGTACCCATGATTCAGACCCTGAACCATCCCCCACATGTGAGACATTGATCTGGGTTGCGCACAGATCAGTCCCTGAAGACAGTAACGACACTCACCATACATTTAATTGTACGTTTTTATAAGCCATAAACATGGTCATTTTTATACTCTGAGTCATTTAACCTGCTTATAGTTAAAAGGCATTGGCTTAAACAGAGGTTTTGATAGGGGGTCCCATGTCGCATTTCAAATTAGAAAAATCCTCATATCCCATTTCACCTCTAAGAACCTCTAATAGCTCATGTTAATTTAAAGAAAATGCCATGTCACCATGTCGAATTAAGGCATCCACCCCCGCTTAAACGTGTTATGCCTAGTCTATTTGGAATAAACTGTACTAATGCACATTTGATGATAGACTCTCCTGTGGTCATTGCGGGTGCTGCCAAGTGCAAGCTATAATGTGTACAGAAGGCTTGTCAAATGAAACTAACAGGATCAATTCATAAAGAAAATGAGTGAATTGAGCCTAAATCTGTTGATCACTTGTGTTAAAGAAATATGAAAAGAAAAATGTATTTCTCCTTGTGCCAAGGTTATAACTCGGACCCATGATCTCCTTTGTGCGCTGTTATACAGTAGGTGAGTGTAGCTGTACAGTATCTTATACTGGAAACAGAATATAAACAGTCTTTTATACTGTGCAGCTACATTAGGTCACTTAAAACATATTAGTAGCTTTGAGGACACCCCCGGCATCATTTAAAAAGGGCCGCATGGGTGCTTTTTATAGCATTTTTTTTCATAAAAGATATGGACAAAATCCTGCATGCATGAAGAGGGTAACACATGACAACAAAACTGATCATCTCAACCAATTATTAGGGTAAGACCTAGATTTTAAAAAGCATTTTACTCCATGTTCTAATCTCAATGCATTAAGATCACTGCACCACTCATTATGATTGTTGTATTAAGGATTATTCATCAATTAATTTATCCAAATTCTATCAAACCTAAATAAAATATTAAAATTGGCTGTCCTCATGACATAAAATAGGAATATCAAATAAAATAAAAAGCCTCCCTCCCACACCTTTTTTCTTCCAAAAGTATCCACAACGCTGATAATTATGTTTAAGCGGCCTTAGATCAGAGGGCAGGGTGCATATGGCTTAAGGCTGCATATCTATGTGTATTAACACCTACCCTTTGTGCAGGCTTACACACTAACATCACTCTTTGTACAGGTTTAGCCGCTGGCCATTTATCACTACAGATGAGTATTCATTACTATAGCTTAGAGGAATTTCCCTTAAAGCCCCAGCGCCTCTATATATAGGGCTGAGTACCTCTCCCGACTGCACTCTTACTGTTACTGGACGTGCAGTGAGATCTGCGGGTTTAATGGTAAATTTTTGTCTGAAATAAATGCACAGCACCATACGAATTACAAATAATTACAAAACACTGCTATTTTCATCACCGCAGTGTACTGACTTCTCTTTGTGTTATCCCTTCAAGGACGGATGTCGCTAAATTATGACTCGCCGGTGCTGCATGGGTGCATCATGTCGACCCTTCGGGAATGTCTCAACTTCATACGGTCGGCTTGATGCTTGAATGCAGCACTGGCGAGTTACTCGCCAGGGCTGCATTCATGCATCATGACGACCAAGGGTATGATGTACTGAGGCATTATACCGTCCTTAAAGGGTTAATGTATCTGTCAAGCTACCCAAGCCACGATAAATGTCTCGTCCCTAAGCTGGACCTTTGGATGGTGTACAGAGTGACTGACATAGCCGGACTCCAAAGCCGGCTCTACATCAGTGCTACCCTCAGTCACCACCCAGCACAGGTTTTGACAAAACCTCAGTTTGGAGAGTGAGTAGGCTATAGGGTACCATGGGAAGGTGTGCAACTAAATGTCCAACCTCATCTCGGCACAACCTCATCTTTGCACATCCCAACCGAGTGGTGGTGCCATCTAGGGTACCGTAAAATCTTGTGTATAAGCCGGGGCTAGTACACGAGTCAGATCGGCGGTGCGGCTTATAGCATAGGGCTTTTGCTATTATGGTACAGTACTAAAAGTCACCATAGTCAGATCGCTGATGCGGCTTATAGGATCGGCCCAAAGTCGGGGTGCGGCTTATACGCGAGGTTTTACGGTATGTTGTGTACACCTGTACCTCTTTGTAGAGTTATGTAAAGATAAGGTTGGACTTTTAGTTGCACACCTTTCCATGGTACCATATAGCCTACTCACTCACCAAACTGAGGTCTTGTTAAAACCTGTGCCACTCAGGGTACTGGTATATACATGCATGTTGGTGACAGCTAGTAAGATCACTCATTCAGAGGATTAAAGGGGTTTAACCACTCGAGGGCGGGATGACACCCGCATGCAATAGTTTGCATGTCATGATGCACATCAAATGCATCACTGGTGCATGATGTAGAACCTTTAGGAGTGTATTAAAGGGGCATTCTTAACACTCACACTTAACCACATAGTAGACTAGAGCCGTACTAGAACTGTGATTGGAATACGCTCACTGATTATGCCACTTTAATTCTGCATGTGCATGGTGAATAGTTAGTTAATAGACTAAACATCAGCAGATAACAGCCGGTGATTTGAAGCCCTACGCTGCCCTTACAGGGTTAACGGCCAGCAGGCACAGACCACTTATTAACCACTTATTAGGCCCTGCATATTCTATGTAGGGCATAGTAAGCGCTTAATAATGCCTCTGTGGCCACTGGCTGTACTCCTTTATCAGTGAGGCAGGGGAAGAGTTCATGTAACGTCAATCACATCTCCAGATTATGATGATATAGCATTGCGCCATACAAAGTTCAAAATGTGTGCCACTGCTAGTTGTAATACCCATACCTTCACGGAGGGGGGGGGGGGCACTCTGTGTTCTTCGTACATACTTGGGCGAGGCTTGAAAGGATCGTCCTGTGACAGAATCCCCCAACTCTAACGGGGTCAACATATTTTCTAATTTCTTTTCAACAAACTTTCTAGTTTCCCAGGACTGCCGTAAAACCTTTCCCTGTACCACAGCCAAATGTATAAGCTCCCTTTTGGTTAAATAAATAGACAAAAGTTCACGATTTTGCACTGTAGGTAATTTCACGAGTTGAACGTGAGGCCACATTGCACAAGGCCATAAGCCGAGTGAAATTCAGCCCCACCAACAACAAGCGAAGTAACCCTTTTACAGACTTACAGCTGCATTTGTGTTAATTCTTCATCTATTTTGATTCAAAATTCATATAGTAAGCCCTATTTGCATTTCATAGCTTTCCTTCACCTTTTCTGTGCCATTCAAATGTAACAAACCGCCATTTTGATGGCGTCACCTGGCAGTGAAATACGGCCATGGGTTATTTTACAGGGGGAGTGAACAACGGCAATCTTTTGTTAAAAAAATGAGGCAGCCATATTTGATTTAAAAAGAAAGATGATATGATGTAGCCCACTCCCCTACACCACCCTAGGTTCATGAAGTGTAAACATTGTCCTGCTGGCCTACACACGGGACCAAGCAGGGGGGGGGGGACTTTGTCTATTTAGCATGGAAGTAAGTGAAGATCATAAGGGTAGTGGGCACTGCACCTCACCAGAAACTTGTTCCAGGAAGAAAGGAAACCATGTCACTATAAATGAGAAAAAAATATCTTAACAGGGAAAGTACCACTTCATATTTGAGGCAGAGCATTTTATTTCAAAAGGGGGTTTTGGTGGCGACTAGAACAAGAACAGCACCGTAAGATTCCTCAGAGGTTTCTCTTGCTAATAATGTATTGCATAACTGGGTTGGTATAACTGTACATATTTATTTTCAACGTCCGCTTTGAAAATAGCGCTGGCATTCAGAGGTGTTCTTCATCCCATCTGAAAGATTGTAAGGGATGAGATTTGTTGGCATCAATCAAAATGACCATAATCAAGGGCAGACATTTCAGTATAGAATGCCTTGTCTCTTATATATATCTTTTATCTCTCCTAAACATATCGGGTCAAAATGTGTGGACAAAGAGTAAGGGCTATTATTAAGTCAAGCCGCACGCCTATGTCAATAAAGTACCCCCCCCCCTCCTCCCTGTCAGAGTTTATATAACTAGGCCGTTTACATATTGCACCACATGTCCACACACCACCACCACTACTACCACTACCACCACTACTACTACCACTACGACCACCACTACCTCTACCAGGGGTGACACCACCAGTACCTGTTTCAGTCACCATGGCGACAACACCTGCAACCATGGAGGGTGAGTGCAGTTTTTCCCCTAGAAAGTTTAGGGTGTTCAGGCAATTTCTATATATTGCTAAAAAGGTGTGTTTTTTGTGCATACTTTATAGAAGAGATCTTAATTAAGACAATGTCGAAGGAATTATAATTCTTGCCCCACTAGAACCCTTTCAAATTGATTTCTGTTTGCAAAAAGTACAGTGTTTTCGTAGGACAAGAGGGCCCTCTCTCTGCATGTAGACTATTAGGTCATAAATCACCCTCCTCTCCTAGAGTGTAGCTTGTAGGGATCCAGGTGCACTGGAGAGTGTCCTACATAGGGAATGTATGACTTGTCATTAAAGGTAGCTCCACATATGTTTGAATCCGGGAACTAATTATATTTTAATCACTTCAGTATTCAGCTAATAGATGGTAGACATGTATAGCATGTAAATATATGTGCCTACACCTTTAGAGCCCTCCACTTTGAAGGTGATTTCGCGTTTTCCATGAGATATTTTGCTGTAATTCTGGTTCTGAGAGTCCATTTAAAATGTGGGATATATGTAAATGTAGCCCTATATTCTAGCATTCCAGTGCAATCAAATCCTAATTGATTGTCCAAATAGCCTCTCCCGGAAATCACTTATAGTAGAGGGTGCTTTCTGAGGGGCTACCTAATTGCACTGCCAAAATGTGCTGCCTTAGCTGTCCATTGGTATCCATGTATATATTCATTGAATACAGCTACGTAGTGTAAATGGGAATTTAAGCTGAAGGTGAGAGGAAAATGCGAAAATGTCTGTGCAGTGGGGGAGAGGTCTGAACGGCCTATAGAAAGTCAGGGGCGGATCGGTGCTGGGGGTATGGGCCCCCTCTATTGGACTTTTTTTTTCTAATTATATTACACAATGTACGATCCGCCACAAATCAGGGTGTGACTCATTTCATTACTTTAGTGTAATTTGGTGCCCCCCCCTTTTTTCTCTTAAATTCCTGGGCTGCCCATAAAAGTGTATGTTGTCTGAATGTGTTTAACCTGGCACAGAGAAAAGAAACAGTGTCATACGGGAGTCCAGGCTGCCTCCAGAATGACTCCCCTCTTAAGGGGAGCCCAGGTCCTTATGTGACTCACTTAGGTGAGTCAGGGAACTATGTGACTCCCCCAGGTGACTCCTTTAGGTAGGCCAGGGAGTCATCTAGGGGAGTCACGTGCAGCCTGGGCTCCCCTAAGCGGGGGAGTCATTCTGGAGGTAACCTGGACTCGCTTTTAACGCTGTTTCTTCTTTCTGTGGGGCTGGTTTCATCTGAGACTAATATTGTTCCTGAATTGACCACTAGCTCTAAGGCCTGTAGGGTAGATTCATCTGGAGTCTGACACATACCTTGAGATGGACACCTGATACACTGGGGATCAACCTTCAATAAACATTGAATCCCTCCTCTAGTGGAGACCGCACAGTCAATATTGGACCGATGTAGTTATAATTGATGTTGGTTCTATATTTGAAGTAACATAATGCATCTGAAATGTTCCAACACTGGGCCACCATGGGGTCAATATCAGTATCTGCAAGCATGGACCAGCTCTGGGCCAGCAGTCAACCCAGCAATGGCCCAATATAAGAATATTGCATTTCAAAATGACTATTCACCAAGGATGGGCAAACATCGAATTTTATATGTTGAAATAATGTACGCTTCACAATATCGTATACACACTGTAAAACCTCGCGCATAGGCGCCAGCTTGTGCGCAAGTCAGATTGCCATTGCAGCTTATAGGATCGGCCAAAATCATGGTGCGGCTTATACACCAGATTTTATAAGTAAACTACAGAACTAGATCAACAATTTTCAGACCTCCTCTGAGGCTTATAGGATAATCCCAAAGTCTAGGTGTGGCTAATATGTGAGGGTTTTATGGTACATAGACAGAGCTGCACGCTAAAGAGAGTGGTTACTGCACGAGAGCTGCCTGGCCCGTATAGCATGCTGGCCGCAGGCCTAGTGCAATACGGGGCAGGCAGCTTAAGTTGACGAGTTCAAGTACCGCTCTGTGTTTATTTCAGGGTATATCAATGTTAAAAGGATATGCAGTCCATACTTGTTTACTTCCACAAAATTTGTTTACTTATGTCAGCCGCCATTTTGAATTTCACACAGGTCACGTGACTATCGGTAGCGTAGTGACCCCATGGCGACCCCATACACTGAAAATCCATAGACTGAAAGGGTTAGTCAGTACAGACTATCCTAGGTTGGTCATATGAGTGTGAGTCATAATGGCAAAGTTATATTCAAAAATGACCGAGTGGTCCGTCAGTAGTGGCTAACCTAGGTTCATCATTGGTGTGTTTTATTTGTATACCACTAGTTGGGGCCACCTGTCATGACCACTCAGTGGCTCCCCCTGGAAATAAAAAGACTAAGGTGGGTTGGTCAGTACTGACCAACCTGACAATAATAACTTACCTAAATTAGTCGTATAGGGAGCCAAAAAATGACTAACTAGGTTAGGCACTAGAGGTTGGGCATATAGGGAGCCTAGGAATATCAGTGTAGAGACCCCATTGTGACCCCCCACCTCCCTTAGGAGCGGGAAATACGACCAGAGTGTGAAATAAGGCCGAGGGTTATTTCACGCTTCACTCGCATACGGCACTCCCATAGGTTTAACCATGATAGATCGTATCTACCATGAAATAATGTGTAGTAACAGTACCACAGGTGTAGTGTTACAAGCATTGACACCAGGGGGCGCTTCAGCATGGCTGGTAGGTTGGGCGCCATGTTTGAATCCCTCAGTGCTCGTTTGGTCGTTGATCAAGCAACAGGTATGCTCAGGCTCGAGAAGGATTAGACATTTTATTTTCGTTTCATGGCTTCTCAAATCCATGTGGAAGTGGAAGGGAAATAATAATTCTTTCCTACAGGTCACGTGACTATCGGTAGCGTAGCGTCCCCATGGCGACCCCATAGAGACCCCATTGTGACCCCCCACCTCCCTTAGGAGCGTGAAATACCACCAGAGTGTGAAATACGGCCGAGGGTTTTTTCACGCTTCACTCGCATACGACACTCCCATAGGTTTAACCATGATAGATCGTATTTACCATGAAAAAGTAATTGTTTCCTACTGCTAGTAGTATAGAGTGAAAAAAATATAATTTAGGAAAAAATTTAATGAGTTTTTGATATATTTCCAACAAATGAATAGCCATCTCCTGGAATACTAAAGCACAAACCAGATTCCAAATCCCTTTATTCACAAAATGATGACCAAAGGATTTATGATTATAGAGAATAATATAGCTAACATCTAATTTAAAAGTTAGTTATCTCATTTTGATTAATTTCCATTTAAATTGACAAAAAAGTACCAAAAATATCGCAAAAGGGTCAAAACTTGAGAATACTCTACATGTCACATACCAAAGTAAAGCTCTTGATGAGCTCTAAACGAATATTGCAATATCATAACATTTTTAATATGCGACTTCTGACAGATTTTGTTAAAACGGGTCACATAAGAGTTTGGCGTATACGCTCGGTTTTACAGTACTAATTCTGCTTGTAGGTGGCCCTGTGCAGGAGGCAGACAGAGCGAGTCTCCTGCATGAGCTGGAGTCGTACAGCTACATCCGCCTCTCCATGTTGGACATGGTGGGGGCCGCCCGGAGCTGTCTCCTACCCGCCTCACAGGCTGCTCGCTTCTTGGACTCTGGTGTAGGCATCTTCTCAGGTCAGTACAGAATCAATTTAATATCAGTAAAACAACAGTTTAAAAACAGTTCAATAATTGCATAATATCAATATAATATCAGTTTAACATCGGTATAATATCAGTATGACATCAGTGTAATATCAGCATGATTATAATAACATCAGTAGTACATCATGATATCAGTATAACATCAGTGTGGTATCAGTGTGATAACCGTATTGTATATGAGTATAGTAGTAAAACATCAATAAAACAATAGTATTTGATATCAATGTAACATAAGTATAACATCAGTATGACATTAGTAGGATATCAGTATGAGATCAGAATGACATCAATAGGCTAATAGTATGATATCAAAAAAAGGTCAGTATAACATCAGTATGACATCAGCATGCCATCAGAATGACATTCAGTGTACCATCAGTATAACATCAGAATGACAAAACTATGACATCAGTATGACATCAGTATGATGTCAGTGTGACATCAGTATGACATCAGTATGACATCTGTATGACATCTGTATGACGTTAGTACAACATCAGTATGACATCTGTATGACATCTGTATAACATCAGTACAACATCAGTACAACATCAGTACAACATCAATGTTACATAAGTGTGACATCAGTGTGACATCAGTGTGACATCAGTGTGACATCAGTACAACATCAGTACAACATCAGTACAACATCAGTGTGACATCAGTATGACATCAGTGTGACATCAGTGTGACATCAGTGTGACATCAGTGTGACATCAGTGTGACATCAGTACAACATCAGTGTGACATCAGTGTGACATCAGTGTGACATCAGTGTGACATCAGTGTGACATCAGTACAACATCAGTATGACACCAGTATGACATCAGTGTTACATCAGTGTGACATCAGTGTGACATCAGTATGACATCAATACAACATCATGACAACATCAGTACAACATCATATATATATATATATATATATATATATATATATATATATATATATATATATATATATATAACATCCGAATCACATCAGTAAAACATCAGTATCAGTCTCCACACCCCCAGCACTGGTACCATGCCCACTCATTCTAAGACTACTTTTCTGTAAGGATAAGCATAGCTTATCTGGCTATAAATGAAATGGAACTGTTCATACTTGGGTCGGTGAGGCCATATGGTGCCAAACCTAGGCTGGACTGTAACTGACCACCCCCAGTGCCTGGGTTGGGAAGGACTGACTGGGAGGTCGGTCACAGGACACAACGCTTTTGAACATAGCAGGGTAGGGTCGCTGTAGACTACCTAGTTGCTGATTTTTTTAAAGGGTTAATTATAATACTTAGCCTTCTATATTTTTCAGGACTGCAAGGCATAGGTCCAGAGAATGCTATCGTGGTGCATCCTGAGATTATGGAGGCGTGTGCGGGTAATGCACTGATGGTACCAGACCTGGACACCCTGCACCCCATAGCCTGGCTGTCTGGGGACAAATATAAGTAAGTGTAACATTTCAGGCCACTCAAAAATAAGCTAGTTTTTCATCACCAAGCAGTGAAGAAATATGACAAGGGTGTTTTTAAAAATGTATTTAGTTCTTTTTATTGCTTGTGGCAAAATACATGGGGAACTTTGAATTTTTTGGGATCAATTTTAACATTTTAGTAATTCGGAGTTTATTGTTCAGTAAAAGTTCTTATAATACAAGTTATTCTTAGCTGACTGTTTTACTGACAGCATAAGCTTTAATTTGATACCAATTTTAATATATTTTCATCAAAAATGTAAAAGAAGTTTCCCCCAAATCATGATTTTTATGATGCGCAAAGTGATGAGAAACAACTTCGTTTTTGAGTGGCCTTAGGCAATCATTATTTTTGCCTGAATGCACTTCAAGTGGTTTTATCTCATTTTCTTAAATTTAAAATTGTACTACCGTAAAACCTCGCCTATAAGCCGCGGCTAGTACGCAAATCAGATCGCTGGTGTGGCTTATAGGATCGGCACAAAGTCGGGATGCGGCTTATACGCGAGTTAGGCTTATACGCGAGGTTTTACGGTATATTTTTCATTTTACTGGACTAATACGATATTCAGGGGATTGGAGACAGTAAGGTTCTATCCATGGGTGCTGAGAGGTCAAAAAGGGGGTCCCATAGTGGCCAGCCATAGCATTTCTGTTTCTGTTTTCAATGGGCGGAATAAAATTGTGCCGTTTACTCCCAATTTACCATACTGTGAGGAGTGAGATCAAATTCAGGCAAAATGATAGGGAGTAAGAAAGAACTTCTTTTTCCCCGTTTAAGCTAGCTCTTAACGAAACTAAATTAATATTATCATTTTGGAAGATAGAAACAATTATCGTGGCTCATTTTTAAAATCCCCAATCGTCGGACGTTCTGTAAAACCCCTCCTTTAAGACAACCCCACCTTTAAAACGACCCCCTAATATGAGATAAAAATCTGTCTTGCAGGAAAAAAACTTTAAGATTGTTCTCTTTTTGATCCTACATGACGAATCCCCGCTTTTCAGCCGAGCCCCTCCTACTTTAAGATACAAATCTGTCTTGTATGAAGAAAAAAGCCAAAATGAATTCGTCTTAAAGGCTGGGTTTTACTAAGGCCTAAAAAAAAAAGAAGAAATGTTCCGGTAACATGGCCAAAAATATACAGGGTCGGTAGGTCGGATCTTTCGTTCTTTTTTTTAAAAATTTATTTTTGGTCCAAAAAAAATCAATTTTAGTAATGAAAACGCCAAAAATGTCATGAATTTCCTCAAAAATCAGAAAAATGTCCAAAAGTATTAGGGTCGCCCCAAAATCATGGGGTCTGTCAAGATACCGGAACACAACTTCTTTTTTTTAAGGCCTAACTTTGACTCGATACTGCAGCTCTACGCTGGGTGAGATGCTGTGCTGCACATACTGGGACCTGAACAGACCCCAGGAGGCATGTACCCGCGGCATGCTGAAGCGGCAGCTTAGGGCCCTGGAGGAGGCCGGCTACTCCATCTACTCCGGTATGGAGGTGTGTAACTAATATAACCATACATTTTGTGACCTGTTTTAATAAAATGGGTCAGAAGTCGCATCACTAAAATGTTGTCATATTGCTATATTCGTGTCCAGCTCATCAAAAGCTTTCATTTGGTATATGACAACTAGTATATTAGACAATATTTACTCTAAGGCAATGTTTTGGATATTTTTTTTATTTTAAGATAATTTTGAGATCAACTACAGAAGATTGAAGACAATAAGTATACACGATACCGTGAGGTGGCACCACCACTTTTTTCCCTTTGTAGCCTTTATTCATTTACTGTTGGTAATATTGTATTATACCAGGGGCTCTGCCCCTGAATCCCCTTTCCTCTCTTTTATTTTTCTTTCTTTTCGGAAACTGATATCAAACACAATTATAGACAACTGCGCCAGGTATAATACAGTGGTGCCACCTGGTGTTGGGAATCTTGAATTTAAGATGGTAAAGTTTTAAGTTTGGCCGTTTTAAGATTGGAAAGATTTTCTTGTCCACGTTCCCCCAGAGTGATATCCACTATTGCGTAACCTAACCATCTTTACCCATCATCATTATTATTACTGTTCACTGTGCATGTATCAACTCCAACTTTGGATAATTAATTGGTGTGTTTGTATGGTGCTACCTCTGTACCACCCTCCCCTTCCAAGTTCTTGGATTTTCTCCAGACAGGGGGATGGGAGGGTGGTAGTTGTCTGATGTGGGTGCCAGATTTGTGATAGTCGAGTGGCTGAGACATTGTTTGGGGTTGGACCACTCAGGGCAGAGGTTCCACCATTTTGGGACCTGAGGTGGGGGCCCTAAATGCTAGGCCCCTCCCCTTGTGTCTGGAGGTAGCGCAAATATGATGAGCTACTCTGAGCTGGAATACCAGAGAAGGAGGGCTGGTTCTGTATGAACATATTGAAGTAGCTGGTGGTGTTGGCAATGGGAGACAATTGACCATTGTTGGACTTGCCAAGAATAAATAACTTGGTTATACTAAATGTTTTTCTGAGTGGTTTGTGTCCCTGCCCATACCCCCTACCAATACACACCTACCAGCTTGGTTGTCACAGTGACCACAGCTGATAACAGCTCATACCTCTGACCCCTACAGGTGTTGAGTAGACTCGGCCCCCGTCTGTATATAGTACACACTGGAAAGGTGTAGCCTTGGGGACCTACACTCTCCAAGCATAACCATGACAAAGTATATGCTTGGTGAGTGTACCTAGCCCAGTCATCGCTTATGCGCATCACTCTCCAGCAGATCTTTTGTTATGATAGGGCATTCACCAATAGCTGCTTGGAGAAGGTACTGCCATCCCAACGCCGTCCTCGGTCCTGATAAGACACTTGGTCAGACCCTGCTCGGCGAGGGGACACGGTCGGGCGGGTCTGAGGGTCTGAGGGTGGGAGACTAGGTGTCGAGGTTAGGGAGAGGTAGGAGGAAACCGCATACACTTTATCATATGCTGATTACATTTCATTGTTTAAACTATTCTCATGAAAATAAGAACCTGGTTCATAAAATTATTCACCTTGCCTTATGTTACAGGTGGAGCACATCCTCCTGGACCGGGTGACCAAGGAGCCTGTGTTCTCCGGGCACGACTACATGAGTACGCTCACCCAGACTGAGTACCACTCATGGTTTGTGGACATCGAGAGCCACATGAGGAAGGCTGGGGTCAGCATTGAGCGGATGCACAGTGAGTTTAGCGCCGGGCAGTTTGAGTTTATTACCGCGCCAAAGTTCGGGTTGGAGTCGATCGATGGGTGTATGATACTTAAGCAGTGCATTAAGGAGGTTGCTAACCAGAAGGGGTACGAGGCCAACTTCATGGCTAAACGAGGACTTGATAAGGAGATAATAGGCAGTGGACTCCATATGAACTTCTCCCTGTGGGATAAGGAGAAGAAGAAGAATCTCATGCACGATGACTCAAGTGAGGATAAACTTAGTAAGGTGGCGAAGCACTGGTTGGCTGGTATCCTGCATCATGCCCGAGCTCTGACCGCCCTGTACTGCCCGACTCCCAACGACTACCACCGCCTTCATACCACGTTCATACCAACCCGTGCCAATTGGGGCATAGAGAACCGACTCACTATGATCAGGGTAAAGAACGACAGCCCCAAATCAACCTATTTCGAGAACCGCACTCCAAGCGGCCTTGTCAACCCTTACCTAGCAATGGCCGCCACCATCGCTGCTGGCCTGGATGGGGTAGAGAAGCAGATGGAGTGTCCAGAGGCGTGTGATATGGAGAAGGCTACGGAGCTCCCCAGGAGTCTCCCTGAGGCCCTGAAGGCTCTGCAGGAGGACGAGGTAATGGTAGCGTCTCTGGGACAGAAGTTTGTAGACTGGTTTGTGATGACGAAGACGGAGGCTGAGATCAAACCCTTGGAGGCTGTGACTGATGACGTAGAGCGGATGAAGATACACACCCACCTGTACTCTAGGCTACTGTAGGTTTTAAAGGCCCAGCGCCCCTACATATAGAGCTGAGTACCTGTCCGGAATGTACTATGACTGTTACTGGACGTGCAGTAAGATCTCCACACACAGAGAAGTAAAGGTGTCAACTGTGTCTCCCACGTGGCTCTGGTAAAATAGAGAGTCAAACTGCTGATGACTCTGCTGATATGCAGGGTCGACTTGAGTTGACTCTGATAGTACAGAGTCAATTTGAGTTGACACTGATCATACAGAGTCAACTAAAGTTGACCCTTCATATAAGCAGAGTCATTAACAGCTTGACTGTGTGCAGGTTTAAACCCCCAGCGCCCCTATATATAGGGCTGAGTACCTGTCCCGATTACACTCTGACTGTTACTGGACGTGCAGTAAGATCTCCAGGTTTAAGGCTGAGAGAACAAAATAAACAGCCTGACCATATGCATTCAGGATTGTATGTGGATGCGATCCTACTATGAGTGCATGTGGATACCCTCCCACTGTGAGTGTAGTCAGATTTGGATATGCGTGAGTAGCTCCATAAGTGTTATAAGCCGTCTACAAAGATAATTAACCATGTAAAGATTAACATGGACAAGGCAAGTGTGGATATGGCCTGCCCCAGCGAATGTCTATGAGTTTGTCTTTAGGTTCATTATATCTAGCCTCTGACATGTTATACAGCATACATAATTTTCACAATTATCTGTTCATTCTCTGCCAAATAAAAACTAACACATTGTATTGGCTATTGTTGATCATTTTTGTATTAAAGCATATTCATTGAGCCTCTTACAATAATAGAAAATTAAAATGGCAAGGCAAAATCATTGATTTAATATCAAATTGGTGAGTTGCATATTGGTTATACACAAGGCTGGATAATCCATTAAACAATCAAATATTGATCAAATGTATATGACAAAGTTCATGACAAATACGTATTAAACAGGTGGTTAATAAGATTCGTGGTAACTATGGGGTGGACATGGCTGTGATCTCCCTACACTACATTCCAAATGACCCAAGTAAGTTTTGACGTGCCACACTTAGGCTTCAGACAGGTCATGTGATACCAATGCTTTGATCTGATTTGCTTTCATGCAGGTTGGAGTGCAGTCTTTGACCAGGTGTAGTATACATTTTATATATCATACTATAAAAATGTGTAAATCCTTTCACTTTTTTTCCCTCATTTCTTACAACATAGGCCTCATTAAAACGTGGATTCCATTATAGCCGATTTCTTTCCAGATGAAGACCTGGCCAGGGCCGGATGTAAAATCGGAAGTATTCACCGTAGTTAATATTTCCAATTTTCCATCCTGCCCCGGCTAGGGCTTGATCCGGGAAGAAAATCAGCTATAATGGAATCCACCTTTTATCAGATTTTAAAGTTTCCCAGTCAAATACTACACCCGGTCAAAGACTACACCTGTAAAAGACTACACCTGGTCAAAGACTGCAACCGGTCAAAGACGTTTCAATTGTATCGATCTCATGAGACACAGCCTCAAGTTCACCGCATTCTTGTACATCTAGGGCATGGTTAGTATTGCCTTCTTCATACGGATGCGTTCACCAACAGTGAGTCCTATCTCCTTCATGTCAGTGTCTGACAGTTGTCTCACTGCCCAGACTGTTGTGATGTCATGGGTATGGAGCTTGTCCTTGGTCATCTCGTCAATGTCATTGTTACGTAGCCATTCGTTGAGCGTGGCTTGAAGCTAGACACAAGAGGGAAAGCATGTATTAAAATATATTCCATTTGTGAAATAGTACTTCCCCGAGAGCTTGTCTCCAGACTCTTCAAAGTGAGGGTCATAAAATACACGAGTCAAAACTTGTATAAGTGACAAGGAAGGGGGTCTTCTAGCTGGAGATAGAAGACCCACTTGGCATGTGCCAGCCCAAACCCAACATTTACCAGCTCCAGATTCAATTTGTGGGATGGTAACCTGATAGGTTGGACAACTTTTGACTTGTTGATTTTATGATAGTCACTTCGACGAGTCTGGAGACGAGTTAACTTTTTCAGTGTGGGTGGACTATGTCCTACGGTGCTCTCGGGCTATCAATACTTTATAAAAGTGCTTTAGCAGAAGGTATGTTAACCTGTCACCATCCACAGCTAAATGTGACAATCGTACTATGCATTACACTCTAAAAACAGTGTGTTACGTTTACACACTTTTCAACACACTTTTCTGCAGCTACTTTTAACACACTTTTTTTTGGTAACACACTACACACTTTTGGCAAAAGTGTGTTGAATCTGAAAAGTGTGTTGGTGGACAAAGCCATTGTATTGAGGAGGTGGGGGTTAAAATAGCTGTTCTACACCTCACAGAGTATGTCAGGTGCCGTGGCTGAGTGGTCTAGGGGCTGGCACATGAGTCCTATCCATGCAGGTTTGAATCCCTTGACAATTATTGTTTTTTCAATATTAAGTATGATTACTTTCTATATAGGTTAAGAGTTAAATTAGTATAGATTTATTTAACTTCTTGTCATGGCTATTCATGTTCACACTGTGCATATACTGTGCGTATCACTTTTAAAGGCTTGTTATATCTAGGAAAAGTGTTTTTTGAACCGCTCCTAATATACAGAAAAGTGGGAATAGAAGTATTATATCAAAACTGAGTTTGTATTGACAGTGAACAAATCATAGTCAACCACTATGAACACATCCTAGCTCCTGACCCTGGCGAAACTGACACACCTGATAACCAACTGGTGACTATGGCGCAATGTGCCAGGACCGTACCAACGTCAGATAGCGTGTGATGGCTGCTCTCACAACCTTTTCTCAGAGTCTCCAGTGGTCCATTGTAGCCTTTTCCCCTCCTGGCTAGGACCACCTTCGTCAACACTGATATCTGCTATCTCTTTACCAGTTGCAAGTATATTATGCTTCTACGGGTTGAAGCGGATCGGTGCAAGTCTCATGGGAGACCAGGACACTGAAGGTTCACTGCAGTCTGTCTACCGACAGTTACAGACGTGACTCCTGTCAGGACAACTTGTTTCACTTGGGAAGATTTGGTGCCAGGTCTTCTCTGGGGATCGAACCCAGCACCTCTCACACACTTGTCCAGCGACTTGCTCACTAGGCCACCAAATCTCCTTGTACAATCATGGCGTATTCCCCCCTCAAATACCCCCTTTAAACACACAACAGTGAGGAGACACAAAGTATTCTCAAAGATCACACCACTTCTTACGAGTTACCAGTAAGCTATATAACTTACCCTTGGGTATTAATATGTTATGACAGGAAGTGGTTCTTAGACAATACAAAAAACCCTCTTATTGAGGGATGCCAATGCACTGACTAATAATTTGCAGGGCTTGATATTTATTATAAAGACAATAGTAAATCAGCTACCAATAAGCCCTGCTTTTACAGCCCTGCAGAACCTCTAATAAGTCTTACATGGGATGGTTATTTGGGTTACACAGAGAACATGTGTGTATAGTTGAAAGAGAAAAAACTTCCCATCTATTTCCAATATGGATTGAGTTAGTTTGCTCATTCAATGAGATTCAAATAATGCAGTTTTTGTATGTATCCCATTGCAAATTAGCCCCTATTAAATAGGTGTCATATCTTTCATTGTAGTAGAGGGAATTGGTTGGGGAGGGGGTTGTAAAACAGTTCAACCCTTCCTGAGGGGAAAAGAAATTTGACGCTTCTTGAGGGGGGGGGGCTAAAATATTATGGTCCTTCTTAGAAAATATACATTTCCATTTGACAGTCAGCCCCATAGGGAATCGAGCCAGGGATTTTTAAGTTCTCAGTCCAAAGACTTGCCCACTGAGCCACGGCGACAGCTACTATATGGCTGTAAGAATGTAGCATAGGTGCATGATAGACCTTTACTGCTGCTGCCCCCTTTTGCATATGATACACACCTCTCTGACCAAAAGTGTGTAAGCAGGTAAGTGAGTTGACAAAAAGTGTGTTACAATTCATAAGTGTGTAAAATCTCAAAGTGTGTTGCAAATTTATGTGTGTTACTCTTTAAGCGTGTTCCCACAACACACTGTTCTTAGAGTGTAGATACAAAGAATATAGAAATCCTAGCTTGAGCCACTTAGTGTTGTAGCCTACGTTATGTGTATAACAAAATCTACATCAAATTATTGCACACTGAATGATGTAGATCCTCGTAGGTTGTCAAAATCGTTCAGTTTTGCGTCATCTTTATCATATCATTGGCTTTGTACGATAAAGACTATTATATTGGCTTTGAGGGATAAAGACATTTGTGGGATAAAGACACTTGCGCTTTAACGCCATAATTGAGGGATAAAGACCCGTGGGTGTCTTTATCCCTCAAAGTAGTACTAATTTGAGGGATAACGACTGGTTGTGGGATAAAGGCCCCCCTGTAGAGATATATAAAGTATACTGACCTCCTGACCTCTGTGTAGCTTCTCATACTGCCCGTCATCGGTCACAGTGACGGTCTGTGCGGCATCTGAGGAACAGGTAGGTATAAAGTACAAAAATGAACTCAAAAATAAGGTTTCTCAATAGCAAGCACTAAGATATATGACAAGGGTTTTTTTTATAACTAAAATAATTTTTGTACAAGGGGTATATACAGGCTTTAAGTAACGGAAATTCATATTTTAGTAGTTGCAAAAGTTGAACATGTAAGTGTTCATATCTTTAACATATCTTTCATTAAAATATATTGAACAAAGGCTTTCCAAATATTTTGACTTTCATGCTACACACAGTGATGATAAACCGATATTTATTTTGTGGTTGCCTTAATTCATTGGTATCCACCCCAGACTGCACTGCGTGGCAGCCCAGAACCTAGTCATCAGCACTGCATGAATATTTTCATTTCCGATTTTTCTTCAAATTCTAAATCTCACTTAAATGTATTCCAAACACTGTAAAAGTATAATGTTTACAGAATAGAGGTCAATTAAATATCATTAATGGGTGCTAATAGGTCACAAAAGGATCCAATGTCCCCCAACCATGGGCTTTTCTAGTGCATTATATATGGGGAGAATAAAAGAGGGCATGCTTTTATTCCAAAATAACCATATTTTGGTCAACAAAATCGAATTAGAGCAAAATCAGAGGGAATTAGGGCGAATGAATCAGATAGGAAGTCAAATAAATCATTTGTGAACATTCAGACTAATTTTTAGGGAAATCTATTTATTTGTCCCAAACATCGGATATGCAAACTTTAAGCAAAAATCGGACTGCCGGATGTCACTCTTTAAGCATATACAGTGCCAGTAAATGTCCTTAAAACTGCTTTAATGTTATTATGACTTCTCCAGGACATTTACATTGAATTAACTGAACTTAAACCTGCTTGAATAGTCGCTCTAAGCAATAAAAGGTTTGCTTAAAGCTTAGCCATCAGGGAATAAGTTCAGCATTTTCCATACATAGACTAAAATAACAGTTCCACCAGAGGGCAGAAGTGTTTGGACAGGGGACAATGAGCATTGTCCCGCTACAGAATATTCACTTTATCTTTTGCTTGTAAGAGCTGAGCTCCCTGCCCTTAAGAGCCCTCTTGGGAATGAAAACTGAACTACATTCAAAAGTGCTTTTGGCCTCACTTCAACCATGATGGTCAAGCTTTAACTGCCATGTGCATGCAGTGCAGTAAAACAACATGATGAGCTATGATGGATTGGCATCCTACCCAAGTAGACCCAAGTAAGACCAATTAAGGTGATTGCCTAAGTTGAAGATTACGCCCACTGCACATATATCCTTGCCCATTACTAGGAGTGGTCATGACAGGTGGCCCCAACTAGTGGTATACAAATACAACACATCAATGATGAACCTAGGTTAGCTACTACTGACTGACCCCTCGGTCATTTTTGAATATAACTTACACTATGACTCACACTCATATGACCAACCTAGGATAGTCTGTACTGACTAACCCTTTCAATCTATGGATTTTCAGTGTGGGGTCAAACTGATACACTAATGAAGGAGGAGAGGGCAGTACATGGTTACTCTCACAGCATAGGGCTCTTTTAGTGTAATGTTGTGGGCATAGGGCTCATAGGGAAATGGTCCAAAATCCTAAAATAATGTGTGGGACCCTATGTCAAAATTACTTTTGATAATTGGCAAATGATCTGATGGATGCTATGGGACAGTTTAAACATAATCTAGTCACTTTTACTACTATTCCTCATTGATCAATAGTAATTTTCCTCTTACTGCATTACTTTTAATTTTCAAAATTCAATATCTAAAGGAGTAGGTTAGGACCATCAACATCTCTTTTGACCTTTGAGTTGAGGATGGTCTAAGGTACAAAGACTTGGGGGTAAATCTACATACTTTTTATACAAAGTAGGCAACCACATTAATAGTCCTGACCGGGGCACTGTCTTAATATTTACCTGGTTCAATTATTTCCTCATAAACATGGTCGGTCACATCAGGTAGCTCATCATTTTTCATCCGCGTTCGTAAAGGCGATTGAACAGGAGTCATTTCTTTGTCTGTATAATTGATAAAAGATATCAATATCAATATAATATATAGGAATGTATAGTTCGGAAGCATAACTGTGCAAAATATACACAAAAAAATGCACAACATGTACATGGTCAGCACAGACGTCTATATTAATGTAGTTACTATTTTCATCATTTGTCGGCTAGAGGGTTTGTACGTTCACATTTTAGAACCATTTGGTCACCGAGCAACATTCACAGATGTTCATTGCAAAACCAGAGTGTGGCACAGTGTTTTCACTGAGAGACATCTGGATGGTCACATTTAATTTCTGTATTGTCTATTTATCTATCTATCTATCTATCTATCTATCTATCTATCTATCTATCTATCTATCTATCTATCTATCTATCTATCTATCTATCTAAGCATTTTAAAGCTTACAGTACTACATATCTGGTTATGGCTAGTGCATTCACTAGGGGAGGCAATAACCGGGGCGAGAGGAAAGGAGGTTTGGGGGTTATTGGCTATTGCGTTTTTGTGAATGCACCTAAAGTGTGGCCCCTAAGAGGACCAGATCTTTAACGTAGAGGGCAGCGTTCCCCCCTGGGAGCATGGCACAATCGGGTAATAGACAGAGAACGATACGGGACAAGACTGAATACAACAAACGGATATAAAACGTTGAGAGGTCCTCCCAGTAAGAGGGGATGAGGGCCGAGGCCTAGTCTGGAGTGGGCCAGAGAGGGCCGAGGGTTTTTAAAATATATCATCAGAGTGAGTGGAAGGATGGTAGTGTCATAGCTTTATGTTTATACCCCGGTTTTATACCATAGCATGCTTCTATGAAGTACCCTTTCTTTTGGGTTTAAAAATAGTGTGAGTGATAAAGAGCGTAGCAAAATTGACAGCTGCAAATATAAATACTTTCCTTTCTCTGCACTGGCGCTACGTCTCCTCCTCACAAGGATGAATATAATGACAGCGATGATGATAAAAACGACAGCTCCGGCCACCGTCCCACCAATGATTGCTGTCAGATTTACAGTGCCCGGGACTCTCAGCAGAACTGT
Organism: Harmothoe impar; assembly: GCA_947462335.1. NCBI lineage: Eukaryota > Metazoa > Annelida > Polychaeta > Phyllodocida > Polynoidae > Harmothoe > Harmothoe impar. The sequence goes on along the minus strand of OX381721.1, from coordinate 6,710,810 downwards.
CAAATATAATTCAATGTTCATGAGTGTTAGTAAGATATGGGCTAAATATTTAACTATGATAAGGTATCAACAAGGCCTAAATCTAGTCCTACAGTATGTCTTTTTGTGTTAAAGTGAGTATATCAGATTTTCTTCAAATTCTAAATCTTACTTAAATGTATTCGAAACACTGTAAAAGTATAATATTTAGAGAATAGAGGTCACTTAGATCTCATCTATGGGTGTTAATAGGTCAGAAAGGGATCCAATGTCCCGCAGCCATGGCTTTTCTAATGTATTTATAATGGGGAGAATAAAAGCGTGCTCGCTTTTATTCCAAAAAGACCATACATATTGGGCAATAACATCTAATTAGAGCAAAATCGGGAGCCATTGGGGGGAATGAAAGATAGAGGAAGTCAAATATATTTGTGAAGATTCTGGCTCATTTTTAGGGAAATCTATTGTCCCACACATCGGATGTACTAACTTTAAATAACACTAGACAGCTGGAGCACAGAGGTTAGGTGTCTGTATTAGGACTGCTGCAATCAACGTGCTAAGGGAGTGATCATTTATTATCAACAGGGGGGGGGGGGGCAAAAAAATTTGGACCCCTCTTGGGGGGGGGGGCAAAAAAATTTAACCTGTTTTGAGCCAAAAAGCCAGCGCGTTACTATGCTTCAAAGGGCCCGCGCGCGAGCCGATTTTCGACCCTAAGGGGGGGGGGGGTAAAAAATTTTGACCCCTTGACCGGGGGGGGGGGGGGTAGAAAATTTTGCGTGCTCCGCGCAGAAACCTACCACCCCTCCCCCTGTTGTTAAAAAATGATCACTCCCTAAAGACCAAACATTGCTCTGATGAGAGAGATATCCTTTGCATGTCTACTTTGTATGGTAATACTGTAAATGTAGGTATTTTCACGCTGTACATATTTGCACGATTTCCGCGATTTTTAAATATCCGTGTACAGAGTGAATAGTTATACAGTATTGAATCAAATCTCGAAAATTCGTGAATTTAAATACCAGTGAATATGTCCTTTTAGCAGGTATGGTCCACGGCATTATTAGCATGTACACTGTCTCTACATATAACGTAGTGGTATAGCGCAACGCCCTGCATGCCCCCTAAGCTGAGCTGTGTGTGTGTGTAGGGGGGGGGGCTACCACTGGCTACCTGCCTTACCTACTTGTACAGTAGGTCTACATGTAGTGCAGGGAGAGGATGGGGGCTGGGCAGACATACACATACAGATTTAACTCCTTTTTTCTCTTAAATGCAAAACAGCATCAACCTAGTACATCAACAGGCCTTTGGATGGGATATCTATCTATTAGGTTACATCAACAGTATATTCCACTAATTTGTAAGAAAGATCACAAATTAGTTTTAATTCAAGGTCTAGGTACATTGACTCATGCATCTCAGTTTAGCACTACGCTGTGACAACCTGTCCGTGAGTGTATGCTAAATAGCAATACGGTGTAGTATCCCACACTGACACGGGAATGCTGGTTAGCTGCCACCTGTTTAGCGAATTTGCGAAAATTTATACGAGCGAAAATATCTACATTTACAGTAGTTATGGACGGATCCCTCACCTTGACAGGTGGCCCCTTGGTACCCGGCTGTACACGTACAGTTGAAGCTGGTGACAAGGTCGTCACACCGTCCTCCATTCTGGCAGGGGTTGGGGGAGCACTGGTCGATTTCAGCTGAACAATGGATAAATGATGAGTGTTGTTACTATTTGATGAGAAAACATATTTCTATAACCCTCAACTCTCAAAACAATATTCCGTGACAAATGTAAGTTTCAATTTTCTAATCTAAGTTTGGTTTGATCATGGCAGTACTACATTGTTTCTTTTTCTATGTCTATTCTTGCAGTCCTTGCAAAACATGCAGGACAGTGGCAATGTCCTTCTAAAATGGCACCGGTCCAGCAGATTCACAAGTGTAGCAGGACCGAATATCCAGTCACATGTTGAGATTTTCTAAACTAAAAGAATTTAGTTGGGTTTCTAAACCTGAAACATGTTTGTCAATATACTGTGTAAAACTATGTATCTATCCTTATTTAGCCATAAATGATAAAAAAATATAATAGATTTCCAGTGAATGATACCATTTTATACATGAATGCATAAATCGTCATATGTGGCTATCCAGTCCTTCAGAAATGTAGCCAGTCCTGTTAATTCTCAATGCTGCAGGACCAGCTACACTGAATGTCCTGGGGGATGACTTTTTTTCTCACAAAGACTGTTCTTCCCATGGTAATTTTGTGACATTGTACTGAGGCAAGTTATTGAAGTCATCAGAACATAGTATTTTTTCAAGGGATTTATTTCTTTTTCCATACTTTCAAACAAACTGCAGAGTATCATACATGAGTTGTTATGCCATCTGAATGTCATTGATGTTAAGGGGCCTTCCATAAAGTATGTACGCACCAAAGGGGGGGGGGGTGGGGGGTCTGTTTTCTGGAAGATATTGCATACATAAACCCTTTGTATTAATGCGTTCTGGAACTTTAGGCAGGGTAGGGGGGGGGGGGGTCAATTTCTGTAGAAAATTAGCGTACATACTTTATGGAAGGCCCCTAATGAGACAGGCTTCTCACCTTGACATTGGAGCCCACTGTAACCCCCCACACAGAGGCATGTGTATGCGGCCAGACCATTACTACAAGAACCGCCATTCTGACAGGGGTTAGGGCTGCACTCATCTACATTATCTGCAATATATATACCAGGGGGGTGTTACAGAAAAACAATGTAAGTTAAACAACATACACTGCATGAATGTTGGCATTTAAGCAAAAACTGGACTGCTTAAAGTCACACTTTAAGCATCTTTATTTTCATTAAATGACACTTAAAGCCGCTTAAATGTCATTATGACTTTTCCGGGATATTTACATAGAATTTACGGAACTTAAAGCTGCTTAAATAGTGACTTTAAACAATAAATGGTTAGCTTGAATGCTAATGTTCATGCAGTGATAACTAGGGTGTTACAGAAAGTTCCTTTTTCCAAATAGGTGTTACAGAAGAAGTTCATGCTGTTGACTTTGCATTAATTAACATCAATTTTCATGTAAAATCTGCACCACCTCCAGACATGGTGCAAATAATTAACCTAAACAGCATCAATTTGAAGACATTGACGTAAATTTGAAGACAAATTATCAAATATATATTAGTATCAATGTAAGTTATTAAATAATGTTATGCATTAACATAAATTCGCTATATGGAATGTGGAGCTGTATGCAAACATGTACAACCAAGAAATCAACACCTCAAAATAACTGTATGATCCAACAGAAAAAGGTTGACTGTATAAAACTTGGCTACCGTAAAACCTCGCGTATAAGCCTAACTCGCGTATAAGCCGCACCACGACTTTGAGCCGATCCTATAAGCTGCACCAGCGATCTGAATTTGGTGACTTTTATACTGTACTATAGGAGCAAAAACTCGCGTATAAGCCGCACCCTGACTCCCGGCCGAACCTATAAGCCACACTGGAGATCTGATTCGCGTACAAGCCGCGGCTTATACGCGAGGTTTTACGGTAGCTGATTAAATGATTTCCCAAAGAGTGTTAACCATTTACAACACCTGGACATGGGGAGGTGTGGTACGAGTGTGTTCTTTTGTTTACTGCATAGGTATAATAATAATTTCCAGTGCCGACTGTATTCAAAATCACTACTCAATTTCGATAACTATAACAGATTACTTTCGCAGTCTTTCCCGTGGGCTCCATCTGGGCAGGTGCAGGTGTAGGAAGCCACATCGTCCGTGCATGCGCCGCCATGTTGACATGGGTTAGAACTGCAGTCATCAATGTTACCTGGATAATTAATATCATAGGATTATTCTCCAAAGCTAAAATTGACCGTTTCCACCAACCGGCTACCGCAAACTGACCGAGAGCTGGGCGGAAGGGAGTGGGGCCAGCTTGGGCGGCCCCTAGTATGAGAATAGCGAACCAGCATTTGCCGCCGCTTGATAATCCATTATTGTTATCTGGTCAGCTCAGATATCATACATCATAGTAGTGTGCCTATACTGGACAAATATTCATGTTGTACATAATTCCGCGGATTTTTTATTTCTGTGAAAATCGCGAAAATATGTCCATCGCGAAAATATCTACGTTTACATTACCTTAATGAAGAATCTATTTCATATCTGAGGGAACCGTCCTCGGGTCTTCTGGAGATACAGTGATCTTGCTGATGATAATACAGAGAATGTTGAATTAAATATGATTTAGTACTTATAGTTTTCTGCTATGTAGCTAGCCCAAACAGGTCCGCGAACGACCCCAAATTGGTTACTTTGTAGAAATGTGAAGTTAATCGGGTCCTTACTTTGACACTGGTCTCCATTGTAGCCAGTTCTGCAGCTACATGTGTAAGGGTTTACACCAACGACGCACGTCCCACCGTTTAGACAAGGGTTGGGGCTGCAGCCAGTCACAAAAACTGCAACATGACACATTGTCAAACAATCAGCTAACACTGCATGAGTGTTGGCATTTGAGCAAAAACTGGACTTTAATCAAATGATCTTTAATTTCAGTAAATGCCACTTAAAGCCGCTTAACTGTAATTATGACTTTTCCGGGACATTTACATAGAATTTACCGAACTTAAAGCTGATTAAATGATTACTTTAAGCAATGAATGGTTTGCTTAAATGCTAATGTTCATGCAGTGAAAGCCATTTTAAATTGGCTGATATAATCTAACAAAATGAGATGGTTGTGTCACTTTTTTATTGCTACTTAGGCATTCAAATATAAAGATTCAGAATTGTCTCTATGAATATTGAATCCTGAGATCAGATTCATCAATTCCAAAGCTAATGTATATTATATACTGTGACACGCTCTGGGAAAGTGGACCTTGCAAGGTCACAAAGTGCACATCATTACTTTTATAAACTGCCTTGAGAGATTTTAAACTTATGAAAATCTTACTTTGACTTTGGTCCCCACCATAACCATTGACGCAGGCACAGGTGAATGAATTGGCACCATCCGTACATACACCCTGATTCTGACAGGGATTTGGGGGAATGCACTCGTTAACATTATCTGTATATGAGGAAAACAAGTTCTTGATTAAAGTTAGTACATCCGATGTGTGGGACAAAAATGAGTCAGAATGTTAACAAATAAAAATAAAAATAATAATGATATGATATATATCTGACTATTTGTTCCATTCCCCCTAATTCCCCTGATTTTGATTCAACTCAATTTTTTGCACAATATATAGTCATTTTAGAGTAAAAGCGTGCATGCTCCTATTCCTCCCATTGAAAATACACTAGAAAAGCACATGGTTGGGGGACATTGGATGTCTTTGTGACCTATCAACACCCATTGATGACATTTAAGTGACCTTTATTCTCTAAATATTATACTTTTTGAAGAAAAATCGGATATACCCACTTTAACAACCCAAAATCATGAATTAAAGAGATTTATGTACATAGGCTTGATTGTTATTGAATTGGTATTGAATTTCTTCTCAATCAATGTTTCAATTTACATTAGTCCTCATTATGAAAAAAACATTCAGTAGAATCAATTCAGTATTGAGTCCACTGTGTTTTAATCAAAATGATGTCCTAGTGGCTAAACAACTATAATTTTTCTAATAGGGCAAAGTCTTTCTGTTTTGAACCTTGGTCTGTCTTCGCTAGGCACAATTTTAATGAATGACTTGTTGCTATGTACAGAGATTATGGTGAAGTAATCAAGTATGGGGATTACTGTGGTAAATTCACAATTTTGTCACTATAATATCGAATGCTTATCTGCAGTTTACATGTAATGTTAAATAAGTCGAAATGCTAATAAATAGGGCCTTCTAGATATTTGCTAGGAGCAATGTTAATCGAATGACTTATCGCAAGGTATAGGGAACATATAATCCTACTGTTGATAGTATTCACACATATTGATAGTGTGTTAACAGTGGCGGATCCAGGAATTTTGGAAAGGGGAGGGGGGTGCTGTAATACCTACAGCATGGGGCGTGTTTCACCATCTAAATTAAAATGTACAAAAAAGTAGGGGGGTGTGTGCCCCTTGTGCCCCCTGGATCCGCCCCTATCAATTGTATTTCCAAGTGTAAGATATCTTAATGTCTATTCTTACTTTGACAATCAGCGCCATTGAACCCTGGTCTGCAAGTACATGTATAGGAATGGACACCATCCACACACGTACCTCCGTGTTGACAAGGGTTGGGACTACAGTCGTTGATGTCAGCTGTGGTAAGCGAGTGGTCAGTTTTTAATAACAGATTGGGGGGGGGGGGGGGGGGGGGTTGGTGGATTTGGGGGGGGACCAAAAAAACTTGGACCCCTTGAAGGGGGGGGGGGCAAAAAGATTTGGACCCCTTGAAGGGGGAGACTAAAACGATTTGGACCACTTTCTTAATGAAAAAGGCCTTGCATTAGTATAGCTCAAAGGGGTCGGCCATGCTCAATTTCAACTTGCCTGAGGGGGACCAAAAGAATTTCCACCTGCACGTGCAAAAATCCACCGACCCCCCCTGTTGTTAAAAAATGACCATTCTCTGAATGCAATTAAATGTAAAATAAAAGAAAATGATTTGAGATCACGGATATTACATCACTTGATATAGTGTGAAAAAAGAGAGATGTTTTCAAAACTTATTAGTCCCTGATAGTAGACAGGCAAAATGCAGTGGATATACCTGCAGGCATTGGGATTAGCCTTACACCTCGAGTCCACCCGTGACTTTAATAGCAGAATACCTATCAATTATTGATTCTACTCTAAACATATATTTTATTATAATAAAATATAATATAACTAAGTTCTAATGGAAGAACTAAAGTGCTACTGAGGGCTTGGCTACATTCAAGTACACCTTTCTATTTATATCTGTCCATTGAACAATAATACAAAGGGAAATAACATTGTACTTTGACATTGATTCCCAGCATATCCAGGCAGGCAGGAACATGTGTACGAGTTGACACGGTCGGTGCAGGCCCCTCCGTGCTGGCAGGGACCGGGACGGCAGTCGTCAATGTTACCTAGTGGTGTACAGAGATATCCATGTGAAACATAGACAAAGGCCCATGGCCAGAGCATATTTTGGTACCGTTCCCCCTAAGGTGAGGCTGGGGCCGTATCCCACGAAGCAGGGGGGAATGGTACCAAAATGTGCTCAGGCTATGAGCCTTTGCCTTTATTTCATGGTTTTTACTCTTCAAATTATGTTAAATTGCATTTAAATGGACATAATAATTTGAACAAATGATGACGTCACAGGCCATGGGATACGGGAACACTGTATCCCATGGGGGCATGGGCTACAGGATTTCTAGTACTTAAGCATAGTGGTCCACCATGAAATAATGGTATAGAAATCATTTTTAATCAAAAAGCAATTTAATCTGAACTATTGTTACATTAAGTGGTTCTCATTCAACCTTTTGGTTTCAAATTTTGTATTCTTTCAATTTGTAGATAAGGGTGATGAGGCAATGATTTATCATTTAATTTGTAGAGATATATGTAGTTTTGTACTAAAGTGTTCACTCTTGTAGCAAGGGGCAGACATTTATTGGTCTGTAATTTATTATCAGTATATATTCAAGGTTTAAAAAACCCTTGGTTATACGTTATTTGTGGCAATGTTATAATAGATCAGCGGAGTGCATAAGCCTTATATTGCTGGTGATATATATTTTCGAGCTGTATAAGTTTTTTATGTTGCCAGGATGAATAAATGGGAATGGTGTATTTACATCTTCTCATACTCAAATTGATTTACTGTTGTTCCAATTTTGTTTCCTTACTCTGGCAGTGATCCCCAGTGTATCCAGCTCTGCAGTTACATGTGTAAGAGCTGACACCATCCACACACGTGGCAGCATTCCGACAAGGGTTGGATGAACATTCATCCACATTTGCTGTACATGAAATACATTAACAAGGTTACTTCAGATATAACATGAGATGGGAAGGACAAAATTGTAAAACACAATGAGAACGGGGAATATTTTGTTTTGAGAGTTAGGCTTGATTTGATCCATGTATACCGTAGAGAATGCTGATAGATTCAACATAATCGTTGACATTTGATGATCTTGGAATCGACATTTCAAGTATGAGTTAAATATAATGTAATAATCTACATTTTGTCATTGAAGACCATAGAAAAACTCATTATCATGATTAGCGAGCCAAAGAAATTATCATTTTAATTTGGAAATTGGAATATCATTTCAAGTCCATCCACAATTGCTGTAAAATAGATAGGGGTCCTGACGGCAGAAAGGCAATGCGCCTAAATCTAGGTTTGGCTATATGCCATTAGATCCATTAAATACTTTTTGAAAAAAGACATAAAATTTGTACTTTGACACTGGTGTCCGATATATCCACTGACGCAGTCACATGTGTACCAATCTGTACCAGTAGAATAATCTGTATACGGGGTACAAGATCCCCCGTTCTGACAGGGATCGAGAAAGCACTCATTCGTATCTGTGTTATGAAAAAGGACTCAGTTGACAGATTTCCAAGCAGATCAAGAAACGTAAATGCATGGCAGTTGTATTTGTGTTGAGATTTTTGTAGATATTCAAATGATCTCCTATCCAGTGGGCACAGAACCCAGTTCAACCTTGAATCAATGATGAATCAACATTTGATCAACATTGACAAGCAGTTGTCAATGTTGATTTAATGTTCTGTACCCACTTGGTATTGTCTCAGGTATCTGGGTAATTTGAGTCAGAATCTGCCATGTTAGAATTGATATCTGACCTGTTGCAACACAGTTACCATATTACACATACCAGAAACGACATTGGCACCCTCAAATTACTCTATAGCTGGATCAAAGCTGGGGCTCCACTATCCGATTTTGTAATGAGATCAGACCTATTCTCACAAATCAGACCTGCACCGATGTAAAAGCCTTATTATCATGAGTTGAGAGATTTGCTTTTGTGAGAATGGACAAGGTAATCGATTAGTCGAGTCCCCGCTTAGGCCATCCCTTGTACAACGTATTGGTCTCCATAGTTGGCTGTGTCTCACGAAGTTGGGCCAATGTTTTTGTCTATGACCGGGTGCTGTCTATGACCAGGTGCCATCTATGACCGGGTGCCGTCTATGACCGGCTAGCAAAGAAGCATACATCTTTAACTATATAACGGTACACTATATGTAGAGCTTAGAAAACCTTTTAAAAGTTGTAAAAAACAAAACAAACATTTTTTAGTGCTCCAAACAACTTTTTTAGATAGCCGGTCATAGATGGCACCCGGTCATAGACGGCACCCAGTCATGGACAAACACATTGGCCTAAGCTTGTGAGACACAGCCAGTAACCCCAATACGATAATGGATAATCTGCAAAATTACAAGAAGTAATTGTACCTTGACATTGACTTCCGGTATAGCCATTGGCACAGAGACATCCAGACAAACCAGGAAAAGTAGGAAACAGAATAGAATCAGTGGAATCGTCATACTCCAGACACGAGCCTCCATTCTGGCAGGGATCCACAAAGCAGTCGTTGATATCTGTGTGATGAAAACGACTCTGTTTGACAGGTTTCCAAGCACAGGCTTAAACTAAGCAGGATACTTATACTTTGAGTCAAAGCCTGGATATAGCACAAAGTATGCCAGAGCTAGACATCCATCATCTTTCAACCCTACTGTTCCATAGCCTGTACCTGGCCCGTAAGGGTACGGGCCAGTCAACCACTGATGTGTCCACGGCTGCTATTGGCTACACTATGACGTCATCACTTGGGATTCCCTCTTTGAGCAGTTTGGGATCTGCTGGGGGAAGCCTGCAGAATGCGGCGCTGGTTCTCAGACCTAGATCATTCCGTCGCAGGGCTGTTTGAGACTAACTGTTCCATGGGGTTGGTCATAGACAGTGGTGCCGTCTAGGAGACATTCTACAAACTGTGTAGTCCACCATCATCTTTCCACCTTACATGGTGCCACCTGTCTATGGCCAAAGACATGGTACAGTGGGGCCATCTAGGATTGAAAGGTGATGGGTGGCTATCTCTGTCATACCTTATGGTATATATACAGATACCCACCACGAGTAGTTAAAGGGAAATGCGGGTTCCTACACACAGACCACCTGGTGGCAAAAATCAATACTCATGAAAATTCTTCTTTTGGCTAAATTTGTATTCCAATGTATGGTACTTTCCCTTAATCAACCATTTTATTTGCCATCCAGAAATTATACCTGTGTGTATGGCATTTATTAGTCAATGGAACACCCATAGCATCCTATAGTTAAGGCAAAATTGGTATTTTTGAAAAATTCATAACTTTCTTATTTCATCGGTGACCCCTTAGTATTTTACATCTAAAATGTTCCTACAGATGCCCGTGAAACATTCCCAAGTTTTGATTGATATAGCAATAGAGGGGGATAATCCCTGACTGATAATGCGAGAAAATGCTGTTTTCCCATTCATTTCTATAATTAAGGTACTCATTTGCTCAAATGGCTGTATCATGAAAATTAGCTCGGTGACAAGTCAATTTCTTTTCATTTTCTATTTGATAATAAATCAAGCTAATATAATCTTGATCTACATGCAAATAGCAATAGAATTTCAGTATTATCTCGACAAGTAGCATTTCCCTTTAAGCATGGTGATCAGGTTACCAAAAAAACGGCGATTTTCCTCATTTTTTCCAGGAAAATCACCGTTCTTTGGTAACCAGGCAACTTTGAACAGCTCTGTAGGCCTTAAATATTGCAATATCACTACAAAATATTGCCCTGGATATAGACAATAAAAACCCATTCCAATGTGATATCAGATCTGAAAATTGTGTTCCTTTTTTGTCCTAAAATGCTGTTCAAAACGAAAGAAGCAAAAAAAACAACAAAAAAAAACGTTTTTGTTCTTTTTACATGCCACAACTCTTAAAATTCTATAAAATTGATGAAAATATATGGGTACAAAATTCACAAGATTTGAAACACTTTTGACTAAATCCTATATTTTCAAGTTTCTGCTGAATCCTGACTATTACGAACCCTTCAGACTATTGAGTCTCACCAATAATATATGTATATTTGTATGTGTGTCAAATGTGTAAACCCATTTCGGTTTTATTTCTATACCTACACCTCAACTCACTATCTTTGACTTAGGATCAGACTTCTATATTTTGTGATTGAAGATCATGGGCAAACGCGCAACTAACAGAATGGTAAAGACATCACAATTGTACATTGACAGTGACGTCCTGTAGATCCCTTGTGACACACACATCCTACTAGGTCAGGATAAGTAGGGTCACCCGTCAGACAAGAGCCTCCATTCTGGCATGGATTCACAGTGCAGTCATTCACTCCTGTGTGATAAAGAAAAATACCCCATTTTATCAACTGTCCATGGAGATCCATTAAATCATTATGTTACGTTCTATGTCAGTCAAGGAATATAGTGTACATACTAGCCGTTTTCTATTTCTATTTTGACCAAAGCCCCCATTCTCCATGGTTTGTCCATCATGTGTCCATCATGTGTCCATCATGTGTCCATCATGTGTCCATCATGTGTCCATCATGTGTCCATCATGTGTCCATCATGTGTCCATCATGTGTCCATCATGTGTCCATCATGTGTCCATCATGTGTCCATCATGTGTCCATCATGTGTCCATCATGTGTCCATCATGTGTCCATCATGTGTCCATCATGTGTCCATCATGTGTCCATCATGTGTCCATGATTTACTCAAATCCACAAAATTGCATGGGTGAACACAATCTTCTTCTGAAATATTTGACATGACGGACATGTCACGGACCTGACGGACATGTCACGGACATGTCACAGACATGACGGACATCACGGACATCACGGACATCATGGACATATTATGATGGACATGTCTGTGAGTTTGAGCATTTTGAGTTTGAAACGTTTTATTTGCACATCACAACAGTGGTCTCCCTGTTTTGCAACAAGTCTGTCTGTCATGTGTCCAGCATATGAATATAAATTTGCTTTATTGATTAATATTGCAAAATTACTTAATTCCAATGATATCATATGGCTTCAACAAAAAACACTGATCTTATATTGAGGTCAACGACCATTTCAGTTGTAAGGAAAAAGGACTTTTAATGATGTTGGCGAGCCTTACTTGCATTTAATAAGGAATTTCTAACATCAATTCATCGAATTCATTACTTATTGATTTAATATTGAAATACAAATTCTATAACATTAACTATAGCTCATGCCTTAAAAGTCATCTAAATATCTGTAGATATTGTCCTTTCAAACCTTCATCTTTTTTGTCCATTCTGTCCAAGATGTGTCCGTGATGAATCTGTGATGTGTCCGTGGTGTGTCGTGATGTGTCGTGATGTGTTGTGATGTGTTGTGATGTGTCATGATGTGTCGTGGTGTGTCGTGATGTGTCGTAGTGTGTTGTGATGTGTGTCATGATGTGTTGTGATGTGTCGTGGTGTCGTGGTGTGTGTGTGATGTGTGTGTGATGTGTGTGTGATGTGTGTGTGATGTGTCGTGATGTGTCGTGATGTGTTGTGATGTGTCGTGATGTGTTGTGATGTGTCGTGATGTGTCGTGATGTGTCGTGGTGTGTCGTGATGTGTCGTGATGTGTAGTGATGTGTCGTGATGTGTCGTGATGTGTCATGATGTGTCATGATGTGTCTTGATGTGTCGTGATGTGTCGTGATGTGTCGTGATGTGTAGTGATGTGTCGTGATGTGTCGTGATGTGTGTGTGTGATGTGTGTGTGTGATGTGTCGTGATGTGTCGTGATGTTTCGTGATGTGTCATGATGTGTCATGATGTGTCGTGGTGTCTTCATCATCTGTTCATCATCTGTCTGTCATATGTCTGTGTCCACATATGACAGACATTACGGACATACAATGGACAAACACTCTCTTTTATTTTTGATCACAATAATTATAAAGTATTGCTTTAGTAAACCTGGCCTACCTGGACAATAACCCGCAACGTGTCCTGGAGGACAGGTGCCACATGTATCCATAACACCCAGACAAGGGTGTAGGTTGCAGTCAAAACCTATAACATAAGGTGGAGCTCCACTAACCGATTTCATTCACAAATTGGGGCTATTCTCACGAATCTGACTCAGGCTCTATAGACCCTGCCATAGGTTTATGTTTGTCAATAATGTTTATGTTTATAAACAAGTGGACAATAGAATTGCCAAGGCTATACAACACTACTTAGGTCCCGATTTAAGCCCTGATTTTACATCCCAGGCTGATCTGGGCCTCCGATTTCATATCAAACAAGTAGTGGAGTCCCAGCTATATCGGATCCTTTCATAATTTCTTATATGGAAAGGGAAGCCAAAATCACTTCCCACACCCATCCTAAGATTAGGCTACTTGCTGGGAAATATTGAATTCACAATTGTCAGGCATAAACAACAGCTACTTATATTAAAGACAGACTTAAACTCATGTTTGTCAGCTCTTCTGTTATATTAGGACCGAGTTTAAGCATATATATCTATATCTGTGTGATGTATTAGTATAACCCATTTGGACATATTAACATCTTACAGTCACATTCCCTTCCAGCATAACTCCAATCACAGGCACATTCGTATGAGCCGTGTGTATCTATGCATGTTCCTCCATTTAGACAATATTCTTCAGCTGAGCTACACTCATCATAATTTTCTGGGAAAAGAGGAAAATAGTCCTACACTGAGAAAAATGTGAGCTTAGATGTGATGCTGGTCTCGTGTTTGGAGGCTCTCTTTCAGCCTCCAACATGGAGTCCAGCATTGTCAGACTCTGCAAAGAGGGTCCCGGCTCTAAGTATTTTTCTTGTCAGGAGTAAAAGTCATTAAACGTTCTTAATTGTTATTATCCTAGCTTAGATTATATGGAAACACAGTATGAAAAACAAAGACATGGGAGGTCCAATGCTGCTTTTTAAAATATTGATTTAGAAAAATGTAATTATACCATAAATCACACTAATCATCATATGTAGGAAGCTTGGATCTTCTCTTATTTTTTAAACCGTTTTATTTTAATAAAAATACAAATGACAGCACATCGCAGGCTATATAAACATTACATGCAAAATCTGACCTTTACTCACCATCACAACTTGTTCCAACCCATCCAGGATAGCAATAGCAAAAGCATGTGCAGATTTCACTGCCAAGGGCTTCTAATGGGTCGCAGATACCATTAACACATTCCGAGCAAGCTGGAAATGATCTATGTATGATAAACCTATCTCTGTTTAGTTTACAAGTCGACTTGTTTGATTCTAAGAACCAATTAGGCATTAGGCTTCAGTGCCTGGCTATTTTGAAGGACTCCCCGCTGGTTGAAGACGCCAAGGCCATTGTCATTGAATAGGTTTTTGGCCCTAAAGGACCCTTTTGTTTAAGAAAATTAAAACATTTGGAAAAATCTTATATATTTTAACCTGACAAGGCAAGAGGGTTCTAGCTGTGCAGCCAACTTACGTGATTTTGCAGAAAGTTGCATTTGTATAAATGGAAGTTTGAATAAAATCAAAACTATGATGAGGTGCCCAATATGACAATGCCGTTCCATGACCCTTCTGGGAGAAGTCAAATAGGTTGTTACTACACTGCACTGCAAGAAAAATGAGGAAAAAATGAGGGCTAGGGGCCTACTATACAGTATGTACGCATTTTCTTCCAGAAAATAGACGCCCCCACCCCCCTTTTGCATTATTTACGCATAAGGGTGACCCCCCCCCCCCTTAAGTACATACTCATTTGACCCCCCCCCCCTTTCACAGAAAATCACTGGTGTACCCCTACCACTGCAGCCGTTGCTCCGTCTCAAATAGAAACATTTGATATAGTTTATGAAGCTTGGGCCACACTTATTTTTATTCTTTGTGTTACGGACAATTTTACAACTGTATCAAGTACAGAGGAAGCCGTAAGAATAAAATAAGATAAAATAAGATTTACTACCTAAAATCTTAAAATACACTCTGTTAAAACAACTGAATTGAAATTTTACCATTTAATTTTTAGTGCGGGGGTTTCATATCACTACAGCAGTTTTTGTTAAATGTTCCCTTCACCCTGACCCATTGCCAGTCAGTAGAGGTGAAAGAGGCAGTGTGGTAGCACCTGTTAGATAATTCAGTCTCTGATATTCCTGCTGATATAACATACTAGAGTACATAGACAGAGCTGCACGCTAAAGTGACTGAGTTGTTGGTTATTGCATGAGTGGTGCTTGGGCCGTATTGCACGATGGCCGTAGGCCGAGTGCAGTACGGCCCTAGCACCACGAGTGCAATAACCACCAACGAGGTCACTTTTAAGTGACGCTCTGTATTTATTTCAGGGCATTTCTATCTAAAATACATTGACAGTCCATGTTTGCTTACTTCCGCGGTGTTTCCTTACTTCCGCAGTGTTTGTTTACCTCCGCTGGTCGCCATTTTGAATTCCGCACAAGTCACGTGACCCTCGGGAGCGTGCAATACGACCAGAGCGTGCAGAACGGCCCACAGTTATTGCACGCTGCACTAGGGAATGGCATGCCCATTGGTTTATCATTGATAGACCGTATTCACCATGAAATAAAGACATATACACTGGTTGTACTTACCAAGAGTGAACCAAGTTGATGCAGGGAGAGGCCTATAGAGACTGAGATGTGTGAGAGCTGGGTGTCTACTTCCTGCCTGTACTTACTACTGTGTAGGCGGTCTGAACGTGTGCTACATAAGGATGTAACGGATGACTACAGTAAATTCCTAATTATGAGCCAAATCCTATTTAGGATGCTCCTTTACGATAAGCCAAATCCCTACCCCTTAGATCACAATTAGCTAATACACATTTCCCTACATACATTTGCCAAAATGGATAAAGTTGATTGGCTGAGGGTTAGGATTGGGGATTAGGGTATCCTTAAGACTACGCCTTGTTATAATTAAGGTATATATGTCAATGATTTTCTATATGAACCAATACACTTGATTCTGACTCAACTGATCGGTTGCAGCATCGATGCTGTCACGCCATTCACATTTAAAAAAAATGTTTTTTAAAAAATCATTAAAACAAGTCGTTTGTCCAGCAGGCGAGTTTAATAATTGTAATTTCTTGAAATGAGATAATTAGTTTCGGCTGTGTTCTTACATCTTGTTACTCTGTAGTGTATGGCCCCGCTTACCCATACACTACTAAGTCAGCATGGTTATGGTAACTGGCCTGCCTCAGGGGACAAGATGGCAGCCTACAGTGAACAAGGAGTCTACCACTAAACTACCAATAGGTGAGTGAATCTGGACCATCGGTAATGGTTAACCAGTCAAGCATGCAGGTCCCATTATTTACACTGTATCTGTGTACGTCACAGACGCAGGTGCAGTAGCCTACTGCTTTTTTGACATTGTGATTTACTGTGACATGCTTTTTGGATGTGAGTGACATATTGCACAGGATTAAATAAAAATAAACTGGATGAAGGGGTGAACACTACCACGCTATCACTTACTCAAGCAGAACTGAATCAGGTAGGTCCTTTTGCTGCTTTTCTTTTTTCCCCAACGCTAAACATTCATGGGGCCAGGTAGATTTATGAAAATAATATTTTTCAATTTTGCATTATCTTACATCTGAAATGTAAAATACAATGCGGGAGACTATCAATTGCAGTATTAAACAAAAAATAACTAAATATATATTTCCGAAAAAAAAAAGAGTCAGCGTCAAAAGGGAGTCCAGGTTGCCTCCAAAATGACTCCGCTCCAGGTGCTTATTTGACTCCCTTAGGTAAGTCAGGTGACTATGTGACTCCCCAAAGGTGACTCCCTTAGATCGATCAGGAAGTCACCTAAGCCCCCTTAGGCAGCGTGGGCTCCCCTAAAGACACGAGTCATTCTGGAAACTTGGACTCTAGATCTGTTTTGACGCTGTTTCTTTTCTCTGTGTGCACAATCTTTTTAGATATTTGTCTATTTAACAGATCATGTACAACAACTAATACATGAAGATCTTCCTGGGTAAGTTTACTAGGGTAATCCATCCAGTCAAGTAGATACTTACACAATAACACCTTGTTTAACAATTTTGGTCAATCACGTGGGTGCATCCGTTTCTGCTGCATAATATCAGACTTTTACAATTTTAATGTACATGCAACATGTCTGGTATTTCACATAGATGAGTGAGACAGTATAACAAAAAGGTTTGACGATTTAACGGCTGGTATACGACACTGAGTGGATTAACATACACTGATATTCCTAGGCTCCCCATATGACCAATCTTTCAGTCACTAGTGCCTAACCCAGTTAGTAATTTCTTGGCTCCCCATACGACCAACCTAGGTAAGTTATTATTGTCAGGTTGGTCAGTACTGACCAACCCACCTTAGTCTTTTAATTTCCAGGGGGAGCCACTGAGTGGTCATCACAGGTGGCACCAACTGGTGGTATACAAATATAACACACCAATGATAAACCTAGGTTAGCCACTACTGACTGACCCCTTGGTCATTTTTGAATATAACTTTGCCATTGTGACTAACAACCTAGGATAGCCTGTACTGACTAACCCTTTCAACCTATGGCTTTTCAGTGTAGAGGTTCAGGTGTAGAGGGGCGGGGGTACTTGCACAGGTTATAGCCTTAATACAGGCAAGATGAACTGGTCTAACATCACATCCAATACATACTTCCCTTACTAGGATGTTTTAGGTATAGGGGGAAGTATATACCACCTGTCTCAGCATGCCGGGGCTACTTCTGAAGGTACACTGCAGTTTATATAAATCAAGACAGTTAATAGAGCATGCTAAGGCCAAAAAAAAAAAAAGTTTGTTTCAGGTCACCCGACCGACCCTATCTAAACAGGGCCGACCCCATGTTTTTTTATGCAATTTTGAAGATTATTTTTATTTTTATTTTTATACTTTTTTGCGGTCAATTTTAGGTTTCCAAAATTTCGGAAAAAAATCTCCCCATTTTTACACCTTTTTGTGTCAATTTTAGAGGGAAAGTAAAAAAAAAATCCGACCTACCGACCCTAGAGTTTCTTCCCATGTTACCTGAAACAAAACTTTTTTTTACTTGGCCTAACTATTACATGTATAAAAACACCTGCTACTCAGATCTTTTTTTCTTGGTATGAGAAAGTATTTAAATACAGTAAAACTTGGTTATTACAGCGTCTGTTATAACGAGTTTTGTTTATGACAAACTAATTCTCAAGATCGTGACTTTCTCCTTTGCATTTCTATATTGAGGAAACTCTGTTAGAACGAAGTACTTCTGCTATAAATTTGTATCGGACTTTCAGAATTATAATTCAGGTGAACTCAGGTATTCTTTAATCTTTTGAACTCCGACCACTGGCCAGGTGAGTCGGGGGGACCTCTATCCTTTGAACTCCGACCACTGGCCAGGTGAGTCGGGGGGACCTCTATCCTTTGATCTCCGACCACTGGCCAGGTGAGTGGGGGGGGGGGACCTCTATCCTTTGTACTCCGACCTTCCCTGGCCTTGCCCCCCCCCCCCCACCCATCACCACTCCCCCACCTGTCCTGCCGCCTCCATAGATCCCACCGCCATCAGCAAGTCACTTACATCTCCTCTACTTACAAATCGAAGGGGATTAGAGGGAATGAAACAGATAGGAAAACAAATATCTCACACATCAAATATACCAACCTTAACAGTCACTCCAAAATATTAAGTTAGATTAAGTAATGTGGATTTCCTAAAGTTGAAGTGTTGGATGCACAAATTAAGTGGCAGGAGGTAACTAACTAATATTGCATTGGTACATCATGCCAGCCCTTTTGGACACGTACATCATGTCGACCCTAGAGGGTTGATGGGCCTACACTAAAATAGTCAGCATAATGAATCATTGCATCCCTGGATTCATGCATCCTAACTTGCTGCACCCAGGTGGAGATGGTACACTGGAAGGACCTTTGACCCCTGGGGTCACGTGGGGTGTGGGGCAGTCACGTGGTGGGGGCAGTCATGTGACCAGATGGGGGCAGTTTTTGTTATCAGGGGATTAGATAAGGATGTAATCAGAAAGTGTTTTGGTGAGGGGGTAAGTGGATCAGACATAATGATGGTGATGATAAGGTATGTTATGGTTATATGAGTGTAGAACTGGATAGTTGTTTGGGTGTGTGTGTGTATGTGAGGTGTGCTGACAAGATGTATGGAATTAGCTCTACATTATTATTGAAGAAGCATAATAGCTTTCTGGAATTGAGGCATCATGATGTCAAGACTGTATGTATTCCTTTACACATTTGGACTAGTAGTAGAGTTGCTTTAGTGGAAATGGGTGACATAGTGGTTGAAGGAGAAACTGTGTTGTTTATGCACAGACATTGGCGTGTCTCTGTATTCAAGTTCTATGAGAAGCAGTTTATGTGTTTCTCTAAATTAGATAGAAGTCATGTTAGAATGGGTGACATGTCAATCAACATTTCATTGTTTGAATATGATGAGATCTGTCAAATTTTGGATCATGCTAAAGGGAAAGTTGTGATTGGAGTGCCTGTCTATGGTTGGAAGTATATTGACTACAAGAAAGAGGTTCAACTTGCATCAACAGTGAGATTTCTGAATCTGGATACTTGTGTGGACCATGGGATGAATGCTGAAAGTGCTGTGCCTGATCAATACAATAACCCACCTTGTGAAATGAAGGTTTTTGTGGATATTGTTTTTGACTGAAAATGGCTGACCGGAAATGACGGACCGGAAATGGTTGACCGGAAATGGACTTTGTGATCACGTGACCTCCCCTCTGCAGTATATAACCAGGACAGACAGATCCACAGGCATTCCAGTTTTGCAGTCTACAGGAGCACTACTACCACTACGTCATCACCATGTTTATTGCAAGGCAGCTGTCCCATACTCTCTACATTGAGATTTCATCTCAAAAGGTGAAATTGGTCAGGGACAAAATGTTGGGACCAAAGAAGACTGTCTATGTGCCTAAGGAGATTGTCAAGGAGAGCAGTGGATATGCCCCTTATTTGGACGTGGACACTGAGACTACTCTCTTTGAGAATTCTTGATGGCGTGTGACAGCGACCCGGTACAATGGAGTCCCTTACGTGTGCTACATAAAGCTGAACGACTCTGGAAAACCAACATGGTATGTAATATACATTTATAATCATATTTCTAGGGATGTTTTTATGCTGCTATATCTTATACCCATGTGTTGCTTTATATTTGTAGATTCTATGTAGATGTCTGTCATTTTTATACATGTACTAACCACAATTATGTTGTGTTTGTAGGTACCTGTCACTGAACATCACCAAAGTGGAGTACACCATCATCCAGGACATTCTGTTGGATGAGGACTACCCTGAGGATGTGGCCCCAGAAGGGCTGCGTCTCAATACTGACAAAGCTCCAGTTGACTGTGAGGACGACGAGGACAGTGACAAGATCTTAGAGGCGGTAGCGTCAGTGACATCGGGGGCTGCTGAAGGTATATTCACTCAGGGTCAAGGGTTGAAGGAAAGTAGGGCTGCCCCTGAGATAGACCAGGAGGCCGCCCCTGAGGTAGACCAGGGGGAAGAAGCACCCGCTAAGAAAAGGCGTAAGGTGGACTATGGTGACTCTCCACAACTTGTGTACAGGTGGAAATTTATTGATGGTGAGTCTGGGGAGGTGCTCAAAGTGGCAGATATCTTTTTTCTAGACAAAGATCAGTGTGCATTAGATGGTGATGACAATGCCCCAGATGTGGTGGACAAATGTGACAATGTGCCTACTTTAAAGATAATGAAGTCACGGATGCGTCAGTTTACAGCTGAGGCTCTGGTGTCAAGTGTCTATCGTTATTTGATATACATGGAGTACAAGCTGCGAGTCAAGCAGCAGTGTTTTGGCTGTCAATACAACAAAGGTTCTCAGGTGGACCACATGAGTGGTGGATGCTTAGACAACATGGACACCCTGGTAGGTCTACATGCCAGGGCCTGTCACCTAAGGATCTCTACACCAAGACTGCAATTGGCTACACAAGCTATGCAGGTGTACTTCCCTAAGGTTAGAGTGCCTTACAGTGCGATTCTTCACATTTTGAAGACAGTGAAGCCTGAATATGTCCTGACCACCACTCCCACAGAGTTCTTATATGAATACCGTGTACTTGACAGATTGTAAATGACACTCCCATGTAACATTTCATAATGTATGTAAATTACAAGTTGATTGATGTTGTGATTGGTTGTAATAAATCTGGTGAACTGTATTTATATGTGTTGTGTTTTCTCTGAGTAGAATCATTTACAGTCAGTATGGCATCCAGTAAGGATGTCCCTTGGTGGAATACTAGTGCTCTTTTACCATTTAAACCTCAGTCTAGTATATGCATCGTGGGTTGTACAGGTAGTGGTAAAACATATTGGACATTTAAGTTTCTGAAGAACCTAAAAGGTATGTTTGACAAGGATCCGCCACACACAGTGATATATTGTTATGGTGTTTGGCAGCCATTGTTTAGTGACATGGAGCGAGACATTCCTAATATCATAATGCATGAAGGTCTCCCTACTCGCGAAACGATTGATGAAATTTGTGCAAATGGGAAACATAACTTGATAGTCATAGACGATTTGATTGATCAGATGGTAAAGAGTCCTGACATGGAGTTACTGTTGACACAAGGATGCCATCACAAAAAGTTCAGTGTAGTCTATTTAACACAGAACTTGTACCAGTCTGGTAAAAATGCAAGAACTATAGCACTCAACACATGGTATCTGGTCTTATTCAAAAATCTGAGGGATGCATCTCAAATCACTCATTTGGCAAAGCAAATGTATCCAGGACGTGGTAACATCTTGAAGGAAGCATATGAAGACGCAACTAAAGTACCCTATGGCTACTTGGTGATTGACAGTTCACCTCATGCAAATCCAAAGTATAGGTTGAGAACCCATATATTCCCTGGTGAGGACTGCATTGTTTATGTGCCAAAGGTATAAATACCACTGCTCAGTGACGGGACATGTCATTCTGTCTGTGAGCCACAATGAGTAAACAGGTCAGAGCTAACCTACCCCTGGTAAATTTTCTCCTGTATGCCAAGACACCCAAACAGTTCAAGACAGTTCTGACTACATTGACAGACGAACAGGTCAAGGTTTTATGTGAAATTGCGATCAACATACTATACGGTGTCATTTCTATTAGTACTTCTCACAAGCAGCATTTGAAGAAATATGCAAAGAAACTTGAGCTCTTAGGTGATTCAAGTAACAGTTTAAAGAAGAAGAAGTTGTTCCTTGAAAGACATCCTGCCATACTCCAAGCTGTACTGAATGCTGCAAAGCCAGTTTTGAAGAGTCTGCTACAATGACAAGTGTTCGTAAGATGGTCTTAGTTCCAGTAGAAAAATACAAGAGTCTACAATCAAACAATTGCCAGAGCACAGAGAAATCAGATTCCCCTCCACAAATCGAAGTATCACCTAAAGTTACACCCGTCCAAACAGAGGAATCAACATCAGAACCAGCAGCTGTACATACGCCAACATCTGTGGAACCTCCTGTTGTCAAGTCTCCTGAACAACCTACAGTACAGAGTGCAGTAAAGGAATACTACGTTCAAGTACCGAGGAAGGTGAGAAGAAAACCTGCTTTGAAGTGGATAACTCTTTAGATGGCTGATAATAGGTCGAAGCGTAGATACACAGATCCATCAGCACCTGGAAGTTTCCAAGGTCCCAACAAACTCTACCTGAGTGCTAAAGCAGCAGGGGAACCTGTCAAGAAAGGAGAAGCAGCAGACTATTTGAGGAAGGAGGACACTTACACTTTGAACCGAGTAGCGAGGCGACATTTTCCTCAGAATAGAACTGTTGTGGAAGGTATAGATGACCTTTTTGATGCAGACTTAGCTGATTTGATAGACTTACACAAACAAAACGATGGCATTAAATATCTATTGGTTGTCATAGATGCATTCAGTCGTTACATGTGGGTGAAAAGTCTAAAAACTAAATTTGCCAAAGAAGTTGCACATGCCTTTGACCAGATATTTGCAGAAGGGCGCATCCCAAACAGAGTGAGAGCCGACCTGGGAAAAGAGTTTCAAAATAAAACTGTACGAGACAAGTTGAGTGAGCATGGTGTTTATCTAATAGCAGCGTCTAACCATGCAGTTTTTGCAGAAAGGGGGATCCAAACTTTGAAATCAAAGTTGTTTCGCTATCTTATTCAGAGAAATAATCTTCGTTACATTGATGTCTTGCAAGATTTAGTCAAAAGTTACAACAACACTGTACATAGCAGTATTGGACGTCCTCCAGCTACTGTTACTAAACAAAATGAAGCTTTAGTCAGATATGATGCATATCAATGGAGACGTAAGCCAAAAAGTGACAGTGGTTACCCCAGACAGGAGATCAAGTTTAAAGTTGGTGACAAGGTGAGAGTGTCACTTGCCAAGGAGGCTTTTGACAGAGAGTACTCTCAAAGATGGTCAGGTGAAGTCTTCACTGTTGCGAGCGTCAAGAGACGAGATACAATTCCAATATACAAACTGAATGACTGGTTTGGAGAACCTGTGAATGGAACTTACTATACACAAGAACTACAGAAAGTGGATGTGACAGACCATACTATTTTCAATGTAGAGAAGGAGGAGGGCCGCAGACTGGTGCGAGGCAGGGAGCAAGTTCTAGTCAAGTGGAAGTATTGGCCTAAAAAATTCAACACTTGGGAATGGGCTGATGAAATAAAGGAAATATGAATTCCGAGTATTTCATCTTCATAAAGAGCACAGACTCACTGAACTATTACCCCTCTAATGGAAGCCAGCGCTTTACAGTGCAACTACCTGAGACACTTTACTTGGAAGGGGATGACGTGTGGTATTGTGCACTACGTGACTTTACTTGTGATTTGACTACTCCGTCAGCATTATATGTGTATTGTGACTTGGTACAGCAGAGCATTGTATTGGATAGGAAACTACCTATAATACAGTTCATACCAAAGTACACTACAGGTGGCGGATCGGTCAGAGAGAGCTTTGATTCGTCCATGTCTTTTAAGGTGACTCGTTCTACTGTCACTAACATCACAGTGTATATAAAAGATGACCAGTTCAAAGAGCCCTCATTCACCAGTACACCTTCGACCTGTACACTTCATCTCATGAAAAAAGACTAAGCATGAGTAGACTTCAAAGACTGACCCATCATTTCAAGGCCATGGCTGCAGGTAACATCCATCCAGATGCTGACGGTCATTGGTCTATTGGAACCAATACTCTCAAAGAGAAACCTTCAAAGACACCTTCTCTGACACTGGTGACTCCTACACAGCAAGCTGTGGAACAGGCCAAGGATGAAAAGAAGAAAAGGAAACGCTCTGATTCTCAATCCAGTGCGCAGAAGCGGAGGAAGCCTAATCCCACCAATCAGAAGAAGAAGAAGGCAGCAAGTACTAGTATAAAAGGAGCTGCAAAGAAGAAAAAGGCTCACACCTCAATCAACCGTCAAGCAGGCAAGACCAAGCCCCAGAAGAAAGCAACTACTGTCAAAAAAACAAATCAGCAAAAGAAGAAAGGAAGTGTAAAACCCAAAGCCAGTAAAGCTGCAAAATATACAAATATCTTCAATGGAAGGTCATAAAGATAATGTAGCTCTATTCTATAGGCCTAAGGGAAACCCCACTGTGAAGAGCACAGAATGGGTAGAGTACAGACCCACTGGACAGCTGACTGGTGGATCTGCTTTAGATTTCCTTGTATCTGGAAGCAGCACTCGCTATGTAGACTTGGCTAGAACCAGGATACGTGTTCAAGTCCGTATAGTACAAGGAAATGACAAAAAGTTACCAAAACTTCCAGAGGATGCAACAAAGCCAACACCTGCAGAAGCCAAAGTAGGACCTGTCAATCTGCTACTACAGTCCATGTTCAGGCAGGTTGATGTGAGTTTCCAACAGCAAGTGATTTCACCACATGTCTCTACAAAGTATCCCTACAAGGCCTACATGGAGACACTGCTCAACTTTGGTGAGGCTGCCAGTCTTTCTAAACTACAGTCTCAACTTTACTACAAAGACAAGGGTGATCCTTCAAACAATGACCCTTTAGGTGGTACCAACACAGGTCTCCTCGAAAGGTCCGAATACACACTTGAAAGCAAGGTGGTCTCGATGGAGGGACCTCTTCAGGTGGATATCATGCAGCAAGGACGGTACATCTTGCCTGGAGTGGAAATTGGATTCAAACTATGGCCTTCCAGTAACGAATTTGTTCTCATGAGTCCCAATCCATCTGCAGACTTCAAACTAGAGATTGTAGAAGCTGTACTGAAAGTGAACATGGTAGAGCTGACATCCGACATGCTTCTTGCACACGCCCAAGCCCTAAAGACGTCTCCAGCATCTTACTTCTTCGAGAGGTCTGATCTGAAAACATTTGGAATTGCCAAGGGGAGATTTGGATGCAGTATTGAAGATCCTTACCAAGGGTTCGTCCCCTCTCAGGTTCTCATTGGCATTGTGTCTTCAGAGAGCTACATGGGGAGCTACAAAACTAACCCCCTGGAGTTTAAGACATATGACTGTAATTCCATTGGTCTTTACGTCAATGGACACTCTACACCTACAGCACCTATTCGACCCAACTATACTGATGGTGACTACCTGGCTGGTTACATGTCACTTATTGGAGAAGACTACAATACAGACAAAGGCATACTGATCAGCAGATCTGATTATGTCAATGGTTACTGTTTGTACAAGTTTGACACTTGCAAAGACTATTGTAAAAAATACACCAAGAACGTAACCAAAGGACATACACGCATAGACATTTCTTTCTCAAAAGAGTTGCCAGAGGCCTGTACTGTCATACTCTTTGCCAAGTTCCCTGGTCAGCTGGACATCAATGAAGCTCGCTCTGTTCAAATCATGAATTTAGAGTAAACATCTAAAGGGTGTACAATGTAACTGTAAACGTATACTGTATAATATTACTGTTATAGTTTTGTAGTGATATAATTAGTAGCCTGTAAGCAAAAAATCAATGTTGATGTCAAAGAAAACAGAAATAAAAATTTGGGTATAAATAACAGTTTTATTGTCATGTTCTATCAGACAGAATCATTTCATCATGGTATACGACACTTGGTCATCCATAATAAATAGTGATAAACAATAAATAATAAACAATAAATAATAGTACAATAGAATACAATCAATACCCAAATGGTAAAGTATTGAAATCATCTTGAATGGCACGTTTTGTATAAACGATTCTATATTTCTTGCTTTCACAACGGTTATACAAAACATTAGCATTGGCATCTCTGCAGATTTTCGACGGATTAACAATATTTACAGATTCAGCACCTTCTCTTGACACAACCATGTCCTTTATTACATCAAAATTAATTTTAGCACTGTTAGTATAATTTAAAGTAAAGCCCCTTACTTTGCAGACATGTCTCCCTGTATTCGTACGATATGAGTAGTTTTTGGGCCCCCCACTTATAAATTCCGTTATGTACTCCCCACCGAGCTCATCCGTGAGCCCTCCTAACACATCTGAGCATGGGGGGTCATACAACCCGGGCTTTGACACAAACAGAATACTATCCGTGTCATAGTACAACACGCGCTCGCCTAAACGATCTAACAGATTGTATAACTCGAGCCGGGCCCAACAAGTGGTGAAAGAAGCTAAGAAAATATTTGTCTTCGAATCGGGGGCCATAGACGTTTTCAAGTCGGTATACTGTGCAACTAGAACATTAGGACTTGCTATATAAAAGTCTTTCACATTGACTTGCTTATCTGTAAGCATGGATAAAAATACTTCAGGCTCTGCAGTGCTAATAAATTTCGTTTGATTCATGTCCAACCTCTGGCCAAACTTTCCCCCAGAATCTATTGAGGCACAACTTGGCCAGGGAACGCAAACCAGGATTCTTTGAGATTTTCTCATAGTCAAGGGTAATGCCCTCATGTTCCCTGTAGTTGTGGATGTACTTCTGACGATCTTCCTCAGAGATACACCAAGCAGGCCAGCCGGAGGCCTCTTGTTTAATTTTCAAAAAGGTGTTTATGTATTCAGTAAAGAGACCTCCGGATTTGCTCTCTGGTTGGTACGCACAGGTCTTATCCCAATGGAAGACTTCATAAGTCTCTACCACCTTGTACCCCATCTCCACAGCCTTATGTATTTCAGGAGTACACCAAGTCCCAACTATACACCTTTGGCTGTCTGTACAAGTGCATTTCTCATTGTTTTCTGCTTCGGCACATGTCATACACAGAGAAAATTTCAGTTTGTTGTTTGATCTAAATGGAAGTACAGGGTGGTACAGACCACGAGGAGGTAGAACC
This sequence comes from Harmothoe impar, assembly GCA_947462335.1. NCBI lineage: Eukaryota > Metazoa > Annelida > Polychaeta > Phyllodocida > Polynoidae > Harmothoe > Harmothoe impar. The sequence goes on along the minus strand of OX381721.1, from coordinate 6,683,364 downwards.
TTCACCTTTGCCATCCCAAAATATTCTGATATATCTTTAAAGTCACTAGTTACTATTGTGGGATGACCCACCGGGTAAACACTATACTTATTGACATATGGGTACAGTGACGTAAAGTCAACATATTTAATCTGTTCGTCATCTTCAGCTTTCTTGTACAATCTGGACGAGTTTGTGCGTCCCCCATAGAAACTTTGTCTCGGATTAAGTCTAGTTTCTACATTTACATCTTTTACAAACTGTGCCATAAGAGGATCGTTTTCTATCTGCTTGTTGTATTGACACTCCCATATGGAAACTACACGGTAACCTGCAGCTTTGAGGAACTTCTCCTTCTTTATCGTTAGAGCATATAGTTCAGCACTAGACTGTTTTGTGAATGGGTGTTTAGAACCTGGAAAACATTTGGGACAACCATGCCACAAACAACCATTGAATTCATACACCACTGGCTTACGATTGGGGGTGGCTGGTATGAATCCGTCAGCTTTGTATTTTGAATTCGGTATGCAGTGTTCTTTACTATTCAAAGCATGTTGAATGGCAATGCCCTCTGACCACTCCAACCACTTGAGCCAACAAATGGACGCTCTGCTGTACTGGTCAGCTGAATAAAAGTGTGGTGGTACTTGAGCGATTGAGGACTGATTGAATTTTTTCGACACTATTTCATAATCAGTTTCAGACAAAGGGACTAAGCTACCTTTCTCATCTATTATGGACCAGGCATTATCTTTACAATGACCTGCGGTGTCAAGAACTTCTTCGGTGAGTTTATGTTTCAATCATGAGCTGTCTAAACAAGGTACAGGCCTCTCTCAAAATGGTAACATCTGAAATACAGTACTCTTTTATCTCTTTCTGGAAATCAAATACCCCCGTTTGTTTGTCATGCCATTCTATGAATTCCTCTCTAGCTGAGGAAGACATTTGGTTCATACCATAGAACTCTTTAGCTGGATAGGGTCCCACATAGTTTTGATTCTCTCTTGTATTGAAATAATGACAAAACCACCCCTTCTTGAGTTCTGTGAGACCAAATGACTTGGGGAGTGCAGCAAGTGCCATAGGTAGAAAATTTAGAGAATCAATGAAACGTATATCAAGTTTTTTGACGACCATGTACATTATTTTTGACCCACTGTAAATGATGTCATTTGGATGTGGGTCGGATCGAAAAAAGATGCTGATTTGGGTTTTGGGGGGTTTTCTGCTTTGCAAGAGCCACAGAATAAAAATACATACACCAGTTAGGTCTTTGTTGATTTTTCATAAGAGGGCTGACTCTAGGCTTTCGGAAAAAATTAAAATTTTGCATATACGATAATTTTTGGCTGATTTATGAGCCTCCAAAGTTGAAAAATGGCTAAAATCCATGATTTTTAGCTAATTATCCATGTTTTACAAGGCCCTCATGTCAACTGAGACATCAAAAACTATCACTAAACAGCATTTCCTAGTAGCTATATATGTTATGTGAACAATCAGTTTGTTACACTTTCATATCCGGCGCAAATTTTTCAACAGTGACCTTCAAGTGTAGTAACTACATGTTTTGGAGGCGTCTGTGACAGTAATAAAAGGGCCTATATCTTTATTAATAGTATTCACTAATTATCCTTACTACCAGCAATCTAGAGCCTCCCAATTGGTGTGCTCATGGCTAGAAAAAATTTGAGTCATGCCCACTTTTTCTCTCCCTTATGTGCAATATAGTGTATTGGAACTCGAGTTACTGTCACAGACGCCTCAACACATGTTACCCTCTCCAGCTTATATTTATGCTTTTGTTTTAAATTCTTGTACCCTATAATACCTATTGGGTCTTGTTGATGGATCATCAACAGCATTTGCATTGATAAGTACCCCATATGTATTGCGTTTGCTGTATTTGTGTACGGGTGAGGCGTCTGTGACAGTAACTGAGGCGTCTGTGACAGTAATGAAAGGACAAGGAAAATTGGTCCTAGCCCATTAAATATGGGTCACTGGTGGTATATATCAACTGAAAAGAATAAAATAGATGTTTCCCATCCCCTCTGTGTAGTTTTGTTACGATCCCATGTGATTAAGGTTATATTTCGGGCACTTCCAGAACAAAATTTTGGAAAACAGTCACAGACACTTTACACCTCATACCCTCTTGAGCATATATTCATGTTTTCATTCAAATCTTTTTGTATCTATTACCCTTATATGGATATGTTGATGGATTGTCAACAGCTTTCTCATTGATAAATACCCTATGTACCTTGTGGATGCTGTATTTGTATACCAGTGAGGCGTCTGTGACAGTAACGGAGGCGTCTGTGACAGTAATGCATGTATATGCAAATTGGTTTTGGCCCGTGAAATATGGGTCCCTGGTGGTATACAATGACTTTAATGGGAGGAATAGATGTTCCTCTACTCTTGTGTATAGTTTTTTCTATGATCCAATGTGATTATACTTATAATGTTGGCACTTTGAGAACAGATTCTTAAAAATCTATGAAATTTTGTTAGGAGTTATAGTACTATCTACCAAAAGGCCATCCAAGCATAATATTCTATTATATATGTACCATCTGCACACCCCCCTTCATCATTTTAGGCTGCTACATTTACCTGGCTGTGCTTTATGCTGGCAATTTCATGTCATTTTATGCATTCATGAGTTATTGTCACAGACGCCTCAGAGAAAAATTCAATGTCTGCTATACATGGACTACTTAATTGAATTGAATGCTGTAAGTTTACCACATGCTTAAAGGGGCATGTAATCTAATAATCTGAACCCAAATAATACAAAAAAAATGTTATTTTTCAAAGTTTATCTTCATTTTAAGGCCATTTAATTTCCGTCACAGACGCCTCATTATTCTATAAATGAAGGAATTGACTAGTACTACTGCACCCAGCCTCCCAATATTTTAATACAACATGCCCCTATCATATATCTATAGTATGAGTAAAGTGCTTTGGCCGTAGTAGAAACTTCATGTTTCAAGTGCTTAATGATGTATGATATCTACATGAGGCGTCTGTGACGTTAATGAATTCTTGTATAGGTCCCACACAGACAGCTGGTAATTACCTCTGAGGTCTGGTATAGTTATTATTATTGTTTTAAATGACTCTAAGAAGGTTTGCCTTTCAGATTAGAGATGGAGAAATGTCATTGTGATGTTGAATTTCTATTAACATGGCTCCACAGATTGTGTTGTGAAAACTGATGAAAATGTAACTTTTTAAATTTTCAAAGACTGAGTGCATAATTTAAGAGTGGTATATCTCAACGTATATTGGCATTAAAAAGTTCAGTAACCTGTTTTGTATTTGTTTGTAAGTTTTTAACATGTTCTGAACACTTGTGATGATTCTATGATGATTCTAGGGAATTGCTATGAGTCTCGAGGCGTCTGTGACGTTAACAGAGTATTCAACACCACATTGCAATGACTGGTGTGGCCAGATGGTCCGATACCATTATCTTAGGATTGATATTTTGGGAACTAGACATATTAAAGATATTACACAGCTATTTTGATGGTAAACCGAGCAAGTTTGAGGAAACAAGGCCAAAGTTGGTAAAGTGGTTTAGAATGCTTTGGATTTTTCTATTTTCTACATAATTAAAAGTGCCACAATTTTTTTCAATTTACGACTTACAGCTTTGAAACTTCCCAGGATTAATAGTACCTAGTCAGCCAACTAGGGGCCAAAATTTGGAATACCTAGGTCACTTTAAAAGAGTTTCTTGCAGTGCACTATTCATTAACGTCACAGACGCCTCGGGATTAGGGTAGCATGTGGTCTACGGTGAATAAAAACTGCATTCTTGGGCCAAACAGAGTTCCCCAGCGGTTTCAGGGAGCCAAGATGCTACCCTTTCAGGAAAATAAAATTGTTAAGTAAAATTGTGAATTTTGTGTTTTGTCCTTATGTACCCCAAGATCAGCATCTTTTTTCGATCCGACCCACGTATGCCTTCGTTCACCATGTAGTTTACAATCGGATAGCTATCGTAACCGGAGAGGTTGTGGGCAACGCAAGTGTAGCCTTTATGTTTCTTACTTAGAACATACCTGCCAAAATCATATTGGGTATTCTCACCAGAAAATATTTTCTCACGCTCTCCACAATTTTGACAATGTTCTGTGAGGGGAGTCTTCTCACACAAATGACAAACTTTCTGAATAACTGCAAAATTTGGTTTGTGTTGAGAACGTCCGCATGTTGAGTTTCTACAGTTAGTACAACACCTGCATTTGGAACACTGGACATTTTCATTCATACATTTCACACAGCGCTTGTGTGGTTTGAAAGCATAACCTTTTTGGCATTCAAACATTTGGTCCTGGCTACATTCAAAGTCAAAGTATAAGAATTTGAAAGTTGAATTGTCTTTTCTTGGAGTCGCACGATGATAACATAAGTGACTTTGTTCTACCATAGACTCACAAGTCCCACAATAACGCTCGTCACACTTGTGATCTTTTGGATCAAATTTTGACACCTACAATACCTTTTTGCATTTTGTACACCTCCACCACTGTTCGCATTGAGATTTCTTACCTTCCTTCTTACTCTGCTTGTGGCGCTGGAAACACTCCACACTCCTACACACCATGTGACACGACTTACATGAGAGACTAGTCTCAGTTTTCTCACATTCACCAGAAGTACATGTACGACATGTGAGCGGGCAGTTATGTTGCTTAACATTATTGAAGGGTTTATGGCAACCGTTACAGAACCTGGTACTGTTAAAGAACCCTGTTATGGTCACAATAGCGTGAAAATGACCGACATCATCATCATCATCTTGATCGTCATTCATGTATGTCCTATAATATAGGTAGACTGGCTGTTTGGGCTCTTCACCCTCCTCTACATATGGAACACGTAGTAGTTTGTTTCCTACAGCATTGGATGCTACATAAATACCTATATCTAAGGCTGCTTCAAATTTGGGAATATCCATCAGAGAGGATGGTACATCAAAGTCGACATCTGCAATGGCACACAGATTGACAGCTAATTGATCTTGTATACCCCTTCTGTTTCGCTTCAGATCCTGGTAAAACCATAAAGGTACCTTGCGTACAGTCAACACCTTAGTAATAAGATCATCATCCCCCATTTCTTGTGTCAATGCTCTCCACTCTTCCACCTCTACAATGTTGGCTTTAGCCCAGCTGACTGCAATCGCTCTAGCCATACAAGCTTGGTCATTGTTATTGATTCTTACAAAACAGCGCTTTTTTTCCAGTGCTTCATCAATGTTAAAAATATGTGATTTGGGTGCATCACCTCTAGGCACTCTGAAAATGCCAAAGTCAAGATTGATATCTTTATGCCAAGTGAGTTCTTCGTTACTAGTCAGAATCTTTTCAATTTCTTGCATGATAGCTTCCACTGTGAGCTCTTCGAGAGGGCGCAAAGACACAAAAATGGACTTTTCTAAATCAGGGTGACTTATAACTATCCTAACACTGTCTCTTGGCAGCACATTCCTCCGTACAGTATGTAAAAGATCTCTAAACATGTTTGACAAATCCTCATACAAATCTCTCACACTTCTACCAGCCCAATCCCTATTAAGACGGAGGGTATAGGTAGTATCCATTGCACCTGTACCAAAGGTTCGTACCTGCCTTTTAATTATCTTGTATGGAGGTTCTTCCTGAGGTAGTGGAACATCATCTGAAGCGACGGGTGGTGAATCCCTCCTTTGTCTCTTTGCTTCTCTTTCATCTTCCTTCCTCTGACGTCCAGGTCTATCAGTGTTACGGTCTGGTGGCGGTGACCGGCCATGACTCCTCTTGCCTCTCCCTTTCTGTTTAGAGCGACCCTGCAAATATCAAAGTATAGTTAGTTACACAGGAAGCCAGATTTTACAAAGTATACATAGTATTCAGTATAACAAAGTTAGTTTTTCATGAAATACTGATTAGTTTGTATCTTACCCGAGGTAGTTCTTCCTCAAAAGTCGAGTCGTCGTCCCCAACAAACAGGTCTTCTATAGAGTCGTTCATCCCAGCCCCAACTACGTCCTGTACAGGTGACACAGGCCTTTGGAGACCGCTGGGTCCCTGTTGAGGTGACAAAGCTTTCTGTAGTGTCAATGGGGTTGACACTGGCCTCGAGGGTGACGCTGGCCTCGGGGGTGACGTTGGCCTCGAGGGTGACGCTGCCCTTGGTGGTGAAGCTGGCCTCGGGGGTGACGCTGGCCTCAGAGGTGATGCCTGCCTCTGGGGTGACGCTGGCTTCAAGGATGACACTGGCCTCGGGGGTGACGCTGGCCTCGGGGGTGACACTGGCCTTTGGGGTGACGCTGCCCTTGGTGGTGAAGCTGGCCCCAGGGGTGATGCTGACTTCTGGACTACCCCCGGTTGCTGAAAAAATCATTGAAAATTTTAAATATTGTCTAAAGTCACTTCATGAATTCAATTTATATTACAACTTATATTAGTTTATATACTTACAGTACAGTGTTTTATGACAAGTTGCTATATGAAATCAGATAGTCAACAATGGTTCTGTCAAAAGCTATACAATAACCATATATTTACCTCTAATTCAAGATCAGGTGCTGGTGGTATTCTTTTGAAGGGAAGTCTCTTACCGAAGTAGAGATGTTCATTGTCAGGGTCATTGACAGGGTCATTGGTGGAGTTGTTGGCATATCTCATACTGTGATTTTTCTTTGGAGACAACTTGCGTTCTGCGTCTCTAGCCTGAAAATATACAAATGAAAAAAGCTTTGAGTCCAAGTGTTATGTACAGTGTCTGTTCAAGTGTGGCATTATGTTGATAGCTAATATATCAGCAACTGTCATTTTGACTTACCTTAGCATTCTCTAGGTTCTCAATTTCTTCCATGTCCAAACTGTCACCCCATTCGATTGGTGCGTATACTAGTGTCCTGGCAGCTGGTTCAATATCCATCAAAGCACCCTCATCCATCTCGGACCATACTGGCGATGTCTTTAAAAGATACAAAAAAAGCACACATGTTAAAACTGTTATAAGGGTACATAGATCTAAAATACATATCATCAAAAATTTAAAAAATTTAAATATCATATAGAAATACTTACTAGACCGAGTGCTTCCATAATGCTTGACCCCCAGTCTGACCAGCTCGGGGATGCGGGAGTGGGCCGGGGTACATCATTAGATGCAGGCTGCGCAAGAGGTTGGTAGACATCCATTGGCTCCTCTATACCAGTTATGGGAGACATCGGAGGCTCGTCCATCACTACATCTTCACCAGAAATGGTGGTTGATATCATAACGTCAAACAAGTCCATTTCCTGTTCAACCAGGCTCGGAGCTGGTTCGGATGAGCTACCCTATAGAAATAAACACTGTGATTAGACAAATGCTAACATGTTTTTATCATGTAATTAATGTATAATAGTAAAATATTTTTGATATTTTTGATATTTGAAAAATACTCACTTGGGTTGGTTCCTTGAGCCAGTCTTCTGCAAAGAGTGAGATGTTATTGGTAATACCCCCAAGGTCACTCTCTGACAGCACTGGTAGAGCTTGAGGTAGGTGTTCCACGATCTCATTTTCAACAGTGTTGCTGACATCCAGGTAGTCTGAGAGGTTGAATGTCTTGTCCATCTGGAAATATAAACAATTGTTTTATTCATTGGATCATATTTTTGTGTAAGAATAATTACTATGAAAATAACCATTTATTTTGTGCTGCACTATAGACTTCATTCCCATGATAAAACTAGTCTAAAAAACACCAACAAGAAGCCTCATGTATTTAGATACACTATAGACTTCATTTCCACGATAAAATCAAACTAGATATGCTCCCAAGTCCTCACATTAATATAGATACATTACAAGCTTCAGATTGTCGTTAAAACTATTCTAAAATGCAATAGACTGTCCCAAAAACATCCATTGAGTTACCTACATTGTAGACTGACTAATAGATATATAGAAGTGTACCCACAATGTACACTATATTGTCACGTGGAAGCCAGTAAGAAACTACTATAAAAGCTCCTATACATTTACTCATACTTTAAACTTCAAATTCACGTTTAAATTAGCCAAAAAACACTAGAAAACACTCTATACATTTACCTATGTTATAGACATCAGGTTCACGATTAAACCATTGTCAGACACTCTATAAACCCCCCCATTCATTTACCAACATTGTAGACATGATATTCACGATCAAATCAATGCCAGACCCTCTGTAAAGTCTCTCATACATTTACCAACATTGTAGACATGATATTCACGATTAAATCAATCTAAAACCATTCTAAACAGTCCCATGCTATTACCTACACTATACACATAATGTGCACGTTAGAAAACAGCCTAAAACATTATAAGAATGCTCATTCATTTGACAATAGAATAGGCCTCTTAATCACGTGAGAAAATACCTAAAACCAGTTGATAATGACCCTGAATTATACCTACAATATAGACATAATGTTCACGATTAAACTAATGTGATACACTCTATAAACCCTCCCATACATTTGACAATAGTATAGACTTCATGTTCACGTTAAAAGCCACATGAAACCACTCTCAGCACTCTCCTAGAGTTTCCTACATTATAGACATGATGTATACGTTATAACTAGCATAAAAAGCACTATAAAAGCTACCATTACCTTTGCTACAATGTAGACTTTAATTCCATGATAAATTTAGTCTAAAAACGCAATAGACTCTCCCATTCATTAACCCATAGTATAGACTTCATGTTCACGTTAAGGCTAACATAAAACCACTATAGAGAGCCCCACACAGTTGCATATGTTATAGACTTCAGATTCACGATTAAACCAATGCCAGACACTCTATAAACTCTCCCATTCATTTACCCATAGTATAAGCTTCATAGTTACGTGAGAAAAGGCAAGAAACCACTCTTAAAAGCCCCCTACAATATACATACATTGTTGAAACAACCCATACATTATCTATTGAAGCACAACCGAAATACAATGTACACAACCTTTACACATAGCTAGAGTAGTCCAGTGCGTTATCTAAGTGTGAGAACAGACAATAGAGCCCACTGCAATGTATTGTCAAAAGCTGAACAAAGCATGTGTACACACCCACCCCGACCTCTAAGGTGTTACATACACCACTGTCCACCACCATCACGGCCCCACACACACACACACACACACACACCCCCTGTCCAATCATTCCCTCCATGTAATACAACCAATTAGAAGACAGCAGATACATGTCAAAAACGGGAGCACATACATGTTAAGACGACCTGTTGAGCCTACACCGCAGTAAGACACACATCACAGTTTCGAGATGGCTACAAGCATGAATTCTCCCAAGGATGAGAAGCAGCAAACTGCCACGGCTACCCATATCCTTTGGGGTGGGGAGGTACCACCACACCACATACAACCAGGAGGAATTGCCATGAGAGTGGTATACAGTGAGACCTCTACTAGTGGCATGAGCTTCAGGGCAGACTGCAGACTGAGTCAACTTCTCTGGATGGCCGTGGGTCACAGGCATGTGATTATCCATAACTCTGACTCAGCCATAATCCTCACTGCAGAAGAACTATTTATTATGGAGCTTATGATGCCAGAAATACACACACTAGTCAGGAAAGGTCAAGGCCTTGCCAGGAGCAGAGACGGGAAGGACCACTGTCTATGGGCAGAGCCATACTAGCTCCCTCTACTGATAAAGGACGTATATGGCTGACCAAGGACAACATGACCATTCTCCTGACAAAGGATGAAGTGAAGATGATTGAAGAAAACATCCATGAAGCAGTCAGAATGACAGTCATGAATTGTAAGTAAATACATATGCTTACATGTATATGTTCACGTTTAAGACAAGCCCAGAATTGTTATAATTATGCTCATTCATTAGGGAACACTATAGCCTTGATATTCACGTTAAAACTAAGATAAAACTACTATAAAAGTAACCATTCCTTTACCTACACTATAGACATAAAGTTCACGTTTAAGACAAGCCCAGAATTGTTATAATTATGCTCATTCATTAGGGAACACTATAGCCTTGATATCCACGTTAAAACTAAGATAAAACTACTGTAAAAGTAACCATTCCTTTACCTACACTATAGACTTGATAATCACGATTTAAACAAGAGCTAAGTGATTGATACTTAATAATTTTGATTTTACTTTTGTTTTCCAGTGAGTGACGTAGCTCTGCGTTCCCTAGCACTAATGGTAGAGTGTAATGTACACCAACTCTTCCAGAAGAAGAACCCCCAGTGTGACATACAGTATACTAGGACCAAGTGGCAAGCTGTCTCCCCGTCATGGCCCGCACCTCCACGTAAGAAGGCTGAAATGAAGGTGGCAGCTCTATGCAACACGGTAGTAGAGAGATCAGGGTTTATGTCAGAGGTGATGACAAATGCCAAACTGTATGTAGCTCAACAACTACAGAACCCAGATCTAGGCAGAGGCTTCATGCAAGACATTTCAATACAGCATTAGACCTACCTTGTAACTTGTAATGGTGCAGTGCTGCTCCTAGTTAATACTGAGTCCTCCTGTGTGACAGTGTTGCCAGATCAAAAACGTGATGACTGATACCATCTCTGGGGGATGCAGACCTTTTTATAAGGGAGTCTAGATAAGCCACACCCACATTACTGTGTTATCTATGATTACCTCTAACCTAGCCAGTAGCATAATTTGATTGACAGATGATTTAATCACCCCCTAGTGGTCAAAGCAAAAAACAACACATTCTATTCCTATTCAAAATTATATATTTTACCATGATCATACATGCATATCTGTTTAAAAATCATTTTCACTTGGATATATATAATTTCTACAAATTGTGGTTATAAACTCGTTTGATCACTCCTTAGTTTTCTATGGGTTATGTAATGTCTATATGTCCTTAAGACTGTCTCTTCAATCAGTGGTTAAATAGGTTTCCTACGTTGGTATATAGTATATACATGTACTAGTGTCCTACAGATGCCCTAGTTAGACAGAAACTCGTTTTCAATAGCATTTTCTATGTATATAAATGTACTACAAGATATACATGTACATGTACTAAATGTCTCTAAAAGTCTCTATGCAAAGTACAGTAGAGTGCTATATGTATATACCAACACCCCTGTCGATCTATATACATGTACCATGTATAGGGGGTTGTGTGTCTAATTACTGCCCCCTTTTCATCTTCTTAGCCACTTTTACCAACTTCTTTGCCTTTCTCTTATTAGTTTTTATAGGTATGATAGGCTCAGGGGTAGGTGGGGGTGGTGGTGGGGTCCGTTTCTTGTAGGGGGCAGGCCTCTCAGCCTTCCTCCTGATCTTGCATGTAGTGGGTGGGTGGCTAGCAGTGCCTGTGGGTGGAGAGTGAAGCTCTGCACGTGTAGTGGGAGGCACAGTAGTAGCAGTGCTGGTGGGTGGAGAGTGAGACTCTGCACGTGTAGTAGGAGGCATGGTATTGACAGTGCCTGTGGGTGGAGAGTGTGATGCCTCAGTCACAGTATCCAGGGGTGGTGACGGGTCAGCTGGTGAGGTGGTGGGCACCGGGAGGAGGTAGCCAGGGTCCTGTGGTGGAGGGTGTATATCTACAACCACGTGTTCTCTCTCAGGTGGTGACTGCTCTACTTCCATCTCGTCATCAGTTACAATGGGATGTCCTGATGTTTGAGAATTTGTCACACTGACCCCTACATATTCATATATATTATCACCTTGTTTTATAGATGATGGGTCTTTCTGTGATTTCCACCTCTTTACACACACACCTAACAACACAGAGCAAAATGTGAACATAGCCAGGACACCTGAAGCTGATAACACAATTGTCACTGCAGCATAGGGGGTAGACCTCTCCATGATATCTCGGGTGACTTCTCTGTGTTTTTGTATGGTGTGACTTTCCTTGGGGCTGAATTAATCACAGTCTTATTAACATTATCTCCAGGGCTTTCTCTGATACCACTACACGAATCCTGTAGTATTAGAGATGATAGTATACCACTCTGGTTGCAATCCAAGGGGTTTCCCCTCAAGTCTATCAAGGTAAAACTTCCCAGTTCCGTTGTGGTTGGCAGCTTCTGTATCAGATTATTCCTTAAGTCAATGTACCTATAGTTCTTTATACCTAGGAGTCTAGGATACCTCCTAAGGTGCAATCCTATACATATAATCCTATGTCTCTGTGGTACACACGTGCACCTTCCACACTTAAAACTATAAGTGTTGCCACCTTGTAAAGTAGCCATAATCAGCAAAAGAATAGTAAGAAACCCCATGCTTCCTTGTATAGATAGGGTACATGTAACTCCAGTGGTACTTTGTCAGCAGGCAGTGTGTCTATGGGTGCATGTGCCCGTGTCCAAGACTGTCCCCACCCTGACCTCTTACAGCATCCTAGAAGAGAGTTCTATGGGGTGCCATGTATCTTTAAAGATTTGTGGTAGTTGGACAATATATTTTGTTTATAATGAGAGTTGTATCACGTTTTCTGGTACATCTTTTATATATGCAAATTACAATAGAAATAGTAGCCACAACCATTATAAAAACGACAAGGGGGACAGCCCAGAACACTGTTATTTTATCATTATGTCTAGGTGTCATTGATGTGTGATTGACCATTACTGTAGTGTGTGTCACTAGTTCAGTAGTCATGTCTATAATAGGAGAGAGGCCACACTGTATATCTATGATTTTCATTCCATTTGCCTCTCTCAGAATCCGTGACTTTTCATTCCAACAGTCAGTTAACTCACTGTTATTATGTATGTATAGTTTCTGTAAAGAATGCCATGTCTTCAATGTCAAATGTTTAAGGCTCCTAATATGTGTATTTCGAATCAGTAGTACCTTTGTCATCCTGTAAGTCACCACATTGAATGTAGGTATAAAACGTATATTTCCTCCAATGCACAGAGTCTGGTCACCTTCAGCTGAACATGTACAAAGTGGGGGTGATCCACAGTTTATCCAGTCTCCGTGAGTGCATAAAAAGACACAAAATAGACACAAATACTGTATAAACTCCATAGTTGTAAGCCTGGACTAACAGAATGACAGGTTCTATAAAAAGGGGCGTTTTTTATGACTATCATGTGTGGTATTGTGTTACATAAATTCCAGTGATATGCACAGTGTTTAATAAAAACGTTTTCATATATTCTTGTTGTCTTATAGTTTTCTCTCATTTTCAGTCTTTACAATTCGACCTATATCTCTAGATATAATAATTCCATGTGGATTTAGAAGAGACACTAATGCTCTCTATATCTATAATCCATAACTGTCATGTGCATCCTTATCTGTACATGCATCACAAAACTTACAGAGACACTAATTATCAAAGAGAAACGGTATGACAAAGTGGCTTACTTAAATCAGTGTCTCCTGATATCCCCCCATACCAAGCCACTTGTATGTAGTCATCAAAGAAAACACTGATTAACACATAGCACTCCATAAACAGTCAGAGGACCGGATAAGGGAAGGGGGGGGGGACTGACCCTTCCTGGAGGAGCACCATCCCAGGCCATCACGCAGAGGTACAGCGGTACTATTAGGAGGAGGGGCAGCATGTGGGGCACAGTGAGTGTGGTGTGGGAGGGGGGAGGGAGGTGGGGGCTGAGTATTACGCAAACACACTCTCCATACACATGTACACACATAGTATACTAGCCATACATAGACAGACACTATGTATGGAGTAGGAGGCGGACTCCAGAGTCTCCAAACACATCAATAGACATGGTACACTAGACATCCATAGACAGAGGCTATGTATGGAGTAGAAGACAGGCTCCACGGGATACACACCACACCCTATGTAGACTAGACAGTACAAGATAGAGCAGTAAGAGGAGAAGGGAGCAGGACTGTGTAGTATACAATGATATACATACATCTATTAGGGAAATCATTCTGTAATTATCATTAAACTACTGATCACTCTCACCCCTGGGGTAATCCCCACTTTTACTTTATCAAAACACTTTCTGATAACATCATATCATCTAATCCCCTGATAACAGCATCCCCAACAAGGCAGGGGGACCATGTGACCATGTTGGTCATGTGACTGCCCCCACCACGTGACTGCCCCCACCACGTGACTGCCCCCACCCCAAGTGACCCCAGGGGTCAAAGGTCCTTCCAGTGTACCATCTCCACCTGGCTGCAGCACTAACTACAAAGGGCATAGCACATCTAAATATTCAAAGCTATACAAATATACTATTAAAATTATGGTGAGTATCGGAACTGTCTTAGGGGACTGATCCGAGGCCAAATCAGATCACCGTCTCACACATTTGGTATGGTTCAGGGTTAGAACAATGGGGGACACCATCATATGAAATCCCCTAGACTGTGGCTCACCATGGCACGCTGCAGTGGGTAGTGTGTATATGTACCTGACATCATGGAGTGGTGCAATCCTATCTAGGTCAGTAGGACGCAGCCACACCAGCCTGCCACCTGGTGTCTACAGGGGGAACTACACCAGCCTGCCACCTGGTGTCTACAGGAGGAAGTACACCAGCCTGCCACCTGGTGTCTACAGGAGGAAGTACACCAGCCTGCCACCTGGTGTCTACAGGAGGAACTACACCAGCCTGCCACCTGGTGTCTACAGGAGGAAGTACACCAGCCTGCCACCTGGTGTCTACAGGAGGAACTATATAAGTAGGATACAGCCTTACCAGTCTGCCACCTGGTGCCTACGGGGGGAACTATCTCAGGAAGCTGCCATGCCTATATCTTGAATATTGGTTCCAGGGTTTTGTACATCTCATTTTTTATCTGAAACCTAAAAGTAAGTCTTGCAAAAACAGCCAATCTCATGCACTGGTTGCATGTTGCAAAGTGATATCATATGTTTATGCATCTACCAAGAGTAATTACTTTTCTAACAGACCAGTAACTCTTTATATATGAAGCAGGATTAAGGCATTGGTTTCTTTAAATATATATTTTTTAATGTAAAATGCTGCGTTTCTACTTTTGATTAAAAATGTATATAAGAGCCATAGCTAGTAGTGACAAATAAGGGCAGGTGAAAATCATAGACACACAATATTCAGTGTAATTCTTTCATTCTCCAAATTAAAATTCACAAGAATAAACGTGCCGGGTCCCATTTTCTCAACTTGTGAAACTTTGTTGAGCAGTCTCATTTTTATGACCTTTATAAAACTATTAGAAACACGTCCTTCTGATCATCCTTAAAGCAAATAGTTATGCATTTATTTAACCCCTTGTGGCCCGAATTCCTCTAAATAATAAGTCCATGAGGGAATCTGAGCCATTAAAAGCGGAAGTGAGTTGATTTAGGGTGGTGACACCAGAAAAATGCCAACTCTTCTTGGAAAGAGGAAGAAATCCTCCTATTTAAGTTGAAAGTTGAAAGGTCTTCATGTTAAAAGGGAAATTGTAAAAATATGAATGTTCCAGCACCCCGTTTGCAGGAATATGATTTCTCCCTGATGGTATGGGGTCTGGTTTACATTCATCTCCACCCTTTAAGGACATTATGGTGCCTCAAGGTAAACATGTCCTGTCATGATGCGCAATACAGTGCCGGCCACACTCAAAAAATAAACTTGTCTCCAGACTCTTCAAAGTGACGGTCATAAAATAAACGAGTCAAAAACTTGTCGAAGTGACAAGGAAGTGGGTCTTCTAGCTGAAGATAAAAGACCCACTTGGCATGTGCCAGCCCAAAACCCAACATTTGCCAGCTCCAGATTCTATTTGTGGGATGGTAACCTGATAGGTTAGACAACTTTTGACTCGTTTACTTTATGATAGTCACTTCGATGAGTCTGGAGACAAGTTCACCTTTTCAGTGCAGTAAGCTGGCAATGTATTAGTGCGTCATGCCAACTCAGTGGTAAAATAAAAACTATGTATGGTCGGCATAATGCATATACATTACATGTGCACTGCTTTGTGAGGGTATCACTAAAAGTGGTGGAATATATTTGGTCTTCCCGTCAATAGGGATCCAATTTTGTTGTTGTGATAACAATGGCCTCTCCCTTAAACTGACAAGGTATGTGGTATAGGTAAACTATATTCTACTCTTCCACAGAATGGGGGTAGATTAGTTCCATGCCCTTGCTAAATGGCCCTACTACACCATGTATCTGGCCATAGACATGTGGCTCCAACTGAAGTATAAAAATGATGGTGGACTACGCATTTCATACATATGTGTTAGATAGACTACACCTGGACACGGTTCTTCCATATACACCAAGTCGATGACCAGTGGGCAGTGGGTATGTGGAAGAACCCTGACCAGGTGTAGTCTATCTGACTTAACCCTCGGTTATCTCAGGGTATACGATATACCCAAGGTGTGATTCCTTTGTCTTTGCCCTCCATTGTGGGTTAATCCTAAATAGACAGGGCTACTGTCTATGTCCAAAAGGCATAGTACAGTCGGGCCACTTGGAGTACAAAGATGATGGGAGTCTAGCTCTTTTAAGAGACAATTTAACCTTTATTAGTCTTTTTGACTTTCACGGTTACATCGAATTCCATTTGGTCAATACCAATTTGATTTTTCCAATGTATCACAGGTGAGTAAAGGTGTTGGAAATATAGAATCGAGAATTTTCATTGGTTTGTTGCTTAAAAGTAATTTATTGTATGCATTTATAGTCATATGTATTTCGATTGTGTAATGATATCATAGTTTGTATTTACCGGTGGCATCTAATGTTTACACACATTTTTATGACCAAATTTGAGCACCTAGAATACTTGACTAAAATGGTTTGGATGATTTTCAGCATAGCTGATATTATAAATCACCCAAGCTGTGTCATACCTTGTGCTGTATACAGTCATCTATTCCCAGTATGACCAAACTGATCAGTGTGGGCCTGATAGCTGCGGTCCCCTACCTGTGCCAGCCTCGAGCAGTCCAGGCCCATTGCCGCCGTCAGGCGGTAATGGGCCTGGACGATTTTGTATCTAATAAAAACTATCCCTACTGAGAAAATGATCCGGGATCCTGGATCATTTCCTAATGAGATAGCTCAACCACTGATTGGTCAACTATGGTCACATGATCATGGATGAGGTTGTGCATGACATTGTGGGTTCGAATCCCACCTTGGCACACTTGGTAGTACGTTTTTTAAATTATTTATTTAACTCATCTTTAAGCATAAATCCACCTTAATCGACATAATCAAATTAGCTATAAATATGCGACTAGGTACATTATTTTAATTTATGTGCAATATGTAGATATCAGCAGTACTACAAATTGAGACAGAGTGGGGTTCGAACCCACACTCTCATGGTTGCGGTTACTAGTATGCCTATACAGTATAACAGGATATGTGGTCCAGTGTAGGTACACAGGCCTAAGTACTCTCCCAGACTGTAAACGTACAGTCAGGGCCCGAGACTGTACCTGTGCTGGCATGCCCAGGCTAGCTCTCCTAGGTGCGCGTACAAACGTTAAGACCGCAATCTTATAACCTAAGAATTAAGATGGTCTTAATTGTCTTAAAATTAATTCTGATACTACTCCCTCGATGGATTGTTGATAGTATGGGGCGCTCTGCCCCCCAGCCCCCGTTTTTCTTTTCTTTTTTTCATTCGACACTAAGAGGAATCAAAATAAAGAACGCAAACTTGATGATACGACTGACGAAAACGTCTCCTACCTAAAAGCTGTACTTGGTCCGGGAATCGAAACCCAGGCCACCTGCGTGGAAGACAAGCGTACTAACCACAAGACCATCTCGGCCACACTTTCTACTATGACTTTAGCCTGTACCGGGCTGACGCACTGTGCCATTGAGTGTGGATTCCAGTGCGCGTAGTCACATGATCAGTACAAGTCGACCCGACAGGGAGAACCAAGACATTTTAAGATGTCTTAATTGAGATTGCGCTTTTAACGTTTGTACGCGCACCTAGGAGAGCTAGCACGTACTTGCCCTGTGCAGAGTGCACATTGAGGACATGGCCTTGAAGTTGGTATCCCAACTGTTGCTTTGGGTAATTTCCACTCTTAACATGAGGATAAGCATGGTGATTTTGTCATATGTGAAAGAATTAAATCTCTGTGAGCAATATTTCTATACAAGAATCCCTGTTAAATAGTTCAAATGATTATTGACTGATTAGTCAAAAATAGGGTAATTAACATGCTTCTCTTGCAACACACAAGGTGTCACTAGCATGTAGTGTTTACATGATTCCCGCTGCAGGCACAATAGCTTATTACTATACATGCACACATTAGTGTATCAACTTTTGTACAGGTGGCAGCATATCTCAGATGGTGACCCATGGTTGTATATAATTTATGTTTGTTTTCATACTACCTTAAATTGAAATACTTAAGACTCTTGGCAACAGTAATTATGTACCCATTTCAGAAGAGAAGTATATATTCAGGGATTTCAGCTAATTATGATAAGATGGGGGTCAATTTTAGTCACCCTAGTTGAGATACACACTTTAAGACATGCAGTAACCTTTGGTAAGCTACGGCACAGCACCCACCATGACTATAACCTGCATCACTGAATGGGCCAATCAGCAAACAGGTACCTCGAGCAGAGATTCAGCCAATCAGAGAGGATGTAGGATGCCATGGAGGTGGCAGGTGACACAACAATGAGCTAGGTATCAATACCATCTGGTTGGAATGCAAGCTGGCACCAACTCCACATCTATTCCCGAGTGTCATCGCTGACACCGAAGCTCGCTGGTGAAAATAGTTCTGATATTCTTGGTGCTGTAGTGTTATGAAAGGTGGATGGGTATTGCGGAAGAATGTCCCCCCTCCCCCAATTATACGGGGGAAGTGAATCGGTTATGGCCACTCAGATACCAGGGATGTTACCCGGATATGTCCAAGGACAAGTTGGGGCCAGCACTGGCAGGTCAATCTCCATGGTTGTAGTTATGGTTATGGCTTAAGGTGGTTGCCTACCATCATGGATACGTTCATTACGACGGTTTCTGCGCAGTTGATGTGTCTATCCCTCATAAGTAGCAGTATGTACAATAGAGAAAGCCCTGAGCAAGGAGCGAACTCACAACCTGAGTGTGTAGGTTCTGCACCCGGATCTATTAGGCCACAGAGGCTCGTCTGCAAATGGACATATCTATGTAACTATTTCTATACTAACTTAGTATAATACTACCTCTCAATTTATAGAATATCACTACTATTTATTTTAAATTGCCCAAAACCACTAAATTATGCACGGGACCATATGTTAACATTATACTATTAATTCAGAAATGATCTGAAGAGTATGTTGGGAGAGTTTAAGAAAAATGATAATACTTTTACTACCATTTCTCACAAAATAGATGAGTTCCTGGGCTAGTGTTGAAGAAATAGTTTTATTTTTCAAAATTCGATATTTAAAAAAGTAGCTCGGGACCCCCTTCATTTTTTTCGCTAATTGGTTTCAAAGTATGTAAGGTATCTTTTGGAAATATTTGGAGTGAATCTAGATACTTTTGATCCATGATAGGCAACCACCTTAAAGGAACAGCTCCCCTGAGAGGGGTGCACGTGACTCAGCAATATAAGTCACATGTACCCTAGCCCAGGCACACTCAATGTACATTACCTCTTTAAAACACTCCCAAAGGGTCAGTATGAGGCACCAATGTACCACTGGTGAGTTACTCACTGGGGCTGCATTGGTGCATCATGATGACTTTAAGCAACGGGCATCCTTAACGGGTAAATAATTTTCCCCGTAAACCATCCTGGTCCTTAAGTAAACCCTTAAAATGCAGCATTTTGTTAGCATTATTCATGTAAGCAGCTGCAACCAATGATCACCACTGCTGCATTCTGAGCGTTTGCATTCTGCTGAGCCTACTGGCTTGATACATACAATGATGGACACACTGTACCAATGCAGCCTTGACAGGTCACTCAGAGTCTAATGAGCATTAACCTGCCAGTTCAAGGTTTAAAGCCGGGTCGTACCAAGTGTAGCATGTCCTGTGATATTAAATCAGCCAATCAGGGCGGTGCAATGCCTGAGCCTCACTCGAGCTCAGCGGCTGCATGGTGGCCAACTGAGCCACTAAACACACACTTCCTGTATCCAGCACATGCCATGTAACCATCACATATCCTGCTAACCCTGTAAGGGCGATATAGTGCTTTGATGTGCCATACCCCCTGCAAGCATGCTCCATGGAAGCCACCCTGATAAGTAGCTTGTGAATGCGTCATTCTTGCATCATGATCCATAGGCAGTTTTATCGACGTCGTCGGGCTGCTGTGCATCGTGAATGTGGCCTGAGTCATATCGGTTACATGTGCTGCATTCATGGATCATGACAACAAAAGGGTCTGGTGCATTTAACCCTTTAGAGCTGAACCTCGACTATAGTCGATGCCATGGCTGGCCGATCATCGACTATAGTCAGCATAATTCTATGGGAATCAGCAAATGCTAGGCCCAGGGACAGTCACCATGAAAACGCTCTGGCCCCGTCACCAGCAAATACATTTTTTGGTCGGCCTTAACGGGGCATTCTCACCACTCGCACTTACTACATGGCAGACTAGAACAGTACCAGAATTGTGAGTGGGAAACGCTCAATGAGAATGCCACTTTAAAGGGTTAAGTGGGTTAACTTGGGCTTCCTGTGCACTGTTTATGTTAGCTGATCTGTGGGATTGCACTGTGGGTCACTTAACCCCTTGAGGATGGCATTATGCGTTAATGCATCATATCCTTGGTCGTCATGAGTAATTTGTCAATGCTGCATTCAAGCATAATGCCGAACCTTCGGGGTTGAAAGACTCCAAAAGGGATAGCCTGATGCACTAATGCAGCACCAAAGAGTTACTAGCTGGGGCTGCATTGGTGCATCACGACGACAAATGTCATCTTTCAGCGACATCCATCCTTAAAGGGTTAACCAGGGCATCCTGTACACTGTTTATGTTACCTGATCTGTGGCATTGCACTGTGGGTCACTTAACTGTTAATAGCCGCAATGCAGCCCCAATGAGTAACTTGCCTTGTCAGCAATCAATCTATATGTTGGCTCTACCAGATTGACACATAATACATGGTGCATGAATATAATCCTGCTGAGTAGGTCTACCATTGCTACAATGGAGACAAAGGTCAGAGCACATCAAAGAGCTATGCAGCCCTTAACGGGTTATAGACCCACCCAGTTTCATTTGCCTTTACTATAGGATCCTATGGGTGTCCTATCAGTGAATATATATGAACAATGGAGGTATACTGTCAAAATAGCAAATACAAATAGTTGATTTAGGGAAAGTGGTCTATGTAGGAATATGAATACAGCTTACAGAATACTTTTCATGAGCTTCGATTTTTGACGCCAGGTGGCTTCTGTGTAGAAACCAGCAATTCCCTTTAAAGGGTTATAGACCCACCCAGTGTCATGACGGCTGTCAGAGACTGCTGCAGTTGCCTGCCCAGCTAACTAACGATATGCAACATGTAGCAGTAACTGTGTGAGGAAGAAAACAAAAGAAAAAGAAAATAAAGGCATGAGCATTAATGCATCATACCCTTTGTCGTCGTGATGCCTGAGTGCAGCCCGGGTGAATAGGCTGATTTGTTCGTGACTGCTGTCACAGACTACTGCAGCTACCTGCCCAGCTGACTAATGACACCCGACATGAAGTATTAACAAGACTTATTGGTCAGCCAGCATTCTGGTTCTGGGTGTAACCCTTTAAGGACTATGAACTGTTTCAATGTTATTTTAGCACCACTTGTCGACCCATCTGCAGTTATTCCCTCTATTTTATTTGTTGCATGAATGCAGCCTGGGTGAGTTGCTCATCAGGGCGGCATCCATGCTTTATGACAACAGGAGGGGTATGGTGCACTGAGCATTATGTGGTCCTTATGTAATGGTTTTATTGCCATACTAGAGGCGATTCAGGGTAGGATTTACTGCACAATTAGGGTTATGGCTCTGGTTTAATTCACCCCTGCACTATAACTATAACTAGAATATTCATTCCAGCTCCCTATTGAGGTTTATTTTGGTTCTATGTATACACTTCAGGATTCTGGTTGATTTGTCTCATAACTGACCCGATAGCTAATCAGATATCTGAAAGACTTTTCCTCTCCCCACTATCCCACTCTAGCCATGTCTCTGTTTTTGGTTTGTTTCTTGCTCAATGTCTATCTCACGCAGCTTGATGTAACTAAAGACACACTATACATATAAACTTAATGACGGGCCGTGACACATCTTGCAGGATGACTCCCTGAAGAGTCTCGGCTTTCCTTAAAGATGACTTTAATATTTCACACCCTGTGATGTACAGCAATCTGAGTGACTTGTGGGAGGCTGACTGTGGTATACAGTTACACGTACCACTTACCTATAGGATAGCGCTTTAATGTACATTTGTTTTGTCATTATAAATCATATGGATACAACTTCGGCGAGTACCTATCTATCGCTTAATATATGCATCTTGCTAGTCCAACATGGTTGATACACTCCAGAAGGGTCAGCCTGATGCATTCATGTAGTGCTGGCAAGTTACTTGCTCCGGTTTTATTTCATGGTGAAGACAGCACTCCCATTGACTTAACCAAGGAATGCCGTATTTAACACCCCCGTGAAATAGCCCTCACCCGTATTTCACGGCCTGTCAAATCATCAAAATTGTTGATTTAACGACTATAAAAAAGCTTTTTTAGAGCAATTAGGTGGAATTTTGATGAATGTTATTAATAATCCATGAAATAAACACAAAGGAACACTTGTAGAGTTTCCCACTGAGGGCTATTTCACTCGGCTTTGTCTCGTGAAATAACCCTCAGTGAGGAACTCTACTTGTGCACCTTTGTTTATGTATCATGCTGACTATTTAACATAAAGCATTGAGTGTAGCGCTATCCTTAGAGGGTTAAATGCCGCACTTGTCAGTCAGAGACAGGGTGTACACTCAAAAAGTAAACTTGTCTCCCGACTCTCCCATGTGACGGTCATAGAATAAACGATTCAAAAACTTGTCTAAGTGACAAGGAAACGGGTCTTCTTGCTGGAGATAGAAGACCCACTTGGCATGTGCCAGCCCAAAACCCGACATTTTATGATAGTCACTTCGACGAGTCTGGAGACAAGTTTACTTTTTCAGTGTATGGTTAATGTGATTACAGTCCCTGTGTGCACCTCCACATGTTAGCACCAGCCGCCGCCACAATACTGCTCATCTACTTAAACCATTATGGCCGGCCCCAAAACATATTTTCAGCCAGGGGGGCTGGGATTCTTTCCAGAATTTTTCCCTGGGGCTGGGTCATTTCCCATTCCCATAGAGTTAAGTCAATTATAGTCGACATCCGGCCCCACATGGTGTAGTAAATAGTCTTTACTTGCCCTCAATGGGCATTTTTAAGAATTTGGTAGGAGATGGCAGCAAAAGAATGGTAAAAGCACTTGTATTTCCAGTGTCATGTTAAAACTTGAGGCTAGGTCTACGTAGATGTTTACACAGAAGAATCTCTTAGACTTGTAGGGGTTTACTACGGTAATCATTTATATCCAGGTGACCGAGGAGGGTTAAGTTCGGGTTGTTCCCGCCTGGCGTTAGTGTGGGCGGTATCCCAGAGGGGGCGACTGTCCTCTCTCGGGTACTGCGCACCACGTTTCAGGCGGGAGCCAACCGACACGTGACCATGTCCATTTCACATCCAAAGGGGGTATATAAACCTCCCCTCCTCGTATAGTCGCCAGTCAGTGCAGGCCCGGCTGACTCCCAGCATTACCCTACCCCAATCACTAGATTGAACCAGGACTGCTTCGTCTTACCCTTCGGGTTAAGACTAGATTCAATTGTAATAGGGATACGTTGAATAAAACACGCTTTCTACTTCGCACTTGGAAACTGACGTTCTTGTTCTCTTTTCTGAGATTCCGAACCACTACACTGGTGCCGTGACCAGGATCAGTTTCGAGTAGCAGTCAGGTGAACCTGGCTGGAGTAGGAGAGTATGGGGACGGTAACGTCCCGGAGCGGAACAACCCAGTTGTTCCGACCAGCTTCGAGGGTTTCATGCGTGAAACAGAAGTAGCTTTAAATCCAGGAGCGCCTTTGGAAGAAGGAGAACTGGAGTCCACCCGAGTGGACCAGATGGATCCGGAGGAAGCGAGGGGGTTCACACCGAACTTCATTGCCACTCAGGGCCAAATCATGTTGAACACTGGGCGTTCTTTGTTCAACACAACTGACTCCGTTTTCTTTCCCGGAGGAAAGAAAAGAGCGAATCAGAAAAGCTCATTTCTGGACCCGACGGTATTAGAAATACCGCCACAACCCCTTCGGGTTGTACCCGAAGGAGGTCCCATCGTCGGGACCCAACCTGATCTTAATCAGGACGACACCTTGGATCGGGACAACGATTACCGGAACAACGAAGAAATGAACAAGCAGTACGATGCTCTGCACGACAAATTGGTTTCGTTGATCTCTGAAAGGAATAGGTACATCCTAGAGAATAGACAGGTCCATCAGGATATGGAGTGGAGAACGGATCAGTTGACCCGTGACAACCAACTGATCCAAGACCAGATGGAGAAAAATCAGGAAACCCTGAAAGCGGAAAAGAAAAGATTATCCGAGTTAGGTCAAGCTAACCGGAAGTCTTATGCCTGTCAACAACAGTATCAGGCGGACCTAGAAAGATACTCTAGGGAATGGCACGCCGCCAAGGACGCTCGCAACCAACAGGTGGAAGACAATGAGGCAGTAAGAACCGCTATCATAAAAGCAAACGAAGAGTTAGATCAGAAGAAGCTCGAGGGCATGAAGGCGGTATCTATACTGGAAGCTAGACGGGTAGAGTTGGAACTCTACCTAGGTAACCAGAAGGTACCTGACCCAGAGGTGATCCTCACCCCTGGGGAAGGAGTGGAGAACCCTCCGCTCCAAGGAGTTCTAAAACCCACCACCCGATACCCTTCCGGAGGACAGGTAGAGAAAGATGTCTACTACACATCTGCTCCCCCTGCTCCGACGGGACCTTCGGTAACCATCGATCCGACGGCATATTCCGCGGGAAGTGCGTTGGGAGTCGATAGTTATGACACCTTGAACCCCTTCGCTGGGGATAGTCCATCTCAGTATGGAGCTGTTCCACCCCCTTCGGGGACGAGCAAGAACACCACCACCCATGAGGATCAACAGGGGGGGGTGGTATGGTTATGATAATTGGGGTGACCTGATTTTCCATCATAACCAGGAGGCAGAGACCAGAGAAGGGAGAACTCCGGGAAATCAAACCCGGGGGCATGCAACCCGAGGCAAGAGAGCCGGGGAAGGACCTTCTGCTGGATGGTCTAGGGATCAGAACCGACAGTACCCCCGTACTGATAGTCCTGATAGACCCACCACTGGTCAGGGAAGTCAGCCTAGACCCCAAACCCATGACCAGACAACCACCGGGAGTGTTCCCCCTTATCCGGTACCACTTCTCGCCCTCGACCCACCCGGTTTCCCGGGTGCAAACCAGTCTCTCCAGTCCGACCATTGACCCGAAGAACCTCAATGGCTCCCGGACTGAGACAGGTTTATGATACTGATCCTTGTATCAAGAGCCTTGGCTTAGATAGCTATAGCCGGGGACAAGATGCCACTGATATAATGGACTGGAGCCGGAATCTATCAGATCAGCTGGTAGAGGGGGCCACCAGGGGTGCCCGACGCACCGCCAGGATCACCAAACCCTACAAAGGGAAAGGACCCTGGAAAGAT
Organism: Harmothoe impar; assembly: GCA_947462335.1. NCBI lineage: Eukaryota > Metazoa > Annelida > Polychaeta > Phyllodocida > Polynoidae > Harmothoe > Harmothoe impar. The sequence goes on along the minus strand of OX381721.1, from coordinate 6,657,573 downwards.
GAATACCAAATATTTGTGGATGACTGCAAATACAATGGGTGGTCTAAAGAAGACTCATTAGGAGCCTTCGTAATCTGGCTAAATGATGGGCCAGGTAAATCAGCAGTCTCCCAATGGAGAAGTACATATGGCCCTTCGGGTACATATGATCAGCTCGAAAGTACTGCTGTATATATCTTTGGGAACCTGGTGACCGTGGATCACTGGTTGGTCTTCAAGGGACGAACCCAGAAACCAAAAGAGTCCCCAAAGATATATGGTCTAGAGCTTCAACGGATTTTGCATGAGGCAAGACCCGAATGGGCTAGAGACGCCGATTACTATATCGAGACTCTCTTTGTCCGGTTTATTAGCGGACTAAGTGACCCTGATCATCAGGAACTAACCAGAAAAGCTTGGAAAAGCGATTCCTCCCTAGCCGATCTATTTTTAGCCATAGATGGTTATGAGAAGAAGAAAATTCTTCTTGCCGGATTGGTGCCCAACCAATCCCGAACGTCAGCGGTAGTTGACTATAGCAGCAGCGGGGGATCCTCGGGTGAGGATTCCGAAGGAGAAGAGACCATTGGGGCTGTAGCCTTCAGTGGGAAGCGACGGGACAAAAAGTCCGGTGATAACAAAAGGCGGAAACCTTTTGACAAATCATCCTCTAGCAAAAAGCCAGAGAGACCTCCAGGGGACAATTCAAAAACCCCTTCCAAACCTCCCTCGGGTCCACCAGAACCCAATGTTCCGAAGAAACCGGAACCCGACCAGTCCCTCGGATTGGTAGAAGCTATGATGCAGCGTATGATGGCATTGTTTGATAAGAAACAGGAACGAAAAGTTAAACCCGAACTGAGTACTGTAACATGCTACAGATGTCAGGAGAAGGGGCATTACGCCTCCTCATGCACAGCTGAGAAACCTGTGATGCGATTCTCCGGAAAGAACTCGGAAAATTAAAGGGGATCCCTGAGGAAGGCGACTCAGAGATCCCGAAGGAAATATGCCATGATACTCCTGACGGAACAGGAGTAAGTTCACACTCAGTAGTGAAGCCCGGACAAATGGGGGACAAGCAGGCGCAGCTTGGGAACCCTGGGGCCGGGGCCATCAGCATTCCAGTCATACATTCGGGAAGTGAGTCGGGGAAACCCGGTGCTGATGCGGAGGAGTATAGTGCAATGGTTTGTGGAACCAGGCTCCCCCTAGATCACCCTTGCCTGGAATACATAAGAGGGCGTGGATTAGATCTAGGTACTGAGAGTGACTTACAGAAGTTCACTAGTAACCCTTCATTGAATGGAGGAAAAAGGTGGTATTTAGCCGCTTCTGTGAAGGGTAGAGTCTGGGAATTTCTGATAGATACTGGAGCCAGCCACTCCATCATCTCTCGGAGGTTCTACACTCTTCTGCTGGGCACAAATGATGACCTTAAAATGAGGGTAAATGCGTGAACAGCCGACGGTAGCAGATTGCGGACGTTTGGACGTACTTTCCTGTGTATCTCGGTGGTGGGGAAGGAGTTTGTATTCTCCCCAACCATTGCTGAGATCGAGGATGATGGTATCATAGGGATGGACTTTGCCGACCTGTTCGGGATGATGTTGAACCCGAAGACAGGTGAATTGTCCATACAGAGTCCCTATTATATCAAAGCACAATGTGTGCTGAGAGTTATCAGTAGTGTAGCAAGTGTCGCACAGACGGTGAAGCTTCCACCGGGGACCACATGTGATGTGTTAATCAGCGCTTCCTCGGAACTAAGAGGAAGGGCCGGGGTCATGGAGCCCGACGTAGCTTATCTCCAATCCCTCGGGTTGGAATCTGCTGATACGTTGGTGGGAAATGCCCAATGGACTCTTGTCCCCATTTCCAATCCTGGTGTTCATATGGTATATCTCCAGAAAGGCGCTAAAGTAGGCAGTGTGGTACTCGCGGAGGCGGTCACCAGCAGCCTTCTGGGGTTGCCATCCGAAGAGCCGCCGGGTACGGCCGTAATTGAAGAGGAATTAGAAAAGCTAATTCAAGATGCTTCGGAACTAGATCCGAAGGAGCAGAGGGACCTTCGGGTAATGTTAAAACGTTGCCGAAGGGCCTTCGCGTTCCCAGGAGAACCCTTAGGACGAACTGATAAAGTCCTACACGGAATTGACGTGGGGGAAAGTTCCCCCTTTAAAATTCCTTACCGTCGGCTACCTCTGAAGAAGAAGGAGGTAGCAGAAACTGAGATCAATAAGATGATTAAGGATCATGTTATTGTGCCCAGTTCCAGCCCCTGGAGCAGTCCAGTCTGTATGGTCACAAAAAAAGGTGGGACCATACGGTTCTGTATTGACTACAGGAAACTAAATGGGATGACGAAGAAAAATTCATATCCTCTGCCAAGGATTGATGAAACCATTGACTCCCTAGGAGGGAATGAATGGTACTGTACCATAGACTTACAGTCTGGGTACTGGCAGGTCGGAATGGAACCTGCCGACATGGAGAAGACGGCCTTCTCTAGCCATGTAGGATTGTTCCAGTACAACGTCATGCCCTTCGGGTTGTGCAATGCGCCAGCCACCTTCGAGGCCATGATGGAGACATTACTGAGCGATCTACTATGGAAGAAATGTCTAGTTTACCTAGATGACGTCATTATCTTCGGAAAAACATTCCAAGGTTGTCTAGACAACCTGGAAGAAGTCCTCCAGAGAATAATGAGTAATGGGTTGAAATTAAAACCTAAGAAATGTCAGTTGTTTAAGAAAGATATTAATTATCTGGGGACAATCATTTCCACCCAGGGTGTAAAAGCAGACCCGGAGAAGATCCGAAGTGTGACGGAGTGGGAAAAACCCAGGTGTCCCAAGGATGTCCGTTCATTCCTTGGGTTCTGCTCGTATTATCGAGATTTTTACCAGGCTATGCCCAGGTGAGCTATCCTATCCAGTCACTGTCTCATTGGACACCTGGTAGGCGTAAGGAAGTTTTTCCATGGGGAAAAGAGCAAGACGAGTCTTTTGAATCCATCAAAAGACTCTTTGTTGAAACACCAGTGTTGAAATATCCGACGGCCGCCGGTCATTTCATCCTGGATACTGATGCCAGCAATGAGAGCATTGGAGCTGCTTTGAGTCAGGTCCAAGACGGAAAAGAAGTTCCAATTGCTTTTGCTAGCAACACCATGAACAAGTCACAGAGGAATTACTGTACCACCAAGAGGGAACTCTTGGCAGTGATTGTTTACACAAAGAAATATAAACATTTTTTGTGGGGCTCAGATTTTACGCTGAGGACTGACCATTCCTCCTTGAGGTGGTTACTTAATTTTAAGGATGCTGAAGGTATGATAGGCCGGTGGTTAGCACACTTATCAGAGTTCGGGTTGGAACAGAAGCAGATCCAACACCGACCCGGTGTGAAGCATGTAAATGCTGATGCACTGTCCCGCAGACCCATAAGGAGTTGTGGAAATGAGAAATGTGATGATTGTGGAGCCCACGGGGCGGTCCTAGCTGGAGTCCGGTTGCCACTGGAATCCAGAGGAACTGGTATCCTTCAATGGTCTATGGAGACTATCCGAAGGTTCCAGGAGAAGGATCCGAACGTGGGGAGGTTGCTCGGGTTGATTCCTAAGGGGATCAAACCTGTTCGACCTGAAATCTCGCTAGAAAATAGAGAGATGAGGAGATTTTTAGCTCAATGGACAGAGCTGGAAGTATCCGAAGGTGTTCTATATAGATGGAAGATCAATCCTTCGGGAAGAAGGATCAGACAGGTAGTGATCCCCTCCGGTATGAGGAGGGATTTGATGTATTATTGTCACGGTCATATGACCAGTGGTCACTTTGGGAAGAAACGTTCATTAGAGCGCCTGTCCCGGAGATACTACTGGCCAGGAATGAGCACTGACTTACTACGTTGGATCGCCACTTGTCCTGATTGCTGCAAAAACAAACCCGGCCCTGGGATGGGTAAAATGCCCTTGTCCCAGGAACTGTTCGGAGTTAAGTTTGCGAGAATAGCAATCGACATCATCAGTGGTTTTAAAACAACCCCTGATGGTAACACGTGTATGATGGTAGTTACTGACTACTATACTAAGTACACGAGGGTGTTCCCCTTACCCGATCACAAAGCAGCGACCTGTGCGAAGGCCTTTGTGAAAGGGTGGGTATTACACCTAGGAGTGCCTCTGATGATGCATAGTGACCAAGGCCGGGAATTTGAGTCGGATCTATGGCAGGAAATGTGCCATGGGTTAGCCATCTGTAAGACCCGAACCAATCCCTACCGACCCCAGAGTGATGGGATGGTGGAAAGGTTCAACAGAACGCTAATTCAGGTTCTGAAACCCTTGGTGAATGAAAGTATGACGGATTGGGATGAACAATGTGAATATGTATGCCATGCATACAACAGCACTGTTCATAAAAGCACCAATTGCACCCCAAACTTATTAGTGTTTGGGGAAGACATGATCATGCCAGCCGATCTTGTTTTTGGAGTGGTCGGGGTGAATCCCGACGCACCCTGTCACGTGATGTTTGTAGAATCACTAAGAGACCAGTTTAAATTCGCATACGAACTTGTTAGAAAAGAGTTACAAAAGAACGCGAAATGGCAGAAAACTGGTTATGACCATGGACTAAAAGTCCGTCGGTTCAAGGTAGGGGATCAAGTGGTGAGACTACACGAACCTCTATCCAATTTAAAATTGGCAAGCAACTGGGATGGTCCATTTGTGGTGACTAGAGTAGTAAGTGACTGTACTGTCATGATTAGATCCTTAATTGGGCGGATCTATAAATCCAACGTGGCTCGGCTCCGTCCCTGGAAGGGGAGGGATCTGACCACAGAAACGTATGGGTTAGGAGTAGATGAATTACTCCAAGAAGTTAAGAACAGGAAAATGGATCAAATAACCCCGAAACGTGGCCGAGGAAGGCCTAGGAAGTTAGGGGTCCGTGATCAGAAGGTGCAGAAGAAGGAAAAAGTCTCGTTAGCTGTAAGCAAACCTAGGCGGAAGAGGAAGGGGACGGCTAACCCTACCTCTGAAAAGGCGCCTTCGGGAGCTAGGTCAAAGAAAATACCCATGGGAGGTACCCAACGCAGTCCCCGCCTGATAGAAAGGGCTGCGGTAACCTAAGCTGGTACACAACGAGTGTGTTGTCCTGTACTATGTTAGGAGAAGGAGGGAGGATATTCCTGGCGGGAAAAATTATAAATTTATTTCCTCTTTTTCCGAGAAATTGTTTTGTGTTGTCATCTGTTAAATGTTGGAATATACAAGTGTGACCGGGTATGGAGAGTGTAAACCCCCCAGCAGGGTACCAGTGGTGGTGAGCGGATAATCCGGTGGGTTTGCGGGCATGCTTCCCATAAAAACCTCACTAATACTCCAGCAGAGCTGTTGGTTGCGAAAGGTTCGGCTACTACCCGAAGCACCTGTTTATAATAAGAAGCACCGGCGCCCTGCGGGCGCGGGAAAAGAACTGGGTCAATGAGTGACCTAGTTAGGGCAGTCTCGCGGAGGGCCCGAGACGCGCGTGGATGCGCGTGACCTCTGCGCAAAGGGGTCGTTTTGGTTCATTAGATTTCGAATCTTCGCCGGCACGGTGTGCTGGCCAACGAGGAGGATCTAATAGGAACCGAATTCAAGCGTCAAAAGTAGGTGAATACGTTTCAAAAGGAGAACAGGTCCTCCACAAAGACCTGTAGGATTAGTTAGGACTCTTATTTAGTATAAATAAGAGCGCCCGACCCAGCATGGCCTCACGGCAGCTCGAGTTGGGCGGAGGGGAACGGCCACGCAACATGGCCGATCTGCCCCACGAAGACAGTGCTGGTGCCGCCAGCCCTGTTACTCGCTTCCTCGAAGAAGAAGACATGGATGTATCCACGTCTGAATCAGCTCTCGCTGAGGCTGAACGAAGGAGTCTTCATGAAAAAGATTGTCTTCTTGCTCTAAAAATAGAGAAGGAGGAGGCCCAACATCTAAAAGATACGTGGGATATGTGTGGTAATCCGAACATCGACCCGGATAACCACCCAAAGGATGAGAAGCCAGCGAGACTGGTGAAGTCAACTGGTAAAAGTTGCTACGATGGAAGGGAGATGAATCTCCATCCAGACGTGATGTGCGCCACGGAGATAGGCCTAGCCAGACCTATCCCGAACGACATAGTGGATATGTTGCAAGAATTTATTGATGCGGGAGCTCTCCGCATCATGCCCCCAGAGTGGTTTGCCACCTGGGAAAATCTACAGCAAGGCCTCCGGGTGTGTAAAGCACTTCGGAAGGGCTTGTTCGACGCCGAGATGGCTGACGTCGGGGTGTGTGTGCCTCGGATGACACGCATCTCGGATGACGCTTCGTGTGGGGCATTCGGCGCCACTACCCTCGCTGTAGCTTGCTACCGCAGATACAACCCGGTAGGGATGTTGGAACCGAAATCGGTTGAAGGATATAGGGACTTAATACGGTCCAACTTATCCTACGAGGTCTATCAGATAGACTATAACCGCATGAAAACAATCATGGCGGAGAAGGGCCTCAGCCGTCACGAAGCCATAGTTTGTAGAATCACTAAGAGACCAGTTTAAATTCGCATACGAACTTGTTAGAACGGAGTTACAAAAGAACGCGAAATGGCAGAAAACTGGTTATGACCATGGACTAAAAGTCCGTCGGTTCAAGGTAGGGGATCAAGTGGTGAGACTACACGAACCTCTATCCAATTTAAAATTGGCAAGCAACTGGGATGGTCCATTTGTGGTGACTAGAGTAGTAAGTGACTGTACTGTCATGATTAGATCCTTAATTGGGCGGATCTATAAATCCAACGTGGCTCGGCTCCGTCCCTGGAAGGGGAGGGATCTGACCACAGAAACGTATGGGTTAGGAGTAGATGAATTACTCCAAGAAGTTAAGAACAGGAAAATGGATCAAATAACCCCGAAACGTGGCCGAGGAAGGCCTAGGAAGTTAGGGGTCCGTGATCCGAAGGTGCAGAAGAAGGAAAAAGTCTCGCTAGCTGTAAGCAAACCTAGGCGGAAGAGGAAGGGGACGGCTAACCCTACCTCTGAAAAGGCGCCTTCGGGAGCTAGGTCAAAGAAAATACCCATGGGAGGTACCCAACGCAGTCCCCGCCTGATAGAAAGGGCTGCGGTAACCTAAGCTGGTACACAACGAGTGTGTTGTCCTGTACTATGTTAGGAGAAGGAGGGAGGATATTCCTGGCGGGAAAAATTATAAATTTATTTCCTCTTTTTCCGAGAAATTGTTTTGTGTTGTCATCTGTTAAATGTTGGAATATACAAGTGTGACCGGGTATGGAGAGTGTAAACCCCCCAGCAGGGTACCAGTGGGTGGTGAGCGGATAATCCGGTGGGTTTGCGGGCATGCTTCCCATAAAAACCTCACTAATACTCCAGCAGAGCTGTTGGTTGCGAAAGGTTCGGCTACTACCCGAAGCACCTGTTTATAATAAGAAGCACCGGCGCCCTGCGGGCGCGGGAAAAGAACTGGGTCAATGAGTGACCTAGTTAGGGCAGTCTCGCGGAGGGCCCGAGACGCGCGTGGATGCGCGTGACCTCTGCGCAAAGGGGTCGTTTTGGTTCATTAGATTTCGAATCTTCGCCGGCACGGTGTGCTGGCCAACGAGGAGGATCTAATAGGAACCGAATTCAAGCGTCAAAAGTAGGTGAATACGTTTCAAAAGGAGAACAGGTCCTCCACAAAGACCTGTAGGATTAGTTAGGACTCTTATTTAGTATAAATAAGAGCGCCCGACCCAGCATGGCCTCACGGCAGCTCGAGTTGGGCGGAGGGGAACGGCCACGCAACATGGCCGATCTGCCCCACGAAGACAGTGCTGGTGCCGCCAGCCCTGTTACTCGCTTCCTCGAAGAAGAAGACATGGATGTATCCACGTCTGAATCAGCTCTCGCTGAGGCTGAACGAAGGAGTCTTCATGAAAAAGATTGTCTTCTTGCTCTAAAAATAGAGAAGGAGGAGGCCCAACATCTAAAAGATACGTGGGATATGTGTGGTAATCCGAACATCGACCCGGATAACCACCCAAAGGATGAGAAGCCAGCGAGACTGGTGAAGTCAACTGGTAAAAGTTGCTACGATGGAAGGGAGATGAATCTCCATCCAGACGTGATGTGCGCCACGGAGATAGGCCTAGCCAGACCTATCCCGAACGACATAGTGGATATGTTGCAAGAATTTATTGATGCGGGAGCTCTCCGCATCATGCCCCCAGAGTGGTTTGCCACCTGGGAAAATCTACAGCAAGGCCTCCGGGTGTGTAAAGCACTTCGGAAGGGCTTGTTCGACGCCGAGATGGCTGACGTCGGGGTGTGTGTGCCTCGGATGACACGCATCTCGGATGACGCTTCGTGTGGGGCATTCGGCGCCACTACCCTCGCTGTAGCTTGCTACCGCAGATACAACCCGGTAGGGATGTTGGAACCGAAATCGGTTGAAGGATATAGGGACTTAATACGGTCCAACTTATCCTACGAGGTCTATCAGATAGACTATAACCGCATGAAAACAATCATGGCGGAGAAGGGCCTCAGCCGTCACGAAGCCATAGTCGAGACGGTGGAGGAAATGGTCAAGACTCGGACTAAGAGTTTGACTCAGTCAGAAGAGAAGGCTGCAGCTAAGGCCAGCAGGGACATCCGAAGGGGTGACCCTGCAACCCGCACTAGCAGTCCCCACAGTCAGGATATCCGGACTGTGGTAGTTGCAAAAGGGGAATCCCCTTTTATCCAGCCTCGGGGTCGCCAAGCCCTGAGGAATGAATCAGCCCGGTTAAAAAGAGTGCCAGACGCCCAGCGGATTGTGACCGATGGGTCAGTATCAGATAAATCTGATACGAGCAGTACTTCCCAAGGGAAGTCTGCTACAGGGGAGGACGATATGGACATTGCGGCTCCAAAATCTCCTTCCCAGACGAAGGACCCAGTGACCACAGTCACCCAAACCGACCCGACGCCCGACCCGAAGGTGGCTGCTGGACATCAGTCCGACGTCAGCTCGGGAAGCGAGTCGGGTTCTGCCCTGGAAAAACACATCTGGAATAACGCAGGAGGTGGATTTTAGGGGTTCATTCCCTCCTACTGGGGGGAATGCGCAAAAGGATCGGGACGTTTCTCCATCCCGCCCGTCATAAATTTGAATGGGTCCGACGATGAGGATTGGTGCAGAGCCACCCAAAGGGATCCTCTCGTGAGCGAGTTCTACGAGGACTGGCTTAAGAAAATAGATTTCTTCCCGGAAACTTATTATACCAGGGATCAGAAGGCAAAGATCCGCTGGGCAGTCCGACATTGGGACAGGGACCACCTTGAGTGTCCATTCCAGAAATGCCAGTCATCTCTGGAATTACAGGTATCCTTCACCACTAAGGCAAGGTACCTTCGCCACTTAGTGGAGAACCACACCCATCACTATGTGGTGTACCAGTGCGATCCGGAGGGGGCAGGTACCACTACCTGTTCGGGTCACCTGCATCATAGGCGTGGACGCTTAATCAAGCACATGACCATGCTCCATAATATTGGAGGTGGAGAGGCCAGAGCCAAGGTAATGGCCCTGCATGAACGCGTGATAGACGCGTTCAGAGATGTCCTGAAGAAGGATCCGAAGAGCCTTAATTCTTCTAAGGCGTATTTCTGCGAGGTAGCAGAAAGCAAATCGAAGCTCACAGTAGCGAGGTTTGCGAAGGTCCCGGGTCCACGAAAGTTTGACTTGGATCCGGACCAATACCCACTCCGTCGGTCTGCCAATCGAGGCCGGGGGAGAGGTGGGAGAGAACCCGACCCAAGGGACTACTACCGGAGTCGGGGAGAGCCGAGAGGTGATCGGGGACGGTCTCGATCCACCAGCCCGGCTACTCACGTCAGGAGAGGAGGGACCCTCAGTCTGGAGGAGATTGACTCCCGTTATTACACGGAGTCTTCTCATAGTGGTCGTAGCTATGAGGCATCTGCGGATAGAAATACTGACTATCCGGAGATGGACTTGGCGCCTGGACAGGAGTCTCAGACGCTCGGCCAGACCCCCCAAGACACCCGAAGGCGCGAGAATGAACTCGCTCACCAGAGGGAGATTGATAGGGAGCTGGCCCGACGGGGACGCAGGAGTCCTGGGGAGGAATCCTCCCGGTCCTGGTACGACTTGGTGCGACATGTGGCGTCCACCTCGTCTGCCCAGGGGGGTGTCCTACCCGACGCCGGGTACCGAGGAGGCCCGACAAGCAGACCGTCATCTGCTTCGGGACGAATGGAACCATCCGCCCCTTCGGGAATACACCAGCAGGTGTTAAAGCATGCCGGTAGGGATGCTTCGCGGCACCAACAACAGCCGCCATCACACAAGGCATTCAAGCCTGCTCACCGGATCACTGGGCCGGATGGGGAGGTTATGAAACCTCCTCCCCCGCCACAGAAAGGTCCAGTACCAGCTCCGGCGACACCACCCCATAAGCCGGCTCCACCACCAGGGAAGCCGACTGTGGTTGGGAAACCAACCGCAGATCCTCCTGTTAAAACACAGGAGGTCAAACCTAAGAAGGAGAAGCTGGCGGCCACTCTTAATGTAACGCCTATAGCATCCTACTTTCCTAAAGATGCTCCACTGTCCAATCAGATAGGACAGGAGAGTCTGGATGACTTCCAGGGGGAACAGCGGGTGATGGCTGAGGATTACCACAAGAGGGTGGTACAACACTTCATTGAGGGGGTAAGGAAGTGTCACCGGAAGGAAAAGGAGAGCCTTCAGAAGGACACTGCCGATGAGGTAGTTACCAAGACCAGGTTCTTGGAAGCACAGCGCGACAAAGCCGCTGTGCTGGAAGCTACAGTCCGAGAGGAGTGTAAAGATCTCCAGGAAGAAATTCGGGAGATGAAGGCCAAATTTAAAATTTGCCTCGGGATGAAATTCTCGGACTGGGATGGGAGCATGGATCAGCTGAAAGATGCCATCCAAAAGAAGGAGGTACCCGAAGGCTGAAACAAGGCTCATTCGGGATAACTGAATACAGCTGTAGTTGTTTCATGAACTCTTCGGCTATGAAAGCCGAAGGTAAATATGAAGGGACTATCCCTTCATATTAAAAGAACCCTTAGGTTCTGAGGTAATGATATCCATACCAAGTGTTAATAATATTTCCACATATGTAAACGTTTAAACAGACATTGCACCTACAGGAGTCTACCATTTGCTGGTAGACCCGAAGAGGAGTGCACCTCACTCAGTCGTCCAAGATGAAGAGGAGAGCACCTCACTCAGTCGTCCAAGATGAAGAGGAGAGCAACTCACTCAGTCGTCCAAGATGAAGAGGAGAGCACCTCACGTACTCGTCCCGAAGCAGATCCGGATATCAGCCCAGTACCCGAGTTTTTAAGTCGACATAGCACTTTTGTGAGGTTCTGCAGTATACCGCTGCAGTTCCAGATTATTTATTAACGTACATTCTCGTCCATGTTTCTAATATATATATATTTATGGTGCTGATACACTACGATAGTTTATGATACTCAGGATATTACCAAAGATCTGTATAAACCATAACTGTGTTCAAACGTTGACCACTTCGGGTGGATGTAATTAAGAGTATGTATATCTAGTTGTAGATATATTTTGTTATGGAAAACGGAGGTGATGAAAATTTTGATTCTGGTGCAGAGAAAAGTTATCATGTATCCCTATGTAATTTTTTTTAGGCTTGTGAGTCCTTTTTAGGACTGGTAATAATTCTTCGGAATTGGTACACTTGCCGATCATATTTTTAAAGGTCCTTATCAGGACTATATATGTATTTCCTATTAGAAGATAGTTACAAACTGTTAGTAACTACTTCGGGTACTACTTAACGTAAAAGTCATATCATAAGGTTTCTATGACAGTGTAATGCCTTAATTCCATTAATATTGTTCATCATATATTACATATGACTAATGGTAGTAAAACCCTTTGTGTATAGTGTATAGACAAACTACTTCTGGTTGTCAAACTATTTTATTATGAGTCTACTACTCAGGTTTTTACCACACCTAGTGTTGTCTAGGGGGGGTAGTGTAGGGGTTTACTACGGTAATCATTTATATCCAGGTGACCGAGGAGGGTTAAGTTCGGGTTGTTCCCGCCTGGCGTTAGTGTGGGCGGTATCCCAGAGGGGGCGACTGTCCTCTCTCGGGTACTGCGCACCACGTTTCAGGCAGGAGCCAACCGACACGTGACCATGTCCATTTCACATCCAAAGGGGGTATATAAACCTCCCCTCCTCGTATAGTCGCCAGTCAGTGCAGGCCCGGCTGACTCCCAGCATTACCCTACCCCAATCACTAGATTGAACAAGGACTGCTTCGTCTTACCCTTCGGGTTAAGACTAGATTCAATTGTAATAGGGATTCGCACTTGGAAACTGACGTTCTTGTTCTCTTTTCTGAGATTCCGAACCACTACAGACTGTTGAAAATGATTTGTACAACTGATATGCTCCTGGAAACCTCTTGTCACTCTATACTCTTAGTGAAAGGTCTTACTTCATTATGGGAACCACCTGTACCGTTTTCTACATTTAGCCTTATTGACTGTTTTGTGATCAAATAACAACTTTTCAAACTTCAAACTTCACATACCAAGGGCAACACTAAGATAATCTCAAATGGCTGTCTACTGAATTAGAACATGAATGAATGATGTAACAAAGATAGGCAAAGACCACCTTCCCATTAAAGTATTTTATGGAGATGTATTGTCAGAAAGGTTTATGATGTAGGAGCAACAAATACTGTAATTCCTAGGCATGAGATTCTATCGTTTGAAAATTTGTGTTCAAATTTGCTAGCAAAATCCCTTATTTCAAAAGATATGAAAATTTTGGTGTAAAGTTTATATTGCTCTGATGTGCTTTGATGCTATGGTACATCAATGCAGTTCTAGTAGGTAACTTGAATTTAAAACCATTTATGCCTGTTTTGATATGAAACCGACATCTAAGACTCCCTGTTCATTACATGGGAAAATCGGAGACTTTATTGTACATTGCTAAAAATGTGCTGCACCATCTTTTTCCTGCACTGACTGAAGTAGATACTGAAATAATGGATGGAACATTATGGAACTAATTCATGCTTATTATTTCATGCCCTCCCAAAGAGCTTGAAGGGACATGCCAAAATGAACTAAATGCAACTACATAAGTAGTATAGTATGTATCGGAACGGGACTATAGTTAAGTACTGTTTATTACTCAATCGATATGCAGCCAATCAGAGGCCTCCATTTGGTCACGTGACCGGAAGTGACCTACTTAGGGGATTAGTGGTGACGTCACGTGACCTAGTTAGCCAATCAGAGGCCTCCATTTGGTCACGTGACCGGAAGTGACCTACTTAGGGGATTAGTGGTGCATTCTGGGTAACCCTGCAGCCAATCAGAGGCCTCCATTTGGTGACCGGAAGTGACCTACTTAGGGGATTAGTGGTGCATTCTGGATAACCTACTGACCTACTTAGGGGACCGGAAGTGACGTCATATGACCTAATTTAGGATCACGTGATCGGAAGTGACCTGATGAGTCACGTGACCGGAAGTGACGTCACACGACTTAATGGCCAACCGGAAGTGAGATCACGTGACCGGAAGCGACCTGATTGATCACGTGACCGGAAGAAGAAGAAGTTTTTTTTTTGTTTAGGAAGTGAGGGTCTTTAGGATCCCGTGACTGGAAGCGACGTCGTCACATGAGCGACGCTTTAAGAGACTGCGCGACTTACTAGTAAAAGAAGACGTATGATAATAAAAACACAACAATATTTTCTTTTAATTTTTTTTTATTTATTTTTTTTCAATCTTGATAAACACTCTATTTTTGAAAAGATGCACACGCTTATTTTTTTTTTTTTTTTTTTCATATCTCTAAAGGACTCGTTGTCACACCGTCAGAATGCACGCGACGCTTATAATACAAGTAGCGCACGCCGTCTTTCTCTATGGTGTAGGTGACCATTTTGTTTCGCACCACTTTGAAATTTCTATTTACAGCAATGAGAGTTTTTCGTTGGCGAAGAACATCCAAGAAGGCGTCTGGTTCCTGGGGGTTTTGTTTCTTCTGTACGCCTTTTGCACTCCATTTTTTGGATTTTCTTTCACCGGTGTCGCTGACTCGATCGTAGCAAATGTAAGTCTTAGGGTTGAGACTTAGGATCCCGTCACCTTCCCACTCCGCTTTCATGAGCCCCGAAGTTCTCAGATCGTGAAGGTACCGTCTCTCACAACATCCGCCGGGCGGCGCACACCATTCTCGCACTCTTTCCGTTTTTGTCTTCACGAAAAGCTCTAAGTGCTCGTCGCACACCGCTGTCGGAAGCCACTTTCGTTTCTCTCTGAAGTACGTCTCTCTCAGGCGAGGTTTCACTAGGTCATCCAACGTGTCACCGCTGAGAGCCATGTAAAGACTGTCGGTGTCCATTTGACAAAGGGCATAATCGCGCCGATCGACGAATCTATCCAAGAAGTCGTATGTGAACTCTAACATTTTCAACTTCGCGTACTGGTACACCATGAACCCTATCTGAATAGGGAGGTTGTTCTTGACCGTTTTCGGTTGTAGTTCGACTTCAAACAGATCGGAAGTCAACTCGGACGCCTTTTTGAAGCGCCACGAATTGGCCAATAGTTCGAACTTCCGACTGTCAGTGTATCTCACCGCCGTGTGTTTTTCTTTGTTGCAGATTGTTTTACCGTACGTAGCGTTTCCCATTAACTTGTAACAGTCTGACAGAATTTTCTCGTTCTCGTTCACGTCGCCACGTCTTCGTGCCGCCGTCACTTCGTCCGCGAAACCGGCAAAGGAGCGTTTAGGTAGGTATTCTACCACCAGCTGCACTTTGGTGACTATCAAACCGTGCTCTAAATACCACTTGAGAAGCGGCGTTCCCAAGAGAATATTTTTTCCGTGGTAACTCCCTATCAGACATCTCTGAGGCGTGTTCAACAGCTTTTCTTCCTGCGCAAAGTCTGACATGTGAGGGCCTATGTCCGATTTTGAAACGGTCGCGTTCTTGAAAACGGGGGTCATTTCTTCGAAGTAGTCTCGTAGGTGAGGCGGCGTAGTGATGTCCACTTGAACTAAACCGAACATTTTCTCCTCTTTCACAGCGGAAAGGATGTCGCTCTCGCTCATTGCGTTTCGAGACACTTTCAAAGCGTCAACCTTCCAGCGTTGTTGGGAGGCCTTGACCCGCTCATCTCGACGCTTCATCTCTCGCCATTCGCACTCCCACACGACGACCAGCTTGTAACCTAGCGCTTTCAAGTAAGCGCTTACTCTGGTCGTTCTGTCGCGTCTCTCCTCTCTCAGTGAAGCGCACTGATATCGGTGCGACGGTATGCACTCGTGAGCGTGGAACCAACACCCGTGAAACTGGAAAACCGTATTAGAGGCCGCGTGAAATCCGTCCACGCGAATTCTCCGACAGCCTACCACCATCTCGCCGCCGTTCAGAGCGTGGCGCAGTTTCACGTCGCGGTCGTGCTCTACGAAGCGTAACCACTCCAAAGCGCTGTGAGAGTTTCTTTGCCTGATTTCGGGCTTGAACTCGGTCTCGGGCCGTCTCACCGCGTAATAGCCCGTGCAGTGCGCTTCGCTCATGCAGCGCAAGTACAGAGAGTTAGCGTCTAGTCCTAGTATGTGTTGGCACGGTCTCGCTTCTTCGCCGTACTTGTGCTCCCTTATCCGCGTGGTGCCCTTCTCGTGAAATCTATGGAAGATGATGGAAGGACCGCCGACTAGATTCTCTTTGATCAGAGCGTGGAGGACGGCGTCGAACTGGGGAAACGTTGTGAACGCGTCTTCTAGGTTTTGGAAGAGGAACCGTAAAGTCAAACCGGCGAGAGAAACTCCGTCTTTCAACATGTCGATGCCGCGATCTTGGAAAAATTTAGCGTGATTTTTCAGAGCTTCTATGAAAGGTTTCACGTCTTTGTTGTTGTAGTGGATCAAGTAGTCTTCCATAGTTTGCATCTTCTCGTCGGACCAAACTTTCTGACATGCGGCGTAGTCGGATTCGGACATTTTGACGCCCGTCAGCTCGCTGTCGAAAGCCGATCTCGGCGGCAGCGTTCTGTTTGCCAGTTTCCTGGTAGACGTCATCCATTCGTAAGGAAAGTGACCTTTCTCTTCGTTCCTGGTGAAAGCTCGCAAATAGGTCGCGTAGTTGTAACCGGGTGCCAAGTAGTTGACTACGTCCAAGAAAACCGTGTGCTGTGTGTAAACCGCCAAGTATTGATTGCTTCTCTTTATGACGCTGAATTCTTGGTTTCTTCGGTCTCCGGAGGCGAAGAAGGAGTGAAGGCGTATTTTGATCAGGTTCAAGTCGTAACGCCCCGAGTTGAAGCCCACCACTGGAGCTTGACGGATGTATCTCAGAAGACGCTTCTTCAGTTGAACTAACGGGTGTCTGGTCTGAGCCGCAGCGAAGCCGCCTGGAGAAGGGGTGGTGAACGTCGCCTCCTCCAGCAGGAGAGCTTCACCTATCGCCGCATCTAACTTCGCTAAGGTCGGTCGGTAAAGTTCTAGCACAGCTTCCCCGATCGCTTTGGCGTTCTCGTTTATGTGATTTAAAACTCGGTCCAACAAGGGGTCAGAATCTGCGTCGGATGCTCTGACGAAGCACACGGGCCCCTCCCACCCCGGAAAGTTGGATGCGACGCTAGCCGACAAAGGGACGTGATCCCACAGCAGGGACACGTGCTCCGTCGACGGTTCTTTGCACGGTCTGAAGAAAGCCTCGAAATCAAAGGCGATCTTGTAAGGGTAGATTCCGGAATGTCCGTCGGGGGGAAAAATGGAGAAGTCTGCTAGCGCTTCGAAAATCGTTCTCGAATTTTGGTAGATGCCACCTACGTAGCGCAACTTGACTTGTCGGCAAGAGGAAAGCTGGTTCCTGTGTCTCTTCAGCAAGAACTCGGTGGTGAACGCCGCCTTACACTTGCAACATTCGTATATGCCCGCGTACGCGTTGAAGTCCGTGACGAGAGAGACGTGCAAACCGCCTTTCGCCGTCAGGTGTAGGTTGACTTTACCTCGGGCGGCCACAGTTCTGGAAGGCGGTCTGATCAGAGTAACGCGTCTTCTCAACTTCCGCCCCGGCACTTGACGCGACGCGGTGTAAACCGCTATTTGTACGTCAAACAAGGTCTCTAACGCGGGTAAGTCGCGGATGTTCAGACCCGGAAAGCATTCAGGTGTGGCAGCGGGACAGAACTGACGTAACAAATCTGAAGCGCGCTTGCTGGTGTTGTATAAGTGAAAGGAAATGCAGCGGAAGATGCAGAGGTTGTCCTTGTTGGGAAAATCTAACACGCAGCTTCTCTTTCCAACTCGACCGGCCTGAGTGATCCTACCGCCTATGGGGAATTCCCCCGGTCCCATGTAAACGCAGATGTTCAAATTGGTAGGAAAAAGAACGTGCCACTTGGTGTCAGCGTCGCAAAGTTTCCGTACCTCCTCGCAAGCGACGGTGTTTTGCATCTTTGAGAGGAGCTCTTCCAAAGTTTCTGAATTAGTTACAGTAGGGAGCGGTTGTATGAGAGTTGCGTTGTTCTGGGAGGCGTGGAAGTAGCGCAGTTTGCTCTTGTCTTCTCTGTGTTGTAACAGTAAGCCTACCGAGAAACCCACTTTGTATCTGAATCTTTGTGTCAAGTGAATGCGACGCATAGTATCTACAGCGTCACTCAACTCGCCGGTTGGTAGCCTGAAGTTTGTTACACTCACGCGAGTCCCGTGCATCCTGACGCCCGTTTGTATCGCAGGCCAATTCGCCGTGAACGTTTCCTCTCCGTTCGGTACAGCACATATGCGCGGAGGGACGGTCACCCCGTCCAGAGATTCGCGTCGACAAGCGCTCTTTCGGCAATCCCCTTCGCCGCATAGAGGGCAAAACTTAGCTACTACTCTACAATTTTCTACGTGTCTCTCGTGGTTGTACGCTCTTTTAAACATTTTGAAACACTTTTCGCATACGTACTGTGTCATGTTTTTTTTCACTCGGTTACCAACTACTTAGCCGTCTAACTATCTATCTATCTATCTAGCTATCTATCAATCTGTCGTCTATGTAACTATCTTTCTGTCTGCTGTCTGTGTATCCGTCTGTCTGTCTGTCTCATACAGCGTACGTCAAACGCTGTGTGTGTGCGCGCGTGAGCGTTGAGCGTCTCTCATTCCGAATCTATGCCGAGATATTTCAGAATGATCTCTGTTTTGTCATCCAACTCTTTGAGCGCTCTGGCGGACAGCGTCACCCCCTGCTGTGTGGGTTTTTTGTCAGGACCTTCGTACTTGCGCACGTGGACGAGGTTCTTACCGCTGTAGTAGCTCACAGCTGCGTACACTTCGCCCGCCTCATCCAGCACTGCGAACCAGGGGGTGTGATTAGGTTTTCCTTGCGCGGCCGCTGTGTCGCGTATGCGCACCACTGCGCGGATATCGGCGATGCGTGCTATGAGCTCGCGCAGCGCGTCGGCCGTGAAGTGCACTTGCTTGCTTCTGGTCAGAGACGCCTCTTTCACCTGGCCGTCTTTTGTGTAGCGCGGCCTCCTAGACAGTCTAGCCACGTCCTCCCAGATCTCCAGCGTCAAAGCTCCGTCTAAGCAGAACTCTAACCCGAGTGTTTTCTCTGCTTCTTCTCGTCCATCTCCTTCTTTTTCTTGTATTTTTCTCTTCTTAGTGGGCCTTGTTGTTCTGGAACTCACCTTAGAACGTTTCACACCCGCAGGATGAGTAACACCATCAGCGTGAGCTGAATCAGCAGCAGAACCGATAGCAGGAGCAGCGTCAGCGCTGGTGGTATCGGAGGTCTCGTTGTTGGAACAGCGCAGCCACACGCCGTCCGTGCTGAGTGTAGCGGTAGAAGGTGAAGCGCCGCCGCCCTCGTAAGGTGGCGGTGAGGGCAGTCGCCACGGACCGGACGGGGGGGCGCTAGCAGTGGAGGAAGTGAGGTCGAAAGGTCGAAGAGGGAAGCCGAAAAACGTACCGCTCACCCCTTGCCCTTCGGGTTCTTCGTACGCCTCGTCGTCAGCGTCGTTCTCTGTCTCACCCTGTTGCTGCTGCTGCTGCTGCTCCTCCTCCTCCTCCTCTTCTTCTCGGTTTAGGGGCTGAGTGTCCGAATAGCTGTAACTCTCAGCGCGAGCGGCGTCGAGGGCGTCCGTCGATGTAGTGGTGGAGGAGAGGGGCTGTGCAACGTGCGGCAGGTCATCAAAGTCATCAACAGTAGTGGGGAGGTAAAAACCCGGTTGCCAGTACTGCGCTGTGCCAGGAGCGTTGTCGTCAGTAGTAGTAGCAGTAGCAGCAGGTGCAGCAGAAGCAGTCGCAGCAGCAGCCGCAGCAGACGCAACAGTAGCAGGCGCAGCAGCAGCCTCAGCAGGCGCAGCCGTAGCAGGCGCAGCAGTAGCAGGCGCAGCAGCAGCAGCAGCAGCAGCAGCAGCGGCAGGCGGGACGGCGGTAGCAGCGGCAGCGCGCTTAGCAGCAACGTGTACCGTCGCGAGTGTAACAACGTCGCTAGCACGACGACTGCTACCAGTAGTACTACTACTACTACTACCACTACTACTACTACTGCTACTACTAGTACTACTACTACTACTACTACTACTACTGCCGCGAGCGCTCGCTACAGCAGGAGGGTGATAAGACCAACCGGCTGCGGCGGTAGTCTCATGTTCAGTAGCAAGAGCAGGCACTGACGCTAAACGAACGCTGTTCCGCGTAGTCTTCTTGTTCTTGAACGACGCTAGATGTTGTCTTTTGCTCATGGTGGTGACTGTAGAGAGCAGCAAAAGAATGAGTGAGTGAATGGAGGTTTCCAAGCCCCTTATATACGCCTTCTCGCTTCTAGAGCTAAGCTACTTACCGACCCTGTTCAGCTGCCGCCGGCTGGCCGGCGGCCATTCACAAAGAGAAACAAAAAGACATAAGGCATGACGTTTTCAGCTGGATCCCTTTCCCCCCCCCCTTTTTTTGAGAGATCGACTGTGATGATGAGCTAAGCCGCTTACCACCCTGTTCAGCAATTCAACGCGCATTAGCTGTATAAAGGGTTAAGCGGTTGCTGCCTGCCGTCGACTGACCGGCGGCGGCCATTCACAAAGACATAAGGTATGACGTTTTCAGCTGGATCCCTTTTTGAGGGATCCACTGTGGTGAGCTAAGCCGCTTACCACCCTGTTCAGCCATTCAGCGCGCGTTAGCTGTATAAAGGATTAACGGTAACGGTGATGAGCTTACAGTGTGTATACAAAAAAAAACTACAGGAGGCGTGTGGCGTGAAGCAGGACCGCCCTAAGACGAACGTGTCTGTCTGTGAGTAGAGGCGTGTGCATGTGGTGAGCGACTTAAGTGTAAGACAAAAATCGCCACCTCCTGCCGTGGTGAGTAGACCGGGCCGGCCAGGCGGGCGGGCGGCCGGCTAGTTCAATAGGGAGGGGGGGGGCGACAGCTGCCTAAGGCTGTGCATGAAAAAAAATCCGATTTTCACCTGACCTCTGACGTTTGTTACAATGAATGTCAGAGGGAGGGAGACGTCCTCGGGTAGGGGGTAGGAGGTAAGGCTATGAGTGAGGAAAAAACACCGTTTTCAGCTGGTCTCCACGGATAGCGATGCCACACCCCCTCGTCATCTAAGCTCTTAAGGAGCGGAGCGGCTGAAAAAGCGTCATGCGGACAGGGCGCTAGACAGCTGGAGCGCTGTTGGAAATGGGATTAAACTCCCTCTGTATAAAAAGCTCTGATTTCTGTTGGAAAAAAAACATATCGCCTCTGACCCCAGTAACGGCTACTACCACCACCACCGCCACCACCACCACCACCGCCGCCGCCGCCACCGCCGCCGCCGCTGCCGCCGCCGCCAAGACGAGACGAGATGGCTCAAGCTATTCCACTTTCAAGCTCGCCTTCACCGCCCGGTGCGCCTGAAAAAAAGTTAATGCGGCTTGACGACGTGAGACGCGGCGCGAGGCAGACCGATGATGGGGAGACCCGACAGGTAGGACAGCGGCGGTTAGCCTATAGCGACGCCTTGCTTCGTCAACTAGGTAAAGAGTTGAGCGGCTGTTGGAGAGAGTTGGGCAGTAGCTTAAAAGTCAGCGCCGCCCGTATGGATGCTCTAGTAGAGCGCAGTGTCAAGACACCGGAGGAGCTGTGTACGGCGATGTTCCGAGTGTGATGGGGTGAAACCCCGCATCGTCATAGATGGGGCGAGCTCGGTCGCGTCTTCACCCGCATTAGACGCATGGAACTGTTGGCTCAGTGGATGGCCCTTCTCCACAGACAGGGGTTGGATTTCGAAAACCCCGACTCGCGCGCGATGCATAAGCACTTGGGCACCCTCGGCAGACGTCTGGGTAGCAGGTGGAAAGAGGTGGGGGACCATTTAAAATTGTCGCCTGAGAGGTTAGATAAGATCGCTGAAGAATGCGAATACGGAGGAAGTCCCGCTGAGTGGGCCTTCCGAGTGTTGAAAATGTGGCAAGATGAAGCTGACGGCGCCGGCGGTACGCCTTTTGAACTCCTTCGAGTGTTGACTGAGGACATGGGAAAGTTTGGCCTCGGCATCGCGATATTACTTGACTTTATCAAGCAAGAAACAACGAGAACGACGGACATGTGAATTGTTGTGTTTTATTTTCATACGTCTTCTTTATTAGTAAGTAAAAAAAAAAAATAAAAAAAAAAAAAAATATCATAACAATTAAGACGCGCGATCTCTTAAAGTGTCACTTCTTCCTCCAGTCGCAGCTGATCGCCTCATCGAAGCACGTGATAAACAAAAAAAAAACACGAAGAGACACGCTTCTTCCTCTCGAGAGGAAGAAGCGTGTCTCTCGATTGAAAATCTTTTTTTCTTTTCTTTTCTTTTCTTTTTCTTTCTTAAAAGAGACAAACGCGCCCCTTAGAGTGCCCCCCCCCCTAGAGTGCCCCCCTCCCCCCCTCCCCCCCCCCCCCACCACTCGCCCCATGCATCCTAAAAGCGCCCCCCTCCCCATGCATCTTAAAAGGGCCCCCCTCCCCCCCTCCCCTCCTTCCCCCTTATACACTCTAAAGAACGCTTCTACCTAGTTCAATAAGTCACTTCCAGTCGCTCGTAAAACAATAAAAAATGAAAAAAAAACTTATATCGTGGTGTTTTTTATTAGTTTACCGAAAAAAAATAAGAGACTCACCTCCTCCTCCAAAAAAAAAAGATATCACATTTTAAAGCCCGTGACCCCTTAAAGACGCTCATCTCTTCATTAAGTCGCGTGACGTCACTTCTTCTTCTTCTTCTTCTTCTTCCGGTCACGTGATCAATCAGGTCACTTCCGGTCACGTGATCCTCAATCAGGTCACTTCCGGTTGGCCATTAGGTCATGTGACGTCACTTCCGGTCACGTGACTCATCAGGTCACTTCCGGTCACGTGATCCTAAAGTAGGTCACTTCCGGTCCCCTAAGTAGGTCATATGACGTCACTTCCGGTCCATTAGTAGGTCATATGACCTCACTTCCGGTCACGTGACCCAATGGCGGCCTCTGATTGGCTAACTAGGTCACGTGACGTCACCACTAATCCCCTAAGTAGGTCACTTCCGGTCACGTGACCAAATGGAGCCCTCTGATTGGCTGCAGGTCGATTGAGTAATAAACAGTACTTAACTATAGTCCCGTTCCGATACATACTATACTACTTACATATGGCACCACTTTTGCTGGATACATAGACAAAGGCCCATGGCCAGAGGATATTTTTTGTATTGTTGCCCCCTGCAGCTTTGTGGGATCGGGCCCCGGCCACACCAAGGAGGGAACAATACCAAAAATCCTCTGGCTATGGGTCTTTGCCTTTATTTCATAATTTTACTCTTCAAAATATGTTTAATTGCATATAAATGGCCATAATAATTTGAACAAATGATGACGTCACAGGCCATGTGATACGGGAACACGGTACCCGATGGGGAGCATGGGATACAGGATTTCTAGTACTTAAGCATAATGGTCATTGTATCCACCATGAAATAACTGTCTATATAAATACCGTAATCCTTGGTAAAGATTTATCAAGCACATGACTATATGGGACTTCAGAATGTTTAAAACCTTTTTCACAATGTTCAACCAATGAAGTTCTGTTGGGCTGGTGCGTTATTCACCAGTACACTTTTGGTGTTAAATCATGACAAATCAACATGATACTTTATTTCATCCTTAAATGAAGAAGCATGCCCTCTAACAATTACCTATTGCAATGACAGTTTTGTAGTCATGAATCAGACTGAGCAGGCATCTGTGTCAATGACCACTTAGCACAATGACTCTACCTCTACACGTACCACGGGTAATGAAGCCTGGTCGCTTCTAGAACAGGAGGAGGGAGAAATATGACAGAGAGGAGGTACACGAGGTACACGAGGAGAGATGGAAAGCCAGAAGTGATGCTCTCAATGGGTGGTAACCCTTTATGGATGCCTTAAAGCATCATGTCCTTGGTTGTCATGGTGCATAAATGCAGTCCTGGGGAGGAACTTGCCAGGGCTGCATTCATGCATGATGCCAACCCGATGGGGTTGGGCCACTCCCAGAGGGTCGGCATGATGCACCAATGCAGTTATTCGCCAGGGCTGCATTCAAGCATCATGACAACGAATGTCATCATTTAGCGATATCTGTACTAAAAGGGTTAAGCGCAGCGGCCAGGAAACTACTAGGCATTATGAGGAAGTGCCTGTAAGTACCTGCTTTAAGCTACAGCACGACACTCGCCATGACAACACACCAACCCCATGCACTGAATAGGCCAATCAGGAAGCAGATACCTTGAGCAGAGATTCAGCCAATCAGAGAGAGCATTGGATGTCCTGCTGATGTTGATTATTAACTGAGCCCTGGGGGTTGTTACAAAATGTAATTTATGTTACGGAATATAATTGCATTATGATTAACACATTTTTTTAGAATTTGCTTTAGTGTTTAAAAACTTACGTTAATATTAGCGTAAATGTGTGGTCTAAAAATTTAGGCTAATTTACACATTCTGTTGCACACTTCTTGGAAAAGTGGTGGGGCAAAAATGGAGTCCATTACGTTAAAAAACATCCATAACGTTAACAAAATCAGTAATGAAAATCTCATTTTGTTACAGCCCCTTGAAAAACAACGTTAAAAAAATCTTTTGTAACACCCTCTTTTTGCACTGTGGTTTTACGTTACGTTTTGTAACAGCCCCTAGTGGTGATAACTGCACCATGGGCAGTTCCGCTACTGTTATAAACACTGCAGTGTTGCCCTTGACCCTTCCTGTATATTTAAATGCCCACCAATAATTTGGAGTGGGTCGATAACTGACTGGCAAGCTTAAAATGGATTACTCAAATGGCTAATCAAAAATAATATTATTACTCCTTATGTGAAGTGTTTTTGTTTACCATTTCATTACACCTCAAAGAGTGTGTTAACCTTGGTGAGATCGGCTCCAGATCCTGAATATATAGTTACTTTTAAGGATTGCAAAATGCAGATAGGATGATTATCAAAATTGATTCAATCAATACCAATTCTGCCAGCGAACAAGAACAATACATATTGTAAACCATGAATATAGGTATCCCTCAAATACACTTAGTGTTTGTGATTGGTGATTGATGTAAGACCCTTTCTTAGACTGAAAATTAGACAATGATTTACAACATTGAACGATATTGTAAAGAGTTATAGAAATATATTGCCTCCCGTTGATGTTGCTGTTGTTGTTGTTGTTGTTCTTGATGTTGTCTGGGACTCTGGCCATCCATGACTTCTTGTCACTAAGGCCAAAAAAAAAAGTTTGTTTCAGGTAACATGGCAAGAAAATGTAGGGTCGGTAGATCGGATTATTTCTTATGGAATACTGCAGTGCCATTGACTTAACCAAGGAAGGCCGTAGTACACCCCCCCGTGAAATAACACTCTTCCGTATTTCACGGCCTGTGATGTCATCAAAAATGGTGGTTTGTTTAGATTTGAACGAAGTAGAAAAAAGCTATTTTTACCCCTCAACCCCCCTGAAGGCTCTAATGATTTAATTTCAATCGAAAAAAATAAAAAATAAACACAAAGGCATACTCGTTTTTGGTCTGTTGGTGGGTTATTTCACTTATTGCGTGAAATAACCCACCAACAGACCAAAAACTCGTTCACCTTTGTCTATTTCTTTTACCCTAGAGCATGTGGTGTTAGAGTAGGTTTACTGCTCACTGGGTTCTGTTTCTGGGTTAGATCTCCCCTGTAGGACTAAAATACCCCGCCCCACATTGTGCGGCTCTCTGCGTCTATTTCAGTTCCTCTTACACAATCACTAAGCTGACCTGATATCTAAGACATTATCCCTCTCTAAGTCCCTCTCACTCTGCCCTTGGATTCACAGGCCTATACTACTCTTGGCCTCCATGTAGGGCAGCGGTGGGGCATTGCCCAGGTACACTAAAAATCCATAGATTGAAAGGGTTAGTCAGTACAGACTATCCTAGGTTGGTCATATGAGTGTGAGTCATAATGGCAAAGTTATATTCAAAAATGACCGAGGGGTCAGTCAGTATTGGCTAACCTAGGTTCATCATTGGTGTGTTGTATTTGTATACAACTAGTTGGGGCCACCTGTCATGACCACTCAGTGGCTCCCCCTGGAAATAAAAAGACTAAGGTGGGTTGGTCAGTACTGACCAACTGACAATAATAACTTACCTAGATTAGTCGTATAGGGAGCCAAAAAATGACTAACTAGGTTAGGCACTAGTGACTGAGAGGTTGGGCGTATAGGGAGCCTAGGAATATCAGTGTAGGGACGAGTAGGATAGACTATCAGGGCTAACCCAAGATCCAGTACCCAGGGTGAATGGTAAAAGGTTACCTGATTGCCCATACAGAATGGAGGCTACAAGTGCCGCCTGAACCACCATGTGGCATAAGGGAGTGCTCATTTATAATTTACAGGGGGGGTGGTGATATTTCGCGCGGAGGCGCGAATATATTTTATGCCCCCCCTCGAGAGTGCGTGGAACGTTTTGAGCCCCCCCGGGCCAAATTTTTTTTGCCCACCCCCCTTTGAACTATAGTAACGCGCGGGCTTTGTTGCTAAAAAGGGGCTAAATTTTTTACGCCCCCCCCCCTCAAGAGGTGTCAGAATTTTTTATGTCCCCCCTCAGGAGGGGTCACAAACTTTTGCACCCCACCCAAACCCACCAACCTCCCCCCCTGTAACTAATAAATGAACACTCCCTAAGAACAGGATCCCCGGTGCCAGCTTACAGCTTATTTTTTATGAAATACGGCTGACTCATTCATTTAACCAAGGATGAAAGGACCCTGTGAAATAACCCTCTTCCATAATTCACGGCCTGTGAGGTCATCAAAGATGGCGAATTGTTTACATTTGAAACGGCATAGAATTAAGGTATTTTAGAAATAAACACAAAGGTCCACTCCTTTTACTCTTTTGACTTGGTTATATCACTTGTTGACCCTCAGGCGCCATTCACAGCCCAAGGTCAACTTGTGAAATAACCAAGTCAACAGACCTCAAGTCGTGGACCTTTGTCTATTTACGTAACATCTAGCTGCACGAGTATAGTGTAGGATAATCATGTATATATGGTTCCCCTCAATAGTAAACCCCAATATCTGTATCTCTATTGTGTCTTTTGTTTTCTGTCTTTTGTCTCTGTCCTCTCCCACCATATCTCTCGCCATATCTGTCCATTCTTTAGTCTCAGCCTCAATTCTTCTTGTAGAACTTGACATAACTAAAGTTCTTACATATCCCACTACAGTACTTTCCTTAAAGCTGTCTTTAATATGTCACACCCTGTGATGTAGAGCAATATGAGTGACCTCTGGGAGGCTGACTGTGGTATCCAGTTACAGAAAGCACTTAGGGAGTGGTCACTTTTTAACAATAGGGGGTGGTCGGTGGATTTTCGCGCGAGCGGGTTGAATTTTTTTTTGGTCCCCCTACGGGAGGGTTCGAAAATTGTTTGGTCCCCCCCTCAGGCCGGCTGAAATTGAGCGCGGCAGAACCCTTTGAGCTATAGTAACGCGCGGGCTTTTTCACTAAAAAGGGGTGCAATTTTTTTGCTGCCCCCCTCAAGAGGGGTCCAAATTTTTTTGCTCCCCCACCATAAAGGGGTCCAAATTTTTTTGGTCCCCCCCACCAAATCCACCGACCCCCCCTGTTGTTAAAAAATGACCACTCCCTTACCTATGCTATTAGTGCAGCAGCATTAAAGGCTGATTAGCTGAACACCCATCACCAAAAATGACTAAAGTATGCCATATACAACCGGAAAGCGCTGATCATGGGCTATTCAGATATGGTACTTGTAAAAACGAAGAGTTGTGAACATTCCAAGATGGCTACCAAAATACAAGATGGCTGTCAAAGAATCTGAACTCCATCTCCAATTACCTCCCAGCCAACAAAAACCCCGTTATTTTACGTCGAAATAAACTTTAAATAACGTTATGCCACAGTAAGGAGCCTTAGAGAAACGTTATATAACGTTATAAGATGTTGTATATCATTTTTTGTTTAATGGGCTAGATATGGCTTAGATAGCCTGGTCCTAAAGCACACAATGTCCTCCCTGCATGTTGCCCTGATTAGTAATGCCACAGTGATGCATTCATGCATCATGAGGGCCCTATATGGTTGATACTTTCCTGACTGGTTGGCTGCGATTGCCACTGCGATTGCCACTGCGATTGCCACTGCGAAAGTGGTTGTATTTTTTCCCTCCGTCTCTCCCTCCCTCATTCTGCTCTCCATTCATCTGACGGCTTTTTGTGACTGGCAACCTTAACCCTTCTTATACAGCTTGATACAGTTGTTGACCCACTATACACATAGACTGCCTTGATAAACCCTGCAGGAGGAATCCCTGAGGAGTCTCGGCTTTCCTTAAAGCTGTCTTTAATATTTCACACCCTGTGATGTAGAGCAATCTGAGTGACCGGTGGGAGGCTGACTGTGGTATCCTGTTACACATACCACTTACATTTACCGTACTCTCACCTTTAAGCACCCCGGCGCTTATAACTCTGGAGGGGTGTTTACCCTCTGGCGCTTATGCAAGACAGGCGCTAATTCAAGATCAAGTTTTAGTGCTTAAGAGTAATTTCAAGACCCTCATACCCCCAGCGCTTATACAAGACTGGCACTTATTCAATACCCAATGCTTAAACGGGACGGTACGGTAGGATAGCGCTTTAATGTAGATTTGTTTTGTTAATATGTATACGAATACAGCCATGGTGAATAATGTCCTATCGCTGCATTCACATGTCATGCAGGCCTCACATGGCCAGTTAGCATGATGCAGCAATGCTGCACCAGTGAGTTGGATGTCAGTGTTGTGTAATAAAGATGCTTTAACATAAAGCATTCTGTATCACGCCGTCCTTACAGGGTTAAGTGCAACACCTGTCGGTCATAGAGGGGCGGTGCCTGGTTAATGTGATTACCTCCCATATAAACCTCCCCTCGTCAGCAACTGCTTCAGTCCAATGCAGCTGGGATGGAGGGGAGAGAGTAACATAATATCTATATGTATAAGATAAGTTAAAGGTGTCCTTCTTATTGTATGACATTGAGCTGGTATAGGGTTGGTGAGCGTATTTACCAGTGCTCTGTTGGTGCCACGGGCCACCACCGAGCTAAACCTCTAAGAGGAGGTCAGGTGTTTCTGTTTACAGAAACAGGGTAGTCAACTCGAAGTTCCCCCTCTGATTTGAGTATCATATTCTGGTGAAAAAGCATGCATTTGGATGCATTGAGATGCCATAATCTCAAGGATTTGCATGATGAATAATATTACCGGAATGCAGAACACACAATTTTGCATTAAACTGGAGATATACCCACATTTAGCAAAGTCCCCCCTCTGCTTTGTGTCAACATTGCTGCGGTCTTTAAAGCACATTGCCTGCATATCCCCAACCTTGTAGGGGAGCAGGGGAGGACAGGGGTCTTTACACAGGCAGCACAGGTAGCACAGATGGTCAGTGTAGCAGCCAGAGTAGCCCACACTGTCCTACCTTACGGCAGGACTAGCACTCTGCTTGGAGACAAAGGTAAGTTGGTGCGCGTGGTTGGTGACTAATGATGACAAATGTTCATCAACTAGGAACACTGAGGCCATCCTTTACGGGTGAGAAACAGGCCTTCTAACAATTATAGAGTGTAATGCAGTTCTAGTTGTCAGGGAGCAGACTGAGCAGGCATCTGTGTCAATGTCCACTCGGTACAATGAGTCTACCTCGGCACATACCACGGGCAATGGAGTCTGATAGCTCCTAGCTGCTGAGGGGGAATAGATATGAGTGGGAGGAGATATAGGGCTCCTAAGGGTTAGGCCATGGGCACGGCCATCTTCAACCACCGATGCTTCATTTGGTTGCCTCTAGATAGGGCCTAAGTCAGGATAGTGATTGCTTCAGTCTGTGTTACCCTGAAGACATGTGAATAGCATTGGCCCTCAGTAACTAGGCCTACTCACTGAAGGGGTAAGTCCAGGGAACCACATCAGACAGAAGCAATAGTGGCCTGCCCTGTGATGTCATAACCCACAGTTAGCTACGCTACTAGTGGCCAAGGGCCTATACTGAAGGTTCTTAACTTAGCACAGGTGGTGCTGCTATCAACGGCCAGGTGCCCTATAAGAGAAGGATCAGGAACAAGAGGTGACAACCTCTATATAAATTAAGTGTATGTAAACTACTGTGCACATCAAGTAAATAGCATGCAGGGGCGTGGCAAGCAGTTTTAAAGTGGGGGGAACTCAGGGCTATTTTGACCGTTTTTGAGCCCTTTTTACGTAGCAACCGGGGGGGGGGGGCGGGGGGGACATGTCCCCCCCCCTACTTTTGACCAACCCCAAAGAAATGTCAAGCCAAAAAGGTACTGACATTTACAGTATGACATTCACATTGACAACACGCTAACTCTGCCCACTGAATAGGCCAATCAGGAAGCAGATACCTTGAGTAGAGATTCAGCCAATCAGAGAAGATGTAGGATGTTATGGAGACAGCTGACAATGTGGTTGTGGTGCTGTTGACCTTTCAGAGAACCCTGATGGATATCGCTGCATTATAGCAAGCTCCGCTATTGTTATTAACAATGTAGTGTCCCCCATGACCCTGGCAGTTTAGATAATGGCCACAGGTAACTTGCACTTGGTTAATCACTGACTAAGAAGGATTACTGAAATTCATCTTTTTTGAATATTATTATTCCTAATGTACAGTGCTTGTTTTTCATTATTTCATTACAACTCAAAGAACATGTCGACTTTGGGGAGGTTTGATCAAGATCCTAAGATTGCTTATCAAATTGAATAAATCAAATATATGTGGTTTTATTTAAGGATTATGAAATGCAGATAGATACAAGGATGATTGCCAAAATAAAAACAAAAGATTTAAAGAACAATATGTTTTGGTAACTTTAAAGAAATGTCTCCCTCAACCCACACATGTGAGTGATTGGTACTACCTATTTTACAAATCATTAAGCTTATTTTGATCCAAGCCAAAATTAAACAATATTGCAAAACAAGGGTGCCATTGTATTAAGCTATAGAGATATCATGCTTTGAAGAGGAGTTGTGTTTGTATTGTTGTGGTCATCCACCCTCACCTCTTGGACTTGTACCATCCATAACATGTGGTCATGGGATGGACAAAGACATGGTCTGTCGCACTCATACTGTTAACACTTGATCCAGTGCAGTTAGGTCACAAAGCTTAAAATGGCAGCATGGAAATCCTAGATGGGGCACTAGATATTGATTGCAACATGTTCTGATTGTGACCTTTCGGGGGTAAGAATGATGACAAAGGCCTCTACTACCCTTTTGTGCTCAGGTCCAACAGTGTTGGTCATCGTGCTTTGTCTGAAAGCCTGCAGCAACTTGGCAAAGCACTCTGACCTCGGGCAGCAGAGCCTGAGGACAAACATGTACAAGTGGTCATTGTTTTTATGACTGAAACAAAACTTGTTCAAGTGCACAACTTTAACCTGCATAGTATTCTCACCTGTTGTGCCTTTAATCCCATGAGTGTAAAGTTGATTAGATTGATGCATTTAAGCATCATAATTGCCGTACAGATTCAGGATGAATACATCCCTGGTGAGAACACTCTCCAGGGCAGCATTTATTCATTATAGCAACGTAGGCGATAAATCAGTAAAGCATTATGCATCCATTAAACAATAAACTTTCATTTCTTACTTGTGAGCCACACAAAATTGATACTTTATTCTGTTTCATATTTATAAACACCAACGCCTAGCTTCAAGTTCAGGAAAACACATCAGATAATCACACTGTTTTTGAAACTACTTTATTCTGAAAGCGAGACGTAAGGCAATGCCAGTTTTTTTTTGTAGTTTCCAGACTTAAGCCAAGCTTAAAAATTGGCTAGTAGCTCACTCACTTGTTTCAGAATTTGATGGTCCATTATAAGTTAGGTAATAAAATGTAAACCCTCACCTGCTCTATATAAAGGACTGAGTACATTTCCCATGTCTACTTTGACTGCTGCCTTAAGGGTACCAAGATTTTGGCCTTCATTACTTCATTTGTTCATACATATTGAATTGACCTGCGCCAACTGCATACTAGACCAACTGAAACTTAAGATATTACTTTACGGTTATTACACTATTTTGGCATACAGATATGATATAGAGAAATATGGCAATGAGAAGGAACAACATAGTGCGTTGACATGCTACAACCTAGTATGGTCATTACCGTAAAACCTTGCTTATGAGCCTAACTCGCGTATGAGCCATAACCTGACTATAGGGCCATGCTATAAACCACACCAGTGATCTAATTATTGTGACTTTTGTACTTTATTATAAAAGCAAAAACTTCTGTATTAGCTGTGTCCCGACTCTGTGGCCGCACCAGTCATGCCAGCAATCTGACTCACGTATTAGCTGCGGCCTATACGCAAGGTTTTTACGGTATGCATGAATATAGCTCTGGAGATTTTATTTTTCATGGAATACGCAAGTGCCATTGACTTCACCAAGGGAGGCTGTATTACACACACCCCGTGAAATAGCCCACAGCCGTATTTCACAGCCCTGTGACGTCATCAAAATGGTGGTTTGTTTACATTTGAACAGCGTAGAAATAAGCTATTTCATCCTATTTAGGCTGCTCCCTACAATAGTTTTGGTGATTTGAATCAAAAAACATAGAACAATAAATACAAAGGCACACTCGTTTAAGCCTGCAGGGCTGGTTATTGCACACGCAGGACTGTGGGCCGTATTTCACTCGGCCTACGGCCTCATGAAATACGGCCCACATCCTGCGTGTGCAATAACCAGCACTGCAGGCTTAAACGAGCGAACCTTTGTCTATGTCCTTAGAGGGTTAGTAACTGTAGTCCTGTCCATGGCTATCACTATAATTAGGGTTCTTTGAATAGTCAACAGCAGCACGACCACATTGTTGTGCCACCTGCGGTCTCCATGACACCGTACACCCTTTCTAATTAGCCTAATCCCCACTCCAGGTATCCATGTCCTGATTGGCCTACTCAGTGGGCGGGGCAGTATTTTGTCAAGGTGAATGTCATGCTGTGGTCGTCAGGCTATTTACTCGCTGTGCACGGTAGTTTCCATGCACAAAGCAGCGATAGAGAATGTCACTTCTCTTCCCTGACCCTTCTCTTGTATCTCCTGCCTCTCATATATCTCGGTCTTTCTCTGTTACTTGCTATCAGGCTTTATAACCCGGGTGATGTGTAAAGGTTATTGAGCTGAGCGGTCGTTGACATGGGTACCTGATCAGCCGGTTCCCTAACTGATAACAGCCATTGCAGTAACAGTCTTTACAAAAAGATTTTCCCCTTGCAGGACATTCGGTACTGCAGATTTATCATTCAATGTTTGAATCTACAAATGTAGTAATTAAAGGAGCATTTATATAGAGATTACTGGTATATTTTAATCATTTCATTAAACATACTTTTGTGTTTTTTTCTACAAAATACTCAGGCTATCTAGTTTACTCTCTAGAAACCCTGATAATGGTCCGATTTACAAGCCGTAAAACTCCACATGTAGCCCAGGATAGTAGCCAGACATTGGGCCTGGCAGATGCAGTCTTGCTGCCAGACGAGCAGACTTTTAGCTGGCTACAACCGGTGTCCGGCAGGTTTTCGTATAGCCTGCTGGCAGTATGACAATAATGACACCTACCTCAACCCCCCCCCCCCTAAGCTCATGTGTCTATGTAGTAAACCACTGAGAATATAGAAATGCCTGTGACTGTAGTTGTCAGGTGATTTACTCACTGTGCACGGTAGTTTACAGACACTTAATGCAGATAGAGAATATCATTTCCCTTTCCTGACCCTGCTCTTGTATCTTCATCCTCTCATGGTTCTCCCTCCTCCTCTGCTAGTAGCACAGGTTTTAACAAGACTCAGCTTGGTGAGTGAGGTGGATATACAGGATATCATAGGAAGTTGTGCAACTAAAAGTCCGCAACTATCCTTGGATATGACATAGACTCTACATACCACTAGTTCCAATGAGAGAACCTAGGGTGTACAGCAGCACCACCTAGGGACTGCTGTGAACACTACTGGTATGCAGGTCCAAGGATAGCTGCAGACTTTTAGTTGCACACCTACCATGATACCCTGTATAGCCTCCTCACTCGCCAAGCTGAAGTCTTGTTAAACCTTTGGCTAGTAGCGACCAGGCTTCATGACCTGGGTTATGTGTAAAGGTTTTTCTGCTTAGCGGTAGTTGACACAGCTTCGAACACTCCAGGCCAATACTGGGTCGGAACACATTTATATCTAAATAAAATGATACGGAATCCTGGATCATTTTTTAATGAGGTGTGTGGGTTTAAACCCACCTTGGCACAATTGGTAGTGCATTTGAAAAATTATTCATCTAAGCCATTTGAGGCATAAATCCACCGTTATTGGTGTAGAGGTCGCGGAAAACTTAGTCATTGGATCGGCCGGGAATCGAAGCACAGACCTCTCGCACCGGTGACAAGCGTGCTAACCATTACACTACCAACCCGTGTCTGACTGTTCTCCGCTCCCTACGTAACTGGATTGGTATGGTACAGAGGGGGAGGATTACCCAGGTGTTTCACCCCTTCAGGCTCTCCACCAGGGTACGGGGAATCCGACCCCTACACTACCCCCATCAGCTTCCATCATGTCCTCTAGATTCGGATTTTCCGGGGGGTTACCAACCCTGGGCTTTCTGTCCCTCCTAGAAGGGGCTTTATCAAGCAGTAACAGAGAGTCCCAGCCCCCGGAGTATAGAGGTACCTAGCACCAGGCATTCTCACCCACTGGAGACCGAAGGTCCCAATGTGGCTTTATCAAGCAGTCGTTGAGATACCCTGACTTCCCAGTGATGGAAGCTTTCTACACCATACCGATTCAGCCAATTTGTTGACTGAACTCCATGCTGAACTCCAACTGCCCATACTGGGGACCAACACTTCCCAACCTGCTCCTCCAACTACCAACCGCCAGCAGGTTGCCAATCCCCAGCAAGCTGGAATGCTCCTACCGTCCACAGTCAACGTACTACCCGATTCGTCGCGGCAGATCCACCAGTGTAGAGGTCGCGGAAAACTTAGTCATTGGATCGGCCGGGAATCGAACCACAGACCTCTCGCACCGGTGACAAGCGTGCTAACCATTACACTACCAACCCGTGTCTGACTGTTCTCCGCTCCCTACGTAACTGGATTGGTATGGTACAGAGGGGGAGGATTACCCAGGTGTTTCACCCCTTCAGGCTCTCCACCAGGGTACGGGGAATCCGACCCCTACATTGGCATAGTTATATCACCTAATAAATATGTGACTAGGTCCATTATTTCAATTTAGGTGCAATATAAAGATATCAATTGTAATAATAATTTAGCAAGAGTGGGGTTCGACCCCACATCTTCCTGAGTGCTGATACACAGTAGCATAGTATGTAAGAGCCAGTGTAGGTATAGGTCTCTAAGTAAACCCCCACACTGTAAACGTACAGTCAGGGCCGAGACTGTCGTTGACACAGAAACCTGTTCCACTTGTACCCTTTGAAGATGGCATCAAGTCTCGTGCATTTGTTGATTAACCCTTTAAGGACGAATGTCACTATAAGATGCCATTTGTTGACATGATGCACCTCTAACGAGTAGCTCCCCAGTGCTGCATTGGTGCATCATGCTGATCCATTGGGAGTATATCAACCCCGTAGGGTCACCATGATGCTTGAATGTAGCCCTGGCGAGTTATTTGCCAGGGCTGAATTCGTGCATCATAATGACCAATAGCATGATGCATTAAGGCATCATGTCGTCCTTTAAGAGTTAAGTATGGCGTCATGCTTAAAGTTTGTTTATTTGTCTTCATGATGCACCAACAGCATACTGGTGAAACAGCTCAGAAGAACTAGAGCTGCATTGTTTCAGTGCCATACAACACATTTTCTTTGATATTTCAGGTTTTTAGTCTGAATAGGAAGAATAAGAAACGTAAGAAAGACATCTTCGAAGAACATACATGCGTAACCAATTTTACCAACTTTTGTTATATCAATACAGAGAAAAAGAATTGCCTAAAGTGGTGTCATATTTTGTTATAAAATGTAAGTTGGTGGCAAAGAAGAGTCTATAAGTACAGTGTGTCCTTAGTTATGTCAAGCTGTTCAGGCTGTGAGGCACCCCTAGAACAATAGGCAGTCTAGAGGTGTGTATCTGGTCAACTGCACACTAAATTAAAATTGGAAGCCTCCCTGGAAAAAAGTGAGCCCCTCAAACTACTGCTGAGTCTGACAGCAAAGTACTGCCGACTCTGACAGCAAAGTACTGCCGACTCTGACAGCAAAGTACTCCCGACTCTGACCACAAACTACTGCCGACTCTGTCTCTGACAGCAAACCTCTGAATACTCTGATCACAAACTACTGCCGACTCAGACAGCAAACCTCTGAATACTCTGATCACAAACTACTGCCGACTCAGACAGCAAACCTCTGAATACTCTGATCACAAACTACTGCCGACTCAGACAGCAAACTACTACCGACTCTGACCACAAAGTTCTGCAGACTCAGACAGCAAACTACTGCCGACTCTGACCACAAAGTTCTGCAGACTCTGACAGCAAACTACTGCCGACTCAGACAGCAAACTACTACCGACTCTGACCACAAAGTTCTGCAGACTCTGACAGCAAAGTACTGCCGACTCTGACCACAAAGTTCTGCAGACTCTGATCACAAACTACTGCCGACTCTGACAGCAAAGTACTGCCGACTCTGACAGCAAACTACTGCCGACTCAGACAGCAAACTACTACCGACTCTGACCACAAAGTTCTGCAGACTCTGACAGCAAAGTACTGCCGACTCTGACAGCAAAGTACTGCCGACTCTGATCACAAACTACTGCCGACTCTGACCACAAAGTTCTGCAGACTCTGACAGCAAACTACTGCCGACTCTGACAGCAAACTACTGCCGACTCTGACAGCAAACTACTGCCGACTCAGACAGCAAACTACTACCGACTCTGACCACAAAGTTCTGCAGACTCTGACAGCAAAGTACTGCCGACTCTGACCACAAAGTTCTGCAGACCCTGATCACAAACTACTGCCGACTCTGACAGCAAAGTACTGCCGACTCTGACAGCAAACTACTGCCGACTCAGACAGCAAACTACTACCGACTCTGACCACAAAGTTCTGCAGACTCTGACAGCAAAGTACTGCCGACTCTGACAGCAAAGTACTGCCGACTCTGATCACAAACTACTGCCGACTCTGACCACAAACTACTGCCGACTTCGACAGCAAACACAAATCAAAACAACATGGACTGCTAGGTGACGTAGTAACGTTGCTACGTAGCGATGTTGCTTGGTGACGTAGTGGCGTTGCTAAGACTATGACGTCACTGGTGCTGTGACGTCACTGACTGTGACATTCTCCATGCAGAGGTTTAGTCGAGTTGCATTGAACATACTGGTGTATTGGAATGTGTTGGGAGAATGTGAAAATACACACAATTTCGGCCATTTTGTTTCCTCTCAACGTTTTTACTGCATTGTGTAGACATCTGGTGTGGGTCATGGTGATTGGTCTAATTAATTGTTGATTCATCTTTAGGTGAGTGACAGATGATCATAATCTAAGATCATCTTCTATGTTTTTACAGTTTGATGTGAATCATCTTCCTGTAAATCGACCATTGAATCTGCCAATTGAATGCTGCAAATCCCCCATGAATTCCGACCACTGCATAAAGTGCTGGGCGAAGCCTAACATGAAGCTCACCTCGTGAGCTTCATGCTAGGCTTTGCCTAGGCTCACTTTAAAAAAGTAAACTTGTCTCCAGACTCGTCAAAGTGACTATTATAAAATAAATGAGTCAAAAGTTGTCTAACCTATCAGGTTACCATCCCACAAATAGAATCTAGAGCTGGAAAATGTCGGGTTTTGGGCTGGCACATGCCAAGTGGGTCTTCTATCTCCAGCTAGAAGACCCGCTTCTTTGTCACTTAGACAAATCTTTGACTCGTTTATTTTATGACTGTCACTTGGAAGAGTCGGGGGACAAGTTTACTTTTTGAGTGTAGGCCTCCTGTGTCGGGTAAATGAAATAGACACCGGAGAGCTGGAGAATAGAGGGACTGAGTAGTCTAGTTCTACATAGATGAGCAAAGCCCAAACCAGAACCCCAAAGTGCAGTAAATCTACTCTAACACTACATGCTTAAGAACAGCAGACTGCTCAGTGCACTGTGCCCTCTTGTTTTCATCAATATAGGATTAAGTGGAGCCGGAGTGAGTAGCTTACAAGTGCTATACTTACACATCATGTCAACCATACTGGCTCGATACCCTTAATGTTGGCACGACCCATCAACATTGCTTGATGGGGCCATATGTGTTTTTACCTGGGTAAGCTAGTGGTGGGAACCCAGATGGGTGAGCCCAGATTAAAAGTGCCTAGCCCTAGCCCAGATTTAGCACACACTATAAAAATGTAAAATAAATGGTAATTTCTGGAGGGAAATCAGATATCAGTATATTTTGAGATATTTGCGATGTAGTATAATTTTTTTTTTGTGGGCTGAAACATCTGGGCTGACACATCTGGGCTCCCTGCAGGAAAAGAACCACAATTCAGATCTATATCGGCAAGTCCAGCTAGCTCAAGTAAAGCACAACTTACAATTGTTGCATTCAAGCATTATGACAGCTGTACATATATAAGTACAGCCCTGAGGGACCAATGCTGACTTGGGATGTAATGTATCCAGGCAGTGCTGACAATGAGTGGACATGAGGCCTTATTGCATCATATTGTCTGTGCATGGCTAAACCCAGACCCAGAACCCCAGATTAGCAGTAAGTATGTCTGGATGCTGCGTGCCGCGTGTCATTAGTTAGCCACTGCAGCCTGACTCTGACAATAGCCTGGACTCTACTAGGGCGACACAGATACCTGCGAAATGGGGCGATCTTTTTCTATGTTTTGTTTTGCACATTTCACCCCATTTTGCCCTATTTTTGCAGCAGTGTCACCCTGAATGTCGCCCTGTTCCTTGCGATAGTTAGGGCAACACTGCAGCAAAATGAGGCAAAATGTAGTGACCTTTTTTGTTGAACAAGGATTGAAAAGAACGGCATCTTTCGCAGGTATCCGTGGCGCCCGAGCCAATGGTTACAAGCCTGTTTGAGTGTATAACCGTATAAGGACATGCCACAATGCCCAGTGCCCTTTTGTATAATAATGCCTAAATGGGGCTCTGCTGAGACTACTTGCCTTGAGTGCAGTTTGTGCTTCTCAACGGTCCCTCCGGGCTGTACTGTAATTACTCAGAAATGCAGTTGACCAGGCACATAACGCTTCCATAATTTGGAAGGTGATGTACTGATCTACATCCTCCTATCAAGTTTATTCTTAGCAAATATCACATAAAAATCGCAAATATGATTATATGAATGCTAGACAGTGCTGTAACAAAACAGCCCTGAATGCTAGGCTGAGATACCTGTATAAACAGGCCGGATGGGTTTCTCCATGCTGCAACACTAACAACTACCTGGTACTGCATAGCTTCGGCATGCTATCTATTTGAGGAGGGCATCAGCCTTCTAGAGCAGGTATGTTGAGTTTCTAGCAATGAGGCTGCACTCTCATATTATAATGACAAAACAAGCTTCTTTGCATTAAAGATGTATGCCTCTACCCAAGTGGTACGTGTAACTAGATACCTCAATCAGCCTCCTCCCACAAGTCACTCAGATTGCTGTACATCACAGGTTCTGACGTATTAAAGACAGCTTTAATGAGAGCCAAGATTCCTCAGGGATTCCCCCTCAGGGATTCCCCCTCAAGGATTCCCCCTTAGGGATCCCCCCTCAGGGAGTCCCCAGGGATCCCCCTCAGGGATTCCCCTCAGGGATTCCCCTTAGGGATCCCCCTCTGGGATTCCCCCTCAGGGATTCCCCCTCAGGGATTCCCCTCAGGAATTCCCCTCATGGATTCCCCCTCAGGGATTCCCCCTCAGGGATTCCCCCTCAGGGATTCCCCCTCAGGGATTCCCCCTGCAGGATGTGTAATCATTAAGTCTATATGTATAGTGTCTTTGATTACATCAGCTAGATTCTGATTCAGAAACAGTCAGATCCAGTACAAAACAGAGGTTTGCCTAGAGTTGGGACAATCTGGAGGGGATCATGTCTCAGATATCTGACTTTCAGGTGAGTTAAATGACACATCAACCAGTGGGCTGCAGTTGAAAGAGGAACTGAGATGAACCTCAGCAAGGAGCTGGATACAAGAGGGATCGGATAGCAAATTAACCAGAACCGAAACCCCCTAAATGAGGTTAATACGTCATGCTGTGTGTCATTAGTCAGCTGGGCAGGTAACTGCAGTAGTCTGTGTCAGTAGTCACGAACAAATGAGCCTATTCACCCGGGCTGCACTCAGGCATCACAACGACAAAGGGTATGATCAGGTGGAGGACTAGACTAGTGATACAGCCTGCCCCGTTTTTCCAGGCAACCTGTTAATGCAGGCTGCCCAGCCTGGTTTAGCAGGCCGGCAGTCCTTACAGGCAGGGTGTTACTCACACTCACCCAAAACACCAGCCTGCTATAGCAGGCCGGGGTTCAGGCTTTCACACCTCCTCCAAGCAGTGGCAGCTGTTATGCCTGCCCTTATGGTTGTTTCACCAGATTGAATACCAATTCAAACATGTAATTACTCAGAAATGCAGTTGACCAGGCACATAATGCTTCCATTATTTGGAAGGTGATGTACTGATCTACATCCTCCTATTAAGTTTATTCTTAGCAAATATCACATAAAAATCGCAAATATGATTATATGAATGCTAGACAGTGCTGTAACAAAACAGCCCTGAATACTAGGCTGAGCGACTTGTATAAGCAGGCCGGGTGGGTTACCCAGTCTGTAATGTAAATCCAGGCAGTCTTCCACCTGATGATGCACTCATGCTGATGCCTTCCTCACACAGTTACTGCTGCATGTTGTGTGTCGTTAGTTAGCTGGGCAGGCAACTGCAGCAGTCTG
The DNA here is from genome assembly GCA_947462335.1 of Harmothoe impar. Classification (NCBI taxonomy): domain Eukaryota; kingdom Metazoa; phylum Annelida; class Polychaeta; order Phyllodocida; family Polynoidae; genus Harmothoe; species Harmothoe impar. The sequence continues at coordinate 6,616,898 of OX381721.1, read as the reverse complement.
TGACAGCCATCACGACACTGGATGGGTCTATAACCCTTTAAGGGCTGCATAGCTCTTATATACGCTCTGCCCTTTGTCTCCATTGTAGCAGTGGTAAACCTACTCAGCAGGATTATATTCATGCACCATGTATTATGTGTCAATCTGGTAGACCCAACATATAGATTGAATGCTGACAAGGCAAGTTACTCATTGGGGCTGCATTCGGGCTATTAACAGTTAAGTGACCCACAGTGCAATCCCACAGATCAGCCAACATAAACAGTGCACAGGACGCCCGGTAAACCCTTTAAGGACAGATGTTGCTAATAGATTGATTTGTCTTCATGATGCACCGATGCAGCCCGGCCGAGTAACTCACCGTTGCTGCATTGGTGCATCATGTCAACCCTTTCGAAGTCTCTCAACCTGAATGTCGCCCTGAATGTCCCCAGGAACAGGGCGACGTTCTGGACGAAACAGAGCGAAACAGGGCGATCTATTTGAGAACAAAGGGCCTAAAATAATGCCCTGTTTCTCAGGTAGCTGTGTCGCCCCAGTGGAGTCCATGCTTTACAGGGTTAAGTCTACTCTGAGGTATATATGGCCGCATGGTGTGTTGGGAGGCAGTGACAAGTGTGTGTTTAGTGGCTCAGTTGGCCACTAGGTGGCTGTTAGCAGTGTAACAGACTCTGTCATTGCAGCGCCCTGATTGGCTGATTTAGTATCACGTAGCATACTGCAGTGTGTGCGACCCCCTTTAGACCTGTAAGGATAAGATGACACTTTTAAATCAGATTTTTCAGTTCATTTGACCAGTAAGTTCAACATGATACATGAATGCTACACTCATTAGTACTGCTTTCAGAAATAACGTGACCTAAGTTCATAGTATATTAACTCTTCCTTTCCCGATCGCGCATTTATGCGAATTTTTGGCCGATTTTTGGCCAATTTAAAACCATTTATCTCTGGTAATAATTTCCTTCATATGGTTGGCTTGCCAACTTGAGGGACAATCTACCCGATTACCCATATTTAATCAATTTTTCAGGTAAAAATCATCAAAAATGTAGGACAATATAATTTTTTATTGCAAAAACCTGCTTTAGAGAGTTTTTCATGATTTAAAAGATGGTACTAATATTTCCCATTATTTTTGGTGTGATTTTGGTCAAAATATCCGTTGCCATAGCAACAGATATGCTAGAAATAACAATTTTGTGAATTATTGGTTGCCATGGTAACCATATCAGACATGGCCGTGATGACCATTCCACATACAAAATCTGAAAATACCCAACAAAACCTACAATATGGTGTTTATTCTATCTCAATTGATGAAGGGAACCCTGAAATATTACAGTTTGAATATTGGTTCAAGATACACTTTTTTGATATCATTGCTATTTTAATAGAGCCATATCTTGCTTATTTATATAGATATTGAAAACTAGGGTCCCACCCTTTTAAGTCAACATCCTTAGTTAATAGTATCACTACTCCACTTGTATTTTGAATATTCACATGATACCAAAAGTTCTGAAATGCTCATGCCACCATCTATAGTCTGAAAAACACCCAAAAATGGTCTGGGAAATGAAGAGGTAAGCAAAATGCTACTATTAAAGGGTAATGGTCTGGGATGGCCTCCATAACAAACATTAAGGTACGTGAAGTGCATTGCTGCCTGTGCAGACTTCACTGTAAAAAGTAGTTGTTCGTGAACAGCAAAAATGGCTGTAAGTGTACAGTACTTTAGCTGTAAATAATAATACAGCAAATTCTACTGTACATGTACAATTCTGTTACTGTAGATGCAGGTTAGGGTAGTGACTTGTAGATCTACAGTACTTTTCCCTGTAATATGTACAAGAGAGGTCGTGGGATCAATCTTAGGTCTAGCCACCTCTCATCAGGGATCTTTAGCAACAAGGCTGTAGCTCATTTAAAACAGACATGGCAGAGGTAGCTTTTATCCCAATATGACCATTTGTAACACTGGCTCTGTGGCGCAATGGATCAGCACCTGCCTCCAACACCACAGGTAGGGAGTTCTATCCTTGGTGGAGCCACTTCTCTTGTTTCACCTACATCCACCTAAAATTCGTTTTTCCCTCACATGGATGATTAAAAATATCACCAGCACCGGGAGGTGAACCCCAGACCTTTACAAATTATTATTCATCAGTTGAGAAGTAGAGTAGAGATATATCCCAATAGGAATGTTTGAAACACTGGCTCTGTGGCGCAACGGATCAGCGCCCGCCTCCAACACCACAGGTTGTGAGTTCAATCCTTGGTGGAGCCACTTCTCGTGTTTTACCTACATCCACCTAAAATTCGTTTTTCCCTCACATGGATGGTTAAAAATATCACCAGCACTGGGAGGTGAACCCAGGACCTTCAGACTATGATTTACAATCAATTTTGCTGTACAGTAACAGAAGATTCTGCTGTCCCTATACAGTACATAGTGTTGTAAATATACAAAAGCTCACTTGCTGTAGGTCTACAGCACAATCTACTGGAACCATAGTTGCCACCAGTATTTGCTGTACAGGAACACTACTTACTTCTAACAGTGTTCCATTACTGTCGCAGTAGAGGTGAGTTACACGAGGGGAAGGCGAGAGTAGCTAAGTCAGGTGCACACCTCTATGGGCTACTTGGTATCTATAACCCACAATTAACTTGATATAAAGGGATATACATCAGATGGATGTACTGCACCTCAAGGCATCAAGGTGTTAAATCTGCACTAGGGGGGCTTCCATAAAGTATGAACGCACCAAGGGGGGGGGGGTTGGGGGGTCTATTTTCTGAAAATCGTACAAGAACTTTAAGGGGGGCATGGGAGGGTTAATTCCAGGAGAAAATGTGGGTACATACTTTAAGGAAGCCCCCCTACTATAAACCTGTCATGCAAGCCTAGTGTTTTACATTGCTATGCCCTTTGTAGGGGACCAAAATATGTTGACTCCCTCACACGAAAATCCACCAACCCCCACCTGTTGTTAAAAAATGACTCCCTTACCATGCAAGGGTGTTATCCATGGTTGTATAATCCATTTTCCATTGAGCCATTGAGAGTTAAAGTCCCAGGCATAGGAGACAGAGCAGAGCTAAAACTAAACTCCTCTTCTAAGCAATTTTAGTCTTTACTGTATTTTTTAATATATTTGCGAAATATTGGTTAATTATTGCTTTGACAAAATTAGCATAAGAGAGGGTAACAGGGGCTACTAATTATCCACCATAAGTTGACAGAAGCCTTTAACAGTTTCCTATACACTGTTGCAATAGAGGTACATTTAAATAAGTATGAAGATCAGAGTCTTTTTTCTTCATTGCTTTGAGTTTGATTTGATAAAGACATAATTACATCAAAAAGAGAAAGAGCTACATATTTCGAAATTGATTCCTTTTGAAACAGTCCTAGGACCCACAGCCCTTTTTCCTGAAGTCAACACAAGCTGAGAATCTGAATGTCAAGGTGAACAAAGACACGAACATCAGGAGTAATAATATCGTTTTTATTAATTTCAGTAAGCCATCTTTAACTTAATGAATCATGCCAATCAGTTGTTCACCGAGCGTAACTTCAAGTAACCGGCGGCCATTATACAAGCATGTACGAAGGGCGTCTCTCTGACACTGACATATTTTGAATGTTGATATAGGTGTAAATAACATAATACCGTCCTTTTCTTAAAGCTATGTACAGAGCATATATATATATACACATATTCATGTTGCACATGGAAATAAAGGCTGTTTGTATCCTCGACATTGAATAATGAATAGGTTAACCCTAATGTCTTTTTTGTGTAAAATAATATTTGTCAAAATGATGCATCAATGCAGTACTTCTGCATTTATGTATCATGCAAACTGTTTATAGTAGATATGACACAAGTGATTTGCTTTATAAGTGTTAAAGCCAGGGACATGGTAATTGCCCAATGCACCAGCTACAGATAATTACCATGCTCAAAACCATTGCCTGCAGAAGGTGGAGAAATTCCACCGAAGCGTCGCAACAACTATTATTTGCTCTCCTATTCATTGATGCTACATCAAACCCAAGTAAACTTTTGCCAACTCTTCTGTGCACAACTTGTTTGGTTTTGTGTGATAAATCATCCATCTAGATTCATTCTCCAAGGCATATAACACTTATATATGCAGCTACTCACAGGTATGACCTACACTCACAGTAGGAGAGGTGACCATGGGACCATATACAGATACACCCTAGTCTCTGAGTGTCACACACTCAGACCCGCCCACCCGTGTCCCCATGCCGAGCAGGGTCTGACTCAGTGCCTTATCAGCGCTGGGGACGACGTTGGCTAAGCAGTACTGTTTCCCAACATGTATTGGTGTATACCACCAGCATAACATAACATCTGCTGGAGAGTGCCACGCATGGACACTGACTGTACCAGGTACACTCACCAAGCATATACTTTGTCATGGTTATGCTTGGAGAGTGTAGGTCCGCGCGGCTGCACCTTCCCAGTCTGTATTATACAGAGACGGGGGCCGAGTCTAGATACACCGTTGATGTTATATACAGTGATGCCATTGTTGTCTCAGCAAACTGTAGTGTAAGAGAATTTATTGACTAACAAAAGGCCCATAAAGGGTTAATTCTCTCCTGTACAGAAAGTAAGTACATATCTCTGGGTTCAGAAGGAAGAAGGAAATGACACATACACACAGCAGTCGAGGCATTCCAGGGCACTTGTTTATTTATTGGCACGGGCGTGCGGATGGGCTTTAACTTGAGAGAAAAGCTACAATGTAAGTTTTGTTTGAGGACATTTACTTGTTAAAAGCTCATAGTCTTGGTCATTTTGGTTGAGAATTGAATGTAGGAAAATGAGGATGGCAACTAAATCATTTCTTAGGTGACTTCAAGCGTTGAGAACAGGACAATTTTTAGCGCAATTTCATTATGCTAGGAGCATCTGGATTGATAATTGGACTATTGCTTGGGAGATATAGGTGAACAATTATTGATTGAGCCGTGATTTAAGTTGGCAAATGCTAAAATGCAATTGTTTGAAAACTAGCATATTTTTAGGAGGATTTTGTTTAATACCAATACTAGTGCAATTTATGTTAAGCACTGGACTGTTGCTAGGGGGATTCAGGTTTACTACCAAGCCGTTGCTAGGGGGATTTTGCTTATTATTTGACTGTTGCTAGGGGATTTTGGTTGATATTAAGACAGCTGCTATATTTTTGTTGATGATTGGAGCGTTGTTATGGTATTTAGACAACACAACCAGTGCCAGTTGAGGACAATGCCATCTACATAAAAGGAGGCATGCATGGTGTACAATGTGTAAGTAAGGCTAGAGAGCAAATGTCCATGACTAAAGAGAAAGAGTAGAGGCATTGTAATAAGTGAGCCGGGGTCTATACCAAACATCTGCCTTACTTTATACACTCCAGCTGCGAAAGCTCCGTCCATTGAACATTGACCATGTGGGAGTTCTTTTATAACCACAGTATAAATTGGCACCGGTCCACCAATCATAAGCTACTCTTCACACATAACTTCCCTTTGAATGATAGTAACCATGCGGTTGAACTCTCAGCCAATGAGATTCCTCACAGTATTCACTCCGAGTGACAGAAATGGGGCTACATGTAAGCATCATGACATCTCATTGTTTATCATGGCACGCAAAAAATAAAAGATGGCCGACACACTGTAGAGGCAGCCTAAATCCTATAGGTCGGCGGGAGTCTGGTACTTGCCTAAATCTTGTTAGATCCAAGATGGCTGCACGCACCTCAAGGGCTAAATTGATTGTCTGCTTCATTGCATCCCTTTTAGGGACAAAGTCACTTCTGCACTTTACTCACTTCTATCACAGAAACACTGCTTGTTCTTCTGTACAACAATTCATACCAGCTGGCTTTATAGAGGAGCATTAGCAGCGAGCTATATACCGACTGAAATAATCCAACCCGAAACAGGTTATAATCCACTGGTTCACGCATTTATAATTATTCCAGCATAAACCAGAATAATAGTGAGATAAATATATACATAGTATTAATAATAGCAATGGCTTTTGCATGCACTCTTTGGACTGTGAGGACTTCACTAATTAATGGCAACTAACCAAGGGTGAAGTGTTGAATGAGGGGAGCCTTGCGAGCAATGATCTGTCCCCTTCTTTGTGTAAATAGAAGAAAGCTGAATAATACTAAGCGTAAACAGTAAGTCTCACACTTTGCTTGACTCCACCTTTTTGCAGGTTTTGACCCCATTGGTCTGTTGTCCCTTGCCCTCCTTAAGTCGACTGTACTGAGCATCCTCCTGCTTTTTGTCCTTCACACATCGGCCACAGAACAGGGCCATAAACTGGTCCCTGAATATTGTGTTGAACATGAGGTAGAGGATGAAGTTCATAGCAGCGTTAACACCTAGGAGCATATCCGTGATCTCCCGGACGCCTTTTACGAGGTAATTCCCCGACTCGACATACCCCAGGTTAAAGAAAGCGGACATGACTGCATCTGGGATGATGCACACCAGGAAGAAAACAATAACAATGCACAACATGATGGTGATTTTGTTCTTGGACGCCATCTTTTTGTTTGCTCGCGTCTTGCGGAGTGCATTTATGATGAATCCGTTCATGACAACGAGCACAAACAACGGAATAATAGATCGTAAGAGACTCTGCAGCCAGTTATAGGCCACCACAAAGGTCTCGTCCTTCCAGAGTGCAGTCAGGCGGACGTCCAGCACTGTTGTGTTCACTCCGTTCTCTAATACTATTTCCTCGACCGTGTGATAGCGCAGCGCAGAGGGCACAGCCACCGCTGTCATCACGAAGTAGCAGATGGCACTGATGACCTTAGCCCGGTAGATGGTGGTGAGTGTCTTTGACTTTATCGGGTGGCACACCAATATGTACCGCTCTACAGCCACGGACACAGTCAGCCATGATGAGACGCACACCGACATGTTGAAGATGAAGTGAGCGTAAGGGTACAGGTACCCAAAGGCCTTATTTCCTGCCGCGGGATCTGTCTCAAAGAGTAAGATCGTCAGGAAATACAACGAGTCATTCACCAACTTTATGATATCTGAAACAGCCAATGCCGTCAAGTACACATTAGTCGATGTCTGCATGGGTTTCTGGGCAAGCACAATCAATATGAAGATATTCCCAAGCAATCCATACGCACAGATAATCGGGTAGCATATCAACCCGGTGACAAACTGGGCCGTCTTGTAAAAGTCATGAAATGCTTGGCTCTCCTCAGCCGCACCCATGAAGGTACAGTTACCGGTACCATTGCCAGTACCATTGCTGCAGCCTACCGCATCCAGGGTCCAGTTAGCCAGGGTCGTGGTCAGGTTGGAGCCGTATACCGGGCTCACTGTGGTCACATCCATCATGGTTTGAAGCAACATGGCCTGCTGAGACTCAAATAAGTTGGAAGAACTCAGCTCTGATGGAGCGTGGTGGATGCCCAAGGTAGCGGTGATGTTAGGTGGAGTGGTGCTATTCAGGATACCAGATAGGGATGTCATGTCCAGGGATGGCCGCATGAATGGGATGGATCACCTGAAAGTAGAAAAGGGACATGTGGTTAGAAGCATGATACATTGATTTCTGTGATGATAAGAGATCTATGAAAGGAAGTGTGGTCTTTGATATGATTCAAAAGATCATATGTTTTTCAGATAAATCCAACATTACATGAACCTTCTGTTTTAAGCAGATTTAAGCAAACACTTAAGTTGATTAGAGACCTTCTTCCAGCAATTCGAAGCAACTTTAATCTAGGAAAGTTTAAAATTGCTTCCAGCTGTCTAAGCCATTGATCAACTTTATCTTTTGCTTAAAGCTGCTTAAATCAGATGTCTCATGCAATGCAAGTTCACCTGCGTTTTTCTTGTGGTTTCTTTCATTATCAGGTGATAGACTAGGAGGATTCACTTCATCTAAAAGACTTAGACCTATGCTTATTGTTTCCAGTGTAGGGGACTCGAATCCCACTCAGATCATTATTATGTAAGTCGCCTGTAAGTATTAGTTCTTGGCCTATATATAGAGGGCGCCAGCGATAGTGAGGGGGCGCTGCAATAGGGATAGGGGTGGATATATAAGGCAGAGTGGCCCAGGTGGAAGACAGACCTGACAGGGTCTCGTACCGAATAGAACCGTCCTTAGAACCGATAATAAACCTCTCTTTCGCATCCAGAAAATTCTAAGAACCTTCCGAGTTTTCTGAATGATATATCTTTTTAAGGTATCATCACAGTATACTAAAAAGAAATTGTAGAAATTTATAAAATGACTATTCATGGATTATTCATGTGCAACTTGAGCTTTTATCTTCAACTATAACGCATGCCCAGTAAACAAGAGAAAGGTCATACAATGTTTCTCTCTAGCTCCTCATTGTGGCAAAATGCTATCCCAGTAAACAAAAAACGTTATACAACATTTTGTAACGTTATTTAACTAACTCACTATGGCATAAAAGGGCCCTCCAAAAGCCAAGATTTTGCGTTTGCATTGGAAACAATACGCTAAGGCAGAGCTCCTCCAGAAAGAACCGGCAGTCCTAATGATATAACATTAAAACATTTAATTTTACGTAAAATAATGTATTTCTGTTAGCTGCGTATATCATAAAGGGATGAATGTACAAGAAAATATATTTCTATCCAACAACAGACATGGAATTGGTACAAACTGTGGTTAATCTCGACTGTACGGATACAGACTTGCAAAGTCCCACATGGAGATATTTGCTTTGCTTTAAATAATAAATTGGCTGTATTAGGATCTACTCTGTGGACAGTTGTGAAGGAAAACATGTGCACATTGCTGGCACCTAAGAGGAGAAGGCCAAGGTGGGATTTAACCTTAGAGAGTGAAAGCAGGCAGCCAGGGAGGGTTAGGAGCTGAGAGATTTGAATATAAATTGCCAGTTAGGGTTTGAAGGATTGAGTAAAGTAGGTATTTTACCGAAGCCAATACAAAGCAGCCCAATTCAAGCAGCTTAAATTTGTCAATTCCTAAGCAGTCATTTGGATTTTAACAAGGTTCCCCTAAGAAACTGCATTTGAATTGTCAGTGCATGTATATCTTTGTAAGTAATGACCACCTAGGGAAATTAAAAAGTCAAATGATGCTTCCTGATAAATTTCTCGCTGCATAATTCTGAGATCAGACCCTCCCAGAATCACATTGGTCTTATAGTTGTTGGTCGGATGGAGGACTTATTCTGCCTGCTCCTATCCCATATATGTGTTTGGCACAAACACATAGATAGATAATCATCAAGAATGATTAAAATGTATCTTTTCATGTAAGTTTTAAAAATAATCGGCAACCATCTTGATTTCCATTTCATATTAAAATCACACGTATGGATTCCATTAGATGTCTTAACCTGGGGTATTATTATGCTTGCTTTCTGTATAAACTTAGGGAGTGGACAATTTTTAACAAGGGGGGTCAGTGGATTGGGGGGGGGGCGGAAACATTTGAATCCCTTGAAAGGGGGGGACCGAAAATATTTCGACCCCTCTTGAATGAGGGGACCTACAAAATTGCACCCCTATTTAGCAAAAAAGCCCACGCGTTACTATAGGTTGAAGGGGTCGACTATGCTCAATTTCAACTTGCTTGAGCCGCACAAAAATCCACCAACCCCCCCCCCCCACCTGATGTTAAAAAATGACCACTTCCTCACTCCACAAACAGCCCTTTATTTTACAGCAGTTTTTATTGAAATTCTGTTTTTTGCTAAGAAAAGTGAGTTTACAGGAAATAGAGGATATTCAAACAAAAACACCAAGGAATTCTAAGAAATTTGATAAGTATTATATTACATTAAAACATAGGCTTGTCGTGACTGTGTTACTAATTTAATAAAGCTCTAAACTATGGTGTCGAGAGCTGCATACCCCTCACTATACACTGTTTCCAGGGGCACTGGTATGGTATCTAAATAATTTGTCCTCATGATTCCCCCTATGGGAGAGTCTAGCTCGATCACCACATGTAAACACGGGGGAAATACAATGTTACCAGATCCCAAATAGGCATCCCAAAGGTCCATTCATTTACATATCTGTATAACGTTACATATTCTATCGAGCTGAGTGAACGTGTAAACAAGGTTACTGAATGGATGCTGAATATCCCTTTAACCCTTTATTGAGGATGGATGTCACTAAAATGCACCAATGCAGACTCGGCGAGTTACTCGCGGGTGCTGCATTGGTGCATAGGGTCGGCATGATGCATGAATGCAGCCCTGGCAAGTTACTCACCAGGGCTGCATGCATGCATCATGACGACCAAGGTATGATGCATAAATTCACCATGCCATCCTTAAAGGGTTAAGGCACCAAATATAGGGCCATTTGACTCATCATAGCAACAATCGTGCATCACCTACAAAAAGACCAGGAGGCAAATGATGACTTGACAAAACCATTAAGATACATGCACCCTACGCTGGTGAGTAACTCACTGTTAGTACTGGATTTGTAGATCATGCCCCCCTTTTGCAAATTTATCAAACCAATATCTAGAGTCGGCAAGATGCTTGAATGCAGCAGTGGTGAGTCCCTCACCTAGGCTGCAATCATGACAATAAAGAGCAGGGCATTAAAGCAGTACACTGAAAAAATAAACTCGTCTCCAGAATCGTCTAAGTAACTGTCATAAAATAAACGAGTCAAAAGTTATCTAACCTATCAGGTTACCATCCCACAAATAGGATCTGGAGCTGGCAAATGCCAGGTTTTGGGCTGGCACATGCCAAGTGGGTCTTCTATCTCCAGCTAAAAGACCCACTTCCTTGTCACTTAGACGAGTTTTTGACTCGTTTATGTTATGATCGTCACTTTGAAGAGTCTGGAGACAAGTTTACTTTTTGAGTGTATGCAGCCCTTAAAGGGTTAACTACCCGTATCCTGACAGGCAGTGGAAACACAAGGTGACTATGTGACCCCGGGCGGTCGGTGGTGGATGTGGGCGGGAGGTATTCTGCTTTTATCTGAGTTCTCCTGTCTCTGTACACTATTCCTGCTTCCCATGTGTTCGTGACAGCCTCACACACGCAGCGCTCTGTGTTGTCACATCATGTCGTGAGATAAGGACCAAAGAAGGGGTCTCTAACAAGGGCATATTGATCGTATATCTGTACCAAAGAAGGGAAGATCTTAAGACTGTGTCTCACGAATTAAGGCCAATGTTTTTGTCTGACCTGGTACTGTCTCTGACTAGGTGCTGTCTCTGACCAGGTGCCGTCAGGTGCAGTCCTGGTGAGCAATTGAGTAGATTCAAACTTCATGACGACACAATTTAGTGGTATCTACATGCGTACAGTCCGTCCACATTGGTGGTTATCGTGAATACCCGCAACACATTCACAATACAATAACAAGAGTTTCCCGCTCCCATGCGAACTTCTGAGAAGCCAACCTGCTGCAGTGTGTCTCTATGAGTGAGGTTTATTGCTGGTCATAGTCAAGTCTCCAATAGGCAGAGGTAACACTGCACAAAAATTGAGATATAGAGATATACATTTACTTTCTCTCATGACAACCCCATCAAACCTCAGTATAACCCATGCCAACTTAGGTCTTGAAGTTGTATGAAATGTACTAAAGCTTTATACTGCAACAACTTGGGTGGGGAAGTTGTCATGGAATACACTGAAGCTTTATACCATGGCATCTTATACTACATGTTTAATAGGTTTGCCTTTTGTGACTATAACATGTGTGCATTATGAACCCATAATATTTATATCATCATAGAACATGAATAAGGAATGGGGGCTTTAAGGATTATGTAAATGTCAACTATGGCTTTTTTGGAGGATATTGATGCAGACATGCAGTGATGTAGGTGGTAGCCATTGGTGGAGTAGTGTTCAGTGGGTGAGGGCTGGGTTAGGGCTACTCTCGTTCCCAAATCCTTCCGAAGGAAGGCTCTGGTGACAGCTGGTAAGATCTTGAACTTGGGATTTTGCTGGGTTTGGGCAATCCCTGCTGGTAGCTTGGAACCAGTGGACAGGAACCAGAATGTATTATGGTAGTTTTACCTGTATTCCCCATCACACTTTCCGGTTTCATTTCTAGTTCCTGTTCGCTGGTTCCAAGCTAACTACAGGGACTGCCTAAACCCAGCAAAATCCAAGTTCAAGGCCATACTGGCTGTCTCCAGAGCCTTCCTTTAGAAGGATTTGGCAACAAGAGTAGGTTAGGGCCTGTGGGTAGGAGGGGGGACCACAGGCCAAATGAGAGTCTTCTGGTAGAGATGGTCTGCAGTGGGTTGGTAGTATTAGGGTAAAAGCCTGAGACTCCTTTGGAACGGTCATAGGGGCATGTAAACTCAGACCAGGCATACAGCAGAAACATCTACTGGCCCTACACAACACTACAGGTCAGAAGCTATGTGCCTAGATGACCGTACTGCACGAGTGTCAGGCCTTTACCCTAAAACTACCAACCCCCTGCCAACCATCTCTACCAGAAGGCTCTCATTCAGCCTTCGGGGGTACTTGTCTCAAGTCTCATTATATAGCATTGCTGACCATGTGGAGCAGGTTTCTATAGCAACCTGATGCTACCTCAATCTTAATGAACCCAGGCGCCTTGACTCCTATCTGCTGTCCCATCTCCTCCTCCCCCTACTCTCAGGGACCCATGCGCCACCTACTGGCCTATATTAATAACACTACAGCACCCACCATACCGGAACTACTTTCATCACAACACTTGCAGGCGATGAGACTCTGGTTTCCTGAGGTCAAGATGGTGCTAGCTTAACCCTTTAATGATGGATGCTGCTAAAAGATGACATTTGTCATCATGATGCACTAATGCAGCCCCAGCGAGTAACTCCCGATGAGTAACTTGGCGGTGCTACATTGGTTATATTCCTGATGAAATCACAATAAATTTTCTCATATAAGTATAAATAAATCTAGATCTAAAATCTTGACTTAAATGATTAAACTACACCCAAAGTCGGACACTTCATGGCAGAGATGATACTGGAGTCGGACACATGTCATTTCATTGGCTTGAATGGTATGCTTGACAGTTAATGCAATATGTGATATTATGTTTTTGAAACAGTTGTTTTCTATCTATAGATCCCCAAAAATATAATATTGATCCCAATCAGATGAACTGTTCGTTCAACATTTAGTCATATGTGCACGTAGCTACGGCTATCTAACTGACCTAGGTATTCAACACATTATATTAATGTTTATAATGGACCACAGTTACATGTGTATATTAATTATGTAACTCAAAACCAGTGGTGGTGGTGGTGGTGGTAAGATTTTAAGGCAGCCTGGTGATCGTAACCGTTGAGTGGCTAACCAGACTGGAAGGACCTTCTTGGGGCGTTCGCTCCAGGTCCAGGAACCAATGGTGTCCGACTTAAGGTACACTGATATTCCTAGGCTCCCTATACGCCCAACCTCTCAGTCACTAGTGCCAAACCTAGTTAGTCATTTTTTGGCTCCCTATACGACTAATCTAGGTCAGTTATTATTGTCAGGTTGGTCAGTACTGACCAACCAACCTTAGTCTTTTTATTTCCAGGGGGAGCCACTGAGTGGTCATGACAGGTGGCCCCAACTAGTGGTATACAAATAAAACACACCAATGATGAACCTAGGTAAGCCACTACTGACTGACCCCTCGGTCATTTTTGAATATAACTTTGCCATGATGACTCACACTCATATGACCAACCTAGGATAGTCTGTACTGACTAACCCTTTCAATCTATGGATTTTCAGTGTAGCTGTCCGAGTCAGGGTGCCTTTACCCTATGTGGCAGAGGGTGGGAGGACGGCAAGTGAGGAGTGTGGCAATGCTTTATCCCTTAAATACTATGGCCGCACCCATACAGAGAGATATGTGGCTCAAGTGGCGCCACCTACTCTCACAGAATGGCTGTGTGAGTGGTGCAGTGCAGAGGTAATAAAAAGAAACAGTCACATGGAATACCTCTGCCACAGGCCAGGTACCCAAAAAAAGTAGTCCAGCGGCCAAACTTGATAACCCGTTGAGAAAGGCCAATACATGAGTGGTGCAATCCAAACAGCACAGGCTAGTATACTGACCTTTGACTATTTCCTTGAGGAAAAACGCAGTTTGAAACATTGTACTGCAAGTATACTTGTCTCCAAGATGACATGTGATAATGGCTGATGATAGCAGATAGAAATGCATAGGATAAGGGTGAAAATAATTAGTTACATGACACATTAATAGGTAAACATGAGTATGAATCTGGTGCTTGGTGCAGAGAGTAATCATGTGTGAGTGTTTGTCGTGATTAGCCTCTGCATAGGAGATTGGTGTAGGTGGTAACTATGATTGAAGGCATGCTGCGTAGGCAGATGTCGAGCGGCGCGTGGTAGTGGACAGCAGACGAGTGGTCATCTCTGTCCCCTACTACCCTGTTCTACCTCCAACACTCTGCTGAAGGATAACAATAATGGTGGCAGGTGGTGTGGTTGGGAGGGGTGAGGGATGGGTATGTAGGTAGGTAAGTAGGTAGGTAGGCGAGTGGTGGTGTAAGTAGTCACCAATAGGATGGCATGTGGAGGTGGGCGGTGAGAGGGTAGTAACTAAGGGGTAGGGGGTAGGTAGGTAGGTAGATAGGTAGGCTGGGGGGATAGGTATGTATATATATGTATGTATGTATATTCTTTCATTTATACTGAAAACACATAGTCATGAATGTTTGCATGAAATTCTTTGGCTCCCTATACGACCAACGTAAGTAATTCAATATTATCAGGTAAGTCAGTACGGACCATCTCACCTCAGCCATTCCTTTTGAATAACAACTGAGTAAGGAGTGGTCATTAAAATAAAAGGGGGGTGCATTTTGGGGGCGACAAACAAATTTGGACCCCATGAAGAGGGGGACCAAATATTTTGAACCCCTCTTGAGGGGGGGACCAAAAAAATTACACTGGTTTTCCGCGGAAAAGCCCGCACATTACTAAAGCTCAAAGGGGTCGGTCGCACTCGATGAGGGGAGGTGTGGGGTTAGGTGAGTGGTTGCTGAGGGCTGAGTAGGAAGGTGGCGACCTGATGAATTCCTCATCTGGAGCTGCTCCCTTCAGTTGGCTTACGGCATGCCCCTGGTTGCCACACAGACTCCCACCTGGTTCTCCAACCCTTTAATGGCAGCATAATGCCTCAATCTATTATGCAGTCCACTGTTTTTTAACTTTTCAGTGCTAAATTCAAGCATGGCCCGACCTTTACGGGGTCCCGATGGCACGGTAATATGCACCGATGCAGCGGGGGAAAGTAAGTCATTAAACAATAATACTAGAGTAAGGACATGATTTGATATAAGGCCACGAGCCATATCATGCCGTCCTTATTGGGTTAGCGGTAGTCTAATAAAGTGTAGCTGCGGTCGTCAAGCAAGGCCCCTTAGGACTGGCACAGTGCCATAATTCAGGGTCACACGCATGGGGCACCCTTATTATCACCCATATGTGACTGGTATGGCTCCTGGAGGACTGGTGGTGGACTCTGGGGGCAACAGGAGGCGACTGGAGGAGGCTAGAGGAGGTGGGCAGGTAATTTGCCCTTTAACCCTTTAAGGACAGCATGTCGCTAAAAGATGACATGCATCATCACGATACACCAATGCAGGCTAGTGGGTAACTTGCCGCTGCTGAATTGCACTGCATTAATCTTGTCATTTAAGCAAAAACTGGACTGCTTCAACTCACACTTCAAGCATCGTTAATTTCAATAAATGCCACTTAAAGCCACTAAAATGTCATTATGATTTTTCCGGGGAATTAACATAGAATTTACTGAACTTAAAGCTGCTTAAACAGTGACTTTAAGCAGTAACTTCTTTGCTTAAATGACAATGTTCATGCTGTGTTGGTGTATCATGCCAACCCTTCAGGGTGTATGACCCTCCTATGGTTGGCATGGTACTTGAATGCAGGTGGGGGATGTAATTAGACATGGAACAGTGAGTGGTATTGAGTAATTACCCCTTTACACACTAAATGCTATCCTTGGGGTTATTCCCTTTTGCATTTATGAAGCCTCAGGTGTGGTGAGATATGTTGGTGTATTATGCAGACTCACTTTGTGTATACTGTCCGGAGGTCATACACTGCATGAATGTCGGCATTTAAGCGAAAACCAGAGTGCTAAAAGTCACACTTTCAGCATCTTTAGTTTCAGTAAATACCACTTAAAGCCGCTTAAATATCATTATGACCTTTCCGGGGAATTTACATAGAAATGGTGACTTTAAGCAGTAAATGCTTTGCTTAAATGCCAATGTTCATGCAGTAATAATATGGAAGAATTGTAATTCACACTAAAGAAAAGAGTGTCAATTAATCAGCGTTTTATCCAATTTGTATCTATTCTTTTTTATGAATTACAATGGACATTTAACTCCTTTTGGTCGTCTGCAAAATCTCCATATATCTTCCTCAAACGAGTCAAATGAATATCATGTGGTCAGGCATTATTGATATAACCAATCATGTATGCATATACGTGTGTATATCATAATATATGTTCATCTGTATAAAGTTTAATTTGCCTAAAATATTGCACTAGTTGAAGCAGGGCAGAATATTACTATAGCAACTAAAAATGTTACCATACAAATATGCAAATTTGTAATGGAACACTGTAGACTGAACAGGCCATCCTCAGATTTCAGATGTTCAAGCCAGTCTTTGCGAAAACTTTTTCAACCCCCACACACTCAGAAAAGTCAGCGTCATTGTCGCTAAAACCACTCTAACATGAAAGTCAGGCAGTGCAGTCCGGCCCTGCACATTCTCAATGTTACAGGATTGGCTGCATTTCTGAAGGACTGGATGGCCAGATATATATGTATGACAATTTATGCATGTTAAGTACAAAATGGTATTATCCACTTAAAACACATTATATTTGTAATCATTTATGGCCAAATCAAGATAAATACATAGTACTACACAGTATATTGACAAACACATTTCAGCTTTAGAAACCCTACTTAATTCTTTTAGTTCAGAAAATCCTAACATGTGACTGGACATTTGATCCTGCTATACTTATGAATCTGCTGGACCACTGCCATTTTAGGTGGACATTGCCACTGTCCTGCATGTTTTGGCAAAGACTGTAAGCTCTAGCACAGCATGCTCCGGTCCGTGCTCATCCTGCACACACACAGAAAAGTGAGAGTCATTGTCGCTAAAACTACCCTGACCTGAGAGTCAGGCACTGAGGTGAGGGTAGTTTTAGCGACAATGACTCTCACTTTTCTGAGGGTGCAAGTACAGTTTAGGCAAAATGAATACCGTACCTTTGGTCAGTTAAGACATATTTGTACCACAACAGTAATATTCTGAGTGGGGCAAGAACAGATACTCATGACTTTATATACACACAGAGAAGAAGTAGAATCACTGTAACTCCCAAATAAGAGTCCAGCCCCGAGCACTGAGGTAACTCTCCCCACAACTCTAAAGTGACTCCCAATCATTAGGGAGTATTAGAATAGGAGTCATTATAGAGTTATTTTAGAGTCCTGCTAATGTTAAGGAGTCACGTTGGAGTCCTGGGGAGAGTTACCTCAGTGATCAAGTCGGGAGTCACAGTGATTCTACTTCTTTTCTTTGTGTAGCATCTTGTGGGGTTCACTATACTCTTGCTTTTGTCAGCTAGCTATATAGGCTACTGTCTGAAACAATCTTGTAGCCCTAACAAGAGTTGATTTAGTAGCGGTTCACTAGGTTCAAACAGCGTTGTTGATTATCCCTCCCTCCAAAGCAAACTAGTTCCTCTTTGTCCATCCTAGATTTACTATTCTTTTATGTGGAATTAATTAAATCCAAAACAATTCAGCACATCAAACAACTAGCTGGTTAGTCATTTGAAATTTGGATTCCTTGTTGGTACGGTGATTTTCTCTCACAGACACATCATAAAAGGGGGATTATAGACCTTGGTGTGAGTACAATAGTACATATTTCCAGCCCCATCTTGAGAAGTATGAATATTCTGGCTACCTCTCAAATGACCCAACATTTTTGTATGATCCACTTTGTTATTGTATTCCTGACTAAAAGGTATGTGATATCTTTGCCACCCCCCTCCCCCCGTCCCTTCCACTAGTCCTCAGAGGTCGGTACTGTCAGTTAAGGCGCTAGAAGCTTTCTGAGAATTACAAACAGCAAGTATTTATAATACTGTCATGAGGGACGTCATATCGGCGTGAAGATACACAAACACTGTTCCCAGTGAAACCATCCCCTCCCCTGGTCTGCATACCTGTATGCCTCACAAATGATCAATAGTATCTGACACATATATAGACAAAGGTTCACAAGTTTTAGTCTGTTGGCTGGGTTATTTCAAGAGCTAGATGTGAGGCCGTATTTCACGAGGCCAAAGGCCGAGTGAAATGCAGCCTGACATCTAACAAGTGAAATAACCCAATCAACAGACTAAAACGAGTGTGCCTTTGTGTTTATTTTTTATGTTTTTCGATTCAAATTAAATTATTTATAGGGGGTAGGGCCTAATTTAGCTGAAATAACTCTTTCCTACACCGTTCAAATGTAAACAAACCGCCATCTTGATGATGTCACAGGGCCGTGAAATACGGACATGGGTTATTTCACGGGGGGTGTGCAATACAGCGCTCTTTGGTTAAATCAATGGCACTGCAGTATTTCATAACAAATAAATATGTGATAGTTGTAAGATACTGCCTATCCCATGTCAGGGCAGCGAACCTCATGTAAAGCCTAGGGGAGTGAGAGTCAAAGTATCCTTGGATTTTGACACAGACCATCAGGGGTATCCAAGGACCTCAGCCACAATGCTCGTGTGTATGGGCTTCTATGTATCACACCCCTCTTGATTACACCAGCAGCATTCAATGTTAAAAAGTCTTGCTTGTCAGTTTGGAGATCTCACCTTTGCTAATCCTGGATAGATATATAACATTTAAGATGATAGTATATACCAGACACTACACAGAGTTTGCGAAAACTTTTTCATCCCACAGGACATTCGGTCCTGCAAATTCTCAATGTTGCAGGACCGGCTACATTTTTACAGGACCGGATAGCCACATATCTGACAATTTATGTACTTTTAAGTATACTTTTTTTTTGTCCATTGAAAACACATTTCATTTGTAAACATCAATGGCTATATCAGGATAAATACATAGATTTACACAGTATATTGAGAAACATATTTCAGGTTTAGACACTCACCTAAATTATTTTAGTTCAAAAAAGCCCAACACGTGACTGGACATTCGGTCCTGCTACACTTGTCAATCTGGTGGACCAGTGGCATTTTAGGAGGACATTGCCACTGTCCTGCATGTTTTCGCAAAGACTGCCTACATCAAGTCAAATTTGCAATACTTCTAGAGGCTGAGCGACCCTTCACTTGTCCACCTTATGCTCTGAGCCTGGCAGCCTCCTCAGCTCACATTTATATCTGATACACAGAGAAAAGAAGTTTAATCACGGTGACTCACGAATGAGAGTCTGGACTCGATCACTGAGGTAACTCTCTCCAGGACTCTAAAGTGACTCCCAATCGTTACGGAGTCTTTGAACAGGAGTCCTTATAAAGTTATGATAATGTTAGGAAGTCACTTTAGAGTTCTGGGGAGAGTAACTTCAGTAATCAAATTGGGAGTCACAGTGATTCTACTTCTTTTCTTTGTGTAGTCACCATTTTATTTTCTTGAAACCTGATTTCTATGCTGTACACTGTGGTGAGAACCAAGCTCTATTTATTGCCCTTATGTATTGCTTTTTCTCTCCTGCTTTAAGGAGGCACTTCCCATATAAAGGTCCCAGAAGGTGGCAGGTTTTTACATCTCCTGTTTCATGGCAGTGCTGTGACTAATTCTGCACACCAGAACTGCATAACCATAAAAGTCTTTCTCCGCATCTCCACACCAACCGATAACCATTTACTGGTAGCATAATATTTTATGCCAACTATCTTTAATGCAGCTGTCATACTCCATGAAGACTGCCCTGATGAGTCATATCAAGTACAGGCTGCATTCATACATCTCTAAGATAATGCATTGTGGAACGGTCAGCAGAAGACCTGAACACAGCACCAGCGAGTTACTCACCAGCAAGGCATTGGTGTTTCATAATGACAAATGAACATTGCACCATTAGACCTGATGGCTGTGTCTCACAAACTTGGGCCAATGTTTTTGTCTCTGACCGGGTGCCATCTCTGACTGGTCTTTATAGAAACTGGTTACATAGGTCAGATGATGATAAACGTGGACAACAAATTACTACTTTAAAGAGTTTTAACATCCATTTACCTTTTCAGCCAAATTCAATCTACACCTGCCCTTAACAAACCGTTTCCATTCAGGCCAGTCAGAGATGGCACCGAGTCAAAGATGGCACCCAGTCAGAGATGGCACGCAGTCAGAGATGGCACCCAGTCAGAGATGGCACCCAGTCAGAGATAGCAGCTGGTGTACAACCACTATCTGTGTCATAACCGCTATCTGTGTCAATAACATATAGAGGTCAACCATCCAACCGCTATCTGTGTCAAAAAAACGCTAACTGTAGTAACCATCGAACCGCTCTCTGTAGTAATGACCGCTATCTGTGTCAAAATCTTCTACACTGTGTTTTATGGTCTATAGGCACATCCAACCTCTATCAGTGTCAATAAACGCTATCTGTGTCATATCAGCAATTTCTATCAAAGACTCGTACCAAGCATGTATACACCAATTATCATGGGGGGGGGGGGGCATTATCTAACAGGGGGCAGCAAATTCGGATCCCTTGAGGGAGGGTGTAGACTGAAAAAAAGTGGATCACTATTGGAGTGTGTGAGGCCAGACAATTTTGCCATGCCCACACTAAAATTCGGAGGCCCCCATAATTTAATTCCAAGTATGCTTGATACAGATAGTGGTGTTATTGGTAGAGCAACCGCTATCTGTGTCAAAGTTATAAAATATACACGGGAGTACTATGGCCACTATACCCTGCCCTAGCCTGATGTCCTGCCCTAAAATTGACCTACACCTGTGCACTGAGAATATATTGACCTTACCTGACCTTTCCTGCATTTCCTGGCTAGCCTACCCTACCCAATACAGATATCGGTGTTACTACAGATAGTGGTTGCTAGAGTAACCGCTATCTGTGTCAAGGCTATAAAATGTTTAAAAGTTCTATGTAACCTTTTTTTTAACTTTTATAACCAAAGAACTGATGTCAACAATAACAAATAGGACTATTTGACACTTTTCTCGCAGAATTGGCCATTTTCAGGAGAATTGCATCTTCTATGAGTTTTTACCGTTTTCCCAAATATTTACTTTTTTCAGGGACATTCGCAATTTTTCTCTCCGAATTGAATATTTTCGGGAAAGTCGACTTCTTTGCAATTCCCCCCCCCCCCGCAAATTCAGCCATTTACACGGAAATTTGTCTTTTTTAAGATTTTACATTTTAGTGGCTGCACAGCAACCATTTTCTGGAATTTTGTATTTTTACCATGTCCTTTTTGCACTTTCCATGTTCTTTTACTCGGTTCTCCCCAAATTATATTGACTTTTTCAGAATTTGGCAGTTTTGCTCCGGAAATTGGCCATTTTTACCAAAAGTTGATGTTTTCTAAAAATTTTACCTTTTTTCTCCCAAAATTGGTCACTTTTAGGGAAATTTACATTTTCATGTATTTTTCTCCATTTTCTTGCAAATTTGGCCATTTTGAAGAAAGTTAACTTTTTTAAGATTCTTTTTTCATTTTTCAAGTTTTCTTTCAGATCTGGCAATCCTAGGCTTCTGTCCCAAACTCCCTACAGTTATTACACATCCACAAACCCAATGTGTTACAAAGTCATTACCAAACCATTTTTGACACACTTAGTGTAAGAAGAAATATCAGATATGCTTGACACAGATAACACCTTGTTGATACACTTAATTTGACACATATAGCATTTTTTTGACACAGACAGCGGTTGGATGGTCGACCCCTATATGTTATTGACACATATAGCGGTTATCCCAGTAAACACAGTTACGTTATTTAACGTTCAATGAACGTTATTTCTATGTCTGAATTACGTACCTTTGCTACGTTAAATAACGTCCAAATGTAAGGGTTACTTTACGTTATTAAACCTGATTGAACGTTGATAAACGTATATAAACGTGATGTGAACGTTATTTCTTGGTTTATATACGTAACTTACGTAAATCTAACCCCTACATAGATGAATTAAAACCCAAAGAATATTATAGAAACACTATTAGTTTTGTACCAATATAATTCTTGGTCGTTTTTTTTTAACCTTCAAAATGTATATAAAGGACATAGTAGTTCTATTTCAAAAATACCATAATTCAATTAATAGCTTTTTTTATTTGTTACTTACGTTTATCCCACACAAACATGAGTAGAAATATTGCCACCTCTGAGAAGGGAACCCCAGACCCTTTGCTATGAATATCACTGCTCTAGCTACTGAGCTAAGCAGGCTTGTGTGTTTGATCAACGTCAGGAGGCCTCCTAAGGATGAGCTACATCTGCATTGATAGAAACTATGATAGTTGCTGAAGGTACCTTATGATATGCTTTTCTAGAGGTCGCTAAATGAGGGTCCTTTAGCAAAGCCAACGTACCTCAATAAACAGAGGCGCAAGTCCCTACTGGTGACACTGGTAACAGACCTACATTAGGTCTGTGGTAAAAGTTACATCAGATTTGCTAAAGGTCCCTATCAACAGACCACAGATTGGCAGTTAGTATTACTGCCTTGACCATGTACACTCACAGGCCCGGTTAGCTCAGATGGTAGAGCAGTAGACTTCAAATCCAATGGTTGAGAGTTCCCTCCTCAGAGCTGGCAGGACTCACAAACTAAATGCAGAATGTTTTTTTTCTAATTTCTGGACAGAAATGTAAATGGGATCATGTGGTTTCGAATCCAGTAACCAGCAGTTCCTTTTTTAATTTAGGGGCCTGAACATGTCCTATTGCTCTGCCACATGAGAGAGTTTGATAGACAGATTCAGGGAAGTCGCAGATCTGTTCAGATCCCTGTTATAATACATTTTCAAGAGGGTTCGAACCCACATAATAAAATTTCATAACGTTATTTAACGTGTAAATAACGTTTAATTGCCCTGAAAATAACGTTCATATAATGTATATATACGTTAAATAACGTTTGATTACGTTCAATAACGTAAAGCAACCCTTACATTTGGACGTTATAATTACGTAGTGAAATTACGTTTGAAGAACGTAGGTGTGTTTACTGGGATGACACAGATAGTGGTTGTACACCTGGTCAGAGACGGAAAACATTGGCCAAAGTTCGTGGGACACAGCCTGATGCTGTCCTTACAGGGTCTTTACTGTACAGTCGTAACTTAGCGCCGTGAGTTCTTCAACTTGGCTGGCAGATAAACAATTAGTCAAACCCAAGTCAGACACTCATAAAAGATCGTGTTTCATTGCTTAAGGAATATCTCACAGCCCTTGTACCCCAGGCTCTTATATATACAAGACTGGCGCTTTTTCTCAACTGGCCCTTTATCATAATAATACAGTACCGTAAAACCTCATGTATAAGCCTAACTCGCATATATAAGTCGCACCCTTAACTTTGACCGATAATATAAGTCTCAGAGGGTGTCTGAAAATTGTTAATTTGGTTCTGTGGTATATACTTAGAAAAACTCTCATATAAGCCGCCTATATATAGGCATGTTTGGTGAAAGCTGAGTGCTGACTTGC
Source organism: Harmothoe impar (assembly GCA_947462335.1). Classification (NCBI taxonomy): domain Eukaryota; kingdom Metazoa; phylum Annelida; class Polychaeta; order Phyllodocida; family Polynoidae; genus Harmothoe; species Harmothoe impar. The sequence continues at coordinate 6,593,056 of OX381721.1, read as the reverse complement.
GTACAAGCCGCAGCTTATATGTGAGTTGTTGTTGAGTAGGCGTGTGGCGTGTGGCGTGCAGTGTGCAAACTGAACATCCATAGATTGTAAGGGTTAGTTAGTACAGACTATCCTAGGTACATCATATGTGTGTTAGTCACAATGGCAAAGTTATATTCAAAAATGACTGAGGGCTCAGTCGGTAGTGGCTAGGCTAGGTTCATCATTGGTGTGTTGTATTTGTATACCACTAGTTGGGGCCACCTGTAAGATACCTTGATCACCACTCAGTGGCTCCCCCTGGAAATTCAATGACTGAAGTGGGTTGGTCAGTACTGACCAACCTGACGATAATAACTTACCTAGCTTAGTTGTATAGGGAGCAGAAATATGAATAACTAAGTTAGGCACTAGTGCCTGAGAGATTGGTCGTATAGGGAGCCTAGGAATATCAGTGTGGCGGGAGGTGTGTTGCGGGAGTTGGGAGGTAGCATTGTTTTAGCTCTTGTGTCTAATCATGGAACCTCCCACCTGCCGCCTCACGCTGCTTTTATGTCTCCTGGGAGGCGTTACATAACAGCATCAACTTGTGTCATAAACCCAAGAGGCTGCTATTGATTGCAGCAGGAAGACTCATAATCCGGTAAGGTTTTAATGTACTGTGCAATAATAGTGCAGGATCAAAATTTCTAAATGGTTCTCATAGAAAGGTGTGCAGCCTTGAGAGGAAGAGCCTGCAAACAAAATCTCAAGCTGAGCTCGTGCCATTTTTGTTTCATTATTATAGAATTCCCGAACATTTCTTCACATTTATTTGTATCATATTCTGTGTTATTTCTTGCAGTGAAACTTGAGAGAGAGAGCTATTTGCATGAGTAAAACTCAAAATTTATAAACACCACTGTTTAGAACGTGATTAGGGCAAGTCTGGTGTGTAGATTCTAATGGACGCCAAGGTATATTTTCTAATGCCACCTAGACATGAACTTGTTGCCTTGTCATCAGATATTATCTGATTAGGTAGTGGCCTTTGATTTGAAAAAAGGAATTCTGTGCCATCAGTTTCCATCACGGCAGATTCAAATTCGTCATGTTGTAACAACCCTAATCAAAGTCCCAAAACAACTCTACTCAAAAGCTCTTTGACATTTTCATTTCAACCAGTATTTCAGGTAATTTCTATGAAAGCCACACTGGGGCTTCACAGAGTGGATTGGAACTATTATGATGAAAGCCAAGACAATCATTATTTGACCACTTAAAGATGGTATTTTTTGTTTTTATCATGACCCAATGAAGCTCAGTCATTCCACGTTGATGCATCGTGTGGACCCTTTGGTAGTTTAAGCCAGGCCTTCATCTATGTACCATTGGTCAGCCAAAGCACATGGTGTAATAAAGTACTGTAATGCCCTTAAAAGTTTTATTTTACTTCTAGGATGAGAATTGTAAAAAAATACTTAAGTCAAGAGAGATTGATGCAAATTTGGGGGTGGACATCCAGGGATTTAGTATATTGAAGAAATTGCCGTTAAGGAAGTCCTTACCAGATTTAATCATTATGCCAAGAATTTAAGCAAATGCACTGGGATAAGTCTATACACTATGAGCAGCACTAGTCTACATACTCTCGTTCCCAAATCTTTCTGAAGGAAGGCTCTGGTAACAACCAAATGAACTTGACCTTGGGATTTTGCTGGTTCTTGGCAACCCCTGTTGGTAGCCCGGAACAATTGGACAGGAACAGGAAATGGAACTAGGAAGTTTGATGGTAAAATACAGTAAAACTACCATCATACATTCTGGTAACAGCCAAAGACCTTGAACTTGAGATTTTGCTGGGTCTGGGCAACCCTTGCGGGTAGCCTGGAACCAGTGGACAGGATTTGGAAACGAGAGTATAGTCTACACAGAGTAAGAAGAATAGAATCACTGTGACTCCCGACTTAATGACTGAGGTAACTCTCAACAGGACTCTAAAGTGACTCCCTAACAATAGCAGGACTCTATAGTAACTCTATAATGACTCCTATGCTAAGACTAATGATTGGGAGTCACTTTAGATTCATGGGGAGAGTTACCTCCCATTTGGGAGTCTTTGTTTGTTTGTGTGTGTAGTTTAACGTCCCACTGACAATGCAGGTGAGACATTTAGGAGTCACAGTGATTCTACTTGTTTTCTCTGTGTAACACGTCCCGGTTCCCTCTGACCCGTTCCCCTTCGTGCACGGCGATTACCATGTTTTCACCTAGAACTGCTACAATAAATGTCAACATTGACACCAGGCTCGGCTAACTCGTTAACGCCAGCATCGTACCTGGTTAAAGTCTATAGCCATGATGCGTGACTCATTGAATGCAACATTGGTAATTGCCAGCGGGTCATCTTGGCTATTTTCTTGTATCATACCAACCCTACAAGATCAGTAAACTCCCTAATGGTTTCACATGAATGCAGTCCTGGAGGGAAGACACACTAACGCTGGATTCATGCATATATAACAACAAAGGACGTAGCACATTAAAGCGCTATGCGACACTTATAGCGGTAATCACCAGTAAGCAGGTTTTTGTACATGGTAAATGTCAACTAGTTGAGCTTCTTCTTCCTCTACCACGGAGTCCCGTTGTCAGGCGTATAAGGTGGCCGGTACACGGCTACAGCTGTGGTGTTTTTCTCAGAGGTGCTTAACCCTTTATGAACTGCATAGCACTTTAATGTGCTACGCACTTTATCATTAATATACATGAATGCAGCCCTGGTGAGGCGTTGCAATAATGCTTCAAGCAGACCCTATTGGGCTGATTCACTCCCAAAGCATCAGTACGGTTATCCTTCCTTGCAGCAAGTAACTCACTTTGGTGCATTATGATAAGAAATGTTGCTTCAATAAGACGACATGTCACCCTTGGAGGGTTAACTCCCCCCCCCCCTTCCAACCTTCACCCTCTGACAATAAAGGTTGTAGAAGTGCATTAAAACTGCATCATCTGCATGTTGAAGGGTAATACAAAAATGGCAATTTCCGTCCGGGACGGAACACAACGATTTGCCACAGTTTTTCTTTACCAGTTTCCTTGAGGGAGACCTATTTTTATTCTGATTAAATTTCTCTGGTGCCGCCTTTATTGTCGGAATGCCCACACTTCCTGCCCCCCAGCAGGCCCACCTTAAAACGCCTTCCTGTGCGACAAAACAGAACAATTTCCACTCGGCCAAGAAGACGACAGGGCAGTGTTCTCCGATGGTGGGGGTGGGGTAGGGGGTGGGGTAGGGTGGGGTTTTGTACATACCACGACCTGTCTCAGCAGTATTACAATGCCCTGAAGTGAGTCTACAGTTAAAGGAAAAAAGTCCCAGACACCTGTATAATAGGACTTTGACCTCCACTGAATGAACATTGACATTTAAGCAAGGCATTTACTGCTTGAAGTCACTATTTTAGCAGCTTTAAGTTAAGCAAATTCTATGTAAATTCCCAAGAAAAGTCATAATGACATTTTAGCCGCTTTAAGTGGCATATACTGAAAATAAAGATGCTTAGAGTGTGAGTTTAAGCAGTCCGGTTTTTGCTTAAATGCCAACATTAATGCAGTGATCCTTACAAAAACAAAGCCCCACCTACATTATATAACGTCGTCATTCAACTCTTACTTAACCCATTAAGGATGGCATGTCCCTAAATAATCGTCCTCATGATGCACCAATGCAGCCCTAATGACAGGCTACCAGGCTTCATTGGTGCAGACCCTCCGGGAATGTTTCAACCCATACGGTCTGCATGATGCTTGAAATATAGCACTGGAGAGTTAATAACCAAGGCTTCATTCACACACCATTTGGATAAATGTACATACCATTTGGATAAATGTATACCTTGAGCTGGATCTGTCATCCCTACCTGTTTATCCAGCAAACAATTATATCAATTTTTAATTTCAGAGTATGAAATGTCTATTGCTCTAGCAATGTAAGCTTTATGTAAAGTCCTAAAATGTCAACCTTGACAAGAGTTCTTTCAACCAGAATGATCTGTTTTTCTGCAAAGTTTTAATTAGGATACAAATATATGTAGACGTTGATGTGAACAGAGATGCCTTGAAATGGATACTATACAAACTTTCTAATGTTTTTTTAATTAACGTGCAATGTGGTGCGCCTTCTATGGGCATGATGCATGAATGCCACGATGGTGAGAAACTCACCAGTACTGCAATAATGCATCATGCCACACCGGCAGGAGTGTATCAAACTTGTGGCGTTGTAGGGTTGCATAAATGCAGTTTAGGCAAGCTGCTCAATTATACAACATTCTCTCAACATGCCGATATAAAAGGGCGTATTGAAGCATTATGCTGCCCTTTAAGGTTAGGCGTAGGAATATCAACTCACATTGCCTGCGTCCAGTGTGGATGCCCTTATAAGGAGCTTCTGTATGGAGGCATGCAGCATCCACCCACCTCTCTATTCAGTAACAAAAGGTGGCAACACGCATCTAGATCAATCACATCTCTGTACGGATACAGCCATGTGTAACCACCGGTAAATAATTTATATGAAGCTGTATCAGAATTCTGTATCTTACTCAGGTTCGGTTCTAATGTACTCTGTGGTTAAGTGTGGTTGGTGAATATGCCCCTTTAAGTTGGATTTAGGTCTAGACCAAGCATCTGCTTGGAGAGTGACGGAACTGAGATTTGAACTGCACAGAGAGGCCTTCTGATGTCTCCCCTGGTGCAGAATGCGACCACTCCACACAAGTACTTTAGATGATTCAGGGTAACTTGATTCTATGTTGTAATGTGAGTCCAGGAAATATGAGCGACATACGGGCAATAAGCGGGGGTTGTCCTTTACCTGTGTGGACATTATAACGATTACTTCTACAGCCCACACACTGGTATGTATAGCAGATATCCAGTCAGTGGCAATGTCCTCCTAAAACACCACTGGTCCAGCAGATTTACACGTGTAGCAGGACTGAATGTCCAGTCACATGTCAGACTTTTCTGAACTAAAAGAATTTAGCTGGTCTCTAAACCTGAAATATGTTTGTTAATATAAGTGAAAAATCGATGTATTTATCTGATTTCGACATAGATGATTACAAATAAATTGTATTTTCAAAGGACAAAAATATTTTATACTTAAAGTACATAAATTAGTGGCTCTCCTGTCCTTCAAAAATGTAGCCAGTCCTGCAACATCAAAAATTTGCAGGACCGAATGTCCTGTGGAATAAAAAAGTTTTAGCAAAGACTGGATATCCATGCTTGGTATGCATCAAGGTATATGTTGTCCCAGCTTGTAAACAAAATCATTAGTTGTTGTAATGTATCTAAGATATACTGTATATAATGATGGATTATTCATCTCGGAGTCACATGAAAATGTCACAATAAACTTCGCGAGACCATACAAACTCAACCACTAGTGTTAGAGATGTATCAAAAAGTGTTCCAAGGTGCCAATATATATATACATTTCAGTATACTAAACTTATTTGAACATATTAAAGGGGCATTCTCACCACTCTAAGTATAGAAACATTGCACTTATTAATTCTTACCACATAGCAGACTAGAACAGTACTAGAATTATGAGTGGGAAACGCTCGGTGAGAATGCCACTTTAAGAACTTCCAGTTTTCCCCTTCCTCAGCTCCCAACCTGCATAACCCAGGAGTTTGTGCCATATATGTTGTATATATTCTATTTTTGGGCCCCCTCAGCCACGACCCACCTCAACAACAGCCGTTTTTATCCATTTAAGGGAGTGCACATTTTTCAACAACAAGGAGAGTTGTTTTCCCTCCTCCCCCAACAAGAGGCCAACATCTCTTTTCCCCTTCCCCACACAGGTCAACATTTGGCATGCACTTTGGCCCTCTAAGCATAGAAACTCTAATGATTATTGGCTAAAACAATTCAAGTAAAGGAGTCGAGGTGTTACCCCTGTCCAAACCCACCACCCCAGCCTGTTGTTAAGGGTAATTCTGACAAACTAGTGGCGGCACCCTGTGGAGATGTTCAGAACCTTTAGGAATTCACTCCCCCTGGTGAGAGCTTGTTTAGGGCTAATTTTTGAATATTTTTAAAAGTTTCCTCAAGAGAGCTTCGAACCCTCGACCTTTAGATTAAGAGGAAGACACCCAAATGACTAAGTTACCCAGGCAAGTGTCAACATGGTCTATTGTTGAGATCATGAATGGTTCACAGCAGTAGTATTGTATGTATCGGAACGGGACTATAGTTAAGTACTGTTTATTACTCAATCGACCTGCAGCCAATCAGAGGCCTCCCTTTTGGCGGGAAATTCAAAAGCAGCCAATGAGAGGCCTCCCTTTTGGCGGGAAATTCAAATAGGTCACGTGACCAGAAGTGACCTACTTCCGGTCACGTGACCTTTGGGCGGGAAATTCAAATAGGTCACGTGACCGGAAGTGACCTACTTAAGAGGGTCACGTGACCACCATGTTGGCGGGAAATTCAAATAGGTCACGTGACGGGAAGTGACCTACTTAAGGGGGTCACGTGACTACTAGGTTGGCTTTCAAAATAAGTCACTTGAGATTTTGATGGATAAATAAATTTAAAAAAAGAAAAAAAAAGCAAGCTGAAAAAGCTTGCTAAAAAATAATTTAAAAATGCGGCTCTTTTTTTCTAGGAGGGGGGGAGAGGGGCACTCTGGGGGGCACTCTTTAAGATGCATGGGGGGGGGGAGGGGGGGAGGGGGGGAGGGGCAGGGTTTTTTAAGAGTGAGACTCGCTTCTCTGCCCTCTCTAAAAGAGAGGGCAGAGAGGCGAGTCTACTTACAATGAAAGGTATCATGATCGCGTTTATGATGATGTGCATCATGATGTGACTATCTTACAACTTTATAGACAATAAGCAAGACATGGGCGTACTTACACGGGCTATTTGTAAACTAATGAATGTGACTTCCTCGTTAAAATCGGTATCTACAACTCTTTTAAGCTTAAGGCTTTTTCTTGAGTTTATTCTTTTGTTCAATTTCGGGCCCACCTCAAAAGAGGAATAGGCCCTCTGTAGCACTTGTCGCTTGCTCATCAATCAGAGCCGGGGTGTAGAAGGCCCCTGCCCTGTCGGGTACGAGATAGATCGACCTCTGGTACGTTTTTGGTTAGTTTGGAGCTCTCAGTCGACTGTCTTATCCACCTTAAAAAAAACAGACTTTCGGTGTCTCATGATAAAACTGGTGCCTTATACTAAGTGCTGGATTACTTTCTCATTTTTTTAGTGTTCTATCCGATGCTTATTTAATTTTTGCACTGATAAAAACGGTTAGCTTGTACAAACACGTGGTCTATTTAAGTGTTAAGTGTAGAAAATGAACAGAACAGTGCACAGAAAATAGAGCTACCGACTACATTTCGCCCAGTCACTCAGCGGAGAACAAAAGAACTAATGACGTAGTGTACCCGCTATTCCGACACCGTTATACTTTTCCCGCGTGCGACATGAAGCCTTGGGGTGGGTACTGGCTGTTTTGGTTGTAGGTACCGAAACATAAAAAACTACAGCCAGCCCAATGTCATGGTGAGACAGCTCTCTTATTTTTACCTTGAGTAGCGTCCGTAGGGCCTATGACAAAACCTAGTCCCGTACACTGAGCAGCTTGAGGTCTGAAGGCTCATACAGAAAAATGTGTGGGTGTGTGGGTGTGTGGGTGTGTGGGTTGCTTTACGCCTTAGTTAACAGCTATGGTCATTTCAAGAGCGGTGATGGTGATCGAATCTATTGGCCCTTTTACCGAGACAAGGGTTCTTTTACATCCCACACTACATAGCAGAGAGACGTCTAGCAGCCCCTAGAGGCCCCGCAGGGGGCTCGAGAGGTGCCGTGGAGAAGAGCAGATATCCACGAGAGGCCACACCAACAACCAAATTATATCTTTATCCCGCGAGAAAAGGAGATAAGGGTCAAGGTTATGAACCATCAGAAGATTTTAGAGTAAATTAAGTTATGAGATATTAATATAATGTACATATCTAGGGCCCGATATAGGGCCTCTGCAGATCCCCCTTCAGGGCCCCGATCCATGAGGCCTTAGAAACGGAGCTGGGTCATGTAACCAAGGGAGATCAGCAGTTGTTGATGTCGGCGCTGCCGATAACGCTGGTTAAATGACCGTTTTACTCATGTTTAGAGTCAGAATAGCTTGAGTATTACTTGAATATCGAAGAGTAGAGGTCAAATTACCCCAGACAAGATGTTTCCATCTAGAAATTCTCGACAGTATTTCCGAAAATTGCAAATATTGGTCCCAGTCCCACGGGGCCCCATACCGAGTATTAAAAGTTTGAGATGCAACTTTCATTCATGCTGTTGACCAATCAGGGCGCCCTGTTTTTACGACCTTGACTACATAGTAAAAGTGATTGACAACGTCAGATATCACTTGACGACGTCAAATATCGATCTGATATTTGATCCCTTGATATTTGATTCAAAACCCACATCGAGTGGGATAAAGCCTTTTATCATCTTTTGATTGTGAGGCATACACTTTTCTTACACACAACAGCTGTCATCTATCAAGGGGCTCTGGATAGGGGGTCCCCATGTCGAATGTCGATCTTAGAAAATGACCATGTCACATGGCAATGTCACTTAATAATGTTCATATCCCATGTCGATTTTAAGAAATGTTCATGTCACCTGGCACTAGGATTTTTTGGGCCTCATGTCACTTGTCATTAGACCTCATGTCGTTTGTCGATTATAAGAAATGGTCATGTCACCATATCGAATTTAGCGGTCCACACCCATTATCAAGTGTCAGGACATGTCGGCTGCTTGAACACGTAGTCTGTCATCACCCTTCGTTTCTGTGCCTTATCTAAACAGGCAATTAGTGGCCGCTAGCCGAGAGTACCTCCCTGGTCCCCTCTCCCGAATCTGCTAGACGTCTCACTGATAGGAGTGTGTGGGTGTGTGGGTCTGTGTGTGTCTGTTCGGTCTGTGTGTGCACGCGTCTTGCACTCTAGTCTTGCGGACCACTGTTAAGCCTGTGGTTGGAGAGCGCGACATAGCCGCCCGCTACACTCTCCAAACAGAGGTCCGCAAGACTGGGCCGGATCGCGCTCTTGCTTAAAGGTGCACCTCAACTCAGTGCGCCTTTAACAGCCGCCCCTAATAGGTGAAGTTCTTGACGCGGCACAGCGCCTCCCACCAGTAGCCAATCAGCGCGCCGAACGCCGGACACACCTCCACTGTGTGAGCCTCTAAGTAGGTCACACGAATCATACTAAGATGCCGAGGTCTTCTGTCGGTTCGTCGCGGTGGCCGTGAGTGATCGCACGGTCGCCAAAATTCACTGCCTAGATTGGCAGAGGGGGGGGCTGATTACCCCCCGTCGGATGAATTGCGGCGAAACCATAATCAATTTTTCGCTGTTTTAGATAAAAGAGATCCAGAGCTATCCGCTCGTCCAAGAATTATTTTTCTATCAGCCCGGGATCACCCTCAAATTAAGGCCTAAAGTCCAAAAACCCAAAATTTTTTCCCTATGGGATTTCAGTGTCTAAGCGTTTTTTGCGGCCCTAAGGAGCAGCTCACGGGTTCGAACCTTGTAAACGCTTTGACGCGCTTTCGTCGCCTTAGGCGACGTGGCTAGACGTCTTGACTAAAACTTAGTGAGGGTTCGAACCCGGAACGTCCGTATTAGACGCCTAATTTCTACTAGCCCCGAAAACGAGAGTATCATATCTATATAGGTCAACCATGTTAGCCTTGGTTTAAGTGCGTGCAGAACCGTGTATTGTGCATTTATGCAGCATACAGATATGGAGACAGGCTGCTACAGTGTCAAATTGATCGGCATTGAATGTAACTGGACATGAAGAAGGCTATTTTTACTTAGTTTTCTAAAAAAAAAAAAAAAGAGGATAGTTCTCGGTACTACTATAATACTAATAGTGTCACTAAGGGAGAAAATGTAGGGGCACCGTAATTGAGAATTTCTTATTCATGTCGCATGTCGATTTTTAAGAATGCTAGTGTCACATGTCACTTAAATGGTCTAATGACACAGATAGCACTAAACCTATAGACCTACCCCCCGTCCCCTTAGTCTTTCTATACTGAATCCGGGACTTGCCGGCGAGGTCGACAAAGGACTTACCTAAGGCCAAACAAAAAAAAAGTTGTGTTCAGGTAACCCGACCGACCCTATCATTTTGCCCCGACCCTAATCTTTTTTTTTAGATTTTTTTTAGATTTTTTTTAGACTTTTCCTGATCTAGGTTATCACCAAAGGGGAAAGGAGTACCTAATGACCTTCAACTAGCCTATTTGTCATCATTTGAAAGATAAGAAGGGAGGAAATCCTTTCTATGACAAAAACAGTGCTGATAATGGCTTAATTAGACAGATATTGGTCCTACATTATCAAATAACAACTCTATACAATTGTGATTCTCCCATACAACTCATCTCAAAACCCTAAAAAAAAATCCTAAAAAAAAAATCGACCGACCTACCCTATTTTTTTTTGGACCATGTTACCTGAACACGGATTATTTTTTTGTTTGGCCCAATGAGCTCACAGCTAGACTAGATACCTCATGTTTTGGATTGGAGAAATCAGCAGAGCAATAAAAAGCGCGGTGAGGCTAGTGTGGCCCCTGTGAGTTGTAAAATTGGTGCTAAATGTGGTAACCAGGCGGATGCTGAGTTCATTGATATTGTCCGTTAATGATACTTAAGGTGGGTGTTGTCTAAAGTTTTAATTGATATTACCAATGTGGCCAATAATGACTTCACAGTTGGGGCCCTCGCCCGCAGGTCCCAGATTCAGGGTATTCTTTGTTTATTGTGTGGCCCCTAAAGAGGGGCCGACTAACTCTTTAGAGTTAGTTAGATGCTGCCACTGTGCTATGCAACAGCAGCTATTAATTACGCTTCATGTTGGGCGGCATGGATCACTTGATGGGTGATACCTCAAAGCTCAAACACGGCAGAGCCGTGTGTGGCATGCGAGGACCAGTGGGTCAGGGGTGATCCGTTGCAAACAGAATGCTGATCCGTGTGAGGTTCTGACTTTCTATAGTTTTTTATAAAGCCTTAGATATGGTGTGGTATTTTTCATCTCGCTATAGTTTAGTTGGTATTTAAGGAAACCGCCTCATTTCTATCAGAAATACACAATATTGAATTGTTTTTTATATTTTAATATATTAGAAGCGCGCTTTGTTGCCTATGTAGCTCATTATGCGTTGAAATGTTCGCGAGCATCGTAGGAATGTACAAAACCCCTATTGTGGCACCATCTGACGAAAGAGCGGAGAACTATACTAGCGCGTTTCGTTATTCACATCTTTTGACAGGGACTTGGTTGGTGGCTTTACGCCCTAATTAACAGCTGAAGTCATTTCAAGGGGGGTGATAGTGATCGAATCTATGGATACCTGAAGGTGGAAAGCACACACCCTACACTTTTACCGAGGCAATGGTGGTGCTGCTCAAAGGGTGTGGCGAGCTAGACTGGAGGATGTAATAACTAAGCAGCAGAAGGACCAAAAAGACAATCTCGTAGTAGTAGGTCTACTTAGATCTTGAGTAGCCGCCCTTGTGGTTATAATTACCTAGACTAGTTGGCTCTGCCAGCCTGGTCAAGTGAAAATTGGTAAGGAGACTATGAACTAAGCTAACATCTCATAAGTATTAGTTACCACCCCCTCACACCCGTTTAACAACGGATTCAGGGTCTAATTATGGAGACCCTAGAGTAAGATTAACAATATATCCCAATGTCTGTAGTAGACATTTACGACATGCAACCTGCCCCCTAGAAGGGATAGATCTGACCACAAGTCCGCAATATGGGACTCCCCCTCTGAGAGTATCAAGGTTTGCGTATAGTCTCTTGCAGGTTAATCTGTTATCTACCCCTTTGTCGACTTCGCCAAAATCCTGGGAGATTCACTTTAAACCTAAGGTCTACCCTTTTTATTCTTTGTTTATTGTGTGGCCCCTAAAGAGGGGCCGCGGTGTTGATTAATTACACCACATGTTAAGCAACATGAGATCAAACCTTCCTCAAAAGCGACAAGGCTCAGAGTCCTGTTGGACGGGAACCCTGTGTGGCATTTCAAGACGAATGGTTGAGTGATCTGTTGCAGATGCCGTTCCGTGAGAAGTTCTGACTTTATATAGCTTTTATATCGCTTTAGATATGGTGTAGTATTTTCAATCTCACTATAGTTTAGTTGATATTTCAAAGAATCTGCCTCATTCTATCAGAAATACACAGCGTTGACATGTTTCTTATATTTAATATATTAGAAGTGTGCTTTGTTGCTTATTATAGGTCATTATGCGTTTAAAATGTTCGCGAGTATCGTGGAAATGTACAAAAACCCTATTGTGGCGTCATCTGACGAAAAGAGCGGAGAACTACACTAGAGCATGTAATGGCCAGACCAGCAGGCGGCAGCAGAGTGGTCAAAAGACAATCTCGTAGTAGTAGGTCTACTTGCATGTTGAGTAGCCACCCTTGTGGTTGTAATTACCTAGCCTAGTTGACCCTGCTGGCCTGGTCAAGTGAAATTAGTAAGGAGGCCCCCCCATTAACGCGCTCCACAGTCTTTAGACAGTTAAGACTATAGTCAAGACTGGAGAATTTAGCGAGACGTCCCTCTGGGAGGTCATAATCCTCAATGTTAGGTGTTAGCTCATTAACATCAGATACCATATTAACAAACCATTTAAAATGTTCATTTTAATAGCAACTCACCCTATTCTGACAAAATCCTATTAGCAGGTAACCTCTGTGTAAACCATACTGCAAACATCTGCTACTTCCAGCGTCTGCCTCGTGACTGATAGTGTACAACAAGACGAAGTGGGCAGAGATTAGAAAAAATGAGGCTCTTTATATAGCCGAGAGAGCAGCTAATCTGGATGTTCAAAGCTTGTTTTCACCTAGAGCTCCAACCCTCTTCCAGAGAGAGTCAAATCGCTTTTCACCTGAACCCTTCCACCCCTAATCCATCAGCATGAAAAGAGAATTAACGAGTGTAACGTGCGCTACATGTATATGGGATTATAGCTGGTGAAGAGATAAAGCCGAGTCACCTGTGTATACAAAGACTACAGGGGGTGATTAACGACAGGTGTGACGCGCCAGCCCGTGAACGGATTAAGCCAAAAAAAAAGAAAAAAAAAGGTATGTTTCAGGTAACATGGGCAGAAAGACTGGGGTCGGTAGGTCGGATTTTTATTTTATTTTATTTTATTTTTTTAACATGAAAGTACTAGCCATCCTCCGTGGAAATTCTAAAAATGACCCAAAAAGTATAAAAATATGAAATTTTCTTCAAACTTGCTTAAAAAAAAACGTAGGGTCGACCCTGTTTTGCTAGGGTCGGTCAGGTGACCTGAAACAATCCTTTTTTTTTATTTGGCCTTATCTTTCAAGCTGACGCTTAAATTCAACTAGCCACCCGCCGTCCACACCACTCACTGCGACAAGAGGAGGTGCTGTTGTTTTACACTTGAGTCGCTTACCACATGGACTCTACCTCACAGACAGACACGCGCCCCCTGTAGCTTTTTTTTTGTTTTTTTTTGTATACACACGCTAATCTCATAACCCCCTTATCCGTTATACAGGTAACCAGTATTCTCTTTTAAAATAGCTGCCAGTCAGCTTAGCTCTAGAAGCAAGAAGGCGTGTATAGGTGCCTTATAAGTCGGCAGGGGGTAAATACTAGTGAAAAAAGGAAGGCAGGTGTGCAGGTAGCTTTTCTAACAGACACGTGCGTGCACTAAGCTGCTTAAGTCTAAACCCTCCCGCAGTAGTCAGGTGGCATGTGAAAACTTACTTAACTGATCTCTTACATTGAGTAGAGTCTCTGTGCTGAGAGAGCCTTTTCAGCCGTTTAAGAGGATTAACTAGGACAGGGTACATAAGGAGTGAAACGCCGAATAGCGGCTACTCAGTCTCGTGCAGCACAAGCAGCAGCATCTAGCAGCGGCTTCAGCAGCAGCTGCACGTGCAGCACAAGCAGCTGGCAGCGACTTCAGCAGCACAAGCAGCACGAGCAGCACAAGCCGTAGCATTTGTCAGCAGCATCCGTGACATCGTCAGCAGCAGCCCCCATGACCTTGTCAGCAGCACAAGCAGCCAGCAGCTGCCAGCAGCTGCTTCAGCAGCTGCTGGCAGCTGCTGCACGAGCAGTAGCACAAGCAGTAGCATCTGTCAGCAGCAGCAGCAGCAGCACAAGCAGCCAGCAGCTGCTGCATGAGCAGCACAAGCAGCACAAGCAGCAGCACCGACAGCAGCAGCAGCAGCAGCGGTGGTGTGGACCACTGAAGCCTAGTGACATTTGACATGAAGCTTGAAAAACACAGTGACAGGTGACATGAGCAATTCTTAAAATCGACATGAGATATGAGCATAATTAAGCGACATCGACATGTGCCATGGCTATTTTTTAAGACAAATATCATATGTCATAGTCGCCTCATCCAAACCTCCACTAGTAGTGCTCTATAAGCGCAAGCTGTAAACCCTCTCCTCCCCCCGTGCACACAGGCGAATTATCAGAGTCAGCCAATGGTGTCAATACCCCTCTCATACAGGGGTCGGGCGCTGCTGGACTATAATAGATGAGTCAAGGACCGTTCTACTGAGGGTCAGGCAGGCTAAGTCGGACATTCAATGACAGGTAGGTCTTTGACAACCTTGCTTGAAAGTCTGGACAGCATTGACAGACTGGGGCATAAGGATCCCGCATGGTCAGACTTTCAAGCAAGTTTTGCTAAAGTCGCGTTATTGAATGTCCGACCTAGCCTGACCCACAGTAGAACGGTCCTTGACCCGTCTATTATAGTCCAGCAGTGCCCGACCCTTGGCTGAGAGCAGTTTAAGCGCCATTGGGTGTCTCTGATATTTGCCTCTGTGTAAGATGAGAAAAAAAGTCTGTTGAAAGACTATATTTCAAGCCAGAAAACTGTAATTAGCTTTCCAAGTTGTTTATTTAACAATATCTTAGCCTAGCAAGCAGCTGTCAGATGTCATCTAAGAAAAAAATGTGAGCTGTTAATAGATTCAAGAGAAATTAGTTTACAAATAGCCCCTGTAAGTACGCCCATGTCTTGCTTATTTCTCATAGGGTTGTAAGATAGTCACATCATGATGCACATCATCATAAACGCGATCATGATACCTTTCATTGTAAGTAGACTTGCCTCTCTGCCCTCTCTTTTAGAGAGGGCAGAGAAGCGAGTCTCACTCTTAAAAAACCCTGCCCCTCCCCCCTCCCCCCCCCATGCATCTTAAAGAGTGCCCCCCAGAGTGCCCCTCTCCCCCCCTCCTAGAAAAAAAGAGCCGCATTTTTAAATTATTTTTTAGCAAGCTTTTTCAGCTTGCTTTTTTTTTCTTTTTTTAAATTTATTTATCCATCAAAATCTCAAGTGACTTATTTTGAAAGCCAACCTAGTAGTCACGTGACCCCCTTAAGTAGGTCACTTCCCGTCACGTGACCTATTTGAATTTCCCGCCAACATGGTGGTCACGTGACCCTCTTAAGTAGGTCACTTCCGGTCACGTGACCTATTTGAATTTCCCGCCCAAAGGTCACGTGACCGGAAGTAGGTCACTTCCGGTCACGTGACCTATTTGAATTTCCCGCCAAAAGGGAGGCCTCTCATTGGCTGCTTTTGAATTTCCCGCCAAAAGGGAGGCCTCTGATTGGCTGCAGGTCGATTGAGTAATAAACAGTACTTAACTATAGTCCCGTTCCGATACATACAATACTACTCACAGCTGTGCAGCATGATATATTCCCCAAACTTTCCCCATGTATCATTACGACAAAGGACATAGCACATTAAATTACTATTCAGACTACAATGTTATAGTACCGTAAAACCTTGATTATAAGGCGACCTTAGTTATGAGCCAAATGTATGTTTGAACGGAAAAATTTGGCTTATAATAAAAATAATATTGACATACCCAATTTGACGTAATAAGTGCCCTGGGCGCAAAAAAAAAATGTTTTTATGGCAGTTTTAGTACTTAAGAGTTTAATTGTCTCCAAAATCGTGAAATTTGAGCCTTTGTTCTGGTCTAAAAATGCCCCAAAAAGGGGGGGGGGACGCTTGTTATGGGGAGGGTGCTTATTACGTCAAATACGTTATATCAAAACCTCGCCTATAAGGCAACCAAGAGTTAAAATTCAGCTTATAGCAAATAAAAAAGCCAATTAGATTCGGTTTATAACTGAGGATTTAAGGTACTGCTGATACTATGGGTTATCCTACAATGTCAACCTGGGAACTCTACGGCAAGCAACTGCTGGAGTGTGTGGGAGGAGGGGAGTTCTTCTTTGAGTCGCACAACCCACCGACTAATTTATATATTTATATCTATATTATCATAACAGTATATGTGGGTCCTAACAGTAGTTGGGAACTGACATCCTTGTTGCTTTTTCACATTCTGCTTCTCTCGACAGCTGCCTTTTCCCATGTAAGTCGGGTGACCAATTCTTGGTATCAAAGAACATGTATTACATTTTCTCAAAAAAAAAGTCTTGACATTTTATTGAATTGAATTATTCCTTGAGGGGCCATCCATTTGAGGGGAGGATGTGTCAGGTGGTCTTGTCTTGTTATCAAAGAATAGCATGATGCCCAGATAGTAACACTGCATGAACATTAGCATTTAAGCTACCCATTTATTGCTTTAAGTCACCATTGAAGCAGCTTTATGTTCAGTAAATTCTATGTAAAGTCCCGGAAAAGTCACAAAGACATTTAACCGGCTTTAAGTGGCATTTACTAAAAATAAAGATGCTTAAAGTGTGACTTTAAGCAGTCCAGTTTTTGACTAAATGCCAACATTCATGCAGGGTAACTCACTGGCAATGTACTGGTGCATTATGCTGACCCTCGTCAACTTTATCGATCATCATCACGTATTTTATACATCCCTTACAAGTTACTCCCCAGGACTACATTTCATAAATCATAACAACAAACGGCATTGCGCATTAAGGCAATTTGCAATCCTTGGAGGGTTCACATGTATAGTGAAAGAACAGAGTGGGGTACATATTAATGGAGACGCGCAAAGACTTATTTGGTATTGAGAACCCAACCTTGTCTTAAAGCGCCATGCCGTTTTTTAAAGAAATAATGTCACAGTGACAAATACTGTATTTATGACCATCACATAGTGACAATAAATGCAATATAAACTCAAAAACAGTCAGGGGGTGCTAGCGGCAGAAGAGCAATGTGCCCGAGCTTGTTTTTGGCCTACAAGCCAATTAGATCCAATAAATATACTTAAAAAAAATAGTGGATTTAAATTCTTTAAAAGGAAATAATCATTAAAGAAGAGCACACAAGGCACATAATGGATTTACTTTACCCTCAAACTGCTGGAGGGTATATTTTTAATGACTATGGCAATAAAAACCTCAAAGCTAATGTGTTCTGCCTTAAAGCTCAAACAGAGACATCTATGAAAGGTCCCAGAACAGTGGATTTAATGACATTATAGTTTCCCATATTGTCTACAAACCTTTCAGAATGGCCGACCGCTTTGATGTGTAGATAGTAATGTATAAAGTGAAGAGGATGTCGACAGTCCCCTCTCTGCCTTCTTAGCTCCATGGCCACTGCATAACCTGGAAAAACAAACATACAATTGTAGAGTTCATTAGAATACAGCCCATGTAATACAATTTGATGACTATAGAAAACTGCAGCTGAAGGATGTAAAGAGAGAAAGTGTGGTTCATTACTGGTCCTGTACACCTATTCTAATCCAGTTCTATGTGAAGTTTGGGTAGGTATTTATATTTCTACAGTTTCACCATTGTTTTGTATGGGAAGGGCCATTCTCCACATTTTATTCTCCATGGCTCCATTCTCCACGGTATTACTGTGAAACTAACCTTTACCTGTCATTTTTGAATGAATTAATCAGCATGCACATGAAATGAATACATAGATCCACTCAAATTAGTCTTAACTCCTGGCTTCCCCACTTTGGGACCTTTGGTGGTATCACACTCGACTGCGCCACCCCAGGTCCCACCTGTCGAGAAACCTGTCATTCAGACAAATCATTGTGGACCTCTTTTAATTAGTACAGTTCTAGCAATGCCCTCATTCCTTAGCTGAGGTCAGGTGGGCCTTCACCAGGCAAGAGTCGCATCTTATATAGGGCACCTGGCCGTTGATAGCAGCACCACCTGTGCTAAGTTTAGAACCTTCAGTACAGGCCCTAGGCCACTAGGTGGAGCAGCTAACCGGGGGTTATGACATCACAGGGCAGGCTACTATTGCTTCTGTCTGAAGTGGTTCCCAGGACTTAGCCCTTTAGTGAGTAGGCCTAGTTATTCACATATCTTCAGGGTAACACAGACTGAAGCAATCACTATCCTGGCTTAGGCCCCATCTAGAGGCAACCAAAGGAAGCACCGGGGGTTGGACATGGCCGATGCCCATTGGAATCAATATGCCAATGTAAAACCATGTGCAATCACCCTCAGGTATACTGCAGCTCCAGCCATACCTCAAGCTCTGAGGGTCAGGATACCCCTAGGATATCTTTAATAACGATCCCAGGTATAAAAACAAGTTTCAGCATGTAATTTTTATTTTCTATTTTAGATTGATGAACCCTGAAATAGATAGAGAGTGTCACTTAAAATTGGCCAAGATAGTGATTATGGCTTGCGAGCGATGTGCAGAACCGACCAGGCCTCCAAGCCTTAAGCATCAGCTTTTATGCATGATGGTGCATATACACACTTCCTTTGAAATTGTAGTGTTTGATTCCCTTTACTTCTGACTGTGGGGAAGGGCCCAGAACCCCCTGCCCCCTTTGAGGTAAGGTTTAGCAACTGTGTAAATTATATTGTAGGGACTGGGCAAATTCGAGAGGGGGGCAAACATATTCAGGTCCCCCTCATTTGTTATGGGGGGGGGGGGCTGGACCCACTTTTCCTACACCACTGCAGAACAACCCGGTACTTGATTAATGCCCCAGATGCGAGTAAGGATGAGATCAGGTCATTGACTGTTGAGACACCATTGTTATTTCATGGTGGATGCGGACTGTCAAGCTTAAACCAATGGGAGGGCCTTTCCCAGAGGTAGGGTGCAATAACCCTCAGCCATTCTGCACAATGTAGCCGTATTGCCCATTGCCAAGGTGCCGTGGGGTTTGCCATGGAGTCGCTATGGGGTCGCCACGCTTTGCCGAGGTCACATGACCTCCACGAAATTAAAAATGGCGATGGTGCAGAATGACATTGAATTGACCTCTATTCTCCAAGTATTATAGTGTTTGGAATACATCTAAGTAAGATTGAGAATTTGAAGAAAAATTGGATATACCCACTATAAGCACTGGGCAATCCCTGAACCATTCACACCCTTTAGTACCACAGCAGTTATGTACCTATTTATCTGTTATTCTCAGTCATATTAATTAATGCACTCAGGCATCCCCATAGGGTACCCGATAATAAGCTGCGGAAGTACAAACTACACCAATTAATAATGGGAAGCAAATAACAGGAAACGCATAATTAACATCATTTCCTACTGTAAACATAGATATTCTTGCACACATATATAATCGCGAATTAGCTAAAAAATACAATGTCATATGCATTTAGATTTCACAGATTTTTGGATATTGTAGTAGTGTGACTATACTGGATAGATATTCACTCTGTACATATTTTCGCGGTTTTTTAAATCTGCAAAAAAATTATGTACAGCGGGAAATAAAATATGTTTAGAGTAATTAAAGTGTATGGTTTCTGTCCATGGCAATAACATGTTGAGTACCTCTGTGGTTGTACCAGGCTTCACAACAATTAACACCGACACAACAGTTAACACCGACAAGAAATCCCTCGTCACTGGCACAGAACACCAGTATGAGACTTAAGCTGGGACTCCACTACCCGATTTTCTCGTCAGATCGGACCCATTCTCACAAATCGGACACAAAACAGATATAAATATAAACAACCCTATGCTTCAGGTTTGTTGATATTTACATTTTGTTTGGGTCCGAGTTGTATGAATAGGTCCGATCAGATGAGAAAATCGGGTAGTGGAGTCCCAGCTTTACAATCTATGAAAACAGTCTCTGAGGGAAGTCCCTAATGTACCGGCCCCAACACCAGGGGATACGTATTCATGCATCACGACCAAGGACATGATGCATTAAGGCATCATGCCGTCCTTAAAGGGGTTAATAGGACATACTTAACTATAGGAAGGGCCGTATTCAATGCCCCCCATTGAATACAATGTGGCCATATTCAATGGGCTAAGAACAGCAGTAGATTTAATTTGAAGTTGTTTAAGACGATTTACAGTCATTCTGGCTGTGGTGCAGTGACTTTAATGTAGCGAACATTTCTAAACCAAAATAACAAATGAAATATATAGACAGAGCTGCACGCTAAAGTGACCGAGTCACTGGTTACTGCACGAGCGGTGCCTGGGCCGTATTGCACGCTGGCCGTAGGCCTAGTGCAATACGGCCCAGGCACCGTTGAGTGCAGTAACCAGTGAAGAGGTCACTTTTAAGTGACGTTCTGTATTTATTTCAGGGTATTTCGATATAAAACAGTTATGCAGTGCATGTTTGTTTACTTCCGCAGCATTTTTTTACATCTGCGGTGTTTGTTTACGTCCGTCGGCCGCCATTTTGAATTCCGCGCAGGTCACTTGACCCTCGGGAGCGTGCAATACGGCTACAGCGTGCAATACGACCTAAGGTTATTGCACGCTGTCACAGGTAACGGCCCTCCCTATGCTTTAACCTTGTTGTCCCGTATTCACCATGAAATAAGAGAGAGAGACTGTGTTCAACAACGGTTTCTAATTTCAGAACTTACATCATATTGCATCATTGATTACCGACCCAACAAACAATCACCGTCAGATTAGCATAAATCTCCATTCTTGAAGATTTATCTTAATTTCTAATTTGATCAAGATAGTTATGCGAATCGGTTTGTTTAGAACGGTGGTATGGTATAAACTAGGCGCTACGTACACAAATAGGTCCATTGTACTCTCTCCAATGACTTCATTCACCTTTAATCAACACAGAAAGGAAGACCCTGCCCATAAAACTAGTTTGGACAATACCATTCTATTAGTTTCTGCCTCACCACAATTATTTATCTTCAAGATCTTAATTTCTAACTTGATCACAATCAAGACAGTTATGCAAATCAGTTTGTTTAGAATGATGGTAAGGTATTGACTAGGCATTGCATACGCAAATAGGTCCATTGTACTCTCTCGGATAACTTCATTCACCTTTAATCAATGCAGAAAGGAGAACCGGCCTGGACAATAGCCTGGACAATACCATGCTATTAGTCACTGCCGCACCACTATTATTTACCGTCCCAAGTCAACCGCGGTAGTTTTAAGTTTCTCCATCCAGACACGACAGGCACAGTGGGCCATCAGACAAGTCGTCAACACACACAAAAAATGGCAGATTACAATTGGCAAGTATTCAGACAGTATTGGAGGTAAATGAGAGTCGGTTAGCAGGAACTCCCAAAGCTAATACGGATGATACTAAATCTTTAAGGACGGATGTCGCTAAAAGGCGACATTTGTCGTCCTGAAGCACCAATGAAGCCCCGGCAAGTAATTTGCCCGTGCTGCATTGGTGCATCATGCCGATCCTTCAGGAGTGTCTCAACCTCATATGGTCGGCATAATACTTGAATGCAGCACCAGTCAGTTACTCACCAGGGCTGCATTCATGCATCATGATCACCAAGGGTAAGATGCATTAAGGTATCGTGCTGTCCTTAAAGGGGTTTAATAGGACACCAACAATAGAATGGATATAACCATTTAAGGACCACATAGTGCTTTAATACAGTATCCCTTGGTTGTTATGAAACATGCAGGCAGCCCCGAGTAGTTCGACACTTCTACCCCTGTAACAGGGGTAGAAACCATGTTCCCTTTGGGCTAACCAAGTCACTCTGCCAATCTGGCAGAGTAGCTATTTTGATGGAAGTATTCACTCTTCAGTCTAATGCTTCCAGCCACATGTCCCTCAATGTATTCCCACCTGTTCACCATCCACAAGGTATTCCTAATACATAAATAGATCTGTAATCCTGGCTTTGTTTGATGTCAACTCCACTCCTCTGGGGCACCCCTCCCACCACTTCTCCCTGCTGTTGATATCAAAATGTGTGACATACACTAACATTGACATGTTTGCAGCAGTATAAGTTTGCTGGACATGTGGAGTACCTTTGGGAGAACAGGATTGACTATTTTGAGGGATTGACAGTGAGTGCATTTATGAGAAAAACACCCTACTTACTCCCACTATAGGATCTCTATGTAGCTGCAGTCTGGCGCAGTAGCGCCAGATGTGTCGGACTAGCCCCGAGTGGCTACCAGTGTAGCATTCAAGTATCACACCCCTTTCCCATTGTCATGCTACACTCTCAAAGGCTTGGCATGATGCATAAATCAGAATGCAGCTCTGGTGAATACACTCACCAGGGTGAGCACATCGAAGCTCTATGCGGCTCTTAAATGGTTAACCCTTTAAGGATGACATGATACATTGCTGGTCGTCATTATGCATTAATAGAGCCCTTGTGAGTAACTCACCAGTGCTGCATTCAAGCATCATGCCAACCTTATCAAGTTGAGACACTCCCGAAGGGTCAGCATGATGCATCAATGCAGCACCAGCAAGTTACTTGCCAGGGCTACATTGGTGCATCATGACGACGAGCGTCATCTTTTAGTGACATCCATCCTTAAATGGTTAAGTAAGAGGTGGCCGATTAGACAAGACCGATTAAAAGAATGCTAACAATAGAACAGATTTCTAGTGTGGCGACCGGCAATGCAGCAACTAGTTTAAGAAATACTTTACCATGATGGAATGACTGCTTTTGCTACATCAATTAACTTGGGTTAAACACCATTACTATGAGTCCTGCTTTGTGAACAGCTAGGCACTCTCAAACTTAGGGTCTGGTCGGTGTATATTTTTATCTAAAATATCATTCAAGCGGCATAATCACCGAGTGTCTGCCATTCCTCTTGTTAGTCAAGTCTACCATGCGGTTTGGTGTAAGTGGTCATAATGGAGCTTTCACAATACTTTTCATAAACCTTTATAAAATCATAAAATCAATTAAGATATTGGATTATTATGCTGAAGCTCACTGTCAGGACGTTACAGATAATCTAAATGCCCCAGCCCTTAGTCTGTAGTGGCTATCCAAGGTTATTTAGTCATAGGGACATTTGTCAGGCATGACCAAGTGCTATTCAAGGAAGACTGACTCAAAGCAACAATATGACTAATGCCTTACTCTAAAGGACTCAACATAAAATCGAAAGACTAAGGTGAGTTGGTTAGTAGTACTGACCAATCTGACCTTACTAACCTATGTTGGAAGTATAGCTATAGGGAACTTGTTTAGGCACTATAGGGACTTAGAGATTGGTTATATAGGGAGCCAACGAATATCAGTGTGGATGCAAAAACTGATGCAGAACTGTGAAATGAAAAGAAATACAATCACAAAGTCATATTCATTTCTGGGATATTCTCAGTCAAGCGCTTCGTTGTTTTCTGCATATGGCAATAAACCGAGAAAATTGACCACATTTAACTTGCATGATATCTTGTTTTTTGTCCGTGACAATGACATGTCAAGCACAACTGGGCTTTCAGCCAACCAACCATAGCACCCCTATCATCTTAAACAGATGCATCCTTATTCTTCTGTCATTCCCCTGTGGTTGATGAGAATAGAAAGTGGCAATTAAAGTTAAATTAACCTGTTTTAAAATAAGGATCTAGTTTTTGTCTACGACGATAACATGTTGACTACAGTTGGGATTCCACTTTTCGATCCTAATTACCCAATAATGACCCCAATGATAATAAGTTGCTGGTCGTTAAGTGAAAATACCAGCGTGAGACCTGAAAATTGTCTATGTGGACGTCCCCTCATGTGCCCGACTGTCACCAGGGTGCCATTAGCATGCATGGCTGTTTCAGGGGACACCCAAGTTGGTAAGACATGAATAAACATAGTAACTTTAGTGTCATTAGATGTATGTTTTGTCACATTTAGAATCAGTCATTAAAGGGTTGCGAGTTTGAAATGCATTCCAACAATAGAATTCGTAAGGCCAAAGAAAAACAGGTTTGTTTCAGGTAACATGGCAAGAAAATCTAGTGTTTGTAGGACCGATTTATTTTTTCGTCATTTTTTTTTTCCAATATGAAAGTAATAGCCAGCCCTTCTGAAGACCCTAAAATTGACCAAAAGATTTCTTTAAAATTGCATAAAAAAACGTAGGGTATTTTGATATGTGACTGTGTGACTTGAAACAAACCTTTTTACTTTTGGCCTAAACATAGTAGCATATCCATGTTGTGGTCGGAGGATAACATCTAGGGATTAATATATACTGCTAAATTTAAAAAAAACAACTTTTATAGACCTTAATCCTCCTGGTTGTAAACAAGCGTTGTTAATTATTGCCCTGCGTCATATAACTACTATGTTATTCAAAGTACACTACCTACATGGATAATACTGCCTCTGGGATGCAGGAAATTTGATATGAAGTAATGATGATTTTAATCTTCTGAGATGATAATCTCTTCTGCACACAAATAGCTTCAGTTCCTGACTGTTTATGTCAATACTATCTCGTCACGCAGCTGCTTCAGAGCTACACAGAGAAAAGAAACAGCGTCAAAATGGAGTCCGGATTACCTCCAGAATGATCAAGAGAGCTTTATAACTCCCCCATGTGACTCCTTTAGGTCAGCCAGAGAGTCACCTAGGCGACCTTAGGCAACCTGGACTCATCCAGAGAGGGGAGTCATTCTGGAGGCAACCTGGAGTTCATTTAAAAGCTGTTTCATTTCTCTGCGTAGCCAGAAACTCCCGTGGCAGAGACTCCCTCACTCTTCTTTGCCCCGAGCTACAGGCTTCAGGGAACTCTTCTGTCAAAGGAGGGACAGGAGGAGGACTCCGCTGTTCAAAACATCTACTTTTTTTGCTCTCTTATCCGCATCGTACACTGCCAGTATCCCTAAATCCTCTGAAGGTTTACAGTTTTTTTTAAGAAAACATGGCCAATCGGTCTGTAATTCACAAAATATCTTTTCTATATAGTTTACATGAAAAGGCATAATTCAAGGCAAATAGTATTCAGTGGCGGATCCAGGATTGTCTAGAGGGGGGGGGGGGAGCCCAAACCTGGCCACCCAGAGTCAATGTCTGTTTCCCTCGAGCGAAGCGCATTAGCCACACTATGGGGGGTTTCGGGGCATGCCCCCCAAGAACATTTTGTTGATCTAGACTTGAAATGGTGTATTCTCATGCATTTTAAGACACAATATTTTGACAGTGTTCCCTCTTTTCTTCTCCTTTTTGTCTCCTTTTCCTCTTTCTTATTGGGGGGGGGGGGGGAGGGCAAAGCCCCCCCCCCAGATCCGCCAATGAATAGGGCCAGTTGCAGAATACCGGCTTGTGCACTGCATAGAGATTGATAATTGAGGTACCGAACAAAATATTTGGTGAGCGTAGATTGCCCTAGCCGTACCTCTGCCGATACGTAAGCTGCGTGTTACAGAGTACACATGGATTAATAACTCAAGTCAATTTCACAAATAACTAATACCTGGGTCAGGGGGTATTCAAGACCCCAAAAGTCACATTCGGCTTATAGGCGGGGTTCACCTCAATGTTAAAATGATATCACATAAGCCGAATTAGGGAAGCTGTCCCTTTATAGTGTAAATCAAACTCATCAGATATTTCTACCATATTCTGAGTGACAAAGTCTGTTTTCACTTCTGCATCTAGATGCCTCTGTTACCGACCTGTGTCTCCCACAGGGTTCAATTACCGTGCGTGCCGATGCCCCCTGGTGACGGTCCGGTACATTAGGGACTTCCCTCGCAGGCAGTTTGCATTGATTTCAGGTCTCACGCTGGTGTTTTCTTGTAGTGACCGGGGACTGGGCCCTTTTTATCTGCAGTAATTGTTGTGAAGCCTTGCAGAGAGGAACCCCTCTGCACTCAGCAGGCTATTGCTATGGACACAGACCATAATTTCAGAGGGGGATTGTGGTTATTATTGTACTTCCTCGGCCCCTTACTATTTGCATCAATGTATCTGAGAATAACAGATTAGCATGTATAAACATTTGAGTAGACAATGGTGTTATGGTGGGTTTGTTTTCAGTAGAGCAGTTTTACATGAGCCTCAGTATCGATTTGATAATAATGAGCATTCTGACGATAACACAACATAACAGTCCCCCCCCCCCAAAAAAAAAGTTTAAAAAAGCTAAATAAACACCACTGCCGGACAAACGACTAGTCTTTAGAAAATTATATTCTTTAAACTGATCATTTGGCTGTGATCCCAATGCATTTAAAATTAAATTGTGACTTTCAATTTTTTCATAGATGAGGTTATAAATGACACTTTTCACAGCCTAAAATATTAAAGCTTGATGGTTCCTTGGTCACAAAGCAGGACATGGGACAGATGGTCCAACCTAAGGTAGTTGATGAAGTAACAAAGTCATTCTAATCCTGCTACAATACTACCACAGGTTTTAACAAGACCTGAGCTTGGCGAGTGAGGAGGCTATATAGGGTATACATAGGAAGGTGTGCAACTAAAAGTCTGCGGCTATCATTGGACGTGACAAATAGACTCTGCATACCAGAAGTGTTCACAGCAGTCCCTAGGCGGTGCTCCTGCATACCCTAGGTTCATTCATTGGAACTACTGGTATGTAGAGTCTATGCCACGTCCAAGAATAGCTGTTGACTTTTAGTTACGCACCTTTCTACGATATCCTGTATAGCCTCCTCACTCACCAAGCTGAGGTCTTGTTAAAACCTGTGAGTACTACAGACCACTTGCTGCACTGCCTGCAGCTACATCATCAAATCTTTTCTATTTTAACCCTTTCAGGACCGCACGTGGCACTAATGCCCTTTGTCGTCCTGATACATGAATGCAGCCCTGGCAAATGACTCACCATTCATGCAGCATGCCGGCCCTATAGGATTGAGAGACTCCTGATGGGCCGGCATGATGCAACAATGCATCACTGGTGAGTTACACACCAGGGCTGCAATGGTGCATTGTAATGACAAATGCTCTCTTTCAGTGACAAACCGTCCTTAAAGAGTTAACCTCCTTTGAATATCGCCCAAATTAGCCCAGTCAGTTCCTGGTGCTAAACCGCCTCTCATTTAATGCTAATACTGTCTGACTACTCACCAATTATAGCTACAAGCTTTTTGTGTGTGTTGACAACTTCTCTGACTGTGGCCAGCTAATAGCCTTGTGTGCTGCCCGCGTCTTGGTGGAGAAACTTAAAACGACTGTCTATGACTCGGGACTGTAAATAGTAGTGATGCAGCCGTGACTAATAGCACGGTATTGTCAAGTCAACTTCTACGCAGAGAAAAGAAGTAGAATCACTGTGACTCCTGACTTGATCACCGAGGTAACTCTCCCCAGGACTCTAAAGTGACTCCCTAACATTAGCAGGACTCTATAATAACTCTATAATAACTCCTATTCTGAGACTCCCTAATGATTGGGAGTCACTTTAGAATCGTGGGGAGAGTTACCTTAGTGATCGAGTCCAGACTCCCATTTGGGAGTCACTGTGATTTTACTTCTTCTCTCTGTCTACTGACTGTCTTCTCTGGCTATTTCCAATATTTTCCTTATATATATATATATATATATATATATATATATATATATATATGAAATCTTGCTGAAATGTGTCCTAAGTGATCCAACAGTAAGACATATAGATGTTTGAGGCAGTCGGATGGTATTTATGTGTAGGAAGAGCTCAGAAAGGTTGTCCCATGGGGCTCAGTCTTTTATAGTATGATTTTAATTGGGAGAAAAAAATCCTGCATTTTTAGATTCCACCCATTGCTCATGATGTGGCAAAAGTATCTAACCGGAACCTTCAGCAGATGCACATGGAAACATGAGGCATGATCTGCCCTTCAGGGCAAGATCAGTTTCAAAACAAAATCAATGTCCTGATTAAACACATGGGTATCCAGTAGGAGGGTATATCAACTCCTATATGTGTGCCTGTGTCTGTGATACTACAGTAACCTTACTATGAGTGCAGGTGGTGTAGCAGGAACTAATCAACATCACTAATCACTATGAGATGCCATTAACCCCTTAAGGATGGATGTCGCTAAAAGATGACATTTGTCATCATGATGCACCAATGCAGCGCCGCCGAGTAAATCGCTAGGGCTCCCTTAGTATAGTCTATATAGAGAGGAGAGTCATTCTGGCGGCCACCTGGACTCGCTTTTAACTCAGTTTCTTTTCTATGTGTATCTCCCACCCTAGTTACATTCTA
Organism: Harmothoe impar; assembly: GCA_947462335.1. Lineage (NCBI taxonomy): Eukaryota > Metazoa > Annelida > Polychaeta > Phyllodocida > Polynoidae > Harmothoe > Harmothoe impar. The sequence goes on along the minus strand of OX381721.1, from coordinate 6,564,601 downwards.
ACCAAAGATCAAGTCAGATTCCTCTTCGTAATACAGGTAATGATAACAATGCTCCATTATTGTCCAAAGACCAACGGTTTGTGACTTATAGACTCCAAAATGACACTGATTTAGTGACTCTTGGGCTCAGTTCTGCCCAATCTAGTAACATCATTGGCATTTTTTGAAAAACTCCCGTCTATTGTACATTTTTGCCAAATATAAATCTAATCTAAATCAAACTATTGTAGAGTGTCTGGCATGGTTATATTGACATACACTCAGTTACTTGTAAGGCATCTTCAACCTGCTATTAAGGGACTGATATAACATGTGTCTCATGAGATTGTAACAATTCAAACGCCTTTGACCAGGTGTAGTCTTTGACCAGGTGGAAAACTTTAATGGATACTTTTACATTATGTCTTACAAATTTCCCTGCATTTCTGTGTACATAGCCCCCATTTCAGCAGTCTTGAAGCTTGCTGGTCGAAGAAGACACCCGATCAAAGACTACACCCCGTCAAAGACGTTTCATAAATTGCTACAATGTCATGAGACACAGCCTTAATGTTATGTAACAGAGCTCTCCCCCCTTCCTGAGCCCTGATGTACCAAAAATGTTACACCCTAGCTGGCTTGAAAGTGGAGATAATTAGCTCCATGCCAGTTTTCGCGGCTCGCAAATCAGACAATTATCAAGGTCTTGGGAGAGTAAACCATAAAAGTATGGTCCATTTTGTTATACGGCTCATTTAAATTATAGTATTGAGTACAAATAGAGCCATTATTTGCACATTTTCTCAACGAAAATCCAACAAGTTCCACCATTGAATTTATCTAGTTCCACCTTATCAAAAAACAAACCACCCACAAAGAGGGCTAGTTACAAGCCTGGCTATCTTGCACCATGACGCAGCAGTTACATGGTGGGACATCACTAATCACTCACAGAACATGGCCGCGTTGTAATTAGTGGCCGTGGTGTTAATGTATTACAGCATCGTACAGAGATCACCACTGCAGGACGCCAGGCATGTTACCTCAGGGGCAGCCTGCATGAATAACAGACCTTGGTGAACCCTGTAAGGGCAGCATTATGCCTTAATGCATCATGCCCATGGTCGTCATGATGCATGAATGCAGCCCTGGCAAGTAACTCAAGCATCATTCAAGCATTATGCTGACCCTACGGGGTAGAGACACTCCCGAAGGGTCGGCATGATGCTCTAATTCAGCACTGTTGAGTTACTCGCTGGTGCTGAATTAATGCATCATGATGACAAATGTCATCTTTTTGTGACATTTGTCACTAAAGGGTTAATCCATACTAACAATGCATGCACTAGAAATTAACCTAGTTATTTTCTCGGCTAACTAAGCCACCAAACACAATTAATTAATACATGTACTATCGGGTTAGTCACTAGTGACCAAGCTACCTTGGTCTTTCCATTTCTATAAGTATTAGGCTTTTTGAGTTTTACTCATTTTTTGTTTTGCCTGTTGGTATTTAGCATTTGATATACCGTGATGATATTAAAGCCATTGGCCTATATGAACTCTTAGGAAGACATTAAAGACTACATGTATACTAACCCTATTCATGGCCATGATGGCCACTAGCTTTCTCCAAATATTAACACAAATAACCTTATCAAATACAGGTAAGGTATACACAGCAGGAACATGCAATAAAAATGTGCATTTTCCAGCTATAAAAAGGGATTCCAGAGAATTATTTGTCTCTTAACTCGGCTCATCGGACACGCTGGTGTTGTAATAACACGGTCTACCAGGCCATACATCATGCCAAGATAAATAAACGAAATACAAACAAACAAACTAGAAGCAGGCTATGTCATGGTATGGCTGAAGTATATTCTGTTATTTGTAGTCATCTGAGCGAGGCTGCCTAGATCAGGGAACCCTCAAATGCTAGGCCTCGAGGGAATCATGCTATATATGATAATTTGGGATTGATTTTGTTTATGGAAGGCATTTCAATTGGTGAGTGAATGCCACCAAGTGATTTTAAGGAGCTAGGCTAAAAAAAAAGACTATTCGATATGAAATAGATCATCATCATATATGGCTCTGTTAGATTAAAGACAATATAATTATTTTTTTCAGGAAATACGATCAGTAATTGGCTGCCATGTCCATCATGTTATAATTTTTTGGGTAAAGAAGAATTTCGTATATTTCACTGTTGTCTTTGAATGACCACTCCTGTGAATTAGACTGATGTCCCGAGATATCTCATTTGAGCTATAACTTTGGAATTTAATTTACTACATTTAACTAAAAGAACAGAAGGATGGCATTTGTTTTCATGGTAGTTTTGTGGTAATTTAGTTAGAAAAATATTCTTTTGGGAAGAGCTGTTGCTATGGCAACAAATCCACCTTTATCCTTTTTTTAAAAATGTCCCCATTAAATTAATACATCATTCATCTCATTGATACGTTTTTTGGATTATTGGAATATGAATAGCTTAGTTTCAAAAACAATTCATTCAGATTGACGTACATCTGGTTTCAGAGGGGGCCTAAACTATCTAATCAGATATCCAGATGACATCTTAACCGCAAGTATCAATAAGATATGAGTGCCATTTGGACTTTAAATAAAGGCCATTCATAGGTGTCAATACCAGAAATAACCCTACTATGTCCTTTGTCGTCATGATGAATGAATGACAACGGGCAATCCGCAAAAGTCCCTGTGCCGCGAATCACGTAGTGGAATCTAACACCATGTTTTGACTTGTTTTAACTCGGTAGGCATTGGGTAATTGAGACATGTGTGAGGTTGTGTGAAGGTCCATCCTCTTCCGGTCCGACATCTTTTATGCGCGTGACATATCGGCAATACGGGCAGTGATACTATGCAAAAACGAGTTGTCAAATTAGACGTTTTAGCGATAATATCACTGTCGGCACGACCGGTGAAGGGCGCCTTCTGGGGCGACCTCTGGTGGAGGGGGATCCCCTTGATGACGTCATTGGGGGAATTCCCACTCTTTGTGTCCAACGATGGGCTTTGTGAAGGCACTAATCAAAAGGGTTTCTGCTGTGAACTGGTCCCCCCGGGTCCTCCTGTTACCCTGTGTTAGACCTTTAAGGGCCGCATAGTGCTGTAATGCATCATGCCCGTCTGCTGTGATGATGCATGAATGCAGCCCTGGCGAGTTACTGGCCAGGGCTACATGCAAGTATTGTACCGATGCTATGGGCTTTCTACACTCCTAACGTGTCGTCATGATGCATGAATACAGCCCTTGCAAGCATACCAACAACGCCATACTCATGCATCATGAAAACCATAGTGCATTAGTGTATTGATGCACTATGTCTCTGTTGAAATGTTAAGGATTCTGAGTGACAAGCAAGTAGAGCATTATGTTCTGTACTGAATACTTGGGATGGGGAAAGTGACTGGCATTACGGGTTTCTAAAGGGATAAGCCTTCCGAGCAGCAGGAAGCAAATAGAAAAATACAATGTACTTATTGATGGAGTCTTAATGTTTCAGGTGTTGATGTTTCATGTGTTGATGTGTTTCCATAGGACTATTGGGAGATTATGATACAGTGTGTGATCAGTATTTCTTTTTGTATACAAATGGACAAAACAAGAGAGCTTTATCTCTCATGCAAGGTTCCCTCAAATGTTAAAAATAAGCAGTGACTGGAACATTAAATCTTGACTTAGTAATACCGGTATTTAGGTTCAATTATATGCCATTTAAGTAACAACTTCCTCATAGGATGTTGTCACTTGAATAGCATATCATTGACCCTAAACACCGGTATTGGCTTTCAACTATTTCTCAAATATGCTCATACACTGTAGTATAGATATTGATCATTTTCTTAGCAGCAGAGGGGTCTGTGGATTCCTCCAAGTTCTTTGAACTTTCTTAGTAAGGTTCAACTTAAATCCTTTAAGGATGGAATGATGCCTTATTGCATCATGCCCTTGGTCGTCATGATGAATAAATGCAGCCCTGGCGAGTAACTAACCAGTGCTGCATCCAAGCATCATCCCAACCCTATGGGGTTCAGACACTTCCAAAGGGTCGGCATGATGCACCAATGCAGCCCCGTTGAGTAACTTGCCTGTATTGGTGCATCATAACAACAAATCTCTAACCGACATCCATACCTAACAGGTTAAGACGCCCGACCCCTTCTATCTCTAGAGAAGAGGAGGCAATTTGTTTCGGTCACCCCTCAACTACATCAACTGCCTTTTATCTAAAACTGACCACTCCATTGTATAAATATTCCTCATGAATAAAAGACACAAGTAAATACAAAGTGTAAACTTGAGTTTCCCTGGCAAGCATGCCTTGTCAACATGCAGACATGATAGAGGCAGTATTGACACAGCAGTACTCTGCCAGACCTAACCATTTAATGACTGCATGATGTCTTTAGTACTACTCTACCTTTGGTTGTAATTAAATATGAATGCAGCCCTGGTTAATCTACTTGCTAATGCTGCATCCATGCATCATGTCAATTCAGATGGGGTATAACAATCTGGTAGGGTCAACATGATACTTAAATGCAGCGCTAGCAAGTTAGCTGCAAAAGCGGTATTTACCAATTTTGACGACAAACCAGCATCATCAAATTACACATTCTACTGCCATTAGAGGGTTTAACATTGACTGTCTGGCAGTCAATTCAATTGATTCCATGAAAACTATAAACACTTGGTTTTCCCCGAGTTATTGACGTAGAAGATATGAGAGGAGGCTGACACCAGAGCCCTTCTCATGAATATTATCTGCGCCTTGCCAAGACAATTTATAAGATTAGGCCGAGGCACCGTCTACTGAGACTGGGTATTGTATTAAACACTTTGATGATGGTATCATGCCTGAGGGTATCATATCTGTGTGTCAGCATGATGCACTTAGGGATTGATACATCATGATGATACCCCGGGAGTGTATCAATCGGGTAGGATCAGCATGAGGCGCTGGCGGGTTACTCGGCTAAGCCTTAGACTCATCTCACAGGCGGGTAGAGGGTATTAATGCCTCCTGCTGCACTAAAGTGTTATCAGTATTTATTCATAAGTTTCCCAGGCAGCGCAGTGTCGGTCCCAGTACACCGTCAACTGATTTCTGTATGAATTCTTGAACAAGCCGGGATTTCGATTCCCTAAACCCTGCCTGAGGTCTAACCTAATATCTTGGAGAGGGGAAACCTTAAAAAGGGGGACATCACAAAAACTTCATTTCAGGTTGGTTTTACAGAGAAAAGGAAATGAAAGTCAGACTGGCCTTCATAATGTCTCCAATTCACTTGGTTTTATGAGTCAGGTATTTATTTGCTGGTTGCCCTCAAAAATGGTAGCTTTCCCAGACTGACATGGCCGGATTCTCCTTCCGAGTCTGGTATTGTGGTAATACTTTCATGGCTCCGAGAGTGCAGAATACACTGCATGAATTTTGGTATTTAAGCCAAAGTCTGACTGCTTAAAGTCACACTCTAAGCATCATTAATTTCAGTAAATGCCACTTAAAGCTGCTTAAATGTCTTCATGACTTTTTCGGGATATTTACATAGAATTTGCCGAAATTAAAGCTGCTTAAATAGTGACTTTAAGCATTAAAAGCTTTGCTTAAATGCCAATGTTCATGCAGTGATTGGTAGGGGGGCTTCCATAAAGTATGTCAGGACCAATGGGGGTGGGGGGGGGGATCAGGACAAATGCATACAAAAGCGTACATGAAAACAGAGGTGGCGGGTGGGGGTGGGGGGGGGGGGTTAAAGCCATTTTAGCATACTCTTTTTGTAAGCATTTTCATGATTTTGGAGAAAGATATTCAACTGTCTTTCAGTGGTTGGATTGTGGAGTTGTCACATTAAAAAGGCATTGCAGATGACCTGCACCCTGTGGAGGAGGGGTGGCCAAAAGCATTACTTATCATACTAAATGTTTGTGCCTGCTGCTTAGCCTTCATGATGGGTTGGGGCGGGGGTACGCCTGAAATTCTCAGATAAAGGTGGCGCAGGGGGGGTGTTGGTTAGATCAGGAAATAAGTATACATGTACTTAAAGGGATGGGGGGGGGGTATTTTTTCTAGTGAAAAATGTGTACATACTTTAGGGAAGCCCCCTAGACTGTAAATCAATCAGGATTGCATATAGCTTAGGTACACTGCACCCGATGGGAAGAGCATATGCCTGGCTGTTTCTGTTAAGTCATATTTTAGGAGTTGGGGAACAGGCTGGAACATCAAATCTGCATGTTTCCCATTAGTAGTATAGTATGTATCGGAACGGGACTATAGTTAACTACTGTTTATTACTCAATCGACATGCAGCCAATCAGAGGCCTCCATTTGGTCACGTGACCCCCTCATTTGCATAATTACGTAATAGGCCACGCCCCCTCATTTGCATAATTACGTAATAGGCCACGCCCCCTTGATCACCAGCCAATCAGAGGCTTCCATTTGGTCACGTGACCCCCTCATTTGCATAATAGGCCACGCCCCCTTGATCACGTGACCCTTTCATTTGCATAATAAGCCACGCCCTCTTGATCACCAGCCAATCAGAGGTCGCCATTTGGTCACGCGACCCCCTCATTTGCATAATAGACCGCGCCCCCTTGATCACGTGACCCCTTCATTGACATGATAGACCACAACAACATCACGTGACTATCTTTGTTTGTAAACAACACCACGTGGCTCTCTTTGTTTGTAAACAACACCACGTGGCTCTCTTGTTTGTAAATAAGACCTACTAAGTTTAGGCATAGGTAACAGCAGTGTTTGTAAATAACGCCTACTATGTTTTCAGTCATAGGTGTCTAGAGCAGCAGCAGCAGCAGCATCTTCAGCAGCAGCAGCAGCAGCAGCCGCGTCATAAGTGTCTAGAGCAGTAGCCACGTCATAGATGACTAGTGCAGCAGCAGCAGCAGCATCTTCAGCAGCAGCAGCAGCAGCAGCAGCATCATAGGTGTCTAGAGCAGGAGTAGCAGGAGTGTCATAGGTGTCTAGAGCAGTGGCAGCAGCAGCAGCAGCAGCATCATAGGTGTCTAGAGCAGGAGTAGCAGGAGCGTCATAGGTGTCTAGAGCAGTGGCAGCAGCAGCAGCAGCAGCATCATAGGTGTCTAGAGCAGGAGTAGCAGGAGCGTCATAGGTGTCTAGAGCAGTGGCAGCAGCAGTAGCAGCAGCGGCAGCAGCAGTAGCAGCAGCAGCATCAACAGTATCTTCAGCAAAAGCAGCAGCAGCCGCGTCATAGGTGTCTAGAGCAGCGGCAGCAGCATCTTCAGCAGCAGCAGTAGCAGCAGCGGCAGCAGTATCTTCAGCAGCAGCAGCGTCATAGGTGTCTAGAGCAGCAGCGTCATAGGTGTCTAGAGCATCAGCCGCAGCAGCAGCAGCATCTTCAGCAGCAGCAGCAGCGGCAGCAGCAGCCTCATCAGCAGCAGTAGCAGCAGCAGCAGCAACATCTTGAGCATCAACAGCATCTTCAGCAAAAGCAAAAGCCCGTAACTTAGCATCATGGGCATCAGTCATAGCCGTAACAGCGACACTGCGACTAGCATAAGCAAAACAGGCTATTTTTTTAGCAGCTGTACAAGCATTAATAGCATTAGCCCTAGCAGCAGCCGCAACAGCGACACTTTTAGCAGACGTTGCAGCATCAGTAGCAGCAGCATCGGTAGCAAGAGCGGAAACAGTAGCAAAAAGATTAGCAGCACGAGCAGCAGCGGCGAGAGTAACAGCAACGTTGTTAGCAGCATTGGCAACTTCGTATGCTGCATGTGTAGCACGAACAGCGATACGAGCTTCACGTTTTGCACGAGCAGCAGCATTAGCTGCAGAAGTAGCCCTCACACTTTCCAGCCACCCGTACGAATCTTGATAAAAACCAACTTCCACCTTACGAGCTTCACGTTTTGCACGAGCAGCAGCATTAGCTGCAGAAGTAGCCCTCACACTTTCCAGCCACCCGTACGAATCTTGATAAAAACCAACCTCCACCTTGCTACTTGTTGACTCATCAGTAAACATGGACGTCTCCTCATGTGGTGTTGTCGCGGCTCTGTAGTAGTGTTGGGATATCTCACATTCGGTAGAACGTAGAGTGATTCCTGATGACGCCATGCTGAAGGTGGTTGAAGAAGTGTGTGGGACTCATGTTTCACTCTCGCTTATGTACTAGGCTCCGAGATAAGCTTCTTAACTCAGGAGGAAAACTCTCACTAGGAAGGCGACCGGCTGTCTACCTGTGTAGGCGCGGGTTCGTTACATCTTTAATCCTGTTCGACCCTCCGAGGAAATACATGAAAAAAACAAAAGACTCGAATCCGCAGACAGTAGGAAGCTATAAGGAGCTTAACTCGTGTTTGATTTAAGCTGTCTACCACACGCACGCGCTTGTAGTCACAGCTAGAGTGGCAGACTTCTGTCCGCCCGCTGGCGCATGACAATCGACTTTAGACACCCCCTGTAGTTTGTTTTTTTGCATACACAGTTGACTAGCATCTTAAGCTCTTACTCAGCTATAAGCCCATATACATGTAACGCGCATTACTCTTCTTTATGGTAATTATCAGATCGATTTAAGGGTGGAAAGGGCTTAGGTGATGTAGATCCCTCTCTAGCTGAAAACAGGCTTAGACTATAGCATGTAGGCAGCTGGCCGCGTTAAACATCCCTGTAGTTTTTTGTATACACTCTCGATCCCCTCTCTAGGTGAAAACAAAAGCTTAGAAGATGAGGTGATCCGGCCACTGGCTGGCGCGTCACACCTGGCGTTAATCACCCCCTGTAGGCTTTGTATACGCTCTCTAGGTGAAAAACAAAAAAGCTCCCTCCACGGGCTGGCGCGTCACACCTGTCGTTAAAACGCCCCCTGGAGTCTTAGTATACACAGGTGCCCCGCCTTATCTATTCACCAGCTATAAGCCCATATACGTGTACATGCGATTTTTGATACCCTCTCTGGAATAGGGTGGGGCTCAAGGTGAAAACAAGATTAGTCCATTCGCTCTCTCAGCTATATAAAGAGCCTCAATTGTTCTTGCAACAGCACTTCACCACCGGTACACTATCAGTCACGAGGCAGATGTTTGCGGCATGGGTCATACAGGTTACCTACTAATAGCGGTTTGGGTGAGTAGATCACTTTTTTTTCCCCTAAAAAACAACAAAAAAAAACCCACTTATGACTCAGGTATGTATATGTAGCACTGTTAGTGTAAGTACACAGTAGAATCTACTGTACTATAGACTCGGCCCTCTGAAGACGGCGGAGCGCGTTAATGCGCGGGTCTGTGGCGGCGTCACTTGTTTTTTATTCTAACTAAAAAGTCAGAAGTCGATCTACGACCTATCAAAGACAAATTTGTGATAAGTTCAAACTAAATAAGAGACAGTTTGAGCGTCTCTTAGTCGCTGTCAAAGATGCGAATAACGAACGCGCTGAGGGCGGGGTTCAGGTCACGTATAGTTCCTTGCTCTTTCGTCAGATGGCGCCACAATAGGGGATTTGTACATTCCTACGATGCTCGCGAACATTTCAACGCATAATGAGCTATATAGGCAATAAAGTGTGCTTCTGAATATATTAAAATATAAAAACAATTCAATATTGTGTATTTCTGATAGAAATGAGGCAGTTTCTTTGAATACCAACTAAACTATAGCGAGATGAAAAATACCACACCATATCTAAGGCTTTATAAAAGATACATAGGCAGAAACTCTCGCCGAGTCGGTAATCTGAAAAACGAACCAACTCGTTGTGCCACAAGGGCCCCCACCCAACGGGGGCCTTTTGAGCTCAGTCATGTTGTTTCTCAACACTAGGTGTAATTAATTACGCCCATGTTGAGTAGCATCTACTAACCAACTGACAGTGTCAGTTGGTTGGCCCCTCTTTAGGGGCCACACAATAAATAAAGAATAGAGACCTAAGGGAACGTTCACAAACGTCCACCCTTCCTACGGGGTGGGTGGGTCTTTGGGTTTAGTGACAAAACAGCGACATGTCAGCTCTCTTTTTTTTTTTCCAAGTCTACATATTATTTATGATTAAAAATTTTTTAAAAAAAACCACGATAATAAAGTGCGCTGATCAAAAACTGAATAGAAAAATAACCAAAAATAGGTTGGTAGCTGATCGGTCGTTGTCACACGGTGCAGAAAATTTACTGCATATCGGACCAGGGGATAGTCTGGCAGCGACCCGCCACCCCGTTCACAAGCTGTGTACAGCACCCCGTTTCTCTTTGTCCATATTGGCTAAAAAAAACAGGACATTGTTGACTTGGCTATTTTACCCGTCTGGGTCTTATTATTTAAACACCTCGTGTTGACCCTGTGGGGCAGCGGGTACATGGAATAAACGTGTCCAAGTGCACGCTATCTAACACATAACCGAAGGTTACTGAGTTATGTAATAATAGTTATGTAATAATAACTGACCTATGAGGTCGCCAGTCAGTTTGCCGTGATTATTTTGACACACTCTCAGTTACTCGTAGCACATCTAATACATAATTAGACTCAGCCTCATATAAGACAGTCTCGGCCACGCAGGCTGCATATCGGACCAGGGAGATAGTCTGGCAGTGACCCACCAGCCCGTCCACAACCTGTGTACAGCACCCCGTGTCTCTTTGTCCATATTGGCTAAAAAAAAACAAAAAAAAACAGGTCATTGTTGACTTTGGCTATTTTACCCGTCTGGGTCTTATTATTTAAATCACCTCGTCTTGACCCTGTGGGGCAGTGGGTATATGGAATAACCGTGTCCAAGTGTACTCTATCTAACACATAACCAAAGGTTACTGAGTTATGTAATAATAACCACCCTATGATCCTATGAAGGCGCCAGTCAGTTTGCCGTGATTATTTTGACATACTCTCAGTTACTCGTAGGGTATCTAATACATAGTTAGACTCAGCATCATATAAGACAGGCTCGGCCACGCCGGCTGCATATCGGACCAGGGAGATAGTCTGGCAGTGACCCACCAGCCCGTCCACAACCTGTGTACAGCACCCCGTGTCTCTTTGTCCATATTGGCTAAAAAAAAAAACCAAAAAAAAACAAAACAGGTCATTGTTGACTTTGGCTATTTTACCCGTCTGGGTCTTATTATTTAAATCACCTCGTCTTGACCCTGTGGGGCAGTGGGTATATGGAATAACCGTGTCCAAGTGTACTCTATCTAACACATAACCAAAGGTTACTGAGTTATGTAATAATAACCACCCTATGATCCTATGAAGACGCCAGTCAGTTTGCCGTGATTATTTTGACATACTCTCAGTTACTCGTAGGGTATCTAATACATAGTTAGACTCAGCATCATATAAGACAGGCTCGGCCGCGCCAGCCGCATATCGTACCAGAGGGATAGTCTGGCAGCAACCCGCCATCCCGTCTACAATCTGTGTACAGCAGTCTGGACCAGACCACCAACTCTGGGTATAGCATTCTGGATGCCTGTAGCAAGACTGGATCTAACCCTTTAATAGTCGCATAGCGCTTTAATGTGCAGTGCCCGTTGTCGTCATAAGTCATGAATGCGGCACTCAGAGTTCCTCACCAGGGCTGCATGCATGTATACACTGGCATATCGACAAAGGGCGTAGCGCATTAACGCACTATTGCCACCTTTAGCATTAAAGCGCTGAGGGTTTTATTTTTTTGATAGTGTAGAAACCAATATCTGTCTAATAAAACCCCTTATCAGTGCTGTTTTTTTTTTGTTTTTTTTCACATACAAAAAGAATTAGGTAATGGCGCTACAGTACTCTGAAAAGCGGTGGCGGTGAATTTCCATTTAGATCTTGAAAAGGGGGGCGGTCAGATGTCGTCAAGGCTCTGATAAGTAGGGCAGTTAAAATCATATGATTACATTGAGCTAATTTTCTTGCTGAAAGGAATGAATAATTGTATTTGTATAAAATTCACACACACACACACACACACACACACACACACACACACACACACACACACACACACACACACACACACACACACACACACACACACACACAGGACACCTGATGATCTCCACACGATGACCTGATTGCTCTTCCTAAAAAAAAATGCCCAACTCGATCTACCTACTCAACAGGGTTTCAGTGTATAGCGTATTAGGGTTTTTCTGATGCGTATATTATATTGAGATTGATTTTCAACTTTTGTGATCAGTGGTTGGTCCTTAAAAGGACCGTTTGGTAGAGAGAGGGTCGCAGGGACCTTGCTGCTGAAGCGGAGGGCGTGGTCATAACGCGTGGCAGTCCTTCAGCAGCTCCTCCAGCACGGCGGGCGGTAAGCCTTCCTCCATGCAGACTTGCTGCTTGACCTGCTCCACGCACCGGCGGATGAGTTGATCAGCGACGTTCTCGATCAGCTCATCCACCACACCCTCTGCTTCAGCAGCAGTCCGCTGTCTCTCCTCTCTCTGTAGCGAGGCTACGAACTGCTTCTCCACGGCCGCATCGATCATAGATCGAGAAACGGCCACGAAGTTCTGTCTCTCCGCCTCCTCTCTCTGTTGCACGGCTACGAATTCCTTCTCCACGGCCGCATCGATCATAGATCGAGAAACGGCCACGAAGTTCACTCCGTGAGCCATTTTGTCGAACTGACTTCCTAGCCGCCTGAGAGATGCTGACGTCACACTATTTTCGACGACGCTATGACGCGCACGAGGTAGACAGACGACGTCGTTTCACTTCCTTATTTGGAGTTTGGGATCTTTTGACACCGAAGTCATACCGTACGGTCGCGATAAAGCAACTAGTGTTGAAAAGCGTGCCGGTCTTTTATAAGCGCCGGAGTATAAGAGCCTCCAAATGTTTTTTCTCAAGCACTAAAATCGCGACTTTGAATAAGCGCCAGCGCCTGGCTTGTATATAGCTCCTGAGTAAGAACTTCACCGAATTGAAAAGCCCTCCCTCAGAGCTCTTAATCGCGACAGTACGGTACAAGTCTGATGTCAACCCGCGCCAAAAACAAAAAGGGTGTTCCGGTCACACGTACCTACGACGAGCGACCTTCAGCTATCACCACGTGAAGAGTGGGAAATAAATTTTGTACGGCAAGAAAACTGAAAACTGATAACGATTCCATTAGATAAGTATTTGGTTCCAATCTATGGCGAGATATTTCCACCAAAGCGATTGATTTATATGTCTGTAAGGTTCAGCTCTCCAACACTCTCCAATGTCCGCCGGTGCACGACGGTCGCCGCCCATCATTAGTCACAACTAAACTTCTGCTGGAGAGTGAAAGTTACGTTGAGTCTTGAGGTGCGCAGAGATACTATCTGCCGCAGCCTGATTTTAGTTCCACGCTATTTAGATAAACGCCCCATTTAAAATCTCTCTCTCGATCCTAGTAAAGGAAAAAAAAGGCTAGAGTTTATCATGGACGCGTCTCAGTTTTAGTCAAGCCGTAAAGTGAAGAACCAGAGCTTGTACATATTCCCACGTGAGGGGTGACCCCGCGGGGCGTTCAGTTAGTACTGAGTCTATACTCAAGGTCAAGTTCCACTCTCTAAACAGAGCTTTAGCGACTCCGTCATATAGACTAGACCGCGCGCGCGATTTTTTTTTTTGCTGAAGCAGCTAATCGATGGAAGAGTAGAGAACAGGTGCTCGACCAAAAATCTGCTTCAGAGGCTTGTTATCAGGTATCAACAGTTAAATCAAAATATTTCAAAACATCCAGAAAAGCAGAATAACATGTCCTACGGGCTACAGCCGGGCACTGACGAGCAGACGGCGCTGACGTCATTTCAATCAGGTCACAGGGCTCTTTAGACACCTTTTCTGTAAGACCCGTCTCATACCTTAGTATATAATACCGTAAACACCGGTGATTAGTATATGATCACATTGGCAGTCGCGGATCCACGAAGAGGCTGAATAAGCCTCGAGCGGACCCGCCACTTGCAATGTGACATAATCTTACCATGCGCTTTGTTTTGTTTTTGTTTCTATTTACAACAGCAAACATTTCAAACAACCTATTGTTTTTTTTTAAAATGATGAAAAATCAGCCCAAAAAAAAAAAAAAAGTAAACATTTTAGAGCTAAATTTGTGGAGGATAGCCGGACATGCTGATGTCACTAGACCCCTAAATTCGATATGGTGACATGGGCATTTTCTTAAAATTCGATACGACGACACGGGCACGGACATCTAAGTGACATGGGCCATGTGGCATTTCTTGAGTCCCACATGTGCCATGGACCATAGTGACATGAGGAAAAAAAAAATGTTCAAAGAGTGCATCAGAAAAGTGCCATTTCAAGCCTAAACATTTCGCCAAATTTTTTTTTCTCTTGGATGGTACTCGGCTTTGCAGTGTCTGGGTCCTTAAAAATGTACCAGAATGCTCAAATTCGGGTTCTAAATATTTTCAAAAAACGTTTTCTCCCTTAGTGACGTGTGACATGGGCATTTCTTAAATTCGACATACGGCTGCATGGGGAGGACCCACCCGTCAAGGGCCCCATGATGACTCATACCCGCCGCGTTCAAACTAGCGTGGTGGTTATAGGTAGACCTTCTTTCAGTATCCACGTGACCAGATCCATCGCCGTCTCTTGAGCAACAGTAACCGAGGTAACTAGGGTTATTGTTATCCGGGCCGTAAGACGACAGTCTAAGACGGTGTGTAGTCGCGTTTTGCTCTCCCTAATACTCTAATTCAAGTCGAGTTACCGCTAACCCCTACAAAAAGAGGGTCATTTGTGTAATTCAAAAGTCGTTCCTTTGTTAGCAATGAGGGGGTCGTTCTATTCATTGATTTTTTTTTTTTTTTCTTTTTTTTTCTTTTTTTTTTTGTTTACAACAACAAGTCAAAGTACAGTCAATCAACCGAGATCCTTTCTACTCCGTGGGGGTGTAGAAGGATCTCCCCCCTGAGGTTACAAAGTCACCTCTTTATTTAAAGGGTTACGGGTCGCAAAGTCGCTTTCGCTTTCGCTTTCGCTTTCGCTTACAAGTCACAAAGTCGCATGAAATATTCAAGTCAAAAAGTCAAATTCATCAACTATCAGCACAGTCGTTTGAAAGGCATCAAGTCACCGAAAAACTCCTCTACAGTCACCTCCGACTCGCCTCCTCCCTACCCCCCTAAAGGGGGGTAGAGAGGAAGCGATTCCCTAGAGATCAGATAATTTTTTTTTTTTTCTCCCGAGCAGACCCCAAAGGCCCCCCCTCCCCCCCAAGTGCCCGCCCACCCCATAAATAGTGCCCCCCTCCCCCCCTCCCCTCCCCATGCATCTTAAAGTGCCCCCCTCCCCCCCCTCCCCTCCCCTCGCCCCTTATAGAAGCCTCCCATTAGCTAGTCCAAGTCATGTGACCAAAAGGGAAGCGTAGTCTGTCTATTGTCTATATTATGCAAATGAGGGAGGGGGTCAGGTCACGTGACCAAGGGGGTGTGGCCTATTTTCTAAATAAAGAGCGCTTCCGGTCACGTGACCAAGAGGGTGTGGTCCTATTATGCAAATGAGGGGGTCACGTGATCCATGATTATGCAAATGAGGGAGTCACCTGACCAAATGGAAGCCACTGATTGGCTGGTGATCAAAGGGGCGTAGTCTACTATGCAAATGAGGGGGTCACGTGATCAAGGGGGCGTGGTCTATTATGCAAATGAGGGGGTCACGTGGGGGTCACGTGACCAAATGGCGGCCCTGATTGGCTGGTGATCAAGGGGGCGTGGCCTATTACGTAATTATGCAAATGAGGGGGCGTGGCCTATTACGTAATTATGCAAATGAGGGGGTCACGTGACCAAATGGAGGCCTCTGATTGGCTGCATGTCAATTGAGTAATAAACAGTACTTAACTATAGTCCCGTTCCGATACATACTATACTACTCCCATTTCATTGAAAACGGTTAAAGGACAAAGATAATGAAAGAGTAAAAAATACGCAGGAGTCCAAGGAATTTTTCTGTTATAAAGAGCCTATTTCAATGGCTATTCTCTCTATAATTGGCTATAGGGGGCCTTGCTTATAAACAGCAAAGTGTCCTGCCTATAATAAGCTGTCACTGTTAACTGGTAAATACTCATATTTCCACCTGGATTGATTTATATACTATGCATTCCATCAGGTGCACCTGTCTGCTGTTAATCAACCAATGTTTGTACAACCTCACTGGTTATCACTCAGCATGGTACATGTACATGGCAGGCATGTTATTGTACTGTTGTAATCTAAGGGAGTGATCTTTTTTTGACAACAGGGGGGATGGTGGCTCGAGGTGTCAAAATTGTTTACCCCCCCCCCTTATGGCCGAAAAACGGCTCGCGCGCGGGCCCTTTGAAGCATAATAATGCGCAGGCTTTTTGGCTCAAAACAGGTTGTTATTTTGACCCCCCCAAGAGGGGTCCAGATTTTTTTGCTCCCCCCCCTCAAGGGGTCCAAATTCTTCCCCCCCCCCAACCCACCACCCCCCCCCCCTGTTGTTAAAAATGATCACTCCCTAACATGTGTGACGTCATGGCGACAAACACTCATAAAACAATTAACCATTATGAGAGACTCAATTCACCTTCATTCATTGCTAATGATCCAGGAGCCATGAATTACCCCTGTGTGATGCAACACCTACTATGTACAACCTCCCATAACCTTTTGTGATCAATATGTATACATGTAGGCCATGAGCTACTGGCAGCCCTCGTGCACCCCCCCCCCCCACAACTCACCCCCCATAGCATTGAGCTCTGATGGGAAGATGCTATTAGAGTTCAAAGTCTGAACATACCTCCAAAATCTTGTGATGTAAAAACAGGGCAAAAGGTGGCATTACCCCGCACACAGATAACGAGTCAAAACCGGTAGTGCATCTAAGATATTCAATGTATTGAAACTTGTTCTAAGGACCCTAAGGAAGAATAAAAATGGGGGAGGGGGTGCACGAGTGGTGCCATTAACATCAGTTTTCCATACAATTCTGACAAAGATTATGTATTCATACTACCATGCAAAAAGCTGACATTTGAAAACCTCCCCCCTCCTCGGTGAAGAGTTGCATCTTACACTGAAAAAGTAAACTCGTCCCCAGATAAGTGACTGTCATGAAATAAACAAGTCAAAAGTTGTCTAACATATCAGGTTATCATCCCACAAATAGAATCTGGAGCTGGCAAATGTCGGGTTTTGGGCTGGCACATACCAAGTGGCAAGTCTATCTCTAGCTAGAAGACCCGCTTCCTTGTCACTTAGACAAGTTTTTGACTCGTTTATTTTATGACCGTCACTTTGAAGAGTCTGGAGACAAGTTTATTTTTTGAGTGTACACCTCTGTAGCACTAGCATATTACCGCTGATTACCACTTTCCTACCATGTTGACGTCATGCATGTCATGTGCAGGTGTACATTAGTAGTCTGACGGGATAAAATGTCTGACGTCATAACGACAAATGTCATTAGGGTCATTAAGAGGTCATTTAACCTTCATTCATTGTCACTTGTCCTACCTGTGAGGTACAGGTGACCACTGTGTGAAGTAACGGCTACTTTGTACAGCCTGGAATGTGTGTAATTAGTATGTGTGCGTGCTCATATTACGTAATCCTCATTAAAGGCCCAGTGCCCCTATATATAGCGCTGAGTACCTGTCTCTACTCCACTCCGACTGCCGCTGGAGGGGTACCGAGATCTGCAGTTTTAAGGCCGGTCATCACACCGAAGGATGTAACTCACAGAGGTTTAAATCCGCAGATCTCGGTACCCCTCCAGCGGCAGTCGGAGTGGAGTAGAGACAGGTACTCAGCGCTATATATAGGGGCACTGGGCCTTTAACCTTTTAATGCTTTATGGACGGATGTCACTGAAAGATAATGTTTGTTTTCATAATGTACTAATGCAGCCCTGGCGAGTTACTTGCCAGGGCTGCAATCATGCATCATGCCGACCAAAGACATGATGCATCAAGACATCATACCACCTTCAAGGGCTAAGGGCTGAGTAGTTCTTTGATATCCAATCTCCTTTGTTGTTGTCACCTAACTCGCCAGCGCTGCATTCAAGCATCCTGCCTAGCTTGTTCTGTTCAGACACTCCTGTTGGTCTGCATGATGCACCAATGCAGCGCTGGCGAGTCACTTGCCATGCTGAATTGGTGCATTGAAGACATGTCATCATGGGTTTAAAGCTTAAGGATAGAGAAAGATGACCACACTTATATATGTGGTGAACACATGCCGAGGCATATCATTATGCCAATCCATAGCACGTCATCAGACTTTTGTAGCAATTTTCCAGAACAAAAATAATGAACCCTATGACTCATGAATCCATTGTGTCGACCAGTTGTCACTCACTGGCCAGTGCTGCATTCAGACAAAATCAACAACCCCTTTAGTAAGGGTTGTCTGGTTTAATGTGCCATGCCCATAGTCGTCAAGCTACATGAATGCAGCCCTAAGAGGTCCAAGCACCATGGATGCATTCATGCCTCATCATAGTCCTTTGCAATAATGAGTTATTCACCAGGGCTATAACAATGAGGCATCATAATGATGAATGGCATAATTTCATTGAGCACTATTCGGATCATGAAAGTATAAATAAGGGGAGTGAAACCTCAGCCACTTCTTGATGAGGCACTCAAGGTAATTATCCAATTACAAAGGACGTCATTAGCCGTTTGTAGCATTCATTCCGCTGTGTTAACAGGTGGAGGACGGGACCAGGGATACAACCTGGCCCGTTTTTCCATGCAGCCTGATTATGCAGGATGCCCAGCCTGGTTTAGCAGGCTGGGAGTCTTTACAGAGAGGGTGTTAGGCCAGGTTGTTCACACTCTCCCAGCACATTTATCGGCCTGTTATAGCAGGCTGGGGCTCATGCTTTCACACCTTATCCCAACAGAGACAGCTATTATGCATGGTGTTATGGTTGTCCGACCAGAGGAAATACCAATTTAAATATGTAATTATTGGAAGATGCAATGGACCAGGCATATACTGCATCCATAAGTTTGTAGGTGGTGTGCTGATCTATATCCTCCATATGAGTTTATTTTCCGCAAATATTGTATCAAATTCGCAAATATGATTACATAAAAGCTGTATTGAAAACATTGTGCTGTGACAGAACAGCCCCAAAAACCGGGCTGAGCGACCTGTATAACCAGCCTGGGAGGGTTGTTCAGGCTGTACTGTAAATCCGGGCAGTCTTCCACTTGGTTAAAGGGAATTGCTAGTTCCTACACAGAAGCCACCTGTCGGCAAAAATCAAAGCTCATGAAAAGTATTCTTTAAGCTATATTCATATTCCTACATAGACCGCTTTCCCTAAATTGTCTATTTGTATTTGCTACTTTGACAGTATACCTCCATTGTTCACATATATTCACTGCTAGGACACCCATAGGATCTTACAGTTAAGGGAAAAGAAATATTTTTTACAAGATGTGTGCCTTTCCCATTTCATCCATGACCACCTGTTTTATTGGTCCTAAAATGTTTGCATAGATGTTCATTATACATTCCAAAGGTTTGGCTGCAATATCAATAGAAGAAGGAGATTATCCATGACAGACTATGTGGAAATGCTGTTTTCCCTTTCATCTCTAGAGTTCAGGTACTCCTTTGCTTAAATGGCCGTATCATGAAAGCTAGTACCATGACATAGCAATTTCTTTTGATTTTCTATTAGATAATACGTCAAACTAACATAATCCTGAGTTTTATGGAAAAGTCGATAGAACATCAGTAATCCTGCGACAAGTAGCAAGTCCCTTTAAGACGACTGAACCAGATCCAGGAGGATTCTTTATTATACCTGAGGACATCATAAAGGGCAGTGCTGACTGGCAGTGGGGAAAATGTGGCAGACGTGTCCTATTGCCAAATGGCGGCCATCTTGGAATCATTTGTTGTGTTTTAGGAAAAGGAAATTTCAATCATTGGATTGGACAGATGTAGAAAATATTTAACTCTTCATGGGTAACACTGCTTCAATATGCTTGCACTGTCTTATGTATGGATTCTTGTATAATGCCGACTCTTGGGGTCTAATGCATCTCAGCCTCAGAAGTTTGTAAGCATGATTGCTTATTGCAATGCCAGCGAGTTACTCACAGGTTCTGTGTTGACCAGAAAATAATGACGACTGGTATACATATAGTCTATTCATTTAAAAGCATGCTCTTCATAAAGGGTTGGGCAAACACAGACACCCCTTCTCAGCACTGTCTCCTCCCAAGAGGAACATTAACTATGTGCCAAAATTAATATTGGAGGTGCAAAATCAGTTTTGTAGTAAAAGATTGCATGGAGACAGAGCCTTGCTAAAACAATGCTTTGCTAAAAGAGCACGAATTACATCTTCAAACACGTAGATCCTCCAAAACCTCCATCAGCACTCACTGACCACAGGACTACTGCGGCTGGTAACAGGTTTTACGTAATTCAGTTAGCGATAAGCAATTTTAGAGGAAAATACAGGACTTGGATTCCATTTTCAAATCTCTGAAACTTGGGTGCAGTATTACACCTTTCAGGGTGGCATTGTGCTTTCAGACACTATGTATTTGCGGTTCATCATGTAAGAGGCTAGTAACCAACACTGAAAAAGTATACTTGTCTCCAGACTCGTCAAAGTGACTTTAATAAAATAAACGAGTCAAAACTTGTCTAACGTATCATGTTACCATCCCACAAATAGAATCTGGAGCTGGCAAATGTCAGGTTTTGGGCTGGTATATGCCAAGTGGGTCTTTTATCTCCAGCTAGAAGACCCGCTTCCCTGTCACTTAGACAAGTATTTAACTCATTTATTTTATGACTGTCACTTTGAAGAGTCTGGAGACAAGTTTACTTTTTGAGTGCAACAGAGCTGTAAAAAGATATGCCAATTCTGCTAGGTTGATACACTTTTGAAGGCTCGTCATGATGCACCCATGCAGTTATTGTGTATTATTTGCATGCACTTTGCTGTTGCATCATGACGTGAAGCTTGATGCAAAATTAATTAGTGGAGATGGCTGTCGTAAAAAGATTGTGGGGACAGAGAATAGAAAGTTTATTTTATTGTCATAATTATTTACACTTGATTTTTTGAGGTAGGTCATTTTTGATACTCAGAAGGATGGCATGGTGTATCAAGGCTTTATGTCTGACCTGCTAAACCACAGGACTTGCAGGCTTTGGTTTAGGCCTTTTTCTTTATCAGAGAAAACAGGACCACCAAGACCACTGATAACATTGACTATGATTTGAGAATGAAGTTATTCTTAAATCTCAAAAACTGCTTGTTCCAAAATAATGGTACTGATTGAAATGAGAAAATGAGCCAAATCCCAAATGTCATCCACCCCCTCCCAACATCTTTTTTAGGACACATGTAGCATATTGGATATGTGGTGTGGAAACCCCTGTGTCAAAGCAAAATAAATGTGACAGAATACAACTCGCCCTTTCAAACTGCCCCCTGCTAATATCATTAGGCAACAAAAAGGTTCGTTTCGGGTAACATGGGCAGAAAATGTAAGGTCGGTAGGTCTGATTATTATTTTTTAACATTTTTTTAACATCAAAGTACTGGCTGGCCTCTCTGAAGACCCTAAAATTTACCAAAAAAGGGTCAAAATACGGACAAATTTTTTTGCCTTATGTATTTGAAAAAATGAGAAATGTGATGAGGGTGCTGTTTTTTTACATTTTCCATTATAATTTGAAAAAGAAAATAAAGATCCCAGAAAGATGATTTTGATGATGCGCACAGTAATGAGAAACAAGAATACTATTTGGAGTGGCCTTAGATATTCACCTTTGGGAATCATTCCTGCACGAATGGAAAACTTGTGCTGCCCTGCTGGAAAATCTGATGAATAGATACTCTTAAGCTTTTAAGGCAGCATCTCACTTTAATGCACTATGCCATTAAGTTATCATGAGCATAGATGTAGCACTGAACTGAAACTTGCTATGAAGGCTAGAATTGCTTAAAGTGGCATAATCACCAAGCGTATCCCACACACAAATCTAGTACTGTTCTAGTCTACTATGTGGTTAAGTGCGAGTGGTGAGAATGCCCCTTTGATGTCTGATGATAAGAGAAGGGGGTAATTATAAAGGTATTTAGAATTTATGCCTTGCTGTACAGTGAAATGAACAATATGAAATTAATCATTCTGACTACCCCTACCTCATCTCTCATGAGGTCACAAAAGGAATTAGGGTGATGACCAGTCTTTCCGAAAACATGCAGGACAGTGGCAATGTCCTCCTAAAATGCCGCCTGTCCAGCAGATTCACAAGTGTAGCAGGAACGAATTTCCAGTCAAATGTTAGTAGACTCACGTTAGGCTTTTCTGAACTAAAACAATTCAGTTGGGCTTCTAAAGCTGAAATATGTGTGTCCATATACTGTGCACAACTATATATCCTGATTTGGCCATAAATGATTACACATGTAATGGAAAATATTATTTTATACTTAAAATGCATAAGCTATTACATATGTGGCTATCCGGTCCACCCAAAATCCAGCCGGTTTTGCAACATTGAGAATTTGCAGGACCGAATGGCCTGTGGGATGAAAAAGTTTTCACAAAAACGGGATGACACAGTGTAGTGTCACAAACACCTTTATGACAAAAATGTTTATATTTTTAGTGCAGGGAGTGACTCATCATGCTGAAGTCATGCATCATGTCAGCTAAAGTTCGGCCCTGACACCCTGTCAAGAGGCATTTGCACATACATCTCTAAGGGAGTGGTCAATTTTTAAAAAGAGGGGGGTTGTTGGATTTGGGGGGGGGGGAGAAAATAATTTTGACCCCTTTTGAGGTGGGGGCCAAAAAATTGCACCCCTTTATGGTGAAAAAGCCTGCGCATTACTATAGCTCAAAGGGGTCTGCCGTGTTTAATTTCAACTTGCCTGAGGGAGGGACAAAAAAAATGTTGACCCCTCCTTTGGAGGAGAACCAAAAAAAGTTTTGACCCACTCACGTGAAAATCCACCGACTCCCCCCGGTTGTTGAAAAACGAGCACTCCCTAAGTTACCTCTTATTCTCTTGTGAAAGGGTTAAAGGACAATGCTGTCTCAAAGGGTCAGGAGTTTCCTGAACCTGTGGAATGGGAAGCTTCTGCGGTGAAAGCGTCGGCAACCGGCCAACTAAAAACTGACACTCCAGGTTCCTGCAGTGAAATGTCATTTGGGATTCGGCTCATTTTCTCTTCACTTTTCAATCAGTGACAGTTTTTGATGATGGTTTTACGTTCTATCTTGTTTGAGGTTTTCGCGAATAAAATCGTGGTCAACTCACTGTTATGATCATCAATGATCTTGTGGTATTTTGTTTTCTCATAAAAAATGTTTTATTCTTTACCTTGCTGGTGCTGTGTTGGTGGATTATGGCAACACAGGGACATAACGCTTTGGAGGCGCCATACAATACTTAAGGTATCAAAGATTATCTTTGATAATGGATTAAATAAATTTAATCGAGGCATTAGAATAAACTTATTGTCCTTAATAACTGAAGAATGGATCTAATCCATAACTACATGAGCGAATTAACTTATGGATGATATGGTAGGATGCCTAGTTGTGCCATTTTATTGTTGTCTTTAAAGTATCATACACAAATAAATGCGAATTGCAATGTTTAAAATATCATCATAATACTACCTACGTCCAACTATTCACTGAGTTAATACATTTACCCTCAAAGCTTCAGCATTTTGCTTCATGTGTCATCGTTTGTCATTATTATCCATCTTTACACTCATATGCTGTGCACTATTGCATCATGCTCGTCCTTTGTGAGTGTATCAATCCGCTAGTTTCAGTATAAGGCATGAATATCCCTCTAAGGACCGATATTTATAAAAGATGATGTTTGTGGTCATGATGCACCAATACAGCCCAGGCGAGTAACTGGCCAGTGCTGCATTGGTGCATCATGACGACCATTTGGTAGGGCCGGCATGATGGTTGAATGCAGCCCTGGTGAGTCACTCACCAGGGCTGCATTTATGCATCATGACGACCAAGAGCATGATGCATTAAGGTATCAGGCAGTCCTTAAAGGGATATGCTCATGCCAATAGGTGAGTTACTCACCAGGACTGGATACATTCATAATGATCCACTAAAACTCTATCCCAGTGGGCACAGTACATTGAATCAACAATAAATACATGGTTGTCAATGTTGATTCAATGATGATTCAATGTTGATTCAATGTTGAATTGAGTTTTGTGCTTACTGGGATGCTGTACCTTGAAGGTAAACACACAACATTCCTCATCCAATTTCTTTTGCAATGGCATCTCATGGAATGCGCAAGTCTAAGTTCTGTATTTGCATCCAAAAGTTCCCGTTGCCAACGACTTTACGAAAAACTTGTTATTCAGCAATATCTTGACAGGCGGCCTATCCGTACTGCTGTCTTTGCACACGGGAGCTGTTATGTGTTTTGTGCTCTTCTAGCAAAAGTGTATTTTACCATGGATTTATGTATCAATTTACTATAAAATTAATTTTACACCTCCAAAATGGATTCTGAAAAAAAAGTAATACTTTTCTCCACTTATTTTCTAATACTGTGGCAAATTTGGTTGGAACGATGCTGGTAAATAGGGTGTACCTCTGATGTTACTGTTCTTCTTTCATAAAAAACTTCATGTCATAAGGCATGATGTTTGAAGGGTACATTAGTTATCCAAATGCACTAATGCAGTGCCTGGGGGTATCTCACCAAGAAGTAAGAGCGCATGCGCGTGTGACGTCAGTATTCAGAGCAATAGTGAATGAAAAAGCTTAATAATTAATTAAGGAACACTTACTCAAAAAAATATCCTTTAGAGCTTACCTGCCCTACTTAATTAATTCGGGGCAACCTGTAGTCACCAAATAAACTACTCAACTAACGAGTACACCGCCAAAATTCTTAAAGTTAGAATTTTAAAGGGTGAGGCGGGTAGGGCGTGTAAAGCATGATGTTTAAGGGATACACTAGTAATCCATATGCACTAATGCACTGCCTGCGTGTATCTCACCCACCTTGCATTACTGAAGGTCCTGATAAAACCATTAAACAGAAATGTGTCGAACCTATAGTCAGCGTGAATATAGCACAGCGTCAAAAGGGAGCCCAGGGAGCCTCCAGAATGACTCCCCTCTTTAAGGGAGCCCAGGTCGCCTAGGAGAGCTGAAGTGACTCTCTGGTTGACATAAGGTAGTCATATGACCCAGAGAGCTACATGACTCCCCGGGTGACTCACTTAGTTCAGTCAGAGAGTCAGAGGTCACCATGGCTCCCTTACGTCAACCAGAGAGTCACCTGGGCTCCCTCAGGCGACCTGGGCTCCCCAAAAGAGGGGAGTCATTCTGGAAGCAACCTGAGTAGTATAGTATGTATCGGAACGGGACTATAGTTAAGTACTGTTTATTACTCAATCGACATGCAGCCAATCAGAGGCCTCCATTTGGTCACGTGACCGGAAGTGACCTACTTAGGGGATTAGTGGTGACGTCACGTGACCTAGTTAGCCAATCAGAGGCCGCCATTGGGTCACGTGACCGGAAGTGACCTACTTAGGGGATTAGCGGTGCATTCTGGGTAACCCTGCAGCCAATCAGAGGCCTCCATTGGGTGACCGGAAGTGACCTACTTAGGGGATGGTGCATTCTGGGTAACCTACTGACCTACTTAGGGGACCGGAAGTGACGTCACATGACCTAATGGCCAACCGGAAGTGACCTCATTGAGGATCACGTGACCGGAAGTGACCTGATTGATCACGTGACCGGAAGAAGAAGAAGAAGAAGAAGAAGAAGAAGAAGAAGAAGAAGAAGTGACGTCACGCGACTTAATGAAGAGATGAGCGTCTTTAAGGGGTCACGGGCTTTAAAATGTGATATCTTTTTTTTTTTGGAGGAGGAGGCGAGTCTCTTATTTTTTTTTGGTAAACTAATAAAAAACACCACGATATAAGTTTTTTTTTCATTTTTTATTGTTTTACGAGCGACTGGAAGTGACTTATTGAACTAGTTAGAAGCGTTCTTTAGAGTGTATAAGGGGGAAGGAGGGGAAGGAGGGGAGGGGAGGGGGGGAGGGGGGCCCTTTTAACATGCATGGGGAGGGGGGCGCTTTTAGGATGCATGGGGCGAGTGGGGGAGGGGGGGAGGGGGGGGAGGGGGGCACTCTAGGGGGGGGCACTCTAAGGGGCGCGTTTGTCTCTTTTAAGAAAGAAAAAGATTTTCAATCGAGAGACACGCTTCTTCCTCTCGAGAGGAAGAAGCGTGTCTCTTCGTGTTTTTTTTTTGTTTATCACGTGCTGCGATGAGGCGATCAGCTGCGACTGGAGGAAGTGACACTTTAAGAGATCGCGCGTCTTAATTGTTATGATATATATATTTTTTTTTTTTTTTTTACTTACTAATAAAGAAGACGTATGAAAATAAAACACAACAATTCACATGTCCGTCGTTCTCGTTGTTTCTTGCTTGATAAAGTCAAGTAATATCGCGATGCCGAGGCCAAACTTTCCCATGTCCTCAGTCAACACTCGAAGGAGTTCAAAAGGCGTACCGCCGGCGCCGTCAGCTTCATCTTGCCACATTTTCAACACTCGGAAGGCCCACTCAGCGGGACTTCCTCCGTATTCGCATTCTTCAGCGATCTTATCTAACCTCTCAGGCGACAATTTTAAATGGTCCCCCACCTCTTTCCACCTGCTACCCAGACGTCTGCCGAGGGTGCCCAAGTGCTTATGCATCGCGCGCGAGTCGGGGTTTTCGAAATCCAACCCCTGTCTGTGGAGAAGGGCCATCCACTGAGCCAACAGTTCCATGCGTCTAATGCGGGTGAAGACGCGACCGAGCTCGCCCCATCTATGACGATGCGGGGTTTCACCCCACCACACTCGGAACATCGCCGTACACAGCTCCTCCGGTGTCTTGACACTGCGCTCTACTAGAGCATCCATACGGGCGGCGCTGACTTTTAAGCTACTGCCCAACTCTCTCCAACAGCCGCTCAACTCTTTACCTAGTTGACGAAGCAAGGCGTCGCTATAGGCTAACCGCCGCTGTCCTACCTGTCGGGTCTCCCCATCATCGGTCTGCTGCCTCGCGCCGCGTCTCACGTCGTCAAGCTGCATTAACTTTTTTTCAGGCGCACCGGGCGGTGAAGGCGAGCTTGAAAGTGGAATAGCTTGAGCCATCTTGTCTCGTCTTGGCGGCGGCGGCAGCGGCGGCGGCGGCGGCGGCGGCGGTGGCGGCGGTGGTGGTGGTGGCGGTGGTGGTGGTAGTAGCCGTTACTGGGGTCAGAGGCGATATGTTTTTTTTCCAACAGAAATGAGAGCTTTTTATACAGAGGGAGTTTAATCCCATTTCCAACAGCGCTCCAGCTGTCTAGCGCCCTGTCCGCATGACGCTTTTTCAGCCGCTCCGCTCCTTAAGAGCTTAGATGACGAGGGGGTGTGGCATCGCTATCCGTGGAGACCAGCTGAAAACGGTGTTTTTTCCTCACTCATAGCCTTAATACCTCCTACCCCCTACCCGAGGACGTCTCCCTCCCTCTGACATTCATTGTAACAAACGTCAGAGGTCAGGTGAAAATCGGATTTTTTTTCATGCACAGCCTTAGGCAGCTGTCACCCCTCCCTATTGAACTAGCCGGCCGCCCGCCCGCCTGGCCGGCCCGGTCTACTCACCACGGCAGGAGGTGGCGATTTTTGTCTTACACTTAAGTCGCTCACCACATGCACACGCCTCTACTCACAGACAGACACGTTCGTCTTAGGGGGGTCCTGCTTCACGCCACACGCCTCCTGTAGTTTTTTTTTGTATACACACTGTAAGCTCATCACCGTTACCGTTAATCCTTTATACAGCTAACGCGCGCTGAATGGCTGAACAGGGTGGTAAGCGGCTTAGCTCACCACAGTGGATCCCTCAAAAAGGGATCCAGCTGAAAACGTCATACCTTATGTCTTTGTGAATGGCCGCCGCCGGTCAGTCGACGGCAGGCAGCAACCGCTTAACCCTTTATACAGCTAATGCGCGTTGAATTGCTGAACAGGGTGGTAAGCGGCTTAGCTCATCATCACAGTCGATCTCTCAAAAGAGGGGGGGGAAAGGGATCCAGCTGAAAACGTCATGCCTTATGTCTTTTTGTTTCTCTTTGTGAATGGCCGCCGGCCAGCCGGCGGCAGCTGAACAGGGTCGGTAAGTAGCTTAGCTCTAGAAGCGAGAAGGCGTATATAAGGGGCTTGGAAACCTCCATTCACTCACTCATTCTTTTTTGCTGCTCTCTACAGTCACCACCATGAGCAAAAGACAACAGCTAGCGGCGTTCAAGAACAAGAAGACTACGCGGAACAGCGTTCGTTTAGCGTCAGTGCCTGCTCTTGCTACTGAACATGAGACTACCGCCGCAGCCGGTTGGTCTTATCACCCTCCTGCTGTAGCGAGCGCTCGCGGCAGTAGTAGTAGTAGTAGTAGCAGTAGCACTAGTAGTAGCAGTAGTAGTAGTAGTGGTAGTAGTACTAGTAGTACTACTGGTAGCAGTCGTCGTGCTAGCGACGTTGTTACACTCGCGACGGTACACGTTGCTGCTAAGCGCGCTGCCGCTGCTACCGCCGTCCCGCCTGCCGCTGCTGCTGCTGCTGCTGCTGCTGCTGCGCCTGCTACTGCTGCGCCTGCTACGGCTGCGCCTGCTGAGGCTGCTGCTGCGCCTGCTACTGTTGCGTCTGCTGCGGCTGCTGCTGCGGCTGCTTCTGCTGCACCTGCTGCTACTGCTACTACTACTGACGACAACGCTCCTGGCACAGCGCAGTACTGGCAACCGGGTTTTTACCTCCCCACTACTGTTGATGACTTTGATGACCTGCCGCACGTTGCACAGCCCCTCTCCTCCACCACTACATCGACGGACGCCCTCGACGCCGCTCGCGCTGAGAGTTACAGCTATTCGGACACTCAGCCCCTGAACCGAGAAGAAGAGGAGGAGGAGGAGCAGCAACAGGGTGAGACAGAGAACGACGCTGACGACGAGGCGTACGAAGAACCCGAAGGGCAAGGGGTGAGCGGTACGTTTTTCGGCTTCCCTCTTCGACCTTTCGACCTCACTTCCTCCACTGCTAGCGCCCCCCCGTCCGGTCCGTGGCGACTGCCCTCACCGCCACCTTACGAGGGCGGCGGCGGCGCTTCATCTTCTACCGCTACACACAGCACGGACGGCGTGTGGCTGCGCTGTTCCAACAACGAGACCTCCGATACCACCAGCGCTGACGCTGCTCCTGCTATCGGTTCTGCTGCTGATTCAGCTCACGCTGATGGTGTTACTCATCCTGCGGGTGTGAAACGTTCTAAGGTGAGTTCCAGAACAACAAGGCCCACTAAGAAGAGAAAAATACAAGAAAAAGAAGGAGATGGACGAGAAGAAGCAGAGAAAACACTCGGGTTAGAGTTCTGCTTAGACGGAGCTTTGACGCTGGAGATCTGGGAGGACGTGGCTAGACTGTCTAGGAGGCCGCGCTACACAAAAGACGGCCAGGTGAAAGAGGCGTCTCTGACCAGAAGCAAGCGAGTGCACTTCACGGCCGACGCGCTGCGCGAGCTCATAGCACGCATCGCCGATATCCGCGCAGTGGTGCGCATACGCGACACAGCGGCCGCGCAAGGAAAACCTAATCACACCCCCTGGTTCGCAGTGCTGGATGAGGCGGGCGAAGTGTACGCAGCTGTGAGCTACTACAGCGGTAAGAACCTCGTCCACGTGCGCAAGTACGAAGGTCCTGACAAAAAACCCACACAGCAGGGGGTGACGCTGTCCGCCAGAGCGCTCAAAGAGTTGGATGACAAAACAGAGATCATTCTGAAATATCTCGGCATAGATTCGGAATGAGAGACGCTCAACGCTCACGCGCGCACACACACACAGCGTTTGACGTACGCTGTATGAGACAGACAGACAGACAGACAGACGGATACACAGACAGCAGACAGAAAGATAGTTACATAGACGACAGATTGATAGATGGCTAGATAGATAGATAGATAGTTAGACGGCTAAGTAGTTGGTAACCGAGTGAAAAAAAACATGACACAGTACGTATGCGAAAAGTGTTTCAAAATGTTTAAAAGAGCGTACAACCACGAGAGACACGTAGAAAA
Source organism: Harmothoe impar (assembly GCA_947462335.1). Classification (NCBI taxonomy): domain Eukaryota; kingdom Metazoa; phylum Annelida; class Polychaeta; order Phyllodocida; family Polynoidae; genus Harmothoe; species Harmothoe impar. Next base: position 6,534,448 of record OX381721.1, on the reverse strand, counting down.
TTGTAGAGTAGTAGCTAAGTTTTGCCCTCTATGCGGCGAAGGGGATTGCCGAAAGAGCGCTTGTCGACGCGAATCTCTGGACGGGGTGACCGTCCCTCCGCGCATATGTGCTGTACCGAACGGGGAGGAAACGTTCACGGCGAATTGGCCTGCGATACAAACGGGCGTCAGGATGCACGGGACTCGCGTGAGTGTAACAAACTTCAGGCTACCAACCGGCGAGTTGAGTGACGCTGTAGATACTATGCGTCGCATTCACTTGACACAAAGATTCAGATACAAAGTGGGTTTCTCGGTAGGCTTACTGTTACAACACAGAGAAGACAAGAGCAAACTGCGCTACTTCCACGCCTCCCAGAACAACGCAACTCTCATACAACCGCTCCCTACTGTAACTAATTCAGAAACTTTGGAAGAGCTCCTCTCAAAGATGCAAAACACCGTCGCTTGCGAGGAGGTACGGAAACTTTGCGACGCTGACACCAAGTGGCACGTTCTTTTTCCTACCAATTTGAACATCTGCGTTTACATGGGACCGGGGGAATTCCCCATAGGCGGTAGGATCACTCAGGCCGGTCGAGTTGGAAAGAGAAGCGGCGTGTTAGATTTTCCCAACAAGGACAACCTCTGCATCTTCCGCTGCATTTCCTTTCACTTATACAACACCAGCAAGCGCGCTTCAGATTTGTTACGTCAGTTCTGTCCCGCTGCCACACCTGAATCCTTTCCGGGTCTGAACATCCGCGACTTACCCGCGTTAGAGAACTTGTTTGACGTACAAATAGCGGTTTACACCGCGTCGCGTCAAGTGCCGGGGCGGAAGTTGAGAAGACGCGTTACTCTGATCAGACCGCCTTCCAGAACTGTGGCCGCCCGAGGTAAAGTCAACCTACACCTGACGGCGAAAGGCGGTTTGCACGTCTCTCTCGTCACGGACTTCAACGCGTACGCGGGCATATACGAATGTTGCAAGTGTAAGGCGGCGTTCACCACCGAGTTCTTGCTGAAGCGACACAGGAACCAGCTTTCCTCTTGCCGACAAGTCAAGTTGCGCTACGTAGGTGGCATCTACCAAAATTCGAGAACGATTTTCGAAGCGCTAGCAGACTTCTCCATTTTTCCCCCCGACGGACATTCCGGAATCTACCCTTACAAGATCGCCTTCGATTTCGAGGCTTTCTTCAGACCGTGCAAAGAACCGTCGACGGAGCACGTGTCCCTGCTGTGGGATCACGTCCCTTTGTCGGCTAGCGTCGCATCCGACTTTCCGGGGTGGGAGGGGCCCGTCTGCTTCGTCAGAGCGTCCGACGCAGATTCCGACCCCTTGTTGGACCGAGTTTTAAATCACATAAACGAGAACGCCAAAGCGATCGGGGAAGCTGTGCTAGAACTTTACCGACCGACGTTAGCGAAGTTAGATGCGGCGATAGGTGAAGCTCTCCTGCTGGAGGAGGCGACGTTCACCACCCCTTCTCCAGGCGGCTTCGCTGCGGCTCAGACCAGACACCCGTTAGTTCAACTGAAGAAGCGTCTTCTGAGATACATCCGTCAAGCTCCAGTGGTGGGCTTCAACTCGGGGCGTTACGACTTGAACCTGATCAAAATACGCCTTCACTCGTTCTTCGCCTCCGGAGACCGAAGAAACCAAGAATTCAGCGTCATAAAGAGAAGCAATCAATACTTGGCGGTTTACACACAGCACACGGTTTTCTTGGACGTAGTCAACTATTTGGCACCCGGTTACAACTACGCGACCTATTTGCGAGCTTTCACCAGGAACGAAGAGAAAGGTCACTTTCCTTACGAATGGATGACGTCTACCAGGAAACTGGCAAACAGAACGCTGCCGCCGAGATCGGCTTTCGACAGCGAGCTGACGGGCGTCAAAATGTCCGAATCCGACTACGCCGCATGTCAGAAAGTTTGGTCCGACGAGAAGATGCAAACTATGGAAGACTACTTGATCCACTACAACAACAAAGACGTGAAACCTTTCATAGAAGCTCTGAAAAATCACGCTAAATTTTTCCAAGATCGCGGCATCGACATGTTGAAAGACGGAGTTTCTCTCGCCGGTTTGACTTTACGCTTCCTCTTCCAAAACCTAGAAGACGCGTTCACAACGTTTCCCCAGTTCGACGCCGTCCTCCACGCTCTGATCAAAGAGAATCTAGTCGGCGGTCCTTCCATCATCTTCCATAGATTTCACGAGAAGGGCACCACGCGGATAAGGGAGCACAAGTACGGCGAAGAAGCGAGACCGTGCCAACACATCCTAGGACTAGACGCTAACTCTCTGTACTTGCGCTGCATGAGCGAAGCGCACTGCACGGGCTATTACGCGGTGAGACGGCCCGAGACCGAGTTCAAGCCCGAAATCAGGCAAAGAAACTCTCACAGCGCTTTGGAGTGGTTACGCTTCGTAGAGCACGACCGCGACGTGAAACTGCGCCACGCTCTGAACGGCGGCGAGATGGCGGTAGGCTGTCGGAGAATTCGCGTGGACGGATTTCACGCGGCCTCTAATACGGTTTTCCAGTTTCACGGGTGTTGGTTCCACGCTCACGAGTGCATACCGTCGCACCGATATCAGTGCGCTTCACTGAGAGAGGAGAGACGCGACAGAACGACCAGAGTAAGCGCTTACTTGAAAGCGTTAGGTTACAAGCTGGTCGTCGTGTGGGAGTGCGAATGGCGAGAGATGAAGCGTCGAGATGAGCGGGTCAAGGCCTCCCAACAACGCTGGAAGGTTGACGCTTTGAAAGTGTCTCGAAACGCGATGAGCGAGAGCGACATCCTTTCCGCTGTGAAAGAGGAGAAAATGTTCGGTTTAGTTCAAGTGGACATCACTACGCCGCCTCACCTAAGAGAGTACTTCGAAGAAATGACCCCCGTTTTCAAGAACGCGACCGTTTCAAAATCGGACATAGGCCCTCACATGTCAGACTTTGCGCAGGAAGAAAAGCTGTTGAACACGCCTCAGAGATGTCTGATAGGGAGTTACCACGGAAAAAATATTCTCTTGGGAACGCCGCTTCTCAAGTGGTATTTAGAGCACGGTTTGATAGTCACCAAAGTGCAGCTGGTGGTAGAATACCTACCTAAACGCTCCTTTGCCGGTTTCGCGGACGAAGTGACGGCGGCGCGAAGACGTGGCGACGTGAACGAGAACGAGAAAATTCTGTCAGACTGTTACAAGTTAATGGGAAACGCTACGTACGGTAAAACAATCTGCAACAAAGAAAAACACACGGCGGTGAGATACACTGACAGTCGGAAGTTCGAACTATTGGCCAATTCGTGGCGCTTCAAAAAGGCGTCCGAGTTGACTTCCGATCTGTTTGAAGTCGAACTACAACCGAAAACGGTCAAGAACAACCTCCCTATTCAGATAGGGTTCATGGTATACCAGTACGCGAAGTTGAAAATGTTAGAGTTCACATACGACTTCTTGGATAGATTCGTCGATCGGCGCGATTATGCCCTTTGTCAAATGGACACCGACAGTCTTTACATGGCTCTCAGCGGTGCCACGTTGGATGACCTAGTGAAACCTCGCCTGAGAGAGACGTACTTCAGAGAGAAACGAAAGTGGCTTCCGACAGCGGTGTGCGACGAGCACTTAGAGCTTTTCGTGAAGACAAAAACGGAAAGAGTGCGAGAATGGTGTGCGCCGCCCGGCGGATGTTGTGAGAGACGGTACCTTCACGATCTGAGAACTTCGGGGCTCATGAAAGCGGAGTGGGAAGGTGACGGGATCCTAAGTCTCAACCCTAAGACTTACATTTGCTACGATCGAGTCAGCGACACTGGTGAAAGAAAATCCAAAAAATGGAGTGCAAAAGGCGTACAGAAGAAACAAAACCCCCAGGAACCAGACGCCTTCTTGGATGTTCTTCGCCAACGAAAAACTCTCATTGCTGTAAATAGAAATTTCAAAGTGGTGCGAAACAAAATGGTCACCTACACCATAGAGAAAGACGGCGTGCGCTACTTGTATTATAAGCGTCGCGTGCATTCTGACGGTGTGACAACGAGTCCTTTAGAGATATGAAAAAAAAAAAAAAAAAAAAATAAGCGTGTGCATCTTTTCAAAAATAGAGTGTTTATCAAGATTGAAAAAAAAATAAATAAAAAAAAATTAAAAGAAAATATTGTTGTGTTTTTATTATCATACGGCTTCTTTTACTAGTAAGTCGCGCAGTCTCTTAAAGCGTCACTCATGTGACGACGTCGCTTCCAGTCACGGGATCCTAAACAAAAAAAAACTTCTTCTTCTTCCGGTCACGTGATCAATCAGGTCGCTTCCGGTTGGCCATTAAGTCGTGTGACGTCACTTCCGGTCACGTGACTCATCAGGTCACTTCCGATCACGTGATCCTAAATTAGGTCATATGACGTCACTTCCGGTCCCCTAAGTAGGTCAGTAGGTTACCCAGAATGCACCATCCCCTAAGTAGGTCACTTCCGGTCACCCAATGGAGGCCTCTGATTGGCTGCAGGGTTACCCAGAATGCACCGCTAATCCCCTAAGTAGGTCACTTCCGGTCACGTGACCAAATGGAGGCCTCTGATTGGCTAACTAGGTCACGTGACGTCACCACTAATCCCCTAAGTAGGTCACTTCCGGTCACGTGACCAAATGGAGGCCTCTGATTGGCTGCATGTCGATTGAGTAATAAACAGTACTTAACTATAGTCCCGTTCCGATACATACTATACTACTAACCTGGTTTCTTTTCTCTGTATAAGTACAATAAGGTGTAGCACATTATAGCTAAATGCTGACAGTCTTCTCAACTGCTGCCCTTCCAAAGCTTGAAATTCACACTCAATCACACACATTGATTCCAAAATGGCTGCCATTTGGCAATAGGGCACATCCTCAACATTTTTAAATTCTGTAAATGTAGATATTTCGCATGTATAACTTTTTGAGACTTTAAAAAAAAACACAGCATTTTCGCATGTATTCAAATTCACGAATTTTCGAACATTGTGGTTGTAGGACTGCAGTGTATAATTTTTCGCTCTGTACATCTTTTCGCGGATTTTTAAAAGTTGCGAAAATATGTACAGCACGGAAATATCGAGTATAGATAGGAGCAAGATGGCCGACCGAGAGTGAACGCTCCAAAATTGGGGGACCCGACATTCGAGTTTTATAAGGGTACAACCTGATTCCTCACGTTAGCCAAAAACACAAAGGGTGCCGATAAGCCGCGACACTACCCACGCGCCGAAATTACGTGACGCTACTCTTGGAACTCGGCCAAATCAACAAAATGTCCGAGGTGAAGAGACCGCAACGCAAGAAGAAGGGCTTGACAGCGGCCTCGCTATTGCCCGAGGTGATTGACACTGTATTATCGCTCGAGAAACGCCTGGAGCTGGTTGAAAATGATGGCTTCAAGACTGCTAAACTATTATCGGGGCTCGAGGATAGAATGACAGCGGCAGAGACAAGGTTAGCAACGCTGGAGTATGACACCGGCGAAACCACCAAACTGCTGTCGGAACTTACCACCAAAGTCAACGATTTGGCAAATACGGTGGGTACGCTGAATGACAGTGTCAAGCTCAATGCTGATCATATAGCTGTCACAACCAGGATAGTAGGTCAACATGTCCTCTCTTTTGACAAAATGGAGGAGGCTGAAAAGGCTAAAACAGTGTTAATTGAGGGTGTGTCTGAGCCTGTAGGCAGCGAAAATCTTCGGGCACTAATTGATGACCTGTTCGGCGAGCTCGAGTTAGGATATGGCAACGAAAAGGTTGACGCCATTTTTAGACTCGGCAGGGTATCTAAAGACAGGCCAGACTTCAGACGACCGATCGTAGTGAAGCTCTCCCACAGAGGCACGAAGGGTGATATCTTCCGCAACGTCAGGAAACTGCAAGGCAAAAAAGACTGGGGTGGTATAAGTATCATGGACCAGCTGAACGAGATTGAACGCAGGCAATACAACGACCTGAGATCCATCTTCTTTCTGGCCAAAAGGTCGGGTGTAAAGAGGCTCAAACTCAGACAGAGAGCCCTTATTATAGATGGATACACATATAAGCATTGTGATCTAGGTAGACTGCCGTACAAACTGTCTCTCAAAAAAGCAACAACAGCCAAGACGCTGGATGGAATCGGCTTCAAATCCATGCACAACCCTATGTCGAATCTCTACCCCTGCAAAGTGTCACATGGACCATACGAGTATAACAGCGTTGAGCAAGCCCTACAGTACACCAAGGCCAAAACTGCAGGAAATATGGATGTCCAGATATCCATCATGAACTCCTCTGACCCGTATGAGATTATGAAGCTGGGATCTCAAATCACCCCGAACGACGAGTGGAAGAAGGGTGAAACCAAGCTTGTGTACAGCCTGTTGTTGTCCAAGTTTGAAGATCCTACACTGAGAGGTCTGCTCCTCAGGACGAAGGACTGCAAGCTATACGAGCTGACATACAACAAAACTTACGGGTGTGGTCATCATCTAGGAAACGCCCACAAACTGAACCAAGAAAAAGTGGTTGGTGGAAACCTGTTAGGGCTTCTACTACAAAAGGCCCGTGGTGAGATCAGAGACGAAGAGTACAAGGCCAAACATCCCGAAGGAGAAGCACAAAAAGAGGCAGAAAGCGAAGCAGAGGCTGGAGTAGAAGCAGGAGTAGAAGCAGGTATCACCGAAGAACCAGAAACAGAGCAAGCAGCAGACAGTAGCAGTTCAACTGGCTCTGATCCCTGGGACCCCATCATAATACAAGAACAAGAACAAGAGCAACCCGAGCAACCTCCACCAGCACCAGAACAGCCTGCCGAAATCGTGGAAGAAGATACCCCGCCAGACACGCCACCTGACCCTCACGAGGAGGACACCCACATGTAAACCTAGAGTTTGAACCAGAGAGTATCATCCTAACATATAATATGTCAAAACTTTAATTTATTGTATTAAAATATCAAAATCAATACTCTTTAACATCAAAATATAATGCGTTAAAAACAGCTAATTGTACAGTTTAAAACATGAAAAATACCGGTAATCAATAGGTCAACAGTATCTGTAATTGCCAATGTCGTCATAAGCATATACAATTTTTCAAATACATGAATGTAAACTACCGGTAATCAATAGCGTATGAAAGGTGTCTAATGTCGCCACATTATAAAATTATAAAAACAATCATAAAATGAAATATACCGGTATTCAGCAGTAGCTGGACAGGTACTCTTGGTGCATTGAAAGCTGTTACTACAGATGTGTATATATGTTATTACAAAATGAAAAATGGAAGGCTGTAAATATTGTTGTATTTTGATTGTTTTTGATCAACATGATGTATATGTGTGACACTGTCTGTGATAGTTAATCAGGATCTTCTTTTCCTTCAAATTTAATAGAGAATACTTATGTCAAGGAAATGTTTATAGCATGGTTGTCCAACCCGTTCGACTTTATATTTATGTACTACATTTACACAGTAGTGAGTTTAAAACAAGATGTACACATAAGCCGGTGCTCCCCCCCCCCCCCCCCACACTCTATGACTGGTCCCATCCTTTTAACACATAGGGGTGGCCATAAGTGCCGACGCCCCTTGCGTTCTTTATGTCTTCATGTTCTGTATAATACAATGTTAAAACAAATTAGGCTTGGTCACATTGACACAAATGGCAGCATGTCTAGTACAAGATTACTTTTAATTTTAAATGGTTGATGAGTGTACAATTCTACCGGGTAGAGGTTTAAGTCTGCTCCATTTAAATGCAAGAAGTATAAGGAATAAATTTCCACAGATTAAAGTTGAACTCTGGAATAAGGGAATAGACATTTTATGCTTTACTGAGACGTGGCTCACATCTATTAATCTGGATAACGACTTTGATTTACCAGGGTATAATTTATTTAGACTCGATCGTTTGCGAGAGATGAGAGCTGGAGGTGTCTGTGTATATGTGAATGAAAACTTCTCCTGTGATGATTGTATATTTTCTGCTTTAAATAAGAGCAATGAACAAATAGAAGTTCAATGGCTGGTCGTATCTAAAGGTAAATCAAAAAAGATTTTAATTGGAAATGTATATAGACCACCCACCAGTAGTGATAGGGGTACGTTTGTTAGAGAATTAAATGATCTGATCGGTAAAATCCCAAATCTAGACAGCTATGATGTTGTAGTCACTGGGGATATGAACATAAATGTTTTAATTGAAAGCAACGACAAAGACTTTCTATACGGTACCATGGGTGACTATACGCTTCGCCAAATGATTTCTGACCCCACAAGAGTAGCTGAATCAACAACTTGTATTGATTTATTATTCACAAATGTTGTTCATGTGAATACGTATGGAGTGGCAAATATAAACATATCAGATCATTTCCCGATTTTTATCAGGCTAAAAAGAGAGAAAATTATATATAAAAGTAGACAATTTGTTGGCAGATCGTATAAAAATTATGATGCCAAATCCTTTTCTGAGAAGTTCATAAATCAGGATTGGACTGTCTTTAATGATTCTGAAGATGTTGAAACCTGCTGGGAATTATTTTTGAACTCTATCAAACGCGTCCTAGACACAAATTGTCCCATAAAGACATTTAATATTAAAAATAAGGACGAGCCATGGTTAACACCTGAGTTAAAGACCCGTATTGCTGAAAAAAATCAAGCTCTAAAAAAGGCAAGACGTACAAATTCGGTTTTAGATTGGCACACAGCCAACACGATGAAAAATCAAATATGTACAGACTGCAAAGAAGCTCACAGGGTCTTTATCACTGATGAGGTGGAGAGGAATGTAAATGACTCGAAAGAATTTTGGTCTGCCATGAAAAGGTTAATCCCTGGAAAAGGAGTAAAATCAAAACAGATAACTCTGAAAGATGAGACTGGAAACTTTATAAATTCTTCAGACACTGCCGACTTTATAAACAATTTTTTTAGTAATATCGGTCCAAAATTGGCTCAAAAACATGACAAAAATTGGATTTTTGAAGGCAAAAAAGCAGAAACACAAATGCCAGATGTTGAGATTACGGAGGAAGAGGTCGTCAAAGTGATAAAAGATTTAAACATAAACAAATCCTCAGCCATCGACTACGTCTCCACATGTGCTTTCAAAGATGCTGTTCTGGCCTCCCCGCCCAAATTCATAAAAATTCTAAAGTTATCCTTAAAATTTTCTAAAATCCCAACCTCTTGGAAACAAGCCAAAGTGACCCCCCTGCCAAAGTCCGGAGATTTATCCAATGTCTCTAATTTTAGGCCAATTAGCCAACTACCTATCCCAGGCAAAGTAATCGAGAGAATTATACACACTAACATTTCAAACCATCTTGAGCAGCTCAATATACTCGTCGACGAACAGGGTGGATATAGGAAAAAGAGGTCTACTGTTGATACTATAAGCACTCTCACAAATGAAATCTTACGAGAGAGAAACAAAGGGAATATTACTTTAGCAGCCTTTATTGACATTAAAAAAGCGTTTGACTCTGTAAATTATAATATTCTTTTAAAAAAGCTAGAAAATTACGGTATAAAAGGAAAAACCTTGTCTTGGATCAAGGATTACTTTACCGGTAGGACGCAGATAACAATATGTAACGACAAAGCGTCTAGTGTTGTAAGCATGACCTGTGGGACCCCCCAGGGTAGTATTTTGGGTCCTTTATTCTTTTTATTATATGTAAATGACCTCAAGGTGATCAATAATAATGTAAAGACTCTAATGTATGCTGACGACACGGTACTTTATACATCAGGCAAATCAATAGACACTTTGGCAACAAATTTACAACATTCCTTAAACAATTTTGTAAACTGGTCTTCTACAAACAAATTAACTATAAATGAATCTAAAACAAAATTAATCCTCTTTTCTTCCAGAATTAAATCAAAAAATATCCAAATTCGAAATCTCAACATTAAAATAAACGATGAAAAATTAAAATTTGTGCCGACGTATAAGTACCTAGGAGTAATTTTGGATTATGAACTTACTTTTAACCACCATGTAAAAGAGTTGAAAGGTAACCTGGGTTTCAAATCGTATTTATTGGCTTTACTGAAGACTTATGTACCCACAGCTATTATGTTGATAATATATAAAACTTATGTATTACCTTTGTTAGATTACGCTGACATACTGTATCATAGTGCGAACTCTACCGGTACTCAACTTTTACAATCAGTACAAAATAGATGTCTCAAATACTGTCATAAGGTTCCTATTCTAACGTCAACTAACTTCATTCATAAGAAAGCAATCCTACCCAAGCTGGTCGACCGCAGAATATATCATGCACAATTGTACGGGTTCAAACTTTCAAAGAAGATTGACTCATTGAACATCAGGCCCAGACACACTCGTGAGGCTCAAGCGCCTTTGCTGAAATACTCTAATATCATCCTGACTTCTTATGAAAAATCCATGGAAGTTTTTGTTGCTCAAACATGGAATGAACTTGACAAGAAATACCGCAATATTGTAAATATCTCTGATTTTAAATTAGAAATGAAGAAATTGTTGAGCGATAAAATTGCTTCTTACATAGATCCTTAATCAAAATATTTTTTATACCTCTTTTACCGGTAGTTTCTACTCTTTTCAGTCTGTGATAATCGAACCTGTATTATATACACTTACATACTGAAGTATAAGTAAAGTCTGCTGCCTTGTTGTTAATCATAAACGTGATCTTTTATAAGCCAATCACTGTTATAAACTCGTTTATATAGAAAATGTTATGTCCTGTCTAGTCCATCTTGCTCTTTAAAGAACAAGTGTATTATCTAGACGACGTGATAAAGTATAAAGGTTGGCACCAAAAATCAGCTCTGCTGAGTGTCATTTCCTAGTCATTATTGACAAGTCGATTTATTGTTTATATTTCATCTGTGATTTAAAATATTGTATATATTTGCGGTAAAAGAATCTGTGATAATAACGACGATGGACAAGAACATGACGTGTACTTTGATGTGGTCAATAAATGATTAAAACCCTTCCAAAAAAAATCTATGTTTACAGTACAACACTTCATGCTGTCCTCAGGTACAAAACCAGTCCTCCTGGTCATGTTTAATTAGTACTGAACCGGTGGGGAATGATGCCACAAAGGTCTAATGACGTCCTTTGAAATTGGATAATTAGTTCAAGTGCCTCGGCCGCAGGTGTGGGCGTGGTCTCACTCACATCTCTTTATACTTAACCATTTAAGGGCCACATTGTACTTTAATACTTTAAGGATGCTTGTCGCTAAAAGATGACATTTGATGTCATGATGTACCAATGCAGCCCTTGCAAGTGACTCGCCGGTGCTGCATTGGTACATCATGCCAACCCTTAAGAAGTGTCTCAAGCCTGATGCTTGAATGCAGCACTGGCGAGTTACTGCATTCATGCATCATGACAACCAAGGGCCCATCTATATTCTGTTCACTAATAACCCCAGAGATAAGCTCTGGACTAACTCCTTATTTGGGCAAAAGCCCCAAAAACTAACATTTTCTTTCCCACCTCTGTCCACAAACTGGACAGATAGGGATACTTAATGTCGTAATAGACTGTGAAGAAAGCAATGTGCCAGCTCATGCTAGACATGTTCTGGTACACTACTTGATAGCTATCATCTAAATGCTCCCTTAAGGAGACACCTTGTTATTTCATTATAGATGTTTCTGATCTTTGAATTCATTGTCGCACCCACACACATATTGTATATGTAGCAAACATGCCCTGGGCCTATCTTATGCAGTCTAAATAAACAAATTTCAACTCAACTCAAATCAACTCATGATGCAGCAAGGCACCATGCCGTCCTTAAAGGATTAATACATTGTGCCACTGATTATCTAGACTGATTAATTCATGCATCATTCTGATCCTACAGGGTTCTTGAAAACAGCATTGCAAATGTGTCTGGAAGGTACCCTTAATCCATGAGAGAAGAGGCTCCCTCCCGACTTCACATAAATACTGTTCCATTCAATGATACAGACTATAGGCCTATGACTTGGACTGTCTAAATAAACAATTACAAATAAACAAACAAACAAACAAACAGAACAAGGTAGACTCTCTAAGCCTAGCTGCTACCCGAAGCTCAGAGAGTAACTCATAAATACCCATTAAATCCTCCCATGGGTTGAGATATTCTGGTTATGTTTGCATGTTGCATGAATACACCCCTAGATAGTAGGTTTGGCATTAATACACCATACAAACAATGGACATGCTACCTTCAAACGGTATGGGGCCCCTATAGGGCCTAGTCGGGACTGTAGCTGGTTGCGGCGGCCTGCACTGATAAGAGCTGATAAGACTGTTACTAGTCTGTCCCCTGTTTGTCCCCTATCTGTACCCATAGTGGGATGTCTTATCAGTGGGTTTAACCGCAACCAGCGACATTTAAAATGGCAGACCCGCTGGGCATAGCTCCAGATTCCTATTGGGCTGCACTTGTCTGTGTGATGACCACTTCCAGGGTGAGTAATTTGAGTACCATGCTTGTGATGGGGAAACTGCACTAAATAGTTGTTGTGTCATACTGGTTTTAATTTAGCCTCATTGGATGGTTTAGGATAAAAGCTGGTTAATTATCAGCAGTGTGCCTCTGGGTTTATAGCCATAGCCACCAACACAAAACTCCCTATGAATACTGTGCAATCACCCCCTGTAGGTTTGCTTACAAGCACAACCACCTACCAGAGTGAGTGGTTGTGCTTGTAAGCAAAACCACTCACTAACTATTCACTGTTCCTACACTGAAAATCCATAGATTGAAAGGGTTACTCAGTACAGACTATCCTGGGTTGGTCATATGTGTGTTAGTCATAATGGCAAAGTTATATTCAAAAATGACCGAGGGGTCAGTCAGTAGTGGCTAACCTAGGTTCATCATTGATGTGTTTTATTTGTATACCTCTAGTTGGGGCCACCTGTCATGACTACTCAGTGGCTCCCCCTGGAAATAAAAAGACTAAGGTGGGTTGGTCAGTACTGACCAACCTGACGATAATAACTTACCTAGATTAGTTGTATAGGGAGCCAAGAAATGACTAACTAGGTTAGGCACTAGTGACTGAGAGGTTGGGCGTATAGGGAGCCTAGGAATATCAGTGTACAGTGATTAATACATCATGAAGACAAAGGATGTTGCACATCAAAATAGTATTGGGCCCCTATTGGGCACAATGTGTCCGTGTGATGACCCATTCCATGGCAAGTATTTAAGGCACCTGTGTCCTGACCATGCTTGCGATGGGGAAACTGCACTAAAAAGTTGTTGTGTCATACTACTTTTAATTTAGCCTCATAGCTGTGTAGAGTTTTCGGTCGCAGAAAAGACAACTTGGAAGGTTCTTCGAATTTCTGGATGCAACGAGCGATTTAATTATCGTATCTATACAGTCAACCTAAATACGGTTCCATTCGGTGCGAGACCCTGTCAGGTCTGTCTACTACCTGGGCCAGTCGGCCTTATATATCCACCCCTATCCCGATCGCAGCGCCCTCTCACTTGCACTCACGCCCTCTATATATAGGCCGAGAACTAATACAATCTGGGGACTTACACCATCGATCCGAATGGGATTCGAGTCCCCTACAGCTGTTTAATTATCAGCAGTGTCTCTGGGTTTCCTGCCTAATGCTGGTCATGACGCTGTGTGGAGAATCAGCAGGGTAAGGCACAAGACTTCTTGTTCTTAAAAATACAGAACGCCCACGACCAGGAGTATTGGTTACAACAGAAATAATTTGACAATGGTGTCATTTCCAAAGGAATGGTAAATAAAAGCGCCAATAACCAAATACCTGAGCTCATTGAAATATTAAGACATAAACAGCAGCCAATTCTGAATGCAATCTCGCCGTCATGGAAAACGCTTCTTCGGGTAAATTCACACTAAACAGTGGTCTCGTCAATGGTTGTCGCATGAGCGGTTCTTGTTTTGTTCTGCACGCCAGCCACAGCCCGAGTTCAGAACAGGCCAGGAACTGCTTCTACAGTTCTATGCAAGCATTTACACTGGAGATGATGTTTTATTGCCTGCGACAAAGGCATTAAATTACAAGGGACACAACTGTAAGCTACTCCAAGACCTGTCTTTGCGAAAACTTTTTGGGCATGCAGGACAGTGGGTCCTGCACTTAGCCAATTTTGCATCATATTAAGAATAAAATAGCATTTATAAAAGAAAATTATAGCAAAAACTTGCTTTAATTTGCCCAGAATACTAAAGTGCACTTTAGAACTTGTAACTTCAGTTCTAGTTATTGGAATATTTGAATAAAAATCAGTTTTGGACAACCAAAATGTGAAGGACATTAGGTTCTGCAACACCAGTCCTTCTGCCGTACCATAGCCAATTTAAGCGGATGTTGCCACTGTCCGGCGGGATTTGGCAAAGACTGCAAGACCTGACCTTGGGTTTATTGAGACTAGAAGATGGTTAATTATCAGGTTTTTTCCTCAGGGAGTTATTCCCACTTGTGCTCATGACGCATTGAACCAACAAGGTCAAGGCAAAATGCATCATTAGTATAACAATGCGGAACGCCCACGATCAAGAGTATTGATGACAATGGAAATGATTTGACAATGGTGTCATTTCCCAAGGAAAAACTTCAAATAAATAAATACTTGGGCTCCCTGAGTTACCAAGTTACCAAGTTACCCTGAGATACCAAGACACACACAAAAAATCTGCCAATCCCAAATGGAATCCAACCGAGAGGCTTTAGAAAGGTTTCTTTCGTCAAAATACAACCGTTTGGATGTAAATTAATATGGCCTTTGCTGTCATGATGCATTATTGCAGTCCTGGTGAGTGTACCATAAAGGGCATCATTCATGCATCATGCAGAGCATGCTGGAATGTAGCAACCCCAGTAGTGAAAAGATGCTGGGCTATATCACTAGTATACCACTAGTATTGCATCCCTTCCTAGCAACAAGTACCTTGATGGGTGATTTTCCGGGGTATGGTGATAGTATACTCACCCTCAGAAAAGTGAGAGTCATTGTCGCTAAAACTACCCTCACCTGAGAGTCAGGCAGTGCGCGACCCTCAGGTGAGGGTAGTTTTAGCGACAATGACTCTCACTTTTCTGTGTGTGCTGGTGTCACGTGATTCGACCTTAAAATTTACCACCTGGTAATTTCCCCCCAAAAAATTTCCGCGAGAGGATAAAAACAGGATTCAATTATATTGATTATACCTCATGGAAGGTCAATGTAATCAGGGCACCATGATGCCTCAAGCCCATATTTGGGAAGTGGTCAATAATCGAAAAAAGAGGGGGTAGTTGATTTTAGGTTGTTAGAGGGGAGCAAATGGGGTAATGGATTCTGACCCTCTAGAGGGGTGTGGGTTTTAGTTTTAACAACAGGGGGATGTTGGTGGATTTGGGGGTACCAAAAAAAGGAGTTGGCTGCGCTCACTTTTAATTTGCCGGGGAGGGGGGACTAAAAAATAGTCGACCCCTTTCGCAGGGGGAACTAAGATAATTCTGATCCCCTCCTGTTGTTAAAAATTACAACTCCGTCATGAAAGTGTCGATCATATATGTTATGCTGGTTCAGGTTGGTATGATTAGTACAGAATGGGGACCAGAGGTCACAGCTACATATATACACATGTATACATATATATATGTCTGTGTCTTATGAGTTTGGGCCAATGTGAATGTCTTTTACTGGGTGCCATCTTTGGCCGGCTTGATAGAAAACGGTTTATCTAGGGCAGATAAAGATATAAATGGACTGAAAAGGTTAATGGATATTATAACATTTTAAATTAGTAATTAATAGCCCATTCATATATCTTCATCTGACCTAAATGAACCGTTTTCCATCAAGCCGGTCAAAGATGGCACCCAGACAAAGATGACACCAGGTCAAAGACCTTCACATTGGCTCACACTCATGAGACACAGCCATATGCATATATACACCTATATGGCCCAGTCTCGGCCAGTCTCGGCCAGCCTCCATCCTCCCAGTTGGATAGTCTGGGAGCATGTTGCCATGCAGTCCAATACACACACTTCAACTACCTCAGTGTAAAGTACACGGTAGCTTTAATTACACCTTTGATCGATAAAAATGTGTTATCATTCAGGTGTCTACCCTTGAAACAGCATCTCGGAATTGACTCAAGCAGATCGGATTAATCCATAGAACTAGGAGTTGGATTGTATATATCAACATATTATATCTAATGTACCGTTGTTAAAATTGTATGATAAATGGGAAAAAAGAGGTTCTAGGCTCTGTTTTGGCTCAAATAAACTTCTCACCCCATGAACCCCTCCCTCCAGTGTATTTAATTGCACTGCTAATGTAATTTCCCCTCTTATGGCCCATGATGGCATCACCAGAGGCATGAGCCTGGCTTCCCGTACGTGTCAAACTTACCACCAATAAAGGTCCTTAGGCCAAAAAAAAGAGCTTTGTTTCAAGTCACCAGACCGACCCTATCAAAACAATTTTTTATGCAATTTTGAAGAAATTTCCGTAATTTTACCCTTTTTTGGTCAATTTTAGGGTCTTGGGAGAGGCCGGCTGGTACTTCCTATTTTCAAAAAGATTTATTTTTTTAAATCCGATCTACCGACCCCACATTTTCTGTCCATGTTACCTGAAACAAACCTTTTTCTCTTTTGGCCCAAGGTTATAGCAGTGGGTTGGGAGTAGGAGACTGCAGGGCAGTACCAGGAGGCTTCTCTGGGAGGTAATTATTGTGTATTATTGTGTAAGGGGTAAATCTCTTTAGTGATGTCAATAATGACTCACCATAGCAGGAGCAGCCATATGTATGGACAGAATTGTATGATGGGGTCATCAGGTGGAGGATTAGACCAGTGATACAGCCTGGCCTGTATTTCCAGGCAGCCTGTTAATTCAGGCTGCCCAGGCTGGTTTAACAGGCCGGGAGTCTTTACAGGCAGGGTGTTTGGTCAGGTTGTTCACACTCTCCCAGCACATGACCCTGGTACAGCAGGCTGGGGCTCAGGCTTTCACACCTCCTCCAAGCTGTGGCAGCTGTCATGCTTGCTCTTATGGTTGTCCAATCAGATGAGATACCAATTTAAACATGTTTTCATTCAAAAATTCAGTGGACCAGGCACATACTGCATCCATAAGTTGGAAGGTGATGTCCTGATCTACATCCTCTATATGAGTTTATTCTTAGCAAATATCACATAAAAATCGCAAATATGATTAAATAAAAGCTATAGTGAAAACACAGTGCTGCTAATTAACAGCCCTGTATTCCATGCTGAGTGACCTGTGAAAACGGGCGGGGTGTGTTATGCAGGCTGTACTGTATGTCCAGGCAGTCTTCCACCTGGTCATGTATAGCCCGTACCAAACTCTGGTGTATCTGGCTCTATATAGTCAAGACCTGAGAATTTGGCGAAACTCCCTACTGAGAGGTTGTAATCCCCAATTTTAGGTGTTAGCTCATTTACATCAGATACCATCACCTCACACCATTTACACAACCCATTTAAACATTCATTTAGGAGCAACTCTACTTATTCTGAGAATCACATTCTCAGACATCACAGGTTAACAGTGGTCATTTATGATGGACAGTGGACCCTGGAGGTGATAAACTGACCACAGAGCATTTAGGGGTGCTCCTCACTGTGAGGGTTACACTCACCTAATGACCCCTTGCAGTTTTATCAATTAGCTTTCTGTTTGGCGGCTTTGCCAAATTCTCCGGTCTTGATTATAAGTCAGACGCACCTCAGTTTGGTATAGGCTGTGCATGGCCCCAGCATGCAATACATAGCCAGTATTGTATGATGGGGTCACGTATGGCTCGTACCAAACCAAGGTGCATCAGGCTTGTTTTAGGTTTGTTTTAGGTAACATGGGAAGAAACTCTAGGGTCGGTAGGTCGGATTTCTTTTTTCTTTTAACTTTTTTTTTTTTTTACTTCCCCTCTGAAATTATGCCAAAAAGTGTAAAAGTGGGGGGATTTCTTTCCAAAATTTTGTAAACCTAAAATTGACCCTAAATAGTATAAAATATTCTTCAAAATTGCATAAAAAACGTAGGGTCGGCCCTGTTTAGATAGGGTGTGTCGGGTGACCTGAAACAAACCTTTTTTCTTTAGGGCCTTAGTCACTCTTTCAGCCGTTTGTAATTGAGTAAATGCGGTGTTACTACAACACAAAGTTCATAATGGCATTTGAGTGTCATATAATGGCTTTTACCAGAATTGAAAATGGTTACAGTGTGACTTATATCCTATTTGACTTGCTGAGATGGACACCTTCATGCAGTAGGCCTTTGTCTTTATACTTCAGTAACGAGTGATTTTCATGACTTTGGGAACGTTACCACCTGATGAATCAAGCGAGAATCACTACCGTAAAACCCCTCCTTCAAGACGACCTCACCTTTAAGACGACCCCCTTGTATGCGGAAAAACTTGAGAATGGTTTTCTCTTTAATCCTATATAAGAAAACCCCACCTTTAAGACGACCCCTTATTTAGGGATAATTAATCCCAAAATATTGTTGTCTTAAAGGCCGGGTTTTACGGTATTCCCCGAGTCACTGCAAACAATGCAAGTGCTTACATGACATGCTGGACATGGGGAAAATGGCCATTCTATAGGAATAATATCACGACATTTTTTGTATTATTATTGTTTTTCTTATCACAATTATGCCTAGAAAAAACTTGTTTTGGTGGATGTCTCACGCCAAACTGTGATTATGGTTCTGATGAACAGCAATGTGGCGCCTCAAAGCCTCGCCAGGACTTTTATAGACCATTTAAATTGCATTTGAAAGTCAAAGCCATTTAACTGCCATCTTTGTTGCTGGTGTTGTGAATTTCTGAATCTGTGCATACATCCGAATACCATTTGTTAGACCCCTAATGGCCGCATAATGATTTAACATGGTATGCCATCGATTGGCATGATGCATTCATGCAGCCCTGACGAGTAATTCTCAGGTCCTGAATTCGAGCATCATGTAGACCATGATGCACTTCTGAAGGGCTGGCATGATGTAGGAATGCAAGTCAGGTGAGTAGACTTACCAAGGCTGCATTCCTGCAGTATGATTACAAGGGTAGAACGGATTAAAGCATTATGCCGCCATTAGAGGGTTAGCATATATATTCAGCACTCTACCACCTACTCTCGTTCCCGAATCCTTCCGAAGGAAGGCTCTGGGGACAGCCAAATGACCTTGAACTTTGGATTTTGCTGGGTCTGGGCAACCCCTGCTGGTAGGCTGGAACCAGCGAACAGGAAAAGGAAATGGAACCAGAATGTATGGTGGTAGTTTTAGGTAAATTTACCATCACCCTTTCTGGTTCCATTTCCTGTTACTGTTCACTGGTTCCAAGCTACCAGCAGGGGTTGCCCAGACCCAGCAAAATCTCAACATTTGGCAGTTACCAGAGCCTTCTTTCGGAAGGATTTGGGAACGAGAATATCTACCACCCAGCAGACTAAACAGCATTCATCATCACTTGTACTAACTTAGCTAGTTTGAACGAAGAGAAAATAATACACCTGGAATAAGAATGTTTGTGTTCCCTCTGTCCATTGTCTCACCAACTGTACATTACATTAATATAAGCCAGTAGTCAGTCACTACCATACTTGTGTTATGAATACAATTGCGTTGTATTCACAACACTTATTAAGGATTATATTTTAACAAACATATAAGACTATATATCCTCTTATTATTTGTATTGAACTAAGTATAGCATTATCATAAAGGTATACATGATGGCATAGTATAGTAGAAATAGAAATGTATGCATTGGTAGCCATTGAACAGTGTTATATAACATCATTACTTAAGGTAAATAGCGCTATGCGCATGTCTGGTTGTTAAGGGGCTCTGGGTGGACTATGAGTATATACAGTCCACCTGGGGAGAAAACAGCCAGTGCAGTGCGGTACATTAAGATCAACTAATACACTGTACTCAGAAACAGCAATAAAAGGATTTACTTATAATCACTAGAATACTTAGAGTATTCTTTTACAAATCACCTGATTTCACTGGTGGAGAACCCGGGCCCAAGTAGAAATGTCCTGAGGCTGCGTCTCATGAGACATAGCTCTTTTCAGTCATGTTCACGCATTGTAGTTATCAATGCAGCACCGTTGGTGCTTCACTTTAAGGGAGTGTTCATTTTTTAACAACATGGGGGGTTTTGGTGGATTTGGCGGGGGGGGGGGGATCAAACAAATTTGGACCCCTTGTTGTGGGGGGGCCGAAACAAGTTGGACCCCTCTTGAGGGGGGACCAAAACAATTAGCGAAAAAGCCAGCGCGTTACTATCGGTCAGAGGGGTCGACTGCACTCAATTTCAATCTGCGTAGGGGCGCAACCAAACAAATATTTAGCTCCTCCTGTGGGGGGGTAGGGGGGCAAAAAAACATAGAACTGCTCACGCGAAAATCCACCTACCTCCCCCCCCTTGTTAAAAATGTGACCATTGCCTAAAGGGTTGTGAGGTAGGTGAGGCTGACTATACTGGAATACTAGTCTAGCTGTATTTGGTATTGTATGGTGCTATAATAGTGACTGAACTGAACCGCGTACCACAACGTAGGACATTCAGACGAAGTATGAGATATCTATTTCACCCATCATAGAACATTGAGCTGCTCATGCCCACATCAAACTTTACTGGACACTAACCTTTATCGTCATGGTGCATGAATGCAGCCCTGGTGAGTAACTTGCCAGTGCTGCATTCAAGCATCATGCCAACTCTCCAAAGCTTTGGCATGATGCACCAATGCAGCACCGGTGAGCGATTCACTGGGTGTGCATTGGTGTATCATGACAATTAATGTCATCTTTTCACGACATGCCGTCTCTAAAGGTTTACAAGACGTAGACGCCTCAGGTGTCGGAGAAAAAAAAACCCAGATACCCTAGCGTTATTGCTGACGACTAGGATTTTAATACGTGGGAAGATTATTGACGCAGGTAATATTATCTTCCTACAAAAGGAAAATAATGACTGCTTCTCCGTCCTGAGATTGGGAGATGACAAATACTAGCCGCATCCCTAATGTGAAGTAAGAAATACACGCCTCCAGGGAAAGACGATGTTGGTGGTAACACAGAATAACTTACTGCGGAAAGACAATTATATACACATTTACCTTTGGATAGCATTAACTAGATATGATATATAGGTTGTCTTCTCTGTAGGAGGAGAGGGAAGGAGGGACGTCAGATGGAGAGAGGAGGGAAAGAAAGAGAGGAGGAAGAGAGAATGAGAAAAGTGGACAAAACGAGAAAGAAGTGAGAGGGAGAGAAGGGGAGGGATGATTTTAAACAGAGAGGGGAAGGTAGAGAGAGAGAGAGAGAGAGAGAGAGAGAGAGAGAGAGAGAGAGAGAGAGAGAGAGAGAGAGGGGAAGAGAGGGAGAATTATGGTCAGAGGGAGGAAGGGGAGGGGGATTCATTGGAAGACGGTGAGGAAGGAGAGGGAGAATTATGGGCATAGTGAGACGAAAGAGAGAAAGAATTATGGACGGAGAGATAAGGAGAGAGAGAGAGAGAGAGAGAGAGAGAGAGAGAGAGAGACCTCCTGTAGTTTTGCTTACAAACACAGCCACCCACCATAGGTGATGAGCTAACTCTGTACTGTTCCTACAGTGACCAGCAGCCTACTGCCTGCAGCGTGTGTCTACAGTGGTGGGCAGCGTCCCGACTCTACTCCACCAATGACATCACCTCCTGCCCCTCCTTATATGGACATACTGCTACTTGTGAAGGCTTTTACTTGTAGGCGAATAAGGCACCTAGTTTACACTATCACTCAGTGTATACCTCCAAAGTGAATTATGGCAAAGATTTTCACCAATGATAGTTGATAATATTGTTATTTGTTATCTAGCAGCCGCCTATAGCCTCAGGAAACTAAAGGTGAAACATAATGTGCATTTTAGATAATAATTATGTTATCAATACAGATATAAGCAGTAAAGTACAAAGGGTGCTGGTCATTGAGAATGCGCAGTAACCTTTCTGTTTGGCTGCTTGGCTTATGTGTGAACAAGTTTGGCATATGTTTGTTTGAAATATATTGAGTCAAGACCCTAATAAGCATAACAATAGCTTTCAAACAAGTAACTGGAAATGATGTATAAACTGAATAGCAAATGCCCTTTCTTAACGTTAAACAGTATAGTTAAATACAATTCTATAAATCCGATGTGAGGAACCAGAGAGAAAGGATACTCCATGTGTTGGTATGGAGCACCCATTCTGCCTACCTCGGGTAATAGACTTGAACATGTCCGGTCAGGACGACTACAGTAAATGATAGACTGCAGTCCGCATGAATAATGTATTCAGTAAGGTCCCTGTCCGAAGACCCCGTATTAACCCTTTAAGGGGAGCATAGCGGTTTAATGAGAAGTGCCCTTTGTCGTAAAGATGCGTGAATACAGTCATGGTCAGTATCACGCTAGCATTGCATTCATGCATCATGCCGACCTTGTGGGAGCGCATCAGCCTCACCCTACAGGGTTCATACACCTCTGAACATATACGCCAACGGTGCATTTCTAAAACAAAGACAAAGCTAAGCTGACCTCAAAGGGTTACCGATGTGGTCACACTCTTACAAGGTCCCGGATATGGCCAGGTATGTCGCAGTGCGAAAAAACTGAAACTGAGAAAGCGACTTGTGGACGACTAACACCCTCCTTTCTCACCACTGGAGGGATCTCAGCGAGTCATTCGGAATTATGTCAGTTGACCTAGTCTAATCTATTAAATGAGAAAAGTGTTGTTAGCAGCAGGTTTGTGGCCCAAACTAGTGAATCTAAAAGTGGCATAGTAGCCACTTGTGTTCCAACCACCAAAGTGTTCAGCGTTTAATGAAGCCTAATAATAGGACTGGGCTGCAGATCGGTATCATAGCAAGCCAGATTCTAGTTGTATGTATTTACATACTATACTAGATATACCATAATAAAAATTATTTTAAAAAAGAAAGAAAAAAAAGGATGGATTTATTAGTACTTATTGTGGGTGGTGGTTGTCAGGGGTCCTTACCTAGTGCTGACCACTACACCTGAGGGGACGGCCTGGGGAGGCCGCAGGTCCCGCCGCCGGCCAACTCTAAACCCATCACCACCTCCCCCACTCTCAACGTAGGCAAGTACTCCAATGGTATAACAACAAACAGGATCACAAAGAGGATGAACAAGATAACAAAGTAACAGCTACCGCACCTTGATTTGTTGGTGTTAAAGCCTCCCTTGTGTGGTTGTAAGTCCGTGTGGTGTGGTTGGTGTGAGGGTTACGGCGCTAGAGGCTGTAGTGGTGGCTGTAGTGGTGGGGAGGTGTGGGTGGGCCGTGGTAGGTCCCGCGCTGAGCTGCTCACAACTCATCATCAGCTCACCAGCAGCTCACTATGTGTGTGTGTGTGTGTGTGTGTGTGTGTGTGTGTGTGAGTGTGTGTGAGTATTCCCCGCAGCGCTAAGACTCAAGGCCGGGTGGACTGCCGGGGGAGGCATGCACTGTAGGACGGCCCATGCACATAGCAGGTGGGTCAGGGCAGTGAGCACTAGTAGCGAGCACCTCACGAGCAGCTCGGTGTGGATGGGAGGAGTGAAGTAGACGCACTGACCAACTCCTGCTCCTCCTGCCGCCACAGGTAAGCAGCCTGGTGTAAGAGGCCGCACACAGCCATAGGAGGGGCCCTTGATGGGGGGATCCCCATGTCCCATGTCAATTTTAAGAAATGTCCATGTCCCCTGTCAATAAGCCTCATGTCGCATGTCGATTTTAAGAAATGCCCATGTCGCCATATCGAATTTAGGGGTCTAGAGCCATATAGGAGGGTCAGGCAGGTAGTGAGAACTGGCGGGGGAGCAACTCACGAGTAACTCAGGGTGGGAGGGGAGCAGTCAGGTGGGCGGACTGACCAGCTCCTGTCCCCGCCGCATGCATGCAGGTAGGTAGGGAGCAGCCTGTGGCCGTCAGGAGGGAGTACTAGTGGGGAGCATGTCGGGAGCAGCTCAGTGTAGGTGGGAGGGAGGGAGTGGTGAGCAGTTAAGTGTGCAGACTGACCGGTGTCTCCTACTCCTACCGCCGGCCCTGCAGCATGCCCCCAGGGGGGGCCACTCCCTATCTTTCCTATAGTCACTATGTGTGAACATCACCTCGAATCTGGTACCCTTATCAAGGGGCGAACTTTTCAAAATACATCCCCTTTTCAAAGGAAAATTAGCCAGAAAACAGACCTAAATCACAGATGAACCTGGAAAATATACCCTAATTACGGGTGATCCTGAAAAATATCCACTTCTCAAGGGTGACCAAGAAATATTATAGGAAAACAATGTAAAAATTACCCTTTAAAGCTCTTAAAATGTACCCCTTTCTCCCTAAATCTGCTCAAAGATCACCCCTTATCAAGGACCCTTGCGGGCCCGTGCCAAGGACCCAAAAACGGACCCTTTCCCTTGAAATCGTGTTCACACATGGTATCCAAATCTGAGGGAGTGGCCCCCCGGGGAGCATGCCCCCGCTAAGTGAGCCGTGCCTGCCCCACACCCGGCCCCACAGCCCGAGCTGCTCGCCGCTACCCGCGTAGGTGACCACAGCCTGCAGGAGCAGCTCCGGCCGGGCGGGGGAGCAGCTCATGGTCAACGTGTACAGAGGTGAGACATGATACCTTGTACAGGTGAGGCCGAGTCAGCACCACAAGCAGACGGGACCAGGACACTAGGGGGCAGGTGGGGACTGGACACTGTATACAGGTGTACCCCCGGAGCAACTCAACCGGAGCAGCTCACATAGCAGCTCACAGAGCAGCACACAGAGCAGCTCACAGAGTAGTACATAGAGCAGCTCACAGAGCAGCTCACAGAGCAGCACACAGAGCAGCACAGAGAGCAGCACAGAGAGCAGCTCACAGAGCAGCTCACAGAGCAGCACACAGAGCAGCACACAGAGCAGCACACAGAGCAGCACAGAGAGCAGCTCACAGAGCAGCTCACAGAGCAGCACACAGAGCAGCACACAGAGCAACTCACAGACCAGCTCACAGAGCAGCTCACAGAGCAGCACACAGAGCAGCTCACAGAACAGGTCTTAGAACAGCTCACAGAGCAGCTCACACAGCAGCTCACACAGCAGCTCACACAGCAGCTCACACAGCAGCTTACACAGCAGCTCATCAAGAGCAGCTCACACAGCAGCTCACAGCAACTCACACAGCAGCTCACACAGCAGCTCACTTAGAGCAGCTCACAGAGCAGCTCACAGAGCAGCTCATAGAGCAGCTCACAGAGCAGCTCACAGAGCAGCTCAAAGAGCAGCACACACAGCAGCTCACACAGCAGCTCACACAACAGCTCACACAGCAGCTCACAGAGCAACTCACACAGCAGCTCACACAGCAGCTCACACAGCAGCTCATAGAGCAGCACACACAGCAGCACACACAGCAATTCGTCAAGAGCAGCACACAGAGCAGCTCATAGAGCAGCACAAAGAGCAGCTCACAGAGCAGCGCATAGAGCAGCACACAGAGCAGCTCACGGAACAGGTCTTAGAACAGCTCACAGAGCAGCTCACAGAGCAGTTCACAGAGCAGCTCACAGAGCAGCTCACACAGCAGCTCACACAGCAGCTCACACAGCAGCTCACACAGCAGCTCACACAGCAGCTCACACAGCAGCTCACACAGCAGCTCACACAGCAGCTCACACAGCAGCTCACACAGCAGCTCACACAGCAGCTCACACAGCAGCTTACACAGCAGCTCATCAAGAGCAGCTCACACAGCAGCTCACAGCAACCCACACAGCAGCTCACACAGCAGCTCACAGAGCAGCTCACAGAGCAGCTCACAGAGCAGCTCACAGAGCAGCTTACACAGCGGCTCTGGAGCGGCTCACAGAGCAGCTCACAGCTCAGCTCACAGAGCAGCTCACAGATCAGCTCACAGAGCAGCTCACAGAGCAGCTCACAGAGTAGTATACATGTACACGTCCAATGTACAATGTTGGTCGACCCCTAAAATCAACATGGCGACATGGGCACCTTGAGCCTTAGTAATATGGGACATTGCCATTTCTTTAAATGGACATGGCGACATGAGCATTTCTTAAAATCGACATGTAACATGGGGACCCCCCCCCCCCCCCCATCCAGACCCTCATACAAGTACATGTGTTTGTAGCAACGTGGCCTTTTCTTAATATTGACAAGCAACACGAGGCCTAGTGGCTTAAAGCTTTAGTGATAGGGGACATGGATATTTCTTAAAATCGACCAGGGTCATTATTATTTAGCGATATAGAATGTGACATGGCCATTTCTTGGAATGGACATGCGACATGGAGACCCCCATCCCCATCCCCAACACACCCAGGGGAGTATACAGCGCTGCACGCTGCTGGTTACTCCTGCCGGCGGTAGGGGGCGTGGTGAGCTGGGTATCCAACAGGGGGGAGCCTGTACAGGGGGGGGGGGGGCAAGGTGCAGCTCATAAGGCCTATGTGTTAAGTCCTCTAGGGATGGCATAATGTACCAATGCCGCACCAGCGAGAAACTAATCGGGGCATTTGTGCATTATACTGACCCTTTACTACAAGCTTTAGGAGTCATCATAAGGGAGGGTTGATATTTTTTAATGTCCGCATTCATTTATAAAAACTCATACTGTAGAAACTATACAAGTTAGCTAACCTTAACAGTCTGTCACATCTCTCACAGCCAAAAGTCAAAGTCTATGTATGAACACAACATACTGTACAACACACAAGCAACGTCATGAATGATTGATGTAAAACATGGATTGGTCACATGTATTGACAAGGCAGGTATTTTATTTAAAGAAAAACATCCCCCTAGAAAGGTATGAATTTTAAATTTAAAAAAAAAGAAAAAGGAAAAGTGTCGACAACATGATGCTGGAATGCAGCACTGACAGGGCTGCATCCATGCATCATGACGACAATGGGCATGATGCATTAATGCATGCTATCCACATAGATGCTGCTTGGGTGAGTGGCTAGTTACCGGTACATGGTGTCACATGGTGTGATGAGTGCCCCGCCCCTGTACAGGCTGTCCCATATCCAATAGCCGGAGCAGCACCTACATGTGTAGGGGTGTGGCAACTACGGCAGGAGAGGGTGGACAGAAAGAGGGTAGTTTGTACTGGCCTGTAGTAATTACAGGCCAGTCGACTGTCGATGTGTGTACGACTGTGATTGGGGACATCAAATGTCAGTAGTGTAGGGGTCGGATTCCCCATACCCTGGTGGAGAGCCCAAAGGGGTGAAACACCTGGGTAATCCTCCCCCTCTGCACCATACCGATCCAGTAACGTAGGGAGCGGAGAATAGTCAGACATAGGTTGGTAGTGTAACGGTTAGATCCCTTTTCACCGGTGCGAGAGGTCTGTGGTTCGATTCCAGGCTGATCCAATGACTAAGTTTTCCTCGACCTCTACAGTATTCCCTTTTTGAGCAGTTTGGGATCTGCCGGGAGAAGCCTGCAGAATGGACCGGTGGTTTTCAGACCTAGATAGTTCCATCTAGGTCTGATTGAGACTAAGGAGAGGGAGGCATGTCCCCAAAACGTTTAACCAACCGCGAAGAAGAAGGTCAAGTAAAAAGTGCTAAAAAAGGGTCCGAATTCATTTCAGCCCCCGGCCTGTTTGAGATTGCTTACCACATCCCTGATGTGCGTGATGTGCAAACCATGAAGTATGACAAATGAACAAAAATGGGTATTTACAGGGTGAGGGCGTACTTTTTTTTTTGTCTTAGACCCTGTTTGTCAGGACAAAATATAGTATGGTCTGTCGAGAGACATTGATATGATAACATACAAGATAATACAATACAGTTCAATACAATATAATACAGTAAATCAGATTAAGATAATATTCAGCTATACTAACAGAGAAAAAATATCACAGGATGCTTTTCATTAAACATGCACATAAGTGCTTTGGGGGAGCAAGGCTCTATTTACAATGACTGCATTTGAAGGGGCAATACATTTTTGGTGAAACTATCTATGAGGCCCAGAAACTGAGTACCACATGATATGATTGTTTGGGGAGCAGCCCTGCAGGCAGCCTAGGTGTAAGTGAGGGCAGAGGGACTAAGTCTGAACAAATTACCAGATTAGATCAACCAACTTGATGGTCTGTGACTGGGGTCAATCTCTGACCGGGTACAATCTCTGACTGGGTACAATCTGGGACCGGCATGATAGAAAATGGCTTATTTAAAGAAAAACATGGATAGTAGGACAAAATTAGTAATATTAAGTGATAAAACACCCATTAGCTTTCCTGGCCATTTCTCTCATGCCGGTCAGAGATTGCACCCTGTCATACAACTTGGATCGACCTGGTGAAACTAAGCCAGAGGTGTATCAGGGTGGCTGCAGTTGAGTGTATCTGTGGGCATGTAAGGGAAGTATCGGACACGGACGATGCGGTACAGCAGAGTCACTTGGGACAGCTCACTAGGCAGCATGAGTGTTATACTATAGAAGGCCACATGTAGCTTATAGACCAGCTCAGGCCAAAAAAAAAAAGGTGTGTTTCAGGTTACATGGTCTGAAAATCTAGGGTAGGTAGGTCGGATTTTTTTCTTTTTAATTTTCTTTTTTACTTTAGCCTGGAAAGTACCCAGAAATCGACTCACAAACTACAATGCCCCCTCGCTGATGACCACCTCGACTCGTGAACTATCCGATTGACCCTTAAATAGCCCCAAAATGTGCCCAAAATATAAATATTTCTTTTCAAAATTGCATAAAAATGTCTAGGGTCGGCCCTGTTTTGCAAGGTAGGGTCGGGTTAACTGAAACACATCTATTTTTTTAAATTTGGCCTCACTGGGCAGCATGAGTGTTATACTGTAGCAGGCCACATGTAGCTCATAGAGCAGCTGACTGGGCAGCATGAGTGTTATACTGTAGCAGGCCACATGTAGCTCATAGAGCAGCTCACTGGGCAGCATGAGTGTTATACAATAGTAGGTCACATGTAGCTCATACAGAGCAGCTCACCAGGCAGCATGAGTGCCATACTATAGCAGGCCACATGTAGCTTATAGAGCAGCTCACTGTGCAGCATGAGTGTTATACTATAGCAGGCCACATGTAGCTCATACAGAGCAGCTCACTGGGCAGCATGAGTGTTATACTGTAGCAGGCCACATGTAGCTTATAGAGAGCAGCTCACGGGGCAGCATGGGTGTCATACTGTAGCAGGCCACATGTAGCTGACTGTGGTCATACTTTATTTCGCTGGGTATATATTTTCGCTATATTCACGGAAATGAAAAATCCGCGAAATTCTTATATGCTACAGTATGGGATAAATATCCGCGCATTAATCTTTTTTGCCACCTCAGCTAAAATTTACACCTGTGAATATAAGTTCTTTCACAGTATACAGCAGCTCACCAGGCAGCATGAGTGTTATACTGTAGCGGGCCACATGTAGCTTACAGACCAGCTCACCAGGCAGCATGAGTGTTATACTGTAGAAGGCCACATGTAGCTCATAGAGCAGCTCACAGGGCAGCGTGAGTGTTATACTGTAGCAGGCCACATGTAGCTCATATAGAGCAGCTTACAGGGCAGCATGAGTGTTATACTATAGCAGGCCACATGTAGCTCATTCAGAGCAGCTCATAGGGCAGCATGAGTGTCATACTGTAGCAGGCCACACGTAGCTCATAGAGCAGCTCACTAGGCAGCATGAGTGTTATACTGTAGCAGGCCACATTTAGCTTACAGAGCAGCTCACAGGGCAGCATGAGTGTTATACTGTAGAAGGCCACATGTAGCTCATAGAGCAGCTCACAGGGCAGCGTGAGTGTTATACTGTAGCAGGCCACATGTAGCTCATATAGAGCAGCTTACAGGGCAGCATGAGTGTTATACTATAGCAGGCCACATGTAGCTCATACAGAGCCGCTCACCGGGCAGCATGAGTGTTATACTATAGCAGGCCACATGTAGCTTACAGAGCAGCTCACTGGGCAGCATGAGGGTTATACTGTAGCAGGCCACATGTAGCTCATAGAGCAGCTCACCCGGCAGCTCACTGGGCAGCATGAGTGTTATACTATAGCAGGCCACATGTAGCTTACAGAGCAGCTGATGTGTGCAGTCTCCCACCTGTAGGTAGAGGGGGGGGGGCAGTAGGAGATATGGATTACCTTAAACAGATGAGTGCTGTAAACACTTTTTTACAGAAAAAAATACCAAAGTTGTTGTAGATACTTATGAATGTAGCATAAATGTATTGAAACATTTCTAATTGTACCAAGAAAAAGAGTAGCAGTAACAGAACACCCATCTTTTGTCATTTTTTCATGGATGCTCTTGTGGCAGATGAAATATAATTCTTTAAAATAAATTGCAGTTATAGCAGGCCACATGTAGCTCATACTGCAGCTCACTGGGAATCATGAGTGTTATACTATAGCAGGCCACATTTAGCTTACATAGCAGCTCACCGGGCAGCATGAGTGTTATACTGTAGCAGGCCACATGTAGCTTATAGAGCAGCTGACTGTGGTCATACTTTATTTCGCTGGGTATATATTTTCGCTATAT
Organism: Harmothoe impar; assembly: GCA_947462335.1. Lineage (NCBI taxonomy): Eukaryota > Metazoa > Annelida > Polychaeta > Phyllodocida > Polynoidae > Harmothoe > Harmothoe impar. The sequence goes on along the minus strand of OX381721.1, from coordinate 6,503,809 downwards.
TTACGGAAATGAGAAATCCGCGAAATTCTTATATGCTACAGTATGGGATAAATATCCACGCATTAATCTTTTTTGCCACCTCAGCGAAAATTTACACCTGTGAATATAAGTACTTTCACAGTATACAGCAACTCACAGGGCAGCATGAGTGTTATACTGTAGCAGGCCACATGCAGCTCATAGAGCAGCTCACCGGGCAGCATGAGTGTTATACTATAGCAGGCCACATGCAGCTCATAGAGCAGCTCACCAGGCAGTATTGGTGTTATACAATAGTAGGCCACATGTAGCTCATACACTGCAAAAAAGGTGTTTAGATCCTAAACACAATCCTAAACACATTCCTGCCCCGTTTTCGTCCACACAATATGTTTCTAAACATGTTTAGACCTATAATATGTTTAGCTCAGTGCTTAGACATTTATGTGTTTAAGGCAAAGTGTTTAGGACAATGAAATGTTTAGAATTCAAGAATTTAGTATACTATTGTGTTTATATGTCAGGTGTCTAAGGATAAAAGTGGTGTGCCTAGATTATTATTATTATGTTTAGATAGGCCTATCTATATCTAAATAAATAAATAATTTTATTTCCATATAGTGTCTTGAAGAGACTTCTAGCAGCCCCCCCCCCCCCCCTTAGGGCAATATGTGCATCACTATTTCACATAGGCCTCTATTTTAACATAGACACAACCTTGAGTCAATACAACAGACCTTCAGGGAAGATAATCCTATATCCATTCTTAGAGTTCTTAAAAGAGGTGTCTATGTAGCAGATGTATCTTGCATCGTAATCATAGTGATATAGCATTCAACCCTTGAATCCAGCAATGTGCATTATTATCCTTCTGTATCCCATGCAATTTAAGTTGATTAACTCAGATATAAGCACCTTTAGAGCCACTATAACATTTGAGTGGTTGTAGAAAGTACAGTCAACCACAGAGCTGCCATCTGGTATGTGTCTGATAAACTATAATCTAAACACTACATGTTTACATCCTAAACACCAATTTTTCATACTGTTTAAATACTAAACATCTAAACATATTCAATATAAATGTTTAGATGTTTAGAATAAAAGTGTTTAATTCCTAAACATCAGGTTTCAAAGACACAAACCTAGTAATATGTTTAGACTTTAAACATGTTTAGACCTAAACATGTTTAGAACCTAAGCACCTTTTTTGCAGTGTACAAAGCAGCTCACTGGACAGCATGAGTGTTGCACTATTGCAAGCCAAATGTAGCTTATAGATCAGCTCACTGGACAGCATCGGTGTGTGCAGTGTCCAACCTGTAGGTAGAGGGGTGGGGTGGCAGTGAGTAGGAGATATGGATAACATTAAACGGATGAGCGCAGAAACCACTTTTTTCCAGAAAAAATACCAGAGTTGGAGTAGATCTATGCTTTTGGATGCAACATAAATGTATGGAAACATACATTTCTACTTGATTGAAAATAAAAGTATTAGAACACCCATCTTTTCAAAATGGCTGCTCTTGTGGCAGATTGAAGGAAATTATTTGATATCAACTGCAGTTATAGAGGGCAGGACAGGAGGAAGACATTGTGTAAAGGTGAGTAAATTAAGCGAGAGACCTCTCAACGAAGTAATAACATGTGTGTGCACACATTGATTTATTTCCAGCAATTTTAATTTATTTCAAATTAAAGTTGCTCAAAGTGTGGCCCACGTGTAACTGAGGTAGGCGGGGACAGGTGAGTATTGGACACGGTGTACATGTGATACGGTGTACAGGTGAGTAGACAGACGCAGCTCACCACACACCTACCTGTGTAGGGGTCTGTACAGGTGTATAACCAATACAACCTGGGGACGTGACATGTGAGTAGGGGACACCTGCTGACTTAAAGGTGCATATCTCGGTACCCCTCCAGCGACAGTCCAAGTGGAGCTGGGACAGGTACTCAGCCCTATATATAGGGGTGCTGGGGCTTCAAAATGAAAGTACTAAAATGTTTAAAAAACGCAATATAATGTTTTTAACCCTTCTACCACCGTGTACTTCCTATTTCGGTTATCACCATCCACTGCAGTTGTATTTCCTCCTTGCGCATTAAATATAGACTTTATTATTGAACACGATTTTGTCCTGTTAATACAGGCAATATACAGTATGACCTCAAACTAATTGCAACTGAAAGTGAAAATAATGAAGAAAGCGCTTACCAGCTCATCATATGTACAGGTGTACAGGTAGTGGAGTACTGACCCTTAGTCTCAAATTCTGGTGTAATTCTATTCACACGCGCTATTTGTCTAAGAACTGACCCGATATAAATATATGTGGCTGCTTTTTGCTATAAATACCATGGTAAATAAGGTAACTTACCTGATCTAATTAATACGCCCATTAGGGGGCCTTAATATGCAAATGCCAGGATGGCCCCAAGCAGATTCGGATTCTCTGGAAAAGGCTGAATAAGAATCACTGGATGTGTATAAAACCACGATTGTGGTGAGATAGTTAGAGGATTTGCCCTGTCCAACAGGGGAGCAGACCCCCGGGCCGTCTGGGAGTGTCGGTACCTGGATGCCACCTACTGGGGGGGGGGGGCAGGTCTACCAGATACCGGCCCCAGCCCTCTGACCACCTCTACTTGGTCACTGGTGTCCAACACTCCGTCCTAATGCCCTACAGATATTACCTATATTGATGCATGCTCACTTTGTGAAGGGGATGAGCACTCTCCAGCTTATCCCACGGCATGAATGTTGTAATTTCAGTGAATTTGGGACTGCTTAAAGTCACACTTCAAGCAACAGTGATTTCCGTGAATGCTACTTAAGGCCGCTTAGACGGCATTGCATACTTTTTGTGATATTTACATGGCATTTACCACATTCTAGTCATCTGACAGGGTGACCTAAAGCAACAACAACATTAGCTTAAGTTTCACTACTTAAGGGAGTGGTCATCTTTTAACAACAGCGGGGGGGGGCAGTTGATTTTCATGCGAGGGGGTTGAAATTCTTTTGGTCCCTTCTCAGGCGAGTTTAAATTTGGCGCTGCCGACCCCTTTTTCACTGAAAAGGTTTATTTTTGGTGCCCCCCCCTCAAGAGGGGTCCAAATTCCTTTGGTCCCCTTGTTCAAGTGGTCCAAATCTTGTTGGTCCCCTCTTTTAAGGGGTCTAAATTTCTTTGTCCACCCCCTCAAATCCACCCCCCCCCCCTGTTGTTAGAAAATGACTACTCCCTGATATCAGGTGGCGTGTACAGGTGTTTATGTAAAGAGGACCCATGGGTGGTGGATTTTTTCCTGACCTTATTTATTTAAAAATACCCTGTCTGACATGGCGAGATATTCGTGAAAAATAATTTCTTTTGTAAAAAAGAATATTTTTCATTTTTTCTCCCTGTCTTGACCGACTGGGCTGGCGTTTTTCCCACGAGGACCCATGGGTGGTGTGACTGTACCTAGACGCCTACTTGCTGATAGGACGCGGGGGGGGGGGGGGACAGGTGTGTATGGGACACCAGGCACCAGTCCCAGGTGAGGTCAAAGTTAACTAGCATAGAACTGCATGAACAATCCAATTTAAGCAAATTTAAGCAAAAAACGAAGCTGATTGATTGCCTTTCAATTCTTTTAGACATTTTAAGCAGTGAATCAAGTAAATATGTACAGTAAGTTGCTTAAATTATATAGTTCATGCAGTGTACTCACCAGGCAACATAAGTACGGTTTACAAATTGAACAGAACTCTAAGAAAAATATTCATGAAGGTTAAACCCTCTCCTTAGCGTTGTGACCTGCGTAAATTAGCACGGCCACGTGATCAAAACTTTCCTGTTCAGGTTAGGTGTGCAGTAACAAGTTCGACCCCTGAGACCTAGACTTAATTTCGTCTTTAAATGGACGCCCGTTCCTGTATATGTGCCTTCAGACCTAGTGTACTACAGTAGGGCTACGAGAGTGGCTACCTAAGACCCACCTGTAAACTGACAAAGGGCGTGCACTGAAAATCCACAGGTTGAAAGGGTTAGTCAGTACAGACTATCCTAGGTTGGTCATATGAGTGTTAGTCATAATGGCAAAGTTATATTCAAAAATGACCGAGGGGTCAGTCAGTAGTGGCTAACCTAGGTTCATCATTGTTGTGTTGTATTTGTATACCACTAGCTGGGGCCACTCAGTGGCTCCCCCTGGAAATAAAAAGACTAAGGTGGATTAGTCAGTACTGACCAACTGACAATAATAACTTACCTAGATTAGTCGTATAGGGAGCCAAAAAATTACTAACTAGGTTAGGCACTAGTGACTGAGAGGTTGGGCGTATAGGGAGCCTAGGAATATCAGTGTAGGGGGCAGGTGAGAACACGGTAAGCACAGCAGGCTGTAACTAGTCCTCTTCTCAGGGTGGTTCGTGTTTCAATAAAGTGGTTCTAAATTAATTCAATGGTGGAATTTTCAGTGAAAATGATGCAAATACTGACTGGCTTTGTGCACAACTTTATAATTCCAATTGCCCCTATAGCACGATGGCATATTAGTTGGGGATCCAGTCTGGGATCCTTGGGAAGAGCTGACATGGAAACCAATACTTGGTATGGGTAGTGGACTAAGGTAATTTGAGGCTGCTGATTCCATTTCTGATATGTATGAAATGATAGCTAGGTCGGAACAAGGTCAAAATTAAGGTCAAAGGTCATGTTTTGGAGAGACTAATTGTAAAGGGTACTTTGTGCCCCATATTGTCCACATGATACAAAGTGTTCACCTCACTTTATGTCCACAGTCTACCATCACAAAGTGTCCACATAATACAATTTGTCCATAATCTTTCCCCACAAAGTGTCTACAAAATACAGTTTGTCCACAGCCAGCCATCACAAAGTGTCCTCAAACCACAAATTCTCAATAGCATTCTGTGCCATAATATCCACAGAACAAACTTTGTCCAAAAGAGCCATCAGAATAATTATGTCCACAAAGCACACTTTGTCCTACAAAAAGCATCACGAATTGTCCACAGAAAACATTTTGTCCTCACAAATTCATCAAAATAGTGTCCACAGAACACAATTTCTTTGTTGCGGTGTGGACTATTTGTAATAGTAGATTGTGGACTACGTGCTCAGTGTGGTTAAATTGTGGTATTTATTATGGACAAAGCAAGATTTGTGGACACCTTGTGACCTTACTGTGTGTCATATAAGATACAAAGTGGAACAGGAACCGAAAGTTGAATGCCAAACCCGAGAAAAAGAGATAGGCGACCTACACGAGGACCGGCGAGATAGGCGACCTACACGAGGACCAGTGAGATAGGGGACGGCGAGAGAGGCAACCTACCATTATTACCATAATTTTGTTGTGACGTCTATGACTATTTAGCAAAATGTTATTTTATCAGAATAGAAAAAATATCTAATGGTTTATTTCTTCATTATGATTAAGTATGTTTAGACCTGATAACAATCCCATAAAACGATTCCCCTCCTCCACCCTACCCCCTCTAAAAATTTAAATCATTGTGCATTGGTCTAAGATGTCAGCCGGTCAAAGACGTCACCTGGTCAAAGACATCACCCGGTCAAAGACTTTCCAATTGTATTGATCTCATGAGACAGCCACCTACTACCTCACCTGTCCCTACCACCTCACCTGTCCCTACCACCTCACCACTTCACCTTTCCCTACCACCCCAAAGTTCCTTGTGGAAGCAGAGTTCATGTGAATATTGCTTGCGTGCATGGCCACCTTGGAGGAAGTGACCTTTATCTGAACCAAGGTCAACCATGGTCAGGCAACCTATGTATCCCATATGAGAGTATGATGATTTTATAAAATAGAAATTCCCTATCTACATCATAATTTAGATAGCAATGGAGTGTCATAAATCAAATTGTGACCTTTGACCTTAAATTTGACCTTGTTCCGACCTTGATACAGCTTTACAAATGGCAGATTCGGATTCAGCACCCTCAAATTACCCTTATCCAACCTTCATATCTAGTCTTGGTCACCATGCCAGGTCAGATTTAAATAACGACATTCTGCCTGCTTGGATCCCCAACTATATGTTTCATGGTTTACCCTGTAGAGATCGTAAAAATGGTCAGATTTACAAACCGTAAAACTGACATGAAGCTAATTATTTCCACTTTCATACCAGCTAGAGTGGAACTCCTTTGCTCCATCAGGACCATGGGGATGTGATATCATTTTTATACTTAACCGCTATTAATCAACCTGTACTTGACAAGGATATCATAAACCATGCATTGTCGCCGCCTATAAAGTCGAGTACAATGCATTTCCAGACCTGTTACCTGGTACCTACACCCGCCACTAGTGGCGCTCCACCGCTGTATTTGTATATAAGGAGCACACACTACCGGCTACACACAGAGAGCTGGGTAGGGTACTAGGTGCACAAAATCGCATACTATATGTACAATAAACCCAAACTACACACCTAATGTGTTTCTTACTATCGTGCATATCAAATCTCAGATATTAGTGTAATGCTAATTGACGATGGCCCGATATGACAGGGAGGGTGGGGGGTCGTTTGTCCTAGTTATGGGCCTGCACAGGTGAGTAGAGGACAGGGTGGGGGTCGTGTAGACACGACATGACACCTTGTGTGTCGTACAGGGAGGAGCGGCTCGCACAGGTCGTGCAGACTGTCCTGAGTGGCTTGACAGCTCGTGCACTGAAAAAGTAAACTTGTCACCAGACTCATCTTAGTGACAGTAATAAAATAAACGAGTCAAACATTGTCTAACCTATCAGGTTACCAACCCACAAATAGAATCTGGAGCTGGCAAATGTCAGGTTTTGGGCTGGCACATGCCAAGTAGGTCTTCTATCTCCAGCTAGAAGACCAATTTTCTTTGTCACTTAGACAAGTTTTTGACTCTTTTATTCTATGACCGTCACTTGGAAGAGTCTGGAAGTTTATTTTTTGAGTGTGTGTCTGTGAGTCGTGACATGGAAATACAGGTAAGTATGGGACGTGGAGTGTCGTGTAGGTTATTAGGGAATGGAGATTAGCTACTGGGATACATGCACATGTAATTATAATCTACGAGCAGTTTCCCTCATCGTTTGTACCAGCGCTACAGTAAAACCTCGCGTATAAGCCTAACTTGTGTATAAGCCGCACCCTGAGTTTGGGCCGATCCTATTAGCCGCACTGGCCATCTGATTATGGTAACTTTTGTACTGTACTATAGGAGCAAAAACTTGCGTATAAGCCACACCCTGACCATGGGACAATCCTATAAGCCACACAGCCGATCTGACTCGCGTACTAGCCGCTGCTTATACGCTAGGTTTTACGGTAGTTTATCTCTGTCAAAAGGCTGCAAATCAATGAGAAAACTCATATCTATGCCATGTACGCTTTAAATCAATATATTCATTGATATTACTATAAATCAAAGTGCTTTAATGTTCTCTGTCGTTTGTAGCCATGACTGCATTAATGAACCTTTTAAGGGTTTTATTGGGTCTAATGGCCAACAGGGGTGAAGCGTTGTGTTACAAGTTTTGCTAATCTTCCTCACTCATTCTCCATGTACAACATCGCCTGTGTACGATAGTATTAACAAAACTCAATCCAGTCTGGTTCTGGGTGGAATCTTAACTCGTTTAATTTTTCAAAGTACAATAGATGTTCATGAATGCAGTCCTGGCGAGTTACTTGCCACGCCTGCATTTATGCATCATAACAACTAAAGCCAGAACACAATAAAGCATGAATCTACCACTGGTGAGTTACTCGCCAGACTGCTTTCCTGCATCATTATCTGTAGCGAGGGTCTACAACTGCTAAAATGTCAAAAACAGCAAGCACGTATTTAATCATCAGTACTTGCTAGCACACCAATGGGGAAAATTACCTTAATCATCGGTTGTATAAGTGTGATAATTTCTGTAATTCCGCATGGGGGCTGTATTGGATAGTTTGACGTACCTTATCATTAATGATAGAATAACCAGTATCTAGGGTCATTGAAATGTCAAGGGCCGCGTACTGCCTCTGATGAGAAATGCTATTAATATGTGTTTAATAATATATACAGGGCCACTCCAAAAAGGAGTAAAATGGTTTCTCATCTTCGTGTGAATTACAAAAAAGCAGGTTCTGAGGAAACTTTCTTTTGCTAACTTTCGATGAAAAACATTATAAAAGTGGACAAATATGGCATATTTTGTTTCAAATAATACTGCCAGTAGTGCAGTGGGATAGAAATGACCTACACTTTCCCCACTTTTGAAGATCAATAAATTCTACACTACTAAAGTGTGAATTTTGGTCATGAAAAACATGTATCATCCTATATATTTTACCCAGCGAATATAGAAAGGACAAAAGCCTCCCTTGTCATTTCCAGCCTTTGATGATGAGAAACCCTAAGGCCTAAGCACCACCTTTTCATCCGTTTATTGGCAATTACTCGAATGCCATGAACATAGCTCTGCATACCTAAATCATATACAATTTGTTCGTAATTAACACTATTAGGTAGCAGATGCCTGTAGCAATGAGCAATACCTTTACATGAGATATGTAGGGGATATTATCTTAACACCACCACTTCTCTAGGTGTGGTCATTGTTAGAATTCTGCATGGGGGATGTATTGACTAATTTGGTATGCTTATTGAGACCGGTGGAATTCCCTGAATATAGGCTCATGAATTTGTTAAGGGCCGCCTGTTGCATGAGGCTCTTTAAGGACAGGATAGTGGTCTAATGCACTATATCATTTAGCATCATGATATCAGGCTGCCTTCATGCATCATGCCATCTTAACCGAGTTGATACCTCCAATAAAAGGATGATTATACTCCAATGTTGTCAATGCATTACTGACTTAATGATGGCAAATTGACACAAAGCATTGATGAGTATACTGATCTCAAAGGGTTATTCATACCTAGAGTCTAAACTCTGCAAAGGGTCAAACACAGCTGGCCGGTGATTCAGCTGACTGTGGGTATTCCCAGAATCAACACATTAAGAGCTGCATATTGTTGCATCCTGTTGGGGATATATCGAGCAACATTATCTTTGCACGTACAATTGTGTAAGTTTGATCAATATTGTAATGACGGCTCTTTAACACCGGAAGGGGCACACACTGCCTTAAGGTCATGGTGTAATGCTTGCTACCATTTCTCATAATATCACCAGGAAGATTCGTCAGTCGTCATAATGCGATTTTTGCCAATACTGCAACTTTTGCAATTGACAATTGACAATTGGCCCGTCAGGCCAATGAAATAGCGCGAGTTTCAAAAAGAGCAAGGGTATTGTATAAGCGCTTGGGGTAATGAACTCTTGAAATGTTCCTTACACAGAGAAACGAAGTAGAATCACGGTGACTCCCAAATGGGAGTCTGGACTCCATCACTAAGGTAACTCTAAAGTGACTCCCAATCATTAGAATACACTGAAACCCAATCCAATGGGAAGGTCATCAGTGATGATGACCTCAGGGTCATCAATCGTTGATGACGACCCAAAATAATCACATTGATTACCTACAGTTGTCATATTTCTGCCACTAGGGGGCCTTACTATACACTGATGTGTAGTCCATGAACCATTGTGGCCATTAACTGTGTCAATAGCAATACTGAATGCTACATTGCCCCTGTATAATATGCATGATGTTCAGTGTCTTTCATTTTGACTCTATTACAAGTAATTTGATCATTTTTGGGTCTGAATTTAGATAGGAGTTAACATTTCCAAAGTATAGACACCTCTTTTGTGTATTCAGCTATAGCTCAAAGTGTCAGAAGCCACTGTCATTGGTATTGCATACATACATGTCTTATTGGGACTGATGGCCGACAAACATGTCCCAGATAAAGGAGTTTAATGGATGAAGGGGTATTAAGAACTTGCATTTTCTTATATGAGAAATATGGCAAAACAACAAAAATACAAAAGTAATCAATAGTGATTACCAATGGTGATCATAATGACTTGTGCTGCAATCCCAGAAAATATGATCAATATGATGACCAGGGGTCATCACATATGATGACTCTAAAGAGCACCAGGCACTCCGCCAGGCCACAATCAAAATGATCACTGAAGGTCATCATCACTGATCACCTTTTGCACCATAGGGTTTTCAGTGTAGGAGTCATTATAGAGTTATTATAGAGTCCTGCTAATGTTAGTTAGTCACTTATGAGACCTAGGTAGAGTAATCTCGGTGATCAAGTCAGGAGTCAGGGTGATTCTACTTGTTTTCTCTGTGTAAGCCATAAAACTTGATCTTGAATAAGTATGAAATTCTAGGCATCATATAACTGGTCTTTACTACAAAAAGCCTTGTGCTATTCTAATAAAGGTGTCGAAGCAGCATAGACAAAAGTTTAAATAAGTCCCTGAGTTTTAGACTTATCAATGAATCACCATTTTTTCATTGTAGCTAAGTCCTAAGTCCAGTTGACAACCATTGTAACTAAGGCCTAAGTCCATATGACAATCAGTCGTGATTTTCTCAATTGAATAAAAGTTCACAGATGGAATCAATTGCATGAAACTTCAGAAATGGGATAATGGTCAATTCATGTCGCTTTAATAAACACCTGGCCTGAGCTCTGAGAGCCACACCCACATTTTTCAATAACCAAGTTAATTTGCCTGGTTGGTTGAACTGAAATCATGACTCGCTTGTAACAGTAGACACACTGATGGAATTAAATCACATAAAATTGTCAATTAATCGTCTTATAAGAACACTTTTGTGTATTCTTAGTGATTCTCATAGAAGAACCAAGTTCATGGTTGTCCATCAAAGGACCTACAAGGTTACCATCCCACAAAACGGCACTAGGGTCATCTAACCAACAATGTTAGTCCAGGCAATGGCCCACTCCAGGTGACAAGTCTAGGGTCGTCAAATTTACAATCATGGAAGACCCTTTAATGGCTGCATACTGCTATAAATGTGCTTTACACCTCTTGTCAGCATGATGTATTTATGTTGCTCTGGTGAGTCTATTTGCCATGCTTGCATTCATACAACATGCTAATCCTTTGGAAAGCTGACAAACATCATGTTTTTGGCTGGCACTTGCCAAGTGGGTCTTCAATTAGATAACTCCAACAAGAAGACATGTTTCCTTGTCACCTAAGCGAGTCTTCTGACAAGTTTACTTTTTCAGTGCATGCAATGGAAATGATGGATGGCAATGCTGACAACTGAAATCACTCTCCCAGCACAGTCTCAGCACAGTTTCAAATACGACTCAGCCAAAAGGTCAGGACTTCAGGAACTCTCCTGTGGAACATGGGAGGAAAGAGGTACTACTTCTCTGCTCTCCTATAGCCATCTCACCCTGCCATTTCATACACTAAAAATTGTTCCCAGGAATATGTCAGATTTCGACCATCAAAACATAATCTATGTTTTTTAAATGTTAAACAGTTGTTCTTCATCACTCCCCCGACATATTTGAATCGAATCATATGTGTATAAATGCATATCTCAAAAGCATGGTGTAGGTAAGTTTTCATGGTGATCCGGGGCGTTTTGGCAGAGAAGGAAGTGGTGCCGTAGAAACGTATGGAAGAATCTACTGGGAGATTGAGCTGAAATCTTACCTCTCACTGTGTTCTCCGCCCTCGCTGTCTCATACCAGTGTAGGCGTTGGGCTCCAGCTGCAAAGGACAAATGAGATGCCATTATGTATTGTGCTGAGGAATTCAATTTGTCTTCCTAGTGACTAGTGCTTTGATGTGCTACACATTTTGTCAAATGATGCTTTAATGCAGTTCTCACGAGTGTAGTCTACTTGCCTGAGCTGCATTCATGCATCACACCTGCTGTGGTCTCATGAAATAGTAACATTTGGATAGTCTTTGACCGGGTGATATCTTTGACTAGAATTTGTAATATATAGGTCTATAATAAACCTTAAGTTTTTCGGCCCCCTTCTTTCTGTATAGGTCCCATTTCAACCATCATATTGCTAGCTGGTCAAAGACGTCACCTGGTCAAAGACGTCACCCATTCATAGACTATCAAATTGTTACGATCTCATGAGACACAGCCACCTGCCATTGGGAGGTGCACTAACTGGGTATCATCAGCATAATGCATGAATGCAGCATTGGTGAGTTACTCACCAAGGCTCTATTTCTGCATAATGCGTGAATGCAGCATTGGTGAGTTACTCACCAGGGCCGCATTCCAGCATATTGGGTGAATGCAGCATTGGTGAGTTACTCATCGGGGCGCCGCTCCATTCCTACATAATGTGTGAATGCAGCGTTGGTGAGTTACTCACCGGGGCTCCATTCCTACATAATGTGTGAATGCAGCGTTGGTGAGTTACTCACCGGGGCTCCATTCCTACATAATGTGTGAATGCAGCGTTGGTGAGTTACTCACCGGGGCTCCATTCCTGCATAATGCGTGAATGCAGCGTTGGTGAGTTACTCACCATGGCTCCATTCCTGCATAATGTGTGAATGCAGAATTGGTGAGTTACTCACCAGGGCTCCATTCCTGCATATAAATGCGTGCATGCAGCATTAGTGAGTTACTCACCGGGGCTCCATTCCTGCATAATGCATGAATGCAGCATTGGTGAGTTACTCACCGGGGCTCCATTCCTGCACAATGCGTGAATGCAGCGTTGGTGAGTTACTCACCGGGGCTCCATCTATATGTATCATGTACGAGTATTGACTGATGACAATACCGTACGGCATATCTTATACCACAAAAAAACCACAAGAACATATGAGACAGCCAGGTATATTATACCTGCATTATATCCCAATGGGCACAGAACATTGAATCAACATTGATAAATGGTTGTCAATGTTGATTCAATGTTGATGCAATGTTGATTCAACGTTGAGTTAAATATTGTGCCCACTGGGATAGGCCAAGTACACTCGGCTGTGACTCATGATCAGCCGTCACCCTCAGCCAATATAATGAATACAGACCTCTTACTGTGGTATAACTACTACAGCATGCTCACAACAAAGGGTTGGCTATAAGAGCAATAACAACTGAGTGTTTATGAGAGAAACATACACCGACCCCTCCCATCATTAACGGGGCCATCCTTTCAGATTGGTAATATTACACGGTACTAAGGGAGTGGTCACTTTTTAACAACAGGGGGTGGTGGATTTCCACGCGAGCAGGTCGAAATTTTTCTGGTCCCCCCCGCTAGAGGGGTCGAAATTTTTTTGGTCCCCCCCTCAGGCAAGATGAAATTGAGCGCGGCAGACCCCTTTGAGCTATAGTAACGCGCAGGCTTTTTCGCTAAAAAGGGGTACAATTTTTTTGGTCCCCCCCTCAAGAGGGGTCCACATTTTTTTTGCACCCCCCCCTTCAAGGGGTCCACACAAATCCACCAACCTCCCCCTGTTGTTAAAAAATGACCACTCCCTAACCATATATATATTGCTGTTATTAATTATATAGTGTGACTCGTGTCACGTTTGGGTATATTACTGAAAGCTGCGTGCACGTGTATATATGATATTGACAGGCAAAACTAATAAGAGGCACTTGTTTTTAGCTCAAGTTCCTCAGACACTGGTTCATCTAAATTGCTGTCATAATATCTAGTTAATTCTATATAATGATTGTACCAGGTAACAGTCTACCTGACATGCACAGTCATTGACCTTTAAGTCAAACTCTATGGTATATAAAGAAAATCTCGTTCTTAAAAATCGATGGATTTTCCGCGAGCGGGTCGAAATTTTTTAGGTCCACCCCTAAAAAGGGGTCCAAATATTTTTGAGCCCCCCTTCAAGGGGTCCAATTTTTGTTGGTCCATCCCAAATCCACCTACCCCCCTTACATGAAATTCACATGCTATGTGATGATCAGACAGCTGTTTTAGTAGGATGAGTTGTATTTACATCCTGGTCTCTACGTTAGTACCCACCGTTTATGATGACGCAGTAATGCCGTTTATGGCTTTTATTGGTTGTCTGCACACATTTAGATCTTGTCTATATGACCCGCTTGTGTGGCGAGGTGAAATGAAGAACTAGGCTGGTGCACCATAGTCTATCACTGTGGGTGAGTGCCACATAGTGACTATACACTCTTATGTTGAGATCCTTGAAAACGACCCTCGTGAGTTACTAGGCAGGGCTCATGATGCTAACAAGGCCTATGCTATACTATTACTCTAAGCCATTGTTTGCAGCCATCTCCTACCTTTGTCTTATATACAGTTTGTACCATTTCTATGATTTACTCCTGACATTTAAAGGGATTTGTCATAATAGCAGGCCCTTGGTCTTTACAATTTCAGTGTGAATGGATGAATATATAATTCAGTACAATAGACCCATAATGAATTCCATATTGAGGAATCAATGGTGTTACTGACGCCTATAAATCCTGAAATATATATATATAGGAATGATTATAGACGGAGTCAGATATATATATAGATTTGGCCTTAGTTAATTGTGGCTGGGCCTACGCCCTATTTATTCATATAAGTAATAATGACTAGTCACCGGCAATTAACTGAAAAAAAAAAATATAGTCAAGCATAACAAACATGGTGTGTGGTTGCTGGAGGGAGAGTCACTTGTTGGTTGCCACAACACAACCACACCACACCGCAGGTATAGTTCTAGGTGTGTAGGATAGGTGGGAGAGTGGTGGGTGCAATGGAGCATGTCCAGGGAGTCTTTATACTACCATACAGCAAACAGTATACTACACATAAATAATGGTCATTTTAGAACCTACTAAAGATGATAGCATTTACCCTTTTGTTTCTTATCATTGCACTAAACCTGAGACATGTTTCTTCTCTTTTATATATTTTCGGGCTATGCCGTAGTCAAGTAAATCATCACAGGAGGCTCATTCAGAACAACTGATGTGATCGTATTGAACTGGTGACGTGACAAAACCTATTTGCCGACCACTAGTAAAGCTTCTTTCACAATATTTCCTATACAAATCTATAGAAAATTGATTTAAATATGACATTTTGCCAGCTACAAATACCCTCATCA
This sequence comes from Harmothoe impar, assembly GCA_947462335.1. Taxonomy (NCBI): domain Eukaryota; kingdom Metazoa; phylum Annelida; class Polychaeta; order Phyllodocida; family Polynoidae; genus Harmothoe; species Harmothoe impar. The sequence continues at coordinate 6,488,785 of OX381721.1, read as the reverse complement.
ATTGCAAATATTGCAATATTGACGAAAATCGCAATATGACGACTGACGAGTCTGTTCTGAAAGGGCCCCCTGAGTAACTAATGATTGACAATGAAGCGGCAGAGTTACCGCTGTGACTGATAATATTAACTGCACATGATTATCATTTCCAAGATGACAGTTGAAATGACAATGACCTATTAATTACCCATGGTGCTACCCAGTGGCGCCACCTCTCAGCTGTCAGCAGAACCAGCACAGCACCAGCTGCTGCTGTGTGTAGGCCTGGTTTGTGGTTTTCTACTCATGACGACAGTTTGAGCTGCAGCCGCTTTGCTGAATCAATGATTATAAGAAAAGCTGCTGTTAGCGTGGTCCTGGTGTTTTGTTAGAAAGAGAGGGAACCATTAAACCTTTAGGGTACGCAAAGTAAGTTAATGTCATCTATCTAATTTTTCGTTATGAATTATGAAATTATGCATCCTTAATCAGTCACCCATCTATTCAAGCCTGACTGGCAGATGCATTGCCTCCACGAAGCACGGTTGAAATTATGCCTGCAAATTAACAATTTCTGATGACAAAGAGCATACCATATTTAAGCAGTCTATGGTCTTTAAAGGGTTAATATAGAAAACAGAGAGACACATTAATTGTCCTGGGTGGGGTTTTGTGCTGAGGTGACTTAGTGCTATTGACTGACTGCTATAGACCCATGCAACAAGAAAGGGTGACTGTTTTCACAATAAAGTTGTGTTTACATTGGTTTTAGCAGAACCCTCATAATACTGTCTGCAATATGTTTGCAAAGAGTTTCTACCAGAAGATTCACTGAACAATTATCTTTCAAATAGTATATATTTGAATGCAGGATTTTGAATTTATATTTCTGTATTTGTCAGTAGAGCTTCAGAAATGTTCTTATCATGTTTCTTAAAACTTATCAACACCTTTTTTTTAAAGTCGCCTTTTCTTGCTGCATTGGCCTCTAGAGAGACATGTTAGTTCAGTGACATATTTCTGACATTATACTGCCTGACTATTCTGGGATGTTGACCTTGTATTCTGAATCTCAGTAGCTGTGACATCCAACCTTTACACATGACAACGTGTTAGTAGAACCTATGCATTGGAGAGTGCTACTTGATTCCTCCACAATTTAGTTATACATATCTAGATTGATATTTTCACATTATGTTCACATTTTCAATTAACCTGGATTATAGAGCAACATTATTGGTATTACAGGTGTAATTAGTCCCGAAAGTATTTTCTTTACTATTATTTAAGGTGACAGTAGAGTAGCTAAAGCGGGTATTCCACTGCCATTGGTTGAAAAAAAATCATCCGACCGAGCAAAAAACGCAGTCGTTTATAGCATTCCGTGACAAAAAAAAAGTAACAAAACAACAGACAATATCACCATTTTCTGCTCCCAACACGGTGAGACAGAGCAAAAATCGGTCACTCTGTCGAAAATGTCATGAAGAGGGGGGTAACATGGCGATTCAATTTGGACAGACTTTCGTCGGGCAGGATGTTATCGTCAGACTAGCTGGCATACCTCAGATGTATTGTGGCTTGCACTTTGGTAGTTGGCCTAAAACATGACCTTTGTTTGGAGCCAGAAGGATATGGGCACCACCATGATATATAAGGAGCCCAGTCTGATAACTACAGAAAAAAAGTTACACTAAAAAAAAGAAAAAAAGATTCATGTCGATTCTTAAATTCAGCTTTATATATGTGCTGCACAGTAGAACGAGCTTATTCTGAAGGTAGCTCAGTCTGGGGCAGAGGGAGCTTTTTATCCTCAACATTGATTTCTGATTTCCTCTGGCCCTTTAAGGGGCTGCACAGTGCTTTAATGTTATTTGAAGCCAGCGTATGGTAGCTTCCTAGCCGGCTTACTGTTGGTGTAGTGCACTAAGGGCTGCACCTGGCCAGATCAGTCTAAGATCTGGAGTTTTTTTTACCATCAATATTGATTTCTAGTTTCTCCCAGACGCCCAGCACTGGCTGAGTGCACTTCTGCAGTGGGTGCTGTGGCAGCTTGACCAAACAGCTTGAGTGGGAAGCAGGAACTCCTTAAACTTGTGTAAGAACTTACAAGTGTTAATTTGATTTAGTACCATAAAACCTCGCGTATAAGCCACAACTAGTACGCAAATTAGATTGGTGATGCAAAACAGGCCAGATTCAGGGTGCGGTTTATATGCGAGTCTTTGCCACTATGATACAGTACTAAAATTGGCACAATCAGATAGCCAGTGTGGATTATAGGATTGGCTTTAACTCGGGGTGCCGCTTATATGCGAGTTAGGCTTGTACACAAGATTTTATGGTACATGTCAATACAGATGAGTCCATGTTTTGGACATCTGCATGCTGAACTCAACACAGTGTGCAGTGCTGCCAAACCTCCCAGCCTCTGACCTGGTTACCAGTTGACATTCAGATTTTGTTGTTTTGTATAATTATTCTGGAGTACATAATCAATGCTATATCTCAATTAACCAGTTATATAAACAACCTTCCTCACTCATCAGACCCTAGTCCAGATCGTGGAAATTGTATTCAAAGTAACAGGAATCGGTCTAGGAACTCTGATACATCCAACATTCGTTGATTCTGTTTGTCTAGCATTGACTGATGGTACTAAAAATGGAAAATTGGGCAAATTTTGATATCCCTGATTTTTTATCACATCAAATTACAATAACACCCCTCAGAAATAGATTCTACAGTGGTTTGTATAAGGTAAGCTTATAAGATCACATTGTTATAATGAATCAGATATTCCCTTATAAACTTGGAACCTACAGTCACATGAAAAGCAAAGTAATACTAAAATACAAAAATATTTTGGGTCTGATATGTGTTTAACCTGGCCATCTCATATTTCTGATACAATGTCATATCTATATAAGGTTTTGAGACAAGTAGTAAAAGATGACAAATGGTGCTGTGGTCTCATACAACTGACAGAGCCCTCCCCCTCTCCCCCTGTTAAAACAGTACAGGTATCTGTGTTTGGCCAAGTTTGGGTCCGGGGATCGATACTAATCAAGTATATCGGTGAGGAACACTGATACCCTGATCACAAGCAATCTGTTAACCCGTTGAGGGAAGAAAATCGCCTTACTGAATTATGCCCTTTGTTGGCACACTCTTTGAATGCAGGGACTCCAAGTAACTTATAATGTAGTTTTGCATTCATACATCATGCATTTGTGATCTTCTCAGTCAATTTGATTCCAATATCAGGGAGTGATCATTTATTAATTACAGGGGGTGGTGATATTTCACACGGAGGCACACCATTTTTTTACTCCCCCGTTGACAGCATGTAGAATGTTTCATGCCCCCCCTCGGCAAAGATACCTTTGAACTACAGTAAAGCGCAGGCCTTTTTGCTTGAGGTAGGTCGATACCATTGACTCAAAAAGTTTAGAATTCCTCCAAATTTCCTCCAGAGGTGCCTTAGATCATTTAGAACAAATATCTGAAGAGAAAATAGGGGGGTCCCAGGCTACTTTATTAAATACAGAATTTTGAAAAATTAACATATTTCGATTTTTCTCTAAAAAATAGAAAAGAATATCACAAGTTCCATATTTCTATTTTGCCATAACCTGCAACCACAAAAAGATGAAACATTACACAATGAGGGCCCAGATATTTCTCTTTATTCCAAAAATACTTTTATGGTTCTGTGATGTGGCATTCTGGGAAAAAAAAACCATGTTTGGTTGAAAATATGGATTAATTTATAATTAATTAAACACAAAATTGATTAACATCAATAGAATTTTTTTTTTCTTAAACTTCATGAAATGAAATTAAAAATCATTTGTAAATTAGTAAGACTTGATTTAACATAGGGTCCCGCGCATTATTTTGGTGTTTTGGGCCTTTGAAGTAAAGAAGTACTGCAAAAGTGTGCTAAATAAGATATTTGAAGTATTACATTATGGGTAAAATGCTAATAATCATGTTATGAAATGGTCTCATTATGTAGCCCATGATATATTTAAGCAATCTATTTACCTTTATAGTCCGAATTATATCATTTATTAGTTTATAAATGTGGTTGATAACAAAATGTCCGAAATGCAAAAATAAACAAAACCTTTAACTCTTGTACACAATACATTGTCGATAAACAGCTTAACTTTGGTCAGAATTGTCCAAAAGTTTACATGGGTAATGAAGGTATATATGACCATACGCCTACTAAATATGAAGTCATTCTGACATGTTAAAGGTAGATGCACGGAAACATGCGCAGTGGTCCCGTTTTGAATGGTATCGACCTTCCTTAAAAGGGGCTGAATTTCTTATGCCCCATCCCCTCAAGAGGGGTCAGAATTGTTTATGTCCCCCCCCCTCAGGAGGGGTTGGACATTTTCATCCCCCCCCCCTGTAACCGATTAATGAACACTCCCTTAAAGTAATGTTTGGTTCAATCAGTGAATCCATCAGGAATTTGGACTTTTCTATGATGGATGAGGCATTCATGACCGAACAATGAACAGCAAACAACTGGTGATTGCACCTTGGTCATGGACTCTCTTCATGTTTTATTTTAGAGCTTTAGTTTGAGAGTCATGAATCATACTGACACCAGAGATCAAGTCATTGAACACATTTGTATTAGATAAAAATGCTGGTGGCACCAAAATCATCTATGCTATCCATATCATTATTGACCATGTAATTCCATTTTTTACGGTATTATTTCATCCTATTAGGCCTTACATATGTTTCGATCTCTTGTTTTCACTCAATATCTGTATATTCGCTACATGCCATCTGGATGAGATACAAGAAGATTAGCGTGTACATTTCTATGCTCAATAAATGAATAAAACACCTTAAAAAAACACTCTCAATTAACTGTGAAATAGATAATGTAGCACCAAATAAGAGCCAACAAGTCGCCACCCTTTGAGTGTTAGAAATGCTACACTGAAAAAGTAAACTTGTCTCCTGACTCGTCAAAGTGACTATCAGAAAATAAACAAGTCAAAAGTTGACTAACCTATTAGGTTACCATCCCACAAATAGAATCTGGAGACGGCAAATGTCCGATTTGGGCTGGCATATGCCAAGTGGGTCTTTTATCCCCTGCTAGAAGACCAGCTTCCTTGTCATTAAGACGAGTCTGGAGACAAGTTAATTTTTTGAATGTAGCAGGGTACAGTGGGGAATACCCCTTTGGTATAATCCGGTACATATAGAGTGGTACATCACTAGGTCTACCTCGGGGGTCTGATTAGTCCTTTAAAGCCTTTAAGGACGGCTTAGTGCATTAATGCATCATGCCCTTGATTGTCATGATGCATGAATGCAGCCCTGGCAAGTTACTCGCCAGCGCTGCACTAAAGCATCATGCCGACCATATGTGGTTGAGACACTCCCGAAGGGTTGGTATGATGCACCAATGCAGCCCCGGCGGGTTACTCAATGGGGCTGCATTGTTGGATCGTGACAACAAATGTGACCTTTTAGCAACATCCCCCGTAAAAGGGTTTAAGCCTTCGAGGGCTACATAGTACTTTAAGGTAGCATTTGTTCTGTTGTCATAATTCATGCAAGGAGTTCTGACCGGTCTAATACACAGGTCTGCATTAATGCATCTTTCCTGTAGGATGATACCCTCCCTTAGGGTGACCGGCATGATGCATGATTGCAGCACTGTCTCCCTTGAGGCTGCATTCATGTATAAAACCAGAAAAGGAAACAGCACTTTGATTTTAAGAATCGTGCGAACCTAAAAGGGTTAGAAACACAATAAACCAAAAATGCAATTACGTTGGTCATGAAAAGGCTCTAGTACCAAGCCGTTGTATTGACCTATTTGTAATCTTAAAGTACACATTTCCATAGATGAAGTCATCTATTTTATGATGAGACTACATGCGCTAAAATCAATGATATAACAATTTAGTGTTTTATCCACTTGGTCCTAGTTTCCAATATGCATGTACAGTCCTGGTGAGTTCCCTACGAGGACGGCATGGATGCTTTTTAATGTCAAGTACCATACAACAATTGAAGGGAAAAAACCTTGTGCGTACCGCGCAGCTTTTCACCTAACCACACCAGTGAGAAAAATAGACAAAGTCTAAATATGTGTAAACAAAAAAAGCAACATACACCAAATTCAGCGTAAGATCATAGCGTAAAAAAGGGGTGTTACGCTGTTGTGTAAGGAGGTGTTACAAAACAAATTTTATGTTAATGTTTTTTTCTGAGATTTTACGTTATGGAAGTTTTTTAACATTATGGACTCCATTCTGCCACACCACTTTTCCAGGGTGTGTGAAAAAAAAGAGTGTAAATTTCCCTTAATTTGCCTAAATTTGAACACAACAGCGTAGGGCTGTTACAAAACACAACGTAAAAACATAACGTAAAGAATAGGGTGTTACAAACATTTTTTTACATGGTTTTTAGAGGGAGTGTTACAAAACAAAATTTAAGTTAAAATTGTTTAAAACGTTACGTTTTATAACGTTTTGGAGTCCATTTGTACACTATGATTCCAGCAAGTGTGCAAAGAATGGGTAAATGAACCTAAATTTGAAGACAACAGTGTAAATTTGAAATTTACGCTGATATTACCGTAAGTAAACACTAAAGTAAATTATTTTAGAAAAAAGTTAATCATAACGTAATAACGTTCAGTAAATGAAATTTGTTTTGTAAAGTAAATTTTGTTTTGTGATGGCCCCCAGCACTGCTTCTTCATAAATGATTGGCACTAACCTATAGCACGGGATGTAAATACCATCATCCTACTAGACCCGGGGCATATTAGCCGTCTGATCACCACATAGCATGCTGTTAAGGTCGAGTTACATGAGGCAACTTGTTGCTAGCAGCTTATTGCTAGTAACTTGTTTTGTTGTTTGTTATTTCTTTTATTTATACAGAAACTGGCAAGGACAAAGCCGTTTTATGTTGCAGATCCTGTCCGTCTTCAGACGGTGCATGTCACTAGACCAGAGGTCATGACATTTGCAGGTTGCTCGGCTCAGCAATGAGCCGGGAAGCCTGCAAATGTATATACAACTTAAACTTTCATCACTTTTATGCAATCATGTAAAATATATGAGGTTAGGAATTTCGGTCTGCATAATGCTATAATATGGTTAGTAATACATGTGCTAAATGATAACATTATGAATGTGTGCTGCTTGCAAGGATCTTAAGTCTTAGATCAGTAGTGTAGGATAGAGTAAGAGTGTTTCCTCCATAGTCAGAGGTAGTAGGGGTAAGGGGGAGGGGTGGGGGTGGGAGGGGTGGAGGTCAGGGAGGGGGGTGTAGGAAGGGGCAGAGAGAGAAATGGGGGGAATATGATTAGCAAGGGCCGATTTTCATAGATTGTAGGGATGGCGGGTTACTTTCTTGTCTTAGCAGGTAAGTTTCATTAAGGGTGGGTTGTCAGGTTGTGTGTTGCCTCATGTAACTTGACTTTAAGCCTGTCTATCCCTGGTACTTTTCTATCCCAGGTAACCATAGCTCTCATGACACGACACCAGAACACATACCTAACAGGGCCATTGTCTCTCTTTTTTGAATGAATACATACTTTTGTAATTTTAGACGTGCTCTACATCGTTGTTGCCAATACCATAGAACAATCATAGAATAGCATAACATTGATATATATATATATTTTTTTTGTTATGTCATGTGTTCTAACACGCACTGCAGTGACTCTCTCATAGGCGGAATACACCAAGCTACGTGGCTTGGTCAGGGGACCAAGTCAGTGGCGCTACATTTTGTGACGCACATCTAGGTGATGGTATCATCTCCTTGACAACAGCCAGTGAGCGTGCATCAATAACATGCGGGACTGCAGCCATGTTACTTTCACAAGATTTGGGGTGTTATCTTTTACAAGAATATTCTGGGTTTATCGTGAATTATCTTGATGTTTGTTTGTTGTCAGAACCGCATTTAACCATGTTGTACGGTGCCATGGGACAGAACCCCTTGACGCTGTGACTGAGTCACATGCCTCTCTTGCTGGGCCATGATTAAACGCGTAGGCCATGTAAATGTCTTTATTTCATGGTGAATACGATCTTTCAAGGTTAAAGCTATGGGATTGCCGTATGCATTTGTTACGTGCAATAACCCTAAGCCATATTGCACGCTCTGGCCGTATTGCACGCTCCCAGTGGTCGCCAGGGGTCACCATGGGGTCGCCATAGTGTCGCTATGTAACCGAGGGTCACGTGACATGTGCGGAATTCAAAATGGCGCATTCATGGAGGTAAACAAACACCGCGGAAGTCAACAAACATCGCGGAAGTTAACAAACATGGTAGTTTGCCAATTATTTACTGTAAATACCCTGAAAATAAATACAGAGCGTCACTTAAAAGTCACCTCGTCACTGGTTACTGCACTTGCAGTGCCAGGGCACTGCTCATGCAGTAACCAGTGACGAGGTGACTTTAGCGTGCAGCTCTGTCCATATATGTGTAGTCCACTTAGGGGTGATTACAGCCTGCAATAGCAGCAAGGTGATATAGTTAGGGTTGATACTGCACTGGCTAATAACTCGCCAGTACAACAACCAGGCATCATGCCAACATTGTGGGGTAGACACATTACCAAAGTGAATGCTCACAGTGAATGCTCACATTTCATGTGGGTCACCCATAGAATATATGATGATGTTCTGGGCAGAAAAGATAAATGCCAATTGGTCAACCCTACCCTCTAGACCATATAGTTCCTTAGACTGAAATGACGTCATTTCTGTATTAATAGAAGATCTATTATGATTAGAGTACAACCATTCTGCAATATAAGGTATAAAGTGAATGTCAGAAAAGTCTATCACAGTATATCAATAAATAGAGCCGAATGCCAATTCCCTCCCCTTAATTGACTAGACTGACATGATGCAGAGTCTGTCGTCAGTCTGGGTAAATTATCAGGGAAGTAGAATAATGGGATTAGGGAGATTATAGCAGGAGTATACATTCACAAGACGTCTGGCCTGTCATGACATCACGTAGCCTGCTATTTCACACCGCCTGTTAAATAACTCTCAGTGGGGAACTACGTATACTTGTGAACGTATCTGTGCATGAGGCAAAAAGGGTTTGCATTATTCTGGGTGCAACTTTGATGAGTTACGTGCCAGGGCTGTACTCAAAAAGTAAACTTGTCTCCAGACTCTTCGAATTGACGGTCATGAAATAAACGAGTCAAAAACTTGTCTAAGTGAAAAGGAAGCAGGTCTTCTAGCTGGAGATAGAAGACCCACTTGGCATGTGCCAGCCCAAAACCTGACATTTGCCAGCTCCAGATTCTAATTGTGGGATGGTTACCTGATAGGTTAGACAACTTTTGACTTGTTTATTCTATAATAGCAACTTTGACGAGTCTGGAGACAAGTTTACTTTTTCAGTGTGTATTCATGTATTACAAACTAACACTGGGGCATTATGCCAATCAGTCTGGGCTCTGGCCCTACTTACAACACATTTGGTTGGGCCTGACCCCTCAGTCTCACCCTACCCACAACATCTGGCATGTCTCAAACACAGCGGCTTATGCAATCAGAGACACCTTGTGTTGATAAGAACATTATACGAAAACCTGACGGACATCGGTCTATATGCCAGTTTTTACGGTTCGTAAATTGGAACATTATTAAGGTTTCTAGAGAGTTAACTAGCCTTGATATTTTGTAGAAAGTCACACATAATTACACAATTGTAATTATCAAAATGATTTGAATATAACAGTAACCTCTATTCATCATCCCTTCCTATATAAAATTTAGCTTTATGATAAAACTTTTATTACAATTATTACCTCTGGGTATTCGGGCCTGCAAACATTTATCCGGGCCTTCAGAATAACAAATCTGCAGGACCGAATGTCGTACAAGATAAAAGAAATTAGTGTACAGATTGGAGTAGTTTAAAAAGCCAAAAGGCAATCAGGCACTACATAGGGCGCCTGAAGAGTAATGTGTGATGATGTTCTTGATACTTACACCTTTCCAGCAGCATAACATCATCAATCGATCCATCAAGAGATTAGCCGCTTTAATGTGTTAATGGTCATGCATTGCTTCTAGTAAATGCACAGGAGCCGATAGTTTTCATCATGAGGGAATCATGGAGACCAAATTAAAAACACATCCTGAAATGGTAGTGACAGAAATGTCTTCTACTATGCTAAGGTCATGTTCAGCGTTTCTCTGACCTCCTAACCTTAGCGGTAAATCGACACCACTGGCCTCTTTCTTTCTACTTACCCCACCTCCCTTTTCAAGAATTTCAAATCATTATTATGATGAATTCAGAATTTAGTGTTTTCCTACTTTAAACATATGTACGACATATAGGTTTAGGCGAAGATATAGCACTAACCAATTTATTAAATTATTTCACCTAAATGTACCAATTACAGTATCCATATGATAAGATGATATTGAGCCTGATCAGCATATTCTTGAACAAACAGTCTGACCTGATGAGATTGGATTATAACGTTATCACCGAGGGTACGTCCATTGATGCACACTAATTACATGTAAATGAATGGTGCAATAAAAATTACCAAAACTCAAAACTCAATGCAGGCTCTGTGAATCTGCTAAACAGGTTACAGTGGTGCATCATGCAGACCCTGCAGAATTGTATAACTAGGTGCCAGCGTTCATATACATGTGTATGTACGGGGTTACTGCTCCCGCGCCTGTATGTATTGTTATCCGGCGGTGGGTGGTTTCAAATAATCCCACCTAGGCTAGGGTGTGCTTGTGTCGTGTGTCAACCGCTCCTGGTTCAAACCACAGTCCATTTGAAATTTTACTGTGTGCTTTTTTTATAAAATAGTAATTGTGTCTCTTTGTATTGTGTTACTACGCAGGTATAAACAACCTTGAAAGGGCCATCATAGCGCTTTAATGCAACCCTAGATTCATGCATCATTTCAACAAAAGAAAAGCATTGAAGCACTAATGCAGCCCTCAACAGTTAACACCACGCTATCTTTGAAGCAGAGCTTTTCGTAAATTCAATTAATGACAATTAATTAGTGACTGCAGCTCAAATTGTCGACATGAGTAGAAAACCACAAACCAGGGCCACGCACAGCAGCAGCTGGTGCTGTGCTGGTTCTGCTGACACCTGAGAGGTGGCGCCACTGGGTAGCACTATCGGTAATTAAATGGTCAGTGTCATATTGGGTGCTCTTTGTGCTTAAACTCTGTATAGTTATGTGATATAGTTCATTTAGGCAAAGCATCCACACTACTATCTTGCCAAATAATCATCATATTCCATCAAGTGGCCACAATGTTAATTTCTCTCCATTTATAAACATCACTATGGTACAGCCCTAATATTTAGATGTAAAGAAACATTTCCAATGTCACAGACTTGATAAAATAGTACGTACAAGAATCTATTAATGCTTTTCTCTACTAGGCTGATAAAAAAATAAATCCCTGTGAAAATTCATGGGAATAAATCATCCCAGGACTCATGATCACACTTTAGAGTATTTGAGGAGATTTTCAGGATGTTTGAACTAATTCCACTCATGAATTCAACCTGATCTAATATTCAATGTGACCTTGTTTACAATTCCCCCGGGTCTAATATTTACCCGTGTGAGACCTGAACATCCAGCCCACAGTGTCTATATACTTACTGACACCTTGACACTGCCCAGATCAAGTTCAACAAGAGTGACTCCAAGCCCAAGTAGAAATATTGAACCCCAGGGGTGTAGCCTGGACTGTCAATCTGGCTTCTGCCTGGTATCTTTTCTAATATTCAGAAGTGATGTTTGTTTCTGCACAGAAAGCTTTACAAAACATATTTTAAATTCCTGCTGTTGGCTGCTACATGTACCTATATCGTTTTGCATCAAATGTGTGCAATGCACCAACACGGTATTATTATGCTAAAGGCTGTTTATGTATATATCTAGGATCAAGATGTCTCTGAAAACTCCTGAAACCAGCCCAGTGGGCACAAAATTCAGTTCATGGTTGAATCTATATTGATTCAAATTTGCATCAATGTTGACAACCACTTCTGAATGCTGATTTAACTGTCTGTGCCCATTGGGAGTAATATATAAAGCGGAAAATATATGTACATGTTATAGATCACTGCCATTGCTGCTGTTTGTCTTGCTACAAAGGCACGCAAACACTGGAACTTATTTCTGCAAAGCCTTCTACGGCTAGGTTTGATGCTAAGCACCCACTCATCTTGAAAGCATTATACATGATGGTACAACCAGTGGGTATTTCTTATACAAAGGCTTCTACGGCAAAACATGTCCTTAACACAGATTGCATCCCCTCTCCAGTACTGTGGGTTTGACCCCTCCTGTGGTCAGACCACAAAAGTAATTACCTCTTTATATATAACTATTTTAAGTGGCTTGGTCCGAATTTTTCCTTTTTTTAAAAAATTTGCATCTAAATATGTTCAAAATATCATTACAATATCATATTTGGAGGATAGGATACAATAAAATATCAATCATGGGCACTACAATGTAATTAAAGGGGTCAAATGACACAGGTATAGCCTTATACAGTGTATTAAAATTCAATGGTTGGAATTATAGCATGCACTCCAAAAGTCTTTTTTTTTTGAAGTATATTTATTTGGATCTAATCGGCTTTGTAGGCCAAAAACTAGCTCGGGCGCATTGCCCTTCTGCCGCTAGCACCCCTGACTGTTACATTTTTCTTTTAGCGGTCTTATATATGATATGCTATGACTCCAATGCTATTCCATATGCCAACAATTCTTGAAAGTATTGTAAAAAACTATACAATCACATAATAGTAGGTAGACAAAGTGGCGATGAGATGAGATGAGATGAGTATCGAAGGTATGTTATATGATGAATTATACAGCATTTATAAAACAATTAGGATAGTCCTTTTCAATAGCTAATTTAAACTTCCAAAGTGTCTCAATCATGGTGTACGTAGGTTTGAGGTTATTCCACCTAGATATGGCTCTGTACATGCAGCTTCTTATAACAATAGGCTTTAATGATCTTAGCACCTTCAGTCTTTTTCCTTGGTGGAACCTTGTGGCAATAGACCTCGTATCCAAATATTGGTCACACTGAGCCAGTGTAAAGGCATAATACAATAAGTGTTTGTCCCTTCTACTAATAAGCCAATCACATTCACTTTTTTTATGCAACTGAATCGTGTTCATAGCCGGGTTTTTTTCTAATTTAACTTTATATACTGTACGTAAGCCCTTATTCTGTAAGCCCTGTATTTCTTCAGATTCCCCTTTATTTTCCCTATCCCATATAAAATCAGCGTAATCTAAAGTGGGTAGTACCATTGAAGTGTATATAGTTAAAGCAGTGTCACAGTCTGTGTGATGTCGAATTTTGCCCAATTGTTTCAACTTATGTCGGCTATTAGCGAGTACATTTTTTCTATGTTCCAAGAATTTAAGACCAGTATCAAGGGTTACACCGAGGTAAGGGAACGATTCAACTTTTTCTAAAATAACATTATTAAGGGTTAAAACAGGATTTAAATTCCTAAAGTTATTATAGTACATCCACTTTGTTTTTTTCTCATTAACCGTGAGGCTATTCCTCTTACACCATACGGCTAGTGCATTTAGGCATGATTGCATTTTCTCAGGAGAATGCACAGAAATGACCGCATCATCTGCGTAAAGAGTTATGTCAAAATTATCAATATCAGGTAAAGAATTAATGTAAATAGAGAATAATACAGGACCACAGACTGAACCCTGTGGTACCCCATATGTTACATGCTTAAAGGAAGAGACACAGTCATTTGCTACCGTACATTGAGTCCTATCAGTCAGGTAGCTACTAAACCACCTACATGTCCTTTCGCTAAGACCAAAACCTGCAAGTTTTTTTAATAGAATAGAGTGGGAAACGGTATCAAAAGCTTTCTTATAGTCCAGGTAGAGAGATAGGGTTGATTTATTATTAATTATGTTCTCTATTATATTATTAAGATGTGCTGTTATAGCTGTAATGGTCGAATGGCCAGATCTGTATCCATGTTGGAATTTTGTGAGGAGTCCGTGAGTCTCCATATATTTTTGTAATCTAGAGCATATAATTTTTTCATATAGTTTACCAGGGAGGGGGAGGAGACTAATTGGTCTCAAGTCACTTACATTTAATGAATTACTTTTCTTGGGGATGGGAACAACCGTTGCAGATTTCCAGTCTTTCGGGAAGTGACACGCGCTCAAACATCTATTGTACATTTGCATGATTATGTCTGGTATGCTTAGGAAGGCATCTTTTAATACATACGACTTAATGTGCTTAATACTTGATGGCTTATTATCCTTAATGGATTTTATAAGCTTAATCGTTTCTATATAGCTTAATGGATGCAACAGATCGGTGGAGTACAGAGGAACATTCGCTGGATTTCTATAATGTGTATGTGAGTCAATAGGTGGCAGCACCGCTGCAAGCTTCTGACCCACCTCAGCAAAGAACGTATTAATAAAATCACAGCATTCATTTGTAGGTACAGGCTGGTTGGTTAGGCCATTCTTTAGTTTCAAAAAGGTTGACTTAGTCTTAACAGGTAACAGTTTTCTTATCCCCTCCCAAAATTTGGCTGGATCATTTTTCCTATTTAATAATAAGGTGTCTATTTTTTCTTTTCTACTATAATAAATTAGGCTTTCTACCCTATTTCTATAGAAATCTGCAATACGACGGTCATCCACATCATTAGTACGCCTCGCATCCCTATATAATGTGTCTCTGTATTGCATTTCTTGTATGATTGCTGGTGTTAACCACTCGGGTGTATATACCGGTAGAACAAGGGTTCTTATGGGGCATATTGTATCAAGACATGCCCGTATCACAGATATCACTTTGTTCCAAAAGGCATCAGGATTTTCAATTATAACAATGTCATCCCATTTAACGTCAAGTAACATATTTTTAAAAGCAAGCATGTCATAGTTCTTGTAGGAACGCGCTTTGACCACTTTTTTCTTTATCTTAGTGCGTTCACATTTAATAAGAATAAAAACAGGCGTGTGATCTGCAATATGGTAATCAATAGTACCGAATTCACATACGTTGTGTATGCGTTCATTAATATATATATGATCTAGAAGGGTACCTGAGGCTGGTCTAGTTATTTCATTAATTAATTGGCACATATCATTATTAGTACAGAACTGTGAAACCTCAGAGTCCTCAATATCTTTGCGCGACAATAAGTCGATATTAAAATCACCTATACATAGGATTTTTCTGTTTCTAGTGACAGTTGACTTTAACTCTGTTAACTTCTTGTATAAAGACTGCAGACTGTTTTTATCCCTTTTAGGTGGTCTATAACAAACGTATATTTTATATTTAATCTTACCTATTTCAATATCTACACACAATATCTCATAGTCAGAGGTTATACAACTTGAGGCCTCATCTAGTGTGGCAGTATATGTGTCCCTCATATATAGCATTAAACCACCTGCCGTTTTGTCTAAGACTGGGTATCTATCCAGCCGGAAGAATTGGTAGCCTGGTAGAGACATCATGTTATCAGAAATAGTAGGATTTAGCCATGACTCGACAACACCAGTTATATCAGTATGAGAAATAAACTTTTTAATATTAACCCTTTTAGGATATGCCGATCTAGCGTTAATACAAGTAAACAGGAGACCTTTGGCTATACATATGTTATGTAGAAATACCATTGAGAATTGACTGACAAGGTCTGGGGTATATATTGGTGAGGTGAAATGAGGGTGATTTATGTAGGTGATCGAATCTTATACTACCCGGTATCATGGCTATGGCAGGCAAAGAGAAGCAATGCGCCCCAGCATATCACAAAGTTCGCATTTAAAAAAGGGGAAAAAATCAGACTAGAAAGACAATTAAAAAAATTAAATTAAACGTGATATGTGTACAATTGCATGTTAAATAACTTTTTTTGACATATTATCTTATATTGACCTTCAGGAAAAGACATCTTTTCATAGAGAGAAAATATAGTATACATCCACACGGCACTCTGTCTGGCTCTCAGCTGATCAGTTATGTAATCGTTTACATGCACTGGGTCAGCACTTGCTCTGGGGGACTGCCCGCTGTACGCTTCTAATAATATACATGGGTATTTATAGATCTAATGATTACATAGCAGGATGTTGACCCTATTCCCTGATTGTACGGTGTTTACATATATATGTTCTAGACATTCTACCTATTGTATAGAGCCATAGCGCGTAGCATGGTATGTATTTACTTAGTAGGGGTTTTTTTACCGGATAAGAAACCTTTAATTCTGTCCTGCAACTGGTGGCTACTGTCTTTGCTCTTTTTGTGTGGATCGACTTTGCTCATCTTTTTCACCACCTTGGTGTGTGAGCCACCATCTTCAGCCCTGGAGGAGGTTTGAATGCTACTGCTCTGAGTTAAGCTGGTACTGGCAATCTGTGTCCTTGGGGGGGTGATGACATGGGGAGACAGGGAGGTCAATTTGAAGGGTATACCCCCTCCCGACCTATAACCCGCAGCGGCTTGTGCATAAGCCGATGTAGCGGATTTTGCTATCATATTGATCAAGTCCTCATCGAGTCTCGCATCCTGCGGTGGTACAGTTCTGGGTGGGAGGGGTGCTTGCTTTTTGGCAGTGGTGATGGTAGAAGCATCAGTGACGGGGGTCTGCACGCTGGTGGTTGGAGTTGTTACTTGCACTGCTGCTGCTACAGTCGTGGGAGCAGGAGGCTGCTCAGGTACCTGTGGTGTTGCTGTCTTAACTTCTGTATCATCTCGGCTGGCTGGTTGCTGCTGAGGGGCAGTGGGAGTGGGGGGGGGGGGCGTTCTGCTTTTTCGCTGCGGGGTTTTCAATGCCAAACAGGTCCTTACGCACCTCCATGAGTATGTACCCCCCCCTGTTCTTTCCTCTCCATGTGCCTTTTTCTAGAGCCTTGCTCTGAATACCCGCACCTATGCCCCAGTGCCTCGATCCTGTAGTCTCTAGTAGAAGCCTGGTCTGAGTAGCTCTCAGAATCTCCCTGAGCTCCTCATTCTGGACGTATTTGGCTACGTTGAGTTCTTTTAGATAGTTCTCATCATGGTTTCGCCACTCTGGTGAGTCGATGGTCTTTGCTATCTTCATGGCTCTCATGGCCGTGAATGAGTCCATGATTTCACCAGCTTTTTCTTTTTTCCTTGCAAACAGAGCCTTTTTATGTGAGAGACCTTGTTCCACCGAGCTGTAGGTGTACCCCTCATATTCGACCTTGCAGGGGAAGAAATTACTAAGGGGCGCCAAATTGGAGTTGTATGCCACGTAGTGATCTGTAACAAGTGTTCTTGCGTTTGCAAGTTGAAGCTGCTCAGGTAGGTCTTTCAGGTTGGTATGTGGGTAGTATCTACCTTTGAACAGGACCCCTCGTCCTCTCTGTTTCACCTCCAGACCCGCTCCTTCTGCCAGCTTTACTACCGTCGAGATTTCAGCCTTCTGACGCCTGATCACCTGGTTTGTGTCTTCACTAAGATACACACTTCCATGCTCAGTGCCATGTAAGGATTTCTTGTTCGACATTATCCTATCTCTAGTTGACGCTTTTAGGAAGACTACCATGATGGATCTTCTGGGTGAGGTGGGAGGGCCCTGCCTGTAGGCGTAATCAATTTCATACATGTCCAAGTCTTTTTCCACTTTTTTTAAGAGACTATATGATACCTCTTCTGTGTTTTCACCTTGTACAAAGGGCATGCCCTCAATAATCAAATTCTTACGCCTTGATTGTTGGTCCTGTATAGCGAGTGTCACCCCTAGCTCCTCTATGTCCAGAGTATTAACACGAACCTGTCTCTCGGTGTGTGTCAATCTGGCCCGCAGCGCTTTGACTTCAGTCTCCAGCTCACCCTTTTCTTTCTTAATGCTGGCAATGGCTGTATGTGCAAATTCCACCGACTCAGTCGCTGCCTCCTGTTCCTTCAGTAGATAGGTGATAGCTTGGCCGACTTTGGCTCCACTCACCTCCCCGGTGTTTGAACGCAATACCTTAGGTTCCTTGGACAGGTCAGCCAGTAGAGTGGTCAACGCGTCACGGTCCATAGCCTCCGCCATGTTGTTGTTGTGTACAGGGCTCGCCGGTGGTCAATATACCAATTTCGCTCTCAAATCGTTATTATTGAGCTGGTTGTTTGCCTTTTACTCCATATGTGATCACAAGAAGTTCATGCAGTCCTCTGCTGAAGCTGAAAATCCTCCTGTGCTTTTAACACCGATGAGAAGTAAAAATACCGGGGACGCCGCGCACACACGTTCACTCCTGTTTGGATGCCATAGCCGTCTTAAATTGAGCAAGAAACTGATTATTAGCTGAAATCTAAGCTAAGTTCTGGGGAATACTGTTTAATGAAGTAGTTAGGACAGGAAGTACAGCATTATTAAGCATTCTGGTTCACTTTTAGCAAAATCATTTTTGAGCCCTACTCATCGGTTCATGTGGCTTTAAGCAGATCATGGCGTCATGCATAGCTGACAGCAGGATGCACTGGTAAATGCAACACAGTGAGTAATTCAGTAGCCTAGTCTGTAGGAAATCCTGCATGGCTGGCTGTAATCTAGGGATCCTTTCCTACATGGGTATTTTTATGGCTTGTAAATCGGACCATTGTTAATGTTTCTACAGTGTAAAACAGAAAGCTTGAATGTTTTCTGTAATATTCGTCAGTAAATCATATATAGAAATGATGAATGTCATTGTAACATACAGAGGAACCCTATTCTTGTATGCCTATCAGTATAAATACCTGCTTTTTACTTAATTCCTAAATAACGCGATAGCATGCCAATACCCAGGCCTGCAAAACTGAAGCTGGGCCTGCAAGAGGACATTTCTACAGGCCCAAATGTCCTGCATGGTGAAAAGGTTTTCGTATAGACTGCTACTAGCCCTGTGTTAGCGTCACCATTCCACTTCCCTGGCAATTTATCCAGTCACTTGCTGATGCTATATATTGGTGCTGGCAAAAGGGCATGATGAAATATTGTACTTTACTGCTCTTAAAGAGTTAACCCTTTAAGGACGGCGCTTTGCTAAAATATGACATTTTTCGTCATGATGCACCAATCATGCTGACTGTTAGGGTTGGCATGACGCTTAAATGCAGCACTAGTGAGTTACATGCATAATGACGACCAATGATGCATTAAGGGGTTATGCTGCCATCAAAGGGTTAAGGAGTCCACACTACTTCAACCACCATAATGGTAATGTAAAGTCTGTTGTCAGGCACACCTTACACAAACACAGATTGGGTCATTTTTACCCTTTTTTGGTCAATTTTCGGGTATTCAAAATAGTTGGCTAGTACATTCATGTTAAAAAGAAAAAAAAATCAGGCCTACCGACCCTACATTTTCCTTCCATGTTACCTGAAACAACCCTTTTTATTTTATTTTTTGGCCTAAGCTAGTAACCACAATGTATGAGGAGGCCCCAACCCTAACCAGCTTGATAAATCAATATCAAATTCAAAGTCAAACTTTGAGTCAAGCTCAAATGTTAAAGGCAATGCGATGAATTGATCTCCAATTTCAGTTTGATCCAAAGGTATAAAATAAGTAGCACCAAAACTGCATTGAATTGGTTCCGGACGTGACCGCCAATTTTATTCTTTGCTCATCAATAGCTGTTTCATCACCTACAAGTCAGAACTTGATGCATCGACAGACTCAACCAAACCCGAGTTATTGGAGTTAATGATGAAATGCTGATAAGGCCAAAAAAAAAAGGTGTGTTTCAGGTTACCCGACCCTACCTAGGAAAACAGGGCCGACCCTCGAAATTTTTATCCAATTTTGAACAAATATTTATACTTTCGGTCGTTTTGGGGCAATTTAAGAGTTGTTCTGATAATTCACGAGTCGAGGCGGTCGTCGGCGAGTCGGCATAACAGTTCGCGAGTCAATTTCTAGGTACTTTTCAGGCCAAAGTAAAAGAAAAAAAAAAAGAAAAAATACCCTAGATTTTCAGACCATGTAACCTGAAACACACCTTTTTTTTTTTTTGGCCTAATAAATGTAAAAAATATGCAATGAAGCTATCTGAACACTTTTAACCATATCAGAGCCACACCTAGCTTGGGAGACTACAAGACACATGCTAAACAAATTATGCTAGGCCATAATATCATCTGTTGATAAGGCCTTTCCATGGAATTTATTTCTCTCCAGACTCTTATACTCATTCTTTACGGTTGTAATTTATCGTCTCAACTCTAAAGGGTTAAGAGCCACATAAAGGGTTTGTCATCATGATGCGAGGTCCTGCTTTGATTGCATTATTCAACCCTACAGCATCAGTACATTCCCGAAGCATCATGCGCCAATCAATGGATGGTGATGTTATGGTCTTGACAGCAAATGTAACTCCTTTTAACAAATCAGGTTGAAAGTCTCACACAAGACATGTTGTGATATTGCCATATTCATGTACAGCTCATCTGGAACTTTCATTTGGTATATGACATGTTGTATATCACCCTCATATGATACTTTTCATACTTTTTTTTTGTTGAATTAAATTGATACAATTAACATTTGAATTGGATAACAACTATTATACAACACAGTCAGTTATACATCCATAATTTTGCGATCAATGGGGGTTGAAATCTATGAAATTTTGTGATTTAGTGTGCCAAAAGATGACTATTTTCGTGTGAGAAAAATGAAAAAGAAATACATTTTTCAAACTTAGTATTTTATCCGCCGTATGCTACTTTATGCACCCATATCTAGGCTCTTAAAAGTGTGATTTCAAACACATGTATGTCATTCAAATGGGTCACACATGAAGATCAAGCCTTGCCCTGCCCTCTTTCTTCACCCTTACAGAACCTTACGCTCCCTAACACATCCTAACACATGCCGTCAGGCGATGGGTAATCTCGATGCCCTAACTTTTTAAAACTGACCTTAAGGGTTCATGGTGATTTAAAAAAAAAGTGTTTATTTGGCTTAATTTATACATTTACATAGTGTCACCATGAGGAGGGTGACACTTTTGGTGACACTGCTGCGAAACCAGGTGAAACATTTCAGAACAAAGGAGGTAAAAGATCGCTCTGTTTTGCAGGTACCTGTGTCACCCTTGTGGAGTCCGGGCTTTTGTTGGCAAGTAACAACTATAGTTGATGTTTTGGCTAGCTAATGATCAACTATAGTTAATGCCATGGTAGGAAAAGCATAGACTATGGTCATCATAATTCAATGGGATTGCCCTTACAGAAAGTTCCTGCAAATATTTCCCGCCACAGAGGTGGCTATTATAATTTTTGGCCACCCTCAAAGGGTCAACAGATTGCAACCAATCAGAGAATCTGTGTTCCTCACTGATATCCTTGATTGGTATTGATCTAACTAACCCAATCCCTGGCCGAACACCGAGACCAATCCCAGCCCTAAGGGCGAGGTGACTGGTCTATCACAGACAGGAGGTACCCGACCCCGCCACCGGTCTCTTCTTATCTATCCTCCCTCGTCTCAGACTTAGGGGGGTCATAATCCTATTTCTGATATGACATTGTATTTGATACACGACTCGGCCAAGTTGAATATGGAGAGTATATTTATCGATCAGGTACTGTTATTTTCATATTATATAATTACCACAATGATGAGAAACTATTTTGGGTTTGAGTTAACTGTTCAGGGGAAGTAAAGGAATCTTTATTTCCTTGTCTTGTTTAGGGCAGCAAAATTTAAAAAAGGCAGGCGAGCCAGTCTAGTTGGGCAGAGCGGCCTATCTAACCTATCTCTTACATCAACCTGTTATATAACCTACACTGGGCCCCTGTACCTCTCCTTGTCTCAGTGTCCTGGTGACCACAGACGCCCTCAGTGTCAGGTTTCATTTCCCGAGTTTATACAGTAGATTTACTGTGATGAACTACACTGGAGCCATGACTCCCCTTTAATCATTCGATGCATGGACAGCATCTGCTGTTTAAGTTCTGCTAGCATTCTTTCCATTTCAGTTTGGTTATAAATCAAACTACTCTTATCCAGATTTATTGCAATAATCTGTGGAAGATCGAAATTATTCAGCAAGCAGCATTTGTATTCAATGAAAGTGAGTTCAATGAATTCATCTCTGCTCTCAGTTCAATTCAACCTCAAACTGAAACTCAACGTGATCCATGGCTGTCAAATGAGAAACACTTAACACGATCTCCATGTCATCTTTGGTATTAAATCTACTGATTCTATCCAGATTTATTTGCAATAATCAGTAGAAGATCAAAATCATTCATCCAGCAGCAATTGATTTGAATAAAACTGAAATCATAGAATGATCCGTAGCTGTCAAACCAGACACAATAAAACAGCTTTGGGCGTGTCCAGGACCGGTCCGGGTGGAATCGCCAATTTCATCCTTCGGTCTTCAAACACCCATACATCACCTAGAAGTCAGGACTCTTGATGTATGGCCAGATATAACCAAACACCAGTAATTGGAGTCATTGATTAGAATCATATCAGTCAGTGAGATAACAACCAGTCTTTAACCCTTTATAAGGATAATATATTGTTAAAAGATAAAAAAATGTCATCATAATGCACCAATGCAGCCCCGCAAAATAACTGTGCCCCTACATGGGTAAAATTTGACACGTGGGAAACGGCGACACGGCCCTTTTAAAATCCGACAAGGGCCACACAGCACTTTTAAAATTTGACGGACACAGGCATCCATATAAGGCCTTAGTATATAAAATTCGACACGACGACACTGCACTTTTGCTAAAATTCGACACGGCGACACAGTCAACACTTTGGGCACCCATGTAGAGGCACATAACTCGTCAGTGCTGCATTGCTGGATAACGGTGACCATATGGGAGCATACGGGTATAGAATATATGGTCACTAAAATATGCACCAATGCAGCTCCAGGGAGTAACTCGCCAGTGCTGCATTGATGCATCATGCCGACCCTATGGGAGTGTCTCAACCCTGTAGGGTCGGCATGATGCTTGAATGCAGCACTGGTGAGTCGCTCTTAAGGGCTGCATTCATGCACCATGACGAAAGTGTTAAGGGCAGCAAAGGTGCATTTGTCATCATCGTTTATTACGGCAGCCCTTGGAAGTGTTTCAATCAATAGTGCACTAATGCAGGATACGTATATTTTCTCCCTGGCAAATCCAGAGTCGAAAACCAGGCAGTTGACCAAAGCCCTTGCCCAGAGACCTGGTTTTTCTTTTTTCCCTTGCTATGTATGCAGAAGGCAATCTTTAGCCAATGCCGAGTAGTGTGTGTTAATTCATACACACACAGCCAAATATCAGCATCAGCCCGTGTCGCAAATTTTATATTCATACAAGGGTCAGGCAATGCTGGACTATAATAGATGGATCAAGGGCCATTCTAGTGAGGGCCAGGCTATGCTGGACTCTCATCTAGAGCTTCTACTCACCCAAGATGGCTCAATAGTCTGGCCATGCTGGATCCTTATGCCAGAGTCTGGCAATGCTGGACTCTGGGGAGAGTCTCTTCCAACATGGCCAGACTCTCAAACTATTTTGCAATAGTCCAGCCTGTTATTGCAGTCAGCAGTGCCTAACCCTTGTATGATAGTAATATTAGCCTGACGCTGATATTTGCCTGGGTATTGCTTGATTTGAACCTGAACCAAACATCTGCTGGGAGAGTGAGACCTGGAGGTTTGAACCGTTCAGAGTAGATCACTCTCCTGTTGCAGGTTACCAGACATACCGTGAAACCTTATAAGCCAAGCCCCCCCCCCCTTGAAAGAATATTATAAGCCAAATTTGGGTCAATTTAAAACATGGTTAAACTGTAATTTATTAATAAAAAACACTCTCATAAGTTGATCCCCCTCTCTCTGACAATCCTTTAAGTTGAAACAGGCTTGAAATCCCACAAAAAAGGTCAGCTTATCAGAGAGGTTTTACGGTGCCCCATTATCCTACATCCTCATTCCCTCTACAGCACATTCTAAGAGCAAGCTGACCCCAAATTGTCCTTGGACACGTCCAAGCGACATCACTGGCATCTGAGGGGCCATGACCACTTCACTTCCCCCGTCTATTTCAGGGGATTCCTACGTGGTACCCATCTGCACTTTTAAAACTACGGCACCAAGCGCACAGGAACTATTTTAACCAGCAACCTTTGGTGCCAGCGATGACGTTCGGGAATAGAGGTCAAGGTGGGGCCAGCTTGACTCTAAAACATGGCAGACAACAGCATCAGGTCGTCAGTCTGTTCACATCAAGGCTGCTGGTCATCATGTTTGGCCTAACACTTTGAGGACAGCATTACACCTCAAGTCTTCACGTCCATGTAATACATATGGTACGAGTTAGTTGCTGTAAAAGTGTCATAAGCCAAGGCTGATTATCGAAGGCAGGAGCTCAACATAATGTCCAAGCTTATAACAGTTATGCAGCTACTCACGCATATCAATATCTAACTTATACCAAGTCATTAAGTGTGATTGCTTTGTATATCTTATACAGACAGGTAGTTTGTTTTCTTCTCCCAACCCAGCTGTGGGATAGATATATGTAGATGGCATAATCCTGTACTGATACAAACATTGCATTGCGTGCATCATGCCAAACATTTACGAGTGAATCAGTCCCATAGAATTTGCATGATTCATTAAGGTAGCAGTGGAGAATTACTCGGTGGCACTTTCTTCATGCATGCTGACAAAAGCATGGTGTGCTAAGACAATGTACAGTCACTAAATGGTTAACATCAGATGGCTTATAATCAGGCAGTCAGTGTTCCTTACCGATGTCATTGATTCATATTGATCATCTGACCTACGCCCTGGAGCAACACCAAGACCTGCGCCCGCCCACCAGGGGTTGGGGTGAGCGCTCTATCACCGACAGGAGACCCAGGCCAACATGGGGGCAGGTCTTATCTGCTTTACTCTTGTCCAGGCTAGGCAGCCAGTAGTAATCCTATTTCCGATATGACTTTGTACTTAAAATATGAGTTGGCCAAGGCAACAACATTGAATACATAGTGGCTATCAGAGCCTGACTACTTTGTATTTTGTGTGGTGGCCACAAGGATGAGATATCACTTATCTTTTGTGGCTCCGTTTATATACACTGAATTGAAATGAAACATAGGCTCATAGATTTGGGTAGATAATTTAGTCTTTCGAAAGCTATATAACCTGCTAAGTGAGACTTTGTATTTATCATACAATAATTGCCTAAAAATACTATGATGTCTGAACAATCAAAGCTGGTGAGGTATGGCCGTGCCTGCTACACAAAGATGGCGGCATGCCCCCAAACCCCCTAGTATGGCTTCTGTAATTTTCATGCGCTGTGCTTCACTTTCGCGGTGCCCCCCTTTTGGAAAATCCTGGATCGCCACTGTATGGCCATGCCTGCTACATGAAGGTGGTGACATACAGATGTTTATATCTTTTACAGAAGTAATGGCTAACCCATTTGAACATTTAATCTTGTAAGTATTTATCCTTTTCATTCCCACCAGCTTCTGAGGACAGTTTGGTCAAGCTGCCAGAGCTATCAGATGTTTCAGTACACTCAGGGACAGCTGGGTGTCTGGTGGAAGCTAGAAATCAAAAAAAGCTCCCTTTTCCGCACGCTGATCTGGCCAGGTGCAGCCTTCAGTACTTAACACCTTCAGGAACATACACCCACTTTAAGTAGTGTTAAAGTTATTGTATCCAATGTGTGGGACAATAAAATAAATTTCCCTAAAGATGAGTCAGAATGTTCCTAAATAACATATTAAATTCCTATCTATTCCATTCCCCCTCAAATTTGATTTGATTGCCCAAAATATGGTCATTTTGGAACAAAATCGTGCACAATTTTGTTGCCCCATTGAAAACACACTAGAAAAGACTATGATGGGACCCCATGGGACCGGCTTTCTGATCTGTAACTGCCCATGGATCCCATTTTAATATACTCCAATCCATAAATAATACACTTTTACAGTGTTTGGAACATATTTATGTAGGATCTCGAATTGGTATAAAACACCGGATATGCCCACTTTAAAGAATTACCAGGTATGCAGCCCTAAAAGGGCCAGAGGGAACTAGAAATCGATGTTGAGGATGAAAAGCTCCCTTTTCCCTGGCCAGGTGCTACCCTCCGTACGCTACACTATCAGTAAGCCGGATACAAAGTTACCTACCGTAAAACCCCGCCTTTAGGACAATTTTTTTTTGTTATTTATTTTTCCTTCAAGACAGATTTTTATCTCAAATTAGGGGGTCGTCTTAAAAGGCGGAGTCCTCTTAAAGCCGGGGTTTTACGGTACTCCAACCTGTCATGATAGCTCTAAATACATTCTCTGGGATAGCTACAAATAGAATCTGGAGCCGCTAAAGGTCGGGTTTTATGCTGGCACATGCCAATTGGGTCTTTTGTCTGACCACCCCAGCTAAAAGACCCGCTTCCTTGCCACCTAGACTAGTCTGGAGATGGCTTTGTCGGATGGTAACCTGGTTAACTTGTCAATTTTATGACAGTCATTAAAAGAGTCTGGAGACAAGTTTACCTTTTCAGTGTAGTATGGCCCATAGTAGCACCATTGTGGATGATCTACTTAATCAAGACTAATTGGCAGTCAGGCTATCGATTTAAATATTTATCTACTAGGGTAATCATGCGTTTCAACAAAGTGTTCAGATATTATAGATGACATGTTGTCATGTAAAAGGGTGGGCCGTCACAGAGCCTGAGTGAGCCTCCCAAAATAGTCCAGCAGTGGTGCACCATATTAGCACAATATCTTATTCTTCAAGCATAAGTTTTTTGGGGACATCTTATGCTTCAACCATAGACAGGGCCTCACCTGTATCTCCATGGGATGCTCTGTAAGAAACCATCATGCTTGATGATCCACCAGTCCCCCAGGGGATGCTTCATCTAGAATCCAACTACACTGGATACCTGCCCAATGACTAGGGTAGGGGTTAGGGTTAGCTTAGTTCTTTCTGATGGCAGTTAGGGTTAGGCATAGGGTTAGCTATCTATCTGGGGGACCAGGGGAGTCCCTGTCTTTGCATGAAGAAGAGGATATCCCCTGAAATCTTATTCTTCAAGCATAATATATTGTGCTAACAGGGTGAGTAGTGACAGAAATATCTGTCACCGTGCTAAGGCTGTCCGTTTGCACCATGTCACCTCAGTGACAAAAACCACACTACAGGCAGATTGATGCTTCTCTCTTTTCAACCCTTTAGGGACAGATGTCGCTTAAATATGAATTTGTCGTCATGATGCACCAATGCAGCCCTGGCAAGTAACTCACTGGTGTTGCCTTGGTGCATCATGCCGAAACTGCGGGAATGTCTCAACCCTGAAGGGTCAGCATGATGCTTGCTTGCAGCTCTGGGGAGATGCATTAAGCCATCATCATGTCCTTAAGGGGTTAAGTCACTTGTTCAGCACTTCACAGTTCAGTAGGTGCAGTGTAACTGCAATTAAATGCAGCACTGGTGAGTCAACCCTCCATGCAACACTTAGTCGGACACATACCTTGAGACGGACACTTGATTTTGTGGTTATTTGACCATTTTACGCTCTTCATTTTTGAACTAGGGTAAAGTTTGAGTGTTATTCTATCCAAAAAACATAGACTGGAAGTCGTAGTTTACATTAGTATCCTCAAATTTCACTGTCCGTCTCAGGGTATGTGTCTGACTCATGGTGAATCTACCCTAGTGCTTTAATCTGATGCGCCCTTTGTCATTAGAACATTTTGTTTGTCATGCATAAATACAATCTCTGCAAAAATAATTGCGAGTATATCAGCACAATAGGGTTGACATGATACTTGAAAGACAGTTCATGACTGATGAGGAGGACAAATTTCATAATTAGCATTAAATCATTGAGCGGCCCTTAGGGTGTTAATGCTTCCTTTCTTCTGTAGGCACAACTCTCCCAGTACAGTCTCACATAAGACTCTGCCATGAGCAATAATTTTAGACATTTGCTCTCTACTTATCTCTTGACATATTTGATTCGAATCATTGTTGTATAAATGTATATCAAAAGGATGGCATAGGCAAGTTTCCCTGTTGATCCGCCACGTTTGGGAAGAGAAGGAAGTAGTGCCGGTAGGAGCAGATGGAAGAATCTGCTGGGAGATTGTGTTAACAGAGCACTAAGATGACACCCGTGTTGGCACTTCTTATAATCATTGGCTCAGCAAAGCGGCTGCAGTCCAAATTGTCGTCATGAGTAGAAAACCACAAACCAGGCCTACACACGGCAGCAGCGGGTGCTGTGCTGGTTCTGCTGACACTTTAGGGGTGGCGCCACTGGGTAGTCATTTTTTAGGTTTGTGAAATTTTGTTTGCTGTTTACCAGTCCAATATTTACCTATCTGAGACCTTGAAGTTTCATTCGTAGTTTCAATAAATCTAGCGACAACTTGATACTGCCTGCTTAAAGGTCAACTGTAGTGACTCCATATTAAAGTAAAAAAGATGACAACATACCATAAAACTAGCTAGATTCATTGAACCTTTGGAAAACCTCATTTATAAGTCAAATTGGCGTTTAGGCCCCCCTAAAGAACCTTTTGCCTGGCTCTATTGAGTATTATTCATGATATTCTGCCCTTATTACGATGACCCTCTACTTGTAAAGAAACAAGTAGGTCTTAAAGGGAAAAAGAATTCTAGAAATAGGGTGTTTCACGGTATTTAGAGTTAATAGTATTTAGCCCCTAAAAAGTATATATTTTTTCATAACCTCACTTATAAATCAAATTGGACTTTTGAGGGGGAAAAAATCGACTAAAAGCAAAAGAAAATTCCAAATACCGTAAAACCCTGGCCTGATGGCCTGATTTTGAGATTTTTTTTTCCCAACTAGGGGGTCGTCTTAAAGGTGGGGTTTTCTTATATACGATTCAAGAGGAAACCATTGTAAAGTTTTTTCACATACAGGGGGGTTGTCTTAAAGGTGAGGTCGTCTTAAAGGAGGGGTTTTACGGTAAAAATAGACTTATATAGAAGGTTTAAGGGTTACCTGGGCTGTGGATCTGACACTTACCCGCTAGTATTTGTACAATTGATCCAAATGTTATTCCGCATGGGAAATTCCTGCCTAACAAAGTGTTTTTCCATAAATGATATCCTAAGTGGTCCTTCTACGCATACATGGTGCACCACCTTCAGCATTGTGGTGGAAGTGGCCGGTCCTGTTGTATGTATTCTGAGTTTATATTGGATATTTCTACATCCATCATCCACCCAGCTGCATATGACAGCTCCAACACTCGGTATAGCTAGTTAAACAACATGTTCATACAAGGCCCTATCCCCCAGCGTTCATTGAGTCCAGGGGGCTGTTAACCCTTTAGGGCCGAGCATCTGTGATATTATGAAGACTTAACCGCAATTAATATGCATGTATAGTTGGGTATAACACATACTACATCTCATTTATTGTATATGATTATCATCTATTACAATGCATGTATAGACTTGTAGGCTAGTACCTACTGTCACCACTGGTGGCACTTCACTACTGTTTGTGTATATAGGGAGCCCACACTGCAGGCACTGACCACTCTGGGTCAGGCTGCAGCAGTAGTAACATTTACACTGTTTGGATGCATGAATAAACCCAACTTACACACCTATTGCTACTACCTTTGTCACTTAGCTCATGGTTATTATTGGTGCAGATCTCTATTATATAAATGCTAATAGACGATGGCCCGATATGACACATCGATTATAGTAGATGCAATGGCTGGCCAAGCATCGACTATAGTCATCATAACTCTATGGGAATCAGCAAAGGCTCGGCCCTGGGAGGGTTCCTATGAAAATGTCCCAGCCCCTTCACCAGCAATTTTTTTTTGGTCAGCCTTAAGGGGTAAACCGCTATTAATTTACATATACATATCGGGGATAACACACATAAAGGGGATTTCATCTATACAATTCTCATCTACTACTATGCATTAATAGACTTGTAGGCTACTACTGACTGTGGTCACTGTGTGGCGCTCTGCTACCACTATACATATAAGAGCCCACACTGCAGTCCCCCACCACTCTGGTTGGTACTACAGTGCTATTGAGATCTACACTGTACGTATTATGGAATAAACCCAACTACACACCTACCGTATTCGACGTAATAAGCGCACAGTGCGCCTAAAAAATTATTATGGACACCTTTTAGTAGTTAAGAGTTTAATTGGAGTCAAAAATTAAGATATTATTGGTTATTTCTAGTATAAGAATCAGCCAAAAACAGGGTGTGTGCGCTTATTAGGGGGTGTGGGCTTATTACGTCGAATACGGTAATTGCCAAGTATTGTTGTCATTAAGTCACGTATATCATAAAGGAAGATAATTATTGCTAATGATGGCCCAATATGTCAACTCCCTAGTTTTGTTGAGAGTCAGCTTAATTCTGACACTACATGACTCCCCTTCAGGATTTATTTCTTGCAAAATGCCCCCAAAAATAGTTTATTTTTCTATTTTTCTTTGTGGTAATAAATCAAACTAACCTTGTCCAGATTTATTTGGAATAATCAGTGAAAAATCAAAATCCATTGGCCATTTGCATTTAATGAAAGCGAATTCAATGAATGGATCTCTGATTTCAGCATGATCAATACCTGTCAAATGAGAAACACTAAAATGGCATGGGATGTGTTTCAAACACGCGCATGGTGCGATCCCCAATTTCAGCCTTCACTCATCCCTCTCTCATCCATCTTCCAAAAGTCAGCTCTCCGGGTGGATTAACTCTTTAAGGACCACATAATGCCCTTGATACACCATAGCCTTCGTCGGCATGATGCATGAATGCAGCCCTGGTGAGTAGGCCTAGCTTACTAGGATTCCATTCAAGCATCATGCCGACCCTATTGGATTGAGACAATCTCAGAGGCTTCACAAGTTGCACCAGTGCTGCATGGGTGAGTTACTCGCTTAGGCTGCATTGGTGTATCATGACGACAAATGTCATCTTTTAGTGACATCTGTTCTTAAAGGATTAAAAGATTTGACCAAACTTTTGACATCAGAGTCACATTAACATATAACATGTGCCTGTTGACTGTACCAAAACCCCTACCGCATTTGACATTATATCCCCCACTTAGTGCACACACCCCTTTCCCAGTGGGCACAGAACATTGAATCAACATTGATAAATGGTTGTCAATGTTGATTCAACATTGATTCAATGTTGATTCAACATTGGACTGGATTTTGTGCCCACTGGGTTTTGGGCTGATTTTAGACAACAAGACCCCTAAATTATGTCAATGCTCGAGTCCAAATAATGTCCATAATATAATGGTACTACTAGAAACACGTTACTAGTTTAGATATGGTACTGCAACAGCAAAACAATTGGGGGAAATAGATGTGGGGTGTTCGCTTATAAGAATTAATTTTTGAAATTTCTTTTTAGAATTTTTTTCAATAAGCGCACTGTGCACTTATTAGGCTGTTTTTTTTGATAATTTGGATTACATCCGCCGCCGAGATTTTTTGGCATTTTGCAAAAGAAAAAGTTTTTGTTTTCTCTACCTTTCCTCTCTGAGATTTTTTGAGAATTATACCGAAAAAAAAAAAGTACATGTTGACCAGCAAAAGGTAGAAGGAGGCTTTTTTTTTGCCTCTGCCCTTTGGGAAATTTTGTGATCTAGTGCCCCCCATAGAGCAGCTTTTTTTTTTTTTTTTTGCCTGTGCCCTTCCAAAAATTTGGAGCCAAAAGCCCGAAAACCAAGTTATCAAAAAAAGCTGGCCTTACATTGAATACGGTATCCCTGCCCCTATCTCCCCACCCTGCCCTCAACACAAGGCGACACAACACCAGTCTGTTCACATCAAGGTGACTTCTAGTCTTATGGCAGACTTTAAAGTGGCATAGTCCGGTGATTAGGGCTTGATAATCAATTGTGTTAAAAATGAAACAGAATGTTTCTTATGGCCATACCTCATATCCTAGCTATTTTATTTCACTCAGCTCCTGGAATTCAGCTTAAAATTTGATTCGTCATCAGATTATGGCTCAATTTACTACTTTTGGAGTGCACCTCTTGGGAATACACTGTAAAATCCTATACTAGAAGGGGGGTGACTTTAGCTTGTTTCCAGGAAGAGGGGATCTTAGACTTACTCAAAGACAAATTAAAAGTTTTTGTGAATCTTTTTAGGGCTGTCAATACTGAGTCTCTAAACACCTTAGTTGATATATAATCAAAAGATGAGGATTTGTTAATATTTAGTTCTTTTTGTCACAGCGATAACTTCTTCCTCAGATATGACAATATCAGGCATGTCCGTATCACATAGTTCACCTTCAAAGGTCCACTCTTTATTCTGATATTCAGCCAGTTTGGGACCAACTTCACAAAAGAAATTATTTATAAAATCGGCAGTGTCTTCAGTGCTGATTTGGAGTCCGTCATTATCCTTTTCAATTCATTTGTTTGGATTTTACACTTTTTAAAGGTATTAGTAGGGGGGGGGTGTTAAATAGCTAATTTTGTCGTACGGTTTCAGGGACAGGCTCAAACTATGCATTTGGGACCCAAAACTCGGGAAATCACAAAAATATTTTTTTCGGACCCCTGTGACCCCCCCGTACATGGGGTCCGAAGATCGGCCAAATAGTGAGAAAACAGCCCAAATTCAGACTTTCAGATTCCTACTCAAACCTCACCATGCCTTCATGAAAATGGTCAGAAACCTTCATTTGGGACCCAAAGAGAGCGTTTAAAGTCATATTGTTGTAATTATAGGGGTGTTTCCCCCTCTGGGGAGGGGGTGCGTCCATGGTAAAATACTGATAAATCAGCTTTTTTGAAGGCATTTGCTCCTATACAATCAGGTGCCGTAAAACATCATAATGAAGCATTCTGGAGGGCCCCCTGTTTCTGTTAACTACCCCCTATGACCCCTAACACCCCCCCCCCCCCATAGCATGCACCAGTAGCCATCAGATAACTCCCTTCCCCCCTCCGCCCTCGCCTCTATATTACACTGTACTCAGAATATCAGGATCTTTGAACATCAATAGTCATTCAGAGACACCTTAGCCTGTCTTGGGAGTAAGACAGTGGTGTGTTTAAAAAAGGGGTGGGGGATATGGAGGGGGCCCAGACCTCCTCCCTTAGCCTATACAGAC
The DNA here is from genome assembly GCA_947462335.1 of Harmothoe impar. Taxonomy (NCBI): domain Eukaryota; kingdom Metazoa; phylum Annelida; class Polychaeta; order Phyllodocida; family Polynoidae; genus Harmothoe; species Harmothoe impar. The sequence continues at coordinate 6,455,554 of OX381721.1, read as the reverse complement.
ATAAGAGGAGGGCTACCTCAGTCCATCTAAGAACTCCAACCATCAGACCTCTTATAATCTATTTATCATACATGCATGAATGGCTTTACAACCTCAACAGAAAACTGATAAGGGACCCAAAGAGACTAATACAGGTTATATTTTTGTGATTGCATGAATATAACCCAAGTCTTGGAGGGCCTTTGCTTCAATGTATTTGAAATGTCAAGATATTAAAATGAGTTTAGATCAGATAGATAATACCCTTTTCAAAGGTCTCTATATTCATTTTGAGTTACCCTACCAATGATCACAGCCCCCCCCCCCTCCATTCTATGCTTAGTACCTTACCCCATGTGTATTCATGGTCAAGATGACTGCTTCATGTTGTTACACTTATTATACATAATAATTCTATAATAGTTATAGCAGAGATCTAATATTAACATCACCAATAACCTGATACAACGATAAATTAAAACCCTGACTCTCCTCCTTAACCAAGTGGTTAACTGCATAGAATGATGGATGGTAGAGGGTTCAGGGGGTGAGGGAGCCTGCAAATGGCTCCAAATAAGGACTGGTGTCCATATCTCTTAGTCTACACCTTGCATGGTTAGTATCCTAGACATAAGACAAGAGCTCATTATTTAATTCAATTCTCTGAGGTGTTGGATAAATACTCTGAACTCTAAATATTATTGAAGCCAATAATAAACCTTGCAATTATGGGGAGGGGTAGGTAACCCTGATACCTCATTTGCAATGCTAAAGATCAGATTTTGTCAAAGACGGGCATACATGTAACATCTCAGGGTGCTGCTATAATATTCAGATATATGAAAATATAACATAGGCATGGTTCTTGGTAGACCTATGCAATCCCCTATATGGGGTATATGGTAGAACCTAATATCAAACTTTGAGGACAGATGAATACATATCTTGATATTAAACCAAATATTGAACCCAAATTTGACTTGAAGTACAGTATCCCTCTACCAGCTGTAATAGATACACCTACCAGGGTGATCTCAAGGACCCAGCTCACTCATTCTTTTTTTTTGGAGGGGGGGGCCCTCTTTTAACCACACCACTGTCCCACTCCTAGGCATGATACATACCATGAGAGGCAATGCTGTGCACTGTGCCACATGGAGGGAGGGTTGGGCTGATGGTTATACTGTGTAATATGGAGCAAGGGGGGGGGGGGTTATTTCATGGCTATTAGTTTGGGGTGAGGGTGGGGATGGGGTGGAGGTGGGTCATAAGGGGTGGTTAACAGGAACAGGGAGCCCTCAAGAAAGGTTCAAAGTATCAGGCAGGTCTTATGTTAATACATTATTTCAGTATAGGGTAATTATAGAGGCGATTGGGGGGGGGGGGGGAGAGTTATCTGATGGCTATTGGTGCATGCTGGGAGGGGGGGGGGGGGGGTCATAGAAGGGAGTTGACAGAAAGAGGGGACCCTCCAGAAGGGTTTAATCTGCCTGATTAGGTGTCCTGAGGATCTTTTATGGCAGTATAGGGACGTGATTGTAAGGGAGCAAATGCCTTCAAAATAGCTGATTTATCGGTATTTTACCAAGGACGAACTACCTCCCTAGAGGGGGAAACACCTCTATAATCACAACAATATGACTTTAAATGGTCTCTTTGGGTCCCAAATGAAGGTTTCTGACCATTTTCATGAAGTCATGATTTGATTTTAGAAGGAATCTGAAAGCCTGAATTTTGGCTGTTTTCTCACTATCTGGCCGATCTTCGGAGCCTATGTACAGGGGGGTCACAGGGGTCCGAAAATATTATTTTTGTGATTTCCTGTGTTTTTGGACCCAAATGCATAGTTTGAGCCTGTCCCTGAAGAAAAGTAGATTTATCACCCCCCCCTAGTATTAGGTTTCTCATGGCCACCAGTGGTGGCATAGCCTGTGAAGGGGTGAATATAACTACTCCATGGAAAGTGTGGTATTCTGATATCCATATGATTAAAATAGCAATAGCTGTATCCTGTCAGTTCTCAAACCCCCAGCGCCCCTATATATATATATATATATATATATATATATATATATATATATATATATATATATTTATATATATATATATATATATATATATATACATATATGCTGAGTACCTATCTCGACTTCAGGTTGACTGTTACTGGACGTGCAGTAAGATCTGCGGGTTTAAGTCCTTCTAAGGAGCTCCTCTTCGGCAGTTTGGTCAAGCTGCGGGACCATACAGATGTCTCAGTGCACTCAGGCACAGCTGAGTATCTGGTGAAAACTAGAAATCAATGTTGAAGTTAAAAAGCTTTTCTTATCTCGGACTGATCTGTCCAGGTGCAGCCCCCAGTATTGATTTGATTTGATTTGAATTTCTTTTATTTATCCTGGCAAGAATGTGTGGCCTGGAAGACCGTTTTAAACATACACCAGCAATTTCCGATGAGCGGAGGTAATAAAAGGCAATTAAGCCTTTGTAGCAATAATGTAAATAGGAGGAGGAGGCTCATATAGGAACCTAGTCCTTCTATGTATAACTTACCTAACACACTATAGATTATGAATGAAGGGTTAGAATTTTTTACTATATCTAGTAGCCAGAGGCTATTGTTTAGGTGAGTATACATGATAATCAGTAGTTTCTTTTCTCGTAAGAGGAAAGAAAAAGAGGTAAAGAGGATAGAACCCATGCTAGGTAATATAGTCTAGAAGTAGAAGCCCCCTTTGTAGCCCAACCTCAACTTCTGGTATAAAGTTTTTTTCTCTTCTGATTATTGATGTATAGGGTCTAGGTAAGACTATCAGGGTGGGTGTGGAGCTCTCATCCTTGGGCAATTTGAGATATTCAAGATGGCCGCCAGTACACTCCCGAAAACTAAAAATGTGTCTATCTCAGCTTCTAATCAACTTAGAAACACAAATAAAAATGCAAAAAGTACTTTTATGAGGTCAAGGAATACAACCATGCCATTTTCAAGAAGAAATATGGCAGCCATTTTGAATTTTTAATGAGATTATCCATGAAATATGCCTCGTTTTGACGGGAAAATAACACTATACTGTCACCATCTTGCATTTAAAACACTTTTGAGGGCAAGGATGTATTCATGCACTCATGATAGCTTAAAAAGGAATAGTTAATGACAATATCATTCTTATATGTGACATAATTAGCAAAAAGGGCCCTAATTTGTTGTGGTACCCCAGTCTTCCCCATCGGTTTATCCTAAATTAGATGTTACTGTAGTGTCTACAATACAGTCATTTTGTGATTTATAATTATTTACTTTTGGGAATAACAACCCCAAAAGATATTCTAGATTATCAAAGTAATAAGGGTAGAACTGTACATATAGGGAATTCCTATGTATGTCCAATAATGGCCATGACATATATACTCAAACCTGGCCAACCTAGAGGTGATGTCTGTTACCCCCTACCACAGCAAATGAATGGCAGCAGTTTGGGGCAGCAGGCCGTTTGGGGGGCATGCCCCCTAAGAATATGTTGATGTTCTAGACTTGAAATGGTGGTGCCTTCTCACTCATTTTGGGATGTAATATAAGACTTAGGGCTATACCTAGCCGCTATCATTTGGTTTGAGAAATACACTTTTTTTAGGGAAAAAAATGTTTTGATAATCATTGGCAGTAGAAATATAGAAGTAACATTTTGTATTGTATTTTGTACATTTGCATACACCTAGTACCATAAGAAAAGGACTATATATAGATGGGGGCAGCCACAGTTAGAAAGATCGAGGGACATTTAGTAGGAAGGAGCATGGTGGGGAGGAGAGGACAAAGGTGTGGGGCAAGACCTGGTGGGGAGTAGAGGACAGAGAGATAGGACAGGACATGGTGAGGAAGTGAGAAGAGAACATGGCAGGATTGGGAGGGGAGTGCATATGGGATGGAGGAGGAGGGGGATAATGTAGGGCAGGGGGATCGTGGTCAGGGAGGGAAGGGAGAGAGATGTGGGAGGGGATTGGAGAAGATATGATATGGCAGGGGAAGCAAGGGGCTATAGTAGGGGAGGGGATTATATGATGGGAGGGGATTATACGAGGAAAGCAGATGATATGGGAGGGCAATGGATGTGGTAGGCGAGGGAAGGCAATGTTTGGGATATGGGAGACCAAGGGGATTCAGATGGTAGGGGGATAAAGGCAGGAGAGGGGAGAACTATGTCCAGCCCATTTCCCACCCTTCTTCTCCCATATTCAATCATACCCACACTCTGAATTGTAGTGCTGGGGATGTATGATTCTTGATATTTAGTCCCTGGGACATCACCCCCCCCCCCGCCCACCTTCCATCACACTGCCCCCATGCCCCTTCCCATGCCCCTCTCTTGCCTTGCATTCTATTGCTTCCTTGTCCTTTTCTTTCATGCTGCCCTTCTTCTACGAATGCTTTCCTCTTCCTCTGCTTTCCCATTCCCCTACCTAACTGCCTCCCCTTTTCCTGACCCCCCCCCCCCCATTCCATTGATTTCCCCTCCTTATGTCCCTCTCCCCAATTTTTGCAGGGTAGAACAGGGGAGTAAGAGGAGGATGCAGGAGGACGTAAAGGCAAATTTTGGTAGAGATACGTGAATAGAGTGGGTCATGGGGAAGGAGACGATACAGGAGAGGGCAGAACATGACAGGGAGAGAGGAGCTAGTTAAGGGCAGGACATACATGGCAGGGAGGACACAGGTGGAGCTAGCCTGGAAGGGGTGGACATGGGACAGGAGATGAGGGCTTGTAGGTGAGGAGCGGATATGTGATGTGTATGGTAGAAGAAAGACCTTGCCCCCCTCAAACTCATTCACGCATGTCAGCCCTTTCCAAACTATCCTGATCATAACCATGAGTTTGACATGTGAAGAAGGGATGGGGGCTCTGGGTTGGGGGATTGGAGACCCTGCACCCTCAGACAAGTGAGAGTCACTGTCGCCAAAAGCACTCTCATCTGAAAGTCTGGCATTGCCAGGCTTTCAGGTGATAGTGATGCTCACTTGTCTCAGGGTGTGAATGGAGGTAATTAGACCACAGAGATTGAAGGGTGGAAGCCCAAAGAGGAAGGGTTGAAGCCCCAGGAGGAGAGGTGGGAACCTGGAAGGAGGGGTGGGAACCCTGATAGGAGGGGTGGAATCGTTAGGTGGAGGGGTGAAATCGCTAAAAGGAGGTGTTGGGGTGCTGGGAGTGGCATGTGAAGAAGGGAGGTGGTCCAGAAGGTGGCCCAGAGGGAAGGTGGAGGGCACTAGGAAACTGAAGTAGTAGGGGTCCATACACTGCCGGGACCATAGGCCAGGGTGATGCTGACAACTGACAAGAATATGATGGGCCCCCACCCAGGGAGAATTTGCCCCCTACCTCTCTTCTTTGTCCTTTCCTTTTTGGGGCACCCCTGGATCTGCTAATGTTTAATGTGCCATTAGTTTTTGCCTTCATGAATATGGAGATAGAATGCTCATTCGTGGAAGTCCAGTTTTGAAATAAAAGGTCTTTGCATGTGCCTCTCTTCTGATCTGGTTACCCAATCCCACCACAAACTGCCTGCAATGCCTAAGTGTGAGGTGTCAAAATCACAACCCAGTGCACTTCAATGGATAGACCCCCTGGTCAGCTAAGTGCCATCTTCTGGCAAGTACTAGAGGAAGAAGGGAAGAAAGAAGGGAAAGAGATTGTGGAGTGTGATTCATAGGGCCTGACTGAGGGTCCCTGATCTGGATGGGGGGAAGGGGATGAGTCTTAAAATATTGTGTCCTAAAATGTGTAACAATGCACCATTTCAAATCTAGATCAACAAAATTGTCTTGGGGGCATGCCCCCAAAACCCCCTAGTATAGCTGATGTGCTTTGCGCACGGGAAACAGATAGTCACTCCTGGTTTGCCAGGTTTGGGCCCCCTCCCTCCAGACAATCCTGGATCCGCCACTGCTTCAGACTTTAGCAGTGGGCCACTGTAACTCTATATTCATATACCACATACAATCCCCAATTGCAGGAAATCTTAAATAGTGGGTAGGAATAATTCTTACTACATGGGTTTCTCTGCTTTTTGCATAGAAATAACTGTCTTAAATATATTATCATGTTCAGGGTTCTATAAAGGTCACTAAGGTAAAGGAACTAGAAAATACTAGTAAATATAATATTTCACACAAAACCAGACACTGTAAGTTGGGTTAAAGATGGCTTTTATTTATAAATGTTGACAGTAAACCTATGTTGTATATGTGGTAGGCATTATGTAGGAGGGATCAACGTTTCGAGTTATTTATAACTCTTCTTCAGGATGATTTGTGAAGGTTATTGGTTAAGCTTAAGTACCTCTAGGGATCACATTTTGTATAAGTCATTTCCTGTTGGTTGCTTAGTAACAGTCGCCATGGTAACAATTGTTGTGAGAGAACTATCACTGGAGCCCTCTGGTGGCTAGTAGCAGAATTAGATTAGTATTTTGGATGATTTGTTTTTACCGGTACATGGAATATTGTTAATATAAGTATATCTTATGTACAATTGATTTGATACAAGTCATTGGTGATAATAAAGACAATTGGTATAAATATATTTTCATATGTCAATTGACGTGGTTAGTTAAAAAAATTCACATGCAAGCATGATGTTTATGATTGTTCACTTTGCTATTAAATTGTTGCGTGTGAGATATCTGTAGAAATCTCGTCCTGTGTCTTGGTCAACATTTAATGTTAACTGGTATACACCAAATAAGATGTCAGAGAGTGGGATCATTTTCTCCTTCTTTGGACTCTTCTTTGGACTCTTCTTGGCAATTGGGGTGGGTGTGTACTTGACTTGGCTCGTAGTAGATTTGCTTGAGCTGGGTACGGGGTCATAGGCTTCATGTTTCACTACGTGTACCTCTGACTTCACACTGCGATCTTTGGTTGAAAAAATGCTGGTGTTGGAGCATGACGATGAGGCTCTAGTGTCGTCACGGGGGGAAGGCACTGTGGATGGTGGGTGTTCAGGTTCATCATCATCGTCACTCATTTGTAAGTCGAGCTCGACCTGGTCGGAGATTGAGACGGGCATGTCTAGTGGTTTTGAGTTGCTGACTGAAGACTCTGGTCTTTTTAATGCAGAATTAGGTAGGTTGACGGCAGCGTCATTCTTAGTGACATTGATGGATGTGGTAGTTTCATTATCACTGTCATCACTGGACTCTATAAATTCTCTGGACTTGAAGTGTGAGATGTTGGACTTTTTGAGAACTTTAAACTTCTTGGATGGTCGTTTTTTGAAGCTGGTGATGAGCGTCGGATTGGTACGTTTTCTAGTGCATGGGTCCTGTTCAGGGGCAGGTATGATGTTGACACTACCGGTAGTTGGCTTCCTGGAAAGGACCTTGGTTGCTTTCTTGCTGTCAGGCACGGGGGCTTTGTTTGTTGTCATCTCCGGAATGGGTGTTGGTGCTGATGTGGGCGTGGCAGGTTTGTTGTTGGCGGTGACACCCTCGGGCAGGTTTACTGCTGCAAAAGGGAACACCCCGGTATACAATTCTGAATTTCACATTTTCAGGTGTAATTTTTGGATTGCGGAATCTGACAATTGGTTGTTTCGGGGCCTTGATTTTAGTGTGTAAATATGGCGGGGGAATTGGTACATTGTTGGATTCATGTACTTTTCGGTGATGTCTTTTTAAATTGCTTTTGGTTGAACAGACTGATTCACAAAATGGGTAGAGACAGGCGTACTTACCGCTGGTTGTTTTGTTTTCAGCGGGTTTGCCCGTGTGGGCCTCCCTGAGATGTTTGAGGATTGAAGCATTGGTTTGTTTGACAAAATCGTCACAGTAAAGGCACTTCTGGTATTTGTCCATAGTAGGAGGCGTGTGGGTTGATGACTATCGTTGATCTATCGTTGTTCGGTTGTGTTTTGAATCTGCCGCCGATCGTTCCTTATATAGGGCGGGGATGCCGTTGTTGTCGTGTGACGTCATAGAGCGTCGCTAGGGGAAATCCCTCGGGATTCCGGAAGTGACGCACGGGGGTGTTCCCCCGTACGGCTTCAGAGCTCTTTGTTGATACCGGACGGATGAAGAGTCTTTAAATATCGAATATAAGACTCCTCCAGGCGCTTCCTGGTGTTTGTACAGTTAGCACTGCTGTCTAAGATCGTTACCAACATCTGAGTGTGTTGAATATCATGATCTTTGTAGTGCTGGGCTACCGGGTAGTTTGGATACAGGTGAGGTTTTTTGATTGCGCGTACATGTTCTCTGTGATAGAGACTATTTGTACTAGTTGACATGCAAACATCAACAAAGGTAAGTTATTACGAGGGCTATGATACCCTAAGGTTGTTCTTATGCAATCAACATAGAAACTTCAAATCTGGGCAGGCCTGTATGGGACCCACCACTTAGCCCAGGACAAAACTATGGTGAGTCCCATATGAGACTCCACCAGGAAACCCTTTAAGCCAAGCATGGAGTTACTATTCTCCAAATTATACACTTTGACAATACAGTGATGGCCATTTTCCCAGTTTTCTGTCAAAACGGGGCATATTTCATAGATAATCCCATTAAGAATTCAAAATGGCTGCCATATTTCTTCTTGAAAATGGCATGGTTGTATTCCTTGACCTCATAAATACACTTTTTGGATTTTTATTTGTGTTTCTAAGTTGATTAGAAGCTGAGATAGACACATTTCTAGTTTTCGGGAGTGTACTGGCAGCCATCTTGAATATCTCAAATTGCCCAAGGATGAGAGCTCCACACCCACCCTGATAATCTTACCTAGACCCTATACATCAATAATCAGAAGAGAAAAAAACTTTATACCAGAAGTTGGGGTCAACCCCTCTGGCTTCCAGACTAATAGCAATGGGTAGAATAATAGAAAGTAAGTGTTGATGATTTTTTAGACACTTAATGTGTATTCAGTTAGAGATAACTGAATACATATATTACCCGGTATATAAGGGCGTCTGTTATTTGACAGGCACCATTATATATGGGTTTCATTTATGCAAGGGCATACTTGAATAGTGGTTTTGCCTCTTATACATTCGGGTAGGGTGAGCTAGGGGTGTGTGTGGAAAAAGAGGAGCTATGTGGTCAGGGTGGGGGGGGGGGGGCAGACTCAACGCTCAAACCTGGGGATGTCTGGAAAGGTCTTAATCTTATCTTTATATATACCATCGTTCCATTGCCTGAACTGATTTTCTTCTTGAATGGATCTTGTTTCAATCTCAAAAGAGTTCCATCTTGTAGATAATCTGTACTCTAAGCTTTTACGGTATGCCGGGTTTAAAGGCCGAGTAACCTTTAGCAACCTTTCGTCATGAGCCCTGGTTCTAATGGGTCTTCTATCTATAAGGGTGATGTTGAGTGATTGTTTGAATGCTTTGTGTGACAGATGCTGCTCTCTTCTATCATTCATATAGTTTAATTCAGCAACTTTCAAAAGTTTTTCTGTGTTTATTGTGCCACGGTGGCACAGGGCAGTTCTTAAAGCTTTGTTTATGGCATTCTGTATTTTTACAGTGTGGGTTTTGTTGGCAACCATGTAGCAGATATCCCCATAGTCAGTTACAGGAAGAATCATGGTTTTGAGGACATCGACTGCAGCTTTCTCTGTCATATGTTTTCTAGAGTGCCTAAACAAGTATGTTTTATAGTCGACATTTTTCTCTAAGATATCAATATGCCTTTTAAAATTTAATTTATTGTCTAGCGTCATTCCAAGGTATTTGTATGTAGGGGCAAAGTCTACTATATCACCATTAATAGTTAAGGTAGGTTTTATCCAAAGGTTGTCAAGGGGTTTTGTAGAAAAATTCATTGCTTTTGTTTTGTTAGTGTTAAGGGATAGTTTATTTTCTAAACACCATTTCGAAATTTTGTCTAAGTCAGAATTAATTTTTCTTTCTATAGTACGATCAGCGGGGGGGTGGTTAATATAAATTACTGTATCATCTGCATAGTGTTGGCAATTTAGGTATTCTAGGGAAAAGTTCATATCATTTATATAGAGCAAAAATAGTAGAGGTCCTAATACAGATCCCTGGGGGACGCCACATGTTAGTAGTTTCTCCTGTGATATGATTCCATTTGCTTTAGTAGACTGTTTCCTATTATTGAGATAGTCAGAGATCAGTGCTACTGCACTTTGGTCAAATCCTATTTTTTCTGCTTTTTTTGCTAAAATTTTGTGGTCTAAAGTATCAAATGCTTTTTTGAAGTCTAAAAATATTGCTGTTGTACACTGGTCTAAATTTAGTCCTCGGTAGATATTGTCTGTTAATTTGGATAAGCTGTTTATTGTACTTCTATTTGGTCTGAATCCATCTTGGTTATCATTTAATATGTTTTCTAGATTGAGGTATGTTATAATTTGTTTGTGCATAATTTTTTCTGTTATTTTTGAAGGAAGGGGAAGGATGGAAATTGGACGTAGGTTGCTGACATTTGATGCATCACCCCCTTTTGGAAGGGGGGACACAAGGGCTTTTTTCCATTTATTTGGGAATTTGGAAGATTTGATGACTAGGTTTACTATGTGTACCACTAAGAGAGGGATAGCAAGCATTGCATCTTTAAGAGCTTTTGTGGAGATATCTTCTACGCCTGATGATTTGTCTATTTTTATTTTTCTGATGAGGGGGACGATCTCTTCTTCCTTACATGCTTTGAAGCTGAATATACTGTCTGGCTCCTCACCTTGGTAGGACCACGGAGAGTTCATGTTTATAGCAAGCTTGGATCCTATTTCTGCAAAGAATGTGTTAATGAAGTCTGCCGTGTCAGCATTAGCTATAGGGGTGTTGTCTGTCTGATCTATTAGATTAAATGTTACATTCTTTGGGCGAGGATTAATTAGTTCATTAATAGCTTTCCAATAGTCTTTTGGTTCTTTTTTATTATTTTCAAATTTCTCCTGGAAATATCCTTGCTTCGCTTCCCTACATGCTTCTCTTGCCAAACCTTGAAGATAATCTGATATACGTCCATCATCTATGTTCTGGGTTCTTCTATATTTATTAATAGCATAATTTTTGTCTTTTAACAGGGTGATTATGTGCCTATCTAACCAGGGCTTCATTTTTTGCTTAAAGTTAAAGTTTTTTATAGGGCAAGTAATGTCCAACAGGAAACTTATTTGAGTGATGTAAAGCTCCCATGCTTTTTCAGGGCATTGGCAATTCCACAATTCATCCCAGTTGGAGTTTTTCATACCCATGGTGAAGTTTTCTGTTACATAATGCATATAACTCCTTCCTGTGAAGGACAGTTTTTCCAGCGGGACATGCACCTTCAGTAAGGAGGCAGGAAGCTACCAGACTGTATCTTCAGTTGACTTGTCTCCAGACTTGTCGAAGTGACTATCATAAAATAAACGAGTCAAAAGTTGTCTAACCTATCAGGTTACCATCCCACAAATAGAATATGGAGCTGGCAAATGACGTTTTTTTGGGCTGGCACATGCCAAGTGGGTCTTTTATCTCCAGTGAGAAGACCCGCTTCCTTGTCACTTAGACAAGTTTTTGACTTGTTTTATGACTGTCACTTGGAAGAGTCTGGACACAAGTTTACTCTTTTTAGTGCAGACTTTAACTTCAGTTGACCTTAAAGCACTAAGCAGCCCTTGAACCATTTAAGGACATATATTGCTAAAAGATGACATTTATTGTCAGGATGCATGAATACTGCCCTGGCAAGTATCTAGTCGGTGCTGCATTCCTAATGCATGCCGACGCTATGGGAATATCCTAACCCTATAGGGTTGGCATGATGCATGAATGTAGCACTGGCGAGTTACTCACCAGGGCTGCATCAATGCATCACAACGACCAAGGACATGGTGCATTAATGCATTATGCCGTCCTTAAAGGGTTAAAGGGTAGGAGAAAACTAGAAATCAATGTCAAGGATAAAAAGCCTCATCTCTCCCGCAGAATAAGCTGTCCAGGTGCAGCCTTTTTTATTCGGCACTGACAGAATCAGCTTTTCTTCCTACTTTAACCCGTTAAGAGCTGCATAGCTCTTCTCTATACATATTGGCTTAGGGAGTGGTCATTTTTTAACAACAGGGGGGGTCGGTGGATTTTTGCACAGGAGGGATCATACATTTTTTGGTTCCCCCCCCTAGGCAGGTTGAAAATGAGGGCGACCGACCCCTTTGAGCTTTGGTAACGTATTGCCTTTATCACTTAAAAGGGGTGTAATTTTTTTGATCAACCCCCCTTCAAGGGGTCCAAATTCTTTTGGTACCCCCCTTCAAGGGGTCCAAATTTTATTGGTCCCCCCCCCAAATCCACTAACCCCCCACCCCCCTGTTGTTAAAAAATGACCACTCCCTTAGTTCTTCAGAATTCATGAATGTAGCTATGGTCACTTACTGGTTTTGGCGGCATTCATGTATCATTTAGATAATATATATATAAAGTCAAATAGGAGGGGCTTGCATTAAATATAACCTCAGGTTTCAGCATGTTGCCTCGACAGGCTAGTATCCAAAGGTGCACTCGGTATGTGGCTGACATCTCAGGAACCCTTCCATAAATATCTTTGTAACCGTCTAACTAAAATATGTCATTTGTCGTCATGATGCACCGACGCAGACCCAGCGAATAACCCACCAGTGCTGCATTGGTGCATCATGCTGACTCTTTGCCAGTGTCTCAACCTCATAAGGTCGGCATGATGCTTGAATGCAGCCCTGGTGAGTGACTTGCCAGGGCTGCATTCATGCATCATGACGACCATGGGCAAGATCCATTCAGGTATCATGCCATTTTTAACTTGGGGAAGCTAGAACTATTTAGAGACAGCTTAATACCTAAAGAGTCCATAGTGATGCATCAAAGCAGCAAAAGGAGATAATCTCCCAAATGTAAAGATGTGATTTAGCAGTTACACTAAGATTTCCATAAATATTCTCCTTAGAAAACCCATTGGGAATAAAAAGTTCTGCTTTCACAGCTTTTTGATGGTAAGCTGCAGCTTGCAAATTAAAACATCAGTAAAGCTTCGGTGAGCATGGCATTTTCATCAGAACCATTCTAATGACATTGGTGTGTGTTGGGGGGGGGGGTCTGTCAAATAAGTGCAAGCATTGATTAACATCAACAAAACTGCTGGTTTTATCCACACTGGTAATTTTGAAATAGTTTTTGAAAGTTTCAGGGAAACCAAGCCGTCCCTTTCACAATTTTAACGATACAACTAGTCGCAACACGAATTCTGCACACCAGAATACAAATACACATTAATTGGTGTTGTACATGTCACGAACCAAGTTTCTGAGAATAAGTTGGCCAGAAAAGTTCCCTCTCTGGGTTGTGTGAAATAAACGCAATGTTGATTAACAATATTCAATTTCATCAAAAGCACCCCAATTGACCTCCTCAGATTTGAAAGCCCTTCGGTCCTAATGTAGGCATGTATGTAACTGATATTTACCTGTGCGGAATATTAAGGCTGAATTCCTAGTATTTTAGATTCTACAGGCAATTATTTCTATATATTTTAGGTCATTTCCAAGAGCTGATAATTCAGAAATCGCCTGGCCTGAGAATATGTGGTTTTCTGGAAAAAGCAAAGGTGGTCAACACAAATATTGCTGTGCGATCGAAGTTTGGAAATATGTATTAGGCTTTGATAAGAGGGCAAGTTCAAGTAAAACATTGATCTACACATTAGTGATATGAGTGTCAGTCTGATGATGGCTTTGTCTCCAAAACCAAAGGGAACCTCTCCTTCAAATGCCCAGCAATGTTTGAATCTATAATAAGGGGCCGGTATTGCAAGCCTTTCTAGCTATAGCATATACATGATAAAAATAAAATCCCACCTTTTTATATGCATTTGGTCCCTTAAGATGGCTCAATCCATGCAGAGAGATAATAAGCTCAGGTGGTGCAATCTCCTGCTAAATAATGCTCACCATCAGGTGAAAAGCACATTTAGTGTCAAACCTCTCATGAGGGCGTGGCCATCTTTTTTTAACAAGATTGGGGAGGAGGTAGGTGGATTTGGGAGGGGGGAACCCAAAATAATTGGACCCCTCGAAGGGGAGACCAAAAGAATCTTGACCCCTCTAGAGAGAGAACGACCAAAAAGAATGCACCCCTATTTCGCGAAAAGGCCTGAGCGTTACTATAGCTCAAAGGGGTCGGTGGTGCTCATTTTCAACTTGCCTGAGGGGGGAAAACCAAAAGAATTCTCACGAAAATCCACCGACTCCCCCCTTGTTGATAAAAAATGACAACCCTCTAACATCCAAACAGCCACTTCCACCAACCTCTCCCTCACTCAACATGCCGTTATGCCCTGAGAAATGACGCCACTTGAGGTGAGTACCTCGGTATGGATACCTTTATCTCCTGTCACCTGTGTATAATATCGGTGCAGCTAGATTTTGGTTGATATATTTAGAACATGATATGGCCGGGAAACATCTGCAGTAGGTTTGAATCTCTCAGACAGGGTGCTGCTCTGTCTTTTAGTGCCTTAGAAACCGCTCGCTGAAACCAATTGTGATACGAAGTATCATATACAGAGCCATATCTAGATGGAATCAATTGAAACCTGAATTTACACTATTGCAGACTTATCTGCTTTTAAACTAGCTATTAAGAAGAATTACAACGACTGTTTTATGTAAAACATCTTTTATCCTATGTAAATTGACATAATTTTCATTTGTATGCCTTTCCACCACACTTATCATCTCTCATCCAATAATATCATCACTGATTATATACACATGACGCAAAGAAAAGACAACCATACTCTAGTAATCTGGAAATGTCTAACAGCTATAATGTAAGCTATACTGTAATATTTGAACAATAATGTAACATGTAATAGCAAACGAAAGGACCCTAGCGTAAAAAACGCAATGCGCGGTAGCTAGGTATAATGCATTCCTGTAATTGTATTATTTTAACCCAATAAAACACTTTGAAAAAAATGGTCACCTGCATGCAGACCTACCTCAGCCTGCACCGTCCCCACCCCCTGCCATGTGTCAATAAGTTACAGTTGTAACTCTCAGATGGGACCAAGGGCTGTCTGAGAGTTACGGACAGAAGGGTCAGAATTCCTACTGGTTGTACTTATCCTAATCAATCATGTAGATTTCTACAGCCAATCAAAAGGGCCATGATTGGCCGTTTATGCTACTAAGCGCCTTAATTGGGTGAGTTGAAATTGACAAATTGGTAATCATAGTCATGTCTAGACCAATCAATAGTAGAGTTCAAGGGGCAGAAGATTATCTCTAGCTATTCAGACTACCTTCATCAAAGTGCCCCCAATGTGTGGGAATTAAATACTATCTGTAATTCAATTTATGAATTATCTATAGTATACATATGTAAGATACTACCCATTAACTTATAAGTCTGTATAATCGTAATCAAAGCCAGGGGAATGTGAAGCAAAATCACTTCGGAAATGGTACCATTTTCCAAAGCTTTCCTGACACTTATATCCTATACCCACAATGATAGTGACCGTGGGTATTGCAGGCTATACTATGTGTCAAAACTTCACCTGCCCTAAATAAACCGTTTCTGTCAGAACCACAAAGATGGTGCCCAGTCAAAGAGAAACACATCGGCCCGATCTCATGCGACACAGCCTGTGGGTAACTTCCGGTTTGATTATACTAAGGGGTACACTGCAAAAAAGGTGTTATATATGTTTAACAACTGAACATATGACTAGGTTTGTGTCTTTGAACCCTTCTGTTTAGGAATTAAACACTTTCATTCTAAATGCTTAAATTGGTGTTTAGGATGTAAACATGTAGTGTTTAGATTATAGTATATCAAACACATACCAGATGGCAGCTGTGTGTTTGACTGTAGTTTCCACAACCACTCACATGTTATTGTGGATCTAAAGGTGCTTAAATCTGAGTTAATTAACCTAAATTGCATGGGATACAAAAGGATGATAATACACATTGCAGGATTCAAGGGTTGAATGCTATATCACTATGATTACGATGCAATAAAGATACATCTGCTACATAGACACCTCTTTTTGGAACTCTAAGAATGGATAAAGCATTATCTTCCCTGTACGTCTGTTGTATCGACTCAATGTTGTGTCTATGATAAAGTAGAGGCCTATGTGAAATATTGATGCACTTATTGCCCTAAGGGGCGCTGCTAGAAGTCTCTTCAATACACTATATAGAAATACAATTATCTATCTTTTTGAATATAATATCTAAACATGATAAAAAATATACATCTTTAGGCACACCACTTTTTCCCCTATATATAAAACGGCAATATTTCGTCGTTGGTACCCACACCATTGAATCAGACTTGAGGTGCTTGACAGAAACAAGTAAACCAAAAGAGGCTAGATGAGAAAATGTATTTTTTCCAAAGCTAACTCGATTTTTTCTTCAAATGCACCTCATTTGATATTTAGAGGAACTCTTATATAACAACCATTATCCCTATCAAAATAATTCTCAGAATCGATTTGTATTGATAGATAAAGCAAGAAATAATACAGATACTCTCGCTTAGTGGATCTAGCAACAAGATACAGAATTTCACAAAAATTCCGCCATTGTTTTCTACCACAGAAGCCCCTTAAATTAGTGTATATATTGGAGAACATTGATCAAATACAACCGAATTACAAAATATATGCGCATTTAATCATCCCCTATGAATATAACATAATAAAACCTTCAAATATTTGAGACAATGCAGTCTAAAATTGTCAATCGGTATTCCTCCGTGGCTACGAACGGTCCTGCAGGGTTGATGGGGACGCATCCCCATGACAACATCGCTAGGGGCTATCTGGGGCGCTGGGACGCCTGCCGAGATGGGCCTATACCCAAACACCCACAATCCCAGTCCCCGAAGGGGCTGGTATCCTTAAATACTTGACAGATAAACATAATAATATGCTAAATTCTTGAATTCTAAACACTTCATTGTCCTTAACACATTGCTTTAAACACATAAATGTCTAAGCACTGAGCTAAACATATTATTTGTCTAAACATGTTTAGGAACATATTGTGTGGACAAAAACGGGGCAGGAATGTGTTTAGGATTGTGTTTAGGATCTAAACACCTAGCAGTATAAAGCTGCAGAGAAACCCCTGGGTGAGTACATGGGATACTTATTGCTACTGGTGCATGGTCCTTTAATGTGCCATGCCATTTGTTTTCATGATGCCTGCATGAAACACATATGAGTCGACTGACTAGGGATCCATGCACAATGCAGACCCTATGGCATTGATTTATTGTGATAACAAAAGCCATGTCACATTTGAGCATTATACACTTCTTAACACAAGCATGGCATCATGCCTTGGTCGTCATGATGCATGAATGCAGCCCTGGTTAGTAACGTGCCAGTGCTGCATTAAAGCGTCATGCCGACCTTGCAGGGTTCAGAGACCACCCAAAGGCATGGGGCACTAATGTAGCACCAGGGAGTTACTCGCTCGGGCCGCATTAGTACATCATGACAACCAATGTCGTCTTTTAGCCACATCTGTCCTTTAGGGTTAAAGAGTTAATCTGTGCTCACCCGCCTTTTATCTCACAATAAAAGCTTCATTCAGTCGCCACATCAGGGGATCTCACCAGGTCTGGTTTTGGCTGAGAGTGTCTATACCGTACAGCACTGTGGGGGTGATTACTCCAAATATCGCCCAGCTGCTCACCCATATCCAGGTAACCTTTAGCTGTTCTGTTCATACCCACTTCTCTATGGTAACATCCTATACAGCGTTATCACTGCCCCCTCTATACTTCAGAGTCTATGTACGGATTAGGGACCAGCCAGCATGGTCTTTTGTAGAGGATGGTGGCTTTACTCACTTCTGCTACTTGTGCCTTTTTAGGGCTATATCCTAGCCTTTAGGGCATTGACCTTACCTCATTCCCTCTCTTTACAAGATCCCAAGTTTGAGGCTTGTTTATTTGGGGAGTTTCTGGGCACGAGTGGGTCAAATTTCTTTTTGGTTCCCCCCATGGGAGACGTCAAAACTTTTTCGCCCTCCCCTTAGATTGACAATGAATCCTTAGTGCTAAAGTAACATTCTGGATTTTCGTTAAAAAGGGGTTCAATAATTTTGGTCCCCTCCTCAAATCCACAACCCCCCATCTTGTGAAAAAACGACCACTCCCTTATGCTACCTATATCTACTTAACTCCACTCTAGCTGGCAATGGCTGACTTGTTTCTTAAAAAGGTCTAGTATTCACACTATTATCTATTAGGGCCCAACCCAGCAGTGCCACAGCTGCATGTAGCTATCATTTATTCAGGGAGATAAACACGAACAACTTTAGTAGCTTAAATATGTATAATGTATGCTACCCTGTCCACATTTCAAGCAGCAAGCAAGTTTAAGACTGATAAAAAAGACACAGAGAAAAAGATAGTGAGAACAAAATAATCACAGAAAGACAGAAAGATGAATAAAGGAGACATGACTTGAGAAGGAGAGTCAGAGGAGAGAGAGGGTATGAGGTAGGAGTGAAGGGGGAACAAATTAGAGAAAGAAAAATAAAGAGAGAGAGAGAGACAGACAGAGAGAGAGAGAGAGGGAGAGAGATAGAGAGAGAGAGCGCGGGAGAGAGAGAGAGAGAGAGAGAGAGAGAGAGAGAGAGAAGGGAGGAGGGAGGGGAGTGCAAGGATCTTCATGTCTGGTTCTCAGTAATTCTAAAGCGGTGGTGAAAGGAACATTACAGACACACCGACCCTATCCTGTACCAATTTCCCCTATCTTCATCCCGTCACGTCACGTAATGTTTGCCTTGGTTCTTCCAACATCTAAATCTGCTCACATTGCATGTTCTTCATAAGCCTCTAAGGCCACACAGCTCTTAAGTAAGCTATGAGCTTTGATGTCATGATGACAGCCGTTGGGATTAACTTGCTAGTGCTCATCTCATGCATCAGTCCAACCCTTTCGGTATGTATCAACTGTGCAGGGTTGGCATTATGCTTGAATGCAGTACTGTTGAGTTACTCACCAGAGCGCCATTCTGCCATTTTGACGTAAAATATCACATTGCACTAAGGCACTATGTGACCAATAAAGGGTTAACTCGGCAGTGTTCACAGCACCAGCACGCACCGACTCTGTGCTCTTTAGGACTTTGCTTTTCATCCTGATTTCCTCTCAGGATCAAATCAATGAGTGCCTTATCCCTTAAGGGGTTGCATAGTGCTTTAATGTTTTTTGTCCTTGCTTGTCATAATAATTGAATGCAAGCCTGCCAGGGCTGTTTTCAAGCTTCAAACTGAAGCTAACAGGTTGATACAATCCTGATGGGTTTTCATGATACATTTATGCAGCCCTGGTGAGTGTAGACCTGCCAGGCCTGCATTCTAGATCATGATGAGCACATATATATCACATTGAAGCACTTTGCCGCCTTTAAAGGGTGAACATGTCCTTGACCAGATCAGGTGAGGCAGTATCGTGCCCAGTGCTTTGCTATTCCACCTGTTACCCCCTTTTAACCCTGTATGGATGGCATGATGCCTTAATGCATAATGTCATTGGTCATCATGATGCATGAATGCAGCCCTGGTGAGTAACACGCCAGTGCTGCATTCAAGCATCATGCCAACCTTATGAGGTTGAGACACTCAAGAAGGGTCGGCCGGATGCACCAATGTAACACAGGTGAGTTACCTGCCGGGCCTGCATTGGAGCATAATGACGACAAATGTCATCTGTTAGAAGTAATATTCAAGGTCAAGCCAGCACTTCATTGATTGTGTCATCTCAAAAGGATCATCAAAAGGTGTTAATACAGTCATTGTAAGTTACTCTGCAGGGTCTTATAAATTGATACATCGTAAGGCCCAAAAAAAACTGACCGATCCTATCAAAACAGGGCCGACCCTACGTTTTTTATGCAATTTAAAAGAAATTACCATATTTTTACCCTTTTTTGGTGAATTTCTTGGTCATCGGACTGGCAGGCTGGTATTTTCGTGTAAGAAAAAAGTTTTAAAAAAAAAATATATATGACCTACCGACCCTACATTTTCTGCCTATGTTACCTAAAACAAGCCTTTTTTTTGGGCTTTATGACATAGAGTACTATGTTGCCCGTAGAGAGTTAACAGGCCGTGCCTGATAAGAGGTGTGTAGACGGCAGACGAGGTTATACCCTTGGTGCGTGTCCTGCATCATTCTGTGGTTACGTTCGCCTCAGACACTCCCAGAATAACACAAGCCTCACTTCAGTCTATAGAACAGAACTTGAGTCCTTTTATATAGGGTATCAGACACTGTACTTGTACCTAAAGTAGAAAATACTTCAACTTGGAGGCGTGCACTTTATATATATATATATATATATATATATATATATATATATAGAGAGAGAGAGAGAGAGAGAGAGAGAGAGAGAGAGAGAGAGAGAGAGAGAGAGAGAGAGAGAGAGAGAGAGAGAGAGAGGGAGAGAGGAAGAGAGCGAGCAAGAGAGAGAGAGAGAGAATGTGAGAGAAAGAGAAAGAGAAAGAGAGAGCGAAAGAGAGAGAGAGAGAGCAAGAGAGAGACAGACAGAGAGACAGAGAGACGGAGAAACAGAGAGACAGAGAGAGAAACTCACACTTTTCCGGCATAAAGGGAAGCAGTTTGTAATCGTCTGAGATTCAGATTTGGAAAAAAAAGGGTTTAGTGTACCAGCTAATATTCTAAATGACTATGCTTCCCCATAGCACTAGACAGTTTGAAAAGCAAAACATCATTGATGCTAGGTGTGATATAGGTATGGCCCCCACAGCTCCACCAGCACTGCTATACTGCGAAAGCTCCATCGATCACCTGAGGTCCCTCGAGAGTTCTTTAGCGGGTTCAATACTTTTCGCGTGGTCATGCAGACATCATAAGGATTGTAAAAGGTAAACAAAAGCAGTTCAAAAGCTGTTGAACCTAATGAAAGTGAAAAATAGGTTAGATGTATTGTCAGACCATCGAAGATCGATTTCCGACAAGATAGTGCCCAAGGTGAAGAGGTTTTGGTACAACCCTTTGGTAAGAGGTGCATTCAACTCAAATGCTGCATGGATGATATTTAGCTAATGTCATCAGGATGCTTGAAAGCAAACAGGGTTGTTGCACATCTAAAGAATACTACTAATTCATTCATGCCGCCCTTGAGAGTATTCTAGCTTAGGCGGCATGAATGTTTTATAATGGCAAAGGGCTTGATACGATGAAGCAATAGTCAGCCCTTTAAAGTAGGTTAAAGAGTTCCCCGAGTCTTCATGAAGATCCAACCAGGGTGGAAATCGTGAAATAATTTGAGGTTCTGTCTCACTGTAGCAAATGCACGATTTTTCGTGAGTATATGGTGTCTTTACCAATGCCTATGAGTAATTGTTTCTAAACTTGCTTTTCTATATTGACTGACACCTTACTTTGGGTCACAGGTATGTGCTAGCTCCAATGACTGGTGATAGCAGTATAGGGCAAAAGCTCTGAGGGTGAGAATTTCCCACATAAGAACATTCCAAAATTATGCTACACAAAAAGGTTGCTGTAGACGGTGTTACGTACATGTCAGTTAATAACAATAGTTGATGACATGAAAACCACATCCCTTGCTCTAACTTACACCGGTTCTACAGCAAAACCAACATTGACATGCTCATCACTTTATCAGGAAGAACTAACGAGTTAGTACAGGTATTGACCCCCGGGCGAGTATGGACCCCCGGGCGAGATGTCACTGGCTGGAAGGCTCCAGCTACGATATGGACTATGAATACCTTTTAATGAACCTTTAATCATACAGTCTATTAAGATGGTTAGACAATATTTCCCTTCAATCTGGGCAGTCCTCGAACAATTGTATGCTTATTTTAACCCACAAATCCTAGATACCTTTGGAAGAGCAGTTTTAGATCTAGTGAACCGTTACCTCACAGTCTGCGGTCTCCTTAGGCAGCCTACTCACCTGTAGGGAGAAAACAGGACATTGGTATACAGTCAAAGTCAATACACCTTTTTTATATCATGTGTAGAAACAAAGCTACCATTCTTAAGTACTGGAATGGCCCCCGTGGAGAAACTGATGTTCATTCTTCATGGGCTGTTTATTCATGATGACTTCACTAAAAGGTATCAAACCAATCTTTACATGTCATTTTAAGATATAATATATAATTGATTACATTAAATAAACACACAGATCCACTCTAATCAGTCTGAATTCCTGGTTTCTCCACTTGTGGTACCTTGGATCATATCCCAGGAGGCGGAGCCGAGTGTCATATGATCCAAGGTACCACAAGTGAAGAAACCTGTCATTCAGACAGATCATCATGGAGCTCTGTCTATGTTTCTCTACAATCTACTAATTACAACATGAATAACTACAATTTCACTATTAGTGCATCACGCTAAACTTGCAATTAAGGATTAGAGAGACGATTCTACCTCAGGTAACAAAATGGCAGCATTGGCCTCTAGACAGGCCTGGACAATCCGAGATATTTTCCATTATAGGTATATTAGCCTACAGTGGGGTTTCTTCCAGCAAGGGGAAATCTCCCCTTACTTAGTGCAGCCCTCAGGTCGGCCTCCTGCCCTTATCTCTGTAGAGATAAGGGCCGCTGGTAGAGATAAGGGTTACCGGCGGTCTGCACCTCCAAGGGGAGTTCTCCCAGTGCAGTATCTTATACAGGTGGGCTGGGGAGGGGTGGGGGGAGGGGGGTAGGAGTCCACATTTTAATGTACCTTATTTAGGCTATATTTTGTCATTTAAATTATTATATCTCAAGAAATACAAGACTTTTATTCTAGCCCATTCACATATACCTAGCCAATTAAATTGTCTACTTGTATGTAGGTGAATGTTTTTCAGCAAATAATGGTAAGGTATTAGCAAATCAGATTTTCTGGTTGAACCTAAAATTACATGTATATCCACCCAAAACCAAGGGAGAAACTCCCTCACTCCCTTTTTTCCCGGCATGGGGTTAAAGGTAGGATTTCCCAAACCTGCTAGACATTTCCTTGTCACACCTTGGCACACCTGATACATACATCAACAAGTATTGGTAACATATAGCCTGTCAGAACCAGGCTAATTTCAGTAGCACAATAAGTAACTCAAACTACTTAATCCCCATCTTTCATTGTAGTGGTACAAAGCATACACATGTACAACTGAAGCCAGCAAAATTCAGGAAGTCATGACCACTCTTAACGCTCTTATACATGGATGGCATCTCCTTCAAAAGTTCTTGCAGCATTTTCTTTTTCATTTGTTGTATGGTAATAAGTGAAATGTAACTTAATTTACTCGCAAGAATCAGCAACAAATCAACGTTTTTCCGCCAGCTGCATTTGTATTTAATAAATTGTGTTCAATGTGTTCAATGAATTGATCTCTGGTTTCAGTATGATTTATGGCTGTCATAGGAGAAACATAAAAAATGAACAGGATGTGTGACAAACAAGACTGTGGTGCAACCCCAATGTCATCCTTCATGCATCCCTCCCCCATTCATCATTTACAAGTGGCAGTTCCTGATGAATCCACAGATTTCACTGAGTACCAGTTATTGAAATCGTATCAGCAGATCAGAAAACAAAATGCAATGTGTGGGCCTTTAGGAGGGGAACAGCGCAATTCTTATTTCCAGGTCTTTTGTATCCCATGATAACTTTTGTATATCATGATTACTTTTGTGTACCGGGATTACTTTTTGAAAAAGTATCAATGTTGATATTGTGAGTATGTACCCAATTAACCCTTCTCGGTGAATATACTTTCAAGAGACAACAATTCAAGAGACAAGCGATGAGCTTCATAAGTTAAGACATTCTAAAAGGAATGCAATATCTACCTTGAGAAAAAATCTAGATGAAATTTTGCATTTCAATGTCATTCTTGATTTTTAAGCTTTATGTTTAATACATTTCATGTTTTGTTTGTTTGTGTAACTTAATGGCCCATTGACTAAATATGACACAAAGGTCATGATGATTTTTTCATGGGCTTTAAGTGACATTCATTGGAATTAAATACCATAAAGGTGTGACAGACTAGCTATGAATCTACTAGATATGCACAAGATAAAGTGGCCATTGTTAAGTGCTCAAAGAATGTCCCTTTAGTAGCAGTTGCAGTCGATTCGAATACTGTAAGGATTAAAGCTCATTCCATCAGAAAGCCTGAATCATTGTTCAATTTAGACTTTGGTTGAAGGGGTAGGAAGGTTTGGGCCTTAGAGTTTGTTCCAATGCACCCAGTAGATAGTCCTAGATAATAGATAAGGTTATAATGTTACTGTATGTCCTATGACAATGATAGCTACCGTTGATAGGGGTTTAAGCTTCGAACACTGCCCTAAATGTTCCTGCAGATCCACTTTAGAATTGACTACAAGCAAAGCTTTCTCTGTAAATTCGTAAATCAATTTGACTTAGGCATTACAGTGATAGCCTCTGAGCTTGGTTCCCTATGTCTGACAACCTTATTTGGGCTCACTGTGTTGGTTTACCTTGACAACATACAGCAGCTCCTGGGGCGCTGTCTATGTAAGATCACCCCAAAAGTGTGCTGCACTTTAAAAAAGGCGTTTCAACATGTTGATATCTAACCATGTTTAACAACATGACAACCACATGGCCTTGCTCTTCATTGCAGTTTGTACATTTCTGCATCAGTTCTTCTAAGAAAACACAACCATTACCTGCATGCTCATTACTTATTCATTTCCAATTCACCTATGTATATATATATTTCTAAATGTTTCTTCCTGCAATTGGGGAAAATCTAATCTAATTGTACATTTATTGAGACATTAACCTACAATATACATTTATATGAGATACATAATGGAGAACAGTTTTTGATTTAATGAACTGTTAACTTACAGTCCAAGGTCTCCCTGGATTCTACTCACCTGTAGAGAGAAACCTGGACATAAGTATACAGTTATAGGCAAAACAGTTCTCATACAATACTTTTCTACACTCTATTACAATTACAACTTGTATAAATACAAAATTATGTCATTGGTGCACAATGCAAAACATTCAGGAGTGTAGCATCCCTTCACCTTCAAGTCTTTGTGAAAACATGCAGGACAGTGGCAATATCCTCCTAAAATGCCACTGGTCCTGCAGATTCCCGCGTGTAGCAGGACCAAATGTCCAGTCACATGTCAGACCTTTCTGAACTAAAATAATTTAGTTGATCTCTAAACCTGATATATGTTTCTCGATATATTTGTGAATCTATGTATTTATCCTGATTTGGCCATAGATGAATACAAATAAAATGTATTTTCAAAGGACAACAATAGTTTATATACTTAAAGTACATAAACTAGTGGCTGTCCGGTCCTTCAAAAATGTAGCCGGTCCTGCAACATTGAAAATTTGCAGGACGGAATGTTGGTTGGGATGAAAAAGTTTTCGCAAAGACTGCCTTCATCCTGGTGCAAGAATGCAGCACTGTTTAATAAATTGGTAGTGCTACATTTCATGACAACAAAAGGGCGTGGTCTATTAAAATAATAGGACTCGCCTAGCTACTCCCAAGGCCTCTGCTTCAAAAGAAAAAAATCTGTTTGGTTATAGATCAAATTAATCTCATCCTGATTTATTGGCAAGATCAAAATTCTCAGGTCAGCAGCATTTGTATTTGATAAAAAGGGAGTACAAAGAATTGGTCTCTGGTTTCAGTATGATTTATGGCTGTCATAGGAGAAACATTAAAAATGAACAGGTTGTGTTACAAACAAGCCCATGGTGCAACCCCAATTTCATCCTTCTCTCCTCCATCCCTCATGCATCATGTACAAGTGACAATGCCTGATGGATTCACAGATTTAACCAAACACCAGTTATTGGAATCACATCAGCAGATGAGGTAAGAAGAACCAGCTGTACAGAAGCAGGTTGTGAATCTTTAAAGGCAGCACAGTCCCTTTTCCTATGTCTATGAATCTATAAATAAGGGATCTATTTTAAAATGCACTGTGTTTTATTAAGAAGTTTAACTATACTTTAGTAAAGAATGTATTACAAATGGAAAATATAGCAGAAGAGGTGCTCAGTCTTTCCTTTTCATTTAATTTATTTGTTGGCATTTGGGAATACTTCTCTTATGGTATCTGTGTATGGATCAATGGTCTGGAATCTGCTAGTACTAATAAACCAGGAAGCAATTTAATGTGCAGGCAGGAGTCTTTGTTACCTTCTCTACAAATTAGACAGAGTTGCATATTATTTCTGACCTCTTCTTTTTTATAAAGGATATGTTTTGGCTATGAGAATACCAACTCTCTGGTATCTATAGATGAAGCACTGGGCTGGAATCTACTGATACTGATAAAGCTTATAAATAGGAAAACCACTGAATGTAACCAATCTCAGTAGACAGCAATCCCCTTATCAGGCTACAGCAGCGGGCCATGACAGATAGCTAAGTGGTTAAGATATGGCAGGCACTGTAGGGATTCAATACGAATTGGTAAATAATATAGCTGTATATATCATAAATCCTTTAATGGTAATATAAAATCACATTCTCACATTCATTTCTCTTCATTACATGTTTTGTACATTCTAATCATCATATAGTGCATATGAATATATCCTCTGAAATTGGCATAGTACTTAACAGAAAAAGAATCTTGTGTAAATAACCTGTGAGGAACGATAACACTGCTATATATGTTTGTTCATTATACCAATAGAATCAAAGGGAGTATGAATTTGTTAATTTCACAGCTTTTGCTATATTTGATGATATTGCAGACAAACATTAAGACAAACTTACTTCAATGACTATCTGATATATTTTGATTACTCTGGAGAAATTATTACTGTGGAGACTTAACTTTATCTCACAGTGAGCAGTTTGGCAATAATACTTGCATAAACGAAACAGTGTGTAGTTATTCTTTATCACTGTACCATGGCTTAAGGTCTACAAGTCAAGTTCCATTTTTCCTTTTTCTTTAGTGAATGAAGATCAACTTGCCACTTGCTGGGCTGTTCCTTCCTTACTTCAGTACTTCTTATTTCATTTCTCAAAGAGGCTAGACGGAAGTTACCACTATTGATATGTTCTCCAGTATTGCTTTACCCTGCGTAATTCCCCCTGTGTGAGCTGACCAACGAGTCTATTCAAACTGAATTGAGGTCTATTAAGAAAGTGGCTATAGTCTGGATGCAAGGAAGGCAGGTGGGAGGAGTCTTATACATATTCCCCTGATACCCTGCAGAGGTTTTCTTAGCAGGAATGGCTAGGCTCATTTCTATGAGTTCCTTCCTTTAAAAGAGTGTTTGTTAGGTTCAATTCTAGAGTTACATTATATAAAAGCATTAAACCTGGCACATTCTCATGGCAACACCTAAAACTATGCACCTTTAAGAGAAAAAATTTGAAATCAAGAATTATGGCAGATTATATCATATTTATTAGATGAGTTGATTAATTTATTGCTTTAATATATCATTAAATAAGATATAATATCTTACTAAAATGCATCACTAAAAAAGTGAGAGGTTAATTTGCCTCTAATTATCCAACTGTCATTTTAATAATTAAAAAAAGGAACATTTCATATCTTTATTAAAGACCAATTATAGATGTAATCCGAATTAAATAGATATGTACTGCTTTCTAGTTATCCATGTCATCTACTTCATCGCTTTTATATGTTAGTGAATATACATATACAGCCCAAGTTAATAACATTATCTAGAGTGATTTGGCTTATCTAACAAGCCTGTCTACAAGCTATTACATCTAGTTTTTAGACTGCAGGTGCAGCTGGTTTTTATGGTTTATACTCATCTACTTCCCACTCCAGACACACTCATCTAACCACCCCCTGCCATGCCATCTACCTCCTCAATCTATTCTGTGACCAGGCATGACGCCACTTGAGCTGCTGAACTCTCTGTAACTGTATGGTCATCTATAATCCACCAATTGGCGTTTCATGACAATCCACGGAACTGAATTCAAAACACTTATCAAAATTTAGTTTACAAATGTATGCCACAGTTACAGACTTGAACATCACAGAGAGGGAATTTACTGTGCTTCATGGCCTCAGAATGTCCCCCTGGTGGTTATCTGGTCACACATTTTGCACAGATCTGCACAGCACTTAATCTACTTGTACGTTCAAATCAAATTTGTTGAAGTAGCCTAGCAGAGACGCCTGAGGGCTAGCTGAGTAGGTGCTGGAGACCCTAGCCTTTTAAGGGCCACATAGAGCTAAAGTGAGGATTTGATGTCTCGATGCATAAACCCAGCATTGGTGAGCTAGCTGTGAGGACGAGCATATTTGCAGGAATTTCCCCTAAGTTGCTGAGTCCTATAGAGTTATGATGACTATAGTCAATGCTCTACCTGCCATGACATCTACTGTAGTAGATGCTCCACCCCAAAGGGTAAATTCATTAACGTACTGTGTGGCCTTTATTGGACTACAGATGGGGTGGGAGATGTCGTAGGGACTGAGCGACGTCAATACATTATTGAGCACCACTGCAGGTTCAATGTGTATGTCTGGGAGTGCATTTTGAGATAAAGGTTGACTCAGGAGTCCTTCTCCGAGTGGTTGAAACCTACAACAGAGCCACCCCTCTCACAACATTCATGTTCTAGAGTCAAACCCAGTTGTATACATTTTCATACATTAGCCACAATTAGATAAAGATGGAGGTATTTGTATAGAGAATTATTTGGCACCATCTTTCTCAGAATGATGTGATGTTAGAGGATGGCCCTCCACAATGCTCTACAGCTGCTAAACTTTACATAAGAGGATTAACTTAGAACTAGGCTATGTACTGCTATGTATATGCCATGTATTGTAATCCATTAAGTCTTATGTAGAAAGATATGTCCCATCAGACAGGATCAATGCTAAATGAATAAGGGATCGACATCAGATGCTACATATTTGAGGGATAATTAAGTTATTTCTAGTCATATTGTATGGTTTACATCATATATCATAAGCTCTATTGTCTATAGACATTGAATATATGTATATATGTATGGTATCTGACCGGATAACAATAATATATTTAGGAGCGGCGGCAAATGTTGTTTCAATATATATACACCAGGGGTCATCCCAAGTTTGCCCCACCTTCCTTCCGCCCAACGCTCGGAAAGTCTATAGTAGCTAGCCGGTGGATACGGCTCATTTTTTCTTCTTGTACTAAGTGTGTCAGTCAATCCATTCACAATGCCGAAGTTTTGTGACGGATGTAAGAAAGAGTATGACGGACGCAGAGCGGATTGTCCATATTGCAAAGACGAGCGTGAGTACAAAGAGCAAAAGGAAAGGAGGAAAAGTTACCGTGAGGAGCATGAGAAGGAGAAGGAGAAGGAGACTCTGCCGGCGGCTACAGAAGGGGCTACAGGTGGGGCTAAACCTAAGTCCACTACAAAGACTGATCTGGATCAATCCTTGCATGAGCTGAAGGACTTATCGGGGGTCCTGGGGGAATTTAACAGATTTTCTCTTGATTTGAATGCAAGGATGGCAAAGATGAAGGGCATGATGGCCCAGATGATGGCCCGACTGCCAGAGAAACAAGATGGCGCCCAGCCCCAACCACACCGGTGGACCTTCAACTTCAGGTCCCCTCTACCTGGGCCCCAGCCGGATCAGCCTCCAGTCAGGGTCCCGGACGCTGATGATGCCAGAGAGGATGGCGTGGATGCCGCAGTCATGGACGGTGCGGAGATTGAGGCGGGCATCAACAATCTGGGTGGAAGGCCCATCCAGAATCTGAGTAAGTTTGATCTGCGCAGATTTCTCCCTGCTGCTGAAAGGAGGCGTCCCCTTCATGTGGATAATCCAGAGAAACTGATCTATTTGTTGACTAGATTGATGGAGGACTTATCCAGTAGGGGCTTCAACATAACCGGGTTACTTCAGCATATATCATTAAATAAGATATGGTATGTTACTGAAATTAATCACTAACTGAAAAGGAGTTTAATTCACCACTAATCATCCAACTCTCATTTTGATAATGAAAAAAGGAACATTTCGTATCTTTATTTAAGATCAATTATAGATGTGATCCGAAATTGATAAATATGATCTGCTTTCTAGTTATCCATGTCATCTACTTTATCGCTTTTATATGCCAGTGAATATACATATACAGCCCAAGTTAATAACATTATCTAGAGTGATTTGGCTTATCTAACAAGCCTGTCTACAAGCTATTACATCGTGTTTTTAGACTGCAGGTGCAGCTGTTTTTTTATGGTTTATTCCCCTTCTACTTCCCACTCCAGACACACTCATCTAACCACCCCCTGCCATGCCATCCTCCTCCTCAAAACCATTCTGTGACCAGGCATGACGCCACTTGAGCTGCTGAACTCTCTGTAAGTGTATGGTCATCTATAATCCACCAATTGGCAGTTCATGACAATCCATGGAACTGAATTCAATACACTTAAGAAAATTTGGTTTACAAATGTATGCCACAGTTACAGACTTGAACATCACAGAGAGGGAATTTATTCTGATTTGTTGCCTCAGAATGTCCCCCTGGTGGTTATCTGGTCACACATTTTGCACAGATCTGCACAGCACTTAATCTACTTGTACGTTCAAATCAAATTTCGTGAAGTAGCCTAGCAGAGACGCCTGAGAGCTAGCTGAGTAGGTGCTGGAGACCCTAGCCTTTTAAGGGCCACATGAAGCTAAAGTGAGGATTTTGATGTCTGCATGCATAAATTCAGCATTGTTGAGCTACCTGTGAGGAAGAGCATTGTTGCAGGAATTTCCCCTAAGTTGAGGCATTGCTGAGTCCCATAGAGTTATGATGACTATAGTCAATGCTCACCCTGCCATGGCATCTGCTGTAGTCAATGCCCCCCCACCCAAAAGGGTAAATGCATTAAAGTACTGTGTGGCCTTTATTGGACTACAGATGGGCTGGGAGATGTCCGAGAGACTAAGCGATGTCAATATATTATTGAGCACCACTGCAGGTTCAATGTGTATGTCTAGGAGTGCATTCTAAGATGAAGGTTGACTCAGGAACCCTTCTCTCTGTGGTTGAAACCTACAACAGAGCCACCCCTCTAATAACATTCATGTTCTAGAGTCAAACCAAGTTGTATACATTCTCATACATTAGCCACAATTAAATGTAAAGATGGAGGTATTTGTACAGAGAAGTATTTGGCACCATCTTTCTCAGAATGAGGGGATGTTAGAGGCTGGCTTTCTGCAACGCAATACAGCTGCTTTACTTTACATAAGAGGATTAACTTAGAACAAGGCTATGTACTGGTATGTATATGCCATGTATTGTAATCCATTTAGTGTTATGTAGATAGATATGTCCCATCATGAGAGGATCAATGCCAAATGAATAAGGGATCGACATCAGATGCTACATATTTGAGGGATAATTAAGTTATTTCTAGTCATATTTCATGGTTTACATCATATATCGTAACCTCTATTTTCTATAGACATTAAATATATATATGCATACTATGCCCACTTGTCATTATGATGCCTAAATACATGCCTGGTGACCTTACTGTTTGCACTAGTGAGTCACTCACCAGGGCTTTATTCAAGCATCCTGATAGTGTAAGCTAAGCTTGTATTCCATGTGGTCTACTAAACATAACAATCTATTGCAATACCTTCAAAAGGGAAAGTCAATGACCTTTTAACCTTGGCCACTATGTGGTGTGATTGGATGTTAAAGAGACTCAAAACATCAGACAATTTCCCTTTTCAACTGTCATTAGCTTCAAAAGCTTTCAGAGACACTTTGAACTGCTGTTGTCGAACTGTTGTTGAGCCTTTTTGTGCTGTCCACCTTTTACAAACCCCATGTAATCTGCATGACCAGACGAAGCATATTGAACCCAGTCCAAACTCTCTGGGGATTTCAGGTGATCAATAGTAGTGATCAATAGAGCTTCAAAGCTAGGGTAGAGGTGTTGGTAGAGCAGTGCAGACCAGACCTTCGTGTCTCTTCTGGACGTCAATGATGTTTTAACTTCACACAGTCCAGTGGTTTGCAGGTAGCCCTTTAGGGACAACATAGTGTTTTGAAGCTGCTATATAATCGTGCGCACTGCAAAACTTAAGTTTTTTTCTTTAAATATTGTATCTGATATGATCATAAGTTGCTTTACTTTCATATTATGCTATTTATTCTGTAAAAGAGTCTTTATATTTAGAGCGGAAGCATATAATCTCAACTGGCTGGAAAGAGAATCTTTTTAGCTAAAGTGGTTTAATAAATTCTCGAATAGAAGCTCTAGCTTGTTTGTAATGCTCATTGATAAATTAAAGGTTAAATTTACATAAATGGTTGTATTTCAGCACCTGGTGGTTATTATTCAGCAGAAAAAAGCATAACAGATAAGTTAGCCTTTTAATGGAAGTGGAGATTACTGTCAGTTTGAATCATACATTAGCTTGATCAGAGTGGTAATTAAAAAAGAGCATTATAGATTAATCAAGACATATAGGTAGAGAAATCATTCCCTTCAAGAGTATTAATTTTTTTTTTGCAATCTACAAAAGTAAAGCTACAATATGTAAGCTAAAGCCAGATCTAGTAGATCTTCCACTAGAGCCTGTTGAGAATGATGAGAAGCAGATTTTATTTTCAATTCAGGAAGAGTTTTTTTTTATTGGGTTTGCTCTGCTCTTACCAGATTTTAACGTTTCTGCACTCAAAAGAGCATATCTAAGCACTTTGCTGCACTTGACCGCTATTTTTTTTTGTTTTCAGCATATTCTGTTCATCAGATGTGTGTTATTCTCGGACCTTCTGAGGCCGATGTCTACCTCACACAGGTTTAATCCTTACCAGGTCCGGGAAATGAAGGGAAACCCTCCCCAGAGCCATTATTTCCACCAGTGCTAATTTTAACAACGCAGGTAGGTGTGAAAACACTGTAGGCCTAGCATTAGCAATGGTTTTGCTTGTAGCATAAACACTACAGGGCTAAAATTGCAACGGTTTTCTTATAACCCATTTGCTGAATTTTCTATCAATTTGCTGTTAAATGTATATATCCCATAACATAGATTAGTGTATGCTCTCGAATCATACATTGGGAATAGTGAATCATACATGGGATTGCCATGAAATCACATATGAATAAGCTTTTTCTGTAGACTTTCCCTCTGTGCTCCTCCACTTCACCAAGTAGGCAGTGAGCCCTGCAGTGTTTTCACACCTACCTTCATTGTGAAAATTAACACTGGTGTAAATAACGGCTCTGGGGAGAGTTTTTCTCCATTTCCCGGACCTGCTTACACTGGCAACCACAAGATGATGCCGGGCACGCAGCGAGGGTCAGACCTCGTCAACCGTCTACAGACGAATACCTGGCATAGCCGGATAACCCTGTGAGCGCAACACTGGGACCTTTTATCATCACAACGCATACACATATATGTAAGTCACCCTGCCAAGTAACTTGCAAATTCTGAAGCTATTAATCATGCCAACTCTATGGGGTTGATATGCTCCAAAGTGTCAATGGAATACTGGAAAGTAAGGAAGTGTTCATTTATTAATTACGGGGGGGGGGGGGGGTGGTGAGATTTCGCGTGGAGGGGCGACATTTTTTAATGCCCCCCCCTGTGAGGAAGAGCATTGTTGCAGGAATTTCCCCTAAGTTGAGGCATTGCTGAGTCCCATAGAGTTATGATGACTATAGTCAATGCTCACCCTGCCATGGCATCTGCTGTAGTCAATGCCCCCCCACCCAAAAGGGTAAATGCATTAAAGTACTGTGTGGCCTTTATTGGACTACAGATGGGCTGGGAGATGTCCGAGAGACTAAGCGATGTCAATATATTATTGAGCACCACTGCAGGTTCAATGTGTATGTCTAGGAGTGCATTCTAAGATGAAGGTTGACTCAGGAACCCTTCTCTCTGTGGTTGAAACCTACAACAGAGCCACCCCTCTAATAACATTCATGTTCTAGAGTCAAACCAAGTTGTATACATTCTCATACATTAGCCACAATTAAATGTAAAGATGGAGGTATTTGTACAGAGAAGTATTTGGCACCATCTTTCTCAGAATGAGGGGATGTTAGAGGCTGGCTTTCTGCAACGCAATACAGCTGCTTTACTTTACATAAGAGGATTAACTTAGAACAAGGCTATGTACTGGTATGTATATGCCATGTATTGTAATCCATTTAGTGTTATGTAGATAGATATGTCCCATCATGAGAGGATCAATGCCAAATGAATAAGGGATCGACATCAGATGCTACATATTTGAGGGATAATTAAGTTATTTCTAGTCATATTTCATGGTTTACATCATATATCGTAACCTCTATTTTCTATAGACATTAAATATATATATGCATACTATGCCCACTTGTCATTATGATGCCTAAATACATGCCTGGTGACCTTACTGTTTGCACTAGTGAGTCACTCACCAGGGCTTTATTCAAGCATCCTGATAGTGTAAGCTAAGCTTGTATTCCATGTGGTCTACTAAACATAACAATCTATTGCAATACCTTCAAAAGGGAAAGTCAATGACCTTTTAACCTTGGCCACTATGTGGTGTGATTGGATGTTAAAGAGACTCAAAACATCAGACAATTTCCCTTTTCAACTGTCATTAGCTTCAAAAGCTTTCAGAGACACTTTGAACTGCTGTTGTCGAACTGTTGTTGAGCCTTTTTGTGCTGTCCACCTTTTACAAACCCCATGTAATCTGCATGACCAGACGAAGCATATTGAACCCAGTCCAAACTCTCTGGGGATTTCAGGTGATCAATAGTAGTGATCAATAGAGCTTTAAAGCTAGGGTAGAGGTGTTGGTAGAGCAGTGCAGGCCAGACCTTCATGTCACTTCTGGACGTCAATGATGTTTTAACTTCACACAGTCCAGTGCTATTCAGGTTACCCTTTAGGGGCAGCATACGGTTTTGAAGCTGCTATATATTCTTGCGCACTGAACAATTTTATTTTCTTCTTTTGTATCTGATATGATTATAAGCTGCTTTCCTTTCATATTATGCTATTTATTCTGTAAAAGAGTCTTTATATTCAGAGCGCAAGCATCTAATCTTAACTGGCTGGAAAGAGGATCTTTTTAGTTTAAGTGGTTTAATAAATTCTCAAATAGAAGCACTAGCTTGATTGTAATGCTCATTAATGAATTAAAGGCTCAACATTCAAACAAATGATATTATTGTAGCACCTGGTGTTAAGTATTCAGCAGAAAAAAAGCATAACAGATAAGTTAGCCTTTCAATGGAAGTGGAGATTATTGTCAGTTTGAATCATACATTAGCTTGATCTGAGTGGTAATTACAAAGAGCATTATAGATTAATCAAGACAAATAGGTAGGGAAATCATTCCCTTCAAGAGTATTACCTTTTTTTTTGCAATCTACAAATATAAAGCTACAATATGTAAGCTACAGCTAGATCTAGTAGATCTTCTACTAGAGCCTGTTCAGAATGATGAGAAGCAGATTTTATTTTCAATTCAGGAACAGTTTATTTTCTTGGGTTTGCTCTGCTCTTAGCATATTTCTAACATTTCTGCACTCAAAAGAGCATATCTAAGCACTGTGTTGCACTTTACTGCTATTGTTTTTTGTTTTCAGCATATTCTGTTCATTTGGTTTTTGTTATTTTTTTTAAGTGTTTTATTCGGGTAAAAGATAACAGTTACAAAAGTTATTGTATCAACCTAGCATGTGCATATTGCATTACCTCCGCTAGGGCCCCTTTCATGCCATAATTAACAGTAATTCTCTGATTTGGGTATGACACACACATTTTGTTGGTACATATAAATTATTTTCAGACTTAAAATACAAAATTTCACATTCATTGTTCATTCATTTTGATGAGGGTGATGAGATGAGATGAGAGAACATTGTATATGTAAAATTGTGGGATTATGCATGCTTAGTAGTGAGAAAAGTACAATTCAGATAAAACAAGTGTCGTAATTTTTCTTGATAGAGATTTTAAAAGACTTTAGATCCTCAATCTCAGTATAAGGTGCTTTTAGAGTGTTCCATCGAGCAATTGCCCTATAGAAGGCACTCCTAAGCACAATTGGTTTTTGTGATCTAGGGAGAATGAGCCTGCACCCTTGATTACCTCGGACCCTCTGAGGCCGATGTCTACTTTACACAGGTTTAATCTTTACACTGGTAACCACAAGATGATGCGGGGCACGCAGCGAGGGTCAGACCTTGTCAACCGTCTACAGCCTCTTACCTGGCATAGCCGGATAACCCTGTGAGGGCAACACTGGGACCTTTTATCATAACAACGCATACATATATATGTAAGCCTCACTGCCGAGTAACTTGCAAATTCTGAAGTTATCAATCATGCCAACTCTATGGGGTTGGTATGCTCCAAAGTGTCAATGTAATGCTGATGAGTAACTATTGATCATACCTTGATAGTTCCATAAAGTATCATGCTGACCTTAAAGGGTTAAAAGGGGGTAACAGGTGGAATACCAAAGCACCAAGCACACATGATACTGACCGACTGCCTCACCATCCACCCCTAATCTGGTCAAGGACTCGTTCACCATTTAAAGGCTGCAAAGGTCTTTGATGGCATCTGCCCCACTTTGTCATAATGGATTAATGCAACCCTGGCAGGTTTTTCTTCTTGCTGGTTTTGCATAAATGCATGAAGACAGCTTTGCAGTTGTGTTTCAACCCCATAGACCCAGCATGATACAAAAATGCAACCCTGAAAAGCAAACTTCCCATGGTTGCATGCATGCATCAAAATCACACTGCACATTAAAGCACTATGCAACCCCTGAAGGGATAAAGCACCCATTGATTTGATCCTGAGAGGAAATTAGGATGAAAGGGAAGTACTAAAGAGCACAGACTGTGTGCGTGATGGGGCTGTGAACAGGTCCGGGAAATGAGGGGAAAGCCTCCCCAGAGTCGTTCTTTACACCAGGGTTAATTTTCACAACGCAGGTAGGTGTGAAAACACTGCAGGGCTCACTGGCTACTGGGTGAAGTGGAGGAGCACAATGAAAGTCTATAGAAAAAGCTTATTTATATGTGATTTCATGGCAATCCCATGTATGATTCACTATTCCTCATGTATGATTCAAGAGAATACACTAATCTATCTTATGGGATATGTACATCTAGCAGCAAATTGATAGAAAATTCAGCAAATGGGTTATAAGAAAACCATTGCTAATTTTCAGCCCTGTAGTGTTTATGCTACAAGCAAAACCGTTGCTAATTCTAGCCCTGCAGTGTTTTCACACCTACCTGCGTTGTAAAAATTAGCCCTGGTGTAAAGAACCGCTCTGGGGAGGGTTTCCCTTCATTTCCCGGACCTGGTGAACACTGTCGACATGAGCCTTTAAAGGCTGCATACTGCTTTAATGCAACATGACCGGTGATATCATGATGCATCAATGCAGTCCTAGCAAGTAACTCCCAGTGATATAATGTATGGGTCATGCTAGCCTTAGAAGCTGGTTTTGTGATTGAATGATGTTATAGCAAGTAACCAAGCAGGGCTTCGTTCAGGGATCATTACAACCAAGGGCTTTGTGGCACTTAAAGACTAGAGGAGAACACATCATGCAAGCAGATTTAGCTGTTGGAAGAACCAAGGCAAACATTGCGTGATGTGAAAGGGTGAAAAATAGGGGGATTGGTACAAGATAGTGTCAGCACATGCAGTATCTAATTTCCTGTTTTTTCACTAGTGTTTTAGTATCGCCATCGCAGACATGAAGAGAGCAACTCTATTTTGCTCTTCTTTTTCCCTTTCACTATCTCTTTATTCCTCACTCTCATGCTGTCAATGTCTATGTCTTGCCTTATGTCTATTTCCATCTTCAGTGTCACACAGGGGGAACATAAATTATACATTGTCAGCGTTTTGTCTTCTTGAATGTCTTCTTGAATGAATAATGGCCACATGCAGTTGTGATAGGAGTAACAGCCTGGTAGCTAATGATGAACAGGGACGAGTTATTTTCAGAGTGACAAGCATTTCCGAAATTTAGTATTTAGCAAAGGGGGGAAAATTACTTCAAGTCTAAAGTTACTCAAAATGAACTACCTTAGGCTTAGACGTAGAGGTACAGAGGGGGCAGTGCCAACACCCAGCAGACTTTATGTTTAAACCATTCGTTTACTTTAGCATTGTATTTGGGAGGCTTTGGATTTTCCCTTCAAGTTTTCAAAGGGGATTCAACGCTATTTTCTGGTTTGCATTGAACTACAGCTTTGTTAGTGTTAATCAATGCATATACCTGACGGAGAGGTTCCAATATTGTCAACAGATAACCATGGCACGTCCCCTGATGATGAATTGATATTTAATGGGGTTGCACAGAGTGATGTGTCCTGACACTGCACAGCAACGTCATTGCAACCCTTTTGTTAATGTTTTTGTTTAGCCTGGGAGCAGCCATGGGGCTCATGGGGCAGTGTGACGTCACAAGACAGATTGTGGCAATGAAAATAATATCATTGGTCTATTGCCAGGAAATCATGAAACTACAACACTATAGCAGAACTGATAGAATTGACTGGGTTTAGGTCATTTAAATTTAACTGTATGGATCTGTATTGATTTAACCTAATAAAATTTGTTTTTTTAAGATGCATTGTCCCTGTCACATCAATTCACTTAAATGATATCAGCATGATGCATGAATACAGCACCTCTGAGTTACTTAATAAATACATTGGGAAGACAGAAGCCACTGTTCATGACAGCATTATGCAGCCCTTAAAGGGTGAGAGCAGGAGGTAAAGCCAGTGCGGGGTAAAAAAGGGCTGCACCTGGACAGCTCAGTCTGGGGGCAGAAGAGGCTTTTTATCCACAATATTGATTTCTAGATTCCTCCCCGCCTTCAAGGACTGCATAGTGCTTTAGCACTATTTGAGGTAAGATTATACATGGTAGTTTTCTAGCCTGCTTACTGATGGTGTAGAGTACTGATGGTTGAACCTGGGCAGATCAGTTTGGGGTGTAGGGAGTGTTTATTTTAAATCTTCAACATTGATTTCTGTTTCCTCCAGACGGCCAGCAGTGCACTCCTACATGTGGCTACTCTGGCAGCTTGACCAAACTGCTGAGTGGAACCCAGGAGGTACTTATAAGTAGATGGATACTAACTGGGGGAAAAAGAAGTGTAAATGGATAAAGATGATAGAGCTATCCTAACATAGTGGAACTCAAGACATATGATAGTAGGTTATGTGATTGTTGCTATACTTAATTAGTTTATCAACTTTATTTCGGTTCTATTTCTGTTCAGTATCGGTTAAGTCAGGATCCCTTTGAAGAAATATGGGAAACTAAATGGCAAACATTTCCATCTATGATAATCAAAAATATATATGTATATATATATATATATATATATATTTTTTTTTTTTTTCATCCATTCAATATCAGTGTTCCTCTCTATACAAGTGTCATTGTCCAAATCTGGAAAGACTAATTCACCCTGAATATATCAATCCACTTTAAACGATTTGTTTTTCCTCATCACTGTATTTCTCCTAAGAATCTAATGTGAAGGGGCACTAATATTCTATGTATTTCTTACAACAATATCCAAAATACAATTAGATATCAGAATAGGATTATGACAGCCTTAGTCAGACACAAAGATAAGCAGAACTCTGAATCCATGAGAACAATCACAGGTGGACAAAAACAGAGAAGAATAGACAAAAGTAGTTCAAAGTGTCTCAGAGCTGTTAAAGCTAATGAGAGTGGACATGGGCGAATTATCTGACATTCTGTCAATCCTTTAAAAATCTATTCAAACTAGAAGTGGCTAAGGTTAAAAGGTTGTTGACTGCATTTTTGTATCATAATGACAACTGTCCATGATGCATTAACACACTATGAAGCTCCAATTAAGAAGCAGTTAAAGAAGTTTCTCTGAGAGCCAACAAGAGTGGAAATAGTGAAACACTCAAGTTCGGCTTGCTATTTACATGATTCTTTGGTTAGAGTTTCTTTGAACTCTTTGTAAATGGGTTAATATAAGGTGAACCCCCAGATTTGGGGTGGTAAGCATTGTGTCTTTTAGTGTGTAAATATCATTTCTCATCAGAGGCCCTAGATAACGGATAGCAATAGGGTTACCTGTTATAATTGCACAGTGTACAGTGTTGTATTTAATCTTTCATCTTTGAACATTGCAAGGTGTTTTGATGTTTGTTTTTTTACCCTGAGTAGGTCAGCACTTCCCAGGAGCTGATTCATACATGGTATATGTCTTTACAACCATGGGACAAGTTTGGGGGGGGGGGGTCATGCCATAAAAGCTATTGAACAGGATTTGACACATGGTTAACACCTTTCACAAAAAAAAAAAATGCCCGTGAACCCCCGTTATTACACGCCGACTTGTGCCTTCTTCAATCCTCTCAACAACAATGGCCACTTACAGATCGGTGCGGACGGATATGAGCTATGCGCAGGGGCGCCCTGAAAGTTCCCCGGTGGTTCCCGCCACCACTCCAAGCTCGATTATATACCAGAAATTACACAGGTCATTTCTTGTAACATATTGTTTACTGGTTAGTAGTATCCGTATCTAATCTATGGTATTTTCAATTGTGATATACATACTGAATATTACACTTCATATCTTGCAGATTTTGTTACTAATTTGAGTAACCATCCTTTTACCTTTTTGTCTTAAGTTTTATAGACAACAGAGACCAAGATGTACACCTCATGCTCATTCTGAGAGAAATGGGGCCATATTCTTCTTTGTCCAAATATCTCAGTCTTTATCTACTGGTGGCTAATGATTAAAAACATGTGTACAACTGGGTTTGACTCTTGACCAGGAATGTGTTGGGAGAGTCACTGCTCTGCTGTAGATTTTAACGGATCATAGAGGGATTCCTAAATGAACCTTAATTTCAGGATGCTCTCCCAGACATCCACATTGGACCTACATCGGTGCACAATAATGTATTGACGTCCTTCCTTCAGTCCTCCGACATCTCCCATCCCATCTATAGTCCAATAAGAGCGGCACAGTGCATCAAACCCTTTAGTGTCATGATGCTAGGACATGTCCCTGATGAGTGACTTCCCAGTACTGTATTGAAGCATCATACCAACCCTACAACTCCTGTTAGGTCGGTATAATCCAAGAAAACAGCCCTGAACAGTTATTAGCCTGGGTTTCAACAAAGAGCATAGTGTATTTAAACACTTTGCAGTCCTTGGATGGTTGTACATCTCTAGCACCTACTCAGCTAGCCCTCAGTTGTCTCGTCTAGGCTACTTCACAAAATGTAATTTGACCGCACAAGTAGATTAAGTGCTGTGCAGATCTGTGCAAAATGTGTGACCAGATAAATACCAGGGGGACATTCTGAGGCCATGAAGCACAGTAAATTCCCTCTCTGTGAAGTTCAAGTCTGTAACTAAGGCATGAATATCCAAACACAATTTTGGTATGTATGCTGGATTCAATCGCAGGAATTAGCATGAATCGCCACTGATGGTTAAAAATGGCTATAAGCATACAGAGAGGTGTTCCTCTCACTTGGCCCCATTTGGTCTTACATAATGGTGTTAAGGAGGAGTATGGTAGTGTAGGGGTCGGGAGATGAGTGTGTCTGGTGTGGGAAGTAAAAAGGGTATAAACTGTGAAAAAAGAACTGCACCTGCAGTCTAGAAACTAGTTCAAAGTGGGGGCGGGCTTATATGAGTACAGCCTTGTACCGTTGCCTAGGGGGGCGGGCGAAAAAAATTTGTCGTCTTCAGCGAAGGGGGACCTCACCACCCCCCTGTAATTAATAAATGAACACTCCCTAAAAGTGGACTGCTTGGCACTTAGCTGTGCCTTTGCCATGAGAATATGCTGGGTTTGATGCTTTTACAATTTATTTAACTGTACAATTTAACCAAATATACACTTTCTTAATGAATGCGGCTGCTCATAGCATAGGACCCAGCCTATTCCTGCTAAAAAAACCTGTACAGGGTACAGCAGGAATATGTATGAGACTCCTCCTGGGGGGGGGGATTCCTAGCCTCCAGACTCTAGCGACTTTCTAAATAGGCCTCAATTCAGTTTGAATTGACTCGTTGGCCGTCTCCCCCTGGGAAAATTACACAGGATAAACCAATACCAGAGAACATATTGATGGTGGTAACTTCCGTGTCTGGCCCCTTTGCAAATAAAATAAGCAGCAATCAAGTAATGGGGAACTTAGATTGCAGCGGAGCAAGTAGCAAGTTGAACTTTATTGCCCAAGGAAATAGGTGAACTGAGATTTGACTACAGAGAGAACAAACAGGCTTCAAACCTTTAAGAAATGTTATGATAATATGTCCCATATGAGCATGTATTAATCCTCAAACTTTTGATAATTTACTAATACAATTTTATTAAGTATAGCTACAACTGTGAAAACGATCTATCAATAGATATTCCCCTTTTAATGTATGTATTTATAGTATATTAAACAACTTCAAACCTTTAAGAAATGTTATGATAATATGTCCCATATGAGCATGTATTAATCCTCAAACTTTTGATAATTTACTAATACAATTTTATTAAGTATAGCTACAACTGTGAAAACGATCTATCAATAGATATTCCCCTTTTAATGTATGTATTTATAGTATATTAAACAACTTCACAGCTGTGTTATCATTTCTCTACTATTAAAGCTCATTCTAAATCATATATCTACAGTTCAAGGTAACTAAATATCAACTGTAATGTGGAGAAATGTGATAATAGGATCTTATACTCCCAATAAAGGATATACCATATATACAGCGCTGTGTGTGGCGCTATCATTGACCAATTCCTGTAGAATCCCTGCAGTGCATGCCATATCTTAACCACTTACCTATCTGTCATGGCCCACTGCTGTAGCCTGATAAGGGGATGGCTGTCTACTGAGATTGGTTACATTCAGTGGTTTCCCTATTTATACGCGTTATCAGTATCAGTAGATTCCAGCCCAGTGCTTAATCTATAGATACCAGTGAGTAATCTAATAGCTAACACAGACCACTCATAAAAAGAAGATGACAGAAATAAGTTCAACTCTGTTTTATTTGTAATAAAAGTAAGGATGACTCCTGCCGGCACATTTGATTGCTTTCTGGTAACAGCAGATTCCAGACTAGTACTCAATACCATTATACCTTAGAGCTGATATTCCCAAATGCCAACAGAAAACACTTAATAAAAAGCAAAAGGTCAGAAAACAGTCCGCATTTTTCTGTTAGTAACAAAGTCTACATAACAGTAAGAGTGACACCGTGCTCACACACTGACTGGTTTACCAATTTGTAGATGTC
This sequence comes from Harmothoe impar, assembly GCA_947462335.1. NCBI lineage: Eukaryota > Metazoa > Annelida > Polychaeta > Phyllodocida > Polynoidae > Harmothoe > Harmothoe impar. The sequence continues at coordinate 6,412,209 of OX381721.1, read as the reverse complement.
TTATTATCAGTACATTCCAGACAAGTGCTCAATTTACAGATACCTGACCTAGCTTTTTCTCATAGCGAGAAAAGGATACTAACTTTAGCTATAGATGCATTATTTGTAATAGTGTCTATACAGAGGTACAGTCTCAGTGACACACACCTTTTAATGTGGCATGATGATGCATCAACAATCTTGTCCTTTTATCCATAATAAGTAGACCCTTTTTTTTTACCAGCATGATGGATGATATTCTCATTAACAGCAGGGACTTCTGAGGCTCTTGTTACATTCACCATGACCTTGAACTCGGTTTTTACAGTCTCTACTGGTAGATCAGAACCAGTAAACAGGAAGCAGAATGTATGATGGTAGTTTTCCCACCATATTCCATTTCCCGCCGTTTTTTACTGGTTCCCAAACATCCCTCCAACCCCTAGCCACTAACATCATATGTGAACCTGACTTTGAAGGGGGGTGGTATGAAGATCATGCAATGCTGTTGATGTAATTGCCAGGGGCGTGGCAACCGGGGGGGGACAGGGGGGACATGTCCCCCAACTTTGACCAGCTCCAAAAAAGGTCAAACCAAAAAGGTCAAGTAAAAAGGGGTCAAAAAGGGTCAAAATACCCCTCAGTCCCCCCCCCCCACTTTAAAACCGCTTGCCACACCCCTGAATAGTCTGCCTCACTGGGATAAGGCCATACATGATTTTATGGCGGTACCCATTCATATGCAGGGTGCTCCTCTTGATACTTTGCCACAAGATAAACCATTATGGTTTCAGCCGACCAAAAGCTAGCCAACTATCATCCTGGTAGTTAACATATAAAGCACTTCATATCAACTGATAGAATATCATTGAGCATCATCATTTGTCAATATAATAGACATGTTCAGTATTCCCAAACCAAAAAGCATTGATAAATACTCATTGAGATTGAAGGTACTTTCATTTGTAATATGTGTTGCATTTTACATTATGTGTAGATGTATGACTTCTGAAAGCATATGAATATGAAACCTTCTTAGTCATTTTTATAGCCAGTAATTTAACGTATACTGTTCACTGATTATTACAGTGTAGGATACATAGGCAGCTGCAGAAATGAGAAGCAGTAGGCTGCCTATTGCTAACACCCATGGGCATTGGGCGTTTGCTTTTTAGATGCATCGACGGTGTTTTAGTATCCTGCCTCATTTTTTTGTGTGTAATTCACAGATGCCTGGTGCATGAATCGACACTTTGCCATGTTGTAAACCATTATTCTTTCAGCTGATGGTCAGCCAGCGTATAATCAGCACTGCAGTTGACACTGTTAGGCCTATATGCTGGTTTAATGCAGTATGTCCTTTATTGCATAAATGGTACCCTAGTGAGTAACTCACCATATAGCATCCATGCATTATGCCAACCTTAGGGGTATGGCACATTCCTAAAGAGACATCATATAGGACAAATTACAGAGCAAATAATAAAAGCACTATACAGCCCTTAAAGTGCATACATATACAGCACCTCATTCAGCAAACTGACTGAATGGTTATCAGCCATGTTAGTGTGTTTAGTATTCATGGTACCACACAGCACTGTGGAATAGAGAATGACTATTCTGTGGCTAAAGGTTGTGTATAGCTTGAGTAACAACTCTTCCAGGCATGAATCTGTGGGACACAATCTTCAGACCAGTAAGAGAGTCTCCATTTATCAACAACAGAGGATTTTTGAATGCCTGTTCTACAAGGGGTTGCACAAAATAAGCACATGGTATATTTGGACCTATCAAAATGGTAAGGCGGGTAATTGTTAGCTTGCGTGCCCAGAGTTTTTCCCTCACGCCCCCTGCTATTGCCTCAGATGGCAGCATTACACTTACGCAAATCATTGGCCAGTCATTGCACCTGACCAATTCATGATCATGTGCTGCTAAATTGGGAGTTATGAATACTCTCTCAGACTGTTGTTGTGCAAAGGGCGCCCACATGACCTTACACACAGCTATATAAACTCCACCAATAATGAGGCAATTCGGGCCCTACTAAAGATGTATACTGCAGATAGGTACCGTGGCATGCAGGTCTGGTGAATAATTTGCCTATGTAAGGATGGTTGTTAGCTCTTTTAGAATATTGATTTGTGGCACCTTGGGTCTTCTCCATCAAACATGCTAGCACAAAGTGTTGGCGAGCATGTGGGCTGCAGGAAATCTAAAAACAATGAAGGTATCTCATACAAGTAGCATTACCAAAGTGCCCACTCGCGGACGTTGGAGGTGGTGCGCTACGTGATTCCCACCCACGCGTGGGCCGTATTTTTCACTCTCTCTGGGGAAGCCCTCCACCTCTAGGTCATTTGGGGGAATCCTATGATGTCATACAATCCCAAAACCATATAAGCCAATCAGAGGACATTATCACCTTCACCTCGGTATATTTTGCATGCATGTCCGGTTACCCAAGCCAGCTCCATGAATTTGGCAACCAGAGACACTTGCATTTTCACCAACTGCTCATAATATAGGCTTTGCGGAAATTAGCAAAGGTAAAATGCTGAAAATATACATCATAAGCTTTCACCTGGTACAAGAATTGTGTTGATAAGTTGTTTTTAACCTTTGCGGGAATTCCTTTGGTTTGAAAGTTTCTGGCCAGCGGAGCGTCTGCTCTGAGCCGAGATCCACTCTGACTGACGGACCGGTCTTTTTCCATATTGAGAGTGGGTCCAGCATAGTACATTTTTTCAAAAAAGGGTTCCATGGGAATAGGTCTTGTGTGGCGATAACTTCATTATGGCATGGCCTATGCCATGGTGAAGTTACTTTTTGGAAAATTTATTTGGAACTGACTTTATCTCACTTTATCTGAAAAAATGGTGATGCTATTATGCAGTCCCTACCATTTGAAGCATAGACACTGTATCATTGTATCACCTCAGTAGTAGGGCACCTTCTCCTATATCTGACTGCCAAGCCTGGCTCAGCTGAGGTGCAACTATAGGCCCTAATAGGTTTGGTCCGGCTTGTTGTTTTTTCTCGCCGCCGATAATCCTCACCATGGCGGGGGGGGGGGGGGGGGGGGGGGATTCTCGGGTCTGACCACTCCCTGCACCCCTTACGGGTGCATCATCCCTGGGAGTCATGCACCCGACCCCATTCATAGGCCTATAGCATTGGCTTGGTCATTGAGCAGCTCATTCTGGTACATGATTATCCCATGTAGGCCTAAAATAATTTAAGCAACTTTTGATAATCGATGCAGCTATCAATAGTAGGCCTATGATTAGGATATCAGGAAGCTACTCCATGAAGGAAATGCATCGATTCGTGAGGAAACACCTTAGTTAGACCCCCCCCCCCCCCCTCCCTATATGGGATTGCTCAGCGGTCCCTTGTTAGTCAAAGTATGTACTAGTATATTTGATTTTGATTTCCCGATAGTCGATTTCAAAATACATTAAGGAAACTCCTGTATAGTATATAGAGCGAAGTGAGGAAAATGGTGAATCATTGTTTTATGGAGTTTCTCCCAAAAATGAAGTCAAGATACATTGCATTTACAATTCTGAATAAAGAATCATTAAAGTTGTGATTGTATTATGGGATTTTGACAGATATTTTCACATTTTCCATGCTCGATCTGCATTATTTGTTTTTAGGACTTATTCTGTTTAATACATGTATGTTAAAGTTGGCCCCATGGTCTGGCCCTTCCGCCCATCACCTCACGTGTCCATACTGCAACCCCAAGGAACTCCTAACCACTTGCGGGCCATTTCACACTTTAAGTCGCTAGTAAGAAAATGGAAAAAAGTGGATTTGATATGTTTTATCTGGACTTTCAAATATTCTAGCGACTTAATCCTACAGAGCACATTCTATACTTTAGCGACTTAAACCTACAGGGGTTATATTTCTCTTATAGCGACTTAATTGTGCTTTGGTATAGCGACTTAATTAGGAGCGACTTAAAGCAGGAGTAATATAAGGAGGCAGTGAAAAAAAATCATTTTAGACCTTGTATAAAACGTCCTAAAAAATGGGAATAAAAAATCATTTTAAACCTTCTATTCTATAGGAGGGATTTAGCGACTTAATTAGGAGCGACTTAAAGCAGGAGTAATATAAGGAGGCAGTGAAAAAAAATCATTTTAGACCTTGTATAAAACGTCCTAAAAAATGGGAATAAAAAATCATTTTAAACCTTCTATTCTATAGGAGGGATTTCTATCTAGCGACTTAATTAGGAGCGACTTAAAGCAGGAGTAATATATAGGGGATGATGTAGTATTGTTTGCTAAAAACAGTGGTATGTATAAAGGGAAAGTATTCCCTGTAGGATTAAGTCGCTATATGGGAGTGCAATACCCTGTAGGATTAAGTTGCTATATGGGAGTGCAATACCTTGTAGGATTAAGTCGCTATATGGGAGTGCAATACCCTGTAGGATTAAGTCGCTATATGGGAGTGCAATACCTTGTAGGATTAAGTCGCTATATGGGAGTGCAATACCCTGTAGGATTAAGTCGCTATATGGGAGTGCAATACCCTGTAGGATTAAGTCGCTATATGGCCATGATTCAAGGGGAAGGTGCAAAGACTTAATGGTTGTCTTTAACTGAATAAGGGTCAAGTTGACCCTTATTCAGTTAAAGAGAACCATTTACTCTTATTTCGTTTCCCTCCTTCATATGTCATTTTTTCCTTCTAACTTGTACCATTCCATACTTAGTTGTTTGGCTATAGCGACTTAATCATTCTGGCCTCTGATTAGCGACTTAATCCAGGAGATTGCCGAAATTATATATTCATGACTAGCTATAGAATCCTACCGGTTATAATACTCTCCACAAAGGTCAGCATAATATATCAAAGTAGTCCTGGCGAGTTACTCACTGGCAGTGTCTTGATCATGGTTACAAATGAACATGAGGCCTGGAAGCATCATGCCACCTTTCAATTGGAAATGTTTGTCACTCAATAATAACCACAGAAAATAATCAACACTAAATATCAAAATGCGCTATTGGTAAATTGCTTATATGTAGGCCCTGTATATAATTTAGAATATGACTTCACATTAGGAAAAGAGACCATGAATGTGTGAGCTAACCAGCTCTTTTCTATACTAAATGATGGGAGAGGGACTCAGGATGCACCCGGACTGCATGGACCAGCGCCACCTCACTGTGACGGGCGGCGGCGGGAGGGGATTAATACCTGCTGTGTGCTATATATGGTAACCCGGTTCTGAACTATTCTTGCCACAGTGATCAATGCAATAGGTATACATTTTTCAGCCCCCCCCCCACCTTCAGGGGCGATCTAGGAATTTGGGAAAGGGGGGGCGATGCAATACCTACAGCATTGGGGGTGTTGAACCAGCTAAATTAAAATGTACAAAAAAATAGGAGGGGCGCGTGCCCCTTGCACCCCCCCTGGATCCGCCCCTGCACCTTTCCCTCTAAAAACAATTAAAGGATGATTTCATGTGAGGCAGCTCTTTTCTTTTACAAAAGGAGAGGGGAGGTAGTTATTTAGTGAGTATATATGTTTTCCTCTTTATTTACAGTTCATAGCCAACATATGGTCGCAAATAATTGCATTTGGCCTAATTAATTATTCAAAATGGCTGCCATGGTCACATAAATAATAATCATAGAAGATTTTAGATGTCATTTTCATTATCAGCACACTAAGTTACCTCTAGATTTGAATTTTGGTGCATGTATTTGCAATATTTGTGGTTTTATACTGGTTTTGACTCAGTTTATGGTCCAGAGGTATAGCGTTTGACCTAATCAATTATTCAAAATGGCTGCCATGGTATGATAAATAATAATTTTAGACAATTTTAAATATGATTTTTATTATCTACATACTTTTTTACCCCTACATCCGATTTTTTGTAAATGCATTTATAATATTAATGGTTTTATGATTGATTGGACTTCATAATTTTGGAAAAAGTCTCATTTCAGGGGTCCGCCTACCCTTGTATATATCTATTACAATTATCTCCAAAATATACCCTGATATCGCGACACATTTTATTGAATAAAAACAAAAGTAATAAAGATAGAGTTAAAATTCCAAAAGATCTGTGATCCCCACATCATGGTCCATCAGATAGCACAGGGGATATGAGAATCTATGACATTGGCAGTTATGCTTTGGTAATGCTAATACAAGGACTGAAGGCAAGTCCTAAGCAAAGGCCAATGCTCTATACAATCTTCCCCAGCTGGTGGAAGTAAAAAGGGGCTACATTGTGAATAAACAAAGAGCTGAAAGCAAAGGATCAGTAAGACAAAAGTCATTTTGCGTCCAAAATAAGAAGCAAATAAGTAGCAAACATACATATATGGAGGTTACCTTAACTGTATGTTATAAAACTTCTGTGTGTCTATAGGTGAACTGCAGAACATCCCTCCACACACATCTGAGTGGTCTTTCAGAAGCCTTTTTAAAGTCTAGTCTACCTACTTGAGGCACCTATATCTCACATTACCCATGTGAGTGAGACCAGAATATAGTGTATCATGAATCAAATATAGTGTTTTCGTGAAAAACTAATCCATAGTACACCTGACATTCACTTAAAACGGGTGCTCTTAACTGTAAGCTATTTCATTGATCGCCCATGGCAAGCAGATATTACTGACCACTGTATACCCCAGAGGGGGCCTTTGTCTATTCCTGTAATTAGTCCTCTCATCCCTCCTTCAATCCTATAAATGACCCAAGTCTGCACTCAATCCCCATCAATGAGAGATGTCGAAGCAAATGATATGAAGAAATCCTGATGAAGAAAAATTTAATGCAGTGCAGTTGACTGCCAGGAAAAAGGCAGATCATTGGTTGTCCAAATCTCAATTTCTCCACTCTGTAAAGCTTCTACAGATGTTATAGCACCTGAGTTATAGCACCTAAGTTGCCTGGAAAGAGACTCTCTAGAAAGCTATATTGAGCTTTCCTAGTAGCCATCATGACACCTGACATGAGGGACTCATTCTGGATACCTGTACCACTGCAGATCCTAACTCATGTCCTTTGTGTAAAGATCCGCCAAAGGTACCCTGACACTAAAAGGACTTATCCTTAATCACATAGGGGATAAGAAATAGATATCAGGGGCTATATCAAAGGCTTGTCACTGACATATTATGAGTAGCAGCAATAGTAAACCTCACAAACTATTCTAAACTCACCTTTGACATGCCTCCATTCTAAAAAGCTTGGGTCAACTTGAGAATTCCCTTGCCAAGATATTCAAATATGTAATAGATGTTTCATGCTTGTGACACCTTTTCGGTGTTAACTCAATTCTGCTCTTATTTGGCAGGAAAGATGGCGTCGTATACATAAATATGGAGAGTGTTCAACTAAAGTGGTGCCATCAATTGTTACAGAATTCACAGCTTCAGACCACTTACCAAGGCCAATGTGATGGGCTGAAGGAAAATTCTGCTGTGTGCTTAATGGAGGAAAAAAACATTACAAATGTAGTGAACAAGTAGCCAGCTCGGTGGTACTCCTGACCGGATATCCTGCCCTCAAGGCACACAGCGTCAAAGGTCCTTAAAGGGGCAGATCTTGGTACCCCTCCAGCAGCAGTTGAAGTGGAGCCTGGACAGCTACTCAGGCCTATATATATAGGGGCGCTGGGACTTTAACAGTGGGGTAACAGAGTGGGGAGATGTTGTGTGGAGGAGAGTTGAGGGTAGTAGGTAGGGGCAACGTGAGATGGATTTGTCAGGATTCTGAAACAAGAGATGGTGCTATTAGAGCTTTACACATCTCTGTATAGATACAGTCATCTTGACCCCAGAATGGCCCAATGTCTCCACGTATCTTTCAGCATATCATGTGCTAACTGTGCTAGTTAATGGTTGTAAAACCTAAACTGTGATAGTGACAATATCACAGGTGCACAAGGATGTATAGAGAAGGTTCACTGCATGAATATTTTCATTTAAACAAAAGTTGGACTGCTGAAAGTCATACTTTAAGCATCTTTAATTCCAATAAGTACCCCTTAAAGCTGCTTAAATGGCATTATGACTTTAACAGGACATTAACATGGAATTTATTGAACATAAAGCTGGTTAAACAGTGGTTTTAAGCAATAAAAGGTTTGCTTAAATGCCAATGTTCATGCAGTGATTGTGGACAATCAGGATGCAGATTTACAGCCTCGTCCCTCCTATCAGTCTGCCTGGGCGTCCTCCCCAGCTGGTCTTGGCGGGGGAAGTAGGGTGGCGGCATAGTGGGTTGTTAACCTTAGTCTAGGGAAATTGGAAAAGCTATAGACGTCCATTATGGATGCCGCCCCCATCCTACCTATAATCCATGCAAGTGTACAGAAAGCATGAACCCTTTGAGGTGAACATGATATCTTTAGTTTCATGTCCATTGAGATATACCAATGGAGTATCAATGCATAATTGTGGAGTAATGGAGATCTCAAGTTGTGTCCACCCAGCATGGTTAGCAAGATGCATAGTCAATAGGGTGGCATTTAGATATCTTATTGATAAAAAGACTCTTCAATAAAGGGCTCAACCTCAAAAGAATTGGGTCATCAGTGGTCAAACCAACTGTGTAAGGAAAATGAGCAAAAAAATGATGATGGCATTGCAGAGTTATCCATTTATATTTTTCTGTATTTTTTTTACCACATCTCCAAGTAGTGGCTGTGTAGGCTTCCCTTTGTTTATCATGGGCAAGATGATTAGGAGATATTTCTTTCCACAACCGAAGCTTTTCTTTGTAAATGTCTATGGTTCAAAGACTGCACACTGCATACTGCATATATAATCATTTCCAAAATCCCAAACAGAACACAAAAGTGCTATGCTGCACTAATATGGCTAAAGGGTGATCTGTGGTCAGGCCTGTGGGAATAGTCAAAGAAATTGCTATGGTATCCCAGGGTAATCCTTCTTGACATTTTCCTCAGTGGTGGCCATGTATCAATTTATTGTTTTCTACCAGGCAAGAGAGAAACAAATATAACGGATAGTGCTGTAAGAGCCTGAATTCTCTCAATGCAGATTGTCTCCTATTCATATCCAAAAATACGCATTTCCTCCCTCAAGGATGGTTTCGAATTCTATGCCTATTTCCTGTTATGAATTCAGTAGTATACACAACCAAATATAGAGGTTTTCCACACAGCTAAGTTGATCTGACTTTTCACCGTGAGCAGACACATTGTAGAATCTAGAATCCAATTTCACACCTCTGTAGGTGGTGGCTGTTAGTGCTGACCTCCCTAGACCTGGATTATCATTGTGGCAATTGATCACAGTGCCTCCCCTTCCTTCACACTTAGACCAACACTGGTGTGATTCAATAGGTTTTATCTGGTATGGGGAGACGGCTGTATGCATCCACCCCTTTGTCAGGAATGCATGAATGCAGTGTAGGGAATAATTCGGATTTTGCATTCAAACACACTTAAGCATGATAAACTAAACCAGTCCTTGACAATTACTCTATATTGCCCTGTTGGCGTGTTATGCTGAAACATCAATGAACATCATACCAAGCTGAAAGAGGCGTTCTTAGTTTGGACTCAATTTGCATTCTTAGTCTAGACTTAATAACTGTTGCATTGATTATCAAATACATTAGCCTTTGTGGTCAAATGCCAAGAGAGGTATATATTAGAAGGGCACCAGATCCTTCCTACAAATCCTCTTCACATTGCACCCCCTTCCTCCCACCCTCCGCCTACACCCACGCTCCAAGCCTGCTGGCTCATTGAACTCCCCTCCTTTCCTCCCCCACTGTCCAGGACCCCTGACTGTCATGTGGCTCACGTGGCAGAATATCCGGGTTCGGAGGCTGCTTTTTTGTCTTATTGTCCAACAGACACTGCATGTTTTTACCTCCATTAAAGAAGAGCTCCAAACTGACATTTCCTTGAGGCCATCAGTGGCCTGGGGTTAAGCATGGGGTGGGGGCTAGTCTGGTATTAAGGTGGGCGTCTGTAACAATATATCTGACCATTCTGTATAGATTGGCCTTTTTTTGCCATATTTAATAATAACTCACTCAGCTGGGATTTAACCGCTAACAACATCTCTTCTATAATGTTGAACCTCTTAGAAATCCAGTTCTGTGCCAGAGGCCTTACGGAGGGTAATGAGGATAGATACCATTTATCAACTCACATGGTATCAAGCCTTGGCTTTAGGGGACCTTTGAGTGATGAGTAAAAATTAAGCATACTTTTAGAATCAGGGTTCCCTAGGTGTTAGCAGGCTCTTAACAAACAGGATATCCTGTAGAGGTCTGCACGGGTCCGGGTACTCACACCATTTGCAGGCACATCCGGTGCCAGGATGACCATTAGGAGAGCTTAATGTTGTTTTCAAGCAGTTTTTTTTTTATTGCGGTAAAGTTTCAGGTTAGTTTACAGCATGGGAATAGTTCACCATACCTTCTCACATGCTGAGATATGTGAACTAGAAGACATTGCCCATGCTTATGAGTTGTAGGCGATGTGAAATGGATACGTAGAGATTTGGACAACCAATGAAATAATTATGTTTGTCATTGCATGACAATTTGCTAGCATCTATCAAATATTTTTAATTCTTCTTCATTAGGATTCCTTAACCCTTCGGTCCTGACCAAAATATGCTTAGCTTACCATGGGGGCAACCTCTGAGAACCATTAGTTCCCAGAAGGACGGGCCTTATTTCAATTTCTAATAGCATTCCTATGTAAATGGTATCGACTATAGTCGACGCTAGGCCTGCCATCGTGCCGACTATAGTCGACGCTAGGCCTTGAAGGGTTAATTGAATTAGCTTGGGGATTTCTCATTGGTGGGGATGGGCTCATGGCCTTAAGCAGCTCACAAATCAGCTGCAGGAAGTGTGAAAGGGCTCATGATCAACCATTCACTAAGATGTCCCCCCTTGGGTATCCACTGATACTGAAACCTGAGAAGCCTTCTTAGAGGACGTTAGTGTAATGGATGACAGGGAAGGCTTGTTCTGTGTAAAAACACACACTATGATCTTGGTCTGAAAAAGCATTTGTTATAGTTATGAGGGCAATGACCTCAGGGGATAATGATTTCAGAAAGAAGGGAGGCTACTCTATAACTTTATTGACCTGATATGATATCATCATAGAAACCACCTTTTTAACTGACCTCACCTATGTGTCTAAAGTAGGTTTATGAGGGAAAACTTGGCTTCTTTGAAAAGATTTTGGCAGTTTAAAGAATGCCATTTAAATGTGACCCATAACATACCTTTTAATGATATTCAGACTACTTTTTTGAATTTCATCGTAAATTTTAGTATGCATTATTCATATGAAAAAACTTAAGTTACCATCGGTATCAATAATCTGTTACCAACTTTTTCAGCTTAGTTGTCCAGATTTAAACTGTCAAAACCCTGCCTATCTGCTAAATGGGACCTTGAGAAACAAACTTCAATTAAAGATAATTGACAATAACTTTTCAGCCTCTTGGCGGGGGTTTACGGTACCTGAGAATTGCTGCAGGCTGATGTTGTACTCACCTAGAACAAATAAATAATAAGGTTTAGTAAAACATTGTGAATAGGCTGAATTCAATTCAATTTAAAATTTGCAAAGGTTATTTTCTGCTGCAATATTGAAAAATACAATTTGTGTGCAATGAGCAGGGTCTTGTTATCAATATCGGTTGGGTACTGGACCACTCCTTATAACTATGTAGTTTAATAATGCACTGGACTTTTCACTGAACAGGTCTGACCATAAAACCATCGATTCTTGTGGACAAATAGATCCTCCTTCTGGCCAATATATATCAGACTTTGTGTGACCAATGCTGAATGCCTTTAGTTCTCATGACAAGTCACCTTCACCTGTTATCCTCTTCCCTCTACATCCATTCCAGGCTTAGGTAGCCTAGTCATCAAATATCCCTCCCGAGATGTTCAAGTCTTCAGCTGAGGCACAACCATGTAAGCACAGCTCTTGTGGATGGAAGTTCAAACTAATGATAAGAAAAGATCAACTCACTGAGAGTGACACAACTTGTGGTGCCACTCCTCAATACAGAATGTGACAATCCCCATGTAATGAACATTGTTAGCTAAGGGAGACTGGGACACTCTTTCTTGTTGTACTTGGGGTCTCCCCTGTCAAACAGGCCAATAAAAAGTGTCGGTTGGGAAATAAAATAATTACAGAAAAGGAAGCCTTCCTTCAGCTGCTTTGCATGAGTACTGTTCAATATCTTGAAGATGTCAAAAGGAACTATGTTTGAGGTCGGAAATTAACCGTCAGTTATGCAAAATAAGGACTAGATAGCAACATAAAGGCATCTATTAGGCAACCAAACAAAGGTTAATTTGTATCTAGAACAAGAAGAGCGAAGGGTACAGGAGTAGCTACTATACGCAATCTCTACTAGGGCAATGCCCCATCTTGCCCTCCCTTATGTTCTAAAATCCTGTCTGCTAGCCCCTATTAGCAAAGAAATATGCATGGTTTATGTTCTCAAGACATCTGACACTAGCACCTTCTTGACACCGTAGTGCTCATACAACTCATTATAGTCTATGCTTCAACTAGATTTGCTGTGACGCATCATTAACCGGGAAGATTATTTTTCATGACAACCACTGCTCAACACAAAGGTTACATACACTGGTATGACTCTTCCCTTTCATCCTTTTGTCAATGATGTCTGTTTGCAAGGTGTTGGAGTTTCCCTCTCTGTAGCATTTATGGCTATCACTGGCTGAAGGGATGCCCCCAGCAGGCACTTTAGTAGATAGTAGGTAGGCAGGCTGATTTGTGAAGACGCCTCAAGACCACAAGTCTGGAATCTATCAAGCCAATGGGAAATGTCAACACTAATGGGATAGAGGAAAATAAATGGTGGAGCATTTTGAGCTATTGCTTTGTTGACAAGAAAGCGACATTTTTGTTTTGCTTGGGAGTTAACCTGTGAGGACAGCACAATGCCTCAAGAAATACTGAGTTTTATAATAATAAGTTATTATTTTACCAGCAATGCACTGTCAATTCAAAAGTGTATAAACCCTGTAGGGCCAGTATGATGCATGAATGCAGCATTTGTCTGCCAATGGTAAGGGTCATGTATCATGATACTAAAACGCTACAGTTCTTCCCTTAAAAAGATTTCTTTTTGCAGTAAAACTCTCTCCTCCAGCATTGGGCTCAATGCCTACCTCTGAGGGTTATCGTGCTACACCTGTAAGGAGGTGTACGGATAGACTAAATTTCGTCTTTCAACGGAGGGTGACATTTTGGGCTTTCTCGGGATGTCACATGGACATCACAATGGCAGCTGCTGGTTTTTGGGCCTCATACTGTTAGAAAACAAGCTTGTAATAATAATATTGAGCTTTAGGAACATTTTAATTGAAGAAACCCGCATAGACAAGCCTTAGATCTATCCAAACATATGTTGCATGTTTACCAAAATCAATATTCATGGAAACCCACAGTCTTGAAAATATATCCTATTAAAAACAAATGGGGATCGCTCAGTAGCCCTACTTGGTGGGGCTACTAGAGTGGCTAGTCTGTGGACCCCAGACAAGGCTGTACCCTTGGTGCATGTTCTGCCTCATGCTGTGGTTACCACTGTAAGGACCTTTAAGGTGGATATGGACCTGAGGCGGTCCCTGGAAAAGAAAGCCTGACTGCTCAAGGAAGTCTAGTCTACTTTAGTCAATATATATAGTGTTCAAGGGCAACACATATTGCTTCAAATTGTGAAGTTACATGAATGCAAAATCCTTAAAATCAAAAAGAATCCAGCATAGCTACTACAAAGTTGATCGTGAATTCATGTGTTTCAACAAATGAAGGAAGTGTGCTGGGTTGTGCAGCAGTTTTAAAATACCATGCTGTCCCTAAAGGGTTCTTAATATAGCACTAGACTGTGCAGATCAAACAACATTGAGGTGAAGAAGTTGCACAAAGTTATGGCATGCAATGGTCTACCAACAGCACTAGCATAGCTTCAAAGCTCTATTGATCACCTAAAATCCCAGAGAGTTTAGACTGGGTTCAATATGTTTTGTCTGGTCCTGCAGATTACATGGGGTTTGTAGAAGGTGGACTAAAACAGTAAAAATGGGACAAAGGGAGTTCAAAGAGTCTCAGAGCTGTTGAAGTTGATGAGAGTGGAAATGGTCGAACTGTCTGATGTTCTGTCAATCCCTTCAAAATTCAATCCACACTACACAGAGCCCAAGGTTGAGAGGTTATTGACAGTCCCTTTGGCCAGATATTGCAATTGATCTTAATGTTTTGAGCCTTGCCTGGATTACAATTTGGCTCATATTACGATATTACGATGTAACCTTTAACCATTCAAGCACAGAACATCATTTCAATGCATCTTGTTGTCATGATATTTGAGCAAAAGCAGCTCAAAGAGTTTCTTGAGAGCTGTCAACCGCAGAAATGCAGCCTCTCTATACCTGATTTTGCTTGCAGAAGAGTACTTAGTTAGAGTTCACTGAGCTCATTGTTAATGGGTTGAGAATATTTAAAGCAGCCCCCATCTCCACCATATAGGACCCTCAGTGAGGGCCCTTAGCCCACTCCAAATGTCATCGGGGGGCAATCAGGACCAGGCCTTTAAGATCATTGCTGTCATCTTTTGTGCAAGATCTGCTGTCAACATGGTTTTAGGTAGTTTAATTGTTGGGAAATGCCCACCATGTATTCTGGTTCCAAGCTACCAGCAATATCTGAATACAAGGTGGTTGTGAGGGCTCACGAGAACGTTCCTGTGGGAGGATCTTTGAACAAGAGTAATTCCTGCTGAGAAAGTCTTTACTTGGTATCAGGGGAATATGTATGAGACTCTTCCTGGGGGGCTTCCTAGCCTCCAGACTCTAGCGACTTTCTAAATAGGCCTGAATTTGGTTTGAATCGACTCATTGGGCCGTTCCCTCTGGGAAAATTACACAGGGTAAACGAATACCGGAGAACATATTGATAGTGGTAACTTCCGTCTGGCCCCTTTACAAATAAAATAAGAAGCAATCAAGTAATGGGGAACATAGATTGCAGCCCAGCAAGTGGCAAGTTGAACTTTATTGCCTAAAGAAATGGGTAACTACAGAGGGAATCTAAAGGCCTTAAGCCATGGTAAGGTGAGGAAGGGTTATGACAATGTGTCTTGTTTAGGCATGTATTATTGCTCAGACTGCTCACTATCAAAGGGAGTTAACTTCTTGTAATTTTCCCAGAGGAAACTAAATAATATTTGATATGAATTGTATTAATTCATTTGAATAACACATCATTAATGGCACACACTTTTTTTTAATGATTTATTAAGGAACTTTATGGCAGTGTTATCTTACTTTGCAGATCTAAACACTGATGCTTTTTCTGATGGGAAAACCGTTAATAGCTAAACCCATTTCCCAGGATATATCTCATGCACCATATTATAATATTATATAATATTAAACTTAAAATAAACTAGAGTGATCTGTGCGGCACTCTCACTTACCAGTTGCCACAGTGCATGCCATATCTTAACCACTTAGCTATCTGTCATGGCCCACTGCTGTAGCCTGATATGGGGACTGCTGTCTACTGAGATTTAAGATGAAGCGCCCCTAGAGCCTAATGCCACTTCATATAGATACAGGGATCTTTAGCACATAAACGGCCACAGCAACAACAGACCTTTCCCAGGCGATGACTCAGCGTGTCTGGTTAGGTTGTAAAAATTACAATGAATGCTCCTAGTAAGAGCACACCTTTTCACTTTGGATTAACCCCCCAAGGGGAGATAACATTTTTTTTCTAGAACCCTCTTTAATGTGGGACAAAATAGTAAAAACATAAAGCTAATGACATGTATACGTTAACCCTGATGTACAAGGAAGAATAGAGCAGGTTGTGGACAATCAGGATAGGATTTGCAGAGTCTGCCCAGGCGTCCTCTCCCCGCTGGTCTTGATCGGGGAAGTAGGGTTGTAGCGTAGTGGGCTATTAACCTTAGTCTGTGGAAATTGGGAAAGTTACAGATGTCCAATCTGGTGACCTCCCTGAGCCTTACCCAAAGTCCATACCAATGTACAAAAAGCATTAAACCTTTGTAGCCTGCATGATGACTTACGTTTCATGTTAATTTGTTTACATGAAAAAATCAATGCTGTCCTAATGGGTAATGACAGAGACCCAGTAAGATAAGCATCTTCTATTGATGCAGTATATCTGACAAGCTCCCAATGCAGGATTGGATATATAGATATCATTTTCATAAAAATGCATCAAGATAAATTGTTGTCTCTAAATAGTTATAGGGTTATCTGTGGTCAAACCTACCATGCAGGGGTAATAGGCAAAGGAATTAGTATGGCATGCCAAAGTAATCCAATCATATTATTTTTTGTGTTTCCATCTAGTTTTTCAGTGATGGCTATGTATGGATCCATCTTCTTTCTCCCATGCAAGATAATAAAGATATACTACTCATAGCGGCTAAAGATTCCCAAAGCAGATCTGTAAATGCATTATGGTACAAATACTGCACTTGTATCCAATTTCCCAAACAAAAGACAAAAGAGCTATGCTGCACTAAAATGGTTTAAGGGTCATCCGTGGTCAGACCTATGGAAATAAGCAAAGAAATTGCTATGGTATTACAAAGCAATCCTTTCATATTTTTCTCAGTTGGGGCAATATAGGTATTCATTGTTTCCTACATATAAAGTAAAGGCATTCTACTGCAAGCACCTATATCCTCGCAATGCCTCTCGTGACAGTGGACGACATGCCCACTTCCTTCTACAAGGATGGTTTCTCAATTTTCTTATCCAATGGTACCCTCACATTCTATGCTGATTTACTCATATGTATACCCAACCAAATATAGAAGTCTTCCACGCGGCTAAGTCTATCTGACATTTCACTGTGACCAGACACATTTTGGAATCTGGAATCCAGTTTCACACCTCTGTAGGGGGAGCCTGTTAGCTGTGATCCCACCCTAGACGAGGCTTCCCTTCATGGGAATTGATCACACTCAACCCCGGTGCACTCGCCCCAACGGTGGTTCAATATGTCTTTTTTATCTATTTACCGTCTAATAAAGGATGTTGCATAAAGAAGGCATTTGTTGCCATGATGCACCAATGCAGCCCTGGCGAGTAATTCAGCCGTGCTGCATTGCTGCATTATGCTAATCCTTCAGGGGTGTCTCAACCCCGTAGGGTCGGCATGATGCTTGAATGCAGCGCTGGCTAGTCAATGTCCGGAGCTGCATTCAAGTACCATGCTGACCAAGTGCATTATGCATTAGGGTATCATGTCATCCTTAAAGGGTTAGGATTAGACTAGCTTCTGCTGTTTGTTTCAACCCTTTAGTAATGTCACATGAATGGGGCAATGGTCATTTATTTGTCAATGTTGCATAAACTACAGTCTTTGCGAAAACATGCAGGACAGTGGCAATGTCCTCCTAAAATGCCAGCAGTCAAGCAGATTAACAAGTCTAATTGGTCTCCAAACCTGAAATATGTTTGTCAATTCATGTGTAAATCTATGTATTTATCCTGATTTAGCCATGGATGATTACATATAAAATGAATTCTCAAAGGTCCAAAAGTACATAAATTGGTGGCTATCCGGTATTCAAAACTGTAGCCAGTCTTGCAACATTGGAAATCCCCAGGACCGAATGTCCTGTGGGATGAAAAAGTTTTTGCAAAGATTGTAACACATTCTCAATAAGGCAGCAAGATGCAGCAATCAAGTCCTTACAAATCACTTCACAGTACGTGGGGGTCTGTTATAACAGACACCATGCTCTCCTTAAAGTGCTCATTGTATTGCTGGTGGGAACAACTCTGATGTTGCTGAGCTAAAATCTTTTGGAGCTACCAGAAGTGCTGGGAGAGGAAAGGGCAATGTTACCTTTCGATCTGGTATTTGGGGATCTGGGCTTGTAAATAAAGCACAGACAGGAGACGAAGCTACAAGGGTGGGTGAGGTTGGTTTAATGAAAATAATAAACCACTTTATTATAAACAGAAATAAAGTGAATTTAGCTACGTGAACTGTGGGCGTCAACATGCGCGAAAACGGGACTTGTGTGCGGTATTTGCACTTTCCACCATCATTGCCAAGCCCCACATGTCCGAAATATCAACTATTATACATGTATAGAATCCTTATAATGTTCTCCGTCGACCTGTTATACTTTTATAATGTTTTACATAAGTTATATTAGCGAACAGGCCGAAATCGTCCGGGAGAACCCATAAGTTCAGTGTGCCCAGTCAATGGCACACTGGGCAACTGCCAGGTATTACATTTCGGCATTTGCCACTACATGCAAGCAGGGGTATCCTGGACTTATGTGTCCTGTCAGTGAGAGGAGAGACAGAGCTACCCGTGGGTACAATTATTATATTTGTACTACAATTATAAATACATCATCAATCAAATTTGTTTTTTCAAAGCTCACTACGCAAAGGTGGCTAAACAGATCACTATGGTAAAAGTCTGTCCTTATACTTTGATTAATTAAGAATACAGTCATATATAATAGAAGGGTATTTGGGTTGTGTAAGGTTATGGCAAACCGGTAATTAAAAATGGGAGTAGCGAGATTTACTGTGCCATGCTGCCCTGCCCACCTTTCCCGGCCCCTGCACCCTCTGCAGGCCGCCAGGAGGTCAACAGAGCTCCGGGACTCCGGGAGCCCAGAATTCGTCCTTTACGGACATCATGCATGTGAGAAACATTGTTGTAATTTTTTTTCTAGAAGTCACGCCAAAATATGGCTATGTATACAGATGTGTGTATATGTTTTGTATTTGAAAAACAAATATGGGGATGATGAATAGAATATTCAACCTTATAATACTCATTTAGTAAACCCCTACCCCCGTTTTTACGGGCCTCCCCAAGAGGCACGCCGTGGCCAGTAGAGCCCCGGCCATCCCCTCCTGGGTATGTGGGTGCAGTGGTAGTCACACCCCCCACCCCTCCCCATCCCTCCCCACCCCATGGAGGCCGCCAGGTGCCACGACCCATATCCTTATCTCCATTGTTTCTAGTCTAATGGATTTCCCCTAATCTGTCTCTTATTGATATGCTTATTTGCTAATTTCTTTGTAAGTTTTGCTCCGATTCACAAAATTCCAAAAGAGTTATGCTCGGGAGATCTTGCTCCATCAAAAACTTATTTGAATTACATGGTAAATACATGATTCAATTTTCCATTCACGTAGCTAGTGAATTACCTCTTTAAGTATGTATGTCACTAAAAGTTGACATTGATCATCATGATGCACCAATGCAGCCCCGGCGAGTTACTTGCTAGTGCGGCTTTGATGCACCATGCCAAACCGTTGGGAGTGCCTGAACCCCATAGGGTTGGCATAATACATGAATGCAGCACTGGCGGGTTCCTCACCAGGGCTGCATCATGATGACCAAGGACATGATGCATTATGGCATCATGTCACCCTTAAAGAGTTAATTAGGAATCGCTGGAATTCATACTACTCAGTAAATTAAACCTTAGAGGCATCTACGGCGAACTGTGTTTGCATTGCCGGCTGTGTCAGTAGGCACACTGACTGAGGGACAGGAAGCAGTAATCTAGTGTCTTGTTTGGATATATTTTAAAATGTGTTCATTTTCTCAATCTACTTTTGCTTATTATTATTGCTCTATCCTTTTAACATATTAAGACTTTGGAGTCAAGGCACTGGAGTAGAAAGGGCAATACCATCTACTTTTCACCAGACTATTATAAAGTTTTTTGAGATGCGTGCGACGATCAGAAACAAATATATCATTTGGAGTGGTCTAACCCCGTAAGAGAGCACAATGACTAAAGCTTCATCCCCATATGTAATTAAAGTGCAAGTAATTCTAAAGTGGGGCATTTGAGCATCATGTTGGTCAGAGTTCAAACAAGCTGTGGCGTTCGTATTATGTGCATCATTATAGCAATTGCAGTCTTCTAGCAAGGACTGCATTCATGCAGCAGCCCTATAAAATTAAAATGCATTAAAGCAGCCCTAAAAAGACCGAATTATTACCTTCATTTAGGGTAATGACTATAGATAGCAGTGTATAGGGTCACATGGCTGGCCAGGGCTTACCATGACCCAAACCTATCCTTTTCTAGCAGGGTGATAGACAGCAACTATGACTGTCTTATAAAATATTCATAACTACTCCCAATTTTTGGCTTGGAATGGTTTTTATTGTCTGCCACAATATATACAAAGTGATTGTAGACAAATATCAGTATCAAATTCAATACATTTTCAGACTATACCAAAATAAGTGTTTTAGCGTTCGTCAAATACAAGGTATTAAGTCACCATGAGGTGTTAATGTAAGTATATATGACAATCAGCTGTCTCCTACAGCTGGTCCTATTAATACAGGGTCATCAGTAATGACAAGGTGTTTATCACCGATCAGTCAAATTATGGGTACAAAATTTTAGCAAAGCAAAACATATCAATGCATGTCAGTTAAATCATAACAATGAGATTGAAAAATAAATAAAAGAATGACAGCTAAAAAATATGAATACAAATTGAAAACATCCGTTCAATCATATCATGAAGAATGAGAATGAAAGAATACAACAAGTGGGAGATGACCAAGAAGTTGATTAACAAGCATCATCTACTTTTAAACAACACACACGGGTTTTCAACATGACAAACAGAGCACCAGGAAATACCGGAGAGTATCTATTCAACTAAGTATAGTTTCTACAACTGTTTTTGAGTGAGGGAGCAATCTTAGGTAGGAGGTCTCAATAGGTTAATACAACTAGATTACTAGTTTCTACATATTCAGCATTCAGGGGTCATTGAAGATGCATGTAATAACACAGAGATCCAAGAACTCTAGGGGAAGGGTCAATCTTCGAGGTCAACTTGTGCCTATTCTTAACACAATTAGTCTCGCCAGTGGGTCACATTAGAGGAATATGCACACATATGGGTCAGGAAATGGGCGCTTGTGATTGGTGGTTTTCATCAATAAATAATGCCTATCCCTCAAATATAATTAGCTCATGATCCAAAGTGACAATACAGGATAACATATTATTTTAGCAATAGGGCGGTTACATCTATCAATGTCGCCTGCCTATATTACTAATCCAGCGGTTACATCCATCAATGTCGCCTGCGGGTTTATAATTTACACATCTACAACCACCAAGGAATCATCCAGCATCTCCTCCTTAGAGGGATTCTGACATCTGATGTTTAGATCTGGGCATCTACGGATTCTCTGTTTAAATTTCAACTTACTATCACTATTTTGGAACCAGTCACCCATTCGATCCCATAAGACACACCCTCTATAGAGCGGAGATTTGGTATATAGAGCTGAGTTGTGTCGTTGAGTAGTAAACCTAATTTTATTTATACTCCTGGTAACACGCTCTCTTGGTTTGTTGTCAACCCATTTAGGATCATGTGAATACTTATACATCATCGTTAGGAGGAGTTCCTGACGTCTTCGTTCCAGCATTGGTACACCAGATTTTTGATGCATCTCATTGATTTTAGTTCGGAGTCCACCACGTTTTCTGAAGCAAATGCCCAGGCCTCGATTTTGAAGACGTTGGAGCTTC
Source organism: Harmothoe impar (assembly GCA_947462335.1). NCBI lineage: Eukaryota > Metazoa > Annelida > Polychaeta > Phyllodocida > Polynoidae > Harmothoe > Harmothoe impar. The sequence continues at coordinate 6,390,583 of OX381721.1, read as the reverse complement.
AATAGGTTATCCTTAGTAGTTCCTTCATAAGCAAATGATGCATAATCAAACAGTGACAATATCATGGTTTTGTACAATAAAATAGCGACATTATGTGTCATATTGTCTCGTAGTTTGGAAAACCTAGATAGCATGTTATTAACTTTTTGATTTACATCCTTGTAGGCTGTCTCAAACGTCAAGCCCCTATCAATGCTTAATCCTAAATACTTGTAACATTCCACAATTCCTAGTTCCTGACCTCCCATGTAGAATTTAAACCCACTGGTCCTATTGACCTTATGACTAGAAACAATCCAGCAGACCTTAGTCTTATTCACATTAACAGTTAACCTTTTTTGTTGACACCAGTGCTGTACACTATCTATATCTTGTTGAAGACGTTTGGCAAGAGTACATGGTTTGTTGCTTGATGTGTAGAATACAAGGTCGTCCGCATACATAATAGATTTGCAGTTTTTTATGCTCATAGCAATATCGTTAACATATATAATGAATAATAGCGGGCCAAGTACAGAACCCTGCGGAACTCCAAAAGGTACTTTTTCCTCTTTGGAGGAGTACTCACCTATTTTAGTGTACTGGGATCTATTTTCTAAATAGCTCTTCAGCCACTTCTCCACACTTAGATCAAGACCTAATGACCTGATTGCACCAAGAAGATAATCGTGGTCTACACTGTCAAAGGCCTTTTTTAGGTCCACATAGCAAGCTGCAGTTATGTGTCCCCTCTCCCTGCTATCATACAGGTCGTTGAGATACTGGAAAATTGCATCTCCCGTACCCCCACCCTGCCTTTAGCCAAACTGTTAATCACCTAGTAAGCCAATAGTGTCTAGCCTGTCCACAATATGCATGTGCACAATTTTTTCACAAATTTTAGAAGGTACAGGCAAGAGTGAAATAGGCCTCCAATTACTAATCAGCTTCAGATTGCCTGTTTTAGGGATTGGATTCACTCTGGTTTTCTTCCACGAACTTGGAAATTCACCAAGGTCAAAACTTTTTTGGTACAACCAGGTCATCTGTGGGACTAGGTTTTGCAAAGCTAATTTTATTACATCACCACGTAAATGTTCAACGCCAGATGTTTTGTTAACATTGATATCATCAAACAAGCATTGGACCATACCAGGGGCTACCCTTATAGGGCAGCTTCTATCTTCTAAAACATCATCAAATGTGTTTGTCAGTACAACCTTTGCATGACCTTTGCTGGTCAGATCATCTGACAGTACTTCTCCAATATTAGCAAAATATTTATTCAAATATTCCACAGATTCCTGACTAGATTTCATTCTATCATCATCACTTATCAAGACCGGTGGTTCTACTGGCCCAGAGGGATTCATGAACGTGTTAACATTCCTTCAGAAAGCTTTTGGGTCATTCTTGGAGTTTTCAAGTGCCTCCTTAATTTGAGCACATTTGGCATAACGGACACTGATATTTATTCTCCTTCGAAGGATCTTTGCAGTGTCAAGAAAATCTCTATTACCCGTGCTATAGAACAGACTAACATTTTCTTCGCGTTCGTGTATCAGACTTAAGATATCTGACGTCATCCAGGAATTGCCCCAGTCTTTAATAGTTTAGATGACTTTCGGACAGACACCATCCAGGTAGTCCATAATATGAGATTCTATCCAGTTCCATGCATCAGTTGGATCTTCAATAAACATTTCCTTGTCAAACTTCCTATAGGAACGTGATATAATTTGTCTGACTTCGTAGACTACTTTTTGTTTGATTTTCGTGGCATACACTGGTAGATGATCACTTACCAGGAGATTTAGAGTCCCTGCTTCAATATCTCGTCTATAGTTAGTGACAATGTTATCAATACAAGATGATCTTAATTTATACGGTCGCGTGCATTCCTCTATCAATTTAATAAAGCCATAACATTTACACAAGTCTGATAGTTTTATACTTGAACCTGCTCTTTCTGACATGGTGTTTATATTAAAGTCCCCTAAAAGCCACAACTCCCTGTTGTTAGTCCATGCCTCTTTCATTATAGTCTCTACATGATCCAAGAATACCTTAGATTTACCAGAAGGAGGCCGGTACAATGATACAACACGAAAGTCTCTACAATTAGGTAGTGTTATGTCCAGAACCAGACTTTCAATATTCTTATTACATCTACACAGGTTATTTACCATATGTAAGTCAGCAGCTAGGGAGCGCCTAACATAGATAGCAACACCACCTCCCTTCTTCTTGCTCCCGTCTGGTCTAAACATTTGCATACCTGGCCATATCAACAAATCATCATCGTATTCATCGTGAAACCATGTCTCACTAAAGGTAGCTATATCTACGCCCTCCAATACCTCAAACAATTCCTCTCTCTTCTTAAACATGCTCCTGGTGTTTAGATGCAATAATTTCAAGCCCGCTTCATCCACAAAATTCTCCACACTTGTCATAGGCATGTAGATGTAGATGTAGATGCCAATAAGTACAATAACATAAAATAAAAATGAATAAAAGAAAGAAAAAAAAACAAAAAAAAACCTCAATAAATTAAGGGAGACCCAGAAGCTGTACTGGGTCCCGGAAGAAAAATATGTCCCCCTGTCGGCCTGTCCAACTTAATGAGCCGACAGAGGAACGAGGTGCAACCTGGTAAGCGAGTAGCGAGGCCATGCTCCCACATTAACTCAGAATGTGACATAAATCAACATTCTTTGTTCAAAAGAAAAACAGGATATTATAATCGTCAGCATCAGTAAAATGCATTGAAAACAGTTAGACAGGACAATATATGATTGGCACCTAGCTGGTTGGAAGTATACCTATGGCTAAAGGACGAAATCCGAGATGTTCAGGACAAGACAAGTAGGACTGAGGGCAATTACCCTTATTGAATTCAAGTCAGTAATCAGTAGTTCTATTCATTAAATAACATTATCCAGCTAAACATATATTCAGGAGCAATGTTTTCTACCAAACTATCCTCATTCATATATCTATCAAACTATCAAATTACCCAGCCACAAAAGATGTAAGTTTCCAAAGGATTTTAGTTTTAACAGCAGCACTCAACAGGGAGCCACATACATTTGTTAGGTGTGTAGATTTGGCAATAATTGGGGTGAGGCGCAGTGTTAGGGTGTGGCTAGTCTGAGGCTGACAAATTGTCTTATAATCATATCTGAGAGGGCTTGAGCAAGGGCATCACATTCCTTATCAATTCGTGGTATAGAGTCAATTCGCGTTCCGTAAAGACAGCCACTTTTGTACAGAGGGGTATTTCTTAAGTTCCATAATAATCCCCTTCCAATAGCTACTCTTTACCTTGCCCCCTCCCCTTCCACACGGATTCCCTCTTCCCTAGCCCCTGCCTCACCAACCCCCCCTCTGGTCCTCCCCCACTGCCCCCTAACCTCCTTGTGGCTAGAGGGGCCGGATTTCCGGTTTGGGGGAGGGCTGCCTGCTCATCTTCCTGTCCAGCAGACGCCATTCGTTTTTACCTCCATAAACGAAGAGCTCTAAGCTGACATTGCCATCACCTTGGCCTTGATAAGTTGCTTGGGGTGGGAGTATGGGTAGAGACTTAGTCTGATATGACGGTTCCTTCTGTGACAACGGCCAGGCAACATTTCCTTTAGACCTTACTAGATACACTGCACAGAGAAAAGAAACAGCGTCACAAGGGAGTCCAGGTAGCCTCTAGAATGACTCCCCTGTTTAGGGGAGTCCAGGTTGCCTAAGGGAGCCTAGGTGACTTGCTGACTAACCTAAGGGAGTTACCTGAGGGAGTCATATAGCTCTCTCGGTCATATGACTCCTAAGCTCCCTCAGGCAACCTGGACTTCTCTAAAGAGGGGAGTCATTCTGGAGGCAACCTGGACATACTTTTGACACAGTTTCTTCTCTCAGTGTTGGGCACACCCCATCATTTATCTAAACCTCTGGGAGGAGGTCAGGTGTTTCTATTTACAGAAGCAGGGTAGTCAACTCAAAGAGTTCCCCCTTTGCTTTGAGCATCTTATTCTGGTGAAAGTGCATGCATTTGGATGCATTAAAATGCCATAATCTCATGGATTCGCATAATAAATACTGGGATGCAGAACACAACAGTTTGCATTAAACTGGAGATATACCGACATTTAGCAAAGTCCCCCTCTGCTTTGTGTCAACATTGCTGCAGTCCTTAAAGCACATGGCCTGCATACCTACGACACTGTGGGGAGCAAGGAAAGGACAGAGGTCTGTAAACAGGTAGCACAGGTAGTCAGTGTAGCTGCCAGAGTGGCCCACACTGCCCTAAGTTATGGCAGGACTAGGCCTGGAGACACAGGTAAGATGGTGTGTGTGGTGTAGGTTAAGACCCAGGGTGTGGGCTAGTCTGGCAAGAAGGGGCCGTCAATAACACTATATGGCTCCCCTTGACCTCTCTGTACACAAGAGGCCATCTTTAGTCATGTCTAATGACTCATACAGGCCAGGGCATCATGGTTTGAAAGCCTGACACCTTTTTTTCTTTTTAAAATTGGTCATCTCAGAGAAAAAGTTGCAAAACTGTGTTTGTGTGAGAATGAAGGTATTGTGAGCGGCAAAGTAGGTTGAGAGTGTGGTTATCACTGACCTTTAAGATATGGGTGATAATTGAGAGTACAATTGAGAGTACAAAAGCAAAGGTCAAGGAGTTTAAGGCAGAGAGTGGGTTATTTGCAGCAGGTTGAGTGGAATATTGCCACAGAAACAAATGCAAATAAACCACCATTTTGATTATGTCAGATGACCTTAAATACAACGATGGTCAATTCAATGCGCAGCAAAATCGGGGGGGGGGGGCTTAGTTTAAGTAGTGGCGCTGCTGGACTTCATGAAAAAGATAAACCCTTTTAGTCTCTTAGTCTCCCTAGCCATCTGTTAATGGGCTCTTGACAAACAGGATATCCGGTGTGAAGTGGACCAGGTACTCACACTATTCCACTCGTGTCCAGTGTCAGGATGACCACCAGGAAAACCTACTTTTGTTTTCCTAGTAGTTACCTTTTAGATGACCAAGTTTCAGTTAAACTTAATGAAGATTTATACACAGTTTACCATCCCCTTTCCAAATGATGAGATCGATTAAATGAAGTCAATGCATATAACTTGTAATTGATACATTGAGACTTGAATAACCTATATTATCTGTTGTATGACAATAGACTGGACGTAATAGAATAAAGGAGGATTCCTTTTGGGCATTTCTAATGTGGAGATGGACATTCACTCTTACTTTACCTTACCATGTAACTATGTAGACTGATGCATATCTGAACACCATGGTTATAAACTTCATTGACATAGGCCTTCAGGAGAAATCAGGAGGGAGTGGTTGATATTTGTTGGGGCTTATTTTCTTACTGAAAAAGGCTCACCATCTCGGCTACATCTATGGCTAAAACTGTCCTTACATTCAGTAAAAACGGATACTTCTTGTAGGCCAAATTATCACATATTCTCTGTGCATTATCCTGAATGCCTGCACTTCTCGCAATAAGTCCTTTACCTGCCGCCCTGTGCCCATGGACACCAGTCCAACCTGAGGCAACCATGTCACCTTATATTCCTCTCTGAGGAGTTAAAGTCTGCAGCAGAGCCATCAAAGATTAAAGATCAAAGATTTTTATTCAAGCAGTAATCATGGTTTGCACTGCGATATTCAAAGGTTGAAACAAACACAACTGTACTTTTATTTATATGTGTGACCCCATACACTGTATATAGACAACATATACGGTAAATTCCCGCGTACTACCCGCATCTCGCGTATAATCCGCACCCCCAACTCAGGAGAATCCTATAACCCGTTTTTGAATTTGAAAATTTCAATTTTAGTACTGTTCTATAGTAATAAAAACCCTCGTATGACCCGCACCCTATATAGGCATGTTTGGTATCAAATGAAAGCTGCGTTTGGTTTGCATACAACCCGCGGGTAGTACGCGGGAATTTACGGTAGGTATACAATTATTGAATTAAGTCCCCGGTACAAGGGCGACTGTAGCAGAGTTATCTCCTTGAATTTGAATATAATGTTGAAATGGAGCACATAGGTATCAATGAGTGGTTGCCCAGCCATTGTACCCTGGTACAGTTTTAGTTCAAGGAGTGAATGAATGAATGTAAGTAGGATTGGACGTGGAAGCGGCATCACACTTAAGGCACAGTCATTAGACATAAACAGACAGCTGGAAGTACAAACCCTGGCACCATCACTGCTGTAGGCAAACGATGGCTGTTAACTCACAGAGAGTACCACAGTTCATGGTGCCACTTCTCATTACAGAATAATTTAAAGGTAATTAGGCTTGTTACCTGAGGGAGGCTTGGGCACCTTTTTGTTCATTAGGGAGTGATAATTTTTTAACAACAGGGGGGATGGTGGATTTGGGGGGGACCAAAAAAATTTGGACCCCTTGAAGGGGGGGACCAAAAATATTTGGACGCCTCTTGAGGGGGGTAACGAAAAAATTACACCCCATTTTAGTGGAAAAGCCAGCGCATTACTATAGCTCAAAGGGTTCTGCCGAGCTCAATTTCAACCTGCTGGAGGGGGGGGACCAAAAAGATTCGACCCCTCTCGCGGGGGGGGGGGACCAGAAAGATTTCGACCTGCTCGCACGGAAATACACCGACCCCCCCCCCCCTGTTGTTAAAAAATGACCACTCCCTTACCTTGTTGAACTTGGGTGGCCCCTGTCAAACAGGCCTACAGAAAGTGTGGATGGGGGAACAAGAGAATTTCAGACAGGAAGCCATCCTACAACACCCACATTAAAGGTATTTTTAGCATATTGAAAATGTAAACAAAAAGGGGCTATGTTTGAGTAAAAAGAAGAGGTGCTAGTGAAACAAGGTAGGCCCAGACCTTAAGATATAGGCATCTGGGAGACAACCCAACAAAGGGGACTAGGTATGTAAAATAAGATGTGTAAACAGTACACGAGTACTGTACCCGATCTATAACCGCCAAGCTTTTTTTCTCGTTCCAAGAAAAGAAGATAAATCATGTTGTCTGTGGGATAAACAACTAGTTTTACGAAAAATTAAGAAAAACAGATGTTCTTAAAACTAATCGTTTGTCCACAATGTGAGTTTATTTATTTTGTTTTCTTGAAATGAAACATTCATTTTTGGCTGTGAGACTATTGTCCCATCCCTCCTTTATATTCTAAGCACTCGACTGCCACCCCCTATGAACAAACAGCACCCTGTATTTATCAATAAGATACAAGCTCTGAAGACCCCTGAAACAGCACTTACTGGAGTCCCGGTGGTTACATTGTACAACATGGTGGACAGGTCGAGGACAAACCCACTATTTTGGTATGCCCTAAGTGAGCTGTACATGTACTCACCATCTAGGACGTACTAGTATGATGGCATGCCCACTAGCATCAGTGTATCTAAGCATTTACATAATAATTAATCAAAAGTGCTAATGTACTTTATATCATGCTTGGTACCATTGGAAACAGAATTTCTCAATCCACACACTAGCCGATTTAAAAAGTACAATCATTTATATTTACTAAGATACCATGCATTGAACAAGACATATTCATAAAATTGTCTGATTGGGCCCAAGCAAAATGCATTTCTGAATTTTCTGTTATATTTGCTGATAAAAAATATATACAGTGAAGTAGCCTAGAAACTGATCTATCTCTCTACATTTTGGTTTTATCTCCTACTTGAATGGTAAGGATATAAAAAGGGGAACTCATGAGAAAATGTTGGATATTCTCCACCAATCCATGCCCCCAGTGTTGGTGTAGATAAGACCCATTGTTCTGTGATTACTGATAAGGCACTGAGGGGGCTGCACACCTTGCCATGGACTTATTGTCATGGTCTAAAGATCACACCATATGTACCATTTAAATGGTACGCACCAGAACCATGCGCTGTACCAGAATACTGGTATGGTGTAATACACAGGACTGTACCACAATAGTGATACGTACCAACAAGCCCTTCCTGTCCCCTACCTGGTGGATGCTTCATTGCATTTCCTGTAACATCCACATCTCCTCACAACAATATCCCCTGGGGTTATTATCCTTCAGACAACAACAACAGCAGCCACCTGCTAACCCAATGGTAACTTGCCCTGGTCTGTTACACAATATATTACCTTCTCTTATCATCTTTTCACAACAACTCCTTTTGCGAGGTGTCAGAATCTCCCTGTGGGGAGCTTAGCGGCTATCAGTGTCCAAAGGGATGCCCCTTGGGGGCACTTTAGTCGATGGTTTACGATTAGCCCCTTCACCCTTCCCGCAGGCTGATTTGTGAAGCCGCCTCGAGACCACACGTCTGGAGTCTCTCCACGCCAATGGGAAACGTCAAGGCTAATGGGATAGAGGAAAATAGATGGTATGATATTTTGAGTCGCTTCTTTGTGATGGCAAGAAAGCCAAATGTGATATTCATGAAATTCTAAAACAACTTAGATGACTTCTTCGTGTCATCAAGGTAATATATTTCATTGGCTACCATATGGTAAGGTATGGTTAACTCACACCTGATTGGTAGTGGTCATTTCCACACCCTGCATAGACCATTTAAAGCAATTATGTGCCATACCCATTGCTATCAATATGCACTGTCATATGCTTACTCTGCAGGAGTATTTCAGCCATGTAGGATTAGCTTCATTAGCTTATGATCATGATGGCTAAGAAACTCCAGATGAAACCTAAAATAATGTTCATTTACAAAAGTCGGGATGTCATCGATACCCCCAGAATCGATACAGCAACATTTTGAGAATTCTGATTATCCCATCGACAAAAGCCTCATATCGATAAACTATTCATATCACTGATAAACCCATGATCTACCTATTTGAAACTGCAATAGTTTTGTTAATATTCCATCTAGAGCATGCTTTTCACTCAGTTTGAAAATGATGAGCTTTGTAGGCTTATAATATTGAGGAAAAAAGATGTCAGATTGTCCTCAAGTGCTACCAAGTGTTCCTCTTTATAGACTCATGTATAAGGAAATAAATAAATAGAAGAAAGTACCATTTTTTCAAGCAGATATATGCTGTGTTTGCAATATCACAATTGATCGATATATTCGAAAAATAGAGACCAAAATAGTGATAATCGAAATCAAAATAAATTGGATACCAATGACATCCCTAAAGTACAAATTGCTAAGATTTTGACATTATGCGCTTGTACCATATGTGACTGACGGGAGTGTATTGGTGTAATAGGGTTTCTACCCAAGGTATACAAGTGTTTATAGAGGAGGTCGTGGGCAATCTGAGCCTAGATCTTCATCCGGCATCCTTCATCCTGAGGTAACTTGGTGCCCTTCCCCACACTGATATTCCTAGGCTCCCTATACGCCCAACCTCTCAGTCACTAGTGCCTAACCTAGTTAGTCATTTTTTGGCTCCCTATACAACCAATCTAGGTAAGTTAGTATTGTCAAGTTCATCAGTACTGCCCAAACCCACCTTAGTCTTTTAATGCCCAGGGGGAGCCACGGAGTGGTCATCATAGAATCTTACAGGTGGCACTAACTAGTGGTATACAAATACAACACCCCAATGATGAACCTAGGTTAGCCACTATTGACTGACCCCTTAGTCATTTTTGAATATAACTTTGCCATTATGACCAACACACATGTGACGAACCTAGGACAGTCTGTAATGACTAACCCTTTTAACTTACGGATTTTCAGTGCAGTTAGCCTTTGTCCTTATCAGATGGGACCCGTCCCATCCCAGTTAGATTGGTGTACATGGTGGTCCCATGGAGTAAGGGTAGCAGCACAGCTTTTAACAAGACCTCAGCTTGGAAAGTGAGTAGGCTATAGGTTACCATGGGAATGTGTGCAACTAAATATCCACTCTGATCTCTGCATGACTCTACAAAGAGGTAATATACACAACATACCCTAGATGGCACCACCTCTATGTAGAGTCCTGGGGCCCGCATAGATCAGAGTTGCACACTTTCCCATGGTACCCTATAGCCTACTCACTCCCCAAGCTGAGGTCTAGTTAAAACCTGTGGGTGGCATGATAGCAGGTTATTTACCTAAGTCAGGGGACAATTTTGAAAGATAGAGACGTCCTTTATGAGCCATTCCCTAATCCCTCTGGAAGGATAAGGACTCAAGGATTTACCCTTACGAGGTAGCAATATTCCCTAAAATCCAAATTAATCAATGCAATACCAGCATATAAATTAAAAGTGCTGAATTAAAGCATCGCAGTACAACTTCATGTTAGTATCAAGCTGTAATACTCGGCATGATGAATGAATGCAGCAAGATACATACCTGGGCTACATCTATTTTTCTCTTAAAAGGCATACAAAATCAAAATGTCACCTATGGTCAAATCTACCATAATGGTGTATAGGCACGCAAATAGCTATAGCATCCTGGTGTAATCCATGCACCTTTTTATTCTCATTTCCCAGTGATTTCCATCTATAGATTTTTCTTTTTTTAAGGCGATAAAAAGATCTAAATGGGAAATCTTAGCCTTCTCAATGCTGGTATGTTACTGTAGATCGGTATGCTGTGCATGTAATCACATGCAATAATCTTCATAACAGTTCTATGCTGCACTGAAATGGTCAGAGGGCCATCTGGAGGTAGCCCTACTGTTAGGGGCATAGGCATAGGCATTATTATTGCATCAAAAAATGATCTGTTCATATTCTACTTCATCAGATTTAACAGCGGTAGCCATAAAGGCATCTATTGTTTTGGCCCTGGTGATTGATCCCAGTGATAGAAAAAATTGGCTAAAGGCGACATCAAAAGCCTCTCAATACAGATGTATCTTGATGTCTCCTAGACTGCATATCCTAAACCACATACACTATATACCAATTGTCATACACCAACAGATAAAGTCATCAACTCAAATCGAATCACCCTGCCACTACCTACCTCCACTCTTCCTGAGCTGGTGGTTTCCCAAACAAGTTATCCTTCAAAGGATTTGCTCTTCCAGTGTTATACGAAACTCTCTCACTCTTTCTGACATTCTACTGTGACCATTGTAGAATCTAGGATCCAATTTCACGCCTCTGTCACTGAAATCCGATGACCTCCTCTCGACCCGGCTAACCAACCACGATGCTGTGGACACCTTCACATGTGGTCCAACACTTTATGATTCAATCCTTTTTATCTGGTATGGCCAGACACCCTCATGCTGTGTGCTTTAACACTCTATGGGTAGTTGGTCCTTTGTCCTCACAATACAGGAATGTAGCCTGCTATCAAACCGCCCCTACCATCTACACAGGTGGAGTACTAGTATACACTCCAAAAGTAAACTTGTCTCCAGACTCTTCCAAGTGACGGTCATAAAATAAACGAGTCAAAAACTGGTCTAAGTGACAAGGAAGTGGGTCTTCTAGCTGGAGATGACAGACCAGCTCGGCATGTGCCAGCCCAAAACCTGACATGTGCCAGCTCAAGATTCTATTTGTGGGATGGTAACCTGATAGGTAAAAAAACTTTCGACTCATTTATTTTATGATAGTCACTTTGACGAGTCTGGAGACAAGTTTACTTTTTCAGTGTAGCAGAACAGGAAGGCCTGCATAAACAGGCAGCCTGTGCATTCACGCCACCCTTATACACTCTCCCAGCACAGCAGGCTGGTTTACCAGTAACAGGCGGGCATCATGCTTTTACACCTTCTCCGAGCGGATACTCTGCTATGTATGTGTGTCACAATAAATAAAATACTAACTTAAACTCATAGAAATAGAAAAATGCAATGGACCAAGCACATAATGCACCTATAAATTGGTAGGTGATATATTCCTCTATACACTGAATAACTGTATACATTTAGCAAATATCATATAAAAATCACAAATATGATTATATGAAAGCTAGAGTAAAACCATAGTCCTGCAACAGAACAGGCCTCAATACCAGGCTGGGGGACCTCTAAAGTCAGCCTGGGTGATATAACAATGGCGGCGATGTAAACAAAGCAGACGATGATGTGAACGATGTAAATTAACGATATAAACAACTAAATTGGCGATGTAAACAACAACTAAAAGGTAGGGGGGCTAAAAAATTGTCTTTTGGTCGTGTAATATGACTTGTATTGCATGATAAGGTCACGTATGGGCCGTACCAGCTCGAGGTGCATCTGCCTTTATAAGATGCAATACTAGCTATGTACTAATGGTGCACTGATGTTCTGCCTTAGCAGTGATTACATGTTACTTTTACTACACATACTAGATGCACATCTTGGCACTTTGCCATATCATGAACAGTCACCTTCCAAGCGGACCAGCACCAAACCAACCAGTAGTTTGGCAGTTAACATATAAAGCACCTCATTTAGCAAACTGACTGAGAGGTTATCAGCCGTCATCACGATGCGGCAATGATAAGGTAGTTATTATGCATAGCACTGCACAGGGGCTTTAACCCTCCCCATTCTGCAATAAGAAGTGGCACCTGATAGATGCAGTAATCTCTGTAAGTACAATGCCATTAGGGGTCTACTATGACAAATGGAGGCATTCTGTAATCTGCATTAATGTTAAAATGCTACATATGCAGAGTCTTTGGGAAAACTTTTTTATCCCACAGGACATTCGGTCCTGCAAATTTTCAATGTTGCAGGACCGGCTACATTTTTGAAGGACCGGATATCCACTAATTTATGTACTTTAAGAATAAACTATTGTTGTCCCTTGAAAATACATTTTATTTGTAATCATCTATGGCCAAATCAGGATAAATACATAGATTTACAAAATTATTTCAGTTCAGAAAAGTCTGAGATGTGACTGTTTATTCGGTCCTGCTACCGGTGGGAATCTGCTGGACAGGTGTCATTTTAGGAGGACATTGCCACTGTCCTACATGTTTTCGCAAAGACTGTATGCATAGCACTGCACAGGGGCTATCAGTGGCTCCATTCTGTAGCAAGAAAGCTGCAGTACTCTCTGTAAGTGTGAAGCCATGTGAGTGTCTACAACTAGGTTTAGAGATATTCTGTAATGAGAGGGTTGAGGTACTTTTTGTATATGTATGGCTAGAGTGACAACCTCTCAGAGATGATTATTTGTGAATTTGTCTGCCTTAGAGTGCACCCTGACATCCTGCCCTTACCCCAATCATCGCCCAATCAACAACCTGACCAATGTATGTGGCTCTAAATTGGCAGCGGTTATGAATATTCCATTAGACAGTCATCGTGACTGTCTATCAAGCTGGTAGGAAAAGGGCACAGTGGGGTAATGATAAGCCCTAGCTGCTTGGATGACCTTATGCATAGCTATATATAGGCATTACTCTTTATCACTATGTAATGATGTATATATATATGAGTATATTGATGTAATCATGACTCAATTTCTGCGATTTTGTCAACTCAATTATCTCATTTGATATTCTAGGTATCTCCAACCTTTATGGTACCTTTGTAGATATTGATGGGTGCAATCCATTTAATTATAAAAAAAATGTCGTCTACAGAGTTGAGTAGTAAGCAAGATTCTTTAGGGGTGGAATCCTCCTATCAGCATATCCACCAAACATATCCTACACACACAAAACCTGCGTGGTTAGATGTCCCTTTCTGATAGGTTCAACTCTGCAGCAGAGGCATCACTTATTCAGTACAACCTGAACAGTTGACTCAAACATGGGATGTGAATATTTATAACATATATTGTATATATATACTCACAAAAAAAAGTAAAGGTGTCAACTGTGTCTCCCATGCAGCTCTGGTGAAATAGATAGTCAAACAGCTAATGACTCTGATATGAAGGGTTAACTTGAGATGACTCTGTACTATCAGTGCCGACCAAAGTTGACCCTGTGACTAGCTGTTTGAGCCACGTAGGAGACAGAGCTGACCCCTCTACTTTTCTGTGTGCTGTGGGAACTGCTACTACTGACATGGCTTATTGTTAGAGAATTCACAGTTCCCCATGTAATGAAGCTTGTTAGTTTAAGGCATCTCAGTCACCATGTTTTTTACTGATTTGTTTAACCTAGGTTCTCACCTTTCAGACCAGGCCACAAAGAGGGTATGGGGTATGTTAGCCATAGGAAATCTAAAAAATAAGACCAAAGAGTTGCACACAAAGACGCCGTTCTTGTACGGTACCCCTGCACCATCTTAAGATGGTCAAAAGGAGGATGACGTTGTTCAAACCCAAAGAGCTACCCATATTGTAATATAGGACCAGACAGAAAGACAAAGGGATCAGACAGGGGGTGACAACAAAGGTGATCTCGTTAGTATATTATACCTCTAGAGTGTCTCAAGGTGAAATATAGAAATGCACAAAACCACTGCTAGGTTTTATCCAATCTAGCTTTTTTCTAGTCAAGTTTCTTGGCCCCTAGGACCAACACAGAGCACTTAATGTGTATCTCAATAAGCCTCTGTGTCTATATGACTTTTTTTTAAATGTTCATGAACCTAATGCCATACCTGCCTGTGTATACAAGATGATATTATACTTTCCCAAATCATTATCCCTTGGCCTGTTATCCGTAAAATGATAGTAAATGAGTCTGAACACCAAGATCACATACACTAGCGTCGTTCCTGATTTCAACAACGCTCCGGGTGAGGAGGCTCCGCCTGGGGAATGTAGAGGGTATCAGTGTCCGCAGGATACCCTGTGGGAACGCTTTAGTTGATTGGTGTCGATAAGCCTGTCACCCTGCCCACAGGCTCATTTGTGAGGCCATCTTATCACAAAAAGGCGCTCCCAGTCAATAAGAAACATCAAAGCTAATGAAATAAAGGAAAATGGACTATTATTTTTTGAGGCAGGGCTGGTGATTGTCATGCAATGGCCATAGATGCCAACGGTAGGATATCCAAAACACCCTTCTAGAGTTGCAAGCCGCTTCATGGGAAATAAGTGACACACTGAAGTATAAACTGCATCAGTTGTTAAAGTAGCGTTTGGTCTAATTCCTTGGCCCCATTTTTACTGAATCTCCCACCTTAACTATACCTCTGGTACACAAGGATATATAAATGTAGGGTAGGTCATCGACACTCAAGATGCAGATTTACACCTGTCATCTTTCAACCTAAGGTAGCCTTCTCCAAGTTATCAGCCTTTGTCCTGATCAAATGGGACCCGTCTCATCCTAGCTAGATTGGTTTTGATGGTGGTCCTGATAGGGCAAGGTAGAATGGTGGCATAGCCAGGTTATCTACCTTAGTCCGGGGGAAATTGGAAAGTTACCAACGTCCTATTTTCGGACGTCCTGAGCCTTGCCAGTTATCCCTGCTGATGGACAAGGACTGAAAGATTAACCCTCTAAGGGCGGCATGATGCTTTCAGATCTTCAATTTTTATTTAGTGCCATAATGCAGCGATGCAGTGCCAGCCAGTACTTGCCCTCACTGCATACGTCTCTAAATGTTATAGTAGGGAAGATCAGCTAGTTGCCAGTTCTGCCTGTATGTATGATGTAATGAGAATGCTGTCTTTAAATGGTTAAAGGGTCATTGACCGTCAGGCCTACAGTGTAAGGAGAGGAAATTGTTAGTCAATCTAGAGTAATCTATCCATATTTTCTGTGTTTTTCGTTGTATTTCCCAGTGGCAGGTATGCACTGTATCTTACACCAGAGCATAATAATGAAAGAGATTTCAATGTTAGCAGCTGTTGCCTCTCAATGTATATGCCCATAAATGCTTCACTTATATCTATAGCATATCAAAAAATCTATTTACAGTACAGCTTTCAATAAATCTCATGGATTTTATTCCTAAATGTAATTCTATATGCTCTCCATTACTACCCGAAGGTGGTTTCTCAAAGTATTTCCTTCCGATCAATGGAAACCAGTCTGCTCATGTGCACATTCAATCGTACTGCATACTGTTGACGTGTTTAACTACGAAAATGACCGCAAATGTTTATCAAGCAGTTCTACTTGTCTGCGAAGGAGGGTATTTTGCTTTGGTATACAAAACAAAAAATCTATAGGTCTAATTGGCTTTCTGACATGTCTCTGCAAGCAGACACATTGTAGAATGTAGGATCCAATTCCATAGCTCTGTAGATGGAGCCTGTTAGTGCTGACCCCTCCCCAGACCTGGCGTCCCACCACTGTGTATCCAACCCCTCACTCTTGGACCACCACTGGTGTGATTCAATCCTTTTTATCTAGTTTGGTGGGAAAAGCTTCTGCTATGTGCATTTACCCTCTATGGGCAGCTGTCATTTCGGCATAATTAACAAATGCAATTCTGGCTTGGCCCAGTCTATACGAAAACCTTCGGGCCACCAGTCTATAGCCGACAAAAAGTCTGCCAGTCCGGCAGAAAAAAAGGCACTGGAAGCCTGAAAAGCTGGCTGTATTCCAAAGATTCCTGCATATATGCCATTTTTTACGGCCGGTGAATCGGACCATTATTAAGGTTTCTACAGCTTAAAACAGAAAGTATGAAAATTTTCTGTAATATTCTTCAATAAATTACATATTAAAATGGTTAATATAATTGTAACATGTAGGGGGAACCCTATTTATTATCATTCCCAGTATAAACATTTGCTTTATATTTCATTTTTAAATAGCAAGATTGTACTCCAATATCCAGGCCTGCAAAAATTGAGTCTGGCCTGCAAAGAAAAATATCTGCAAGACGGAATGTCCTGCATGGTGAAAAAGTTTTTGCATAGACTGAAATTGTCCAATTTGACAGCTGCATGATTGATCATATTGACCATACAACATTAATTGGACGGATGTCGCTAAAAGAGGACTTTTGTCGTCATGATGCACCAATGCAGCCCCAGTGAGTAACTCGCAGGTACTGCATTGGTGCATCATGCCGACCCCTCGGGAGTGTCTCAACTCCATAGAGTCGGCATGATGCTTGAATGTAGCACTTATGAGTTACTCGCCAGGGCTGCATTCATGTATCATGACGACCAAGGCATCTATTCGGATGTTATTCTGTCCTCAAAGGGTGGAAGGGTTAGGCTATTATTAATGTGATGTAGGTGGACTACAATTCTTGCATTAACTGAAATGATTCATCTCAAGGAAAGGAACTAGAAATATCTTGTTTGGTCTGGTTTACCACAAAGGGTTTCCAGATGAATGGGTAGGGGCAGCAGAGTGGAGGGGAGATAGGAGAAGGTGTAAACAGAAATCCAGTAAATCCCTGAAAAATGTTCGGTAAGTGCAAATTACATTGCCAAATTACATTAGCATGGTAAATGATTGGTTATTTGTCAGAACGACACTTATGCATAAGGCATACAAAACGCCATATGTCATTAATGCCCAACCAGTCCCTTTAGGGGTCCAAAATTGCCTTCATTAGGGGTGATGACTATAAAAGGTCACTTTGGTGGCCAGAGCTTATCATAAGCCCAACCTGCCCTTTATAAGATAGGTTGATGGACAGTCAGAAGGACAGTCTCATGGAATATTCATAGTGAGTCCGGATATAGAGACACCTACAATTGTTAGGTGTGTTGATCGGATGATAATTGGGCCAAAAAAGACTGGTGTGTTCCAGGTTACATAGTCTGAAAATGTAGGTGGGGTAGGTAGGATTTTTCTTTCTCTTAATTTTTAAAGAAGCCAAAATTTGACTTGCAAACTTTAGCACCCACATGCCGATAACAATGTCAAATTTGAAATAGCCAAAATAATACTTAAAATACTTGTTAACAAATTGGATAACAATTTCCAAGTCGGCCCTCTTTTGCTAGTTAGGGTAAAAAATTGACAGACTCCCAAACGTCGGCGCCGACTCACAGACAACAGTGTTGACTCACAGAATATCAAATTGAATCTGAAGTGGCTCAAAAAGTACTTGAAATATCCTTTTTTTTCTAAATTGGACAAAGTTTTTTTAGGTCGACCCTGTTTTGCTAGGTATGGTCAAGTAACATGAAATACCCTTGTTCGGCCTGGAGGCCTGGATAAAGCCACAATGTCAGGGTCATTCTGATTAGTCTGATTCTGAGAAGTTGTCTAATAATCATCTCTGAGAGGATTGAGTCTGTAGCAGAGGGGGTATGAATATTGAGTACTTTAACACTGCTTGTAACCAGGTGCTGGCAACTTCTTAAAATGACTATGCCAGCGACTTTTGAACCTGTAGTCATTTTTCACCCTGGCTTATGAAGCCATTGTGGAAAATTACCCTGCTCTTAAATCATAGTAAGTGCCTTTTTGTAATGGATATTTCAGATATTTGCCTTCACTTTTCAATTGTGAAATCATCATAAATGGAAGGAGAACTATAAGTATTAGCAATTTAGCATTTCAAAATATCTCCCAATGATTTTTCAAAGTAGTATACTAAATACTTGCACCATACATGGGAGAGAGTAGCTCTCTATTCTCAGAAGATTGCAAATGTGACTGGTGTGCCAAATTTGTGACAGAAAAAAAGCACTCCATCAGTAGAGCCACAATATAATCTAGTAAAATCCGGGAGAACTTTGGTACCAGAAGTATAGCAGCTGAGAAAACTGAATCTTAAATTATATTTGTATGTGTATTCTTTACTAACACACCAGAAAGGCCTAGAGGGGGGTGTATTCAATGGGATTACATAACAAGCAGAGGGGTAAGGCAGCCCCAAAAATGAACCTGCCTTTGGCATTCACACCTTGGGAGGTGGGAGGGGTAGGGGGTAATGTGGAGGCAGGCATGGAGATAAATGGCCCCGGCTTCATAAGTCTTTGCAGGGTCATTTCCTGGTCATTGCTTAGACATGGTAATACTTTGTATGTTAAATGAGGAGCTTTATATTATAGCCGCCACTAGCAATCAAATGGCTCTAGTCAGCTGAGGTTGTTTTTTTGCCATGACAAACCATCACCATCATAACGTATTCTTTGTCTAGACTAAATCCTATTTGCATAGTTTATTATAAATTTGTCTTGGGTGCCTACTAAGGATGGCACTGTCTCTCATCAAAGAACATTTCTCCTACTTCTTATGACTCAACTCAGCCCTTCCCCCACACCCCAAGTCCCTAGTCCTGCTTGAGCCCAGACTGACCCCCCTCTCATGCCCCTCTGTCTAGGACCCCTGACTTTCATGTGACTCTAGGGGCCGGATATCTGCTGCCTGATTGGCTACTTGTCCACCAGACGCTGCTAGTTTTTACCTCCATTAAAGGAGAGCTAACAGCAGACAATTCCTTCTGGCCATCACATTGGCCTTGGTAAGTGGCCTAGGGTGTGGGCATGACAACAGATAGCGCCACTTGACTCTGTGTGTGGAGTAGGGAATCTTTAACATTGCTTAGAATATATCATGCAGCTAGCATATAGCTTGATACAAGGATGCTATGAGGCTGGCATTTTTGCTACAGACTGTAACCTATAGAAAAGAGAATTTTCTTTTCTTAGAATGTAAGGGTGAAGAAACACAGAGAAATTTGTGACTTTTCATGTCATTCACTAAGTTACACAGTATCAAACCTTTACTGTAAGGCATATATTCTCAAACAGGACATGGGTTAGAGGTGTGATTTGTTTTAAAATAACAGGGGACAGGCACACAACTCCTACTGCAGGGTGTGCTAATGGTAGAGGGGTAAACTGATGCGGGTACTCTGTCTCCACTAGCCCTAGGAGTGCTGGACATATGGATTTAGAGCCCTATGACCATTTGTTCTCATGATGCATGAATACATCCATGGTATCAAAGTAAGTGTGTTCACGAATGAGTCATCTCCTTTTCACTTTGCCCCAGTTGCATGAAAAATGTGAAACGTCAGATTCCCTTAAGCAGTGTGTTGGTAGCCTTTTGTCAAACAGGCCTGGAGGTAAAGCTTTGTAGTTGTACAAATACGCATCTCCTAAAGTGACATCCGATTTTTTATATTTTAAATCCTGCTTAAATATGTTTCAAATATTAGTACAATATCATATTTGGAAGATAGGGCCCACTAAAATGTAATCTATGGGCAATAAAGGCCAAATTAGAGCTTCTGATGTATAATACTTTATAGTGTATTTTCAATGGGGGAAATGTGATTAAATAAAGGAGCTTGTACATCAGGTATGACCAAAGAGAACATTCATGTTCATTTTTAACAAAATTGATTTTTGAGCCCTAATCATCGGACCATGTCACTTTAAGTTGGATGTTAGAAAGATAACTAGGAAAGGGCAATAACGTTTTCCAGTGGGCAAGCAAGTCTCCAGGACCGAATACTACCATAAAGAATGATTAAGTTTATTGTCCTTTCAGCAGGGAGAGACCTATTCCCATGTATCTGTCATACATAGATACAAGTTGTATAGAATGGAGTGCACTTCTGTGCAGTGGAGATGAGATTCTGAGATGTTTGCTTTCCATTTCCTGACAACCCACTGCACTGCATCAAATATCCATTTTTGTTCATCAGGATTCCTCAATCCCATTAGCTTTGACTTTTTCTCATTGGCAGGGATGGACTGCAGGCTTCTGGCCTTAAGGCGGTTTCACAAACCAGCCTGCAGGAGGGGTGAAGGGGCTAATCTTAAGCCATCTGCTAAAGTGTCCCCCTGGGACAACATACTGGGAACTGATGGCCTCCAAGCTCCCCAGGGGGCAACTCCAACGACTTATCAGGGTCCTTTGGTGAAGAGGATGATAAAGTAAGGGTGTACTTGTAGCACAGTTGTGTATGTAACCTCTGTGTTGAGAGGAACTTGTAGGGTAGAAGGATCATGACCCAATGGCATAATGATGAGGAAAACATTGTGCCATTGGCTGCTTTGCAGAGCTGCTTTAAGCATCTATCAATTTTACATGACTTGGTTTTGGCTCACTCCCATCTAATGGTGCTGTACTTAGTCAGGTGACATACGTGGTCAGGTGACATACATGGTCAGGTGACGTATATGGTCAGGTGAGGTACATGGTCAGGTGACATACGTGGTCAGGTGACATACGTGGTCAGGTGGCGTACATGGTAAGGTGATGTACATGGACAGGTGACTTTCATGGTCACTTACCTGACCATGTACGACAACTGACGATGTACTTCACCATTTCAAGCTGCATTGATTTGGTGAGAGTCTTTTACCTGTGCTGCCGTCTGTGTGTGTGTACTCACCTGTAAGACGGAAACGATTAAGGCTCACTCTCACCAGATCGATGCAACTATTATTTGGACGTACATGATCGGCGGACGTACATGATCAGCGGACGTACATGATCGGTGACGTACATGATCGGTGACGTACATGATCGGTGACGTACATGATCGGGAGTCATTGACTGCCCTACCCTTTCTGACCATGTTAAAACACAAATAAACCTTACCAAGATGTACATATGATGTGTATCTTGACATGTAAGATTTTAGGCATGTGTAAATGCGACTATAAGATAATTTTACATGATGTTTTAATACCGATCATGTACGTCATGTGACGTACATGATCAGTGACGTACATGACCGGTGATTTATTGACTGCCTTACCCTTTCTAATCATGATAAAACACAAATAAACCTTACCAAGATGTACATATCATGTGTGTCTTGACATGTAAGATTTTAGGCATGTGTAAATGCGACTATTAAAGAGAAATTTACATGACATTTCAATACCGATCATGTACGTCATGTGACAAACATGATCGGTGACGTACATGATCAGTGCCTTAAGTACCCTCTCTGACCATGTTTAAAACATAAATCGATCGTAGCAAGGTGTACATATGATGTATGTCTTGACATGTAAGATTTTAGACATGTGAAGCAGTGGGTAATGAGAAAATTTTACATTACATTATAAACCGATCATGTACGTCATGTGACGTACATGATCGGTTGTACATTGAGCCTCCCCCATTTGACCCCTATAAATATTTTGGGAGTTTTTTTTTTCTAATAAACTCTCCAAAGATACATACAGCCTGTAGGTATGGTTAGGAATGTTATATATCATGGTACAGGGGGTAATAGGTGCATTTTGTACTCTGCTGATCATGTACGTCCACCGATCATGTACGTCCACCGATCATGTACGTCCACCGATCATGTACGTCCACCGATCATGTACGTCCACTTTTTCAGTTGCACTGATTTGGTGAGAGTGAGTCTTAAGATCTTGTCAGAAAATAAGATACATAATATGTTAACTAAATATTTCCTTAGTTCTCTACTTGTTATTGTGTAGGATAATCGGAGATATAGTAGGCTTAATTGAATTGGAAAACCCGACAAAGGCATGGCACTGCTTATTAAGAACAGTCAGTCTATACAAAAAGTTTTTCACCGTGCAGGACATTTGGTCCTGCAGATTTGTAAATCTGCAGGCCAGGCTAGATGTTTGTAGGCCCGGATACCCTGGAGAAATGTTTGTATCTAGAAATGTAGTAATAAGCAAGAATTGATATATGTAGAGAGGAATAATGTAACATTTTGAATGTATACTATCGGCCGGTGCGGGTGTGGCTTATTGTTCTATAAGCACTGGCATGGCTTATTGTTAGAGGATGCACAGGGCTCCACGTAATAAAGCTTGTTAGGTGAAGGTGTCTCAGTCACTATGTTTTTTACTGATTTGTTTAACCTAGGTTCTCCCCTTTCAGACCGGGCTACAAAAAGAGGTCGGTGGGGTATGTCAGCCATAGGAAATCTAAAAAAAATACCAAAGAGTTGCACACAAAGAAGCCGTTCTTGTACAAAACCCCTAAACCATCTTAAGAAGGTAAAAAGGGTGGCTACTCTGTTTATACCAAAAGAGCTACTAGTTTTGTAATATAGGACCGGACAGAAAGACAAATGGATCAGACAGGGGGTGACAATAAAGGTGATTTTGTTAGTATATTATACCTCTAGAGTGTCTCAAGGTGAAATATAGAAATGCACAAAATCACTGCTAGGTTTTTATCCAATCTAGCTTTTTTCTTGTCAAATTTTTTAGCCCCTAGGACCAACACAGAGCACTTCATATGTATCACAAATAAGCCTCTGTGTCTATATGAGTTATATTTAAAGATTCATGAACCTAATGCCATACCAACACTGCTTGTGTATACAAGATGACATTGTACTTTCCCAAATCATTATCTCTAGGCCTGTTATCCGTAAAATTATAGTAAATGAGTCTGAACACCACGATCGCATACACTAGCGTCCTTCCTGATTTCACCAACGCTTCTGGTGAGGAGGCTCCTCCTGGGGAGCTTAGAGGGTATCAGTGTCCGCAGGATACCCCATGGGAGCGCTTTAGTCGATTATTGTCTATTAGCCTGTCACCCTTCCCACAGGCTCATTTGTGAGGCCGCCTTATCGCAAAAAGCCGCTCCCAGTCAATAAGAAACATCAAAGCTAATGAAATAAAGGAAAATGGACTGTTATATTTTAGGCAGGGCTGGTGATTGTCATGCAATGGCCATGAATGCCAATGGTAGAATATACAAAACACCCTTCTAGAGTTGCAAGCCACTTCATGGGAAATAAGTGACACACTGAAGTATAAACTGCTTTAGTTGTTAAAGTAGCTTTTGGTCTCATTCCTTGGCCCCATTTTCACTGAATCTCCCACCTTAACTATATCTCTGGTGCACAAGGATATATAAATGTAGGGTAAGTCATCGACAATCAAGATGCAGATTTACACCTGTCATCTTTCAACCTAAGGCAGCCTTCTCTAAGTTGCCAGCCTTTGTCCTGATCAGATGGGCCCCGTCTCATCCTAGCTAGATTGGTTTTGATGGTGGTCCTGATAGGGCAAGGTAGAATGGTGGCATAGCCAGGTTATCTACCTTAGTCCGGGGGAAATTGGAAAGTTACCAACGTCCTATTTTCGGACGTCCTGAGCCTTGCCCACAATCCCTGCTGATGGACAAGGACTGAAAGATTAACCCTCTAAGGGCGGCATGATGCTTTCAGATCTTCAATTTTTATTTAGTGCCATAATGCAGTGATGCAGTGCCAGCCAGTAACTTGCCCTCACTGCATTAGTCTCTAAATGTTATAGTAGGGAAGATCAGCTAGTTGCCAGTTCTGCCTGTATGTATGATGTTATGAGAATGCTGTCTGTAAATGGTTAAAGGGTTATCACCAGTCAGGCCTACAGTGTAAGGAAAGGAAATTGTCAACCTAGAGTAATCCATCCATATTTTCAGTGTATTTGGTTGTGTTTCCCAGTGGCAGGTATGCACTGTATTTTACTTCGGAGCAGAATGATGAAAGAGATTTCAATGTTAACAGCTGTTGCCTCTCAATGTGTGTGCCCAAAAATGCTTCACTTATATTTGCAGCATATCAAAAAATCTATTTACAGTACAGCGATCAATAAGGGAGTGGTAATTCTTTAACAACATGGGGGGGGGGGACATGTCTGGACACCTGGACACCTTGAAGGGGGGGACCAAAATAATTTGGACCCCTCTTGAGTGGGGACCAACTAAATTGCACCCCTTCTTACTGTAAAAGCCAGCGCATTACTATAGCTCAAATGGGTTGGCCGCGTTCAATTTAAACCTGCCTGAGGGTGGGACCAAAAAATGTTCGACCCCTCCCACGGGGGGGGGGGACCAACATTTTTTCGACATGCCCCACGCAAAAATCCACCGACCTCCCCCCTGTTGTTTAAAAATTACCACTCCCTAAATCTCATGGGCTTTATTCCTAAATCGTATTCAATATGCTCTCCGTTACTACCCGAAGGTGGTTTCTCAAAGTATTTGCTTCCAATCAATGGAAACCTGTCTGCTCATGTGCATATTTAATCATACTGCATACTGTTAACTTGTTTATCTCGAAAGATGACCGTAAATGTTTATCAAGCAGATCTACTTGTCTGCGAATGAGGGTATTTTGCTTTGGCATACAACACAAAAAAAACAATGGGTAGTAGTAGTAGTAGTAGTAATATTTTGACTCTGAGTAGCTACCTACCCCGCCCGAAGGACCTATTCCCGAACTAAAGCCGGCGATCTGGGGACAACGTTGGTTATCCCGTAGCTGTATCAGCATCCGTCCTCGTCTCCATGCAGCCGACCGGCCGTCCCACCAGGGGGCCAAGAAGGGGCGTTCAGGTTGCAGGGATTCACTCTCCTAACAATGGGTCTCATTGGCTTTCTGACATGTCTCTGCAAGCAGACACATTGTAGAATCTAGGATCCAATTTCACACCTCTGTAGGTGGAGCCTGTAAGTGCTGACCTCCCCCCAGACCTGGCGTCCCATCACTGTGCCTCCAACCCCTCACACTTGGACCACCACTGGTGTGATTCAATCCTTTTTATCTAGTTTGGTGGGAGAAGCTTCTGCTATTTGCATTTACCCTCTGTGGGCAGCTGTCATTTTGGCACAATTAACAAATGCAATTCTGGCTTGGCCCAGTCTATACGAAAACCTTCAGGCCACCCGTCTATAGCCGACAAAAAGTCTGCCGGTCCGGCAGAAAAAAAGGCCCAAATAGCTAGCTGTATGGCAAAGATTCGTGCCTATGTAAGCATATATGTCATTTTTTACGGCTTGTAAATCGGACCATTATTAAGGTTTCTACACCATAGAAGAAAGTATGAATATTTTTTTGTAATATTCTTTAATATTTTACATATTAAAATGGTTGATATAATTGTAACATGTAGGGGGAACCCTATTTATTATCATTCACAGTATAAACACGTTTTATATTTCATTTTTAGATAGCAAGATTGTACTCCAATATCCAGGCCTGCAAAAATTGAGTCGGGCCTGCAAAGAAAAATATCTGCAGGACCAAATGTCCTGCTTGGTAAAAAAACTTTTTGCATAGACTGAAATTGTCCATTATAACAGCTGCATGCATTGATCATATTGACCTTACAACATTAAGCGGACATATGTTGCTAAAAGATGACTTTTGTCGTCATGATGCACTGATGCAGCCCCAGCGAGTAACTCGCAGTTACTGCATTGGTGCATCATGCCGACCCCTCAGGAGTGTCTCAACCCCATAGGGTCGGCATGATGCTTGAATGTAGCACTTATGAGTTACTCGCCAGGGCTGCATTCATGTATCATGACGACCAAGGCATTTATTCAGATGTTATTCTGTCCTCAATGGGTGGAAGGGTTAGGCTATTATTAATGTGATGTAGGTGGACTACAATTTTTGCATTAACTGAAATGTTTCATCTCAAGGAAAGGAACTAGCAATGTCTTGTTTAGTCTGGTTTACCAAGAAGGGTTTCCAGATGAATGGGTAGGGGCAGTGAAGTGGAGGGGAGATAGGAGAAAGTGTAAACAGAAAGCCAGTAAATCCCTGAAAAATGTTCGGTAAGTGCAAATTACATTGCCAAATTACATTAGCATGGTAAATGATTGGTTATTTGTCAGAACGACACTCATGCATAAAGCTTACGTAACACCATATATCATTAATGCCCAACCAGTCCCTTAAGGGGTCCAAAATTGCCTTCATTAGGGGTGATGACTATAAAAGGTCACGTTGGTGGCCAGAGCTTATCATAAGCCCAACCTGCCCTTTATAAGCTAGGTTGTTGGACAGTCAGAAGGACAGTCTCATGGAATATTCATAGTGAGTCTGGATATCGAGACACCTACAATTGTTAGGTGTGTTGATCGGATGATAATTCGGCCAAAAAAGACTGGTGTGTTCCAGGTTACATCGTCTGAAAATGTAGGTAGGATTTTTCTTTCTCTTAATTTTTAAAGAAGCCAAAATTTGACTTGCAAACTTTAGCACCCACATGCCGATAACAATGTCAAATTTGAAATAGCCAAAATAATACTTAAAATACTTGTTGAAAAATTGGATAACAATTTCTAGGTCGGCCCTCTTTTGCTAGTAAGGGTAAAAAATTGACAGACTCCCAAACGTCGGCGCTGACTCACAGACAACAGTGTTGACTCACAGAATATCAAATTGAATCTGAAGTGGCTCAAAAAGTACTTGAAATATGCTTTTTTTTTCAAAATTGGACAACGTTTTTTTAGGTCGACCCTGTTTTGCTAGGTAGGGTCAAGTAACATGAAATACCTTTGTTCGGCCTGGAGGCCTGGATAAGGCCACAATGTCAGGGTCATTCTGATTAGTCTGATTCTGAGAAGTTGTCTAATAATCATCTCTGAGAGGATTCAGTCTCTAGCAGAGGGGGTATGCATATTGAGTACCGTAAAACCTCGCGTATAAGCCGCGGCTAGTACGCGAATCAGACTCAGCTTTCTTTTGATACCAAACATGCCTATATAGGGTGCGGCTTATACGAGAGTTTTTATGAGTATACTACAGTACCAAATTAACAATTTTCAGACCCCCTCTGCGGCTTATACAACCTGTCAAAGTTAGGGGTGCGGCTTATACGCGAGTTAGGCTTATACGCGAGGTTTTACGGTACTTTAAAGGGGCCGTTCTCCTGCCGTAGATCCAACAGCTTAGAGTAGAGCATGTCATTCATATGACCAAGTGACTTTTCAGATGTGTCTGTAAACAAGGCCCCAAGCCACCAAATGCCACTTAGTAGACTGCAGTCAGTCTTGAGTGTGCTGACAGCCCTCAAACATATCTGTACAAAAGTGTTTCTAATTTTATACACATTTACCCAAACATATTAAAGTTAGACACTTTCACTGAATCTCAGAATCTCAGCACTTTCTTCTGTCAGCAAGTGCAGGGATATGGCTGGTGGTGGTGGTTGAGCCTACAAAAGTGAAATATTGGTGGACAAGGCCAGTTTGGCTGGTCCACTGGAATATTTTGGACAGCACTATGTACTTACTATTGTTGACATTGTCTAAATTGTCATTGATGTCAACCAATACAATGGGTACTATATTTGACTAAGGAGAGCCTGTACATGGGCAAAAGCCTGTACAAGGAATAGGAGAATAATACCATTGGGCTAGTCAAACTACCCTCTCCCACGGTTTTTCATTGTTGTAGCTCACCCCTCACTGGCAACCATATCCCTACACATAGCTAGAAAAAAGCTTGCCATCAATATGTTTGGGTGAAAGTGTTTAAATTATATTCACATTTTTTACAGTGTATGGGTGAAGGGTGCAGTGAGCAGTGAGACCAGGTAATCATGCTGTCCTGGCCAGGTGACTTCAGTAGGGGGACCATGAATCAGGCTTTCCTTGGAATTAAATAGTCTATAAAAGCATAATGATACTATAGCACCCTATCAGATTTGGTGCTTACGTATTGGCTTCTAGGTATAGACATGGTGTAATGGTACCATTGTGTATAGATGTTCTTCTTTTACCCAAAATAATAGCATGTGGCCTATTCAAGGGGGAGTATACCGTTTTCTTTGGGCACACTGGTGGCAGTTAGTACACTGGTGGGTATCACTAGTACTCAATACTATACCACTGGCACAGGCCAACTGCTGGTCACACCAGTGCAACTTATCTAGGCCAGAGCATTGCTGGGAAGGAACAACCAGCAAACTATTTGTTGGTTGCCTGAGCCTTTATACATGGGGTACTGGTGCTGGGGAATACAGGCTCACAGGGCTAGGATATGTCTGCATGTTCGAGGTTTCTGTTTGGGGGATTCTAAATATAACTAAGGTGTTATATAAACCTAACAAGGCTGGCCTAGAGGTTTGGATCTACGGCAGGATGACCGTCCCTTTAACACTGCTTGTAACCAGGTGTAACTCCTTAAAATGACTATGCCAGCGACTTTTGAACCTGTAGTCATTTTTCACCCTGGCTTATGAAGCCATTGTGGAAAATGACCCTGCTCTTAAATCATAGTAAGTGCCTTTTTGTAATGGATATTTCAGATATTTGCCTTCACTTTTCAATTGTGAAATCATCATAAATGGAAGGAGAACTATAAGTATTAGCAATTTAGCATATCTCCCAATTTAAAATATCTCCCAATGATTTTTCAAAGTAGTATACTAAATACTTGCACCAGACATGGGAGAGAGTAGCTCTCTATTCTCAGAAGAATGCAAATGTGACTGGTGTGCCAAATTTGTGACAGAAAAAAGGCACTCCATCAGAAGAACCACAATATAATCTAGTAAAATCCGGGAGAACTTTGGTACCAGAAGTATAGCAGCTGAGAAAACTGAATTTTAAATTATATTTGTATGTGTATTCTTTACTAACACACCAGAAAGGCCTAGAGGGGGGTGTATTCAATGGGATTACATAACAAGCAGAGGGGTAAGGCAGCCCCAAAAATGAACCTGCCTTGAGCATTCACACCTTGGGAGGTGGGAGGGGTAGGGGGTAATGTGGAGGCAGGCATGGAGAGAAATTACCCCGGCTTCATAAGTCTTTGCAGGGTCATTTCCTGGTCATTGCTTAGACCTGGTAACACTTTGTATGTTAAATGAGGAGCTTTATATTATAGCCGCCACTAGCAATCAAATGGCTCTAGTCAGCTGAGGTTGTTTTTTGCCATGACAAACCATCACCATCCTAACGTATTCTTTGTCTAGACTAAATCCTATTTGCATAGTTTATTATGAATTTGTCTCGAGTGCCTACTAAGGATGGCACTGTCTCTCATCAAAGAACATTTCTCCTACTTCTTATGACTCAACTCAGCCCTTCCCCACCACCCCAAGTCCCTAGTCCTGCTTGAGCCTAGACTGACCCCCCTCTCATGCCCCTCTGTCTAGGACCCCTGACTTTCATGTGACTCTAGGGGCAGGATATCCGCTGCCCGATTGGCTACTTGTCCACCAGACGCTGCTAGTTTTTACCTCCATTAAAGCGGAGTTCACAGCAGACATTTTCTTCTGGCCATCACATTGGCCTTGGTAAGAGACCTAGGGTGGGCATGACAACAGATTGCGCCACTTGACTTGGAGTGGAGAAGGGAATCTTTAACATCGCTTATGATATCTTATGCAGGTAGCATATAGCTTGACACAAGGGTGCTATTAGGCTGGCATTTTTGCTACAGACTGTGTAACCTATAGAAGAGAGAATTTTCTTTTCTGAGAATGTAAGGGTGAAGAAACACAGAGAAATTTGTGACCTTTCATATCAGTCACTAAGTTACACAGTGTCAAACCTTTGTTGTTAGGCATGTATTCTCAAACAGGACATGGGTAAGAGGTGTGATTTGTTTTAAAATAACAGGGGATAGGCACACAACTCCTACTGCAGGGTGTGCTAATAGTAGAGGAGTAAACATATACAGGTACTCTGTCTCCAGTAGCCCCAGGAGGGCTGGATATATTGATTGAGAGCCCTATGACAATTTGTTCTCATGATGCATGAATACATCCATGGTATCAAAGTAAGTGTGTTCACCAATGTGTCATATCCTTCCCACTTTGCCCCCGTTGCTTGAAAAATGTGAAATGTCAGGTTCCCTTAAGCAGTGTGTTGGTAGCCTTTTGTCAAACAGGCCTGGAGGTAAAGCTTTGTAGTCGTACAAATACGCATCTCCTAAAGTGACATCCAACTTTTTATATCTCAAATCCTGCTTAAATTTGTTTCAAATGTTAGTACAATATCATATTTGGAAGATAGGGCCCACTAAAATGTCATCTATGGGCAATAAAGGCCAAATTAGAGCTTCTGATGTATAGTACTTTATAGTGTATTTTCAATGGGGGAAATGTGATTAAATAAAGGAGTTTGTACATCAGGTATGACTAAAGAGAACATTCATGTTCATTTTTAACAAAACTGATTTTTGAGCCCTAATCATCGGACCATGTCACTTTAAGTTGGATGTTAGAAAGGTAACTAGGAAAGGGCAATAACGTTTTTCAGTGGGCAAGCAAGTCTCCAGGACCGAATACTACAATAACAAATGACTTAGTTTATTGTCCTTTCAGCAGGGAGAGACCTATTCCCATGTATCTGTCATACATAGATACAAGTTGTATAGAATGGAGTGCACTTCTGTGCAGTGGAGATGAGATTATGAGATGTTGCTTTCCATTTCCTGACAACCCACTGCATCAAATATCCATTTTTGTTCATCAGGATTCCTCAATCCCATTAGCTTTGACTTTTTCTCATTGACAGGGATGGACTGCAGGCTTGTGGCCTTAAGGCGGTTTCACACACCAGCCTGCAGGAGGGGTGAAGAGGCTGATCGTCATCCATCCTCTAAAGTGTCCTCCTTGGACATCATACTGGGTACTGATGGCCTCCAAGCTCCCCAGGGGGCAACTCAAACGACTTATCAGGGTCCATGGATGAAGAGGATGATGAAGTAAGGGTGTACTTGTAGCACAGTTGTGTATGTGACCTCTGTGTTGAGAGGAACTTGCAGGGTAGAAGGGTCATGACCCAATGGCATAATGATGGGGAAAACATTGTGTCATTGGCTGCTTTGCAGAGCTGCTTTAAGCATCTACCAAGTTTGACTTGGTTTTTGCTCACTCTCATCTCATGGTGCCGTAAATAGCCAGGTGCCGTATATGGTCAGGTGATGTAAATAGTCAGGTGATGTAAATAGTCAGGTGCCGTATATGGTCAGGTGACGTGCAGGGTCAGGTAACATACATGACCATGTATGTCACTTGCTGACCATGTATATCATTCAGCATGTAATATTCCTTTAAATACTGCATATTTTAACGCCATACACAGGGTAGGTTTACATTATATAACCCTTACAGTGTATACTAAAGAATGAGTACCCTGAATGACTCTGTATATGGGAGGAGTTATTGGTGAAAGATATCTTTGATCATGTATGGTAAGTGACAATGAATGTCACCGGGCGATGTACGGCAACTGACCATGTACTTCACCATTTCAAGCTGCATTGATTTGGTGACAGTCTTTTACCTGTGCTGCCGTCTGTGTGTGTACTCACCTGTAAGACAGAAACAATAACGATTAGTAAACGGCAAACATCATGTCAGAAAATAAAATACATAATATCTTCACTAAACATTTCCTTAGTTCTCTATTTGTTATTGTGTAAGATAATGGCAGATATTGTTATCTCAATTGCACTGGAAAAACCTGACTAAGGCATGGCACTGCTTATTAAGAACAGTCAATCTAGATAAAAAAAAGTTTTTTACCATGGAGGACATTCGGTCCTGCAGATTTGTAAATCTGCAGGCCAGGCTAGATGTTTGCAGGCCCGGATACCCTGGGGAAATGTTTGTATCTACAAATGTAGTAATAAGCAAGAATTGGTATATGTAGAGAGGAATAATTTAAAAAGTGGCATGTAGCCCAGGATCACAGCCAGTTATTGGGACCGGCAGACACAGACTTTCTGCTGGTCCAGCAGGCTTTTAGCCGGCTATAGTCGGTGTCCGGCACGTTTTGTATAGACTGTTACAATCTGAGAAATATCAATTTCAGCACCACATCACTTCTCCATGCTGAGTCATGTTATTGTCTAGCTATGTGGGAAGTGACACCTGCAACCAGACAGTGGTATGAGGCTCTGTGTACACAGATCTATACCTGAACTACACAGTGATAATCATTATTGACTCTACCTTTCAACATTGCGTGTCTGATGCAAAGGCTGGTGCTGGTCAATATTTGTGAGCAGTGTTGGTAGATTCATATGCTGGCAGGCAGACGCCCTATACTCACAAAATAATCAACAGTTTTCAGACCTGCGCATCTGTTTAAACAACAATGTAAATGTGCTGAGCACTTTTGTCACACGTATGGCTCAAACCATGTAAACTGCATAAATGTTTGCATTTAAGGATATTCAAGATGTCCGACAGAAACATGTTAAACTACTTAATATTCAGAAATCCTATGTGAAGGTCACATGGGAGTTATTGCGGTATTCAAAGTGTCTGTAAGTAGCAGTTACTAGAAATAAAAAATGCTTAATCCTTTAAGGACACATGTCGCTAAAAGAGGACATTGGTTGTGATGATGCACGAAAACAGCCCTGGCGAGTAATTCACTGGTACAGCATTGGCGCATCATGCTGACCCTTTGGGAATGTCTCAACCCCATGGGGTTGACATGATGCTTTAATACAGTACTGGCGAGTTACTTGCCAGGGCTATATTCATGCATCAGGACGACCAAGGGTATGAGGAATTAGAACATTAGGCCATCCTTAAAGGGTTAACTTCATTCCTAATTAGACATATATATCTAGTAACTTAAATACAGTCATTCATGCAGTAATGGAGATTACTCTCCTTTGTGGCCCAGATGACGGCTCCCAGTTCTCACATCCCCTTCACTTACCATCCTGCGTGATCTACATTCACGACAACCTGGGGCCCATTTCTCAAGTTTGAGATTCATTTTGCTTAATATTGCTTAAGTAAAGCAGTGAACGATTTATGCAACCCTTACATATAGCAGTGAACTATTCATGCAGCCCCTTACATATAGCTGGATCGTCCAGGTATGCATCAAATAATCATCCCTCCCTGCCTCCCTCCCTCCCTGCCTTCCTGCCTCCCTCCCTGCCTCCCTCCTTGCCTTCCTGCCTCCCCTCTCTCTGGACAAAAGCTCTGGACAAAAGCTAGCTCTGGACGAAAGCTTTGCACCAAAGCCATGCATTGGACAATTTGTTCTGTATGATTTTACCAGATATTAATGTCTTGATTATGATGCGATCGTTTCCCATCAAGAAATGGGCCCCTGAGGCAGCTGATCTAAGTAGTATCCCTCTCTGAAATGTCTGCAGCAGGCGCATTATTCTTAAGCGGCAGCTAGAATGTCAAACAGTAGCACTTGCTGTAAAAGATTACTATAAGCGCTTGTTGTGGTACTTCTCGACACACAATGTCTCTATCTAAGTTTTTGAAGCTTGCTAGCTTAAGGTGTTCGTGACATCTTTTCTTTTTTATTGATTTGTTGAACTTGGGGGCTCTGCTGTCAAAGAGAGCAACAACAAAGGTAGGTGGGGCATGTGGGCCGCAGGAAATCTGATTTAAAAAAAAGAATCCCAGACAAGGAAGCCTCTTTTGTAAACAACTCCCACGCAAGGTTATCTTCACCATCTCAGGGAGGTGAAAGGGGCCGTGTTGTGAATACCCAAAAAAACTGCTATAGAATGATGGAGCAAGAAAGGGTAGCTTTTCCAGTAAAGTTGTTGATAAAGTTGTTGAATATTTCTGAAGCATGACCAATTAATGCATAAATGTAACCTTTAAATACCATATTCCGATACATACTATTTGAAACATAATGGTCCTGTGAAACTGCCGATATGAGATATTTGCAAACATAGCCATTACAATCAATGTTATGAGCATTCCACTAAAACTAACATAAGCACAACCTTATTATGAACATGTGACCCTTTCTTGCTGTATTGGTCTATAGTAATGTAAATTAGGTGCAGATGTATGAGACAAAGGTCATACTGCAAATAAAATAGGAACTGCAGACTGACAGGTCTAAACTGTATGTTAAAAACCTACATTGTGTCTAGGTGAAGTATGGAAGTACCTTAAACAATCTCTAATAGGGTAAAGAAAGATTGATGATGATATTTAAGGCATTAAAGTGGATTGACATACAATCGATATCTAAACACAGCCAAATATTGGATGTTCTTATCTCCTATCTCCATACATGAATTTGTATGGCTCTGAAAGGCTATTGTCGTGATATTTCTCATCATGTCTTGAAAGAAATCTCATCCTGGGTTACCTTAGAAGAGACTTGCTCGCATGTGGGAAAGCTATATCAAGCTTTCTTAGTATAGTCACCATCCTGACCCCAGACATATTGCAAGTCCTGATGGTGAGAGGGCCTGTACCTCTTTCCACTTCTTCCCCGAATCCTGTTTGATACTTGCCCAGTCTCCAAAGTGGACTCATTAAAAGCACATCTTCTTAATTTTTTTGAAATACAAGATTTATTCTGTTTAACAATAAGAAAGGCCGTACTCAATAACCACTTTGGAACACAATGTAGCGGTATTCAATGAGCTAAGAGAAACAGGTTTTTTTTCACTAAATGGGTTCAAAAAATGAATGAAAATGCCAACTACATTGATACATGACTGCTAAATTTTACAAGTGGGTCTGCGGCTTCATGGGATATGGCACGTGCCCCAACTCATGAAATATGGCAGAGACGGTATCAATGAGCATTGGCATTTGTCTATTTATTTTGACATTAACAACCAATCAATGCATTTAAGCATCCAGTAGCTCTACAGCAAAGGGACTGTGTGGCCTGATATATAGCAAAATGATGGAGGAATGCATTGGAGTAAGACAAGGAGGCAGTGCATCATGTAAAAAGAATTTGCAATGCTTGAAAAAGATCCATGGGTGTAAATCATTAGCTTTAGCTATTTTTAGCTACAGGTAATGTATAATAATTAACACAACTGAAATCGAGTCAAGATTATGAATGGAATAGGAGAGGGCCGTACATTTTACTACACCTCTCACATGAGGAACTCTGCAGTTGGTCTCCAAATTGAGAGTGGTGGTAAAAGAAAAGGGATGATGAACAGAATATACAGTGTGTAAAGTGTCAGAGCGTTGGGTGTCACTGAGGTTATAGCAAGGTAATGGGAAGGTACTGACCCTAGTTCGCAGTCACTGCGAGGGCCTCAAGATAAACATACATTGTGAATGCACTGACAATATCCTCAATAAAGGGGCCAGTGAAAAGCCCTAAAAGGGCATTGAGGAGAGTGGGTAGTTACCAGAGTAGCCTGACAGGCTATCCCAGTTCCTGCCCCTGCATGGCTTTGCTGACCTTTAAGAACATATACAAGCTCTAATGACAGCATAGGTGTGAATGGTCTAATAGCTGTAGGACCTAATGGGTTTAGGATGTGAAGGAATAGTTTAACCCTACAAGGTCTGTATAGGTTTTTAATGTGCCATATATTAGGCTGATGTATGAATGCATCAGGGTATGTTTCCTTTGACAGTGCTTCTTTGAAGCACCCCAAAAACATCATGCATTCACAAAGGCTTAAGATGGGGCATGAATTCAACCCTGGCAAGAGCCCTCTGCAGACTGCATGATGGCAAAAGATTATAGAACGTCAAAATACTCTGCCCTCCTTAAAGGGTTAATATGATTAGGCTTGAAGTGCAGGGGAGCCTGATGTGGCCTTGGCTTTTAGAGGTTTCCCATGATGGGAAAATGCTGACAGAAACATATTCTAATGCAGCTTCCCAGGATAGACAGGTAAATTACTCTCCACCAGCTTACTTTAATCCAAATTACTTCCAACACATACAAAAACCCAACGTTATCAAGAGGATATATATCATACTTGTTTAATAACAAAGTGCTGCTTAGGTTCACTGTGTGTACACCCATTGGTTTGGTATGTGCAATGCAATAAAGACCAAACTTTGAAGTTTTGTGAATGTATGAAAGCATAAAAAAATTACACTGAAAGGCAATGTAATAGAACAACCAAAATCAGTACAACTAGGTACACAGTGTATACAGTAAAGTAACCTCTGGTTTGATATAATCTGGGAATCCACTCAGTTTCCTAGAAGGAGCCTTCCTCACCTGCTTGAAAGCTATACATAGCATACTTAGAGGCCATCCTGACACCTGACATAAATGGAGATGGTGAGAGAACCTGCGCTACTTGAGTCCTCTACCAAGAGTAGTGTTTTATACATGTAAACCTTCTATCAACTTCCTAAAGCAAGAAAAGAAGATCCTTCTTTGATTCCACATTTTTCAAACAACTTGTGCAGATTGCAATTCAAAGTGAAATGGAGTTGACTTGTTGAAGAACTCTTCTTTATAGTAATGGTGAGAGAGGCTGAACTACTTGAGTCCTCGGCCCACATTTCTCAAGTATCTAGAAAAAACCTGAAAAGGGTGTTACTCACTGGCAAACACTGCCTCCAGTAGGCTTGACACTGTGCGGCTTAGTGCCTGATATGATAACGACTCTCTACAGCTACTTTACCAGCCCCTTCTATAGATCTTCCCACCATATATGGGACCCAACACTTAAAGTTTCCCCTGTATGTTTTGAAGATGTTTTCAAGCAATATTAGCCCATTTTCTCAACTTAAAACAGTTTTGGAAAGCCAAGACAGTCTGCTTCCCAGAGAATTAAAATTGCAAACTCTGTGTTTGTTGCTAATGGTCTTGATATTCTGTCTCGGACACATATGATGGTTCAGAAAGTTGAAAATCCGACAGCATATAGGCCTGTGTAGGTCAAAGTAACTCCTATTTTAGACTGTTACACTCACCCACTTAGTTGTAAAAATCAGGAATTGTCCTCATTTTCCATCAATTATGCTTAAAAATGCTGTGCAGGGCTTCTACTGTATGATCAAAAATGAAAGGACTGGCAAAAAGACATTGAAACTCATAATTTCCTTCCCCGAATACTCCTCAATTGTTGAGTCCAATATTTGGTGGGAACATCTATAGTCACCCTGAAGGAGATGCATGGGTCAAATTCCTTTTATAAGCGGTTCAGGTCTGTAACAAAGGCATCCCTTTTTTTGGCATATAGTTAACCGTAGCTCCATAAATGATCAATTTAGGCTCAGTAGCAAACTGTGACAATGTACATACAGAGAGATGTTCAGCTGAGGTCGCACAATCTCTTATTACAGAGTGCCTCCTACGTTTATGACTAGCCACCAACACAACACCCTACCTCAGGTCACTGACCAAGGTCAACAGGATTGCCTGAGAGAAATGTAAATGTTGGTTTCTTCTGTGATCGGGGAAAGAGTGGAAAAAAATGAGTACCCCCTAGGTAGTGCCTCTCAAGGTCTCTCAAGCGACACAAACATCAGGAGTCTTAGACACAGTGTGAGGGGAGAGAGTAAAGGGAGGTTTGGTCAGGGCCTAGATTGGATGGGAGAGACCGTGGAGGGAAATTAATTTATATGGGTAATGTTGGGCATTCTGTAAAAAAGCAAGGCACCACTTTGAACCAAATATATCATCTTTATGGATTTTTCAATATTTAGCTACTGTTTAAATGCTCCGTCTAGACATTTTAGTTGAGATTTAAAATAACATTTTCAGAAGTATACACAACCAAATAAAGAATTATTCAACTCAACTGCATCTGTCACTGAGAGCCGCCACATTGTAGATACTACAATCTAATGTCACACCTCTGTGGGTAGAGCGTGTAAGTGCTGACCTCTCCACTTAACCAGGCTAACCACCACACTGCTACCCCACCCTTCACACATGGGGATACACGGTATGATTCAATCCCCTTTATCTGGGATGGTAAGGCCTACTTCCGCTCCAGGCGTTACCCTTTTCAGGGTGGTATGGTACTTCTATGCAGTAGACAGGTTTGTCATCTTCATGCATGAATGGATCCTGCAAGCAATGACCTCTACCACAGACCCAGATCACAACCATGGAGCCGCCAGCCCCCTTCACACATTGTGGGACCTCTGTGATATGCAATTGTACTCTTTCTTGGTAGCACATTTTTTGATATAATGCTTGGATTCAGCCGTGAGGGTGACTTGCCAAAACTGTACTTCATACATATCCTATAGGCTATGAAACATGGCTGATGGGTCACTGTTTTGCATCATTTGATTAACTGGTTTGATCATGATGACCATTGAACAAATGTAATACTGTTTCTGAAGGTTAGTAGTATTGCTGTTGGGAACCATAATTGGGGTTCTGAAGCTATATTGTATTGAAAGGAAAGTGAGATATTTTCTGTGACTTTGGTATAACACTGAGTGTGTAGGGCTGACTGGGTAGGTGTGGTGAAGCAGTAGGGAGGTAGGAGACCGGTATGTCAGTGGGTAGAGTAAGTGGAACCAGAATGACAAACCACTTGGTAATAAAATGAATGAAGAGAAATCATTGGAATTATCATTGCTTGCTACAGATTTGACCTAACCTCATCCTAGGTTTGTAACCCTTGTGTCAAAACAAAGATAGTGTTCTGTTTCTTTTAGAAACAAGCTCTACCTGCTCAATTTGTCATTAATGCACCATGTTTTCTAAATCCTCTGAACACTATGCAAGGCAGACAGTCTTTATTTACAGTATCTCCTCTACACCAGGGCATTATGAAGTAATGAATAAATGGACTGGAGACTAGAACTTAAATCTGCAGCCATTTACCATGTGTTTTATTCATGAAACTGAAAGAGTGGAGCATTAGATGTTTAAAGTTTGTCCTAACCTATTCCATCACTGTAAGAATCCTAATTGACAGCGTTTACTTTGGTCCACTCATTTGAGGCCTGCATTTACATATTGGCAGTTAGCTCCAACATCCAACATGTATGTAAGGGATTATTTATGAGATCTAAATGGATGATGGTTAAGATAGTTAAGATAGATAGTATTACCATAATAAGACTACCAGCAGCAGTAACTAACTTAATTGCGGTTTGAAAGAAGCATCATATGATCCATCAATGCCTCACTTACATGCTACTTACCAGGACTGTATCCAAGCATGAACTAAACTAAACTATTGTGAAATAAAGCACCACATGGCCCATGATTTGTACCAATCTGCCTTAATCAAGATAGCAGGCTTAAAAAAGCTGTATATCCTTAGCACTGCCATAGCATACCAATGCCGGTAGTAAAAAGGGCCCTCCAAAAGCCAAGATTTTGCGTTTGTATTAGAAACAATACCCTAGGGCAAGGCCCCTCCAGAAAGTATGGGGAGTCCTAAGGGTATAGGATTACAATACTCGCCAAGGCTGATCATAAACACTGCCTTTTTCCAATGAGGCTGATAGACAGTCACTATGGCAGTCTCATGGAATATTCATAACGACACTCAATTTAGAGCCACATACATTGGCCAGTTACATTAATTAGGCAATGATGGGGAAAGGTCAGGACGTCAATGTCATTCCAAAATTGTCAAGTCTACAATCATTGTCAGGCTCAAGTCTGTATCAGGGTCCTAACCTAAACGGTATACTGTATACACTGTCCACTGGTAGTTGTAGATGGTTGAATACTTACAGAGAGTGTTACAGGGCACTGGCGCTGTCGCGTTCTCAGAAGGCTCCTGTACTCAGATGGCTCCTCCCGTATAGAGGCTGCCTCTAGCCACATTGGACGCCGTCCGCAGCCACCCATGACCCCGGCACA
Source organism: Harmothoe impar (assembly GCA_947462335.1). Lineage (NCBI taxonomy): Eukaryota > Metazoa > Annelida > Polychaeta > Phyllodocida > Polynoidae > Harmothoe > Harmothoe impar. The sequence goes on along the minus strand of OX381721.1, from coordinate 6,350,629 downwards.
GCAGGGTCCAGTGCATGGTCTCAGTGACCCCCTGGCAGATGGTTACTAAAGCACCATCACTTTTGACCATATAAGCTGACGTCTTAGCCTATATAAGCGCAGGGTTGGATTTTTTTGCCACAGAATCCTATATCAATATAATGTACATGCATGTAGGCTTATGTATAATATAACCAATCGCCTAGGATATATAATCAGTATTAAACATGCATAGAGATGTTAACACAATGGCATAAAAGGTCTGTCAAAAATAATTGGAATTACCATCCCAATTTCACATAGATGACTCTACATAATATATCTGGATACAATTTGGACATATATAGACCAGTTATAAGGGATACCTTATTTATTAACCTGCACGTCTTCTGGTACCGGCATCTTTCCAGACTGTTACAGCTCCATTACTCCTACAAAATACCTCCGTTTCTATTGGTAGAGGCTAAACTGGATGTAAACCTTTTAAGGAAGCATGTTGTTCAAAGATAACATTTGTCATCATGATGCATCACTGCACTCCGCCGAGTAACTCACCAGTGCTGCTTTGGTGCATCATGCCGACCCTTTGGGAGTGTCTTAGCCATGTAAGGTTGGCATGAAGTTTGAATGTAGCACTGGCGAATTAGGCATCATGACAACCAAGGGCATGATGCATGAATGCATTAAGGCATCAAGCATCAATGCCATTATATTCAAACCGTTGCACTATCCTGCCTTGGAGAAAGACATAGATCCATGCTTAGCAGTGAACAAGGAAATGATGACTTATTTAAATATAAACTGATTGTTCTGGGGATCTATAGATGCAAGAAATATCTTGGTTCCTGCTTCTTTCATGGTATCTCTTGAAATAACCAGACAGAAATGGCTCAGGCCTTATCACAAGAGATCCACTGGTGCACTTTTCTCTTTTTTACCTGTTTACTCTTTGCACACCTCTGCCCCCCCAACCTCAATAGGAGATTATGTTCTATGATAGGTTAGAAGCTGTATCATTCTAACTTACCCAATGCTTTCCTGGTGCAGACTCAAAACTAGTTGCATGATTTTGAATTGAAATTATTGTAGCTAATGATGGTCCTATCCATACAGGGAGGTATTTAGTTTGTGCACGCACTCACATTTCAGAATGCCCTGCATACTTCCCAAGGTATTGCCCCTACCCCTATGACCCATCTCCTTAGACCTACTGGAGCCCTCATAGACCCTCCCCCATCTCATGCCCCACCGTCCAGGACCCCTGACCTTCATGTGACTCTAGGGGCCGGTTTTCTGCTTCTGATTGGCTACTTGTGCACCAGACACTGCTAGTTTTTACCTCTATTAAAAACGAGCTCACAGCAGACAATTCCTTCCGGCCATCCCATCAACCCTAGTAAATGGCCTTGGGTGAGGTGCAGTCTGGTATGATGGGTGCAGTCTTTACCTACAGATTGCATCACTCTAGTCAAATATCCACCTGTTCGAATAAGGGTATCTCTAGTCATATCTAAAATAAATCATGTTCCTGGTATTTGACTGGGAACAAGGGTGTTAGAAGCCTGACATTTCTAACCTCAGAAAAAGATTAATTCAAGTCTCAAAAAGTAGCAAGCGCGAAATAGGCAGTTTGGCACTTTTTGTGAGCCTTTGCTGTTGTGCTCATGCAAGAAGTATTGTCAGATGAGTGATCTTCCTGTAACTCCTTCAAAGTTTCTTAAGATATGTTGAGATGAGAAAGAGCTGCTTCTACTGTCAGTTTTGTTTATTAGTGTGTTAAAGGGCTTGTATAGAAAAAAACTGGTGGCGTAAAGTGGTACTGTCCCCACCTACTCAGGGAAGGCTGCATATAGTTGTTTAGAGTCCTATGACCATTTGTTTTTATGATGCATGGAAACATTCATGGTCAGTAAGAATCATTCTCCCCTGAGTCATCCCCTTTTCATTTTGCCCTAGTGCCTTAAGAACATTGAAGCTTAAGGCTCCCTTTAGCAGGGTGTTAGCACCCTCTTATCAAACAGGACTGGGGGTAAAGGCCTAAAGTGGTACAGGTACTCAGAATGTAACAACTCATGTCCTGTGTCTAGATGATGACTGGATGAGCTCTCCATCAAGAGAAGAAAAGTAGTAGAATCAGGCCAAAAAAAAAGGTGTGTTTCAGGTTACATGGTCTGAAAACTAGGGTTAGGTAGGTCGAATTTTTCTTTTTTTCAAATTTTTTCTTTTTTAATTTGGCCTGAAAAGTACCTAGAAATCGACTCGCGAACTTTAATGCTGACTCGCAGATGACCGCCCTGACTCCTGAATTATCTCTTAAATTGCCCTAAAATGACCTAAAGTATAACCTGAAACACACCTTTTTTATTTTTGCCTCACTTTGACTCCCGGGTTGATCACTCCCCAGGACTCTGAAGTGACTCCCTAACATTACCAGGACTCTATAAGGACTCCTATTCTAAGACCCCATAATGATTGGGAGTCACTTGACCAGGGCTAGACTACCATTTGAGAGTTACAGTGATTCTACTTATTCTCTCTGTGTACCCTAAATGCAACCTACATTCAAATTACCATAAAGCCATGGTGAGGTCACTGTTCTCTCAACATGACGCGGCATAACATCCCTGAGAATGTAGCGGCCATACATACAGCAACGTCGTCTAGAATGGAGTTCAGATCTTGAGATCCCATATTATCTGGTTTCCATAGCATGACAACTGAATGCACTGCATCATACACCCATTTCATCTCATGTGGATTCCTAGATCCCATTAGCTTTGACATTTTTCATTGGCATGATGGATCTCAGACTTGTGACCTTAAGGTGGCTTCAGAAATCGGTCTGTAGAGTGCCTGAAGGGGCTAATCATCAGCCATTGACTTAAGTGTCCCACTGGGATATCCTCCAGGGCACTTATACCCTTTAAGCTCCTCAGAGGGCAGCTCAAACACATTGCAAGGGTATATTGGTGAAAGGAATGATAAGGTAGCTTTCTACTTGTACTCTGTAGCACACTAGTTCTTGTCACTTTTGCAGTTTATACAGAAAAGTTTTCACCATGACGGACATTTGGTCCTACAACTTTTTTTCTTACCAGGCCCGGCTCAATTTTTGCAGGCACAGATAATGGAGTACAATCTTGCTAATTAAAAATGAATTTTAAAGCAAATGTTTGTAGTGATAATGATGATGAAGAGGGTTCTCCTGTATGTTACAATTATACTAGCCATTTTAATATGTGGATTACTACAGAACATTACAGAAAATTTGCTGTAAAACCCTTGATAATGGTGCCATTCACAGGCCGTAAAAAATCGCATAATATAATAATTATAGGCAGGAATATCTAAACTACAGCCAGCCATTTGGGTCAGCAGTGGCTATTTCTCTGCTGGACGGGAAAACTTTTTGGCGGCTAACGCCGGTGTCCGGCAGGTTTTCGTATAGACTGCTTTTGTGTCAAGTGTTGTTTTATGTTGTTTTATGTCCAAAGGGTGATGACTCCTTGGGATGACACTTTCGGAAAAACGTTCAGGCTCTTACAATGTCAACCTAATCTGATATTACCTGTTGGGCTTTCTGCAATCTATGTGTACTCACCTGCACGAAAGAAATAATAGGGATTAGACACATATCAACATCTTTTGAAAAAAACAAAAACAAACTGTGTTCGAATCAGTATTATCAGTTCTCTATTTTGTTGGCGTTTAAAACCATTGCAGATATTGCAGGTGCATTTCCCCGGAAACCTAAATATGCTTTGATCATTTCTTTGAAGCCCCCCCCCCCACAAGAGGCACATAACACCTTCTATAGGCCATGCCAAGCTCTGGGAAGCCTAAGAAGAAAGTGGGAGACTCTGGATGGAACTGCAATGACTACAAATAGGAAGAAAGGTAGGTAGTTAGGTACTGTTGATTAGATAGGCGTTATCATATCAATTTCATATCACATTAGCCCCAAATCCTGCATCACTGTATTGTGAAGCTTTTGCTGAAATGAGGGCTGAAAGAGGGCTATGTAAACAGAAATGGGGTGAAAAGGTTAACGGATATGTCAATACTATATACTACAAACTTCCCTACATTTCTGTGTACATAGCCCCCATTTCAGCCTTTTTGAAACTTGCTGGTCAAAGACAACAGAGATCAAAGACTACGTAGGTCAAAGACTTGTAAATTGAATTATGCAACTCAAATTAGGCCAAGTCCATGAATGGGTTACATTTCTCACATGCTGCAATAGGTCTCCAAATGGAGAGGGATTGTGCAAGAGAGGAAAACATATACAGGTGTAAAGAGGAACAATTGTGGCAGGATGATCGTTCAGATAAACTTTAGAGAGCCTATTAAGTGGGGTAAACAGGGTTACAAACTTAGTTAACGTCTGTAAAAACAAGGTTTGGTCTGCTTCTATGTCCCCATGTTACATCAGATTGTTTAAATGGGATATTACAAACCAGTGAGGGGTATTTGCATGAAGAATTTATTGCCATATAATATTGGCTTTAAAATTTGAACTCAATAAACTGTCGGCAAGAGTGAAACAAGTTTCTTTTTTTGGCAGTTCATTTTGTTTGATGATATAAAAGGAACACTTTCTGATTTTGGATGGAGGCATCGATTTTGAAATTGTAATCGAAAGTGTGGGTCACTTTTTCGCCCCAGGCAACTGTGAGTTTATTTACCCTCATTAATTTTAGTTTTGCATATTTACTCAAAAATGAGAATTACGAGACAAAACATAAATAGATAACCTTGCAACCAAATTGACATACAGTATCCTCAAAAGCCTGACAGTAACAAGCTGTAAAAGGGCTCTGAAGAGATTGGGCGATTACCAGAGTAGCCTGACAGGCTATCCTAGTCCATGCCCCTGCATGGCTTTGCTGACCTTTAAAAACATATACAAGCTCTAATGACAGCTTAGGTGTGAAAGGTGTGACTGCTGTAGGACCTAATGGCCAGGGGAGGTGATGGGATAGTCCTGTAAGGTCTGCATAGGATTTTAATGTGGTGTATATTGGCTTTACGTATGAATCCATCATGGCAAATCACTTTGCCTGTGTTGTAACATCCTGCAAATTAGATGCTCTTCTGAAAAACCATAGGATGATGCATAAATTCAACCCTGGCATGAGGCCGCTTGAGGCTGCATGATATCAAAAGGGTATAGCACCAATAAACACTCAGCTGCCCTTAAAGAGTTTAAGATGATTAGGCTTAGTGATACAGGGGAGCCTAATGTGGCCTGGCTTTTAGAGGTTTACCATGATGGGAAAATGCTGACACTTACAAGTCTCATTGCAAGTCCACAGGGTAAACAAGATGATTACTGTCCTCTAGCTTATCTAAATCCAAATGGCTTCTTACACATGCAGAAGGCTACCCTTATAAAAAAGGCAGGATGATAATGGGTTTACAGTGAAATACCTAGATATTTAGTTGTTTGTCAGTAACATCATTGCAGGCATTGCATCTGCACTGGACTAAATACCCAACTGTTGTATTCTTTGTGGACTTATGTAAGTTATGGAGACCACAAAACACTGAATCCAGATGATTGGTTTTCATATTTTGTTGCCATTCATTGGAAACTGGTGGGAAATATTGAACACGCCTAACCTGCAATAATACATAACCTGCACACATAGGGCCATACTCATTTTTTCTATGATATTGTTAAAAGAGTGTCGAAAAAATGATGGCTCTTATACAGCTTTGAATCTTTCTTTAAAAAGTGCATTGTAACCCCAAAACAAAGTCAATGAAAAAAAAAGATATTGTCTTAAAACGGTTCTGTGACATCGTCCTAGATTTGTCCGGGAATCGAACCTGGGCTGTCGCAATGGAAAGCAAGAGCGCTTACCCATAGACCATCTCGGACAGGCTGAGGGTTAGGAACGCAGTAGGTGGAGTGACCCTTATGCTGAAGCGAAAGTGAAGTTTTCGCGAAATAAGGACGTTTGGCAAAATACGGGGGCTGGTTATTCAGCTTTAGCTTAATATGGGGATCAGTGCTTAGACCTACTCGACTTGATATTTCGTCAAACCATTTAGAAATGAGATACAACAAAGCAAAAATCACATGGAACACACATATCAATATCCTCTACAACAATCAATAACGCAATCAACTCAATTTCTCTATTTTCAAAAGCTAGTCTTTCATCCTATGCAGATATTCTATTTTATGTTCAGTAGTATACAGAAGCAAACAAACACCTTTTCATCTTGCTGAGTCTCTATGGGCAGACACATTTCAAGATTCTGGGATCATATTTCACACAGATATCAGGAGAGCATTATAGTGCTGACCTTGGCACTGAGCTAAGCTAAGGGAGTGGTCATTTTTTAACAACAGGGGGGGTTGGTGGATTTTCGCGCGAGTGGGTCGAAATTTTTTTGGTCCCCCCCAAGAGAGGGTTCGAAATTGTTTTGTTCCCCCCCCCCCCCCTCAGGCAAGTTGAAATGGAGCGCGGCCGGCCCTTTGAGCTTTAGTAACCCGCTGGCTTTTTCGCTAAAAAGGGTTGCAATTTCTTTGGTCCCCCCCTAATCCACCAACCCCCCCTGTTGGTAACACTCACACATGCACGTGGCATATAGTACATGTACGGATGTGGCGGTAGTACAAGGGAGAAGGGCAGGGTGCCGGGGGGGGGGGTGTCCTGGGCAGAGTTACATGTACAACTTTAAATGCATTTTTCTCCTGAATGCAAAACAGAATCAACCAAGTACATTCACAGCCCTGTAAAAGGTTTATCTAGCTATCATAGTACAGCGTTAGTTTTTTCCACTAATTTGTGAGAAAGTTCACAAATTAGTTTCTATTTAGGTTACAAACACATTGACTCATGCACCTCACTTTAAAACGACGCTGTAGCAATGTGTCTCAGAGTGAATACCAAATAGCAATACGGCTCTGTCTCCCGCACTGACAAGGGAATCATGGTTAGCTGTCACCTGGTATAGCTGACTGGGCAACGCAGCAAGAGGAGAAGGAGGTATGAGTGTCACAGTGGCAAATATATTTGGAATTACGGTCATACAAGATGGTAGCAGCTGAGTTTAGTCAATGTCTTCTCCATGAAATTGTATAAAATATATAACACAATAATGGACTTTACTTACAGCATCTCATTTCACCAGGGCATTATAAAGTACAGTCAACTCCCTCTATTCCGACCACCCTTGGGACTATCCAAAAGTGGTCGCAATAGCGGGGTGGTCGCACTGGGGGGAGTCAAAGGTCAGTAGGCATTATCCATGGGGTTATTTTGAAATATCTTGTCTCTTCATTTGCTCTTATATTGCTGCCTCTCTATTTCATATAGGGTTACCATTTGATGTCCCCATTCTGCCTGTTCACGGGTGCATCTGACTCGTCTATTTCAAAGTGAAATAAATAAAAGTGATCCCCTCCTACTAATGTTAAAATATTGGTCGGTGTAGGGGGGGGGGGCAGAACCCCCCGCCTCCTCACACCAGTGGTCGGAGTTGAAAGGCCCCACCACCCACGGAGGGGGGGGGGGGAGTGGCAGAAGCCCCCTCATACACCTTTACAGTGGTCGGAGGTGAGAGAGAGAGGGAGAGAGGCCACCTCACAAACCTGACTGGTGGGAGGGGTGGAGAGGGAGTGAGGCCACTTCACATACCTGACTGGTGGTCGGGGTGGAGAGGGAGAGAGGCCACCTCACATACCTGACTGGTGGTCGGGGTGGAGAGGGAGAGAGGCCACTTCACATACCTGACTGGTGGTCGGGGTGGAGAGGGAGAGAGGCCACCTCACATACCTGACTGGTGGTCGGGGTGGAGAGGGAGAGAGGCCACCTCACATACCTGACTGGTGGTCGGGGTGGAGAGGGAGAGAGGCCACCTCACATACCTGACTGGTGGTCGGGGTGGAGAGGGAGAGAGGCCACTTCACATACCTGACTAGAGGATATTTGGTGATCGCATTAGAGGGATTAAAATGCTATTTGGGACTGATAATTTGGTGGTCGGAGGGCGGGGTGGTCGCATTAGAGGGGTGGTCGCATTTTAGGGAGTTTTTTACATTAAAATAAAGGGAAAAACGGTTGGGACTTTCCAAAACTGGTCGCAATGGTGAGGTGGTCGCTCTAGAGGGGTGGTCGTTAGGAGGGAGTTGACTGTAATGACTAAATGGGCTGCAGACTAGGGCTCTAATCTGCAGCCATTTACCATGTGTTTTATTCATGTAACTGAGAGAATGCAGCATTAAACAGCTAGTCCCTACCTACTCTATCACTGTAGCATTTGTAAATGCCATCCAGCTTTTACTTTTGTTCACTCATTTAAGATAATGCATTTACAAAGTAAGTAGTCCCAAACATTCCTCTAGATTATCTATGTGATCATATGTGGAATCTAATTGGATGTAATACCACAGCGGGCACAGAGAACAATGCATTTCACACCTCATGTATACTGCATACAGCTAGTGGTATAAGGTAGTTATAGGACGTGTACCATCTGTACACGAGATACAAGGAAGGAGCCTTATGATATTCTTAGTTAAGATATCAATACTGTAGTACAACTACCAGCAGCAGTAAACTAACTGCATCAAAATCTTGAAAGATGCATCATCTGATCCATGGATGCTGGACTTACATGCTACTTACTAGGGCTGCATTTATGCATCAACTTCAAGGCCATCCCCAACTCAAACACTATGTGGCTCTTTAACGGTACCAAATTGCCTTCATTAAGAGTGATGACTACATATAGCTGTGTATCTAGGGTTACAATAGTGGCTAGGGTTGATCGCAAACCCTGCCCTATTCCACCCAGGCTGATAAACAGTGATGATGACAGTCTAATGGAATATTCACGACCGCTCTCCATTAAGCACATAATGTTAGTCAGTTGCCCTGATTGGATAATGACTGGGAAAAGGCACGGAGTCAGGGGTAGTGTAATAGAGACACTTTATCTAATAATCATCTCAAGTCTGTAGCAGATTTGATACTTAGTAGATGCCTTAGTGTAATCAAAACTGGATTGTTTATGTACAGAAGTATGCTGTAAATGGTTGTAAACTCACAGAGAGTACCATGGGGCTGCGGCACCACAACCTCACGTGCGCCAGCAACTATCATTCATTTTTTCTCCTGTTTATCCTACTTCTCCTTCTCCTCCCTATCTCGATTAAGGAATCCCCTCTCTCAGTGGTTTAAATCTGTAGCACTCTCACTGTCTAGACATAATTTTGATCTAGACTTTAATGCACATAATTCTTCATAAATTGTTGTTGCTTATGATTGATCAATCCATACAGAAAGGAATTGGTGCATGTGGCACTTTCTCCTTATCATATAATGTCCTGCCTCTTTTTTATAACTCCACTCCCCGTTGCCCCTTCTCCAAGACACTCTATCTCCCTGTCCTTGCTTGAGCTCTCCCTGAACCGCCTCCTGTCATGTCCCAGGGCCCATAATAGGAAGAGGGTATGGGGTTCCCATGCACCTGAAGACTATATTTTTTTAACCTACATTTTTGGAATCCTTAATATCCCTAGTTACCAAATTTCATTGTCCCCAAGGGCAAATCGTGTCCCATCAGGTCCATTGGCGGCCATCTTAGCGGCCATCTTAGCGGCCATCTTGGATGACGTGGCGTCCATGTGGCTTCAGGGCCGGATATCTGCTGCCTCATTGGCTACCACCAGACGCTGGCTGTTTTTACCTTCACTAAAGAAGAGCTGGAAGCAGACACTTCCTTCCGGCCATCATGCTGGCCTAGGGCAGGGGCCTGGATTTAGGATTTTAGTTAGGCACATGGGGAAATTAGATATTGAGTTATGGCGTAACCCTTGCTTCAAACCGCTGTGTGATTATATGGACATCATTTTGTAATTGGAGGTCAATTTTTGTACCATTTATATAACTTGGTTAGACTTTACTAGAAGATTATGAACACAGGGATGTATTTGCTGCAGAATTAAGCTATTCAGAGAAGGAATTTGACCGATCTATATCCCTTTAAAACCAGTAAAAACCCAGTGAGAAATAAATATCAATTAAAATCCAATTGAATTTAATATTTTTCAACCTCTCATTGTTGGAGGGGGCATACGAGGGGTTATGGGGTATTAGCATTTTCTAAATCAAATAGAAATGCCATATTCTTGTTCCTCATGATGAGTACCATCTTATAGACTGACAGCTACAGAAACGTTGGGCTAACCAACCCCCTAGTACTGAACTAGCAGTGTACATGAGACCTTGGTGTTAATTATCTGAAGAATAATAAACTCAGGGGGGGGGGGGGGTGATTTGAAAAACGTGCGTCACCCACTATTACCCCTTCCTAGTTGAAGTAACCACTATATCCAACATTGATGCTACCTGTAAGAATCGCTGCAGTCTATTGTTGCACTCACCTAAAGGATAGAAATAATAAGGTGTAACGGTTGCAGAAAAGACATCTGGAGAAAATGGGACTCGAACCAACTACCTTCAGATAACGTAACCTGCTGCTCTACCAACTGAGCTACTTCCCGATCTGACAATCTGACCGCGCCATACGTTACTGGGTCGATTCGGTGTGTGGAAGGGGATGGTAACCACTTCATTCACACAAGGGCTATTTAACATCTTGTAGATACATAATATATTTTCACAATAATGTGTGTTTGGTTCCCTATTTGTAAGTTCACTTGTGTTTTGTCTGCCTTGCTAATCAGCTTATTCTATTCAGGTACCATTTTGGAATTTGTAGTTGTTGCTCAGGACACTACAACACCTTGTTCCTACACTATTGTAGATTGCTCATTAGGTATTAACAATACAGCCCCTCTTCACATCGAAAGGATGAGGAAAACAACCTTGGCATAGGAGTTGTTTACAAGGAGTGCTTCGTTGTCTGGGATTCCTTTGTAATTTTTTTTATATTTCAAGTGCCCTACATTCCTCACCTATCTTTTTTCAGAAGGGGGACCTAAGGCCCAGCAACTGAAAAATAAAAAAAATTCCAAGTCTTGGGCACCAGCTAACTAGCTTCCTTACTTGGGGACATAATGTGAAGAGAAGAAACTCTTTGCGGGTTTAGAGCAACCCTTAAGCACCAAAAATTGCTATATTGAGCTAAGGGAATGGTCATTTTATAACAACAGGGATCAAGATCTTTTCGGTCCCCCCCCTGTAGGCAGGCTGAAATTGAGTGCGGCCAACCCCTTAGAGCTATAGTAACACACAGGCTTTTTCCCTAAAAAGGGGTGCAATTTTTTTGGCCCCCCCTCAAGAGGGGTCCCCATTTTTTTGGTCCCCCGTTCAAGCTGTCCAAATTGCTTTGGTCCCCCCCAAAATCCACCAACCCCGACCTGTTGTTAAAAAATGACCACTCCCTAAGCCAATTTGTCCCTGACACTAATCATCACCCAATCTACTCGTACAATGTATATATGGGTCTAGCATCAGAGTGGTTATGATTATTCCTTTACATCGTCCACCAGGCTGTTTAGGAATGGGCACATTAGGATCCGGATTAACTCTGGTCACCCATCTAACCTTATATATCACTCTTCCCAGTGGGCACAGAACATTGAATCAACATCGATAATTGGTTGTCAATGTTGATTCAATGTTGAACCAATGTTGATTCAACGTTTAACTGAATTGTGTGCCCACTGGGTTAATGCAGCCAGTTTCCAGTCTTATAAGGGCTGTATAGTGAGCCAATATCCCATCGATGTAAGCATGTAGGGCTGTGTCCTACTAACTTGGTCCAATGTTTTTGTCTCTGACTGGGTGCCATCTCTGACCGAGTGCCTTCTCTGACCGGGTGCCATCTCTGACCAGCCTGAATGGAGACGTTTTTTTTAGGGCAGATGTAGATAGAATTTGGCTGAAAAGGTTAATGGATGTTATAACTCTTTAAAGTAGTAACTAGTTGCCCATTTTTATCATCATATGCCCTAAATAACCCGTTTTTATTCAGGCCGGTCAGAGATGGCACCCAGTCAGAGCTGGCACCCGGTAGGAGATGGCACCCGGTAGGAGATGAAAACATCGGCACAAGTTTGTGAGACACAGCCCTACAATATTGCCTTGCTTCTTGATAAATAGGGATTAAATAACTAGAGAAGTAAACGTAAGTTGCTCCATTTAGAGACAAAACGAAACTTGTTAACGAGTTTAGATTCCAACAGTGATGAATTAGGTAAGGCCCAACTGTCTAATGCTGCCCTCTCAGTTTCATGAATAAGATACATGGTAAATGGCTACAAATTGGACTGCCAGCCTCCAGCCAATATATTCATGACTTTTTAATGGTCTAGTAAACGGTGGTTAGTGTTTTTGCTGCCTTCTTCAAGGCAGCAGAGTAATTTCCCTTTGTCCTAAAATGAATTCTACATAGCCCATTTACACATTACCATTTTGGTCGATACTTGAGTAATAACGCTCCTGGCTTCATTCAAGGATCCTGGTAAGAAAAATTGTCAGTTCTTTCTGTTTACAGTAAAATGCTTGGCTCGTCTGACTGCAGCAATATTACCCACTGTTGTACCATCTCCCATCTCCTTTCCACTTCTTTGTCGATATCAACCCAGTCCTGAGTCCTGAGTTTTAAATCAGAGTAAGAGTAAGAATTCCCTTTTCCATTCCCTGAAATGATGGTAGCACAGAAAGACTGCAGCTAGGCCCTATAAGTGTGGTCCCCGACAGCAAAATAACTAACCCTACATGGACAATTCAAATTCTATTCAAATACATTGAGTTTGTAAACGTGCATGTATTTCATGAATGATTTTCTAATACTACATACTTCAAAAAACAGTTGTGCATGTAAAAACAAGATACAAGTACGTAACTGTGATTATGCATCAACTATGCTTCCGACCGCATAGCATTTATATCTACACAGCCAGTATTGATTGGTAGCCGTAGGGTTCAGTAAAGTTCATTGTGCATGGCTATCAGGTCACATCAGATGATGTGGTTTATAGAGGTTTTGAACATCAAGTTATATGTCTCATACATAAAATAAGTCAATGATTTCGTACCCCTCCTACATTGAGTACAGCGCCCACAAATAACTGGCCAGTAAAATATTGTATTATGATAAAGCATTTTTGAGAGGAAACCATGTCTCTATGATGCAAAATGGCAGCAATATCCCATTCTGCCATGTCTGCAGCTCTTATTTAAGGATTAATGCATACAAGGCAATCCTGTCCCACCATCTTTAGATAAAAACACAGCCAAAAACGATTTTCTCATATCTAGAAAATAGGACAAATAAACTCGTCAGGCGGACTAATGACTAGTTTTAAGAGAAAAAAAATCGAGGAGAGTTCAGTTATCTTAGTTTCTTGAAATTCGTTTTTGGCTGTGAAGGATTGAATCCCACAGTGTTGATTTAAATGTGAATCCCACAATGTTGGTTTAAATGTGAATCTCACAGTGTTGGTTTAAATGTGAATCTCACAGTGTTGGTTTAAATGTGAATCCCACAGTGTTGGTTTAAATGTGAATCTCACAATGTTGGTTTAAATGTGAATCTCACAGTGTTGGTTTAAATGTGAATCTCACAGTGTTGGTTTAAATGTGAATCCCACAGTGTTGGTTTAAATGTGAATCTCACAATGTTGGTTTAAATGTGAATCTCACAATGTTGGTTTAAATGTGAATCTCACAGTGTTGGTTTAAATGTGAAGGGGTCCGGGCAGTACCATGGTGTTAAGTTGGGGCCTGTGAAAGGGTCACTGCTAACAGGCTCGACCTACACAGCTGTGGAATTAGACCTTAGATTCTATGTGTACAACAAGTCTTCTCAAAATGAAAAGTCTGGTATGTTATACTATACCACCCATGAGGCTAAATTGCTTGAGCAGAAGCTTTTCCTACAATACAATATGAAAATAATTGAATCACACAATTGTGAGTTCATGTGTGGATGTGTCAGGCAGCATTGTGGTGGTTAGCCTGGTTTAGGGGAGGGGTTAGCACTATCAGGAGCCACTTCCAGAGGTGTGAAATTGGATCCTAGATTATACAATGTGTCTGCTCACGGTGAATAAGCATGCAGACTCAGCCGAGTGAAAACCTTCATTATTTCGCTTTGTATAGCACTGAAGGAAGCAAGATATCCTTGCATGCAGTATATAATTGGACTTTACTTATTGTTGTATTGCAATCTTGTAAATAAAGTATCACCAAATTATATTTTCAGACAGATCTTTAATTGCAGATTGTCTCGCATGTGTTTTGCATTTAATTTTTCATGGACATGGGTCGTTATAAAGTATATGAATAACACATTACATATCTAGAGTCACTGATCTACATTGATAAAGTTTTGAGGTAATATCTATTTTACTAGGGCGACAGGGAGGAAATAATACAACTCTGAGAAATATGATGTGATATAAACATAAGAATAATATGCCTTAACCTGTATGAACGATCGGTCATGACCCTCTGACCATTTGTGGACAGAGATTTGTCTTAATCACTTGTTCTCATGGTAATAAATGCAGCACTGGCAGGAATTGTATTCTTGCTAGATCTATATATCATGCCCCCCCCCCCCTGCTCTTTGAGGTATCACCAATGCAGTGCAGACAAGTTACTTGCTGGATCTGCATGGTGATCTCTAAAAAACTGACATCCAGAATCTTAACACAACGTTCTGGACCTAAAGGGTTGATCTTCTCCTCTGTGTCCTTCTGCAAGGATTAGGCGCAGGGTGCGGGGAGGCAGCCATATAAGACGTCTGTAACTTTCCAATTTCCCCGGGACTAAGGTGAAACCCCGACTATACCGCCACCCTACTTCCCCCATCAGGACCACCATCCACACCAATCTAGCCCGGATGGCATGGGTCTCTTTTGATCAGGACAATGGCTGGCTGGGGCAGAAGGATTGGGTGGCCTCAGGGTGAGGGGTGGCAGCTGTAAATCTCAGCTCTGGTTGTCCATGACCTGTTTTATACACTATTAGTATAGAAAAGGAGAAGGGGTGTGGGATTGTTTCTCATTGTTTAGCCAAATACTCATAAGAGTTTAAAGAAAGGAGTACTGACCAATCTAATATATATATATATATATATATATATATACATATATATATATAGAGAGAGAGAGAGAGAGAGAGAGAGAGAGAGAGAGAGATGTATATATAGATATACATATATATACATATATATTTATATACATATATATACATATTACTAGTGATTGTTTGCCAGCACTAACTAAGGTAAGAATGTCAGTGCTGAGGCCTGAAGTAGTGAGAGCTAGGCGATGAGGAAACTAACAATATCGTTCAGGCTATTGGAGAAGACTCCTTTCAGGAGACACTATGGATGTTCAGATTGCTTTATAGCAAGGGTCAGTTTACTATACTCTGTCCACTTTGTATCTGATGTAAAATGGCCACATGACTCCCACATACAGGCTTACAAGCTTTAAAATAGATTGGAGACATGAGATTTGGACATCCTGTACTGTTTTCTAATGCATCAGAATGGTCTTGGCTGCGAGAGATATAAAAAAAAATCCTATTCGTTTCTAGGGGCAGTTTCATACATCAGTTAGCCGGAAGAGTGAAAATGGAGTAGAGGTACTTGGGTGCTATCCCATAGTCACTAAAAACGTTTACAATCTCCAGGGTTTGATTTCCAAACCATGCAAGTTCAATCTATACAAAAACCTGCCGGACACCGGCTATAGCGGCCAAAAAGTCTGCTGGTCCGGCAGAGAAATGGCTACTGCAGGCCCGAATGGCTGGGTGTTTTCTAGAGATTCTTGCATATATGCCATTTTTTAAGGCTTGTTAATTGAACCATTATCATGGTTCCTACCGCAAAAAATAGAATGCATGAATATTTTCTGTAATGTTCTGTAGTAATCTACATGTTAAAATGGCTAGTATAATTGTAACATATAGGAGAACCCTCTTCATCATCAGTGTCAGTACAAACAAATGCTTTATAATTAATTTTTAATTAGTAAGATTGAGCCAGGCCTACTAAGAAAAAAAATCTGCAAGACCAAATGTCCTTCATGGTGAAAAGCTTTCCATATAGACTTCCATTGATAGTGTCCCTTACTGTTGGGTCATAACAGAGCAAGTGCTGCGGTATTTCTACCATACCTGGACTCATGGGTGTAATTTTCAGCTTCGGGAAAAAAATATATAGACTTTGCAAAAATACATTGCTGAAGGGTTATACTGCAAGACAGACCTGTGTATGTCACTTTTGTATTATGGGGCAGATGTCATCATTAGCGTTTGAGGGATAATGGTCTGAAGGAATCGATATGTGCAGATAGGTACTCTGTTCAGGTTTGCCAAGCCTGTGCTGGAAGAGTGATGTGATATTGGCTACCTTGGCTGCTAAGGCTGAAGTGAAGGCCTAGGGCAGATGGAGGAGGTTGACTTATCATAAAGGCAACCATAGTTCTTTACCTTAATGTATTCTTCTCTTTGGCTACATGATGCATTTTGCAGCCTTATCAGCTAACTCACTTTTGCTTGAAAACCCAACCGTATGGGGATGATACGTTATCGAACACGTAGTCATAATGCGTTTATTCATAGGACTCAATGACAAAGAGCAAAGTTCTATAAAACACTTTGCAGCTTTTAAAGGCATAATACTATTGTGAACATATCAGTATGAACCACTTTTTTTTAGTTTTATAGGAATATTTAATCAGATCATCTTCGAAAATCTTCATGAAATATTTTGGCCCTTTGAGTGTGTAGAGAGCTGTAGGATTTGGATCTGCCTGTGTAAAAAAAATTGCTTGTCTTTTTTCTCTGGGAGGGTTCTTTGAGACTCATTTGCATTAGCCCTTTGAAAGCACTATATGGCTCTTGCTGGCTTAAAGTGCCCCGTCACCTCTCCAGCCATTCAGCCAGGAACAGTCCCACCATTCACACTTAAGCTGTCATCAAAGCTTGGCTATGTTCTTAAAGGTCAGCAAAGCAATGCAGGGGCAGGGACTAGAGAAAGCCTGTCAGACAAATGCCCACTCCCTCAATGCTATTTTTAGGGCTTTATATTGGTGCCTATTTAGAGGAATTTGTCAGTCCATTTGGGGTTTATGTTTATCTTGGGGCCCATGCAGTGGCTGGATGTAGGGTTGGCACATTTCTATTATGACCTTTGTACAACCTTAGGCTCTAGCACTTTAGAAAACTCTACATCGGTTTAAAGTGCTTCATGAAAAGGAATGATACATGAATGCAGCTCTTTTAGGTAAATCACTTTTGTAGCATTGAAAGATCAGCCCAACCCTACAAGTTGAAACAAATTTTGCTTTATAGGGTAGTATGTCCTTCGAGGGTTACACCAGTTCATAGATGCAGTGGATGCTTTTCCCTATATTGTTCAGTGATTTCAACCTGGTTCCAACCTGCAGAGCATGAACAAGTCCTTTTCACTTCTATAGTTACCACTTTTGAAAGCTTAGAACACTCCTTAAGAAAGCTTTTCTATTGCATATGTGATTTGATTGGATGATATAAATTGTTAGAATAATCCTTTTTTCCTTTTTATTTTGGTCAATTGTAAACAGTGTATCTCACTGGGAGCTAAACTTTATAACATTTGTAAATACTTACATTTATTTCGTCCATTATTTGCATATTTATATGAATAATTCAACAAAGATTCTCAATTTGAGAGCGTCAATCATTCAGTCATAACCTATAACCCGTGTCGATAACCTCTGACTTAGCAATAAAGCTCTGGTTAAAGATCTTTAGTACTCTCATCTTCCAAACAAAATCTTACTTGTGTAATTCTTTTTGTGTAATTTAATGTAGCTAACAATGGTCATATCAATACAAGAGGTATTTTGTTTATGTTGTGATGTTTCTCATAACAGTATACCCAGCCTACTTCTCGTGAGTCAACTTGGCCTTGTCTCGTCCCCAACACCCCACCTCCCTCTCCCTACTTGAGGCCTACTGACCCTCCCTCTGCTCTTTTTCTACCCTCCAGGACCCCAGACGTGTATGTGGCTTGAGGGGCCGGATATCCTCTGTCTGCTTGGCTACTTGTCAGCCAGAAGGTGGCTGTTTTTACCTCCATTTAAAAAGAGCTCGAGACAGATATTTCCTTCTGGCCATCACATTGAGCTTGTTAAGTAGCCCTGGGCATGGGCCTGGACTAGGCAGGCACTTCAGTACTGAGCGATGGCATCACCTTTGCTGCAAATCTTTCTGTCAGTATATGGACATTTATTGTTATTTGACGCCAAAGTCTGGTTATTTATGTAATGTTATAAGAGTCTATACTAAGTTCATGTCAGGGGAAGGATGCCTTTACTGCAAACTTAAGCCACTCAGAGAAAGAGTTTGATCCATTCAGTTCCTTTAACATAAACAAAGGCAGGGCGCTGCTGATAAGGTATGTGGATACAGTTGTTGCTGTGCACCATTCACATGAGATACTAAGTAACATTCTCACTGTGAGTCAAGCATTTGCCCTCCAGGCAATCATGTCATTTTCACTTTGGACTCTGATAGTCCTTTTGGTGTCCATGGTAACCTTAGAGGGCCTAAGGAGGTCTGTATTGAATCAATTTTGATCAAGGTTTGTAAATGTTGATTCAAAGTCGATTCAACATTGTTTCAACATTGAACTGAATTTTGTGCCCACTGGGATCACATTGGACATCACGACAGTCACTAAGAAAGCTAAATAAAGCTTTCTAGCAGTTGAGCAAGTGTCCTCTCAGGGAATTAAATTGGCTGTGCAGAATAAACTTTACTTTACACTATGGGTAAAATTCCTTTGAATCCAAAACTTTCAAAATTAAATGGAGACAGGTTCGGACACACCATATTTGGCATCATTTCCAACTGAAAGATAATTGACCTCGTTGGTTAAAATATCCATTTTTGTTTTTTTCAAGATTTCTCATTAGGTTTGACATTTTCCATTCCATTCCATGGCCTCCAGGGGGCTTCACAAATCAACCAGTGGAATGGGTGAAGGGGCTAATCGATATCGATCAACTTAATTGTCCCTAGGGACAATCGTATGGGTCTCAATAGTCTCTTTACTCCCAACTGAAGTGATTCTGACACGTATTACAATGGAATTGGTGAAAGGGCAAGGAAAAAGTATGTTTCTGGTAATATGGGAAAAATGTAGGGTGAGTAGGTCGGGTTTCTTTTTTAAACTTAATTTTTTAAACATGAAAGGACTAGGCTGCCTCTCCAAAGACCCTTAAAATGAACATCAAAAAAATATGAAAATCTCTTCAGAATTGCATAAAAAGACGTAGGGTCACCCCTGCTTTCATTGCGGAGGGGTGAGTGCGACCTGAAACAAACTGTTTAATATTGTCGAATGGGAAATTACTATAGGGGTTGGTGGAAGGGAAAGTTTACCATAGCATTGATATATTTGAAGTATCCTTTTACCTGTGAGGCTGACTGCACTCCACTATTGTACTCACCTGCAAAACAAAATAACAAGGATTAGATAACAATTGAAACCTTGTAAAATGAGTTCTAGATTAAGAGTTACCTCACAATGTAGCTATGTGGTAGCATTACCTTGCCAAGAGGTTCTATGTACACATCTCTATGCCTCATCAACATCATTATACTAATTAAAGATAAGTTAACAACATTTGTATCACGTGAAATGTAAAGTTGAAATGACATTTTTGTTTTATTGAAAATAGCTATACATGTTTATCTTTTAGTTACAATCAAATATAATTTTAAAAAGAACTGTAAAAGCTTCGCCCCTGGGGCCCCGATAGAGCCCAGTCCAGTATATGAGAGCTTTGAAGGACTTCAAGGACTGTCAGCACCCATATTGCACTAAAACGGTTTTGAGGGTATAATTCCAGGTACATGTGTTACACCTGTACATATTATACATCATTTGAACCATCTATAATACTTTTATCAAATTCCTTCCATTATTCGGAATTTTTGGAATGCGAATGGAACAAAAACATTCCTTTTTATCTTCTTTGTATTTCAGCATCATTATGGGATGGAAAATGGAGATAATTTTTAGGTTTAACTATTTTAAACTGATATTGATGTCAATATCTGTTTTTTTAGTTTTTTTTCTTGATATTCCAATTATTAAGACCTACAGAGCTCTTCAAAGTCGCATAGTTACTGAAAAATGGTAAAAATGGCTATTTACCCCTATTATCACCCACTCTTTAGCTAACTATGCAACTTTGAAGGGCTCTGTAGGCCTTAATAATTGGAATATTAGGAAAAGAGAAAAAAGGCCCCAGGTATAGACATGAATTTTAGTTTTCAATTGATATATTCAAGAATTTTGTCCAACTTCCATCCCATAATGCTGTTGGAAAAAAAGAGGCTGAAAATGGAACGTTTTTGTTCCATCCACATTCCATGGGTACTAAAATGAGAAATAATCGAAGGAATTTGATAAAGCTATTATAGATGGCTCAATTGGTGTATAATATGTACAGGTTTAACACATTTCCTTGGAAGTATACCCTCCAAACTGTTTTAGTGCAATTTGGGTGCTGAAAGTCCTTAAAGGACAGCTATGAGGGAGAATACTAGGGATTATACCAAATGATTGTGTGTAAGTGGGGAAGAATGATAGACATGGTGAACTGTACTTAAAATAAACACTTTAGATTCCCTCCAGGCTTTGTAAGTCAATTATATTATCTTATTTTTGGTTCAAAATCACGTTTGTTTTGGCTGCGTTGCTGATCCCCATACGCCCATGTCTGGCCCTAGTCTACACTACTAGAACCTCTTTAGGTATGCGTCACACAGCCCCTTGTTATATCCGTGAGGTGGTAGGGGGTAACCTTGGCGTAGGTAGGGGTTGTTTACAAGGAGGACTTCCTTGTCTGGGATTGTAGTTTTTATATCTGCAGCAACCCAAATGCTCCGGCCGTCGTTTTTTGTAGGCCTGGTTGACAGGGGAGACCAAAGGTTCAACAAAAGAATAAAGACCTCTAACACCTTCAGCTAAGCAGCTTCATTACTAGGGTACTCTGTGGTAAGAGGCTATCCTCAGAGGTGTTTGCCCTTTTTTGACCACCAATAGTGGATTTCATAAGGTAAGTCTTCATTGGCACTAATCAACACATAATCTACTCATCTGGCCAACCCAGTAAACAAAAACAAAATACAACATTGTATAACTTTATATAATGTTTATCTAAGGCTCCTTACTATGGCATAACGTTAACGTTATATAAAGTTTTAAAAAGATATTTTGACGTAAAATAATTTTTTTTTGTTAGCTGGGAATGTATGACTCTAAAATGGGAGCAGTTATAAATATTCCATTGGCGTTGATCAAGCTCCTTGGAAATGGGCACATTAGGGTCGGGATGAGCACTGGTAATCTGAACTTATATATCATGCTGAATATATAGATAACTATAACCTCCACCTGGACCAGCTGACACACCACTGACCCAAATGAAGCTGTCTGTAGTCTCACATAGCAGGTCCGGGAAATGAAGGGAAACCCTCCCCAGAGCCATTATTTACACCAGTGTTAATTTTCACAACGCAAGTAGGTGTGAAAACACTGCAGGGCTTGAATAAGCAACGGTTTTGCTTGCAGCATAAACACTCCAGGGCTAAAATTAGCAACGGTTTTCTTATAACTCATTTGCTGAATTTTCTATCAATTTGCTGTTAAATGTTGCTATCCCATAAGATAGATTAGTATATGCTCTTGAATCATACATGGGGAATAGTGAATCATACATGGGATTGCCATGAAATCACATATAAATGAGCTTTTTCTATAGACTTTCCCTCTGTGCTCCTCCACTTTAACCAGTAGGCAGTGAGCCCTGCAGTGTTTTCACACCTACCTGCGTTGTGAAAATTAACACTGGTGTAAATAACGGCTCTGGGGAGGGTTTCCCTTCATTTCCCGGACCTGCATAGTGACAGGGTCAAGTAGCCACTAGCAGGTGGAAGACTGCCTGGATTTAGGATACAGACTAAGCATCCCACCCAGGCTGGTTATACCATAGCTTTCATGTAATCATATTTGCGATTTGTATATATGATATTTGCGAAATTTATACACTTAGTGAGTATGTAGATGAATATTATCACCTACCAAGTTGTAGATGCATTATGTGCTTGGTCCATTGCATTTTTGTATTGCTATCAGTTTAAATCAGTATTTTGTTTAATATGACAGACACTTAGAAGAGTATCTGCTTAGTGAAGGTTTGAAAGCCTGATGCCCCCCCCCCTGCTACACCAGGCTCCCAGCCTGACATAAAGTGTATGAGGGCGGCCTGAATGCACAGGCTGCCTCTTTAAACCCACAGGTCTCGGTACCGCTCCAGCGGCAGTCGGAGTGGAGTCGGGACAGGTACTCAGCCCTATATATAGGGGTGCTGGGCCTTTAAGAGGACCGCCCTGCTCTGTTACACTAGTCCCCCACCTGACTAGCCCTGATGACCAATGATGCATTACCTGAGCAGCATCTGCCGTGCATGTACAGCTGAATAGATGTCATTTTGTAAGACGAGCCGGTAGGAATTAAGTATACCTCAATGTAATAAGTGTGTGTAAACCACGCTGCACTTAACCCATTCAAGAAAGGAGGTCCCCTGGACAAAATAAAGAACAGCTTCTCAAGACGAGTTGCCACAGCTTGGAACAGTCTTGCAAATCATGTGGTCATGGCAGAGAGTGTCAACGCCTTCAAAAATAGACTTGACAGAAGCTGGAAGGACCACCCACTAAAATACAACTGGGAACGGGAACCCCTCCCAGGACACGGTTAAAGATAAATAAATAAACATCACTTTGGAGCTGGAAATAGTGGCACCCTAGTGCCAGCTTCCAGAGCTATCAATAAGTACCAATAAGTAAGACTCATTTAGTCTTTGGCCATCATCAAGGATTTCGGGCAGGGCTTGAGGAGGCAGCCATATAGGACGTCCGTAACTTTCCAATTTCCCCGGGACTAAGGTAAATAACCCGACTATACCGCCACGCTACTTCCTCCATCAGGACCACCATCCACACCAATCTAGCTGGGATGGGATGGGTCCAGTTTAACATAACTATACCTAGCCCCTACCTTAGGCTACACAGTGCCAAGCATTGGCTGTAGAGGCCTCAAAGAAGTATTCTGTATAATATGCCTGATATTTGAACATTTTGAAAAAGAAAGAATAAATCATTTTAATGTCAGGGTCCCTTAGGAAGGCTAAAAAATGCAAACCGAACAAGACTGCACTGAAAAAGTAAACTTGTCTCCAGACTCGTCCAAGTGACTGTCATAAAACAAAGGAGTCAAAAGTTGTCAAACCTATCAGGTTACCATCCCACAAATATAATCTGGAGCTGGCAAATGTTGGGTTTTGGGCTGGCACATGCCAAGTGGGTCTCTCCAGCTAGAGGACCCGCTGCCTTGAATTATTTTTTTACTTGTTTCTTTTATGACGGTCAATTTGAGGAGTCTGCAGACAAGTTTCCTTTTTCATTGTGAAGGGAAAAGACTGAGGCAGTACAGCCTCCCTCACTCATCTCCACTCATGGCCACTAGGGAAGCCAAGTATACCTTTCCAGCAGGCAGATAAACTACTGCATGGTCAGGTTACTTTATTGCAGGGGTCACTTTACTATGCTCTTTCCATTTTGCATCTGATGAGAAATAGCCACATGATTCCCATACACACGCATACAAATTGATATTGGGCAGGGCTTCGTGAGCCTCATGCTAGGTGAGCCCAGCACAGCACAGTGGTCAGAATTCACGAGGGATTTGCAGCATTCAATTGAAAAGTTCATTCCCAAGACATATGAGTTAAACATCCTGTGTTGTTTTCCAGTGTGTGAGAATAGATTAATTTCATCATATATATATACTTTTTCAAAATGTATTCATCTGCTTAGCCCTGATGTGTTCTTTTGACTCCAGACTATTGGTCTTGGGGCAGTTCCACAAATCAGCTTACAGCAATTACGCAATACTATGACACAGAAACCTACCATAGACTACTGTTGAATGACTGACCATCACTCAACCTGGACAGTACCATCAGTCCACACTGGGAATCAAGACCATCCCATTTAGGCTTTACCATCTGCCTATCCACAATAAAGATAGATACTAACCACCTTTGCTATTACACTAAGTCATGGCTCTAAACCTATGCCTCTACATTTATTCTATTTTCCTACATTTTCATACCTACTGCGCTATCCAATGTTTATTGAGTCAAAACATTCCATCAACTGTATAGAGGAGAATACAGGTCTCTGACCTACCTGCCTTACAGTATAAATAAATAAATTTCAATTCAATGCAATTCCTAGCGCTACAGTTTTTATTGCCTCCCAAACTCGATTGTCCCTTTTCGGGTGCCTCCGGGACCGAAATAAGGTGATTATGTACATCATGTCTTAAAGTACATCACAGTAACTGATAATTTTATTTACAAACTGAGACAACATATATCTTAAGATATACCAAGAATGGATAACCTACGAACAAAATGTTTTGAGATACAGCACGATGAACTTTGAAGATTTATCATAATATGAAAATTTCAACCACATACTCTCAACTTTATCCTAGTTCACTCAAAATGGTTCAATTAACTGTCAAAATCACTCTACAATGTCCTGATGGCATATAGTTCAGACAATTTGGACAGTTTAATAGGATCCCTTGTTGAACCTACTGGGCACAGTACTGGCCTAAAAATCTGCTATTTCACCTTATTTGGGTCCCAGAGTCACCCGGGTCAGATATTGTATAAATGTAGGTTAGATTGGTAGAATCATCAGATTTCTGGTTTAGAGCATTAGAGGGGGTAGATAGGAAGCAGGGGCACTAAAGATAGCTACAATATATTGGATATTAACAATTCTGTGTGGGTTTTACTATTATCAGCAAGGTGAGTGACTCCGGGACCAATATAAGAGGGTGACTCAGGGACAAAAATATGTATCACGCTACACATTTTGTCCTGGAGGCTAGAGTATTGGAAATTTCTTTTTTCTGGCAAAAGACACAATAGTTACCTCACAAACCGGGGTACAAGGAATACTGTTTTTGTCTTCTTTATTTACTGTATAAGGGTATCAAAATGAAAGGACTTATGAATATTTTGCTGACACTACACACTTAAATGGCTGTGGAGAAAAAAAGACGGTACATATCAAGTGAAAGCGTCATGAATTAATTGACTACCATAGGCCTAACAGAAAATGATATTTCAGATGGGCTGTTGTTTCCTCAGTAGACATAGGAGACATGTAAAACATTACATTTTTAGCCTTTTGGATGTTTTTAGGGGATTTTAGGGCTTTGGAGGGCCAGAAAATAAAAAAACTTTGGACCAATACACAAAAAAAAAGAAAATTCCTAAAAGTATAGGATGTTTTGTCACATATACCAAAAATTTGAAAAGATTGATGTAAAGGTTGCTATTCTGTAGGGTTATAAAGCTGAAAAGGGCCAGAAATAGCCAAAACTGCATAACTCAGGAGTTTAGGCCATATACGAAAACCTACCTGACACCGGCTATAGCCGCCAAAAAGTCTGCCAGTCCGGCAGAAGAAGCTCTACTGCAGGCTCTATTGACTACCTGTATTCTAGAGATTCTTGGCTACATGCCATTTTTTACGGATCATTAATCAGATCATTATTAAGGTTTCTACAGCATAAAACAGAAAGTGTGAATATTTTCTGTAATGGTCTTCCGTAATGTAAATATTAAAATGATTAATATAATTGTAACACATAGGGGAAACCATATTTAGTATCATTGCTTGTACAAACACTTGCTTGATATTTCATTTTTGAATAGCAAGATTTTACTCCAATATCCGGGCCTGCAAAAATTGAGCTGGGCTGCATAAAAAAAATCTGCAGTACAAAATGTCCTGCATGGTGAAAAAGTTTTTGTATAGACTGATGAAAGGAGTATACGGTTGACTACAGTTTACCCCCATTATCGCCACTATTTAATTGAGGACTTTATATCACAATGTGGTGGACAAGCGGTATGTTCAGAAGTAAGCAGAGTTCCCAACATTACTAGTTGTTTTAAGACAAAGGTACCTAAGTTTGTACTGCCAGGTGTATACCTTTACCTCCCCATCTAGTAATATCTGATGATACTATATTTTAAGCTCTCAGAGAGGCATGCATTTTAAACTCGGCTGTCTCTGCTTCAAGGTCCTTAAATACATAAAGACAGAATTGATTTTTTCTAAGAAGTGCAGGCAGTCTATATTGGGCACATCCTTGTGATATTCAAGCTGAATGAATAAGCAATTGTAGTATATAAGCTGAAAGGAGCATGGATCTGCTTAAATACCAACCTGAAACCATGTTTTTAACCATGGGTGCAACACAACTTATCAGCCCTTTTCAGTGAAAAACTCTCAAGTAGTATATATGTACTAGTTTAAAGGGGTGCGAAGGGTTGCAAAAAAATCTGGCTACCAGCAGGAAAATCCATAAGCCTCACCCGCTGTTGTTAACTATTGACTGCTCCTGGACCCAATCATCTCTGGGCTTTATATCACACGGTGGTAAAAAAACCACCAATGTCAATAATCGTTATAGCTGTGTCATTCAGACACACATTTTTGTACACAGAACTGCAGGTGGGACTTTCCAGCCTGTTTAAAGCAGTAATTTGATTCTTGAATGAAAGCTCGAGTAACATTACAATACATTACATTTTATTCAATACAAAGCCCCACTCTGGCTTCCAATGCAGAGCAATGGTATAACACATTTCAGCAAAATTAAAACTGCACATATGATTTCTAAGATATTAGCTTACTATTCTAGCACATAAATGTATGCGCAGGAAACAGATAGATTAATGTTGCCTTTTTATTAAGTCCTTCAGCATCTGGAATATAGGAGCCTCTGAAAACACCTTTTAAAGGCGGCGTCATGATATTAATGGTTCATATTGATGCTGATTTAAAGCTGTTGTAATTCTCTAACCTCGATTCAATTAGGGAGCTATAGGAATCACAAGAAGCCGGTGTAAATTAATTTGCTTGTTTTTCCTGTGAAGCTGCAGAGAGACTTTGTTTGCGTCAGCATCTTTAAGTTACAGGCCACCTCTAAAGCCAGGGCGCGATAAGGCTCTCCATATTTCTAACCCTAATCATCTTAACCCTTTAAGGATAGCAGAGTGTTTTGATGAGGTCTACAGGAAACAGGGAGCCTGGTGAGGCCACTGACAAGGGTTGCATTGATGCATCATGCCAACCCTTTGAAAGAGTATCAGTCCAATCAGCACGATGCTTCAATACATCCTTGGTAATTTGCCATGATACATTTATAATTATATATAGTCTGGAAGCCAGAGGGGTTGACCCCAACATCTAGTATAAAGTTTTTTTCTCTTCTGATTATTGATGTATAGGGTCTAGGTAATATTATCAGGGTGGGTGTGGAGCTCTCATCCTTGGGCAATTTGAGTTATTCAAGATGGCCGCCAGTATACTCCCGAAAACTAGAAATGTGTCTATCTCAGCTTCTAATCAACTTAGAAACACAAATAAAAATGCAAAAAGTACATTTATGAGGTAAAGGAATACAACCCTGCCATTTTCAAGAAGAAATGTTGCAGCCATTCTGAATTTTTAATAGGATTATCCAAAAAATACGCCTCGCTTTGACAGAAAATTGGAAAAATGGCCATCATAAATTCTAATCACTGTATTGTCAACATTTTGCATTCAAAATGAATACTTCTGAGAACAAGACACTGTATTGTTATGTCCTATGGGACCATAGTTTTGTCCTGGACTAAGTGGTGGGTTCCATATAGGCCTGCCCAGATTTGAAGTTTCTGTGTTGATTGCATTATAAGGACCTGCTTAGAGTATCATAACCCTTGTAATGATTTTTATAATAACAACTTACATTTGTTGATGTTTGCATGTCCACTAGAGCAGACACCATATTCTAGTTTCTTAACCTTAGTGACGTTTATAGAACCCTGAAGATACTGATAAGATATTAAAGATAGTTATTTCTGTGTGAAAAGCAGCCAAACCCATGTAGTCTGAATTATTCCTACCCACTATTTAATATTCTCTGCAGTTAGGGATTGTGTGTGGTATATGAATAGTGATTTACAGTGGCCCACTGCTAAAGTCCGAAGTTCTACGCAATATAATTGCCAGAGGATGGGACTTGCCTGACCTGGGGGGGGGGGGCTATTCTTTGCAGTAAACTAGCTCATGATTCAACACCTCCAACTGAGGCATCACAGGCAGTTAGTGGTGGGATTGAGTAACCAGATCAGAAGAGAAGCACATGCAAAGACATTTTAGCCCAGTTTAACTGTATTAGCTGTTGTCTTGTCTAACCTGCAGAAACAAACAGAACATTAAACATTGGCAGATCGAGGGCTGCCCCGAAGATGGAAGGACAAAGAAAAGGTAGGGGGCAAATTCTGGCTGGGTGGGGGCTCATCACCTTCTTGGCAGTTGTCAGCATCACCCTGGCCTATAGTACCAGCAGTGGTATGGACCCCTACTACTTCAGTGTCCTAGGGCCCCACCCTTCCTACCGGGGCCACGCCCCCACGGCCCCAACCCCTCTACCTAACGATTCCACCCCTCATATCACGGTTCCCACCGCTCCTAGGTCCCCATACCTCCTCCTGGGGCTTCGGCCCATCCTCTTTGGGCTTCCATCCTTCAACCTGGTGCCCATCCCTCCTCCAGCATCAATACCTCTTTTTTGTAGGATCTCCCAACCATGTACTAGCTGTTCCATCCATCCTCTGTGGTCTCATTACCTCCATTCAGGATCTCCAATCCCTCCGAGTCCCCTTCCCTTCATAAAATGTCAAACTCATGGCCTGAGAGAGGGAGGCGTGGCCCTTCTACCATATCCCATATTCGCTCATCTCCCACAAGCCCTCATCTCCTGTCCCATATCCACCCCTTCCAGGCTACCTCCACCTGTGTCCTCCCTGCCATATATATGTCCTGTCCTTCACTGGCTCCTTTCCTCCATGTAATGTCCTGCCCTCTCCGGTGTCCTCTCCCCCATACGCCTATGCCCCCTTATCCCCCCCCCTCCCCCAAGATCCACACTGTCCCTACCTTAATTCACCCTGTGTCTCATCTACCCCTGTAACCTCCCATTCCCTGTGTACTGCCCTCACTCACCATGACTGTTTCTTTCCTTTTCTAATGCTCTACCTCCTCCTGCATCCTCCTCCCACTCCCCTGTTCTACCCTGCAGAAATTAGGGGGGGGGGGCATATACAGGGGAAGTAAGTCAATGGAATGGGAGCAGGAAAAGGGGAGGCAGGAAGGGGATTGAATAGGCAGGGGAATGGGAAAGCAGAAGAAGAGGGAAGCATTTATAGAATAAGGGCAGCGTGAAAGAATAGGACAGGGATGCAATGGGCAGGGTCATGGCGGCGGGGGGGCAGTTGGAGGGAAGTTGGGAATGGGTAGGATGTCCCAGGGACTAGATCTCAAGAATCATGTACATCCCCAGGACTATGATGCGGAGGTTGGGTACACAGATAATCTAAGAGCCTGGGCCTTAGTCTGTAGTGGCTATTCCAGATTGGTCAGAGGGACATTGGTCAGGCATGACCAAGTGCTATTCAAGAATGACTGCGGCAAAACAACATATAACTAATAGCTACTAATGCCTTACTCAAAAGCAATTAGCCTAAACTGGAAAGACTAGGGTGACTTGGTCAGTACTTACTAGCCTGAAAATATAAACTAACCTAGGTTGGTCATATAGCGAGCGAAAAAATCATTTGCAAGGTTAGGTTTTAGTGACTGAGAGATTGGTTGGATAGGGAGCCAAAGAATGTCAGTATATGATTGAGTATGGGAAAGGAAGGGTAGCAGATGGGCTGGACACAATTTTCCCCTCTCCTTCATTTATCCCTTACCATCTCAATGCCCTCCCATATCCTAAACATTGCCTTCCCTCCCCCACCACATCCGTTGCCCTGCCATATGATCCCCTCTCCTCATATAATCCCCTCCCCTACCATGGCCCCTTGTTCCCCTGCCATATCATATCTCCCCCCACCCCCCCCCCCCCCACATCTCTCTCCCCGCTATCGCTGCTGCCACTGGTTAGCATCTAAAATACCCCTGAAAAGCTGCTGCTGCTGAAACATACTTTCCCTCAAAAGAAGTATTTCTCAAACCAAGTGATAGAGGCCAGGTACAGACCTAGGTCTTAATATATTACATCCCAAAATGAGTGAGAAGACACCACCCTTTCAAGTCTAGAACATCAACATTTTCTTGTTGGGCATGCCCCCAACCTCCCCCCCCCCCCCCCCGCCCAGTATAACCACTGTTCTTCGTTTGCAGTGGTCAGGGGTATCAGACATCACCTCTAGGGTTGGCCAGGTTTGGGCCCCTCCCTCCAGACAGTCTTTATGATAATTTGAAAGGGAACACTGAGGTACCACTACAAATTAGGGCCCTTTTTGCTAATTGTGTCACCTATACGACTTATTGTACTTATAAGACTTATTATACTTATTGTCATTAACTTTTCAACTTAAGCTATCACGAGTGACCTACTTTCAAATTGAATATGGCTGTCACATGCATTCCTTGATGTGACAGAATGGTTCTTTGCCTTCCAAAGTGTTCATTTCAAATGCAAGATGGTGACAGTATAGTGTTATGTCATTTTCCATTTTTCCATCAAAATAAGGCATATTTCATGGATAATCCCATTAAAAATTCAAAATGGCTGCAACATTTCTTCTTAAAAATGGCAGGGTTGTATTCCTTGACCTCATAAGTGTACTTTTTGCATTTTTATTTGTATTTCTAAGTTGATTAGAAGCTAAGATAGACACATTTCTGGTTTTTGGGAGTATACTGGCGGCCATCTTGAATAACTCAAATTGCCCAAGGATGAGAGCTCCACACCCACCCTGATAATCTTACCTAGACCCTATACATCAATAATCAGAAAAGAAAAAAACTTTATACTAGAAGTTGAGGTTGGGCTACAAAGGGGGCTTCTACCTCCAGACAATATACATCATGCTAGCATAGGCTGCTGCACATTATATTAAAGCAGTTTGTTGCCCTTATAGGGTTATACTGCCCCCTCACCTTACCCAGCCATTTAGGCGCACTCCCATCGCACCATTCACACCTAAGCTGTCATTAGGGCTTGTATATGTTCTTAAAGGTCAGCAAAGCCATGCAGGGGCATGGCCAGGGCATAGCCTGTCAGGCTATGTGGATAACTGCCCACTCTCCTCAATGCCCTTTTAGGGCTTTTTAGTGGCACCTATTTTGAGGATATTGTCAGTCCATTTGGGTTGTATGGTTATCTAGCAGCCCACCCGTTGGTCGGAAACTAGGGTCAGCACCTTTCCATTACCCCACCATAACCCTGGCGCCACCTAAGGTTATAACACTTTGAAGACGGCATCCTGGTTTTCAGGGATTTTCTGTCAAGTTTGATGCATGAACCGAGCACTGGTGAGTCAACCCACCATTGCTG
Organism: Harmothoe impar; assembly: GCA_947462335.1. NCBI lineage: Eukaryota > Metazoa > Annelida > Polychaeta > Phyllodocida > Polynoidae > Harmothoe > Harmothoe impar. The sequence continues at coordinate 6,319,159 of OX381721.1, read as the reverse complement.
CAATGGTGTATCAGTCGTACCCAATAGGTTTAAAACATTTTTAAGCATTTGCATGAAGCATCAATTAGTTTTGTTATAGAGGGTAATTTGTCCTTGAAGGGTTCAACCAGCTTATAGTGTGAGTTGACATTTTTCTCTGTACTGTTTAGCGTTTAGTGATTCCAACTCTGCTTTACCCTGAACTGCCACATGATGAATACCTTGTTTGTTATCACTCGCTTTTCATGAACGGGATCATGGGTAGGATCCCGGAAGTAGGTCTATTCAGGTTTTACCAAATCCTACTTAAAAATGTTCCATACACTGTTAAAGTATATATGTACAGGTTGGGTTCAGTGAAATGGCCTCATAATATTTATGGCTCTTACATATTGATGCTGATTTAAAGCTGTTGTAATTCTCTAACCTCGATTCAATTAGGGAGCTATAGGAATCGCAAGAAGCCGGTGCAAATTAATTTGCTTGTTTTTCCTGTGAAGCTGCAAAGAGACTTTGTTTGCGTCAGCATCTTTAAGTTACAGGCCACCTCTAAAGCCAGGGTGCGATAAGGCTCCCCATATTTCTAATCCTAATCATCTTAACCCTTCAAGGTCAGCAAAGTGTTTTGATGAGGTCTACAGGAAACAGGGAGCCTGGTAAGGCCACTGACAAGGGTTGCATTGATGCATCATGCCACCCCTTTGAAAGAGTATAAGTCCAATCAGCACGATGCTTCAATACAACCTTGGTGATTCGCCATGGTACATTTATATACATCATGCTAACATAGGCTGCTACATATTATATTAAAGCAGTTTGTTGCCCTTATAGGGTTATGCTGCCCCCTCACCTCCATCACCTTCCCCAGCCATTTAGGCGCACTCCCATCGCACAATTCACACCTAAGCTGTCATTAGGGCTTGTATATGTTCTTAAAGGTCAGAAAAGCCATGCAGGGGCAGGGACTGGGCATAGCCTGTCAGGCTACTCTGGTAACTGCCCACTCTCCTCAATGCCCTTTTAGGGCTTTTTAGTGGCACCTATTTTGAGGATATTGTCAGTCCATTTGGGTTGTATGGTTATCTAGCAGCCCACCCGGTGCTCGGAAACTAGGGTCGGCACCTTTCCATTATCCCACCATAACCCTGGCGCCACCTAAGGTTATAACACTATAAACACAGCATCCTGGTTTTCCGTGTTTTTTTTGGTCAAGTTTGATGCATGAACCGAGCACTGGTAAGTCAACCACCATTGCTGCATTGGTGTATCAGCCGCACCCAATAAATCTAAAACATTTTTAAGCATTTGCATGAAGCATTAATTATTGGTGCACCATCTGGAAACTGTTGTTTTAGAGAGTATTTTGTCCTTGAAGGGTTCAACCAGCTTTTAGTGTGAGTTGATATTCTTCTCTATACTATTAAGTGTTTAGTGATTCCAACTCTGCTTTACCTTGAACTGCCACATGATGAATACCTTGTTTGTTATCACTCGCTTTTCATGAACGGGATCATGAGTAGGATCCTGATAGTAGGTCTATTCACTTTTAACTAAATCCTACTAAAAGATGTTCCATACACTGTTAAAGTATATATGTACAGGTTGGGTGTCAGTGAAATGGTAACTTATGGCAGTATCGGTTCAGTGAATTGGTCACATGGAGTGCAATCTTGGTCTTTCACAACGTATTTTTAGAATACAAATTGTTGGAATTAAAGCATCACAATTTGATTGACCATAATACGGGTTGTAAGTTCAAGTTTGAGGAAATGATAGGGAATGGAATACATAGGTATGAAAGAATGATATCTGCCTGGTATTGAGGATGTAGTCGTTTCTTGTAGTACTTATCGAATTAGATCTACTTCTTGCAGGGACCAGCAATTTGTATTTAAGCCAACCTTTTGGAATAGTTATCCCTTTCAACACTAGTTGTCTGGACTCGCTTATTAAAAACAGCTTTTATTTTGAGGCCTGAACAGGATCATCGCACATTTATGAGGGCACAGAGTAAAATCTTAATGACCTTCAAAATGTTCCAAGTCCAAGGAGGTTAAATGTGCAAATATAGTATACATAACTAATGACTGCATATTATTCTTAGTGTAGAGAGTACAATGTCCAAGGAATGCTGCTGAATGCAAAGGAATTTTTTTGATATCTTATTTAATAGTTTGTGTAAAAAGTTAAATTCACCATCTTATTCATTCTGGCGCATAGTTTGCCTGGTGATATCCATTTTCAAGTGGAAATGTGAAAATGTTGGGAATGCAAAAACAGACTTAAAAAGTTCTAAAAAACAAACCAGACAGGCAATTAATTTTCTCAAAAACAGATAACCACAACGTCGATTTCAATTTAAAGATCAATGTCTCCATTCCAAAACCTGATGCACAAAAACGGTAATCGAAAGTGTTCCTTTCATATCAACAAACAAAATCAGCAAACCGAACTGATTCACTGCCAAAAAAACTTGTCGGGCTCTTGCCAACAGGTAATTGAGTTCAAAGGTTAACCATTGATATTCTGTAAAAATAGTTCATCAAACTAATTATGTATTGTTGTGCAGTGCTACCATTATCGCATTTTGGTTGCTCTTTGTAGATGAAAGCAAGTACGAGAGTAATGCAGTTGTTGATATTTTACTCTCTAAGTGTAAGTACAATGTAAGATGTAGTTATGGTGGGTTACTTGCCAAAGCTGCATTCATTCATCAAAAGTCAAATGACATGAAAACATTTTTCTGAGCTTCGAAAAGGTAAGAAATACCTTGAAACTTGTTCCTAAGGTTCTAATCTCATGGGCATATTCTGTCCTCTGTTCTTAATCACCGTCAGAGCGTATCTGGCGCAGATCATATTATTATACTAACACGTTAGGAATACATCCATCTCGCTACCCATACCGGTCAACTCTCTCCAGACAGGGTTTCACAATGCAGCCATTACTGCGGGCCCTGCATGCGTTATAACCACACATGATAACAGAGAGACATGAGGCCTGGAGGCATAGATAAGGGAGTGGTCACTATTTATAAATGGGGGGGGGGATTGGTCCCCTCTACATGGGTGAGGAGATTCAGACAACTCCACCAGGGCCAAAACAAATGCCATTCTTTTTGAGAGAAATTGGGATGCATCTCTGGGGGGGGGGGGGTGGGCAGAAAAATTCCAATATTTCTGGGGGGTTAGTGAAAATCTATTAGTTCGTTCGCACAAAAATTCATCAACTCTCCCCCCCCCCATGTTGTTAAATAATGGCCACTCCCTGAACACAACCCCTATCTACACCAGCTGACACACCCCTGACCCGCACATGGCTATATAAACAGTGTGTGGGTCAGGTACACTGAAAAAGTAAACTTGTCTCCAGACTCGTCGAAGTGACTATAAAAAAATAAACGTGTTAAAAGTTGTCTAACTTATCATGTTACTATCCAACAAATAGAATCTGGAGCTGGCAAATGTTGGGGTTTGAGCTGGCACATGCCTATTGGGTCTTCTATCTCCTGCTAAAAGAACCGCTTCCTTGTCACTTAGACAAGTTAATGACTCCTTTATTTTATGACCGTCACTTGGAGACGAGTCTACTTTTTGAGTGTACCGCTACATGCCCTTGGTCGTCATGATGCATCAATGCAATATGGTCGATGTGATGCAAGAATGCAGCCCTGAAGAAACTCAGGAATCACGCAGGCTAAGGTATTAAATCAGTTTACTACATGTATACAATGCACAGGTGTATAATGCATCACTATCAAACATACAACAGCTGAAATCTGCATCTTACACATATTACACCTATTCACTCTTTAATGACGGATGTCAATAAAAGATGACATTTTTTGTCATGATACATCAATGCAGCCACGGTAAGTAACTCATCAGTGCTGCATTGATGCATCATGCCAATCCTTTGGGATTGTCACTACCTTGTAAGGTCGGCATGATGCTAGAATGCAGCACTGGCGAGTTATTCACCAGGGCTGCATGCATGCATCATGACGACCAAGCATGATGCATGAATGCATCAAGCTGTCCTTAAAGGGTTCACTGAGCAGTATGCTCCATTAGTTGATTTTATCCTAAATGTTTTTTTGGCATGAAGCAGCACCTAGAGGTGATTTGCCTCGCTGTGTTGATAATATCAGCATTATCAGAAAAAAGATACTGTACTTACGCTGTGAGGATATTTCCAGAAAATGGAATTGTGATTTCCACCATTCCCCACCCCATCAATGGCAAGAAAAATACATTAATGGTCATTCTAAATCGTATATGCGTCTAAGTGTCCATGCCTAGATAGGATTATTACAAAGGCTCTAATGGCTTGACTTCCGCCAATATCCATACCCTTATATGGAGCGAGTTGAGCCAGCAGAAATAGTGGGAAACCTCTGTATTTCAAAATGGCAGCAGGTGAGTTGTTCCTAACGCTACCTCTCCCCCTCGTGTTAGGCCCCCTAACTATCAACCCCTGGGGTCGGCATGATGTTGATGCTGTACTGGTGAACACAATCCACTCGGTCGTTCTGACTTCAAAGGAAAAACTTGTGAATGAAGAATTGTGTCAATTTGGGAGCAGGATACAAATGATAACTGAAGAGGTTGAGGGAAAATGGTGGCTGTAACTGAATTTAGATAAATAGTCCCCTGGTGACTCAAAAATGAATTATAATAATCTGACTACTGACATACTACTGTAAAGGGTAGGAATCTAGTCTTCACCAGGGCTGCATGCATGCATCATGACGACCAAGCATGATGCATGAATGCATCAAGCTGTCCTTAAAGGGTTCACTGAGCAGTATGCTCCATTAGTTGATTTTATCCTAAATGTTTTTTTGGCATGAAGCAGCACCTAGAGGTGATTTGCCTCGCTGTGTTGATAATATCAGCATTATCAGAAAAAAGATACTGTACTTACGCTGTGAGGATATTTCCAGAAAATGGAATTGTGATTTCCACCATTCCCCACCCCATCAATGGCAAGAAAAATACATTAATGGTCATTCTAAATCGTATATGCGTCTAAGTGTCCATGCCTAGATAGGATTATTACAAAGGCTCTAATGGCCACAAAATATATATTATAGATATACACATATACATATGTATATATATATATATATATATATATATATATATATATATATATATATATATATATATATATATATATATATATATATATATATTTAGCACTTTGGAATAAAAAGTAGAGCGTGCTTTGAGCCTGTACATTGCAAAAGGAGATGAGAAAATCCGATTAAGCATTCTTGTTTAAATCCTCATACTTACACTTAGGAGGTGCTATGATGATCAAAGCCATTAAGGCTTATGTGTGTGCATAGAGCCATATGCTGAAGAAAAAGAAGAGGAAGACGAAGAAGAGCGCGGCTGAAAGATGCACATTAGCTGTTCATGTTGGAGGTACAGGCAGTGAGGCATTTATGTTATAATCCACCCAGCCAGCTTAGATTCCTATCACATACTTCAATTCGGTCGCATAGATCTGACGAAAGATTTAGAGCCCCATATCCTAAGGTGCGGGTGTAGATTGTGATGGCTGGTTTAATCCTTTAAGGAGGGACATCGCTTACAGGTGACTTTTGTTGTCATAATGCACCAATGCAGTCCCAGTGCGTTGTTGCATCATGCCGTTCTGACTTCAAAGGAGAAACTTGTGAATAAAGAATAGTGTCAATTTGTGAGCAGGATAATGCCTGATGGTGAAACAAATGATAACTGAAGAGGTTGAGGGAAAATGACGGCTGTAACGGAATTAAGATAGATGGTCCCCTGGTGACTCAAAAATCAATTATAATAATCTGACTACTGGCATTCTACTGTAAAGGGTAGGAATATAGTCTAATAGAAGTGGAAAAAAGTAGTGGCTCATTTTAACGCCCCTGCGCTTATAAATGTCAAGTACCTGCTACCCCCTGCGCTTTAACAGGGATCGTGACTCATGTGATATCAGCTGAAAGGAGCATGGATCTGCTTAAATACCTGCGCTTTAACAGGGATCTTGACTCATGTGAGTCATTTTAAATAGATATTTGGGGTGTCAGAGGGGTCCTAGACCTGCCCTGAAATGAGTAGTGCTCTTGTTTAAGAACCCTGCACTTAAACAGGCCATTACGGTATAACCCCAAAATAGGTAACGTCACTTTCACTTGGATTTAATCTTATTCAAGGTGGCTTAAAGCAGCACCTCAAGTGGATTAAGATATGCTTAGTAACAGTTCTTGTTAGTTCACAAGGGCATTCAAGAACCTTTTTGCTTTTATTGCTCAAAGTAAATGTGCTTTAATTATTTCTTAAAGCATACCTAATTCACTTAGTTTCCAAAAAGGGCCGACCCTAGCAATTTGGAGAATTTTCTTCATCTTTTGCAAAATATTCATATTTTTTTGGAAACTTAAGCAATTTTTTGGTCAGGAAGAACTGATCACATGCCTTATTAAGGGTCCGACCTCAGGAAATTTTATGACATTCCTAGTTATTGTAAGTGGATTAAGATATGCTTAGTAACAGTTATTGTAAGTTCACAAGGGCATTCAAGAAGCTTTTAGCTGTTATTGCTCAAAGTAAATGTGCTTTAATTATTTCTTAAAGCATACCTAATTCACTTAGTTTCCAAAAAGGGCCGACCCTAGCAATTTGGAGAATTTTCTTCATCTTTTGTAAAATATTCATTTTTTTTGGAAACTTAAGCAATTTTTTGGTCAGGAAGAACTGATCACATGCCTTATTAAGGGTCCGACCTCAGGAAATTTCATGACATTCCTAGTTATTGTAAGTGGATTAAGATATGCTTAGTAACAGTTATTGTAAGTTCACAAGGGCATTCAAGAAGCTTTTTGCTGTTATTGCTCAAAGTAAATGTGCTTTAATTATTTCTTAAAGCATACCTAATTCACTTAGTTTCCAAAAAGGGCCGACCCTAGCAATTTGGAGAATTTTCTTCATCTTTTGCAAAATATTCATATTTTTTTGGAAACTTAAGCAATTTTTTGGTCAGGAAGAACTGATCACATGCCTTATTAAGGGTCCGACCTCAGGAAATTTTATGACATTCCTAGTTATTGTAAGCATGGGTACGGCGTGCTGATGACCTGCAAGTCAATGTGGCGGTCAAAGACACATTCAATGTACACTGTTAGAAGTAAGTACTGTAGCTGAACAGTATAAAAGGAGGTATTTTTGGTTTCCAGTATTACATACTGTACAGCTACAAACTCACCTACTGTAATCCACTATCTGCAGATCATTGGTTCGAGTCCCACCTGGGCACAATAGGTTGTACTGTTAAAATATGCATAAAACATTTAGATAATACAAATGTAGATATTCAAATATCACTAGCTAACATTTATATGTCAATATTGGTGGAAATGTATGTCAAATGGGTTAAAGAAATAAAAAAATAAAAACGTATTTCATATTGTGCCAAGGTAAGACTCGATCCAGGGACCTTCTGTGTGTGAGTTTTACAGTAGGTGAGTGTAGCTGAACAGTATGTGATACTGGAAACCAAAAATACCTCCTTTTATACTGTAAATCTACAGTATATCTCGCTGTGCAGCTACACTAACTTCTGACAGTGTACCTCCAACAATAAAAAAACACACAAGGTAACAAACAATCTACCGACCCTAATTTCCTGGACCATGTTGCCTGAAACACATAATGTTTTTGGGCCTTAGAAACACTCATGCAGTTTATTGAACTGCTTGCTACTATGAGACTAGCTATCTGAATGAATGTGTCAATGTTCTATCTTTAGCTGCAGGTGGCTCCCCAGTGTTACTAGCACCATAAAATGTAATGCAATAGCCACAACAGGGTGCAATAACCTAAATCAACTACAGTTGCCCTCGGCCTACCGTTAACTGTAATATACGGCTTGGCACATGTCATCTTCTGGCCACTACCCCCTTGGACCCTGATATATTCCCCATCTGTCATCATTCCAAAAGAGCAAACTAGAGTATAACTGTGGAACCTGAGGGAGCCCATGAGACCTAGGCCAAAAAAAGAAGGTGTGTCTTAGGCAACATGGTCAGAATATCTAGGGTAGGTTGGTCGGATTTATTATTGTTATTATTTTACATAGAGAGAGTACCACTAAATGAGTTGCAAATCAACAAAGCGACTCGCAACTCACCAGAATAATTCAATAATTGTTCTATTGACTAAGAATATCAAGAAGTTATTGCATATTCCTATTTAAAAGTTCATCAACTATCCAGACCTCTGAGGTCACTGGGAGCTCATTATTCTTCATACAATTTTGTAAAACTTAAGAAATGTAAAAAGAAATTGAAAAAAATAAATCTCCAATATTGGGAAAAAAATGCTATGGTCGCCAATTTTTTAATGTAGGGTCGGGTTGCCTGAAACACACCTTTTTTTTTGGCCCTATCCGCTCTCCCTGTGCTTACTCTTAAACCTTTTATAGACGGAGTTTCTAAAAGATAAAATTTGTAGTCATGATGTACCAATGCAACCCTGGTGAGTAACTCGCCGGCAGCCTCTGGACAAATACCCTCCAAGATCCCTACATTTCTGAACTGTCAGACCCCATCAATTTGACTTCGGGGACCAATATCAAGTACTACCATAGAACTCTTCTCTATGTTTAGAGGCAGCTCTCTCTGGTCCTCATTTTAATATTTGGGACTTCAGCCATGATGATCTGACCCCCTCACTACATCATAGGTATGTGGCTGATATAATACAAGTGAATTGATTATAAGTTTAACTCATGTGGCATTCACACAGCGTTCATCCTCATAAATGATTCACGAGCCACAAATAGTGATAAATTCACTCAAAGGGACATGCCACAAAGAGAGATAAAATCACTCAAATTGAAACCCAGTTAAGGGCAGAGTAGGGACAGTTGGATACACTTGTAAGTACCTATCACTTCATTTATTTTCTAGAAGTGGTCAGTTGTAGGTCATATCATTACCTACTTGAACTGAATATGTTTATTGTAAAGAGACGGAATTTGCCTCTTTGACTAGTTCACATTAATGTTGATCATTATATTCTGCAAAAAATGCTACTATGGGTGTTATTTCATTGATGGACTGATTATGGAGAGACCAAGCTCGGCCTTGGTTGATCCGTATTATTGTTGCAGTTGTTATTCGGGACATTCAAGCATGTATGTGTAAAGACCATTAGACCATCTTGCCCTGACTCGTTGACATATATTCATATCCGCTATCCAGATATGTGCGCGGTGTTATGTCTATCCCACTGGGCAAACAAAGGATCAATTAGAAATTGAATTGGATTGAAAACCCAAGGATATATGCCCACCTTGAATTTGTTATTTTCTTTAGGTGTCACATTGCAGCAAACTAATCTAGAATGAGCTGAAATTTTACTTTTCAATCCCATTCTCGAGCTGATACATAATAATAACCGCTATCCCATATTTCTCCTGTTACATTCTAACACTCTCAGTGTGGCAGTAGACAAGTGTCATTCTGTGCTGATGGATCACTGTGTGAAGAATGAATGCAGTGACAGCAGCAGTATGGTCATCCCTTACTGTCCCCTTTCAGTCCATCTATCACCCCCTTTGTAATTTATTCATCTCCAAGTGACAGCACCATCTCAGCATTACAAGTGAAAAGTGAAAAGTGAAAAAAAAAATTTCCTAGGTTGTCCAACTTTGGAAGGTTACAATCAGGATTGCTACCTTTATTTTATGTTATCCTATCACCATATGAATATTGAATGCAGTGACAACAGCAGTATGGTCCTCTTTTACCGTTCAGTTCATCAATCATCCCCTTTGCCAGTTATTCACCTCCAAGTCAAGGCACTATCTCAATATTACAGTGCTATTGAGGAGTGAAAAAGTTACAAATGTCGTTCTGGGTTGATCTTGGATGATACTATGGCTGTTAACATTTCAGAATATTAGGCCTAAAAAAGGAAAAGAAAACTGGTGGGCCAAAAAAATTGGGTCGGTCAGTAGAATCTAAGCACAAGATAATTTTTTTGGTCTAATTATATACTTTGTTGAAGAATGGGACTCTAGAGGATAATTATGTATTTGCATTATCTCACTAGTACCTGAATAGGAAAGTAGCATTGCAGTGGACATGGTTAAAGTAGCATGGTCCAATTTTTTTCACATTTCAAATATTACTTAAATGTGTTCCAAATGTTATAACGGAATCATATTTGGAGGATGAGGCACAATGAAATATCCTTGATGGGCAAAAATAGTCAATTTAGAGGGTCCCATGAGTACAGTCATAGGCACAGTGTATTTTAAATGAGTGGACTTACAGCATGCACTCCAAAAATCCTCAACTTAGCATAAAACTGATAATTAGCTGAATTCTGAGTTTGAGTAATAATCTTTGATAAAGTAGGTAGGATATGAAGTATGGCCATATTGAACATTTTGGACCATTTTTAACAAAATTGATTTTTGTGCCCTAATCATCGGACCATGTCACTTAAATGGTTTTGCCTATCTGGTATCTGGCACACTTTGATGATATGCACTTTGTCTTACACAACCTAACGTTATAAGTACAATCCTTTAGTTTTTTGAAATACAAGATGTCCTATGCTTTAGCACTGAAGGGCTGTATTCAATGGCCCCATTGAATACAACACGGCCGTATTCAATGTGCTAAGAAAAAGTTGGTTTTCATTCATTAAATGGCTTCAAATAAAAAAATAAACACAAATGCCAACTACATTGATACCGCTCTGATGTATTTCACTCGTGGGGGCTGGGACGCATCCCACGCAGCCTGCGGCTCCGTGGGATACTGCCCCAGCCCCCATTCGTGAAATACAACAGAGATGGTATCAATGGGCATTGGCATTTGTCTATGTATTATGTTTAAGCATTATAAAACATACCACCTGGCCCTGTGGTTTGCTTTTCACTGCTCTAGACCAATCAGAAGGCAGCATTTTGGTCACGTGACAGGGCAATGGTGGCAATGTAAACAAAGCAGATGACAATGTGAACAATGCTAATTAAAGATATAAACAACTAAATTTGCATTGTAAACAATAACTCAAAGGTAGGGGGTTTCGAAAATCGTCTTCTGGTCATGTAATAAGGCTTTTATTATACACTAGGGCCACGCACATCCTGTACCAACAATAGGTGCGTCTGACTTTATAACGTTACCCCATCGTGCAATACTGGCTATGTTTGTCTGATCTAACCTCATGTAGACAACCATACGACCCCAAAATCACTACACACAGAGCTGCTCTTCCGCCTACAAGTAGCTGCTATGGACACCACCTGAGCAGTTCTAAGGACTATCCTAAAACACACAAATTCAGTCCGAAATAGTGGCCACAAAGAGTGCTAGGTCCCCTGGGGTTTATCTAACACTACCACAAGTACACACTCTACAGATATGTGGTTTGAGGAGCTTACACCCAAACTTGCCAATTTTTGGTTAGATTTAACCTTATGCCACCATGCAATCCCCAAAACCATGCAGTCCCCAATGTACAACGTACAGAGCTCGGTTCCTCTTCCTACTAGTGGTTACTATGGACACCACCTGAGCGGCTCTCAGGACGGTCCTAATTACACACATAGTGTGTCCACAATGGCGGCCACAGAGAGTGCTAGGTCCCCGGGGATAGGTGTGAGTAGTGTCATTAGCAGAGAACAGTATTAGAGCCCCACACCACGCAGTGCAGGTGTAGGGGGCAGGTCTGTGACTTAACACTAGTGTTTATCTAACACGACCACAAGTACACACTCTACAGAACTGTGACTTGAGGTGCTTACACCTAATGGCAGCCAAATAATAAAAGAAAACACTTAGCCTCCCCTTTAGTTTTAAGTGCTTCCTGGTTGTTGATCAGGCCTGGAGTCCACTGATGTACTATTTCAAAAGTTTTTAGTATCTAATTTGCTCTATAATATAGGACTGTCAAATTGAACAAGGCGATATAGCTTTTTCTTATAATGAACAATCACCATGAGGTCTAGTGACATTGAACATAGGCTCTTGAAAAGTTAGTGACAGGGGACATGGGCTCTTGAATTGACAAACAACAAGGGCATTTAAACCATCATGTGGCATTGGGACCCCACGATCCAGACCCCCTATAAGGGCAGCAAACTAGTGGTTGGTATGACATATAAAAGTGCAGGGAAGAATAAACACCCTGGCATAGGAAGACATTCAAAGATGTTGGATGATGGGCATTAACGATGTGCTAGCTGCGCTTGATTAATGCTATAGATCCCGCCAACTTAGGCCAAAAAAAGGTTTGTTGCAGGTAACAGCTTGTCTCTTTCTGATTCCTAGTCAGTAAGTTGGTTGTTGGGTTGCTTCATATTACTCCCATGGTCATTTCAAGAGGGATCTAACCTACATTTTTACTGAGAACATCATTATTTTACATGCCAACTTTCATAGCCATAGTGTAGGCTGTCTACCACAGCAGAAAGAGAGGTGTAAGTTTGAACAACAGAGTGCTATTGAATCTCGAACCTATGATCTCATGCATGAGAGACAAACATGCTACTGCCTGAGCAATTCCCATTCCCCGTCTAATTTCTATTCTATACCATCAAGTACTTTACCTAAGTATATTTTACAATGAGAGGGAAAAAAGAGATTACATTAAGCTTTCTCTACACAGAGAAGACAAATAACGTCACAGTGGGCCTTACGCTTAGACATGTTAACAATCACTTAACCACTTAGTTCATATTGCTATGAATCCATTATGCGTCAATTTGTAACCCCTGATAAAACAATACCAATTGTGTTAACTGGCCTTACTCTGCCAGTGAACAGTGAAAGAAAATGAACTGAATTTAAAAGCCTTGAATTCTCCTTCATCTTTGGGTCTCTTTACCTTTATCTTTGTAGGAACAGCATAGTGTCAAATACCTGATACCTAACATTGTATTCACTGCAAAAACCCACTGCTCTCTCTGTCTGTTCTTGTAACAACACATTCTCAAGTGAGCGCCATTTAAACAGCCGGCAGGACGTGAGCTCTGTTCTCAAAAGCAGTTTGCTGCTTTCTTAGGAAGGGATGTGTCTGAGGGAGAAAGGCAGCACTTGCCCCTGATTTGGTTAAGTTGGAAATTTAATTTGTACACTCATGCCAAATTTCATAACCCACTGAAGGTACGTCAATTTACATATAAAAAAATGTTTTAAAATCTAGACAAGGGCAGTCCAGTGGCTGGTTTTGACATAGCACAACTATGCCATTGCGAATATGGTTGTGTATTACATTTCAATCTATTTATATGGCTGTTTGAAAGAGAAACAGAAGCTGTCCTTCAATATACTTCCATTAGGATTTTGATTCCATTCTTAAACAATGGTGTCGTGGTAGACACGTGTCATGGTGTGGTGATGGATCACTGTTGGTAAATAATGAATGCAGCGACACCTGTAGTACGGTCATCCCTTACTGTCCTGTCACAAGTCAGCAGCTGTAACTCTGTACTGCATCCATCATGTGATGTATCATTTATTCATGTCCCAGTGAAGGCACTACTTCAATATATCAAAGGTTTAGAGAAGGCTAGAATGCTCTGATGTCCAACAAGAGCACTACCAAGCTGACTACAAAGTGAACACCCACTGCAACAATGCTCTGTGGCCATACCGTTTGATAAAATGCTCCACGTTGACAATACTGAAATTGCTTTCTGTTGTGTGAAAACACTAAATTAGCATAGTTTTGCCTACTTTTTGCTATAGCGTTCATGGTGAAAATGTGATACGCATGCAAAAATTGAAATATATGCAAACTAAAAACTTGCCATTTTTTGGTCAGATATAACCTTACCCAGTCCACTATACAATCCCCAAAGCCATGCAGTCCCCAATGTACAACATACAGAGCTGCTCCTCTCCCTACAAGTGGTTGCTATGGACACCACCTGAGCAGCTCTCAGGACGGTCCTAATTACACACATGGTGTGTCTAAAATGGCAGCCACAGAGAGTGCTAGGTCCCCTGGGATAGGTGTGAGTAGTGTCATTAGGCAGAGAACAGTATTAGAGCCCCACACCCAACAGTACGGGTGTGAGGGGCAGGTCTGTGACTTGATACTAGTGTTTATCTGACACTACCACAATACACACTGTACTTATTGCTGGGTTAGCGCTAGGACCTGTTTTCTATTAGCCAGTTTGGCGAATTTATATGAATTTTAATTAGCCAAATTCAGCATTGATTAGCCAAACCGGTTTTGCAATGAAATGTATCACAGTTTTTGCTCATCAATGCCTACTAAAGACAGTCATTCTAACAGAGCTGACCATCCCATATTTTCGAAACAGGGATAATCAAAACCACATATTTAGCTTAAGCAAAAAATTGTAAATAGGAGGGCATTCTGTAGAGTCTAATGACAATGGTGGGAGACATTTTTCCCATTTGGGAGTGGGCACATTTAGAAAGTCTATGTTTCACACATTCTAACTTATTGTAAACATGTAGATCGATAAATGCAGTATTTGTGAAACACCCCGGGAAACACCACAGCTCATGCCTATCTAGTCCTTTCCTCACTTACTCCTGTCCCCACCCTCCCACCCACTCAAAACCTCGACATGAATCAAAGATTAGAATCTAATTGTCCCTTTCCTTTGTCAGAGACAAACTATCATCAGGGTAGTCACTTTAATATCTTCAGCTACTGGTTAAATTTGTGGGCCTTGTAGAACTATTTTAGGCTACTTTCGTCGATGAATATTCATTATTGACTTATACATAGATATGAATAAACCGTCTGACTTCTCCATTATTTTCTCTATCCAATGATATATAACATGACTATAAAGTGTATGAGGAAAGACTGTTCCACATCCACAATTAGCCAATTTGGCGAATTTCCAGAGCTTAGCATTAGCCAAATTCAACTTTGAATCGCCATTGGCGATTTGGCGAGCGGCTAGCACAAACCCTGAATTATTGTGATGGTGGCGAGTTCACATCCAAAGCGGTACTGCCTGCACAGCACATCCATTCTATTAAGCGATCCTTGCATGAATGTTGGCATTTAAGCTTACTTTCTGTATCTTAAAGTCACATTTTGAGCTGCTTTAAGTTCACTGAAAGTCATGCAAATATCAGGGAAATGTCATAATGACTTTTCAGCTGCTTGAAGTGGCGTTTACCAGAATCAAATAAGCTAGAAGTGTGACCAATCTTTGCCTAAATGGCAACACTCATGCAGTGCGACTTCCCTGTTTTTGTTAATTCCTTCCTGTTGAGCACGCCTGGACTGCACTAAGAGTTACTCCCAATGTAAATGACTTTTTGTGTCATTGCAAGTCAATTACTTGCTTATCATTCATTTGAGGGTGCAAAGTACTTTTTGGCATGATCCCAATGGGTAGACATCTCTGTAGAAGAAGTAGTGAGAGCTTGGGGGATAAGCATCAAGTACTCATGTTAGAGTTTCATACACCACATGATTGATGTTATACACACAGCCAGCTTACCTTAGTCTAAGTTCTATTCTTGGCAGCCGAGTCCATCAAGTACTTCACTCAAGTGGATCCTGCAAAGGGAGAAGATAAAAGAGACGATTAGATTTAGCTTCAATAGCGAGGTAGTTTTTTTGATACGGCAAAGAATAGGAAGCATATCCTATTCAATATTCCAAAGTAAGGTGTAATTTGCATGGCATATCACATTTATTGGTAGATCCTGTGGTGACAATTTTTACATATAATGCAGAGGAGACAATAACTACGGATTACCAACATATTTCACGTAAAGCAATCCTTGCTGAATCTAATTGCATACACCTCAATTTGGTGTACAGAATACTTTGCAGATGACCATAGCGTCAAACCTCTCTGTTAAGTCGACCTTCTTTGGGGAATTTTAGGCCTGGTTCCTATAAAGCATCGTCTCAAAAAGGGGGGGGGTCGGCATACAATGGAGGTTTTTATCAAGTAAATTGTAGTTTAACCATGTTTAAATGGGTCCAAATTCGGCTTATAATATTCTCTTAAAGTGGGGGTTGGCTTATAAGGGAGGTCAATTTTTTAGAAAGTTTTAACGGTAGATGTTTCACTTCAACCCAACATTCTCCTGACCAGAAATCTGACCCTAATTTGCTACACTATCCAGACACTGACTGCCCCCAGCATGACTTGAATACTAAGCAGAATAGACATCAAACACCACTTCCCTACATAGACCTCACCTCAAGCCTTTTATCTCTCTCTCTCTCTCTCTCTCTCTCTCTCTCTCTCTCTCTTAGTGCCTGCAATAACAACGCTCCCATCTCTTAAGGCAGCATTTTTTTCTCCTTTTCTTTTTTAGTGTTTCTTTTTTATTATTGAGTAATGGGAAAATGATGTTTGGACGTATGGCTGGTCTCCTGCATGCTCTTATCTGTAACCCCTCCATTGTCTTGAATATATTTCAAGTATACCGACTGCTTTTATTACCCCATCTCAAAGCGACCAACATGGCTCCTATGAATA
The DNA here is from genome assembly GCA_947462335.1 of Harmothoe impar. Lineage (NCBI taxonomy): Eukaryota > Metazoa > Annelida > Polychaeta > Phyllodocida > Polynoidae > Harmothoe > Harmothoe impar. The sequence goes on along the minus strand of OX381721.1, from coordinate 6,302,680 downwards.
AAAGATGGTGTCAACGGTCACGGCTGCCAAACTGAGTCTGAAGTTCTTTCTTCGAATGTCAGGAGAATAATAAACAGGGAAATTGGGCAGGTAGAGGGCAAATGTCTGCTGTGAAGGAACTCAGAGGTCACCCTTCCTGTCCATCTTGTGAGTGTCAATAGTCAGGTCTGTTAGCGTCAATAAACCAGGAAATCGTTATTTTCTGGAAAAAAGTGCCATTTTTTTACCACACATTGAGAAAAATTTGGGGATTAATTCTATCCCTTGCAACAAAAGATTGGATGACTGGAACACTATTATTTTTCAATATGGCCGACCAAATGCAGAAAATGACATTTACTCCCAGAATGTGCATTTGAATCATGCTTTTTCCATAAACCTTTTCGAAAATGGGTATGCTATGTTGATATAAATCTTTCTAACCCTGAAAACCTATTATTATAGCAGGGGCGGCCATCTTTGTTTGGTCATTATAGGGGCTGTTAGGGGTTCAAAGCAACCCCTCTGAACAAAATTCTGAGAATTTTCATATGAGTTAATTTTCAACACCTGTCAGCCCTAGAAGGGTAGGCAATACAAGATTTCAAGGAACCCGCCTAAATCAAAGATGGCTACCATATGGGCACTTGTCTAAATATCTAACCCTGAGATCCTTAACTATGAATTAAACAGGTTGTGCAATGGCTCAAAATGGTTATATTGATAAGAACAATCAATCTCAAGGGGAGGCAATCAAGGTATGCATGATAATCCAAGATGGCTACCACTTATACATTGATTTAAACGTCCGTCTCTAAGATCCTCATGCATTTGCTTAATGTCTAGTGTAATTGCTAAAAATGATGGTATTGACGAGAACAATCATTAACCTTTATCTGCTAGCCTTGACAAATGTAATTTGGGCCTTAACAACTGGCCCTTTGCCATGAGAATATAAAATTGGCATATAGGTGCTAGTGCCTAAGGAGTAAAACATGTTGTGTTAGATGTGGAATTTTCGATTTTCTGACTAGGGGACATAGGATCTATGTAGAAATATTTTTGGATGCTTCAAAAATATGTAATATTTGTTAATCAGGATAACAGTCTTTTGATTGTACTGCTGCCCTAAGCAGCTGCTTCCCAGTGATATATTAGATGCTGCCCACAGGCAGCAGCAGCCCTTCAAGGGTTAAAGCCTATTATGGTAACCATGGGAACTGGTCAGCTGTAAGTCAGTGTAGATTATAAAAATTTAAGAGTAACCCCCCCTCCCTTTCTACACCTCTCAGTCTTTCTCTTTCATCCCCTTTCCCCTTCCCTCTGTTCATCCCTCCCTTTTCCCACATCACTCCAACTGTATTCCTCTCACTAGAGGGAGGTGGGGAAATACACATGGTTCTAAACCCTTCAATAAAAGGGCTGTCTATAGGGGGTCCCAATATCCCTTGTCAAATTTTAAGAAATGGACAGGAGCCCTACCAATTTTAAGAAATGGTCACACAGAGAAGGTGAAGGAGTCGCCACAACTTTGACAGCAAGAGTCACAGTTTGTCTCCCATGTGACAGAGGAAAGTAAAACGACTCTCTCTTCCTGAAGAGTCAACAGTAGTTGACCCATCAAAAGGGGGAGAATAAAAATCAATACTTGAATACATAGGTAACATGCAGGTAAGGTGGAATGTGTACTTATGTCAGGGTAGAGTTGGGGCAACAGGTGTATATAATTCGTGGACATGCCAGTGAGATACGTTAGTAGGTGAGGTTATTGCCTAAGACAGGTCAATAACAAGACATGTTTCCATGTCCACCACTTCTCCACATCTTCAGAACATCAAATTTGATGCCAATATCATAGGTCTCTATGTAGTAGTGGATCTGAAAAAGTGCCTGTCTTGTATAAGTGCTGTGGGTAACCAGCCCTCCATAGTTATAAACGCTTATAGATGATGGTACAGTATTTCCTTTGGCCACAAATATGGTGACTAAGCTATATACTGGTGATGTTCATGGAATGTTTTGTATAGAGCATCATCACATTTAATTTAGATATGTTTAATTAAAGGGAAAAGCTTTCCCATTGACATCCCTTAACCACACTATTTAGACAAAGTTGACCTTTGTTTGAAAAATGAAAACTGTGTGGCGGATAAATCCTAAGGAGTCAAAGTCAAATATTTGATCTTTTTATGGAATAATATATGTTGGCTACATGTACATATGAACTGAAGTGGGTGTACCAATCAAATATGCTCATAATGTAAAATCATCCAGTTTTTCCTACTAATTTGTGGCAATTTTGAAAGATGTCATTAAATATGTGTCCCAGGGATTTTTTTCTTGTTGCAAGGAAAAATATTCAAAAGTATAGCCATACCAATATGTGTACCAACTTTGATGTTTTTTTCCGGAAAATAACGGTCATTTCGCTAAGGGACCTGACTACAAAGGTTAGGCTGTGTATAGCATGAGGAATATTCAGATGAGATTGGATATAGCTTCCATAGAATCGAGTTTGTGAAATGTTCTGATTCATTCGATGATTAACATAATTATATATTCCATCAGAATTTACAACTGTATATCGCTGGTTGATAACAGCATGCCCATTTAACTTAAAATTGTTGTATTATGTTAATCATAGAATGGGTCAGAACATATGGCTTTTATAATATCATGGCCACTACTAAGTACCCAAGCGAAAGTCTTTGCCTTATAGTAAAGTAAAATCCAATCATTAGTAGAACTGCAGAGAGAATATTAAGCCATGTCTAAAAGTTTAAAACTTTGAAATAGATTGTACTGTTGTCCTGTCACAACTTTTTTATCATTATGTGGGAATGTACATGAAATATATATTTAAATCATACAGCCATGGGCCATACTCTGCCAACTCTAAAATTTATCCTATATCCCAATGGGCACAAAATTCAGTTCAACATTGAATCAACATTGCATTGACATTGAATCAACATTGTCAACCATTTATCAATGTTGATTCAATGTTCTGTGCCCACTGGGATAGGGGAGACATTTGCCAAAAAAAAAGCTGTTTTTGAAGCCGCTGTATATGTGTGTGTCTTGGTTCTATGGCTAGAAGTAAAACCTTTTGCTTGTAATTTCCGATGTTTATTCAGTCTAAGAGGTTGACTCTATCCATCTTGCTTTGTGGTAAAATACACAGGAAACCACAAAGGGTGATGGACACTAGCTGTTTACAAGACCACACTTTGTGCTATCTCTGAAAATTGAAAATGGTTTCGAATTTCTGAACTCATTGTCTCCAGGCTGTTTAAGTAATGAATCGGGCTGTGAAGGTAAAGAAAACCTCACAGAAGTTAAGAAAGAGCTAGCATTTTCTATTCCCTTTGAGTCTCTTTTAGAATAAGTTTATTTTAGAATCAGACATGAAAAAGACACATACAATCAGCCCAGTGTTGTTAAAGAGAAAAGAATGCAGGGTCTAGCTAGCACACTGCGAAGGGCAAAAATGTCCCTTCTTTCTTCCATAATTTAAAACGCCAGTCCTACTGACTTAACCGAGAAAGCCTGTATTTCACTATTTCACTGCTACTGTTAGATAACCCTAGCCCTATTTCACTGCCTTTTTAATGATATAATCAATATAAAATAGCCCTTACTGATTAATGAAATGGAATTTTGACCAACATGTTAAAATCGACATAGATAAACACAATGAGCACAAGTAGGCTTTGCCTCACGGATAAGCCTCACTGAGAAACTATACTCTTGAACCTTTGCTCTGTATTTCCTAGAAGTGGATACTCTCTTATTCTGACGCATAGCATACAGCAACTTATTTGACCCACTCGAGTTCCCCCTAGAAATTCATATCTACAAAATCTGATTCAAAACAGCTGCTAACTTATCATGCAATGAGTTCATTTCCTTAGAAACCGCGGGGCACCTGCTCAGTCAGTGATTTCATTTAGGGACCTTTGCAGGATTTCATCAGTGTAACACACTTCTTAGAGCTAGAGTCTGGGTTCCAGTATTAATGATTAGGTGTGCATCTGGTTAATCAGATTATTAACATTAAACTAAATTGTAGTAACTCACTTGAATTTTACATTTTAACGTCATCACATGCAGTGGATTCAGAGGCCTTCAGTAGGCTTTGATAAGTGTCTATTAAACTAGACTTGCAGGTCCAAATAGGTTGTTTAAGCAGTAGATAAATTGAGCCTGAAATTCACCAAATGAAGTTTAATTGGTTTAACCTGATTCAAGTTAGATGTCTTCTATCAAGTAAATTTATGGCTTCGTTATGCTCAATAGCAATGCAATGCTCTATTAAACCATACAGGATGAATAATACGAAGTGATTAAAATATCCTAACAGCAAAACTGTCAACTCTCATTTTGTACCTTAGTCTAAATAAGTAGGTTTGTTGTGAATAAGGTTTTGATTTCAGTATCTCATTTATCAAGATGACTGCTTCCGGTTCTAAAGTGGTTCTCCTCTGCTTTCATAATCAGGTTTGACACACATTAAAACTCAATCATTCCACGAGAATAATTTGAACTGTTCATCTGAAACAGAGTTCATTTTCACCTTTCCAACTTTGCTGACTTTTACAACGGGTCATTTGATATACTGACTGCAAATATGAATATTCATTTTCCTCAAGAGGCAACAAAGTAAACAGGGAGGGATGTGTACCACATCTTTACAGCCTGCCTTGTGTGTATCTTGTCTGAATGCAGAACTCCATTAGAGGTATCTGATTAAGCATTTCTGAAATGTCAATGAAATTGGAACTGACTGCTATTATAGCCAATATAATGTCAGTGAATGTCTGATAATCACTATAAACTGTTGTGCGATGGACCAGATGTTATCCCTTTCTGACTCTTATCATCGCTCTGTCTCTCTTTAAATGGTGATTTCCGGTTACTTCTGGAGCACTGCATGACTGCTCCCACACTTGTAAGGCTTCTGTCAATTTTAGGTTTTAACTCACTACCTCTGCCCCTTTGCACCATGAAATGGTTTCAAGTTTTGATAATGTCTATTTATACACTAGGGTTGCAGGTTCGACAAGGTTGTTTTAACAGCATTATCTGATAAATTAAGCCTGGAGTTCAGTGAATGAAGTTTAATTGGTTTGAGCTGATTCAAGTGCAGTGTTTTTTGTTTGGTAATTTGGTTTTACTAGTTCTCAATTGAAAGGAGATTTCATAAGATGCCTGACTGTCAGTTCTAACAGTTGAACTTTAAATATCCTGCATATTATATTAACCCAATTTAAGGTTTACGCTAAATAAAAATGCACTGCTGTAATTTGCCATACATGCTGAGGAATATAAACATAATTAAACCGGCCTACAGCATATGTATTTGTTCCTAACTGTCAATTTCAACTGTATACTTCATTCTAAATCTCTTTTTGTGAAAGTCATTGCTCCAGCTTCTCAAATTATTCTACTCAGCATTGATTATCAGGTTTCATACTCATTCAAAGTAAATATTTTTGCAGCAATGATTTGATTTGAAACAAAGTTTAATCTTACACTACCCACATGCTGACTTTTAAAACGGGTAATTCAATATACTGTAGGCAAATATGAGTATTTATTTTGATCAAGAAGCAACCCAGTGAAGAGGGAGGGATGTGTACCACTGCTGTGACCCTGCTGTGTGCGGCACAACAAGATGAAGCACTTCTGAAATGTCAAAGAAATGAGAACCGCTTTTTGTTATTGCCAATAATGGTGTCGGTGACTATCTAAAAGTATCCTACTTTGTTGTGGAGCACATCTTATCTTTACTCTTTTCTGTACTCTATTATATCTGTGTTGCAAAGTCCATCTATATTGTGATGTGGCTCCTAACTATTTGAGGACAGCATAACGCTTCCATGCATCAGGCCCTTAGTCGCCATGATACAAGAATGCAGCCCTTGCGAGTAATATTTCTCACAGTGTTTAGGGTCGCATTGATGCACAAATGTAGAGCCTCCTGCAAGTCCTGCAGCAGTCTCGGGCCCTGACTGTACGTTTCCAGTCTGGGGGTTTACTTAGAGACCTATACCTACACTGGCCCTTATAGACTATGCTACTGTGTATCAGCACTCAGGAGGACGTAGGTTTGAACCCAACTCTTGCTCAATTAGTATTACAATTGATATCTTTATAATGAAACTAAATTGAAATAATGGGCCTTGTCACATACTAATTAGGTGATATGACTATGTCAATAACGGTGGATCATTTTATTTAGATATAGATTTGTTCGAGGCTGGTCCTGCAGCAGTGCACAGTGATGATAAATCTTGCATTTAGCCACAAGCTATAAGTTAACTGTTAAGGGTTAAAGCAATGGGTAAATGATGCCCAGAAAGCATCTAAAGCGCTGGTGCCTACACAAATGTCGCTAAAACTAGCTGTTTACAAGATCAACCTACTGTGCTTCCTACCAGAATTGGAAATAGTTTCAAATTTCTTAACTAATTAGGTCGTGTCTGGTAGTCTGATGAATGGAACTGTGATGGTCAATGCAATTACCAAAGCTTTCTTTAGCCGCCCTTTTAGTTTCAGATCTAGAATAAGAAATGAAAATTGATGTTCAAATCGGCTAGGTCTTGGAGAAGAGGAAAGAACAATGGATATCTAAATCAAACAGTGGAAAGCACCCAGTACTGCTTTGTTATTATTGTAGTAATATCTTAGTGTAGTAACAGTGGATACCTCTAATTCATTAGCTTCACATTCAGCAATATCAGCGTCCTTATCTTACTACCTTCAACATATCCACATAATTCCATTCGTACAATGGCTGAATCCTGAGGGATGATTCTTAAGAGCTGACAATGTGCCATATGCAATGGGCTTTTAAGATTATAAGCCATTAGGCGTGAACTGAGTAACTGGTTTGTTTTAAGATCGCCAATGAACTTAACAGTGCTACACACTACTGTAGAGTTTGTCTTTATGAGATTCGAGAAATAGGAACATGAACCGCAGTATTCTTAGTGAGATGCGAAGAAAGGGTTTTTATTAAAGTCCCAACCTGGACTATCAAGCTAAATATGAGTTCTGATTCATTCTGGTCATTCGATGTATATGTACTTTCGGGTGGTCAGTCAGGGTCAGAGACCTGAAGAGGTCTGCAGGAGCAAGGAGGTGAGGGCAGTATTTATACTGTTTGCCTCCGATCGGGGTGCCCCCTGGTTCCAGCCATGCAAACTATACAATAGGTGTTCGATGACGGACCTGGATAATATTAGTGCCCCTATACTACTATTGGCTATGCCCTGGGTTTCAATAATCTTGACTACTCCATTTGATGAATCAGGCTATTCAACTACACATGTATCAATGTGAGGCAGCCAAAAGAAGTACTCAATTAAGAAGAAATATTAGTACAATGCTTCCAAGAACTCTAGGTTTTAAACTTCTTATTGCTGAAATTCAACAGCACATGACGTGGCTTAGGGAGTGGTCATTTTTTAACAACAGGGGGGGGTCGGTGGATTTTCACGTGAGCAGCTCGAAATTTTGGTCCCCCCCCCAGGCAAGTTGAAATTAAGCACGGCCAACCCCTTTGAGCTATAGCAACGCGCAAGCTTTTGCGCTAAAAAGAGGTCCACAAATTTTTAGTCCCACCCCCTTCAAGGGGTCCAACCCCCCCCTTGTTATTAAAAAATGACCACTCCCATAGGGGGCCGTAAGTCCATTTTGATAATTGCCAAGCAAACTGCATTTGCTGGTTTGAAATGAGTTCTAGAAGCAGCAGAATCTGACAAATTGAGCCTCACGTTCCCAAAGGAGACTTCAATTTGTTTGACTCTATTAGAGGCAAGTGTTTTGTCTGGCCCTTTCATTTTTAATATTTGTACATGAAGACGGAATTGGATTAAGCACTTTGAAACCTTCAACATCATACATGTTTGTTGCTCCCTTTGTATATTAGTCTAGATAGGTCAGGCTTCTTGTGAACACACACAATGAGGTCTTATTTCATTATCTCGTTCATTGGAATGATTGCTTCGGCTTCTTAAGTGATTCTCCTCCGCTTTCATAATCAGGTTTCACAGTCATTAAAAGTAAATCATCTTGCAGGAATGATTTGAGCTGTTAATCTGAAACTGAGATTATTTTTACCTTGCCAACTTGCTGACTTTTATAAAGGGTCATTTGATATACTGCCTGACAACATGTATCCATTTTTACAGGCGAGCAAGAAAGAGGACAGAGCAAGATGTGTACTACTGCAGTACAAACAGCTGCGTTTTCATTTTTAATATTTGTAAATGAAGATGGAATTGGATTTAGCACTTTGAGCAGTACAGCCAGCTGCGTTTGTGTGAAATGACATGGAACCTTGCATGAAGATGTAGCAGTTAACATATGAATAAATGGCTGTCAATAACTGCTTATAATTATCGCCAATAATGTTAACAGTATTAGCATGACTATTTGAAAGTAAAGACTTATCTGATATGGAATATTAAAGTGGAACAAATTGGTTTGTTGCCACTTTTTGTCTCTGTAATTCTCCTGACATTTAACCTGTCCCTTTTATTGATTGATGAATGTGCAAAGGGGTCATCTCCACCCATTTCTTTGTTCTTTGTAGATTTTCTTCTCCTGTTCTCAATGTTTCCAAAAGTTCACAAATGGACAGAGCGTATGACAGGGAGAAATCATGTGGCACGAGTTTGATGACTATTAAATAGAACTCTACATGTCACTGTGTTCTTTTGACGGAACTACTCAAGTGGTCATATTATGCATTGTGAATTAGAAATAGTGTCAGTGGTCAAAGCACTCTTCCTTGAAACCACACCAGTAGGGAGAAAACAGGAGGGTGAGAGCCCTAAAGGTAACCTTTAAGGGGGTAGAGTGCAAATGGCTGCTGTGACATTTCACTGCATTACAGTGACCTGCCTACAGAGGCCCTATCATTACGCATCAAACCCCTTTTTTTATTGACGGTTGCCTTTTAATCATCTAGTTATTGCACTATAAAAGATGCCATCTGTATTTCTAAATTAGGCATTTGTTCTTCTTTTGTCTCATTTTGAACATTAATGGATAGGAAAAAAGTGAATGTTGCTTAAAGAAAGAGGTTGTAACTGTCATTGCTGGCATACCCTTGGTCCAATGCTTTGAAAGCTATTAGACATGTATGAGTGTGTTTTGGAACCATCAAGGAATCTCAACAGCGATGAAAAGTTCTGCCAATTAAATCCCTCGGGCCATCAACAATGAACAACTGCTCATCTGACTTATCATCCCATTTATATTTACCCAAACAAATTGACATACCAAGTGAACCTTCCCACTAAAGCATGTGGTCGGCCAAAATTTTGTGATCCGATAAAAGTCTATGATGTAAAACTCATGGGAGAATCTCGTCCGACAGACAGAATCAAGGCCGATTCTGTCAGTGGAATACTGCCCTAAGATAGGCTAACAGTAAAATCTGGCTACCTCTACCGAAACTTCATCAATACTGCTCTGATACCTGCGTCTTCATGGGATATATAGACAAAAACCCATGGCCAGAGGATATTTTGGTATCGTTCCCCCCGACGTGGGACTGGGGCAGTATCCCACGAAGCCGCAGGCTGAGTGGGATGCGCCCCAGCCCCACCGAGGGGGGAACGATACCAAAAATTCTCTGACCATGGGCCTTTGCCTTTATTCCATGTTTTTTAACCTTAAAAACATGTTAAATTGCATATAAATGGCCATAAGAATTTGAACAAATGATGATGTCATAGGCCATGTGATACAGGAACATTGTATCCCATGGGGGGCATTGGATACGGGATTTCTAGTACTTAAGCCTAATGATCATTGTATCCACCATGAAATGAGGCGCCCATCCCAACTTTTAGAATACGTCAGAGACTGTATCAATAGGCCTTGGCATTTGTCTATGTACTTTTTGAGACTGAGTTGCTTTTACCCGACTGAGTTGCTGACTTTTACAATGGGTCATTTGATATACTGCTGGACAGTATGAACTTTTATTTTCATCAAGAGGCAAGGAAATTCAAATGTCAAAGCGTGCATCCATCCAGCAAATTGAGAGACCTTGCCTGCAGATAAAACTGATGATCATTTTCAAATTGCATATTTCTGAAAAGTCAAGGACATGATGGAAGAACGGCAATGCGCCGAACCATTGAAATTACTTATGTAATTAATTACCGGAATAAATCACATTTTAAAAAAAAGTATTGGTTTTCTTGCCAGTGATATTGTGTGTTAGAGCAGGTCTGTTTCTCATTCGCCTTTTACTTGTGACTACTTCTCCTACCATATGAAACAATTAGGAACGAGTAAAATACATCCCAAAACACTCCATGGCTAGAAATGTAATTCAGAAGGATCCTATCCAAATTATTCACTGTGTTTGGAGACAATGACGCATATCATTTGTAAATCAGTGTGCAGGGTGACATGGTATCAAAAAAAAGGTTAGGAACCATTTGATTCATACCGCTATTCAGAACATGGCAATCTGGATATTATGAAAACAGAATCCTCATTAGTAAGGCATCATGAGAAAACGTTCTATACAATTGTATTTTTACTGTCTATTATTAAAAGTGCACGGACCTTGATCCGATTCTGTCGTTGAGAAAGTGCAAATGTCTTATCACAACCAGTTTATTTTGTTTTAACAGCAGCTTTCCTTCTCTTCTTATCTTGGTTTTCTGTTGTTTACTTACGCACTCAGGGAAAGTGCTTTCTCTGCTTGTATGTCACAGACTTTGTTTGACATTGAATTAGCCTATGCTTCAAATTCCTCAGGATATTCTGACATTTGAGCGTCCTCACATAGCTCTTGGCACTATAAGAAATGGCAGTGTATGAATTAAATATGGTGTCAATGGTAAAGGGTGTCAAAAGGTCACTGGAATGATAAGTGCAGAAAAAAACGGAAAAACGTGACAGCCCCAAAAGGTGGAATCGATCGTAACCTCTGGAAAGGAAGAGGACAAAAAGCCGGTGGAAATGACCTTAGGGTGACATTTTGCAGTTGTACAGTGACCTGCCTACTGTCCAACATGAAATACCTTTTTTCTACCTAACAGGCTGTCTTCTTTCTATCATCTTGTCAATGCACAATTAAACATTTAATTCCCACCTTGGAAGCGATACACATTTTTAAACAGTAGTAGATTCGGGGGGGGGGGCCTTATTACTGCCTTTTCTGGCATACATTTGATTTCCTAATGTATCTTTTAATATAGGCCCGGTATGCCCAGTGGATATCAAACAGTTTTCACTTCATTCCAAAACTACCGGGAAAGCCTGCAAGATACATAAAACATGACAATCAAGGTATGGCCATCGTTATTTGGAAGCTTGTTTAACTGTCACATATTTAAATTGGGACTTCCTTCACATATTACTGTAAATTAGAACCGTCGTATTCAGAATAATTCAATATTCGGATATTAAACCAAGCTTGCACATTCAATTGGACCTTTCCAACAGCCGACTCCGACAGCTGAAATTATCCAGGCATTGTTTCAATTGGTCTGACTTGATTGTAGCCATGTGTGTTTTGTCAGGATGCTTAATTTCACCCTTTGTTCATTAAAAGGGGATTACAATGAATGCTTGATTATTGTTTCAAAGTAAGACCAAATTGAATGCCCAGCGTAAAATGTCAACTAGCAGGGAACACAGAACTGACATTGACCAATATATTAGGGAGGCTTGTTTTAACTCCAACTATACAAGAGGTGCTCGAATTGCGACTTGCCATTGCTTCATTCATGCATATAAGCCGCACACCATTCACATCTTTTCACAGGAGATGAGGTCGTGTGATAGAGGTTTTCTTTCACTGATCTTTCTCCTGTGAAAGGCATCATCTCAGCCCCTTAGGGAATATTTTTACAGGACCTACCCCGTGTGAAAGCCCTCATATAGGCTAATCTAGGGGTTTGGAGGGGGGGGGAGTGGGCAGCAGCGGTTAGAGGGAGTGGGCAGAGGGGAAGGGTTGAGCTGGCAAATGGTAGTAGGGGCAGAGGTCCATGGTGGTAGGAGGCGGCCCTTATCCTAACCTATCTTAGGGCCCTTCCCACCTATCCCCAGCCCCTTCTAACCCCCCCCCCCCCTAAACTCTAAGAGAAGTGTCTTATGCTTACACACATTTTTGCAGCCACTTTTGCAGTCTTTTTGTGTTTTGTAACAGACTTCACGCTATTCAAAAGTGTGTTACGCTTTAAATGCATGTTCCCACAACACACATATTTTAGAGTGTATACGTTGATAAAGTCTAAAAGGGGCGTTTGCAGGTTGCACTCATGACTGTGGTTAATTCGGCGGCACTGTGTATCAAGATGTAAAATTTCAAATTAATTTCCCAGCTTCATTCCTGCAGCACTTTTCCCACAAAACTCATTCTCAAAGCACTGATTTGCAAAAGGCAAGCAGTGCGATGGGCATGATTTAAATTACCTGCAATGCATAGTTAAAAATATGGTGCAGCTTTTGCGAAACATCTGGCAGGGCTTTCCTGACTACCATTGATGTTTTCTAGTAAAGCAACAATTCCGGTGGCTCTGCATATACCTAAAAACGGTAAGATGGATCATAACCTCTGGAAAAGTAGAGGGCAAAGGGCTACTGACAAGAAATGCAGGGAAATTTGTAAGATATAGTGTTATACCCATTAATATTTTCCTGGCATTTCTGTGTACATAGCACCCATTTCAGCGGTTCTGGAGCTTGCTGGTCTACACCCGATCTACACCCGGTCAAAGACTACACCTGCTCAAAGACTACACCCAGTCCAAGACGTTACTGTTACAATCTCATGAGACACAGCTTCTTGCACAAAGTCCCATGTTAACGTCAACACATGGGATGAAGAGAAAATATCATATCAAGATCCGACAAAAGTGTAAAGGAAGCTTAAACATATCAGCCTCATTAGAGCCTTATCACAGAGTGAATTCTGTCTTCAAACAGTATCGATCATCAAATCAGAAGGCTTTGCACTAGATGTCTAGTATGACAATCAAAAACCTTTATTGATGATTGTCATCAACATTGCACTGCGTGTTAGTATCATTTATCTTTGGCGATCTAAATAATTAGTTCTAAATAGCTCTTTTCTTCTGAATAGTCAAACTATCAGGTTTAATTCAATTATTTCCTTTATTAGACTAATTGCTCAGGCTTCATCTTAAATGATTCTTCTCAAATGCTGTAATCAGGTTTCATTGTTATTAAAATGCATTAAACCATTCAATGGGAGACATTTGAGCTGTTTATCTCAAACTAAATGTATTTTACCCTGCCTATTTCAGGCTCCAACAATGGGTCATTTGATATAATGTTAGCCGAGATGAATATTTATTTTCACCCGCAGGTAACACGATCTATGGTAGTACTGCGAGAATGTGTACAACAGCGGTACAGCCGGAGCTGTTTGTGGGAGACAAAGATTAAAACTAATAAAGTATCAGGTTGCCACATAATGTCAGTGAGATGGGAACTGATGGTGACATTTATGATATGTTACTGTCAATGATAGAAGGCATGACTACTTATAAGGGGATACATAGATATGTTCTGCTGTGGCGTAGGAAAAGGGGGGGGCTGAGGAGGGGGGGCCTGAATATGTTCGGGCCCCCCAAAATTTGTCAAGACTTCCAATGTAAATCACACAATTTCAATTGCTTGCCTCTCCCACATAGGGAAAAATGGGGGCAGAAGGGCCTGGACCAGAACTAAAAGGGGCTCAAATACTACTTTTCTATACAGTTTCAATATGAGGGTGTATATGATACATCATGTATAAAAGCCGATGCTGAAGCCTAAATGTAGTGGGCCCCCATGGGCCCTACCAATGGCGATTTGCTTCCTACGCCTCTGTTCTGATATGTTATGAATAGCAAAATTGCCTCCAAACAATGCTGTTCAATCAGATGAAACAATAGTTCATGAAAATAGCTAAATATCTATTAATGAAGTCAAGTAAGTCCCCATTAAATATTCTTTGTATATTTCATTCTCTGTCTCTTGCCAATCCTTGATCGCTAAATCATTCTAACCTTTCCTCTCACTCTGTAAAAACAGCAGATCTTCCATTGTGTTTTCATTTCTTCTTGTGCAGTTACTTATTACTCAAAATTTATGCATAGTCCTTTTTAAAGGCTCTTATCCTATAAACACAATATGCATACTGTGTCTTCTCATTTGAGATGTGGTGTATATTTTGTGTACCAAAATGGGGAACTAGTTCCCTCCTGGTTCTCTCCATACTCACTTGGGGGGCCCTATCTTCTCGCGCCTAGATGCACACTCTTATACTAATTAGCACTTGAAGGGGAAACACAATTGTAGCCATTGCTGATTCACTTGCACAACCCTATGTCACACTCATGTTCAGAATACAATGAAGATGTTCATGTATTTCTTACTTAAGGCTGACAGTTTCCTGAAGACTTATTACTACTGCACAAATACCCTTTATAGTTGCCTGCATGGCTTTGGATATGATGGAAAGGAACCCCAATGTAGTCTTGAATACACAATCACTACTCCATTGAAATCTTTTTCTTTTAAAGCCAATGGTTCACTAGCTTAGCTCTTGCGAATAAAAGAGGAAGTGTCAGACTCCTTGAAATGTCACCAGAATGATTAACAGGGTGAGAATGGTGGAGCATGATAACTCCCTGCAGTACGGTCAATTGTAACAATTGTGGAAGTGTAGGGCAAACTGCTGCTGTAAAGGAAGTTAGATGAATATGTTCCTGCCATCACATTTCTTATATTACTTTCTACTACAGTTGTTTTCTAAGCTGCCAGCAAACATCATTGAGCAGGTTCGGGCAGGCGTACACCAGTATGTATGACAAAATATAAAGAATTAAAGCTAACTAATGCGAGATTCTTAAAATATTCTTCGTCTCTTTATATTTGTCTTTGATTAAAAGGTGAAAATAGCGATAACAACTTCTAAGATGTATTTACACTATGTTGCATTCCATAGGCGCAATACTTTGATATATGGCTGATGTATCTAGCCATTTGCAAGTTCCCTTCATTTGTATTCTTTGTGTGAAGCTCTAAACAACTATTTTATAAAGTCATAGTCTCACTCTGTCTCAGTTGAGTGTTAATGGCACCAAAACCTTTTAAACTATTCTAATACTAGACAAGGACCTAGACAATATTGCTTTCCCAGCAGAAGAAACAAGAAGCCAAGACTTTGAAGCTAGATGTTTACAGGTGCATCATCTCTTGGGCACATGATAAAGGTTTGTTATGCCCAAACGCATTATGTCCAGTTTAAGGGCACTTAAGGCCTTTGATCCATCATTATTAATGAACAGCTACCTTATCTTTCCAAATTTTCAGGACAAATGCTAGTGGTAGGAAGGTTGTGATGTTTTTCTGATTTTTTTCTACTTTTTTGGGGATTATATGAGCTTGATACATTAGTTGCCATCCACACAAAAATGCCTTAACAATGAGAATGAATGGGAAAACGTCATTATTCTCCCAATTTATGTACTCGATTTTGCAGGTGAGTAAAGGAGGTTTTAGTGAGCATTTTAGAATAATAAGATTCAGGGCTCACAGTTGAAATGATAAAATATATGAATCAATCAAAAAATATTTCTATTCTTTTATTATCGGAACCTTTGGGAACTCAGTCATCTTATAACAAAGATAAATGGGGGTAAATTTATAAAGATTTGAATAAATGTATATGTATGTATACTCAAATTGCCACTTAATTTGCATCCTTATATGGACTACAATGCAAGAAATATATACATATATTTCTAGCATTGTAGTCCATGTAAGGATGCAAATTGAGTGGCCATTCGAGCATTGAGTAATATTAATTCCTATGTACCCTCATTCTGCCTTTGATAATTCGCCAAGCAACAGGGAGCTTAGTAATGTCACCTGATCTAACACATTTTTAAAACTGTACAATACATTGTTTTCAGGATCAATCTTCTGAAAGTATATCTCTACTTTTCTTTTATCATTTTGCGAGTTCTTCTCTTCATTGCAGAAACAAACTGCTAGTACCTTTTTAATAGATTTTCTATAGACATTTAACCGTGGGACTAAGACGAGTTTTCAACATTGACATCCCATCTGCTACAGGCTCCAATGAAAAAACACAATATGCATATGCAATATGAAACCTAAGCCATCTATATTTCATCCCGGGATGAAATTTCTGAATAAAATTTCCATTTCCGTGAAATTCAATACAGAATATCTTGTTGCTGTCAGAAAGTGCCGATACTGGGGCAAGGTAAGGATTCCTAGCATGTCTAAATTACAAGTAACAGGATATCAATTATATGATATACACATTATCTAACATATTTAGATAGTTGAAATAAACAGCTTTATCCGTGGGCCATGATGTGTTGCAGCTTATCAACGGAGTGCTATAGATACACACAGAAAGAGGCTCACCATTGAGGTTGTCTCAATACACATGTTGACTATCGCATGTCGTTAGTATCAGTCTCGGACCCCGACTGTATGTATACAGTCTGGGAGAGTTCTTACATACTGGGTTGTACTGAAAACCAGCAATCTGGACATCGTGGGTTGGAGTCCCACTATGGCACGATTGGTAGGAATTTTTATAGCTGTACAATGCACCTCCTTTACACTATTTTCTCTATCTTAATATTAAATATATAATATTACTATGCCGGTGTAGGGGTATTTATGCTTCAAATAGGCCAAATAAATAATGTAAAAAAGCGAACCTACATTTTTGCCAAGGTGGCATTCGTACCCATGAGGCCAAACACAACATATATATGTCATTCATGATCATGTGACCATGGCTAACCAATCAGTGGTTGAGCTATCTCATTAAGAAATGATCCAGGATCCTTGATCATTTCCTAACTAGTTTACAGTTATTAGATACAAAATTGTCCAGGCCCATTACAGCCTGACGGCTGTAATGGGCCTGGAGAGCTCGAGGCTGGGTTAGTATGGATGTGTAAGGAGAGACTGCTGCAGAGGCAGGGGAAGCAAATCTACATGGGGGGGGCAGAGGAGGGCTATCCAAACTGGCTTTACGCATCAGATTTCAAGCATGATGGCGCATTTATATTATACACATTTGTATTTAAATTGTAAAAAAAAGTTTTGAGACCCTTTAGCTCTGATTGGAGGCCCAAGCCACCCTGACTCACAGCAGGCTCTAGTGGCATGAGATTAATGATGCACAAAATCAAATCGTGTAAGGAGACCCAAAATTACATTATTGAGTATGTTTTTTTTATTGCAAATAACAGACGGCATGCCTATCTATTTATGAGCATATAAGTTCACCAAACCCCCCTCTTCTTCGATGTACATGTCCTAAAAAAAAAGGTTACTAACCTGAAGTCAACTTGACAGTTTGTTGTGGATATTTAAATCTTTTAATTTGTTTCTTGATATATGCACTTTTATTCATGAAATTGTTATATTCCCCGACTTGGCCATATGATCAACTGGTGTTTGGAAACAAACATGTATGCATTCCTAAAGTTGGGTGTGTTCAGGTTATATGCATCATGTTTATAAGCGTGTGTGTAATCATATTACATGTATGAACAATTAGAAAAAAGGTTGTATGACACGGATCATCAATACAACTCTGCAAGTCAATGATAATTCTGTATAGCTCTAGATATATCAATTCCTGTGAATCCAGAGAATCAGGTTAACTTCATCATATATCATTTATCAGACCAGCTACTAAATCTTGTCCATTGCTGTTATCAGATATATAGACAGAAGCCCATGGCCAGAGGACATTTTGGTATTGTTGCCCCCAAGGTGGGGCTGGGGCCATGTCCCACAAAGCCACAGGCTGAGTGGGATGCAGCCCCAGCCCAACCAAGGGAGTAACAATACCAATTATCCTCTGGCTATGGGCCTTTGCCTTTATTTCATGGTTTTTACTCTTTAATACACTTTCAATTGCATATAAATGTTCATAATAATTTGAACAAATGATGATGTCACAGGCCATGTGATACAGGAACACTGTATCCAATAAGGGGGGCATGTGATACGGGAATTCCAGTACTTAAGCCTAGTGGTTGTCGTATCCACCATGAAAAAGCACTCAATAAACACTGTACGTTATGAAGCAAGAGTCACTAAGAGCTGTACATCTTGAATTGAGCTTATTTTTACACCGCCTCCTTGCTGACTTTTGCAATTAGATATTTGATATAGGCAAATTTTCCTTCCCGGGAGGCAACACATTTGACCGTTGTGTGCACAGAAAAGGATGTGTACCACTGCAGTACACTGACTCTCTGGTTGTGTAAAGGCCAAGAAAAAAACAGATAAATAAATATATATATATTATATGATTATGATCATATCATATCAAATCAATTAATTACAACAGAATGACAATGTTGTGATGTTACCGTTCATCGCACTGACACGCAGTGAATAAGGATTTTTTTTTTCATGTGGCAACAACCGCAATTCTTGTTAATCATATTAATGCTATGTAGATATGGCTGTGTCTCACGACCTTGGGCCAAAGTTTTTGTCTCTGATCTGGTGCTGTCTCTGACCAGTCGCTGTCTCTGACAAGGTGCCGTCTCTGACCAGGTGTCAGAAAAAAAGGTGTTTTAAAAATAATTATACTCATATATATAAGGATTTGTAAAAACGTTATGGCGGTGGTTATATAATTATTATTATTATTATAATTAGCCTCCTGCTGTTGGTATTTTGCCAAGCCGGTCAGAGACGGCACCTGGTCAGAGAAGGCACCCGGTCAGCACCCGGTCAGAGACAAAAACATTGGCTCAAGGTCGTGAGACACATCCTCATCTCATATTTATATATTATATATATATATATATATATATATATATATATATATATATATATATATATATATATATATACACAAGTATGAACACGCAAACCTTGATTCTGACATTTATATTGAAAAAATGCATTGCCAAACATCTTAGTTTGCAAGTTCTCTTTGATGGCTTGATTACAACATTTTCAGGCTTTATCTATTTGTGATGCAAGTAACAAAGCAACCTCTATTCCAAGTCCCGTTACAAACCTTTTGTTTTTGATCATAAACGAAAGGGCTCATGATACACCTCGTCAGAATCCACTTTACACCATTGTCCTTATCACAGATTTAAACTGTTCTTCAGGATTATGACATAATAATGAAACGCTCAGGTTCTGATCGCTCATGATGCTGGTATTATGGCAAGTTTTTGTTACAAATTACCTTCTCCATTATGAAACAAAAACCCTTGATGTGTCTTGTCAGGATCCACACGGCTCTTGCAAACTGACCTCGTACATCAGGAGGGGATCTTACAATATTTCTAAAAAACAAGGTGTATTTTTTTTCCCTATTTCATTAGAACAAATTATCCTCCAGATAATATACAAAATGAAACACAAAAGGGATACAATATGCGATATCAGAATCTACCTTACACTGCCACATAATCTCTTTAATTGCTATTATCTCAGGTATAACTTTGCATGCGTATGCTGATCATGAGCATAAAATCAAGGCTCAGCTTTTAATCATTCATGATGCTGAGTATCGTGGTAAATTGGAGACCTCATTTCTGTTACTAATTACCATGTGGGTGATAAAAAAATTACATGCCTTGTCAGAATCCACACTACACAGAGGCGTAGGAAGCAAATCTTCATTGGGGGGGGGGGCAGGGTGCCCCAACCCAAACAACTTTAAATATCAACTTTTATGAATGATCTATCATATACATGCTTATATCGGATTGTATAGAAAAGAAGTATTTGAGCTTTAGCTCTTACTGAGGGCTCAGCCCCCTCTGGCCCGCCCCCATTTTACCCACTGTTGGAGAGGACAGGATTGCGAATTTTGTGTATCATATTAGGGTCTTGATACATTCGGGGGAACCCAAACATATGCAGGCCCTAACAGCTCTGTGATCCGGGGGCTCCTGGGCCCCCCTGCCCCCCCCCCCTTTTCCTAGTCACTGCTCCACTGATATACATGCTCTCAAATTCCTTCTCGTCTCAGGTGCAGGGGCAGCCAGAGTCACCTTGTTTTAGTTCAGATGAACAAAAAACAACATTAGGATTAGATTCAACTCCCGACTCGTGTTCGGCCCACAACCTTTTTATCCCGTAACCTTTTACAAGAAGAGGGGATCTTACATGTACTCAAACATACATGATGTTTTCTTATTCCTATTTCTTAAAAACTATTATCTTCTGGATAGTAAACACAATATGCCTTATCAGAAGACGCCGAATACTTTATGAATATTTTCAAAAAGCCATTTTTGAAGGGTATCCAGATCATGACCAGATAAAGAAAGGCTAAGCTTTGAAACCTTTATACTGCCGGTATCATGCGGAATATTATACCTGTTTTTTGTTACAAATTATTTCCTGGATAATGAACAAAAGGAGACACGATATGCCTTACAAGAACCAACATCATGACCCTGACTAAAGCTACATGCGTTTCAATTGCCATTTGTTTGCAGTAGTTCTGATAACTGAAAAACAGCAGTGGGACTGACTTCTTCAGGCGGGTCATGTTCTGGCCACAACCTTTCATCCACTGCCCTTGTTCACATGGAGGGAATATTACAATGTTTCTAAACATAAATGATGTATTTTTATCCTAATTCTTTAAAAAAAATATTTTCTACAAAATACAATATACATTATCTGTATCTGCATAGAATTGTCATAGAGACTCTTGCTGTCAATTTAGGTAACTGTGAATGGTTACCCGTACCATGACCAGATAGAGAAATTCTTAGATTATAATCATTCATAAGGGCAAGTTGAAAACAAGATTAATGTCAAAAATTGCCTACTCAATTATAAAACACAAGGACACACGATAAACGATTACACCCATAGACTTGATCTTCAATTTATAAATATAAGTCCTAGTTACAGACGCAACCCGATCCACCTTGCTTTAGTTCTGATTCAAGAACTACAACAGTGGGATTTAATTCCTCAGGCATACATCATGTTCTAGTCACGATCTTTCGTCCCTGACCTTATAAACAAGACAGATGTCTTAGGCCTACTACATCCTTATTCATATATTTTGTAATTGTTGAAATATTGAGTTGAGATATATACTGCATAAGACATACACACCTTTTTATATACACAGTCGACTCTATATGACAAGCAATACCGAGGGGATATCAAACTTAATCTGCCATTTGGACAACTTATAATAGAGGCTTAGGTTAAGGCAACCTAAGAATCCAGCAGGATAAGCCATAGCCTACCTGCTTTACTCATTCTAACTCATAATTACCGTCACTAATGAAGTGTTAAGGCCCCTAATTACACATTGTGTCCCTTTGTCTGTATGATAGGTAGCTTGGGGAAGTTTATGCCTTCAGCTTATAACATACAGGCACCTAAGGGAGTGGTCATCTTTAAACAACAGGGGGGGTTGGTGGATTTGGGTGGGGGTACCAACAAAATTTGGACCCCTCTTAAGGGGGGGACCAAAAAGAATTGCACCCCTTTTTAGTCAAAAAATCAGCGCATCACTATAGCTCAAAGGGGTCGGCGGCTCTCGATTTCAACTTGCCTGAGGGGGGGGACCAAAAATATTTTAATCTCTCTGGTGGGGGGGGGGAACAAAAATATTTCCGACTAGCTCACGTGAAAATCCACCAACACCCCCCCCCCCCCGTTAAAAAATTACCCCCCCCCCCTAATTTTATGTCCCCAACAAACCATGCCCCACCGCATTATCAATCTATTCAGGATAGTATTAACCCTTTAAGGACCGCAAAGTACTTCAATGCTCTGTACCCTTTCGCGTCATGGCTCTTGAATACAACCCTGGCAAGTTACTCACTAGGGTTACATTGATGTTTGTGAGATATCATTTGAGGGTGAATTAATACAATATTTTCAGCATGATGCTTGAATGCAGCACTTGTTACTCACCAGGGTTAAATACTTGTGTAATGGTCGCGGAAAAGTCAACTGGAGAAAGCGGGATTCAAACCCAAGACCTCTAGACCGATGGGCCTATGCTCTACCACTGAGCTACATCCCCATCCGACAACTCAACGGCACCATACCCTACTGCATCGGTATGGTCCTTATATAGGGGTGTAGGATTCCCCAAGTGATACCTCCTTGTGGATTTATCACCAAGGTGCGAGTAATCCATGCCCCTACACTTGCATCTCGGTAATAAAATGCACAGCTAATGAAGGGTTGAACCATCTGTTCAGTGAACTATGAATGCTCCAAGTTTGTCACATATCATTTGTGGGTGAATTAATACTATATTTTCAACATGATGCTTAAATGCAGCATTGGCTACTTGCCAAGGCTATATACATACATCTCGGCAAAAAAAGCTGGCACATCAAATTATTGTGCTGCTTATAAAGGGTTAAATCATATATTCAGTGCCCTATGAATGCTCCAAGTTAATACCTCCTGGTGTAAATGACCATGCTGATTACCATGGTGTATATAGGGCACCTTAATCAGGGTAGTGAATGGGACGCGAACAGCGCCCGGTGATTAATCACAGAACTGCCACCTGGTGGGCTGATATAACATTACGGTGGTGTTAAGCTGCTGTTATAGATGACCCACCTGCAGGGTGTACACATCTCTTGATGTAAACCCTTTAATAAGAGGATAGCATGTTAACCCTTTAAGGACAGATGTCGCTAAAAGATGACATTTGTCTTCATGATGCACCAATCCAGCCATCGCGATGAACTCGCCAGTGCTGCATTGATGCATCATGCTGACCCTTCGGGAGTGTATCATCCCAATAGGGTCAGCTTGATACTTAAATGCAGCAATGGTAAGCCACTCCCTAGGGCTGTATACATGCAGCATGACGACTAACAGCTTTAATGCATCATGCCGTCCTTAAAGAGTTAATATACATTCAGTATGATGCGTCATTAAGACAAAACATGGTTGTCATGATGCATCCCTCGCAAATATTTCACCAGACTGCTTCGGTGAATCATAGCGGCCCTAGAATATTAGCCCCCCCCCCCCCATGGTCAGCATGATGTATTGTTACTTCACTATGCAGCCCCTAAAGGGTTAAAGGAGTATGCATCATTCATTAATTGCCAACAGAGCAGTATCTACAACAGCCTAGCCTCCAGCAGTCATACACCTGCTACACGCAGTGGACATTTGTAAAGGTGTAAACACTACCACAGTAGCAGCGGCCTCATTAATTAAAACTGCAAGGACGACATAATGTCTCAATGCATCATAGCCTTGGTCGTCATAATACATGGATACAGCCCTGGTGAGTATCACGCCATTGCTACATTCAAGCATCATGCCGACCCTATGGGGTTGAGACACCCCTCTAGGGTCGGCATGATGCACCAATGCAGGCCCTGCAAGTTACTTACCGGGACTGCATTGGTGCATCATGACGACCAATGTCATCTTTTAACAACATCCGGGTTAACGCTACAAGGGCCACGGAGTGCTGGAATGTAATCTTCCCTTCGCGGGAAGGATACATGGATGCAGCTCAAGAGAATAACTTGCTAGGGCTGCATTTATAAATCATGCCGACCCTACACAGAGAAAAGCAGTAGAATCATGGTGACTCCCAAATAGGAGTCTGGAATTGATCAGTAAGGTAACTCTCCCCATGACTCTAAAGTCACTCCCAATTTTAGGGAGTTTTAGAATGGGAATCATTATAGAGTTATCAAAGAGTCCTGCTAATGTTAGGGAGTCACTTTAGAGTCCTGGGGAGAGTTACCTCAGTGATCAAGTTGGGAGTCACAGTGATTCTACTTCTTTTCCCTGTGAATCGGTCTAAAACCTCCCGAAGGATCGGCATGATGTCAAGATGCAGCAAAGCCAAGTGACACACCAGGGCTGCATTGAATGCTAGTGCTTTATTTGTGCATATTGCCTTCGAGCAACACATTGCCCTTAAAGTGGGTATATCCGATTTTTGCCAAATTCTAAATCCTACATCATTATGTTCCAAACACTGTAAAAGTATGTTATTTATGGGTTGGACTACATTAAAATCGTATCCATAGACAGTTACAGATCAGAAAGTCGGTCTAATGGGCTCCAACCAAAGTCTTTTCTTGCGGATTTTCCATGGGGCATTAAAATCGTGCACGATTTTATACAAAAATGACAATATTTTAGGAAATAAAATAAAATTTGGGCAATATCGATGGAAATGAGGCGTATTTGAGTAGATAGGGAGTTAAATATGATATTGGGGAACATCCTGACTCACTAGTAGGGAAATTAATTTTTTTGTCCCACACATTGGATATACTCACGTTAATTGGTTGGCTTGATTATTCTAGATTGTTCTTGGTATGCCTATATACCTTACATCTGTCAAGAAATAGCTTAATCATATCAACGTGATGGTTTTACAATCGTGGTTATCAAATTTGAGACCGCCATACTACGACAGTAACTATCGATCATGACATAAGGATCATGATTGCTACTCAGATATGCTTCTGTGGGTAAAATAAGTCTCTTCTTAAAGCGCTGTAACATGAGTTAACTTATTCCCGCGGCGGCAATGGTTACAGTGACACCAGCAATCTCGTAGAACTTGGTTCTGCTCTTGCAATGTAGCCTGTTTCGGGCAAGTTATGCACTGAAAAAGTAAACTTGTATCAAGACTCGTTGAAGTGACTATCATAAAATAAATGAGTCAAAAGTTGTCTAACCTATCAGGTTACCATCCAACAAATAGAATCTGGAGCCGGAAAATGTCGGGTTGTGGGCTGGCACATGCCAAGTGGGTCTTCCATCTCCAGCTAGATACCCGCTTCCTTGTCACTTAGACAAGTTTTTGACTCGTTAATTTTATGACTGTCACTTGGAAGAGTCTGGAGACAAGTTTACTTTTTGAGTGTGGTCTGTGCGTGTTTGGTCACTACCTAAGTCTTGATCGAAATTGCAATCTTGAAACTAACATGGCCAGGCACATGGAGCAAACTGAATTATCGCTTCATTAAAAACGCATTTTCACAGCCTCCCTCCATGGTCAATTTCTCTAAAACCATCAAATGAAGTATAGTTTCTAGGGTCAGAAGGTTAACGTGTTTGGGGCAAATGTTCCAGATCACAAGTGAAGGTTCTCATAGGTCCAGCCAAGCAGCACACCCAGGGCAATAAATATTTGGGTAATACCAAACTAAGTAAACACAGATGGCTGTAGCAGAAGCTGGTAACTGAGTCACTTAGGTTGATGTAATAGGGCTACTCCTGATGTGTGCATGTGTTATGGGGAGGTCAGGGGTCTTATCTGGCCGTCCACACATGTAAACAAATAGATGTGTTATGCTAAACAGAACAGATGCAGATGGCCAAGGCTGCATTAGCAGCAGCAGTGGGCCCCTTACTGACAGTTAAAGATGGGTTAGGAGCTAATTTGGGGTAGATTTTTTTGTCTTCAGTTTTCAACGTGTTTGTGCTCATAATGTCCATATAAATGTTTGTGTAGCTTTTTAAAATCAATCTGGTGTGTGTAAATGCATATGATATAGCGAAAACCAGGTTAGGGGACCACTTTCTGTAATGGAGTCGGGTCGCATGACCCATTCTGACCATAATTTGCTCTATTTATAATGATATATATGTGTCTAAATGATTTTAAAAGCTACACACATATTTATATGGACAATATGAACACAAATATGTTGAATAAATGAAAAAATTAAAATTGACCCCAAATCAGCTCATAACCCTTCGGTAGACTGTAACTGCCACAGGGTACACTTTACTGTTATTGCTACAATACCTTCCTGGAGCCTTTCCGTGTAACTCACCAGTACTGCTCCCACTTATCATGCAAACCTGTTAGGAGTGCATTAACCCTACAGGGTGGTCATGATGCGTGAAAACACACATAAGGAGTATATTGGCAAGAGCTGCATTCCATCCAATATGCTGAACAGATTTACACCACACTGAAGTACTAGGCGGTTCTTTAAGAGTTACGGCTACATTTTTTTTTATGCAATTTTGAAGAAATTTTCGTATTTTTACCCTTTGTTGGTCATTTTTCGGGTCTTCAGAGAGACTGTGTAGTACTTTCATGTTAAAAAAAAAAGGTAAAAAAAACAAACCTACCGACCCTACATTATCTTGCAATGTTACCTGAAACAAACCTCTTTTTTTTTGGCCTAATGTAAATATAAACACACTGTGCCTAATGTACATGTTACATACAGGTTACCTAACTAACAGCCGGGTCCTATACTTACAGCATACACTGTACCACGGGCTGAGAGGCAGACTAGGATGTAGTCTGTCACGTGACCTCTCTCACTACGAGGCTAAAGTACATTATGTAATCTCAAGGGGCAGATATTTTGCTTTAGAGGCTCACTGTTAATTTTTTATGAAATACGGTGCCATTGAGTTAACCAAGGAGCACTGTATTTCACTCCCCTGTGAAATAACCAATGGTCATATTTCACGGCCTTGTGACATTATCAAAATAATTCGTACGTAGAAACATTATATCCCTGGTAGAAACAAAACGATTTACCCCTAAATAAAATGATTTGAATCGAAAATGGTAAAAATTAGACAAAGGAGCACTCCTTTTGGTCTACTGGGTGGATTATTTCATTTGTTTATGGTCGGGCTGCATTTTGTAAAACAGCACAACAGACTAAAACACAGGCAGTCTCTAGAAGATACTTTTTAATCTAGGAAAATACTTCATGAATGAAAAAGATAGGGAGAGAGACAGGGGGGAGCAATCGGAGGACAGAATGGGAGGTGAAGGGATAGAGTGCGGAACGAAAAGAGGACTGGACAGTCTACTCTAAATGTTACGTGCAAGGAGGGAGGGTGGTATTGAGGGATGTATGCACGGCAGATAGGCATAGAGCCATGGAGGCAGGGAGGTAAGGAACAGGTGATCCAAGGCAGGCGAGGAAGAGCAGTACTATGATTGAGTCAGGCTGTAACCCTTATAGCACTAACTGGTCATGCCACGTGCCTGAACTGGGTCACTACAATCGCCTGCCTGATGTGCTGATAGATTACTAACAGTGTAGTAAACTATTTGTTTACCACCTCCTGTGAAGGGGGGTAATATGGGCATTCTGAGCGGAATTAGATGTCAGAAACGGTGCAACCCCTAGTTATATTCAAATCAAGTAATACCCTAAGGATGCAGGAAACAGGAATTGATTTATAATTGAGATTTAAGCACTTATGGGTTTGTCTACCACCCCCGATGTGGGTCACAGGGGTCAGTGCAAAAAAGATGGCTGACCTTTATCTCTCCCCCGGCTCTCCCCTGCCCTTCTCCATATCTGGTGAATTCCATCTTCCCATGTACTAGCCATTACCGGCTATGTACACTCTAAGAACAGTGTGTTGCGGGAACATGCATGAGGAATTACACACACATATTTGCAACACACCTTTGAGATCAACACACTTTTGGCAAAGGGTGTGTAGTGTGTAGTGTGTTACACCAAAATGTGTGTTAAAAGTGTGTACAGGAAAGCGAGTTGATGAGTGTGTAAACACACTGTTCTTAGAGTGTAGTGCTGTCTCTAGATCCATCATATTGGAGGCTTTAAAATGTTAAGTTAGATAGTTGCAGAGTGTCCCACACTGTACCTTACTATAGGGAACCTCAGGGGTGAGAGTGTAATGACCCAGTTCATGCACTTGGGTCATGCTGTAGTGAGTGGGTGTGGGAACATAGTAGTGTGGTGTAGGGGATAGAGACCACATGTGTTACTACAGCCGACCAAGTGTGTAACCATTCTGTAACCAGGAATGGTGCCGGATGAGGTCCTCTCTGTGCATCCACGGCCATCTTTAGATTGAAACATGCTGTTACTCACAAAGCACCAATTGTCTATGTATGTTAAGGAATGTAATTACGTTATGACAAACTTTAAAAAGAAAATTACGTCAGTGTTTAAAAACTTAACACTAGTGTTAATGTCAAATGTACGCTGTTGTGTTCAACTTTGAGCTAAATAAGGCTAATTTACACAATTTTCTTCACACACCCTGGGAAAATGGTGTGAAGAAATAGAGTCCCTAACGTCAAAAATCAGTAACGTCGATTTTGTTTTGTAAGATATTTTTTTGTAGCCACCTGATTTTAGGTTGTGTAACACCCCCAAGCTGTAGTTGGTGTGTGGGAACATAGTAATGCCGTGTGTAGGGGATAGGGACCACATGTGTTACTACAGCTGTCCACGTGTGTAACCATTCTGTGACCAGGAATGGTGCCGGGTGAGGTCCTCTCTGTGCAAGCACGGCCATCTTTAGATTGAAACATGCTGTTTCTCTCAAAGCACCGATTGGCCAGGCTGTAGTTGGTGTGTGGGAACATTGCGCTGCGGTGTGCAGGGGGTAGAGACCATGTGTTACTACAGTGTGTACCAGGCATCCTGCTGTCACACATTCTGTAACAACACATGGCGCCACAGCAGCCCAGCACCTCTCTGTACATGTACGGGCATCATTAAACACTAGGGGCTAAGGTATAAAACGTCCTCCCTTTGTACTAATACTGTTAGTACATCATTAGTACAGTGAAGAATCCATTCAGTTTACAGTATATTTTGATATTATCATAATATACTTTAAAACTTAGTAGATTCATTTTGCTGCTTGTCTGCACTCATTCCTTATAGTGTGGTGACTATGCGTTGGTATCCAAATACATGACTGTGTCATAGTGTCAATTTTTCGAAAAGCTCTGTGTCGCCTGGTAGATTTCTATCCCATACATTTGGTTCTCTGGTCCATTGACTTGTAATAGGACTGCGTTGCTGTGTCGCTTCTGTCAAGACCTACCCATGTATAGCCACAGTATGGGCCATATCGATTCTGTCCTCCGAATATCCCACTAGATTGGAACTGAGACCACCCCCAAACCAAATTTCATATACCAATAAAAGGCTGATTTCCAAGAGCAGAACCAATATCCGACTGGAGCTGCTGTTGCTAGTGGACACCCGATTTTCTCTGAAACCAGTAGAATTCCCGGTTTTTGTACACACAGAGAAAAGTAACAGCGTCAAAAGTGAGTCTAGACTGCCCTCTCTAGGGGAGCCGTGGTCTTTATATGACCCCCTTAAGTGGGTCAAGGAGCTATATGACTCTCCTAGGTGGCTCAGCTAGGTCTGACATAGGGAGTCAACAAGGCTTCCTTAGGTGACCTGGGCTCCCTCAAACAGGAGAGCCATTCTGGAGGCAGCCTGGACTCTCATTTGACGCTGTTTCTTTTCTCTGTGTAGCCAAAGAGTGTTACAGAATGATCAAACCTCTCCTACAGATCCTGAGCCCTCAGAGAGTGATTCCTCAGTCCACCCCGATCTGAGAATGGTCTGTCTGCTTGTTCAGTTACCCACACCCTCCCAGCATTCTTGGTACACACCCCAAGTGTTTCCCCTCTCCATCCCTCACCTTTTTTACTCTGTGTTATTGCGGATCCTGTTCATACTTTGTATTTATGAAACTAATATTACAACATTTTTCAGCGGATATTGATTACACTGTTTGCCCATTGCAGGGACAATTTTAGTTCCCATTTTTTTCATACAGCCGTCCCAGTAAAGTACATATTTATAATGTTGCTATCCTATACGCTTGTTACCAAAAACTCATCTTTGCCATCCTACTTTTCCTACCCACTTATTTCTTTAATGACTATGTTTGCATTTATCTATTACATTTTCAGAATTAATCTTCTTCTCTTATATCAAAATAAATTTGTGCTGTTTAAAGGGTTTGGCAATATCAAGTGTATGCAGTATATCAGGTGTACGCAGTGCATGGGATATCTGATGGTTGAATTAATTAAACTTATTTAACTACTTTATGAACTTTATTGTGATTTAGGCATACATCGGTGTAAAATGTTAATATCTTGTTCAATTCCTGCGCAGGGTCTATACACTTTAGACAAGCAGCTGTTGATCAGAAATGGTTCTGTTTTTCAAACTAACTTTGGAACTTAGGTAAGTTTTCTTTCCAGTATCAATGAATTCTTGTTCAGCCAAAACTATAAGTATTCACATTCTGATCCCTTTGACACTATTCTTACGTTTCCTTCTTGGCCGGAAACCCTTGTCAAGTCGAATTTCTTCCACGCGGACCGTACAGCATTTCTTCATTCATCACGCTCCCTTTGATCTGGGCACGTATTCTACAAGAGTCTCTGTGTGCTTTGAAGCGGATTGATTTGTTCTGACAAAGGGGAGGGATGAAGGATTGTAATTACTTTATAGTCACGGTCAGCCGGCTGTGGCTTATATTGGCTGGTGACTTCTGTAGTAGTCCTGCCTGTAAATCAGCAGCTGCCACAGTCTGCTAGGTCTGAATGGAGGCCTATTGTGAGGCATTCAGGGCTCTACACTACTGTGTTAACATGTGGCAGCAACAATTAGTATGGTGTTAGAGGAGGACAGAGAGAGGGGGAGACTGTGACAGAGAGTGGGTGGGGGGAAGAGGCATACATAGAAAGACAAAGAGTGAGAGGCAAAGAGAAAGAAACAAAGAGTGAGAGAGATAGAGGGACAGAGGGACAGAGGAAGACAGAGGAAAATAAGAAGGATATAGAAGGATAAATGGTATGATAAGTGATTAGGTGGATAGTGAGTGAGAAGTTGGGAATATGGAACATAATAATGTGATTTAAAAAGTGCTAAATTTTGCTACAGAAAAAACGTTGTGCATTTGTTGGTTCTAAATACATTCATATTTGCTGGCAGTTTATTAAATGCCCCCATTGTTAAAGTCAGAAAATAGGCAGTTAGAAATAAATTCATTTTGAGCCGCCGACTTTAATGACTCCCAGGGAATGATTAATAAGCATGAAACCTGATTACAGCAGTGAAGAAGATTTTTTTTAAGACGAAGCCTGAGCAACTGCTCTGATAAAGGAGATAATTGAATTAAATCTGGTACTGGGGATTCATAAGAAACATGCTATCAAGAGCTAATTATTCAGACTTCCTTATATAATTGATATTGGCGAGCAGACCCATGTTGATGATTATATGACTAATAGAGGTTTATTAGAAGATGCATAGCTTTCTAATTTGAAGATTAATGGCTATTTAAGACAATACAATGCAGGCTATGGTAAACTTGGTTTATTTGATCTTGATTCTTATCATGTAGACCATTGAAAAGTTGTGAGTGCCTCTAACAAGACTATAACAAAGCTTTCAGTGTTGAGATGCACTTTAAATCCGGATCCAACTAGCATACACGTAGCTTCAGAGACAGTCTCACCATGCTATCTCAACGACAGGAGAGGGTTGTCCGAATCTTTCATGGATGTACGAAAACATGTATTTTTCAACCTCTCTTTTCAAATTTTGAGATAATCAAACGAGGTGTTGATATATTTGCACCCACCTTGTTTTGTTAGTATACCTACAATTATTGACCCCTAGATAAGACACAAGTGACACTCATCAAACTTACACATCCATGCAGTCTTTGCGAAAACATGCAGGACACTGGCAATGTCCACATAAAATGGCACCAATCCAGTAGAATCACAAGTGTAGTAGGAATGAATGTCCAGTCACATGTTGAGATATTCTGAACTAAAATAATTTAGTAGGGTTCCTAAAGCTGAAATATGTTTGTCAACATACTGTGAAAAACTATGTATCTATCCTGATTTGGCCATAAATGATTACAAATATAATGTATTTTCAGTGGATGATACCAGTTTATACATAAAAAGCATAGATCATCATATGTGGCTATCCAGTCCTTCAGAAATATAGCCGGTCCTGCAGCATTGAGAATGTACAGGACTAAATATCCTGCGGGATGAAAAAGTTCTCGCAGAGACTGTCCATGGCATTTTGAACTGCCAGCAGTGAGTGGGAACCAGACATTAGACCTTCTACAACCTGATTGACAAGGCTGTGGTGGACCACCCGGGCTATGTACCTGTGTGTAGACACACAGGTATCTCAGTGGCACACTCGGTGTCAGTTTGTTGTCAGACAGTGCTGTACAAACAGTGGGGGGGGGGGGGGGGGAGGGGAGATATCTGCAGACTGGGGCCATGAGCAGTGTTCTCACTTGATATCTGCACCAACCCTTTAAAGTGGGTATATCCGATTTTTGCCAAATTCTAAATCCGACATAAATGTGTTGCAAATACAGTAAAAGCGTATTATTTAAGGGTTGGAATACATTACAATGGTTTCCAAGGGCAGTAACAGCTCAGAAGGTGGGTCCCATGGGGTCAAACTATAGTCTTTTATAGCGTAGTTAGTGAAGGTACACAGTTGATTTTACTGTAGATCTACAGTAGAATATCCTGTATATTTACAGTAGATTCCACTGTTGACTTACAATAGACTGTTCACCTACAGTAGAATCTACTGTACACAGACAAAAAGGGCAACCAACTTGTGGCAGTGTACGGTAAACCACCCGAGCTGGGCAGCTGAGGCTTTGTGTAGACAAACAGATTTCTCAATGGGACACTCAGTGTCAGTTTGTTGCCATACCTGGCTATACAAACATGGCAGGAGGTATCAACAGACCAGGTCCACAATAATCCGTCTGAATGACAGGTTTCTCCACGAGTGGTGCATTGGATGGTACCACCCGAGATACAGCAGAGTGTGATGCGATCACGAGTGAAGAAACGAGTGAAGAAACTAGGAGTTCAGACTGATTAGAGTGGATCGCTGTATTGATTTATTGTAATTCTTGATTAATTTCATCAAAATATGTATTCAAATATTGGTTTCATAGCTATTTTGGTGATGTCATAGTGGAGAAACAGGCCATGGAGAATGACCATCAGTTTTTTCACAGGGGTGTGGAGAACAACCATTCTAGTACTTAAGCGTAGTAAGGTTGTTTCTCCACATGAAATAAACGATAGACCACACTCGCTGTGCACCTAAGGCAGAGTCTATAGAAACAGGTATCTCAGAAAGGCACTGGGGTCTATAACAATTTATGTTATAGAACGTAATTACTTTACATTAGTGTTTAAAAGCTTACATAACTATTAGCGTAAATGACAAACTTACGCTGTGGTTTTCAAATTTAGGCATATTAAGGCCAATTAACACATTTTTTGCACACTAAAATGGAGTCCATTATGTTGAAGAATGTCCATAACATAAAAATATTTGCAACGTGAATTTCATATTTTGTAACCGCCCCTTGAAAAAAAACAAAAAAAAAGGTAAAGATAATTGTTTGTAATACGCTCTTTTTGCGCTATGGTTTACGTAGAGTTTTGGAACAGACCCCTGTATCGGTTTGGTGTCAGATTGTGTTGTACAAACAAGGCAGACATAGACTGCATGAGCAGCCTCCTGGGGCAGTGTTCTCACTTTCTGCCATACTGCCTCATGTTGAGTGGCACATATACATGTATACAAAAAAAGGGGTCAGTTTGATCAACTGAGTTTTTTTTGCTTTTTTTTGTTTTCTTTTTTTGTGGAGGGGGGGGGGGTACGTTGATAACAAATACCGACTCCGTAGGATAATACTAACTATGGCTCTGGGCGTGTTTATGATTACATGACCTTATGGGACTGCATCCATGCATCATGAAGACCAAGGGGATCATGCATTAAGGCATTGTACAGGGTTAAACCACAATGAAGCTATTAATATGATTTTCGTCCAATCACAAAGGGGTGAAGTTAAAAAGCGATGCAACACATGACCAGCCCTAATCAAATGTCCACCATTGAGAACATGTTTGTATACCTTCAGGAGTGATCCGTCAAAGCAGTTTTCTTTATAACCTCTAAAACCAGTGCAACACCTTCATGCAGATGAGCAAAAGATATTATCATACGGCCTGAGTATTTGAAATGTCAAAAGTAATTGTCGTTCCATTAGCAAAGGACTGAGGGAGAAAATAATTATGGCCGATCTTACGTATTGCTTTGTGATTAACTTAAAATTACAGAGGATGGAAAAGAGTTAATGGCTAGACATTATTATTATTATTATCGAATTAGACCTGCCAGCCTGCAAAATCTTAAAAAACCTCAATGATGATTATGTCTCTTTTAAGATTCTGAGCAGTTTCATCACAGGCTGCATGACAGGGTGTTAAATTCTGTGTATATTCTTTAATAATCCTGAACACGGAACCCTTGTCCCACAACGTCTTTCAGTTTACATTCTGACCTCTGCATGCTAAAAAATTTTCAGATAGATTTCTGCAGGACTGGATACCAAAATCAAAGTTTTGGATAATATTTAGAAAAGAATAGAATAGCATTTATAAAGGAAAATGATAACAAAAGCTTTAATTTGCATAGCATATTAGCATGCATTCTAGAAGTTGTAATATCAGTTCTAGTTGGAATATTTGAAGAATTATTTCAGTTTTGGAAAGCACAGAATGTGAAGGATATCAGGTCATACAACACCACTCATTCTGCAGACATGAGCCATTTTAAGTGAACATTGCCACTGTCCAGCAGGGTTTAGCAAACACTGCCTCTTCAGAAGACAGGGCACCTTGGCAGAATGGCACTAAAAGGACATTTGTCTGAATTTCCAACCAGTTGCCCGCTACTTCCTTAAAGGTCACACTTTACCTGACCTCTGGGGCCTGTCACACTCCCCCATTTTCACTCTATTTATTATCCTGGTGACATTTCAAGGAGGAACCTCAAAGGCCATTTGACAATCTTTAGCGTTGACTCCATTTTTTATTTACAAGAACTATACTGGTCACCCGTAGAAGAGACATTACCGTTGTTCTGTAGGCATTCTGTGGCTATACAGGATCTTTGACAAAAAAACAGATTTACATCAAAAATAACTGAAAGAAAAGCTCACGCTTTTTCTGTTCAGGAATAGAAGCGAACATTTATCAATTTACATATGGCTGTACTCATAACTATGTGCTCATCTACACTGTAAAAAATATACCGTAGAAAAAATGGAGAAGCACTGGCATCAATTGGAGCCGGGAATCCAAGGCTTTTTAAGGGAATTCAGTTTTTGTAAGTCACTGTTTATTTTAGGGAATTCCGTTTTTAGACGTCACCGTAATTTTTACGGAATTTTCCTGTTTTATTCTCTGCTTATGTCAGTGTACAGTTCACTTTGATTATCAACCATATCCATATTTGTTCCATGATATATCTTGTGCACGGACTTCATGATTATTGTAGTTATAGAACACCAACTACAGTGCTGAGAATATATATTTTTCATAATATCACAAGAAGGGTGTATATTGTATCAAAAGTATTGCTTAGTGTCCCACACAATTGAATCTTTTATTGATCGTGAATATTTCAAATTTAAATTACATCTGTATATCTACTTTATAGTGAGTTAAGATATTGAAAAATATCAACATATTAGCATATATATACTGCTTTAGAAACTAGAACCTTCAGAAGACTCTGTTGAGGAACTGAGCCGCGACCTGATAGGAAAATATAGAACTACCAAGAAAACAAAGGTTCACTGTAAAACAAATAACGGAGTTTCACTGCAATGGATTACAGAATTTCACCGTAAAATATACAAGATTTACTACAGTGGCCCAAGAGGGCCAAAAAGTGATTTCGAAAAAAAAGTGATCTTTGAGAAAAAAAAAAATTGGGAAAAAAAGATTTTTGGAAAGAAAAAGATTTTTCGGGAGAGCAATTTAAAACAAAAATTGTTTGAAAAAAAAACATTTTGACAAATTGAAAAAATTCTGTTTGAATAAAAAAAAAATTTGAATTTTTATTTTGAAAAGGCACACAGACATACAAACACACAGACAGGCAGGCAGACAGACAGACAGGCAGACAGTGTATTGTGTAGAAGTTGGCCTCACTCCAAAGGATACCTGTCACAAGCTGTTCTGAATAAGCTAACACTTGCCAGCAACCATTTGGAATTTCATTTTTCATCTGGACTGTTGAAAAAAAATTGAAAATGGGTGCTGTCAACTGTCAATTTACAGAATTCGGCTGTCACAAGCTGTTCTGAATAAGTTGACACTTGACAGCAACCATTTGGAATTTCATTTTTCATCTGGACTGTTGAAAATGAATTGAAAATGGGTGCTGTCAACTGTCAATTTACAGAGTTGACAGTTGACAGCATCCATTCTCAATTTTTTTTTCAATTTTTTTTTTTTCAAACTAATGTTTTTGCAATTTGTCAAAATGATTTTTTTCCAACCATTTTTTTTTTTTATTTCTCAAAAAAAAATTCTTTTCTCAAATCTTTTTTTTTTTTTTTTTCAAGATCACTTTTTTTTTCGAAATCACTTTTTGGCCCTCTTGGGCCACTGTAATTTACAGTGTTTCACTGTAAACCAAAAAACGGAGATGCACTGTCCAATTTAACTGAGCTTCTCTGTGAATTCAAGGGAATTTTTTTACAGTGTAGTTGAATGGCATTGAAGGTAGGTAAATTTCATATTACATCAGTATGCATATATATATACTGACAGATAAACATGTATTCGGGAATTGGCGACGAAAAATAATGCATACTCAAACAAACCATCCATTCTGATGATCTTGGCCTCTTAGAAATGAGAAATTCGATACTTCATTAATTTTCCCTTCAACACTATCCACCTTGCATCTAAATGGCTTGCTTCAAATGACAGAGCTGGCCGTATGACAGAGGTGCACATTTTGTGGACAGAACTTGTAAACTATTGTAATACAGCTTGGTAAAATAAATATTCATATCGCAAGGCAATGTATCAAATATCCCATTATTAGATTCGACAAATGGCCAGGCTAAAAATAAATCCAGGATGAGTCGCTCTGAATGGTTTACTGGGTTTTAATGAGTATGGAACCTGACTACAGCAGTGAAGCAGAATCAGTCAAGATGAAGCCTGAGCAATTAGTCTACTAAAGACTTTAAAAAAAGAGGCATCCTGATATTGTTCAAGAAACAAGCCATTTAGAGCTAATTATTCAAACTTCCAACATAATCAATACTAGCAGAGATCATGATCGATAAGAGTTTAATTCATGAATATAAATTAACTTTTTTATAGAGGGAGTGCAATAGCGTTTCAAAGCTTAAACCTTAAAAGCTTAAACCTTAGAACTTAAACCTTAAAAGTCTAAGCACATGCTGTGTCCCTTACTAAACAAATGCATTTTAATGCTCTTTTATATGAGGACCAATCGACTAATCGATAGACTCGATACAAGTTATCAAAACGTTTTTGCATCATGATATCTGTGATGTCTTTTAATTGAATTTTATATGATGGGTATGGATGACTAAATTCGACACGGCGACATGGCCATTTCTTAAAATCGACATGAGACATAAGGCTTAGTGACATGTGACATGAGGTTTGAAAGATTAGTGACAGGGGACATGATCAATTCTTAAAAACGACATGCGACATGGGGATTATTAAGCGACATGGACATGCGACATGGCCTTTTCTTAAAATCGACATGCGACATGGGGACCCCCCCATCTACACCCCTTATATGAGGTATTGATTTATTGATCAAGTACTGGAAAAGGATATTTTCCAAGTTGTATAAACTCTTTCTTTTTCCAGTATAAATAAGCGCGGGTGTGTATTACACTTCTCTCCAATCAAAAAAAGCTCAGGAACAGTTACCTACACACTCCAGTATACAATCACGGGAAGGAAGGACTGATGGAATTTCACTTGGTTGTGCAAACGCCCTCCCTCCCACAAAACAAATCTTTGCCTTTGTTCATATAATTCTTGTTTTATCAACCCATAGACCGATTATGATTGACAGTTTCGTCAAAGCTATCTATGGCCGTAGTACCTTTTAGAAGTCAGTAGGAACCCCAAATTAGACCTACAACCTGATTGACAAGGCTGTGGTGGACCACCGTCCCTGTTACCATGAGGCTGTGTGTAGACAGAGATATCTCAGTGGGAAACTTGGTGTCAGATTGTTGCCAGACCGTGCTGTACAAACAGTGGGGGGGGGGCAGGTATCTGCAGACTGGGTCCACGAGCTATGGTGGCCGTCAAGGGTCGTAAAAAAAACAAACATTTTATATGAATTTATTTTTTCACTTTTCAGGACCGTGCAAGCAATTTCTCAAAATGTGATCTTTTTAAAAATAAAATTCTTTTTTTTTTGGGGGGGGGGGTCAACCACAAAAATTATTGCTGTCAACTGTTAACATTGAACAAGGAGATTCACCAAAAAAAGATGAATTTCTACAAATAAAAAAAATAATTTATGCCTATGACTTCATCAAGAAGAGGGCATTTAGATGGCTCAATCTCGACATTGCACATGCATATTGCTTTCCTCAACTTGATCCCTTATCAGTTCGGATGTCGAAGTTGTGACTATGTATTAAATACAGATGGTCCGGCTATATATGTCACGGGAGAAGACTGCAGTTTATATAGCGAATCATACTTTGAAGGCTCAGGCCATGTTGTAGTCACTGCATAGCACTGCATGAACATTGACATTTAAGCAAAACCTTTAATGGTTTAAAATCACTATTTAACCAGCTTGACTTAATCAAATGTACATGTCCTGTAAAAGTCATAATGACATATAAGCTGCTTTAAGAGGCATTGGCTGGAATTAAATATGCTTAAATTTTGACTTTCAGCAGTCCGAGTTTTGCATTCATGCGGTGTAGGTCTCCACTGACTGCAAGTTGGAACCGCCGGACCATCACTAATCTCATTCAAACCATAATCAAGCATTTAATGTTATCCCGCTTTAATTTATTGCTCACGCAATTAAACTGCCAGACTAAACGCACCTGGCTTTAATTAAGTTGAACCGATTGAAACATGTCTGGATGACTTCGGGAGTAATCCCTCAGAGCCAGCTGCTAACGATGCTCATTTGTTTAGTTTTATTGTCTTCAAACCAACAGCCAAAATAAGATTCCAAAGCCAATATTTGCTTTCATAACATGAAAAATTATATATCACTGGTCAAAAATTATATATCACTGGTCAAAAGCAGTAGCCTAGTGCAAGGTAGTGGACATGACTTAGTTGTTCAGCCAATTATTAGCCAGGATCAAGAGAAATAGCACATTTTTTCAGGTGGCAGAGCCGTATAATGGCATTGAATTTCATCATGATCGCCACACACTCCCCATGCATGGAATGATTAGCTAGATCGCTGGCTAATGCGAAGCTAAAAGACCAACCCACTCTTGTTGTGGATCCTATATTGAAACTTTCCTGCTCAGTCTACATTCTGACCAATTCCAGTAAAATATGAGCAGGCAGGTCACTGCAATTTGGTCTCATGTCTCCGGGGGCCTTAATATTTGGCGACCACTAGTAAAAAGTATTTCACTAATATTTCTGTTGAAATCTATAGTAAATACCACCTTTTGCCCGATACAAATACTCTCGTCAATTGCAAATATTGCAATATTGAAGAATATCGTGATATGACGACTGACAAATTCGTTCTGAAAGACCTTCCTGTACTACTTCACAACAGTAATTGGAATATGATACAAAGCAAAGGCAAAAATACCATCCCCGATAAAGAAGACCTCCATGTTTTCCATCATCATTTCATACATGGCAGAATCACATGTACAGCATTCCCTAATATGAAGAAGAGTGACTGAGAATAAGATACCCCCTAGCATCAAGCATACACAAACAATTGGCTCATCTGGCTTTGTACCATTTACTTATGTTCATGCAGCATTTCCATTATGTTTATATTTATATATATATATACATATATATATATATATATATATATATACACTTACAAACACACATGCCTTTAATTATTGGTAATAGAACATAATACTAGCTCGATCTGACTATGAATTCCCTGACATTTCCAAAATGAGAAATCTAATACATCATTAATTCTTCCTCGGCACTGTCAATCCTGAGTCAAAATAGCTTGCATGAAAAAAGTGTCCGTATATATGTCACGCGCAATATCGGAATTTGCGCAATATCGGAACTTTAACATCTCAATGACAACTCTTTTAAAATAGGTTAGTGTGCCACACAAACAGAAAGCTAGGATTAAAAAGGTATTTGCAAAGAAGTTTTACTGTATTAGTTAGCTCTTTGTTAGGTTACAGGCAACTGAACCCCCATTGTTTTATCACAGCATAGACATTAAGGACACACCTTATTTACACCTACAGTGAGGTGTGGGATATATGGGGACCTCATATTGAATGTTATTACACCTCCAAGGTGTGGCACATCATGCTCAAACAACAGTGACAAATATATCTAAATGTTTTATATGTAAAACAGCTAGGAATTCTGAAACTGCCCATTGTAAGTAGGGAGCAATTCCGGAATTGCCCTGCGCAGTTCCGGAATTGTACATGGGCAATTCCGGAACTGAGCTGGTTCCTATTCTGCGCCTGACATATATACAGGGCCAGTCATACGGTAGCAGTACACATCTTGTATGCACTATAAAAATATTCTGTTGAATATGCAGAGAATCAATGTAAAACTTCACGGTGGATAATCATAAATGTGCTAACAGTGAGGCAGTGTTAAAGGCGCACTGAGTTGAGGAACTAACCTTGCCAATTTTCGTACGCAAACAACGTCATGGGTTCAGTGCACCTTAAAGTCAACCACTTTTACTGTGAATATCTGTGATCCAGTATGGTGAAATACAGTTAATTGATTTAGGTTGAAGCCATGTCTTGTACAATAATGGTAGATCATTTTATATTATAACGGTGCGGCAATGTAAAATTGATCAATTTTACTTTGAATTGTGAGACTTACTTGGCAATGTATGTATGGTTATGTAACATTGGAGAACTGATTTTAAAAACAGAGTGTCAAACCTTGAACTCACTGAGCACCAAGGTAGCATAGGGTTGAGCTGCAGCAAGAGGTGCTACACAGTAAGCCTGCTTGGAATTTAGACTCTTAGACCTTAATTCTTTGAATTTGAATGACAGTGAAGATGCTAATTTTGTCTATAAAACCATTGTCAGGATCCAAGCTGTAGCAACACTAATGGATCTGCTTGATGGTTCCCAAAGACATTACCTGCGGATCCCAGCTCTAATGGCTTTTAACCTTTTAAGGACTTACATTACTAAAAGATGACATTTGGCCTCATGATGCACCAATGCAGCACCAGCAAGTAACTCGCTGGTGCTGCATTGGTGCATCATTCTGACCCTATGGCAGTGCCTGAACCCTGTAGGATCAGCATGCAGCTTAAATGCAGCACTGGTGAGTTACGCGCCAGGGTACATTAATGGATCATGCCGACCAAGGGCACAATGCATTCAGTTATCATGCCGGCTTCAAGGGGTTAATGGAATGGAATGAACCCATTGCATGACAAGTCGGCAGCTGTTTCGGAGTCAGGCAGCCCCCTTCATGATTAAGGAATCAGGATTTGTGTAAATGGAATAATGTGGAAAAGAGAGAAACTCAAATAAAAGGAAGCTAGTAGTGCTTATGTGGAAATGCTAACCTTGATAAATCTGGGGGTTGCAAATGTTTCATAACACATTCATGAAATATAAACAGCAACTCATCTTACAAAGCTTCTTGACCTTCCAGGCATTACCTGAGACCTCTGAACCCTGACCTCTGGACCCTGACCTCTGAACCCTGACCCCTGAACCCTGACAATACAACATCCATAGGCAGGATGCTATTGCGTTGTGTATTCTCGCCAGGGAGCCATTCATCAGAATTTCTTACTAAATCCATTTGCCCTGTCCCTTAGGGGCCATTATGCTCCCCCATTTCCTTCCCACTTATTATTCTCCTGACATTTGAAGTCCATTTGGCAGCCTTGACCATTGAGATAATGTGTTATTCAGAAGTGTCTAGCCCGAAGTACCGGTAGGCATATATGTGGTATATTCATCGCAAGAATTTGTTTCAGATGAAGAATAAGTCCCTTAGTAATCATATATATTCATGTCCATTCAATCGAGAAACAAATAAAGCACACAGAGAGAAGAAACAGAGTCAAAAGGGAGTCCAGGATTGCCTCCAGAATGACTCCCTTTTCTGACTCTCTTTTTAACTCTCTTGATGAAAGGAGTCAGTATCTGACTCCCTTAAAAGGGAGTTATGTGACTCCCTTAAGAGAGCCAAGGTTTTGTCTCCAAAATGACTCCCTTTTATGACTCCCCATAACAAACAGGTCCAGGTCCATA
The DNA here is from genome assembly GCA_947462335.1 of Harmothoe impar. Lineage (NCBI taxonomy): Eukaryota > Metazoa > Annelida > Polychaeta > Phyllodocida > Polynoidae > Harmothoe > Harmothoe impar. Next base: position 6,260,530 of record OX381721.1, on the reverse strand, counting down.
CTGCTACTCCCTTCAGAAAAAGCCTGGACTCCCCTTGTGACTCGGTTTCTTCTCTCTGTGCAGGGTATAGAAGATGTGGGGATTAGACTTTTGATCTTCCTGCCAGTAGTTAATGGGAAAAAAAGGTCTAGGTGGGACACTGGCGTTTGATGTTTGTCTGCTTTCTGGTCCAATCAGTGCCAAATGTGAAAGAGAAATGCGGGGTATATCCCCAGGTCACAGTCTGTTAGGTCAAAAGGAGACATCTTCAGTCATCCACATAGTAGAAATGAAGTGTGTAAACCAATGGATTATGTAAATGTCTATTACTGTATTAATTTTCTTCTCTCTAAGAAACAAAGTGCATCCATTATGAAATAAGATAAGTGGTTAAGTGATTGGGGGTATGTGCACGGTAAATTGAATCAACATAAAAGCCATAACTTCCCCCTTTGGTCTATCAGAAAAACTGCTTTGCTATTTGATCTCAATCTAATTTTCTTTTCTCTTTCCCCTTTGCAGCTTCTTCTCAAGTAGGTCCTGGATGGACTTGGTGGCAGATAACTGGGACTAAGATAAGCTGGCTGTGTCTTCCACATAAGTCGAGTATTGAGTGTACTTTTAACATGAATAATTTATGCTGATACTCAATGTACTCTCTACTCACTCTCTATATATATGGCAATATAATTATGTCTCGCATTATGTTATATTTCTATCTGCCCCATTTTGGCTACTTCATTGTATTTTGCTTTGTCTTTTTCTCCCAAGGAAGACTCAGGTGAATCAAAATTCCAAGATAATGGATAATGGATAAAGATGCAGTATTTCATGTTAACATATTCTTTATCATTACAGAGGGACTCTTCACATGATAAAATAGTCAATTTGTTACAATACAAGGTATCCTTCCTAGGAAGTCATTTACCTTTTCTCGCTTGCTTAAAATCTCTGTGAAATTGAAATGATGCTTTCACTGGGAGATGAATAAATTGGAGAATGATGGATTGGGTAGAAGTACTAACTGCAGGTGGATCCTTACAGGACAGTAAGGAATGGTTGTACTAGGGTCTTAGCTGCAGCCAGTATTTACAGAGAGTGATCCATCAGCCATGAATAATACTGTCACTAAGGGATAGGGTTGAAATGTAATGTGCTACCATTATTCTATTGCTTTCTGCCATGAGAACTAGTGCTAAGGTTGCTTAAGGCCAAATCAAACGGAGCGTTCTATGCTGAAATTGGCAAATGTTGCAAATTGGGAAGCTTCCTCCAATTCGCAACAGATGTAACTACAAGAGGGAGGTATAACCGTAAGGAATCTGTTGCGAATGGGGCTAAAACTAAGATCTAGATAATTGGATATTTCCCCTTGCTTGACAGGGAAATCTCTGCGAATTCATTAGTGTATATAATTACCCCATAATTATATAGGTATAATGCTGCTACCGGTATGACTAGTTACTGTTGGATATATACCTTACTAAGGTGTATACTAAGCCTATCCTGCCTGCTGGCTCTGTATGCCCTAGGTCAGGGTCCAGGGTGTCCTTGTTCACTGGACCATAACCTACCACAGGGATCCACACCTGTGTACTTCTTCTATATCAAACTATATCAAAGGTCAATTTCCTCAAGGTACATTAAGTATAATCAATGTCGGATAGGGTAGTTTATTATGAAATAGATTTATGCCATTGTATTGTGCTGTAATATACCTTTTAGAAACTGCCCTTCAGCTGACTAGATTCAGCTTATGAACATGACCTTGAATCCCTGTTCATAGTTTTGTCTACCTGTTTACCTGATGCAGAAGCCATTTTGATTCTATATAAATCACACCCATTTAGGAGCTGCCGTCTCCTCAAAGCGACAATATTGTAAAGAGTTCAATCTCCTCTGGTGGTCTTACTAATTAGCCTACATGCCCTTAGTCTGCCTTTAATTGGATTTCCAACTGAGCTGAATGCTTGTCAAGTTATGCCTTTCTCTCTATTGAGTGTTCCTTTCCAAAACTGAAAAGTGTTTTTGAGAAAAGTCCGCATCTCCCAGATAAGGTTTCAAGCTGCTTCTGTGACACCTGGGTGATGTTGGATTCTTATGAAGACTGTCTTTGACCTTCAATATGAATTGCATTTCCATCATAAAAGTAAAAGGTAAAAGTTGCACCAATTCAAATGAAAAACTTATTTTACAGTGCTAAAAGCTAGGGTGACTGTGCTTCTCTAAATGTGTTTCAAAAGAGCCTAGTTTTTTTTCATATCCACCTGCCAGAAGTTATAATTTGTAAAATAAGCAATAATTTGTCAACATACAACAAGTGGTAATCACCATTCCGCATATATACCCGTGATGCATATATATATATATATATATATATATATATATATGTAGTTTCTGCAGTGTTTTTCCATCCGTGCATCTCCTTTAGTACCTTCAGCATCTATAGACACATTTATATATATGGTTGTCTATATGTAGGAAAGTGAGCAAGATATTTGTGACTGTAGAAACCACTTATTGAAAAAGACAACTAGCCATGCTGCTAAAAGCACCCCTGGAAGGCGTTTCACCGTATGTTGATCTATTATTACACATATGGCCTAAAGATGCGGACAAGATGCGGACAAAATACATCTAAACTACTTTTTTGGTTTCAGTTGGTCCTCCGTATACCCTCCGTATCTTTTATTAAAAAAATACAACATACGGCATCCAACATACGGCCCTCTCAACATACGGACATGGTCACCTGTCTCTTTTAGAAAAATGTGCAAAAACCAGTCTACATTCCGGGGAACCCCTAGGGAATTCCCTCTGTGACGTCATAATCTTTAAACACATACGGAGGCAGGCTGGAGAGGCTCCGTATTCTGTTTTGGATGTTGGGGAATGGAGAGGGGAGGTCAGGGAATGGAGAGGGGAGGTCCGGGGATGGAGAGGGAAGGTCGGGGAGTGGAGAGGGGAGGTCGGGGGATGGAGAGTGGAGGTCGAGGGATGGAGAGGGGAGGTCGGGAATGGAGAGGGGAGGTCGGGAATGGAGAGGGGAGGGACTGGGGAAGTCGGGGATGGGACAGGAAAAGTTGGAGAAGAGACAGGAGTGGTTGGGGGAATGGACAGGTGACCATAGGATGGACAGAGGACGGACAGGTACATGTCCCTCACACACACATGAAACCTCTCTTGTGTTGCCTACCATGTACAGTACTGGTAAGCCTGACTGCAAATTCCGGGCTGTGTTGGTGCTGCCACTTAGAGGCTAAGTCATGCTGGCCTCAACTCCTCTCATATATTTATAAGGTAATGGAGATCGCAAGCATCATGGGAGGCGGTAGGTCATGTGGACCTAAACCATCATTCTTCACCTCTGGCGCCCAGCCAGCTCTGTACTGTGATGGCGATTGTCTACCACCCTTTATACACGAGGAGTCTATGGGCAAAGTTTCAGCTCCGTAGGGCCATTATTTACCAAGTTACAGAAGAAAAGACATTTTTTTGTATAATTTCTTTGAAACTCAATTTTTTTAATTTCTATTTCTTTTATTATAAAGGTAGAAGTTGGACTTTACTTATCTATTCATTAAAATAATTCTAGAGCCATTTTTATATATATATATATGCACTTTAAAAAGGGAGAAGGGAGGTTAATGCTGCACATACCGGTGTACGATGGCCTGTTTGGTCAGTAAAACATGGATCCACACAGGGGAGAAACCTCTCTTGTGTTGCACCAACACAGCCCATACGGAGCTGGCGAAAACGCCCCCTTTTTAAAGTGCATATATGAATATATATAAATGGCCCTAGAATTATTTTAACGAACAGATAAGTGAAGTCCAACTTTTACCTTTATGATAAAAAATAATTATAAAAAATAATTGAGTTTCAAAGAAGTTACAGAAAAAAATGTCTTTTCTTCTGTAACTCGGCAAATAATGGCCCTACTGAGCTGAAACGCTGCCTATAGACTCCTTGTGTATAAACGGTGGTTGACAACAGCTATCAGAGTACAGAGCTGGCTGGCCGACCTCTCCCTTCTCTTCCCCGACTTCACCTGTCTCCTGTCTACCACCCGCTCACGTGTAGGCCTACTACCACTTCCTCACATGTACTACCACCTCCTCAAGTGTACTACCACCTACTCACATGTAGGCCTACTACCACTTCCTCACGTGTACTACCACCTGCTCACGTGTACTACCACCTGCTCACGTGTACTACCACCTGCTCACGTGTACTACCACCTGCTCACGTGTAGGCCTACTACCACCTCCTCACATGTACTACCACCTCCTCACGTGTACTACCACCTTCTCACATCGACTATCAACTCCTCACATCCACTACCAACTCCTCACATCCACTACCAACTCCTCACGTCCACTACCAAGTCCTCATGCCAACCACCATTTCCTTCACTACCAACATACGTACCCTATTTACAACATACGGCCCTACATATAACCCCTTTTTATATGATTTTTGACATACCACCACCCCCCCTACCCCTCCGCATTCTGGGCTCCAAATACGCCAAACATACGGATTTTATGTGCTCCGTATGTTGAGCTGAAACGCAATTATGGCCGTATGTACATACGGCCGGCCGTATGTACATACGACGGCCGTATCTTTTTCCGTAAGATGCGGACATGTTGAGCTGAAACGCAAAAATGAACAGAAACGCAAAAATCGGACATACGGACCCTCCATATGATACGGTGAAACGCCTTCCTGGAGACCTTTCCATTACTCTAAATATGGTACAGCTCCGGCTGTAAGCCAAACATTATTTAGTGTTTTAATTTCATTTAAGCTGAAATTTCTCCCCAAAACTCACATTTGCCTCAAAGGCGGGGTTTTCTAAAAGGCTATTTGAAAATCATGTCTGGAAAAATATGAAACCTTTGTCACAATAATTATTCAACTTTTGTTTTCTTTAATGCCCTCATAGGTAATTTCTAAAGGGGGTATACATGTTGAATTAGAGGGACGTAGTATTTCATAGGAGACAACTGCAGTTTATATAGTGCTAATATTACAGGTTCATGCCGATTGCTAGACTATTGTAGTGACCTGTCAACAGTTCTCAGGGCAGAGTATCAACAATTCCACTTTAGGCATTATCAATCCTTCAGAGCCAGCTGCTAACAATGCTCATTTGAAACTGCTCCTTCATTTTAAGCTTAATGTTTAAAGATCCTACATATAAAGCTAAGTGTAGATCTGTCTTGTGTCCATGTCAGCTATTGCTTTATGTATACCAACTATTAGGCCTTTGATTGGCCTTGGGTAATACACGCACACACAATTGAAGCATGATAAATTGTCAAAGCAAACACGTGCCTGTACGAAACTAGAGATTTTTTTGTCTCATTGACCCCAACACTTGGCGATAGTACACTTATTAAAAAAAAAATCAAGGGCATCGCATAGTCCATTGGCCAATAATTAGGCCACAACAAATAATATCCTTGTTTCTCATCACAGTGTGCGTCACCAAAATTGTGTTTTGGAGATTCTTCCTTTTTTTTTGTGGGGGGGGGGGGGGGCGTTTAAGATACAAGTCAATATTGTAGGCAAATATGGCATATTTGTATCGAATTGAACCTTACAGTGGCGCAAATACAATAGGGGAAAAATACCTATTTGAAATTTTTTTTAATTTCCTAATCTTTAAAAGGTGAATGTGAAGTTTGATTAGAGCCTAGATCGCCCTACCTGTAGAGAAATAAAACTATTCCTCATCAGCAACTTTTGAATCGAGGGCTCAGAACACAGAGCTGTAAAATTGCATTGAATTCCCTGATGGTCCCCAAACACATTTTGAGCTGATTGCATCCCTAATGACTTGTAATGAAATGAACATGCTGCAAGGACATTTGGGATTTCATTAAATAGGATGTGTGAGACAACAACGGAAAAATAACATAGATCTAATTGGCTTACAATATTTGCTTAACATTACGAAGATAGCACTGTCGCTCTGCTATGTACTCTCAGCCTGATTTTATCACTGACTGGAGCTATTGTGTCTTTTCTTCCTGGAATTTTGTATTTACCAGACACGTCACTGCAGTTGGGTGTAATGTCACCAGGGGGTCTTTCTGCTGAATCACTTTACAGCAATGTCTCCTCTACTTCCACAAAGGCTACACCTTACCTTACCCGAGGAGACCCCCATCCTCCCCCCATTGTCACCCTATTCCTTATTCTGGTGACATTTCAAGGAGGATCCTCGGGGTCCATTTGACAGTCTTGACCGCTGACGCCATATTTTATTCAGAAGACCTATGCTGGGTGCCAGAAGGTGGACCATTAGCTATGTTGTGTAGTTTTGGAAGTGTGTAACAATATATGTAGTCATACTTGGGATATAAATTGGAACTGAATTTAATAGCAGTCCTTCTTTTCAAGCAATTTCTTTGGAGGGGTTTCCAAAGAGGCGGGCAAATCAAACAAAGAAAGATTACAATTTGCAATGCCTCTGCAGAATGTCATGTTTCATTATCTTCACACTGCTTATCTATCTGGTGACATTTGAAGGAGGGGAATCAGAGTCCATTTTCCACAACTGACATCGAGTAGACCAATGCTGTTCTCCACAAAGTGAACAATTAGCTTTGTTGTGTTGTTTTAGGGCTGTATTAAAAAATGCAATAGCATTACACTCAATAGCAACCAAATGGATTACAGCAAAACACTGCAGTTGGTGCTTCATTGTCTACACTATGTAATTCTATTTCCCATCAGGCCAAAAAAGACAAATTTGTTTCAGGTCACATGGCAAGAAAATGTAGGCTCTGAAAGTTGTTTTTTTCTGGGTTTTTTTACTTATATTTAAAACATGAAAGTACTACCCTTAAATTGACCAAAAATGGCTAAAAATATGAAAATTTCTTAAAAATTGCATGAAAAAACTTAGGGTCGGCCCTGTTAATGATAGGTTCGGCCGGGTGACAACAAATCTTTTCTTAGGCCTCACCGGTCAAGGATGGCATATGACATTTGACATCAGAATGCACCAATAAAGCCCCAGCTGGTAAGCTGTCAGTGGTGCACAGTTGTACACACGGCAGGTGTTAGGTCTTTACTTATTTTCTGAACAGGTTCCTTAATTGTCGTAAAATGTCTACCAATATTCTTTTTCATCTAATCAGAACAATAAAAACCGTTGATACTATACCTTTAATGTTTTACAGTACTTGTACAGCACTACTCCAATCATTGACATATGTACAATATTATTTTATCTCATAAGTGTACCAAGATTCACTCTTCATGTACTTAAAGTGGCATAGTCCGATGACTAGGGCTAAAAAATAAATTTAGTTAGAAATGAACCAGAATGTTCCATATGGCCATGCTTATTGTCCTACCGGCTTTATAATACCTCTTTCCCCCAAATTCAGCTTATATTTCAGCTAACTATCAGTTTTATGCTCAATTAAATACTTGAAGTGCACACTATAAGGCAGTCTGTTGAAAAAAACATAGAAAAGCTATAGGTGTGTTCATGGGACCCTCTTAATTGCTTTTTTTTTGCCTATCAATGACATTGTATTGTGCCCCATCCTCCAAATATCATATTGCGGGCACAGAGAACATAGCATTTCACACCTCTTGTATACTGCATACAGCTAGTGGTATAAAGTAGTTATAGGCCTAGTACTAATCAGTACGAGAATACAGTGAAGGAGCTTTACAGATTGGTACACGTCCAATAATTACTACATACAAATAGTCATGTTCTCAGTTATTGGCAATGAAACAAAATACAAACTCAATATTACCTTTTGTTCCCTTACTTTTCTGAAATGAAAAATTTAATACACCATGAGTTTTGCCTCAGCTGTATCCACCTTGCCAAAAGGTAGCTTACATCCAATATAGACACAGAATAAATCGTACAGTTGTGTCCCTTTTGGTCTAGTAAATCAGTAAATCCTACTTCGATTTACAACTAGAAGAAAACACCTTGCTCTGAATAGTTTTATTTATCTGTAAGTAATTTGGATAGATGCTGGAGTATTCAGTTAAATACGGCTTGAATTTGAAAACGTTGTAAAAAATGCCTCAAACTCCCTGAAGTGATGCCTAAGGATAAAAGATTGCAGCATTTGACTCAGTTAAATATTATATTCAATTGTCTTTGAATAAATAAAGATGCAAATGATGCCTTGAAACCAGGTGTCAGGATCCAGGCTAAAGTTAGCAACACTAATAGATGTCCTTGATGGTCCCCAAAGACATTACCTGCTTAGCCTAGTCCTAATGGCTTTCAATGGAATGAACCCATTACAGGACAGTCCACCAGCTGTTTCAGAATCAGACAGCCTTCTTTATAATTTAAAGAATCAGGATTTGTGTCAATGGAAGTCGAGTATTCAATCCCCTCCAGTCCAAAAAAACACCTGCGCAAAGGCCCTTTCCCAGTAGGCAAACTTCAGTGGATTCAATGTTGATTCAATGTGTGTAGCAACATAATATCAACAGTTGATACAGGATTGTCATTATGTTGATATTGATGAATCCATCAACGTTGATCATTCATCAGTGATTCAACATTGATATGACCATTGTAAATCAACAACAAATAAACATAATAAAATTATTTACATTGATTTGATATTGACTGCTGATGCATAATTTGAGATTCAGTATATCAGATACAGTTTTTTTATATAGACTCATTCCTTGGATGTATATATTTTCATTACAACATCCCCCATCCCCATTCCTCCAAGATTAAATGCTTATTCTAGCACTTTCCAGGGTAGGGGTACATGAATGACCTCTGATGATCACGCTAAGAGACATTCACATCCATTTCAAACAGACCTGGTCATGACTGAGGCTTTATCTATTATTCTTAGCAACATAAAGGGCGTCTTACTGAAACCATGCATGTATTCTTGTCATTTAATTCCAAATGTCAACCAAATGCAAACACCATAGTTGTCAATGAAAATGAATGAGATTTTGATCAATTGTATACATTGATGACAAAATAAGAGCTTACAATTAGGGAAAATTGATGTAGCATGGCAATAAAAATGCCAAGGAGTAGGTTGTGGAGGCACCTAGTGGGAAAGGTGGGAAAACCCATGGTTGATTCAAAGTTGATATCCAAACATTGCATCAATGTTGAAACAGGTGTTGGTTGACAACGTTGAAATTGCAACATTGCATCAAAGTTGAAAACAGGTTGATCTACCCTGTAACCCTATATCAACCAGTTTTTAACGTTGAATCAAGGTTTTGTGGCCACTTGGTTGAAGCATAGTAGCCCATTGGCGTTTTCACTAAAAACTAGTGAAAGTTTTTTCCCATCACAAAGGAGGAGTCACAATTTTTCCACCCTCTCGTCTAAGGGACAGAATATTTTGACCCCCCCCAAAAAAGAAATATAGCTATCACTTCCCCTTCATCATCCCCTTATGTCTGAGCATCAATGAAAACGAATCTGTATGCAGTTTACATTAGTGTGAGGTATTGTCACCAGGGAGTCATTCATCTGAATTTCTTTACAGACCTATTTTTACTTTTCCTCTACCTCAACAAGGGCCAGCGCGGAACCCCTTCTTTTCCCCATTTATTGTTCTCCTGATGTTTGAGGTCGATTTGCCAATTTGACTATTGACAATATATTTCATTCATGAAGTTGTACTTTAAAAACTGAATCATTGCTTGGTTGTGTTATGTTACAACGTTGGTGGTAGGTTCACAAGATTTTTAAATGTTAATCTATGATTGTATTATGGCAGTGAAGACAGTTTCTCCTCTGCATTTCCCCATTCCATTGATGAACAAAAAAGGGGAGAGAAAGAGAAAGCAGGATCAGGACCTTTGATTGTTCCATCACCGGTCTGTAGAAAGAAAAGTCTAGGTAGAACACAGGGGTTTGATGTTAGTCTGCTTAGCATTCAACACTTTCTGGTCCAATCAGTGCTTTATGTGCCAGAGAAATAAGGGTGATATCTGCAGATCACAGTCTGTTAAGTTGAAGGGAAATATCTACAGCAATCTCTATAGTAGAATTTAGTTGTGCGCAACACAAATTAGCACTATTTGATTGCGTTCATTTCTATCATGTCCGCAATTTTTGTCCACTTTTTTACCACTTTCCATATTTCATGTATGTTTGTCTCATCTTTTCACATTTGTGATCAACTAAGTATAGGCCTACAGGGCAAAGAAGTGAACACAAAGTGTCTTAATTGTGGAATGAGGTAAGTTGTAAAGTGAAATGCAATAATAAATTGAAGTTCTAGAAACAATTATTCTCTTTTGATGTTTTATAAAAAACTGCATGCCAAAATTAATTGAATTTTCTCTCTGAATTTCTCCCTCCAAAGGACCTGCTTAAGTCATGGATGGCCTTGTCTAAGAACCAGGACTTACTTAAGCGGGCTGTTCCTATGATATCAATCGAGCTATGATTGTACCTTTACACAATTACTCAGGAAGATTCTCAAAGTACTCTACACTCTCTCTCTCTCTATCTTCATATTGAAACTAATGCCTCTGGTAGTCAAAGAAATTGATGTCTATCTATCATCAACACAGCAAAACCATGCAATGATGTATATAGTTCCAATGAATTAAGTTAATTTTTGCTCAATGGACAAATAAAGTTAACTGTTGTATTCTAAACATGTGAATAATGATAGGATATGTTTCACTATGATGATTAAGGGACTTGTTCTTTGCATGAATCAGATTAAACCATTCAAACATGTACAGCCAGGTTTGAACCCAAGGTTCTCTCCAGACAGAGTCAATTTCATCTCCTCAATTTCTCAAAATCTCTCTGATATGGAAATGATGCTCTCACTGGGAGATGAATAAATTGCACGATGATGGATGACTAGAAGCACTTACTGCAGACGGTGCATGCTGACAGGACTATAAAGGATGGCTATACTACGGCTGACACTGCATTCAGTATTTACAGAGACTGATCCATCAGCCCAGAATAATACTGTCACCAAGGGATAGGATTGAAATGTAATGTACTAACATCATTCTTTCATTTTCTGCGATGTGACCTATTGGACATATTAAGGAGATAACCAACATTATTAGAAATAATGTTATGGCGACTTAACAAAGGGTAATTTCCCAAAAGTTTTAATAGTGCTGGATATCTACTATCTTGGGGTGCCAACCTGAAGGGCACAGTCAAAGCATGAGGGAATGGCTTTGAATCCTTATTTATAAAATTTATAGCATCATATATTATTTAAACCATAAAAAGTACAACCATTTAGTCCAGTTAAATGACACTGAGGCAAAACCACCAAATACCGAAATGTGCAGTCCCCTCTGTGGGTCTCTCAAATTGGCCCAACTGCCCTTAGTCTGCCTTTAATTGGATTTCCAACTGAGCTGAATGCTGGGCAAGTACTGCATTTCTTCCTGTAGGGCGTCCCTTAATAAAAACTGTAAGTCGCTTTTGAGAAGACCGTGCAGCTTCTAGATGAGGTTTCAGGCTGTATGAACGACACCTGAGTGATGACAGAAAAAACCAACGCGGGGGTAGGGCTCGTAATACAAGAGGGCTGTATCTCAGAAAAGGATTCTGGGAGAGACCATTTATATATAGACTCCTTTACGTTTGTGATTTGTCCTCTACTTCCGCAGATTTATATGATTCATTAAACCCGGGGCACCTCCATGCTCTCCCATAGGGCTGTGTCTCATGAGATCAGGCCATTGTAATTGTCTTCGACCGGGTGCCACCTTTGACCAGGTCCTAGCTTTGACCGGATGGCAGCGTTGACCGGCTTGATAGAAAATGGCTTATTTAGAGCAGATGGAGATAAAAATGGGCCAAAAGGTTAATATATGTCAGAACACTGCATTGATGCATCATGCCGATCCTTCAGGTATATCTAAACCCTGTAGAGCTGGCATGATTCTTGAATGTAGCACTGACGAGTTCCTGGTCAGGGCTGCATTTATGCATCATGATGACCAAGGCACGATACATTAATGCTTTATGGAGGGATAATAGGGTAAATATTGATTTCTGCTTCTTTCACGTTCCATTTATTGTCTGTGGGTCTTTTTATCACATTTATGAGCATCATAGTATACACTGAAAGGACATCAACGCCTAATGGATTCATAGCAATATGAACTAAGTGGTTGAGTGATTGTGAACATATCTAAGCCTAAAGTCCTCTCTGACGTCATTTGCTTCTTCTCTTTGTAGAGAAAGCTTAATGTAATCTCTTTTTTCCCTCTCATTGTAAAATGTTCTTAGGTAAAGTACTTGATGGACTAGAATAGAGATCAGACGGGAATGAGGAGTTTGGGACTGGCACATGCCAAGCAGGTCTTCTATCTCCAGCTAGAAGACCCGCTTTCTTTTCACTTAGACAAGTTTTTGACTCTTTTTTTTACATGATAGTCATTTTGGTTGGCATGTAAAAGAACCATGGCCTCAGTAAATGTGTAGGTTAGATCCCTCTTGGAATGACCATGGCTGTAATATGAAGCAACCCAACAACCAACCAACTGACCTGGAATCAGAATGGGATTGGGCCCAAAAAAGGGTCGTTTCAGGTCACCCAGATTACCCGAAGCAAACCTTTTGGCCTAAGCTTGTGGTATATATAGCATTAATCAAGTGCAGTTAGCATATCATTAATGCCCATCATCCAACCTCTTTACATTTCTTCCAATGCCAGGGTGTTTATTGTTACCTGCACTTTCATATGTCACACAAATTACAAGTTTTCTGCCGTTATATGGGGTCTGGATAGGGGGGTTCCAATGCCACATGTTAATTTGAATGCCCTTGTTGTTTGTCAATTCATAGAATTGCCCATGTCCCCTGTCACTAACTTTTTAAGAGCCCATGTTGAATGTCACTAGGCCTCCTGACGATTGTTGATTATAAACAAAAGCTATATTGCCTTGTTCAATTTGAAGGTCCATACCAATATTATGGAGCAAATTAGATAAGAAAAACCTTTGAAATACAAACATAAATTTTGTAATCTCTGTGTAGGTCAGTGGATTTCAGGCCTGGTCAACAAACCAGGAAGTACTAAAAACTAAAGAGGAGGCACAGTATTATATTTTATTATTTGGCTGCCATTGGGTAAAAGCTCCTCAAGCCACAGTTATGTACAGTGTGTACTTGTGGTAATGTTAGATAAACACTAGTATTAAGTCACAGACCTGCCCCCTACACCTGCAATGTGTGGTGTGGGGCTCTAATACTGTTCTCTACCTAATGACACTACTCACACCTATCCCCGGGGACCTAGCACTCTCTGTGGCGGCCATTTTAGACACACTTTGTGTGTAATTAGGACTGTCCTGAGAGCTGCTCAGGTGGTGTCCATAGCAACCACTTGTAGGAAGAGGAGCAGCTCTGTATGTTGTATGGGACTGCATGGTTTTGGGGATAGTATAGTGGACTGGGTAAGGTCAAATCTGACCAAAAAATGGCAAGCTTGAATTTGCATATATTTCGATTTTTGAATACAGACATCACCTTTCGCCATGTACGCTACATCAAAAAGCAGGCAAAACTGTGCTAATTTAGAGTTTTCATACAACAGAAAGCAACTTAATCATTGTCAATGTGGAGCATTTCATCAAACAGTATAGCCACAGCATTGTTGCACTGGGTGTTCACTTGGTAGTCAGCTTAATAGTGCTCTTTTTGGACATCAGAGCATTCTACCCCTATTTAAAAGGATGAATCCACTGACACAAATTCCTTCACAGTGTTAATCCTATGGACGAATCTTGTTTGATCCAACAGATTTACCTCTGTGGATTCATCCCTCTGATATATTGAAATAGCGCCTTCACTGGGACATGAATAAATGATACATACCATGATGGATGCAGTACAGAGTTACAGATGCTAACTTCTGACAGGACAGTAAGGGATGACCGTACTACCGGTGTCGCTGCATTCATTATTCACCAACAGCGATCCATCACCACACAATGACACTTGTCTACCACTGCACCATTGCTTTAGAATGGAATCGCAATCCTAGTAGAACTATATTGACGGATATCATTTGTTTCTCTTTCAAACAGCCACATAAATAGATTGAAATGTAATACACAACCATATTCACAATGGGATAGTTGTGCTATTTCAAAACCAGCCACTGGACTGCTCCTGTTCCCCTATATATATATAAGACGGCATTAGTTGGCATCAGCAAAACCCTCTAGGCCTAAGGAACAGATAAACCAAAAGAGGCCACATGAAAATATGCATTTTTCGAAAAATTAACTCGATTTTCTTTCCAATTTAAGTTCAAACAAAATTATAAGTTTTGTAATAATAAGCTTTGTTATATCCCTTCTCCTTATGAGAATACACCACAGTCCTCCCTCCAAACAGAACTTGGGAATTGAACGTTCTCAACTGGGTAGAATCCGGATAGGTCACAATGGCACAAGAAAGGCATGGCAATTGAACGTTCGCAACCAGGTAGAATCGGGGTAGGTCACAATGACACAAGAAAGGCAAGAGATATTCCCAAGAATTGTGAACATATCCTTATTACAATCAGAACTTGGGAATTGAACGTTCGCAACTGGGTAGAATTCTACCCAGTTGCGAACATTCAATTCCTGTGCCTTTCTTGTGTCATTGTGACCTCCCTGGATTCTACCCAGTTGCGAACGTTCAATTCCCAAGTTCTGATTGTTATAAGGACATGTTCACAATTCTTGAGAATAACTCGTGCCTTTCTTGTGTCATTGTGACCTACCCGGATTCTACCCAGTTGCGAACGTTCAATTCCCAAGTTCTGTTTGATATAAATAACGTGGAATTCCACAGAATATGACACAGTCATAAGCTGTTCACATATTCTCGTGCCAGATACATGCACAATTCTCGCAGGGATCCTGAGTTGTGACTCAAGAACCGCACGAGTTCTGCCCGAGATCTTGTTTGCAGGGCTTCCTGTAAATTATATTTTTCGGGGATATATTTCCGTCGCTGGAAGTACCCTCTTTTTATGTGAAAAGAGGACATTTCCACAGTGGGTTTTACAAAGTGGCACTACTGTACAAAGTCTGCCTTTCACAAAATTTGCAACTCAACCAAATCAGGGGCAAGTGCTGCCTTCTCCCTGATACAGCCCTTCCTAAGAAAGCAGCAGACTGCTTTTGGGAACAGAGCTCACGTCCCTCTGGCTGTTTGAGTGGCGCGAAAAATTGTGAGAATGTGTTGTTACAAGAACAGACAGAGGGAGCAGAGGGTTTGTGCAGTGAATACAAGGTTAGGTATCAGGTATTTGACACTATGCCGTTTTTATAAAAATAAAGTTCACTTAATTTTCTTTCACTGTTCATTGGCAGAGTAAGGCAAGTATTGGTATTGTTTTATCAGGGGCTACAAGTTGACAATATTTCTGAAAGCACATTGTAACTAGTAGTTACAATCAAGCATTTTGAACATGACACTTTCTAAACTTTAAAGTATGAAAAGAGATTTTATGTCACATAGTGATGACATCACTAGCTAGAGAATATGTACTACAGAAGACATACTTATTCAGGGCAATATGGGCTAGTGAATAAGGTAATTTAAATATCCCGGTCTCTAGTCTGAAGTGGCTATCCCAGCTTATTCAAACATGACCAATTGCTATTGATATTTTAACTAACCTAGGTTGGTTGTATAGGGGACCAGAAAATGACTAACTTGGTTAGGTACTATAGTGACCGAAAAATTGGTTGTATAGCGAGCTAAAGAATATCAGCGTAGTCTGAGGTGTAGAATGGTGGCCCTATAGAGAAGCATTAGGCGCTTGTAGGTAACACCTCCCAAGGTAGCAGCTATAAAGCAGTCCCGGATGTCAAGTTGATGGTGTCTGGGGTTGCGGGTATGGGGGCTAACAAGAGAACTCATTGCGGATGACATTTCCCCAGAGGCTGACACCTAAAGGCCTAGCGCCTTACCCATGATGCCCCTGGAGGCAGATCTTCCTGTGCACCATAAAGCCCTTAGTGTGCCACTTTCACTCTAATTTCCCTCACTGTCTCTGTCACTGTCTCTGTGATAATCACCAACAACTAACATCTGAGGGGCCCATTTCCTTACCTAAGATTGACTTTTGAAAGGTAACAAGGAATCATTATACCCTGATGTTATCTAAAGTAATGGAGGTTAGGCTAGTGGTTCGTTATGCTCTGTATACCTGACACTGTATTGCAGGCTTATATAGCAACAGTTATTTCTGTGCAAAAGGAGCTCAATATAGGGGGTGCAGAGGGCCCCCCCCCCCTGAGAACGGAAAGTCGCCCAAATAAAGGGGTCCAGATCATAAAGTCGCTTTATGGACCCCTTATCCCATTGTCATTTTTGCCTCAAAGTCGCTAGGTCACTTTTATTATTGCCTTACGTCGAAAGTTTACTCCAAAACCACCCAGGTTGCAAGTTTTTTTTGACCCATCTGCAGCCACAATATAGACACTATGCTAAATGTAAAGGGCTGATGAACTTTTCAAGGGTCTACAAACTAACATAATAACCAAAAACAAATGATACCTTGAGGCAAGATATTGACACTAAAGTGCTAGGCCCTGCAACCGTGTCAAGAGCACCTTCAGGTTTGTCACTTATACCCACTGCCTCCAATAGAGTAGTCTAGAAAAGGCAATATCTCAACTGCAGACCGAGGCAATTATGACTAGTAGACGACACTCTGAGAACCAGTACATCACAGTTAGCACTAGCGAGAGGATATATATCTAGACTTGATATAGGCTAACCTGAGGGGGAACCATCATACTTTGTTACGGTTATTGCCCCATGACTGTATGGTACTTTATCAATAGCCTTGGGCCATCCACAGATGAAGAAAAGGAAACTGCAAGTTTATTCAGGTAGCTGATAATGATATCAATCTCTCTGGAACTGGCAATAACCCACTTCACTTTCAGGTTGGCAGCCTGACAATCACTTCTATGAAAGTCATTAAATATCTAAGGCAGTTATACACTATGGGGGTGCAGAGGGGCCCTCCCCTGAGGTCGGAAAGTCGCTTTTTTCGACCCTTTAGTTTTTTCGTCAATTTTGTGCAAAAGTCGCCAGGTAACTTTTATCATTGCCTTAGGTTGAAAGTCACCTTCTAAACAGTCCAGGTCGCCAGTTCGTTTATGACCCATCTGCAGGCACCGTTATCATTACTCATTTTATACAAAACATGTGCATATACAATATTGCCTAACAAAGTCTTCATTCCTCCAAACACACAAAATTGGATGTACAGCAGTGGTACACATTTTGTTGCTAAGATGAGCTACTCCCTTACTTTCTGGTGAAAAGAGTCATTCATATTGCTTGCCAACATTTTAAATGTCCCATTATGAGACAATAGGCAGGATACAAGAAAAGCTTTCTTTCAGATGAACAGCTTAAATCAGTCCGGCTGAATTGTGTAGTGGGTTTTAATGAGTATGAAACCTGATTACGACAGTAGAATAGATTCACTTAGGATGAAGCCTGAGTAAGCTGTCTAATGGATGACAATCAGAAACAAATATACATGTTCTGGTTACAGCTGATATGGTCTATATAAAGTATGTATGATTTGTTATCCTATTGAAACATTTAATGCAATCCTTCTCAGACTTACAGTTAGTAACCAACAACTTTGAAATATGGGGAATCAGGTTTTGTTTAAGGATAATAAATATGGAACATTTACTTAGGGGGCACTGAATGCATGTTCTATGAATTTCTTAATTACTTTCATCATTTTCCCACTTGTGATCACATTTGTGATCATACAAGTGTACACAGAAAGGATTTCATAAATGTGGAGACATATAAAAGGCTAGGTGTAAATTCAAGTCTATAAGGGCATTTTAGGCCTTTATTGTATAGAAAAAAAATCTCCTTTGCTAATGATGCTTAAGCTAATTTTCCCCCTTTCCACTGTGGTCTCATTCATTTAAGTCCCAGATTGCCTTGGTGGCCAAGCACAGGCCTCAGCCTAAGGTAAGCTGGCAGTGTGTATACCATCCATCAGACACAGGCTGTGTCTCTACATGAATAGTTCATCTGCTTCCTCTTACAACTCTCTACTTCTTCGTTTGCCAGGCCCATCTATACCTACATAGCCCCCTACTTTTGTATAGCAGAATCTCCTCAGTTTTGGTATCAACACGAAGAACATTTGATATCACTACATGATTAGTCTCTAGTCCATTAGAATATATAACACTGTTTTGTCCCCGAAGAATACCTTTTGTTGCTGACAAACACGTTTTAGCACCAACAAACACTTTTTAGCACTGACAAAACGTGTTTTTCGTAGAAAAAAAAGTATCACATGGACACAGGCCTAATACTACTATTCTATATTTAACGGAGATGACAATACAAGTTGGTTTCATCATTGCATTCAAGATACAGGCAATTAGAGATTTGTTCACTGTGAAGGACTCTTCTAGACCAAACTTCATACAAATACAGTACAATAAGCTTAGCATAATATCTTACCCCTCTGTTTTAATTAGTGACTTGCTAGGGCCAGTTTGAAAGGTAGAGAAGCCCATAAGGGTCAGACCTTTATTTTTGTGTTTTTTCCCTTTTTTTTCAAACAATTCTTTTTTCATTTTTGCAAACATATTTTTTTCACTTTTGTAAAAGTTTTTGTTGTTCATTTCCATATGAAAAAATACAACAAAAAATGGGAAAATAACGGGAAAATAAGAAAAATGATGAATATAAAAACCAGTCCCAAGATACCTAGCTCTCTCTGTGTTTGCCATTTCAAGCAGTTCATGTGTGTATACAGGTCTGTGTTAAGAGGTTAGAGCAGGAGGTTCTTTCAGAACAACTGACATAGGCAAATGATAATGTGACAATACCTGTTTGATGACCACTAGTAATATTTCTTTCACAAGATTTCCTGTTATAATCAATAAAAAATAAATGTAATTGCCCCATTTTGCGAGCTAACTATACCCCTGTTATTTGCGAATATTGCCCTGTTGACGAAAATCAACGACTCATGAGGCCGTTCTGAAAGACCTTCCCTGACCATAAATGGCATGTTGTTAGCAATGCATGCAAATAGGGCCATGTGACCAAACGAATAGATGGTACGGTGGGAAATTGCAAATATGACCATCTTACAAAGTCATCAATGAGTTGTTTACTATACAAAACAATCATCTTACATGATAATGGAAGATGTCACTGTAATCTGTAATATAAGCATTGTATTTCTATAGGATAACATTACATAAAGGTAGCAATCCTATTTGTGTCCGTTCAAAGTTAGACAACCTAGAGTTTTTTTGTTTTTTTTCACTTTTCACTTGTAATGCTCGGATTATGCTTCCACTTCGACTTTGAAAAAATTGCAAAGGGGATGATAGATGGACTGAAAGGGGACAGTCAGGGAGGACCATAGTACCGGTGTCACTGCATTCATTATTCATGCGGTGATCCATCAAAACACAATGACAGCTTACAACAACTGCCACGTACAGGGTGTTGAAAGGTATCAGGAGCAACATTGAATGGAAACTGTTATATTCTTAAGCCCCCATTACCCCTCCCCCTACCCTATATTAATATATCATTGTATCCTTAATGAACATATTAATATCATTGCAGTAAGTCAGGTATGACAAGACGGACCAAAAGGCTGATCTGAGTAGTACACTTCTTGGACATCAGTGATTTGGATTATTTGCTACAATGTGACCCGTGTGAAACCTAAATAGATTAACAACATAGTTTGATATGTACGTACTCGTGGCCAGTCAGTTGCATATATCAAGGTATTAATTGATTTTTGTTCTTTTGTAAAGATATGTCAGTCAGTACAAAACCTTGAACAAATATTTAAAATATGATTGATGAATGTTAATCAACCAATTTTCAATATTCATTTGATAATGAAATTGATTTGTGTGCCCACTGGGATAGACATAAGCATATATCTTAGATAAATAGACTGTGGTAGACTTGATCCAAGCTAGATTGCAATTCTATCTTTTGGCCTTCATGCTTAAATTCTCAGAGAAATTTTACTAATGCACTAAGTCAAAGCTTTGAATAATACATGGAGCTGGTATATTGACTCATTACATTAACAGATAAATAAAAATTCAATGGAATGCATCAAGCTGTGGTTTAAAACAACTGCCAAGCTCCTGAGGGGCAGCAAATGTAATTGCATTATTATGCAGTTTAGAGTGTATACCTGTTACAGTAGGCACACTTAGCCAAGACAACAGCCTTGCATAAAAAAGAACAATGCAATGAAAGTTCAGACCCCTCCAGAGATCTGACAAATGGACCCAACTAATTATCAACTTAACCAATTATTGGGTTGAGTGCTGCCTGTGGCGCATCCTTTTTCTAAAAACCCATAAGCTGCTTTCAAGAACAGAGCTTTGGTCCCTGAAGAGGGTTCTGGTTTTTTAAAGGACACTCGAGTGAGACTACATTCTTCTGATGACAGGAAAAAATGGTAGTGGTGAGAATGCAAAACAGAGATCATTCAGTTGAGGCTGTGGGGTCCTGATAAGTTATTTAAAGTCATTAGGTAGACATCACTGGGGATCCGATGATAAAGGGGTCTTTTTCAGGGTTTTTAAATTTATCTTATCACCCACTACTGTAAATTGGCAGAGTCGGATCACAAAACCATAGCGACATTTTGGTCATGGAAGTGAATGTCTGTGAGCGTCAGGCATTGACCTTAACTGTGTAGTGGGGTTTTCAGCATGAATGTCGATGATAGCTTTGAATATGCACTAGTTTATTTTGGTATAGGTGGTAGGACCTGTTTCATGTGAGCATTAATTGTTAATAGCCACATACGAGAGAGCTTCAAACTATTGACAATAGTGTATTGCAATTGGTAACCATCGTCAAGCATATGACCCTTACATCTTTGAGATTCCCCTTGAAGAATTCACAAAAGAAGTTGTACTTTACGGCGCACTGAGTCGGTGAGCTAACCCTGCCAAGTTTTGCACGTGAATGATGTTGTGAGTTCAGTGCACTTTTAAAGACATTCTGCATTAGATATGGACTAGTAAAGGGGTACGGTCTCCAGGGTTGCCTGAGTCTTGGTACAATGTAGTGCCTACAGAAGGATGAGCAGGCCTATAGAAAACCCCTTCCGTGCTGCCAACCCTTTACATCACAGAGGCAGATCCAGGGGGGGCGGGGGCAAGGGGCGGGCGCCCCCCACTTCTATTTTTCTGTACATTTTAATTTAGATGGTTAAACACCCCTAATGCTGTAGGTATTACAGTGCCTCCCTCCCCCCCCCCCCCCCTTTCCGTTATTCCTGGATCCGCCACTGCATCAGTCCGGATGTCAAATTGATAGTGTCGGGTAGAAGAGAAGTGTAAAGATTGCAGTGACCATTTCTCAAGAGACTGCCACCCGAGGAGGGTCCAACACTTTACCCATGGTTCTCCTGGAGGCAGATCTTCCAGTGCATGAGGCTTGACAACAACATATTTCCCCATAGAACCCCTATAGGCATTCCTAACGCCACAAATACTAAAGTTAGAGTGTTAATCTCTACACACTAAAAAGAAGTAGAATCACTGTGACTCCCAACTCGATCACTGAGGTAACTCTCCCCAGGACTCTGAAGTGACTCCCTGACATTAGCAGGACTCTACACTAACTCTATAATGACTCCTATTCTAAGATTCCCTAATGATTGGGAGTCACTTTAGAGTTGTGGGGAGAGTTACCTCAGTGATCGGGGCTGGACTCCCATCTGAGACCTTGTGATTGATGAGAGTGATTGTACTTCTTTTCTCTGTGTAATGCAGCTTAGATAAACAGCACAATTTAGTCACCTACCCACCAATTCCACCTGCAATGGAGGGTTTCTGACTCTGCTGTCTGCCTAATGATAATACTTGAAACCGATTCACTGGAACCCAGCACTTTCTGTGGCCACCGTTTTTTGTCCAGTGGGGTGTGTGTGAATAGGGTTGTCCTGTAAGCGGCAGAGGTGGTGTCCATGGCAACCACTTGTGGGAAGAGGAGCAGGTAGGTACCTTGTAATCTGGGGATGGCATGGTGCTCTGTATGGGGTTAAGGCTGATCGAAAATGGTAACTTGGCCATGTTAGCTGCACAAAGAGGAGCATTGTGTGCATGGTTATTTCATGAGTAATACCTTTTTACCGTGTACGCCAATGCATTATGATAATCTAGCAGTTTTACTCTACAAAAAATTCTTTAAAAGTGAAACTACACTCAAAAAATAAACTTGTCTCCAGACTCTTCAAAGTAACAGTCATAGAATAAACGAGTCAAAAACTTGTCTAAGTGACAAGCAAGTGGGTCTTTTAGTTGGAGATAGAAGACCCACTTGGTATGTGCCAGCTCAAAACTGACATTTGCCAGCTCCACATTCTATTTGTGGGATGGTAACCTAATAGGTTAGACTTTTGACTCGTTTATTTTATGATAGTCACTTCGACAATTCTGGAGACACATTTACTTTTTTAGTATTCATGTTTGTCAAGTAAGAGGTCCCTTTTTGTACAGACTTGTTCAGGTTTAATCCGAACTCGTTCTAGAACTGGATCCAACCACGAAGGCTATGGCCACAGGGCATTGTTTCAGTGGATGTTTACAGTATCCACTCAGCTCACATTGTCATCCGAGTGGTGCTCTTGATGTTTAGTGGACATGATTCCTCCTTGGGGTATGTTTAACCTGGATTTTGTTTTGCAGGTCCAAGTTCTGTAATAAAACGCTCCTTGTCCTTTAGATGACCACGGGCCGGGGGTGGGGGGTATGACTGCCGCATGCTAAATTATTAATGATCTAGAAAAGGTATGGCAACTTTACAATATATATAATCTTGGCACTGCCATGATTTACCATTGCTTGCAGTGAAAATGGCCCTCTAAAGGCGGCAAAAGTGTTGCATCGATATTGGAATAAATACACTAAGACGTAGCTCTTGGGAAAACCTTGTCTAGCCAAGAAGCATGTTGCATTGTAGCCGACTTTAAAAAAAAATCCTGTCATAGACTACACCCAATAATAGATGAAAACATTGGCCCAAGTTCGTGCGATACAGCCTGCAATGACTTTGCCTAGAAAAAAATGATATTATAAAAAAAAATGCAGTCACCCCGAGGCTGTTTACAAAAGGGCTCCAGTGTTTGTATTTGACTAAATTTTGGCCTAAGTGCCAGATTTCTATAAATGGCACCTCCCCTTCCAATAATGCAAAAGGTGCTCATTTTAACAGAGCACAATCCCTAGCTATTTAAATGACAATCGAGCGAGAATGGGTTCTCATGGTGACAGTTTTTGCTACTATGGTACAGTAGTGAAAGTTACCAAACTCAGATCGCTATTGCGGCTTATAGGATAAGCCCAAACTCTAGGTCCAGCTTATACCCGAGTTAGGCTTATATGGGAGGTTTTACGGTACTCTCTTTGGATGTAAAAGAGCAATGCTCTTATAAGACATGGTGCAAATATCAAAGCAAGTTGATTCTCTGTAGCTCTTAGGTCGGTAACCTTTTGTGCAAAAGAGGTGGAACAATACTCATACAAGATACTAATATAATTGGACTTTACATGTTCTGCTATTGAACAGTGGCAGACAATGCACTATGAAAAAAGGCACCTTTATCAAAATAGTTCTTGTAAGAACTTCCCTTTATGTCAGAACTGCATAGTGTTCAATGATTGGTACCTGCTCTTCACTGACATGTAAGTGGCTTTAAGTGTCACTTAATGAGAAGTTGACAATGATTCTTTGAAACTTTGGAAAATGCATATGCTATTTGTAGTATAATGACACCCATTGTGTCACATAAAAATAAACTTGTCAGAGACAATTTGAACTAAAATATATCCTAGTATATACTAGTAAAGAAGTGAGATGAGAGCAGTCACAGAGATCAGAGCAGGGCCCTTAGGGAACACTTTTCATGGATATCTGTCCCAGATGTCAAATTAATAGCGTCTGGGGGCTGACAAATTTGGGGATTGAGGCAGGCATTTCTCCAGGGGCAGCCACCTTAGAGGCTAGGGCCTTACCCATAATTCCCCTTGAGGCATATCTCCCGGTGACGCATAAAGAGGCAATTTTACTCCAATATCACGGACTGCCCCCATGACAGGCACAGACTGCCGGGACATAATCTGGCCATTCCCTCACCTTCCTTTAAAACGTTGAGGACAGCACAGTGCTTTAACCCTTTAAGGATTGCATTGTGCATTAATGCATCATGTCTTGGTCGTCCTGAGACATAAATGCAGCTCTGGAAAGTAACTTGCAAGTACTGCATTCAAGCATTGTTGCGACCCTACTGGGTTGACACTGCCAAAGCGTCGGCATGATGCACCAATGCAGAACCGGTGAGTTACTAGCTGGGGCTGCATTGGTGCATCATGCCGACAAATGTCACATTTAAGTGACATCCGTCTTTTAACTTAAATCATCTCATTTTGTTGTGGGGAGCTGTTCCGGTGGGTTACTATCAGTGCCATGTTTTAGTTCATCATGCCAACACTATGTATTTGATTCACTCTTCAAGGTTCACTTTGCCCATGTTCAAAAGCTCTTTTTGGATGAACTTATGAATAGAGCATTAGACAGTAGCTTAAAGCTGTAGATCCCAGTACCCCTCCAGTGGCAGTCGGAGTGGAGCCGGGACAGGTACTTAGCCCTATATATAGGGGCACTGGGGCTTTGCGTGGTACGGTTGAGTTCAAGAGAGTGACCTCAACATGTACAATCTTGAAGCAACACACCGTCCCTAAAGGGTTAACACACATGGGGAGAGTTTATGGCAGACCTATGCAAAAGTCCTGGAGTAGTGTGAGGGCACCTTCAGAACTGTCTCTTATACCCCGTTGCCTCCAATAGAATGGTGCAGCAGGGGCAATATCTCAGCCACCCACTGAGGAAATAGTGTCTAGAAGATGACACTCGGTCAGCCATGTATCACAGTTAAGAGTCGTAATAGACAGTCAGGACTGATTTAGGCTAACCGGAAGGAAATTGATGTGATTAGCACTAGCTGCTACCACCTTATCTGGTCATTCCCTCACCTTATGTTTATCCTATCAGTGTCACTGAGTGCCTTAAAGCATCGTACTCTGTCATAATCAAAATTTACTCGGGGCCATCACTCACCAATGCTGCATTGGTTTATTATTCAACTTTACATATTTGACACACTCGTGAAGGATCTGTATGATGTTCTTTATCACACTTATTAGTTTTAAATATGCCCTCAATTCATGCATAAAGTATTTTCCAATAGTTTCCTATAACTGAATTGAGGTATCATGCCAGTCAATGTTCTCCTTAAGAGTCAGTAAGATGATGCATCAAGCTGCCTGTAGTTTTCTTTGCAACAAACATGCTAAGGGAGTGGTCATTTTTTAACAATATGGGGGGTCGGTGGATTTTCACCCTGGCAGGTCGAAATCTTTTTGGTCCCCCCCTTAGGTGAGTTGAATTGTGGCTTGGCCGCCCCCTTTAAGCTAAGGTAAAGCATTGGCTTTTTCACTAAAAAAGGGGTTCATTTTTTTTGGGCCCCACCAAAATCCACCAATCTCACCTGTTTTAAAAAGGTGACCACTTCTGAACGTTAAAGGG
The DNA here is from genome assembly GCA_947462335.1 of Harmothoe impar. Lineage (NCBI taxonomy): Eukaryota > Metazoa > Annelida > Polychaeta > Phyllodocida > Polynoidae > Harmothoe > Harmothoe impar. The sequence continues at coordinate 6,234,921 of OX381721.1, read as the reverse complement.
TGAACACTGAAATACCTACAGTGGGGTTAGCTCCTCAACAAATGTCAAGGCCACTTTTAGGTCAGCCATCAATAGTTTGATAGTGGTGAAGAGGGAATATATCAACATCTCACTGAGGCAATAGTGACAGGATGATGCGGTACATCGCATTAACGGTAGGTGGAGACAACCTGACCTGATTTAGGTTCACTGTAAGGAGAACCATCGCAACCTGTTATAGCTACTGCCTCTCAGTTTATGGTTCCACTGACACTCTTAAGCCACCCCGAGATAAAAATAGTACCTTGAGAGGTTCATTCAGTTAGTCTCATAAAAGCAATAATTCTGAAAGTGGCATTACCTGTTTCATTGGTTTTATACACTGTTCATAATTCATATTAGTATCACTTCTATTGGACCCAACATGAGAACTTCTTTATGAGTTATCTTCATGTTTGTAGGTGAAGATGACACAGTAAAGAATAATATGCAGTCACTTCACCTTAACACTACCAAAGAAACTAATTTTTCACACAGACTAAATTAAATATTCAGATACGTTAAAGGTTTTCATCACAATGTATTGCACCCTTTCAAACAGGACAAAATAGGAAGACATTTACACTTTGTCAATTCCTCCAAACTTCTGTAATATGGAAAGAGTGTTTTCACTTTGAGATAAATAAATTGTAAGGAGAATGACGGATGGGTAGAAGCACTAACTGCAGATGGTGATTTCTGACAGGACAGGAAGGGATGACCGTAGTACCGGTGTCGCTGCATTCATTATTTACCAACAGTGATTCATCAACACAGCTTTGTACCACTGCACCATTATTCAGAGACAGAATCTAGTTTGGTTACATTTCAGGTAAAATATTGAATGGCAACCTTTCTTTTTCTTTCAAAAAACCAAAGATAAGCATTGAAAGATAATGTGCCATCCTATGATAAACATTATATTACAAGTCTTTGCACCCTATGAATTTGGAAATCCAATTTTTAGTTGAACTAGCTCACGATAGGACTATGGACTGACTGTGCCTGTGAAACAGTGCAGTCATTAAAGAAAAGCAGTTGCCTCCAGGGTTCATGAAAGTGGACTGAAGTGTCTGCCCTTAATCTGATATCCAAGTTAACTGAATCTTGAGTCAAGTGCTGCCCTTCTCCCTGAGGCGTGTCCCTTTCTAAAAAAGTGTAACATGCTTCTGAGAACACAGTGCCTCTTTTTGATGAGGTTTTGGGGAAGGTTAAACGATACTTGAAAGTGAACAAGTTCTTTCTAAGACAAAAAGAAACAAAAGATGAGTAGTTCTGTGAATGCGACTCATCAGTCATTTAACACTATGCAGAATTCACAAAGATAGGTTATCAAAGTCAGAAGGAATATGTTAAAAGATATCCCTTGCATCCCTTTCTAAGAAAGCTCAAGTCACTATTGAGAATGTAACCGACGTCTCGGATGATGTTTCAGGTGGAATTAAATGACACTTGAAGGAGAATGGGTACTTATAAATAAACGAAGAATGGGTTCTCAGAAAATTAACCAAAGGAGGTTGTGACTTGAAGGAGTGCTATCAGACATATATTACAATGCAGTCCTTACAGAGATGGATTACTAGTAATCAGAATGATGACATTACCGGATTGTTATAACATTGTCCTCAACTATTCATTTTCAGAATGAGATCAATATACACGGCATGGTTGCAATCCCATATCGCTAAAAGTGTCTTTTGTATCAGACATCGACATTTATTGTACAGTGGGTTTTCAGTATACAAGTAACATTCTGCCAAAAGTATGTATGTCTCTTCCTTTGTATAAAGATTGAGGTGAAAAAACCCATTAGACATGTCTTATGAGAGCAATATTCTTTTATGATGACATCTAAGAAAGTTTCAAATTGGCAATAGTTCCTCCAAGCACACAGCAGGAGTTGTAAGTTATAACTTTTAGTGTGTTTTAGCTTTGATGTGGCGATCAATTTAGAAAATACACATTTCCTTTTTCTATAACAAGTTCTTAAAGAACCATTAGGGATGTAGAACACATTTTCTTAAAACAATGCACCTTCCAAAATTGTCTTATGAGGGCAATTTTCTGTTCATATCTATCACAAAGTATAAGGTTAATAGTTTTTCAAAGTGAACGTTCCCTGTGAGGCAAAGCTGAGTCTTATAGTGGAGGTGATAACCTCTGTAATCAGAGACTATCTGCACTAAGGGAGTGTTCATTTATTAATTACAGGGGGGGTGATAAGATTTCACGAACATTTTTTATGCCCCCCCCCCTCGAGAGTGCGTAGAGCGTTTCACGCTTAAAAGGGGCTGACATTTTTATGCCCCCACCCCTCAAGAGGTGTCAGAAATCTTTACGTCAGGGGGGAGGGGTTGAAAATTTTTACGGACCCCCCCAAACCCACCACCCCCCTGTAACTAATAAATGAACACTCCCTAAATGACATCCTGATATGGACTGGTGAAGGAGGGAGGGAATCAGGGCTGCTGTCTTCCCAGGTGTAGAATGGAGGATGCATAGAGAGGTGGGCGCCGCATCAAGGAACACCTTTTACAGTGCCTCTGCTCTATAATGGTCCCAGATGTCAAATTGATGGCGTTTCCCATCTGACAAGAGTACGGATTGCTGAGGGCATTTCTCCAGAGGCAGCCACCTGAGATCCTAGCACCTTACCCATAATGCCCCTGGAGGGTGATCTTCCGGTGCAGCCTAAAGCGGTCAGGCTGCCAATTTCACTCTGATATCATTCACTGCCCTCGTGACTGACGACAACTGCCAACACCTGAGCTTTTTATTCCCTTTCTTAGCTCAACCTTCTGAGGGGGACAAAGTGCTATACACAATTTTGCACTCATTGCAAAGAAAACTTTTTCATCCCACAGGACATTCAGTCCTGCACATTTTCAATATTGCTGGACCAGCTACATTTTTAAAGGACCAGATAGTCAGATATCTGACAATTTATATACTTCAAGTATAACATATTTTTGTCAATTGAAAATACGTTTTACTTTGTAATCATCTATGTCTAAATCGGGATAAGTACATAGATTTTACACAGTTTATTGACAAACATATTTCAGGTTAAGAGACACACTAAGTTATTTTAGTTCAGAAAAGCCCAACATGTAACTGGACATTTGGTCCTGCTACACTTGTCAATCTGCTTGACCGGTGGCATTTTAGGAGGACATTGCCACTGTCCTGCATGTTTTTGCAAAAACAAGATACATCATTATACCTTTAAAACATCATGCTAATTTTTTGTTAATGTATTTTATGTTGTAAAAGACCAAAGTAGATGCATCATCCTAGCTTAGGCGCATTGCCTTCCTTCCGCTAGGTCCCCTGTCATTTGACTAAAATGATAAAATTTGCATTATTTGATTAGTTGATTATGGCGTACATAGTTGAATAATAAAACAGTATGTGACCAGACATCTTGGTAATTGAGTATTCATATTTGCCCATGACATTTGCTCATGACATTCAATAATAACCTAGATGAGATGAGATGCGATGAGGAGGATGATCTACATAATGGGTTATAGTGTTGTGTTCTTTAAGGGTCAGCAATATGCACCACTGCAGTACCAGGGTGGTGGCATGTTATGCAAATTCAAATACAAAGACATGAGAGCAACATGTGGACATTGTAGTGCTAGTTCTGCGACAAGTGCCAGGGGTTCCTCCAAGTTTGTCACCTACACCTCCCGGCCTCCAACATAATGGTGGTGAAAGGGGACTATCTCAGCTGCTGACTCGGGCAATAGCAGCAAGAAGGAGATGCTCAGACAGCGATATATCCGAGTTAGCAGTACTATGACGTCCAGCAGAGCTGATTTAGGCCAGCCAGAAGTAGAACCGTCACACCCTGTAATGGCTATTGCGTCGCGGTTTTATCATTGTACCGACACCCCAAAGCCACCCACAGATAGAAATAGTAAATTTATTCAAATACCTCGCCTAGCAATGCTTCGAAAAGTGACATTGCAAGTACATTTCGGTTTTATCACCAATCCAATGCCTTTGAATTGTTTCTATAATCCTCCAAATTGTCGGCAAATTGGTACAACCAAACCACAATGATAAGTATTGTAAAGTTGAATCTTCTCAACCAATTTTAAGATTCGCCCAACGTTCTCTGTTTTGTACAGAGTACAAACTGAATAAACCGGATGCAGCGTAGTCCTTGATTCAGCAGAAGAAGAAAACTAACCTGATATTAGCTTGTGTTTGTAGTCAAACTACAATAATTACGTGACTTTATTTGATATGAAGGCATTCACTCTTTCATACACAGATTCAGAGAAATGCTTTACAACCTAAGCAAGTTTTAAGAAAATGAATTTCCTTAAAACTACTCATTTGTCCGTCGAAATTTATTTATCTTATTTTCGTGAAATGAGATAATCATTTTGGGCTGTGTCTCCACACTACTTAGTAAACAGGCCAAATAACCCCCGTCAAACAATTATATTTTCACCAGCTTTAGTGATTTAGATACAGGATCGTTTTCAGCTCAACATGGTTGACAGGCCCATTGTCCCCATAATACCTCCAACCTCTCAACCATACAACTAACCCAGCTAAAAGAGACCATTCCCACAATGAGGCTTGCAAAACATCCTGTGTGTACAAGGTGACGGAGGATTACCGGTGACAAAGTGTTCATTTACTGGGACTTACTTGTGGCCATGTGTCGTTTGGCAGCAAATAAACCGTGTGAAGCTCCAATCAGATTGGTGCCATTCGTAGTCCTAAAGCAGGGTCATTTGTAGTCCTATGGTGCAGCGGTTTGTAGGCGCTTAGTCTACTCCTAGGTTTAGAACCCTTTCACGCTGCTACCGCTATCTGTAATCAGATAGAAGGGAAACATTGTGTCAATAGAGATTGTTTCAACAGCAGATGTCTTTTGATGAAACATGTTATGTAGTGATATAGCAAACCTAACTACCTTTGTCCATCGAACGCTATATAATGATCTTATATACCTAACTGGCCTAAACTATCAACTTTCCCCTAAGACTATATATAATGATCATGTATACTCAACTGGCCTAAAATATCAACTTTCCTTTTTCCTCAAACGCTATATAGTGAGCTAGAACAACTTATGCAACCTGCATATCATTCTGCCCTTATGCCTCAAACGCTTTTTTAGTGGATCTCTGTAATGTACATTCAAAGGATGTTTGAGGGTTGAGACCATTTGGGGAATAATGCCATTTAAGAGATAAGGCCGTTTGTGGGTTAAAGCTGTTTGAGGGATAATGTCAATTGTGCTTTAAAGCCATATTTGAGAAATAGCCCTTATTCTTCAAACGGTAACCTGTTTGAGGGAAAAGTACTCCACAGTTCTTGAGTCGCATGTACACAGGTTCAGGTGGCTCAAAGTTTATAAGTAGAGTCTTACGTTATTACACTGCATGATGAAGATATTTAAAAAACATTGAAATGTAGTCATCTAATTGAATTCTTCCCCACTTGCTCGATGTAGAAAAAACTTTCAATGAATGCCAACAATCCAATTGGAAACTACTTGTCTGCTATTTTGTTTTGTGATAACCTCCAACAATAATATATACAGAGTTATTACAGGATATAAAGGAGTATTGAAAAAAGTATATTTTCATATTTAGAATAAGGAAATGTATCATCGAAACAGTGGAGTTAGGTTTTAATGTGTAAAGACAAGTGGGCTTATAAAGACAAAAGTGGTGTATGAACCGTTCACCAGAGCTGCATTGACTAATGCCTTACTTAAAGTTGTTAATCAAATCAGGAGGAAACGACAAAGGTTAAGTCCAAGATATTGCCCTTTAGCTATTAGCAGGGAGCATTCCCCCCATGTCACATGGCAAGCGCCTATTATCGAACACACAGGTGTCTACTGTAGAAGGGCATATGCAAATAGAGCCTTCTGAAGTAGGCAACATTTGCCACATAGTTGTTACCACGTCACAGAGACATGGCACTCAAGGAGAAGAAGGATCCATGAATGGGAGAGGTAAACCTATTTCCTGGCTGTATGTGTGAATGGTCCCACAGAAAGGGATTCATGCATCGGGCAGACTCTATAGGGAGTTTTGCATAAGTGAAAACAATATTCTACAAAGAAAACAATAACATTATTGTGTTGCTTATATTGATAGGTGTATATATGCAGCAAAATGATATGCAGCAAGTATGCATTTGAGAAAATCGTTTCTGACAAAAAGGGTTATAACAGGGGGAACTGAGAATGATACCTTTAGCATCACACCTCAAACGACATCCTATTGCTAATCCTTAGCATCATCAGCCTTTGCACCAAAAGATCTCGTTTTAATTTGAAATCTTACGCAAAACAACCCAGAGAGCCTATCAAGCCAATAGTACTGGCATGACATTAGATGTAGCCCTTGGGAGTACACCAAACTGGGCTGCAGTCAAAAATTTAATGAAGAACACCTACATACAATCATTAAAAGCCCAGTGCATTGCTTAAACCTGACTCAACATTATAAAACGGTATTACAATAAAACGGGAGTGGACTTGTTCAGGGACCACTCCATCTACTCATGAGACGTCGATCTCTTTATTGGTATTTGAGAGTGCAAGAGCGTGAGCTAAGAAGGCATCTCTGGTATAGGTAACATAATGTACCCGTGGGATTCCCAGCTATGTGTCCACTGTGTTTTATCTCAAAGTATGAGGACTTTAAGTGACTAAAGCAATTACGGATATATGATGCAAGATGTGGTTCCAACGCATTGTCTGAGATATTCTGCTTTAAACAAGGCCCGACACTTTCTAGTCCTCCGCCAAAAGTCAGAGTATTAAAAGTGAGGAACAGCAGGGTTCCAGGTTTAAGCAAATTCATACTTGTTATTAAAATTAATTCCATCGTTTTGCTTAGTTGATGAAAGCACTCATCCTTGGCAAAGAAACAAAAAAGATATCATTATTTTTTGCCAGACTATAATGTGCTTACATTAAAGAGCTAAGAGTTATCGTTAAGTAATCTTTTCCCCACACTGTGTTCCTCGCATTTAAAACAACTTGCTTCAGATTAAAGGATTTGAGGCTTCATTGAATTTTGTAAAAGCAAGATATAAGAAGATGAATAAATGTTTTCTCATTTCCTCACGTAGATTGGAGTTAAACTAATCTCTCATTCGGCTCGGTCTGTGCACACTTCTTAATCTTTAGAACTGTGTTTCAATCACAAGTATGAATCCCCCAGCAAATCTACAGTGACTGAACTCTTTATTGACTAATTATAGGACGACTGGAATGTGTTGAGTAGGAACCTGGCGTGACTAAGTAATGCATCCTCCCAGTGAGTGATGGAAAAAAATATAAATACAATTCCCCAGAAATGACTTTGCAAAGATGGCAGCAATATGCGATTTTTATTGAATACAGTTGCGAGAACAATTCGGGGTCAATAAACAAAATGGAGCTGTGTAGGTTCTCAGATGTGCTTGTTCACAACACAAGAGCGAGAGTCAGGCGATGCCATTCTTTGAGTCCAGTACTACCCAGTGGGCACACAGTTTAGCTCAGTGTTGAGCCAATGTCAAATCAACATTGCATTAAAATTGACAATCATCCGTCATTCTTGATTTAATGTTATGTGCCTGCTGGGTGTAGTGTGGCACCGGAAGACAATTCAGAGGTCAATTAACTAAATGGAGCAGTGCAGTGTCATCAACGTCCTTATTTAATGCCGATCTTGGAGTCCACCACTACCCAGTGGGCAATCTTAGTTCAATGTTGATCCAACGTTGAATGAACATTAAATCAGAATTGTAGCCATTCTTCAATGTTGATTTGATGTTATGTGCCTGTTGGGAATAGTGTAGCAGCCATAGTGTCCTTTGGTTGTTCTTGTTTGTGGACAACAGGCTGGTGCTTTTCTCCTGCGCTTCACAGATGAGGTGCAGGAATGAGTACAAATGGCCACAAGTGCCAAGAGCACTGGATCTGTGATCTGTTTCCTCAAAACAACTGGGAAATAATTGATTCCTTTGAAGAAACTGAAGGGATGTGAAATGGGGGAGGAAAAATGGTGTGAATGGTGCCAAATGCACTGACTGTGCAGGAGAGCAGCGTAGAGTTAAAGGATTAAAACAAAACAACCACAACTTTCTTTTGGCTCTGGTTTTTGGTGGCAATTCTGTTACACTCAATTTCGGCCATTGAATCCTTTGGATGTCAGTGTTCTTTAACCCTTACAGGACGGATGTTGTATGATGCTTGAATGCAGCACGGGCGAGTTACTTGCCAGGGCAGCAAAGTATAATGACCATAAATACAACATGTGAAAGTCTGGCATTCATTGAGTTAGAGTTTGAAATTATTTTATTTATACTGAATCATGAATGGAGCTAGGACCGGCTCAATATGCTGGTGATTCATTGTGATTCAACAGGATGATATTTACAGCATGGGCTTTGTGATCATAACAGGCCATGGTTAAATTCCCTTTGGGGGAGATTAATATTGATCAAAGATAAAATATGAACCCTTCGGCAAATGTGGGATTAGAAAATGAAATATTCCTGAGACTATTTGCATTTCCTGATGCATATCCTGTATCCTAGGGCAATATGAGGCCGTTTTTGGAAGTTATAAATGTGGTTGTCCTAAATTGCTTAGATAAGCTTCTCATTCCCTGTGAGTTTGCCACAGGGTTTTGCTACCTTTTTTTGTATTTTTGTCTGCTGGATATATTATGGGACAATTTTACAGATATGAACTTGTTCCAGCTGGGGTGACTCCTGCTTGATTATGCCTGCTTTTCATTTTCAAAGAATCTCTAGCCAATTTTAATAATGATCAGCCATTGGAAGTCATCGGAATTAATGACCCCTAACGTGATTTTAGATTAGTTGATGTTGAGTTATGCATTGATAACATTGACAAGTTATACCAACGCTGGTCATGAAGGGCATTTAAAACAGGTTTTGATGACAATTTTACCAGAACCATTATAGCAAATGATTTAAATTCTGATTCTCATAGTAATGCCTCAAGGATGGAGTCTCATTTACTGCAACACGCAGCTTATGGTGTAGGAAATGTTTCTTCGAATCCTATCAGTAGTGTGACTGTGATAACTTCTTGTCCTTTTCAAGTCAAGCTTCAAAACATGATAGAAAATACACCAGACTAATGAGAACGCCATTGAAACAACAACAAAAACCGAAGTCAATTTTACCACAACAAGGCTACCGCAGGGTATATGACTATACATATAGCCCCTGTCAAAACTTGCACTACCCAGAAGGTACACCTTGCCAACATACTAATGAGATCTCATCTTCCATAGGCACAATAGTGCAGGTTTTATGTCCCACCTTCTTCTAGCCTCTTGCCAAAAGCCTTTGTTCAGGATTTCAGTAGGGTGAAGGCATGTGGTTGGAAGCACAGGACCTAATGGAATTACATAGGAGGTATTAATATATTTTTTACCTAAGATATGTCCTTGTACTATTTCAGTTTGAATTATAAAGAGTGATCCTGCATTGACTTCGTGATTTTGAATTACAAAGCACTCTCAGATGATATGTGTTAAGCTGTGTTGCTAATATTAATGTAAAGAAGTATATAGCCATAGTCTAATTATTAGGAAAATAAAGTTGCTTTATTAGCTTCCTTCTTGTTATGCAGATATATTTATGTGGATTAAATTATCGAAAGTTTTTAATTATGAAATTACTTCTCTACCTAAACCTAATTGACCATGTATAGCATATGACATCAGGCGTTTAAAGATAAGATAGTACAAGGCACCATTGTATTGATTTCATTACTTTGTCATGTCTTGTTCTCAGGGGAAGAGCTCTTCCCAATGATTAATTGCTGATGTGTCAACAGCAAAGCAATTAAAATACAGCTATTGTGATTTGTTATTTTTTCCATAGAACCTCGCTGAGGCAACCTATACACACCAGCGCAATGTAAAGTAGGCCAAGGTTGACAATCCAGCTTTACAACTCATCCATCTAGAAGCAAGGTGCTTGGACCACATAGTTAGTATCATGAGACAGCAATGACATATCTTTGTATCATCAATACTGATCTTAAATATGGATCTAGATTCGTCATAAGAGACCAGTCATTTGTCTTCTGGTGCTATCTATAAATTAGAGAAAGTGGAGGCAAATTGGGATCATCCGATTCAATTCTCAAATAAAGAAAAGGTTTGATGGCAAACTGCATAACTGTGCATTACTCACCAGGGCTGCAATCATGCATCATGCGGACAGTGCAGGTTGATACACTCACGAAGGCCGAGCACAATGCAGCCATGCACTGTTAATAGTGAGTATTGGTACACAGTAGAATCTACCATACACCTACAGAAATGACAACCACCTTTTAACAGTGTAACCACCTCATAACGCCTTATCTATGTATGATGAAGGCAAATGCCATCACAGCAGGTGTAGAGTTTTCGGTCTCAGAAAAGACAACTCGGAAGGTTCTTTGAATTTCTGGATGCAAAGAGAGGTTTATTAATTGTTCCTATACAGTCAAGCTAAATATGGTTCCATTCGGTGCCAGACCCTGTCAGGTCTGTCTACTACCTGGGCCACTCGGCCTTATATATCCACCCGTATCCCGATCGCAGCGCCCTCATACTGTCACTCGGGCCCTCTATATATGGGCCGAGAACTAATACAAGCCGGCGACTTACATAACACCGATCCGAATGGGATTCGAGTCCCCTACACAGGGGTAATTGTCATTTCTCCCATTTATGGATCATTCTGCTTCTGTAGTGCTACATCTCTTACGTGTTGGATAATAGTGGTATTCCACACAAAACTAGACAAGGTAAATTTAGGTTAATGATATTTAATTGGAGATTTTGTTACATTGAGAAGTGGAACAGAGGTTTGTGAGGTTGCAACGTTTCATCTTATTTTATAAGACTTGATCAGGCACGCTCTGGAATAATGGGTGGTATTGTAATAGCCGTTGGGCAAATGTTGCCTACCTCAGAAGGCTGTGTATGGATACTCTTTTAGATGAGACACCTGTGCAGATCATTATAGACGCTGGTACGGCTGTGTTTCCATATGACCTGCAGAAACAAGTTGTCACTCATCAAGTTCCTAGAGGGCAGTAACAGTGTGTAAGGAATCTGAGAGGGCAGAGCAGTAGTCCTGCTGGACTATAAATGGCTCCTAATAGTGGACTACAAATGGCACCAATCTGATCTCAACTTTACACAGTTTATTTGCCTTCACACAACAAATAGCCAGTAGGTCCAAGTTAATGAACACTTTGTCTTTGGCCTCTCGGTATAACCAGCCGAGCAAGTCCATGTGAGAACATGCCAGACACTGTGAATGTGGGCCTAGCCGATCCACAAGTGTTACAGGACCAAAAGTCCAGTCACATGTTGGGCTTTTTTGAACTTAAGCTGAAACATGTTTGTTGATATAATGTATAACACAATAAAATTATAACTATCTATCCTTATTTGGCCATCAATTATTACAAAAAAAAAGTATTTGAAATAGACAAAACTATTGCATAAATTTTCCTGATGACGTATGGTCAGTTATTCCTGCAACATTGAAAAATGCAGGGTCAAATGTCCTGACGGATAAAAACTTTTTGATAAATACTGCTGACCCAGGGTTGTACAGTAAAGTGTGAATGGGATTTTGTATCTTCATTTTTCCTTTGATCAAAGTCATGACGTGTATTCCTGTCCATGCAGAAACCACCGGAAATTCCCCATTTTGAGGATTTTTGCTCTGGTTGGCTATGGAGCAACAGCCCTCTGAGATTTAAGAAAGAAATATGATTTCACCAAAGAGCTCAATGTGGCAATTGCTGTGGGATTACCACCGCACACTCGGGAATAATTCCATAAATCCTTTGACAGGGGCCTCACATTTTCATCCCTACTTGAAGTCAATCAGACCTCAGATGCTCCCCCATTTCTCTCTTTCAAAAGCAGTAATCATAGAAATGTAAGCAAAGGCTTGAAATTGCATCACACAGTTACAATGAAAACCGTTGTGTTGCCAAAGGAAACTTGTCTCCAATTTTCTTCCGTTCTTCCAATCCTCTTTTGTCACAGTACAAACTCTGGCCCACCCATATTTCCTATGTTAGTTCAACCCTCTCATATTCTATGAGGGGAGCTAGAACTATGCCTTCTTTTTATGTCAAACCTCAATTCTATGCCATTTCTTTTCCAAAAACGATACAACTACGAGTTACAATAATTTCACAGGCATATTTGACTTTTCTCTTTGTCCAGGAAACCTTAGATATGATTGAAAGATTGATAGAGGGGCTCACTAATTGGTCATATCTGGGTAATCAGACCGGTTTGTGAAAAAGAGTTTTCCTCCAGCATTTCAAGAGAGGAAGGTATTAGTGCCCATTCCAATTTTCATACTCTCCGATCATCCTCCCAGGATACCAGTGGAGTGTAATTTGGGAGTGATGATTACAGTTACAGCTGGAACATGCCTGTTACTTATGGTTAGATGGGAACAGAGGGAATATGCCTGGTGCATGTCCTCATGAGGCATTAGCTTGACATGAAATGCATTAAGGATGAATTAGGAATTCAATCGCTTTAATTACTGAAAGTTTCCAGACATAATTCAGCAGCAAGTGATTTTACAAATTTCTCAAATGAACGTGTTCATGAAACATTACTGGGAGAAAACAGCTGTGTAATGTTGTGGCTGCAGGGTTACATTATCTGTTCTTTATCTGCGTCTGTGTTAGAGGGATTGCCTAGCTCCTATACATAAAAACACCATATGCTCCTGGATGGTAGATACCTTACATGAAAGTCATTATCTCTGATAAATTTACAATTATTTCAATCAGTCAAAAGTACTTGCAATTTACGGCTCTTGACTCAATTTTAAGGGGTTTCAATGTAATGTCATCTTAGATTGTGCTCTCAAAACATAATTCCGTTGCACCAAATGTGATACTGAGGGCACTTACAGCGATCTTCAATGGAACTATCATAGGTAGTTCAGTACATGTTGATTCAATGTATGATTCTGGTATACAGCTATTGAATAGGTCTCCCGAGCTCATTGAAAACGATAGAATGATATATTATTTTCGGATATTCTGGCTTCTTGACATCAAGGATACAATAAAACAAATAGTATGCAATAGCTTGATGGGACAATATATATCTATATCTATATCTATATCTATATATATATATATATATATATATATATATATATATATGGCATAAACTCCCCACTTATGTTGTTTTGGCTATTTCTGGCCCTTTTCAGGCTTATACCCCTACAGAATAACCAGTTTTGCACCAATTTATCTAAATTGTTGGTATATGTGAAAAAACATCCGAATAATTCGGGAAATCTCTAATTTTTGTGTATTGGCCCAATATTTTCGGTTTTCTGGCCCTCCAAAGGCCCAAAAACCCCTAAAAACGTCAAAAACGCTGAAATTGACATGTTTTACATGTCTCCCATGTGTACTGAGGCAGTAATAGCTTATTCCTAATATCATTTTCTATTAGGTCTATGGTAAAGTCAATTGATTCACGAGGATTTCACTAGATATGTTTCGTATTTCTTTCTCCACAGTCATTTAAGTGTGTTTTGTCAGCAAAATATTCAAATGTCATTTCAGGTTGATACCTCTATATGGTAAATTAAGAAGATCCACACAGTCTCTATTGTATCCCAGATTGTGAGGTAACTCTTGTGTCATCTGCTGGAAAAAAGAAATTTTGAAAAATATCCAATAATCTTGCCTCCAGGAGCATATGTCTATTGGGATACATATTTTCCGTTACGGAGTCACCCGGAATATTCGTCACGGAGTCACCAGCCACCCTGATGAAAATTTAAACCTTCATAGAATTGTTAATACCCAATATATTTAAGTTATCTATGATTTTCCTGTGTCCTACCCACTCCCTCTAATGTTCTAATGCAAAAATCCACCATTTTTATACTCATTTATACAGAAATTATTTCCGTCACGGAGTCACCCGGGTGACTCCGTGACATAAAATAGGTTTTTTTTTTTAACGTGGATTTATTGGATTTAATCACCTTTTCAGGCGAAAACTAGCTTGGGCGCATTGCCCTTCTGCCGCCAGCACCCCTATCTATACAAGCTTCTTTGACGGTCTTTCATGTAAAAATATAGCAATGGCATCCTTATGATTTCTTTCCTCTTGACATGGCATGAACAAAAGAAGGTTTCTTACAGTTATTACATAATATTTCTGATGAGATGAGATGAGATGAGTACATGGTATGTCGTATGATATTTCAGTTTACATTCATAAAGCAGCGTGGGTAATCCTTTTTAATTGCTAATTTGAACTTCCAAAGGGTCTCCAACTCCGTGTACATTGGTTTCAAGTCATTCCACCTTAATATTCCTCTGTATAGGACACTACGTATCACAATTGGTTTTAATGACCTTGGTACCTTAAGACGTATACCTTGATTCCGTCTGGTAGGTAGAGCCCTCGTATCTATATACATAGGATCCTTTTTCAGACTGAAGGCATAATACAGTAAGTGCTTGTCCCTTCTAAATATTAACCTTTCACATCCACTTTTTTCATGTAAATTTTGCGTGTCCATTAACGGGTTTTTCTCTAATTTAACTTTGTACACTACTCGAAGACCTTTATTTTGTAATTTCTGTAATTCCTCTGTCTCTCCCTTATTATCCCTATCCCATATGAAATCAGCATAATCTATTGTGGGTAATACCATTGACTTGTATATTTTTAATGTGTTTTATTGGGTAAAAGAAACAAATACAAAAGTAGATGATTCATCCTGGCTTAGGCGCATTGCCTTTCTTCCGCCAGGTCCCCTGACATATCAATAAATAACAAGTATCATGCAGTATATGTCGGTTATGGCGAGACAAGGTGTAAACATATCACAGTTAGGTATTCAGACTTTCACAGTTTCAGGTTTCTTGCTTACATAAAATTCAAAGAAAGATGAGATGAAATGAGATGAAAGGGTGGGGTTGGTATAACATTATAGGGGACATTCTTCAAGCGATAAGACAAGTTTTAGTTACATGAAACAGTGATTGTAATCCTTCTTAATAGCTATTTTAAAATCAATCAAACATTCAATTGTAGTATAGAGGGGTTTCAATTGGTTCCAGCGAGCAATGGCTCTGTAAAAACAGCTTCTGAGTACAATGGGTTTTAGTGACCGTGGTACTTTTAACCTTATACCTTGGTTTTGTCTAGTGGGTAAGTTCCTTTTATCAATCAGATTTTTTTGCGATTTTAATGTAAAAGCATAAAATAATAGATGGATGTCACGTCTGATGAATAGATACATGCAATCACTTTTTGTATGAAGTTGAGCAGTGTTATAAAGGGGGTGAGCCTCTAGCTTAACCTTGTATACAGTCCTAAGAGCCTTGTTTTGTAGGTATTGCAGTTCCTTAGTTTCACCAACATTGCCCCTATCCCATATATAATCAACATAATCAAAAGAGGGGAGGGTCATGGTCTTATACATTGTTAGCGCTGTGGGGATATCAACAAATACTCTGGCTCTTGCTGCCTGTATTATTTTATGCCTGATATTTCTGACTGTGTCTAGACGATGTTGTACAAAGGTCAAATCAGGATCTAAAGTAAGACCTAAATATGTGAATTTATAGACTCTTTCAAGTACAGTTCCATTAAAGGTAAAAACAGGATTTGTACGCATAAAGTTGTTGAAAAACATCCATTTTGTTTTGTTTTCATTCACAGTTAGGCTATTATTTATGCACCATTTGGATATACAGTTTATAGCAGATTGCATTTTTAAAGGGCAGCATAGTGAGACCACCGCATCATCTGCATACAAAGTAATATTAAAATCGTAAATTTTTGGTAAAGAATTTATATAAATAGAGAAAAGCACTGGACCTAATACAGACCCCTGGGGAACACCATAAGTGATTGTTTTCTCAGTGGATAAATAGTTATTAGCAGTTGTTTTCTGTGTTCTGAGGTGGAGGTAACTTTTGAACCAATTTACGGTATTTTCACTAAGTCCAAAAAGGGATAATTTTGTAATTAATTTGGAGTGTGAGACTGTGTCAAAAGCCTTTTTATAATCGAGATATAGAGAAAGGGTTGGCTTATTATTAATAATATTTTCAATTATGTTTTGTAGGTGTTCTCTGATAGCAGTCTGTGTCGAGTGTCCCTCTCTATATCCATGTTGACGGGGCGACAAAAGTCCACATTCCTTCATATAACATTGTAATCTTGAACAAATAATTTTTTCTAAAATTTTCCCTGGTAAGGGAAGCAGGCTTATGGGTCTAAGATCGCTGACCTCTAAGGAATTAGCCTTCTTAGGGAGGGGTACCACTGTACCGGCCTTCCATTTAGAGGGGAAGGTGCTTGACATAAGACATTTGTTGTACAGGCAGAGTATAACATCAGGGATTGACATGAATGCATCTTTTAATACACTGGTTTTTATATGCTTTATGGAAGAAGATTTTCTGATATTAATTTTCTTTATATGTTTCATCATATCACTAGGAGACAGGGGTGTAAGTAGATCCTTGTTAAAGACCGGTGTACCATACGGGTTTTGCTCGTTCACATGCCCCTCACCAGGTGGCAGTGCTTTGGCAAGAGACTCGCCTATGGAAGAAAAGTATGTATTGATATGTTCGGCGCACCGTTCAGGGGGTATCATGAGGCCATCACTTTTATTCCTCAATTTGATTAGTGTGGCAGCAGTCTTTATAGGTAATAATTTTCTTATTGCTTGCCAAAATTTAGCAGGGTCGTCTCTGCGGTGTACTAAAAGCATATCAATCTCACTCTTCCTGCTAAGAAAAATCATTGTTTCCACTCGATTTTTATGAAAATCGGCAATATGCCAATCATCTAGGTCCATGGTGCGTCTAGCAATTGTGTAAAGCCTGTCTCTCTCTCTCATGGCATCAATGATGGGTGGAGTAAGCCATGAAGGAGTATATTCGGGTACTGTGATTTTTCTTATAGGACACATTCCATCCAAGATGGTTCTAATCATATCAATCAGTCTATCCCACATAGCATTAGCATTATTAGCAGTGGTAACAGGGGTCCAATCAATTGCATTAAGAGAATTTTTAAAAGTGAAGAAGTCATAATTCTTGTATGAACGAGCTATAACCTGCTTTTTCTTAATTTCCGTCCTCATACATTTAATTATCATATAAATAGGAACATGGTCGGATATTCTAAAACTCAAGGTACCAGCTTCAGCTATATTATGTACATTAGAATAGAAATGATCTAACAGCGTACCTGATTGGGGTCTGGTTATTTCATTTATTTGTTGAGTCACATCATTATTAGTGCAGAAATCATCGGCCTTAGATGCCTTAATGTCATCTTGTGAAAAAAGATTGATATTGAAATCGCCCATAATTACAATTTTCCTATTTTTTGACACAGTTCTCTTTAATTCTTCTAGTTTTTTATATAATGCATTTTTATCATTATCTTGATCCGGAGGTCTATAGCATACATAGATTTTGTACTTAATAATTCCTATTAAAACATCCACACACAATATTTCATACTCTTTGTGTATACAT
Source organism: Harmothoe impar (assembly GCA_947462335.1). Lineage (NCBI taxonomy): Eukaryota > Metazoa > Annelida > Polychaeta > Phyllodocida > Polynoidae > Harmothoe > Harmothoe impar. The sequence continues at coordinate 6,217,313 of OX381721.1, read as the reverse complement.
GACGACTCTAAATCAACAGATGCAGTGTAGCTATCCTTTAGATAGAGCATGACACCACCTGCAGCTTTGTTCCTATTTGGAAACCTGTCGAGCCTCACATACTGATACCCTGGTACATATAGATCAATGTCATTGTGAGTCGGGTTTAGCCAGGTTTCAACAATGCCAACAATTTGTGCACACGTTATTATTTTAAAAGCATTACCTCTCTTTCCGTAGAGTGAGCGAGCATTAATACATACAAAAGATAAGCCTTTTTTGGCTTTTAGTGTATCCAAATTAATCATTTTGTTGTAAAAGAAGGTAATACCATGCAATGAATGCTGTGAGGTGAGGTGAGGGTGATACCAAGTATGAGGTGATCAAGTGGGGGGTGTCATTACACGTATACATGTACCGTCTGGCTATGGCTGAGAGCTGCGCGCTCCTATAATAATAATTTATAATTTTACTATTAATTACAGTCTACCTTGTTATATGGACGTGGCATGATACATTTTAAAACAGGTTCTAATGACTTAGATATGCCTCCTAGGAATAAAACACTATGAGAGGTAACCTATAGTGGCTGTAATATGTATGTGTATACGTATTTATACATAGTATAGTTATTCTTGTACAATCAGCTGTTCACCTTACTTATTGACCCCCAAGCGGAAAGGGTACTTCATGGGAGACACTTAACCTAGTCGCCCACTCTGTAGTATTGTATAATACCGTAGTAGGACTGTCAGGCATGAGTGCTCCCAGGTCAGATCCTTCCACCACTGGGCCAAAGTTCAAGCGTCTAGACTAGAGTTGATAATTGCAATGTTTACATTTGTGATACGGTACAAATAGTGTTTGCAGAAATAGTAGGGTTTATATACGTGTTATTCAAACAATTATTTACAGAAATTGTCTTTTACATGGACATTTTTAACTCAGGGGTAAACTAGTATATACTTTCACATCGAGTGCAATGTATTTAATACAGTGTAATGAGGATACTTTAGTATCGAAATTTTACTCTGTACCAGTTAGCCTTTTAGAGGCAGAGTTTATTAAACCCAACATTCTATCTTGTAGCCTGATAGAGTCATTGTTCCGTTTGGGATTAATCCCTTTTTCATGCTTTCCTTTTTTGGGTTGATGTTTTTTCGAGGGAGTAATCAGGATTGTAGCCTCGTCTGTGTGATCCCTGACCTTCCTTAGCTGTCTGATCTTATGTCTGATATTAGCAGTTACACATATACGATGGTCCACAAATTTTAAGTCAGTGTCCAAGGTCACACCAAGGTAAGGGAAAGTACTAACTCTATCTAATACAACATTATTCAATTTAAAAACAGGGTCATAGTTATGTATATTATTGTACAACATCCATTTAGTTTTTTTCTCATTTACAGTGAGGCTATTCTGTTTACACCATATCGATAACTTGTCTAAAGACGATTGCATTTTAACAGGGTCATGTACAGAAATTACAGCGTCATCTGCATACAGGCATATATTAAAATCATCAATTTCAGGTAAAGAATTTATATAAATAGAGAATAAAACAGGACCACAAACGGAACCCTGTGGAACACCATATGACACAGGTTTAAGCTCTGATACACAGTCATTAGCTATGGTACACTGCATTCTGTCTGTTAAATAGCTATTAAACCAGTCGCATGTTTTAACGCTAAGTCCGAAACCGAATAGTTTTTTTATCATAATAGAGTGTGAGACGGTATCGAACGCCTTCTTGTAATCGAGGTATAAGGACAGTGTAGGTTTATTATTAATAATATTGTATATAATGTAGTTAAGGTGTGAGGTGATAGCAGATACCGTAGAGTGGCCAGATCTATACCCATGCTGGTGAGGCGTCAACAGCGCGTGGTCTTCCATATACTTTTGTAGCCTAGTACATACTATTTTTTCCATCATTTTCCCCGGTAATGGCAATAAACTTATGGGCCTTAAATCACTAACATCCAAAGAATTCGGCTTCTTAGGTATAGGTACAACCGTAGCTATTTTCCAGCTATTAGGAAAGTATGCCTTGGCTAAACATTTATTAAAGTAACACATAATTAAATCTGGTATTGCCATAAAAGCATCCTTCAATACATAAGCCTTCATATGTTTAATACTGGAGGGCTTATTATCCTTAATCTTTTTGATTGACTTGACCATATCTAAATAGCTGATCGGTCCCATCAAGCATGCTCGCTGCGCTGGAACACCTCTCGGAGCCTCATAGTTCCTATTTGGATCGATAGGTGGTAGCATAGCGGCGAGATTAGAACCTACGTCAGCAAAAAAAGTATTCACATAACTGGAGCATTCGCTGGGTGGAATTAATTCATTAGTTATACTGTGTCTTAGCTTAAGAAAAGTTGCCTTGGTTTTAACCGGTAGTAGTTTCTGAGGTTAATAGGGGTACTTTAGGCCTATACTGTGCAAATTTGCTCTAACCAGATATCATGATGCTTCATATTTCTTAAAGAACATATGATCAGGACGCTGTAGAGTGAATTTAACCAATATTGGGACCATTTTGAGGAAACTAGGGTAAACTTGAGAGTATGTAGTTAAAATGTTCATGTTTCTGATAAATGTTCAAAATTCATCGGGCTGTATCTCAAAAACTATTACTCAGAGTATATCCATTCTTGGTATGCTTCAAGATATATGTTGGCCCAGCTTGTAAACAAAATTATTAGTTGCTGTGATGTATTTAAAACATAATGTTCATGATCATGGATTTTTGGTCGCAGAGTCACCTGAAAAAAGGACAATAAACTTCACGAAGCGATAAAAACTGAACCATTAGGGTTAGAAATGTATCAAAAAGTGTTCCAAGGAGCCAAGATATATACCTTTCAGTATACTAAACTTGTTTAAACATATTAAGAACTTTCTGATTTGTCCTTCCTCTATCCTAAAACAACATAAGTCAGGAGTTTGAGCCATATATAGATAGATAGATATATAATATTCAAAGCAGCTTTCTTTTCATGTATACAGGACCTGCCAGCTGATAACCATTGCCACCAGTTTGTCTGTGTTGGCACTCAACAACAGCTTTTATATATCCCGGCCCTGTACCCAGCACTTGCCAAAAGGCTTTGTTAAAGACTGCAGTAAGCTATATATCTGTTGGGCAAGGACCGAATAGGTAGGTTGTAGAAAGTACCTTCCACAGTCATTATCATGTATATTTCAGAGGTATCAATCTGGTGGATTGAATAGTTATTTTGGTAAGGGGTGAAGGTACTTTTGTATCAGAGGATGCTTTTGTGCTAGGGCATGCCTTTTAGGTTGATATTCAGCTGGGGTTGCAAACAGTCATCTTGTGTTACCTTTCTGAGCCTCGAAGCGAAGGAAGGATTGTATCAACATCATCAGTATTCTTTTTTATTTTTACTCTCTCTATATAGAGAAATGTAACATATCTCTTAGGGAAGTTGTCTATGTACCATGATCAACATCTTCCGAAAAAGAAAAAAAAAACACACACAACATTTTGCAGTATAAGAACCTGGATGGTTGCCCCATCAGCAAAGACTTCTGTAGAACAGAAATGATAATGAGCTGTAAGGTTTGATCTCTCAAAGGAGGCATTTAGCTGTATGTTTTTTTATTGCAGAAAATGATCTAAAACTAGAATCTACAATTTCAAATGTGGCCATTATTAAGTGTAACACTACCATTTTGCAGATCGGATATGTACTCAGTACAGCAGTGCTTTAGTGATGTGGTACATTTATACAGTATACAGGCTGTATTCCATCTAGTCTATTACTCAAGGTCTCAGGTTATTTGCTCATTCATTAGGCAAATTATTTACTCAAGCCTCCTAAGATTTCCATATCTCTTTGAAATCCTCTTCATAACAAAGCTTTTGAATGGAGCAACCTTGTACAGTTGGCATGACAAGAGCATAAGCCGGTCACTGATTGTGCCTGCATTTGGTCATTACAACAATAACATAGCATAATTCATTAAAGTGCAATGTGTCTGAGGATACACTTGATTTCCAAAATATGGGATTATATTTGGTGAATAAAGGCTCTATAAGGCCAAAAAAAGAAAAAAGTTTGTTTCAGATAACATGGGACCAAAAAGTACGGTCGGTAGCTCAGTTGTTTTTTTTTTAAATAGTTTTTTTTAACATGAATGTCCTTACCAACCTTTTTGAATACCCTGAAATTGCCCAAAAAAAGGGTAAAAAAGCGGAAATTTCTTCAAAATTTAATGGAAAACTGTAGGGTCGACCTTGTTTTGATAGGGTCAGTCGGGTTACCTGAAATAAACCTAATGTTAACATTTTGCTTATGAGTTCTACATAGAACTGGTTACTAGCATCAAAAGAAATCGCTTCAGATTAGAGGAGAGAGCACCGTTATAATGTCAAGCTATTGATTTACCCCCTTGTAGCAACATGAACTCAATTGGCCACAAATGCCAGAAATATTGGATCTGTGGTCGATTTTCTTAGAACAAGTCAGAAAAAGAATTGGTCTCTTCAAGAAGGCTAGAGAGAGGAAGAAAAGAGAAAAATGGGCACAACTTGTGCCAAATATGCAATCAGGTTAAGCCTAAAACATTGAATCAGTACCGCCTAAATATATGTAAATCAAAACATTCTGGCCTTGCTTTTTGGTGGCAACTCTGTATCACAAAATTCCCTTATATGTTCATTTATTCTTGTTTTTGAAGAGGTAGAATGGCGAGCATCTGTCATCTTTTTAACTCAGATAAAGATTTCTGTACGGATGTTTAATCATGAATACCCCCAGGGCAAGCAAGTGATCAGAGTCGAGGTACAATCCTCACACAACTTGTCATGTCAAATGGTTTGGCTTAAACTCCTTTATCCTTATTTTTTCTATCTAGCCAGTCATTTCCAGATTGGTCGCCCCCACAATGACGCGAATAGATTAAATCTCAGTGGTTTTGAAACTGATGTCAACCACAAGACACAACACCGGGATTCAAATTCCTTTCAGAGATATTGATAAAACCGTGAAATGAGATATAAACCCTCCAGCAGGTTTGACATTAGGAAATGAAACAGAAGAGTCGTTTTCATTTCTTGATGCACATTATGCGGCCAGAGACTCTATAGCCTGTTTATGATATTACCATTGCTGTTATCTAACTTTACAATACTTTGCTAAGATGCCTGCTAGCAATATGGTTACCATATTTTCTGCCTGCTTTAGATAATACAAAATAATGTTATAGAGGAGCCTCAACATAATATCACGTATGCCTGGTTTACATCTTTTTGTCAAAAAGGCATTTTTTCCTGATTCAAATTTATTTACAACAACCAGAAATACACATGGTTGTTATTTTTAAGTATACTTAAGAAAATAAATGTATCCAAAAGAAAACTTTCCTAAGAGGCGCAATACTTGCATGCAGGTGCCAATATAAAGAAAGTAACATAGTATGCAACCATTCCATAGGATTAAAGTGGGCGGCCTTCTTGGAACAAGCACCTGCTCCACTGGCTGTTTGCCAATAGGTTTTGTAACATGGACGTGCACTCAATCCTTAATTAGATCACCATGGGAATTATTAGGTAATCATCATTGGGCTACATACCTAGCTATACCATAATCATCTTGCCTTGCCTTTGTGATACTCACAGAAAGGAATATATATTTATAACCTCTCCATAGTATCAGTAAAGGTAATTCACTTTGGCACTTACGATATGAGGTTGCAAAATGAAATGAATATAGCACTGATGCTTTTTAGAATTCTCGCTAGATGGGTTCTGTGATCAGAGAGTAAGAGGTTGGGATAAAAAGGCTGCTCTGGGTTTTCCTCGTTAGTAACCTGGTACACAACCATTTGGCACCTACCATGCTGTATACTGCCTCTACAACAGACACTTCTGGAGCAAAAGCTTATAACCCTCTTTCTAAAGGACTGGGGAGCTGTCAGAATTTGTTCAGATACACATTTTTTGCGAAAACTTTTTCATCCCATGGGACATTTTCGGTCCTGCAAACTTTAAATGTTGCAGGACTGACTACATTTAAGGTAGCCAGGTAGCAACATATCTGACAATTTATGCATTTAAAGTATTAAATAGTTTGTCCATTAAAAATATGCTTCATTTGTAACCAGTTATGGCCAAATAAGGGTAAATATATTGTTTTATGCAAAACATTGACAACGTATTGCAGCTTTAGTAGCCAAACTAATCTTCTAATTCAAAAAAAACCAACATCTTACTGGACATTCGGTCCTGCTACACTTGTGAATCTGCTGGACCAGTGACATTTAAGGAGCACATTGCCACTGTCCTGCATGTTTTCGCAGAGACTGTGACTCTATCGATGATACAGAGGTTGTCTCTCCCAAAGAGGTACTGTCTGATTCTCCCTCTGTTGGATAGACGTTGGACGGCATTTAAGTGGACATTGCCAGTGTCCTGCATGTTTCGCAAAGACTGCATACATCAGGTGTTGAATATTCCGATGAGCTAGAAAATAATGATTTTAAATATACATTCCTGGACTCAAAAATAGGACAGACTAAGTTAACATGGACTTGACTGCGAAACTTTTTTTGGATTTTCAAACTGGATGAGCCCTTCATGATGATTGATTGTCAATGTGTCAAGAGCTAGGCCTCATACTGCACCATACAACGTGTTTTTCACTCCATTGAAAGGTGAATTTGAATCACATACCCCATTGAATATGGGACAAAGTTATTGATTTAGTAAAATATCATGAAGGATAGTGCTGTCCAAATAATACCTTGTTGATATTATATCTCCTCAGACAGTTATACTTCCCCCTTTTGTTACATACAGAACCCTTTCTGCATGGCTGCTCACACGAAATATATAAATACACAGAGAAAAGAAGTAGAGTCACAGTGACTCTCAAATAGGAGACTGGACTCAGTCACTGAGGTAACTCTCCCCGCAACTCCAGAGTGACTCCTAATCATCAGGGAGTCTTAGAATACGAGTCATTATAGAGTCCTGCTAATAATAGGGAGACACTTTAGAGTCCTGGGGAGAGTTACCTCAGTGATCAAGCTGGGAGTCACGGTGATTGTACTTTTTTTCTCTGTGTACGTTTTATTCTTTTCATTCCAAGGTCATGCTGTCCCTTGAGAGTCAGATATTCTTGATGTGGTAATAGCTGCATGGCAATTGTGGCGTACCTCAGAAGGCATTATACACACGCTCTTTCAGTGGGATAGCTGTGTATGTGATTAGAAACACTTACCATGTTATACCAGGGGAAAAGGCCGCATGAATTGCACATACATGTTCATGTATCAGTGTCTTGGGGCTAAGGGAGTGGCCACTATTTCAACCACTGGGGGAGGGGGGAGGAGTTTTTGTGCAGGTAGGTCAGAATTTCTTCGGTCCGCCTGGAGGAGTCAAAATTTTTTCTGCTTCCCCAAGGGAGGTTGTATTTGAGCATTGCAGACCCCTTTGAGCTATAGTAATGCATGGGCTTTTTTCGCTAAGAGTGTGCACTTTATTTAAGTGGCATGATGTTCAAGTTAAGTGGACATGTGTATAGGCTTATTCCGGTGCACCTTTAAGTAACTACTGGCATACATTTTTATATAAGACCTGTGTTTTTTATCTTAGATAAGCATACCTTTGTACCTACAATAATATTATGGAGTTATGGTAGCTTGATTAAGGAACTATGCCACACCTTTCAACTAAACTTATGGAAGAGACGACGCTTTAACTTAGTAGAACCGATGAATATTTTCTTTTGTTGCATAACTAGATTTTCCTACTTGAACTTACCATAAATTTGTTTTGAAAAGTTATAACATATCGGCCTAATATGGTGTATGGGAGACTGTACCCAGCTCCAGGACATTTTTGTCAATTAGGTAAGCACACTTTCTACGTGCAGGTGGCAAAGGCAGTGTCTAGAGATACAGAGATGCACCAGACAGCTGAACCGCTGACCGGACAGGACTACAAATGACTCCCACTACATGACTACAAATAGGCAAACTAGATTCACTAGGTTCACTTTTTTAGCTACCACACAAGCCATTGCTACAACTAAGTTGCTGAAAGAAAGTGGAACTATGAATCATTTGTGCTCTTGTAGACACCGTAGTCTGCTTGTGAGAACTGTGTTCTGTATTTTTGTTAGTATTGTCTGGAAATCTAGGGGGAATTGGTGGTTTGGGAGTTTGACTACAAGCAAGGAATGAATATGAACCTGAGGGTTGGGGGTTTATTCAAGCTACTGTTACCATTCCATTATTTACAGGCCGGGGACTCGTCTACATCTCAGTAAGAAGTAGTAATAGTTGCTTCAATGTCAACAATGGTTGAGCTCGTATTAACCTTAGTAAAAGTTATATGTCAAGAGGTGTGACTACTTGAGGTGATAGGAGTGATGGTACATTTACTGAGGCAATAGCAAATACAGGGTGTGATGGTTCGCCTTACAGTTAGCCTAAATCAGGTTAGGTTGTCCTCCCCTACTGTTAACTGTGATGTACGACTGACAGAGTGTCATCCTGTATCCTGCAGCTGAGATATTTACCCTCTACACCATTGAATTGGAGGCAGGGAGGTATAAGTGATAGATCTGAAGGTGCCCTTGACACTCTTCCAGGACGTAGCACTGCTGTAGGTACTCAATAAACTCTCCAAGTGTTAACCATTTAAGGATAGGCATGTTGATTCAATACAGCACTGGTTAGTAGCTTTCTACCCTTCAGTAAAGTGGCGCAATGATATACCAATACAGCGCTTGTCCACGAGTAACTCGTCTATGCAACTGCAAAAAGCAAACTAGGCCATCCATTAAAGCATGTAAAACTCCTTAAAGTGGTACCCAAGGTTAGGAATGAGCAGCTAAGGTGTTGGCAGTTGGTGTCAGTCACAGAGGCAGTGAAGGATATCTAAAATTGGCAGACCAGGCTGCTTTATGCAGTACCGGAAGATCTGCCTCCAGGGGCATTATGGGTAAGGTGCTTGGATCTCGGGTGGCTGCCTTTAGGGAAATGCCCTCAGCAATCCCTACTCTTGTCGGATGGGAAACGCCATCAATTTGACATCTGGGACCATTATACAGCAGAGGCACTGTAAAAGGTGTTCCCTGTAGGCGCCGCTAGCCTCTCTATGGGTCCTCCATTCTACATCCGGGACTAACCCTGCCTTCATGGCCTCACTCATTCACTAGTCCATGTCTGGATGTCATCCAGTGCAGATATTATCTGACTATAGTACTCCAACCTACTAATATGTTACATGTCCTTTATCATACATTAAAAGGAGTGCTACATGATTTGAGCATTTATTGTCAGGGTTCTATCTGATGAGAAAGGTACCCGTAAATGAGCAGTTTAAGAACAGCTTGTCACTGTAGATTATATTGACACTTAAGTGGATGACAAAAGCACTCAAGGTGGTAATTTTAATTGTTTTGGATTACAAATTAACAGGTATAATTCAACAAGCCTCCTCACCTTGGGTTGACAGTTTCATCACTCGTCAGTGCCAACAAATCACCTGTTTCCCCTTTTAGAATTAGAATACAGGGAATGTTCAAGGTGTTAAGCTAGACCCACCATAATGGGCTTACAGGAAATGCATTAAAGATGGATTAGGAATTTAACAGCTTTGTTTGCTGAAGGATTCCAGACATAATTTAATAACAACTATTTTGACCAATTCTCAGATTAATGTGTTAATGAAACATTATTGGGAGAGCACTGCTGGCTGTATCATTGTCACTTCAGGGTTGTGTTTTGTATTGCTGTCTTTTGAAATTAATAGACTAGACTGGTTTGCAGGGATTAACACTAACCACAGGGGTAGACACTAACGCTGGCCCGGGAGCCAATGGCCCGTAGTTTTGGGTGCGGGCCCGTAGTTTTCTTCAAAATGGCATTCCTATGGGCCCGGGTGGCCCACAGAAGTATTTGGAAGACATTTAAAGAAAGTTTGCCTGACAAATATAGTCATGCAATATAGCGTTGGAAAGAGGGAAATGTGACAGAATTAATCATATTGATTACAGTCTTTCATAGACCAATCAGAAATAAACATGATCTTTTTTTTCTTAAAGAAAACAATTTAGACCGTTGGCCCACAGATCTTGGTCCGGGCCCGTAGTTTTCTAGGACTACAGGCCCGGGTGGCCCACAGCTGAAGATGTTAGTGTCTAGCCCTGTAACCAGTGCTTAATTCCTGCAAGATCACAATGGCACACTATATGCCATGATACCCTCTGATGTCATTAAGGAAAAGGTTCATTCCTTAATGGTGATTTTTGAAAGAACTGAATTACCAGCATTGGAGCAATCCCCTACAGATTAGTGTATTTGAGAGTTCATTATGGGGAAAACTCAGCCTGGAAGTTTGAAGATAATCAGTTGAGGAATTTCTCTAATCCTGAACTAGTTTGCCTCCAATCAAATGCCTCATTTGGGTGGGAACAGTTCATTCCTGAGGACCCTGATTCAACAACTAGTAACATACTGTTTGCAAGTCTGGAGTGACTCAGCTCAACTCCCACTAATCACACTCATTGAACTGGTCCCTTGCTGATGTAGAGTGCACATGGGAGTAAATGATCACAACTCCACTTTAATTGTGATTTCAACCAAATATAATTTCCATATAGACCTGCAAAAGGCATTGCACAGACCAGACAGTCTGCTACACCATGTTCCATCATAAATTCCATCAATAAAGAGTGAACAGTTTTCTGGCCTCCTGACAGAAAGAAAATCATGACTAACCTCAAATGCCCAAAACTGTCAAGCACACTGCTCCAGTGATCAATTTCATCAAAACAAGCCAACGAAAAAATGGTATCCATTCTTTTATTTTGGAACAGGGTGTTGGTGGCAATTCTATTACAGTCAATTTCCACTATTTATTCCCATTTTTATGCAGTTGCTTTTTAAGGTGGCCACAATGTGAGCTTGTGATGTCTGGTTGACTCTGATGAGGGATGTAACAGTCAGTTCCAATAAAGGCACCCAGGGTTGGCCTTCATTTTGAGTGGCAATTCCAGCAATGGTTGTCCTGTGAGCTTTGCACTCTTGATGCACTCAATTCATTTCAGGATTGATTCCAGACATCATCAGAGCGAGGACACATTTCATCTCTGGGCTTCGTAATTTGAAGGCAGACTAGAAGCATACTTTATGTTCACCCAACCTGTATTCTTCAAGCAATGAAAAAGAAAGGGTTATAAGTAGTCATGCCTATTTTCACTCAGCTCATTTGGTGCATCCTCATGGGTGTTAATCTCATAAGTAACATTGTTGAGCTCATAGACAGAGGTTCACAATAATTTGTCTGAATGATAGGTTTTTCCACGCGTGGTACCTGGATCATATCACACAGGGTGTAGACGAGTGGGATGTGATTCAAAGTGGATAAACCAGGAATTCAGACTCATTGGAGGGATCTCATTTCATGTAATTATTGATGAATTATATTTAAAAATGACATTTGAAGATTGGTTTTATAGTCATTTTTTTGAGGCCATCAAGAACAAAAACCCCATCGATAATGGAAATGAATCAGTTTCTCCATGGGTGGGGAGAATAGCTATTCTTATATGTAAGCATGGTAACCTTCTTCATTACAGAGAATGAGCCAGGTGCAGTACCAGACCTATCGTAATGAAACCTTAGTTTTAATCAGGAGATGCATTGAAAACAAATTAAAGATTCATCCACTCTGATTTCTGAAAGCTGTCATACTTAATTCACCAGCAATTCATCACAGAAATTTCCGAGGTCAATGCATTACAAAAACAGGCAATTTCCAAAAAAAATTCCTTGAGATAACCCAATAGAAGATGGCATTGTTCAATATGTGGTTCCCAGGTGTGCTTAGATGATGAATAGTAATGGTGTTTCTGGTGACTGAAAGATATTTTACAACTGCTAATGTTATTGGCATTTCAGGGCCCCTGATTTGATTACAGTATCTCTCATCAAATGCACATATTGCACCACAGGTTATATTAAGGATATTTTTATATGTTGATCTTCGAGAAAATAGTTTTTGATAGATGAGACGGTCCTTTCATATTGCATCAGCAAGAACTGACACCAGTACTGAAGCACCAGATAAGAAAGGACTGATTAGAAAATAATTCTCATGAGGTAAAGAGCCCAAATGCCCAAATCAATGGACCTGTGATCCTTTGCCTCAAAAACCTTTTAAAAAAAGTGTTCACTTCAAGACACTTGACAGGTAGAGCTGAGAGAAATAATGAGTTGCATGGCTCCAAATACATAGGCAGCTTGGCAAACCAAAGCATGCAGTGTAAGAAAAGAAATTGGCAAAAGGTTTTTCTGACAATCATGTGACTTTTTTTTCTAGCTGTCTATTTGCATACATTTGTTTTGCTCCCTAATAAGAGAGAAACAGGGTAGCATTTGATATCAGTTTAACTTTGATGAAGGGTGACACTGTCAGATCCCTGTGAAGAGCCTTGTGGAATTATACCAATGTGTTTGGGGTAACTATAATTATCTTCTTAAATCTCAAAAGCCTGTTCTGGGATCATTTGTGTATCAAAAAAAAAGACAACCTTTTAGCCACTGCTGTATTAGGTGAAGAGAAATCACAATCTGTGTCAACATTTTAATCTTAAAGGTTTAACACAAGAAAGGTTTATATGGTACATCAAAAGTACTAAAGAAGTGTCAAGGGCTCCTTCAGATCTGTCACTCCCTGCTCCTGATGAAATGGTGCAGAAAAGATGCAGGATTATATCAGCCAGAAACCAAAGTAATAATACTTAGGACATGACACTCGGTCAGGAATATATCACTAACATGAGTAGGGCAAGGACTTTTAGACCTGAATCAGGTGAAGCGAAAGGAGAACCATTACGCCCTGTTTTGCCTATTGCCTCACGTTATTACAGTTTTATGGTGCTACTGACACGCCAGAGCCACTCCCAGCAAAAGATAGTACCACGACAGATATCTGCTACCCTACAGTATTAATACTGATTTTCTCTAGAGGATTGAGAGTCTGTGGTTTTTACATTGTGACCAGGCAGCGTTTCCTGTTATTGCGATGTTGTACAAGCATGCTGACGAGTTACTAAAACACATAGATACACCTGAAGGCCTGGCTATATCCATCAGTTAATGTAAACTTCATTTCCTAATGTTACATCTGCTGGAGGGTTTATACATTTGTTTTTAAAGAAGTATTGGTTTCCCTGAAAAGGATTTGAATGGCAGTGTTCTGCCTTATGTTTCAGTTTAACTGTCTGAGCACTTTTCTCTGATTAACTGTGGTTTGCAATATATCCTGAAACAGGGGTGTTGTAAGAAATCTCAGGAAAGAATTAAGTGAAAGCACTAAGCAGGACAAATGGTGTTGGATTAGTCCTGCTCTCTGATTACATGCCAACCCCAGGGTATTATCCCACAAGCCTCTTTACTGGGGCTTGACAGTTTCATCCCTCATCAAAGTAAACCAGATGTCAATTACTCCCCTTTTGCCTCTTAGAAAAGCAAGAAGCTTGCAAATGCAAAAGGATCAATAGCTGAAATGAATTGTAATAGAATTTCCGAGGTTGTCTTTCTTTGTTTTAATTTTGTCTCAGGACAAACTGCAGTCCGTCTGTCCTGCTGATATTGCAGTTGGCATCATTTTAAGCCATTTCTCTCACACATATACATTTTAGGTTCATTTTCCATTTTGTTTTAATGCTGTGCATGAAAGATTCAGTATTTTTGGCAATTGTGGCCACTTGAGGTTTACTGTGAACCTTGTCAGTGCAGAGGGAAAAAACATTATCTGGCTCTGGTCCGTGAACATTTTAGAAGAGTTTATTACTGCTTTACTCTCTCCATGATACAGTCGTTGACTCTCTAAAAGAGGTACTGTCTGATTCTCCCTCTGTTGGATAGACTTTGCTACTAAAAAATAAATAAATGGATTTCCCCTTAATATACTTTTATCTTTATGTTAGTCTCCTTCTCTTCTTGCACAGATATGGCAGTATTAATTGGTTGAAATCATCAATTACTGAACAGTTTTGTCCAAATATTTGTTGTATTTCTAATATATCCCTTTTCCACCCTGTATCTTCAAGAACCAGTTAAACAAGATAAACGGGTTGATTTCAGAGGTGCTGGGAGTTTTGAAGTTTCAACAAATTACAACCAAGGATTGAAACTCTAAGGAAAAGTCAATTTTAATTACAATTCATAATGGTAGTTATCTAGTTCAATCTATAACTTTATAAATCAGAACTTCATGTTGAGGCTTAGTCTTGTGGTTTAGGAGAGATCCTCAAAGATTTCTGAATAGGAAAACATGATTATGCTTAGGTGCTCAATGGAATAATCAGTGTGGGATTTGCACCTCTCTGTGATAACACACAAACACAGGAACAATTCTCATCCCTCATTGTTTTCTGTTATCCATGATGAACACACTGGAAATTGCAAAGCATTTAACGGCCAAAATCAAGTGAAATAGAATTCACACAAAACCCTTATACCAAAAAAATCCCTGAGGTTGCTTTGTTTTGATTTTGATTTCATTTTCTTCTAGCACCACAAACTGTACTTGCTGACTGTGCATTTGGCGGCATTTGTGCCATTTTTTTGTTTTCATTTCACATCTCTCTAGCTTCATGTTGACGGGGGAAATTTACTTTTTGTATTGGTTTAAGCGAAGTTGGTCACAGATTGGGTGTTATTGCAATAGTGCCCGGTCCTCAAACTTATCAGTACAGAGCACCAGTAAAGAGCTTTAACCTTAAATCCAGTCAGTCAAGTGTTAAACATGTAACCAATATTACTCTCTTCTGATAGTCCAGTACTGGTTGAATCTTTGTAAATCACACAATGTTGTGTCTCAAGCACAGCATTCTTGAGGCTAACACAGTTAAACTCCACTTTAAAACGTTTGAATACTGGTCTATTGACTATGAGGATAATAAAGAGAAAAATAACATGCCATTCAAAATTAATTTGTGTGGTTGAGTACAGATATGGCAATCACATTTTTCTGAAATCAAAAATTGCTGTCATCGTTTATCTGGGATTGTGTCCAATTAAGGAGAAGATTGGATTTCCGGTCACGCCTCATGACCATTCTGCATATTTAGGACAGTCCTCTTGAGGGGCCAGTAATACGTGTAATCATCAGGTAATAAAGGCGATGCAGACCTGGCGGCAAAATGGTACTTGTGGGTGAATCTGAAACCTCAGGAATGCTGCAGACCCAGGCCAGCAAAGTACTTCTCTGGTGTCAACTGCTGAAAAACATGTGGAACTCTTGCACTTTGCCTTTTTATTATTCTTCAGGCCCTAATGTTTTGCGTGATGAAAATTCTCTATTCTAAACGTGATTGTAGAATATTTTCCCGCTATTTTTCAGTAAAAATTAAACCCCCACTCACGATGGGTATTTTTGAATCCACATTCTTTTTCTTTTAGAACTTTATTTACCCTTTCTTGAACTGTTTGGAAGAATCTGAAAAACATTAATATTGAAGCACATCACTTTGAGGCCCAGTTTCACTAGACTGAACAAGGGTGGTTTACAACTGCTTGAGATT
Source organism: Harmothoe impar (assembly GCA_947462335.1). Taxonomy (NCBI): domain Eukaryota; kingdom Metazoa; phylum Annelida; class Polychaeta; order Phyllodocida; family Polynoidae; genus Harmothoe; species Harmothoe impar. The sequence goes on along the minus strand of OX381721.1, from coordinate 6,201,753 downwards.
TGGATGTTAGCTCGAATGCCCACAGTATTTAAATGCACTGGATAAGGATCCATTATCTCACACATTTTTGTTTCCTTCAAAGAAATGCACGAGGGTTAAAAGGCAGTCAAAAATCGGGCGAAAAATGCACCCGCAGACACTCTGCCGTCTGCACCCTGCAAAAGTAGAAACAAAAGAAATACAGCTTTGTTTACTTTACGTGGTGATTGTGCAATACTCAATTTCAGCTAATGATATGGTCAGATTTGTCAGTTTCCTTATAGCAGAAGGATTTGTCAGTTTCCCGCTTTTGAACAGGGTTGACGGTGACGTCTAGCTGACTGTGATGAGGAATAAATCTGTCAAGTCTCTGTTAAGGGGCTTGGGGAAGTTACCAAGAGTGCATGGATGAGGTGGCAAATCCCACACCTCTGCTGTATTAATGTTACTGTCTTGAATGTCTATTATCAAGAAATTATTGTCGCCCACATTGTAGTTGCCAGGAGGGGATCTAGTCGTTTTCAAGTCTCTGTCTTTCCCTCAGATATGAAAATTGAGCCACCATCAAAGTACAATTCTTACCATGCCTTTTAAAGAGTGGCAAGAAGAAAATCCGACCAAGGTGAATTGATTATAGCAGATGGATTAAGTTTGGTGCCCCAAACTATTAAGGGAGGTTGTGCATACTTTTGAGCATATTCATGCTGGCTCATATGTATTTGGAGTCTATTTTTAGGCTGACCCCTTGAGGTAGGGAGAAACCAAGACACCCTTCAAGGCAAGAAACCACCTAACCATGCTTTCTGTGGTATTAGACCCCTCTGTGGCAGTCTGGTAAGATGTTTATCGACTGGGAAGCACCTTAAGGTAAGTAGCAGAAAGTAGTACTGTCACATCTCACTAGGTGAGCCTGTCTCAGGCATCAGCAGGGAATAGACAGAATAGCTCAGCCTTTAGCCATATTGCTAACAGTCAACTGATTTCCTAGTAAATGATTTCTCTTCAGTATTCTAACACTTTTTCTTTGATAAGCCGACTGGTTTTCATGGATTTGCCGCTAAATTGGGATTATTAAAATATATGAGTATGAGGCTGACTCATTAGGGAACTTTTCATCCTAGTAAGTGTAGTTTAAAGTGGTTAGGGTCTCTCAGGATGCGGTTTCTGTACTAATCTGAAAGTCATCTTTTACATTCTGAAGACTTGGTGAAAGCTAAATAAAAGAATTTGTCCAAAATTTGAAAGACGTTTTATGAATCTAGTATCTGAGAACTGAGGCAAAAAAACTAAAAAAGATTGATGCAAAGATTTGAGAGGTTGAAATAGAGGATAAAATGACAAGAAGGTATGTGTGTTAGGAACTGACTGTGACGGAGGAGTGACATGTAGGGGAGGAGATGGGGGAGAAAGCCGCTGCACTGTGTCACTGATTGAAAGATACGGTGTGTGAGGGGTAATGCCTAGCTGCAATATTAGTAAATGACAAATTTAGTGGCTCTAACATTGTCCTTAAGGCAGAGGATAATGTTCCATCAAGAAGACACCTCGCTAAGGTGTTTGACAAACAGGCTCCTCAGATGGTCTATAGTCTCCGTGAGGCAGCGGCTGACAGTGGATGTGCTATGTTATGTATAGACAAGTCCACACCCCCATCGGCTACACAATGACATGGCGGTCCTGGCACCATAAATACACAGGGTCGGGGATTAACTGTAATCCTCAGGAGCTCCGGCATGTGGTGAGGGAGGAGAAAGAGGAGTAGAGCGGATGTAAACGGACAGAGGCAATGTAGGTAATACTAGGTTATATCAAATACGTTACTGGGTCAATACATATTGTGAAGCCTGGAAAAAAGACAATTTCTACTGTAAATAGTAGAGGGCTATCCTACACTAATTCTTGGAGTGGTATGCATAGTGGGGATGACCTAAACCACGATATTCACTGACATTACATTGAAACTCCAGTTGGGCTGCACTCAAATCCATAACTCAAACCCCACCCCTGACTTATCCCTTCCCATTAGCCCTTCCTCTGCCCTCCCTCACTCACTGAGAGAACAAATCTCTGGCGTAGGGTAAAGTGTCCTTGAGTCGACCATATTCCTTGAGTCAACCATTTTACCATGTTTTCAACACCAAATTGTCACTTTAAATAGCTGTTGAAATGGGGTTCTCCCTATTTTTATTGAAAGGAAGGGGGGAGATAAAGCGTTCTCCTATGTTACCTTTTCTGGAGCTTAGTTGTTTCTCCCTCTGCCATGAGGCTAAACTACTGTATATTTCCACTTATCAGTACACTTTTTAGCTTAAAGAATACTACAATTCATCCCACATCCCCAAATATAGGCCTTTTTTTTAGATCTGTGTCCATGTAGCCTGGGTGTTATTCATTGCTATGCATATTTGTAGAACGCATATGTTTTATAGAATGGTATGTTCTTACAATGAAACAAGTTAAAAAAAAAGAAGTTTCTGAGTGATTTGGCAGACCAGTGACCTTCACCAAAGATTATATCAATGTACCAAGGTGGTTGACTCAAGGTACCACAGTGGTTGACTCAAGGTACTGATGCACTAAAATTAAATACATCAGGCACTGGATGCCCATATAGCTCCACATACTTGGATTGAAAATTTGGGACCTCATTGTCTGGAATGCCTGGCACTTCAGAAAAACATACGCATCCATTTATGAGTGGGCCAGACTGCCTAGCACATCACAAAATAGCTCCCAGAACAGCTCAAAGGGGGAAAACAGGCACAGGTGGCCGACTCATGGGCACTTTACCCTATTGATTTATGGGTGATAGGAATGCCAATGCCAAAACATTGCATGGCTCTGCATTTTTCTGACAGTTGATGTCAGCCATTAAATTTCTCATTCACTGTTTGTTGGTACACATACATACTTGCATTAATACTGTGATTATTTTAAACAAATGCATACATTTTTCTGAGAGCCTAATCTTGTGGATCAATAAGGGAAAAGGGACCCCGCAGGGGATTTTTAGTACCAACTTTGGCCACCAGGGGGCTCCATATAGCCAACAATGTTCAAAATATCATAAAAATTGTTCTATACTACTTTTTGATGGAGAATACAATAACCCACTTTAGAAAATTCCAACTTTAGTGAAAACATTCCATATTTGGAATGTAAAAAGAACGTTTTTGGGCCTAAATTGGTGTTTTTGCACTTGTTGGTTGCCATGGAAACATAATTTTCATTTTAGATGGAATTTTTCAAGATATTAGTGATTACAGGCCTCTTAAAGATTTCTATGCTGAAAACAGAGTGTAAATCCTATTTTAAGATTAAAAACTGTGACCAAATGTTTGAAAAAGTTTGGATATTTGGGAATTTTCATAATTATGCTAATTAGATAGAGATATCTCTAAAACAAAGTTAGATAGAGCTTATTGGCATTTAAGATTGGACAGAACCCACACATATTCAAGGAGCCAATTGTCAAAAACTAGAAGTGGTACCTGCTAATGAAATATATCACTGGAAAGCTGATGACCTCAATTTTTTAATTAAGTTTAACCTTTGAAGGACCCTTTTCCCTCGACTGTCCACCTATAATAAAAGGCTTAGAGCACATTTGAGCATCTGAGGAACAATGCCTTAACAGCAAGCTGACATGGCTGGATGGGTGTCTGTGGTAGCACATGACTTCAGGACTGCTTGACTAGATGACTTCCAGATGTGACATTCAGAAAATTATCGCCACTAGAGTACTAAGTGATACTCTTCGTGCAGGTACATTCTAACCTGCCGATATGATTGGTACTTTATCTTCTCATTGATAATTAATGCTAGACTCACAAAGGTCAGGCCTTCACTGCCACTACTAGAGTGAGGTCAATAGAGAGACCAATCTTCATGGATTGCACTCTGTGTACAGAATACATTCAGATATTTATTTCATGTCAAAAGAAGCATGCCATGCATTGTTGTCACATACAGTATAGTTGTATATGTGCACCAATATTTAAGACACACCTGTATTTTTAACTTGGAGTCAGCAGCAGTAAATTTAAGGGCACTCACCTAAGGAACAGAAAGTACATCGTTTAGTTTGGGTACTAAAGGATACAATTATTATTCCTCATAATTGCCTTGACTTCATACATTATACATTATTTTATTTGCAATGACCACGCCCAAATTTGTCCCATTTCTCTAAGGAGACATATACAAAAAATAACAATGCAAATTTATTCTTCTTACAATCACCAATTGTATACTGACAGTTTGTCTCTCATCTTGTTATGTAGCTACAAAAAAATCTCTGTACAATATTTATAAAAAGTTGGTTTCCTGGCTTCTTCTCCCCTTTCCCTTCATCCTTCTCCACCTGTCCACTTTAATTGTGAGTTGATTGATGATAAGAATATCCAAATAAAAAAATTCTCAGAATGTGGTAAAAGCAACTAATTTCCTCAATGATTCAATGCTGATTTACATATATTTTTAGGGGATTCATTGATTACCTACTGTGTAATCAACTGAATTCAGAGTGGGGTATAAGAAGAACATTTATAACCATTACATCGCTACGGACTGACGGTGACGATCGAAATTACCAGGGGCACTTACTAGGATTGTGATTCATCTTGCATTGCGCTGACTACTAACTACTCCTGCAGGCTTTGCCTTTAATCCTGTCTGAGCCCTCAGCCTTCAACTCTACATAGCAATTAGATTCACCCCACACCACCCCATAACCATCAAACCATAACCATCAGGGTGATCTCTACACATATATTACCCACTTTAAGTAAGGTTCGGGCGGCCTGGATGGCTCATGCCCCCACCATCCTACTCAGGTCCAGGCAACCTTATTTTCCACATGATCAGGTATTGCGTCAGCCGCCAACTAAGTTTGCATACCATCAGCCACGGGGTTCTTTGGGGTTTACATGTACCCTCCATTGTGTATGGGGTTACAGGTAACCTTTTGGTACTAACTCTTGATTCTGGACTGTGCCCTAGGGGTCACCAATTGTCGCCTTACCCCGACATATAAAGCAGCCCATTTCCCTGATTGAGGACCAGTCTTTGGTCCAAGGCCTGCTTGGACACTGATGTTGTACGTTTCCCTTACTCCTATGCCCCTCCACTGCCCTACGCTTCAAGATTTTTGCAACAATACAAGCCATCACCACAACTATATTGACAGATTGTCAATGTTAATAATTTTTTATGTGGTACACATGGTGGTTGCTGTAGCTGTGAGCATAATGTCCCGTTTTTATGTTTTTTTTTTAAACCTGGGGGGTTAATGTTGACTCTGCATTTTTATTTGAACTTTAACGCTTTAAGGGATCATGCATCAAGCCTGAATGCACAATGCCCTTGGTTGTCATGATGCATGAATGCAGACCTGACAATCAACTTGCCAGAGCTGCATTCAAGCAGAATGCAAACCCTACAGGGTTGAGACACTCCAGAAGGGTGGACATAACGCACCAATGCAGCACCGGCGAGATACTTGCTTGGGCTGCATTGGAGCATCATGACATGCTGTCCTTAAAGGGTTAATTAATAATTGCCATTCCCTGGTCTGGGGCTAGTTGCTCTTCTAGGTATTGTTGAAAGGTAGTCATGGCTGCTTTAAGGACTACAAAGGTTGAGCTCATATCAACCTATTTTATATTTTCATTTCAAGTCATTGACTTCCTTCCTGCAACAGTGATTTTGTATGGCAATACAAGAAGCTAAGAACAATTCATGAAGCCAAATGAAATAGTATTGGCATGCTCAGAATAATTGCTATCATGAATTTAATTTGTTACAATTTTATTACTTGGGGGCCCACAGGTGCCAATAGTATAATGGAACCTGAGTCAAATGTGATGTACGGCTGACAGAATGTCATCCTGTAGCCTGCAGCTGAGATATTCCCCCTCTACACCATTGAATTGGAGGCAGGGAGGTATAAGTGATAAATCTGCCAAGGTGCCCTAGACACTCTTCCAGGACGTAGCACTGCTGTAGGTGCTCCATAAACTATCAAAGTGTTAACCCTTTAAGGATAGGCATGTTGATTCAATACAGCACTAGTGAGTAGCTTTCTACCCTTTCTACCCTTCAGTAAAGTGGCGCAGTGATTTACCAATACGGCACTTGTGCATGAGAATTTCATCTATGCAACTGCAGAAAGCATACAAAGCATGTAGTACTCCTTTAAGCAATATCCAAGGTTAGTAATGAGCAGTTAAGGTGTTGGCAGTTGATGTCAGTCACAGAGGCAGTGAAGGATATTTATATTGGCAGACCAGCCTGCTTTATGCTGCACTGGAAGATATTCCTCCAGGGGCATTATGGGTAAGGTGCTAGGATCTCAGGTGGCTGCCTCTTAGGAAATGCCCTCAGCAATCGCTACTCTTGTCAGATGGGAAACGCCATCAATTCGACATCTGGGACCATTATACAGCAGAGGCACTGTAAAAGGTGTTCCCTGCAGGCGCCGCTAGCCTCTCTATGGGTCCTAGGGTCTACATCCGGGACTAACGCAGCTTTCATGGCCTCACTTACTCACTAGTCCATGTCTGGATGTCATCTAGTGCAGATATTCTCTGACGAAAGAACTCTGACCTTATACTATGTTACATGTCCTTCATCATACAAAAAAAGGAGCGCTACATGATTTGAGCATTTATTGTCAGGGTTCAATCTGATAAGATAGGTACCACTAAAATCGGCGGTTTAAGAACAGCTTGTCACAGTAATTTATATTAAGACTCAAGTTGATGACAAAAGCACTCAATGCCACAATTTAAATAGTGTGGGATCACACATTAACAGGTGTAATCCAACAAGCCTCCTCACCTTGGGTTGACAGTTTCATCGCTCAACTGTGCCCACATATCAGCTGTTTCCCCTCTTAGAGTTAGAATACAGGGAATGTCCAAGGTACTGAGCTTGACCCACCATAATGGGATAACAGGGGATGGATTAAGAATTTAACAGCTTTATTTGCTGAAGGATTCCAGACATAATTTGATAACAACTATTTTGACCATTTCTAAAATTAATGCGTTAATTAAACATTATTGGGAGAGCGCTGCTGGCTGCATTATTGTCACTTCAGGGTTTTGTTTTGTATTGCTGCCCATTGAAATTAATTGACTAGACTGGTTTACAGGGATTGACACTTACGACCGCTTGCTTCCTGCAAAATAACAGTGACACACTATATGCCTCCGTTGTCATTAAAAAAATGTTCATACCTTAATGGTGTTCTTTACAAGAATTGAGTTACCAGCATTGAGGCAATCCCCTACAGATTAGAGGATTTGAGAGTTCATTATGGGAAAACTAAGCCTGGAAGTTTGAAGAGAATTAGTTGAGGAATTCTCTAGTCCTGAACTAGTTTGCTTCCAATCAAATGCCTCATTTGGGTGGGAACAGTTCATTCCTGAGGACCCTGATTCAACCACAAGTAACATACTGTTTAGAGTGATTCAGCTCATCCCCAACTAATAACAGTTATAGAACTGGTCCCTTGCTGATGTAGAGTGCAAATTGGAGTACATGGTCACGGATCCAATTTGATTGTGATTTCAACCAAATATAATTTCCATATAGACCTGCAAAAGGCAATGCACAAACCAGGCAGTCTGCTACCCCATGTTCCCTCATAAACTCTGTCAATAAAGAAAGAACAGTTTTCTGGCCTACTGACATGACTAACCTCAAATGCCCAGAATTGTCAAGCTCGCTGCTCCAGCGATTGATTTCATCAAAAGGAGCCAACGAAAAAATGGTATCCATTCTTTTATTTTGGCACAGGGTGTTGCTGGCAATTCTATTACAGTCAATTTCCACTATTCATTCCCAATTTTATGCGGTTGTTTTTTAAGGTGGCCACATTGTGAGCTTGTGACGTCTGGTTACCTCTGATGAGGGATGTAACAGTCAGTTCCTTTAAAGACACCCAGGGTTAGCATGCATTTTGAGTGCCGTAAAACCTCACTTATAAGTCGATTTTTATTTGGAATTTATTTTTGCTATAGGTCGAATTTGCTCACCAAAAGTCTAATTCGACCTATAGGTGAGGTTTTGAAAAAAAAATTAAATTATTTAGGCACCCAAAAAATGCAATCCATAATACTGTAAAATACATCTTCTTTCGGGGATTTTATTTCCCCCCTGAGGCCTACTTCTTTTCCCCCATTAGTATATGTTGTCTTCAGGGCAGAACATTGGAAAGAATACTCTCTTTGGCCACGGAAAAGGGTGGTTTAGGGGGGTCTGGGATAGGGTCTGGACCCCTAAAATTTCCCAAACTCCAATTCGACTTATAAGTGGGGTTTTCCAAAAGTTAAAAGCATTTAGCTATAGGTCGAATTTTCACCTCAAAAGTGCAATTCGACCTATAAGTGAGGTCGACTTATAGGCGAGGTTTCACGGTGGTTATGCAATTCCTGCACTGGTTGTGCTGTCAGCTTTTGTTCAATTGTGCTATCTAATCAAATCTTGATGCACTCAATATATTTGAGGATTGGTTCTAGACAACAGCAGAGCAGGAACGCATTTCATCTCTGGGCTTTGTAATTTAAAGGTAGACTAACCTAACCTGTTTTCCTCAAGCAATCAAAAGAAAAGGGTATCAGTGGTCATGCCTGTTTCCACTCAGTTCATTAGTACTGAAGCATCAGATCAGAAATACTAATTACAAAATAGCTCTCATGAAGTTAAGAGCCCAAATGCCCAATACAATGGACCTGTGATCCTTTGCCTCGAAGACAAAGCATGGCTCCAAATACATGGGGAGCTTGGCAGACCAAAGCATGCAGTGTAAGAAAAGAAATCTCCTGACAATCATTTGACGCTTATCTTTGAATGTTTATTTGCATACATTTGTTTTGCTTCCTACTAAGAGAGAAACGGGGAAGCATCTGATATCAGATTTACTTTGATGAGGGATGACATTGTTAGATTCCTGTGAAGAGACTTGTGGAATTATACACAGGTGTTTGGGGTAACTATAACTATCTTCTTAAATCTCAGAAGCCTGTTCTGGGATCATTTGTGAATCAAAATAAGAGACAATCTTTTAGCCACTGCTGTATTAGGTGAAGAGAAATGACAATCTGTGACAATATTTTAATCTTTCAGATTCGTCCCTCCCTGCCCCTGAAGAAATGGTGAAGATGCAGGATTATATCAGTGTGAAACCAAAATAAAAATGAATACAAGATATACTCAGTCAGGAGTATATCACAGTCATGAGAAGGGCAAGGACTTTAATACCTGAATGAAGCAAGGCGAAAGGAGAACCATTTTGCCCTGTTTTGCCTATTGCCTCACTTTATAACAGTTTTATGGTGCTTCTAACACACCAGAACCACTCCCAGCAAAAGATAGTACAGGGACAGATATCTGTTCCTCTACAGTATGAATACTGATTATCCTTAGAGGATTGAGAGTCTGTGGTTTTTACATTGTGACCAGGCAGTGTTTCCTGTCATTATGATGTTGTCCAAGCATGCTGATGAGATACTAAAACACCTAGATGCTTTAATGCTATGCATGAAAGATTCAGTACTTTTGGCAATTGTGGCCACCTTCAAGGGGTTAACTGTGAATTTTGGAGGGTTCTAGTACTGCTTGACTTCAGTCTTTGCGAAGACTTTTTTTATCCCACAGGACATTCGGTCCTGCAAATTTTCAATGTTGCAGGACGGGCTACATTTTAGTCATTCGGTCCGGCTACACATGTAAATCTGCTTGACCAGTGACATTTAAGGAGCACATTGCCACTGTCCTGTGTGTTTTCCCTGTGACTCTTTCAATGATACAGAGGTTCACTCTCCAAAGAGGTACTGTCTGATTCTCCCTTTGTTGGCCATACTTCACTACTAAAAAAGGGATAAATGGATGTCCCCTTTATATACTTTTATTCACTCCATGTTAATCTCCTTCTCTTCTTGCTCAGATATGGCAATAATAATTGGTTGATATAACCAATTCCTGAAGAGTTTTGTCCAAATATTTGTGTAACAAGAAGGGTTGTATTTTTAATATATATCCCCTTTCCACCCTGTATCTCCAAGAACCAGTGAACCCTTCAAGGCCTAGCATTGACTATAGTCGATGCCATGGCTGGCCTAGCATTGACTAAAGTCTATGCCATGGCAGGCCTACCATAGAATATAGTTGATGCTATTTACATAGGATTACTATAGGAATTAAAATGAGGTCCTTCCTTTAAGGAACTACTAGTTCTCAAAGGTCGTACCCACGGTAAGCAAAGTTTTGGTTATGCTCTAAAGGGTTAGACATGTCGAACAGTTTGATTGCAGAGGTACCAGGAGATTATTACTGAATTGTAAACGGTTAGTGATGATTATTTAATTATTTCAAAAGTGACATTGTTAAAACAAAGTTCACAAAAATTAGTCAGACCCAACAAAATGAGACATAAGTTTTGATGCTTACTTAAGTTTCAATGAATTACAACCAAGGATTAAAACTATGGGCAAGTCAGTTGTAGTCACAATTCATGATGGTAGTTCAATTTATTACTTTGTTATTCAGAATATTATGTTGAGGCTGAAGTGGTTTAGGATAGTTCCTCAAAGATTTCTGAATAGGTAAACATGATTAAGCTTAAGCGCTGAATGGAATAATCAGTGTGGGATTTGCACCTCTCTGTGATAACACACAACACAGGAACAATTCTCATCCCTCATTGTTCTTTCTCATCAATGATTAACACGCTGGAAATTGCAAAGCATTTCATGGCCAAAATTAAGTGAAATAGAATTCACACAAAACCCTGATACCAAAAAAAAACTGAGGTTGCTTTGTTTTGATTTTGATCAATTCATTTTCTTCTAGCACCACAAACTGTACTTGCTGACTGTGCATTTAGCGGCATTTGTGCCCTTTTTTTTTCATTTCACATCTCTCTAGCTCGAAGTTGACGGGGGAAGTTTACTTTTTGTATTGGTTTCAGGGAAGTTGGTCACAGATTGGGTGTTATGGCAATAGTGCCCGGTCCTCAAACTTATCAGTACAGAGCACCAGTAATTAGTATTAACCTTGCATGCAGTCAGGCAACTGTTAAACATGTAACCAATATTACTCTCTTCGGATAGTCCAGTACTGTTTGAATCTTTGTAAATCATACAATGTTGAAGTCTCAAGCACATCATTCTTGAGGCTAACACAGTTAAACTCCACTTTAAAACGTCTAAATGGAGGTCTATTGACTATTAGGATAATGAAGAGGAAAAAATGACATACCATTCAAAATTACTTTGTGTGGTTGAGTGCAGAAATGGCAATCAAATTTTCCTGAAATCAAAAATTGCTGTCATCGCTTATCTGGGATTGTGTCCAATTAAGGAGAAGATTGGATTTCCCGTCACGCCTCATGACCATTCTGCATATTCATGACAGTCCTTGTGAGGGGCCAGTAATAGGTGTAATCATCGGGTAATAAGGAGTTGCAGACCTGATGATAAAATGGTACTTGTGGGTGAATCTGAAACCTCAGGAATGCTGTAGAACCAGGCAAGCAAAGTACTACTCTGGTGTCAACTGCTGAAAAACATGTGGAACTCTTACTCAAAGTGGATATTTTTGAATCCACATTCTTTCTCTTTTAGAACTTTATTTACCCTTTCTTGAACTGCTTTGAAAAATCTGAAAAACAGTAATATTGAAGCACATCACTTTAGGCCCAGCCTCACTAGACTGAACAAGGGTGGTTGACATCTGGTTGAGTTTTGGATGTAAGGTCAAATGCCCACAGTACTTAAATGCACTGGACAAGGATCCATTAACTCACACATTTTTGTTTCCTTAAAAGAAACGCACGAGTGTAAAAACGCAGTCAAAAATAGGTGAAAAAATGCACCCGCAGACACTCTGCCGTCTGCACCCTGCAAAAATAGGAACAAAAGAAATACAGCTTTGTTTACTTTACGTGGTGATTGTGCAATACTCAATTTCAGCTTTTGATATGGTCAGATTTGTCAGTTTCCTTATGGCAGAAGGATTTAACTTGGGATCCCAATGCATTAAGAAAGGTAATTGTGCATACTTTTGAACCTATTCTTGCTGGCTCATGTGAATCTAGAGTCTTTTTTTGGGCTGACCCCTTGAGGTAGGGAGAAACCGGGACACCCTTCAAGGCAAGAAACCACCTAACCATGCTTCCCGTGGTATTAGACCCCTCTGTGGCAGTCTGGTAAGATGTTTATCGACTGGGAAGCACCTTAAGGTAAGTAGCAGAAAGTAGTACTGTCACATCTCACTAGGTGAGCCTGTCTCAGGCATCAGCAGGGAATAGACATAATAGCTCAACCTTTAGCCATATTGCTAACAGTCAAATGATTTTCTTGTAAATGCTTTCTTCAGTATTCTAATCTCTTTGATAGGCCGACTTGCTTTCATGGATTGGCCACCAAATTGGGATTATTAAAATATATTTCCCAAAGTAGGCGGCTGACTCATTAGGGAACTTTTCATCCTAGTGAGTGTAGTCTAAAGCGGTTTAAATTGCCTAGGATGCGGCTTCTTAATCGATCTACAAGTTATCTTTTACATTTAGAAGACATATAGTTACAGATAGATGAAAAGGATTTCCAAAGTTGTCAAACAGTTTGAAAGAGCTCTTGTGAATCTAGTATCTGAGATCTGAGGTTAAAATACAATGAAAGACTGATGCAGAGATTTGAGGGGCTGAACTAGAGGATAAAAACATGAAAAGAAGATATGTGTGTAAGGGACTGACTTTGAAGGAGGAGTGACATGTAGGGGAGCAGCATTGTGTCCCTGATTGAGTGACATGTACTGTGAGCATAAGTGCTTGGACTTATGATGCTATAAAACTAAATGATTGTGTGCTCCAGCCCTGGTAGGCCACCTTGTGGTATTTAAATGAACTACCCCTGCTCACTAGGGCCCCCTACCACCACATACAGGAACTGTGCTGGGTTCAAATACAAATGCACACAACCTCAACGGACTCCCCCGGTATAGTACGCGGTAGACGTCGCTCATAACATATAGATTTTTTTTAAATATAATTGTTGTTGGGAAGGTTTCCTGTGTGAACCCAGGTAAATAAAGCACGCCCAAACCAGAGTCACTTTTTATCTGTTATTACTCTATCACCACATTAATGCAAGGTTTATTGCGCTGGAAGTGAGCAGGCAAAGGAAAAGCTGAGGAGAGTGGAGAATCGATAGAAAAACATACCAAAACAGGGAGTGAGAGATGGAGTAGTCAGTGTATCTAACACAGTAAGGGATGAGGACAGTCAGTGATAGATTGGTTGGTAGAGGAATTGTCCTTACTTCAGGAATATAAGTGCAACAGAATTGTGGAGCATATGGATGCTTAAATACTCCTATATCTAGGTGGGGTAAGAGTAGGAGACATAAGCCGTCTAATTAATAGCCTATTAAATGCAGCCACATTATATTCAAGGGGGGACATTGAATGCAGCGTTTCAGTTCTAAAGCATGGTAAATCTTGTATTTCCAAAAAGATAAAGTCAGTGTTCAGATGAGGTGAGGAGGTATGAAATAGACTGGTGGAATGGGGGTAGATAGCTGATTTATGAAGCTAGGTCAATGCTTGTTGCAACATCCTTTTCTGTAACTTGACAACCCCAGCGTCATTCCGTAACATCATCAGATCATGCCTTGGAGGCCCTACTGAATAGAGTCCCTGACCTTCTAGATTGCACAGCCAAAAAGTGTCTCATTTCAAGAAACAAAGATAAATAAACTCGCCTCGTGGACAAAAGACTAGTTTTAAGAAAACTATTTTCTTTAAACTAGTCATTTGTCTGCCAGGCAAGTTTTTTTTGTTTTTTTTTCTTGAAATAAGAAAAAAAAAAATTGACTGTGTAGATGAAATTTGTAAAGGGCTTGTTTGCGAAAGGATATAAGAGACTGTGTGACAGCAACAATCAAAAAAGCTACCAGTGTTTGGCAAAAGGGTTTGTGAGGGGTAGTGCCTAGCTGCAATCTTAATAAATGACAAACTTAGTGGCTGCAACATTGTCCTTAAGACAGAGGATAATGTTCCATCAAGAAGACACCTCGCTAAGGTGTTTGACAAACAGGTCTCAGATGGTCTATAGTCCCGGTGAGGCAGCGGCTGACAGTGGATGTGCTATGTGATGTATAGGCAAGTCCACACCCCCTGCTGGCTACGTAATGACATGGCGGTCCTGGCACCATAAATACACAGGGTCAGGGATAAACTGTAATCCTCAGGAGGTCCGGCATGTGGTGAGGGAGGAGAGGGAGGAGTAGAGCGGATGTAAATGGACAGAGGCAATGTAGGTAATACTAGGTTATATCAAATACATTACTGGGTCAATACATATTGTGAAGCCTGGAAAAAAGACAATTTCTACTGTAAATAGTAGAGGGCTATCCTAGACTAATTCTTGGAGCGGTATGCATAGTGGGGATGACCTAAACCACAATATTCACTGACATTACATTGAAACTCCAGTTGGGCTGCACTCAAATCCATAACTCAAACCCCACCCCTGACTGATCCCTTCTCATTAGCCCTTCCTCTGCCCTCCCTCACTCACTGAGAGAACAAATCTCTGGCGTAGGGTAAAGTGTCCCTGAGTCGACCATCTTCCTTGAGTCAACCATTTTACCATGTTTTTAACACCAAATTGTCACTTTAAATAGCTGTTGAAATGGGGTTCTCCCTATTTTTATTGAAAGGAAGGGGGGAGATAAAGCTTTCTCCTATGTTACCTTTTCTGGAGCTTAGTTGTTTCTCCCTCTGCCATAAGGCTAAACTACTGTATATTTCCACTTATCAGTACACTTTTTAGCTTAAAAAATACTACAATTCATCCCACATCCCCAAATATAGGCCTTTTTTTTTAGATCTGTGTCCATGTAACCTGGGTGTTGTTCATTGCTATGCACATTTGTAGAACGCATATGTTTTATAGAATGGTATGTTCTTACAATGAAACAAGTTCAAAAAAAGAAGTTTCTCAGTGATTTGGTGGACCAGTGACCTTCACCAAAGATTATGTCAATGTACCAAGGTGGTTGACTCAAGGTACCACAGTGGTTGACTCAAGGTACTGATGCACTAAAATTAAATACATCAGGCACTGGATGCCCATATAGCTTCAAGTACTTGGATTGGAAATTTGGGACCTCATTGTCTGGAATGCCTGGCACTTCAGAAAAACATACGCATCCATTTATGAGTGGGCCAGACTGCCTAGCACATCACAAAATAGCTCCCAGAACAGCTCAAAGGGGGAAAACAGGCACAGGTGGCCGACTCATGGGCACTTTACCCTATTGATTTATGGGTGATAGGAATGCCAATGCCAAAAACATTGCATGGCTCTGCATTTTTCTGACAGTTGATGTCTGCCATTAAATTTCTCATTCACTGTTTGTTGGTACACATACATACTTGCATTAATACTGTGATAATTTTAAACAAATGCATACATTTTTCTGAGAGCCTAATCTTGTGGATCAATAAGGGAAAAGGGACCTCCGCGGGGGATTTTTAGTACCAACTTTGGCCACCAGGGGGCTCCATATAACCAACAATGTTCAAAATATCATATAAATTGTTCAATACTACTTTTTGATGGAGAATACAATAGAAAATTCTAACTTTAGTGAAAACATTCCATATTTGGAATGTAAAAAGAATGTTTTTGGGCCTAAATTGGTGTTTTTGCACTTGTTGGTTGCCATGGAAACATAATTTTCATTCTAAATTGAATTTTTCAAGAAATTAGTGATTACAGGCCTCTTAAAGATTTCTATGCTGAAAACAGAGTGTAAATCCCATTTTAAGATTAAAAGCTGTGACCAAATGTTTGAAAAAGTTTGGATATTTGGGAATTTTCATAATTGTGGATCAACAAGGGAAAAGGGACCTCCGCGGGGGATTTTTAGTTCCACCTTTGGCCACCAGGGGGCTCCATATAGCCAACAATGTTCAAAATATCATAAAAATTGTTCTATACTACTTTTTGATGGAGAATACAATAAGCCACTTTAGAAAGTTCCAACTTTAGTGAAAACCTTCCATATTTGGAATGTAAAAATAACGTTTTTAGGCCTAAATAGGTGTTTTTGCACTTGTTGGTTGCCATGGAAACATAATTTTCATTCTAAATTGAATTTTTCAAGAAATTAATGATTACAGGCCCCACAAAGATTTCTAAGCTGAAAACGGAATGTAAATCCCATTTTAAGATTAAAAGCTGTGACCAAATGTTTGAAAAAGTTTGGATATTTAGGAATTTTTGTAATTATGCTCATTAGATAGACATATCTGTAAAACAAAGTAAGATAGAGCTTATTGGCATTTGAGATTGGACAGTGCCCACACATTTTCAAAGAGCCAGTTCTCAAAAACTAAAAGTGGTACCTGCTAATGAAATATATCGCTGGAAAGCTGATGACCTCAATTTTATAATTGAGTGTAACCTTTGGAGGACCCTTTTCCCTCTACTGTCCACAATTATGCTAATTAGATAGAGATATCTCTAAAACAAAGTAAGATAGAGCTTATTGGCATTTGAGATTGGACAGAACCCTATCATATTCAAGGAGCCAGTTTTCAAAAACTAGAAGTGGTACCTGCTAATGAAATATATCACTGGAAAGCTGATGACCTCAATTTTATAATTAAGTTTAACCTTTGAAGGACCCTTTTCCCTCGACTGTCCACCTATATCAAAAGGCTTAGAGCACATTTGAGCATCTGAGGAACGATGCCTTAACAGCAAGCTGACATGGCTGGATGGGTGTCTGTGGTAGCACATGACTTCAGGACTGCTTGACTAGATGACTTCCGGATGTGACATTCAGAAAATTATCGCCACTAGAGTACTAAGTGGTGCTCTTCGTGCAGGTACATTCTGACCTGCCGATATGATGGGTACTTTATCTTCTCATTGATAATTCATGCTAGACTCACAAAGGTCAGTCCTTCACTACCACTACTAGAGTGAGGTCAATAGATAGACCAATCTTCATGGATTGCACTCTGTGTACAGAATACATTCAAATAATTATTTCATGTCAAAAGAAGCATGCCACGCATTGCTGTCACATACAGTATAGTTGTATATGTACACCAATATTTAAGACATACCTGTAGTTTTAACCTGGAGACAGCAGCAGTAAATTTAAGGGCACTCATGTTGACTTCATACATAAAACATCATTTTATTTTCAATGACCAGGGCGACCTTACTTTTCACATGATCAGGTAATGTTTCAGCCGCCAACCAACTATATTGACAGAATTGTCACTGGTAATCATCTGTTATGTGATACGCATTTTGGTTGCTGTAGCTGTGAGAATAACGTCTCGTTTTCATGTTTGTTTTATGCTTGGGAGTTTAATGGTGACTTGGCATTTTTATTTGAAATTTGATGAATGTTTGCCATTCCCTTCTCTTGGGCGAGTTGCTCATCTAGGTATTGATGCAAAGTAGTTATTGATGCTTCAAGGACTACAAAGGTTGAGCACATATTTACCTATTTTAAGTTTTCATTTTAAGACATCTGACTTCCTTTCTGCAACAGAGATTTTGTAATTTGTTATAATTTTATTACATTGGGCCCCAAAGGTGCCAATAGTATAATGGAACCTGAGGCAATAGCCCTCAAATAGTGTGAGGGTTAGCCTAAATCAGGTCAGGTTGTCCTCCCCTACTGTTAACTGTGATGTACAGCTTACAGAGTGTCATCTTGTAGCCTGCAGCTGAGATATTCTCCCTCTACACCATTGAACTGGAGGCAGGGAGATATAAGTGTTAAATCTGAAGGTGCCCTTGACATTCTTCCAGGACGTAGCACTGCTGTAGGTACTCCATAAACTCTCCAAGTGTTAACCCTTTAAGGATGGCATGTTGCCCCAAGGTGCTATGATTCAATGCAGCACTGGGAAGTAGCTTTCTACCCTCCACAGTGTCAGCATGATATACCAACACAGCGCTGGTGGGAACCACCCCTTCTTAAGCAAACTTCAGTAAGCAAACTCAACCATTCACTAAAGCATTTAATGCTGCTAAAAGTGTGACCCAAGGTAAGGGAAGGAGCAGTTAAGGTGTTGGCAGTTGATGTCAGTTACAGAGGCAGTGAAGGATATTTATATTGGCAGACCAGCCTGCTTTATGCTGCACTGGAAGATCTGCCTCCCTGGGCATTATGGGTAAGGTGCTAGGATCTCAGGTGGCTGCCTCTGGAGAAATGCCCTCAGCAATCCCTACTCTTGTCAGATGGGAAACGCCATCAATTTGACATCTGGAACCATTATAGAGCAGAGGCACTGTAAAAGGTGTTCCCTGCAGGCGCCGCTAGCCTCTCTATGGATCCTCCATTCTACATCCGGGACTTACGCAGCCTTCATGGCCTCACTTATTCACTAGTCCATGTCTGGATGTCATCTAGTGCAGATATTCTCTGACTATAGAACTCCAACCTACTACTATGTTACATGTCCTTCATCATACTTTAAAATGAGGGCTAAATGATTTGAGCATGGATTGTCAGGGTTCAATCTGATAAGATTGGTACCACTAAAATCGGCGGTTTAAGAACAGCTTGTCACAGTAATTTACATTAAGACTCAAGTTGATGACAAAAGCACTCAATGCCGCAATTTAAATAGTGTGGGATCACACATTAACAGGTGTAATCCAACAAGCCTCCTCACCTTGGGTTGACAGTTTCATCGCTCAACCATGCCCACATATCAGCTGTTTCCCCTCTTAGAGTTAGAATACAGGGAATGTCCAAGGTACTGAGCTTGACCCACCATAATGGGATAACAGGGGATGGATTAAGAATTTAACAGCTTTATTTGCTGAAGGATTCCAGACATAATTTGATAACAACTATTTTGACCATTTCTAAAATTAATGCGTTAATGAAACATTATTGGGAGAGCGCTGCTGTCTGCATTATTGTCACTTCAGGGTTTTGTTTTGTATTGCTGCCCATTGAAATTAATTGACTAGACTGGTTTACAGGGATTGACACTTACGAGTGCTTGATTCCTGCAAAATAACAGTGACACACTATATGCCTCTGTTGTCATTGAGAAAAATGTTCATACCCTAAAGGTGTTCTTTACAAGAATTGAGTTACCAGCATTGAGGCAATCCCCTACAGATTAGAGGATTTGAGAGTTCATTATGGGAAAACTAAGCCTGGAAGTTTGAAGAGAATTAGTTGAGGAATTTCTCTAGTCCTGAACTAGTTTGCTTCCAATCAAATGCCTCATTTGGGTGGGAACAGTTCATTCCTGAGGACCCTGATTCAACCACAAGTAACATACTGTTTAGAGTGATTCAGCTCATCCCCAACTAATAACAGTTATAGAACTGGTCCCTTGCTGATGTAGAGTGAAAATCGGAGTACATGGTCACGGAATCAATTTGATTGTGATTTCAACCAAATATAATTTCCATATAGACCTGCAAAAGGCAATGCACAAACCAGGCAGTCTGCTACCCCATGTTCCATCATAAATTCCGTCAATAAAGAGAGAACAGTTTTCTGGCCTCCTGACAGAAAAAAAAATCATGACTAACCTCAAATGCCCAGAATTGTCAAGCACAATGCTCCAGTGATCAATTTCATTAAAAGGAGCCAACGAAAAAATGGTGTCCATTCTTTTATTTAGGCACAGGGTGTTGCTGGCAATTCTATTACAGTCAATTTCCACTATTCATTTCCGTTTTTATGCGGTTGTTTTTTAAGGTGGCCACATTGTAAGCTTGTGACATCTGGTTGCCTCTGATGAGGGATGTAACAGTCAGTTCCTTTAAAGACACCCAGGGTTAGCACTCATTTTGAGTGGTTTATGCAATTCCTGCACTGGTTGTGCTGTCAGATTTTGTTCAATTGTGCTATTTAGTACAGGACTTTTAGGTGAATTATAGGCCAAAGCGGGAATAAAATAATGCAAAGCTGAAAATTTCAGGAATGACTTGGCTTTATATCAGGTTTGACCTCTCAAAAGTCCTGGGGTGTCCTGTGTGTGCTCCCATTAAAAAACGGGGGTAATCCAATACGTGAGGCTGGGTGACTTTGAACTATGTCAGGATCTTCCTGAATGGTATTCTTGGACTAGCTTTAGATATTTGCTCATATTAAGAGCAGGTTGCTATGTAAAACTACTGTTGCTAAGCAACCGCTTGTCCTAGTAACAAACCAAGAACACCAGTGGATTCCTTGGGCCCAACTAAGGGGGGGTAGGTAAGGTTAGAATTCCCCTAGGATCAATATTGTTGTCATGGGAGATGTGATTCTGATTATTTGGCGGCCATATTGGATTACCCCCGTTTTTCAATTGGAAGCACACACAGGACACTCCAGGACTTTTAGTACAGTGATAACCATACCAAAACCAAACATTCCTATGATTTTCAGCTTTGCATTATTTTATTCCCGGTAAAAACCTAAAAGTCCTGTACTAATTTAAAAAAATCTTGATGCACTCAATTTATCTGAGGATTGCTTCTAGACAACAGCAGAGCAGGAACACATTTCATCTCTGGGCTTTGTAATTTAAAGGTAGACTAACCTAACCTGTTTTCCTCAAGCAATCAAAAGAAAAGGGTATCAGTGGTCATGCCTGTTTCCACTCAGTTCATTAGTACTGAAGCATCAGATCAGAAATACTAATGACAAAATAGCTCTCATGAAGTTAAGAGCCCAAATGCCAAATACAATGGACCTGTGATCCTTTGCCTCGAAGACAAAGCATGGCTCCAAATACATGGGGAGCTTGGCAGACCAAAGCATGCAGTGTAAGAAAAGAAATCTCCTGACAATCATTTGACGCTTATTTTTAAATGTTTATTTGCATACATTTGTTTTGCTTCCTACTAAGAGAGAAACGGGGTAGTATCTGATATCAGTTTTACTTTGATGAGGGATGACATTGTCAGATTCCTGTGAAGAGACTTGTAGAATTATACACAGGTGTTTGGGGTAACTATAACTATCTTCTTAAATCTCAGAAGCCTGTTCTTGGATCATTTGTGAATCAAAATAAGAGACAATATTTTAGCCACTGCTGTATTAGGTGAAGAGAAATGACAATCTGTGACAATATTTTAACCTTTCAGATTCGTCCCTCCCTGCCCCTGAAGAAATGGTGAAGATGCAGGATTATATCAGTGTGAAACCAAAATAGAAATGAGTACAAGATATACTCAGTCAGGAGTATATCACAGTCATGAGAAGGGCAAGGACTTTTATACCTGAATAAAGCAAAGCGAAAGGAGAACGATTTTGCCCTGTTTTGCCTATTGCCTCACTTTATAACAGTTTTATGGTGCTTCTAACACACCAGAGCCACTCCCAGCAAAAGATAGTACCGGGACAGATATCTGTTCCTCTACAGTATGAATACTGATTATCCTTAGAGGATTGAGAGTCTGTGGTTTTTACATTGTGACCAGGCAGTGTTTCCTGTCATTATGATGTTGTCCAAGCATGCTGATGAGATACTAAAACACCTAGATGCACCTGAGGGCCTGGATATATCCATCAGTTAATGTAAACGTCATTTCCTAATGTTACATCTGCTGGAGGGTTTATACACTTGTTTTTAAAGAAGTATTAGTTTCCCTGAAAAGAATTTGAATGGCAGTGTTCTGCCTTATGTTTGAGTTTAACTGTCTAAGTACTTTTCTCTGATTCACTGTGGTTTGCAATATATCCTGAAACAGAAGTGCTGTAAGAAATCTCAGGAAAGAATTAAGCGAAAGCACTTAGCAGGACAAATGGTGTTGGATTAGTCCCCCACTCTGATTACATGCCAACCCCAGCATATTATCCCACAAGCCTCTTTACTGGGGCTTGACAGTTCCATCCCTCATCAAAGTTAACCAAACGTTAGTTACTCCCCTTTTGCCTGCTTGAAACGCAAGAAGCTTGAAAATGCAAAAGGATCAATAGCTGAAATGAATTGTTATTTAAATGCCAGAGTTGTCTTTCTTTGTTTTCATTTTGTCTCAGGACAAACTGCAATCTGGCTGTCTGGCTGATCTTGCAGTTTGCATCATTTAAAGCCATTTCTCTCACATATCTCACACTTATCTGGTTTCTCTAAATAGAAAGAAAGGTTCATTTTCCATTTTGCTTCAATGCTATGCATGAAAGATTCAGTACTTTGGCAATTGTGGCCACCTTCAAGGGGTTAACTGTGAATCTTGTCAGTGCCGAGGGAAAAACATTATAATCTGCCTCTGGTTCATGGACATTTTAGGAGGGTTCTAGTACAGCTTGACTTCAGTCTTTGCGAAAACTATTTTATCCCACAGGACATTGGGTCCGGCAAATTTACAATGTTGCAGGATGGGCTACATTTTAGAAGGTCGGATAGCAAGTAATTTATGTACTTTAAGTAAAACATATTTTTGTCCTTTGAAAATACATTTTATTTGTAATTATCTATGGCTAAATCAGAATAAATACATAGATTTACACATATATATTAACAAACATATTTCAGGTTTAGAGACCAACTAAATTATTTTAGTTCAGAAAAGTCTGACACGTGACTGGATATTCGGTCCTGCTACACATGTAAATCTGCTGGACCAGTGACATTTTAGGAGCACATTGCCACTGTCCTGCATGTTTTGGCAGAGACTGTGACTCTATCAATGATACAGAGGTTGACTCTCCAAAGTAGTACTGTCTGATTCTCCCTCTGTTTGCCAGACTTCACGACTAAAAAAGGGATAAATGGATGTCCCCTTCATATACTTTTATTCACTCCGTGTTACTCTCCTTCTCTTCTCGCACAAATGTGGCAATAATAATTGGTTGATATAATAAATTACTGAAGAGTTTTGTCCAAATATTTGTCTAACAAGAGGGGTTGTATTTCTAATATATATCCCTTTCATAGCCTATATCTCCAAGAACCAGTTAAACAAATGGGTTGATTGTAGAGGTGCTGGGAGATTATTACGGGATTGTAAATGGTTGGTGATGATCTTAGTTATTGACATTGTTAAAAAGACAGTTCCCAAAAACGAGTCAAACCAATTAAAATGAGACATATGTTTTGATGCTAACTAATTGAGGAAGTCCTTAAGTTTCAATGAAACAAACAAGGGTTAAAATTCTAATGACAAGTCAGTCATAGTCACAATTCATAATGGTAATCCTTTGGTTCAATCTACAACTTTATGAATCAGAACGTCATGTTGAGGCTTAGTCTTGTGGTTTAGGAGAGATCCTCAAAGATTTCTGAATAGGAAAATATGATTATGCTCAATGGAATAATCAGTGTGGGATTTGCACCTCTCTGTGATAACACACACACACAGGAACAATTCTCATGACTCATTGTTCTCTCTAATCCATGATGAACACACTGGAAATTGCAAAGCATTTAACAGCCAAAGTCAAGTGAAATATAATTCACACAAAGCCCTAATACCAAAAAAATCCCTGAGGTTGCTTTGTTTTGATTTTGATTTCTTTTTATTTTCCAAGCACCACAAATGTACTTGCTGACTGTGCATTTGGCGGCATTAAATTTTGTGTCATTTTTTTGTTTTCATTTCACATCTGTCTAGCTTCAAGTTGACGGGGGAAATTTACTTTTTGTATTGTTTTTAGGGAAGTTGGTCACAGATTGGGTGTTATTGCAATAGTGCCCGATCCTCAACCTCATCAGTACAGAGCACCGGTAAAAAGCATTAACCTTGCATGCAGTCAGGCAACTGTTAAACATGTAACAAATATTACTCTACAAAAGTCTACAGCACAGCATTGGTAAGAGAAACACAGTTGAACTCCACTTTAAAACGTCTAAATGGTGGTCTATTGACTATTAGGATAATGAAGAGGAAAAAATGACATACCATTCAAAATTAATTTGTGTGGTTGAGTGCAGAAATGGCAATCAAATTTTCCTGAAATCAAAAATTGCTGTCATCGCTTATCTGGGATTGTGTCCAATTAAGGAGAAGATTGGATTTCCGGTCACGCCTCATGACCATTCAGCATATTCATGGCAGTCCTTGTGAGGGGCCAGTAATAGGTGTAATCATCGGGTAATAAGGAGATGCAGACCTGATGATAAAATGGTACTTGTGGGTGAATCTGAAACCTCAGGAATGCTGTAGAACCAGGCAAGCAAAGTACTACTCTGGTGTCAACTGCTGAAAAACATGTGGAACTCTTACTCAAAGTGGATATTTTTGAATCCACATTCTTTCTCTTTTAGAACTTTATTTACCCTTTCTTGAACTGCTTGGAAAAATCTGAAAAACAGTAATATTGAAGCACATCACTTTTAGGCCCAGCCTCACTAGACTGAACAAGGGTGGTTGACATCTGGTTGAGTTTTGGATGCAAGGTCAAATGCCCACAGTACTTAAATGCACTGGACAAGGATCCATTAACTCACACATTTTTGTTTCCTTAAAAGAAACGCACGAGGGTAAAAACGCAGTCAAAAATAGGTGAAAAAATGCACCCGCAGACACTCTGCCGTCTGCACCCTGCAAAAATAGGAACAAAAGAAATACAGCTTTGTTTACTTTACGTGGTGATTGTGCAATACTCAATTTCAGCTTTTGATATGGTCAGATTTGTCAGTTTCCTTATGGCAGAAGGATTTAACTTGGGATCCCAATGCATTAAGAAAGGTAATTGTGCATACTTTTGAACCTATTCTTGCTGGCTCATGTGAATCTAGAGTCTTTTTTTGGGCTGACCCCTTGAGGTAGGGAGAAACCGGGACACCCTTCAAGGCAAGAAACCACCTAACCATGCTTCCCTTGGTATTAGACCCCTCTGTGGCAGTCTGGTAAGATGTTTATCGACTGGGAAGCACCTTAAGGTAAGTAGCAGAAAGTAGTACTGTCACATCTCACTAGGTGAGCCTGTCTCAGGCATCAGCAGGGAATAAACATAATAGCTCAACCTTTAGCCATATTGCTAACAGTCAAATGATTTTCTTGTAAATGCTTTCTTCAGTATTCTAATCTCTTTGATAGGCCGACTTGCTTTCATGGATTGGCCACCAAATTGGGATTATTAAAATATATTTCCCAAAGTAGGCGGCTGACTCATTAGGGAACTTTTCATCCTAGTGAGTGTAGTCTAAAGCGGTTTAAATTGCCTAGGATGCGGCTTCTTAATTGATCTACAAGTTATCTTTTACATTTAGAAGACATATAGTTACAGATAGATGAAAAGGATTTCCAAAGTTGTCAAACAGTTTGAAAGAGGTCTTGTGAATCTAGTATCTGAGATCTGAGGTTAAAATACACTAAAAGACTGATGCAGAGATTTGAGGGGCTGAACTAGAGGATAAAAACATGAAAAGAAGATATGTGTGTAAGGGACTGACTTTGAAGGAGGAGTGACATGTAGGGGAGCAGCATTGTGTCCCTGATTGAGTGACATGTACTGTGAGCATAAGTGCTTGGACTTATGATGCTATAAAACTAAATGATTGTGTGCTCCAGCCCTGGTAGGCCACCTTGTGGTATTTAAATGAACTACCCCTGCTCACTAGGGCCCCCTACCACCACATACAGGAACTGTGCTGGGTTCAAATACAAATGCACACAACCTCAACAGACTCCCCCGGTATAGTATGCGGTAGACGTCGCTCATAACATATAGATTTTTTTTAAATATAATTGTTGTTGGGAAGGTTTCCTGTGTAAACCCAGGTAAATAAAGCACGCCCAAACCAGAGTCACTCTTTATCTGTTATTACTCTATCACCACATTAATGCAAGGTTTATTGCCCTGGAAGTGAGCAGGCAAAGGAAAAGCTGAGGAGAGTGGAGAATCGATAGAAAAACATACCAAAACAGGGAGTGAGAGATAGAGTAGTCAGTGTATCTAACACAGTAAGGGATGAGGACAGTCAGTGATAGATTGGTTGGTAGAGGAATTGTCCTTACTTCAGGAATATAAGTGCAACAGAATTGTGGAGCATATGGATGCTTAAATACTCCTATATCTAGGTGGGGTAAGAGTGGGAGACATAAGCCATCTAATGAATAGCCTATTAAATGCAGCCACATTATATTCAAGGGGGGACATTGAATGCAGCGTTTCAGTTCTAAAGCATGGTAAATCTTGTATTTCCAAAAAGATAAAGTCAGTGTTCAGATGAGGTGAGGAGGTATGAAATAGACTAGTGGAATGGGGGTAGATAGCTGATTTATGAAGCTAGGTCAATGCTTGTTGCAACAGGCAACATCCTTTTCTGTAACTTGACAACCCCAGCATCATTCCTTAAAATCATCAGATCATGCCTTGGAGGCCCTACTGAATATAGTCCCTGACCTTCTAGATTGCACAGCCAAAAAGTGTCTCATTTCAAGAAACAAAGATAAATAAACTCGCCTCGTGGACAAAAGACTAGTTTTAAGAAAACTATTGTCTTGAAACAAGGCATTTGTCCGCCAGGCGAGTTTATTTATTTTATTTTTCTTGAAATAAGAAAAAAAAATTGGCTGTGTAGGTGTATTTCGTAAAGGGCTTGTTTGAGAAAGGATATAAGAGACTGTGTGACAGCAACAATCAATAAAGCTACCAGTGTTTGGCAAAAGGGTTTTTGAGGGGTAGTGCCTAGCTGCAATATTTATAGATGACAAACTTAGTGGCTGCAACATTGTCCTTAAGGCAGAGGATAATGTTCCATCAAGAAGACACCGCGCTAAGGTGTTTGACAAACAGGCTCCTCAGATGGTCTATAGTCACCGTGAGACATCAGCTGACAGTGGATGTGCTATGTTGTGTAGGCAAGTCCATACCCCACCGGCTACATAATGACGTGGCGGTCCTGGCACCATAAATACACAGGGTCGGGGATTAACTGTAATCCTCAGGAGGTCCGGCATGTGGTGAGGGAGGAGAAAGAGGAGTAGAGCCGATGTGAATAGACAGAGGCAATGTCCACTGGCAGTAAAGCCCTCACCTCAATATGGATCATCATAGACGTCTGAGCCATGTTTTATAGAAGATGATTGTGCTTAGAAGGGTTTCCAGCCAATTTTGTCCTTTCCAGCTTGACCTTTTTTACGGTTGGTCAAAAGTTGCATACATACTAATTACAGCAATATTGAATCTTATACTAGGCCAATACTACCTGATATTTTCTGTCGTAAAGAGCTCACTCTACCTTCACCATTTGAGTTTTCTTGACCTACTATTGCCTTACAAACTCCCTATATAATATTCATAATGAGGATGACAAAGATCATGACCTTCACTGACATCACATTGAAACTCCATTAAAGTTAAGTCATTAATGGGCTGCTATCAAATCCATAACTCAAACCCCGCCCATAGTTAGTCCCTTCCCTTTAGCCCTCCTTATGCCTTCCCTCACTCAGTGTGGTGGCAAATCTCTGCCATATTGATTTCTGGGGGCCATGAATGACACGAATATGGCATGGCTCTGCAATTTCTGACATTGGATTTCTGCTGTTCAATTTTGTAATAACTGTTTGCTAGAATTCAGATTTACTTGAACAATGTATATGTAATCGTTTGAAACAAATTTTTGATACCATCAAGTCCTTGTGGATTATTTACTATTTAATTCAATCCCAACATTCTCAGAATGTGCTGAAAGAGACTGATTTCTTCAATAAATTAAAGCTGCTTAGCATGTATATTTATATGGGATTCATTAACAATGTATTGTGTTGTTAATTGATTTCAATGGTATATAAGTAGAAGATCTATATAATCATTACGTCCTTCAGGATTGCCTGTGATAGTTAAAACTACACTACAGTAATGATTCATACTGTGCCGTGGTAATGACCCAGTGCCTATGGAGTGTGTGCTTGTAACTCTGTCTGAGCCCTCACCCTGTGCCATCTTATAACCCTCAGATTTAGACGGATTGCACCCTTGAGGCCTCTCAGACTCCCAGAGTTGCTCCTTATTGCATATAGCTCAAAGTTAGGACCACTGCAGCCCATCTCACATCTAACCTTGTATTGTAGCCCTACATAACCAGTAGTTGCTTTACTCTCCCCTCAAAGTAGTTCATCAGCTAACTTAGTTACTGTCTCGTGCATTGCCACAGAGTCAGGCTGACTCTGCTGCAGGGGGGCTAGATGCCCAGTCTTTGTAAGATATGGCTATTTATTCTTGTGAGTATCTCCAAAGCATGGTATAGATCGGAATAATTCACCATGACATGTAACATCTACATTATAAGCCCTCACCTTTATCATCGTATCATAACCACATTACACCCTACCACTAAATGGGGTCGGTGGATTTTTTGCGTGAACGGGTCGAAATGTTTTTGGTCCCCCCCCTCAGGCCGGCTGAAATTGAGTGCGGCCGACCCCTTTGAGCCATAGTAACGCGCAGGCTTTTTCACCAAAAAGGGGTGCAATTTTTTTGGTCCCCCCCTCAAAAGGGGTCCAAATTTTTTTAGGCCCCCCCTTCAAGGGGTCCAAATTTTTTTGGTCTCCCCCAAATCCACCCCCCCCCCTTTTGTTTAAAAATGACCACTCCCTAATTGCTCCTTCTGCCCTTTTTGACTGTTTCAGCCTCAACCATCAGCAGAGCGCTAAAGTGACATTACCGTTATCCATACACCAATGCAGCAAGAGAGGGTTACTTTTCAGCAAAGTTGTTGATAACGTTTTTAAAATATTTCTAAAGTGTGACTGACAAATACATAAATGAAACTTCAAATTCCTGCATTCTAACATATACTGTTATCAAGATTATTGTCCTGGGAATTCTCAGATATGGGTTGTTCTCAAGCATGGCCATTACAGACAATGTCATGAGGATTCTGCTGAAACCAACGTTAACACAACTTTATTATAAAAAATCACTTTCTTGGTGCATTGGTCTATAGCAACTATAACCCCTAGGTAACAGACCTTCGTGGTTATTGGACTTGATAGAACTAAGTAAATCCTTTCTTTTATAGAGAATAGACGCTTCAATGGTGCATGTGTGGAGTATTTGGGTAAATTATTTTCTGCTTATGTTAATGAGCTCACAGATTAATCCATATAATTCCCATATATAAGTGATGGTTGGTGCTTTGTCAGGGAGCCTACCTAGGTGGAATACATCCATTGGTCTGACGCATGTTCAAGGGTTTTCATTATTTATTCACCCACACCAGAGAGTTGATCATCCTGGCAGTTTCTTGACTTTCTAATCATAAGGGCTAAATTCATTAGATTTTATTGTCATGGCAGTGTCCTTTGAGACCTGATGGAAGCCTAAATGCTAGAATCACTTGCCTTTACCTATTGTGAATGAACCTCTGGACTTACTCAAACAACTAAGGGAGTGGTCATTTTTTAACAACAGGGGGGGGGGGGGTTGGTGGATTTGGGGGGGAACCAAAAAAATTTGGACCCCTTGAAGGGGGGGGAACCAAAAAAATTTGGACCCCTTGAAGGGGGGGACCAAAAAAATTGCACCCCTTTTTAGTGAAAAAGCCCGCGCATTACTATAGCTCAAAGGGATCGGCCGCGCTCAATTTCAGCCAGCCTGAGGGGGAGACCAAATAAAACTTCGACCCCTCCCGTGGGGGGGAACAACAAAATGTCAACCTCCTCGCGCGGAAATCCACTGACCCCCCCCTGTTGTTAAAAAATGACCACTCCCTAAGCAGCAGCTGATGGAGGGTAAGAATTGGAATCATGGGCTAGACTGCTTTGATCTTAATCAAAGTGCAATTAGTGTAGAATGTGCCTGAAGCAATTCAATTCAGAGTAGAGTTTAAAAACAAGCATTTGCGTCGTTAGGTCTGGATGTTTGTAGAAAAGTCAGTCTCATTAGGACCTGTCTGAGTTGTTTCCCTGTGATCTGATCTCAGCAGCAAGTAACAATCTCCCACCAATTACACTTGTTCACCTGATCCCCCTAGAGGATGCATTGGATGTGCAAAGTTTAAATGTGCTTAACCACTGAAACTATACTTGATTGATGGAGAGTATATTTGCAACTAACACCCTGAGACTGGTGAAATAGGGGAGTCCACTCTTTAAGATAAGATGTATAATTTACTAGAAGGGATGGTATGAGACATAGTGTTTGGCCCCTAAGGCCTGTTCGCAAGATGGTAAGATCATTACATGTTTATCAATGACAGGATCTGAGCCTATCTTTACTCTCTGATATTATTTTTATAATTTTAAAAATAAGGGCCATGTACATTTATCATTACTTTGCCATTAGGGACAGGCGTCTATGATGCATTACCTCACAATATAATATCATTTGTTCCCTTTTGTGAAACCTGAGAGATTTGAAATAAAAATCAACAAAAGGCAGCAATGGCACGAAACGCATGGCCAGCTATGGGAGACAGAATCTTGGTTTGCATTCCAAGAGAGAAAACAGTCGCATTTTATTTGCTCACACGTCACTTTTCATGACAATTGTGTGAAACTTCATTTCAGCTGTTGATTTTGTTATATTTTCTGGCATCTGTTTCTTTGAAGGTGGAGAAAGGCAACTGACGTCTGGTCGGCTTCATGAGTGATGACACTGTCAGGTCTCTGTGAAGAGGCTTGTGGAATTGGACCCCAGTGTGTGGTTGGGTAAAATCAGAGAAAAATGCAAATCTCACACCAGTATTTATATTATTTTCTTGAATTCCTATATCTTTATAAAGGAACAGTGATCTAGGATCACTCAGCTTTAGTTCACAACAAAACCAATCAAACAAGATATTTGTGGCCTTTTTGAAAGAAAATAGACATTGCTAACAGCTTCTATGAGATCGAAAATGAGAACTTGTTAACTTTCTTCAATGGTCACTTTTGCTAGTCAAACATTATCCTTTTTTTAATATGTACCCATGTATGCATACTGTAGCATTGTCAAGCATGTAATAGGACCATTAAATCCCTTGGATCCATTTTAGGGGGGGGGGGGTAGATATGATTATAATCAACCACAGGAGCATGGAAATGTGTGTTGCTAGGCAGATAAACACTTATAATAGCTGTTGCTAAGCAACCTGCTGCATTAGCAGCAAACCAATAGAACTATTGAATTCCTTGGGTCCATGTTAGGAGGGATAGGTATGATTATAATCAACCTCAGGACCTATCAAAGGTCGATTGATATTAATGATATCATTATATGCATAAGTTTGTGTTGTGACACCTCAAAACAAAATGGCGGCACCCCTTAAAACAAAATGGCGTCACCCATACTGACTTCCTGTCAAGTGAAAACATGAAATGCCTCAAGCTGGTAGTTCACGGGCTCACCACCAGGGCTTCTCTGGGGCCTTTCGGCATTAAAAAAGATATATTCAGCCAAACTTTATTATTTCACCATTTTCCTGTGCCTATGACAGAGCAGGTGACCCTATGATCCTAACCACCGGTTGGTGTACATCATTCTGTCACGAGATCTGAGGTGGTGACAGTAATGGCCATAGTCTCTGTTTGTGTACTACTTGAACTCTCCAAGCACAGTTCTAGTTAGTTTAATTAGCTTAGTTTATCAAATCGGAGGCAGATCCTCCAATCTCCCAAATTTTGTGTATCTAATATCTGCTCATATTTGCAAATGAACAAATCAGAGACTTCTTTTGTAAATGCCTCAGAATGGTCCCCCGAACCTGTCTCTTGTAGAATGGCTGAGGTGCCCTGTAATAAGGTGGTTGTCTAGCTGGATGTCCCTCTAATACACTACGTCAGTGCTAAATATAGCTCTACTCGGGGCACCTGCTCCCCTGCCACCTGCCCCCAGCATCTAAGCAACTCTTGCTTAAACCTTTAAGGACGAATGTCACTAAAAGCTGACATTTGTCAGCATGAATAACTCACCGGTACTACATAGGTGCATCATGCTGACCCTTCAGAGGTGCTTCAACACATAGGGTCAGCATGATGCATAAATGCAGCACTGCCGAGTTACTCGGCAGGGCTGCATTTATGCATCATGCCAACCAAGGGCACTATGCAATCAGGTTTTATGCCATCCTTAAAGGGTTAACTCATCTACCAGTCCAGCTCTATATTCATGAACGTCCTGCAGAGAGCATTCAATGAAGTCACCAGTGCTGAGTCTCTAGAGGTGACAGAGTGCATCCCTGTGTCCTCCTATACGCCCTATCACTACACTGAAAATCCATAGATTGAAAGGGTTAGTCAGTACAGACTATCCTAGGTTGGTCATATGAGTGTGAGTCATAATGGCAAAGTATATATTCAAAAACAACCGAGGAGTCAGTCAGTAGTAGCTAAACTAGGTCTATCATTGGTGTGTTGTATTTGTATACCACTAGTTGGGGCCACCTGTCATGACCACTCAGTGGCTCCCCCTGGAAATAAAAAGACTAAGGTGGGTTGGTCAGTAATGACCAACCTGACAATAATAACTTACCTAGATTTATTTCCGGCCACTAGAATACAGATGTATGGTGCCAAACAGAGATCTGCAAGGGTCACCTGCTTCCTACCCCTAGTGGGGTACCTTAGCAAAACCATCGTTCATTTTGTGATAGAAGCACATAAATTGGGTCAGACATGCTTTATAGGATACTTTATCAGATTAGGATGGGAGACACCTGGAATTTTTTATTCAAATGTCATTTTTGGTGGCGCAAAATAGGTCAAATGAAATGGACCAACATTTTGCAAAATTCGTTAAACGAGCCTAATCATTGCCAAATTATATCAATGTATACAGTAGCATGTAGCCCCTGACATGCCTGACATTATCCAATTACCAGTTTAACATATTCTGACCAATATGAAACTCATTAGCATAATTTCCATATTTGTGCTCCTGATCTAGGTCCCATGTTAAAATTCAATTTAAAGTCACAAAATTTGGTTGACATATACTTTGAGATGTAGCATTTTTGGGAAAAATAAAAACCTGGTGAAATTTAGATTTTTCATGTGAGTTTTAATGACGCGAATTAGATATAATTTAAAATCTGAAAACATTCACATGTATATTTGAAATAGGTTATTCTCCTTTTCCTCACATTCGCTTAGGCTCTAAAATATGTTCCATGTATGGTAATCAAGCTTCTCCTGTCTATTTTTATTATTTTTGACCTATTTATACCCTATTTGCATATTTTCATTCAGAATATTGCAATTTAAAATAAAACTTCATCACAACACCAAGCAAAATAAAAGTCAAATAGATAGTGCATTTTTATATATATTTTCTCATTGGCACCTGTATTTGGTATGATTGTACCAGAATATGTGACATGTACTAATAGAAGGGATCTCAGTGCCCCCTGCACTCATTTATTTTCAGAGGTAATGAGTCTATCTTCTCAAAGTTTACTAGTTTCTTGCTGATTGATGCATAATCACATTTTTTTCCTTTGGCATTTGCAGGACAGACAAGTTTCTCAGCAGGTTGATTTTTTTATACATAGGAAACATAAGTCCCAATTGGTTCGATAGGCAGAGGGTTCAATGGCATTTAGTTTCCCAGGTGAAATAAACATGCATTTCTTAGAAGGTATTTTTGTTGATGTTTCCAGTCTTTGCGAAAACATGCTGGACAGTGGCAATGTCCTTCTAAAATGCCACCGGTCCAGCAGATTCACAGGTGTAGCAGGACCGAATGTCCAGTCACACTTTGGGCTTTTCTGAACTGAAAAAATTCAGTTGGGTTTCTAAAGCTGAAATATGTATGTCAATACATAGTGTAAAACAATATATCTATCTTTATTTGGCCATAAATGATAACAATTAAAATTAAATTTTTAATGGACAAAACTCTTCTATGCTTAAAATGCAGAAATCATTAGATATGTGGCTATTGGGTCCTCCAAAAATGTAGCCGGTCCTTCAAAATTGAAAATTTGCAGGACCAAATGTCCTGTGGGATGAAGAAGTTTTCGGAAATAATTGGGAATAAATCAAACATATATATATAAGTGTATGTAAAGGCTTATACACTCTTTGACTATCATTACTCACAATAATCTTACCTATGTCTTTTAATGCAACGCAAGTTCATGGTATCATTTTTGATATTTCTATTATGACCACAAAGGCTTGCCATAGGTTGGTACAAAACTGCATGACCCCTCCCCCTCCTACCCAGGCAAGCAGTGCAATGAAGTGTGACCAGCTACAATTAGCAGTATAAATAGGCCCTGCCTTTCACTACTACAGTGATTATATTTTTTAGTAGAATCAGCAATAGAGGTTATTCAGGCCACATGGAGAAAGAGGTTATCCCTCTACATAAACAGAACATGTTGTCCATCATTCTATCAGGGCAGGTTTTGTATTATGAGGGAAATACTTACATATTTCACTGGAATCACAAGATGTGTGTAAGGTGCTGCTGTGTGATTTCTCCCTCTCTGTCATGTAGGATGGTCAGTTATGGCAAGCCAAACCTCTACCAGCACATACAGGATATCTGTACATGTTTTCCATTATATCACATTTCCTATTGGTGACTTATGCTTAGTAGCCATTACCATACCTAAGTCATCTTACAGAGGACTGCACTGCTGGAGAAAGTAGGCTGGGCATTTCATGTCACCGGAGTTCACTAAACTAATAACAGTTACTCCATTTTTTAATGTTTTACCACTATTATCATATTGTTCAGAAGCAAAGGTTGAGGATTACATTCTCAATGTACTCATGAGGACTAATATCACATTTCCTGGTCACAAAAGGTTATATTATGAAGAGATTTTTGCAGTGGCAAACATTTTCGGAAAGTGTGACCTTGAAAATTGAACTTGACCTTCAGTAATGTACATAAGCATGGATCAGTGCATTCCTCTTTATGTTATCAAAATGTATGTGAACTTAAAGACGCATATACTGGCTATTTATAGTAATAACACTTGTCATAACAGGTTCTGCCTTATTTATGATAAATTTGAGTTTGTAAGGGGCCAATTGACCCCCTGGTCATATTTGCTGTGACAACCCCTTCCAATTATTAAAGTTATGTATGTTTCTATCTATGAACAAAGTTTAGACTAATCTACACAATTTTTACCATGTAATCTATACTTGGAGGACAAATATGCAAATTACGTAAATGAGGTTGAAATAGGTCACTATATCAAAATTTGTTAATGTGGGTACGGAGAGTATGGATGGGGATATATTTTAGATAGGAGATGACTATCATGCAACAAAGGAAAATATGGTTTAAACATTGGTTTAGAATTTAGAGATGTTAAAATTGACCTATTTGTATAGGTCAAAATTGACCTTGATATTCAGAATTCCAGGTGCCTCCCATCCTGAAATGAAAAAGTACACTCCAAAGTATATTGGGACCAAATTATATGCTTCTATCACAAAATGAACGATCATCTTCCTATTGGAAGCTAAGGTACCCCACTACCCTGGCCTCCCAGCACCTCTTGTATTACTCATCTACCACTATGTCTGAGGTCTGAGGAGCATTCTGTATACGTAGTAGCGTACATGGTCTTCTCCTTCTCCGATTGTGTATATCATTCTGGTGCCTTGTCTCATATCTTTGCCAGCTGTAAATGATCCCATATCTGCCTACATTAGGGTACAGGTTTCCAGCTGAATGGAGTATATGAAACACTGGCAAATACATGATAATGTGTTAGCCATAATCCCTATGCCCTGACTTGACCCCTCCATGAGTAATGCAGCAGAAGTAAGTATTAGGGGCGGCCAAGCCCTCGTCGAAGAGTACACAGCAATAGTAAACGTGCGGCCAATAGACTAGACTCACAGGTTCATCAGTTCTGTTGACCTGCCTTTGCAAAATGAAGAATAGCTAAGACATCAGTTTATGAAGGTTTATAGCCCTAAGTCGAAATTGCAACCGTTGAGTTTTAATTTATCTAATATAATCTTGCACTCATTCCCCTTATATGATATGACTGCACAATATCTTTGCCCTTCACTGACATCGCACAGGAACCCAAGTGAATTGAATTCACCAAAAGCCGCACCAGAAATTCAGAACTCAGGCCCCACCCTGACTTAATCCCTCACCTCTACAGCTCCTGCACACCTCCTCACTATCTGAGCTGACAGATCTTGACCATATTGAATTATTTTTCCAGAATATTGAATAACTCTACATATGTCTGGACTTGAACAGCTGTTGTTCATTTCAGTGTTTGCAGTCAACCCAAACAACTTACAGTTACACATGTAGTCACTCAAATTAAATAAAGTTGTGTCCTTTCTGAGAGGCCTAGGTAAAAATTGTATTTAAAATAATAGCAGGCGGAAAAATTAGACCCAAAGGCAATCCTTCTGATAGACATCAGTAACCATTGTATAGATGGATGTAAAAGTAAAAGCTGTAAGGAGGTATAGCTACTGCATTTAGTGCAGAAAAAGAGCAGCACAGGCTTTTAGTGAGAAACATCTGCTGCTGCTAGAGTGCAGTCATTGGCACGTGACCGTAGCCGCGTGTGACTATGTGACCTGCAGGAAGTGACAGGTCAGGAAATGGTCCTCGGTAGAAGCACTTAGTGTGGTGGTGAGGCTCTGCGTGTTGGCACGTGCTGACCCGTCTAGATGTGATGGCCACCTTGCTGCTCACTGCTCATTGTAGATTCACAGAGGTCAATCCCCTCACTAGCACTGTACGAAGGAGTTCTGAGTGAAGCCTGAATGTAGGCCAACCTTCAGGGAATGCCCACTGTATATTGAATACATAGACAAAACTCGACGCCATTGACAAACATGCACATTATACTTCACGAGTTGATGCTTGGTCATATCACATGATGCCGAAGGGCGAGTACGATATGACCCAGCTTTGATGAATGATGTATGATGTACATGTATGTTAATAAGTGGGGTTTTGTGTTTATTACATGGCCCTACAGTCTTTAAATGAAGAAAATCAACAAATTTGGGGGCCATGGAGTATGGCTACATTATAGTTTCTGGGGGCATGGAGTACAAAGCTCCCATAGGCTTAACATAGAGAAGGCCGTACCACGGTGTAATGAAATGAAATATTGATAATATGTCATAAAATTGTTCAAAGCATGCCACATGTTGTTGCCACATAAGTATGTATACAAGTACCCTAACATAAGTCCTACCTGTACATGTAAGACATGGTTAGCAGATGCAGACATACCGACACTCACCTGTGGAACAAAAATACATTGTTTAGTTTTTATCTATCATATAAACTGGCAGTTAT
Source organism: Harmothoe impar (assembly GCA_947462335.1). Lineage (NCBI taxonomy): Eukaryota > Metazoa > Annelida > Polychaeta > Phyllodocida > Polynoidae > Harmothoe > Harmothoe impar. The sequence continues at coordinate 6,164,599 of OX381721.1, read as the reverse complement.
TTATATACACTTGAGATACAGATATCCTTATACAAAATTAGGTATTGCTTTGCAGGCTTTTTCATCCCTTCCCTTTATCGCATTACATCAGTCAGATATACATTCTTCGCTTTAGTTCTGTGGGTGTCACTCTTGAATGATGCAAATTCAACAGTGACTTGATTGATGCCCGTAATGATCCAACAAAAAAATGTTCTCAGAAAGAGCCTGGTTTGTTCAATGAGTTAAAGCTCATTTACATACATTTTTCAGTCATTCATTAAGAATCCATTGTGTTTATCGACTGGCTGCAGAGTGGTGTATAATAAAACCCTTTATAACCATCACATTTCCCAGGGACTACCGGTGATAATTGGAAATACTTAGAGCACCAAGGGAATTGTCATTTTTTTACAGCTGCTGAAAGAGGGGGATAGGTGGATTTTCATGCATCCGGGTCGGAATTTGTTGGTCCCCCACCCCCCCCCCCCGTTGGAGTGGTGACAATCTTTTCAGTCCCCCACCAGGCAGGTTTAAATTGAGCACGGCCAACCTCTTTGAGCAATACTAATGCGCAGGATTTTTCACTAAAAAGGGGTGCATTTCTTTTTGGTCCCCGACCTCTTTAAGGGGTCCACACTTGTTTTGCCCCCCCCCCATCCAAACCACCCCCCATTATCACAAAATGACAACTCCCTAGGGTCATGATTCATTCTGTGCTGGGCTGACTAGTAACCCCTACTGCAGCCTCTTCCTCTAATCCTGTCTGAGCCCTCATACTTCAACACCACATGGTCATCAGATTCACTCTGCCCCGCGTCATAACCAACAGATGCAGATGGATTTCCCTCTGGAGCCCTCGTTGACTCAATATTCGTCTAAGAGTTGTTGCTTAATGCGTACAACTCAGTGAGGACCTCTACAGACCTACTAACCTGGTCATATAATGCTGTAATAGCAGCAGTGGGAACCTGCATGATTCTAGTATGTATATGCCGTGACATCCTTAGATCCCTTAGTCTTTCGTGTATCAATGTAATATTGGCTCTCCTATATTCCTTTAATATCAACACTAGAGATGGAACTTTTTTGTGATCATATTATATTCAAACCCTTCTGAATGAGCTCTCATGTACGCAAAAGGCCCAATTGATTATCTTTTTTTCTAACTGATCCTGTAGGGTAAGCAAAAAGACTGGCTTTTGACCATTATGATAATGTCTGGTAATATAAGCAGCACACTCTGAGTAAAAAAAATTATTCTATAGACATTGGGCTGAGTTTCAGAAGACCCGACGTCCATGTGATAACAGAGAATAACGATTGCCTCTGATACACTGACGGCCTTAGGTATTACATGCACTCAAGTACTCAAGAATTATCTGTATCAGACCTTATGGGGGTGGAGGTTTTGTTGCTTAGTCTACATAAAGAAATATTTGTTTACTCCACATATCTAATCAGATAAAGTCACCATGTTTTTGTGTTTTCTTTTTAAATTTGAGGTTCCATAACTCAATAAATGTTTATCCGAGACATGAAATTTTACATTTCTCTGAAAGCTCAGGGTGTTAACTCTTCTATGAAATTTAAAAAAAAGAGGATGTTCAGGATGGTCAAGGTATTGCTATTCTACAGCTGTTAGGAGATTTTAAGAAAACACTAAAATATCACCAGTTGGTAAATTTTTGTTGGGTCTGACTCAGATATGTGTATAATGGACATTGGTAACCCCAGCCCTTACTTCTGTAAGGGAGGTGTATCCTTGTTTCTCCCCCATATGGTACCACTTGACAGAGGATTACGATGAATGGCACTCCCTGATAGTCATACATGCACCAGTGCCTTCTGCCTTCCTGCTGACTCGTCCCCAGTGCACACTATAGAGTCTTCAGATTAGGAGAACTAATTGCTCCTCCTGCCTACTTTGACTGTTTTTGCCTCAACCTGCAGTGCAGCGATATAGTGACCTCAATATAATTTAGTTGCTGCAGACCCTGGCTTTTAGATCCTTGTGATTATAAAATTTAATAGAACTGATAAAAAATGAGGATTAGATGCCATAATTATGTATCCTGGCATATTCTTTTTTTTTTGTTCCTGTTGATGAACTTGCAGACTCATCAGAATCCTTCCATACATGAGTCATGGATAGGCACTCCTCCCACAGGCCAGCCTAGGTGAAGTTCATCCCTTTGTCTGATCCTTCAATCAAATCAATGTTAAATTGGTGCAGAATGAGTTGAAAGGAATTCAATTCTGGGTAAACAAGCCATTTGGGTCTTAACATAGAAGAATCATTAGGTCTGTCTCAATAGGATCTGTCTTTTTCCTGTGAGCGAAATGCAGCGGCCATATTAGGGGCTTTGGGGGCATGCCCCCTAGACAATTTTGATAGTCTGGATGTGAAATGATGCATTCTCATGCATTTAGGATGCAATATTTATATTTCCCCCCTCCAGGTCATGTTATATTGTCCCAATATTGTCCCCATAATATTGTCCCCATCTCTCTTCCTTTCCCCTCTTTTCTTCTCTTTTTTTTCTCTTCTTCCAATTTCCCCCCTTTTTCCCCCTTTTTTGGGGGAGGAGGGGGGGGGGGGACAAGGCCCGTCGGGCCACCCCCATGGATCTGCCAATGATTCAATGTGCAGAGTATAACTTTCCCTTTCACAAGGGAGAGATTGGTTGCAACTAATATCCAAACACTTGTGTTATTGTAGAGTCCCACTACCAAAGAACAGGTTTTGGTGCATAAGATCATTAAGTCATAACATGATTATTCATGATAGCGCCAGTGCTCATCTTTGCACCATATTGTTCTGTTTTTTAAGGCCCAGTTACACAGAAAATCCGAAACAAATGTTATATAATGCCAAGACAATTGTTGGGGGAGTAAAGACAGCAGTTTTGCTGCAAAAGATTTTTGTCTTGAAACGCCAGTCACACCTGTCTTGGAATTGAAAACATTTGTGGTAAAACAATTGTCCTAGCCTTTAGTTGTTATGTGCATCATGGAGAAATGCAGTGTGCTTTTTTCATAATTTTATCTTTTTCTCGAGCTCTTCTTTTACTAGTGCAGGTTGATAAAATCAAATCTGACATCAGTAAAAAAGTGGATCCTGATGGGGTAAACTCAAGCGGCCACAAGTGCCTGAGAGATGAATCTGTGTTCTATTCCCTTGATTTCTTCCCTTCGGTGAAGCCTGAGAGAGTTGAAATTGAAAAATAATAAAAAACCTAAATGACAGCAAATTCATGGTCAGCTTTGGAAGACAGAATCCAGTCTGGATTCCTACTGACTAAACAATGACATCTACCTACTTGTTAGTTTTCTTGGCAATTGTTTGAAACATGATTTCAGCTGTTGATTTTGTTACACTTTTTGGCATCTGTTTCTTTGAAGGTGGAGAAAGGCAGCTGACGTCTGGTTGGCTTCATGAGTGATGAATCTGTCAGGTCCCTGTGAGGAGGGTTGTGTAAATATAGTGCCCCTACATGGGTTAAATTCCACACAGGCGACACAGCGACACGGCCCTTTTAGGTCACTTTAAAAATCGATGGACACAGAAAAATCTGGGATAAAAATCAACCCACATGGATTTTTCTCTAAGTTCTTATATACCTAAAATTCGACAGGGCGACATGGCCCTTATTAGGGTGTTACATCGGCCGCTACAATGCGACCCCGCAGGGCAGTTTCAGGGAAAATACTGACATGGTTTCATACATATGCTCCCCATAGCTTTAATATACATTCCACAATATTGGTTGACCCCTTCATTTAATCCCAATGAATATGCGCTGCTAATAGGCATAGTAATTCTTACGACATATAATTCATTCCTACATTAGAATACCTGTGAATGTGCAGCTATCCCTGAGTCTTAGCACTGTGTGAGTGGGTAGCCTGTGGCACCTACATCTGCAGTAGGAGACCTAGACATGGCCTCAATCAATGTCAAATATGGGAAAATCTATGGAATTCCAAATAGGTTTAAAGCTACTGGCAGTTTCTATACATATTAGGGTATCCCATAAGAGGTGCACATTTTTATTGTAACCAACAGTTACGATTTTGTGACATATTATGTAAAAATATATGACTTTGCATCAACTTATTAGAAAATGTGCATTCATATTATGAAACTACATGTTCTGATGGACAGAATGCATCCATAAAACATGATACAGCTATGGCCAAATCCCCCATACTTGAAGTCAAAATACCCCTGTATCTCCCCCATAATTTGAGTAGACTTATGATCATTTCAAGAATATAAATCTTCACACAGATAGTAACTCATGCATAGTTAATAAGAGCTACAGATTCATATATAATAATGGTGAAATAATCAACAGTCTCTTCGATATACCTTTTGAGTTATTATATTCTAAACTGAATGGACATTCTACTCCCAGTGCCTGTGGCTGCCTGCAGGGTGGCTACTCAGCCCTTACCACCCTGCAGTGACCACTGTGTACCCTCAGTGTGAGTGCCATGAGCCTGATAGGTTATATATAGAGCAGCAGGGGTACAAATACAAGGACTTTTTCAACTTTACAGCATTCCCACACATTTAATATAACAGATATATTTATTCTGTTTTTTGCATAGTCATAATCCACCTCTTTTCTTTGGGGACCAGTAGATAAATATACTCTGATGATCATAATTCATTTTCGATGTAACACCCTACCCTTATGCTATAATTCGACACAGCGACATGGTAAAAGATCTGGGTACCCATGTAGAGGCACAATATACCAAGTGTTTGGACAAATCTCACACCAATTTGGCGTATTTATATATCTTTATTTCCAGGATCAGTCGCAATCAACAACAAACTATTCACATGACATGGGTCTTGTGATTTGAAAGGAAATCCAGATTGAAAATAAATAATAAACTGATTTTACAATGACCACAACAAAAATATTCAAACTAGAAATATTTTGGATTGAAAAGATATTCACATTGTTTACACTATCCTTGCACAATGACTCGTTTCTACTGATCTAGCAATACCGTTTTTCTATTCATGTTTTCTAGTATTGTTAAGCAGACACTTAGCTGATTGCAATGGAAAAGATACTCAAAGTTAAGTTAGATATACCAGATACAGTTTCCGATCCATTTCATCAGACAAAGTGTGCACCATCGCTTTACGGTTATCCTTTTAGGTTGATTGATATCATTTGCTGCAAAATGGAGCTCTTTCACTGACATGACTTTAGGACATTGCACAATAATATTGTTGACTCCATTTCCTCCCCTATAACACATTTCAGACCCTAGGGCAGCATGGTTTAATGATGATATAATCAGTGTGTTTGGTGCAGCAGCATGGGGAAACTTGGCTTAGGGAGTCGTAAGTTTTTAACAAGGGGGGGGGGGGTGCTCTGTAGGTTTTTGCGTGAGTTGGTCAGAATCTTTTTGGTCTGCCCCACAGGAGGGGTCGAATTGCTTTTAGCCCCCCCCCCCCCCAAGGTGAGTTGAAATTAAGCGTGGTCGATGCCTTTGAGTGATAGTAATCCGCCGGCTTTGTTGCTACAAAGGGGTGCATTTTCTTTGGTCCACACCTCAGTAGGGATCCAAATTCTTTTGGTCCTCCCAGCCACATCCAACCCCCCCCCCCCCCTTTGTTGTAAAAAAATTTACCACTTCCTTAGCTGATTTGTAGTTGCCTGAAGGTACTATGGTCTGTTTTCAATTGGATTTGATAATCTATATCTACTGGCTACCCAATAGTCTATACCAACCTACGACCACTTGAGTAAAACATTTTGGCAAGTAGTAAGAGCTTTTTTTTTTCAAAGTGTTTTATTGGGTACAAGATAACAAATACAAAAGTAGATGCATCATCCTAGCTTAGGCCCATTGCCTTTCTTCGGCTAGGTCCCCTATCATGACTTGATTTAACATAAGATTCATACATAGATTGGATATGGCGTGACAAATGCAATAAGACATAATTCAACTGACATTTCGGTCAATAAATAAACTAGTAAAAAATTGAGTGATGAGATGAGATGAGATAAGGGGTGAGAGAGTGTATAAGTTTTTTGGGTTGCATTCTCTATAAACGCATCAATACAGAATAAAATCTTCACATGAAGCAGTCATAGTAATCTCTTTTTATGGATATCTTAAGGTCAGCCAGCTCAACAATAAGGGTATATGCTGGTTTCAACATATTCCAGCACTGTATTGCTCTATAAAAACAACTCCTCAGTACAATTGGTTTAAGTGACCTGGGGACCTTCAGCCTGATCCCTTGGTTATTTCTAGTGGACAGGTTCCTATAAGCTGACCATGGTAAATCTAATATGTTCATTCTTATATTTGCAGTCTCCTTGTACACCAACCAGCCTACAGCTACACAAGTCATGATTTAAGACAAATGTAAACATTTTTCTGAGAGGCATATGCATGAAGTGGCATGGTCCTTTCTTTTCATATTTTTTTCATATTTCAAATTCTATTTAAATGTGTCCAACATATCATAACAATATCGTATTTGGAGGATGGGGCATAATAATATATTATTGATTGGCAATAAGAAGCAATTATGAGGGTCCCATGAACACAGGTATAGCTTTTAGTGTATTTTCAATGGCATGCACTCCAAAAGTATTAAAATAAGCATAACACTGATATTTAGCTGAAATCTAAGCTGAATTCTGTGAAATAATGTTTAATCAAGTAGTTAGGACATGAAGTATGGCCATATTGAACATTCTGGTTAATTTCTAATGAAATGAATCTTTGAGCCCTTATCATCACACTATATTAATAAAAATGCCAAGTATATTTTTGAGCACCTGAGGAAACTATTTAGTGTGTATGGAGCATGCTAATGCTGCTAGGACGGTAAAGGTGGTGGCATGTTACTGCATGACCAGCTGACTCCTGGAAGTGACAGGTCAGCAAATGGTCCTCACCAGAACCCTAAGTGCACCTGGTACCATGCATGCAGGCATGTGCTAGCCTGTATACCTTCCTTCTCATTGTCAACTCATAGTAGATTCAAGCCGGTTATTTCCCTCACTAACACTACTAACAGATTTAGAGTGAGGACAACATATAGGACAACCTTCCTGGATTGTGCAACATTTATAATGCATTTTACGAATTGTCGACTGTTAAGTATACTGGTTACTGTCACGGGTCCATAAGTTTCAGGTTACAGTCAGTATTGATGTCACTATATCACTGTGCTGCCAGGTGAAGCTAAAACAGTTCATATATGGAGAAAGAGCAATCGTTTCTCCTAGTCTGAAAACACTGTAGGCTGTGTCTCATGAGTTGAACACAATTGAAACATCTTTAACAAGGTGTAGTCTTTAACCTGTGTAGACTTTGACCAGCAGGTTTAAAAAAAGACTGAAATTGGTGCTATGTACACAGAAATAGTGATTTTTTGAGACTACACAGGTCAAAGACTACACCCGGTCATAGACGTTTCATTTGTGGCAAACTCATGACACACAGTTTTTAGTGTGCACCGGGGAGGAGGCAGAAGGCACTGGTGTTTTTATGGTGACTAGGGTGTCAACATGTCCCATTCATCATGTTGCTTGGTCTAGTGGTAAGATATCAGGTAGGATATCACCTACATGTAACACATGATCAGAGTATCGAGGCATTACGGCACTCATCTATGGCATGATTACAATTTGGACAGTTTTATAAAAATCCATCAATAAATTGCACACAAATAGTGAGCATCACTGTTGCCAAAAGCACTCACTTTTTCCTAGGTGAATCCAATATCCATTAGAAGAAGATACAAGGAAAGTAATAACAAACATATGTTTCTAGTATAGCTGTTAATTAAGGGAGATGGTCAAATATATCATAAGGACAGATCGCGTTACTATAGGTGCAGACAGTGTACAATGGCACCCAGCTGTACCACCATGACTCAGCAAAATTCTAGAAGACATCTTGGAATGAAGTTACTGTCACTTTATTTGTTATTTTATTTGTTGTACAATTTGTCCACACCTGGTCCCTTTCAGTCGTTTTTAATATTAACACTTTGATGAATACAAATGCACATATGTTATGGTGATAATATTAAACATCTTGTCACTGCTGATATTTTCGCACATTCCATAGTAAAGCTAGGATGCTTTTGCTCTTATGAACAGAATAAATACATATAGCATGCTCAGATGACTCATGGCTCTCATACACTCCTGACACTAGGGGTCTAGATATGAAATATAGTTTGAGGGCGCCGGGGGAGGTCTGCAGTTGATGCTGTACACTATCCTTTTGCAGTGACTTTATTTTCGGTACTGATGAAAGTTCGCATAAACATGCATTTGTCAAATCATTCACATAAGTGGAATTGAAGAGTGCAAAAAAGCAAACATAAGAATTAAACAACACGTAGTAGGGGACTTAATTGTGCTCACTCTCATAATGTAACACAGAGACATAATATTCATATGATATCAGTTCCACAGGCAGAATATCTGGTTATAATATTCACTCTAGGACCAGGAATTTACTCATAATTTGACTTTAAATCATAACAACATGTCTGTTGCTTATATCTCATCAGCCATTTTGACAGTATTTCCCAGCAAGGTTTTCCTCATAAAGACGTGGAGTATAGATCTGCTCTCCCCCTGTTTATTAACCACTGGCAACAATCCCTATGGAATTTGCTCTCGGCTTCATGCACATCTTGCAGTGGCAATATCATGTCAATGAAACAATAGCCGTTTGTACACTGAAAAACTTCAGGGTCATCATTCTGACAGTACCAAATTTCATAACTTTAGGTCGTCAAGGTGAAGACCTAAGGTCATCATTGTGACGACCTAAGGTACTCATATCTGATCCATATAGACTTAAGTTGTCAGAATGACGACCTTAGATAATCCTCATATGGATTTGGGAGTGAGAGTGACTTCCTTAAGGTTGTTGTTTTAGGAATTGTAAATATGTCATCATAATGATAGGAACCTTCCTCTGGGTTTTCAGTGTAAGCAGTCATTTATCTTGACATTAAACAAAGGCAAAGCCCCCCGCTCCCTCCACCTCTCACCAATGTACCTCCCTATACAGGTGTGTTGTCCACCTCCACAAACACAGCGCTGAGTGGCTTACCCACAACGGTCCATCTTTATTTGTCAGCATCATGATTTGCCAACACAGCAGGATAAAGTACTCCCAGGTGCTTTATCTTTGGTAACATACCAACCCTTCATCCTAGGTTTTGATGATGTTTGAATGCAGCCCAGGTTGGTTACTCAATGGGCAAAAAAGGTCATTTTAGGTCTGAACAAGGCCGACACTATGTTTTTTATGCAATTTTGAAGAGATCTTTCTACCTTTCTTTGATCAGTTTTAGGGTATGTAGAGAGGCTGGCTAGTAAATTTATGTTAGAAAAAACATTTAAAATTAAAAATCCGATCTACCGACCCTATATATTCCTCCTGTGACATTTGAAACCTTCTTCTTTCGGCTTCAGCACTGCATTCCTGGATCATGTTGATGGTTATGGTGGATGAAGGCCCTCTGCTGCCCTCACAGGGTTAACCTACTCTGACTGCCAACTCATGGCGAGAGCTTCTCCTTTCCTTACTTTCACCTTCAGCCTCAGTGCTGATGTCCTACGGTACACACAGGTAGGTATGATGCCCCCTCCCTTACATGCTGCTCCTCTCCCAGCACTCACCACCTGCACCCATTGTTCTACTCCCCGGTCAACCACTTTAATAATAGAACCAGATGCTCATACATGACTACAGGGCTGCAGAGTAGAATACAAGTCCTAAAATCATACTAACATAAATTCTTTAAAATACATTAGTATCAAAGCGGCATAATCACCAAGTGTATCCCACTCATAATTCTAGTACTCTTCTAGTCTACTATATGGTAGCCGCGCGAGTGGTGGGACTGCCGCCTCAACGTAAGTTATTTAATAATGTTAAGCAACATGAATTCACTATATTTCTGCTATTTCTTACACTGTTTTCTGTAAAGGCCCCCTGGTTATCTCTCGCTCTTCACCCAGAGATGGAGCTCTCTGTCAATACCAGTGTTATATCATTGCTGATAAGCCGATTGTGTATGTAAGGTCTTGGATTTGAGTCATAAACAAGAACCAGATTCAATAATGAGACCCCCCCCCCTAAAGAATTGCACGATACAGAATGGCCTTCAGGTCATTCCTCTGCTGCAGAATGGCATTGACTCATCACTAACTGCGGCAGCACGTCCTGTTGTCTCTCTTACACGGTACGCGGCACTAAGAGGATGAAAAACAAGCAGCGAGACAAGAAGGTAATTGACCCCTGTGGTGAATGTATTAGCCTGTGTTCTTAGGGCAGGGGTCCTCTCTTTAGGGGATTTTCTTATTATAACCACACTTTTTCAATCTCTGCTTTTTTTCTGTTAGTTGCTTTCAATCCACAGTTGGCTCTAACTTTGTTACATCTTCACTTCACTGTTTATATAGACTTCCCTTTGTACTGAGTGTCTTTTTCTCCCTCTGTTAGTCTGCTACCGCTCTACATTAGAGTCGCTGTCTGTGCATAATCGGGATCTCTAAATCACTAAATTTGTCAAAGCGTCTTTGTTTGTGTGAAGAAAATGTAGGTGACTTTATTTCGTGCTTTTTAGTGCAGCCACTTAGAGTCCTGTCTCCTCACTCTTTAAAGATGGTATATCAGCTAATAGACTTCCCAAACCTTTTCCTCAAAATATATATCCCTTCAATGTCATGGGTTCCATTACCATTTTAGCTGATAAATAGTGCAACATATTTGTCTTTTTATACATACTTTGAGATTGATAACAATGTACCTGATTTACCTCACTGACTCAGGTATTCCCCCAGGAGAGTATTGGGGGAACTCACTTGATAGAGAATGCACTGAGCCATGCAGTATCAACACATAGGGAGTTTTAGTGTCGACCTACAGTAAAAAATATTGCACTGCATATGCTTATATTATAGACCAAGACACTGCCAATAATTTTAAAAGTTAGGGAACACGCATGGGATAGGATATACAATAAGTATATGATAAGACTAAAAAATCTCCAAACATTTAGCTCACACACCATCTTTTATATTTCTTATTTTGATTCATGCCTCTGTGCCTGCGCTATGACTTCCCTCATCCCACACATTACTCAGCCCATCTCTTTGTCATCCCTACGTCGCATCAGCAGGACCTTCTTGCATAACTAAGCAGCATAGACATTACTTGGCAACATCATGGGCAACATGATCACCCATTGGACCACTTAGAGAGCACACTGCAGTAGCAGTTGGCGGGATAAAATAGCTGTGTGCGTTACAAAAGAGGCAGATGAACACTCGACAGAAGCTGCCTGAACTGAGTGATGAAGGATCCTTGTTCTTGCAGCCAGCTGTCTGAATTCACAGAGTGGCAATAAAAATTAGTGTGGCTGTTGGTTTTGTTTTTTTCATAATTCGGGCAGGGAAGTCAACATGGTGTTCCTACATTAGGATCCTGGAATGTCAACGTAAAGGTATTTATAATGCGGCTTACTGTGCCATTGGGAGGAATATGTTACTATATATAAAATGCAGAACTGGACAGTTCCTTGTCAAGGCCATCATGACTTCAAATGTTTAGTTTTTTGGGTTAGAAATACTGAGGTTGACAACTAGGAGGACAAATTTTCAACAGAGAGAAAGGAAGGTAGAATCCATATGTTTGATTCCCTGGTCACTGATAGTGAGCCTTCAGTGAAATATAACAGATGCAGAATTCTCATTTCCTTCTCAATTCAGTTCAGCCATACTTCATCAAACACTGACTACTGTATGCTCAATACCATCTCAATGCCACTATGTTTGACATCCACTTTATATGGGGTCTACACCCAGGCAGTGTTGTACTGTGTGCACTTAGACATGGGTGTTTACCTTGGAGGGAATCTGCACTGCCTGGTATAGATCAGAATATTTTGCCATGGCAACCAGAATATTTAAACTTACTTTAGTGCAAGTAGGTAAGAGACATCACCCGAGGTAATGTCAGATGGAAATATTAGTGCTAATTATAATGACTCAATCAATATATCTAAAACAGGGGAAAGCGGTCGGAATACTGAATACATCTGTTTGCTACCATAAAGTAAGTCAGTTTGACTTGACTTATCTACTTGACAGAACCAAAGCAGCAAGGCCTCAACCAATGAGAAGGCAGTGCCTCGGTCTGAATGCATGCCATTGGCCAATCACAGTACAGTTTGAAAATAGAGTGACAATGCCCAGGAGGATAGATCTAGCACATCTCTGATTAATGGCACAGATTTACATATGTCCCTTTGACCCTAGTTAAATCAACAGCCCTAAATTGTGCACTAATTATATCATTTTCAGGTGTGTCCTAAACTCTGCATGATCCTGTAACACCTGTGTAGGATCGACAGAATTTTACATGAATGCAGAATATTATCACAGAAGACCCACCAGACCTGTTTTCTGCTTATCCCATGTCCCAATTGAAAGAAGGCATATACCAGCACCTAGAAATAATGCAAATGCTGCATTAATAAATGTAAACAATTACTGCATAACATTTATATTACCAATGAATCGGGTGCAGCTTTGCAACGAACCTTTCTCCTACCTCCTGAATAAATATTAACATATAACATATAGCAGATGTGAGGGTTGTAGAGGTTCAGCTGCGGATGTACGTCTATATGGATAAGTTTGTTAAGGATATAAACGCATATACTCCCTTAGTCACCTATCTTTTCTACTCACCATTATACATTTTTTGTCTTTCTCACTTTGTCAGTACCCTCCCATTCTGCTTCTCCATTGGCTTTTCGGTCTCACAAACAGGTTTGTGCTAAAGATATGTGGGCAGTATTCTTGGTTTATTTAACTTGAGTGATACTTATGAAATTAGATAGAAATAATGTTGTTCAACAGTCTGTACCGTTGCACTAACCCTACTTTGTATCTTTGCAACTCCTCTGCACTGGTAGTATGAAGAATAAAGTTTATACCTTAATAATTGTACATGCACCAGTACCACTCCCTTCCAGTTTTCATTCCCAAAGCTCATATAGCCCACTACAGTGTTTCCAGATTAAGATGATTTATTGCTCCTAAATCTCCTAAATCAATTAGTTCTGCCTCATTGGCAAGCAGAGCAATTCAGTGAAGTTTAAAAAACTCTTCCCATTAAGGAACCCGGACTAATGGATATACAATGCCTGTAATAAAATTAGAAGAGCATCTTGATCCATCTGCAGCTGGTTGTCTGAGCCTCTCATCCTAGGCTTCCTTACATTGTACACTTTGCAGTGATGACTACTGAATTCACACTCAGCTCTCCGCTGTTGTAAAGAGCTGCACTCTCCTATACCTTGTACTTTATTCCAGCATCAAAGACTTAGGCTGTATAGAGCTGACAATGATGAGGAAGGGGCCCATGTCACAAGCATTCTCCCCCACCTTCACATTGTATGTTAAATATTGTTATCAGATGTACGGTACCATGTATTTGTCATGTATATCATGTTTCTCTGCATCTCTCCCTCACCTTTTCAGTAGCACACTAGTCATTAGGGTTTGTGTCCTTCATAAGTCCTTTGAATGTTCCAAGGTATTATTTTCTTGTATTTCTGCATGTATATCAATATGCCAGGTACATCTCTGCCATAACACCAGCCTACTCTGCTGCACCCTTACGACTCTACCCCACTCTATGGCTGTGTCCCACGACCTTGGGACAATGTTTTTGTCTCTGACCGGGTGCCGTCTCTGAACAGGTGCTGTCTCTGACCGGGTGCCGTCTCTGACCGGCTTGGGTTGATAAGGTCAAAATACTAACAGCAGGAGGCTAATTATAATTATAACTATGATTATAGAACAACCGCCATAACGTTTTTCCAAATCCTTATATATATGAGTATGATTCTTTTTAAAACACCTTTTCTGACACCTGGTCAGAGACGGCAGCCAGTCAGAGACGGCACCCAGTCTGAGACGGCACCCGATCAGAGACAAAAACGTTGTCCCAAGGTCATGAGACACAGCCCTATTTGTATACTATGTGACTACTTATTACCACACATGCACCAGCCCCCTTTGCTTTCCCGCTATCTGCTAGAAGCACACAGTGCCTCCGGTGGAACTCTAATAGTAAGTATATTATTTGCTCCTACTGCCTACTTCGACAGTTTTGTAGACGAACTGTAGCCAACTTGTGCTTAGACCCTCTTTTTTTTCTAATGATCAATAATGTTTCTTCAGAGTACAGGATGCTTCATAAGAGTGTGTGCATACCCATATATGTGTATTTGTATTTTACGATGAGCTATGTGAATAGACCTTGGGCGCAATAAGCATACTCTTTTACCATGTATCCTTTTTTCCTGATACTCAAGACTTTGTTTTTTGTTAGCATGAGCTATGTGAAATCACCTTGGGCACAGACAAACTGCCATTCGGACCATCTGATTATAGTATTTTTGACAAATTGTGTGCCCATTACATCTGGAAGTTTTTAACATTTTCAGGCAACTCATCTCCAGCAAAATATTTTATTTGGGCATGTTTGATTTATAATTATCTGGTCTCCAATAACCATGGCTTATATGTTTGGGGTCTATACAGGCATAACTATGACAATTTTTGTTGAGGTGTAGAGGCATTGATCCGAGAAACGTGAAATCGGGAGTTTCCACACAAAGAATGAATTAAACAACCTCACAAAAAGAAGATTTGAAATAGTAGTTTAAAGCATTCAAGCGGGTTTTTATCATTGTCTTGTCCCATGATTACAATAATTGAAGAAGAAGAAGAAAAAAATGAGATTGAACCTCAGTCGTGTGGTGAAAACAGTTGCTTGACATCCTGATGAGGTTCGGGTGTAAGCTCAAACGGACACAATAGCCCAAGGCATTGAATCTGTGATCAATTACCTTGAATGAAAAAAACTTAAATTGTTCCCTTCAGAGAAACCCAAGAGGATTAAAGTGAAAATTTGAAAAAAAAGAGCAAGTGGTGTCAAATGCACAGGCGGCTTTGACAAACAGTTGGCAGTTTGCACTTTGAAAAGAACAAAACAGCCACACTCTTCTTTTCATAATGCTTTAGTTGTCATGGCAATTGTGTGACAGTCCATTTCAGCTGTTAATTTTGGCACATTTTTCAGCTTTCTGCTTTTGAAAGAAGGGCAACGGGTAGCATCTGACATCTGGTTGATTTCAATGAGGGATAAAACTGTCAGGTCCATGTGAAGAGACTGGCAGAATTACACACTAGTGTCTGGCAGATAGGGTGCAAATCCCTCAAAATTATTTTTTTGTACTAGCTCTGTTAATTTCATAAAGGAAGGTTGCCCCAGGATTGGCGGCAATCCACAGCAAAACCAACAAAGGCAGTAATTTTGTGTGGTTAGTGAATCAATAAGATATCATCAATGAAATTGAAAGTCGAATCTGAGGTGCATTTTGAATGGCAGCTTTTACCAGGTATGGTCCACTGCTGCAATAGGACGTACACTGTCTCAATAAGCAATGTAGCGTTATAGTGTGACGCTCTGACCCCCCCTGCCTACGTCCCTTGCATGTACACTGGCACTGCTGCTGAGTGTGAGAAGCTGGAGGGTGGGGGGGGGGGGGCGGGGGGTGGGCTGGCCACTCACAAATGCACCTTATGTATAGTACATGCAGTACAAGGGTAAGGGGCAGGGGCCACAGATACCTGTACAAGTTTAACTCCTCTTTTCTCCTGAATGCAACAAAGCATCAACCCGGTGCATCCGCATATCTTTAGATGGGATATCTATCTATTACTTTATAATTTTAGTTTATTACACTAATTTGTAAGAAAGATCACAAATTTGTTTTAATTTAAGTTATATTTACATTGACTCATTCAGCACAGTTTAACACTACGCTGTGACAACCTGTATAGAACTATGGTGCTGTATGCAGCCCCGACGAGGGAGTCCCGGTTAGGTGTCACCTGTTTACTGATGTGTACATGCATCATGTTACTGTCCAGCACTCATTTATCTAATTGCCATGGACCAGGTACTTAAAACTAAATCAGATATACCAGACACTATTTCCACTTTCAATCATCATGCAAAGTGTGTGCACTATTGTTTTACTGTTCCCCTCTAAGGGAGATCAGAATTATCTGCAGTTAAGGTGAGCCCTCTAGCATATAGGCGATTGTAGAAAATTGAATGCATATTATAATGTCAAAAGTGTTTGTGCAATTTTAGTTTGTGTAAAATAATTTGTGAACAGTAAGAGCTGTCAAAAAACACATCGAGTCTCTTGCTTCTAGCATCTACCGCACTGTGTACTCTACCATGGCTGCTCAGGTTGTGCCGGGAAGCCCACCAAACACATACCTAGTCCTACAGGTGGGCCACAGGTGTCACTGGTGGCTGCAGCAGGTACCCCCCTCTCACTCTAGGGGGCAGTCAAGCAGGTGGTCCTACAGTCACATTCGGTTTTATAGCAGTATAAGCATGCTTATACCCACAGTAAAATAATTTGTGAACAGTAAGAGCTGTCAATAAATGTAGTAAATTTAATTTCGAGCTGGTACTGCAGTAAATAAGAGAAATATTCTCACCTGTCTATTATTTTTATCATCAAAGAAACATTTTCTCTCTTAGAAAAAAAAACAAAGAGAACTTCTTGTATAATTTGATTCACTCTGTTATAATTGAGAAGTAGAGTGCTGCCCTTTATGACAAGGTAGGCCTACCTATTTTAATACATACTTTTCTTCATGAACACCTTCATGGCATCCACAGAGGATGATAATTTGACTTGAATCATTCATATTTTCAGTGATTTCTCTTGCATATATCAGTTCAGAAAATATGTTTAGTAAAGGAATATCAAACCTGTATGCTCATACAATATGTTCCACATTTTGGTATAACCTGCCAACTGTCTCGTAAAGTGTAAAAAGATGAAACTTCTAATAATATTTCTTTTCTTTATACAGAAAGCTGACAAAGTGGTATATACCTATACTTTCCCATGATAATCTAGGATATACTACAGCCTGCCAGCTCTGGGTCATCAGGAGAACCCATGATAGGACCACTCCAGAAGCCAACTACCCTGGCTTCCCATAAGAAGCATTAAGACGCTTGTCAACTGGGCAACCAGGTGTGGGTAAGTAGTAAAAGATGGTGACATCTCTCTGGGTGAACCCAGCACTCATTTCAGTAGAGTACAGACCTAACGCTACTGACAGTATTGCAACCTTATTCAGGATCCTGATTAATCTGTAAGTATGGTTGTTGTCATCAGCGAGGTTTTAAAGTTATCTTGATAATTACTTTAAACACTTTAATATCATAGTTACATCAACTTGAAGGCCTCTCTTACCTATAGTTGGGGATCCAAGCATGCAGAATGTCACTATTTAACTTTTAGCTGATATGGCGACCAATATTCAATATGAAGGTTGGACTAGAGTAATTTGAGGGTGCTGAATCCGATTATGTGTAAAGCTCTATCCAAGTCAGAACAGGGTCAAAAACAAGGTCAAATATCACAATCTTTTATTATATAGATGAGACAAAGAGGGAATAAACAACAATATACAATTTCTGTCAAATCACCTTTCATCTTATATAGTCATATTACTATCTGCTTTATTACTTTACTGACTAAGTTTGTTATTACTTTACTGATTGTGATTACTTTACTGAGTCTGATTTACCTTGGTTGGGTTTAAGGTCAGTTTATACAGGGTCAAACACGTAAAATGTTTATAATACTCAATTTGCTCC
Organism: Harmothoe impar; assembly: GCA_947462335.1. Lineage (NCBI taxonomy): Eukaryota > Metazoa > Annelida > Polychaeta > Phyllodocida > Polynoidae > Harmothoe > Harmothoe impar. The sequence continues at coordinate 6,146,824 of OX381721.1, read as the reverse complement.
CTCTCTGTTTGTACAGGTAATATATATATATATATATATATATATATATATATATATATATATATATATATATATATATATATATATATATATATATATATATATATATATATCCCACTCGATGTGGGTTTTGACACAAATATCAAGGGATCAAATATCAGATCGATATTTGATGTTGTCAAGTGATATTTGATGTTGTCAAGTAGCTTTACTATGTTGTCAAGGTTGTAAAAACAGGGCGCCCTGATTGGCCAATAGCATCAATGAAGTTGCGCAACAAATTTGTAATCCTTATTTTGGGGCCCCTTGGAACTGGGGTGGATATTCCTAATTTTCGGGGAGATTCTTGCAAACTGATGCTTATAAACGTTTTCTCTGGGGTAGTTTGATGCATACTCTTCGAAATTCAAGTAATTTCTGAGCTATTCCAACTCTTAACTGGAGTAAAATGCGATTTACCAACGCTATCGGAGGCGCCGCTGTAAACAACTCCCAGTGACCCTTGGCAACATGACCCAGTTCCGTTTCCAAGGGCTCCGCACACTGGGGCCCTGAAGGGGTTCTTCAGAGGCCCTACATTCGTGTGTTATTCCATAATTTGATAGCCTAATTTACTTAAAAACCTTTTGATTCTTTATAACCTTGACCCTTATCTCCTTTTCTCGAGGGATAAAGATAGAATTAGGTTGTTGGTGTGTCCTCGAGTCCATATCTGGGCCCTGGGACAGCACCTCGAGAGGCCCCGCAGGGGGGTCCATATCTGGGCCCTGGGACAGCACCTCTCGACCCCCCTGCGGGGCCTCTCGAGGTGCTGTCCCAGGGCCCAGATATGGACTCGAGGACACACCACCAACCTAATTCTATCAATATATATGTATGATATCTGACCGGATAACATTAATATATTAAGGAGAGGGGGCAATTGTTGGTTCAATATATATACACCAGGGGTCATCCCAAGCTGGCCCCCACCTTCCTTCCGCCTAATGCTCGGTCAGTCTGTAGCAGCTAGCTGGTGGATACGGTTCATATATATATATATATATATATATATATATATATATATATATATATATATATATACATTATGTATATAATATATATCTCCATCGGCAGCATGAGCACGACCCTCCCTATAACAGCAGGCTCTGCAGGGTGAGGGTTGGGGATCAGGAATGGCTCTTTGGTGGAGATGGGTCAATGCATGTTGCATCAAGCCTCACCTCTCTCCGTAACTCAATGTATTGACCACACAACCCAACCCCTGCCCCTCTACACACATCAAAAGCTGCACTAACCCAGAGGCACCTTTGGGAAACCAAGAGGCTCTGGCTTTCTGTAGCCAACATGAAGGTACCTGCAAGGCTCTGTTGACTTGGGTGCTGTGCCATCGGAAATAGGTAAGATCTCACGGGTAAGAAAAGCAGAGAGAGAGAGAGATAGTGATGAAAGGAAAAGAAGAAACATGCAATGGTGCTTGACAGTAGAATGAGGGGTCTTCATACCAATATTGATAACATAGAACTGCAGTACAGAAGAAGCAAATTCCATCGAATTATCGTATTGCATATATAGTTAGATCGTCTTATTACAATATTTAGGAGAAGACTGGAGTAGAACACCCTCCTGTGGTACTCAAGGCTTTGTACCTATTGGCTAGTCTTGGACTGGGTGACGTCTTTGACCGGGTGACGTCTTTGACCTAGTGACGTCTTTGACTGAGTGACATCTTTGACCAGGTGACGTCTTTGACCAGAAAGCGTTATTATAGCATAAATTAGACCTATATAGTAAGAAATGGTTGGAAAAAAGTCGAAGGATATTTTCGCACAATATGATAGAAAATTCAGTTTAAGTTTGTTATATTCTTATGCAGGCCCGTTTATGTGCATTATAGCAATATAATATATATTGTCCTCTGCCTGTTCAAAGACTTCACATTCTATATCATGTGGACTAACAAGAGTTACACTGTACAAAGTATTATGCAATAACCATCCACATATTTTTTCAAATAGTAGAGATATGGGACAGAAATTAAAAAAATTAAAAAACTGCCTTTTCGGGCCTCCCAGTCAAAGACATCACCCGTTCAAAGACTTCACCCAGTCAAAGACTTCACCCAGCTAAAGACGTCACCCGGTCAAAGACGTCACCCGGTCAAAGACGTCACACAGTCAAAGACGTCACGTGGTCAAAGATGTTAGCTTAGCCTCAAGCATTGCATGGTGTCACTTTTAGTAAGATGAAAGATAATGCTTCATTGTTAGGCTACGATGCTATATAAAACAGTATTCTTAGATAGTCTACACAGGTCCCTCAGGTGGTGGCTGACAGTGGATGTGCTTTACTGTGTGAGTAAGTCCACATCCCCACTGGCTACATAACAGCATGAGGGATGGTAGCACCATCAATATATAGGGACGCGGATTTGCTGGTAATCCTTGAGCAGTTGGCTGGTTGTAAGTTATGAGAAAATAGAGCAGAGCGGATGTGAATGGACAGGGGCAATGTCCGCTGGCAGCAAAGCCTTTGGTGAATGATGATGGTCCAAGATGTCCCAACTTTGCTTTATATAGCAGATAGGACAGACTTTTATAATGCAACTGGATCCTTCTACTGACGCCTCCAAATAGTATCAGGTTAACACCCTGGAGCACAGGCTGTTAATGTAGACTACTGGAGCCATCAATTTCCTCAGCAAATAGTAAAAAGTGCTGTATTTCATGCTCGATGTTGGCCAATAGTACTGTGCCACTCGGTCGGTCCCAAATGATTCACAGAAAACATACAAAGTATGCATGACCAAAAACCTAGTTCTCCTCAAGTAGTATCTATCAGACTGGTTATTGGGATCACCTTACCACCAATTGATGGTACCTTTCTCGGACTTTAAAGTCTTTGATTGGGCCACTTGGTGGGAAGGGGGGAATCATAATTGGTAGTTTACTATGGTGATTCGCCCTTTCAAAGATCGAGTTCGAACTTTACCTCTAAGAATAATTTCATTTTCAGTTAATACATCCTATAACCTTGCGCTCACTCCCCATACTGTATGCATGATATGGGTACAAAGTAGCCCTGACATTTTCCGACATCACTCAGAAACTCCATTAAAGCAAATTCACTTAAGGTCGCCCTTCAAACCAATAACTCAAACTCCACTCCGACTTAATGCCCCACCTCTACCACTGATCCGGCCCTTCCTTATCATCTAAGCTGGTGATATTAGACATATTGATTTCTTGGACTATGGTGGACTAGAATATGGTATGGTTCTGCAGATTCCTTACTTTGAAAACCTGTCCAGGGATATAGATAGGATATTTGGCGAAGCACCATTTTAGATGATCATGGCTAGTTCTACGATTTAAGAAAGTAATTGTGAATAACACTAATGTGCATGAGGGTGCATAGTTCGGGAATTTCATGCACCATTAAAGATGTCACTGTGTCCAATGGTGCAGGGCACAGCCTGCTAAATTTCCCTGCCTCTCCTCACTTGCTAGCTTAAAGACCTGGTTACAGTAACACCCGCTATTCTATCCCTATTTCTTTCTGAGAAGCTTATCGTTAAAAATATCTATGGGGTACGAAGGTGATAGAAGGTGAAGAAGAGTGGGATGATCAGATCTGTCTGAAATCCTAGCCCTTACTACAAGCAGAGCATCACAGGCTGTTTACACACAACACTGGGAGGGTGTAGTGGGTGACACGTGACCTTAGTCCTGCTTGACCAAGTATTTTTGGGGGGATTCCTACCCGGTACCCATCTGCGCTTTTAATACTACAGCACCAGGCGCACCGGAACTCTTTCAACCAGCACCCTTTGGTGCCAGCAATGATGCTGGGGAAAAAGAGGTCGAGGTGGGGCCAGCTTGGGTACCTTCCTTTTCATTGTTAATTTAGTGTAGTCTGATGGACGTCACACCCCTCACTACCACTACTGAGGTAGGCAGAGTGAGGTCACGATATAGACCTACCTTCATGAATTGAAGAATGTACTATGGAAAGATTGCAATATTTGTGTTTTCTTTCAAAATCTTAGATTTATACCAACCAGTTGCCTCTTCAAAGGCTGGAATAAAGTTTCACTTGATAGACAGTAAATTGATTTGATACACTTTAGCATATACATAAACACAGTGTTTGAGGCAAGTCATGAATGGTTTGCAGATTAGTGTACTTTAAACATGGGTGAATGAGTAGCTTTATCTATTGGTAAAAATGGGAATATTTAAAGCATAGGGAAAGTCGTTGTTAAGGCACCTGTCAAGTTATCTCAGGCCATACTGCTTCCTCAGGACTCTATAGGAGACAAACCTGTAAGGTAAGTCGATGAAGACGGCAGAGCACTCACCTAGAGAAAAAAAAGAACACATGTCAAACATTAAACAGATTTAGCAATTAACAAAGGCACATTTTTGAATTATTTTCCTTTAATACGATGATAAAATATACAAATCACCACGATTTTGTATCTAAGTGTCAAACCAATCGGTATAAATGCCATGGTTAGATTAGATCTAAGTCAAGAACACAGTAGGCTTCTCTAAATCACTGCAAATGATGCGAATTCTGTGTCAGCTATCCAAAAACTGTGATTTGACGATTAGTTTGCTACAAAGGGTTCTATTAACCCCTACCACTACTTTAATGCTTTCCTTCATTTCTTGCTGATTTTGATTTCAGCATTCTACCTGTTTTCCATGCTTCTCTTCTTCTGTTTCACTAAGTAAATGTTTTCTTCCCCTTTCAACCTTACTCAATATCGCGGATTGGGCAGTCCCAATATGTTCCAGGCTGCTTATCCTTGCCAATTTAATTCTTTCTACATCCTATATCCGCTCTCCAGAGATATGTAGGCATCGCTTGCAAGTAATTCAAATTGAGAAATAAATAGATTGATACTTTAGCCAACTGGAAAGGGAAATTATGATTATGTGCTTTGAGAAACTGACTGTTCAAAGACTTAATTCCTATCAACGGATTTACAGAATATCTTTAGTTCAGTGTTGTGTTTAAAAAGGCTGTCTATAACCATTACTCTCTGATTGCTACCAGTGGTTATTGAAATTGGTTGGTAGTAGTAACTAATGTGGTAACTCTTACTGTGTGAGGTCGACTACCCTCTTGTGACCTGTGCCATGAATCTCTCTTAATCTCTCTTAGTCTCAGTCCTAAGACTAAAATAAAGACCGTTCAATGAGTAAAAAAGGCTAAAATAAATATGTTTGTTTTGGGTCACCAGACCGACCCTATCTGAATGGGGCCAAGCAAATGTTTTTCATGCAAATTGAAGAAATGTTCAAATTGTTACCCATTTGTGGTCTTTTTTAGGGTCTTCCGAGAGGCTGGCTAGTGCTTTCATGTTAATAGAAAATGAAAAAAAATATTTAAAAACTCTGATCTACCGACCCTATATTTTCCTCCAATGTTACCTTAAACAAACTCACCCACCACATAACCGGAGCATTAACCCCCCAAAACCTCATAACTAGCAGATTCAGATGGATGCCACCCTTGAGATGTCTCTGACTCAATCTTCTTTCATGAGCTGCAGCTCAATGTATACAATACCAGTTAGCAGCACTGCATCCCTACTCACATCTGGCTTGGTTTTATTTCCTCTGTATCTATATAGATCAACCTCTATTCCTTAGTAGAAAGACATAGATTTCCAAAACATAAACCACCGTAGCTTTGATATGTGCTCCCATGCCATGAGCCATTCTCTACCATGGTTGGATTGATATAATAGGTAAGGCTGCTAAATATCCAAACTACTCGAACAGAGTGAGAAGCAGCCGTTTTTTAAGTGTTCATTAAAGCCGGTATATTGATGTTATCGTAAATAACTATTTGAAAACCATCACACATATTAATGAGCTTGATGTAACTAAACTGTAAGATGAACACGAAATAAAGATAAATCAAATCAAAATGTTTCATTAACTGAACTTCATGCTTTTGTCCAGCATTTGTAGCTGAAACTGACGCTCAGCGCTGACTAACTGGGTTCTTACACGGTCAGCTTTATATCAATCTGTACGGTGCCTCACACCTTGTATAACAAATAAGAATTGTGTATACATACACTAATAGCCTTACATGCACCAGTGCATTTTGCCTGCACACTATACCTAATAAAGCATAAAGTAACGGATGTAGAAGTTTAAGAATATTGATCGCTGCTTCTCAACACATTGACTGTTTTTGCCTCATCCACCAGAACAGGTACATAGTAAAATTAGTAAAGGAATAACACATGGATAAGCCAGTGTGAGGGTTGGTTGCCTATGGCTAAGGCACAAGGCTAGGTACAGTTAAATAACCAGTGCTCGCTTATTTTTTTTGTAAAAGAAAGAGTTTACACCTTGAAGTCCACAGGTTTTAACAAGACCTCAGCTTGGCGAGTGAGTGAGCTACATAAGGTAACGTGGGAAGGTGTGCAACTATAAGTCCACACTGGTCTTTAGACATGACCCGCCAGACTCTACAGATCACTAGTGTCTACAATAGCCCCTAGGGTCTGCATTAGCACAATCCAGGAGCTATTGTAGACACTACTAATGTGAAGAGTCTATGTCCATAGACCACCGTTGACTTTTAGTTGCACACCTTCCCATGTTTCATAAAGCCTACTTACATTCGCCAAACTGAGGTCTTGTCAAAACCTGTGGTAAAATCTGTCAAATGCGAAACTGTGGTATGAGTTTATTTTTTTTAAATTTGTAGACGTGTATTTATTGCAATAAATTGATTTTCAAAATACAACATATTCAAAAATTCTTATAGCATAATCAAAATAGATCGCAATGTGAATGGAACATTTACTGCCTATGTCAGTCGCCTAGCAAAGGGTCTCTTTGAATAGTATTACAATGCCATCATTACCATTTACAATGTGAACACACTGATGGCATGATTCATAGCAGTTTAGTTATCTATGGTTCTGCCTTTAAGGACGGCATGATACCGTAATGCATGATACCCAATGGTAGTCATGATGCATGAATGCAGCCCGAGCAAGTACCTCACCAGTACCGCATTCAAGCATCATGCCAACCTTGAGATGGTTGGCACTCGATGCACCACAGCAGCCACGGTGAGACGACACATTTCATTTTTGGCGACATGCATCTTTAAAGGGTTACTGCACAATAGCATTGGTGTTTAGTGCCGAAGATGAATAACCATAGTAACATGTCATTAAAAACTGCAGCCCACCTTTTAGTAGATGCAATATGGCATTGGATTGAGAGAGAACGATTAAGAGAAGGGGTCCTCTCTATTCTATAGCTCACTGGGGGGACCTACTATCAATTACCAAGATTTGTATTCTCAGGGGGGCTATTGAGAGGACTATATCATTATTCATAAGGCTTCATTTGTGTAACATGCAGGTTATTTGGGGCTGCATTGTGGAACACGTCATGATGCAACATGATGGAACAGTCATAAAGGATATCCAGATGTACCTCACATGACATATATCTGTGCCTGCTTTTCATTATGTGAACTAAATAGATAAAACAAATCCTATGATATAGATATTTCAAGGCTTTGGTATGAGTGTCTACATCGGCTAATATACTAGGTATAATATGAAGCCTATTGAATTCATTCAGTTATGGTGCCATGCATGGGTGGAGACCAAGACTGGTATCCAACAACTAACGAGGGATATGCTAGACAATAAAAACAGACACTATGTTTCAGGGGACATCGTCCAAAGTATATGGAGAAATCTCCTCACAATAATCTGAACATTTTCTACAATTTGTATAGTCTGAAACATCACACCGGAAATAAGAAAATTCAAAGATGGCAAAAACTTACTAGAATTTGAGGGCAGCCATGTTATGTTGAGCAAGGACTTGAAACACACTGTACTTTCTTGTTCTTTAGGCACTGGCAGGCATGCGTGGTGCATCAATTGCTTTGTAGATGAGTTATGATTTTATTTAACAGCGCTGTAGGTAGAGCCAACATACACTCAAAAAGTTAACTTGTCTGCAGACTCTTCAAAGTGACGATCATAAAATAAACAAGTCAAAAACTCATCTAAGTGACAAGGAAGCGGGTCTTCTAGCTGGAGATAGAAGACCCACTTGGCATGTGCCAGCCCTAAACCCGACATTTGCCAGCTCCAGATTCTATTTGTGGGATGGTAATCTGATAGGTTAGACAACTTTTGACTCGTTTATTTTATGATAGTCACTTCGAAGAGTCTGGAGACAAGTTCGTTATTTCAGTGTACCTGTTTAGTTCAAGTCAGGCAGTACCACTGTAACACCAGAATACCAAAAACGGATTTGAGCGAAGGTCTGCTGGTGGAATCTATACATATCCCCTTCCTGAAACGTTTGTATAAAACAAGTAAGTGCTTTTTTCAACATTCTTCCTCTTTGGACTGAGCATTTTGGTCGTATTATTTTAGCTACATTGCTATCGTTTAACATTCTTATTGATTGCACTAAATGGAAGAACCGATTGCTGTGAAGGAATGTTTTTACTCATTCATAAGGCTTAACTCAAAAAATCTTGAAAAATACCGTCTAAGCCATACAAATGGTCGCTAAAATTGTAATTTTGCACTGCAATACACTTATAAAAGGTAAGTGTGGTACCAAATAAAAGGAGAATCTGACTCATGTCCAAGCCGCGGTTTCCAGCCGAGACTTGAGGGTACGCTCGTTCTCTCTAGATTAACTGTGGACAATACATCTATACTTAGGTAAAATGGCAGATAGAGCACAAACAACACATCTTTGGGACAAGGAAAATCCAGCGCAACAAAAACTTGTGATTGAGAGTGAACATTATCGGCATGTTCTCCTTCACAAGAGACCAGAACTCATCCAATGTGTGCAGCTAAAGTCAATGTGGTCCTATCTCCGCGCCCTCAACGTCATTGTTGCCATGGAAGAAGAGGGAATAAAGGCAGGCTATAATCATCTATATATTGTTTTTTTCTCATGTATTCCCAAACAGCCTACATTGCTAGCAATAGAATAAGCATAACTTATCAAGGAATGAGTCCTTAATATCTTTAATGAGATCTGCCAAGATTCCCCAGATGAAGTTTCAAATGTTGATATTCACTGACAGTCAGAAAAATCTGACAGTATAGAGGCAAATCTAAAGTGAGTGACAGACTAGAAATATGAATGATATGAAATACTTTCCTGATTTGAATCATAGTAATTTAAATGTTGCAATACCTAATGCAACTAACACAGACACAGTACTTGTTTTCTAGCACCATGCTACCAGAGGAGAGCAAGTGGAACGTCTACTGGAGCACCTTGAGAAGGGCCCAGTATGGAGGGTCCACTCATTCTTTAGAGCCTGTGTCTTGAGTCAGGAACCCCACATGGTCAGGGAGGTAGGCCTGCAGCCCAAACACTACACTCTACTGGGGGACCCGCCGGCAGGGTTTTCCAGACGATATGCGCAACCATTTAGATCATGTCCAGTATTAGTATGCATATTGGTGGTAATAGGCATTGGGAGTCTGCTATACCTTAACCATGACCAGGTGGAGTTACCTTGGACCGGCATTAGACCTATGCAAGAACATCTCCATAGTGTCGGGGGACAGGAAGAGAGAGCTTTGACATCCGGTCAGTTAAACCTATATCAATTCAGTCTTTAGCTAGGTTTAGGCAGTCTCATATATCCTACCCTCTGTTTTTAACTTAATCAGTAATAAGTTATACCGAAAAGCAAAGAAGACTTTTATAGATCTGCTCTTTGGTTGCACTGATTAGTCATGGATTTTTAAGCTATAGACTACCTATTCATAGTATATAGGTAGTCGTTATTTTCAAATGTGCTATGCACTCTCTTTTATGATATGTCCGATTTTATCATGAATTATTATTTGAACACTTTACACACATTTTCAGCCATTGATGCACATCGCCAAAATTATAAATCGCGTATCATGACAGGGGTTGTCTTTGATATTGGAGAGGATGATACTGATGCTGAGATTATGGATCTGACAAAATTGTACATCGAAACTGATTTGGAAATGGTTGCTGAAAATGGGTATGCCATTTACTTTAATCCCTCATTACCAATCTATTTAGAAATATCTTTCTTAAAGTTGCATATATATAAATAAATAAATAGATAAATATATATATATATATATATATATATATATATATATATATATATATATATATATATATTCATATATATATAGTGTTTTTTGAAGAATATTAGATGACTTCATGAAAAAGTAAAAGTAGGGATCAGACATTTACAAGTAGATATAACTGTCAAAAACGTTTTGACACCAGGTTTAACTGGGTTCTCTCAAATTCTTAACACATTACATTTTAGAGGCAAGCTCACTGTACGACCAAAGGACCTGTTCAAAAACTTCGATGGGCAGCCAGAGATAAATGCTGTAATGATCTCTGGGTGTGCCGGCACTGGTAAAACCACCTATCTAAAACACCTCGCTAAATCCTGGAGCCAAGGAAAGCTTAACTGGAAACTTGTCATTTATGTGCCAGCAATATCAATGACAACCGATATTTGGGAAACGATTCGGGAAAATCTCTGGTGTGGGGAAAAGCTAAAAGACGCTGTAATGAGATACGTTAAAGGAGATGGAACTGGTGCTATCCTTATGTTCGATGCCCTGGATGAGATACATGATGATAAAGTCAAGAAAAGCCATCAGAAATTCATGGATGAAATGAATAACAGGAGATGGCCAATGACCATTGTAGTGGCAAGGCCCAAATATTCATATCTTAAAGCAAAATCTGTTCAGCGTTTCCTCAATCTACCAGGATTCAACAATGAGCAGGGACTGGCATATGTGTCTGTTCTTCATGCTAGAAAAGCAACCAATGAAACCCATAATATGCTGGCATATGTTAATACAAACCTACATAAGCTAGAACATATCCTATCCAACCCTCTGCATCTACATATATTTTGTATGCTCACCACGAAAGGCTTTCTTGACTTGAAATCTAATCTACATGTTAACACCTCACTGCTCTTGGGATCCCTCGAGAACTTTATGGTTATGCGACAGTACGTGAAGCAAGGGAACCATAAGCCAAGTTATTCAGACCGGAATACACATTCTCAGGCCTTTTACCGATTATGTCTCTATGGAATGGTTAAAAGACAACCGTTGTTAACGGACGAACTGCTTGATTTATTTAGAATCGATAATTCCTCCCCTTATCGTATCTTTCTACAGAAAGAAACTATAACAGATATTTCTGCTAGAAAATATGTAGCGTATTCCTTTCCGCACTTGATGATCTACTATTACTTTGCCTCATGTGGATTACTGAGAGCAGCATCGGACCTCCACAAGCCTACTTTACTTCTGCTGGTAACCAAGCCACCTTTAATTGATTTCCAGATAACTGCATTAGAAATGGCCGCTGTTGTCAGCTTAAATCTCGCACAGGACCTAGTGAAATCCTTGGTGGCACAGTTTATAGTAAATCCAAAAACAAAACAGCATTTTATCGACAGTTATTTAGTCACTATTTTTAGTGATGAGGATGTCTTGCGTTTTTTTATCTACTTTTCTTCAATGACAACGAGGCAATTTCAGCGAGTGTCTGAAATCTGGTCGGCCATTGATGATTTTTTTAAACAATCTGTTGACAAACACATTAAATGGCATGGACTCAACATCACAAGTGATTTCTGGGAAATCTTTATACATATTCGCATTTCTCTGAAGCAACATTCTCATCAGATGAAGTATTTGATATACAAGGACACAATCAATTATTTGCTGCCTATTCAACAGTAGGTTTCCAGTGTTTCATAACTACCTTTGATGACAACTTAATGTACATATCAGTTATTCGCTTTACTGGAAAGCTTAACCCTCCCAAAGAAATACCTGCTTCTTCCACTGATAGGACAGTGCATTATTCACCTACCCCAAAATCAGTTATAGAACTAAAAATTAGAAATATTGTAGATCAAAACCTAAAACCTCATACCCCTACATTCATCTTTTACAGTTTTCAATATAATGTGTGGTTGTGCCTCTGTGTAACTTTTAGTGCCACTTTAAATCCTAATTAAGTCTATTTGACGTATGGTCTTTCAAATGTCATGTTTCAATATCTTACCTCGTAATACAATGAGTATTTTCTTTACATGTTAGGTGTGAAATAAGGAATGTTGTTGCATGAGTGATGATTACATTGTTTATTTTCAGGTCTGATAGGACACTGTATGCAGTGAATGGTACTGCACTAGTTATCATAAACGATACTAAAACCAACATAATTATACAAGCCCAATGTCCAAAACATGTGCACCTTGGACTTTTACAGCACATGAAACATTCTCCTGCGGGAGCAAACACGTGGGAGTCACTCACACTAACTATATCGATGATGCCTGATGGTGAGAAGTGTCCTGACAAACTTCTTGTGATGTCACATTGGCAAGAGTCAATGACTCTAATACAACACATTCAGAGACCAGTGTTATTAGGTATAATGATGTCAGAGCATAACCCTATAAATGGACTACTAACTTCTTTGTATCACATATATAAGAGAGGAAGTTTAACTATCGTGCTTTTCCATGATGGTTTGTTTACTGCGACTGAGAATGCTTTGTATGACAGTATTGTTAGTGTTGCTATCATCCATGGTACGATCCAACTTGAGGACCTACTTGATTGGTGGTCCAAATCCAAAGTGTTACATCATGTCAGTTGGCAGCTGAATAAGACATGCATAATTATGCCAAATGTAATACCAGTGGATTTAAACCTCTCAATCAACAGCCTTCTTCAGAGCACGAATCTATTTGGACACAATGTCATGAATACACCACGGTGGGTAACTGAGTTTGGTGAGGAATACAGCTGGCTGACATCAGATATAGAGGACGGAGGTTGTCAGGTATTCTGCCACGCCTTTCTACTCCTCATTATATCATCAGTAATATGTGCTGTTAGACCCCTGCTTAAGTGTCTGATATAGGACTCTCTTCACCATTGAATACATGACGTCTGAGTCTGAGAATATAGAATTCTAAAAGGTAAATGACAGCATGGTAAATTTATTGATAAATGATTACCAGGAACATTTATAATCTGTGGAAATCACCTTATCTGTCTAGTAAATATAAGAAGTACAGCACCAAATGCTAGATTTTAAGCAAATCAAGAGCAATCATATACCTTATATGCAAATTGTACATTGATGCCTCATTTCACACACTCATTGTGTTAAGCTTGTTTTACGCCAAATATGTATAAGCAATACTATGTTCATATCAATTGCGTTATGTGTGATACGATGATCCACTCTACTGATATCACTCAAGATAAATGTCATCCCAATACTGTGTATACATTATACAATAACATTCAAACTCAAACTCAAGATGTATTCTTAATTATGACATCTTGAGCTTGCTGAATTTACATCCAGGGATGCTTGTGACTGTTAGGGAGATGTGACCGCATGGGGAAGGAACAGGACTGAATTCCAGAGCACCACCATATAATATGTATAGAGATGACTTCATCTGGATTTAAGATGGCAGGAGAGAGATGGGGATGTCAGTGTATCTACAGGGAAGGATGGGGGACAGTTTGTGGTAGATTGGTGGTAGGGGACTCCATAGAAGACAACGCAAAATGGTGTGTTTCAATAAGATGTCTCGATCATCTAAAGTAGCTTTTTGGGTGCATCATTGGAGTCTCTCCCTATGTTTCAAGCCAAATCCACCCAAAGGCATGTTGCCAAACATAAGATTAATGAACATGCATGTCTGTTGTTAACGTATACTAAACTAAAGTACTCCTTGATATTGCCAATAACGTATGACATTTTGTGTAGTATGATGCGACATATGCAGAAGTAATTAATATTACACTATACCATGTTTCAGCTCTATCATTGATATCAATAGATAATGCATATAATACAGGAGATGACTGAATTACCATTCATAGTCCAGCTCTATATTTATAACCTTTGGGCAGAGAACTGCATTCACTTCATCAAACGCTTCATCAAAGTTGAGTTTCTAGCTATGACAGAGCACACACCTGTGCCCTCTATAAGGACCTAGGTGCCCTGCCAAGACTGTGAAGGTCAGTGACCGGTAGAAGGCTCAATATATAAAACAGAAGGGTAGCTCTTGAAGGGGTACCCATCGTCGGCCATCTACCAATAGCCACCTGCCCCCTGTCCCCCGGCGGTCTATGGGGATCTCAGCTATACCTCATTCTGCATCACTGCCAGGAGACCCATTGGGTGGTCCTAGGTAGAAGATATTATGATACTGCAATTTCATTCCTACATGCTACAGAGACCTTTGCAGCAGTTTGTTAGACATCTGGAGTGTTCATATATCCAAGTAAGAATGGCCTTGGTCAGCAAATTTACTTTTGTTTGATCCTATTCCTTGTTGATGCCAAGTGTCACTGGGAGACACCCAAAGGTCAATATTTTAGCATAATCTGAAAAATACCAACCAGTAATCACCTGTCAACTGGTGATTGATGAGGTATTGATTTAATTTCAGCCATAGATGTGGGTCACAAAACAAGCAGTGATGGTGGGTACTGTATACAGAGCTGCTCATGACCCAGATCATGGCCCTCTCAGGAGGTGCTCACACTGCATCATGGGGGACTCAGCACTGCTGTTATGACTGGCACCTTGGGGAGCAACTGCAGTTGGTTCAATCCCTGTCATATAGGGCACCTGGCCGTCCATCGCAGCACCACCTGTGCTAAGTTTAGAACCTTCAGTACAGTCCCTTGGCCAGTGGATGCAGCAGCTAACCAGGGTTTATGACATTACAGGGCAGTCCTGAGTCTATAGGTCTCCACCTAGTGTTACCTGCTTGAACTTCCAACCCCTGACTATCGCTGCGCCCATGGCCTAACCCCCAGGGGCCCTGTAATGTTTGTGGGATAAGGTCAGTAATTGGCAAATTTCTGTTACCTTCGACACAACTTACTGCCCAAATAGGGTACAAAACACAACCTAGTATTATAAACACATTACCTTTTCTCCATAAGAACTTTTTGAACAACTTGAGTCTTATTTCCGATAAACCTTTCTTGTGATTTCCAATGTATGACATACATGTGAAATAAATACATTGTCAAAGAAAGCAAAATATTCGAAAAACCTTAGTTTTAAGCTATGGAAATTGATAAACATGAGAATCAGAGTCTTCAATTATTTGTTTCATAGGTACACATTTTTCCTTTTGTTTTCTACAAAAGGACAATCACTGGATGACAATTGGTGTTCAAAAGACTTTTCGAACGATGATCATTCACATCAGATTCACACACATATTTCAGTTAATTTTGATTGACATAAAGGCCAGAATAACTTTAGCCATTTGACTTTCGAAAACAAAAATAAATTATATTCATATTGTGAAGTGACATTTGCTACCATTGAACTTGCTGAATGTTTGGCATCGTTAACAATATTTTCTCAAAAGATGGCAACAAAGTATTGCCTTCTATGCATAACTGCTATCTAAAGATCATGACCAACCCCTGTTTTTCTCAAGGATTTCAAGTTGATTCGAACTTGGCTACTTGGAAACTTATATTAAAGGTGCACTGAACCCATGACGTAATTTGCGTGCAAAACCCGGCACGGTTAGGTCACTGACTCAGTTGCACCTTTAAAGCAAAACAAGACGATACCTACAGCATGATTCACATGAATCCTTCATAAGCTGCATTGTAGGTGTTGCTGCGCTAAAATGAAGTGAACCTAAATCCAACGTTTTCCACCAATCCTTTCATGCACTGACCTGCCCCCCTATGGCCGCAGCCGCTATAAGGTTCAGAGTGGGAATGGCTCTTTGATGCCTCTGGGTCAATGCCTGTTGCACCAGGCCTCGCCCCTCTCTGTAACTCAATGTATTGACCACTTATACTCCGCCTGGCTGTCGGGCCTATTGTTCTCACTGTAGGTTTATTTCCATATTCCATTTCTTTGAGCCTGAGCGGAGGTTTTTATCAGTGCTGTCCGGAGGTTTTGTGGTTGCTGTCCGGAGGTTTTGTAACTGAGAGTGCTGTCCGGAGGTTTTGTAGGTGCTGTGCGGAGGTTTTGTGACCTAATTTGGCTGTAGAAAAGCCTGTCCATGTAGGGATCCGAACTCGACAGGGTAGGAAGCCTCATGCTGCAGTCCTAGACCTTAACCACTAGGCCATGGCGCAGACACACTGACATCCTACTACCCCCAACACTTATATTAATTAGCTAGGCCCACGTTGGGTTTGCTAAAGGTCTCTACGCCAAATATAAGAATAACACTTTACCTTACCATCGTCAGAATAGTATAGTGAGTATATTAACGTTTTCTAGAAACACTGATAATTAAGTTTTTTTCGTCATGTGAGCCTACTCTCAAACATGAATTTAAAAAAAAGTAAAATCGTAGTTGCACTTGGTGGGATTCGAACCTATGGTAGGAAATAAGGCTATGCCAGTTGTCCAGCAGTCTTATCCATTGGGCCACGGAGTCTCATGCTCCACCATGCAATTAATTACTAGTTAATCCCCATCCCTGCATCTCCTCCTCACTGATACTCTATTGACCCAGGTTCGAACCCCAACTCGAACTAGATACGTTGTATAATATAAGCTTAAAGTATATCAAATAACATAGCAAATCGATGCAGTATAGACTGATTATTATTTAATGGTGGAGTATAAGCTAGAAAACCTCCTTAGAGCTGGAGGATTTGCCATAAAACCTCCTCGGCTACGCCTCGGAGGTTTTATGGCAAATCCTCCAGCTCTGCGGAGGTTTTCCATCACATAACCCAACCCCTGCCTCTCCTGCCGTAGAAAAAGATTCCCCTAAAGCCATCTCAGACCTTGACTGTTGCACCTCAGGACCACCCTTAATAACTCACATCTTCTAATATTACTTTCTAACAACAATAATACATATTAATAAGTTTCATGGATGCCATTCTTTAAAGGGATGACGTCTTGTAAAATGTCATATCATCTAGAGGAATATGACGACATGGTCACTATCAGATGCATATAACAGCATCAGTATTAAAGCAGTGGATTGAAGCATTACACCCATACATATTACTACCCTATCCCAGTTCAAATGCAGAAGTATTCAGACACTGTGCATGCTTTCTAGTATATATACATATATATATATATATATATATATATATATATATATATATATATATATATATACATATATATATATGTGGTTTGTGCGGTCCAGTCAATAGTTGTAGAGTCATGATTACAATCTCCTAGCTTATATAAGACTTTATACTTTACTGAATCTGTTCCTTTCATTCTCTACTTTGTCATCACCAAAGTTTACCGCGTCCTGTACATGTTTTTTTGTTAATGAAGTAGTTCTCTGTGGGCTCATGACTGTGTCTGGTAACAATACATGGCAAGGGGAGGCTTTATTGGATAGTCGGCCGGGGCCCTGTGGCTGTGGCTGACACTGGATGTGCTTTACTATGAGGGTAAGTCCACACCCCCACTGGCTACACAAAGGTTCACTGTGAGAGTAGGGTAGATCCACCGTGAGTCGGACATATACCCTAAGACGGACAGTGAAATTCCAGGTGATTCATCCACATTACGACTTCAAGTTTTTATAAAAGAATAAAACTATCATTAGTCCTAAGTTAAGAGCCTAAAATGCTTTAATACCCACAAAAGCAAGTGTACGCCTCAAGGTGAATCTACCCTACATCCACATGCCCGCTGGCTACAAAATGACATGGCGGTCCTGGCACCATAAATACACAGGGTCGGGGATTTAGTTGTTACCCTGGGGTGGTGGACGGGTTGTGAGACGGACAAAAAAAGAGCAGAGAGGATCTATATAGACAGCAGCTTACCAAAGTAATCATTGCCAAGGACATGTCTGCCATGCTTTATTGTATAGAACAACTTAAGAGAATCAACACGGATTGACCCATAATGCACGTGTTGCTAGATACACTAGTACATTAACAGCTCGAATATCTGTATCCATCTATCTATCTATATATATATATATATATATATATATAGAGAGATAGATAGATAGATAGATAGATAGATAGATGGATAGATAGATGGATAGATAGATAGATAGATAGATAGATAGATAGATAGATAGATAGATATAGATCCTTAGCACTGCCATAGCAAGCCAATGTATATAGTAAAAAGGGCCCCCTGAAAGCCAAGGTTTTGCGTTTGCATTGGAAACAATACGCTATGGCACGGTAAGGTCAAATGCAATGTGGTCCAGAAATTAAGATGACTACCAGTACATGGGGTGCCCGCCCCCGTATCCAACCATACATTAAGAAAAGAGAAAAGACTGAAGAGGTTTAGTTGAATAGTGTTAATTAGTATGTAATTCACTATATATTATTGTATACGTACATGATTGTCTTACAATACCTAGTGAGCTATGTATTCATATATAAACGTGAGTTGCGTCGTAAGATATCATTATTCATACTATATAAAATGTAAAATTCTGTTACTTGATCATGATGGACTGTGAAGGAATATTTCTGAGCTGTATAAGGTCTTTTCCTATGAAGTATAAACAAATGAGATTCTATTTCTATACTTTCTCATACCAAAAAGTAAAAGGTAGGTAAGTCAGATTCTTTAGTAATTTAATTGATTCTCTGCAATGTAGAAATCACAGAGAATGAGTGGTGAATTGCCACATCAACTCACATTCCATCCGGATGACTCACTTAAGTAAGAGATATCCTAAAATTGTCGGATATTCTTGTTCGACAATAGAATTGATTGAGCAACTGCATTTATTGGGAGGCAGTTTTTCCTGAAAACAATTGTAAAAATCTAGAAAATATAAACATTTAGAATGGAAAAGAATTGGGAAATTCTAAGCTAGGATAGGGTTTCTTGACACCAACATGTTCTTGGCCAAATCCTTTATGATTATAAAAAAACCACTTATTCTCAGTTTCCACCTCATACATTTTCTTGTCTAAAATAGTAAATATGTTTAAAATATATTTGTTGAAGCCACCAGTAGCACTACTGGGGGTATAAAACGCATCCATCTCTGTGGTGTGGTACTAACTGACCTAAGTTCAGGATTTAACTTACAGTGCCAGGCTTTCCGCCTTTGACTAAGCCACTTAGACCTTTACTCCAGGGACATGTGTCTGTCTGAATTACCCTGAATAAAACTTATTGCAAGTAAAAGCCTTAGCTTCAGGCTTAAGGTATTTGATTAAGCCACCTGGAACAACCCTAAAGAGATACCAGTGTCATGGAATAAGCCTGAACGAAAAGCTTTTTAGTGTAAAATAAATGGGTCATTAAGGCAATGATTTACGAAGGTAAATACCCCTAAGGAGATGGCCATGGCCTGTGGACTCCACCTCCAGCAAAGGTCAAATTGCCTCATAGTAGCTATAAATGTTACTAAGTTACACTTAAATTCCATTAATGTTAAACCTCCCATGCTATCCTCTCAAGTCCATAACTCAAACCCCACTCTGACTTGATCCCTCACCCGTAAACCCCATTCTTCACTTTTCAATTTCAATTTTTTTTAATGGGGTTAAATTAATACAATTACAAATAGATATATCAGACATAGCCTTGGCGCATTGCTTTTATTCAGCCCCAACCTCTATAACAGCTATTTATCTGCTTATTGTAGGGATCGGATTCCCCGTACCTTGGTGGAGAGCCCGAAGGGGTGGAACACCTGGGTAATCCTCCCCCTCTGTACCATACCGATCCAGTAACGTAGGGAGCGGAGAACAGTCAGACACGGGTTGGTAGTGCAATGGTTAGCACGCTTGTCACCGGTGCGAGAGGTCTGTGGTTCCATTCCCGGCCGATCCAATGACTAAGTTTTCCGCGACCCCTACACTGGTGGATCGGCCGCGATGAATCGGGTAGTACGTTGACTGTCGACGGTAGGAGCATTCCAGCCTGCTGGGGATTGGCCACCTGCTGGCGGTTGGTAGTTGGAGGAGCAGGTTGGGAAGTGTTGGTCCCCAGTACGGGCAGTTGGAGTTCAGCATGGAGTTCAGTCAACAAACTGGCTGAATCGGTATGGTGTAGAAAGCTTCCATCACTGGGAAGTCAGGGTATCTCAACAACTGCTTGATAAAGCCCCATTGTGACCTTCGGTCTCCAGTGGGTGAGAATGCCTGGTGCTAGGTGCCTCTATACTCCGGGGGCTTGGACTCTCTGTAACTGCTTGATAAAGCCCCTTCTAGGAGGGAGAGAAAGCTCAGGGTTGGTAACCCCCCGGAAAATCTGAATCTAGAGGACATGATGGAAGCTGATGGGGGTAGTGTAGGGGTCAGATTCCCCATACCTTGGTGGAGAGCCCGAAGGGGTGAAACACCTGGGTAATCCTCCCCCTCTGTACCATACCTATCCAGTAACGTAGGGAGCGGAGAACAGTCAGACACGGGTTGGTAGTGTAACGGTTAGCACGCTTGTCACCGGTGCGAGAGGTCTGTGGTTCGATTCCCGGCCGATCCAATGACTAAGTTTTCCGCGACCCCTACACTGCATCACTGGACCATGCATCACTGCTTTATGAAATACTCAGAGTGTATTACAAGTATAACTATCATTATCTTTATACAAATATTCCACTGCGACCCATTGGTCAAGGCCGATGGCTGTGAGGCATTATGTTGTATTTTTGATAGGGCTGGACTTCATCTCCTATGTCAGAGATAAGACAGTATGGATTAACTTAAAATGGGGTCTCTGATTTGGTAGGACATCTTGGATGACCTAGCTGTAGGGCATGCAGCCCTTTGATTTACTCTTAGTGAGCAAAAGGTTATATTTCATGGGTTTTAAAACATTGTTGCTAACATAGTGTATTAGGAATGGCCGTTCCCTTAGGGATAATAACCTTCATGAATATAGTCTTCATGGCACTTTGATTTAACAATTACTTTCTCTCAGACAATGTTCCTTTAGGTTTGTTACAATTGGCTTAATCAAAGCCGATGAGGCCTGGTCACCCATTTCCTAATTTTTGACTGTCGCGTGCCCAAACTGCATGGTTACAGTCTGGGGTACTACTTATACTGTATTGAGCTACAGACCCTGGTACTGGATATATATATCAACACTCAGGATCATGGGTTTTATCAAACTTCTGCACGATTAGTAGCAATGTTAAGATAGCATGAAACACCTGAATTACACTAATAAACCTTTTCAAGTATCATATAGGTAATTTTACATTCTCCATAAAGGTTTATTTATGCTTCAAATGGGTTAGATAGAAATCACCGGCAGAGGAGACTTGAGACTCTCAGGACACCTTAGGCTCCTCTATGTTTAGGCATCTCGTCCTGTGGAAAGGCAGGGGTCAATACATTGAGAGATAGAGAGGGTTGGGGCAACATGTCCAGCCCCATCAAAGAACCATCCCCACTCCCCATTGCCTGTCACTGGGTACGCCTCATGCACCTAGCGGACAGCCTACAGCTTGGTGCACAAAAGGATCAGTGCGGAAAATTTAAGTAACAGTTTACTCAGGAAGTTTACCTCATATTTTGCAGCCCTGATAGTACAACATCATGTACCATGCTATAACAATATTTCTCTTCTCCTGATTCTTAATTTTGTAAAACTAGATTTGTACCTCCTTGAGATGCAGGTGGATTACCTGTATCCCATAACTATTAGTTTCATTTGCACTTACCATATCATATATACTGCCATAAGCTGTCAGAAAAACACCTTTCTTCATATCATACCTTCCTTACAATACAGGTTGAGATTTATCTTTGCCATGCTTACAATAAAATAATATTGTAAAGAAAAGGTAAGACGTATCACTTTAACTTACTAAATAGCTAAACTTGCATGTTATGGCAGGTTTACAGATGGTTTGTTATGATACTCGGCGCGGTGTATACCTAGACCCCAGTTGGTGGTAGTAGTGTGTGTACTAGGTAACAGGGGGGGGGGGGGGGGGCGACCACTATGATGGTTTATAAGTACTCTGTGGAGGGAGGCAGGAGAGTGCCCACTACTCACAGTGACGGCCACAAACAACACCATTAGGGCATCAAGTGTGGGAAAAAAATTATATCAAAAGAAATTATTAGTGCCTCGTTCTGTTATCCAGATTACTACAGTTTATTACAAACCCCAGGATGTTGGTTATGACAGCAGTTCTCAGTCCATCCCTCCCTATCCTAAAAGATGAGCAGCACTTGAAAGGGACCTGATCTAATCTGGATCATAAGCAATACAACGAACTGTGTCAACTATCATCGTAAAGCAAACACAAGGGCCTCAGCATTACAAGTACTCATACAGCATGCCTTTGGTTATTAAGATGGTGCCATTTACCCTGTGCTTATACAAGACCTGTGCTTATTCAAGATACAAAATGGCCTAAATTTTTGTTTCAAAATTCTCATTTACGCGAGGCTTGTTCAAGACACTGCGGTTATTCAGACACTATGGTAGCTGCCTTTGGAGTTTGTGCGAGGCGCTGGGATTAGCAATACGAGACCTGGTGAGCAGTGAAAGGCTGTGTTTACTTTTTAATCAAGCAACAGAAGCCGAGCCAACTCCTCGTGCTACAATTCATTTAGGAGCTGCCAACAGCTGGCTACAACCCACATGCCACCCTGAGGGTTTACCCCAAAACCCTCATTATCTACTCACTCATCCGCTAAAACAGGCCCGGCCATTCAGGGACTTCCTCCACTACAGGTATATGAGCCCAAAGAGGTGGTTTTACCAGCACAGGGGTAGACACTAACATTTTCAGCCATGGGCCTGCACCTGAAACTGCTGGCCTGCAATAATTATTTCACTTTTCCTAAAGAGAATATCAGAAATATCTCTTGTTAACTTATATCAGAACCTAATCATAATTGCTGTTTTTCAGTAATTTTCTCTTTTAAACAACATATAGCACGACTAGACATATTTTTCTACAATTTTTTCAAACCATTTTTGAGGGCCACCAGGGCCCATAGGAATGTAATTCTTGAGAAAACTACGGGCCCGCACCCAAAACTACGGGCCATTGGCTCCTGGGCCAGCGCTAGTGGCTACCCCTGCAGCATGTTAAATATCCTCCCTTACTTAGGGCAGCTGCTTAGCGGAGGCTCAGCCCCCTTATTTCCCAAGAGATAAGGGCCACTGGAAGATATAAGGGCTGCCGCTGGTCCACACCTCCTAAGGTGTATCTCCCGTTGCAGTAGGAAATACAGGCCTGAGGAGGGAGGGGGGAAGGGGGGAGGAGTTCACATACAAACATACTTTATTTTGTCATTTAAATCATTATATCTCAAGAAATTCAAGACATACATATATATATATATATATATATATATATATATATATATATATATATATATATATATATATATATATATATATATATGTATATATGTGTGTGTCTTAACCATATAGCGGCGGGACAGGTCCTGCTGCACCTCAGTGCCTGAGGTCAGGAGAAGTCCTCAATTCACCAAGACTAATTAAAAATGTCTTCCGGGTAACCAAACCTTCTTTTCCAAACAGTGTGGAACATAGTTCATGATGTGTTCAAGAGGAAAAGGTTCCACTGCTTTCATTTTCTTGTTTCAGGAATGACTTCTCAAAAGGAATATCAAACTATTTCCTTTATATTCCTAGTTTCTGCAGGAATCAGTAAATCAATGCAATGAAACTCCCTGCATTTCTGGCACTTGTCAGACTTTAGAAAAAGTGAAACACAGCCAGCTAATCCAATTATCAGACCATGTTACCAGTAACAGAGCTTAGTTTGGTTGGCACAATCTTGCTCAGAGTGTCTTCATCTGTCACTATAAAAGATACACTGACATCTCCATCTCTCCCTCCCTGTGTGTGCCAGTCTCCTCAACACTTCGCTGATCCCCCCGGCTTTTGCTTTGCCTTTTTTACTTCCGGATGAAGCCATCTCAGTACATACCAGTCAATCAGTACCAGCTCCCACATCCGATTGGTCCTTATTCAGAGTCTCATCTGACACACCTACCCTAGCTCGACAGGACAGACTCACATGGGAGCGTCAACAAAGTAATCTGTCCAATCTTAAAAGGTCAATCTTAAAAACGTTACTATCTTAAAGTCAATGGACTATCTTAATCAAAACATTCATTTAAGATAACCGGTTCTACCCCTCTCTTCCCTAGATGGCGCCAGTGATGAACCACAATCCATTGTAGGATAGGCTAGTCAACTAGTATGTTTTTTTTTTCTTTTAGATGTTTATGTTGTCTCATCTGAGTGTAGGATATATACTATAAAGGCAGACCCCAGCTAGCATTGTGTGGGTATGTGACACTAGGTGGCAATGCAAGACAGTACATTCTTAAATCAATGTTATTATCTTAAATAATCTTAAACATTTTAAGATTGACAGTTGAAGAAAGGTTAAGACTGAACAGATTATTTTGTTGACGCTCCCAGGTGAGTCTGTCCACTTGTGCCCTTCCCTACCATGTCACTATTCACTTACAGTCAGTGCCTCCATCACAGTCACGGCCTCTCCGCCATCAATCATTGTCATCAATCATCTGCACATGGGCTGCTTGAATCTCTACCTGGGTCTTTGACATAGTGTTTCAGCCTAGGTTCTGAGATATCTAAATGGCAAGATGTCTCTAAGAGCATGGGGTTAAAGTTGGAAAGCCCTCTAAAATTGCTGTGACCAAGTTGTCAAAAATGTCTGTGTCTCTACCCTGCTTGGGATTTTACGTAGGTGTAGCTAGGAAGCTGTGAAGGTGTGACTGTACTTAGATCCCTTGACTGCTCTTACAACAGAGAAAGCCAGGTTGGGTTGATTCTAGCTTGTGTCATTGCTACGTCATAGCCTAGAAAACAGAACCTAGATTTACATTGGTCAGTACAATTTCCCTAAAAGGCAGGCAATACGATGACCACCCTCACCACCACTCCATCTCAAAAAGACCAATATCCATGCAACATGAAACCCTGTCAATCGAGAACTCATGTATCTTTTGAGGACAGTACGAGGTCTAGAGTTTAATGTGCAGTTCTCATCAAAGGACACCAATGGAGCACCATGCTTACCATGGTGGGTTGACACACTTCTATAAGGCAGACATGATGCATGAATGCCACACTCATAGGTTGCTCTCCAGGGCTAGACTCTTGCACCATGAAGATTAATTATAAAATATATCAAAGCAATGCACTGTCTTTCAAGAGTAACATTTTAACTATTTGTTTACTCCCATTCATCGAAGATGGGGCTCATCAGACTTGACACTGCAGCAGGGGCCTCAATACAAAGGCTAAATATACACAATATACAAGTGAGGGCGCAAACAGATTACATCTGTTTGCTAGCCCTCACTTGTTTGAGAAGATACTGGATTTAATATTTATGCAGGGTTGTGGCATTTGGAGGGGTGTTTGGGATTTATTTAAGAGTTAGTGAGGAAATTTGTTTACTTGATGAGGTTATAAATGACAACAAAGGAATTCCTTCTGTTATAATGGAAACTGATTTTATTAATAATGAAAAGGGCAGCAATCAATTGACTTGGATGAAGATTGATATATTGAAGAGTTCCTAGACTTTCTAAATGTCTAGTGGAATTCCTAGATATAGAGTTTCTAGACCCAATGATGAGTTTAGATACACACGTTGAAGAGTTCCTAAACATGTGGATGAGTTTCCTTGATACGTGGAACAGTTTCTAGATGGGTTTCATGCCTGACTTGTATCTGAAGTTCCCTCTCATGAAGTCCATATTTAGAGGGCTAGTATGCATGTTGGGGAGCCCCTAGACGTGTTGTGGAGCCCCTAGGCATGGTGTGGAGCCCCTAGTCATGGCGTGGAGCCCCTAGGCGTGGTATGGAGCCCCTACACGTGTTATGGAGCCCCTAGTCATGTTGTGGAGCCCCTACACGTGTTGTGGAGCCCCTACACATGTTGTGGAGCCCCAAGTCATGTTGTGGAGCCCCTAGGCGTGTTGTGGAGCCCCTACACGTGTTGTTGATCCCCTACACTTGTTGTGGAGCCCCTAGTCATGTTGTGGTGCTGGGTACACACAGGTATATAGGAGAGCCTGGAGGGGTCTCTACACGATGTGTGTGTGAGGCTGGGTACATACAGGTAGGTAGGGGCACCTGGAGGAGTCTCTACACGATGTGTGTGAGGCTGGGTACATACAGGTAGGTAGGGGCACCTGGAGGAGTCTCTACATGATGTGTGTGGTGCTGGGTACATACAGGTATGTAGGGGAGCCTGGAGGGGTGTCTAGATGATGCACCACTGTCTCTACACGATGTGTGTGGTGGTGGGTACATACAGGTATGTAGGGGGACCTGGAGGAGTCTCTACACGATGTGTGTGGTGGTGGGTACATACAGGTATGTAGGAGAGCCTGGAGGAGTCTCTACACGATGTGTGTGGTGGTGGGTACATACAGGTATGTAGGAGAGCCTGGAGGAGTCTCTACACAATGTGTGTGGTGGTGGGTACATACAGGTAGGTAGGGGGACCTGGAGGAGTCTCTACACGATGTGTGTGGTGGTGGGTACATACAGGTATGTAGGGGGACCTGGAGGAGTCTCTACACGATGTGTGTGGTGGTGTGTACATACAGGTATGTAGGGGGACCTGGAGGAGTCTCTACACGATGTGTGTGGTGGTGGGTACATACAGGTATGTAGGAGAGCCTGGAGGAGTCTCTACACGATGTGTGTGGTGGTGGGTACATACAGGTATGTAGGAGAGCCTGGAGGAGTTTCTACACGATGTGTGTGAGGCAAGTTGTGCTCAGATTTCAAAATTCCCCAACCCCCCCCTGAAGTAAAAAATTGACCCATTTTCCTGGAAATATTTTTTTCTATAATTTCAAGGTCTATATTAGATTGTGTGCAGGTGTCATATTGGAGATATAGGCCTAACCCCCCGAAATGGGCACTTTAGTTTTGGTATGGATCTCCTAGGCGTAGTATGGACCCCCTACACGTTTTGGGGAGCCTCTACACGTGTTGTGGAGCCCCTACACATGTTGTGGAGCCCCTAGTCATGTTGTGGATCCCCTAGGCGTGGTATGGATCTCCTAGGCGTAGTATGGAGCCCCTACACGTGTTGTGGAGCCCCTAGGCGTGTTGTAGAGCCCCTAGTCATGTTGTGGAGCCCCTAAGCGTGGTATGGAGCCCCTAGTCATGGTGTGGAGCCCCTAGGCGTGGTATGGAGCCCCTACACGTGTTGTGGAGCTCCTACACATGTTGTGGAGCCCCTAGTCATGTTGTGGAACTCCTAGGTGTGGTATGGAGCCCCTACATGTGTTGTAGAGCCCCTACACGTGTTGTAGAGCCCCTAGTCATGGTGTGGAGCCCCTAGGCGTGGTATGGAGCTCCTACACGTGTTGTGGAGCCCCTAGGCGTGTTGTGGAGCCCCTACACGTGTTGTGAGGCCCCTAATCACGGTTCTGAGTGCTGTGTCCACATGGCCAAGGCTCCTGCTCCTGCGACTCCGGCGACTCCTGCACCCGTGGCTCCCATCTGTGCGACTCCCGCTCCGCTCGTACTGCTCGCGTTCACTGGAAAATATAAGAATTTACATATAAAATGGCAGAAAAAGAACTTTAACTTCTGAAGAACCATGGCCTCTCATTTAAAGTCACTACCGGGTATTTACATGTATTAAACCACAGACAGCTCTATTAACCTTTCTGAGTGTTAAATACCAGGTATTTACATGTATTAATAAGCAGACAACTCTAATAACCTTTCTGAGTGTTAAATACCGGGTATTTACATGTATTAAACCACAGACAGCTCCAGGGGGGGGGGACAAAAGGTTACTAATATTCACCTGGCTCTGGAACTAAACATGATAGAGAGATAAATTGAACATTTCTAAACTCGTCTTGCATGCGCTGGTCTCTTAGTCAATAGTAGATGGGGTGGGGGGGGTCCCTTAGCTAACATGCACATAGCTCCGGAACTAAACATGATAGAGGGATAAATTGAACATTTCTGAACTCCTCTCGTTGAGGCGCTTCATTTGGCGCTATGCCAAAGACTCGAAGTGAAAGTGTTCTACTCGCGGTCGAAACAGAAACTTACACGTGTTGTGGGGCCCCTAGTCATGTTGTGGAGCCCCTAGGCGTGTTGTGGAGCCCCTACACGTGTTGTGAGGCCCCTAATCACGGTTCTGAGTGCTGTGTCCACATGGCCAAGGCTCCTGCTCCTGCGACTCCGGCGACTCCTGCACCCGTGGCTCCCATCTGTGCGACTCCTGCTCCGCTCGTACTGCTCGCGTTCACTGGAAAATATAAGAATTTACATATAAAATGGCAGAAAAAGAACTTTAACTTCTGAAGAACCATGGCCTCTTATTTAAAGTCACTACCGGGTATTTACATGTATTAAACCACAGACAGCTCTATTAACCTTTCTGAGTGTTAAATACCAGGTATTTACATGTATTAATAAGCAGGCAACTCTAATAACCTTTCTGAGTGTTAAATACCGGGTATTTACATGTATTAAACCACAGACAGCTCCAGGGGGGGGGGACAAAAGGTTACTAATATTCACCTGGCTCTGGAACTAAACATGATAGAGAGATAAATTGAACATTTCTGAACTCGTCTCGCATGCGCTGGTCTCTTAGTCAATAGTAGATGGGGTGGGGGGGGTCCCTTAGCTAACATGCACATAGCTCCGGAACTAAACATGATAGAGGGATAAATTGAACATTTCTGAACTCCTCTCGTTGAGGCGCTTCATTTGGTGCTATGCCAAAGACTCGAAGTGGAAGTGTTCTACTCGCGGTCGAAACAGAAACTTACACGTGTTGTGGGGCCCCTAGTCATGTTGTGGAGCCCCTAGGCGTGTTGTGGAGCCCCTACACGTGTTGTGAGGCCCCTAATCACGGTTCTGAGTGCTGTGTCCACATGGCCAAGGCTCCTGCTCCTGCGACTCCGGCGACTCCTGCACCCGTGGCTCCCATCTGTGCGACTCCCGCTCCGTTCGTACTGCTCGCGTTCACTGGAAAATATAAGAATTTACATATAAAATGGCAGAAAAAGAACTTTAACTTCTGAAGAACCATGGCCTCTTATTTAAAGTCACTACCGGGTATTTACATGTATTAAACCACAGACAGCTCTATTAACCTTTCTGAGTGTTAAATACCAGGTATTTACATGTATTAATAAGCAGGCAACTCTAATAACCTTTCTGAGTGTTAAATACCGGGTATTTACATGTATCAAACCACAGACAGCTCCAGGGGGGGGGGGGGACAAAAGGTTACTAATATTCACCTGGCTCTGGAACTAAACATGATAGAGAGATAAATTGAACATTTCTGAACTCGTCTCGCATGCGCTGGTCTCTTAGTCAATAGTAGATGGGGTGGGGGGGGTCCCTTAGCTAACATGCACATAGCTCCGGAACTAAACATGATAGAGGGATAAATTGAACATTTCTGAACTCCTCTCGTTGAGGCGCTTCATTTGGCGCTATGCCAAAGACTCGAAGTGGAAGTGTTCTACTCGCGGTCGAAACAGAAACTTACACGTGTTGTGGGGCCCCTAGTCATGTTGTGGAGCCCCTAGGCGTGTTGTGGAGCCCCTACACGTGTTGTGAGGCCCCTAATCACGGTTCTGAGTGCTGTGTCCACATGGCCAAGGCTCCTGCTCCTGCGACTCCTGCGACTCCGGCGACTCCTGCACCCGTGGCTCCCATCTGTGCGACTCCCGCTCCGTTCGTACTGCTCGCGTTCACTGGAAAATATAAGAATTTACATATAAAATGGCAGAAAAAGAACTTTAACTTCTGAAGAACCATGGCCTCTTATTTAAAGTCACTACCGGGTATTTACATGTATTAAACCACAGACAGCTCTATTAACCTTTCTGAGTGTTAAATACCAGGTATTTACATGTATTAATAAGCAGGCAACTCTAATAACCTTTCTGAGTGTTAAATACCGGGTATTTACATGTATTAAACCACAGACAGCTCCAGGGGGGGGGGACAAAAGGTTACTAATATTCACCTGGCTCTGGAACTAAACATGATAGAGAGATAAATTGAACATTTCTGAACTCGTCTCGCATGCGCTGGTCTCTTAGTCAATAGTAGATGGGGTGGGGGGGGTCCCTTAGCTAACATGCACATAGCTCCGGAACTAAACATGATAGAGGGATAAATTGAACATTTCTGAACTCCTCTCGTCGAGGCGCTTCATTTGGCGCTATGCCAAAGACTCGAAGTGGAAGTGTTCTACTCGCGGTCGAAACAGAAACTTTCACGTGTTGTGGGGCCCCTAGTCATGTTGTGGAGCCCCTAGGCGTGTTGTGGAGCCCCTACACGTGTTGTGAGGCCCCTAATCACCTCTTGTTTAAAGTCACTACCGGGTATTTACATGTATTAAACCACAGACAGCTCTATTAACCTTTCTGAGTGTTAAATACCGGGTATTTACATCTATTAAAGCACAGACAACTCTAATAACCTTTCTGAGTGTTAAATACCGGGTATTTACATGTATTAAACCACAGACAGCTCCAGGGTGGGGGGGGACAAAAGTTTACTAATATTCACCTAGCTCTGGAACTTAACATGATAGAGAGATAAATCAAACATTTCTGAACTCCTCTCGCTGAGAAGCATCATTTGGAGCCATATTTTAGTTTCGATTTTCACAATATTCTTCATTTTGCTCTTTTAAGTTTTGAGGTACCTAGACATGATATTTGAGAATTTCCTTTTGCTGGGACTACCACAGATGTCCAAAGAATGAGAATTTCTGGGAGATATTGCATAATATGCAGTAGTTATTTAGTAAACATGAACTGAACTCGTTGGTGTTAACAGGGGCGCGCGCACATTTTTTCAGCCCCCCCCCCCACCAGCCCTTTGGAAATGTTCAATTTTGAGGTACCTAGACACAATATTTGAGAAATTCTTTTTGCGGGGACCACCACAGATGTGTCTAGTATAGTATGCAAACATGCACATAGCTCAGGAACTATACATGATAGAGCGATAAATCGAACATTTCTGAACTCCTCTCGCCGAGACGCTTCGTTTGGCGCTATCCCAAAGATTTGGGGGGGGGGGGGGCGGGGTCCCTTGGCTAAAATACTCCCCCCCCCCATCAAGAGGGGTCAGAACTTTTTACGCCCCTCCCCCCCCTTGGGAGGGGTCTGAAATTTTTACGCCCCCCCCCCCCCCTCCCAAACCCACAATGCCATATTTTAGTTTCGATTTTCACAATATTCTTCATTCTGCTCTTTTAAGTTTTGAGGTACCTAGACATGATATTTGAGAATTTCCTTTTGCTGGGACTACCACAGATGTCCAAAGAATGAGAATTTCTGGGAGATATTGCATAATATGCAGTAGTTATTTAGTAAACATGAACTGAACTCGTTGGTGTTAACAGGGGCGCGCACACATTTTTTCAGCCCCCCCCCCCACCAGCCCTTTGGAAATGTTCAATTTTGAGGTACCTAGACACAATATTTGAGAAATTCTTTTTGCGGGGACTACCACAGATGTGTCTAGTATAGTATGCAAACATGCACATAGCTCAGGAACTATACATGATAGAGCGATAAATCGAACATTTCTGAACTCCTCTCGCGGAGACGCTTCGTTTGGCGCTATCCCAAAGATTTGGGGGGGGGCGGGGTCCCTTGGCTAAAATACCCCCCCCCCCCATCAAGAGGGGTCAGAATTTTTTACGCCCCTCCCCCCCCCTTGGGAGGGGTCTGAAATTTTTACGCCCCCCCCCCCTCCCAAACCCACAATGCCATATTTTAGTTTCGATTTTCACAATATTCTTCATTCTGCTCTTTTAAGTTTTGAGGTACCTAGACATGATATTTGAGAATTTCCTTTTGCTGGGACTACCACAGATGTCCAAAGAATGAGAATTTCTGGGAGATATTGCATAATATGCAGTAGTTATTTAGTAAACATGAACTGAACTCGTTGGTGTTAACAGGGGCGCGCACACATTTTTTCAGCCCCCCCCCCCACCAGCCCTTTGGAAATGTTCAATTTTGAGGTACCTAGACACAATATTTGAGAAATTCTTTTTGCGGGGACCACCACAGATGTGTCTAGTATAGTAAGCAAACATGCACATAGCTCAGGAACTATACATGATAGAGCGATAAATCGAACATTTCTGAACTCCTCTCGCCGAGATGCTTCGTTTGGCGCTATGCAAAAGAGTCTAAGTCGAAGCGTTCTACTCGCCAAAATTCCCAAACAATGTCAAATTTCACAAAAAGTAGGGGGGATGGAGGGCTGACACACTAGGGCCTAATAAATAGGACATTTCTGCATCTAACGAGCCTAATAAGGTGAATATTGGTTGAGATTTACCTTTGATATGAGCCATTTTCAAGAAATTTGATTCAAGTTGAGAAATGACAGTCAGGTCTGCGTCGGTTTCAAGTCACCCCCAACCACATAAGGCTAAAGGGATATCGTTGAGCAAATTTTCAAGTTATTCCAGTAGTATTCATGTTTGCAGGTCATACCGGTATGTGAAAAGTGACTTCTACATGTTGGATTTCTTAATGAATCGTATCATTAGAAAGGCCTTAGACTTGGGAGTTCAGAAAAAAATATTTTGGGGCTCCCCCCCCCCTTGTACAATTTTATAGAGCAGTTTTCATGTTTGCATCGAGCCACTGTCACTCGGCGCCCATAGACTACCGGGTAGCGTCTCAACCCTGAAACATGACACGGGGGGGGGGGGGGGCCTAAATCTCAACCAATAGTCACCTTATAAGGCTTATTAGGCTCGTTAGATGCAGAAATGTCATCTTTATTAGGCCCTGGTGTGTCAGCCCTCCACCCCCCCTACTTTTTGTGAAATTTGACTTTGTTTGGGAATTTTGGAGTAGAACACTTCGACTTAGAGTCTATCATTTGATCATTGGCTCTGTTTTTTGGTCTTTGCAAGTTTAGAGCACGGTCTTTGTCATTTTGCGGAAAAACCCGGCTACTGAGCTGTACGAAATTTCACCCCCCAAATGGAGGGAGCCTAATCTATCAATGACAACAAAAATTGCAGACTTACCTTGTATATTTGAGCTGTAATCCATGATTTCACTAAATTCTGAAGCGTGTCATCGTCCCTCGGCGTTCCACTGTCCGCCATGTTGGATTTTGATACCGGAGATTGCCGAAGCGCTCGATAAACAAATTATTTTTTTATAAAGACGGTTATAGTGTCCGATATGTCCGCAACTGCCTAGATATTACCTGTAGGAGTAATAATATTACCTTGAATGTCCGCAATTTGCTCTATTTCGGAAGATAAAATGTTCGTGCCGACCCCCGAGTAAACCGGATGTCATTTTTGATGGCGTAAAACGGGAAACCTTTTCTCAAGAATCCGACGAGTCAAGTTTCGGCGACTTAACTTGGCCGAAAATCAATCAATCCTCCTTAATTTGGCCATGTAAGTAGTAAATTATTGCGGATTATCAAAGAATAATATGTTTTCTTTACGTTGTCAGCTTTTAAGGCAGGAGAAACAATGATAAGTCGTGGAAAATGGACTTCAAGCGAGACGAGTCAGTGAACTCGCTGACTCGCCTGTAAAAAAGTCAACTTCGAGGAAGGTTATTATTGTAATCTGTTAAATGAAAACATTATACTGCCCATTAAGAGGTGGGTTTGTTCTCTCCCTTGCTTCCATTAGTCAGACAAGGGGCCTTATCAGGCTCGGTTATAAGGCTCATTAAACACATAGATAAATACTGTTCAGTCAGGATTACTTCTGGAGAAAGTTGCTCACAGTTAAAGGTGATATAGAGGTGCTTTGTTAGAGCCCCTTAATCTGTGATGAGGCAGACAGATACTTTTGTTGTAGGAGATCTGTGGGCCCTTTATCCCACAAAATGTCCTCTATCCCACAAAAGAGTATAGTTTTGTTAGATAATGGTAATACGTTGATATGTAAAAAGAATAGCTTATATTTTAGGATAGTTCTGTATATAAAACCAGTATATAAGTTCTGTGATATAAAGGCAAGTATATATGATTATTACATAGGTTTTGTGATATAAAGGCCAGTGGATATGATTATTACAGAGGCTTTGTGATATAGAGGCCAGAATAAATTCAAGAGCAATTTGATACATTGGAGTAGTATATGTTTTGCGATACAAAGGCTAGTTGATATGTAAGAAAAATGTTGATACCATATAGGTTTTGTGAGATAGAGGGTTTTGTGGGATAAATGCATTTTTTATTTGGGATAACGGTTTTTGTGGTTTTATGCCAATTTTGTGGGATAAAGACCCATGGTCAGCCTTTATTTAACAGAACTATACTATGTTGTGAGATAAAGGACATTTTGTGGGATAAAGGCCCCACAAGGTTTATTTGCTGTGCCTAGACACACTCTATGTTATGAACAGAAAGCAGGTGTTCCTGAAGAAAACTATTTATGTGTGATTAGGCTTAGGTAAGTCTATGATGAAAGGTAGCATATAGTATAATACTTTGTTGTTCTCTTTGAAAAGGAAATAACATCCCCTTGATAGGTATGGCAGGTAAAGAAGAGCTGAGATTAAACATATGGTTTCAGCCCCATCATAGAGACAGAAACAGATCAAATATTCTTCAGGCAACCACAAAAAGGCTGAGCTTTTTTTTTATTATTATTATCTTGTTGATGAATATAAGCTAAAAGTATGCTTGTAATATTTGTAAACTTTCAGTTAATTGAGTGAATAAATGTCCCTGTCTGGCCACCAAGTCTGGCAAAGTGTCCCTTTGGGGACATTTTCAGAGTGATGCTAGTAGTTCAATGCATGAAATGAGACAAGCTGTGCGATAAGTAGTAATTACACACCAAAACCTGGGTGTATATATATGGCTCAAACTCCTGACTTATGTTGTTTTAGGATAGAGGAAGGACAAATCAGAAAGTTCTTAATATGTTTAAACAGGTTTAGTATATTGAAAGGTATATATCTTGGCTCCTTGGAACACTTTTTGATACATTTCTAACCCTAGCGGTTCAGTTTTTATCGCCTCGTTAAGTTTATTGTCCTTTTTTCAGGTGACTCTGTGACCAAAAATCCATGATCATGAACATTATGTTTTAAATACATCACAGCAACTAATAATCTTGTTTACAAGCTGGGCCAACATATATCTTGAAGCATACCAAGAATGAAAACCCTCTGAGTAATCGTTTTTGAGATACAGCCCGATGAATTTTGAACATTTATCAGAAATATGAACATTTCCACTACATACTCTCAACTTTACCCTAGTTTCCTCAAAATGGTCCCATTATTGGTTAAATTCACTCTACAGTGTCCTGATCATGTGTACTTTAAAAAATATGAAGCATCATGATATCTGGCTAGACCAAATTTGCACAGTATAGGCCTAAAGTACCCCTATTAACCTATTTTACGTCACGGAGTCACCCGGGTGACTCTGTGACGGAAATAATTTCTTGTATAAATGAGCATAAAAATGGTGGATTTTTGCATTAGCACATTAGAGGGAGTGGGTAGGACACAGGAAAACCAGAGATCACTTAAATATATTGGGTATTAACAATTCTATGATGGTTTAAATTTTCATCAGGGTGGCTGGTGACTCCGTGACCAATATTCCGGGTGACTCCGTGACAGAAAATATGTATCCCAATAGACATATGCCCCTGGAGGCAAGATTATTGGATATTTTTCAAAATTTCTTTTTTCCAGCAGAAGACACAAGAGTTACCTCACAATCTGGGATACAATAGAGACTGTGTGGATCTTCTTTATTTACTATATAAAGGTATCAACCTGAAATGACATTTGAATATTTTGCTGACAAAACACACTTAAATGACTGTGGAGAAAAAAATACGGAACATATCTAGTGAAATCCTCATGAATCAATTGACTATACCATAGACCTAATAGAAAATGATATTAGGAATAAGCTGTTACTGCCTCAGTACACATGGGAGACATGTAAAACATGACATTTTTAGCGTTTTTGACGTTTTTAGGGTTTTTTGGGCATTTGGAGGGCCAGAAAATGGAGAATATTGGGCCAATACACAAAAAAATTGATATTTCCCGAATTATTAGGATGTTTTTTCACATATACCAAAGATTTGAATAAATTGGTGCAAAACTGGTTATTCTGTAGGGGTATAAGCCTGAAAAGGGCCAGAAATAGCCGAAACAACATAAGTGGGGAGTTTATGCCATATACATATACAACTCTCTTTACACATACCTGACAGTTTAACACCTCATCGAAATCAGCCAAATGTCAAATGATCCCATCCTCCACTCTTTAAAACCA
This sequence comes from Harmothoe impar, assembly GCA_947462335.1. Lineage (NCBI taxonomy): Eukaryota > Metazoa > Annelida > Polychaeta > Phyllodocida > Polynoidae > Harmothoe > Harmothoe impar. The sequence continues at coordinate 6,110,456 of OX381721.1, read as the reverse complement.
AAAACCAAAAAGGGCAACTGAATCAATGGACGCAATTAGGTGTGATAACTAACATATGACCAGAAGATAGCTGTGATTTTTTTTTTGTTCCTATAAATTCATTCGAGGAGTGGAGACTGCTTATAATCTTTCAAAGACTTGTATTTTGGGCCATTTGGGCCTTCCTCTTCGATTTAAAACTTTTGAGATTCCGACTCACATCCATATTATTTGAAACACAGCATTTTTTGGTTGGCACGATCTACCTCTGACTGTCCTTATCCTATGCTATATTAGATACACTGGCATCTCCATCTCCAGCTCCATGGGTAAGTCTATCTCTATAGCACTTCCCCGCTCCCCTCTTCTTTTGCTTTTGCCTCTTACTTCCAGATGAAGCCATCTTAGTACATAGCACTCCATCAGTGACAGTGTGCCCACCCAGTCAGTCCTTTCCCATAGTGTGTGTCTAACACACCTCCCCATCCTGTCACGGTATCCAGACAACTCATCCACCCACCAAGTTGCCCACTACCAAGTCACCCACCATTTCTCTGGTCAACTCGCACACTTACCATGTCGCCCACTTACCAACTCGCCCACTTACCAACTCGCCCACTTACCAACTAGCCCACTGACCAACTCGCCCACTGATCAACTCGCCCACTCCCCAAGTCGCCCACTCTCTAAGTCGTCCATTGGTAATTCTTGTGATTCCTCCATATCCAATGAGGGGGCGACTTGGTAAGTGGGCGACTTGGTAAGTGGGCGACTTGGTAGGTAGACAGCTTGGTTAGTGGGCGACTTGGTAGGTGGACAACTTGGTAAGTGGGCGACATGGTAGTGGGCAACTTGGTAAGTGGGCGAGTTGACTGGCATTCTCCTGTCACTACTCATTCACAGTCAGTGCCTCTTTCACATCAGGTCCCTCTCCGTCTGCATCAATCATCTATATATTAGCTGCTTGAATCTCTACTTGGGTCTTTGATATAGTGTATGAACAACCATACTTTAGATGGCAAGATGGCTCTAAGGCCAGGAGAAGCCAGGTTTGATTGATTATAGCTTATGTCTTGACTGTTTTTTTGACCTAGAAAACAGACCCGAGATATTGATGGGCTAGTCCATCTTCCGTTCATGAGAGGTAATATGATGATGCTCCAGTCCCGCTCTATCTTATAAAATAGGGGCCCAGCATCCCCACAATAGGAAACCCTGACTGATGAAAGTTCTTTACCCTTTAAGGTCAGTGCCATGTCTCAAGTTTTGAATTATGCTTATCCTAATGAACTGAAAAACTTTTATAGGACAAAGATGATGCACTGAAGCTGCATCCGCGGCTAGTTTTACACCGGGCCTAGTCATGAAGATTAAGTGCAAAATATATTGAAGCACTACACTACCATTTAAGGGTTAGATTACCTCTTTGCTTGCTCCCATTAGCCAGAGATGGGATCAGCACACACAACCACAGGGGCCTCAGTAATAGGGCTGAGTATATAAAATAAATACAAACACTGTACTGCTCTTCAAGAGTTAACTTTCTCTCTGTTTACTTCCATTTGTAACAGACGGGTCTTAGCAAGCTCAGTAATTAAGCTTATTATATGTCTTATAGAATACAGTTCAGTCAGGATTACTTTTGGAGATTATTCAGACCTATAGGTGCCAGATAGATAAAGCCATTTGCTAGACTGTCTTTAATCTATGATGAGACTGCTATCAAGTAGTTTTGTTTAAGGATGTATTATTTATTATGTCTAGACACAGTCTCTTTGATACAAAGCAGATTCTCTTGAAGAAAAGGATGTATTTGTGTAATTAGGCTTAAGTTACTTTATAAAAGGTAGCACAAGTAGCGATTACTTCCTTACTATTTTATAAACATCTTTTTTTATGACTATGGCTGGGGAGGAACAGTAGACATGAAAAAATAGGGTACTAGTTTCAACACAGAGAGACAAAAACCAGATGATATTAAACAAAAACTGCACGAGAAAGCATACAGCCTCTGTATGGCCATGGACGTATTAATACCTGTACGGGCTCGAGTGCGTAGCACGAGAGTCCCGTACAGGTATTAATACGTGCATGGCCTTGCAGAGGCTGTATGCTTTCAAGTGTGGTTTTTGCTTTATTATACCTAGCCACCCCCACCCCCGCCTCTACAAGCAGCTCTGTGTACTCATCCGATCATTTATTCCCTGTTTATTTTCATTTTCGAGTGAGTCATTCCTCTTTCATGTACACTCAACACACCTTTGAATCGTACCTTTCACCCAAAGGAATTTAATTAATAAGTTCATACACAATCTAGCCGAGAATAACGCCCCCTAGAAAGGCGGTGAAGTTTAAATAGATAAAAAAATAAAACATATTCTGCCCATCCCTAATCTAGGCCTACCTGCGTCTAGACTAAACTATGAAGAGGGAACAACAGAAATGTACATCCCCGGCAGTTTGGGAGAGATGACCTATATCTGACGTTGTATATTTCTATTTTACTAGGTCAATCACAGGGTGCCGCCAGGTACTTTCCCATATGCCCACGGTCACCTCTGTATGCCCACACGTGGGCGTATGACATTTTTACGCCACTCATGAGCGTACAGCGTCCTAGGCTTAAAATATGCCTGTATCGTATGCTGGGTATAATAAAACCTCCTAGGAATCGCAGTGAGGTTTAGCATATACATTGTCCTTCAGCGTGAGCAAATTATCAGGAAATGAAAATGATGCTTAAATATCCTGCTCAATTAACTTATGTCATATCAGCTAGAACACTCAGTTATAAGTCTATGAAAAAAAAAATCCCTGGAAAAGGTTAAAACCTAATATACGCTTATGATGGATCTTCTTTATCAAACAATGTGTGTGCCGCAAAGGGGACCTGCAGACAAAGACAGATGGGCAGCCATGTTGCTAGACCAAAAACACACCAGAGTAAGAATTTTTTGCGGAAAGCCACCCCTGGCAAAGAGAGCAGGCTAAATGCATAATTGAAACCATGGTAGAAGGCTAGACATTAGGTTTGGGAGGGTGAGAAATCTTCAAAAAAAATGATACCCAGTATTTTTCATGAAGAATGTACAACATTTGTGTATTTTGATGAAGCAGGTGTTCTTGAAGAAAGGGATGTATTTACACAGTTTGTGTACATTAATCAGTTGATTCCAGTTAATTGAGCACATTGATTTCCCTGTTTAGGCACACAGTCTGGGACAGTCTTCCTATAAGAAAATCTTTAGAGCTAAGTTAATGACCGCTTTTTAGAGTAAAGCTAATTAGTGTTAAACAAGAGAGGCATTGTGGCATTTGTACCCACTCTCTGATTACACACTAACATCTGGGTGTAAGTCTCTTTACACCTGCCCATTCCGTCTCTCATTAAACACAACCAGACAGCAGCTGCTCCCCATGTTCCCTCTAAAACCAAACTCAAAAAAGCGTTCCTGAATCAATGACCAAAGTTAGGTGTTAAAGTTAACACGTGGCAAAAAAGAAGATGCAGCGGTTTTATTCCTTTTTCATTCTAGAACAGAAAAGCTGCCTGTGTGTTGAGGGCCATTTTCGCATGTATTTTTCTTTGATTTGCACTTTTCTGACGAAGGGATCCGTCTATTTTCTTAGCCCTTAGATATTTGATAACAGAGCTGGTGGCAGGTGTGGTCATTTCAGCTCAGAGCCCTTAACGTCATCTGGATGTCAACTAACATTTTTCCCTTTTGTGAAATTGGGCTTTGTTTTCCTGTGCTTCAATAAGTATTTCTACACTCCTCAAACAGTACAATAAAAGACGAATTCTCAATGACAAAGATGTTGACATAAAGCCTCTTGTGAGTTTTCGGTGAAATCAGGTAATTCATGAGCATCAGAATATTAATATGCATCTGGCTGTGTCTCACTAGATGGGGCCAAAGATGGCACCCAGTCTTTGACCTCCTGACAGAAAACGGTTTATATATAAGGCCACTTAAAAAAGTTATATGGTTTCTCATACTGCGCTTATCCTAAAAATCAGGTTTTGAGGAAGAAAACTTTTTTTTTCTTTGGCTCATTTGTTGATGAAAAACATTATAAAGATAGACAGATATTGGCATATCTGGTATTAAATTCATGCTTATATTGACAGCAATACAGTGGAATAGAAATAACTGACACTTTCTCCACTTTCATAACATCAATATAGTCTTAAAATGTGAATTTCGCACACCAAAAATGCGTTTCATCCTATACATTTTAGCCCATGGATTAAAAAATCATTGCTGATGAGTGGCCTAAGAGAAGAAAGTGTTTTTTTTTCGTGATGGCTGGTCGAAGATGGTACCCGGTGAAAAACGTTCGCATTGGCCTGATCTAGTGAGACACTGCCATGTGTTATAATGTTGAAATCATGGGCAATTCAGTAGGCTGCATTATTGACATGTATTCTGTCTGTGCCTAGGAATAACTTTCAGATCTGCATTGGAATAGCAATACATCCGCTTTAGATACATAAAGTGAGCAGCCTATAGGAAACACCACTGAAAGCTGTTGTCATTCCCAGTGGGCTGCCTGGTCTACAGCACACACTGCGCCTGATCTCTAAAACTACCACTGCCTGACTCTCAGGAAGGGTAGTTTTAGCGACAATGACTTTTCTGAGGGTGTATGTTTAGATATTGACCAGGCTGAGCTAGGCTTGATCCTGCCTCCACACAGCTCTGTATTGAGTCACCACATCACGCTGCCATTTTGCACCCTTTTTGCCGTGCTACTATAATGTTATGAGAAAATGTAAAGTAACTTGATAAAGATTTCAAAGGCTGATCTTCAAAATGTTCCTCATATTTATTACATGAATAGAAACATCTTAATATTGGCACATATTTTCTTCAAAACCACATAGTATATAAACATAGGTTTAGATAGACCAGCTTCATTTTCCTATGATGCTAGGATATTTGATAATCCTGCTTCAACTCATCCCAAAACAATGTTCGAACAACATGTAGATTCAAAGCCACTGCCACTCCTGCCATCCTACTGCCACATACCCACTAGACTCCGATTGTGGCTCACGCTGCAGATCAGCAATCATACAATGTGTTTCTTATCACACCAGTGGCGGCTGAACAAATGGAGTAAATAGTAAATGGCTGTGGTGTATTGGCAGAGGGTCTGCATGCTCAATAAAACAGACCCATGACTGTTTGTATTCGATTGTGCTATGAGCGCTGGCATTGTTGATACATCAAGGATGAAACATTACCTTCTTTACATAGATCTATAGGTGGTTTGCTAGATGTTTTTATAATGTGTGATATATGAAGTCATGTTTGTTAAAAGTTTTAAAGAATGGATCAGTTCTATAGCATTGTATATGGTAGCCCGATTAGATCAAATTATTGATGGCCAAACACTTTTGAAAATGTACATTGTTAAGTTGTGCCATTGTCTTCTGCATCAGAATTGTGCAAATTGTAGGCAGATGGTATGCTTGTTGAAGTATAGCTTCCTTGAATGGGGCCACAATGCAGCACACAAAGACAACGCCCATGAGTAACATGCCTTAACATGTAAACCTATACAACATTTGAAAATGGTGTTGCATCTACTTTACAGGTAGGTTACCCATCAAGATTACCTATTGAAAACAGTACTTAATCTGATCTAATCGACCCATTTCATGATTTCCTGGTTGATCCCACATCCCACACCTGCATCCTACCTCAGTAATCTACCCATACAGAATAGGATTGTCCTAATACTGATCTCAGGGTACATTTCAAGTGTGATAAGGGTGCTTGACAGTGAAATCCTGATTCTGCTTAGAGAGTGTGGACAATGACCTCCACCTTTAGTTCAATGTGACCCCTGGGAGTGACAGGTCAGGCAATGGGTTCCATGAGAACCCTAAATCACTCTGCTGGTGTGATGCTTGAAGGAATTCTCTAACATGTCCACACCATAGGTACCTCCCCCTTGCATTGAACTACATGCTTAGACCCTTAAAAATGAGTCCCTCACTTCTACTACTATTGTATTCAAACTGAAGGAACAATAGTCCTGTGTTTAACGATGTAGGCAGAGATTGTGAAAAAATGTAATAAATACTTCTTGTATTGTCATCTAAAAAACAATTCAAAAACACGTTTTGCTAAAACTATTCATGAACAATGTTGATGGTATGTTTTGATCATTGATTACTGTACAATAACATGAATACTTCATCAGACAAAAGGCACCTTGAAACAGATTCTTTTATATTCAGAGGAAACACAAACATCAAAAAGATATTAAGTGTCATTCATGGATTGTTGGATTTTATATTAGGGCAATGTTAAGCACTACAATGGATTAGTAAAACCCTAAAACATACCTGTACCTGTTATCATATGGAGGCATCAAAACACTCACCTATAGAATAAAACAGAACATGGATTAGCTTTTAGTTTCTATTCAAAGTCTAATTAAAGGTAGAGTAAAACAAAAGCAATTATATCATAACATACCTGTTCCCTTTCTATCCAATCCTTTTTAAATTGGGACACAGGAATCTTTCTTATTATACAAGGGTTCAGCCCATAAAAATTGTTGATTCTGTATTAAACAAAACATGGATTAGCTTCTACTTTTTTTACAAATTCAAATGAAAGGTAGAGTGAAGCAAATCAAATTCAATCATCACTTTACTCTTGACTTTCTATCTGCTCCTTTTGAATTCGGGACACAGGAATCTTACTTATTATACAAGGGTTCAGCCCATGGAAATTGATGATTCTGTATCTCATAAATGCATTCTCATTGAGTGTAGTCCTCTTCTCCTCTCATTTATTGCACCAAACTAGTATTTGACAGGCCAAACCATGAAATGAATCCCCTCAACTGAATATTTCACATTTTTCAAGGATTTACAGGCATATGAATGTGTGTACATAGACAATGAGTGTATAACCTGAAGAACAGGTTATCTCAATAGTGCAGTATTGTAACTTAACAAACTTGTCTCATCTCATCCCAACAGGATCATTATCCTTTTTCATAATCTAAGACCTACCACCCAAGGGCGAAGGGGAGATAGTCACATTCTCACAAACTTTTCTCTCTTGCTTTTTCACACTAATCTAGTGCAGTAGATGCACTTATATCTGTTTAACTCATGTATGGGTCCCTTTCCTTAGTCCAGGAAGAAGCCGACAATTGGATTGTACTTTTTGAGTTTAAAATAAAGGTTCGGTAGTCACATAAAATCATGAAAATGGTGTCACAAAGTTGAAACACACACAAAAAAAAGAAGTAGTATCGCTGGTTGGGGTGTGAGGGATGTCAACAGCAGGGTTTAGGGGGCAGAGTGGGTTTGAGCTATGGATCTGAAAAGAGACCTTAGGTGCTGTAGCCTTAATGGGGTTCGAGTGTTAGTTAAAGTCATGGATAGTATCTAGCCATGATTCTTATGAGAGTTAACTGCAGCTTGGAGTGGGAGGATGTACTTGTGGAGATTTAGATGATTGATGGCTGTGGAGCTCTCTGGGATGGCCCTCTCCTTAGGGCTTTTGCCTTTCGTGAACTTGTGTTCTTCAATAAAGAAATGTCTCAATATGGTTGGTGTTGGTTTATTTATTCAACCTTCAGCTAGTACTTCACACCAAAGGTAAGTTGAACAAATCCTTTCCTCTTTTTCTTCATAAGCTCAGAGCCCATCTGTTATATTTAAGTGGAGTTGTCATCAAATAACAACTTCCTAAATCTTCATAGCCTAAGGATCTAATTTACAATACCTTATTTTAATTTAGACTAATCCCAAGAGACACTTCTTGATATAAGGCTAAGCCCAAAACTTATAATCAAAGCAGGTCTAGATTCCTAGAGGCCATTGCATGTAATATTTCTAGTAACAGTATAATCTACTTAGTTTCAAAATGATCAATATTGCTCTTATCACTGAGATCTTAATTCTTGTCTATAGAGGAAGATAGTAAATGTAAAAAGATTGAGCTTAGATTATCAAAGCAATACTTCTTCATATAAACCTTCTAAAACATGTGTGCCATTCTTAAAAGCTTCTTTGATGGAAGGGGCACAAGGAAGCAGGTGTGTCAAGAGCAGGTGCCACCTCTTGGTACCCATATAAAGTGAGTCCACCATTACATGGATTATTGGTATGCAACACTGCTCACTGAAAGGGACCACTTCTTATTTTGATGCTGCTAGACAGCCAGCAGAAATAGTCCATGTCCATGGAAATCCTGTTGACTCATTTTCTCCCCTCTCACATCCTGGCCCACTTTCCCATGCAGTCCCTTGCCCATGTATTTATGGTGCCACCAGGAGGCTATTATGTAGCCAGAAGGGGTGTGGATTCACCCACACAGTAAAGTGCATTCACTGTCAGCCGCTGCTGTAGCACAATAGAAAAGTTTGTCTGGCATCTCCTAGGGATGGATACTTTTGACTAATAATTCTCTTCTAATTCTTCTGGGTAAAGGTGCCATGCGGTAGCAGCAACTCCATAATACTACTTTTCAATGGCATGCTCCTTTACTCTCACTTATATTGTGATTGGACAATACGGCAGCTTAGTGCTTCTTCATTGCAGTACAACCCTTTTACATTCTATTATAAGCATACCTTCCCCTGTCCACCCTACTCCATAATTGCCCTCCCAACTGTTAGAATTTTTCCCAAAAGTGGATACTGTCATGCCTTTGTTTTACTGTTAGTGTTACCTAGCGCCAAGTAGGTGGCAATAGTGTATATAACAGGTGACAAGAGGGGCCAAGCACTGTTTTGGTTTATGGCTACTGCTTCAGGGGTTGCCACCACTCACAGGGAATGCCACAAACAGCAGCTCAAGGGGAGTCAGACCACTACGGTGTATTAGTACCCTCAGGGTGTTGTCATAACAGCAGTATCTCAACCCCCATTCCCCTATCCCTGAATATTATATACAGTGTGCTGCACTTCGAATGGCCATTGTCTGGGTCATGAACACTGCCCTCTCTTAAATCTAGTACTATAGCCAAAGTACAAAGCTGGATTGTTCTCAGCGGTCATAGATAACACTGCATGAACATTAGCATTTAAGCTAACCCTTTTATTGCTTAAAGTCACCATCTCAAGCAGCTTAAAGTTCAGTAAATTCTATGTAAATATCTCGGAAAGGTCCTTATGACATTTTAGCGGCTTTAAGTGGCATTTACTGAAGTTAAAGATGCTTAAAGTGTGTTTTTAAGCAGTCCAGTTTTTGCTTAAATGCCAACATTCATGCAGCGTAAATCATCAGATAGCATGAGAGTACTATTGCTACTCTATTATATGGACAACTGTATCAAATGGCATGAGATATACTACTCGATATCCCCCATATTGTAGGCTCACGGTGTCAGATTGGCACATTATCAGACCATATATTACAGAACACTGCTCAGACCCGGTATTCAGAACGTGGTGGAAGAGGAGGTACACAAGAGGTGCTAAGAGGCTGGGGGCAGGTGACAGGGGGAGCAGGTGTCCCCCACACTGCTATATTTAGCTGTGTTCTAAAGGCACCTTGTCAACACTGACCCTAACTATCGTGACACGGTACCTCAGGCATCCAGGAGGACACAAGGTGTATGGTCTGTCATATGTAGACACGCAACAAGTGATTCCCCTCAAGTCAGCTCTGTGCAGAATGCTCATGGATAGAGACCTTGACCATGATGGTTTTCCTGCTTAATGTTGTTCTATATGCTGAATTCCTGTCTTCTGGGTATCCATCATATCATTATCATCTTTTCAAGCATCACATGTGAGAATTTCAGCTAAGGTTATTTATTCATATTTATTTATCAGCCGAAATATACGAACGTTTTTTCCAATAAAGGTAAACACAGTGAGGTTTATGTAATACTCATTGGTTCCTCAGTCAGTCAGTCTATCAGAGACAATTATTACATCTGGTCATTACATACACAGCCCCAATGTCCATAAACCTTCTTCATTATTCAGAATGTGCTGGTTTTATTACTGTATAGTGAAATTGCCTATTACAATCCTAGTCCCTTCAATCTTATTTTACATGACCAGTGAAGCAATAATTTCTATGTATAAAGAAATTTCATTAGGCCATCTGTCTGGTTCAGGGTATTGCATATTGAGTAGGCGGGGAATTTACTATTCTATCTTAGGGAGATGACATGATCAAGCTTCAGGCCTACAATATCCTTTTCCCAGAACTGATATACCTAAACTTGGAGCTGTCCTTTGTAAGCTGCTGGTAGCTGAAGATGACATCAAGCACTCAGAGCATGTTAACCCTTTAAGGATTGCATGATACATTAATGCATCATGCCCTTGGTTGTCATGATGCATGAATGCAGCGGTTGCAAGTAGTGCTGCATTCAAGTATCATGCTGACCCTATGGGGCTGATATACTCCCAAAGGGTCAGCTCGATGCATCAATGTAGCACCGACGAATTACTCACCAGGGCTGCATTGGTGCATCATGTCGACAAATGTCATCTTTCTACAGGCATCCGTCCTTAATGGGTTAAAGCATCTTAAAGCCTGATCTGAGTCTGCCCAGTGCCACATCTCATTAAGGTTTAGTGCTGGGTGAAGCTGTAGTATTCCTCACTGTGAGTCCTATACATTAAGCAGCGGCTCCTGGAGGAAGATTGGGTCCACGGTGGCATCTATCTGAATCTGCCGGTTATGAGGGGCTGAAGCGTGGACCAGACTGTTATGTGGTGGTTCATTCAAGGTTAGGGCTCAGACAGGATTAGAGATACAGGCTGCAACAGGAGATAGGCTTCATAGTGAGAATACTGACCAAAAGTTACTCCTCCAACCAATTTCAATTAACACCATAGTCTTCGAGGAGGTTACAATTATAAAATGTCATTAATACATTGAACTAATCAGATCCATAGAACAACTGTTTTCTTATCCCGGTTGCTGAAGTATCAATCGACTAGCAGTTAAAGTGAAATTATTCCACAGTAACACCCACTCATCAGAGAAAAAAAAATACAAGAAGGTAAAGATGGTAGATGGGGAAGGTGGAGGAGGATTGGGAAAGGGAGCTAAAGAAGGCCATGGGGAATATTGAGGGTTAGAAATATCAAACAGTAATCAACAGAGAAAGAAGATGAATATTAATAAGATAGTTAAATTGAGTTCTTGACCTAAGTGTACTGGGAAATTGCTTGTGCCACACAATATCATCAGATAGTGTATTTTATGAGATTGGATTGACCTTTACATTGGAGATTGGTATGAGCTGATGAAAACATCCCTTAACAGTTTCTATTAGATGTAGTGTATAAACTTGTAGAAAAATGTAAGTACTAAAATTGCATATGAAACCCTGCAAACCCCAATGCAGTATTTGGTTATTTTCTCTCGGGCATAACATTTTTAGACACTAATGCTAGTCCTATTGATAACTTCACGTCCACATGAAAACACATTTAGTAGCTGACGTCTAACAAAGATGTCAACATACCACGGAGCTTGGGATATTAGCATTGGCAATCACCTGTTTTCTTATTTCTTAGGTATTTCATCAAACTCACAATGAATAAGCAAATTGTCATCTTTACCTTCATTTACCCTTTAATGGGAATAAGGGTCGTCAAATAAACAGCCTTGTCTGGTGTCACAATATAGAATTAATGAATGGATACACTGCACTACACTGTGTTAGCAGTTTCCACACCAAACTTTGCTTAATATATGAAGGTTGTATGCCCTACTACTGATCCAAAGAGATGGGTTAAATAACATGGGATATGTTATTCAGCAACAATTGGGTACATTACATGGAGGTAGCACAGTCACACAAGGCCACCTGTAAATACGAGCCACTAATCTGGGTCTGATTGTTATTGACCTATTTAATCATTTGGTGCTTGGTAACACATGCCCTGGGCCCACACCCCCATCCCAGCTTGTTCTGCCATACCTAATTAGTACTGGATACTACCTCAGGCTCAATGAGTCTTATCCTCTTGAGGCAAAAAAAATGGTTTGTTTCAGGTCAACCGACCGGCCCTATCTATTCAGTTCCGACCCTACTTTTTTTAATGCAATTTTGAAGACATTTTTATAACTTTACACTTTCTTGCGGTCAATTCTGAAAGAATCTTCCCATTTTTAGACTTTTTTGGTCAATTTGAGGATATGTAGAGGGGCTGTAAAAAAAAGATCCAACCTGCTGACCCTAGAGTTTCTTCCCATGTTACCTGAAACAAACCTTTTTTTTATTTGGCCTAATGTAGAATTTTTCAGCATGATGCATCCCGCCATCCCTTTTAACAGTGCATTTACCCTGCAGCTACCATAAAACCTTGCGTATAAGCCTAACTCGCGTATAAGCCCCACCCCGAGTTTGTGCCGATGCTATAAGCCGCACCAGAGATCTGAGTATGGTGACATTTAGTACTGTACCATAGTAACAAAAACTTGCATATAAGCCGCACCCTGTTCCTGGGTCGATGCTATAAGCCGCACCGCCGATCTGACTTGTGTACTAGCCATGGCTTATACGCAAGGCTTTACGGTAAGTACTTACAATGATATCTGCATTCATACACCACAACAAAGGGCACCATGCATTTAATCAATATGCTGACTTTATAGGGCTAATACCATCTAGGAGTCTCACTGTATTAGGAAGGCGGGGCCCTAGGAAAGGCCTTGCTTACTCTGGTAAGTGAATTAGATTGATTGGGCCTATTGATTAACACATGTGTTTGGGCACAATGTGGGGTATGATGTGATAAAATATATGAAGAGGAATATCTTGAACATAGTTTTGATTATAGTACATGATGCCAATTTTCAACTACTTACAGTCCTATAGCAGCACAGGTTTGACATACTTTTTACCATGATGCACTAGAACAACCGTGACCATTAGGTAGTCTGTTTTTCATGTCAATCTAATAAACTTAATACTTTCCCTGGAGGTTCAGTACTAATGTGGTGTAGGCAAGTTATTTGGCAGCACTGAATTAGTTCACCAGAAATACAGATGTTGCTCTGAGGCATAATTCCTTCATTAGAGGGTTAGCCTCAATTAGCCAGCAGTGATACCCAGATCACGTCAGCGTGACGCCCACATAATCCGCAATGACTGAAGGTAGTCAAATACGAGAATGAATAGAACAATCGGTAAACTGTTACACAATTCAATACTCCCTCTATATGTCATCAAATTTAAACCGCAGTATCTATTTCCTTATTATGTTCCAATATTCGTAGTAATAAACCATGTCCTTGACATAGTAAGTGTATGGGCAAATTGCCTTGTTCCAACTATGTTTAATAATGTCCAACATTGCATTGTTACGAGAATTGATTGACCAATAACTATTTGCAAAAAGTAGACATTATGAGGTCCGTAATTGCTACAGAATACTGTTTGTCAATTATCTCATAGCGAACAATTTCTCCTTAATTTATTCTGAGCCCTGGTATTATCAGCCAAGGGGCTATATCAGTAATGCAAATGAAGGAATGCAACTAGCAAGTGTACTTCTTATTCTCTATCACCAAATTTGTGATTAGAGAATATGGCAGGTTGGTTACCTCCCCCTTTCTCTCAGTAACAAGACGAAGCCATTTGTTTTAGCATCTTTCATCTGTGATGAGGTAGACTGTTATCCGATACTTTTGTTGTAGGAGGTTTTATTTGCTTTGTCTAGACATGTCGTCTTTGACAAATACAAAGCAGGTGTTCTGGTATAAAAGATGTATTTGTGTAATAAGGCTTATGCTTAATATGATACTTTGTTGTTGTTTTTAAAACAGAAACAATATGACCTTGATAAGTCTTGCTATAAAACCAAAAGCTAAAAAGGGTACTGAATCAATTGCCAAAATCAAGTGTGAAAACTAACACATGTCCAAGAGAAAGCTGAGACCATTTTGTTCTAAATTCTTTTCAGGGAGTTAGGATTGCTTGACTCCCTGCCTGTGCGTTTTTGGCAATTCATGACTGTTTTTCTTTTAGATTTTGAACAATTTCAAGTTTCTTTTAAGGCATCAATTTTTTTAGCTCTGAGGTATTGATGACAGCTTCAGAGCTGGGGACATTTGTGGCCATTGGAGCCCTCAACCCCATCTGAATGTCAATGGGTCTGTTGACTTGGACCTTGTTTTTTAGTGCTTCATTGACCTTTTTTTTTAACTTTCCGAGAACAGCATGAAAAACAACGATGAAGAATCATGAATGATGTTACCAGTGAAATTCGTAAATAAATTGAATGTTATCTTAATGGGGCCAATCATTCCATTTATTCCCTTAGGAGGGGCTTACAAAACCTTGATAGTTATGTAGATATATGTTATCATTGCATTCCGGGTTGATTAAGGTGGTGCTTAACTGTATTACTGTACTTTTATAAAATGCCAAATGAAGTTGGCGAATTGTTTGATAGAAAAAAAGTTTATAACAGAGTGTTTTCAATGAGATAAGATTGTCCTATATACAGTTGGACAGATAGGAACAGAATTGAGACATTACTACAGACCAATGCAGCAAGAAAGGATATTTTTTTCAGAAAAGTTGTCGATAAAGCTTTTCAACAGTTTTGAATTGTGACCTATAAATGAACCCCTACATATAGCTAAATAACCTGAGAATCTTGCATTCTAATATACACTATTTGAAAGATAACTATCCCGTGTGCCTCTCGTGGTAAGACATGTTTACAAATACAGCTGTTACACGCAATGTTATGAGGGTACTGCTAATTCCAATGTAAACACAACTCTATTGTGAAAAAGTGACCCTTTCTTGCTGAAATGATCATCAGGCCCTTTGCAGTTGAAGCTTAATGTAAGAAGTAACTCCCATAATGTGTACCTTTATTCAGTAGGCTACTTTATTCTGTCGGTACCTAAGAAAACTTTGATATGTGCATTGGAACAGCAATACATCCGCTTTCGATACATAAAATGAGCTTCCTATAGGAATACTATACTATAATACTATCCTACATGACCTTGTACCACCATTGAAAGCTGTTGTCATTCCCAGTGGGCTGCCTGCCCTACACCACACACTGCGCCTGATCTCCAATGGAGTTACAATAACAGCTGAGGCATATATAGTATGTTTAAATATTGACCAGGCTGAGCTAGGCCTGATCCTGCCTCCACACAGCTCTGTATTGAGTCACCACATCAGGCGGCCATTTTGTCATTTAAAGAGCACAAGCGTACTTGATCAATATTTCACATCTAGCAAAATCTTCCTCATAAATATTTAGTCCATTGAAATAAACTGTTTGTCATGGCAATTCTTTTCACTAGGTTCAACACGTAGTAGGTTAACTAGACCATCAATGCAGCTTTAATCTCTTTAATTTTTAAGCTAGGATATTTGATTATTCTGTTTCATCTTATTCAAAATCATTGTTTGAACAAATTTCACTTAGCCATACCAGTGCCACTACCAGCGTGTTATTCCGACAGACCAGCTAGACTCCTATTGTGACTGGTGGTGCACATCAACCATCCACAATGTATTTCTCATCACCCGAGTGGGGGCATGACAACTGGGGTAAACAGTAAATGGGAACTGATGTATTGGCAGAGGTTTATCCTGCTCAATAAAACATACCCTGGTACTGGTTAGTTTGGGGTTCTACCATGTATGTTGGTATTGATGATACATCAGGGATAAAACATCATCTTATTTCTATAGTTCTTTAGTCTGTTTTTTTTTCATAGTAACCAGTTTCTGTGTTTATATTTATGTGTGATACCTAAGTCTCTATATACGCTTTATAGCATCAGGGTGTCTCAGAGCATCCCCCATGGGAGCCCATGTTGATCCAATTGTTGACAGCATAACACTTCTGTAAGTTAACATTGCTAAGTTGTAGCATTTTCTCCTGCACAAAATGTGTGTTCATTATAAGAAAGCCTCTAGGTAAATAAAAAAGATTTGTTTCAGGAAACATGGGTAGAAAATGTAAGGTCTTACTTTTTTTTTTAAACATGAATGTACTAGCCAGCTGGTCCGAAGACCCTAAAATTGACCAAAAAAGGGTAAAAAGTACGGAAATTTCTTCAAAATTGCATTAAAAGAAAACATAGGCCCTGTTTTGATAGGGTCGGTCGGGTCAGATGAAACAAACCTTTTTTTGTTTTGGCCCTAGGACTGGGAAAAGGATGGTAGGTTAATACTTCGAGACATAATGATTCATTGTCATCATAACACACCAATGCAATGATTGCATGCACTGCATTACTGCATCATGCAAACTTTCCAGGAGCCAAACCCCCTGTGGGGTCAGCATGTTTAACTAACCAGTTATTCACCAGAGCTACATTCACACATCAAGGTGACACTATACCATTGCGTCAATCCCTGTGCAGCCCTGAACGTCTTAAAGGGGCATTCTCACCACTCTAACTTAACCACATAGTAGACTAGAACAGTAGTAGAATTGTGAGTGGGATAGTTATGCCACATTAAGCTGTTCACTAAGGGAGTGCTCATTTTTTAACAACAGGAGGGGGGTGGTGAGATTTCGCGCAGACCTCGCACGTTTTTTCACCCCCCCCACTCTAGAGGGGTCAAATTTTTTTACCCCCCCCCCCCGGCAGGCCGAAAGTCGTGCGCACTCGCGCCTCCTTTGTAGTATAGTAACCCACGAGCTTTTCCCCTCAAAACAGGTTGAATTTTTTTGCCCCTACCCAAGAGGGCTCTGAATTTGTCACCCCCCCCCCCCGGTCAAGGGGTCCGAAATTGTTCCCCCCCCCAAATCCACCCCCCCCCCCTGTTGTTAAAAAATGAGCACTCCCTAACAGTGTGGTACATAACTTACAGGTGAGCTTTTCACCTCTAGAGAGCAAATACTAATCAGGAGATGAGTGTAGCTGACCTACTGCATGATTGGGTGTTTAACCACACATCCTGCACCAGCTGCCAACCTAAGGCCAAAAAAATAAAAGGTTTGTTTCAGGTCAACCAACCTACCCTATCTGAACTATTTGGTCAATTTTAGGGTCTTCGGATTGGCGGGCTAGTACTTTCATGTTTGAATAAATCCGACCTACCAACCCTACATTTTCTACCCATTTTACCTGAAACAAACCTTTTTTTTTGGCCATAGTTTACCACCCACCTCACTCATGGCTGTCCTTAATACGGGTGGCAGTGTTCATTTCATGTGTGATAAAGAAGCCAGACAATGAAACCCTGAAACTGTTAGGAGAGTGTGGGTGGTGGCACACGACTTTAGTTCAATGTGACCGGGTGACCTCTGGGAGTGACAGGTCAGGCAATGGGTTTAACGAGAACCCCTATTTGCTCTGCTGGTGCATGCAGGAATTCTCCAAACTGTCTACAAGATGAGTACATTCCTCTTGCATTGTAATACATGCTTAGACCTTCAGCAAGAATTCCTCACTACCACCAGAAAGGAATCTAGACTGCGGCCAAGATATGGACCATTTTTCATGGATTTCACAATTGAGTTAGGGACTGTCAAATGAATTAAGATACTTTTTGTATTGTCACCTAAACCATTTTGCTACAGATAATTAACGTTTTGCTATAGGTTTTGGTCTTTGATTGCAGGGTGCCTACACAAACGCTCAATGAAATTGAACCCACCTTGAAACCAACGTTTCAATGATATAGAATGATATTGAAGTATATATACAAGGTAGATGTTGCAACATCGGACACTACAAAGGCATATGACAAACTTAAAACATACCTGTATAAATCGACAAATGGTCATCAGGTGGAATAGCTCACACTCACCTGTGGAACAATAACACATAGATATTTCTTTCAAATTGAAAGGAAACTAGTGAATTCAAACATCAATCAACTCATCATTTTCTATTTCATCATTCTGTGGGGTCATTTGTTGTTTGTGGATAAACTGCGCTATAGGGACACTTTATGCTAGTTCCGTGTGGACATTCAATTGGTCACTCTTTTACCCACGATTGTAAGTTCATTCCTCTCCTGTGTCCATCTCTCTATCTCTATCCATATGTCCTTAGGCTAGATGTTACAATGGCCAAAGTGAACAGGACCTTATTTCTCTGAAAACTGTTGTCAAATGGCCACATATTCCCAAAGTCCCAAAAATCACCTCAGTTGCTGTATTGGGCATCTCATCATCTGACAGGAAAGGCAGGGCTCGGGTTATATGGTCAATATATTGAGTTATAGAGAGGCATAAGGCCTGGTGCAACAAGTATTAACCCAGAGCCATCCTTACTTCCCACTCCGCTGGCCGCTGTCACAGGCTACTGCTAGTGCAGCTAGACAGCCTACAGGCTGTTCCCTGCAGGGATTAGTAGATAGACAGTTTACTCCAGGTGGTAATATCATATCCGATGCCTGCTCTTCTGAATTCCTAATTTTGCAAAGCCCAATATGTTTAGTTGGCTAATCTAGTGAAAAAAAGGCTAGATACAATCATTTTGACACATGAGATATAGTATGACTGGCTGTTACTAGCTGTGCTTGTATTGCAATTACTCAATACTACTTTTTTGATGCATGTATGTATATATATATATATATATATATATATATATATATATATATATATATATATATATATATGTAAATATATGTATATATATGTATATATATATATATAAATATTTATATATATATATATATATATATATATATATATATATATATATATATATATATATATATATAGCATGACAGTACAGAAAATGAAATGGTTAGAAGTATCGATTTGTCTTGCTAGATAAAGCTGCATTGTGTAACAGCCTTTTAGGAGGTATGTTGGAATGCCTGGGTGTGGTTGATACCCAGCACCCAGTATGTAGCACTGTTGTGCAATAGGGGTTATAGGAGGGGCCGACCACCATGTAGGTTTATCAGTTCTATATAACATAACAGAATGCCGACCACTCCCAGGGAATGCCACAAACAACAGCTGGGGGGGATCCAGGCCCAGGGTTATGCCATAACAACAGTACCTCTACCCCTGCCCTATGGTTTAAACATAACAGAAATTGATGGATATCTGCATGAAGCTTTAACAATCAGCAATGGTAGAAGTAACTCACATTTTCCCGATTCTAGGGCCCCTGATTTGTCAAATTAAAAAAATAATCTGTTTGTTTGGAGAGTTCAAGTAGTACACAAACAGAGACGATGGCGATTACCGGCACCACCTTAGATCTCAAGACAGAACACCGCCCAGTGGATTGTAGGTTTCCAGCAGTGGCCATGGCATGCAGTATTCTCTACTTACACATAGGGGTAATGCAGTTTTTTGCCCATTTCAGGGTCCTCAGCAGGAGGTCAAGGCAGTGGCGTCTGAATCCATGACAAATCAAAGTCTTTCATTGTGGTATTTGCTATCATTTAATGTGGTTATTAGGACGAATACCTAAGTAAAATACTAGTTCAGGTCAATAACCATCCTTACTTGTCTAATTTTGATACTATGTTGACAGATTCAGATTTTCTTGATACCATGGGAGCTCTATTATCGCCCATCTTACTTTGAACAGCAAATGTCTCTAAAAAGGAGCCATGGATGATTAGTTTAAGGCCGTTTTATATAGCATGTAGTACTAAAGGATAGGAAGAAGGGTGATTAAGCTTCAACCTTGTTTTCGCAGTGCACACCATGTTTTGCTTGTTCTCGACCTTCCCCTTTGGGTCTACATGCTGGTAAAACTATGCCCGGATAACATCAGGGGTATGGTAACAATGGGGATTCCATGCAGGGAAAGAATGGGAAGAGATACCAAAGGCATGGTTGACATGCGACGTAAAGGGGGGCGGTTAGTTCTGGGAATACTCATCTCCCTGTGAAGTGACAAGTGAACAAAGAGCTGTGATGTATGCTGCAGACACAAAGGGGTAAGTACAGGATAGTCTGACCCTTGGTCACAGCACTCTGAGGGAAATGAGTTGACAAAGCTGTAAGCCTAGGCTGAGGCATCATTCTCCAGTAACAGAGGTATACCTGAGCGGGCAGCTAAGGCCAAAACATCAAAGGTTTGTTTCAGGTCACCTGACCGATCCTATCAGAACAGGGCCGACCCTACACTTTTTATGCAATTTTGAGGAAATTTCCATATTTTTACCCTTTGTTGGTCAATTTGAGGGACTTCGGAGAGGCTGGCCAGTACTTTCATGTTTAAAAAAAAGTTAAAAAAAGAAAAAAAAACTATGTGGCCAACTGGTGCCTTATAGATACGATGGCTGTTAAATCGGCCCAAAATTAAGTTATGAGATAACATTGTAATTGCTTTCATTAACATCATTCTTAATGGTATCAATGTTCTCCTTATTATGATTTGCAGGTAGGCACAGGCAGAAAGTATAGGGCTGTGTCTCACAATCTTGGGACAATGTTTTTGTCTCTGACTGGGTGCCGTCTCTGACCAGGTGCTGTCTCTGACCGGGTGCCGTCTCTGACCGGATGTCACTTTGGGAGTTTAGTTAGGTTCTACCAACAGCAGGAGGCTAATAAAGATTACATAACAGCTGCCATAACGTTTTCACATATCCTTATATATATGAGTATAGATTAACATTTAGAAACACGTTTTTCTGACACCAGGTCAGAGACGGCACCTGGTCAGAGACGGCACCTGGTCAGAGACGGCACCCGGTCAGAGACAAAAACATTGGCTCAAGGTCGTGAGACACAGCCTCAGGCCTAGTTGTTATATACAGGTTGTTGTGTTGTGATTGCAGGTTAATCCATTGGTGCTATGATGCACCCCTAACAGGTATTGATTTCTGTGAGGCAACAGTTATTCATTGGTGACAATATATTGTAATTTTATTATGCTAAATGATGAATAAGAGCCTTCCAACTTTCTACACATGCATGCATTTATATGGATCATGTTATCAACCTAAAGTGGAAAATCATCTGAAATAAGCTGACATAGTAGCTTTAGGATAAAATCAAGCAGACAGATCTTCATGAATCTGCCAGTAGAGGGATGGTATAAAAACCTCAGCCATTAGCCTGAGGTGACTAACCCAATTTAGGCACATTGGTCAGGAATGACCAAGTGCTATTCCAAATGAGTGAGGCAAGATGTGACTAATGCCTAACTCAAAAGGACTCATTGATAAGAATACAAAGGTGAGTTGGTCAGTACTGACCAAGCTGACAATATTAACTAACCTAAGTTGTATAGGGCGCCAGAAGATGACTAAATTGGTTAGACACTAGTGACTGAGAGATCGGTTGTATAGCGAGTAAAATTATATCAGTGTACTGGATCTGCCCAGTGCAATGTCTCATTAAGGGATTATTAGATTTGAATATGGCTGCGGTGGTCCTCACTGCAGGCTGTATGCATTGACCCTGTATGCTGCTAAAAGATGACATTTGTAGTCATGATGCAGCAATGCAGCCCTGGCAAGTAACTCACCAGTACTGCATTGGTGCATCATGCCGACCCTTTGGGAGTGCCTTTGATGATTATGTGACTCTCAATCACTCCTCAAGTTGTATGCTTTCTACTTGTCGCAGGATTACTGATGTTCCATTGACTTTAACATATGACTCAGGATTATGTTAGTTTGATGTATTATCTAATAGAAAATCAAAAGAAACTATATATGTCACAGTAATAACTTTCATGAGATGGTCATTTGAGCAAAGGAGTACCTTAATTATGTAATGAATGGGAAAAAAAGCATTTTTACATTATCAGTTATGGATAATATCCTTCTTCTATTGGGAGTGCAACAAAACCTTGGGAATATATAATGGACATTTGTATAAACATTTTAGGACCAATAAAACAGCGGGTCACGGATGAAATGGGATATGTATGAATTTTGGAAAAATATTTCTTTTGCCTTAAATATAGGTGTCCTAGCAGTGAATATATGTGAACAATGGAGGTACACTGCCCAAATAGCAAAAACAAATAGTTGATTTAGGGAAATGTAGGAATATGGATACAGCTTAAAGAGTACTTTTAGTGAGCTTCGATTTTTGTCACCAGGTGGCTTCTGTGTAGGAACTAGTAATTCCCTTTAAGCCCCAGCTCATTGCGGAGGATTGGGTTAGCAACGGCTCCAGTTAGGATTCCATTTGAGCCCTTAGGTTATGGGGTAGGGGAGGGTTAGTCTGATGGTTATGAGGTGGTATGTACCCCCCAGTTCACGAGACATCATTTTGAAACTGCAACCTATGTATGATTGTTATGTGGTGTAAGATAGAGGAGATAAATTAGCATCAACACATTAAACAAATCAGGCCCACACACCAAATTCTCAGAAATATTCTTATCACGGTTGCTTAAGTGTCAATCAACAAGCAGATAAAGTCAAATTACGGCACCGTAATACCCATACATCTAAGGGAAAAGATAATAAGCAAATGCAAAGATGGCAGATGGGGAAGGTGGAGGAGTTGGGAGGAAGCTAAGAAGACCAGGGGGGAAATTGAGCGTGAGGAATACTAAAATATAACAACAGAATATGAAGATGAATATTACTTTGATAGTTTATTCCAATAAATTGAGTTCATGACCTTTGTGTACTGTTCTACTGCTTGAGCCACACATCATCGTCCTACCGTGCATTTTGTGATATTGGATTGATCTATACAATGCAGCCATGGATAAACATTATGAACCCATAAACAGTTTCTCTTGGTTCATTCATTTTTCCTCGTTAACCTTCCTATCCCATTTTTGTAAAGGAAAATGTGTAATGTACTGTGCAGATTCCTATACAGGCAGTATATCCTATACATAAACAGCGGTTCACAAGTTTTGGTCTGTAGCCCGGGATATTATGCCGTTAAAATGTAAACAAACTGCCATTTTTTTATGACTTCACAGGCTGTGAAATACAGTCATGGGCTCTGTCATGGAAAATATGGAATACAACTTTCTTTGGTTAAAGCAACGAGGCCGTTGTATCATTGGCGGATCCAGGGGAGGGCCTGACGGGCCTTGACCCCCCCCAGGATGCAGAGGAAGAAGAGAAGAGAAAGGAGAAGAAAAGAGGGAAAGAGATTGTGGAGTATGATTCATAGAGCCTAACTGAAGGCCTCCAATCCGGAGGGGGGGAGGGACTAAGTCTGAAAAATGAATATCATAAATTATATAAATTCCTCATCGAGAGATGGGTATATATCATTTTCTCATTGTATGTGTTGATAGCCAATGGATTATAAGTGAAAACATTTCATTGGCGCTGTGGAGTGTGGTACTCCCTCCAACCTCTGCACTCTCTCTCCCTCTGGTTGCTTGTTATGGGATTAAAACCTGCATCTACAATAACAGAATTGTACATGTACAGCAAAGGTTGCTTATTATCTTTTACAGCTGAAGTACTGTATAGTTACAACACGTTTTATTGTTCACGAACAACAACATTTTACAGTGCAGGTCATTAAGTCAACAGAAGCATTCCCTACATATTTCCATGTATTGTACACTGTAGCCGTTTGCACACTAAAAGACTCTGGATGTCTAGGGCCACAAACGCCACAACTGCTGTATTTATTATCAATACAGTATGCTGCAGTGATGCACCTGTGCCTTGACAATGTATATATTATGACAGCGATCATATGACTGTATTTGTCCGGCATTTGCTTGCACATGTTAAATTATTCTTTTAGCTAGAACTTTTGAGGCATATGATTGTATATATATAGGTGTGGTAGGAATCCATATAGGTATTACCCATATGTCAGGGATGCCCAATCTGAACTACAGCTATAGTGCGCCCAAACGGTGGCATTCAAGCTAAATGGAATCACATAAACTCCTGAGGCACAACTAACAGTCAACATATATCACAATGTGTATGCCTTCTAAGCTGAAACCCGCCTGCCCATATTTCCCATATTAAGAATGAGAGTAAGTATAACGTTGATTTGAGTACACTAGCTCCTGCCTTCAGTGATGCAAATAGTCAATTGTATGCCACGTGACCGTAGAACTGTGTGACTATGTTACCTTAGGGAGTGTTCATTTATTAATAACAGAGGGGGCTGGTGGGTTTGGGGGGGAGTAACAATTTCCGACCCCTCCTGAGGGGGGGTGTAAAAAATTCTGACCCCTCTTGAGGGGGGGGGGGCGTAAAAATTTAAGGCCCTTTTTAGCAAAAAATGCCGCGCATCACTATAGTTCAAGGGGGCGGGGCGGAAATTTTCCGCCGCCTTTGGGGAGGGGGGCCCCAAAACGTTAAACACGCTCTCGAGAGGGGGGGGCGTGAAAAAATTGTCGCCCTTCCGCGCGAAATCTCACCACCCCCCACCTGTAATTAATAAATGAACACTCCCTTAGAAAGCGACAGATCAGGAAATGGTGCTAAGCAGAAGCACTTAGTGCGGTGGTACACTGAAAAAAATAAACTTGTCCCCAGACTCTTCGAAGTGACTATCATGAAATAAATGAGTCAAAAGTTGTTTAACCTATCAGGCTGTGTCTCACGACCTTGAGCCAATGTTTTTGTCTCTGATCGGGTGCCGTCTCTGACCAGGTGCCGTCTCTGACCGGGTGCCGTCTCTGACCGGACATCACTTTGGGAGTTTAGTTACCTTCTACCAACAGCAGGCTAATTATGATTACATAACAACTGCCATAACGTTTTTACAAATCCTAATATATGTGAGTATAGGTTAACAATTAAAAAACACTTTTCTCTGATACAAGGTCAGAGACGGCACCCGGTCAGAGACGGCACCCGGCCAGAGACGGCACCCGGTCAGAGACGGCACCCGGTCAGAGACGGCACCCAGTCAGAGACAAAAACATTGGCCCAAGGTCGTGAGACACAGCCATCAGGTTACCATCCCACAAAAAGAATCCGGAGCTGGCAAATGCCAGGTTTTGGGGTGGGCACATGCCAAGTTGGTCTTTTATGTCCCGCTAGAAGACCCGCATCCTTGTCAAGTTTTTGACTCGTTTATTTTATGACTGTTACTTGGAAGAGTCTGGAGACAAGTTTACTTTTTGACTGTTAGGCTCTGCGTGAAGACACCTGCTAACCTTGTTAAAGCACCTTCCTACTGCTTCCACCACTTAGACATTAAGGGTGAGCCCAACGTATAGATCTTCAAGGATTGGCAAGGATAATGATGAATTGAAATTGAAGGCACACAAAGGGCAATTCTCGAAGCATGCTATGAATTATGCAGATCTTTGCATATACTCTGAATAATTTAACATTTGAGTAACAGCTATACAAAACCTACCTGTGCATGTACTACATGGTCAGCAGATTGAAACGTCAGGACACTCACCTATGGATCAAGAACACAAGAATTAAGCATGGAATGAAAAAAAGCTACTGGATCTAATACTCTTCCTGCTCCAAGCCATACTTTTTTATGATAAAACATGGAAATCAATTCGATTGATACACATGCATAGTTTCTCTTTCTGTATAATTTTTTGATGACTTTGCACTTTTCTTGGCAGTTTTTCCTCTGCCGCTCTCACGTATTTCACTAAACTTGTATTTGGCAGGCTATTCAATCTACCCAAGCTCATCAAACACACGCAGACATTTGTCTGAGAACTGCTGAAAATAACCAGGTGTGTCAGTAAGCAGTGTGTGTTATATCTGGACTGCAGATGTGCGAGGAACTTGGAAAGAAAATGTAGGGTCCGTAGGTCGGATATTTTTCTTTAACTCTTTTTTTTCCAACATGAAAGAACTGGCCAGCCTCCCAAACGGCCCTAAAATTGACCAAAAAAAGGTTAAAAATGTGATAATTTCTAAGTTACATAAAAGGACTTAGGGTCGGTCAAACAAACCTATTCTTTTTGGCCCAAGCAATCAACATACTCGGAGTAAGAGAGTGTTGAAGGAGGTTAAAAGGTGAGACGTTCAGTCAGAGTGGGGTTTGAGTTATGGATTTGAGAGGGGATCTTGGGGGGCTTAACTTTAATGGAGTGTTAGTGTAATGTAATGTCAGTGACGGCCGTGGCTGTTGCACAACCCTAATGCCCATACTGTACAAGGGTGATTGCAAGGTCAGGGGAGGTCCAAGTTCTTACTGAGATTCAAATGATTGATGGGGTTCAAAGGCCATGGCCATCAACTCAGGGGTATTACCTTCATATATATCCATCCTCATTGCTTTTTATTTGTACTTTAATTGTTTTCTACATTACATCTATGGGACAAATGGCCCTATGAGGGAGGTGCATGCGGAATAACATAGTATTTTAAGCCTGTAGCAGTTCACATGAATCCTTTCGCTTCGATCCAACTACCCATGAGCAAATGGTTATATTTTCTGTAATTGCAAAATTTATAGAGACTCATATTCTCACTCTTGGTCATTGCTGAGACAAAAATAGCGTGTATTAAAACAGCCAAGATATGAGGTATAAACAGTAATACTGCTTTTGAAACCCATCATGATTTCCTCAAGTTTGTCTAACCTAGCTGAGTTGTAGAAGTCCATGGCACAGTAGGGCTGGGTAGCAGAGGACCAACACCCAGTAGCTCATATATAAGGTAGGTCTGTCAGGAGGTTGACTGATGGGAGGCAGAAGTACTCTCAAAGGCTAGCAGGGATATCCTGAACAATCATTAGCCCGGGGCCAGCGGACATTGCCTCTGTTCTACTCTTTTCTCTCACCACCGGCCTCACTCCCCCCAGGATTAAGCAAATCCCCACCCCTGTGTATCTATGGTGCCAACATTGCCATGTAGCCAGTAGGAATATGGACATTGTAAAGCACATCAACTGTTAGGCCCTGCCTAAGGGCTTGATAGACTGAAGAATCCTTTTTGTCCTGCAAAACTTGGTGATGTTATCCTCTGTGGCCTATTATGGCCAGGGATGCCATGCAGAACTTGCAAAACCTGAGTACCAGCAGCAAGGGTCCCTTTGCTGAAATCTTGTTAGAGAATGTGTAGGCAAAGTGCAGTTTGCTGCTTCTGTATTGCAATACAGTGCATTGCCCTTTTACCAACTGTAGGCTTTTTTCTTCTCCTATCTGTATCTCTCTAGCTCTGTTGCTGTGTCCCCCTTTCTTTTCCAACAAGAGCAATAACACTAATACAACTATGGCGGATGATGCAGTTACTGTTGTCAACAGGGCCCCTAGGGCACATTCATGTTAACCACAATTGGGCAGAGACTCTCAGTAGACCCAAGGCACCTCTGTGTTGGGGTGATGTGGTGGGAATGGTATGGCTTGGGTAATCCGGTCAATATATTGAGTTACAGAGAGGGATGAGACTTCATGCAAAAGGCACTGACCCCTAAACCTTTCCTATTCTACCTTTTATATCAACTGTGGTGGGGCTTCTCAAGTGAGGAAGCCAGAGCTAGGATGGTGTGGTCAATATGTTTTAAGTCACTGGGAGGATTGAGGGAAACAGCTGAACAGGTATGAGCCATGATTCATAGCGACACACAGAAAAGTAAAAGTGTCAACCGTGTTACCAGGACACCGATCACTCCTAACACACACTACAAACCACACTAGGCTGGGAGCCAGACTAATAAATTATATATTCCTCACCAAACTCAGGGTTCTAGACATAACCACAGTGCTAAGCATCCACATGGCACAGTGTGAGCTGCTCCTGAGAGGGTCAGTATCTGGGTCAGGGAGCAGGTGCCCCTCTCACAGCTATCTAGGCTATCTACCAGACAGTAACCTTCACTCTCATGACAGGGCATTAAGGTCATCTGACAGGTTCTAGCCCCATCCTCTGATATAGCTAACACTCTTAAAGAAAATAATTCCCCAGACTGTAAATCTTGGCAAAATGCTCATACATAGGGGTCTGACCTCTGGGGGTTGATACAGTTATTTTTCTACTTCTTTATGATTATTGATAACTGAGCCCTCATACATTCTTTCATCCCTCTTCCTTATCTCCGTCTCTCATGTGTTGTTAGCAGCTGCCAATCTATCGCGAGATATTACCGCTAGATGTCTCCACTTGTCGCACTAAATTATATCTCTGTAAGGTTCAGCTCTCCATCACTCTCAAATATCCACCGGTGGATAATTGGCGCCACCCATAGTTAGTCAGCACCAAACCTCTGCTGGAGAGTGAAGGCTAGGTTGGAGACTTGAGGCGCCCATAGACTACTCTGCCCCAGACTGAGCAGCTGCATGACGAATACCTCAAAAATCCACTTAGTCAAAAAGCTCAGGTTATTGGCAGTGTCAATGAGCACTTGAAAGAGCCTCTTCCTCAAGAAAGAGGCACTGTAGAAAAGGGAGCCTCTACACTATAGCATCAGATGGCTGGGTAGAAATGAGTTTTGGCTGGAATCGCATGTAAAAAAAACCAGCCACATAACTCCTTCTGACTTCCCGTGGATCGTGATGAGGATGTGCAGATTGGCAGCAAGAAACTGTGTGGGCACTGTAAGGCTGTGTGTTTTTTGCAGAATAAGCAAAACAATGCCCGACCTTCTGATCATCCCACAGTGTCGTGGTGCCGTCCACAATTTACATCTTATGGAGTGGAAGGGGAAGGTTCCAGCCTTCCATAAACTGCTATAGAGAAATCCTAACTAAAGTGGGAGGGAAGGGGTCAGAAATGATCAAGAAAATACATGAAGTCATGTATAGACGTCCCCCATGCAATGGGACTGCCAGCACATTGCTACTCCCAGACGCAGTGCGGCCTGTGGTTTCAGCCTAGACTCCCTTTTACTGATTAAACTGGACTTGATCTAATGGAATTCATCTGAATCTGTTGGTTACATGGTGGTAGGGGGTGATCATGCTAATGGTTATGAGGTGCTGAAGTATGAGGGCTCAGACAGGATTAGAGGTGCAGGCTGCAGGGGGAGTGGGTAGTGATAACCTGCATAAGGTAGGTCATGACCCTAGTTGCTGCACCAACTCATTTCAATTATCACCAGTAGCCTCTGACTAGGGCAACACTATGTAAGACTCTTTTAAGGAGAGTCTCAATGTAATGTGTAGGTTCCGTTTCAAGGTGGGAAATGGTTTGTGTGACACAGAACATAGACAAAAAAGACATGACAGGACTATCAACATTAACAACTATAACATTAATCGTACATAGGATGGGGGTGAAGGCCGAGTCCCTGAATATATAAGAAAAATGTCCTGTTTCACAAAATTGAAAGAACCAATGAGAAAACCTCAACCGTAGTGGGGAAAAGCGACGGTGGGGTAGTGAAGAGGATGACATGGTTCTCTGCACATAGTGTATGCTCATACCCTACTTTGAGTTGTGCTAATAATAAAGTGAAGTCTCAGTGAGTCTGAATAAAAACATCCAAAATAATCCATAGATCCAAAAATTATTATTCCAGTTGCTTTAACATTTAGATCAATAAGCTGTTGAAGTCAAATTACTGAGGCTGGTAGATATGGAAAGGGGTAACATAATTGTGGGCAGGGTTTAATAAGGCCAAGGGGGGGGGGAGGGTGGAATAGAGAGAAAGACTGAAAAAGGGTAATAGTAGGAGAAAATGATGAAAACTAGGACAGCATTAATGAAGCATAAAACACATATTGACCATATGTAGTAGGGGATAGCAGAAGACAATGTACTATCCCTATTACCTGAATCAGTAAACCAGTTTATCAGAATAAATTGAGTCCCTACTGGTAAATTACTTGTGCCAACATTGTTATCACACCGTCTATTTTATGAGATTGGATTGACCTGTACATTGTAGTAAAGGAGAAAATCGTAAACACTTCTCTAAACAGTTTTTATTAGCTGCACTTTTTGAGAAATGTAACTCACGAAACGGTTTGTATCAAGTTTTTATGCAATATTTGTTATATTTCCACTTTTGAGTGTTCAGTTGATAGACACGTGTTGCTGTTTGTATGGATATCACTAAGGCTGCATTCGACAAAACAATTGGAGCGTTAGACACATTGAGTGAGATGGCTCTGTGATTCCTCCGGTCGTGTTCACAGACTTGAAAGCACATTGTGACTGATGACCAATGGAAGCACAACAGCAGTCGGGGCATATAAGTTTGGTTAAATGTTAACCAAACCCCTTTGTACTATAGTTATGTTGGGGCGTTTGGCTTAAAAGTGGCTGAATTCACCCCCCCCCCTCCCCCGCAAAAGGGGTCAGAATTTTTTAGGAACCCCTCAGGAGGGGTCGGACATTTTTATGCCCTCCCCCCTGTAATTAATAAATGAACACTCCCTTAGAAACATGGATACCTGATCACTGAAGACATTAACCATATTCACTGTGCTATACAGCACAATTTGACTGATGACCAGTGGAGGCACAGCCAGAGCAGAAGTATATACCAGGATCAGATATTGACCAGACTAAGCTTGGCCTGATTGACCCTGCACATAGCTCACTTTGAATCCTCCTGCGTTGGCTGTAATCTTATAACCTATACAAGCTACAACTGACCTCATGTGAAGTCGGGATTAACAAATGTGTACATTTCAGCAAATCTCTCCTTACTAAGATGTATGGAATCAATACTTTTATTTTTCTCACCCACCTCTTATCCTGGAGATATCCTAAATCTCATTCAATAACACTGTTTAAGCCACACATTTACACATTAGTTTTTAATCATACAGATGGACCTCAACTTCTCGGAATCAGATCCTCACTAATATTACTCTCAGGACTCAGGCTTAAGTTTCCAGAAAAACAAGACATTACCAACCTCTATACTTTTACATACCACTTGTACTAAATTCCTAGCACCAGCTGATACAGCCCTGTTAGACCCCTATTGTAGCTTGTGGTGCACATCTTCCCCCATACATTTGTTATCACTAACATGGGGGCAGAACAAATGGGGGAAACGGTGAATGGACGTGGTGTATTGGCAGAGGTTCGGCATGCTTCATAAAACAGACCTTGTGAGATGTTATTTTATGTGGGTTACTATGGATCTTGGCATTGATAATACATCAAGGCTGAAATGTCATCTGATTCATACTATTGCTGGATAGTTCTAGGAGTGGTTTCCAATGCTGATCTCAGTGGATATCTTATATGTGATATAGCTGTCTATGTATGATATAGGGTCATCTCATACTTCATGGGCTTTTATTCCTGGACACATTAACTTTTAGAAAATACATTGAATTGATACAGATGTTTGCTGCATATCTTTGCTACATTGTTCTTTAGTTAGTACTGTCCTATTGATTAAACCAAGTCCCTTCACCCAGTCATCTACTGCATGGGTGTTCTTCTCTAAACACCCACAAATATTAACATACATTCTATTTGTAAGTAGCCCCAGGCTTTTCCAAAACATGTAGAATGAATTAACACCCTTTTAACTGCAAATTTATTTTCTCCAAATTGGACACTATAAGAGGAGTGTTTCATAGACTTTTAGACGAGACGTTGGGTACTAAATATGTGTTGACATAGTTGGATCAACCTCACCAAATTGTGTTTATGATAGAAATGCTCTTCCATTCATAGCCTCAGAGGACTTGTCCCTGGAGGTTACTTAACTTAAACAAAATCCATTCAATTACTTTGGTTAAATGTAACATACTGGTAGGCTGTTCACCCAAAGTCCCCTCTTTACACCAACCACCGATCTGAGTATGATTGGCATTGACTATTTACTAGCTGCTGGGTGTTTTCTTGAGCAGTTGTGCGTTACCACATGAAATCCTTCTAACACAGCCCAGGCCCTGCACCCATGCATCTGCAGGGTGGATGTAGGCATACACAGGTTGGGGATATCCAACCTTTAATACCATGCCGGGGGAAAATGGAATGAGTTATTTTTTGCCTTGATATAAGGTCAATATACATCTGATTTTAGGTCTCATCAAATAATCCAATTTGCGAATTACTATATATTTTGAACTGATTTGCTGAAGTAAATTGCTTATTACAGAATGACAAGAGGTATGGTTTATACAGGGGGGGGGGGGGGGGACACTCCAAATATCTTTAGGCTAGTTCAGCAGGAATAGTCAAGATAAATACCATGAACCATGAGCCATGAACTCCCCTCAACTAGATCAATTCAGTAGTCATGTAGCCATAACTTTGCTCGCCTATATCGGCCACAGTGGGATTTTGAGGAGCCCAAAATCGTGGCAGAAGCATTGGAAATTGTGACATTGGCAGCTACCTCCCCCCCCCCCCCCCGTGCGATTGTCGCAATATGCAACACTTTCAGGCCCATTTTTCACATGGTGGGTTTCGGCTATAATATATAGTGTGTACTAATGGAAGGTTACGCTGCTCTAATGAGCAGGCATGGTTATCACGGACAAGCATTATTCAGGGTTGGCTCTACAGGCAGCGCACATTGCCCCTGTCCATTTATGTCCCCTCTTCTCTTTTTTCTCTTCCCTCACCACATGCCCCACCTACCTAGGATTACCAGTAAATCCCCCACCCTGTGTATTTATGGTACTACCACCCCCATGCTGTTATGTAGCTAGTGGTAGTGTGGAATACTCCTGCTTCGCCTGCCATCTTGTCCCCATATCATACAGTTGGTCAAACTCCTAGAAATGGATTCTGTTATCTCCCTTATCCCCTTTTACTGTCCTCCATTTTCCGCCACCAAGAACTTAGGCTCATAAAACTAATGCAAATGCTACATGGGCCAACTCCAACAGGGACCCTAAGGCCAAATTTAAAAAAAAGGTTTGTTTCAGGTAACATAGGCATAAAGTCTAGGGTCAGTAGGTCGGATTTTTATTTTTTCATTTTTTTTACTTCTTTACAGCCCCTCTGCAAAACCCTCTAGTTGAACAGAAAAATGTGAATATTTTTTTCAGAGATTTTGTAAACCTTAAAATAACCCAGAAAACGTATAAAAATATAAGTATTTCTTCAAAATCACATTAAAAATGTTGAGTCGGCCCTGTTTTGATAGGGTTGGTCGGCTGACTTTTACACTGACCTCAGATGCCAAGGGCCTCTCAACACACCTCAGGCTTCTCTGTATTTTGGGGATTCAGTGTAAATAAAAGGGCTCAAATGATTATTTAATGGTCAATACATTGCATTGCAGGGAGGAATGAGGCTTGGTGCAAAGGGCACTGATGCCTCAGCAGACCCTACTCGACTCTTACAGGACGAATAGTGATTCTGTATCCTGGGCCACACTTCTACAAGTGTAGCTTGCCAGTGCATTATTTATGACGTGATTAGGGGAAAAATTGGATTTAGCATCATTTATCCTCACAGTTTGCATCAGCAAAAGTGGACAAATATATAGATACTACAAGCATACTAACATTTAAAGCAGTGTAGGGTTATCAAATTAATTCACAAACTTACATGTTTTAACATAACACCATCACAACGATCGCCTAGGGTTGAGGAATGTCCAAGCTCACTAATATCTGATATTGGGTACAGTAGGCCTACTGGCCGACCAAAATACAGAATCTTGTGTGGACTCAGACTAATGAGAAGTAAAAACACATGACATTCACCTATACCCAAGTGCCTGCTATAAGGGTAATGTTCACTCCTCCCTACATCATAACACTACAGTAAGAGCAGTTCCTGAGGAGGTCAGTGTGTGGGTCAGGGAGCAAGTGACCCTCCCAGAGCTCTGAGTGGGTTAATGGCTCAGTGCTCTCAGCCCTACCTTGCTCTATTACTGGGGCCCTCTATCGGACATTGACCTTCACACTTGTGGTAGGACACTTACATTATTCTGGAGGACCAAGAGGTGTGCTCTGTCATATTTAAACACTCAGTACAGTTTGCCTGCAGAGCGCATGCATCTAGAGCTGGCATTTTAGGCTTGATGTTACCATTCTTCTATATCTAGTTCAGACGTGCATTCATATATGGCTGTGTCTCATGAGATCGATACAATTGAACCTGTCTTTGACAAGGTGTAGTCTTTGACCGGGTGTAGTCTTTGACGGGGCGTAGCTTTTGACCAGGTGTACTTACCATTCTATGTGCAGCAGACCATAATATAATAAAATATATCACTATTTTGGCATGTGCTTTATTATGTTGTATTATTATAGCCTGCTGCACATAGTATGGTAAGTATATAAATAAAACAATATTGATATAATTTGGTATTATACTGTCTTGAGATATCCTTTCACTTTTCGCCCTCCTTTCTTACTTTAAAGGCCTCATCGATACAATTTTAACGTTTCCCGGTCAAATTTACACATGGTCAAAGACTACACTTGGTCAAAAACTACACCTGGTCGAAAACTTTTCAAAGGTTTCAATCTGATGAGACACTGTCTTATCATGATCACAAATCAGGTTGAGATTGTTCATTCTGAATTGCCTTTGTAGAGAGCTAGAGATACCTAGAGTACAGCAATTTCTATGATCTGTGATAATGTAATCTTCTAGATAATTATACTATAAGAAAGAAGACATTATACATCTATTCAATTCATTGTATGGTATTAGTCGGACAGAACTGGCACACATCACTGTTACCTCCAGGTAGCCAGAATCTGGCCACAGAGCATCCTGAAAAAAACTATATTCCCCTTGGGTATTGGATATGTGTCAGAAAATGAAAATTGAGTAGATTAGGTTCTGTTTCAATTTCCTAAAGTGATGAGGGATAGAGGGGCACAGTATTGCCATAAAAGATATTAACCTCCCTTTTTGGATAATGCTTAAGCCATAGGCAGCACTTAATGTGATAAATATAAGTAGGAACTCTACATATAAATTCAATTA
The DNA here is from genome assembly GCA_947462335.1 of Harmothoe impar. NCBI lineage: Eukaryota > Metazoa > Annelida > Polychaeta > Phyllodocida > Polynoidae > Harmothoe > Harmothoe impar. Next base: position 6,075,867 of record OX381721.1, on the reverse strand, counting down.
CATTTTGAGCATCGTATCCATAGCAATTAGCTAAAAGCTACCTGCCATCGAGAAAGTGTATTGCCTTACTCTTTAAATAAGGTCAACAAAGTCGCACAAAGGACATAAGTGTCACTGTTTGATGCGTTTTACAAACAGCTGAGACCAGATTCCCACATGGAAATTCAAGAGAGTAACATGATTACACTAAAGCAGTGCACTGGATATAATTCTACAGTCCTCTTCAAAGGGACCCGTCATTTTCTTCCCTCAATTATGTCAACCAGACATCAGCTTCTTTTCCGATTTCAAAAGCGTGAACCTCAAACATGGAGCTGAATCAAGCTGGTATTAAGCAATGCAAACTGCTAGATGTCCAAAGAAAGCTTTTTTCCCATATTTTTTCTTACATTGCGAATGGCATATTGTTCTCCAGGGCTGCGCTTTTGGGGCCATTCATGCCCTTTTTATCTAATCTTCATCTCAAGTCTGCCTTGAGTTTCTTTGAGGGGAACAATTACTTTTTTAGTTTCGAGGTAATGGATCACAGATCCAGTCCTAAGGGCGCTTGTGGTCATTTGAGCTAACACTCAAACTTGATCAGGAGGTCAAGAGACTTTTTCATTAATGTCAAATTGGCTTTGGCAATACTAGTGTTTTCCACTTTCTCTACATCAGAAGAAGCGAAAAACAGGTATTCTTCATGACAAAAGTCATGCATAATTCACATTTAACATGTTCTTACTTTTCTTTAAAGGTACTATATATACAACCAGAAAAAGACAAATGCTAGTGGCAGAATGATTTCAATACTTTTGCTCGAATTACAAAAAATCATAATAAATGAAATTTTGACAAAACTAAGTTCCTGCCCCTCATTACTTGTACTAGTCACAGTGACAGCACAGGTTGGTGTGCATCAACCGCACACAGCCATTGCCAAACTTTGCAGAGGCCTCTTTGCCATGCAGGCTGGCTGCATTCTTTAGATGAATAGGCTTTCAGATGTTTAAAGTGACATGGTCCAATGATTATGACTCAAAAATAAATGTTGTTGAAAATGAGCTACAATGTTCAGTATTGCAATATTTAATGTGCTTTAAAAAAATTATATTCCCTAGAATTTAGCTTGGAATCCAACAAATTTTCAGATTTTAGCCCAATTTACGACTTCTGGAGTGCACGCTATAAATCCCCCCATTGAAAAAACACTGTAAAATACTTTACCTGGGCCACATAGGACCTTTCATTTGGACTCTTATTGCCAACAGAGGACATTCTATTGTGCCCCATCCTCCACATATGATATTGTACAAACATTTAGAACACATTTAAGTAGGATTTAAAATATTTAAAAAATCGGACCATCGCACTTTAAGTTACAGTGTTGGCTGCATACATGCCTACATATTACCATGAACTGGATCATGAGCACGACACTAGGCTGTTTCAGCCATTATTAGCTTGATTATTACTATTAGCTATTACCTCGAGTTTGATTGTCTGCAGTGGCCATAACTCATATAATTATCAGCTGAAATGCTCATATATACGGTGGGCTGGTGACCAGGAATGGGAACAGGAGCCCAAAACATAGAAACACACAAGGTTTCACTAGAAAAATAAGAACACTAAATGATGCAGCCAAGTAACTCCTGTAACCTGTCTATGGAGCATCGGTAAGCATCTGGGATCACCGAGCAAGAAAAGGCAGTTAAAGGCTGTGTTTACTTTTTAACCCTTTAAGGACGGCATGATCCCTTAATGCATCAAGTCTTTGGTCACCATGATGCATTCATGTAGCCCTGGCGAGTAGCTCACCAGTGCTACATTCATGCAGCATGCCAACCTTATGAGGTTGGGACACTCCCAAGGGGTCGGCATGATGCACCAAAGTAGCACTGGCGAGTTACATGCTGGGGCTGCATTGGTGCATCATGGCGACAAATGTCATATTTCAGCAACATCCGTCCTTAAAGGGTTAATTGGTATTGGGAGGGAACACAAGGCGAGTCATCTCCACCTGCCACAGTTTTATAAATATGACCTGCCACAGCTGGCTTCAACCCTAATAGGACTTCTGGGTCCACACTAGAACCACTTCCATATTGTTGACTAATATTGCTCTCTCTCTGTCAGTCACATTATGGATGTAATGGTTATTGGAAACTTGATGGTCCCACTATGACACCAGGAGAAATCCTCTTCGACCCATAGGGTAGGTTCACCACTTTCAACCGGTCTGATCCATGTCTTTTCATGAGCTACCTTTCAGGTCTAATTGCTCCTAAAGTTTTTTGTGCATATCCTTCAGAATTGAACCAAACTTTAGGTATTGCTCTGGAGAGTAACATTCATGATGTCTTACGATGCCATATGTCAGGTTACAGTATTTAATTCCATGATTTATCAGAGTATTCAGAATTGCCCCTTTTCACCCTAAGTCAGCCAAAATGCACCTTGAGTCAGCCATATTACAACCACCAGAAATATGTGGCAGAAACCAGTAATTTTCCAATTTTCATCAATGAATGAATGCATGCATCATATATCAATATGTTACAACTAACAATAGAGAAGAAAACGATGTGTTGAATATGAAATAATCAAGACAAAGTCAGTACTGTACCTCAGGTGAATACAACTGCATTATGAGCTATCAATACAAGTAAATATTGTTTGTATGAGCAATAGGGACTAAATATAACATTATAGACATGCAGTATGGAGTTCTATTGAATATATTGGGGGCTCTGCCCCCTCACCCCCTTTTCTCCCCTCATTTTGTGTTTCACCCTTGCCCTCTATACACTACACAAGTAGGTCTACTATCCTTAACCCTGTAGTAGAAGAGGGTATTCTGGGAGGAGGAATTATTCACAAGGGTAGGGGGAGAGTTCTAAGACAGAAATTTAGGGTGAGAGAATTCCAGGGGGGATTCCAGAGAAGAAAACCCCATCGTTGACTTAGGGTATGAGGTGGCTGACTTAGGGTGAATTCATGGCTGACTTAAGGTGAAATGGGTATACCTTACAAAATCAGTCCTAAAAATAATTTAGAAAATTAATTTTGCTCAATAAAGTAATGATTTGTGTAATTTAGATATATACCCAGCTCACAAAACCGATCGACACTGTGTATGGAAGGGACAAATATTTTAAATCAACTACCAAAGAGTATGATCAGTGGAGAGATTTTCATTCTCTGTTTTTCAAAACAGGTCAAACAGGGGTACTTCTGACTGATTTCACAGTATGAAAAAGAGTGATAACGCAGATGCAATGTGCAATTTATATTTGCAAAACACTTCAATTCTTAAATCAGAGGGAGTTTTTTGTCACAAGATGCATACTAAACTTGTAACTTCATGTCAAAAGTGGTTGACTCAAGGTATGAGTTTGAACCTACCCTACGTCTCTGACTGTACTCACCCTTTACTGTATTGCTCATCATACTGAGTTATTAAAGATATTTGTAAATAATTGTTATGTTAGATGTGAGATGTTTTACTGCTATATCTCCACACACCTCTTCATAGGGGTATGACAAGTTCATAAAATCAGCTAGATGTCAGTTGGCAAAGTTGAGCATCACACAATTGACATGACTACTATTGCATGACTAAAAGACCCCTGTAGCTCTTTCCTCTCTTATTTTATACTGGCAGCTCATTTTCTGCCAATTCTGCCTGTGTAGTTTACAATAATTGTGGCTGGATTTTACTTTTATTTCGATTTTTTTCATTTTTGTTATAAAGATTGATTCAGTTTCTTCAGTTCTTGGGTAATGGATGCCAGATCCAGAGCTTCAGGCAGTTGTGGCCATTTTAGCTAACCCCTAACCTCATCTGAATGTGAGCTGACTTTTTTCACAAATGTTCAATTGGTATTTTGTACCCTGTGCTTCAATATTAGTTTTTCTCTCCCATCTCTAAGCAGTGCAAGTAAAGAGACTTAGACGGTTGGAGCATCCCAACTGGCTGGGGATTGGCCACCTGCTGGCGGTTGGTAGTTGGAGGAGCAGGTAGTGAAGAGTTGGTTCCCAGTACGGGCAGTTGGAGTTTAGCATGGAGTCAAGTCAACAAATTGGCTGGATCGGTTCGGCACTGTGAGCTTCTATCATTGGCTGCTACGGGGCATTATAGAAGCTGGGGGAGCTGTGTTAGGGCATTGGTTACCGAGCCGACCCAGTAACGTACGGCGCTGTTAGATTGTCAGACGGGGAAATAGCTCAGTGGTAGAGCACTTGGCTTTGGAGTCAGGAGGTCGTGGGTTCGCGTCCCGCTTTCTCCAGACGATTTTTCCGCGACCGTTACAAAAGTAATTGGGAATTCCCATGGAGTCTTGTGAGTCAGTGAAATAACGCAATCGGTATAACCTTGAAAATCAAAACGATTATGTCTTAGAATATTGAAATTATTAGCACAGGTTTAAGCAATAGATGGTGTTACTTCATGCTGGTGGGGAAATATCATATTTCACATTAAGGAGGCAAATGTTATTGGTTGATGATGAAGTCAGTCACCAAAGATGTACTGCATGGCGGCGGAAGAAAATAGTGAGATCCAAAGCCACATAAAAATAAAATAAATATTGCAAGGAATTTCAATTTTTATAAACTACCAGACACATGCCCTTTTTGTGCAGAATTTCACTTAAATTTACTTAAATCATTAAATGACCATGATCTATTGTCCTCATCAGACAACCAGCGTGGGGCGGGGGGCAATACAGCCCAGAAAGGGCAAACACAATACAACAGTGAGTAAGTGACTGACACTGGGACTGTGCATCATTATGACGAATGAGCATGTGTTATACAAGCATTGTTTTTTTAATGCAGGTTCTGCGCTCCCTCGATCACGTATGTTGATACTCCAGCGGGTACTAGGCACTTTCTATAGCATTACTGTTCCCCCCCAAAAGCAGTTAAGATGAGGCCGGCTTGGGTGAATAAAATTTATTAATTTGATGTTTGATTATGACATTGGTATAAAATAATAATACATTTTATACGTTGACATGACTAGATGTACATTTTAATACAATTATTAATGATTAAAGGAATAACAGTCCGTATATACCGGTATGAAGTAAAAATTGTATAAATATAAACCCATTATAAGATTAGGTGTGGGTGGGTGGGACTTTTGAATCCTTATACAGGTGTGGGCGCCTTGGACGCCTAGATTGTATTGAATGAGAATTGGTGAAGAAGGAAGTGACGTCATACAGGTGTTGTATAGTAAATATTAAGGTAAGAATGTATTGAATGTATGGGCTTTCATCAGGGGGCAGCAATGATCCTGAGTGACACGATACCACTCAACCACTATACTCTGATTGTTTGCAATTAGATAAGTGTACTCTGCTGTTTTCATTTAATTCCTCAGTTTGCATGCAGATGATTGAAGTAGTACTATCTTTGTATGGCGGGCTATTCAATATATCTAATGGAGACACACAATTGAAGATATGTTTTACACATGTAGCTATTGCGATTGAAAGAAAGAAATAGCTTAGGCTATTCTTTAATTAAGCAAGTACCTTGCAGTTTATTGGTAGATTGTGTTAAGGCTACTCTGTGCCTCAAATGGGGTTCAATCTTAACATCAATTGGTGCAGTTGCTATGAGTAAAACTGCTTATACTGCAAAATACTATTCTACTACAGTGACGTTTGATCGATGAATTGCAGATGCATGAACATTACAAATGCATTTACTCATAAATATGCATGCTGCATGTGCTGCTTTTTTACCACAACTGCTCCCACACTAGTTCTGGTGGCCAGTCCACATTTACTTATGTAACTATCAACACCAGATTGCAAAGCTGCACCTGTTGCCTTGGCAAAGTAAATATTATGATGGCGATCATATCGTTATTTATTTAGACAGTATTCATATGCATTTGTTTGCTCACCTTTCTGGGTGCTTAGATATGGTTTTATCTCCAGGAACAGGGGGTTGGCAGGCCTAGCAGTCATAGATCTACACATATGTTGGCCTGTAGAAAGCGTCAAACGTAGCAAGAATACTGAAGCTTCCTGTTGGCACCTATCACTACAAAATATTATACCACAGCAGGCACGGAGAACAAAGCATTTCACACCTCTTGTATACTGCATACATCTAGTGGTATATATAAGGTTTAGGCCTTGTACCTTCAATGTATTTAGCATACAGCTTGGTACTTGTCCTATATCTACAACGTATAACAGGATTAGAACCGAGATCGGCCTCACTCTGAGTCATACACATTAAAGAGAAGGGGCCCATTTGTCCATGGGACACAATTGCACCATAGGCAAACTATTAAAATCTGGTAAAGTTGTACAGTGAACATTGTCCAGAGCTTTGCTTTCGTCCAGAGCTTTTGTCCAGAGCTTTGCTTTTGTCCAGAGCTTTTGTCTAGAGCTTTGCGTTTGTCCAGAGCTTTCTTGGTGTGCAATCCAACTGGACAATTCAGCTATATATGAGGGCTGCATGAATCGTTCACTGCTTTATGTAAGGGTTGAATGAATCACTCACTTCTATATATAGGGCTGCATGAATCGTTCACTGCTTTACTTAAGCAATATTGAGCCGAATAAATTGTTCAAACTGGAGAAATGCTTCCGAGAGGAAGATTGGGTAAAGTAGGGCTCAAGGGTGGAATTCAGCTAAACCTGACATGCATGAGGTGATGCAGAGTGAAGGCTCAGACAGGATTAGAGGTGGAGGCTACAAGGAGAGTTGGTAACCACCCCCTCACAGGATGAATCATGACCATAGTTAGTGCTCCAACTACTTTCAATTATCACTGGTAGTCTTTGAGGATGTAATGATTATAAAGCATCTCCTCATACACCACTCTGAATTCAGTCGATTGTGAAGTGATTAGCATATGAATCAATCAACTGATTCAAGCTGAATTCAGATTACTTCAGAGTAAAGCCTAGCTTTAAAAAAGGTGAGAGTAGATTGGTAATGTTGGGATAAATTTCTGGAAGAGGCAAATGAAGGATAAGACAAATTCTCAAGATGAGATTGATTTAAGGGTCAGGTGTAACTTTATCATTGAATGAATTGATTTGATATAGTAGTGGTCAGTTAGGGCTAGTGGGTAAAGGTAACAAGACAATTTCAATGGGGAAGAGACAAAGAAGATGGATAACTATGATAGTAAAAAAAGAGGAAATATAGATAGAAGTGAAGTAAAGATATTAAGCTCATAAAAAGGGGTCAGGAGAGCACAATTTATTACTCTCACTCAATCTATTTATGATGGACCCAAATCTACTTTCTAGAATTATGTCTTTTGAAATGAATGACCTAGTAAAATGCTTTTCCTAAATTTTATCATGCAAGAGATTGAATTGACACTGTAGCAAATAAGAACATCATTTATGTCTTTTAAGTGTCTGCATGGGGAGTTTTAAGAACTCTCTGGTTTTCCTCACTAGGCTGTATCCCACACCCCTGGGTAGGACAATCTCCCTTCTTTGTTCATGTTAGTCACGTTAGGTTGTATAATAAATTTCCATACCATTTGTACTACCATGGCACTATTTACTGCCGCCCGGCTAGTACCCCATTGTAGTCGGTGGTGCATATCAACCATCATACAATGGGGTTCTTATCAACCAAATGGGGGGGCAGAACAATTGGGGGAAATAGTAAATGGATGTGGTGCATTGGCAGACGGCTGTTGTCCTCATTAACACAGACCTTGGGAATGGTTATAGTGGAAGTTGTGTTATTGATATCGGCATTATTCATCATTGTTTCATACCATTTATCAGGTGGAGGACTAGTACAGCAGTACAGGACGGCCTGCATTAACAGACAGCCTGTACTTTCAGGCTGCCCAGCCTGTGCATTCAGGTCACCCCTATACACTCTCCTAGCACAGCAGGCTGGTGTACCAGGCAGGCAGCCTGGTATAGCAGGCTGCAGCTCAGGCTTTCACACCTTCTCCAAGCAGACACTCTGCTGCATGTGTGTCACATTAGATAAAATACTGATTTAAACTCATTATAATTCAGAAATGCAATGTACCATGCACATAATGCATCCAAAAGTTGGTAGCTGATATATTCATTTATATACTAGATAGGGTTATAAATTTTGCAAATATCATATAAAAATCGCAAATATGATCATAAAAAGGCTATAGTAAGAACACAGTGCTATGCAAGAACGGCCCTATATACCAGGCTGAGCGACCTGCCAAACTAGCCTGGGTGCTTTGTCCAGTCTGTGTTGTAAATCTGGGTAGGCTTCCACCTGTTTATGCATGCTTCCAGAGATATGGGTCTCTGTATTCTAGAGCCCCATATCATATGTGGTGATGTGGAAACACTACAGTTCTTCATAGAGCAATACTGCACTAAATACGTTGTACAGGGGTCAGTGCTGGAGGACCGTGTCAGGACTATAGCTGCCAGAACCAGAGAACAGTCACCATCCCCAACAGAATAAATTATCACACTATAGACCAATGCAGCAAGAGAGGGTGACTTTTCATGAAAGTTGTTGATAAAGTTTTTGAAAATGTCTCAAGCAGGATCGACAATCAAATAAATATGGCCCCTAAATCCTGCATTCTAATAGTCATTATTTGAAGGATAATTGTCCTCTGAATCTCCTGACATAAGATGTTTGCAAACATAACAATTACAGAAAAATGTTATAAGGATTCTGCTCAAAACCAATGTAAACACAACTTTATTATGAAAAAGTCACCCTTTCTTGGTGTGGTGTTCTATGGATAGTGCTTTTACTAATTAAAATTATCACTTACCACTGGTAGCGGGGATGTAATTATAAAGCCCTTTTATGCATAACACTGCCTTTAGTTGATAATACAGTCATTGTAAGTAAAAAGGTAGCCGAGATTTTTGCGAAACCAGTTCCTTGCACAGTGTTGCAATGTGAAATCAGCATCTTTAAGGTTAGCTGTCAGGCAGATACCTTTCCTTTTAGGCAAAATACCATTTTTGGCATAATGTATGACAGTTGACACGGGCAGTCTATACAAAAACCTGCCGGACACCGGCTATAGCCGGCTCAAAGCTAGCTGGTCCGGCAGAAAGACTGCATCTGCCAAACCAAATGGCTGGCTACTATCCTGGGCTACATGTGGGGTTGTACGGCTTGTAAATTGGACCATTATTGAGGTTTCTAGAGAGTAAACTAGAAAGCCTGAATATTTTGTAGAAAAAAAAAGTTTATTGAAATGATACAAATACCAGTAATCTCTATATAAATTTTCTTTTAATACTACATTTCTTGATTCAAACATTTAATTTTCCCAGGTATCTGGGCCTACAGATATTTAGCCGGGCCTGCTGAATGAAAAATCTGCAGGACAGAAGGTCCTGCAAGGAGGAAAACTTTTCATATAGACTGGACATGGATAGAGTCAATATTGCTGTCACATTGCACTTATGTAGTGATGATGAGGCATAGCCCGTACTGAGTTGATATCCTGTTCATTGGAGGCAATATGACTCCATCTCAGAAGGATCAAATAATCAGTTCATAGGAAACAGTGCAAGAACAATACATTTGAGATAATCTCCCAACTTCTGCAATCATATTTCCGCTACAGCACGCTTTGGCTGCTATTGTGGTACACAGCTTTCCATGGGGACAGAGGAAAAGTTGATATGCTATGAATAGATGAGGGTTATCGGCAATAGGATTCTCTCTATATATAGTGGGCAGAGAGTCCTGAGATCACGGGATAATTTCTCGCAGGGTTTCTATTGCAGACATAGAAATGATCGAATCACCATAAGAAACCATCAAAACACTGTTTTCTATGAACAGATGATTTCAAATAATCAAACAAGTCAGTGTTCTAATGGTATACAATGGATGGATTGATTTTTATGTGTCACACATCACTTGCAGCTTACTCTAGTACAGAGATATGCATATGACCAACCCTATGAAAACAGGGCCGACCCTACATTTTTTTAAATGCAGTTTGAGGAAATCTCTGTATTTTTGCCCTATTTTGGTCAATTTTAGGGTCTTTTTGGCCTTAGTAGATTTGTCAGCAGTGCTGTACCTTCCACACTACATGTGTTTGGCCTCAGGATTTCTTCATTTCTCTTAGACATGTCAGAATATGGGGTCATTAGAGCAACTTTACTCATGTAAAAGCCAATTTATGTGTAGTGTGATATGTGATGTTCTGCTGCATAACCTATTGGCAGCCAGGGGCTGTTATGTATAAAAACATGATACCTCTATCTACTACAGTAAAACCACCAGTCGTTATACACTACTTAACGCTAACCAAGTAAGCATGGCAGCCTGCATCACATTATCATGATCATTCATGGTCAATCATTGGAAGTGTATCAACCCTGATTTGTTAATTTGCATGATGCATGAATGCAGTCCTGGTGGGTCCCTCAGCAGGGCCTGCTTTCCTGCATCACAGCATCCTAAATCCTGACCGTAAAGAGCTATTGTTAGTGGTCACACAGATAGGGAATGCACCACAATCTGATGACATGCAGCACACTGGCTATAGGCTCAACTTTATTAGGTACTGTGACATTATAATGAAGTACATTCAGAAATTGCAGACATTTCTCACCAATATACCCTTGCAGCAGAAACAAGTGACTTCTTTTTCACTTGATTCATCTTTTTAAGGATGTTTGTCATGTTATTGAAATGTCTACATCTGTATACATAAGATATCCTATTATTGTTACATTTAAATGAATTTATCCTACAACGTCTCTTTATTGCATGGCTAATCTGTGCAACATGCTCTTGAAAAGTTTTAATCTCAGGAAAAATGGGAAACTCTATCACCAGCTTTCCTGAAATGGGCTTTTTCTGCAGAGGTCTATAGCCTACAAGTAGGAGACACTTCTCGATATCAAACAAGGAGAATGTCAATGGGGCACATAGGATATCTGAATCAAAAAGCTATCATAGATATCTAGGGAACTAAGAAGACAACTAAATGAAGATCCTTTGATAATAAGTCAAAACAAAAGGTCTGATTGATAAGCATCACTCATTAAAGCCTTGGAACATGCTGTATGTTCTGAGAGGGGGATTACCCTCCGCCCATAAAAGGTACACCCAGTCACTTCTTGAATAACTGCACACGTAGTTCTACTATCACCAGCTGTTTTACTAAATTATGAATTAAATTGGAATTAAATTGGAATTAAAGACTATCAATACTACTTTATACATAGACCAGAGTATGCCAGAAAAAGACAGCGTAGCAGGCTCTATATGGCCCCAGTGTTCTCTCTAGAAAACCTAATGTAGGTATGCCATATTGACTTCCTTGCCCGGCCTGTGAAAAACCAGGCCCAGTGGCCACACTAGTTTGTATTTCATCTGGCACTGGGCATTCAGCCAGTGGCCTGCAAGAAGAACGATTCTACATCACTCACTCAGTGCAGCCCCCATTGAGCATCCATCTGTCTCCTCTTGTCACCCACACAGCTATTTAGTCCCGCCAGACGCTCACTCCAGGGTGCCATCTGATTGCTCAAATAGGCAGTCATGTGACCCTTAGCCAGATAATGTTGCCAAGTAATGTCTTTGCTGCTATGCTGCCAACATTGGTCCTGGTGAGATGATGATTAAAAAAAAGATGTGCTACAGTAAAGGGGGAAGTGAGAGCCGAAGTTGAAGCAGGCACAGTCAGAAACATATCCAGGAAAGGCAAAAAAAATAAAATGGGGAAGGTAGATAGGAGGACGAGGCCAGGTGCTTGTACTTCATATGACTAGCTGATGTCAGCTTGAGGCTTAATACCCGAGAACAGTATTTTCTCACCCTCCAAAGGTCCCACTAATTCAAAATAAACATGATCCTGCAGTTTTCAAGGAGAACAGGAAATTCATGCATTGAAAAGGATGTTAAGAATGGTAGCTAACTGCAAAAGGCAAAGATCGAAAGAAAGACTCTGGTGATAAGAATACCCCAAATAGAAGCCCTAGAACACGGCTCTTACATTCACCACAGGGGTCAATTACCTTCTTGTCTCGCTGCTTGTTTTTCATCCTCTTAGTGCGTTGTACCGTGTAGGACAGACAACAGGACGTGCTGCAGCAGTTAGTGCTGACACAACGCCATTCTGCAGCCGAGAAATGAACCAGAGTCCTCTCTGTGCCCCTGAGATTGCTATCAGAGAGCTCAGTCTCCAAAGAATTTCTGTCTCAAAGCCATTTGCATCAATTGACAGACATTATCCACCGGTTGATAATATGCCTGTACCAGAGGAGAGAGGGTAACTGATATAAACCTGTGACGCCATGTTCCAGTGCAGAATTAGACACTGCCTGCTGAGAGATGGCTCAGGATGTGAGTTGGGTAGTAAAGAGCATAGAGCAATCATTGGAATGATACCTTTTAATTACAGGCTGCTTCTGGTCACATAACTAAGTAACACTGCATATTTTCATCAATGTAATCATGCAGGAGATTATTCACTGGGTTGGGATAATGTATTTCTAAAGAACTGGCGGGTAACTAGCCAGCCCTTTTTTTCAGAGGAAAAATTACAAAATGGTTTGAGATGGTTGCTGGGCAGTTGAAAGTAGCGCAGTGGGTGAGTTAGCCAGGGGGTGCTGGCTGTAGTAGGATAAGAGGCAAGTGGAAAGAGGGTGGAGGTAAAAGGCTGAATCCACTGAGGCAAATCTGTCGTATTTGGATGAACGTTCACAATGTTAACCCTATGGACAGCTCTTGTCTAATCCAACAGATTCAGATCAGTGGATTCAGCCTTTAGGTGGAGGTTGCCAGATCTGAATCCATGAAGCTGTATCCATGGAGCATGCCTACCCTACAGGCTGATTGACTCCTGTAGTATCAGCACTATTGCCTGATACGGTACTTGATAATTCCTTTATACAGCTGCATTGGTGGGTCATGATGCTGACAAATAGACATGGACCCTGGCGTCGAGTCTTTGCGAAAACATGCAGGACAGTGGCAATGTCCTTCTTAAATGCCACCGGTCCAGCAGATTTTTAAGTGTAGCAGGACCGAATGTCCAGTTGCATGCTGGGCTTTTCTAAAATAGAAGAATTCAGTTGGGTTGAAATATGTATGTCAATATATTGTGTGAAACTATATATCTATCCTTATTTGGACATAAATGATTACAAATAAATTCTGTTCTAAATGGACAAAACTATTTTATACTTAAAATGCAAAAATCATCAGCTATGTGACTATCCGGTCTTCCAATATTGTAGGCGGTCCTTCAACATTGAAAATTTGCATTACCAAATGCACTGTGGGATGAAAAAGTTTTGGCAAAGACTGGGCGTCCCGTGTTGTCCTCTTGTACACCAGGAGGACAACATGGCTGTAAATGGAAGGACAAAGAATAGAGTGGGTTAGTGGAGGTAGCAGGCTGGCCTAGCTTTGTCACTGAGATGGAGCATTGAACAGCCTTTGGATATTCATTTTCATTAGTATGCATTAATCAGTGTAAAATGTACATGGTTTTTAAAATATTCTCAAGTATCAGTCAGGAGGCAAGGATGTCATGAAGCAGGATAGTCTGCATTGGTACAGGACAGAAGCAGCTCTAGATATAGTGATACCTTCAGGGATTCCCCCAATGGTGGGCTGTACCACACAATGTGACTGATGGCCAAGGGAGGCACAGCCACAGCTGAGGAAGAAATACCAGGATCAAATATTGACCAGGCTAAGCTACAACACAGATAGCTCTCATATAAACCTCCTGCTTTGCTGCCAGTTTGTCACCTGAGCATATTACTACTGATTTCCTGTGAAGCTGGGATTGAGAAACTTGTTTATTTTGTTAAAAATCTTCCTATATAAATGCAAGGAATCAACACAAATATCGCTTCATCTTTTCAAGTGTCAGGCTTTAGTCTCCAGGTAGATAATATAATAATGAGTATATATACGCATGGTTGATGTTGTGGTATGTATTATCCCAACACTACATTCCCAATGAAATTAACATTTCATGAGTGTCTCCAAGTCTGACAGGGTACTTGTTAAAAAGTCAGGTCAGGAAAACATTCCCCCACAGTGTATATATATACTCTTACATACCACTTATACTGAAATCCTAGCAGTAGCTGATCCAACCCTATTAGACCACTATCCGAGCTGGTTGTGAGCATCACTCCATTACACAGTGTGTTTCTTATCACCCAAAGGGAGGCCGTACAAATAGGGGAAATAGAATATGTATGTGATGCATTGCCAGAGGGTAGGCATGTTCAATAAAACAGACCTTGCGAGAAGTACTTTTGTGGGTGGTACTATGGATGTGGGCATTGATAATACATCAAGGATGAAATACTACCTTCTTCATACTATAGCTAGTGGTTTCTTACACATTTATGAGTGATTTTTCTTGTCTGATAAAGAGAAAGCACAGTAAAGAGTACTACACCTAACTTTTAAATTTTAGAATGGGCACAGCATGATAGTATTTAGATGTGTATGCATAGAATTTTAAACTGTAAAATGCCAAGTCTTGACTTTAGAGGCTAGCTATTGATTACGTTAGTTACGAATGTATCCGCCTTGCATAGAGACTGGATAAATATGTTTTTCTGCGCATATACTGACCGGGTCTATTTAAGCATGCTGATATTGACTAATTCTCAAGGTCATAACTAGACTTGTACATAATGTTGTTTTACACAAAGGTATGTGCAGGCCTGTTATTGTACGGTAAAAACATGCAAATGAATTGTTACAATAAGATCAAAATCAAAACTCAACTCAACTCAAAGTTGTCTCTGTATCATATAGGGGGATTTTGGACTTCATGGGCCTTTAACCTGGACACAATTGAAAAAAAACACGGAATTCAAACAGAGGTTCAATGCAAGAGTTTGGTGTATTCTTCCTTGTTTCAGTTGAAATATTGCTTTTACTGGTCTTCTACAGCTTGTCCCTAACACGTACATATTTACATTGATAGAAATTCTTTTTTCAAATAGCCCTTTCTTTTTTTAAACTAATTCAGGATGAATGTAAACCTCTTTAATTGCTAAATAATTACCCAACATCAAATTTTTTGCATGCTATGAATGCCATATGTTATCATTTATGGCCTAAGGGACTGCTCGAGGGAGGTAAATTTACTGAAACTAGGGGAGTGGTCATTTTTCTAACAACAGGGGGGTCAGTGGATTTTCGCTCAAGCGTGTCAAACTTTTTTTCCCCCCAACAGGATCTAAATTTGGTGGTTTTACCCCCCCAAATCCACCAGCACCGATGTTGTTAGAAAAGACCACTCCCAAAGCCGTTCAATAACTTTGGTTATGTAGGGGCAATTATATATGTGTTACACGGGTTCGTGGTTTCGAGGCGGTAATGGCATAGCTTCACATTAGGTGGCAACGCCTGGCGTCCTATACCATGTCCCCTGAACAGTTACCCGGACATTTTCTAAAACAGGGCTTTGTAGAAAAAGAAAATCTTTGGGGACCCTCCTCGCCACTGTACAGATTTGATGTTTATGACAAGGAGCTTCATTGATGTTAATTGAAGAAAATAACAAGGGCAGTCTACTGAGAAAAATCCTGGACTTCTCTTCACAGGGCTCTGACAGTGTCATCCCTCAAATTCATAAGCAAGAAGCTGGAACATGTAACTGAATCAACCGCTATAGTTGAGTTTCACACAATGACCATAAAAACTTCTGCATTGTCAAAGAAAATTTCGGTGCTTTCGATATATTTTTTTACACTCCAAACTGCATCTTTAACCAGGGTTGTGTGTGCCTTCGGTGCAATTCATGCATTTTTTTCTTTTTCATCTTTAAGGAAACCATATTTGGTTTTTGGTTTTGAAGTAATGGATTACAGCCCAAGTCCTCAGGGTGCTTGTGGTAATTCAAACTTACACCACAACCTCATTAGGATCTTTAGGCGTTTCTTTTATGACCACTGCCATCACCAACCAGAGCCTTTAACCATGACTCAGCTCGGAGACTGTAGGTGATGGCATGTGACCTATTTAGCATCATGTGACCAGGTAACATCAGGCAGTGACTGACCTGTGCTGACCTGTCTACGTACCTCCCTCCTTTTTCATAGACAAGAGTATAAAGGGGGAATCCTCTCACTGCAACTACTAAGGTATTTAGAGTGAGGCCAATATATAGACCAAACGCCATGGGAAAATATTCAAAGTATGATATAAACTATACATGTTAGTAGACTTTAAAAGTTTTAATGTATGATGATGAACAGCCATCCACACATGTATGTTACATACCTGTACTGTACAACATGGTCAGCCGATGGAAGGATCAGGACACTCACCTGTGGAAAAAATACATGAGTTAGTTACAAATTCAGTGTCAAATCAAATCAAAATAAACCAATTAAATCATTACTTTATCTGTCCCTTTCCTACCATAATTTTGGTGGAATATAGTTATGCTCGTTCAATCAGCTACTTTATGGATGTTCAGTTCATTGGCTAACTGATTGCCCCGCTATGGCATTGTTCGTGTTATTACTCGTTTCCAAAGGCACATATGTAACTGGTCTCAGTATTGCAGTAAGTTATCTAACCTAGATATGTCTGTCCTTAATCATCCAGGTAGTCCACAGTTCCTGTTGCACTTTTGTTGCTGAATTATTCTACCACCATCTACCTAAAACTGTGCTCATCCCTTGCACTATTAGATTCACTGACATCTCCCTCTCTTTGTGGGTCTACTTTTCAAAAACAAACTAATCTGCGCCTGTTGCCTTGTACATACCACTCAGTCAGTGACAGAGTGCTGTGGCTTTTCTCCTCTGCGCATTCCCTACCCTGTCACTACTCATGCACAAGCAGTGCCTGTGTCACAGTCACCACCTCTCTGCCTGCCTTGGGCCAAAAAAAAGGGTTGTTTCAGCTAACATGGGAGAAAAATGTAGGGTCGGTAGGTAGGTCATATATATATATATTTTTTTTTTTAAAACATAAATGTACTAGCCAACTTTTTTGAATACCCTAAAAGTGTTCAAAAAAAGTAAAAATGCGGAAATTTCTTCAAAATTGCATATAAAACGTAGGGTCGGCCTTGTTTTGGTAGGGTCGGTTGGGTGACCTGAAAAAAACCTTTATTTTTTTTGGCCTTGTCATGAATCATCCACACCTCCCCTATATGGGTCTTTGATGTCGGGTATCAGCCTCGGTTAGGGAATTATACAAATGGCAACAGATAACAAAGCTCCAACCAAAGTAGGAATAGCTGTACCCTAGTCCCAAAATGCAGTTTGGTTTAAATTGAAGTTCTATCGTCTGACTGCTGTTGACTCTGTGGAGGGTGATATGAAAAATTGAGACTGGCTGTTACTTGTCATATCTCATAGCGGTTCACCTTGTGAGATGTGAGAACTTATGACTACTTACGAACACAGTCTTACACAGTTAACAGGTGAGTTGGCTTCTGTCTATGGCGTTCAATTTGCCTAAAGGTTAGCATAAGCACATGCACACCAGGTTCCAATACAAATATGCATCCTGTGCATGTGTTCTGATACAAGTTTGATGCACATGCTTGTGCTAACGTTTAGACAAATTGAACTCCATATCTGTCCCTAGACTGTGTCATGTCTGCTTTTGGCTGAGAGTTGTTAGCGAGCTGCAGATTTCCATAAACAAATACAGATACAGAACACGGTATACATGTTTTTATGGGATATGAGACTTCAGCTATCTCTTCAGATGAAGTTACATAATAGCAAAAAACATTTCATTTATCCAGTTGGCAGGCTATATTCTCAAATGTGAAACAAAGTATGCATAGTGGACTAATCTATCTTATTTATCACATATTGTTATAGCATAAACAGTGTTACAAGACATAGGGTATAATTCTAGAAGCATCTTCACATGAGCAATTTCATCGATTAAAGCTTAATGTCAGTTCTATATGTAAATACAAGGTACACCAAATGCAACTGCATGAACTATTAAAATAGAGCATCACACATGAATATAATCGCAACGCCAAATAAAATCACCAACAAACTTTTTTCCCATTTCATGATGGCAGTTGAGACTGCTCAGCGTCTGCCAGCACTGCCTTCGTATTTTGCACCATTTTTATCCGTGTTCCTCTTTCATTTCAACTCTTCCGAGTTTCTTCAAAGGTATCATTTCCGTTTCTTCATTTCTGAGCTCGAGGTAATGGATGACAGATCTACAGCTTCAGGCACTTGTGGCCGTTTGAGCTCAGCCCTTAACCTCTTCTGAATGTCAGCTGACTTTTTCAAATTGGACTTTGTTACCCTGCACTTCAATATTAGTTTTTCTCAGCTTCCTGAAAACTGTTCAAGAAAACATAAAAAGACAAAGGTTCACGAGTTTTGGTCTGTAGCCTTGGTTATTTCACGAGTTGAAGGTAGGGCCGTATTTCATGAGGCCCCAGGCCAAGTGAAATGCGGCCCTACCTTCAACAAGTAAAATAAACCAACTACAGACTAAATTGAGTGTTCCTTTGTATTTATTTTTTACCTTTTTCGATTCAAATTAAATTATCACAGGGGGGGAGGGCCTAAATAGGGTTGAAATATGAGGTCCATATGTGTGATCATTTCTAATAATATCTAAATCATAAGCACAAGGCTTCCATATTCCATTTATTTCACTGCGGCACAAATTTGAAAATATTTATTCACATATCCATCTTTTTCTGATGAAAAAGAAAATTACTCATTTTATCCTTTAATATAGCCCTTCAGCCCGTTGGTTAAAAAGGTGAAGGCTAATCCCTGCCTCAATTGGAGGACAAACTTTGAAACTTCACAGAGAGAAGAGGCAGCGCTAATAGGGAGCCCAGGTTGCCTCCAGAATGACTCCCTTGTTTAGGGGAGTCCAGGGCGCCTAAGGGAGTCCAGGTGACTCCCTAGCTGACTTAAGGGAGTCACTTTGGTGAGCCTTATGACCCAGAGAGCTATAATATGACTCCCCCAGGTGACTACTTAGGTCAACCAGAGAGTGACCTGGGCTCCCCGAAACAAGGGACTAATTCTGGAGACAACCTGGACTCCCTTTTGATGCCATTTCTTCTCTCTGTGTTAACAGTTCTTGGTGCAGTTGCACTAAACCATTTTTAAAACCTGCTCATACTGCAAAATTTATTGTACTACAGTGACGTTTGATCAATAAATGTAAAAATGCATGAACATTACAAACGCATTCACTCATAAATATGCATCCCTGCATGTGCTGCTTTTGTGATTATAACTGCTCCCACACTAGTTCTGGTGCACAGCCCATATTTACGTATGTTACTGTCAACACCAGATAGCAAAGCTGCACCTGTTGCCTTGGCAAAGTAAATATTATGATGGCAATCATATCGTTATTTATTTAGCATCTGCATCCCTCCTGGAAGATGAAGTTTTTTGCCTGCGATGGGCCCTATGGTCGTTTTTAATCTTGAATAGGCTGTAAGATCTTTGAGCTACCGCTTTAGATGCACAGATGACAACATATAGCTATGGTATCTAACTAATGTATCCCCAGTAATATTAGTTAAATTGCAGGAATACCTTGAAACATTACAGCAGTAGTTTGACTGAGCACTTTTATGATCGATAGGACTTGACATTTGCTGAGGTAAATATTTACCAGGAAGGCGTTTCACCATATCAGACGGAGCGTCTGTATGTAAATAAGGCCACAATTGCGTTTCTGTTCAACATGCAGAGCAATATAATTTGCTTCTTTTGCCTATTTTGGTCTAAATATGCGGATGGGTTCGGGGGGGGGGGGGCCTGGTATGTTGAAAACAGCACATATATACCTTATTTTTAGGGGGCATATGTCTATTTTGTGCACCCCATGTGCTACTAATGCTCCTTATGGGTCATAACACTTATGCATCAACCTGTATACTATATGGTGAATCAGCTGCCTGGAGGTCAATCTTAGCATATAGATTGAGATCTGTTATACATGTGGGTTAATGTAGGAGAGGACGAGGGTTTGGGAATAGATATGGAATGACATGTTTAGGATGCAATGTGACAGGATTATATACATGCCTCCCTGTGTAGTGACAGTTGAATGAAGGGCATTTCATGTCAGCTTTTTTTTTCATTTATTTTCATCCACTCTCACTTTCTATAACATTGCTTAAATTCGATTTCATACATTTCATACCTAGATAAACAAATATAGAGAAAATACTGAAAATTCCTGTTGTCATATATCACTACAAAATATCTTGGCTTGCATGCATTAAGCAATAACCCCAGGAGTAATATTGAGTCAGAGAGGCTTCCAGTATGGAATCCATCTTGATTTCATGTGGAGAAATGCAGCTACTATTCATAAGTACTAGAATGGCCGTTCTCCACACTCCTTGCAGAGACTCTGATACTGATTCTCCACGATTTGTTTCTCCATGCTTACGTCACTAAAATAGCTATGAGACCAATCTTCAAACATGTTGTTTTATAATATATCAATAATGACGTGAAATGAACACATACATCCACTCTTGCCTCTTGTGATATGATCCAGGGTACCACTCGTGGAGAAACCGTACATTCAGATAGATCATCAAGGACCACTGTCTATGAGCTCATGTAGGGTTAGTGATCAGACAGGATTAGAGGCGGACGCTGCAAGGGAAGTTGGTAACCACCACCTCACAGGATGAATCATGACCCTAGTTAATGCTCAACTAATTTCGATTATCTCTTGGAGTATTTGATGATGTAAAGGTTAGGAAGTGTCTTCTTGTACAACACTCAGTTGATTATCATGTGATTATCATAATCATCAATCAGCTAACAGTTGAAGTGAAATTACTCCACAGCAATGCCTGCGTGAACTTTTAAAAAAAAAAGGAATATGGATGGGAAATGGGGATGAGATTTGAGAATATGTGCGAGAGGAGGAGAGTAATATTCAGGATGTCCAGAGTGATACGGGTGGGGCATAAAGGTGAGGACTACCCAGGATGAAGAAGATGGATAAAATTATAAAAGTAATGGAAGAAACATATATAAGTAAATTATATAAGTGAATAAAAGCTATTGACCCAATACAGTGGTGAACAGGAGAATCCAATTTACTACTCCCACTAAATTACAATTTTTTGACCGCCATCACCATTTCTTCATAATGTGCGGCAATTTCTTTCAGGAGTTATGTCCTTCAAGTAGCTGTACCAGTAAGTAGCTTTTGCCCAATTCCATTGTTCCACAGTGTATTGAAACAGATTTGATTGATCTCTTCATTGTAGCAAATGGAAATATCCTTTAACTATCTTCATGTACCTTATTGAGTATCGAGACATAGAGGGCATGCAGGAGCATGTTTGCACCCAGGAGTAGATTCAAGTCTACATTGGGACAACAGTGTATCAGCCATATCTAGGCACATCTGCCCTATATTTAATGCACTTGGGCATAGATTCCACTTAGGAATAGGTTGCAAACAGTCATAGATTGCATCCAACTATAGACTTTCAAATTGCTGATCTGCAAATTGTATTGATCCACATATCCACAATCGATCCATAAAGCTACAATTTGTATTGATTTGGTGAAACAGCAATGTATCAGTATTAGGTAGACAGGTTGGGGAAATCCTACCTTTAACCCCATGCCGGGAGAAAAGCGAGTGAGGGGGTTTCTCCCCTTGGTTTTAGGTGGATATACATGTAACTTTAGGTTCAACCAGAAAATCCGATTTGCTAATACCTTACCATTATTTGCTGAAAAACATTCACTTACATACAAGTAGACAATTTAATTGGCTAGATATATGTGAATGGGCTAGTATAAAAGTCTTGTATGATTTGAGATATGATGATTTAAATGACACAATATAGCCTAAAAAGGGTACATTTAAATGTGGATTCCTACCCCCCTCCCCCCCCCACCCCACCCCAGCCCACCTGTATAAGATACTGCACTGGGAGAACTCCCCTTGGAGGTGCAGACCGGCGGCGGCCCTTATCTCTACCGGCGGCCCTTATCTCTACAGAGATAAGGGCAAGAGGCCGACCTGAGGGCTGCACTAAGTAAGGGGAGATTTCCCCTTGCTGGAAGAAACCCCACTGTAGGCTAATATACCTACAATGGAAAATGTCCCGGATTGTCCAGGCCTGGTAGATGCAGTGCCCAAAAAAAAAAGGTTTCTTTTAGGTAACATGGGAGGAAAATGCGGGGTCGGAAAGTCTTTTTTTTTTTTTATTTGAATTTTTTTCTTTTAACATGAAAGTACTAATCAACTTTTTTAAATACCCCAAAATTGACCAAAAACGGGCTAAAAAGGGAAAATGTCTTCAAAATTGCATTTAAAAACGTAGGGTCAGCTCTGTTTTGATAGCGTCAGTCAGGTAACCTGAAACAAACCTTTTTTCTCTTTTAGGCCTACGTTAGGCCTGCACCTCCCATCACATAGCTCTGCATTGAGCCTCCCACTTAGGCTGCCTTCTTGCCCCACTTTGTGTTTACTGCTGTTAAGGTAGGTCGATACCATTGAAAACGGGACCACTGCGCATGTTTCCGCGCATCTACTTTAAACATGTCAGAATGACTTCATATTTGGTAGATGTATGGTCATATATACCTTTAATACCCATGTAAAATTTTGGACAATTCTGACCAAAATTGAGCTTTTTATCAACAATGTTTTGTGTACAAGAATTAAAGGTGTTTTATTTTTGCATTTCGGACATTTTGTTATCAACCACATTTATAAACTAATAAATGATATAATTCGGACTGTAAAGGTGAATAGATTGCTTAAATATATCCTGGGCTACATAATGAGACCATTTCATAACATGATTATTAGCATTTTACCCATAATGCAATACTTCAAATATCTTATTTAGCACACTTTTGCAGTATTTTTTTTACTTCAAAGGCCCAAAACAACAAAATAATGTGCGGGACCCTATGTTAAATTTAGTCTTACTAGTTTTCAAATGATCTTAAATTTCATTTCATGAAGTTTAAGAAAAATGACAACTTTTTTTCTATTGATTTTAATCAATTTTGTGTTTAATTAATTACAAATTAATCCATATTTTCAACCAAACATCGTTTTTTTACCCAGAATGCCACATCACAGAACCATAAAAGTATTTTTGGAATAAAGAGAAATATCTGGGCCCTCATTGTGTGATGTTTCATATTTTTGTGGTTGCAGGTTATGGCAAAATAAAATAATGGAACTTGTGATATTTTTTTCTATTTTTTAGAAAAAATCAAAATATATTAATTTTTCAAAATTCTGTATTTAAAAAAGTAGCGCGGGACCCCCCTATTTTCTCTTCAGATATTTGTTCTAAATGATCTCAGGCACCTCTGGAAGAAATTTCGAGGAATTCTAAACTTTTTGAGTCAATGGTATCGACCTACCTTAAGAGCAGAATCAGCGGTTCAGAAAATCACTCAATCATGGACTTACTAAGCGCTTCTCACTCATAATATAGGAATATTGTAACTTCTCATGTCATCTAATGTCACCGTCCAACTAATGACACTGGTATTTCTGTCAGGAGTCAGGGCTAAGTCTCTAGGCAGAATAAAACATCGATTAACTCTTTCATGGGGAGAAAGGGTTAATGGATATTTGAACACTATATATTACAAACTTCCCGGCATTTCTGTATACATAGCCCCCATTTCAGCCCTTTTGAAACTTGCTGGTCTAAGACTACACCGGTCAAAGACAATACCTGGTCAAAGAGGTTTCAATTGTTACAATGGTATGAGACACAGCCTGTAGCTGGTGGTGCCCATCCCTCTAGCATACAAAACAGACAACCCACTGTTAACAAGATGGATCAGCACCCTAGTTACTGCTCCTACTAATTTCAATTATAGCTTATCACTGGTAGCAGGGATGTGATATCTATGAATCCCCTTTTTATACACAACGCTGCCTTAAGTAGATAACACGACCGTCTTATGTAAATAAGCAGCTACTCATCTGAGTAATCGGTTCCTTGCACAGTGTTGCAGTGTGATATCAGACGTAGAATACTGCTATAATGCACAATGCCATTTTCAGCATGACGTATGAGTGTCAGAGTTGTAAGTAGCTACACAGTGGTTTGGGAGCTTCCATAAAGTATGTACGCACAAAGGGGGTGTCTATTTCATAAAAATCTTTGCATACATAAACCCTTTATTTTAGTGCGTACAATAATTTTTTGGGGGGGGGGAATTTCTTGATAAAATGTGTGTACATACTTTATGGAAGCCTGCTTCATGCAGATCCTACAGCGTCTACTGACTCTCCTGCCATGAGGCATTCAAGCCTGGGACTTGACATCCTGTAAATCTGCACTGCATGAATGCTGGCATTTAAGCAAAAACTGGACTGCTTAAAAACACATTTTAAGCATCTTTTTTTTCAGTGAATGCCACTTAAAGCCGCCTTAATGTTGTTATGACTGTTCCGGGACATTTACATAGAATTTACCGATTTTAAAGCTGCTTAAATGGTGACTTCGAGCAATAAATGTTTTTTTTAAATGCTAAAGTTAATGCAGAGCTGATGCCATGCTCCTCCCTCTGCTAATTAGAAGCAAACCTCATTCTGTAGGAAGGAGCTAAAAAGACATACATTTGAGATAATTCCCCCCATTCTCCCATTGTCTTTCTGCTACAGAACCCTGAAGATTCTATTGTGGCTAGTTGTACACCTCACTCTACCATACAGTGTGTTTCTTCTCCCCCATGTGGGGGAATTATAGATGGGAGTAAAAAATTGAATGTGCTTACTCTGGGGATAAACAAAATCAAATTTATTTAAGACACATTGAGGCATCATTAGTGCTGCAGCATTGAAGAGCCAGGAGCATTATTTCTTGCGACGCCCATCACCAAAAATAGATCTAAGTATGCCATGTACCAACAGAAAGCTCTAGTCATGGCTATTTCACATATTGTGAGTGTAAAATAACAAGAATTGCTGTTGTTGCCGCATTAAAAAAGATGTCACACTGAAAGCCCAGAGGAAGGTTTGTGGGGCCTTTTTTCCTCAAATTGCCCTTATCCCTCAAAATGGGACCCTCAAAAATGGCGTTAAAGCTCAAAAGCCTTTATCCCTCAAAATATTTGCCTTTATCCCTCAAAAGCCTTTATCCCTCAAAACCTATATGAGTCCTGGTCGTAATTGCCTTTATCCCTCAAAACCTATATGGTGGTCTCAGAAATCAATCTGCACTCAGATATTGACTTGCCTTTATCCCTCAAAACCTATATGCTGGTCTCAGACACCAATCTGCACTCAGATATTGACTTCCCTTTATCCCTCAAAACCTATATACTGGTCTCGGAAACCAATCTGCACTCAGATATTGACTTGCCTTTATCCCTCAAAACCTATATACTGGTCTCAGAAACCAATCTGCACTCAGATATTGACTTGCCTTCATCCCTCAAAACCTATATTCTGGTCTCAGAAACCAATCTGGTGTTGAATATAAACTTGCCTTTATCCCTCAAAACCTATATGCTGGTCTCAGAAATCAATCTGCACTCAGATATTGACTTGCCTTTATCCCTTAAAACGCATATACTGGTCTCACGTACCAATCTGGTGTCGAATATAAACTTGCCTTTATCCCTCAAAACCTATATACTGGTCTCAGAAACCAATTTGGTGTTTAATATGAACTTGCCTTTATCCCTCAAAACCTATATGCTGGTCTCAGGAACCAATCTACACTTAGATATAAACTTGCCTTTATCCCTCAAAACCTGTATACTGGTCTCAGAAACCAATCTGCACTCAGATATTGACTTGCCTTTATCCCTTAAAACTTATGTACTGGTCTCAGGTACCAATTTGGAGTTGAATATCAACTTGCCTTTATCCCTCAAAGCCTATATGCTGGTCTTAAAAACATATCTGCACTCAGATATTGATTTGCCTATATCCCTCAAAACCTATATACTGGTCTCAGAAACCAATCTGGTGTTGAATATCAACTTGCCTTTATCCCTCAAAACCTATATGCTGGTCTAAGAAACCAATCTGCACTCAGATATTGATTATCCTTTATCCCTCGAAACCTATATATACTGGCCTCAGGTACCAATCTGGTGTCTAAAATAAACTTGCCTTTATCCCTCAAAAGCTATATACTGGTCTCAGAAACCAATCGGGTGTTGAATATAAACTTGCCTTTATCCCTCAAAACCTATATGCTGGTCTCAGAAACCAATCTTCACTCAGATATTGACTTGCCTTTATCCCTCAAAACCTATATACTGGTCTCATGTACCAATCTGGTGTTGAATATAAACTTGCCTTTATCCCTCAAAGCCTATATACTGGTCTCAGAAACCAATCTGATGTTTAATATGAACTTGCCTTTATCCCTCAAAACCTATATGCTGGTCTCAGGTACCAATCTGGTGTTCCATATAAACTTGCCTTTATCCCTCAAAACCTATATTCTGGTCTCAGATACCAATCTGCATTCAGATATTGACTTGCCTTTATCCCTCAAAACTTATGTACTGGTCTTAGGTACCAATCTGGAGTTAAATATCAACTTGCCTTTATCCCTCAAAACCTATATGCTGGTCTCAGAAACCAATCTGCACTCAGATATTGATTTGCCTTTATCCCTCAAAACCTATATACTGGTCTCAGAAACCAATCTGGTGTTGAATATAAACTTGCCTTTATCCCTCAAAAGCTATATACTGGTCTCAGAAACCGATCTGCACTCAGATATTGACTTGCCTTTATCCCTCAAAACCTATATACTGGTCTCAAAAACCAATCTGCACTCAGATATTGACTTGCCTTTATCCCTCAAAACCTATATACTGGTCTCAGAAACCAATCTGGTGTTGAATATAAACTTGCCTTTATCCCTCAAAACCTATATGCTGGTCTCAATTAAAGGATAAAGGCAAATCAATATTTAAGTTTAGATTGGTTTCTGAGACCAGTTTAGCTTTTGAGGGATAAAGGCAAGTTTATATTCAACACCAGATTGGTACCTGAGCCCAGTATATAGGTTTTGAGGGATAAAGGCAAGTGTATATCTAAGTGTAGATTGGTTTCTGAGACCACTTTATAGGTTCAAAGGGATAAAGGCAAGTCAATATCTAAGTGCAGATTGGTACCTGAGACCAGTATATAGGTTTTGAGGGATGAAGGCAAGTCAATATCTGAGTGCAGATTGGTGTCTGAGACCACCATATAGGTTTCGAGGGATAAAGGCAAGTCAATATCTGAGTGCAGATTGGTTTCTGAGACCAGTATATAGCTTTTGAGGGATAAAGGCAAGTTGATATCTAAGTGTAGATTGGTTTCTGAGACCAGTATATAGGTTTTTAGGGATAAAGGCAAGTTGATATTCAACACCAGATTGGTTTCTGATTTTTGAGGGATAAAGGCAAGTTTATATTCAACACCAGATTGGTACATGAGACCAGTATATAGGCTTTGAGGGATAAAGGCAAGTCAATATCTGAGTGCAGATTGGTGTTTGAGACCAGCATATAGGTTTTGAGGGATAAAGGCAAGTCAATATCTGAGTGCAGATTGGTGTCTGAGACCAGTATATAGGTTTTGAGGGATAAAGGCAAGCTTATATTCAACACCAGATCAGTTTCTGAGACCAGTATATAGGTTTTGAGGGATAAAGGCAAGTTTATATTGAACACCAGATTGGTACATGAGACCAGTATATAGGCTTTGAGGGATAAAGGCAAGTTTATATTCAACACCAGATTGGTACATGAGACCAGTATATAGGTTTTGAGGGATAAAGGCAAGTCAATATCTGAGTGCAGATTGGTTTCTGAGACCAGTATCTAGGTTTTGAGGGAGGATAAAGGCAAGTCAATATCTGAGTGCAGATTGGTTTCTGAGACCAGTATATAGGTTTTGAGGGATAAAGGCAAGTCAATATCTGAGTGCAGATTGGTGTCTGAGACCAGCATATAGGTTTTGAGGGATAAAGGCTTTTGAGGGATAAAGGCAAATATTTTGAGGGATAAAGGCTTTTGAGCTTTAAAGCCATTTTTGAGGGATAAAGGCCCTACAGGGCCTTTATCCCTCAAGAGGGTCCCATTTTGAGGTATAAGGGCAATTTGAGGGATAAAGGCCCAACAAGGTTCCTAGTAATTATAACAACCTAAGTTGTCATAATGACTAATGGAAAGTGCCCTGGAGAATCATGTATAAATATAGTCTATTATTGGTTCACCTCCTAATGAGAGGCATCCCTTTCACATATTTGGTTTACTCTTGATTAAACTAAGTAGCTTTACTTGTTATAAATAAGTTGTGTATGTGTGAAAATAATGGCCTTGAAGGTAGGGAGACTACTCCGCTTCCTGTCACCAGTTTATATCTCATGATAGAAAATTTACTTCAATCAATTTACCCTGGGTGGCAGCACGTGACAGGGTATATCCCATGTCCAACACCCAGATATACCCTAGGTTGTCCTAATGACTACCCAATTGTTTGAAATTTTAGGCCTTCAAATATCCAATACCTAAAACAACAACCTTTAGGCAGTCATTCTGACTACCTAATCCATGTAACTACCTAAGGTTGTCATTATGACAACTTTGGTCTATATGGATCAGCTATGACTACCTTAGGTTGTCACAATGACGATCTAGGGTCGTCAACTTGACGACCTAAAGTTGTAAATTTTGGTATTGTCAAAATGACAACCCTGAGGTTTTCAGTGCAGTGCGATGAAGTGTGCGATCACAACTCTGTCACTCTGTTTAGAATAATTACCTGTCACTATGCTAGGCAGATAAACAATAAAAATAGCGGTTTCTAGGCTACCAGCTGTCTTAGCAACAAATTGATAGAACCATTGAATTGATTGGGTCCATGTTAGGGAAGGTAGGTATGATTATAATCAACCTCAGGAACATGGAAATGTGTGTTGCTAGGCAGATAAACAATTAGAATAGCTGTTGATAGGCAACCAGCTGTATTAGCAACAAACCAATTGAACCATTGAAACCCTTGGGTCAATGTTAGGGTCCGATTATAATCAACCTCAGGACCTTTCAAAGGTTGATTGATATGATAATCAAAGAGCATAAATTTGTGTTGTGACTCCTTAATCCAAGATGGCAGCGCCCGTTCTGACTTCCAGTAAAGTGTAAACATAATATATGTCTTCCTGGTGGTTACGCCACCACTTTAGCATAAAAAAGTTATGAACAATCCAAGATGGCCACCAAAATCTGAGATGGCCGCCAAAATATCAGAATACCATCTCCCGTGACCTAGATCAGACCCTAGACCCGGCTTAGGATGTTATTTTAACACTGCCTGGCCCCCCTAAATTGTGACCAAAATAGGGTGAAAGACATTGAGTGATTAAGTAGTATTCATTGCATTCTTATTTCCAACCTGCATTATTTGAAATTACCCGTGTAACCAACCTGAACTAAATAAAGCAAACATATTCAAATATTCCAGTTACCATGGAGATGTATTCAAGATCTATATCAGGCGGTGAAGATTCCCACCAGGGTCAACACTACCTGGGTATGGAGACCCATGTAAAGTGGCTGTCAAACAGTGCAGCATTGAGATAGAATTGAGCATACAGTAGTGTATACATGTTTGCTTAACCCTTTAAGGACGGCATGATGCCTTAATGCATCATGTCCTTGGTCGTCAAGATGCATGAATGCAGTCCTAGCGAGTAACTCGCCAGTGCTCTATTCAAGCATTATGCCGACTCTACATGGTTGAGAAACTCCCGAAGGGTCGGCATGATGCACCGATGCAGCACCGGCGAGTCACTCGCCTGGGCTGCATTGGTGCATCATGACGACAAATGTCATTTTTTAGTGACATCTGTTCTTGAAGGGTTAAATATGGGTGCACTAAATAGAGATGGCAATGAGAAGTCTGCGCAGGTAATATTTTACTAAATGTAAGCTACCTGTGATCACACACCTTCCAGGGTTTTAATCAAATTTTCTAAAAGTTGTTAAACTTAGACTAGAAAAATAACCTTGCTTTTTCGATCAGCATTGCCACCCTGCCATTTCCCTTTTTTCTCTTTGACATGCTAGTACTCAGGATATGAGTTCCATATCCATATAGGCGCAGAAATATTGGTAGTCTGATATTGGTTGTACCTGTTAGCTGGCATGGGTTGTTGGGTATAAAAACAAGATACCATTACCTGTCATCATAGCACCAGCAGTCATTTTTCTAAACCCTATGAGAAACAGGCTAGGAAAATCCCGGGATTTCCCCAATACAGGTAGAAAACCCTTCCTGGGCATTTTAACCAGCATGGGGAAATCTCCCCTCACTTAAGATAGCCCCTATGTGGACGCTCAGCCCTTATCTCTGCAGAGATAAGAGATAACAGCCGCCGCCGGTCCCGCACCTCCAAGGGGGATTTTGCCACCAAGGGGGATTCTTCCAGTGGGGTGGTGAGGGAGGGGTGAGGGGGGGGGGAAATCCACATATAATTTACCTTATTTCGGCCAGATTTTGCATTTTAAATCACTATAAATCACGGAATATAAAACTGATATAAAAGCCCATCCACATATACCTAGCCTACTGTATTGTCTACCTGTCTATGAAGTAACCATTATCCGCAAATAATGGTTAGATATCAGCAAATTGAATTTCATGATTGAG
Source organism: Harmothoe impar (assembly GCA_947462335.1). Taxonomy (NCBI): domain Eukaryota; kingdom Metazoa; phylum Annelida; class Polychaeta; order Phyllodocida; family Polynoidae; genus Harmothoe; species Harmothoe impar. The sequence goes on along the minus strand of OX381721.1, from coordinate 6,045,264 downwards.
CCTAATATAACATGTATGTTGCCCCAGAATCAAGGGGGAAAAAGCCCTCGTTCTATTTTTCCCCTTCAAGGGAATAAAGGTAGGATTTGCCAGGCCTGAGAAAGGCAGTGTGCTTCAAATTGTCATAAACACAAAGTCCCTGTGATATATAACAGCATCAATCTCTCATTGTATTAACCCAGTTTTGTTAACTTGGTATGATGCACAAAAGTAGTCCTGGTAAGTTACTAAACAGGTGGCAGCTAACCAGGACTCCCTTGTCAGTGCGGGACACTGCACCGTATTGCTATTTAGCATACACTCACAGACAGGTTGTAACAGCGTAGTGTTAAAATGAGATGCATGAGGTATTGCATTTCTTACCAGATTTATAACGAATTTGTTCTCGCGAATCTTTCTCGCAAGTTAGTGGAATGAACTAACATTGTAAAGTAATAGATAGATATCTCTTCTAATGCCCTGTGGTTGTACCGGATTGATGCTATGTTGCATTAAGGAGAAAAGATGAGCAAAAGTTTTACATGTATTTCTGCCCAGGACCCACCCCAACCTCCTGCCCCTTGTACTACTACTACTAGATGTCATGGGTATGTACATGGGTATCCAGCCCACCTACCCCCACCGGCTTTCACACTTAGGCGTGTACATGTGGGCTACATAGTGGGCAGGGCGTTGCGCTATACCGCTACGTTATATGTGAACACAGTGTATGTCCTAATCATGCCGTGGACCATACCTGCTAAACATAGCCTCATTCAGGCATCAAGGCAACCAAGAGGACATTGAAACCCCTATGCTGCCAGTGAAGAATTTCCAGTCATCATAATGTCAGTGTCACACCAGATCAGGCCACTGTGAACGTCTTTCACCATCTTTGACTAGTTGCCAACTCTAACCGGCCACCATAAAAAATATGATATGTAAGGGATAACATTTAAAAAATGGTGGTGGTTATATCTTCATAAATATAAATGGAGGTATATCTTCACCTTCCTTAGACAAGCCTTTTGTCTGTCAGGAGGACAACATGGCACCTTGTCAAAGATGGCATCCGGTCAAAGATGGCACCCGGTTAAAAGACATTCACATTGGCCCAAAGCGGTGAGACGTGACCACATGGTTATGGGATACCCCACGGTCTGTAGACTGTACTTTATTATTCAAATGGCATTGTAACATTACCATAATGTTAACTTTGGGTTGCATGACAGCCATCCTTTACCCATACATCCTTGCAGCAGAAATCCTTAAAGTCTTTTTTATTTTAACTAAAGTTTTGTTTCGTTTTGCTGTCTAAATATGTAAGCATAATATGTCATGCATAGCCATTTTTGTACTATATATTTAATCTTTCAAAAAGAGTCAATTACAATACCGATGTAAGATCTGTGGTCCTGATCTAAAATAAAGAGGAGAAATTGTAACAACAACTTCCCTCATATGCGCATTTGCTACATCAGTCTATATGCAAAGTGCATGTCAGGTAAGGCAGCTTCTCAATGTTCCACAGGGAAAATGTCTCTGCGTCAATCGTGTGGAGGTGGAAGCAAACCTGTGTCATTCTAGTCATATCATCCAGTGATAAAGCACCGGAGTAGCAATAAGAAATCTGTGAAGATTGAATGTAGCAAATATTTGGGTCGATAGGTCTTTTTTTTAAATTGTCCTAAAATTTTACATGAAAAATTGCCATCCTTTCTGCTTATCCAAGAATGACCTAAAAGGTATAGAAAGGTGGAAATGTGTCATATACTTGCATAATATTCCATGTAACATACTTTTTATTTCATATTACTTTTAACAAAATGTCATAAAAAGAATAAAAAAATAAAGAATAACATGAAATAACACACAGGGTCAGTCACGTGATCTGAAACAAACCTATAAACACTACTACTACTGTATATTCCTGAAAATGAAACACATTGACAGGCCCTGCACACATCTACCTCAGTGCTCTCGTTATCAGGCCTAATGTAAGCATGCCATATTGACTTCCCTGCCCGGCTGTGAAAAAAAGAACCAACAGGCAGACTAGGTTTTATTTCAACTGGTGCTGTGAATGGGACAGCTAGCAACGATGCTCCATCTCTCACTCAGTGCAGCCCCCATTGAGCATCCATCTGTCTACTCTTGTCACCCACACAGCTATTTAGCCCCGCCAGACGCTCGCTGCAGGGTGCCCTCTGATTGGTCCAATCGGCAGTCATGTGACCCTTTGCCAGTTAATGTAGCCTAGTGATGTCTTTGCTGCTGAGCTGGGCACTTTGGTCCTGCTAAGATGACGTCAGGGTCAAAAAGAAATGGGTTGTAGTACAGAGGGTGGGGAGAGCAGCAGGCAAAGCAGGTATAAGTGAGTAGTATAGTATGTATCGGAACGGGACTATAGTTAAGTACTGTTTATTACTCAATCGACATGCAGCCAATCAGAGGCCTCCATTTGGTCACGTGACCCGTTGCCATGGTAACGTGACCTACTTAGGGCTCTCAGCCAATCAGAAGCCAGCATTCTGGGTGACCTACTGACCTACTTAGAAGCTCTCAGCCAATCAGAGGCCGGCATTCTGGTAACCATGGTAACGTGACCTGCTTACGTCACGTGACCTACTTAGGCTCAGCCAATCAGAAGCCGGCATTCTGGTAACTAGGGTAACGTGACCTACTTAGGGTTTGTTTGTAAACAACACCACGTGGCTCTCTTGTTTGTAAACAACACCACGTGACACGTGACTGTTTGTAAACAAACAACTTATATATAGAAAATAAACACAACAAGTTCCATGTTATGTTAAAATTATATTTTCAAAAAAAAAAGCACATCTGTTACAGCGTCTATGTGTAACTACGCGCGTTCTCATTCAAACACTATAACACTATCATACCGTAGCAGCAGCAGGTAGGACTGGAAGAAAAGCAAGCGCACGAGCAGAAGCGACGACACCAGTTGCACCATCCGGCCGTCGCGTTGGTAGCCCTACTACTCGTCGCGCGTTCAACTGGAGGTTTAAGAGTGACAAATGACGATTCTTTGTCGACGCGACTGCTAACATCAGCATCGGCAGCAGCATCGGCAGCATCGGCAGCAGCATCGGCAGCAGCGGCAGCAGCCTCGGCAGCAGCGGTAGCAGCAGTAGCAGCAGCTGTAGCAGCAGTAGCGTGAGCAATAGCAACAACAGCAGCAGCAACAGTAGCAAGGGCGGCAGAGCGGGCACTAGCAGCGTTATCAGCGGCGTCATCGGCAGCCGCAACAGCATCAGCAGCAGCAGCGTCGGCATCGGTGGCATGAGTAGCTGCATCGGCGGCAGCAACAGCAGCAGTCACAGCCGCAGCGGCAACAACAACAACGTCATCACAACCAGCGTCACTAACAGCCGCAGTAAATGCAGCAGTAGCACGCTGAGCAGCACTAGCAGCAGCAGTAGCAGAGGCTACAGCATCAGCTTCACATTCGCGCGCCGCTTCGTCATTCCGCTTCATGTCACGGTAGCAACTTTCCATCATGGGGATCTGCAAATTGAGGCGCGGTGCTGGTGGTGGTAGTAGTAGTAGTAGTAGTAGTAGTAGTAGTAGTAGCGTGAACGATGATGACGATGCCGAATACGGTTTCACTCCCCCTTATATACCCTTACTCCCCCCCCTTTTTTTTCAAGCCACCGGCCAGCTGCCCCCTCACGGCAGGTCTTTAGATCAGCCTTAAGTCGCTTACTACGCGGCTCATCATCCCTCTAATCGCATTTTCCAGCCGCCGGCCGGCTGACTGCTGACGACAGGAGAGGGTGATTTGTTTTTCTTTAGATTTAAGCCGCTTACCACACGCACACCCTCTAGTCACAGACAGAGTGACAGAAAGGGAGGGGGTCGCTTTGTTCACGCTACCTGTAGTTGTTTTTCTATACACACGCTGAGCCCATGACCCGCTAATCCTTTATACAGGTAACACGCGTTCAACTAATTACTCTATTGTATGACAGTCGGTACACGGATTTAATTTTAAACCACCTTCCCATCTGGATCCATGTCTGGCGGGGTGGAAGGATCCAGCTGAAAAGCGTGATTAGGGCTTTTGTTTCTCTTATGATAGCAGCAGGTCAGCATGCGACAGCTGAAAATGTCAGACTCGCCGCTCCTATAAAAGACTGAGATGCGTCTCTCTTTCCACACACCCTTCTACCATCCCCGCCGACACCGCCACCGCCGGCCAGCCGACCGCCGCCACCGCCTGCAGTCACCGCCATCACACCAGCAGGGAATTTGGAGCTGAGTCTGCTTATTGCTTATTTTTTTTGTTTGAGCTTTTTGTTTTTTAAAAATTTTTATTTTCACTCAGTCTTTTTTGTTTCGGAGGAAAGAAATATGGCGCTGCAGAGGGCGCGAGTTTCTAAAAGACGGTCGCGCGAACAAAGTGCTCTCCTCAACTGCCCGGCTATTTTTTTATCTCAAAGGAGAGAGCGTCACGTAGTTGAGGTTCACGCTTCTCTTGAAGCGTACCGAATTCTCGAGAAATGCAAAGCTGAGCGCCATCGTCGTTATACAAGAGCGGAAAAGGAAAACGTAGCGACATGGCCGAGAGCCGTCTTCTCAGAACAGCATTTACTCTACTATTGCATAACAGCTGCTCTCAGCGCCCCCACTCGTTGGGTGTTTCATGAAAAGAAAGAGCGCCGCTACTCTCCTCACCCTGCCTCCTCTTATAAAGTGAGAATAAGTGCTATGAAACGATTCGACAAGCCGATCGGTTTCTTGGGAGCGACTGCAGCTCCCACTCGGTGGGCGCGCGTTGTGGCCGACGTGAACACGGTCTCTAAACGTTTCGACGTCGTCACTTGTTATCCCGCATATTGCAACGCAGCCGAATTGAAGAAGATAGGGACGCACTATTTTAAACCATACGCTCCAATATGTATTTGTCACCGCCGCGCTCACACGCCTTATTGCTTTTTCGAGACGATGTCACAACACAGAAATAGAAAAAAAAAAACGGCAAAGCGACGAGCTTTGCCTAAATGATCAAAAAAAAAAAAAAAAGAAAAAAATTAATCTCCTCCTCCTCCTCCTCCTCCTCCTCCTCCTCCTCCTCCTCCTCCTCCTCCTCTTCTTCTTTTTTTAAAAAAAAATAAATATTTGTATCAGACTCCTCTGGAGTCTGATACAAACATTTATGACTATTGAGTGAAAATAGAATTTTATCGCAAAAAAAAAAGAAAAAAAAGTCACTTCTGCCGCCGCTACTGTGACACCGGCCGGTATCAATAAAAAGGTCGGCTGACTTTTCTCCACAACCATTCACTACCGACCGTTCGAGTGAGAAACACAGCAGACAGTCAGACACACAACCGCTCTCTGACGCGTCCTGAAAAAAAAAAAAAAAAAATGTCCAGTAGTAAAAGCAAACTCTTCACAGAAATTCATTTCGACGCTCGACTACAAGGACCCTTTAGTTGTATCATTAGCGGTCCGTCGGGTTGTGGAAAATCGCGCTTGGTGGATCAATTTCTGAGCGACGTGAACAATTTGGTCACGCCGCCGGTGGAAAAGACTTTTTACCATTACGGCGAGTGGCAACCTCTGTTTGAAAAAATGCAAAATCAGTACGGTGTGGAATTCAGAGAAGGTCTTCCTAGCAAAGAGTCTATAGCGGGAGACGTGGAAGTAGCAGAAGACGCTTTACGACCCCACACTCTACTGATATTGGACGATCTGATGAGCAGTTCCAATCAGCAAGTGGTAGCCGACATCTTTACTAAATACTCGCATCACTGGAACGTGAGCGTCATATACATCACTCAGAACCTATTCCAGAAATCACCCGACTTTCGAACTATGAGTCTGAACGATCACTACATGATCGTTTTCAAGAACCCGCGCGACATGGGGCAAATAGCTAGTCTGTCTCGCCAGGTGTTTCCGTCCAACGCGGCGGCCCTCTCTAGTATATTTACCCATGAACTCAAGCGACCTCACTCATACCTCCTTCTGGACTTCAAGCAGTCAACACCTGACGATCTGAGAATACGCTCCTCTTTGACGTCCATACACTCTCAGCTAGTGTTCGTACCGCTAGACAAAAAGAAGAACAAGAGAAAGCATTAGCAAAAAAAATGTCTTCTCATCTACTCGAAAGACACTTTGGTACTCTCAAGCACTTAGCTAAGTGCTCGCCAAAGGACTGCTCGCATCTAATAGACTCTGGAAGCGACGATCTGATCGCAGCGTTAAGTGAGATCTGTCACAATTTACTGGTAGGGAACATCCCGCTCAGCGACAAACAACTGGACAAGCTTCGAGAATCGGCTGACGTGTTGAGGGAGGTCGGCAAAAAATCTACGCCCATCAAAAAAAAGAGACGCGTCTTGGTACAAGAGGGAGGTTTCCTCATTCCGGCTCTCATAGGGATGGCCTTACCGCTTATAAAGAGCATTCTCCGTATATGAGACACCTCATTCGACACCTACTCGCCGACAGCACCACCACCACCACCACCACTACCGCCACCACCAGCGTCATTGCCACCGTCGTCCCCATGACGGACTCAGAGCAGCAACAACACTACAAACGTTTAGCGCTCGTGGATCCTGAGACGCTCTACAAATCATCACGAGCAGGTCTACTTCATCATGTGCCCGCTGCTGCTGCTACTACTAGCGCTGCTACTACTGCAGTCGCTGCTGCTAGTACTTCTACTGCTCCAAACCTTCCTCCTCTTCCTGATGAGCGCACTGAAAAGAACGAGAGTTCCGCTCCTGCCACCGCCGCCCGCCTACCTGCCGACATGGCCTATTACCACAAGCAGGCAGAACAGTCCCTTCATCCCGACGCGGCCTTGCACCAGGTGCTACAGTTTATCTACAGGGACTTGGATTTAGTGTTGAACGACCCCACTTTGGAATCGCGCGAGAAAATGTTGAAATACCGAAGGTTGTTGAATAGATTGCAATTTTTTCTCGCGAATCCCCACAACAGCAACATCTCTTCGTCCTACTCTTCTTCGCCCCCGGCTCACCTCTGTCAGTCTGCTGAAGAGGCCAGCGCGTCCCTACTCGAGCGGTTGGTGAACCAAGTTCCCAAGAGGAATCGCACTCGGACCGTGGCGCTGTACAAACAATTGGAGAAATCCGGTGTGATCAAGTGGAACGAGGACGGTGCGGTGCGCGAGATGTCGGGTCGGAGAATACCACCTGAGCATCGCATCAACATAGTGGACTTACTGAACGACGCTGCCAGGTTCAGGAAGACGGCGCCCAGACCGGCGGGCTACTCGCCGTTCACGAAAGCGCTGCGCGAAGCAGTTCCCACAGACTCCTTGATCGGAAACCATCTGTATAAAGCGAGCGGACCTGGCCGAAGTTTGGACACACGGCTTGCTGACAGAGGTCAGAAACGACCGAGCTTCGACTCGGAAGAAAGAGAAGCAGCAGCAGCAGCAGCAGCAGTAGCAGCAGCAGACTCTTCTCTCCAGGTGGACGATCAATCCTCTGACGACGAGGAGGACGACAGTGAACTTTTCCAAACTCCGACTTCCTATAGGAGCGTGGCGAGTAAGAAAAGGAGAGGGCGCAACCGCCTAGCGGCGAGCTCGTCGTTCACGCCCTCAACAGGCCCACCATGGGCAAACCAGTGAAGAGACTGACCAAGAAGGAAAAAGAAAAGAAGCGCGTAGTAGCTAGATATACCGACGTCAAAGCGCCCTCCAGTTTCACTAGCGTGACTAAACTCCAGAAACATCATTTTCGCCACCTGAACCCGGCCGTCATCCGAGATGCTTTAGTGTCGCTGGACGCCTACACTAAACATAAACCCATTCGGAGAAAATTCGCAAGGAACAAGACTATAACCGGCGCAATCGATCAGCAGTGGCAGATAGATCTGATGGACATGCAAGCTTTGGCGTCTCACAACGACCGCTTCCGGTACGTGGTGACTGCGATCGACGTTTTCTCTAGGTACGCGTGGGCCGTTCCCATTAAATCCAAGAGCGGCGCTGATGTCACCGAGGCCTTCCGAGAGATGACAGGCACTGGCGAGAGACGACCGCGCACTGTTCAGACAGACAAGGGGAAAGAGTTTTTGAACAAGATCTTTCAAGATCACTTGAAGAGCGAGGGCATAGAGTTCTTCACTGGCGAGAACGACGACATCAAAGCTAGTCTAGTGGACAAAGCTAGTCTAGTGGAGCGCTTGAACCGCAGTCTGAAGGAGAAGCTGTGGCGTTATTTCACACACAAGCGCACGTATCGCTACGTAGACGTACTGCACCATGTAGTGTCTTCTTACAATCGCACTCACCACAAGACGTTGAAAATGGCGCCGGCTCAAGTCAGCTCGGAAAACAGCGAAACAGTTTTCTACCGACAAGATCTCCCAACTAACAAACAAATCGACGAAATATGGAAAAAGAAGAAAAAAACAAAGACGTCCGCCGTCGACGTCATCGCTCCGGGTGACAGAGTGAGGATGTTGAGAACTAAAGGCGCCTTCGACAAAGGGTACGAGGGAAACTGGCGCGAGGAAGTGGTCGACGTTGCTAAGACGTTGGGAAGCAGAGGGTTCGAGCTGAAAGACGACAAGGGCGAGGAGATAAAAGGCGTCTTCTACCCGGAAGAGGTTCAGAAGGTGTACAAGAGTCGTTACGACAACAACTACCTGATAGACAAGGTGTTGCGCCGCAAGACCGTCGACGGTAAAGAGTTAGCTTTCGTACGTTGGTTAGGTTACGACGACAAGTTCAACGAGTGGATCCCCGTCAAAAAAATAACGTAGAAAAAAAAAAAAAAAAAAATGAACATCACTCTACCTAGCAACAGCTCTATGGAGTATTATCCTGACAACAGCTTGACGTCTTTCCGAACTCACTTCGACTCGCCGCTCCTTCTGCCCGAAGCGTACGAAGCGGCTCTGACTGAGATCATCCTCCCTACAGAATGGACTAACGTGCACGACGACGACTTGATCATCGTTGTTAATCTGCGCACCAAAGGTTCGCTAGAGGAGGCGATCCAGGTTTTAAAAGAAACTAAATTCTCCGAAGGAAAAAAACCACAGGTAGACTGGAAGAGAATGAAAAACGCGAACGGTCTGAGCAAGCTAACGTTCAGCTCAAAATTCCCGCTGAGCTGGAAGGAAGCGAGCTATGTAACGGTGGAAGAGATATCAGACACGTCGGAAGAGCAGCAATTGAAACCGGAAACAAAAAGGTTCAAGAGAGAGGTCGACTTGAGACAGACGAATGCCGTATACAAGCAGTTCTTGTCCCCGGCGGTGAAGAAGAAGACGATCAGCCATCAAGCAAGACAGATGATCGAAAAGATGGAGAAGGACATGGGAGTGCGCAGTTTCATGCCAAACATATTCGAGATACCTCCTATTTTCACCGGAAGCAACCACACCCTAATCGAGCGCTTGAGTGAGACGTTGCGAGATGACAGACTAGAGGGCGACAGCTTCTTGCTCAAACCGATGCGGATCTTATCGTACGACGCCAAGACGAAACGCGTCACCATCAAACCGCCGAGACACTGTGCTGTCCTGCTGAGTCAGCATCTCGCATGCGTTCTAGGCTTCGGAGAGAAGACGTGTTTCGCGTCGCCGACTACCGGCGCCTACTCGATGGATGTTTACGGGGACGTGCACTCTGTGTACATATACACCGACATGATCCAGGAGAGACGTGTGGGCGACATGCAAGTGCCGCTGTTGCGCTGCGTGGCGGTGGACAGAGGCGGAAAGCGTCGAGGTGGCGTGCAAGCTATCAGTTTTCCCCATTTGGATTATTTCCCCTTGAAATCCAAGAGGTTTACCGAGGTCGGCATCTATTTAAGAGACCGATCCGGTCATTCCATCCCATTCGGTAGAGGCGAGGTGACCGTGACACTTCATCTGAGACCTATTGAGCGCTGAAAGAGAGAAAAATGATGCGTCAACGCGTTCCGTACTTTCCACCCAGGCGCACCGTCGGCAGAGGGTACAGCGATTACTACAACGCGCAGCTGGGCAACGGCGTCAACGTGTACAGCGGGCGCTCTTTCCAGAGCGGGCACGGTTTAGGCGGCGCTCTGTTAGGTCTGATGCGCTCGGCTACCCCGCTATTGAAGTCGGTGGGAAAAACGCTGCTCCGCGCCGGTGTGGGCGTAGCTAAAGATGTGCTGGCGGGTCGGACTTTAAAGAGCAGCGTGAAAGACCGAGGCGCAGGCGCTCTGAAGAGACTGGCGAGTACGGCGTTCTCGGGAGGAAAGACGCCTGTCGCGTCTAAGAAAGGGTCGAAACGTCGCCGGCATTCTCCTCAGACGGGCGGTGGCTCTTGCAAGAGACGTAGAGGGGATGTATTCGACCGGTAAGCGCCTAGGCGTTCAGGTATAAATAAAAAGACTGGAGGCGGCCGGCGTCAGTCTGTCGGCCGCATGAAGAGAGAACACAATGGCTTACGTACACGAGAGCAGTAACGAGTGCGCGCTCTCTGAGCTCGACCTGCACACCGTAGCGCCTACTCAGACTACTATCTTAAAGTCGTCTTTCCTGGGGATAGAAACAAAAAACTCTTTAGAGGATGGAGGTAACATAAATTTCACCATCAACAAGTCGCAAGAGTACACAGACCTGAACGAGAATTACCTTCATCTGGAATGTCAAGTGCCAAAGGACGGAGCGGCGATCGAGGACACCGACGCGGTAGCTCCGGTGAACAACTTGGCTCACTCGCTCTTCAAAGACGTCCAAGTCTCCATCGGCGGTTTCAAAGTGTCTGGCAACACCGAGACCTACCCTTACCGAGCTTACTTGGAAGGGTTACTCAACTACAACAAAGACGTGAAGGACGGCGTCATGAGCGCCCAGGGGTGGCATGAAGATACGCCCGGTCAGTTTGACACGTTGACTGACGCGAATGCGGGGTACAAAGCGCGCAAGAAGCTAATCTCCAACAAGCGCTTTTCGCTGATGGCGCGACTGCACTTTGACCTGGCTCATCAACCGAAGCTCATCGTTGGAGACACAGAAATCAATCTCACTCTGAAACAAGCGGCGCCCTCTTTCTATCTGATGTGCGCCGCTGACGGAGGCTACAGCTTGAAGATCTACAAAGCAAAGCTCTACGTGCGACGCGTGCTGGTGGCGGACGCTGTTGCGGAAACGCACGAGAGAGCGGTGATAGAACACGGGCCCTTCGACTACCCAGTGAACAGAGTGGAAGTGACGACCTACGCCATCCCTCAAGGTAACAGAGATCACAGCTACACGCACTCCAACACAGGCCAGCTTCCCAAGTCGATGATGATTTGCTTCCTTGACCACAACGCCTTCAACGGTAGCTACACCAAGAACCCGTTCGAGATGAAGCATTACGACATCAGCTCGCTTCAAGTGATAGTGAACGATCAGAAAGTGCCGAACGACGCCTACGTGCCCGACTTTAAGACCAAAGCGGCCGTGAGAGAGTACTTGGCGCTACACACGGAAACGGGGATGTACGAGGGCGCGCGCTCCTGCGGTATTTCATACGATCAATTCCTGAACGGTTACACGGTGTTCCCCCTCGACTTAACCCCAGACAGATCGCACGACGGGTGTCGCGTGAACCTTATAAGAGCGGGTCAGCTGAGGGTGGAAGTCAGTTTCCGCTCGGCGCTACAAGCGACAACAACGGTGCTACTCTACTTGGTGTACGACAACGTCGTCGAGCTGACCCGAGATCGACACCCCGTCACCGACTACCACATGAACTGAAGACAAGACGGCGGTACTTGGCGTATCGTATGAACACGCTTGAAATAAGCAGAGTGTTGAAGGAAAACGTTCACACAAAACATCGTTTCCTGGGCGTTTTCTCTTGTGACACTATTCCGAAGCACCCTATCAAAGACACTTGTTTCGTGAGCAACACAGATCCGCAACATTTACCAGGTCAGCATTGGGTGGCGTTTTACGTGTCGAGCACGGGTGAAGTGTACTACTTTGATTCCTTCGGCTTACCGCCGCTGAGTGCGGAGTTCTTGTCTTTCGTGGAACGCTCTGCTCCGTTCAAGTGGCAAAGAAACCGCATTCAACTACAAGACACTTCTGCTGACACCTGTGGACCTCATTGCGTTCATTTCCTAATTGAAGCATGTCGAACAAGAAACCCCAAGAAGTGCGTCATGCGCATGAGCAAAATCCCAAAGCTGAGCGACCGGGCCGTGAGTCAGAAGCTATCGATGATGCTGTTGTGACGGGTTGTTGCGATGGCGGCCGTTTCATGGAGGCAAAGATTCTCTGCCTTGCCGAAATGGTGTTGGATTTATCCAAAGTCGTGCAATGTCTATTGGAGAGAAGTCGTCCGGGGTGTGGTGGTGCGAGTGACGGCGGCGTGAGACTTTGCGGCCTGTTGAGTTGCTGCAAATCGAAGAAGCAAGCTAAAAAAGCATAAACTTGTGTGTTTTTTCTGATTGAAATGAAAATAAAGAATAAAATGAAAAGAAAAGAAATTATCTTGTTGTGTTTTTATTTCTATATATAAGTTACATAACTTTTTTTTGTTTGTTTGTTTACAAACAGTCACGTGTCACGTGGTGTTGTTTACAAACAAGAGAGCCACGTGGTGTTGTTTACAAACAAACCCTAAGTAGGTCACGTTACCCTAGTTACCAGAATGCCGGCTTCTGATTGGCTGAGCCTAAGTAGGTCACGTGACGTAAGTAGGTCACGTTACCATGGTTACCAGAATGCCGGCCTCTGATTGGCTGAGAGCTTCTAAGTAGGTCAGTAGGTCACCCAGAATGCTGGCTTCTGATTGGCTGAGAGCCCTAAGTAGGTCACGTTACCATGGCAACGGGTCACGTGACCAAATGGAGGCCTCTGATTGGCTGCATGTCGATTGAGTAATAAACAGTACTTAACTATAGTCCCGTTCCGATACATACTATACTACTTAAGTGTTTTCAATTTTTGTCCCACCCTAAAGAGGGTTATAGAAAAAAATAGAAGCCGGTATAAGTCACAAATGCATTCATGGACGAAACTTAAAATGAGGTGGTAGACAGTAGAGAGATTTTTGATCCAGATGACATCACCTTAGCACTTAAATACCTGAGAACATACGTTTTTTCTTACCCTCCAAATGTCCTGTATATTTCAAGGAAATTAGAAAATGAGGAGGCAGGAAAGATCAATGCATGGAAAATGACAACAATAAGGGTAGCTAAATACAAAAGACAAAGATCAAAAGACAAAGATCAAAAGACAAAGATCAAAAGACAAAGATCAAAAGACAAAGATTGAAAGAAAGACAATGATGATAAGAAAACCCTAAAAGAAGGACTCAGTGCCCTAGAATACAGCTCTCACATTCACCACAGGGGTCAATTACCTTCCTGTCTCGCTGCTTGTTTTTTCATCCTCTTAGTAAGCGTACCCTGTAGGAGAGACAACAAGACGTGCTGCAGCAGTTAGTGCTGAGACAACGCCATTCTGCAGCCGAGGAATGAACCATAGTCCTCTCTGTGCCACTTAAATCTCTATCAAAGACTTCAATCTCCAAAGAAATTTGTTCTAGAATCACTTTGCATCAATTAACAAACATTATCCACTGGTTGATGAAGATGGCCATTTCAGTATAGAGAGTTAACTTATGACTATAGACAGGTGGTGCCATGCTTTAGTGCAGAATTAGACACAGCCTGCAGAGGGGTGTGAGTTGTGTTAAGGGCAAAGGGGGCGAGCTCTGGTGAAGGTTGTAGTTTAATGACATACTGCACGCTGGCACTTAAACCACTAATATGCCTGTATCCACTAGCATTTATAAGGCCGTTTGTCGACCTTAAAAACGTGAATTTAAATACAAATATGAAATATATATTTTGTCTCCCTTTGGACATAGGTGTATAGCAAAATTCTCAAATACAACGGTTGGATAAGAATTTGGGAATAACAAAAGTGAACATTTAGAAATCTAGCATGTTTGATTTTTTAGTGCAGAAATTGGGCGATATGCTCCTTTTTTTAACATAATGACTCATCCATGGTTGCCCTGGGCAGTCTGGGCAGCAATCTCTAATGCCTAGTGGACACAGCATACCTGCAGTTACGAGTATATCTAGAAAATATATTCTCAGATATGTGCATGTATTACTGGACGTCAAACTGGTGAAATTGTCCACTTTCTTTGTTGTAGGGTTGACACACACGCTATACAGCATTTGTCCATCAAGGAGAGTATCCTCCTAGTCGGGGTGGCATGATGCATGACTGTAGCACTTATCACAAACTAGCCAGTGCTGCAGGATCCTGGTGCATTACCGTTTGATGACATTTGTCGTCATGATACACCAATGCAGCAGCGGCAAGTAACCTGCCTGTAGTGCATTGGTGCATCGTGCAAACACTTCAGGAGTTTCTCCACCCTGTAGGGTTGAGATGATGCTTTAATGCACCACCGGCAAGTTATTCAGCAGGGTTGCATTCATGCATCATGATGACAAAGGGCATGATGCACTAAGGCATTATTTGTCCTTACAAGACTAGTCATCCCTCAGCTGTAAGAGGTGGTACACTGAAAAAGTAAACTTGTCTCCAGACTCGTCAAAGTGACTGTCATAAAATAAACGAGTCAAATGTTGTCTTACCTATCAGGTTACCATCCCACAAATAGAATCTGGAACTGGCAAATGTCTGGTTTTGGGCTGGTAGTTGCCAAGTGGGTCTTTTATCTCTAGCTAGAAGACCCGCTTCCTTTGTCACTTAGACAAGTTTTTGACTCATTTATTTTATGACCATCACTTTGAATGGTCTGGAGACAAGTTTATTTTTTGAGTGTAGGTGGGTAGTTGGGAGTAAAGCAGTGGGTGGGTTGGCAAGGAGCGCTGCTGGCTGTAGCCGCATAGGGAGGAGGTGAGCGCTCTACCTACCTCTGCCTACCTCAGGACATCAGCAAATAAGGTAAGCAGCAGCAGGGCATTCAGAGTGGGTTAATCCAACAGAAACATTTGGCAGACATAATACATGAATACAGCCCTCAGGAGTCCCTCACCAGGGCTGTATTCATGAACCATGGACTGAAAATCCATAGATTGAAAGGGTTAGTCAGTACAGACTATCCTAGGTTGGTCATATGAGTGTTAGTCATTATGGGAAAATTACATTCAAAAATGACCGAGGGGTCAAGTTTCAAGTTTCAAGTTTGTAATCATTTATTCAGAATGTAGACTTTACATGCAAATATCAAATACATTTGACAATATTAATAAATGCACATTTTTCATGTAATATATATCTATATGTCGTACTATGTCTTTCAACATTATACAATTGCAGATATTCCCCTCGACAAATAATGAAGTCGTTTGTTATAAAGTCTACCCTAAATAGGCTGCTGCTAGGAGTACACCTCCTGTTTTCGTTAGCCACCTGTATTTGTTTTATAATGTATTCCCTGGTTATATAATAACTCATTTACTCATATAAGCATAAATATTAACAGATCAACAATAGTGACGTGAATAACTTGATTTAAATTATCAGTTTGTTATGTATTATGTATTGAGCATCAATTATGTCTCCAAATTCTGTAATCATTCAAATATAATTAGATAAATTTACATTCAATTAATAATTAATCATATATACATCTTCATTAACATATTTACAATTATTCTATTAGAATTATTTATATACAGTCAATTCATTGAAATTCTTATAGTGAATCATATTTCAAAATTTGATATGTACAAGGACAATACAAGGACTTTACAATAGGAAATCAATGGCGGATTGTAGTGAGAGAGTTTACAGTATAGTTACTATTATATTACAATGTATTATCAAATTTTATATATGTACCAGTAAAATATAAATAAATTACCCTGTACCGTTTATAGCATATAACGGTTATCTTAAGAGTTTTACAAGATGAGAGACATCCATCTGACAGTTTTAGCATATCGTATAATGGTTGAGGAGAAACCAAGTAACATACAAATCAAAAGATTGCTATTCAATTAATTAAGTGTTAATCTCACAGTTTGGGATCAATCCCCTCAATTCCTTCTTTAAAAGGAACTTGAAGCAATTTCTATTCCTTACATTTCGTTTAGAAGGGTCCAGGCTATTCCAATTGGTGGATACCGTATATTCTAAACTCCTCTTATATGACTCACAGTGTGGTAATTTATTTTTCAATAAAATCCCATCTGTGCTTCTGGTATTGACACAGACCTTCTTTATGTAGATATCCTTACAGGATCTCTTGTGACCTTCAATATATACATGTGACAATCTTCTATCTGACAAATAGTTTACCTTCGCTTTGTAATGTATAAATTCAGTATGTGTCCTCATTGGTAATTTGAGGCAAACTTTGAGTACCCTATTCTGAGTCCTCTGCATTTTCTCTCGTGTTGTACTACCAGATTTTATATATAATATATCCCCGTAATCATAAATTGGCATTATGTAAACCCTATAAATTTTGAGCATACTATCAGTACTTAGAAATCTCGCTATCTTGGTTAATTGATATGTTCTAAAAGCTACTGTCTTCATTTGATTTTTCATAAAAATTTCATAATTTAATCTGGGGTCCAAAATGATTCCTAAATATTTATAAGTGAATACCCTTTTTAGGTTCACCCCATTAATTTGAAGATTTGAATTCTTAAAACATTTTTTACTCCCAAATCCCATGAATTTTGTTTTACCTATATTAACAGTTAATTTGTTCTTCCCACACCATGAGACAAATTCATCAATACAAGTTTGCATTTTGTCTAAAGCAACTGCTTGATCATTATCAGAAACATAAATGACTGTATCATCCGCAAAGAGGCTGATGGAAGCTCCCTTTACAGATAAATTTACATCATTTATATAGACCAGGAAAAGCAAAGGACCCAAAATTGAGCCCTGAGGAACTCCACAGGTAATGTTCAACTCATCTGAACAAACACCATTAATACAGGTTTTTTGTTTTCTATCTGACAAATAACATTCAATCCAATTTAGAAGGTCACCAGAGATACCCATTTTTCTCAATTTTTTAAGCAAGATACCATGATTAACGGTGTCAAATGCCTTCTTCAAGTCAAAGAAAGTAGCAATTGTATCAATACCCACATTTTTGTTAGACAAAATATCATCAGTGATCACTCCCACCGAAGTTATAGTTGACATATTTTTCCTATATCCATATTGAAATTTAGATAATAAATCATTATCTTCCAAAAAACCCATTAAATTTTTATGAACAATTTTCTCAAGAATTTTACCAGGTAACGCGAGCAATGAGATTGGCCTATAATTTGAGATGAGCCTTCTATCCCCACCCTTATGTATAGGAATAATTGTAGCACATTTCCAGTCATTAGGAACAATCCCCATACTTAATGATGTGTTAAACAAGTAAACTAGATGCGTCTTAGATGATTGGAAAAGCAATTTCAAGATATTAGAGTTAACATTTTTGACAGCAGATGACTTTGAGATTGCTATGTCATTAATGAATTGATCAATCTCTTCTTCATTAGTTTCTATTGAAGATAATACTGTATCATTATTGACAACACCATCATAAGTCCAAGGATCATTTAAACTCTCTGCCAGTTTTTTCCCTATGTTAGTACAATATGAATTTACAAAGTCTGGTGTATCAATTGATGGCACATCCTCTCCATCATCATTTACCAGATTAATAGACAATTGTTTTGATTTTTTTGATGGAAGTAATTTTGCTATTTCTCTCTAGAATCTTGTGGGGTCGTTTTTGCATTCCTCAGTCAGCTGGTTTATAAACTTTTCCCTCGTTGAATACACATCAATACTTATTTTTTCTCTAGCATCATGAGCAATCACTTTGTCCACCTCTTTTTTGGTTTTGTATGACCTTGCAAGAAGTCTATCTTTATCAGCAATTTGTTCTAATAGTTGAGAGTCCACCCATTCCTCTTTTGGTTTCTGAATAGTAAAATTTTTAAAAGGACACATTTTATCTAAAATTTCCAGAATTTTTTCCATATAAATTGACCACATAATATTGTGATCTAAAGATTCATAAAAAGAGTCCCAATTTGAAGAAAGGAAATCTTCCACAAGTTTCTCCCCATTAAAATTTTTCATAGATCTACCTGTAAACTTGATCTTTTCTCTAGTTAATGTTGGCTTGTCAATCGTGCCTGCCACAATACAGTGATCACTCAAATCAAAAGGAATAACTGTGGAAGATTCCATATATAAATCATTTGTGAAAATTAAATCCAGACAAGATTCTTTATCCGAAAATCTAGTTGGCTCTTTAACCCAATTTAACAGACCATATTGTAACATCATGTTGGTTAACTTAGCTGTTAGTGTTTTTAGCTTGGGATCTAAGTACCCAGGGGGCCAAGAGGTCATATTAGGGGGTTGGGGTGTTGGGTCTGCTGTGTAAGGTTGGTGTATTTTTTCAATAACTAGGACCTATACTGAGTTGATTCTATGTGGACAACCTTTCTGGAAATCCACACAGGCCGTACGGCGGCCATTTTGAATTTCCGGCGGGATGAACACATAGATAATCTATAAATATGGTTATCTCTGCTTCTAATTAACATAGAGACACAAAATTAGATTCAAAATATACATTTTGGAGGTCAAGGAATGCATTGGAACAGTTTTTGAAAAGGTCAGTGGCGGCCATTTTGAATTATTAATGAGATTCTCTATAAAACGGGTCTCAATTGTCACCAATATCATTGTAAGTTGTATTTGATGCGTAATAGACATATAATTAGGTTACATTTAAATATATATCAAGTAAATGAATCATTGATACTATTTCTAGGAAAACTGTTGCAGCCATCCTGGATTTTAATGGAGGGTCAGTGATTTGATATATCCACGAATCACATGCACTTGCCTTATTGCACTGATAACTCTTCTTCTACAGAGAGACAAACCTTTAGATTCATAGGTTTTATTATGCATTTATTTCAGCAATACTCAAAAGCCATTTCCCTTACACAGCATCAAGGGAAATGGCTGGAGTGTCTTTCAGAAGCAGGCAATATGCTGTCCGGAGGGTTCGGAATACTCATGCCTTGGTGATAAACGTGCAAGGGGGTATCACTCGGGTAATCATGCTCCCCTCTGTACCATACCAATCCAGTAACATGGGACACAGTCTATCTGATGTGACAGGGGATGTAGCTCAGTGGTAGAGCACCCACTCGAGTCCCGGTATCTCCGAGAAACATCATTTTTGGAGAAACCGTGTCCCTCACACTGGTGCAGACACCGCGCTCACTCAGTGTTTTGTTGACTATACGGTTGGAGCATTCTTACTTGCGGATTGGCCACATGCTGGCAGTTGGGTAGTTGGAGGAGCAGGTTGTGAAGAGGTCCCCAGTACACGTAGTTGGAGTTAAGCATGGAGTCTAGTCAGCATGCTTGCTGAATTGGTATGGTGTGGAAACCTTTCATTGCTGGAAGCCAGGGTATCTCAACAACTGCTTGATAAAGCCCCATTGGAACCTTCGGTCTCCAGCGGGTAAGAATGCCTAGTGCTAGGTGCCTTTATACTGCGGGGGTGGGACTCTCTGTAACTGCTTGATAAAGCCCCTTCTAGGAGGGAGAGAAAGCTCAGGGTTGGTAACCCCCTGGAAAATCCAAATCTATAGGAGATGATGGAAGCTGGTGGGA
Organism: Harmothoe impar; assembly: GCA_947462335.1. Classification (NCBI taxonomy): domain Eukaryota; kingdom Metazoa; phylum Annelida; class Polychaeta; order Phyllodocida; family Polynoidae; genus Harmothoe; species Harmothoe impar. The sequence goes on along the minus strand of OX381721.1, from coordinate 6,025,632 downwards.
GTAGTGTATGGGCTTGGATTACTCGCGCCTTGGTGATAAACCCGCAAGGGGGTATCACTCAGGTAATCCTGTCCCCCTCTGTACCATACAGATCCTGTAACGTGAGACATGGTCTATCTGATGTAACAGGGGATATAGCTCAGTGGTAGAGCACCCGCTTTGGAGTGGGAGGCCCTGGGTTTAAGTCCTGGTGTCTCCGAGAAACATCATTTTTGGAGAAACTGTGTCCCTCACACTGTCATATATTGTCATAGTAGGACACCACAAATTTAAATATGGTGTCTTCTTACCATTAGTCAAATGAAACTGTTGCCAGATGTGCCACCTGAAGTCCATAAACGATTTCTTCTACATGGGAATCTCACAGGAAAGCACGATGGTGTGTCAGCAGACATGCCTCTAGAGCAAACATATAATGCAGGTGTGAAGGAGAGATCCTAAGGATTGAGTGGCATTACTCTGAAACCAGCAGCCACAAACAAGCGTTTATACACAAAGCCAATTGTGAACTGAAGGATGCGCTGCATATGACTTCAACAGTAGAAATGCACCATGAAGCTGGCAGTTCAGCAAATGCATGGGATCAAGCGGTTATTGGCAAAGCATTGTCTGCTGTCAAAGATCACATGATCAATCCCTTTTAGACAGAGGCATCTGATCTTGTAAACATTGCTTCTGGTAGAACCCCTGCCCCCCTTGCAGAAGTCTCACAGTGCATCACACCTGTCAAAGAGCATTGAATAACAGCACTGATGAGTTGTCTTGAAAAACTTCCTGGCTTGTCCTAAGCTTTCCACCTTTGAAACCAGCACAAACAAGAAGAAGACCAAAGGAGCCACACTTCATAGTTTATCTCAGTTATTTGCCAGTGGAGATGAAGTTGACATAAAGGAATTAGTCTGAGGCATGTGAGAAATGTGAGAAATACCACCCTTTCTCTTTAAGGATGAAATCAGACTGAGACGTGGCAATAAAGCTACACTGATTGCTACAGTAAGTTCTGATCTATCATTTTAGGATGTGAGACCAACGGCTGTTGTCATTATGGATGCTATGCACATGATACAAAGATGGTCATTGTTGAAACGAGAAACTTTTGATGACATCTCAAAACATCCCCATGGTACAGAAAGTGTTTGGGGAGCATTGACCATTTAAGGACGGCATAATGCATTAATGCATCATGCCATAATGCCTTAATGCATCATGCCTTGGTTGTCACATTGCATGAATGCAGCTCTGGCAAGTAACTTACCAAGGCTGCATTCAAGCATCATGCCTACCCTAAGGGGTTTAGACATCCCCGAAAGGGCAGCATGATGCACCAATGCAGCATGAGGGAGTTAGTTGCCAAGGCTGCATTGGTGCATCATGACGACAAATGTCATCATTTAGCCACATTCGTCATTAAAGGGTTAAAGAGTTTTATCTCTCAGATGGATTCAAGAATGAGTAGAAGACTGAGGTTGTAACTAAAACAGATACACAGGTTGTCTCACAATTATAATCCAACCATGAGGAGGCTGACACTAGGATGCTCCTGCATGCAAGTGTTAGTGCTGTATCTCTAGGCGTTGAGTGTATCTACTATACAAACAAATGTCTGTGCATCAAAGAGTTGTTGGTCAAGAATGAATCCGGTGCATAATTAATGATCCACACTTGGAAAGAAATGTCAGCTTTTGCCATCCCGTCATGCCCTTCAAAAAGGATGACAGCAATTATATCTACAATCTTGGAGAGGAAGTGATGTGGATAGCACACTAACATGTAGACTGCACTTTGCTGGCAGAATTTGCAGATAATTTGCCAAAACAAGCACAAGACCACACAGATGATAAATATGAAGCGGCCAGACAAATTGTCCTAGGAACTTGCAAATTATTTCTGTTCTGACAAGTCTGAGAGCCCACAAATTTCTCAATGAAACAGGTCTAGGGTTATGATATTATCTGCCTTATCTCCATACATGGTATTTCCGAGTAGCACCTATTTCTATACTAGACTTTTGCCTTGAGCTAGCACACACAGTTCCTGAAAGAGGACTCGGGTCCTCTCCTGGTTACCCTGTGCTGCTCTTAGGTGGGAAGTCCACCCTCACCTGTCCACGTGACCAAGGCAGGCGGTTATAAAAGACCCGTCTGTTTACTCTAGAGGGCAGTCAGTGCAGGCCCGACTGATGGCGAACTTCCTATAGTGCTGATAAGATTGTAAACTATTGCTATACTGATTGTTGTCAGAAGCGTGACTACTTCTATTCCATTGTGAATAAAGTGTATTATATTCTCGTACATGGAAACTGCTGTTCCTTATTATTCTTTAATTAGAGTAAACACAAACCACCACACTGGGATCATGCCCATGTCTTCATGGCCTGCCAACCTCCAAACCATGGTTAGCTGCAAATACAAAGTGATGTTCAAGGAACTGCTCTTGCTGGAAAAAAATTGGTCATGCTACATCGCAAGTACTTCTTCAGACCAGAAAGATTGAATATTATAAGCAGTCCTTGTCCTGCAGTATAAATTGTTTCACCTTTCCATCTCTCCCTAGCAATGGTTCTTAGATCAGTTATGGGTATCTATCATTTGAAGCTCCCATAGTATAGGCTGTCATGAAAATGTAAAACAGAATGGGACTTCAAGACCAAACAAAAACCACTTAAACTGTTTTAAAAGGTGATGTTTCATATTAGCAATAGATGATGCTTTTAGCTTCTCAGAAACATCCTTCAATTTCAAAATAGCCATCCCCTTATCATAATAATTAACTATGACTTCATAATTACATAATAGAGCCTATAAATCTAAAGGTTTGTCTCAGTGTACAGTTATCAGTGCAAGGCCAATGCTTGTAATCTCAGGATATAGCAGCTACCACACACTGTTTTTGTCACTTACCCCTGTCAAAATTCAAGATGGCTGCCAACAATTTTCCTAGAAATAGTATCATTGATTCATATACCTAATGTATATATCAATGTAACCTAATGATACGTCTATAACGTGTCATTTACAATTTACAACAATATTAGTGACAATTGAGGCCCATTTTATAGATGATCTCATTAATAATTCAAAATGGCCGCCACTGACCTTTTCAAAAACTGTTCCATTGCATTCCTTGACCTCCAAAATGTATATTTTGAATCTAATTTTGTGTCTCTATGTTAATTAGAAGCAGAGATAACCATATTTATAGATTATCTATGTGTTCACCCCGCCGGAAATTCAAAATGGCCGCCGTACGGCCTGTGTGGATTTCCAGAAAGGTTGTCCACATAGAATCAACTCAGTATAGGTCCTAGTTATTGAAAAAATACACCAACCTTACACAGCAGACCCAACACCCCTAACCCCCCCTGGCCCCCTGGGTAAAGAGATCTAGATTAAAATCGCCTAGAATATATAATCTCTTCCTAGATTTTACCACAAGCTTTTGAATTAATGGCTCAAGTAAATTGAAAAAAGTTTCCGGGTTACCCTTGGGGGGTCTGTATATAGTACATACAACACTTGTTTTCCGGTTATCATCAAGTAGAACCAGACATTGTGATTCAATATCTTTACAAGACATATTTAAGTGTAATAACTCATCACTGTTACAATAAATACCGTCATTCACATAGGTACATATACCTCCCCCCACTTTTGGAATTAAATTAGTAGGAATATCCCTCCAAGTTCTGTCTGATCTGTACATATGATACCCCCCTATGTCATAAGTGCTGGTACAATCATTGCTTGTCAACCATGATTCAGAAATGGAAATAAATTTAAAATTAGTACCGGTAAATCTCAATTTCATTTCGTCAATGGTTTTCTTATTCTTAATACTTCTAGCATTTAAATGCAGATAATGTTCTCCTTCTGACTCATTAATTTCAGATACCATTGGTTTTTCAATGTCATCCATTAAGAAATCTGGTTTGACTCAACACTTGAATAAAGTAACCTTCTCCCATATGTTTGGAAGAATCACTGCCCCCCTCATTCCACATAAGAAATCCTATACATGTAACACAGATATTAAACCTAATTCTTAAAAGTATTAACATGCTAAACCTCGACTTTAGTCGTTCTAGCACATACATGGATGGAGATATCAGATAAGTTTCTGTCGGTTTATAACAATGTAATTCACTAATATAATAATATAATTGGGTTTTAAAGTCAAAATCGTTCCTTTAAAGTTTTGTGATTAATTCTATAAATTCTTCAATAATTGTTTACCTAAATATTTGAGCAGTAATTAATCCATTTTATAATAGGGTAACTCAGTTGTAATTAAATTACCTATCACTCATAGCCAACCTAATATTAGCTTATAAAGTGATATGATACAGTTTATGTATTTTAATCCATATATATGAATATATATGAAATTGTCCATTCATTTTCTATACTAAGTATGTGATCAACACAGTGGTAGATGAGAAAACATATATAGTATGACAGTCCAATAATCAAGTCGAACAAAGCAGGTCAGCTGTGTTATGGAGTATGTCTAGAAGGCTGCAGCTATCCTCAAGTCGTCACCAGTACCGGTAGTCTTTTCGAATCTGCCACGCCCCCTTTTACCGACCAACTGAACCACGCCCTCCTTTGTCGACAGCATCTTCGTAGAACATTCGTGCGAGCCTGTGGTGTAGAATTGTCAACAAGCCATAGAGTACAGCTTTCATAGGCCTATTTGGATAGTGTATCAATACCAACAATACACTCCTAGTCCAGTATAAGGGGTAATACAGGTGAAAAACCAAGATATGAGTAGTCACAATTTTAAGACGAATGTGTGTTTATATCAGTGTTACTATAAATAAAATGATTAATGATTTATTTGTGTAGATCAAATGTGTAGGCATTACCTTAATAATGAGTCTTCATATGATGTAGGAGTTCAAGCGCCCAATATTTCTGGCATGGTAGCGTGCCATTTGGACTGTCGTTTAATAAATTATAATTTGGCTGTATCCCCATATGGACAACTGAGGCCAAATCTGGAGTGGTGGTGCCATAATCCAAATTAAAGCCGTCTATAAAGTCATTGACCACCCACACCACATTATTAAGGATCTTCTGAGGCTGCGGACCAGAATACTGTGAGCATGACTTTTGCACATCAACCCCGGTGATATTAGTTAAATGTATCAAGGTGTTAGGGTGTCTGTTCCTCAGGTATTGTACGGATCCTTCAATCTTCTCCATTAAAGGCTCACATAAATCGTCTTCGTCAAGGGCTAGGAAAGTATATCCATTAGTCTGAGGTAGTTTGTGGATAATGTCAAATATATATGCCGACAGGTAGTAGACTGGCAGGGGGTTCTGATCAATTAAATCGTGTTTGCTTTTCCTGGTCTATATAAATGATGTAAATTGTCAGTCAGTAGTAGCTAACCTAGGTTCATCATTGGTGTGTTGTTTTTGTATACCACTAGTTGGGGCCACCTGTCATGACTACTCAGTGGCTCCCCCTGGGAAAAAAGACTAAGGTGGGTTGGCCAGTACTCACCAACCTGACAATGATAACTGATCTAGGTTGGTCATATGGGAAGCCCAAAAATAACTAACTAGGTAAGGCACTAGTGACTGACAGGTTTGGCGTATAGGGAGCCTAGGAATATCAGTGTGCCTCCCTACAGTATTGGTGGACTCCTGACTGGTCCCCACTTTGTTTTAATACTGTGCCTGGGAAGTGCTTTATGCAGCTACTTTGGTGTGTCATGATGCTGACAAATGAAGATAGACCTTGTGTATTATATAGCATGGCTTGCCTGAATGTGTAGGGGGACAACATATCCCTACACTGGAGAGAGGCACTGGTACTGCAGGCGAGAGGAGGTGGGCCTTTGGCCTTGCTTGGTCACTGATATGATATATATAATCAGTTGATAAGTGTTAGAAGCATGACTTTTACAAACAAATATTTCCACACACACTGGGAATTACATACATTGTACATTTGTTGGATACTGCCTACACACAGACTGGTGCAAGCGCTGGTTTCCATCCTCAAAACATCATTGCTTTACATAATGGTCAACGCAGATTGCCTTTGCCATGTTGATATCATGACACAAATTAAACGCCTGCATATAAGAATTTTCTTTCATGAATATGTTGTAAGCTTTTCTTATGCGCAAGTGGTGGTGTAGCCACCTGGTGGTGCAGCCAGGCGTCACCAGGACAAGGTATATGATGTTTTCACTTTACCAAAAGTCAGAATGGGTGCCGCCATATATGTGATAGCAATGATATATGTAACAATGATATAAATCAAACTTTGAGGTTAATTGTAATCAAACCTAACCCCCTAATATTGACCCAGGGAATTTGATTGTTCTATTGGTGTGTTGCTAATACAGCTGGTTGCCTAGCAAAAGCTATTCTAATTGTTTACGCAGTTGTATTACCCGGATGTCAGGAATACCTTAAGGCACTGTGGCAGTGAGCTGACCCCGCTCCCCCACACTGTGCTCATCACTGATGGAATCCCAACAACAGCTGAGGCGCATGCCATGTTTAAATATTGACGATGTTGAGCTGGTCCTAAGCCTCCATGTATATAGCAATAATTCAGGTTTCTACATGTGTGCAGCCATGTTAGTTCTGAGCTCGGAACTTATCATAAGACTTAAGAAGTGACCACACTGACACACATCATAGCTTGGAAGTAACAAGCTAAGTTGCGAGAGCAGATCCAGAAGCGGAAGCTACTGTCTGTGTCAGTGTACACCTAGTGGTTGCGGAAACAAGTCTGCACCAGTTAGAACGCTATACCTTCATGGTTAACAGGCTTCTCAAATACCAAAATGTTGTAACAGAGATGCCTTACTGCACAGAACAGTTTACAAGGCAGAGAATATTCTGATTGCAAGTGAGTTAAATTTCTGCTATCTATTTCTTTAACTAAGCAACCTAAATTGTGTATAGCAAATTTCCCTGTGAGGTCCATTTAAACCCAGTTTCCCACACCTCCATGTGATGATATATATATATAGATATCACATAATGTCTTGGCAACTTCATCCAATCAGTACCAGGTTGTAATGATTCCCAAATGAATAAATTCACAAACCTAGAATGTAGAATTTCTAACAAAATTCTTATCAGTGAATATACAGGCAAATACCCTTGCATTGATAATTACCATATGAATAATACCTAGTACATATCTACCATACAATGCAAGGGCGGGCAATGCGAGCACAACCTCCTGACGCCTGCTCAGCACGGTTACAGGTCTGGTCACTCAACCATCTCTGCTACTACTACACATATTAATAATATATTAGACAATGTTTTAAACAATAAGCCTACATATTCCCTTTACCTCGATTACAAAAAGGCTTTTGATACGATATCACATGTTATTATGCTAAAAAAGTTGGCTGGTTTTGGTCTTAGTGAAAATACTTGCTCGTGGTTCAAAAGCTATCTGACTAACAGAAAGCAACGCACAGTGGCTAATAATGTCTTATCTAATGAAAATCCAATAGTATATGGTGTTCCACAGGGTTCTGTGCTAGGTCCTGTTCTTTTCTCTATTTACATTAATTCGCTGCCTTTATTACATGATTATAATATTGTATTATATGCTGATGATGCAGTTGTATCTGTTACCTGTCCTGTTCAAATGCAAACTAGCCTAGATAAAATTGCATCATGGTGCAAAGATAACAGCCTAACTGTTAATGAGAAGAAAACAAAATGGATGGTATACAACAATTTACGTAATGAAAATCCTATTTTTACTATGAATAATGTGATATTAGATAGATGTGATACCTTTCAATACCTTGGAATCACCCTTGACCCAGGTTTAACCTTTGTGAGTCACAGAAAGCAAGCGGTGTCTAATATTAGGCACAAGGTTAACGAGCTTGGGAAGGTTAGAACCCATGTGGATAATGATACAGCATTAGCAATATATAAGGCAATGGTTGTTCCATCATTTGATTATGGGGATTTCATATGGGATAGAGGGAGAGCAGGGGAAAATAGGGAATTACAATTGTTACAGAACAAAGGTTTACGTACAGTGTATAAAGTTAAATTAGAAGAAAATCCTCTGTTCACCACTGATGAATTACATGTAAAAGGTACCTGTATGTATCTAAATCACAGGAGAGATATCCATCTATTACTATACGCCTACCATCTATCAAAACAGGAGGAATTGATAGATAATAGAGACATACCTACACGCAGACATTTGGGAAAAAGGCTTAAGGTTATACGAAGCCTTAAGCCTATTATAGTAAAGAGCGCTCTCTATAGAGCCATAGAACGCTGGAATGGCCTTAAGCCACATTACACACTGATGGAGACCCTTTGGGAGTTTAAGAAGGCCATCAGGCGAGACTATCCCAACTGTTTTATGGCAATTTAATGTCACCGACATACTGTTCTCATCCTCATCTCATCTCATCATCATACTGATTCCTGATGTAATAATAGTAATTATGTTACTAAGCTGTTATAACTATAATTGTGAGATATTACACATGTTTCTCCATAGCTGATTATACTATATTCAAAGACCGTCACTACAACTTCTGTACATTAGTTAGGGGTCCTGGCGGTAGACAGGCAATGCGCCTAGCCTAGGTTTGGTCGGTTAATTATTAATTGACCATTAGATCCAATAAAACTTTAAAAAAAATACCAGCTAGTCCTTTTAGTTCATTGTAGCATCTTGTTGCTTGGCTGAGAGCTTAGAACTTGATTCAAAAGATTAATTTATGAACTGAAAAGTGCAAAGTCTGTCCGTAACAGCTCCAGTGCACACCACCGCCAAATACAGGCATCCCAGTGCTGAGAACCTACCCTCTGACCAAATATATCCCAGGGGTTCATTCAAGCATCAGAGTAGCTTCCCAACAGTCCCATGCTTACATTTATAAGGTCTGCTTCATGTAGTTTAATATCAGTGTCTGAATATGATTTTATTGAAGGAGCCATGTTTTTAATCCAGCGCAGAATTGTATTAGAAGTTAAAGCCGATGTGAGAAACATTTTACATAAATTTCAAAACAAATTGAACTGCCAGTGGGCTAGCCACTTCAGCCCTGCAAGGCTCCTACTTTAGCTGGTGGTGCTGTGATATAATGAAGACTTAACAACTATTATTATACATGTATAGTCGGGTATAACACATACTACATCTCATTTATTGTATATGATTGTTATCTATTACAATGTATGTATAGACTTGTAGGCTAGTACCTACTATCACCACTGGTGGTGCTCCACTATTGTTTGTGTATATAGGGAGCCCACACTGCAGGCACTGACCACTCTGGGTCAGGCTGCAGCAGTAGTAACATCTACACTGTCTGCATGCATCAATAAACCCAACTTGCACACCTATTTTACTACCTTTGTCACTTAGCTCATGGTTATTATTGGTGCAGATCTCTAGTATAAATGCTAATAGACGATGGCCCAATATGACAGTGCACATCTTCCCACAACAAAGTGTGATACTTATCAACCACATGGGGTCCGAAAAAACAGGGAAACTCGTTAATTATGTGTTGCATTTTTGCAGAGGGTAGGAATGCTCAATAAAACAGATCTCAGGAGTGGGTGTTTGGATGGTTTTAACATGGGTACTGCCATTATAAAAACATCAAGGATGTCAGATCATCTGGATAATAGCTCGAGATAAGCTCTCTATTCTATGAAAAAAATCTCAGTGGTTAATTAATGCATAATCCAGCGGTTGCTGTGTGTTGCATTGAGACTTGTCATGAATAACAGTAACATGTAACAGTTTGCGACTCTGATTATAATCCATTTGGTAAAGCCAGTTTTGTGCTTTACGCTTCTCAGAGAGGAGAAACAGCGTCAAAACAGTGTCAAAATCCAGGTTGCCTCCAGAATGACTCCCCTCTCTAGGGGAGTCCAGGTCGCCTAAGGGAGCCCAGGTGACTCTCTGGCTGACCTAAGGGAGTCTCCTGGGGGAGTCACATAACTCTCTGGGTCATATGGGTCATATGACTCCCCCAGGTGACTCCCTTAGGTCAGCAAGAGAGTCACCTAAGCTCCCTTAGGCGACCTGGACTCCCCTAAACTCTTAATAATTATCTTCCTTATCCCTAGGATGGGAAAGGAAAGAATCGGAACATGTTGTAAAAGAGCTTTCTTCTACGGCATTGTTTAAACTCAATGTTAATTCTGGTTTTGTTGAATTATTACATTCCACATAAAGTCGTGTGAATTATTATCACACCGGATGCTTATTATTTATAGCCTCTTGGGAACTGAGCTGAGCCCTCTTGCTATACACAGGTACTCGAGTCACCTCAGGTCAGCTTTAGATACGAGCCAGTAATCCCGGTCTGATTGTAATTGGCCCTGGCGAGTAACTCCCCAGTGGTGCATTCAAGCACGATGCCGACCCTCCAGGATTGAGACACTCCAGGAGGGTTGGCATGATGCACCAATGTAGCACCGGCGAGTTACTTGCCGGGCTGGATTGGTGCATCATGACAACAAATGCCATCTTTTAGCGACATCCATCCTTAAAGGGTTAATTACATATGCCCTGGGCTCACACCTGCATCCGGGTTTAGACCCTTTAAGGACTGGATATGGCCTTAAGCTTAGTACCAGGTGGGTGTCATGATGCATCATTTGCCATCAATGCGTTGATGCATCACACCAACCTTTGTCGAAGCGTTTTGACGCTCAATAGAATTACTCAACACCCCTGAATTCATGCTTCACATCAAAAGTGTGTCATGCATTAAATAAATATGCTGACGTTAAGGGGTTGAATACCAAATCAGTATTCTTGTATAAGGAAGTGCCCTAGGCAGCATGTAGCCCAATCTGGGAAATGAATCTTGTTGATTACGCCTGTTAATTAACAGATGTTTCTATGCAGAATGTTGAATGATGGATAAGTATTAACGGGAATATCTAGGATGTAGTTGCTGGTTTGGTATGTTCACATTTTGATTGGCAAAGGTACAACCATATGGACCTTTAGTAACTGAAATTATATGAAAACTTTACGATATAAAATCATATGAAAACTGTGACATACAAACAGTAATGCCTAAAATGCATAAAATGTCAGTACTCGCAAAGTATTCAAAGATGGCCCTGAGCAAGTTGTACCTTTTCCAACTTGGCTTGAACTTTCTGAGACTTTCTGGGCTGATTTTTATAGACATGCTTCTGAGTGAATAAGAAGTCTGAGGTCATATGGGGAGGTTGTTTTATGCTCACAGCAAGTAAACATGCCCAGGGAGTTGATGCAAAAGCCTGCTGGACACCGGCTATAGCCGGTTTAAAGCCTGCTGGTCCGGCAGAAAGACTGTATCGGCCAGATCCTATGCCAGTTTTCACGATGTGTAAATCGGACCATTATTAAGATTTCTAGAGAGAGAACTAGAAAGCCTGAATATTTTGTAGAAAATGACACAAAATGACACAAAATTGTACAATTGTGTTTATTGAAATGATTCAAACACACAAGTTGCCTCTATGTGAATTCTTACTTTAAACTACATTTCTAGATTCAAACATATAATACCCGCAGACATTGAGTGGGGCTTGCTAAATAAAAAATCTGCAGGACAGGACTCTGGAAGTCCTGTAGGGCAATAAACCTTTCACTTAGACTGCCTAAGTACTACCTTGTCTATACACAGAGGTACCTGTCTCAATTGGTGTCATACTCAGTGACAGCGTCTAGTCAGATGCAATGACTAGGAGCCTCAGTTTGCCCTTTAAGGACACATCTCCCTAAAAGATGACATTTGTTGGCATGATGCACCAATACAGCATTAGTGCATCATGCCGACCCTTCGTGGATGTCTCAACCCCATATGGTTGGCATGATGCTTGAATGCAGCTCTGACAGGTTACTCACCAGGGCTGCATTCATGCATCATGTTGACCAAGGGCATGGTGCATTAAGGTATCATGAAATCCTTAGCGGGTTAAGAGTGAAGCTCGAGCCCCACAGTATGAATAATCACCCTGGTTAGTGCTCCCACTAACTTCAATTAGCACACAGCCAGTCCCGGGGGATGTAATTGATATAACGCTCCTTTTTACACACCACTCTGCCTGTCGTCGATAACACAGTCAAGATATGTAAATAAGCAGTTTTTCATTCAAGCAATCAGGCCTCTGCACAGTGTTCTAGTGTGATATCAGAATCATTGTGGCAGATTTAAGACTTTCAGAGCAGAATATTGCGTCATTGCTTCTTTTACAATATGATGTTTGATTGCGAAAGTGGCCAGTAGCGTGTAAGAGTGTGCTAGACATTAGCCAAGGTGGAATCTGTGCTCAGAAGAACTTTTTTTTAAATGATGCTCATAACCTCCCTATGCATCCGATAATTAAATCAGATGCCACATTTCTCCTCCTCACCGTGAGAAGAAACAGCGTCGAAAGGGAGTCCAGGTTGCCTCCAGAATGCCTCCCCTATTTAGGGGAGACCATGTAGGCTAAGGAAGTCTAGGTGACTCTCTTGCTAACCTAAGGGAGTCACTTGGGGGAGTCATATGACCCAGATAGCTACATGACTCCCCCTGGTGACTCCCTTAGGTCAGCCAGAGAGTAACCTAGGCTCCCTTAGGCGACCTGGATTCATTCTGGAGGCAACCTGGGCTCAAAGTGTCAAATTGGTACATGGGCAGGCCTTTAGAAGGGATATCTATCTATTTCACTACAGCAGCAGTTTAAGTCACTAATTTGTGAGAAAGGTCACAAATTTGTTTTAAATCAGGTTGCAAATACATTGGCTCAGGCATCTCTCTCTAACAAGACGCTGCTATAAGGTGTATGCTATAAGGTGTGAGTGTATATATATAATTACATACTAAATAGCAATAAGGTTCAGTATCCTGCACTGACATGGGAATCCTGGTTAGCTGTCACCTGCTTCTTGGTGTCAGATATAAACAGGCCAAAAAAAGGTTTGTTTGATGTAACATGGAAAAAAAAAGTAGGTACATTACTCGACATTAGGTCGGAATCTCTTTTTAATCTCTTTTAAACATGAATGTACAAGCAATCGTCTCCGGGTACGTTAAATTAACCAAAAAATGGTAATAATACAAAAAATTTACACTGGTGGCAGCCCTGTGTGGTATTCCTCACTCACAGTGTGATCATTTATGTCTGATGTGATCAAAATAGTATGGCCGTTACCTTTACATCACAAAAACATGTACAAAAACATTTGGGTACCAATGTAACAGTCTTTGATTAGAGTGTACACTCTGATAAACAGAGACCCTCCGGTATTTTTTTTTCAATATATTGGATAGTTATAATAATGGCAAATACCTTACAGGGTATAATAAACACCTGTTAAAGCCTTTACTTGTGTAAATGTTGCATAATTCTCTATTGTCATTTGCATTATCAAAGGGTCTGCCTGGCATCATCTGATAATATCTTTCTGACCCACCTGGACTATATTAAGCAAATATTTCAGATGCCATGGCAATATACCTCCATCTATACCAGGCAATGCAGATTTTTTCTCCAAGGTAAACACCCATGTCTGAATGTACAGTGTGACAGGAACCAGGTATGGAAGCCTGAATAAAGTGGATGTCAAACATCACAGCATTGAGAGATTAGCATACAGTAGTTTATACAACAATGTTTGCAGCAATATGGATGCACCAAATTGAGATGAAAATGAGGAGTCAATGTGTTAGGCCAAGAGAAAAAAAAGGTGTGTTTCAGGTTACATAATCTGAAAATCTAGGTAAGGTAGGTCGGATTTTTTAAAATCTTTTTAGAATTTTTTTAAAATCTGGCCTGAAATGTATTCAAAAATTAACACGCAAACTCCAGCGGTGACTCGCAGACAACTATGTTGACTCACGGACTATACAATTGACTCTGAAATGGTCCTATTATTACTTTTTTTTTCAAAATTGGATAAAAGGTAGGGTCGGGTTACCTGAAACACACCTTTTTTTTTTTGGCCTTGCCATTATGTATAACTGAATATCTGTCACCCCAGAGTTTCAAAGGTTTTCCCTAGCTTTCTCTGAAGTTGCCTCTTGTTAACCTCCCATAAAGTTGTAACCCAAAGTTCCAGTATTTATATTAAAATGTAGTAATCTTTTCCAGCTGTTTTGTTGCTATGCTTCCCTGGCATTTTACTTTTATCGTAGGTATCATGAGTGCTGTCTTAATAGATCATTGCGGTGCCTACATGTAGAAATACAAATAAAAGTAATGGAACTGCATGCCTTAAGTTACCAGCACAGAATATATATTGCATATATCCATAATCCACACAAAACTTTTCATATTTCCTGATCTGAACAGATCTAGTCTTCTTTGTACTTTCCGCATAAAAAAGATTTTCCAAGCGCAACACTTCTTCCAACAGTCCATCACCTTAAATTAACAATGCAAACCATTAGATAAGCAGCAATATTCCCTGTTTGCTGCGTATGCTTTAACCACATTACGATATTTAATTCCCATTACTCTTGATAAAGCATCACAAAAAACATTTTGGCTTGATGATATCCTATGAGAGAATATTTCAAAATTATACACAAAAGCACACCAAAAAATTTCTCTCAACCATTGCATACATAATACATTTCTGGATCTTCCTGTTCTTAACATAATCTCTACTGCCACGTTATCAGTGAAAACATGTATTGCTTTATCCTTCCACCCAGCCCCCCAGCGTACACAAGACATCAGCACAGGCCACATCTCCCGTTCAGCCGAACAAGTTAAATCTTCCATAGGACCATTAACCTTATGTTCTTTATAATCAAACTCAGGTAATTCTGAATCAGACCACAAACCATACATCCAATCCTTCTCAAAACACGCCCCAAAACCCAACATGGAAGCATCACCATAAATTGTCAGACAATTCTTATAATCTAAATTAATAACATTAGCACTGCCATTAAACATAACTGCAAAGGCCTTCCACCACAATAAATCCTGAGCAAATACATCATTCAATATTATTTTATCTTTATCATTTTTTACAGAATTCACCAGATTAATAGCTCTTCTAGAAAACGTTCTGCCTCCTCTTACAATTGAACTGCAATGTGACAGCAAACCTACTAGACTTTAAAGCTCTTTTCTCTTACAAGCGTCTTTCTTCAAAAATTCATCAATCAATATATCCAGCCTAATTAATTTATCTACCGGTAAATACAATTTCATATCCACAGAACTGAAATCCAATCCTAAGTACCTTATTATTTGATTAGGTGACAAAACCTTCTTATAATTAATATAAAACCCAAATTCACGTAACATGGTAATTAAGGTGTTAAGAGCCACCCAGCATTTCTCTTCAGATTCTTCCATAATTAAGAAGTCGTCTAAATATCCAAAAACTCTATCAAAACCCAATCTATTCATACAACGCACTATAAATTCAGTATACTGTGTAAATATAAAAGGAGCCGATCTTAGACCAAAAGCCAAGCTATTATTAACCAAATATTCCATTTTACCATTAATTTTCCACCTGAAACCTTGAAATGTTCTATGGTCCCCCCTTACCGGTATCGAACGATAGGCTCCTTTAATATCCAATACAGACATCCAACATGAATTCGACATTCTTTTAGCAATATCCTTTACCACCACATATTTGAAAGGATCCAATATATCCTCCATGTAATTATTAATTGATTTGCCTTTAGGCCTACTTGCGTCTGTAATACAACGAATATCTTCCTCTCCTTTAGGTACTGCACCCAAAGAATGTATACACGATGGCTTAATATCAACCACAGAAATAATGCCTTCTGATAACTCTTCTTGCACAATAACATCCATACAGTCTTTAGCCTTTGTTTCATTAATTGAATTATAATTAACTCTATCATAACTCGCATCTAGATTCTCATTAACAATAGCACAACCAATATAACTGCTTTCAAAAATAAATTTCATATTATAGTCCCAAACGCCAGTCTTAACCACATGTCGCAACATATTACAAGGCTTCAACAAAATCTTCACTCCACGAATAGCATGGGTGCAAGTACCTACACATAATCTCACCGACCCCCAGGAGGCCACAAATTCCTCCACATCAGAACTATCCGCAAAATCTGCCTGATCCAGAACTTCAGATATCAATTTACCAGCACAGCCCTCGAGCCTTTCATATACATTTTCTCGTGCTTTAACATAATTAATATTTTCTAAATGCATTATCAGCATATCACAACCTATAATACCTTCACATACAATTGGGCATAACAGCATTAACAACCCATTCACTTGACGTTCAGATACCACTATATTTAATCTGATACATTCCAACTCGATTACCTTATGCAACTTGTTGAAAATCACACACGATAGAACTTTCCAACAAAACCCAAATACACACCATGTCAACCATATACCAACAATCGTCACATTCACAACATCCATACCCCCCCCAGATCCAGGCGTCAGCTGTCCTCCCTATCTCATACCCCCCCCCCTGCCCCTTCCTGGAAATGGCCCCCCTCCCCCCACCCCCCCCCCCCTACTGCCCCACATCTTCCCACAGAATGTGAGCCATCCCCACATTCCATGCAAACATGCCTTCTAAAGCATCTTTCTCCCCACATACATTTACCCTCGTTCCACCCGAAACATATTTGGGTAGACATCTCCCTTGGTGCAAAACCAAACCCCCTACCCCTGCCACGCCCCCTTCCTCCCCTACCCCCCCCCCTCGCCAACACAGCATCAGACCCCAAATTCTCATGTATAACATCACTTGATCTCTTACCAAATGCCTTTATACCATCATTTCCAGCCTGTTCTCGAACAACAGCATCGTACTGGACAATGCTCTCGTACGCGTACCTCTTGAGGTCCTTACCACATAGAAACCTGAGGTGTCCAACATACGGAGCCACCTTTTCCCCCTTTTCCAATAATGCTTCTATATCTCGTAGAGAATAATACAGGATTTCTTTATACCCCAAAAGTTTTTTCCTGTCCTTTTTTGGGAGCAGTCTCTTCAAATCAAAATCTAAGTCCACCTCTATCGTACCTTCACTATCACTGCTGTCGTCTTCTCCTTCAGACTCCTCCTCCGGCTGCTTCTGTTTCTTCTTCTTCTTCTTCAGATCTTTCTTCTTCTTCCCCTCTTTCTTGGTAGGTTTCTTGGGAAGTTCTTTTTCATCACCAGAACCCCCTTCGTTACCTGTAACATCGTCACTACTGGAGGAGCGGCCATTTTGAGAAGCATCACCCGGATCCTTGCCCGCGCCTTCCAGTTTCAGCTTCTCTGCCAACTCACGCTGCCTGACTGCGTCCCTCTGCACCGCCTTCTCTACCAGATTCGACTTCAAACGCTCTTTCAAGGCAATAGCATGCGTAGCCTCATCCGCTTCCTCTTCATATTGGATTTTACTAAGTTCAATCTGACGAGACCTCTCCCTAAGACGAGAAACTTCAGCTCTCATCCTAGCAATCTGCTCGCTGCGTTCGAATGCTTTTAACCTCTGTTGTTCATATAATAATTCTTGTTGCAGGGCCGACATACATGCCCCGTCAGAGGCCTCACCCCAGTCTATTGATTCATCTGCCTCCTCGGGAATACTCTGGCTTGGTACAATGCCACCTGAGCATCCCACATCGCCATGACTTCTTCTTCCACTAGTGTTATCATTTGATCCAACTGGACCTCTCGTAGAGGAGCCTCCGTCACCCAGAAGGCTCGTGTTCGCATTATGCTGTCGTCGTCCACCCACAGCACCACTGACACCTCCAGCTTCATTTCCCGTACCATGTTCCTGATCCTTAATTCCACAATAAGCACTGAGGTCTTCATCCTGCCCCCCCTCACACTGCTTGCAAAAGTCACTTCCAGGGTTCGAGCGGCCATCATATGATTCGCCGCAGACTCGACAAGCCTTCATACACGTGCTTTTGTTTACAAATGGCGCTACCTGATTCTAACACAAGATGGCGGCACCTTGGCTGCCGGCGGTTCAGCGGTTCGTCTCCACGTAAATCCAATAAAACTCTGTCCAATATGCTTGACAGTGTCTATACGTATCCTCCACTTATTAAGGAAACCTTATACTTGCTCCTGACTCAAACTTGACGTAATTCCTTAGCGTAAACCGAAATTAATTGCGAACCAAAGCGCCGACACCCTTCTTCCAGTGAGAGTTCAATCCGAATGGCCGACTGGCCGTCTTCCCGGATACAGCCAGACCTAGCTCATGCGCAGAAGCACTCTAATGTTACCCGGCGGCTCCAACCTTCCCGCCCCCGTTATACCCTATAAATGATATGCTCTCATTTCTCGGACCGAATACAGGCCTAAAGAATAGGTATCTAAAGGCATAGTATATTAAAACAGTATGCCACCTTTGAGGGTCAAGGGTCACCAAAAAAAAACACAATTTCATAAAATTAAATCATTTTTTCACGTTACTGAGCTGTTCAATCATTTCTAAAAAATGATTTTTCTTTTTCTGTGTCAACCACAAAAATTATTGCCGTCACCATTTCCCCATGCCTGTTTTTGGGAAAATGTTTTAAAGACCAAGAAAAGTGAAAAAACAACGCGTTTTTGAGTAAAGAAAAGTGCATATTTTAAATATTAAATAGTGATTTTTTTTTGGTGAACCTTGAGGGCCACTCAAAGAGCAGCACACAGGCTGTAGCTTGGGCTTTACTATTTAAAAGGCACTCCGTGACCACACATCCATGTAGCGTTTCACATCTTAGTTTACTTTGCTTTTTGCAAACGCTTGTTACATTCTCTAATTGTTTGCATTGTCTATTTACCTCCTCTAAAAGGAAATCACCCTTTTCAGCTACATCAGTTTGTAGCTGTGTTGTTAATTTAAATGCCCCACTATAACAAAAAAAACGCACTAATAATATAAGTACATAGACATCAGCCACAACACCTCACTTAGTCCCAAAAAAACGTCTGTTTCAAGTAAAATGGGAAGAAAATGTAGGGTCGGTAAGTCGGATTCTTATTTTAACATGCTAGTACTGGCCAGCCGCTCCAAGGACCCTAAAATTGACCAAGACAGTGTAAAAAATAGGAAAATTTCTTTTGCCTTGTTTTTGACAATGTCGTTCGGGTGACCTGAAATGAACGTTTTTGTTGGCCTTACCCTATCTATCCAACTCTCCTTTTATGGATCAGTACCAACCATTAACCCCAATGTAGGCATGTCAAATTGATTTCCTTGCCTGGTTCTGAAAAAACGGAACCAACAGGCCAACGGGTGCTTTTTTCCAAGTGCCGCTGATAACTCAGACAATCTGCTGCAAGAACAATGAATCTCAATCGCTCACTCAATGCAGCCCCTTATTGATCATCCATCTGTCTTCTCTTGTCACCAACAAAGCCATTTAATCCGCCAGTTGCCGGGTGCTCTCTGATTGGTCACATCAGCAGTCAATGACCCTTGGTAAGATAATGGTGCAAAGTGATGCCTCTGCTGCCTACCTGCATGAAGGGCCTTGACGTCAGGGTGAAAAAGAAAGATTGGCTGTGGCAGAAAGAATTGGTTAACCCCTTGTGGGCCACACAGTGCATTAAAATATTATGCCCTCGTTAGTAACTCAGCATTGCTACATTCATACATCATGCACACCCTACAGGGCTGATAAACCCATAAAGACCTGTAAAGGGGCCAGTATGTAGGACCAAGAAATCAAAGTAGAATGCAGCCCTTGATGGATTATTGCAGAGAATCAAAAGGATTGTGATTGAAAGGAGCATGAAGCATTAATCCACTGCAGCATCCCTAACAGCTAAAGATGGTCACTGAACAGGTGGGAGTAGAGCAGTAGTTGGGTTGGAGAGGGTGGGCAGGTCTGCTGGCTGTGGTGGGGGATGTAGGAGGCATATGAGCACCCTGTCTACCTCTGCTAAGGCAAGATGAATAAAAGCTGTGTTTCAGGCTAAAACTTATGAGAATCTAGGTAGGTAGGTTGGATATTTGTCTTTCATTTTTTAAATTTTTGGACTGAAATGTACCAAGACTTTAACTCACAACTGCAGCGCTCGGACACAGACAGGGGTGTTGACTTATGACTCAAATTGTTTCTGAAATAGCTCTAAAATTACTTTTCATATAATTTTTTTCAAAATTAAGTATAGATTTCTGGGGTCGGCCCTGTTATGCTGCATAGGGTCGGGTAACCTGAAACATACCTTTTTCATATTTGGCCTGACCACAGACCACCAGCAGAGCCTGGAGAGGGAGGTGGAGGGGGGGGGGGGTGGTGAGTGGGTGGTTGGGGACAGGTGAATGCCCTGCCTAACTCTACATACCTCAGGAAATCAGCCGGGGTGAGGCGTGAGGAACTATGTGCCTCTTTCCAGGAGTGTGGGACCAGAGTGGGTTGACCCTGCATGGGCAGCAGTGAATGATAATGGGTGAATCTCTGACCTGTACCCATGGATCATGCCTTCCCTACAGGAAGAATAGACTCCTCCCAGTGACAGCCTGAGGCTGTGTCTCACCAGATTGGGTCAACGCGAAAGTTTTTTACGGGGTGCCATCTTTGGCTGGGTGGCATCTTTGATGGGGTGTCATCTTTCACTTTCATATGTAAGGGATAAAAAAGATAAAATGGTGGTGGTTAGATCTCCATTTGTATCTTCACCTGCCCTAAATACTGTAGTCGTACTTTATTTCGCTGGGTATATATTTTCCCTATATCCACGGAAATGAAAAATCCGCGAAATTCTTATATGCTACAGTATGGAATAAATACCCGTGAATAAGTATTTTTTGCCACCTCAGCGAAAATTTACACCAGTGGATATAAGTACCGTCAGGCTGACAAAGATGGCACCCAGTTAACAAATGCAGCCAGTCAAAGATGGCAGCCAGTCAAAGACTTAACATTGGCCTGATCTCGTGAGACACGGCCATGATTACCAAAAACAGAACATAGG
This sequence comes from Harmothoe impar, assembly GCA_947462335.1. Classification (NCBI taxonomy): domain Eukaryota; kingdom Metazoa; phylum Annelida; class Polychaeta; order Phyllodocida; family Polynoidae; genus Harmothoe; species Harmothoe impar. The sequence goes on along the minus strand of OX381721.1, from coordinate 6,004,707 downwards.
ACCAGCTTGCTTTGGCTTTGTTGGTGTATCATGAAACTGACAAATTGACAGGGACCTTGAGAGTTTGAAGCCCAGATAGTTTTTTAAAACTTAATTTGGGGTGTCTCAACTGATATTGCATCTCGGGTGGCCTGAAACAAACGTTTTTTGTTTGGCCTTACCCATTCTGATATTGGAAAGAGAGTCCCTTGACTGTATCCATGTCCTGTGAGCACAGTACGCGTGTGTCCTGTTTATTAGAGTGTAGTCCAATATAAAATCTCTCTCTCTCTCTCTCTTAATCGCTCTCTTATTACTTTGTCCAGAGAGTACTTCAGACTAGGAGATCCTGGTTATTTGACTTGGTGAAACAGGAATTTGCAATGTGTATTACCTAGCCTTATCTGCTGGAACGCATCACAAGCCGTGTATCTTCCAGGGCACACTCACCTGTTGAAAGACAAAAAGAACAAGGTTAGTCAAAAGTGTACATTTACATCTAGAAAATTACTACGAAACGAGAAACATGATATTTGATAAATTTACAGCTGTTGACATTGCATAAACAGAAACATCATGTCTTTAAAAAAAGTCAGACTAGAAGGATGATGCAGATCATTTGAAGTCAGATATGAAATAATTCAATTAAGCAAGACCCTAGCATGATTTTACAGCCAGAAGGCTGTAAAAGAACAGCACCTGCCCTCTCGCTCTCTCTCTCCCTCTATCATCGAACACTGCCTTTATGAGAACCTGAACCGAACTGTAAGGGCGAATGATTTGCCATCAAACTGCCTTTTTATCATGATAAGCTACTACCTTTGGATTATTCATGAATCAGAGGGGTTGGTTTATTTGTAGCCTTGTTTTATCTACCCCTGTACTGGTAGTCCCTACGTTAACCAGATTGATATAGAGGCATATCTCTAACCAGTAATGGCTAAGTTCGGCCTTGGCCTGGACAGTAATGTAGTGTGTTGTGCGATGCTCTATAGGTTTGTGCCTCACCTAGCGTTTATCATAGTCTGTGCTAGAGACCCCTCTCTCTTTACTAGGAGTACCCACATATTGATTCCTCCATGGTATCAGAATGCTTTGCACACTCTGCCCTCTTGAAACCCTTGCCTTAGTCATTCATCTTCATTGTAAACCTCTTTGATTGTACATGATATTAGGCTCAGGAAAAATACATTAAAGCATTTGGCTGAGCTAAATGTTCGTACATTATGCGTTCTTGAAACCCTCGCCTTAATAATTCATCTTTATAATAAACCTCCTCGATTATACATGGCATTAGGCTCGGGAAAAATACATTATAGCATTTGGGTGAGCTAAATAATTGATTTATTCTCGACAGAAATAACATATATCCCAGCGGTCTGACTCCACCTATTGCATAGGATAATGTAATTTTATGTCTATGATGGAAAAAGAATCTCATTAAAAAAGAATTATTACAATTTGACTCATGGCTTCTAATAACACAATTCTACATAGCCACACAAGGCTACAAACAGCCAAGAGAAGATACTAACCGCTTAGTGGTCATTTTAAGGGACTAGCAAGCTACAAATGCCCCTGACTTATGTTAAACCATGCCTCTTATAACTTCTCTCTTTTCTAATTCTTCAATATCAAAGTTGCCACACAGAGCAACATGCCCATAGTACTAAGCTATGTCAATCAGTTTGTTCCAGGTTTTCACATGCGTTATCCTTTGGAGGTTAAAAAGGTTGTAAAGGTTTTTAATTTCATGTAATCACCAAACAATGAATATTGTCTGCTTTGCAGATGTAAAATGTAATCAATATTGACTAGCCATACATCTACTGTACAGTGTTAATGTAACTAATATAGGTGTATGGCCGATCCTACTCAATGTGAGCAATATCAACGGGATCCTCCTTTTTACTGGAACCGGAACACTGTAGTATAAGTCAGTGATAGGCCGGAATACCTATTCAGTCTATACTAAAACCTGCCGGACACCGGCTATAGCCGGCACAAAGTCTGCCGGTCCGGAAGGAAGAAGATTGTATGCACAGCCCTCAATAACAACAAAGTGGTCTAATGGCATTTTGTCACATTGAGGCATAAATAGAGCACCAGTAACTGACTGACCAGCTTGCACCTGAGGATTGCATTGGGAGATGTACTATTGTGGTCCTGTTTTAAAATACTAGATGCCCCATAATAACTGAAGTCATGACATCATAGTGCACACTTACCATCCGTCAAGGGTTAAAAGGCCCCAGTAAGGCACCTCCTCGATCAAGCTTACTGTCAACTATCGTTAAGAGACTCTTTAGTATGCCACTGTCTCTGTCTAAGTGTAGATTGGAATTAGGATTGAAAAACACTTGCAGTAATTGTCGCCATGTTTTGTCTGGAGGAGATTAGTATTTGGCTGTGTCTCACGACCTTGAGCCAATATTTTTGTCTCTGATCGGGTGCCGTTTCTGACCGGGTGCCGTCTCTGACCATGTCATGTCTCTGACCAGGTGTCAGGAAAAAAAAATTATACTCATGTACATAAGAATTTGTAAAAACGTTATTGCGGTTGTTATATAATTATAATTACAATTAGCCTCCTGCTGTTAGTATTTTGACCTTATCAAGCCAAGCCAGTCAGAGACCTCACCCGGCCAGAGACGGCACCTGGTCAGAGACAAAAACATTGGCCCAAGGTCGTGAGACACAGCCATTTGTTCAATATGTGGCAGGGGGATGGGAAACATGCAAGGGGTATACAAGTTGAAATCTGGGTAGACCATGGTCTTGACGAAAACACAATATAGCACTTTAAAACAATATGTTATACCAAGGAGATTGCACAGTATAGATGGGTATACTTCTATCACTGATTGATTGATTGATATTTCGTTTTATTTTTATCCTGAGGAGATTGAATTGAATTGAATTGAAAATTATTTTATTGATACTGAAGGTATCAAGGTCAAATACTTGAGATTATGATACTTCCAGGTGCGAGTCTGTATGCATACGATGTATGATATCAGCAGTTGAATGAAAATAGAAAAAGAAAAGAAAAGGAAACAAAAGCAAGAAAGGCTCAAGGCCATGACTTAGAATACAAAGCAACAGATGTTAGTTATTGCAAGTTTTCAAGGATAGTTGATTTTATCCTGGCTGATGGAATTTTCCTAATGAGCTCAGGTTGAATAGAATCCACATAAATATCAATTGTTTAACAGATTACAATAATAACCGTCCTCGAAGTTGACTTTTTTACAGGCGAGTCAGCGAGTTCACTGACTCGTCTCGCTTGAAGTCCATTTTCCACGACTTATCATTGTTTCTCCTGCCTTAAAAGCTGACAACGTAAAGAAAACATATTATTCTTTGATAATCCGCAATAAAATTCAACTCAAATGTCCAAATAGAAGAGGATTGATTGATTTTCGACAAAGTTTAGTCGCCGAAACTTGACTCGTCGTATTCTTGAAATTTGTCCATTTTTTGACGACAACCAAAGGGGTCACAATCGAGTTTGTTTTTTTTGTCATTTTTGCCGCTTTATTGTTACAAATGACATTTGAAATGATGGATGTAACAGTGAAACGCTGTAATATTATGTTTTTATTAGTTATCACCATATTCACGACAGTGTTGTACGTAAATCGTCATGTTGTCAAGGTGACTTGCATAAATTAACGTAAATCGTCATGTTGTCAAGGTGAAGGTCAACGCGGCCGAGGGAGAATCATTGTTTACAAAATGTCTTAGCGTTCTTCTGTGTCAACAACGTGTTGTTATCATCAATAAGGTATCCAAAATAAAATGAAAGTGGTATTCTTTCTATATTATTGTTTCAAAATAGGTTAAAATGATTCAAGTGGACGAAAACTATTATTAATTTGCCAGTCGGGGAAGACATACGCAACGTATGCTCCCCACGGTCGCTGCTGGCCGCCTTAAGTAGGTCAAATCCTGCGCAGACTGGATGCGCATCAACTACCGTCGCTGTCAGTTCTGAAAGTCGGCGGCGTCTCACTTTCTAAATATATTATCCATGTATTTCAGTCTAATGGCAATGTATAAATACACCCAGTATATCTATTTACCTCTGTTCTGCAAGTGGTGTGTGCTTTTTAGACTAAAAACAATAAAGAAACGTCTGTTATCTATCATTCTGCGAACCCGGTGTCTGCGCTAAAACGTAAACAATGCTGTCAATCTCAGCCCGGCAATTTTCAAAAGCCAAAACCCGATCGTTTCCTTCCAGGGAATTAACTATAATTTATATACTGGACCACAACACTACATTCAACTGTTGCCAAGTCATGGGGAATATAGTTTTATAAAGCATACGTCAAATCCAGTTGTTTTTATTGGCTTGGCAACCCCTGGCATGAAAAAGTTGTCTCTCGGTCTAGGGAGCCGGTCTAGGCCTACGAATTGAATTTTTCAGTCATTCCGTCAGCTAGTCTCATATTGTGGAATGTCACCACAACATATTTTTTTTAGGGGACTAGGCCTATTTACACATACATCAATATAGCTTATTTGCAAGTAGGGGGGGGGGGTTAAACTGGGGGTGAATAGAGATATTGAATCTTAACCTTTAGTATAGATTGGGGGTCCTTAAAAGGACCTTTGTTGGGGGGGGGGGTTACTCTTCAATTGATTTTTTTTTGGACACACAGTCAGGACAGTCCGGACAGTATGCTGCTCTACCTCTGTTTTGAAAGTCTTTCAAGGCAGTCTCCCTCCTTTCTAACTCATCATCCATATGCTTCTTTATTTTCTTTGCAAACTGCAGAATTCTTTCCTTCCTTTCCTTCTCCTTCCTTTCTTCTTCCTTGATCTTTTCCCTGTCCTTTCTCTTCTCTTCCTTGAACTTCCTCACCTCCTCCCTCTCTCTTATCATGGCTGCCTGCCTTTCCAACCTCACTTGTCTCCGCTCCTCCATTTCTCTATCCATGTCTGGCTCATGCCACCCATACTCATAGCTAGTATCTAGCCATGGTGGTAAATATCCTAGCTCTCCTACTACACCGTCGTCTAATACTTTTTTCAGGAAATCGTCCATACTGACGCAAGTCACCAAATGACACTTGTGTCTGTGTGGAGTGTGCTTTTATAGGCCTAGCGTCTATGAGCGCGGACGTCTGTGTACTCCCCCCTCTCCTCCAAATTTTTTTTTTTACTGAACCTGACATAACCTTAAGTTGTGTTTCTTGCGGAGCACACTTTTATATGTTGCACTGTGTTGTGTCCTCAATAAAATACCATTTGAAGTGCATAAAATACATCATAAGTTTCATGTATGTATGCAAAAAAAATTTAAAAAAAATTATCGTCTTTGTTAAAGTTATTTAGATATTATTTCCATGGAGTTTTGATGGTTGTGGTCATGTTCATATAATGTTGGCCATAAGGCACACATAAAGTACTAACATAAACTTATAATAACATGAATGTGGTATATTTTATTCTAACAGTAAATAGCAAACTCAAATTAGAACACATAACATTAAATATTATTGATAATATTAGGTATTTCATTTATAAACAAGCACAGCTTGCAAGACCCAGTCGACTTCAGTTGACAACGTTCAACTAATCCATCTTGTGCTGTATGCCATACACGTTTAAAATAATCTTATTTGTATTCATGTCTCAATATTTGAATTCCTATTTACATTATGCTTTATTTCTCCAACATGTTCATTGCTTTGTTGTTCATCCAAATACAATGGTAATAGTAAAACTGGGCGTAAACCGGCCATTGAGTAGGAAAGAAAACATCAAGAGTCGTGCGGTATCATTAAGCCCCGCCCCCATCTCCAAATATGGCACACCAACCAAAGGCGTGCGGTATCATTAAGCCCCGCCCACATTTCCAAATATGGCACGCCATCCAGTGGACGCCCATCAATCACAGGACACTGCCGCACGCTCATTGGTTGATGTGTCAGTGACGTCAGAGAAGTAGCGACAAAGTTTCACCGCCTGAGGGTCATCAAAGTGTACTTTTGAAGAAATAAAACTATTTTTCATCAAAATATAGGTGTCAATGCATATTACATCCTAAAATAACTCTTATTTTCGCTTTTCAATGGTTATTTTTGATGGAGAGTTGATGAAACGAGCAATTTATAGACCGTCACCGCCACTTCGGGTTTGTTGACATCGGACTATAAGAGAGCGCTTCAGACAAGTTTGAAGGCATTCTGAGTTCTTTCAAGGTGAGTGTCAAGACGTGCGCACTGTTGGTTATTATTTTTGCTGTGGAAATGTCATGTAAATCTCAAGTAAATTTTGTGAAATTCAGGTAAAATTCAATTGACAACAAATTTATGCTACCTACGGTTATTTTAATGTGAATAACTTCGGTAAATAATGTTAATTAAACACATATGTGGTTCATTCATTCATTCATTCACACATTCTTTCTTTTTTCTTGGACACCCAGTTCCCAGAATACAGCCTCGGCATTCTCCAAGTCAATTCACAGTTCAACATCATCATCATCATCATCATCAAGTCAATTTCAAGTTCAAGTTCTGAGATCAAGACACTCCACGTCAATCACTGTGTCAACTTCAAGTGTATATCAAGATCAAGACACTCCACGTCAATCACCGTAAGTTGTTTTCTTCAATATACAAAGAAATAGGAGAGTAACTGTGTGTGTGTGAGTGGGGGGGGGGGGGGTCAGATGCTAACACGTCACATCTCACAGTTCCTGTCCTATTTTAGGGTTATTGAGTTGTTGGTTTAAAGCAAACACTTTTCAAAAAAATTGTCCGCATTTTCTGAATCATTTAGTCTGTATATCCTTCTTCTGGGCTTAAAGTTGAGAAGTATAATATGGCTAACTTATGAATAAGAATAAATTCATATTCCGTTGTAAAATGGAGCCACCTTTTTGCAAATTAGTCTTTTAAAAAAAAATACCGTAAATTCAGTGCAGTGTGTTTGCTTTTACACCATCTCAAGTTGTTTGTTTTATGTTTTCATGTGCATATCATTTTCTGGTGTCATGTAAGATGTATTCAAGTATGAAGTCGCCAAAATGCACTGACTCACAAGGTCAAGACTAGGTCTTACCAGACCACAGTTTATGATCTTTGGACGGTGGTGTTTATGCACATATCATGACGAACCTTTTGAGAGTGTATCAATCCCATAGCATTGGTATCATGCATAAATGCAGTCCTCACGAGTTCATGTCATTCTGCAAAGAAAGGGCATACTCCATCAACCCTTGAATGACAGCATCATGGCCCAATGTATCATCCTTTTTTGTCGTCATTATGCATGAATGCAGCAAGTAACTCGTGAGGCGTGCATTCAAGCACTATGCCAACCCTACATGGTTGAGACACTCCGGGTCTGCATCATAACACTCTCTGGGGTTGGGGCTGCATTGGTGCATCATTCCATCAAATGTTAGCTTTCAGTGACATGCCATCCTTAAAGGGTTAAAGCACTCTGCTGTCTTAAAGGGTTAACAAGTGTATTATTATGTTTAATTTGTTACTTGAAATAATCTATAAAGAATTTATGGCAAGCATGTTCTAGCGGTACTATTATTATGATATGATCTCTATAATTTCAAAATTCTCAGATTTCAAAATTCCCCAACCCCCCCCCACTGAAGTAAAAAATTGACCCATTTTCCTGGAAATATTTTTTTCTGTAATTTCAAGGTCTATATTAGATTGTGTACAAGTGTCATATTTGAGAAATAGGCCTAACTACCCGAAATGGGCACTTTAGTTTTGGTCACATTGGTCTGTCAGTCCATACCGGTACTGTGTAGTTTAAGTTGTGCTCAGATTTCAAAATTCCCCAACCCCCCCCACTGAAGTAAAAAATTGACCCATTTTCCTGGAAATATTTTTTTCTGTAATTTCAAGGTCTATATTAGATTGTGTACAAGTGTCATATTTGAGAAATAGGCCTAACTCCCCGAAATGGGCACTTTAGTTTTGGTCACATTGGTCTGTCAGTCCATACCGGTACTGTGTAGTTTAAGTTGTGCTCAGATTTCAAAATTCCCCAACCCCCCCCCACTGAAGTAAAAAATTGACCCATTTTCCTGGAAATATTTTTTTCTGTAATTTCAAGGTCTATATTAGATTGTGTACAAGTGTCATATTTGAGAAATAGGCCTAACTCCCCGAAATGGGCACTTTAGTTTTGGTCACATTGGTCTGTCAGTCCATACCGGTACTGTATAGTTTAAGTTGTGCTCAAATTTCAAAATTCCCCAACCCCCCCCCCCGCAAGTAACAAATTGCAAGGTCTATATTAGATTGTGTGCAGGTGTGATATTGGAGATATAGGCCTAACCCTTTATATGATATGTTTATAGGTCAATCCTAAATTAACAAATTCTCCACTCAAATTTTCTCACTCTACACATAAGTACCGGTATCATAATTTCCATTATAAAAACTGGGACGCTAGAGAACTCATCAAAAATGCTAGCCTCTTTACCAACATTGGTGTGTCACATTTCACATATCTGTATTTATGCCTATTTAAAATTATGCGTGTACAGGTCAAGCGTAATACAGGAGAAATGGTAGCAAGGTCCACTTATAAATGCCGTTCCCACCAAGAACGTGTTTCTGTTAGTAGCATTGCCTATATAAAATGGGTATTTATATTTCAGAAGACCTATTCATGCAACTTGCACATACCTTAGTACACTACTTAACTGTTCAGGGGTGGCATCATCTATTTATGTATCATCCCTTTTGCCCTCATTATACATCAATTTATGCATAAATGCATTTCTAGAAATGTGTATGTGTAACTGGAATGTGAAGCAACAATCTCATTCTGGCCAGTGCCATAGTCTATATGTAAAAAAAAAAAAAGTGGGCGTAGTGTGCCCTGTATAGTATAGGGGGCGCCACGTCAAGAATACATATCAGGCAGTAGCATTGCCTATGTAAAATCTCAAGATATAATTTTACAGGCTATTTCAGTCATACACAGGGCGTAGTTGTATGGTACAGGGGGCGCCACCCCAACAACACCTATCAGCCAGTACTATTGCCTATTTAAGAACTGAAAATATAATTTTACAGTGTATTTCAGTCACACACGGGACGTATTTCTAGCACGCTGAAACTATAAGTACACATGTCAGCCAGTAGCCTTGCATATGTAGAAATTCAATATATAAGTCATGTAACTATGCATGGTTCTATTCAACAATATTTTGGTCTGCCATCGTCACAAGTGTAACAGTCCAGTTACTCTGAAAATATCAAGGTTGTATCCATCTTTCAGAAATAATAACTAACAACTAAACTAATAACAGTTGTCTGCTTGGTTGACATGTCCTTTAGTTCATTCAAGTCCCTAAAGTGATAACTGTGCTGTATCAATTTAAATGCAGTGTTGTTGGGTTGTGTATTGAATCAAGCGTAGTGTTCCTGAGTTGTTTGAAATATCTTCCTTAGTTTTATGTTAGTAAGAAAGTAAATCCCGAGTTGGTCTTAAACCAAGGTTATGTGAGTAGGTGCATGGTAAACTGGGTGTACTCACAGTTAATGTCCCTGCCACTCTCCGGTAAATCCATGTCATGTCACATATTTCACATGCCACTGCCACTGCCAGTAACTCACAGGTATATTTCCTTTAGCACTTTGCAAGTGTGTTTATTTACCTTTAATGTGAGTTATGGCTTGCAGGTGGGCCTTTTTATCACATATCACCACATGTATTACCCACTGCCAAACACAGAAGTGTTCGTTTTCACAATCATTTCATGTGATTATAGCTGGCTTTCAAGGTGGGTCTAAAACACTATCATGCACAACACACTCATATCCCACTGCCAAAAATTTCATCTTAATGTAACATCTCCTTGATGTGTTAATTAATGGCTTTCAAGGTGGGTAGTGATGTACGTGGTCTTTTGACCTGGCTGAATTGCATACACACATCTGCTCGGTCAACATCTCCTTGATGGGATACTGAGCAAGACCTTCTTGAATAAACTGATGACTTGACATGCTTTTGATGACGTCGCAGGCCAGTATGGTTGGGGTTGTGTCGTATACTGCATATCTGAAGGTCGGCAGGTCATTTTAGTCTTCTGTGGGTGGTAGTTCCATCTATAATAACAAGAGAAATTCAATTAAACATGGCGTTAATACTAATACTAAAAATAATAATAATTATATATTTTATTCTATGGCTGTATACAATTCATCGAAAAGTATAAAAGTAAAGACATTCTTTAATAAAAATAATTCCCTTTACAGGTGTCAATATGAGCTGCGACGATTTATACCTGTTTACTGTGAGAGCACATCTTGAAATTACATATGCGCAAGAGATATGGGAGTTTATCTCAAAGGGACAAAAAGAAGGGGAACCTTTCCAGAGTTACAATAGTGAGTGTCATTATTGGTATTGTGCTATCAACAACATTATAAATACTCTGCAGAAGGAGGGAGTGTTTTACCAAGTAGCTATCCACAAAGACAGCACTTGCCTCCTGTCCGACATGGAGAAAGGTTGGGGTTGTATCCACATAATATTTCAAGATTGTTTCTGTCCATTGTTCCATAAGTGGACACTAATGGACAACTGCGGTCTGAGTTATCTCAGCTCGCTGTCAAGGGAGACTGCTTACATGTTTGAGCCCATGCAAGACAACGGAGAATTTTATGTCATGGAGACAGGCAGCACAGTCGCGATGGGGAACTTTTAAGTCAACTGGGTAGGTACGTTGTATTGTTGTTCGTCTGTTCTGGTGGGTAACACCTAACATGGTCTACTGTCTTCTTTTCTCAAAACCCACAGTCACAGTCACGACATGTTTCCCAAATTGAGAGACCTTGCTGCTGCAGCTCTTCCTGTATGTCAGCAGGATCACTGGCTTACTAAGCGTCTGTACGCCGATGTTTTCGCCGATGAATTGCAGGTTGTGGAGATTGAGCGACCGTCTACAGAGCTTCATGTCAATGGTCCACTTACTATTAGTCCTCTTGCCTATGGGGTCGGGTGTTTTGTCTCTCTGAACGAGGATGTGACCTATCTTTTCCCGCATTGTGAATATCATTTTCATTCTAAAACAATTTCAAACATGTGCCAGGACGACGTTACAATGTTCATTCAGGTGTACATACGGTCGCGTGTTGTTTCGGGAGATGACTTTCTCAAGTCCACTGACCTTCACTTATTCCCCATGACTGAAGCTGTCACCCTTCGTCTTCAGCAAGCTACAGTGCTGAGGTGTGCAGAGTATAGTTCTGTGGTCAAACGCACCATACGAATAATACCCCTGAACGATATCTCTGTTACCTGTGTCGAAACATCCATATCCGAAGACCTGTGGTTTTCAAAGAGTGCGGACGTAGAATGAACATATGTCTATTCTTCCCTCTTCCATTTTTCAGATAAAAGTCATGCCTCTTTTCCCCACACTGAAACTGTTGGCATTAAATGCTGTGGTGGATAACGGATTGGAAATGTCTCCTCTGCTTGTGGCTTCCAATCCCTTTCATACCAAAACAATTTTGGCAGTGGTCAAGCAGCCCATCTTTGCACCTGTAAAAATTGCCCTACCTCGACACGTTCAGGTCAAGTCTACAGCATTTGAATTGGGGGTATATTTTTGTTTGTCTCCTGGCATTGATGTTGTCTGTCAACTGGCTGAGTACAACAAGGAAGACAATATAATATCTTACGGCCACACGGACAAGTCTGTACAGGCTGAGGCCTGTGGATACATGGTGGAGGTGTACTATGATTCCAGCCTTTTGCGACCGCGAGAAATTGTTGCTGAAATGTTCACCCTTGGATTTAACACGTCCATCCCCCAGTATGCTGTGTCAGAGTACATCTCTGTTCAATATGGCTACTTCACCGATGATGACACAAGGCAGACCGAGGGGGAGTGTTCAGAGGGTGATCTGAGTTCAATTCAGTCGGCGGACTATTGCGTGGACATGTTCCCCACTCCCGAATCTCCAGGTAGTCTGCCACCGAATATGGTAGTGGAGTTTGAGGACAGAGAATTGGAGCAGTATCTGAACCAAATTGTCGACATGGATGAGTCTGTCTGGCAGGCCTGTGATTGGGGTTCATTACCTGCGGAGGCATTTCAAATTGGCAACTCAGCTATGTACCCTGAAAGCGAAGGATGGGGTGAAGTAGAGGAAAACCTAGAAGAGCAGTTGGAAGTCTCCACACGGACTACTATACTCCACAAAATGACCTTTCTTTCCACGGGGGAAGTATTATTTTCCCCGTCTTCTAGAGGGTTATCTCAACAGTGTTGTGAACTGTTGTATGGTGTGTACAACAGCGACAATATAAATTAAAATAATTTCTCTGCTCCCTCTTTCTTGCAGCCTTCTCTGCGTTGTGCAAGGCAACATAATTAGCCATACAATACCAGTACTACAGTTGCTATGGAGTCTGGAGTGTTCCATGAGCAATCTTCTAAGGAAAATGGTGAAAAGTGGACTGCCGATATGTGTGGAGTCCTCCGTAATGTCTATGCGGACGTGGTAGAACGCAGAAATTTAGCGCTCAGTCCAGCCGAGTTATCAGCCATGATGGAAGATCAATGGAACGTAATGTATCCTGATAGTCCCGTGAGTGGCCTCTCCTTAATTCGTATTTACCACCTGTTAGAGGAGAAAACCCCTGCTTACTTTAATATCAGACCACCTGCCTATTCAGAATGTGTCAAGAAAGAGCCGCCAGAGAAGAAAAAGACAGTCTACACAAAGTGGACCGAGGCCATGACTGAAAACCTGGAAATGTGTGGTGCGGCAGCGTTGAAAATCGAAGCAGAGTTTAGGTTTACGGAGGAATGTAGTCTAAAATTTGGTAAATTGATATTGGTTCAATGGAAGAAAATTTACCCAGACGCCAAGCAGTCGTCCCAGGCACTCGTAAAGCGTTACCAAAAGCTCAGGGAGAATGCAGAGCTCAGGGGATCGGTACAGTTCCCACGCGACGCTGAGTGGTTCGCAAAAAGAGACGCAGCCATTCGGTCTCATGGTCCAGGTGGAGATGCGGGGTCAGAAGAGCAGTCAGACGTTCCTCTGTTGCCCAAAGGACCAGGTGGAGACGGGTGTACAGATGGCGTGGATTATTTCAACAAAGACAAGAAGCGCAATAGAAGGGGAAAACCTACAGTATGTTATTATGAATCTTCCCAATCTGAGGACCAATCTCAGGAACAGGCTAAGCGTAGAGCATGTGACATGGATGTTGACTTTGTTTTGGACGAGCCCTTTCTGCAACAAAATTCACATGTGGTTGGTGTAGACGTTTCTGCAGAAGAGGAGGTCGATCCCCCGGTCAAATACAAGCGAAAGACAAAAGGTCCAGTTGTTTTTGATGAGGACGAAGATGTTGAAGACGACCATGAGCAGGAAGACGCCAACGCTCCGGTGGCTGATTGAACGGCCATAGTTAAGGTAGTGAAGGCGCGAGTCAAGTGGACTCCTCATTTGGTGGAAATGCTGAAGCTTGCTATGCAGCGTACAGAAGAGCAAATTTGCATGCCCAACATCAATAGCTTCCATGGAATGAGGTCACATCTACTTGCTGCACATTTCAATAATCTTGTGCCAGAGTGTAATGTACACCAATCAAAAATAGTCAGTAAGGCCAGTAAGCTTAAGAAGGAAAGAAAGAAAGCCAAATGGTCTGATTTACCAGGTGAAGGAAAAGAGGCTGAGACGGGACATAACGCCGGCCAGGCTGACATGCCTAATGACACGTGTTTCAATTTAAGCATTCTTAGTACTATTGTGTATAACCGTCTAATCAAGATGCAGGTAGAGCGTAGCCGAGATCGGCTGTTTCAGGCAGTTTGCTTTAATTGTGGCATGTTGCTTTATGGCAATTTAAAGTATGGTCATTTGTTCCACCGCAAGAAAGGACCGAATGAACCCCCTGCGCGTATAACATATTCAATGAGTGACTACGAGTTTGAGCTTCCCTACGAGTTCACCTATTTGGATGGAAACACGGTGGTACATAAGTTCTATGCCTGTTATCAGTGTACACGTCGTCCTATGAATTACTACCCATGCACTGCCAACATCAATCCGGATCCATCTCATCCTGCCATCTTTCGGTTGCCTGAGGTTGTCAGTGCACTGCGCAACGATCACGAGAAGGGCAATGCTTCTCTTGCCAACATATTTTCTACTTCCCAGAAGGCTAAGAACAAGGCACGACGTATTTGGGTTCACAAAGTTGGAGAAGTCAATGTTTTGCCGAGAGTTGCACATAACTACGCAGGCCTGTACGGTTACATGATCAGACGTCCGGACGAGGAGGCGCAGAATGTCTCTGATGAGAGAATAGTTGCAGCTGTGAAATTCTTTGGTCGAAACAATTTTCTGTTCAAAGATTTCAAATCAAACTATGAGACACTGTACCGGCATGCCGACATAGATCTACTTCCCACTGAGACAGACTGTCCAGATGCTCGAGGCCACCCTATATGTGAACACCTCAACGATGAATCAGTAGCATGGGCTGTCCCTCTGGACCCTGAAAGGGGTTTGCCACGTCTTAATCCACATGAGGACATCATCGGTGTCCAACATTCACGCGAATTTGCTGTGGACCTCAATAAGGGCATCTCATACAGGGATAAGCACTTGGAGGCAAAGGCATGGACATGGCTATTTCCATATGGTCATGGGAGTTGGTTTGAGCGTTCCGATCTCAAACCAATGCAGTACATCAAGCTCCGGGTTCTCTGCTATGATTCCCGGTGGAGATCCGACATCAACTATTCGTTCTTTTGGGTGGACCGCTTGATTAAAGATCGCTTATTCTATGTGGCGAAAACCAGAGTCATTACTACAGAGCCGGGTACCGAGGTTCCCAATGTGGGTCAGCTACGAGAGAGTAATTCCAGCACCGAAGGAAAGTTCTCGCAGTTTGGAAGTACACTGCCAAACACTGTGGTCGGCAGTAAGTCATATTGGAAGGCGAGGCTGCTTGAGCTGGTGGCCGTCAGTACGGAATTGGGACAGCCAGACTTCTTCACCACACTCACACAGAACGACGGATGGCCCGAACTGCAAACGGTGGTGAAGCATGGCTATGGGGCCTATCCAACAGTACCTGATGGTCGAATCTGTACAGATTCAAACACGTCGTCGACGGTTCTCTTCTCGGTGGAGACAACTGTCGCATTTTTCAAACGTTTCGCACAGTTCAAGTCTTATGTGCTGCAGAACGAAAACGGCCCCATTGGTAAGGTCCGTGATTCGTGGTACAGAGTAGAATTTCAAGGGCGCGGAGCTATTCATATTCACATGGTGGTGTGGTGTGAGCCCGGCACTATTCCAGCGGATGCGGTGAGAGCTGAATTTCCCCGGCCGGAGAGCCGTGAACAGCACAAGGACTCTGTAAAGGAAATGCGGAATGTGGTGGGCCAGTTCGAAATCCACGAGTGTCGTCCAGCCAGATGTTTCCCTCGAGTGGCAGGCAAAATCATCAGAAAGTGTAAGTACGGATTCCCATTTGAACTGACAGACGAGGATGGGACTGCCGAGGGTGGCATCCGCTACAACTACAAGAGACGTCATGAGGAAGACGTCAGGGTATCGTCGTACAACCTGTCTATTCTTTTGACTTGGCAGGCACATATGAACATTCAGCGAGTGACCCATTCTGGTTGGGAGATGTACTTAGCCAAGTACATCAGTAAAGCCGAGCCGTCCTTTGACATGCTCTTGCCCGAGGAGACAAGCGAGGTGGAGAGGTTCCTGCGCACACGTCTCATCGGCAGATTGGAAGCTGACTGCATACTTCTGGGGTACAACATGTGTCGCTGCACCCGTGAGGTTGTCTTCTGTCCGACCTCCATCAATCCGAGCATGCCGTGCATGAAGAGAAATATTCACCTTAAAGGAGATCCCGACTCAACCGACATCTACTACGACAATGGATTGATGAAGTATCTGGATCGTCCTTCCCAGTTGAAGGACATGCTGTATGCCGAATATGTCAAGTGTTACAGATAAGTAGCGAGTGTAACGTCCGATCTACATGAGGAACAGGAAGAGTATCATCCAGAGTTTGAAGATGACGCTCCTCCACTGAAAGATGCCAAGGGACGTTTACTCAAGAGACGCAAGCAAGGCAAAGAAGCCGTCCCGCGCTGGCGGTTCTGTCTGCCTTATGGTGAATCTCAGGAGGCGTATTATGAGCAAATTCTCGTCCAAAGGTTCCCTTGGACTACAGACACAATCGGCAGCATCATTTCACCCGATAATGTGTCAAAGACTTATCAGGAGGAGTGTGCCATCCGTGACCTCATTGACAAGCAGTCAGACGCTGAGACTATGTTGCGTGAGGCTGCCGTCCGTGGATTTGATATTCGATTCATTAAGACCATAGCTCAGCATATGGTGGACAAGGAGTGGATGACCACTGAGGAGACTGACGCGTTGCTTGGGGAAATTGAGGAAAACCGTCCTCCAGTGGTCGAAAGACGTAAGCAGGTTGAGGTGGACGACGAGGATGAATTTGATATGGGAGACATGGGAGTGAGAGCGCCACCTATGGAGGACATAGATGCTTTGAAAGCTCAGTTGAATGCCGACCAAAGGCGAGCTCTGGACTACATGAATGGTGAAATAGCTGCAGAAAGACAGTTACTCGTCAACGTAGTTGGTGCTGCCGGCACTGGGAAGTCCTTCTTGCTGAAAACATTTATTGCATGCTGCCGACAACAACACCATCTCACTGTCAAGGTTATGGCCAGTACAGGCATAGCAGCTCATCTGATAGGAGGCTGTACTGTTCACAGTGCTTTTAAAATGGATATAAAAGCCCAATCCTTTCTGTACAAGGGCAGAGTTATTGCCAAAATGATGAGGGAAACTGATGTCTTTATCATTGACGAGTTCTCGCTGTTGGAGGCGAAAGTCATGATGGAAATAGATCACGTCATGAAGGGCATGTCCTGTGGGAAGTATAACCATACACCATTCGGTCACAGACATGTGGTATTGTTGGGGGATCCGGCTCAGCTGCCAGCCATTGATTTGGATATTTATGGCATTTGGACGTGGAACGGTTTCTTCAAATCTATTATACTGAATGAGGTCATGCGTCAAGACGACCCAGAGTTCCTGGCCATGTTACAGGACGTCAGGCGTGGTAACCTCAATCAAACATCTTTGGCCACACTGCGAAAACGTGTAGTCCCTCCTTCTTCCTACCCGAAACATGCAGCAGAATATGGCGTAAACGATGCGGTCATCGTGTCTCATCGTGTCGACAGGGATTCAATAAACAACGCCATACTTGAGAACATGGAGGGAGAGGAAACAGTTTTTACGGCCATCGACCTCAACAAGCAAGGCAATCCTGCCACGGCTGAGGAGTCAAAAAACATTGACATTTTCCAGAAAAGTTCTTTCCCGCGAGAGATACGTCTCAAGGTTGGAGCTCGGGTCATTCTCCTGAGAAACATGGAAATAGAGGCCGGATGGGTCAATGGCACTAGGGCTGAGGTTGTGCGAATCGTCAGCCAGAACTGTATTATCATACGTCATCTGGTCGACGGTACGGAGTTATTGTTGGGACGTGTTGAACAAGATGTCGCATACGAGCATGCAACTGGCTCGCTAATGAGGAACCAGCTGCCTATTACACTGGGATGGTGTCTTACAACTCACAAGGTCCAAGGTATGACACTGGATCGGGCGTATGTTAAAATGGACGGTAAATTCTTTGCCAGTGGTCAGGCGTACACCGCACTGAGCAGAGTGCGACGGTGTTCTGATCTCACTCTGTTTGCCTTCGAACCAGTGGCAGTACGTCTCAGCCCGAGACATGCCTTAGTGCTGCAATATATGGAGTCTACTAATGTCCTTTCTCCTGACGCCAAAGACATCAAGAGTAAAGAGATGAGGGCTCTGGTGAATCTCATAAAAAGTACACCGTATGACCCAGAAAAAGAGCTGAAAAGGCAGGCCCGAAGAAAGAAATTCAAAAAGTTTATCAATGACTCTGTCAAGAGGGCCAATGGAATTCCAGTTTCAAATCCTAGGAATAAATCCAAAACGTCGAAAAGGCCAGCTCCAAGTTCAAGTCCGAGCAAGAAATCAAAGACGTCGAAAAGGCCAGCTCCAAGTTCAAGTCCAAGCAAGCCAAATAAGCGAAAGAGGGCGTCGGATCCTCCTGCTACTAAGGTTGCCGACGAGGCTGGTCATGATAATGCCGCAGAGCAGCCAATACCTGGATCTGGTCAAGCTGGGGAATCCTGCCACTCTCCGCCTGTTTCCAAAGGTGTTTGTCGAACTATTCCCAAGGTGCGACAAGGAGGCATAGTGCGTTACCAAGCCAGGGCCGGTCCCCTTTCTGACGCCCCAGAAGTGTTCATGTGGAAGAAGTCTCTGGCTAACCACATGCTGAACGAGGACTGTCATCGTACTCCCCTCATACCAGTCGACCGGTTTCCTTCTATGGTGCCCCAAAGTCATGTCACATCTCTCAATGATGCTGGCATGGGACTTGACGTCATAAAAGGTGATGGAAACTGCTTCTACAGAGCGATATCAAAGGAGTTGTTTGGCACACAGGAATACTACCACGTTATAAGGTTGCATGCCATTCACTTTCTGCAGCTCCATCTGGACGTCCATATGCCTGTTATTACTGATGACATGGCCATCCAACGTCTTCTGCGTAATCCTGATGTGTTGATAAGTCGACAGGATGCTGCTGACTATGTAGATAGGCATTACGAAGACAGGACATGGGCGTATAGCGCAAACTGCTATGCTGTGGCGGGCATGCTGGGTTGTGACATCCGAGTACTTAAACTCAATCCAAAAGGTGACTCGGTTTGGCACGTGGTCTCTCCGTTGGTGGCACTGGACGACAGGATTGTCCCCGCCCCGCCACAGCATTACACTCCTGTTATCTATAATGAACAGGTTGAAGGTCAGGGCACACATTTCACTCGTTGTTACAAAATGGCACCGCTGCCTGATGTAGAGTAGCACGTCTGGAACAGTCATTGTGTATATGTAGTCAGCCACTCAAAAATATTTTTAAACCAATTAAAAACTGCAGTCCTCACCTATGTCAAACGGTGTGTTTGTGCATCATCAATGCAGTCCTGGCCGAAAACACAGTTCAATTTGTGTGGCCAGTTTGTGCATCTGCAGTCCTGGTGTGGCATACGGTTAATGTCAACCAGATTGTGCATACAGTATAAACCATAACAAAAATCAAAGCATCGCTACAGACATCTTTCATCTAGGTGGGTAAAAAATCAAATAAGTGTTACCGTTCATTTATTTATTTACTATTCATAATAAACGCTCATTTGAAATACGCACAAATGTTATTAAAGAAAAGAAATATTTCATTTGCTGATATCTTAGCCGTATTTATCTGTCAATTGTGTAAGAATGTTTTATCTTGATAGTCATTGTACTAATACTACTACTACAGCTACTAATAAGTTATCGGTAGCTGTAATTGTCTTACCATATTCTTAAAGTCTGCTTGTGTTGAATGGCAGATGAGTGACGTGTGTACGGCTGCAGACCTTGGACATGTGCGAGGGGTGGTGGTGGGCGACTCCCTGCTGAGGTGGGCCGAGCTCCCGGGCTTTGTGTACATACCAGTGGCAACGAGCGCACAGTTAAGATGCAATCTGCAGAAAGTTCGTAAGGAGATTGGAAACTGCCTCGTGGTATGTTGCGGGTCCAACGACCTGGCGGACGGATCAAGTTACCAGAATGTGGTATCACATTTAATCGAGTTCAAAAATGAGGTAACTATCTAGTCTTCACAGTATTATACGTTAAAGTACTATAATCTAATAATAATACTACTATCCTATAATATAATAATATAAGTCAAAGGTAATGTATTGTACAAAGTAGTAGCGGCCTGATAATTTACGAAAAACTACATTTTTTATGAGAAAGGGTTAAAAAATATGGAATATTCAGCAGACACGGTTTGTTATCTTCCACATATCTCTGTTTGTGACCGTGAAATTTTGGTGAAGGGCAGGGGCAAGCCTAAGCGGGAAAATTTTCACTTTGAATATTTTGTGTCGTGGCTATGCGGACTACGACAATCGTGTACCAAATATCATAATTTACAAAAAACTTTATTGGGTGAGAAATGTTTGGGGGGGGGGGGGGGGGGGAAATGCAATCTTTACCATAATCAGTGTGTGAATAATATTATTGTCAATATTTTTAGGCCAGCAGGCTTTTCGATGAAGTTTTAATATGTACTGTGCCACGGCGCCGACAGCTCAAACCCTTCGTGCGGAAGACTCTGAACAAGTGAGTGCAATGTTTTTCAAGTCGGTCAAATATAAAACATGGAATACAGTTTACTTTAGGAATGCGTACATGTCTGTGTTGCCAGTAGTTTAATTTTTTTTTTTAAAGAAAAATGCAATTGGTCAAGAAATTAAATTATCTTTAAGAAAGTTGGTGTTCACTTTCAACACATCAACATTTCATTGCCTTGAAATTTGGTGTAGTAAATGAAACGCTAAGTTTTAATAAGTGACTCATCTTAACAATATCTGAATTTTCAGACGCATCCGTTCCCACTTCGAGGGCAGGGTGATTGACTTGGATCGTGCCCTGCCCGAGTTTCGGCTGTTCCGCAACGACCGCATCCATCCATTGCGGGCGGGTCTAGTCAGAATCGAGAAAGCAGTGAGTGATGTGGTTAAGGTAAGTCTTAAGCACTATAACATTGAATCATTTAAAGAACAAATGCCAAATTTTGCACCATAGTGAAAACTGTTATTTTCATTTTATAAAAATAATAAAAAATAAGCAGACATGATAATAAAAGTAGCATTGATCTATATGAATAGTATAAATTTCATTCTGCCATCTATTTCTGCCATGTATTATTAAGTCTACACATTTTCTGCCACCAGCCTCTTAGCATGGCTGACAAGCCGGAGGCAGCCAAAGAGGAGGCTGAGGTGCCCATGGAAGCCGACAATGGGGTGGCAGTAGGGGTAGACGATGGGTCGTTCGACCAGGTTCAAGAGGTAACTATAAATCTATGTTTTTAATGCTTCATACAGTAACACTGAATTAACTAAATGGTCAAACAGCACTACAAGGCACATGTTTCTTATCTCATCATAGTTGAAATGCTGCGTGCTCATTTTTCACCGGTAAAAAGGTCATCTATTTTTTCCTGTGCTGTTCTTTTCAGACAGTTGTTTGTATATTTGTTGCTATTTGTTATCAATTCAGATCAGTCAGACAGGTGGAGACGGAGCAGCACGGGTTGGTCAGATGCTAAGAGGGGGGGGACGGGGTATCATCAGGAGCCGACTCGGCCACAAATCAGTAAGTATCTCACATATAGAACTTCTTTGGTTTACTTTGTCTGTTATTTGTTAACGTGTATAACATGCATTACAGTTCTTTACTTCTGTATGCAGTTGCTCTTTGTCATACAGGGTCAGTTTACACGTACAGTGCTTTTGGACTTACTTTGGTTTTCTTTACAGAGGGGTGGCGTACATAAACGCCAGAACCACAAGAGGCGACATGCTCGTGGTGCTCGTGGTGGTCGGGTCCCGCCAACTCGTGGTGGTCATGCTGGATATGGTGGCGCCAACCACAAGCGGGTCCTGGGAAGTCGTGGTGCAGGGCCAGTTCACTCCGTTGCGCATCCAGGGCCAGTTCACTCCGTTGCACGTCCAGTGGCAGTTCCAGTTCCTGCGCCGCTGCCGCGTTCAGCCAAACCAACAATTGTGATCGAAAATGTAAGTGCTTTTATTACAAACTTATTGAGTAAGCGCAAGTGGTGTATTTCTTTTTTTAAATTCATTTTGAAGTATTATGGTATGGAAGGGTGTTTAATGTGACAAATAGAATCGTCCATTCAATATTAATCATTTAATACATTAAATCATTTAATACATCCTCACTATGCACCGCTATGTGGTATATCCTGCCATTGTTTAATGTGAAACATCACAATGTTAAACTTACCTGTGGTTCACTTTCTCTTTATTGTAGGCCACGTTCTACTGGGGTACAGAGATGTGAATAAGTCACCATGAGCCATTGAGCTGCAATCAAAACCGTCATGTATATAATATATTATAAGTTATCTTCTCCACACCTATGTATATATATCACTACCATACATCTTATATTTTTTCATCTATTTATATATTGTATTTAATCTATGTATATATATCAGCTAATGTCAGCCAGAAAAATTATCAGTATAATGGAAATAAAATTAATTCTTAAATTATATTGAACTCAACGACTTTGTTGCCTTCTTTGCCACACATTGAATATAGATCAGAAAAAGGAAAATAAATAAAAATTGCGGACTTACCTTGATAAATTCCAAAAAAAATCCTAGGTTTAGAAAAATTTTAAAACAAAAAAGGTCAAAGGTAAAACACATGGCTCATTCGGGCTAACTCCCGGGGGGGGGGGCACTCTCACATTTATGTATACCATGTGTGTACATCACCCTTAATTTAGACCCCTTTTACCGGGACAAAATCCACAAGCAACACTACTGTTTTGGCGGCATAACTCCCAGAAATGTGCAAAAATCAGGACCTTTTTCATGGGACATCACCCCAAATTTGCCAAAATCAACCCCTTATTTAACAGAAACTGTGGGACATTTTGGGTGGATATTCCAGGCCTAAAAACATATCCCTTTTCGCTCAAAATTGGCTGAAAAAGGATGCACAATGGCGGGTCGGCCCGTACCCGCCTGTGGGGCTAAAAAAGCACCCCTTTCCCGGTATTTTTTGTACGCATATAGTTACTATAGATGACATAGGGAGTCCCCCCCCCCCCCCCGGGAGGCTCACTGGAAAATGATAGAAGTTTGAAAATGACAGCGTGGCTACCCGGTAGTGCTTTAACATAGGGATTCTATGGGCGCCGACTGACAGTGGCTCAATGCTGTGGGCGGGGATATTGGAGCGCCAAATTGGTTCATCATATAGAGTAATAAACTGCACTTACGGTTAGTTGAACTAAGTAAGTCCTGTCTCTGTTGTTCAATCATGCTGTAACGGCAATCTTGCACTCATACTAATTCAAATATACTTAGTAAATAACTGTTCAACATGGATATAGCCTAATCGTGTTGTTTACTTGAAGCCGTTAGAAACCGGAAGTGACAGTCGCGCTGGTACCCGGGTTGAAATAACAGCGGGCCCAGCGTCCCAACTCAACTTTTCCCGCCTCCTTTTTTTCATGTTTTGTAGTAGTCTTCTAGCATGAATACTTAACCAAATAAACTAAAATAATGCAACAAAACAGTATGAATAACGTAGAAATCTAATAACGTGCTGTCCCACGCTAAACGCTGTTATCCGGTCAGCTTTGTGACGTCATGAAAGGCATGTCAAGTCAGGATCCAACATCCAACAAGGCAACATGTCGGCACCACACACTTGCCAACTTTTCCTGATGGGTAACCTGGCCGTATATCGGCCCGTGGTCGAGCCGTGGCCTGGCTCGCCGGGAGGCATTTTCAGGATTCTTCACCGTTATCAAGACATCAGTACTGGGACGTAAGTATCATATAACAACTAGACAATCAGTATTTTATGGGCGCCGTCGACAAATTTGCACTATGGCTATTTGATAAAAAGTCGGCCATTTTTAAATACCGGCACCCACCCAGTAATCCCTGCTATATTTCTAACAGTGTTAGAAAGGTGCCTGCAGAGGGGTAAAAAATAACCCTTACATACGTTTCCAGTTTTTGAGGAACGCTTGAATTGTGGTATTCACCTTTTTTCTTTGGAAATGTGCATGTGTCACTATGCTTCAATGGGTCCTTCCATTATAAGGCCCCCAGACGGGGGGGGGGGGGGTGGCTGTGTCAATTGTTGAATTCAAGAAATGCCAATGTCCCTTGTCGATTATAAGAAATAGGTCTTGTCCCTTGTCACTAGACCCATGTCGATTTGTCGATTTTACCTGTCTGGAGCCCTATTATATACCTTTAAGGGAGTGATCATTTTTTAACAACAAGGGGGGGGGCGGTGTTCTTCCACGGGATTCCCCCCCCCCCCCCCCGGTAAAGGGGTTCAAATCGCCCCCCACCTAAAGGGGTGTAAAAAAACGGAAAGCCAACCCCATTTAGGGGGGGGGGTGCTGTTTGGAAAAAGAAAAATACGTCTCTTTATTCTTTTTCTTTTATTCAATTGTAATGCATGTACTAAATCACCTATTTTTCTCTCCACTTTCCACAGAGTTTTCTACTCGTACGAGGTGCTAGTGACGCCCGCGTGTCCCTGGGCCCCGCCTGGATGGCACCTGCCATCTAACCCTCCTCAGGCACAGGCCTTGGGCCCCATGGGCCCTTTTGGGTTGCCACCGTTTGTGTGGGGGCCAACCCCCCAACTACTAAATGGAAATTGAGGTAGGTTTTTTTGAATAGAATAATTCATTATGAACTCCACACTACTGCTTTATCCTGTAAGGGAGTATTCATTTATTATTTACAGGGGGGGGGTGGTGGGTATGTGGGGGGGGGGCGTAAACATTTCCCACCCCTTCTCAGGGGGGTGGGTAAACAATTCTTAATCCTCTTAAAGGGGGGGGGGGGCGTAAAAATTTAATTCCATTTTTACCCAAGAAGCCCGCCCGTTACTATAGTTCAAATGGGGGGGGGTTCGGCTAGGGAGGCGCGAAACATTACACGTTCTCTAGAAGGGGGGGGGGGCGCGTGATTATTTTTTCCCCCTTCCGCATGAAATCTCACCACCCTTCCCCCCCTGTAACTGTAATGTGGAATTCAATGCTGGACAGAAATACCAAATTTCTCTCCCCCCCCCACTCCCTGAGTTAGAAAATTAAGCAAATGAGCTAGGAATATTTTTAAACATTAATTGAGGGTCTATATTTACGTCTGTGTAAGTGGCAGTTTTTAGAATTTGGGCTAACTCCCTCAAAAAGTAACATTACTTTTGGTCAAATTGCAGTCTAAGGCAGTACTTAGGAGTTCAATTCTGCACAGAGATACCACATTTCTCTACCCATATCCCCTGAATCAAAAAATTAACCAAATGAGCTAGGAATACTTTTAAACCTAAATTTAGGGTCTATATTTACATGTGTGTGAGTGGCAGTTTTTAGATTTGGGCTAACCTCCTAAGAAAAAAAGATTACTTTTGATCACATTGGACGCTCAGGCAGTACTGTGGAGTTTACGGTCAGACGAAAATACCAAATTTCTCTCCCCCCAGCCCCCGAGTCAAAAATCAAGCAATTCTGTCTCATCTTTTTCTGGTTATGCCATGGTTACAATGTAATAAACTATTTCATTTTACCTATTTCAGCTTTTCCCATACCAGCACATACTGCCCACGTAAGGACATACAAGGAGTTGAATATCTACACGGACGACCCTCCGTCCCCGCCTCCCACCTTATACTATACGAGCTGGGCATCTATCAAACACTTGGCACTAAATCTACAGGATACAGTTGACTGCGTCTCTGACCTTTGATGTTATTCTTATTGACACTTTAATCACACATTATTACATGTGTAAACACCCCCACCTCATCCCACGCCTTGTTAATGGTTCGCTTCCTTGATGTGACAATGCATTTGGATAATCATTGACTTTTAATCAAGGAATTGGTGGCATCATGTTGGAAGAAAGGATGAAGAAGGTTGAAAAGAAAGATAAAAGACATGTCAAGTATAGGAAACTTTGTGAGAACTGGTTACTTAGTCGCTTGAACACTTAGGATGAAGTCCATTGGTGACAAAACTTAAACCCCCACATTGAATCTGAGGTTTAAACTGATTTATCCATGTGGCTTTGACCACGGTTGGGGCAAATTTTAACTTATATATATTACTCAAGTCATGTATCAGATTTAAGGGTTTATTATTTTTAAGGTACACTAAAAATGCATAATGGCTCACACGGGAGAAAAATGACCTCTGTGTTCAGACTGCGGTAAAGGATTCAGTCAGAAAGGTAACCTAAAGACACACATGATGACCCACACAGGAGAGAAACCTCATGTGTGTTTAGATAACTTTGTGAGAACTGGTTACTTAGTCGCTTGAACACTTAGGATGAAGTCCATTGGTGACAAAACGTAAACCCCCACATTGAATCTGAGGTTTAAACTGATTTATCCATGTGGCTTTGACCACGGTTGGGGCAAATTTTAACTTATATATATTACTCAAGTCATGTATCAGATTTAAGGGTTTATTATTTTTAAGGTACACTAAAAATGCATAATGGCTCACACGGGAGAAAAATGACCTGTGTGTTCAGACTGCGGTAAAGGATTCAGTCAGAAAGGTAACCTAAAGACACACATGATGACCCACACAGGAGAGAAACCTCATGTGTGTTTAGACTGTGGTAAAGGATTCAGTCAGCTAGTTAACCTAAAGCGCCATACAACCGTAAGGCGCCGGGTCTGTGCCTGTAACACAAACTGTACATGGTGTACCACAGCCTCAGAGGTCAGACGCATTGTACGGCCCCTGTCACCCCTATCATCCTGTCCACACCCACGGTACCACCTATCCAGTTAGGACTGAAGGCTGCAGAGAGCACAGGGCAGACTATAGAGAGGCTCAACTCCTTGGTCAATGCTAGTGGTAACTCAATCATTAAAACGTGTAGATATGTGATATCTGAATGCATAAGCTTCGTAAATTTGTAAATTCTGACCATTTTATGTTGAGAAGAAAACATGGGTTAAATTGCATGTACACCTTTTCTATGTTGTACCTAACAGTTATTGATTAACAATCATTCAGACTGGTGAAAAATTGTATTTTGGTTCAGACCGTGGTGTGGGATTCATTTATAAAGCTGATTTTATGAAACACATGAGGACCCACACAGGGGAGAAATTATGTGTAATCATAATCATACATTCCACGTAATAGGCGCACAGGGCCTACCAAGCGCACACCCCCCCCCCCCCCCCCCCCGTTTTTTGGCGAATTCTAAAAATATAAATAACGCTAAAAAAAATATCAATTTTGGACCCCCTTTGAACTTTTAAGTAGTGAAATTTGTCAATAATCTTTTTTTTAAATGCCCTGTGCGCTTATTACGCCTAATACTCTATTCTATTCTATTATTTAACAGATTACTATTTTTATATCATATTGTTAATATTTAATATTGTTAATATTTAAATACCATAATCATTCTTAGCGAATACATAACCAATATTAGAAGGTGAATGTGTCACTTGGTCACAGACGTAGGGGTACAGTAGACTGGACAGACCCATGTCTCTCTAGTCTATATCACCCCCACGTCTGGGACCAAGTGACACATTCACCTTCTAATATTGTATTTAATATATTCAAATTAAACTAATCAAGAAATTTGTCATATTTGTATTCAAATAAAAATCATTAATAAATATTTTAACTTTGAAGAGAAAAGTTGTTTGATACAGTTCATTGTTCAATTGTTATTTTGCTCATAGATTACATTTCAAAAAAGTAAAGCATCGGCAGGTTATTCATAAGCAGGAGCCACTGGGAGCAAGGTGTACTTATATATGCCGTTCCAACCAACAATGTTATTCGCTTACTAGCATTGCCTATATAGAAAGTACTTTTATTTATTTTTTATCAAAATCCAATGTATATTAGCTAGGTAGCCACATAGGACCATCGTGCAATTCTGGCCAGTACTATAGTCTATATACAAAGTGGGTGTAGTGTGCTCTGTATAGTATAGGGGGCGCCTCATCAACAATACATATCAGCCAGTAGCATTGCTTATGTAAAATCTCAAGATATAATTTTGTTATGGGTTAACCCTTTTGTGGAGGGTGGTGGGTCTGCACTGGGGGACAATATGGGAGGAGGAGGGTGGTGTAGCAAGACGAGAGTTTTTTTTTCAGTGTGGAGACTATAAGGGGTATTCTCATGTGGATTTTTAAATACATAAAATAAAAAATTGCATATGTTAGATTGAGATAACTTAAACTTTTGGGAAAAATGGTTGGCCCTGAAAAGGGCCGTTAGTAGAGTGGGTGAGGTGGGAGAGCTCACGTCGAGTACTCCTCAAGCATCTGTATCACTTCAGCGGGTATCTCTTGCTCCATACAGACGTCGAGCTTGGTCCTCTCGACGGTCTCTCTGATGAGTTGATCCGTCAGCTCACGGATCAGCTCATCCACCACCTCCTCCTGCACCTTTGCCACCTCCTGCTCTCGCTGGTGATCTGCTGAAAACAGCTTCTCAACCATCTCATCTATGACTGCTCGCGGAACGGCAACGTATCCTATCCCCGCCATTTTTACAAGTTGTCTGACTCCCCAGTTGAGATCATCTGACGTCACACAATTTTAAATTTCAATGACGTTGTGACGTCATCAGTGTAGGTTATTATCCGGGTTAGTATTAGTATAAGAGAACATTATTTTTCTTACATCTAGGTCTATCTGAGGGTTCGTAACTAGACCACACTGGACCTCATCCTACCAAAAGCCTGCTTTACACACCTTTTATGTGGGTTCTGTCACATAGTCGCGTAGTGTGCCCTGTATAGTATAGGGGGCGCCACGTCAAGAATACATATCAGGCAGTAGCATTGGCTATGTAAAATCTCAAGATATAATTTTACAGGCTATTTCAGTCAGCCACCACCAACCACCCACCACCCACCACCCACCGACCACCCACCACCCACCACCACCCACCACCCACCACCACCCACCACCCACCCAGCACCACTCACCCAGCACCACCCACCCAGCACCACCCACCCAGCACCACCCACCCAGCACCACCCACCCAGCACCACCCACCCAGCACCACCCACCCAGCACCACCCACCACCCACCACCACCCACCACCAACCAGCACCACCCACCACCCACCCAGCACCACCCACCCACCACCCACCACCAACCACCACCCACCACCCACCACCCACCACCACCCACCACCCACCACCACCCACCACCCACCACCCACCACCCACCACCACCCACCACCCAGCACCACCCACCACCCAGTACCACCCACCACCCAGCACCACCCACCACCCACCACCACCCACCACCACCCACCACCACCCACCACCCACCACCCGGCACCACCCACCACCCAGTACCACCCACCACCCAGCAACACCCACCCAGCACCACCCACCACCCACCCAGCATCACCCACCCAGCACCCCCCACCACCCCCCATAGCCTACATAGTGCAAGACCCGTTTGGAGAGTGCTCATTTTTTCAGAAAAGGGGGGGGGGTGGTGAAATTCTACACAGAGCAATGAAATAGAGTAAAAGGGCACGCGCTGGTGGTGCAGGCATCGAGGTAGATCTTTGTGTGACATACGGTGCTTGGTGTATGTGTCATGTACCTGCGTATATGTCAGATACCTGCGCCTTGCCCGCCTATCACCCGCCTACCACACCTCTCCACCCAGCGGGCCCTCCTACAAGGCCATGTGTGTACGCTCTTTATATACTACATCATACAGCCAGACCACAGAAAAGGTGTCCAGTCAGTTCCACCGTTTTACACCAGATGGCATAGCGGTATACATACGTATGCACTACGTTTTCTGACGCAGTTACCTTCGTTTCACCTCGTTTTCAGTGTTATTTACTGCGAAAATGTCCTATATATTTCAAAAACCATACAAGAATTAACTGCAATACAAGGACATATGTTTGTAATTCGGGGGAAAATGAAACAGAAGAAAGGGAAGGGGTTTCTACTGTGGCCGACAGCTTGCACACCTATTCTGTGGAATTTGAATGACACTGTAGTATATATAGAGAGAGACTACACACGCTGATTGAGTTGCCGTTGTGGTGGTGGTATGGCGTGGAGGTAGATCTTTGTGTCACGACCAGTGCTTGGTTGTGTGTGCCAGATACTTGCGCCTTGCCTGCATATGACACGCCCAACGCAACTCTCTATTATTGGAATTTTTGGCTGAAATCTGACCAGCAGACGTTGTGACGTCATCAGTGTAGGTTATTATCCGGGTTAGTATTAGTATAAGAGAACATTATTTTTCTTACATCTAGGTCTATCTGAGGGTTCGTAACTAGACCAAACTGGACCTCATCCGACCAAAACCCTGCTTTACACACCTTTTATGTGGGTTCTGTCACATAGTCGCGTAGTGTGCCCTGTATAGTATAGGGGGCGCCACGTCAAGAATACATATCAGGCAGTAGCATTGCCTATGTAAAATCTCAAGATATAATTTTACAGGCTATTTCAGTCACACACAGGGCGTATTTGTATGGTACAGGGGGCGCCACCCCAACAACACCTATCAGCCAGTACTATTGCCTATTTAAAAACTCATAATATAATTTCATAGGCTGTGTGAGTTACACACGGCACTTATTTGTTTTGTCTCTGCTCAAGTACCCAGCCTGTTTTCTTTTATTGAAATTTGTGGCTGAAATCTGACCAGCAGAATTCAGCTTGCAAAAATTGTCTCCGCATCAAGTCGACTTGGCTCACCATCGGTGGACCAATATCGCCAAGAGTGCGAGGAACAGGCGCAGAATCAGCATGCTCCACCTACACAACATGCAATGTGAGGTGGAGCCCAACACACAACATGCAATGTGAGTTGGAGCTTGCCGAGTGTTGGTGGTGTCCGGTCCTATATCTTCTGGCAACATCCAGACATGGGGTGTTTTACATCAGGCACGCCCTAAAGCTAGGATTTACAGTGTATTTTTAGTTCCTGTTTCAACAACAGTCCAACAGAATAAAAGAGCAGTACATGGTGTCCTTTTTGATGAAATACATCAGGTCTTGTGAACTTTATTTCCTCAAATACCAGATGTTTTCTGACGTAGAAGCAACTTGCCAGTCATATTTCCCGCGTGGAGCTCAAAATATACCTGTCGCCACCATGTGGCAAAAATTGGTATCAACACCAGTTTCCACACCAGGTGGCGCATCTGGTGCGTTTTGGTTTACTTTGTGCGTCTGCACGTCTTCTGCTAAAACAGCATCACAATACCTAACAATTCACATGTTGGCCGTACATTTAGTATCAAAATACATCATTTTCTCTACTGCACTGCTATGATAGACAAGAACACTTGGTTAGTGTCAGAGTTAACTGAAAATCAGTCATTCAGTTGACGCACTGCTTTTTACACCTCTCCTGTGGGTTTTTGTTATCAATAAGAAAGGCAAGCAGTGTCAGTTTAGGTACTTACTTGGTGGGCCTCACCGCCCACCGTCCTTCATCACATTTCTGGTGATTTCTTGTGGACTTACCAGGATGGCTTTGTCAAGCCATCCACCTATTGACGCTTCCCCATCAAGATAGTTGATGTCTTGCGGGACAGAGAGCTAATTTTTTTTAAGGCCTAGACTGTTGAGTTTAGGCCGACCAGAAAAATAAAAATAACTCTCCTATTACAATCCTTACTCAAGTCAATAAATTTGTTTATTCATTAGTTACAGGGGAGTGTGTGTTGGGGGGGGGGGGCAAAGATTATTCACCCTTCCCTGGGGGGGGGGTTAAAATTGAATCCCCTTTCTAGCAAAAAGGTCTGCGCGTCAGTATGGTTCAACCCGGGACACAAGAGCTCAAAATATACAAGTCTCGCCACCATGTGGCAAATATTGGTATCAACACCAGTTTCCACACCAGGTGGCACTTCTGGTGTGTTTTGTTTACTTTGTGTTTGCGTGTACACGTCTTCTCTTCTGCTAAAACAGCATCACAATACCTAACAATTCACATGTTGGCCCTACATTTAGTATCAAAATCCACCATTTTCTCTACTGCACTGCTACGATAGACAAGAACAGTTGGTTAGTGTCAGAGTTAACTGAAAATCAGTCATTTAGTTGACGCACTGCTTTTTACACCTCTCCTGTGGGTTTTTGTTATCAATAAGAAAGGCAAGCAGTGTCAGTTTGGTTACTTACCTGGTGCCTCACCGCCCACATACATAGCCGTCCTCGAATTTATAGTCTCTTGCATACCATGCATTGACTTACTACTTACCAGGATGGCTTTGTAAAGCCATCCAATTTCCATAGTTGCTTCCCCTTCAAGGTAATTGATACCTGAGAGGGCAGACAGCTAATTTTTTTTAAGGCCTAGACTATTGAGTTTAGGCCGACCAGAAAAATTAAAATCACTCGCCGATAACAATCCTTACTCAAGTCAATAAATTTGTTATGTTTTCAAGTCAACAAAACCCCTGTTCTTAATTATAGATCTTCATGAAATAAATGCCCGCACCAATATCAAATCCAGGTATCATTAGGCAGTGTGTTTGGGGGGTGCTCAAATATCAGACCTGCAACAAATAAATGTTTCCAACCACAACCCTGCATAAATATTAAATCCAGTATCTTCTCAAACAAGTGAGGGCTAGCAAACAGATGTAATCTGTTTGCGCCCTCACTTGTTTATGAACAAATAATTATTGCCGATGTTATTGGCATGAGGACTGATGTTATGTCCTTGTGAACCAAAGTTGGTCAGGTTGTTGGTTCCGGTCAGTAGTACCACACAGGAGGGAAATGTAATTATACATACCCATTAGGTTATTATGAAATTCCTTGTTCCGGGC
Source organism: Harmothoe impar (assembly GCA_947462335.1). Taxonomy (NCBI): domain Eukaryota; kingdom Metazoa; phylum Annelida; class Polychaeta; order Phyllodocida; family Polynoidae; genus Harmothoe; species Harmothoe impar. The sequence continues at coordinate 5,972,146 of OX381721.1, read as the reverse complement.
GGTGAAATACATAACCTTATAGATTGCATCCCTTGTGTTCCACATCATTCAAAATATATGATAATTCCCTTTCCCTCTCGTGATGACACTCAGATAAAGTACACAAATTGAAATATATTGATTTAGACAAAACAAGAATTCCTGTTGCCACTCAGGTTTGTGAAGTACGAGCCCCTTAACCCTTTAATCTCACCATAGTGCTTTGAATCAGTTCACCTTTTCGACATGAGGAGTCCTTGTAAATAACTCACTACTTTTATTGTGATATTATGTAGACTTAACCCACGGTGGAGGGCAAAGACAAAAGGAATCGCACCTTGGGTATAAAGTTTACCCTAACATAACCGAGGGTTAAGTCAGATAGCCTACACCTGTACCCTGGTATGCCTTCATAACCACTGCCCACTGGTCATCGACTTTGTGTATAACACCTCATCTCGACCTTAGGGGGCAGTGGTTTTGATGCATACCAGGGTACAGGTGTACGCTATCTAATACTTAACCACTTTTAAATAACATATACATATCGAGCATAACACATACCAGACACCTACCTGCAAATTTGGTTTGTCACTAACTGTCATGCATATCATATCCTAGATCATGAAGTGCGGCTAGCAGATGCGCATCGTCAGGATTTAGAGACTAAATATTTATAAGATAGAAAATTAAACAGCACTTTTTTGTGGATTTAAATGAATTCCCACATTAATGATTTTGCTGTGTAAAAAACACATAAACATCAATCTCTTTTCATTTTTGAATAATATTTCCAGACCAAGGTGAGGGCGGGTGGGCCTGTGTACTCTGCACCACTTGTGGTGCCCTCTGTAGTACACCACTCTAGTGGTTTAGAGGATCTAGGAGACTTCAGAGTCATATCTGACAATTTTCTTCTCCAATAAACATTAGATAATTTTGTTTTATTTTTTCCAAGATAATTCCCCAAAATATATCTTGGTCAAAAACGTTGTCAACTGCCTGTTAGAAACCTCCAGAATTTATCCAAAAATATATGAATTCAGCCCGATATGACACTGTAGGCCTAGTCATGCTAGTACTGAATGGCTTAAAACGTCAAGACTGTACAGAGTTGGTGACAAAATCAACTTGTTCATGATGGGCTAAATGTGTTTTAGTATCAGCAAAATGTGGCTTTCACTAATTAAAGTGGGAAGTGCCTTTAACCCTTTAAGGGCGGCATACTGCATCATGTCTTGGTCATTATGATGCATGAGTGGAGCCCTGGTGAGTAACTCGCCAGTTCTGCATTCAAGCAGCATGCCGACCCTATGTAGTTGAGACACAGGGTTGGCATGATGCACCAATGCTGCACCGGTGAGTTACTCGCTGTGGCTGAATTGGTGCATCATGATGACAAATGTAATATTTCTAATGACATGGGTCCTTAAAGGGTTAATACTTGTGGATAGAAGCGGGCATTGAAGAATCAATGTGTGACACGCAGTCCGAGTGGGTAGCGCCTTGAGTCATGTTCTTCCTTACAAACCACTAGCAGGCCATTAACCATAAACTTAAAACAGTCTAACAATCAGCGGCCAGCACCAGACAGCGCTTTTCCAACACTCGGCATCAGCAGTGAGGATTGGTTTTGTGCTAATTCTAGACTGCTAGAAGTAGCTGTAACTGCACAGTGATTTATACTGTAGAATCACACTATAAAAGGATATATTGGTTTTAAAACGAAAAATACCTCCTTTAATACTGTAACGATTGACTATCTCCTTAATAGACCTTGCTAACACTTGCCTGGTAAGCTCAGTCAGTTGGGTGCCTTCCTCTAAATCTGAGGGTCAAGGGTTGGAGGCTCTCTTGGGGAAACTTACTGAAATGTACAAACACACACCAGGGGGAGTATGTGGATTCATGAGAACATTCAGCAGGTAGGGTTAATGAGTTTCTAAAGGTTCGGAACCTCTCCAAAGGGTACCGCCACCAGTTTGTCCAAATTATCCTTAAGGGCTTAAACCTTCAGTGTAATCTCTGTAGCAAGCTGCTGTTGTTGGTCGATCAGAGAGGCACGTGTGGACGAACTTACAAAGTCACTAGATGCCACACATTCAGTGCGTAATCTTAAATCCCCAATTTTCCCGTAATCTTATTCTCATGCGTTTCCAGGCCTATCCTCTAGATGGCAGCACTGTAAGTTAGTAAAATTGTTGTATATATGGGGGGTTCTGCCCCCACCCCTACTTTCTTTCTCTCTTCTTTTTCTTTATGAAACTGTAACTGTGAAAAGTGTGTTTCTTAAAATTACGCACTGAATGTGGGGCGTCTAGTGACTCGGTAAGTTTGTTACTCCTTGCATCAGAGAGGACATTGTGCACAATGCTGAGCGGGCTAAACAACATGAGACATTTTTTCTTATAAACCCCATCCCCCATTCCCTAACGCCAAGCTTAACGCTGACATTGTGCTAGGGATTGATGAGACATGAGAATATAGCCTGTCAAAATGTTTTTTTCTTTAAATGAGCCACATTTTGAAGGGATAAAGAGCCAAAGATTACACAATACCTGAAAGGCGAGGGTGCATTTCAAATCCCTCATATAGAATTCCATGGCTGCCAACGCAGTCTCTCTGCACAGTACTGTTTTCTTCACTATCCTTGCTTCTGATGTCTGTGTTGAATGACCCCTTAGTGTTGCCTCAACCAGGTCCGCCCAGAGCAGGGAAAGCAGAGACTTCTTTTCAGCCATGGGGAAATCGAAGAGCAGACGTGATACGACTCCCGCTGGGCACAGGGAGGCAACTAAGGACAGAGGGACTCCTATTGTGACTGGCTTCCTACAGTGTGTTTGGTGTGACTGTAATTTGTCATACAGACAATGGGGCTGGCAGTAGTAGTGTTGGGGCAGGGAGAACATGATGTTATGCTGCCGGTTTATCAGGGAGCGGTTTCAGAACAATATTTACGTTACAGAGTGTAATTACGCTATGGTAAGCGTTTTTTGAATAATTTACGGTAGAGTTTAAAAATCTGTTAATATTGGCCAATATTTCAAATTCACATTGTGGTTCTCAATTTTATGCTAACTTAGGCTAATCGACACATATTTTTCACACTAGCTGGAAAGGTGGTCTTAAAAAATAGAGTCCGTAACATTTGAAAAGTCCATAACGTTAACTAATCTGTAGTCTAAATTTGGTCTGTAACACCCCCCCTGTAAGCTTTACATTACTGTAATCTAGCTATGAAATATGCACCCGACTTAGGTAGAGTTCATTTTCTGAGTTACATTTGTCTTTGTAGACGGGCACAAAGCGTAATCCAGGAACCACATTGGGGAGTATCCTATATGGTTGAAACTAAAATTGTCATTAGGCCTTAATATGGCGTTCGATTTGTTCCAATACGAATGTGCACCCTGTGCATGGTGTTATATAACGAATATGCACCCTATGCATGTGTTCCAATACAACTCTTTGGAACAATGCAAGTTGAGCAAGTTGTTCCATTATGAATTTGAGCATTTGTTTTGTTCCATTACGAATTTGAACCATATGTGCACATGCTTGTGCTAACATCTAGACAAATTAAACTCCCTACTTGAGGTTAAGACAAGCTGAAGAGAGATAATTAGCAACAAGATATTCCCTACCCGTGCAACGTTGCATAGATCCTACTTTCATGTAATAAAGTTTTGGTTTGGTCACAAGGGTCATGAATTCCAAGAGGGGTAGCACTTAAAGAACTGTCCAGTTGTTGCACATTCCACATCATTGTTCTAAATACTATATTGTAGCGAATTTCACAAATGTACATGAGACGCTCCCTATGTAATTTCCTCATGATTTAGCTTTGGCCGTTCAATAGCACATTGTAGCATATTTGACACTACAGCATGGAAAGTCTGACTATGACATTTTGTTCAGGTGTTAGATAACAATTTTTCCCCTTTCATATGATCCACGTTACTTGGAGCAATAGTGCATGTGACATTTAACAGTAGATTCAAGCACTACACTGCACTTTAATGGTTGATGTGCTCTTTATTATTAAATTACCTACAGAAATGTCCCACAGCCTGGGATTGAGGACAGGCAGTACACTTCCCTCCATCCTACTCTGGTTAATGCTGATACCGATAGTCCTGCACAGTCTTTGCAAAAACATGTAGGACAGTGGCGATGTCCTTTTAAATGCCACTGGTCCAGCAGATTTTCAAGTGTAGCTGGACCGAATGTCCAGTTGCATGCTGGGCTTTTCTAAAAGAGAAGAATTCAGTTGGCCTGAAATATGTATGTCAATATACTGTGTAAAACTATATATCTATCCTGATTGTATTCTTAATGGGCAAAACTATTTTATACTTGAAATGCAAAATCATCAGCTATGTGGCTATCTGATCCTCCAATATTGTAGCCGGTCCTTCAACATTGAATATTTGCAGGACCTAATGCCCTGTGGGATAAAAAAGGTTTGGCAAAGACTGCCTGCAGCAGTAACCATATCCCGCCCACACCTTCTATCCGTACAGCTCATTGTCATACACATCGGACAAACAACACTCATTTCTCCATATCAGACTATAGACAAATGCAGCAAAAAAAGGTGACTTTTCAGGAAAGTTGTTGATAGCATTTTTAACGATCCTGAAATGTAGCTGACAAATACACAGATATAACTTCTGACATTCTAATACATATCATTTGAAAGATAATTGTTCTGTGAATCTCCTGACAAGTAACATTTGCAAATATAGCTATCACAAACAATGATTTAAGCATTCTGCTGAAACCAACGTAAACACAACTTTACTCGAAAGTGCTTTACAGACAGTAACTTGTTGTCTAATACAAAATAAAGTTGAATATTCAATTTGCCATGTAGCCATTGTTCCGCTTGACAGGTCACAAAGCAGGTGCACCATTGTTAAATGAATTAGAAACTGGAACATATGAAAGTGTATTTATATGATATAAGCCATGTCAAAAGGTCATACAGCTTGTAATCCAATACAATTATAATTTTTAAAAACCACTTGCTCTATGAAAAAGCAGGACTTGTAGGGTTGGACTCCCGCCTAAGGAATACTTTGCTGATGTTGATCTCCTTGTCATTGATAAAGTACACAATTACTACAAAGATACAGTCACAGTATTAACCAAATGACTAGAGGGAAAGAACAGAAATCATACAAAGAAAATAACACCCCGCTGGTTTCCTTTTTTTTTTGGCTTGCTGTTACTTGATAAGAAAATAAAATATGACCTAACGCAAAACTTAAGTTACGAAGCAGAGATTTTCTGCACGGCATGTGCACAGTGTCGTTTCTGCTGACAAGAGATGTCAAAAGTAAGTTAGCAAAAGATTGTACTGACATAAACTTCAGATATTGTATTCCAGGTTTCATCATTAGATAGGCCCCATAAATCCAGCTAGGGGCAACTTACAAGTCAGGTCGGTATTATTTACGGTATCATCTGACAGAATCTAATAATGGAACATGTCACATATACTTCCATAACATGAGGCCAAGACAGAAAGTCATATAACTTATACATCAGAAAATAATTACACTGTCCTCCCCCTTCATGTAGGCGGTTTGTACAAGGTCAAAAAAAAGGTCAGGAAAAGTATGATAGCTTCCTCAGGGGTAACTATGTTTTGTATGTGAGTGATAATATTACTTTCTTTGATACAGGGTCAATTCTACCTGATGAAAAAAATAGGAATCAAAGGCAGCCTCAATGACGGTAGCTTGTGGTCTATAAACAATTCTTAATTCTTCACCGTCAAAAGAACTTGACATCATTGGTGCTTACAATCAAATGTTGGTGAACACACTCCAACCAGTCTTCCTTTTTTATAAGATACTTAACTGATTTGGTATTTGGCGCTTGAAAAATGATTATGGACACCTTTTAGTAGTTAAGAGTTTAATTGGGGTAAAAAATTGAGATGTCTTTGGTTATTTGTGGTCTAATAAATAGGTCAAAAACGGGGTGTGTGAGCTTATTATGACAGCCCGGAGCACTGTGGCATGAGTTAGAGGTCTGGTGCTGTGTATGATGCCCGGTGGCCTAGTTGCCTGGCGTCTGTGCTTTACTATCCAGCCACATAGTGTTGCCGTAATAGCAACCTAATACTCACATTAGTAGGGATGAAGGCAATTGCCCCTCATTTATTGTCAAATTATACCAAGTTTATCTGTATTCCACAACTGGTGCGAGATATACAACTATATTACAACTATTTCCTACCTGTGTATAAACCTTGAAACCATAGATGATGAAGCCTGTATCAACTTGTTGCCAAATACTCCTTTGATCATGTTTAACAAGACAATAAAATGATTAACAAACCTAAAAGAAATACCTTTGTGGTATCATAGCTCCTTAAGTGGCATAATCACCAAGCATATCCCACTCACAATTCTAATCCTATTCTAGTCTACAATGTGGTTAACCACCAACACCCCTATTTATAGGGCTGAGTACCTGTTCTGACTGTCGCTGGAGTTGTACCAAGATGTGCACCTTTAAGTGTGAGTGGTGAGAAGGGCCCTTGCACTGTACCCTGCTCATTGTGTTTGTGTCTTGATAAAAAAACATGTTTACATATCCGGGTTGATATTTCTCTGAGCCTCTGCTCTTAACATTGTTTCTGTGACTTCTCATATCTCCATGTTACCTATATTCCCTGACTTAAACTAACCTTTTGAAGGCAATATGGCCCCTACAAGTCACACAGGCCTACTACATGCCATACCTACCCCCCCCCCCCCCCCCTGTATTTGTGTACACTCTGGCTGCCTCACTGTTTTTGAAGTCTGTGTTCACAGCCGCACGTAGTGTAGAAAGCTTCCTGTTTGGCCTTTTGGGAAAAAGAATATTTTCTCTTTGTAATGTGTCATGGTAATGTGCATGTAGCAAATGCCACACACAGACAATATGTGCAGACTACAGTCTAGCATGTATGAGTATGTCTCTTCTTCATGTGATTTTTATGTATTTCCCTTATGGTCTATGTTTCTTTGGCAAATATCTTACATGGCATTCAGTTGTGCCTGGTAAGGCTGCTTGTTTGAGAATGATGCCTTAGAACCTAGGGACTGGCATTTAGCCAGGGCAGAATCGCCATACTGTGTGTTACTCATATTACATCGAAGTGAACCATTTAGATATTTCATAGTTCATGAATATAAGCAAGTTTAACTCGATACATAAATAAGTTGTATGGAGACCTCTTGTACTGCTCCAAGATGGTCTCCTATCCTGATTCAGATCCCAACCCACCAGGCCTCTTATGTATCCCTCCAACCGGTGGGAAATTTTAGTACTTACACAGGAGGTTGGTTAGTCAGTAGACAGCAAACCCTCTTCAGTTTTCACCTAGTAAACCCTTTAATACTAGGCATAATACATAAATGCTTCTCAACAATACTGCATACCAGGCTTCCTAGTTGGTGAGACCTTTAAAGGGTTATTGCGATACCCTAAGGCTGCATCAGTCAGTTCCTCTTTTTTAGTGGTGGTATAGCCTTCTCTATGCTAAGGCTATGGGACCTCCGTACTCCATGCCCCCATGGAGTATGGTGTAGCCATACTCCATGGCCCCCAAATTGGTCGATATATCTTTATTTAAAGACGGTAGTACCATAAAGTATACACAAAACCCCACTTATCAACATACATGCACATCATACATCACTCGTAGAAGCTGGATCATATCACATTCAGCCTTCGGCATCATGTGAAATGACCCAGCTTCAACTCTTGAAGTATGATGTGCATGTATGTCAATGGAGTGGCGTTTTGTCTATTTATGTCTTTATCAATGTACAATGAGCACAGTGATCTTGAGGCATTTATGTAACACATTCTGCTGTCAGGGTTAAAGAAACAGTACACACCAGACCACTGTTGAGGTGTTGAAATTAAATCCCGCGTCAAACTCGACCCCCTTTTCAGGAAACTCTTCTAGCGCAGTGTATTGTTTTAAAGCAATTTGGCTTTCCATCACCAGAAGGGATTGATGCACCCCAGCTCAGTCACTCACCAGGATAACAGTCACACTATTGATACAAATGTTCCGGGCCTTAGTGTGTAGTGGCTCAACCTCGTTCATCGGGATATTGCTCAGAATGATGAATGGTATTCAAAATGATTAAGGCAAATTAAATATGACTAATACTCAATGGATCAGAATAACAAAGGTAGGGTTTTCACTACTGACTAGGGCTGATTGTATTAACCGACCCTGGTTGGTCGTATAGGGAGCCAGAAAATGAACAACTAGGTTTATCGCTATTGACTTAGTTCTGGATTTCAAAGATTATCTGTGCATGTTGGTCACACTAAATGGTTGGTGTAGCCAATGAGAACACACCATGACAATTACTGAAGATAGATTTAGAATCATCCTATCCTTGAATGTTTAAGCAGATTTCAGTATTATGGACAGAATAAGGCAATCAGCAATCTAAGTGGGAGGGTCTGAGTCTCAGAGTCAGAGTCAGGACTGAGTCTCAGAGTCAGAGACAGAGTAGAAATCACTTTTAGTTTGGTAATGTACCTCTTGACAAAGTCAGCACGCCATCAATAGTCCATTAACCATGGACTTAAAACAGTCAGAATCCAATACGGCACCCGGCTATTCAAACACGCGGCGTCAACAGTGCGGTTTCCATTTGTGCTAATTTAGACCACATTGAGACCCAACCATTTATAACCAACATAGTTCTTGAATGCAGTAAGTAGGCTCAGCAGGGCTGTTTCTCGAACAGGGTTTATATACTGCCAAAAAGTCTGTATGATGGACCAATGCAGGCCCAGCAAACTACCTGGCAGGGCTTTATACATGTATAATGACATAGGCCATAGAAAATTAAAAACATGCATTCCTGAAAGAGCTAAGCTTTGAGAGTTAATGTCTGTGCCGAGATACCAGACAGAGCCCACTGTGTAATACTCAATGGGCGCAGCACTAGGAGACATTTCTGTCCAAACTCTGAATCTCCTAATCTGAGGCCTAATGCTGGCTGTACACTACATATTGGCGAAATATGAGAGACTGATTGGTAGAAACGCTGCTTGAAAACAGTTAGAGATGCTGCTTGCTGGGGATTTTTATTCACTCTTACTTTTGGTTTAAAGATAGCTAGGTGTGATAAATACATGTTGCCTCTTGCAGGGAATTTTCCTTGCAGTAAGGGTCTAAAATGGGCTGTATACAGGCAATCTATACACAATTTACATAGGGAATGTTTGTCAATTCTCATGATAAACTGCCTAATCTATGCTCTGTGGACGTTGGCCATAACAGGCCTAGAGCACCCTGCGGTATAAAAAGCTCAATATTTGAAATGGGCTTCATATGATTCAAAAAGTAGATGTGCTGAAACTCCCACAGTGCCAAGTGTGGCGTTTAAGGAATGAACAGTATGTTTTGTGAATGGCGTCTTATGGTTTATTTGGGGAGACATACTACACACTCAGAAAGGTCAGCGTCATTGTCGCTAGAACTACTCTCACATGAAAGTCAGGCATTGTCTGACTTTCATATGAGAGTGGTTTTAGCGACAATGACGCTGACTTTTTTGAGTGTGTATGATTTGTAATACAGACGAGGGGGGTTACAGTTGTTAAGTTCATGCTGGGAGAATAAGGGGTGGTGCTACTGCTGCAGCTGTAGACTTACAATACTGTTATCTCTAAAATATGAACCAGATCTGGACGGTTTCATTTCAAATTCCAAATCAATATCAGAACTTTCCACTGGCAGAAGGTACACTCAAATAACGAAAATAAAGTTAAATGAAGTAACATGACTCCAAGTCAGTGTTTTTTCTCGTGACAGTATCGTTTTGCTAATAACTATCTGCTGCTGGTCTTACTCTGAGGCATAATGTTTGCTCTAACCAGAGAAGATACTCCATTACGCTGCTCCTGGGTTACACTCGGTCACTTTCTAGGTGCAATGTGCATTGGTTATTCAAGGTCTGAGTAAAATTTAAATTGAATATGCAATCATTAAAAGGTCTGATTAGAATTCAGATCTACAGTCACCTTTTGCTATGATGTATGTTGGTCCTCCTACTGATGTGTCTGGTTTTAGTATGTAACAGGTAGCAGCAGTTGACGCTGCAGATTCTACACAGAACTGTATGTGTACACAGTGGCACAATGCTAAAAAATGGCTATCAAAGCATATGTCATAGAAAGAAACTGTCAGTATCTACCTCTTGTAATAGTCTTACTTTGTCTATTACAATAACTCTGTTTGCCCCGTGTGTATGGCCATGGTAGTTCTGTCCTCAGAACTTCACGGGAGATTTAGCTGGGTACCACACTCCCACACACATGATATGCAGGGAACAGGCTGCGTTCCATGGACAGAACCAATATCTCGTGAGATCTGCTAGTGTCAGTCTGTACGTGCTGGTCACGGGAACAAGTCCCCATCCGTTTTATCCTTATATATCATCTACATGCCATATGTTTATATAACTGCACTTATGTATGTCCCTTGTGATCTCCCTTACGTATGTCACTATTGTACATGATATTTGGCAGTGGCTGGATGCTGCCTGCTTTTGTAATTTGCTATATTGTGAAGCAACACGCACACACAAAGAGATGGAACCTCCAGACTGGGAAAGGCTTTACATTCATCTTTTTGTATTACCCTCTCAATCTCCTTGTCTTGTACTATGTATACATGTTATTTTTGCCCTTTGGCTGTCTATGCCACTAGTGGTTGCTTTTCTTCACATAGCTAGCAATGCAGGACTACACTTTCCCCCATTCCTATATCAGTTACTGACATCCCTGCAGTAGTAACCCACACCCGACATTCGTGTAGCTCATTTGTGATACAAATCTGACAAACTAAAGTCATTTGGCGTTCTCCATATAAGAACACTGACACTACATGAGTGAGCTATTATCATGGCATATTGTATGGACACTGTGAATAGTTAGTGTAGGTACACAGTAGAAAAAGGGCAGCCAGCTTTTTACAGTGTAATTAGTATGTGGTATTTTTTAGGCAAGATGTTATTTTGCGAAAATTTGATAGCATACCTAATAATTCACATAATTCCTATCAAATAAAAACATCCATTTTTGAACAATCAGCAAAATGTATGCGCCAGGTGTGGACAAAGTGTCAGAATAAGAAAGAAATGTAACTTCATATCTGAGATGCCTACTAGGATTATGCTGAGTCAGCATGGTGCACCTGGGCACCATTGTATACATACTGCCTGCACCTGTAGTAATTAGATCTCTATTCATGAAATGTCAGATGTGAGGCATGCACACATATATGTAGCCAAATTACTTCTGCACATGCATCAAAGGAAGCTGAAATGGCCAATGTATTACCCTAAGTAACTGGAAGTACGATCAAATAGAAACTTATATATGACCTCATCGGTGTAGAACTAATCCATACAAATATATTGGCTTGTATGAAGAACAGCCATAACTACCTTTATGCCTTTGTTACTCTGATAAAGAAAGAAGTGGAAAATGCTTACGGCCATTTCTGGAACAGCATATTGCTAGTGCTCAGTCCCCAACAATGAGAGTGATAGCAGCGCCAAAGTTAAATTGGTCATAACGATTGACTTTAGCTTACCTGCCATCTTTTCAGCATCTGGGTAACCATGAAAACAGCTTTATTCTAGAACTGCCACAGAATAGTCCAAATGGATCTTTCATAGCAATGATATTGCCATTACAAAAGTTTATACCGAAGATTTCCCTATTCTTAATTAAATGCTCATGTCAAATATGATATTATCTCTAGAGCAGAAAGCATCTTACCATTCTAGCTAGACATTTAAACACAATGGCAGCATCAAATAGTTGATGATTATGAGGGAGATATGAGTTATAAATTCAAATCCCCAGTTATTGGAAGTATAACCCTTTACAATGTATCCCCTCCTACTGTGCTGCTAGTGTTGCAGGTATGCACCATATTGACTGGACAGGGTTCATTCTCTACCAAAACTAAGACATTATTAATTGTTACTTTATTGTTGCAAATCATGCCAAACTTTTACAAGCTAAATAGTCAAGATAGGACAGTACAATTGTAGCTATTAATACCTTACTATAAAAGTGTCTAGGGGACAATCTCTGCTCTGCCCCTTTTGACAATTGCAATCAGGAAAACTGAATTGTGAATTCATTGTTCTTATGCTTTACCTGCCGGCAAAATTCATCATTAGGTCAATTCAAAATAGTGAGGCAGGACAATACAGAGGGAAGTAGATAAAGTTATAGTGGAATCTATGGGCTTAAATTCTCCACATCTAAAATCTGCCACAGATGATAGATGCAGGTCGGGCCGGATTCCAATGTGCATCACGTCAACCTGTCACCATGGTAACAAGTAATGTCAAGAACTAATTGTAAAAAACCAGCTCCGAATTCGATCCAAAAAGTGTGGGCTCAAGATGATATAAACATGAATTTATTACAGTTTTTTGAGAATGCTGCCTAGCAATAATACAACCATTGTTATGTAGTAGATATAGGACGTGTACCAATCTGTATGCGAAATAGATTGAAGGAGCTATATAGGCTCCCTTCACGGGAATACCCCTACCAGCTTGTACTTTGCCTATAACTACCTTATACCACTAGCTGTATGTAGTATACAAGAGGTGTGAAATGCTTTGTTCTCTGTGCCCGCTGTTGTGTAAGTATACTGCTTATGTATATACACATGAAAATCCATGAAACTTGATTCGTTCCAAGAGTGAAAGACTTTCAAGCAGTCATGATGGCAGCTCCTCCACCAACCACTCTAAAATGCTTTTTCTTGCACCTTGAATCTGATCTCTACCAATCAGGCCTCTAATGGGGCTCGCCACCTGGCAGGAAATCCAATTACTAACTAAGGCCAGAAAAAAGAAGGTTTGTTTCAGGTCACACGGCTAAAAAATGTAGGGTCAGTATGTCGGATCTTTTTTAAACTTTTTTTTTTAAACATGAAAGTAATGGCCGGCCTCTCCACAGACCTTAAAATTGGCCCAAAAAAAGGTGAAAATATGGAAATTTCTTCCAGATTTTCATGATAAAATGTAGGGTCGGCCCTATTTTGATAGGGTCGGTTGGGTGACTTGAAACAAACTGGCGTGTGTGTGGACAGGTGTTCTAGGTACGAAATCCCATTCTGGTTTTCTCCTGGGTAACCCTTTAATTACACCTAAAGTTGTTTGCTGGCTTTATGCATGAATTAAATCGCTGGTAATGCATCAATTCCCGAGCAATGCTAACCATGGATGGCTACTCAAACACTGTATACATAATACTAATCCTTACCAATTGATATATTTCTGAAGGGTACGTATGATGCAGCAATGCAACAGTTTGGAGTAACAGCTAGAGTAACTCGCAGGCCTTGCATCAAGGCATAACTATAAAAAATGAGCATGACACATTCCCGAACCATGCTTCCTATGGATGGCTAGTCAAACAGGGCTGGAGAATCGCGAAGTAACTTTCTACTTTTAAATTAAATCACTTTCCTAAACAACATTGTGGTGTTCAAGCACTCACAGTCTGTTAATATCAAACTACATGCTTTGAACTGATCCCTTTGAAGCTAGACCATCGGGGAATAAGTTCAGCATTTTCCATACGTAGACTAAAATATCAGTTCCACCAGAGGGCAGCAGTGTTGGACAGGGGACCATGAGCATTGTGGAGCTACAATATACTCACCCTATCTTGTGCTTGAAAGAGCTGAGCTCCCAGCACTTAAGAGCCGTCTTTTGAATGAAAACTGAACTATATACAAAACTGCTTTTGGCCTCACTTCAATCATGATGGTCAAGCTTTAAGAGCGGATTCTACTCGTCCTGGGCCTGGTGGAAAACTAGAAGTATAGTACTACAGTTACCATTTCTTATTTTTCATCCGGCCCCAACCAGGGCTTCACCCAGGAATAAATTGGCTACACCTGAATCCCCCTTTAAGAGGCAGAGTAGTGCTCTGGTCCCTTGTGTCCTATAATGTCATGATGCTTGCAGGCTGAACAGTCAGCCTAATTCTTGAACCGATCTAGAGGATCATTTCCCAGAGCTTCATTCATGTAACATAGTGTAACGGTCTCGGAAAAGTCATCTGGAGAAAGTCGGATTCAAACCCACAACCTCTAGACCTATGAGCCAGTGCTCTCCCACCAAGCTACATCTCCATCCAACAACTTGACTGCTAAGTTGTCCGCACTGTATGTTACTGGTTTAGTATGGCATTTATATATAGGAGAGCAGCATTAGCCAAGTGATACCCCTTTGCCGGTTTAAAACCAAAGCTCGAATAATCCGAGCCCCTACACTACCATACACCATGAAACATTTGAGGGTTGAACATTGAGTGTGAATTACTGGAGCCGGGGAGAAACAGGCCTCATTCAATTGCGCAATACTCGATGGGCTCTACAGTGCGGGAATTTCCACTCCAAGCTCTAACCAAACATCCCCAATCTTGAAGCTTATTTTGACTTTCAGCTACAGATCAAAGGGAATCCAACCGAACAACAAGGGGGCTGTGGGAGATATAGCTAGAGAATGGGGTAACTAATTAAAAGCACTGAGCTACTCTTAAATAGTTAATGCAGTTTCTCATTACATACATACAGGCCATACAGCCCAGTGCATTGAGGACTTCTGCAACTTCAGCCCGCCCACTCCTTTTATTTATGTAACATTAACAACAGACATTCTTCTAATTACAAAATGACAGTGCTGACTTTGTGATGTATGCTATCATTAAAAGTTTTGAGACCATGATGAGTTTATGATATGGAATTTCAAATGAGGCAGGTTTTAGTTATGAAAGTGAAGGAAAACACATTTGAACAAAGTAAATGTACAATTATGGAAGTAAAGTTTCACTAACAGTGAGAGAAGGTAACTTTATACATTTTACAAGCAGGATTCTCTGCATAATTTCACCTGTAAGAATTCAGTTTTTTTACTCATCCTGAATGATGGAGGTGTTGCATACATTTCCTCCAGAATGTCTTCCCTCTCTCGGGGAGCCGAATCCTTATAGTACTCACTTGAGTGAGTCAGGAAACTATGTGACTCCCCTAGGTGACTCCCTTAGGTTGCCCAGGTAGCCATCTATGCTCCATTATTCAGCCTGTGCTCCCCTAAAGAGGGGAGTCATTTTCGAGGCAACCTGGACTCCCTTTTTCTAGTCTCTATGTATCTAAAAATATTTTCCATAGTTCACTTAGCATGTTCGCTATGAGCTGCCGTAGGATTCATATTCAGGATTAACCTTTAGAGTGTATTACCCTGATCGTACTCACCTGTTGGAAGAAAGAGTAACATCATAAGTCAAAATTGTTTTTATTTTTTTACATTCCCTGACAGCAAAGAAGAAATTTAGCTTAAGTGTGTGCATAAGACTTAGCTTATAAGCCTATAAATGCCAAACACGGACACACCACCTGGTGCTAAGAGGGTGAACAAAAGTACACACTGACCACACTGCCATCTGGAGGTTAGTGGTCACTGGGAAGTTTCAGGTATGTTTTAACCTCATAGGGGTGGCATGATGCTTGAATGCATAACTGATGCATTACTCGCCAGGACTGCATTCATGCATCATGATTGTCAAGGCATGATACATTAAGGCATTATGCCATCCTTAAACGGTTAAAACACTATAGTTTACATAACAATCAGATTGCCTCTGAGTTCCGCTGGCAATAAATCCATATGATCATTGACTGCAGATGTGAAATATCTTGCTCCAAAGCCAGAAAGAGAAGCCAAGAAAGTACTAGGGTTATAGTCTGTATGCAAGAATTCCATTCATATTAATGGAGAGAGGCAATTAGTTGGACAGTTTACTCTTTTCCTACAGAGTATTTCTATTTTGCCCTATGTAGACGAGGGGGACTTGGGTTTCCCCCGGCTCACCCCTCGAGGAAAGCCGGCTGCAGTGGTGTGGGGGGCATCCTTACATCCCCTAGAAGACCCCCAATACACATACTAATTTTAGGACTAAAATCCGCGGCTCTTTACAACAACTTATATTACTCACTTTTGGATCAGAAGAAAGGTATATTCCAGCCTTACACAATGCATATTTTAGTGCGGCGCATATATTCTAAACAATACATGGAATTCTAAGAAGGTTTACTATATTAGTTCATATCTCTGGTAAGCAGCATCAGATTCCAGAATGGCACCCACCAAACTGTAGCTACATCTTTGCTCTGATCAAATATGTTATTCCCACAGATATAATAGTATCCGGTGATCCCCCCAGCTAATAAGTTATGCAGGGAAACTCCTGGTGATAGGAAAAATCACGACCCATGCCTGTGTGAGTAAACAGTAGGCAAAGGCATCCAACTGATATGGGCGGGTGATTGGTGACGCTACTATAAGAACATTTTCGTAGAATATCACAGTACATACTTGTTGACCTCTAGCTTCAGTTCTAACTGGAATATTTGAGAAACCCTCTTAATTTTGAAAAGCCTAGAATGTGCAGGACATCTGCCCCCGCAACACCAGATATTTTGCCGGACCAGAGCCTTTTAGATGGACATTGCCACTGTCCGGCA
This sequence comes from Harmothoe impar, assembly GCA_947462335.1. NCBI lineage: Eukaryota > Metazoa > Annelida > Polychaeta > Phyllodocida > Polynoidae > Harmothoe > Harmothoe impar. The sequence continues at coordinate 5,955,570 of OX381721.1, read as the reverse complement.
GGATCTGGCAAAGACTGCTTAAAGTATCTTTGTTTCTATGCCTTTACCAAAAGACAGCAGCTTCTGTCTGACGAATACATTTGCGTCACTCTTTTGAACTGAGCTAATGATGATTGGCAGCAGACAAAGCCTGAGGATAATCACTGCACAATCAGGTGTTCCTGATTTCAATTATCAAGAGCACTCAAACCAACACTGGGTCATTTTACAGAAAGTAGAATGGCGTACAAATCCATGAAGCAAATAATGCGTACCCACTGATTAAAACTTGTATTGTCAAGCGAGTATGCCACCAACATGGGTCGGCCAAAATTTAATCATCTGAAAAAAGTTTATAATGTTAACATCTTTTAACAACAGTGAGTGGTTGGTGGATTTTCATGTGAGAGGGTGACAATTTTCTTGTTCCTGCAGTTTCAGTTCCTGCCAGACAGGTTCAAATTGAGCGCAGCTGATCCCTTTAAGATGAAGTAACCTGCTTTCCGCTAAAAAGGGATGCAATTCCTTTGCAGCTATACCTATTTGATATATACCAGCAATATAAACAGTTAGTATTGTATTTATAATCTCCCGACCAACTATGATATAAACATATATAGTAGGTATACTTCTTGCATTCATGCAGACCATAGTATCCACTGTGTAAAGGTCTGATATGGTGATGTAGAACCTTCATACCAGGAGGTCATGCACCAACAGTGCTGTATAGTGACCACTGCATCGTCCTCTGTTAGCCAAGAGTGGTATTGCCTGTTGCTACTTCTACCCAAAGGCACCATCAGGAAATACCTCATACAGCCACCATAGATGTTTGTGTAGAGAGCGACCGGATGTACAGTGACATTCCTCACACAGTGGGTGCTATGGGGGTCTAGCACAGTGTTAGTATAACTACAGAGAGTACCACAGGGACAAAACTAATAATGTTGCAATCAGATTGGTTAAGCCAGTCAAAACAATGCTGCACCCAGTTTAGCCAGAATCAATATGTATATGCATATTAGAGGAAATATCTTTTCATCTAAGATTGAACTAAATCCATGTTCTACCGATCACCTAACACTGTTTTTACAACAGTGATGTACGCTTAAATAAGGCCCTGATTCCACTGCCGTCAACGTACAGATCCGCCCACTTTTTGGATGGATCCCTTGAAGGACACAGCAGGGGAAGCAGGTTTTATCCATCAAAATGACCCAAAAACCTTTAGCACTATGCTAATTTGGCAACGAACAGGTCAGTGGACGGGTCAATAGAAGCAAAAATGCTGTGATTGGTCCATTGACCGCTGAGGGATTTGGGAGAAATAGATAGAAATCTCAATATTAGAATTTTTATCATAATTTCCGTCAACACTCTTTTATTTCCGTTGACGGACGGGACATTTTGGTGTCCACCAATCCATCCGTTGACAGATACATCAGTGGATTGATCCATCCATTGACAGAAACATCAATGGACGGATTGGTGAAAGCCAAACCGTCTTATCAGTCCACAAACATATTGACAAAACATCACTTTTGGAAAAAAAGGGTCAACAGCAGTGGAGTCAATGCTTAACTAAGACTTTGTGAAGTCAGACATGGAATGTTAGCCTGGGTAGTCTGTAATATGGGTCTCTTACCACCTTCAATGGAGAAGGATGCCTCCTGACTGATCCAATACTGTAGCGAGTACTTTGGAGACCTTCTTCAGCTAACCCAGCTTATTGGATGGAAGAGTTCTGTTGCTGCCATCCACCGGTCAGGTCAGTTGGAGAGACCCTTTTGTGCAGCAACCAGGGGTAGCTACCAGGCTGCCTGATCATGGTCTAGCACCTCTGTATAAAAGCAGATAGAGAGGCCCCCTTTGTGTACTGCCCACAGTGTAATGGAGACTGTGTCCTATGGTGTGTAGTCAGCAGCTCTGCAGTATCATTAGTTGTAGCACTGAGCACTGGAAATGTGCAGTGCCAGAATTTTTCAGCAGTGACTTTCTGGTACTATATTTAATTGATGGTCTAGAAATGCAAACCATGAGTATATCATAAGACGTATTTGCTATAGAAGATGAAATCTTGGGTAATCATGGCTACCCAAAATAGTCATGCATCCTGCCCCAAAGATTCCACCTCTTTATATGTGCACGTTACTTCAAAGTAAATAAATTACAATGGCAAGGAGCATACCCAGTCATGGTTAAATGCCATATACAAAAGTGACAGAGGAAAGGGAGAAACAGCAGTACAACATTAACAGAGTTACCTAATGTACATAGAGAAGTTGACAGACATAGCTGCACTTTCTAGACTGTAATTCTTACAAAGGGTTAATATATATGTACTGTACTTTTCAATGCCATTTGCTGACAATATCTTTTCGTCAAACCATACAAGAGTATATGACTCTCTGCACAGCGCTTGCAAATTGTGCAGAATCACATATTTTCTACCTATCAAACTATTTAGGTGTGTACAAGGAAAGAAGGAGATTGTTGATGTTTGATCCGAATTTGAATCAGACCCTTCAAGAGTGCATTACTACACAGAGATTAACATGCTGCAAGGGATTTTTTTTGGTTCAATGAACTCGTTTATTGATAAACAACACGTTCGTGACGCGGTATACATTTATCAATCTTGAATGCAAAAAAGTAATCCAGTTTTGAGATGCAATATATAAGCATGTACTCTTGTTTGCTTGGACAAATATCAATCAGTATACATATTGCTTCAATTCTGTCTACACAAACGCATGAACATGATGAGCATACAGGTAATGAGGTTATGAGAGATATTCAGATATTCATCTTTTAACATTGCACATTTAAAATTCCTTAGGCAGAAGGTGTAATTAGGGAGTATCATTTCCGAATAATCCCTAATACGCTATATTCTAACCAGCTGCAGACAGTTAATTAGCAACGAGATGGTCTCACACTGCCTAGATGGATCACAGATTGAGAGTCAGGTGACATTCAACTTTGAGTCTTGTGTGCCTTTAGGAAATTTAATTAACTTTCCTCACTGACACCTGGCTGTGAAATTGAATCATCCATATAAGGTACCCTTTCACTTTTAGAGCAAGGTACCCAGTAGTGTTAGGTTTACAGCTGCAGCAGTAACACTGTTCTTTTCATATGGAGAGCCAACTTTACCATTGTTTTGTATGGGAAGAGATATATCTAAGTGCAATGCTAATTGACGATGGCCCGATATGACAGTATGGAATTTGTTCTGAAGGCTAACTGGAGTGGTATGGAGAGGGGGAGCGAGAAGGGTAGAAATAGATGGAGGACTGTTCTTTCAAATGCTGATTATCTTTTGCCAATATAACCCTTTCTAGAGATCTTACCTTGATGCTAAAAGGCCCTTTCTTGTCATATTGCAGAAGTGGGAAATAACTGATTACCTCCTCAGTCTTTGCAAAACCGTTTTCATACAACAAGACATTATTTCCTGCAAATTTTCAATGTTGAAGGACCAGCTACATTTTTGGAGGACCGGATAGCCGCATATCTGATGACTTCTACATTTTAAGTATAAAAGAGTTCTATACTGCTACACTTGTAAATCTTCTGGACCGGCGGCATTTTAGAAGGACATTGCTGCTGTCCTGCATGTTTTGGCAAAGACTGCCTCCTTATATGAGGACTGCCATGCACGATGTGCACCAAGAGCTTCCCCCAGCCCATCGCCTCCCTCAGCCTATCCAGGGAATGGGCATCTAGCTAGTGCAGCTCCATAAGGTCTTTTACCAGGGCTATGTTAGCAACAACAAAAAAAGAGAACCATCTTCAATGGGCGGAGCTTCTATGATGTGATAGGGGATCCCTTTCTTCCATAGAAAAGACCATATTTATGACTAGGTGCACACCAATAGTCAGGGTGAGAGGAGGTCAATGGGGCACTCAGATGACTGGTTCCTTGTCAGCGAGCTCTGACCTGATGCTGTTTCCCATAACAGTAGAATTCTAACCACCAGGCGAATTGCTGGGGACCAATCTCAGGCAGAGATAGATTTACAAAAGTAGTTTCAGTTTTTCTCAGAGCAAGAAGCATAACTGTTCAGTTAGGCTTTTCGCTCAGAGGCAAAATTGAGCAGATATGACATACACAAATTTGGGGTTGGGGGGGCTCTGCCCCCGATTTGTCAAACAAAGTAATTAAATTGATAGCACTATGCTTGGAGAGTTCAAGTAGAACACAAACAGAGATTATTCCCATCACCGGCGCCGCCCCAGATCTAATGACAGAATGACGTATACGGCGCACTGGTTAGAATCGTAGCACAACCCTGTTTCTGTGCTGTTATGGTAGCAAGACGCTGCAGTGCATTCAAGCATACCAGGTAAGAATTCTTGTCAGATACAAGGGGTCTCTAGCATAGGCTATGATACATGATATCCTGGACAATTGGCCATTGGGCATTCCACGCCATACCACATCACTCACACATGCTGTGCTCCAGGCAGCCACAGCAGTAAGAGCAATAGTGTATGGAATTGACCATGAGCCTGGGTCAAACCTGCTTTTATTACGTTGTAGTAGCAGGTCACATGGCTACTCTTTAGGTAATGGACTTACAGAGTCTAGTGCTGTAAGAAAGTACTGTCAAATATTACCTGAGGAAACCATCAATCATGATGTGTAGAATTTCAATTAAGGGCTCAAATCATTTAATCTCTTTTCTTCTATCATTCCTAGTGTAAGATACTTTGGTACTGCTCTTTAAAACAAATTTAAGGAGTAACCTACTTTGAATTCAGTGTGAGCGAGACACCATCCACTCTCAGTTCACCTCCTGCTGTATGTCCCCTCCCGTGTCCCGCCTCTATGGCGCTAATGCTAATCTCCTGCAGACAAGGCGTGGGACGATCACTGACAGTGCTTGTATTTCTGTCTCCAATTATCACTTAGACAGAGACTGTGACATTTTAAAGTGTTTCTCAATGGTAGAGGACAGTGACATCTATCAAGCAGGCATCTTAGTGAGACTGTTTAACAATTTAATAACAGATGTCACGAAAGGCTGACATTTGTCGTCATGATGCATCAATGCAGCCGTAGTGAGTTAATCTCTGGTGCTCCATTGGTGTATCATGCCGACCTTTTAGGAGTGTCTAAAACCTTATAGGGTGGCCATGATTCTTGAATGCAGTGCGGGCGAGTTACTCGCCAGGGGGTATTCATGTATCATGACAACCAAGGGTGTGATTCATTAAGACATCATGACGCCAAAAAAGGGCTAAATCTTGAGGGATGGTACCTAGGTTCCTTATAATTATTCATCACCCTTTGTACATCATGGAAACACAATCCCCAAATGTAGAACTGCCCAGCCAGACTTTGGTGGTGGATTCATCCTTTATTTTGGTAAAAGGGCATATAAGCAGTCTGCCCCCATTAAATGTTTCAATGATGGTGCAGTTGGGGCTTTTGCATAAATCATTACGGCCACTTTTCTCCTCACACAGTATTGACAATAGGTATCCCCACGGTTGACTCTGGTTCTTGTTACAGCAGTCATATTAAAAAGACATTTCTCTGTCGGTTGGTATCAATAAACAGTCCTACATGCTGGGCTAAATGGTCATGACATTTACTGCATTACAATCATATACCACACTAAGGAATATACAGTGCACAAATAATGCCTGCTGCACAGGCTGATGCTTCCTCAAACAGTTATCTTGTTATGTAGCACTTAAGGGGTTCTCCTTTGCAGGGCCGTTTTGGGGGATAAGGGCCTGACAGGCCACACTGTCTACAATGGGCAGTATGGGATGGTGTTTGGATTTTCACATGGGTCATATTCAGCAGCTTTGAAGTAGTACCAGCCTTTGAAGGACTGTACACTGGAATTATGCAGTGTCAGAATTGGCCACGAGTGCTCTTCTGGCTTAAGTTCTATTGACTGACCAAAGATACAGAGGTGGCAATTTGATAACCAAGCAGGAGGTCTCAGGACCACAAAAAGTATGCAACATGGTATAAACAAAAGTACTTTTTTTTCTTAAATTCTCTGCCAGTTGAATGAGGAAGTACAGCTGAAGTACCCCATATACACAAGAACAGATTGCAAATTAAACATTGCATGAGAACTTCTTTAAGGAGTTTTTTAACACGGGGGGGGGGGCAGTGTATCATGGGGGGGGGGCAAAAACATTTGGACCCCTATTTGGGGGGGGGGCCAAAAAATGTGCACCCAATTTTAGTTTAAAATCGCCCGCGTTACTATAGCTCAAAGGAATCGACCACACTCAATTTCAACTTGCCTGATGGGGCAGACCAAAAGAATTTCGACCCCTCCCATGGGGGGAGCCCAAAAAACTTTGACCCACTCATGTGAGAATCCACCAAACCCCTCCCCCTGTTAGTAAAAAATGACCACTCCCTTATTTCAACTGTCACAGGCTACATGTACAATAGCAGAAAGGATACGGCTTTGATAACTTATGAACCACCTCAGGACAATCTTAGCCCTATTGGCTATTGGGTTCTGAAATATACCCCCTGTTCACTGACTTTTGGGTGTAAATTACCCCCTTATTAAGATAAAAATACCAACTTTTTGGCCATCAAAAATACCCCCTTTTCAAAAACACTGATATTTTCATTCTCGAAAATACCCTTCCTTTTTTAGAAATGCTGAATTTCTGGCCTCTGACGTAGTTCTAAGGGGGCCAGATAGTTAGGCCTACCCACTTCCTAGAACACTAATTAAAATTCTAATACATTCATATTGGCCTATATGTTTCTGTGACACCATTCACAGACAAATCATTAGGCCATGCCACTTTTTATATTTTCAAAGAGCCATTTATATATCATATGCATCCCCCTTTTGTATTTTTCACTGATTTATTTTGGTAAAAAAATACCCCTATTTCTCATTTCATTGGCAATAGAGAAAGTTATTTAGTATACGTTACATCTATATCATTGTAATCTTGCAACTCACCCGATTGCAACACTTTAACATTTCAAACAAAAAATTGAATGATATTATTTAAAAAACAAAGCAGCCAAGCAGAAAGGATGATTAGCAAGCCCTGCTATGCGTTTTTGGCCCCTTTCCCATTTTTACAACTGCCATACATGAGATTTGGAACATATTATTGCCAGCCTTAAACTCAGTGACCACAAGTTTTCAGCTTAGATTTAAAATAATTCTCTATTGCAATGTATCAAGGTACCCCCACGAAGATTCGTATTCCATTCATAAATCAAAAATAATATATGCATTCATTACTAGCTGCTGTAGAATTCATATTCAGGTTTTACCTTGGAAGGCTCATTTTCCTGATCGTACTCACCTGTTGGAAGAAAGAGTAACATTATTAGTCAATAAAATAAATTTACATAATCATAATAAATCATCTACTTTAACCATGATTGCTGAAATGACATGTCATGTGAAAAGTTGGTTTCCATTTCTTTAGATGTTAAGTTTTTTGTAGTTAAACAGTAGAATTTATTGTAAATCTACAGTACATTATACTATAAACCCATTCTACAGTAGAGTCTACCTTAAACCTAGTAAATTTTACTGTATACCTACACTAACTATTTACAGTGTATTTACAATGCTTAAGCCATTTGGGACTGGATCATGCATAACTATATATATTCAGCCTGAGTCACAGTACACAAACTCTTCCCGACTACATGCAAACGTTATCAGTTCATTATGCCAACTACTCAGGACCAACCATGCATGACTGGAGGACTGACATTTTATAATGACTAAACGTGCCATGTCGAATTCAGATCTAGCCCTAATCGATGAAATGTAATAGACTGTATTACATATGGCTGGAATAGGAGGAGCTAAGGTAAGATTAATCAATATCCATACAGGGCTTTAGCCCACTCTTCTGTATTGTGTAAAATATTTAGTACAGCAGATTCCTTTGATGTCCTAAATAATGAATGCACGATAAATGCAGGCCATAGGCAGCTTTGTACACATCTGACATCATGGGAGATTATGAACAGCATTTCTGTAAAGTGACCACTGCACAGTCCTCTTACATCATTTGGTGATACTATCTTCTGCCATGTCTCATGTTCTCATGTACAGTTCTGTATAGAGCAGGCATACACACATTCTTCATACAGTAGCAGTCTTAAATACTCTAAGTACAACTGCAGGGGCCATTATGGAGACATACAGTTGGTGCCTTAGGAGTCTTTTATACTCTAGGTACAACTGCAGAGGCCATTATGGAGACATACAGTTGGTGCCATAGCAGTCTTTTACACTCTAGGTACAACTGCAGAGGCCATTACAGAGACATACAGTTGGTGCCATGGCACTCTTTTCTACTCTAGGTTCAACTGCAGAGGCCATTATGGACACATATAATTGGTGGCGTAGGAGTCTTTTCTACTCTAGGCACAACTGCAGAGGCCATTATGGACAGATATAGTTGGTGCCATTGCAGTCTTTTACACTCTAGGTACAACTGCAGAGGCCATTTCGAGGACAACACTAACACTGATTTAGTTAGATTAATTACTCATGTCGGATAGACAGGATACACAGGCAGAAACATCACCCAGGTGCCGCTTCCCATTTTAAGGATTACTTGTTTTATTTTAAGAACATACATAAATTAAATAAAGTGACTGGCCACCTGTGCACGACGTTTTTTTCAAATAGTCTGGACCACTATAGGCTGTGTCTCACGAACTTGGGCCAATGTTTTTGTCCATGACCGGGTGCCGTCTATGACCGGCTGCCGTCTATGAGCGGCTATCTAGAAAAGTTGTTTGGAGGAATAAACATTTAAAAAAAAAAGGTTTTACAATTTTTATTCCTCTTGACAACTTTGTTAATATTTGGGAACATCCTGACTCATTAATATCTACACAAATATAGTGAGGGTCAATAGGGATTAAAAGGTCAAAGCACTGCTTTCTTGTAAGCAAGCTCTGAACTGATGCTGTTTCCATGCTGTTGTAGTAGAAAGATGCCCCAGCACATTGATACTAAGGAGGAATTATTGTAAGCTCCAAGGGCTTTCTGGCACAGACCATGATAAATGATGCATCTTGGCCAATAGGCCATGGGGCATTACATGCCCTACCACATCACTCCCTGATGCTGCTGTCCCACAGAGCAGTGCAAACAATATTGTACATAGTATAATTGACCATGGGTCTGTGTCAATTCTGTTGCATGAGGACAACGATGGGCAGTTGTGATGACTTAGTAAGGCCAAAAAGAAAAGCTGGTGGGTCCAAAGACCCTAAAATTGACAAAAAAAGGTAAAAATTTGGAAAAAAATTCAAAATTGCATTAAAACATAGGCCCTGTTTTGAATGGGTCGGTTGGGTGACCTGAGACAAACCCCCCTTTTTTATGGTTAAACCATCTGAGTAGCCACCTCAGCCAAGGTCTTTCTACCTTACATGTAAATTTTATCTACAATACTTAGCCTTCTTTTAGCAGACCTTCGTTTCTATTACATATGAAATATTATTACCATCAGACTGCTGAGTTTATTAGAATGATTTTACATCTAAAACAAGATTTCAAAATCTAAAAAATAAACAGCCGAACAGAATGGCTGATAAGCAAGCTATGCAATCAGCATAATATATGCTCGCATGTGTGTGCTCCAAGACTAATAACTGACAGAAGCCCTATGGCTCGTAATTAAAAACAGACCACAATTAGTTTTCAATTATAGAATCAGCCATAAATGATGGTTGCTCATGAAATGTCAGATGTGCTAACAACGCAGCTGCACAACTAAACAATATATATATATATATATATATATATATATATATATATATATATATATATGGTAAGAGCATTAGTGCCAACAGGCATTGAGTTGGAATTATATCAGACTTATACCATTAGTAATATAGACAGCAGGTTTATTCTCCCAGCTACCTGTGGTGTAAGCAAACAAAAGGTATACTTGTTCTATTCATGCAGGCCATAGTATGGCACTGTGTAAATACATGATATGGTGATGTTTACCCTTTATCATAGGAGGTCATGGAGCCACACTTCTGTACAGTGACCGCTGCAGCAGCCTTTGGTGTTATTGCCAGTCGCCACTTCTACCCGCAGGCAATAACAGGAAATACCTCATATAGCTGTTATAGATATTGCTGTATACAGCAGCCAAATACACAGTGACATTTCCCATACAGGAGGTGCTGCTGAGGTCTGACATACTCTGAGTACAACTGTAGGGACCACTGCAGGGTCCACTGCAAGACTCAAATACGGTTCAGCCGGAATGATTACCTGACCCCGGCTATTCTTTTTAAAATGTATCTTTTTTTCATTTGAAAGTAACAGGAATTAATGATATAAACACTCAGAACCTGTGCACACTATTTGTAAAATGATGTGAACTACTAGAACTGTTAGTTGTCAGACATATTATGAATATCTAGTGGTTTGCTACTAATTATACAAAGGACAGGAAATATTCTGGACCTTCTTCAGCGAGCCACACCTGTACGTTGGAAGAGTTGTGTTGCTGTCATCCAGGGACACATAAGACTGACAGAATAGTTAGACCCTTGTTGGCAGGAACCGGCAAGGCTCCCAGCCCTACCTGACCACAGAGGCTAGATCTGAGGGCCGGCCTACCCTAGGAAGATAGTATGGGATTGAGGGGCCACATTTCTACCCTGCCCATAATGCAAGGTGGGGTTTGTCCCATGGTATGGCAGCTCTGTAGTAGCATTTGGGGGGCACTTAGCAACGGAAGTATGCAATTCAGGATTAGTGGCAAATGCTCTGCTGGTACAATCTTTGATGGCAACTCTATGCCTTCTAAGGTATTAAGGAAATGGCCTAAATATGTGTGTATGTAGAAGATACTTTCGCTAACTGTAGATGAAATGTGCAAAGACATCTATGAACAAATCTTTGTACAAAAGAGCATTATTTAACAGTGTTTTTGTTTTGGCTCTCCTGAAAGAGAAACATCATTTGACATGGGAACACAGGCCATATATCCCTTAATCCCATTTCAGAGCATCACTAAAAAGACAAAGGTGCACAAAGTTTAGGTCTGTTGGAGGGTTATTTCATGAGTTGACTATCGGGCCATATTTCACGAGGCCATTGACCGAGTAAAATGTTGCATTGTGGTAAACCAGGGTCAGTGAGGCACTTAGAGTTCAGGTTTCTCATCACCAAGCTCTGACCTGATGCTGTTTCCATGCTGTGATGGCAGCAAGAGGCTGCAGTACATTGAAGCACTCTGATACCAGGAAAGTGGTATTGTCAGGTACTCTGACACAGACCATGATAAATGATATCCTGGCCAATAGGCCATGGGGTGTTACACGCTGTATTACATCACTCACTCATGCTGCTTTGCTCCAGGCTTTCAGCATAGTACAAGCAATATTGCACACAATGGAATTGACCATGAGCCCTGGTGTATCCTGTTTTTATTGTGCTGTGGTAGCTGGATACATGGCTACTGATAAATCAACCATTAAGACCTCTACCTGAATAAATAAAATCTTAGGGACCGGTTATGTTTTAACTATCTACTGCCAGTTGATACTAATGTTACTTTTCTCAACAAGAAGTGAACATCATGTCCTCCCGTCAGTTGAGTAGTATGCTGACTCTTGGTGTCATAGCCAATGTGCGGTAAAGACATTGTTGTCATTTTAATTTTCAATGACAATGAACATGTTATTGTAAAGGGACAGGAAACACAATCACAGATATTGGCAAAATGCTTTAGAATTATCCCATGGAATCCCATGACCTCTGACGCACTATGTATGTGTATCAGGTGAAGGAAATCTGTATTAGGACTTTGAAGGCTTCATGATTTTCTTTTATATGAAGTATAAGTGAATGAAGTCACCTAGACATGTTGAAATCAAGTGTTTAATATGTCTGTAGAAAACTATCAACCCTGATGTGTTTCTAATCCTCTTTTTTTTGCCGTTGGTCATCCACTATTACATTGGCTTTCACCTTATACCCTATGGCTGTGGCATCATGCACAGGGAAATGAAGAAAAATTACTGTGACTCCCAACTTAATCACTGAGGGAACTCTCCTTAGGACTCTGAAGTGACTCCCTGACATTAGCAGGACTCTATAATAACTCTATAATGACTCATATTCTATGACTCCATAATGATTCGGAGTCACGTAAGAGTCCTGGGGAGAGTTACCTCAATGATCGGCCCTGGACTCCCATTTTAGAGTTAAGGTGATTCTACTTCTTCTCTCTGTGTCCCAAGACCGTTCAACCCTTGACGGAACGTCTGTTGCATAGTAACTTCATAATCAGTTCTAATCATGATGCAATCATGAGGGACTGACTATTTTAAAAGCATCACATTAGTGCATCATGCAGCAATAAACTGCTCCGTTTGACTTGGTTGCTGATTTTATGCTTCATTTTGGCAAAAAGCCATTGAAGCATTACGCTGAGATTAAATGTTTACGTGGTGGCACAGCTGATGTCTCTGCATAAATCATACCAACTACCTTTCTGCTCACATGGTTCTTGATAATATGTGATCCCTTTGGAGCAAAATATGATTGCTGCTGAGGGAAAGTGTGGAAAAAATTTCTTTCCGACAGTTGGTGTTGGTAGTAAATCCTCACAGTATTTACTATGATATATTCATGAATTGGGAAGTATATGGTGCAGAAAGAAACTAACTGATCATGCTGCAATGAAAACTTATTGTGTGTCCAAATTCACTTTTGTAATGCAGAATTATGAAATTCATAGGCCCTTCATGTGACTATGAGACAGTCACTATTTTACCCTTTGCTGTAATTGGCCATGGCCACTTCTAGCTACGGGCACCACACGGAACTACCTCCCAAAACATCATGGACATCTCGGCTTATATCTACCAAACACACAGTGACAATGTTATGTTGCCTAGGGTCAGGCCACTTGACGTATTTATGCAGTTACATGTGCCCCCACCCATGGGTGTCTCCCAGCCCTGGCTGATCATGGCCTGGCCCCTTGATCTCAGGGCTGGCAGTGATGAGGAGGGACAGAGCAGGATGGTTGGGAGAGGCCTTGTGGGGCAGTGGTGAGGCCGTGCAGACCATCTATAGCGTGGAGTGCGCAGTGTTTGGGAGGTCAGACCGTGCATGGTCAGCAGCTCTGATGTGGTCCCAGTGGTAAGAGGATGCTGCCCTGGAACTATGCAGTGTCAGAATCGGCCACAACTGGTCTTGTGGTTCTGACTTATATGGATGTACCAAAGGGTAGAGAAGTAGGTATTGACATGCCTAGTGTGGATTAGTATAGCATAGTAGATTCTGATCGTGAGATGAAGGGCTAACATTATCCCAAACCTCCGATCAATAAAATAAGCAATTTATTAACTATGCATGAGATCTAAGGACCCAAAAGAGTGTCTAACATAGAATACATGAAAGAGATAAGTGCTTCTCCTTATATATTTGCTACCACTGCATACAGGATGGAGAGCACATCCAACATGGCATAAGAACTTCTTATTTCAAAAGTCGGAGGATGCGTATACAATAGTTGGCAGGAGCTCTATCGTGATATCTTAGTAACTATCTTCGCACAATCTTAATAGCCATATAAGGTTACTTTTTCTACTACAGGTAGAATCCTCCTCCCCACATGTATACTTTATTCACAGTTCCCTACCCTTCTTCATATATCAGTGACAGAAGTGGAGACTCTCTATTACAGTATATTCATATTATTGTAAACTTGCACTTCACCTTATTAAAAGGATTTCACATTTTAAATTAATGAATGATATAATCTGTATAAAAATAAGCCCAGCAGAAATATGATCTGCAAGCCTGTAAAGAGCATCATGTGCTCTTACATGTATGGCCCAAATTTAAAAAAGACCACATACTGGCAAAGCTCCATTAATCAACAAATACAAAAAATATGTTATAATAATGAGATGTGCCACAGATGACAGTTGGAGCATGCTAATGTCAGTCTGGAAGTCAGGGTGGCCAGGTATTTAGTTGACATGACCTATAGTGCAACTTGTCAAAGTGCCTTCATGTGACAATAATCAATGTCAAAAGCTCTTACAGCTTGTAATTAAAACCTGAAATAACCTCTACTCACATATTGTTTGTGTACATTTTTCAATCTGAGGATGGCGGTGCCAGTAGAGGCCCTACAGATAACTGCATGTAGCTGTAATGGCTTACTAGTGTAGTAGCCTGGGGTACAGCATGTGTCTGTGATATGAATGGAGTTAAATTAGGCTTAATGTTATCACAAGCAGAATCACAGCCGGTTACATTACAAATATGCACCGTGTGCATGGTGTTCCCGTACAAATGTGCCACCATCAGAATCCTTTGCTCTATGCTACAAGAACAAGAAAGAAACCTCTGAAGAATGTGACAGTGGTTAAGCCCACTGTGGCCTTAAAGTGGCATCGCCCAGTGACTAGGGCTCAAAAGTCAATTCGATTAAAAATTAACCAGAATGCCCAATATGACCATACTACATGTCCTGCCTACTTTATCAAAACATTTTTCCCAAGAATTGAGCTTGGAATACAGCTAACTATCATTGTTATGCTCAATTTAGGACTTTTGGAGCACACAATGTAAATTCAAGCGTCAGAAAACACTGAAGAATAGAATATTATAATGATATTTTGAACCACACTGCTGCAATACATTTAGATTATCTAAGCATCATATTGATCCATATGGCTGCCATGAATGCCTTGTTTCTCTGATCTTATGGTACTTATCAGTCGTATTTATTAAGTCGAATACCAGCGCAGCATATTACACTTCTTTATATGAATGGAATTCTAATCAATGAAATGGAAATCTTACTGATTCTTAGTAACTGATGAAGTTAGTTTTTATTTTTCTGCCTTGCATTGCAGAACAGTATGGTCTGCCTGCAAGTAATGCTAAAGGTCTACAGGAAGGAGTTGCAAGCAGTAATACTGTATTTGTGGGATTAGGTAGAGCACTGAGCACAATCTGCTCCCTGCAGGTCATATCTCAATGTGTTCTCACAGGGTGCCTCAAAGTCCTGCTGCATTCTGTAATGAGGGATGGCACCAATTAAACTGTTTACCTCTCTGTGCTTATACGGCCATCTGAAGCCACTAACTATGTATCTATGTTTATTCATGCAAATGACTGTGACTCTTGACTCAGGTTGTGTTATGGGAGTGTCTCACATTTGGTACAGCTTCAAACCATTCAGAGAGTGAATTCTGCAGTCTTGTGTGTTTAGGAATGCTCACTCATGTGCCCCAAATAGGATCTCTTTCCTTCAGGGCCTCTAATGCGGCTCTCCACCTGGCGGGAAATCCAATTACTAACTAAGGTGTTGTGTGTGTGAGTGTGTGTGTGTGTGTTTTAGTTTGTGTGCTAAGTAGCAATCCTTTTCTATTCCCATCTGGTTAAACCCTGAATTACAGTGTTATGCTTTAATGCACCACAAAGTAGCGGTTATGCACCCACTGTTCACAGTTGATGCACTCAGTAAAAGCTAGAATGAAAATGACTTTGACAGCCAAAAATGCAGCACATCCGAACTTCTTTCTTCTTTGTACAGTTTATCAGATGCAGATAAGTACACTAATTTCTAAAATCAACAGGGAGGAACCGAGTAGGCGCGCAATTTGCTAGTTGCACTGGGGTTCCTCCTACACATTTAGCATTATCTGTGCACTGAATAAAGTACTTGTGTTTTGTATCATGAACAAGACATGGCATATTGAGGCATAATTAAGTCCTTAAAGCTTGAGCTGATTTCACATTATTAAACAGAAGCCAAGGAATCAGAGTCACTGTATAGTTGGAAGCCTTCTATACTGATCCTCTTTACAATTCATGATTAGGCCAGTAACCATCAACTTGAAACAGCCTGACTGTAAGAATCCAATATCACACTGTGGTATTCAAACACTCAGTGGCAACAGTGAGGTTTCCCATTGTGCTAAATTCAGACCACAGTCAATGAGATTAAACCTTTTAAAGGCTGCATAGTGCTTTAATGCATGTCTCAATTTGTCATCTGGCAAGTCTACTTAAGAGTGGTGTAATTCATATGGAAAAACAGGTTGTATTTACTCCTAAACAGTGTACATGATGCAAGCTGCATTTATGCATTATGGCAATATATGCCATAGTATCATAGGTGTTATGCTGACCTTAGTAGGTTAAGCCTTGAGTGTGAATGTCTGTTCTGAGCTGCTGCTGTAATGGGACAGGTCCTGTTTTGCAATACTCACAATTAGAGATAACTCCCCAAACTCTAACCCTCTATCCTGATGGAAGCTGCACACTGACACACTGCCTCAATACTACCTTAACTAACTCAATATGGCTGCAGTCAGGCAGCAGGGGCTTAATGACAAGGGGTCGATATTGAGTCCTGAGGCATTGTTTCATGTGGAGAAACAACATTATTATGCTTAAGTACTTGAATGGCTATTCCCCATACCCCCATGGAGAAAATGATGCTTATTATCCACGGGCTGTTTCTCCATGATGATGTCACTAAAACAGCTATGGAATAATCTTTAAATGTTGTTTAAGATATAATTTATCAATAATTACATGTAATAAGCACAGAGATCCACTCCAATCGGTCTGAATTCCGTGGTACCTTGGATTATATCACACTCTGCTCTGCCTCGTGTGATATGAATCAAGGTACCACTCATAAGAAAGCCTCTTATTTAGGCAGATCATCGTGGACTTCTGTCTACATATCCAGCCTGGAAGAGAGGGAGTTCCCAAGGATGTCAAGGAACTTCTGCTGGTCTGACCATAGCTGGTGTGATATTAAAAGCTACTTTTTTTTTATTCTCTAATTCAAATCCCATATTGAACAACCAATCCTTATTTCATTCAGCACTTTAGATCCACCATCACATTTTTGTATGGCTATAGTGAAAACTGTCGCAAAGGCTGCGGCACAGACATCATTAATGATGACTTGGTTTAAGGATGTGTCCTTGAGACGTCTAACTACAGTCAGATAGATGGATACAACGTAGCTTATTTTCCACTCAGGAAGAAGATCATGCTTTTACGTTACCCCCATCAAGTCTGTGGCAGTGATGTATCAGACACACCAGATGTACATGTGCTGCCCTCTAGGGGTGTCTCCAGGGGGGATGAGGCAGGGCTATCCATCTCACCTGCATGTTTACATACTCAACCACGCCCTAGGTGTCTGATAGAGCACTGTACGGAGGAACCATCTTGTATCACTTTACATACCTTGGTCAGACATTTTACGGAGGTCTGCAAAATGCCTGAAAATTTTGGTCTTAAGAGGCCAGATGTGTGCTTCTTGGCCTCATAGGAGGGTAAAGTAGGGTGATTACTCACACATGGAGGTTTACATACCTTTTTACAAACTCAACCAAGTGTGTACAGAGACACTCTGCAGAGGTACCATCATTTATCTTTTTAGAAACATTGGTAAGGCATTATCACTTTCAGAGCATTATGCCTCGAGGTTAAGGCCCATAACAGTCAATAAAGGATTAAGCCTTGAGTGTATCACTGCAAAATTTTAGGCATACTGGATGCATGCATTGGAGCCCAATTGGGTGTCAGGCAGAGTCATAGATCAGTTGGATGATTGAATACCTTACTATCTCACCTACAAAACCCCCCTAGTACTGCTCCTGTCTAGTACTGCTCCTGTACTGATTGTCATAAGGAGTACCAAGCTTTAGCTCGGAATCATTCGAGTAAATGTTCAAGAGGAAATTCTACAAGAAGCCTTTGTAATCAGATGAGGAGGATATAGAAGAAAACACAACCGTTTTATATACAGTATGATATATACATGTCAAACTTGTTCTACCCCTGCCAACACTGTAACTGCCACCCCCATTCCTCATATGCCAAGTCACAGTCCCACAAATACACTGCAGGAAGTCATCCAAAATAGAGCCTTCTGATTCCTCTGCTGCATCCCTGGGCACAGTGGGAGTGTCACATGTGCTCTTTGATTTCTCCAAAGACCAACCGGAAAGTGTTTTTTTCTCGTCTGAGCCAATCTGCATCTTGAAACAGGGAGAAATCACTCTGGGCAGACTTTAGAAACAAAGGCAGCGAGTAGGACCAATACTGTAGACTGCATGGATGTTTACTGAAGTATGGTCTGTGCAGGGAGGGGTAGGGGCTAGGGTAGGGGGTAGGGTCAAAGGCCTATCTTACCTTCAAAAGGTGTAGTCATGCATCATTTGAACCCAAACACCCCCGGCCCTCCGCGACCTATTGGAAATGCAGCTCTCACAAGGTACTTGCCAGGCATGTAATGGCACAACAGGAAAGCAATTTTAGAACTCAACTGTCCATGTCTTTAGGGCTGATATGAAAATTATCCTATTGAAGTAGTGAAGTTTTGAGGTTTGCAAAGTTTATTGCCCATAATTCGTGACAATGACGTTCTTCATAATATAGTCATACATATCCTTAAGTGGTAACACAACGATGCAACAGAATCCATAGTAGAAACACAGCGATCTCTCGCATAGAGTACAGGTTAATGAATAAAGAGTTTCCATGAGTGAGGAAAAAGTCCAGCAATTATCGTTTAAGTTACAAACAATTATGTTACCAATGTGACTCTTTGTCACTGAAAGTTCCCAATGCACTATATAAGCACTGAACTGCCATTGGTTTGAGGGTTATCTCGATGCCCTAAATCTTTAAAAGTAAATGTAACTATCTTTCCTGCTGATTAAACATAAGTTTTATCGTCTGCATATTTTTAAAAGTATCATTTTAGTGTACCACAATATGTTACTTTAAGAACTGCATTAGGAGATATGTAGTTTGTTTGAGAGTTCTCTGTCATACTTGAACCCCTCACCTTCAGTCTACATCACCCACTGCTCTACCAACTGAGCTAGCAGGACAGTCACTTATAAGTAGCCTGTATCAATGGGCTTTTGAAAAGATCAGGTCATATTTGTAGAGCTGCTAAGGTTAGAAACTAACTCTGATGCCAATGACAAATGAACTTCATGAATTATATATAAATTCCATAACAAGAGATGAGTATATATACACCATTTC
Organism: Harmothoe impar; assembly: GCA_947462335.1. Taxonomy (NCBI): domain Eukaryota; kingdom Metazoa; phylum Annelida; class Polychaeta; order Phyllodocida; family Polynoidae; genus Harmothoe; species Harmothoe impar. The sequence goes on along the minus strand of OX381721.1, from coordinate 5,936,527 downwards.
CTCATTCTATGTGTTGATGGAGTATGACATATGATATTGGAGCTGTGGAGTATGGCACTCCCTTCAATATCTCTACTCTCTCTTCATCAGGTTCTTGGTTATGGGATTTGAGCCTGCATCTACAGTAACGGAATTGTACATGTACAGCAAAAGTTGCTATATTATTCTTAACAACTAAAGTACTATACAGTTACAGCACATTTTGCTGTTCACGAACAACAACTTTTTACAGTGAAGGTAATGAGGGAAATCTTTACTCATTGATGTCACTCTTAGTATTCTTACTTCCATAAGAAATTTAATGAAAATATTTGTAAGCAGTCAGTCATCATGTTCACATTCAGTATGAGCTTGAAAATATCCACTCTTGGTTAATCCCTCTGTCTGTGTCTTAAGACTTGAGCTAATGATAATCAACTGCAGACAAAGTCCGGGAACAATCACTGAAAATGCCTTTTTCCTTACTCCAATTATCACTTGTAGAGAGACAGTGGAACTGTCAATTATCTCCCAATAGTAAAGAACAGTAAGAACTAGAAAGCAGGCTTCCTCGCAGGGCAGCATGTTGCATCATGACATTATGATGCAATCATGAGGCACTGGAAAATATGAAAGCACCACATTTGTGCATCATGCCAACATGATGCTTTAGTGCAGAACTTTTTAGTAAGTCTCTATTGCTGCATTCATTTGGGCATTAAAGTACTACAGGAACGTAAATGTTTAAGTATGGCACAACTGATTTTTCTGTATAATCAACCGTCTTTGCGATAACCTTTTCATCCCACAGGACATTCGGTCCTGCAAATTTTTAATGTTGCAGGACCGGCTACATTTTTGAAGGACCCGATAGCCACTGATTTACATACTTTAAGTATGAAATATCCCCTTTGAAAATACATTTTAATTGTTATCATCGATGGCTAAATCAGAATGAATCCAAAGATTTGCAAATATATTGACAAAAAAATGTCAGGTTTAGAGACCAACTAATTACTTTAGTTCAAATAAGTCTGACATGTGACTGGACATTCAGTCCTGCTACACCGGTAAATCTACTGGACCAGTGCCATTTTAGGAGGACATTGCTGTTGTCCTGCATGTTTTCGCAAAGACTGTATTCAATCTAGCTATGTCACACATTTGTTGATAATAGATACTCCCTCTGGAGCTTAATGTAGTTGGTGCTTAATGAGTGGAAGAGACATGACAGTGTCAGTGGGTGACTTTTACATTAGTATTAAATGGCCAATGAAGCTCTGTCACCAAGATCACATTAATCATGGGAGTTTGTGGAATAAAAGTCCCTCAAAGTGACCACTACATCGTCACTGTTTTACCTTTGCTGTTATTTCCCATCACCACCACTGACCCCAGGCATCCAATGAGTATAAAGCCACCAAACACAGGGTGACAGCCATTTGTTGACCAGTCTTGGCGTGCCCGACTGAGGAATTACTCAGTCTGGGGTCAGTGCTACAAATCGTTCGAGCTGGAACTCTCTAGTATGGTAGGCAAGAACGCTACATTTACACTCGCCAATCGTTCAGTAGTCACTAAATTGTGCTCGGCGAGTGCACCAACTTCCGGGAGCTTAACTGAACGTTCTATCTGCGACCAGGCCCAGTGTGGGCTTGTCCGTTAACCCTGGGACTGGGGCGTACGAGGCTGTGTGTTGACGCTGTCCAAGGGTCATGTCCATTGAACTCTTTATGCAGTTACATGTGTCCCACCCATGGGTGGCTCCCAGCCCTGTCTGAGCACAACCTGGGTCCTTGATCTTAGGGCAGGTCTGCTATGGGGAGGGACAGGTCAGGGTGGTAATGGGGAGGGACAGGTTGGGTAGGTAGTGGGGCAGGACAGGCTGCCTATAATGTGTAGTGGCCAGTGTTGTGGAGGTCACATGATGCGTGGTCAGCAGCTTTGAGGTAGTCCCAGGGGTTAGAGGACTTTCTATTGTAAGTAGTCAGTGTCAGAATCAGTTGTTAGTACTTGTCTGGTTCCAGCTTTTATGGATGGTCAAAATCTATAGAGCTAGCTATTGACTGGACTTTTATGAATTTGTATGGCATGCTAGACTCCCCTTGTGAAGTCAAATTTGCTTCTAATGAAAACTATCCTACTAAGAAAATGATCTGGGATCCTGGATCATTTCTTAATGAGATAGCTTAACCACTGATTGCTTAGCCATTGTCTCATCATCATAAATGACATAGACATGTTGTGGCCTCATGGGTTTGAATCCCACCTTGGCAAAAATGTAGGTTCGTTTATTTTATGTTATTCATTTTGCCCATTTGAAGCATAAATCCAAGTTATCTGGCATAGTTTAATTAGCTAATAGATATGTGACTAGGTACATTATTTCAATTTAGGTGCAATATGCAGATATCAGCAGTACTAGTAATTAAGCCAGAGTAGGGTTCGAACCCACACTCTCCTGGTTACTGATAATGAAACTGATACTTACTGATACAGTATAGCCTATACTATACTATTTCAGGGTACGTGGTCCAGTGTAGATACATAGACTTAAGTAATCTCCCAGACTGTAAACATACAGTCGGGGCCCGAGACTGTGTTACACCTTGAATCTGATCTTCCACCAGCAGGCTTCTAATGCGGCTCTCCACCTGGCGGGAAATACAATTACTAACTAAGGTGGTGTGTGTGTGTGTGTGTGTGTGTGTGTGTGTGTGTGTGTGCTAAGTAGGCAATCCTGGTCTATTCCCTAAACTGCAAAAGCATGCTTCAATGTAGCAGACTCTTTTGTTGGCAAGATGCATTAATGACGTAATAGGTAGATTCATTCCTGCACCAACTCTTCACGGTTGATACTCTCTAAAGCAGGTCCGGTAAATGGAGGAAAACCCTCCCCAGAGCCGTTATTTACACCAGTGTCAAATTTCACAACGCAGGTAGGTGTGAAAACACTTCAGGGCTCACTGCCTACTGGGTGAAATGGAGGAGCACAGAGGGAAAGTCTATAGAAAAAGCTTATTTATATGTGATTTCATGGCAAACACCTGTATGATTCACTATTCCCCATGTATGATTCAAGAGCATACATTAATCTATCTTATGGGATATATACATTTAACAGCAAATTGATAGAAAATTCAGCAAATGGGTTATAAGAAAACCGTTGCTAATTTTAGCCCTGTAGTGTTTATGCTACAAGCAAAACCATTGCTAATTCTAGCCATGAAGTGTTTTCACACCTACCTGCGTTGTGAAAATTAACACTGGTGTAAATAACGGCTCTGGGGAGGGTTTTCCTCCATTTACCGGACCTGTAAAGGGGAGATTAGTCAGAAGGGGATAACTGCACAGTTCTCTTTAACTACACATTTTTTTAAAGTTTTCATTTCGATTCGAATCTGATTGCCTCTAGACAATGCTCCATCTGCAGTATACAATCAGATCCCTTGTTAAAGCTACAGTCGTTTAATACTAGAATGACCCAGTCTTTGCAAAACCTTTTTATTCCACAGGACATTCGGTCCTGCAAATTTTCAATGTTGAAGGATATTTTCATTCAGTATAGTATTTCAAAGAAGGACTATCGTCATAGTTTCACCTTTTGATATTCAGTAAGCTTTCTAATGAATAGCGGAAGTACTGCATGATTCTAACAACTGCTGAATAATCATGATAGATAATGCAAAGCACAGTATTTTATATATAATACGTAATAATATCAAAGTTAGTTTTGCTGATTCTGATGTTTTAAGAATCAGAGAGTGAGATAATGCATGTTAAGTTTATTTTTACCGTTATTGGAACATATTTATATGGGATTTAGAATTTGGTTAAAAATCAAATATACCCACATTATCTAAGAGAATGTAGCTTTATTTCTAAGATGGTTTCAGGTTTCCCAACAAGTGGCCTTGCACCTGGGCCCCATAGTACACTGTCTCAGCCTGTTGTGATCAGAGAATGTCACATGTGCCAACAGCATACCATACCGTCCCAAAATAGCACTGGGGCGCTCTTCAATTTGGCAGAGCCTTAATTTCTAAGACAGGCGCATATTCACGATCCTATTTTAGTGCTTAAGGAAGATGTAAAGACCCTTTTACACCTAGCACTTATACAAGACCGGCGTTTTTTTGAAACCGGTGCTCTATCACAATGATATGGTAGCTGCACAACTCACCTGTTCAGAGTTTTGAAGTTTGTATTTCTTTCTTCATTTCCAAAGTCTACCTTCTCACAAATTTGGGTTGACAAACTCTTACAAGAACGTTATATGACACTTTGTAGAGATATTCAAACTGTAGTATTAAAGAGTAGATTGGCAACATTATAACACAATATGCTGCAAATCTTGAAATTACTGATGTATTTGTTAAATGCATAAACTACACATGATTGATCGCTTTGGTAAAGTTCATTCCCTCTATAAAGATGCATTCTAAAGTCAATAGGGTATACCAGAATGATATGTCTTACCAATAACATTTACATCATGCTGTCTTTAACCCTTTAAGGACAGAATGTCACTACTTGGTGACATTCGATCTCGTTATGGACCAATGCAGCCTTGGTGAGTGAGTCGCTGCTGACATTCCTTTGTGCCCCCAGCAAAAGCGGTCCCATTTTTTTTCTGCTTTCCCCAAAACAGATTGGTCATGCGCGATACCTTTCCGATCCCATCCCCTCAAGAGTAGACCAAATTCTTTTGGTCCTTCCTCTCAATGGGTTTTTACTGTTGTGGTACCCTCCCCTTAAATCCTTTCTTATAGAAGGGAGTTCCTGGAAGATAACAACATTACTTTTGATATAACAAATTATGGTTTATATATCTAAAGTACTTTCCCATTTATAGATCCAACATGTGGTCTTTCAGCTGCTGCTGATTTCATATTCCGGATTTACCTTGAACAGCTTCTCTCAGGCTGATTCCTGATCGTACTCACCTGTTGAGAGAAAGGAAAACTTGGATAAGTCAACATGGTTTATTTTCTTAACTGCAGAATTTGAAATATAACACATTAAAACATCAATTAAATATCAATTAACTTCTCTAGCCATTTCTGTGAACATCTGTCCTAAATAAGGTGTTTATGACATGCCTGTCACAGATTGCACCAGGTCATAGACTAAACCCCGGTCATAGATTTCACCCGGTCATAGACTAAACCCTGGTCATAGATTGCACCCGGTCATAGACTAAACCCCAGTCATAGATTGCACCGGGTCATAGACTAAACCTCAGTTATAGATTGCACCTGGTCATAGACACCCCATTCATAGATTGCACCTGGTCATAGACTAAACCCCGGTCAAAGATTGCGCGCGGTCACAGACTAAACCCCAGTCATAGATTGCACCTGGTCATAGACTAAACCCCAGTCATAGATTGCACCTGGTCATAGACTAAACCCCTGTCATAGATTGCACCCTGTCATAAACTAAACCCCGGTCATAGATTGCACTCGGTCATAGACTAAACCCCCGTCATAGATTGCACCCCGTCATAGACTAAACCCCAGTCATAGATTGCACCCTGTCATAGACTAAACCCCCGTCATAGATTGCACTCGGTCATTGACTAAACCCTGGTCATAGATTGCACCTGGTCATAGACTAAACCCCCGTCATAGATTGCACTGGGTCATAGACTAAACCCCAGTCATAGACTAAACCCCGGTCATAGACTAAACCCCGGTCATAGACTAAACCCCGGTCATAGATTATCAACTTGCATCTATCTGGTGAGACTTAGCCTTAAGCATCTTGACGTCAAAGGACATAATGCATTTTTATATGAACTATTTTGGACTTAAAGGGTCAAGTCTCATTTGATTTGGTCTAAAATTAGCACAAAGCAATCTGCACTGTTGATGCTAAGTGTTTGGATACCACCTTGTGTATTTGGATTCTTGCAGTAAGGCTGTTTTAGGTTGATGTTAAACCATTTAAGGATGCATGTCACTGAAAGGTGACATTTGTCGTTATGATGCACTGATGCAGCCCCAGCGGGTGATATGGCAGTGGTGCATTGGTGCATCATGACAACATCGGCACTGGCAAGACACTCACCAGGGCTGCATTCATCTTAAGAGCATGATACATTAATGAATCATGCCACCATTAAAGGGTCAATAGCCTATTGACGGAAAGCTACCTTAAATTCCCGCATATAACCCGCAGGTTTTACGCGAACCAAACCTCTGGTGCAGAATATACAATATTCTCAAAGTCTAGGTAAAGGTAATACAAGGGTTTTTGAAAGTATGAAACAGTACTAAAATGGCAATTTTCAGACCCCAGGTGCAGGTTATATGATTCTCCCAAAGTCATGGTGCGGGTCATATGCGAGTACTGAGAGTGCTTTTTACTTGGTCTGTGAGTCAGACTCCTATACAGCCTGCTACTGTCTATAAATCTTATTGTCTCCAAAGCATATTCAGCTCCAGTCATGAGCAGTTATCAGTTTGTTGTTGTTGTTGTTATTTCATTTATTTTTATCCTGAGGAGATACATAACCGTTATAGATTGTATTTCTTGTATTCCACAGCATTAATTATAAATAATAATCCGTTAATCTGAGAACTAACCACCTATCCTCGTAGGGGTGGTAGATAGGATGAGGTACTGACCAAGATGTATATGATCAGCCCCTCTACCATTAGTTAGTTTTAGTAAAATTTTGTTAACATAATTTGGAAAAGGTAATTGGGCTTAAGGCCCAAAGAGGCAAAATAGAATGTTCATTGTCATTTTGTACTTAGTGTACTGACAGCCTCTTTTATCTAGCTGTATAAACCATGTGCCAACCATTCAGTATCAACCCGGCATGACTTTAGCTAACTACCAGACATAGGACAGTACATCCTGAAGACAAAAAGTATACCGTAAAACCTCGCGTATAAGCCTAACTCGCGTATAAGCCGCACCCCGACTTTGTGCCGATCCTATAAGCCGCACCAGCGATCTGGTTATGGTGAATTTAGTACTGTACTATAGGGTCAAAAATTCGCGTATAAGCCGCACCTGGACTCTGTGCCGATCCTATAAGCCGCACCAGCGATCTGATTCGCGTACTAGCCCCGGCTTATACGCGAGGTTTTACGGTAATTGCATTTAGGTATTCTGCTGCCCTTCAAGCTTCACTAAGCGCATACTTTGAAATACCATAATGGAGCTTAAAGTGCCATGGCAAGTTCTGGTCTAGACTCAATTGATATAACTTTAGTAATGACTGTATTACATAAGGATGTAATAGGAGGAGCAAGGGTTTCATTGATTAGTATATCCATGCATTGATTAAGCCCACTCATCTGTATTACCTAACCTGTTTGAAGCAGCATATTCCTTTAATGTGCTGTATATATCTTTTTCTCATCAAAACTAGAATCATCTAAGTATTTATGGACATATGTCTGCGATTATGAACTTAAACTTAAACAATAATATTGGAATGGTATGTTGCTTAAAGAATAATGATTAACGTTGGTTTTAAAGCTTTTGTAGTTTAGTGATCCTGTTTGCAGCTGCTGTTTAACCAACCCCCCAGAGTAACCATGCTGTAGGAATGCTTTATGACATTGTCTTATACACTGACGCAGGGCCATGTTAGTATCTCAGTGGTTCTGTATCACAATAACCCTTTTGGGGGTCTATTAACCACAAAGGGTTGATGTCAAGTCCCAGTGAGTTGCTTCGATAGTTTATGTCAGCAAAGAGCCTCGGACCATGCTGCAACAAAAGGGTTAGCTGAAATGATTTCCATTTCCCACACGCGGTAGAAAAGTGTGGATGCATGGGAACTGGAGGAGGAGAGGGGAGTGAAGGATCTCTTGTAAAGATGTTTAGCATCAGAAACTTACTGTTGTCCAAGAATATATTGTCACTTGCAGATAATTTGCAATCTAAGTGAAACTTGAGTTGTGTGTAGTGTTGACAGTATTTTAGATATCATTGAGTTTGGTTTGACTTGGTGTTTGCTTAAATTTTAAAGGCATTACTTGTAGTGAGCAATAAAATAATAACATTTACAAAAGCTCAAACCGGATCAAAAACAGGTGTTCTTAGATAACCAACATATTTAGCAGGAAAGTTTTTCTATTAGGTAGTTATAAGACATAAGGCATCTATTTGGACCATATTTTGTTCTTTCCCTTTCGGGGTCATTACAAATGCAACCCCGTGAGCACTAAAAGTCCCCTTTGCTTGGTTGTAATTCTTCCAAAAGAAGTATTATTATTTGAATTTTCTAATGATAGAAAAACTACTCTAAAACACTAACTTTAAAGTGTAATCCTCATATTCAGTTTGAGCTAGATTTGGAGAATTGAAGGCTAAAAAGACTCCACAGGTATGTTTGTCCTTCTTTGTTCATACACAGTATCGTGCAAATAACATTATGTCGTGCAACAATGCATGGTTACAGCTATGGGTAGTTACCAACAGGCACTGCAAGAGGAAAGAATATAGGCCTTGCAGATATGTAGATATGCTTGGTAGATATGTTAACAATTGACATTTTAGAGGCGTAAAGGTTGTTTACGGGATGCCCGCCCCTTCTATCCAAGCATATTATATTGTTGAAAATTGATATGAAGTCTAGGAAATATATAATAGTTGCTCCTCAGATATTATTATATCATATATATTGATATTTCACAATGATTGTGATGATGCATTTATTTGTATTGATTGAGATTGCGTCGTAAAACCGTCAATATCAATGTTTTCTGATTATTGATTATACTAGGTGAAATTAAGGTACTTAGATTATTGACTGTGTAGGAATATCTGCGAGCTGTACGAGTTGTTCTCCCATGCAGTATAAATAAACGGGATTGTATATTTCTTTATATACTTTCTCATACCGAAAAAACAACAACTACAACATCATTATATCCCATAGTTCAAGGAAGGCAATGAGTTGAAGCCATGTGTGCTTATGCAAAAGCCAAAATTAGGCATAAAAGGATTTTAGCTGACTATATATGACTTGTACCACTAGTAATATGCAGCAAGTTTAAACTCCCAACCAACTGTGGTATAAGCATATGGCACTCTAACTGGTGTGACCATGGAATGCAGCGTGGTCCTGGAATATCATGGTGTGCGTGAGTCTAGTACTGAGCTAAATCTTGCCGGATACTCTAAGGACAGAGCTAACATAGCCATGCATACGGAGCCATCATAATTATCACTATAGTAGGTAGACTTTATACATTTATGCAGACCATATTATGCTGATTATATATGATTATATTACGTCTGATATGATCATGCAGAACATGCATCATGGTAGGTTATAGACCACCACTTATGTATGTACATACATAGTGACGACTGCAAGCCTTTGGTGTTGCCTGTTACTCCCCCCCCCCCCTTCCCCCTAGAGACAGTTCCAGGACAAGTACCCCCTGGACATCTAGTCCCGGACATCTACCCACTAGGACTTTTAACCCCCCCCGGACATCTACCCACTAGCACATCTTACCGCTAAGACCTTTACCCCCTGGACATCTGGGAAGATGTCCGGGGGGTACTTGTCCTGACACCCCTGGAAAAAAACGCCATACAGCCACTATGGCACTAGCTAAATAATGGTGTACACTGGTCACCTGTACAAACCATTTCTAAATAGCCTGAACCAGTAAACTGTTACTTCTGATAACAAGTATGCAACAGAAGAATATCCATGTTATATGAACACAGGCATGCATTTTAGGCCTATAATTTCGGGTGCCTTATCAAGCAAATTTTAACTTTTGCATCTCTTTACATAGTCCTATGTACCTCCTTGTACCTGTATGGCCATCTTCATCCACCCGCTGCTGAACCCTGTAAGGACGGCATGGTGCCTTAAGGGAGTGGTCATTTTTTAACAACAGGGGGGGTTGGTGGATTTGGGGGGGGACCAAAACAATTTGCACCCCTTTAAAGGGGGGGAGCAAAAGAGCCCGTGCATTACTATAGCTCAAAGGGTTCGGCCGCACTCAATTTCAACCTGCTGGAGGGGGGGACCAAAAAAAATTTGAGCCCTCTCACGGAGGGGACCAAAAAAATTTCGACCTGCTCGCGCAGAAATCCACCAACACCCCCCCTGTTGTTAAAAAATGACCACTCCCTAATGCGTCATCATCCTCATGCATAAATGCAGCCCTGGTGAGAAACTTGTTTTATTCCAACCTAACAGAGTTGAGACATGCCCTAGAGGTCAGAATGATGCACTGATGCAGCACTTGCGAGTTACTCGCCAGGGCTGCAATGGTGAAGCATGATGACAAAGGTCATCTTTTAACGAGACTTGTCATTTAATTACAGGTTTTATAGGTGTGATAATTCATACAACTGTGGTGGAGCAAAGATGAAGGATGTCTTTTGGAGTGACCCTCTAGCAGTGTTCAGGGAGGGCGCAGAGAGAGAATTACTTAGTCTGAGAATGCTCTCCCTCTTGCCCTGAATCCAATCTCTGGACCACCGGGCTCTAATGCAGCTCTCCACCTGGTGGGGAATCCAATTACTAACACAGGTGGTGTGTGTGTGTTAGTGTGTGTGTGTGGTGTATGGGTGTTCTAGGTAGGCAATGCCATTTTATTCCCACCTGGTTAAGCCCTGAATTGCAGCAGTATGCCTCAAAATAGCTTAGGGGGATCTCAAGTGCAGTATCTCTTACAGGTGTGGTGGTAAGGGAGGGGTAGAGGGAAGGGCAGTCTACATATAAGTATACCTGATTTAGGCTATATTTTGACATTTAAATCATTATATCTCGGAAAAATACAAGGCTGTTATACAAGCCCGTTCACATACAAGTAGATAACTATGTTGTCTAATTTTACATTCACAGCATATAGTGGTTAGATATCACCAAGTTGGATTTTCTAATTGAACATAAGATTATATATATATGTATGTATGTATATATATATATATATATATATATATATATATATATATATATATATATATATATATATATATATATATTTTTATATATATATTTTAACCCAAAATCGAGGGAAGAGACCCCTTCGCCCTACTTTCTCCCTGCAAGGTATTAAAGGCAGGACTTTCCCAACCTGTTAAATGGTTGAGCTTATCTCATATTCATGAACAGAAGCCATCATTTAGAGATCAGAGTGACAGGCTAGATGGGCAGGGCCTTCAGTCATGTTCCTCTTTACAATCCATGATTAGGCCATCAACCAGCAACTGGAAACAGTCTGACTGTAAGAATCCAATATCATGCAGCGGAATTCAAACACTCAGTGGCAACGGTGCGGTTTTATTTGTGCTAATTTTAGACCACTTCCATTAACACTTGTTATCCTTTTTCCCTTTAAGGATAGCATGAAGCCCAATGCATTTGGCCTTGTTTGTCATCATGCATGAATGCATCCCTGGCGAGTAACTCACCTGTCCTGCATCCAAGTACATGCTGACCTCATGAGGTTGAGACACTCACTCCTAAAGGGTCGGCATGAAGCACCAATGCAGCACCCGTGAGTTACTCGCTGGGGCTGGTTTGGTGCATCATGACGACGAATGCCATCTTTTAGCAACATCCATCTTTAACGAGTTAAAGTCTGCATAGTGCTTGAGTGCATGCCTCTGGTTTTCATTGGTCTACATGATTGCAGCACTCTCCAGTGTACTTAACATTATTGAATCACATCGAACCATTAGGGTCTGTACACTCGGAAATGGTGGAGATAATGAGTATTATTTTTGGGTGAACTCTCCCAAGTCAGTCTCCCAAGCCTAATGTCTAATGGTCTCGAGTACCGAGGAGGCTATGTATTAGTTGCTTACTCACCTAAGATGCATTCATGTATCAGAACCATAACTATAGTAAGGCCAAAAAATAAAAGGTGTGTTTCAGGTTACCCGACCCTACCTAGCAAAACAGGGCCTACCCTAGAAATCTAAATCCAATTTTGAAAAAAAAGAAAAAGAATTTAAGTAATTTTTTGGGCTATTTCAGAGTCAATTTGGTCCATGAGTCGATGCCAGTGTTGGCTAGTCAGCACTGAAGTCAATTTTTATGTACTTTTTAGGCCATGGGATCAATCTGTCTTTCTGAAACAATTTTGGGGCTATTTTAGAGTCAATTCGATAGTATATGAGTCAACACCGTTGTTGACAAGTCAGCGCTGAAGTTTGCGAGTCAGTTTTGGGTACTTTTCAGGCCAAAGTAAAAAAAAGAAATAAAAAAAACAGAAACAAATCCGACCTACCCTACCTAGATTTTGTAACCTGAAAACACCTTTTTCTTTTGGCCTAACTAAGTGCTATGTGAGTTAAGCCTAGAGTGTGAATGTCCATTATGAGCTACTGCTGATGCTGGAACTGCAGCTACCAGACACATCCCATTGTGTAACACTCACAGTGAGATAGAACTCCCTCAACTCTAGCCCTCCACCCTTAATCCTACCCCAATCCTGATGTTAGTCTATGGATTACCATAGTGTTCTAATGTTCCCTGAACTCTACATGCAGTCAGGAAACATAAACCTCATCACATAAGATGGATATCAAATCTTGAGTCACCATCCTGCCTTAGAATTGTAAAGTTAAAGATCACCATAGATGATAGGAGACTCCAGTTGCAAAACATGCTGCACATGCTGAAGCACTAGATGCATTGAGACTATGGCAACCAGGTTATAAGTAGTGCCCTTCAAGCTTGGCCATCTGACTGATAGATAGGTACAAAGTACCTTATTTTTTACTCAGGAAGAGGATCAGGATTTTATGTAAACCTGCATGGCTGTGGCATTGATTTATCAGATGGTCCAGATGTGTGCACATGGAACCGGTGGGTGGCCTCTCAGGTGGTGAGGCAGGGTCATCACTCACACCTCGGTGTTTACAAACCTCTATTGTAAACTTAGCCACATCCTACAGAGATTTCAAATTGTGCATCCATTTTTCAGGCATTATCCCTTTCAGAACAGCATGATACATTATGATTTAGTCCTTTTAGTGATTTTAACGCTTTAAGGACAGATGTCACTAAAAGAAATGCAGCCTCGGCTAGTGAATTCAATGCTCAGTGTACATAGTAATCATAGTTAATACATGAGCTACACTCCAAGCAATTTTTCACCATTTTTGGATATATTGAGGTATTCTGTGCTGAGGGACAATGGTAGGATAATTGTAGAAGAACACCTAAGTGGGCCCTTGTAGTATTAGTGATGGAAAACCTCCTTGGAGCTGTAGTATTTGCTGTAAAAACCTCCGAGGCGTAGCCGAGGAGGTTTTTACAGCAAATACTACAGCTCCAAGGAGGTTTTCTAGCTTATACTCCATCATGTATCACATTCTGTAATTCTCATAAGTTCTAATTGTAAATTACAGTGTTTTTTCATAGAAAACTAATGTGAGTTCAGTCTGGGATTCGAACCTGTTACAGTGTGTTCTATACCTCCGATCGAATAATAATATTTATATACAATGACCTATGGTATAGCCAGCTCAATGACCGAGTGGATAAAGCGTTGGCAGTCAAGTCCTGGTCAGCTGAGTTCTATTCCCTGGCAGAATGCAATTTCGTTTTACCTTTTTTAACATATTAAAAACGGTTTATAATTACCATTTTAATTCGACATGGGGTGTACATATTTTTATTTCATATGAAATGGAAATTTAATTTAATTTAGTTCTTGGTTACATATAACCAGAGCAAACAAAAAAACCCACAGTGACTCGAACCTCTGTATTGATAGTCCTAAGGTGAGGCTTCTATCTGTTAGGCCACAGCTGAACACAACAATTAGTGGATCGTTTATTTAGCCAATGTGCACCAGGATCTTTACACTAAGGTTATATTTGAACATTATTTCCTTTACATCAGGAAGAATGGACAACATATGATCTTAACTACTGGACATGATACAGTTTCACCTTAAACCTATTGGTCCACTCGTGTCTGGTATTAGGATTATACCCTTTAGTTCATTCCCTACACCTCACCTGCTATGTACAGGCGCCATGGCTGAGTGGTCTAGGCGCTGGTATAGAGACCCTCAACATATGCATTCGAGTCCCAGAGAGGGTCTGATTTTTCAAAACGAATTGGTCTCACAAAACCTCCGGACAACACTCACAAAACCTCCGGACAGCACTCACAAAACCTCCGGACAGCACTCACAAAACCTCCGGACAGCACCCACAAAACCTCCGCTCAGAGCAGCAGAATAGGAATATGAGAATAAACCTACAGTGAGAACAATAGGACCGACAACTGAGCGGAGTATAATCTCTGTTGTCCCACTGTCTGTGTCCCAAGTCCATTGAGTAAACAATAATCAACTGAAATGTATGCTATCATTGCAAATGCATTTTTTCTTGACTTCAATTATCACTCAGGCAGAGACAGTGGATTTCGCAATTGTCTCTGTCAACCCATGACAGATGCTATATGTGTTTCATCATGACTTCCTGATCAGTTATTACCATGACTGGGGGTACTAAAAACTCCACAGTTGTGCACCAACATTATGACTAAATGCAAAACTGTTTAGTTAGTTCCTGGTTCTGGATTCATACTTCATTTTTTCAAAAGACTTGTATACACTGTACTGAATAAATATATGTTTAAATGGTGGCACAGCTGTTGCCTCTGCATAAATCATTCCTGCTATTTTTATCCCGCGACAGGTTTTGTCATCTGCGGCTAAATAGCATTGCCACTGAACAAATAAGTGGAAAAGACATTTCTGTGTCAGTTTGTGTTGTTTATGTTGCAGACATTGGTCATGGTATTTATTATGATACTTTCACAAACCCAAACTAGGGGATATATACTTGTGTGACCAAGTTCACCTCATGGAGTGGTCATTTTCAAACAACACAGGGAGAAGGGAGTGAGGGTATTTTTGCGTGAGTGGGTCAAAACTTTTTTTGCCCCCCCCCCCCGACGGGAGGGGTTGAAATTCTAAGTTGGATTTGAGCGCGGTTGACCCCTTTCAGCTATTGTAATGCCCAGGCTTTTTCAAATAAAAAGGGGTGCAATTTTTTTGCAATTTTTTTGCGCCCTCCCCCCACAAAATCCATCGACTTCCCCCCCCCCGGTTGTTAAAAAATGATTACTCCCTCAAAAGGAGTCTTTGGGAGTTGCTGAATAAATGTACCTTACAGTGACCTCTACACAGTCATGCAAGGCTCAAGGGGCAATGCCTCCTACCACCATAATGGACGTCTTGGTACAGAGCTACCCATCACACAGTGACAGTGCTGTATTGATGACAGCCAAGGGTAACGCCCATTGAACCCTTTATGCAGTTACAAGTGTCCCACCCAGGGGTGGCTCCCAGCCCTGTCTGAGCATAACCTGGGTCCTTGATCTCAGGGCAGGACGACAGTGGGGAGGGACGGAAGCAATACAATGTAAAGTGGGCAGTGTTTGGGAGGTCACATGGTGTGTGGTCAGCAGCTTCAATGCAGTCCGAGTGGTTAGGGCCCTGTGCATAGGAAGTATGCAGAATGTAAGTGTCCCAGGACTCTAGGTGGAAGTTAGAAGCCAGATGCCTCACATACTTACAAAGGTCAAGGTCGTCTTTCCGGTTTCAATTAGCGAACTACAAAAAGAATTCCTGTTCTGGTTGGCGAACTATTATACCTACCCTAACGCCACCCTAATCTATTATAAGTAGAAAAAAAATCTATTTTCAATGATTTAAGCGGCCCTGCACACGATGCATCTGGCTAAAAAACTCGAGGGGACTCTACAGAGAGGTGGTGCCATCTAGGAAATGTGGTGTACACTACCTCATTGTAGAGTCATGCAGCGATCAGAGTGGATATTTATTTGCATACCTTCCCATGGTACCCTATAACCTACTTACTCTCCAAGCTGAGGTCCATTAAAACCTGTGACTGTCTCACTACATTAATAAATACCTTACAAAGCTATTCACAAGAATACGTCTTTCCTCCATGTATGCCCAGAGTTGGCATTGTATCACATGTGCTATCTGACTTCCCCAAAGGCAGAGCATAAAACACCTTTCTCTGTTCTGCACCGCTCCGGGTCCTGAGCCACTGAATAATCTGTGTGTACAGACGCCGGAAACAAAGGGGAGCTATGGAGAGCGGGATGCAGACAGTATAGTATAGTCACTGTGTGATGAACTTGTTTTCAAAAATGACTAAGGCAAAACAAAAGCCTCAGTTATAATAACATATCCTAATACACGTTAAAAAGAAAATACTATGGTAGGTTAGTCGGTTTGACCAAGGGTCTCTTAGTCATTTTCTGGTTCCCCATACGATCAATCTTTGTTAATGAATGCTGTTAGGTGAGTTAAACTGACTAACCCATCGCAGTCTTTTCTTTTTTATACATATTAGGGTTATTCATTTTGACTAAGTTATTTGTTTTGCCTTAGCCAATTTTGAATGCAAGTTCCTTATTCTGACTTATGAAGGATGAAAAACCTGGGATAACCAGAACTCACTAAGCACTAATTAAAGGGTTAAAGCACTGTGTTGTCCTGAAGAGCTTGCACCACACGGATGAGTCACCATCCTGCCTTAGAATTGTAAAGTTAAAGATCACCATAGATGACAGGAGACTCCAGTTGCGAAACATGCTGCACATGCTAAAGCACTAGATGCATTGAGACAATGGCAACCAGGTTATAAGTAGTGCCCTTCAAGCTTGGCCATCTGACTGATAGATAGGTACAAAGTACCTTATTTTTTACTCAGGAAGAGGATCAGGATTTTATGTAAACCTGCATGGCTGTGGCATTGATTTATCAGATGGTCCAGATGTGTGCACATGGAACCGGTGGGTGGCCTCTCAGGTGGTGAGGCAGGGTCATCACTCACACCTCGGTGTTTACAAACCTCTATTGTAAACTTAGCTACATCCTACAGAGATTTCAAATTGTGCATCCATTTTTCAGGCATTATCCCTTTCAGAACAGCATGATACATTATGATCTAGTCCTTTTAGTGATTTTAACGCTTTAAGGACAGATGTCACTAAAAGAAATGCAGCTTCGGCTAGTGAATTCAATGCTCAGTGTACATAGTAATCATAGTTAATACATGAGCTACACTCCAAGCAATTTTTCACCATTTTTGGGTATATTGAGGTATTCTGTGCTGAGGGACAATGGTACGATAATTGTAGGAGAACACCTATAGAAGTGGGCCCTTGTAGTATTATCTCTGTTGTCCCACTGTCTGTGTCCCAAGTCCATTGAGTAAACAATAATCAACTGAAATGTATGCTATCATTGCAAATGTTCTTTTTCTTGACTTCAATTATCACTCAGGCAGAGACAGTGGATTTCGCAATTGTCTCTGTCAACCCATGACAGATGCTATATGTTTTTCATCATGACTTCCTGATCAGTTATTACCATGACTGGGGGTACTAAAAACTCCACAGTTGTGCACCAACATTATGACTAAATGCAAAACTGTTTAGTTAGTTCCTGGTTCTGGATTCATACTTCATTTTTTCAAAAGACTTGTATACACTGTACTGAATAAATATATGTTTAAATGGTGGCACAGCTGTTGCCTCTGCATAAATCATTCCAGCTATTTTTCTCCCGCGACAGGTTTTTTCATCTGCAGCTAAATGGCATTGCCACTGAACAAATAAGTGGAAAAGACATTCCTGTGTCAGTTGGTGTTGTTCATGTTGCGGACAATGGTCATGGTATTTAGAATGATATTTTCACAAACCACAACTGGGGGATATATTGATTGTGCAGAACATAGTGTTCCTTGCACATACTAATACTTCCTAAAATATCCGTACCGGTAGTGACGTAGTACTTTGTTATGACTTATATGTTATGAGATATAAATGCATTGTGTGACTAAGTTCACCTTAGGTAGTAGTACCATAAAACCTCGTGTATAAGCCCCGGCTTGTATGCGAATCAGAGTCAGCTTTCTTTTGAAACCAAACATGCCTATATAGGGTGCGGCTTATAACACAGTTTTTATAAGTATTCTACAGTACCAAATTAACAATCCTCAGATGGCCTCTGTGGCTTATAGGATCACACTCAACTCGGGGTGCGGCTTATATGCGAGTTAGGCTTATACACAAGGTTTTACGTTTGGGGGGGCAGGGGATTTTTGCGCGAGGGGGTCAAAACTTTTTTGCCCCCCCCCCAATGGGAGGGGTCGAAATTTTAAGATGAAAAAGAGCGCTGTTGACCCCTTTCAGCTATAGTAATACACAGGCTTTTTAAAAGGAAAAGGGGTGCAATTTCTTTGCGCCAGCCCCCCCCCCCCAAAAAAAAAGAATCGATCGACCCCCCCCCCCCCACGCCTGTCGGGAAAAAATGATTATCCCCTTAAGAGGAGTCTTTGGGAGTTGCTGAATAAATATACCTCACAGTGACCACTACACAGTCATTCTAGCCTCAAGGGGGAATGCCTCCTACCACCATAATGGACATCTTGGTACAGAGCTACCCAACACACAGTGACAGTGTTGTATTGGTGACAGCCAAGGGTCACGTGCATTGAACCCTTTATGCAGTTACACACGCCCCACCCATGGGTGGCTCCCAGCCCTGTCTGAGCATAACCTGGGTCCTTGATCTCATAACGACAGTGGGCAGGGACGGATGCACTACAATGTAAAGTGGGCAGTGTTTGGGAGGTCACATGGTGTGTGGTCAGCAGCTTCGATGCAGTCCGGGTGGTTAGGGCCCTGTGCATAGGAAGTATGCAGAATGTAAGTGTCCCAGGACTCTAGGTGGAAGTTAGAAGCCAGATGCCTCACATACTTACAAAGGTCAAGGTCGTCTTTCCGGTTTCAATTAGCGAACTACAAAAATAATTCCTGCTCTGGTTGGCGAACCATTATACCTACCCTAACGCCACTCTAATCTATTATAAGTAGAAAAAAAAATCTATTTTCAATGATTTAAGCGGCCCTGCACACGATGCATCTGGCTAAAAAACTCGAGGGGACTCTACAGAGAGGTGGTGCCATCTAGGAAATGTGGTGTACACTACCTCATTGTAGAGTCATGCAGCGATCAGAGTGGATATTTATTTGCACACCTTCCCATGGTACCCTATAACCTACTCACTCTCCAAGCTGAGGTCCATTAAAACCTGTGACTGTCTCACTACATTAATAAATACCTTAGAAAGCTATTCACAAGAATACGTCTTTCCTCCATGTATGCCCAGAGTTGGCATTGTATCACATGTGCTATCTGACTTCCCCAAAGGCAGAGCATATAACACCTTTCTCTGTTCTGCACCGCTCCGGGTCCTGAGCCACTGAATAATCTGTGTGTACAGACGCCAGAAACAAAGGGGAGCTATGGAGAGCGGGATGCAGACAGTATAGTATAGTCACTGTGTGATGAACTTGTTTTCAAAAATGACTAAGGCAAAACAAAAGCCTCAGTTATAATAACATATCCTAATACACGTTAAAAAGAAAATACTATGGTAGGTTAGTCGGTTTGACCAAGGGTCTCTTAGTCATTTTCTGGTTCCCCATACGATCAATCTTTGTTAATGAATGCTGTTAGGTGAGTTAAACTGACTAACCCATCGCAGTCTTTTCTTTTTTATGCATATTAGGGTTTTTCATTTTGACTAAGTTATTAGTTTTGCCTTAGCCAATTTTGAATGCAAGTTCCTTATTCTGACTTATGAAGGATGAAAAACCTGGGATAACCAGAACTCACTAAGCACTAATTAAAGGGTTAAAGCACTGTGTTGTCCTGAAGAGCTTGCACCACACGGATGAGTCACCATCCTGCCTTAGAATTGTAAAGTTAAAGATCACCATAGATGACAGGAGACTCCAGTTGCGAAACATGCTGCACATGCTAAAGCACTAGATGCATTGAGACAATGGCAACCAGGTTATAAGTAGTGCCCTTCAAGCTTGGCCATCTGACTGATAGATAGGTACAAAGTACCTTATTTTTTACTCAGGAAGAGGATCAGGATTTTATGTAAATCTGCATGGCTGTGGCATTGATTTATCAGATGGTCCAGATGTGTGCACATGGAACCGGTGGGTGGCCTCTCAGGTGGTGAGGCAGGGTGATCACTCACACCTTGGTGTTAACAAACCTCTATTGTAAACTTAGCTACATCCTACAGAGATTTCAAATTGTGCATCCATTTTTCAGGCATTATCCCTTTCAGAACAGCATGATACATTATGATTTAGTCCTTTTAGTGATTTTAACGCTTTAAGGACAGATGTCACTAAAAGAAATGCAGCCTCGGCTAGTGAATTCAATGCTCAGTGTACATAGTAATCATAGTTAATACATGAGCTACACTCCAAGCAATTTTTCACCATTTTTGGGTATATTGAGGTATTCTGTGCTGAGGGACAATGGTACGATAATTGTAGGAGAACACCTAAGTGGGCCCTTGTAGTATTATCTCTGTTGTCCCACTGTCTCTGTCCCAAGTGCATTGAGTAAACAATAATCAACTGAAATGTATGCTATCATTGCAAATGCATTTTTTCTTGACTTCAATTATCACTCAGGCAGAGACAGTGGATTTCGCAATTGTCTCTGTCAACCCATGACAGATGCTATATGTGTTTCATCATGACTTCCTGATCAGTTATTACCATGACTGGGGGTACTAAAAACTCCACAGTTGTGCACCAACATTATGACTAAATGCAAAACTGTTTAGTTAGTTCCTGGTTCTGGATTCATACTTCATTTTTCAAAAGACTTGTATACACTGTACTGAATAAATATATGTTTAAATGGTGGCACAGCTGTTGCCTCTGCATAAATCATTCCAGCTATTTTTCTCCCGAGACAGGTTTTTTCATCTGCAGCTAAATGGCATTGCCACTGAACAAATAAGTGGAAAAGACATTCCTGTGTCAGTTGGTGTTGTTCATGTTGCGGACAATGGTCATGGTATTTAGAATGATATTTTCACAAACCACAACTGGGGGATATATTGATTGTGCAGAACATAGTGTTCCTTGCACATACTAATACTTCCTAAAATATCCATACCGGTAGTGACGTAGTACTTTGTTATGACTTATATGTTATGAGATATAAATGCATTGTGTGACTAAGTTCACCTTAGGTAGTAGTACCATAAAACCTCGTGTATAAGCCCCGGCTTGTATGCGAATCAGAGTCAGCTTTCTTTTGAAACCAAACATGCCTATATAGGGTGCGGCTTATAGGACAGTTTTTATAAGTATTCTACAGTACCAAATTAACAATCCTCAGATGGCCTCTGTGGCTTATAGGATCACACTCAACTCGGGGTGCGGCTTATATGCGAGTTAGGCTTATACACAAGGTTTTACGTTTGGGGGGGCAGGGGACTTTTGCGCGAGGGGGTCAAAACTTTTTTGCCCCCCCCCCCAATGGGAGGGGTCGAAATTTTAAGATGAAATAGAGCGCTGTTGACCCCTTTCAGCTATAGTAATACACAGGCTTTTTCAAAGGAAAAGGGGTGCAATTTCTTTGCGCCAGCCCCCCCCCCCCCCCAAAAAAAAAAGAATCGATCGACCCACCCCCCCCCACGCCTGTCGGGAAAAAATGATTACCCCCTTAAGAGGAGTCTTTGGGAGTTGCTGAATGAATATACCTCACAGTGACCACTACACAGTCATTCTAGCCTCAAGGGGGAATGCCTCCAACCACCATAATGGACATCTTGGTACAGAGCTACCCAACACACAGTGACAGTGTTGTATTGGTGACAGCCAAGGGTCACGTGCATTGAACCCTTTATGCAGTTACACGTGCCCCACCCATGGGTGGCTCCCAGCCCTGTCTGAGCACAACCTGGGTCCTTGATCTCATCACGACAGTGGGGAGGGACGGACACCCTACCATTAAGAGAGTGGTCATTATCTAACAACATGGGGGGTTTGGTGGATTTGGGGGGGGGGGGGGGCAAAATGATTTAGACCCCTTGAAGGGGGGGACCAAGAAAATGGCACCCGTTTTAGCAAAAAAGCCAGTGCGTTGCTATAGTTCAAAGGGTCGGGGGGGCTCAATTTCAACTTGCCTGAGGGGGGACCAAAAAAATGTCCACCCCTACCCTGGGGGGGGACCAAAAAAAAGTCCAACCCGCTCGCACGAAAATCCACCGATCCCACCCCTTGTTAAAAAATGACCACTACCTAAAGTGGGCAGTGATTGGGAAGTCACATGGTGTGTGGTCAGCTGCTTTGAGGTAGTCCCAGTAGTTTGGGCACTGTGTATGGGAAGTACACTGAAAAAGTAAACTTGTCTCCAGACAAGTGACTATCATAAAATAAACAAGTCAAAAGTTGTCTAACCTATTAGGTTACCATCCCACAAATATAATATGTTGGGTTTTAGGCTGGCACATGCCAAGTGGGTTTTCAATCTCCAGCTAGAAGACCCACTTCCTTGTCACTTAGACAAATTTTTGACTCGTTTATTTTATGACAGTCACTTTGAAGAGTCTGGAGACAAGTTTACTTTTTGAGTGTATGCAGTGTCAGAATTGGTCACAAGTGCTCTTCTGGTCCCAGCTTTCACCGATGTTTCACAGATAAATGGGTAGCTATTGACTTGTGTTATGGGTGTGTATAGCACTATAGATTCCCCTTATAATATCACACTTCCCATCACTCAGGATGTGCTATTTAATAACTGAGCAGGAGTTCTAATGACCACAGTAAGCGTGCACCATGGTATAAATAATAGAGCTGAGCTTCCTTTCCTGACTCATTTGCCCACAGAGTGAGAAAGTATCATTGTCACAACACAAGAACAAATAGCAGACCTGAAATAAGGTGGGGACTTCTTATTTCTCTGCAGGCCCCAGGACCCTACAGAGAGGTGGTGCCATTTATTGTATGTTGTGTACACTACATCTTTGTATAGTCATGCAACAATGAAAGTGCATATTTAGTTGCACACCATCCCATGGTACCCTATAACCTACTCACTATCCAAGCTGAGGTATTGTTAAACCTGTGACTTTATTATCAAATGTTTTTTGTTGAATATAGGATGCCATTGGCTTACACCAGTAATGCTGTATCAGTCCACTTCCGGTTTATAGACCTTGTATCAGGGTTATTTGCAGGTCTCGTATCAGAATGCTTGGGGCCTTAGCACTGGCGCATTAATACATAATTATATTGCCATTGTTGACGTTTAGATTGAGCCTAGAGCTGGTTGGGGGGTGTAATTAGCTGCATGGCTACTGGCCACTGTAAGTCACACGCTGCTCCCCCCCCCCAGTCCTCTTCCCCACCTCGCCGCTGGTCTCAGTGCTTGCAACTCTGACTGTAAACCGCGCTGAATTGTGTTCCTTTTTAATGAATTAACACATTTGAATCGAACATCAAGCCCAAATTGTAGAAATAAATGAGATATACATGATGAGAATGTACGGTAGGAGTTTCATTGGGGTCAAAATTAAGCAATTAAGGTAAACTAGTTTAGATGCTATTGGTGTACTCTTACTCATGCAGTAATCAGTAAGAATTCATAGTCTCAGGTTTAGTCACTCGCTCAATGTAAGAATAGCCGTACATATCCTACTCAAACATAAACATGAGAGTCCTGTACAGGTAAAAGAGTTTATTCATAATTGACAGATGAGCAATTCAGGCTTCTTTCGTGATCAACACTCTGGATGCTACTCAATCCTATTACCGGACCAGAGTATACACATCTATTAATTTACTCTCAGGTCCACTCCACCAGATAAACCCCCCTTCAAAACACAAGACCAAAGCAAACCCAGTGATAAATTCTGCATGCAATTACCAGGTTAACTATCGTTTCAAAACCAAAAGATGTAGCCCTGAGTCAAAATAAAACCCTCAGGTGTAGAGCTACAGGTCGCGGTGATAAATTCATACTTCACCTTTTAGTCAGAGACGCACCCAGAGATGTATAATTCCACAGTACCATAATTGCAATTTGGTACACTCCATTGTACATTTGTATATTCAATTACAGAGTTAGACGCGATGAGGACTCGACGCAATAGACCTTATATATCCATAATTCCCCCACAGCTCGGGTTAAAACTTTCAACCTGTCTCGGATTTTCAACTTATTCCACTAATTAGTTTGATTACAATATTCCATACAATTCCAGATAAAAGACCTTTACATTGGCAATACAAACGACAGGAAATTCAGTGGTGGCGGGTGATGGCAACTCTCAAATTATTTAAAGGCTAGGCCCGAATGCCTATCATAAACCTGATTAGTTTGCAGTGCATAACCGGTTGGGCGAACCCTCACCGAGTTAGATCTCAACGCAATTCTCCATCCTCCAGAGACGGAGCCTCGATGGAGTAAATAAAAGATTTCTACTTACAGTTTGAACGGGTAAGTTCTTTCCTAAACTTAGGATACCGCTTGGAGGTATCCTCCAGGGCTTAGCCCTTTCCGGACTCCCTTTCACGGTTGAAAGCCCAAGGTGAGTCTTATTCTAGTAGGGAGCATGAAAGGTGTTCAGACAATAGTGCTGGTCGCTGTTGCAAGTAACTGCCTGGATATATCAACCCTGACGTTGGCATGGGGGAGTCAATCTCCAACCCCTACTACCACTACTGGCTGTTCTAACTCTGCATGGCGAGTAGGTTTTCTCCCAACTAACTCCTCCCTTTAACACGCAGATATTATATCGTGCTGTCAATTCATTTTATCACTACGCATCACTTTAGGAACCACCATTATTATTTTTGTTACCCTTCTCTCCTCCATTTCTTCCAGAGGGGGACGACTAAACGGCCGCTTTTTCCCCGCCTGGACGGCTACCAGATGTCCTATCATGCGTCATTCGGCCCGAAGCCTCAAAACACCCATCTATCTAACGGACTATATTTTTTACACTTTGGACAATACTATTATTCTTCACAAGCACTATTGTCACTTTTACTCGTTCACTGCGTCAGCCCTCATGCTTATCCAAACAAACAAGAGACCATACCCCCTCCTAATGGATTAAACAGGAGGATATGTTTTCTAGAGACGCAGTCTCTCACTCCTAGCTGCCTAAAGGGCCATCTCCACTTAAACTTATATTAATATAATACCTTATAAATATACCCTCATATATTCACCCATTTGGGCACTGATCATGAATAAAAAGCATCTGCATACTTTCAATCTGCATACCGTCTCTTTATAAACGATTTCTTCGCTATTAGGTAATATACAAAATACCGCTTTACTGTACTTATACAGTACAGCTACTGGGGGGTTTTCTCAGACTAGCTGTACGCTAGTCAGTTCTCATTTGCAATATGGAGTTTAAAACCCATTCCAGCCGGATCTTCTAGCCCTATTCTCTGTCTATCAATTCTGGTATCCTCGGTCTGTTGTTCCTGCAGCCTTTTCTGCTAACTACCTAACTACGGTTTCCATTAATACACCTTAATTGTAGAGGCTATATGGATATAAAATAATTATATCCCCTTTTAAGCTTCTCTACTGGGCTCCCAGCGTTGTTAGGAGTTCCCCTTTCTTTTTAGTCTCTTGTTGCAGCTGCTACCTACCTTAGGCGCTTATTGCACAAGCACACTGATATCATATATCATTACTGGATGTATTTCTTCCCAGCAGTCTGTTTCCCTTCTCGAGTATTTCACCCTATACAATTTTGAATGTGGGTTCATCCGGGCTCTCAATATCAGATTATACAAATTCAGTTCCCGAAACAATGATCTGTCGACCTGGCGGTATTCTCTACCTCCCGGGTTGAAGTGAGTAAGTCCAATTATTCCCCTGCCCATACCGGGATTTCCGGTGTGTTATACATAGGCGGGTAACTAGCATCATAACCTTCCCCAAAGCCTACACCTTTAGGTGATGATCCCTTAGAGTTGCCATCCCTGTTCCATCACATGGTTAAATAACGTATGCACTATATATATATAGCACTAGACAACACTCGGCGAACAACTGCGTTTGGATATGGTGAATAACAATCGTCCCCAGGTAAGTTCCTACAAGTCGGCTGTAACATGAAAGCACTGGAGCGTCAAAAGCAACATGTCGGTCGTTCCGACCTTCAACAGGTAAGTCATCAAATCCCCAACATTTTCATATAAAATAGGAAATCGTAGATAATACAAATTCTAGACATACATAGTCAAAATGCATTGGATACACTTCGCCAAATCATGCGTTGTACACATACAGGCATTTTCTCATTGACTTTGATCACGAGGGGATTCCGCATGCCATGAGCCACTACACCCCTAGAACAAGTGGCTGGTAGAAGTGATTTAAGGGTTCGCTGCGCTACTTCCTCTCAGGGTAAGTACACCAGATCTCTCTTCCTTCGCGGAATTTCTTCCAACCTCTACACCTAGCTCAGTGAGATTTTTCACTGCACTGTACTTACAGATGGACACATACAAAAAAAAAACATATATATATATACACCTATGTGCATACATATGCACATGCATACGCCTATACCAAAGAACAAAGATAATAACAACACCTTATTAGATACATCCCATTTCAATTAAGTTTCCCTCCGGAAGATTTCCTGAAGCAGTCCGGAACCTTCCTGACAGTGGATGCTTTCAAGTAAGTTAGTAGTGTTATAGAGCATTCATATGTTCAGCTGCCCTTGACACCTGTCCTAATTTTGCATTCTTTGTCGCACCATCGAGTCCCTACTGACCGGATCCTTCCCTTTCCCTTCCATACAATGAAGGGGGGTTTCTCAAGGTAAGCGGTTTATACAAGACGATGGGTAAGTCCCTTTTACCATTTCCTCGGACGGTACACAAGGATGATCTTCTATAGATTAGGACCTGACTAACTACTTACTTGATTATCAATACCATTCAAAACACTCATAAGTCACTTAACCATTCTCGCGACACTTCTCAGGTGCCCGACAAAATCATAGACACAGATAACCCAAATCCTATATTTAATCACATCTCATGAAGTACCTCAAACAAGCCGTCAGCCATGCTCGCCATTCACACCTATACTACTGCTTAGTGTGTAGTACAACCATCACTTATTTCCGGATGTCATTCTGGAATTGTGCACATATCTTGAGCTGTTAACCTCACACCTGGAACAGCCTCTCAACTGCAGCCAGTGTGATACTTCCGCGCGGCTTATCCGCCCTAGGTAAGTAAAAGAACCCCTCAGTATAATAGATGTATACGTAAGGGCTTTGTCTCGAACAGCTCACCTTCTAGCCGTTACTACTATCAAAACCATAAAAATGTAAACATTGACATCAGGCCAAACAACTCAAGTGATCCGTAAGACGACCGAGACTAGTGATCGGGTGGTTCCCCTACCCTCACACATAACACTGGTATCCCAGACATGGTAAGTTTTGATATTAACAGGTTTAGTCCCATGGCGGCCCACAGTTTTCCCTGATGCATTAACCACCAACTTCATGCTGAGCACTCTGCTAGTGTTGGCCCCTTTTTTCGGTCAGGTAAGTATCCGCCCCATTTGTCATGGATTTTCGAATACCACTCCACAAAAACGATGGTCATCCGATCCTATTTTCCTGTAGGTAAGTATTTTAGATTTTTACTGGTACGCCCGGATCCTTTATATATATTTCTCTCTTCAAATGTCCCTGTTTCCTTGACTTTCACCCAGTTGGGTGTTCAGACTAAGACTGCCTGAGCTACTCCTACTAAGGTCATCACAGACACGTTCGTGATATGGTAAGTAATATCTTTTTACTGTTATCTGGTTAGATACTGCAAAAAGAATATATATATATATAAACCCTTTCTACCGGACTTTTTTCTTGATCCGAGTGAGGTATATTGCCTCCATTTTACCCAACTGTCTCTGCTATAACTAATAACACTAACAGCAACTCATTCTGTAACAGGCTCTTCTACAGTTCCTTTACGGTAAGTTAGCTTTTAATTTATTCTTTTCCCCACGCGAGCGTCTCAACTCCCACAAATTACTGCTGCATTGTCTCTTCCCATCACTCCAATAGTGTGTCAGTTTAGTAAGTATTTCTATTACCCGGCTTTTCCCGGATCCTTTTATTTCAGGGTTTGACCCTGCCTTGTTTTAACCTCATTGAGGTTTTGCGGTAGGCCACACTACTTGTGGGCCCGCCTGGTAAGTAAACATGATGCGTTTTTTCTCCTGCGCATCCAGACGTGAGTGTTAGTTCCAGCACGGAACGACAGGATGTGTGTCTGTAGTAAACACTAGAATTTAGTAAATGAGAAATTGGTACTTTTCAGCACGCCCTGGGTTATCCAATGGACCACCCGAGGACCACCTCTTAATGCTGAGTTTCAAACATAAATTATTCAACAGTAATTTCTTTTTGTTTTAGACTATCAAATAAATAAGACCCTTTTAAGCGGGCTAGGGAAGCCCCAAGGTGCATGACAATAGCAACTTCCCCCTTTTAATTATACCTTTCCCCTCTTACTTATTCCCTTGCTTCTTTTCTACCTGTTATTTATTTCTTCTCTAAATTAATGCCCCGGGTCACCGCCAAGGGCAGACGCTCGTCTTAGCTCCTACGCTCCATTCCCCATACCGCGAGTTCTCCCCCCCCCCCCCCTCCCCATCCCATACATAATATCACAGCTTTTCTTCTGGTCAGTCATCCCACATTCATTCCAAGCCGCCATAGCAAATACATGAGGTATACATGGTTGGCATGATTATCCACATTAGTACGCCATCATGCTGGAATATAAATCATCAAATTCTCAAAACAGTATCAATTCCAAATCCGAACCACCAATATAGCACATAACATGTCACAGTTATGCCGCACCAATATACATCGTCTATTCATGGAATACCTCTTTAATTAGGCAGTTTATGATTCTCATACTGTCTCACCGGCCTGCGTGCTCGGTGCCCTTCTCACTACTGTCCTGTCATAATTCACTGCCGCATCTCTGCCAGAAATTCTGCACCCCGCATGGGCCCTGTCCTATTACCTGCAGCGAATAGTGCATCAGTTCTAAATTCATTCTCCTCTGGACGGTCAATCGGCCAATAGGTCATCGTATACCCCATAGCTCAGTCCCTGTGAGGTCAAGTTCCGGATGGGTAGTGTCCCGGGAGGTCTTACCTGTCGCACCAGAGGCCGAGGAGGCGGCTCAGGAGTCGAGCCCGCCAATGCCTCCCCTGAATCGTCCTGACTAACACGGGGCTCAGACATGGCCCTAGATCCCCTATTAATGTCTGACATAGTCACCATGTGGTGACTAGTCATGGTGGTGCTTCCCACAGTGGACCAGCCCGCCTCGCTGATCATGGGCATTTCCATAGGCACAACGGAAGCTAATCCACCCGTGTATCTAAGTAGCCTAGCCATGATGGTGGTCCCCTCTGTCCCCAATAGTGCTCTGGCCATGGCCCTGGACACGGTGAAGGAGTCTGTAATGGGGAGAGGAATGGCTCGGGCACCTGTGGCCATTTCGGTAGAGTACAAGGTACGACCCCATCGCACCCGCGCCACATTTCTAGTGCACAGGTGATTGACCACCACATCCCGGATTAAGGGTTCATGACCTGGCCTCTGGAACAGGTGGTCCATGGGCATCACACACTCCCCCATGGGTATAGTCTCGGTGATATCTTCCGCCGCCAACTGAAGGTATATCCCGTCCTCCAGTCGTAGATTCCTCTGGCGCCTCAGTCTATTACCCAAGTATATAAACAGTATAATCCCAATAATGACCATCAGCGTCAAAATCGAGATAGCCGTGCCTGACTCGGGACTGGCTGCTATACATGTATTGGCCGTGGTGCTATGTCCCTCCTCCCAGAAGGGGGCGGCCGATACCCCTGTGGTTCTGCCAGCGAGTACAAAGCCCGTCATCATCTTGCGGTATTTATATCCACAGAAACACAGTACTATCACAGCTACCACTATGATGAGCA
Source organism: Harmothoe impar (assembly GCA_947462335.1). Taxonomy (NCBI): domain Eukaryota; kingdom Metazoa; phylum Annelida; class Polychaeta; order Phyllodocida; family Polynoidae; genus Harmothoe; species Harmothoe impar. The sequence goes on along the minus strand of OX381721.1, from coordinate 5,906,672 downwards.
GAGTTACTCCATAGGAGGCAATGTTGTGGCCTCCCGGCCCATGGCTGCCTTTCAGTCCTTGCTCAACCTCATATCGTCCTTGCCTTATTCTGTCTCTGAGCTGGCTCATTTCTATAGCAAAGGAGGCGTTGTTGGCGGCCGTCCTCTCCTCAATATTCTTCCTCAGAGCTGGGGGTAGAGGGTCAATGGCCAATACCTCAATGGGCTTTCCATTCAATATAGTCTGCTCCCATTTCTCCCGGTCCATTCCCAGACGTACTAGATCATTTCGAGGGTATGTAATGTTATTCGTCCCTTTATGGGTCGCACACCCCCGTAAACTGTACGGTATCCAGGAACCGGAAGTAGTAAATCCGCAATCACATTTCAGGTGAATAATGGAATAAAAGTGCACGATGACCCTCTCGGGGGGCTGGTTCTTACATAACACTGTTCCTTCCACGGCATTGCTACTGACGAGCAGAGCGCCACCTCCCAAATACACAGAAATATCAGAGAAATGTGGCTTGGTGATGTATTCCACCCTACACACTTTGGCTATAGCAGCCCTGTCATTTCTAATGAGGGCGGCAACACACACCTGTTCTGATATCTTTCGCATGTGGGGAACGTCGGGGCATAGGGAAATCCGTTCCCCTATACACCTGGCCCAATTCAGCACTGGTCCCGAAATATAGTACTGTCCACTTCTGGAGATGGCAACTTCGTCGGGCATATCCAATATCCTAGTGCCATCCGCCGCCCGTCCATTCACTCTGACTGGCACTGTCAAGGTGAGCACCCTGAACACCTCAAACAGGTGTTCTCCGGACACAATGGGTACACTGAGCCTTATCACGATCACGCCACGCCTCTGAAAACAGGCGACCCTGGAATTTTCATAATAAAAATCCGGGTCTTCAAACGCCACCTCATACCGAGGGTACGTGGATCGTAGATATTCATTAGAGTTAGCAATGGCTCGTTGAAGGGCCTCTGGTGGTACTAATTTTGATGACAGTCTATGTCTCATAGTGAGCCGTACTTCGGATAATATCTCCCTCAATGTGGTAATGTCGCTCAATGCATGAACGACATACCCCATTTTCACGCGGAGTAACAGGGTAAGGTGTGCAACATACACCTCTAAATTGTTGATAGAGATGGTATTCGCACTGACCCATTTCTGGGTCCTAGTCTGTTGTCTGATTACCTGTCTCACCACCTCTGCCACCTCCTGCTGATATTCCATAGACGCCTGGATCTTCTCCTCGACAGCCTTAAACCCACTCTCCATCAGGACTACTAATTGTTCAGTGGCCTCGTTTAGTCTGCCATAACCACGACTGAGGACTTCAATATCCTCGGCATTGTGTGCTACATCGTCCGACCGTGCTATTCCTAGCACATAGTGTCCAAACTGGGCTAGCAAATTAAGTCCCGGCACCCCTGCCGCGCGCCGATCCTTAGTGCTGTTTTGGTGGTGGGGTACCGTGCCCATAATGTCACTCACAGCCCGCTGTCGTATGTCCTGTAATTGGGTCACAACGCTATCCAACCACTCTTCTTGTAACCGAATTGTGTCACAAGTTCCCGAGTACAAGTTCATGCTACTCCAGTTTGTAGGATGAGGCGCTACCACCGCTGCGTCACACTGGTCAGCTATGCTGGTGACAGGCATAATGGGTAGCATAGGGGGAATCTCCAATACAAAGTCTTGAAGCAAATGCTGGCTCTCAGCAATGCTGATAGTACGCCCCCGCAAAAATATCACTCCCAACTCGGCCCTATCTAAAACAGTAGAGTCTTGGGCGTCGGCCCTGGGTAAATTTAGTACCAGCCATAGGCCGAGCACCATAATGGTGTATGTCCAGTCACCCTTCATTTTTTTGCGTATAGTTCCTATGACCGTGAGCACGTCTCTTCTATTCCCTCATCCACATATGTCTATAGTATTATATGCTAAGGTCCCACCTGTGTCGGTGAACATAGGCCAAGGACGTCCACTCAAATCCTTTTAGTGAATTGTCACAGGCGTTAAGTAGCCTGGTACACTGGAGCTTTTCAATATACTACTCCAGTTTCTTCCCGGTACTGGCAAGCTCCCTTCATATTTCTGCACTTTACATATCCCCTGTCTGCCGTTGTGGATGACCTCGGGAGGCAATATCAACACCAAGTGTCACTCACAAATCGACCTCGTCCATGTGGTCCACTCATCTCTATGTAATTCACTCGGCGTTTTATATAGTTAATATAGATCCCCGTATAGGCTTATAAGCCAATTCTCATGCACCACTGGGCGACTTCGCTCATATATATATATATATATATACACATATATCTCCACATATATTTCCCCATGTGTATATATATTGTCATCACACAGTGCCCATTTACCATGAGCAGGTCTCAGGCATACTAGACCTCACAATATTACTGTCAGTCACACCTATATCACCCCCCAGTCAGGGCCTAATGTCAGCACCACTCCTGGTCCTATCTCAGTGACACATGGCCGGGTTTCTTTTCTCTCACAGCAATAATTCCTCGTACTGATTACTGTTCCATCTGTGCCTCGCCCGGCCGTGTGGACCTTTAATGCACCCCTAGTCACATTTCAAGTTGAATTATAACTTAATTCTTTTCTCATCCCCCCCTATATATAGTACTTTCCCCAAATCCAGACGTCAGTACCCTGTTTTGGTCAGTACTTGAGTTGCTCTTGTTGCTTCAAGATGTCCGACCCAATAGTGTTCAACTCTGTCGTTCACCGTTCCACCCGTATATTAATACCTTTTGATCAAATGGAGGCGCAGGGGAATTACTTACTCATCCCCACTCCTATATATGATGTGAACGGCCTCGCCACCCGCGACTTCTCAGCCCAGCTGGTGTGGATCAGCAGTAATTGGGATGGGGCGTCACCCCCTGAGGGCCAATTCCGGGAGGCCCTGGACAGGCGCAACTTGCTGCCCACCAGGTCCGTCCACGACGCCGCGGATGTGGTACTGGAGCTGGATTATGAAGTGCCCGCTCACATTCCTCACATCTATCAAGGTAACGCGCCCTCTGCCTCCTTTGGAAGTTATCAACAAATGATGCCGGCCTTCACTATCCCTGCTCCCGCAGCGCCATCGTCCAGCACCGGAGCAGGAGGAATCCCTTTGTCCCAGCTGCGCTCCGCCGGCGCCGCGCCGTCGGCACCCTCCGCTGGTCAGGTAGTGGGTTCCATCGTTCCACTTCCGGTCAGTCCCATGTCACCCACCGTGAGTCAGGTGCTGCAGGCGCTCAGGTCGCCTCCAATGTCAGGCACTGTTCACCACGTCCCGGGGATGACAACGGGACACGACGCTCCTTGTATGTCCAGGGCCACTCCCTGTGTGGGTGACCCCGATCAAAGCCTAGAGGTCAAGCCCCCTGTATCCAGTGTCCCATCATCACAGGGCGCCAATGTCCACTCTCCGCGTCAGGTGTGGACTGTACCTCAAACCACCCACCTGGAGCACTTCCGGTCACCTGGCGCCTCTGCTCCTACCCCTGTCTCGGCGGTCACGCCCCAGCCGGCTAGAATGCCGGGCTATAGTATGAGCTGGGGGCGCGTCTCTACTTCCGGCGCAGTCCCGACGGGTTCAGTTTCGGCCACCACCTGGACTCCTTCAGCTGCCTCGGGATCCCTGGGTGGCACTCCTTTATCAGGGCAGGATGTGTCACGGGCTCTGGCCAATCTTCACCAGCCGATGCGCATTTCCTCACCTACTTCCGGTCCGCGGCCAACCTCAGTTTCCCCGGCGCGGGTTCACCCTTACCGCCAGAGCGTGGCCGTGGCGCCTCAGCCACCCGCCGGATCCGCCAGCAGGATGTTACGGGACTGCTCCGTAGGTACTTCCGGTGTCGGTGCCTCCCGGTATCCACTGAGGAGCCTACCTAGGCCGGTCTATACTCAGTCCTCCACCACCGAGGACGATAGCGACCCAGGAGCGTAAGTGCTTATTTAATATTAATTAGATTTTTTACCTCCAGGGCTGCCGCCAGTCCTTTTCTAGGTTTGCATCACCTGGGTGTGGTGTATATATGCGGGGTTTAACGCTCCCGGTACCGCTCCAGCCTTAGGCCCTATATAGCGTCTCTGTCCAGATTTCCTTTTAATTGAACGAGAGTGGTGTCTCATGGCGTGACCAGCCCCTCGCGGGTTATGTGTCATCCGTCGCGCCGGACGTTCTGATTGCACGCATGAAATCAGTTGACCCATTATTCTTTACCCCATTACATAGCTCTTCTTGTATGCAGTGGCTCACCAACCTGTGTGATACGCTGAGTCACCTCGATTTTTTGCATCAATTATCCACACAGATACACATATAGAGGCACACACCCAGGGGTAGTTCACACAACACCCGTCTATTCCTTATAATAAAAATATTATAATATTTCCTCCAGGGTAGTACATATAGGTGTGGCATACAGGGATCGTCTCAATGGTTCCCATTTATATCTGCACCTGCTACAGTCTTTGGGACGCAGTATAGCACCACAGATGTTTTCACCGTCTAGCCAGTAATGCCTCCGGTGAGTCAGACAGCTATAGGAGGTAATCGTGTCGGCACACTCCCATCACCTCAGTGTATTATAGCAACTTACACAAGTCCAAGCCCCCTCCTACAGGTGTGTTAATGTAAAGTTCTCACACCGCACTGGTGCCTCCGGCCACGAGCTGTGACATGGGAGTAGGCATTACTATAGTGCTTGCTGCGGTGATTGGTTTTAAATAAGTAACCGGGTCTATTTTGTTATTTTTAGCATAATCGACAGCCACTCCAATACAGGAGAGACAGACGCACCTGTTGGTAAGTCCGATCATTCTGGCCTCTGTGCATGGTCCCGCTAACTTGTATGGTACAATTATACACCGTCTACTATTAGGAGCCACTCTAATAGGCGTAATCATTACACTAAAAGGTTCTGTTTCCGCCGTTGTTGCCGTACCAGGAGACCTATTGGTGACCGGCACATACATAACAGTGATCACATCAGTCAAATGGGCAAATTGAATACTAGTAGAATATACTGAGGGGAGTCCTGTGCCACATTTACATGATGGGGTTATAATATTTCCGGGGTTAGAGTCAATTGCTAATTTTTGTTAGAGCCCGCAGCGCGGTGTCTGAGGCCATACTAACAGCTTGTCCGCATGTAACAGTTATTACTATAGCCTTGGCGTGTAGACAAATACTATTAGGCGTATATCACCTCATATAGGCCCCTCCGGCCAATACTTCAATATAAATGAAATCCTGGAGATACTGGCCTGGGATGCACAATAGCGCATGAAACCCACGCTGGCATCAGCACCCTCTCAGCGCGGCCAGTTTGTACTGTCACTATGGCTGCATTCCCCGCTCAATTATGCACCCATTAATATTTGCATGTCATCATATAGAGAGAACAGTTCAGCCCATCTCCGCCAGTGGGGGTAAGTGTTCATATTACTAGCATCCATCCCGATTGTCACAATGATAGGTAATCACCTTCTCCAATTAATTCACCACTTAACAGTTTGATTCAGTTCATTTTTCTATTCACATAGACAGTCGACTATACATACAGGCGCGTGTCCACTCTGTACACAGTATTGTACATCCCCGCTCTCAAGGCCGGTCCTTTGGTGGGTGTGACGGCACCTCGGGCCGACACAGATATTTATACCCACATATACACGTATATAACGCCACGCGACCTCGTGGGTTTTCCAGCCATTCACCATTAGTCCATCACGTTCCTACATAATTTGGCACCCTATTGTGGTGGCACCATTGTTCTCCATCTTAATTGGAATATACGTCTTACCTTAAGATGGCGTCACTTAATTTCCTCTACCTGCGCAGACATGAAGGAGGCTGCACCCCATTGTTCGATTGGACCACACCAATGTCCACTACCAGTATGCAGCGTTGGGAGTGTCCCAGGTGTCCTTGTCCATCAAGCTTAACACCGTTAACGTCCAGCTTCCACTGGAACGCTCCGGGGCTGGCGATACGGGCTTGAATCACCCGTCCCCCTATGTCATTCTCAGCCTCTTCAAGTTCAGCGGAGACAATGGCCGTGTCTCTGCTGCGCCTGGTTTCACCCGGCATGTCTAATCAGCGTCAAGTAGACTGATGTGGATCCGATGAGGCGTCGCATCTTAAGTATCATATCCCCCCCCCCCCCCCCCTCCCCCCATCCCCATGGTCTTGCCTCATGGCCGTTCATTTTCCCGCCTCATTGTAAGGGATTGGTTCTCCAGATACCCAACGCCGATCATCATAACAACACGATTTGTCACATGTCATCAAACATGTTTACTGTAATTGTCCCCTCCGTTTTCTTTGTCCTGACAGAACACATTTATCTCTCCCCCCCCCCCCCCCCCCTCCCCCCTCCCCCTTTATCTTTCTTGCTTACAGGATTTATGTCTTTTAAAACGGCTGACGCTCATTTATTTCCCCTTGGTGTGTCCATCAACTTGTTTGTCCGCCGGGCACATCAGGTTAGCTCATCACACTTTACCCGCTGTCACCATGTGATAAATCCCCACAGCATCGCCCCAACAAGGTCCCATTGTGTCTCACCCTGCCCCCAAGGTCAGGGTCCCGGATTCAGAGGGCCTACTGCGTCACTCCAGATCCGGGAGGACAACCTGTTAATCGCCCCCATCTGGTCCACACACGGCCGGCATTGTCGTGTCTCTTTAGGCACTTGACACCCCAGGCCGTCAATTTATTGCCCCTGTATCAAAACATACATAAACCCATATACTTGTGATAAACACCACTAATATAAAACGTCTTTGTAAAACTGCGCACCATTTTTCTGGTGGCCATTTTTGTGCCTAGCGGAGGACCGCTTACACATCCAACTCTACCAGCGTAATTATAAACATGCAATTTATCTACAGCTATAGGCCCTTCCAGGCAAGCGTTCAGCGCTTGGTCGTTGTACGGGACTCCCGGTCCCCTTTAACTGGTGTTCAGGTCCACCGTATGTAGCTATATTTGCCAATCCCCATTACATTCTTGGAACATAATCCCCAATTTATTACAACTGTTTAGCTTGGGCTCTCCTAGCATTATTCCAGACGCCCTAGTATAAATTTCTTCCATTTATGGTATATAGAATTTCCCTATCTCTGGGGTGCTGAACATCCCAAATTTCTATCCTGTTAATTAATACTCCAAAATTTCACCCGACTAATCGCTAATTCAAAAATATTCCAAATTGCCGATCGCCCCTTAAAATCACTTCTCGCCAAGCAGGATATTGCAATCGTCGATTACCGGTTCTGAGCACTGACCTTATTCAGTTAATCCTGACGAGGAAAATATAAGGTCGATTAATAATTTCGAAAAATGAAATTGTCGATTGATAATTTTGGAAAATGAAATTGTCGATTGATAATTTTGGAAAATGAAATTGTCGATTGATAATTTTGAAAAAATGAAATTGTCGATTGATAATTTTGAAAAAATGAAATTGTCGATTGATAATTTTGAAAAATGAAATTGTCGATTGATAATTTTGAAAAATGAAATTGTCGATTGATAATCTTGAAAAATGAAATTGTCGATTGATAATTTTGAAAAATGAAATTGTCGATTGATAATTTTGAAAAATGAAATTGTCGATTGATAATCTTGAAAAATGAAATTGTCGATTGATAATTTTGAAAAATGAAATTGTCGATTGATAATTTTGGAAAATGGAATTTCTTCCTCTGCTTACAGTTGCTTCTCACTCCTCCGAGTTTAACCAATGCCAATATATATTCATGTAGGCATATTGTTCCGTTAAGCATATATTATACAGGAATGGCTGGGGTATTTCTGACGGAAAAACTCGTCAGATGGTACCTCTCGCACCACCTACCTGGGCCACCTGGCCACTCACCCCAGCCAGTACTTTTCTTATCAATATTAATTCATCGTCTAGATCCTGGTACCTGTAGGCGTCCCTACAATTTTCAGAAGTTAGACTGCTCCTCCTTTGCGGTTCCCAGGTCTATGCATTTACTGCCATCCATTTTAGGGTGGTTTCTCCTTCACCCGCTTCGTCAGCATCCGAGCTGCTGGAGCTGGTGCTCAGTTCCAGTTTTCCTGGTCTCTCTCTTCTCCTAATGGGCCCAGCCGGGATAAATACGTCCGGTCTTCCCTCGCGTTCTTCGAGGCTATCACTTAACTCACTATCTACTTTGGTGAGTCTCCGGATGTCCGCATCTCGTTTTAACCTTCTTTGTAGTGCCCTAGCTTCACGCTCATTTACTTGTCGGGCTTTCTTATTTTCCTTCCTTGCCTGTTCTAAGGCTTGTTCCTCGAGTACTCTGTTTCTTCGAATTTCACCTGCGCGCTTCTTTTCTCGTTTCTTCTTTTCCCTTTGTTTCTTTTCTTCCTCTTCTGATGAGAGGGAACTGGTTTCCTCACTTCCCGCCCACATAGTCTGCTCTGCTCTCTTCCTTGGGTCGGGCCACGTGGTATTTCTTTCTCGTGGGATCTCCACGGCATTCTCCTTTCGGAGAGTATTACTGGGCGTTGCCTTGCGGTCGCCTCTTTCAATCTCGCAACTTGTGTGTCGCGGTATATCTCGTGGGTTTTCCACGGCATTCCCCTTACGGAGAGTATTTCTGGGCGTTGCCTTGCGGTCGCCTCTTTCAATCTCGCAACTTGTTTGTCGCGGTATATCTCGTGGGTTTTCCACGGCATTCCCCTTATGGAGAGTATTTCTGGGCGTTGCCTTGTGGTCGCCTCTTTCAATCTCGCAACTTGTTTGTCGCGGTATATCTCGTGGGTTTTCCACGGCATTCCCCTTATGGAGAGTATTTCTGGGCGTTGCCTTGCGGTCGCCTCTTTCTGGTGCACCTTTAATTATATTCCTGCCGTCTTGTTCGGCGTATAATACCCTGACATCTTGGCCGCCTGTTTTGGGTCGACCGGTGTTCTGGGGTTTTTTCTCCTTCCTCTGAAGGGCATCCTGCAGACCAGTCGAGGGCCCTTGCTGATGTTTGCCATGCGTCGAAATTTGCTGCGAAGAGGAAATTGCGGTGTCCCCTGAGGGATCTTCACCGCTCTCTCTCCGCCCCTCTTCTGACTGGTCTCGGGTAACTTCTCTGTTCCTTTTTACAGCCCTCGTTCTCATGCTATGTCCACGGGCCTCGATTTCTCTACTATCTTCATCCTGTCCTCTCGACATTTGGGATTCCTCTATAATCCCACTATTTCCAGTGTCCTTGTAGTCATTTCTTCTTCTTCTATCAGGTTGGGGGTTTTCTGCTAAATTTTCTGGTTCTCCTTCCATCGTGGAACCTGCTCTTTTCCCATATTGCCGGAGGGGTACTTCCGTACTTCCTTCCTTTGTTTCTCTTTCCTTCAATGGATGATGGGCCTGTTGTCTGCTGAGTCTCTGATTATCACTTCTGGTGATTGGTCCGGCAATTTTGGTCCTCGGATCTGTCTCAGATTCTTCCCCTTCGCTTTCTAAACGCCGGCCCTCATCGGTGTCCTCTTCTTTGACCTCTCTTTCTTCCTCCTCCGTTCCTTCCTCGGTTTCTCCTGCTTCTACTTCTCCCCACAGTGGGTTCCCCACTTCTACTTCCTCTTCCTCCGGAGGTGGATCCTCGGGTTCCACCTCGGGTGGAATACAGGGGCTCCAGGGCTCATATGCCCTCTTTATCTTCTGGATGTTCACCAGGTGTGGTATTTCCTTCCCAGTATGCAGGGACCTCAACCTCAGCAGGTGATCTCCCACGGCTTCCTCCACCCGGTAAGGCCCTTTGTACCTGTCCGAGAACTTGGATAGCCGATTGGCTGCACATTGGGGGTCGTAGTACAACACCAAGTCCCCTTCCACAAATGTTCTGGGGTTGGCATTCTTGTCCATTCTTCCTCTGAGTTCACTCTCATACTTAGCCGTATGGTCCCTGGCCATCTGTTCAAACATCTCAATGCAATGTTTTGTTCTCAGAAACCATTCTTGGTCATCCCCGTAGTCCGGGGAAGGAAGGTCTTCCGGAAATCCCATCGCTGGTGGATCTCTTCCAAACAGCAGCGCGTATGGCGAGAATCCAGACCGTCCCGACGTCATTGACCTAATTGCAAACAGGCTGGGTCCTATCAGTTCCGGCCAGGTCTCATGGTCATCTGAGATGTAGCAGGCAATGATATTCTCAAGACTCTGATGCAATCTCTCCACGCGCCCGTTCGAACGGGGCATTCTGGAGCTGGTGAAGGTTTGCTTACACGACAACCTGGACGTGATTTCACGGAACATTTTTCCCAGGTACGAGCCGCCTCTATCTGAGTGTAGGTGCTCCACCTTACCATAACGGCACACTATCTCCCTCAGGAAGACTGTGGCTGCCGTCCTGGAAGTGCAATCTTTGGTGCTGAACGCCTCGGGCCATCCCGTCAGCATGTCCATGAAGGTCATTATATATTTATGACCATTCCTGGCCTTTCGTAACGGCCCCACAAAATCTGTCTGCACTACTTGCCAAGGATACTGAGGCCTATCCCACGACTTGGCGAGTGCCCTAAAGTGTGGAGACCTCTTCCTCAGTGCACAACGTTCACACGCGCGAACGTAGTTTACTACGTCAGCATACATGTTCTTCCAGTAGAATCTAGCCATCAGCTTCTCATTCAGAGCTGTGATTCCAACGTGTCCTCCGCAGAGGATGTCATTGTGTAGTAGATAGAGTACCTTAGTCACCAGGCCAGGTGGCACAATGATTCGTCCTTTTAAATCTGTGTACCTTTTCCTTCTGCGTGATATTCTCTCATACTTGCACAGAATCCCCTTCTGGTTCACACTCATGTTTTCGCTTTTGGCCAGTAGCGTTCTACACTGTTCCCAATCCTCCGGGAGCTCGTTGTCTGTCAGGTACCTTATCATGGCACTACACTCGGGATCCCTTGCCTGTTCCTCTCGGATCTCTTGTTCGTCAATCTCGTCCGTATCTTCCACGAAAGCCATTAACTCACATCCCACCTCGGGTTCGAACTCCTCCTCGTTGCCACTCTCTGCACTTTCATCTCCTTTCTCCATTCGGGAAAGGTAGTCTGGTAAACAGTGGTTTTGTCCTGGTTCATATTTGATTTCATAATCAAAATCGGTCAGGGCCAAGGCCCATCTCCTGAGCCGTCTAGATGGGGCCTGGTGTGCCTGCTGCAGCAAGGGGATCAGCGGTTGATGATCCGTGACTATGGTGATTCGTCCTCCTTGTAGCATGTCCTCGAAGTTCTTCAGGGTTTTGACTACTGCCAGTCCCTCTCTTTCGGTCACGGTGTAGTTCATTTCTGCCGCTCCAAAGGTATACCCGTAGTAGGTGATAGGCCTTAGGATATCATCCACCATATGGCAGATAGCACTGCCACATGCTTTGTCTGAAGCGTCCGCAAGCACGTAGAAGTGCCCTCCGATTTCGGGGTGTATCAGCAGCGGAGGAGACACCAAGCGTTTCTGAATATCCCCAAAGGCGTTTTCACACTCCTCTGTCCATTCAAAGGGGATGTTTTTCCTCAACAGTTTGTTCAGTGGCACGGCTGATTTGGCAAACCCTGGGATGAACGCCCTGTAGTAGTTGCATAATCCCAGGAAGGACTTGACTGTTTTAGGGTTATGTGGCCGCTTGAACTCCTTGACCTTATGCAGTATCCTTGGTTGAGTGGTCAGGCCTTCTTTACTGACCACATGCCCCAGAAACTTGATTTCCCCTCTACACCACTCGCACTTGGAGGGTTTCAGCTTTAACCCTGCCTTGTTTAGAGCCTGTAGGACCTTCTCCACGTTGGTCACGTGTTCTTCATAATCTGGGTCAAACACAATTATGTCGTCCAGGTAGGCCAAACAAATGCGAGGCACTAACCCTCTCAACGCCAGCGACATGACCTTGGTGAATTGCCACGGGGCTCCCACCAACCCGAAGGGTATCCGTTTCCATTGCCACACTCCGGAAGAGGACTCGAAACAGGTGTACTTTCGACTATCCTCCTCCAACTCACATTGATGGTACCCCGAAAGTAGGTCAAGTGCTGTAAACACCGTGGGCTTCCTGGATGCCATATACAGGAATAAGCTACGTGTCGTCGGCATCGGGTACTTGTCCTTGGCCGTGAGGAGATTCAAAACCCTGAAATCGGTGCATATCCGAGGCTTCCCGTCCTTCTTGGTTACCACCACTATCGGGCTCCTCCAAGCACTATTACTCGGCTCTATGACATCCAGATCGAGCAGCTGTTGTATCTGTTCGTCGATTATGTCCATCTTCTGGGGTGAGTATCGATACGGGCGTGTACTGCAAATCCCTTGAGATTCATCCACTCGGATCTTCATAGGGGCCAACGTACAATGTCCGAGTTCCCCCATATCGAAGGCCAACGAATCCATATTCCTCACCAGCATTTCCTTGAAATCGTCCTCCTGTACTGGGCTGATACAGGTCTTTCCCAAGTCCAACGCCCTTATCTTCTGTTCCTTCACTTCTCTGGCCTCCTCCTCATCCTTTTCTGCTTCCTTGTCTCCCGTTTCCCTTTCGGTGTGCAAGGCATAGAGTTCCGCTTCCAGACCGTCCGTCTCGTCGGAGTCCTTGTTTCTAATTATGTCCATCACGGCACAAATGTCTTTGGTACTTAACATGGGCATCTCCTGAGGGGTGGCGTACGCCAACACCTGGCCCCGGTCAACTGTCACTGTCCCAGGTCCCAGGTTTGCCACTTTCATCCACCATTGTCTCCCCGGGGTATTAATGCATCCTTCCACGCATACAGCCGTGAGATATGATGGTTCAAGCAACATGGCTTCGGCCTCCTCCGGGGTGGTCTCCCTCCAAGGCATTACCGCCACTATCTTTTCCTCATATTCTCCCAATTCAATTTCCTCCAGGCTTGATACCGGACAACCGGTAAACAATTCGACTTTTCTCTCATCCATTTTAATTTCTGCCTTTAAATTCCCCAATAAATTTCTTCCTAAAACGAGGGGATGAATCAATCCCTTGAGCACATTGAAGGTGTAACACACCCCCACCCCACCTATAGTGCAGCGGATGCGTATCGTTTCATCCACCGTGCACAAGGACTTATCCCCAAATCTCACCCTCTTCGGTCCGGTTTCTTCTGAACATATTATGTCCTCCGGGGCTAACTGGTCCCGGACAGTCTGTGAGACAAAACAGTCCGAAGCCCCGGTATCAACCAAACACTGGTGACCCTTGTTTCCAATTTTCAGATTAATAAATAAAGGAGAGTTTTCCGTTGATTTTTCCCGATCTGGTCCGTCCATCTGTGTCAACTCCACTTCAATAGATGATACGGACCGGTTAACTAGTTTCCCTGGTTCTGAAACGAGACCTTCTTTCCTCCGGTTGCTTCGGGTCCTCCACCAGGCGAACTCCCGATGCTTCCCTTCAGCCATCTGCACGCATCCGTACTGTGGCCCATGCTGTCATGTATCAAGCAATACTTCTGGTTATCTTCACCCAATTCTGCCCTGCTCTTTCTTTCTTGCATTGTAGTAACTGGCCTCACCTGCAGTCTCTCCTGTTCCTGTTGTCTCAATCTTTGTTTCTGCTTGTTGTAGCTATCGGCTCCCTGATGAATATTGCTCTCCGCCACAGGCGGATATGTTCGTGGGGCCTGGTATTGGAAACTGTTTGGTCGATTAAAATTTGGCCGAAACGGTTGAGGTCCATACCCCCCTCGTCCAGAACTCCCGCCTTGTCCCCTATACGGGTTCTGGTACGTCGGGTTGTATCCTCCGCGCCCCCCTTGAAAATTCCGGGGTCTTTGATAATCTTGGTACTGGCGGGCTCCTTGCCCAGTTGCATACGATGGAGCAGGGTTCGAATCCGCCTGCATAGTCATCATACTCATCATAGTAGACATCTGCTGTCGCAGCCCCTGGATGTCTGGATGCGACGCTTGCATTGGGGCCGATGCGGCCACGGGTTCCTGCTCCGGCGGCTCGACTTCAGCGAGGTTCAGGGAGACTCCTCCGGTTCTCTTCTCCAGGGTCTCCAGTCGGGTAGCATGGTCGATTGCCGCCTGAAAAGTAGTCTGGTGAGTCCGAGCCAGCTCTCTAGAAATAGCGGGGGTCACTCCGGTCACAAATACTGACAACAGCGACCCGTCCGTATGACCCTCCGTCTCGTATTTCTTTATTTTCGCCGCAAACTCCATAACTGACTCATTTTTCCCTTGCTTCATCCTGTATAGATCTAGATGTTTCTGCCATTCTTCCCTCTTGTCCTTGAAGGTGGCTACCATGGCAGCTTTGACCTTTTCATACGTGTCCTTATCCGCTTCCGGAATTCCCCGGAGCCACAATTTAGCTGTCTCCTTGATACAATATTTGGTCATCTGCAAGTGCTGAGCCGCATCCCATCCACACAGGACCCGGAGTTCTTCCATTTGGGCGAAAAACTGAATACAGTCATCTCCCATTCCCGTAAAACTGGGGAGCTCGATTTTTGGTGACGGCGGCATATCGTCGTCTCCGTCTTCACTCGAAGTACCGTGTTCACTGCTCTCCTCCCCGCTACTGTCCTCTCCTGGATCACCGCCTTCTCCGCTATCACTCTCTTCACCTTGATTATGTCCGTCCCCTTGATTATTTACGTCGTTTTGATCATCAGCGTCGCTCTGATTATTAATGTCACCCTGATTATTACCGTCGTCCTGGTTATGGACGTCGTCTTGATTATTGACGTCGTCTTGATTATTGACGTCGTCTTGATTATCGGCGTCGTCTTGGTCGTTCCTATTTCTTCTATCCTGGATGCCTCCTCTACCGATGCCCCGTAAATTCCTAAATAGTCGTCCCCCCAAGCTAAACCGGTTCCAACCTTGTAACAAATCCCCTATCTCCTGTCCAGGCCGTGGAATTACCTGTTGTGCCCCTTCGGCCCTTTCTTGTAATGAGCCCTGCCCCGCTGCGGGAATCCCTTCCGGATAAAAGCGTTGTAATCTTCTGAAGACACGGTCCTCTTCCGTCTCACTATCGCTGTTTCCCTGGTCCCTCCAGGTGCGATCTATATTACTCCTATTACCTATTCCTTCTTCTAATTCCTTCTCCCCTCTTTCATCCGTGGACCCCTCGCGGTCGAGCTGGGTACTTCCCCCAGCTTCTGCACCTTGGGCAGAATTCTCTATATCAATCGGGGAACCAGTTCCTTCTCCCCGGATAGATTCGACTTCCACCCCTTTTTCCGCTTCCGTGGCGGGTGCCTCTAATCTGCCCTCTGTGTGATGTCCTATGTCGTGAATGACCCCTGTTGTTACTGATTCGGTGATGGCTTCTGATTCTTCCTCCTCATCCACCGAACGTAGTTCTTCAGTATTGCCTCCGTCTTCGGTCTCCTCCTGGCTTCTTTCTAAAACCTGAAAATCCCCCTCCTTTTCTTCCTGTTTATCACTGGATTTATTTTCTGTGGTTTCCGAGAAGTCTAACTTCCTTCCCACCAAAGATGTTCCACCCCCTGTATGCCCCAGTAGCGATACTGCTGGAGTGTCGCGCACCTGAGAGCTATGGCGATTCTCACCTCTCTCACGAATGCCCGTGCTACACTGCCTAGGTGTGACTCTGAAAGTTATTTCAGCTTCCGAGCCCTCTTCAGTATCCTGTCCACACGTGCTGGTAGCCCCTCCTATGGCATACCCCTGCTGCTCGCCTGTGCTACTAGGTGTTACAGGTATGTCTCGAGCAAACCCGTGGACCCCCTCTGTTGTCTGATTATAATTCCTCGATCCCTGACTCAACACCAAATGAGCGTCGGGATCACTTTCCCCGGTCTCCCTTTGTGGAGTTCCCTGGGTTGATTCAAAGGGTTGGGGATTACCTGACCGCCGCCATGCCTCAGTCACAGGCTGTATCCTATTGTCGCTGCCCAGTTCAACTGGGTCCGCACTACCCCCAGATCTCAGGACGCGTCCGGGTTGATCAGTCCCTTCGGCCCCCGTATCGACCCGGTCACCTAACGCTTCCACTACACTCTCACCTTCACTGCTATACACTCTGCCAACCTCACTGCCAATATTACCTTCGCCACCACCTACCTGCGTTGGTACTATTGTGCGGCCCCTACTCGTGACACCGTCTTGATCGGTGTCTCCCGCGGGCGGTCCTAATTGAGCCTGCAGCCCATCCGGTACGGGGAACGGGGTACCACTCATCAGAAGACGAGAGGCTGCACTTGAGGTGCTCCACCAGTCTGTACGGTAGGAGTTTCATTGGGGTCAAAATTAAGCAATTAAGGTAAACTAGTTTAGATGCTATTGGTGTACTCTTACTCATGCAGTAATCAGTAAGAATTCATAGTCTCAGGTTTAGTCACTCGCTCAATGTAAGAATAGCCGTACATATCCTACTCAAACATAAACATGAGAGTCCTGTACAGGTAAAAGAGTTTATTCATAATTGACAGATGAGCAATTCAGGCTTCTTTCGTGATCAACACTCTGGATGCTACTCAATCCTATTACCGGACCAGAGTATACACATCTATTAATTTACTCTCAGGTCCACTCCACCAGATAAACCCCCCTTCAAAACACAAGACCAAAGCAAACCCAGTGATAAATTCTGCATGCAATTACCAGGTTAACTATCGTTTCAAAACCAAAAGATGTAGCCCTGAGTCAAAATAAAACCCTCAGGTGTAGAGCTACAGGTCGCGGTGATAAATTCATACTTCACCTTTTAGTCAGAGACGCACCCAGAGATGTATAATTCCACAGTACCATAATTGCAATTTGGTACACTCCATTGTACATTTGTATATTCAATTACAGAGTTAGACGCGATGAGGACTCGACGCAATAGACCTTATATATCCATAATTCCCCCACAGCTCGGGTTAAAACTTTCAACCTGTCTCGGATTTTCAACTTATTCCACTAATTAGTTTGATTACAATATTCCATACAATTCCAGATAAAAGACCTTTACATTGGCAGTACAAACGACAGGAAATTCAGTGGTGGCGGGTGATGGCAACTCTCAAATTATTTAAAGGCTAGGCCCGAATGCCTATCATAAACCTGATTAGTTTGCAGTGCATAACCGGTTGGGCGAACCCTCACCGAGTTAGATCTCAACGCAATTCTCCATCCTCCAGAGACGGAGCCTCGATGGAGTAAATAAAAGATTTCTACTTACAGTTTGAACGGGTAAGTTCTTTCCTAAACTTAGGATACCGCTTGGAGGTATCCTCCAGGGCTTAGCCCTTTCCGGACTCCCTTTCACGGTTGAAAGCCCAAGGTGAGTCTTATTCTAGTAGGGAGCATGAAAGGTGTTCAGACAATAGTGCTGGTCGCTGTTGCAAGTAACTGCCTGGATATATCAACCCTGACGTTGGCATGGGGGAGTCAATCTCCAACCCCTACTACCACTACTGGCTGTTCTAACTCTGCATGGCGAGTAGGTTTTCTCCCAACTAACTCCTCCCTTTAACACGCAGATATTATATCGTGCTGTCAATTCATTTTATCACTACGCATCACTTTAGGAACCACCATTATTATTTTTGTTACCCTTCTCTCCTCCATTTCTTCCAGAGGGGGACGACTAAACGGCCGCTTTTTCCCCGCCTGGACGGCTACCAGATGTCCTATCATGCGTCATTCGGCCCGAAGCCTCAAAACACCCATCTATCTAACGGACTATATTTTTTACACTTTGGACAATACTATTATTCTTCACAAGCACTATTGTCACTTTTACTCGTTCACTGCGTCAGCCCTCATGCTTATCCAAACAAACAAGAGACCATACCCCCTCCTAATGGATTAAACAGGAGGATATGTTTTCTAGAGACGCAGTCTCTCACTCCTAGCTGCCTAAAGGGCCATCTCCACTTAAACTTATATTAATATAATACCTTATAAATATACCCTCATATATTCACCCATTTGGGCACTGATCATGAATAAAAAGCATCTGCATACTTTCAATCTGCATACCGTCTCTTTATAAACGATTTCTTCGCTATTAGGTAATATACAAAATACCGCTTTACTGTACTTATACAGTACAAGAAGGGGGACTATTTTTATCTGCATGGTCATAAAATCCCAAAATGCCTCATTTGAGTAAGCACACTTAAAATGTCTAATTTTGTGGCCTAAAAACCTATGAGGCCTCCGACAGATACTTTAAAAAATCGCACCATGATATGTCAGAGCCAAAGTAACTCCCATTAATACTTTCTACGTCTCACTACATTATGAAATACCTTAGAAAGCTTTTCAAAAGAGAGACGTCTTTCCTCCATGTAAGGGCACAGTGGCATTGTATCACATGTGCTATCTGACTTCCCCAAAGGCAGAGCAGAAAACACATTTCTCTGTTCTGCACCGCTCTGGGTCCTGAGTCACTGAAATATCTGTGTGTACAGACGCCAGAAACAAAGGGGAGCTATGGAGAGCGGGAATGCAGACAGTATAGTTATTGAATATAGTATGAGAGTGTGGAAGAGAGGAAGGGAGGAGGGGGAGGTACAAAGGCCCTCTCAAAGAATATTACTTGTCTGTCTTATGTTCCCAGGGTGCACAGATAGTCTATAAGTTCTATAGGGTAGTCAGCAGTGGCTATCCAACGTTTGTCATAGGCACATTAGTCAAAATCAGAAACTTATTTATAAAATTGACTAAGGCAAACCAAAAGCCTTAGTTATAATGACCTATCCTAATACACGTTAAAAAGAAAATACTAAGGTGGGTTAGTCGGTTTGACCAACCTGACAGCATTGACTAACATTTAAGAAGCAAAAATATGACCAAGGGTCTGTCAGTCATTTTCTGGCTCCCCATACGATCAATCTTTGCTAATGAATGCTGTTAGGTTAGTCAAACTGACTAACCCATCGCAGTCTTTTCTTTTTTATGCATATTAGGGTAATTTTATTTTGACTCAGTTATTAGTTTTGAATGCAAGTTCCTTATTCTGACTTAAAAAAGATGAAAAACCTGGGATAACCAGAACTCACTAATCACTAATTAAAGGGTTAAAGCACTGTACTGTCCTGAAGAGCTTGCACCACACAGATGAGTGACTTTAATCCCTATGTGAATACATTGATTTATTATACCTGAGCACCTCGTATTATATCTATATGGAGTAGAGTCATAAAATTCGTATTGATTTATATTTCAGTTGAACTCGCCATGGCACTTTAAGCCTCAAAATGGTATTGGGAGCTGTGAGCTCATCAACCATTCTAAGGAATCATAGTGCTATGATGGTTCTTTAGTTAGCATAATGCTTGATTGTAAGCACACAGAGTAGCTAAACAGTCCTACAGTCTGACTGAGTCATACTGATGATACCAAATAAAAAAAAGGTTTGTTTCAAGTCACCAAACCATGCCTATCAAAACAGGGCCGACCCTTTATTTTTCATGAAACATTCATATTTTTACGCCTTTTTTGGCCAATCATAGGATTTACACAAAAGATGGCTCCAAAAATATTAAATATGAAATAAAACAGCGTCGTGGTACATGAAGATTTAAGCAATTTTTAAATATCTAAACCTTTTTGGCTAATTTTGGTAATAGTACTTCTATGAAAAAAAAGATGATTCATAAAGAAAATTGACCCACCGATACTACATTTTCTTGACCTGTTACCTGACGCAAACAGTTTTATTCATTATTTGCTCTTAATAACTTGCCGGTGAGTTAGTCACTGTTTGAACAAATTGCACCATAATCAATTTTTTAAATGGTTTAACTTGGAACTTGTCTCAGTGGAAAGCGCCTTCAGTAAAGTCCTTCTTAGCAAAGTATGAATAGCCCATTAAACATTAACTTAAAACAGTCTGACTGGTGGAAGTCAATACCACACGGCGCTACTTAACACAGGAGTTTCCTGTTGTGCTAATTTCCAGATTCATTGAGACTTAACCCTTTCATACCAACATATTGCTTCAATGTATGACTTTTTTTCTTCTCAGGTTACATGGATGTAGCACTGGCAAGAATACTCTATAGCCTTCAGCATCATGCCAACCACACTTCTATACAATTGGCATGATGCATTCATACATGGTGCACTCATACACTGCTGTATGATTACAGCCAACCCTCACTACCTCTACATTGACTTCCTCAGATCCCTCACTTCCTCAGACAGTTGCCTGGTAATCGCCCTTATATGTTCCATCAATTTGGACTTACTTCCTCAAATAATTTGCTTCCTCTGACATTTTCCCTTGCATTTTCCAAAATCAAAATCACTCTACCAAATGCTATTACCTAGCATGGGTCCTATCCCCGCTCTTCCTCTCTTCTTACGAAGATTACCATATGTTAACATGTGTACATATTGGTCTAAAAAGATCATTATTTTAGTAAAGTTTTTTAAATTATTGTTTGATAAAGAACCAAGTAGGTAAGTTATACATAATGGGAACACGCACCTAAATGTGTGTTTTTCGATTATACCAAGTAAACAAGGCTTATTTGCCTTTATTAACTTCCGCCCATATGAAAATGCTGGTGTTTGTTTCATACAGTCTACCAGGCCATGCATCCTACCAGGATGAATAAATGAATTTCAAATCAAATCAGCTGCAGCTGGTGCTGGTGGTGCAGCTACCAGACACATCCCATTGTGTAATACTCACAGTGAGATAACTCTATGAACTCTAGCCCTCCACCTTGAATCCTACCGCAGTCCTGATGTTAAGCTATAGGTTACCATTGTGTTCCAATACTACCTGATGAATAGATACCCTTTAAGGACGGAATGATGCATTAATTCATCATGCCCTTGGTTGATATGATACACCAATGCAGTACCGGCTCGTAATTCGCTGGTGCTGCATTGGTGTATCATCCTGACCCTGTATAGTCGGCATGATGCTTTAATACAGCCGTGGTGAATTCCTAACCAGGGCTGCATTGGTACATCATGCATTCATGCATCCTGTCGACCAAGGGCATGATGCATCAAGGCAGACAAACAGACACTGAACAGCATCTATCTCAGTTTTCCCACTCAGGAAGAAGATCATGTTTTTACGTTACCCCCGGTATAGCTGTGGCAGTGATGTATCAGACACACCAGATGTACACGTGGTGCCCTCTAGGGGTGTCTCCAGGGGGGATGAGGCAGGGCTATCCATCTCACCTGCATGTTTACATACTCAACCCTGTAAGGATGGCATGATACTTTAATGCATCATGTCCTTGGTCGTCATAATGCATGAATGCAGCCCTGGTGTGTAACTCACCAGTGCTGGGTTCAAGCATCACGCCAACCCTATGGGGTTTAGACACTCCCGTAGGGTCGGCATGATGCACTAATGCAGCACAGCGAGTAACTCGACCTGGCTGTATTGGTGCATCGAAAATGTCATCTTTTAGTAACCTATACTCAAAAAAAAACCTGTCTACAGACTATTCAAAGTGACGGTCATAAAATAAATTTGTCTAAGTGACAAGGTAGCTGGTCTTCTAGCTGGAGATAGAAGACCCACATGGCATGTGCCAGTTCAAAACCCGACATTTGCGAGCCCCAGATTCTATTTGTGGGATGGTAAGCTGATAGGGTAGACAACTTTTGACCTGTTTATTTTATGATAGTCACTTCGATGAGCCTCGAGACAAGTTTACTCTTTCAGTGTAGGTGTCTGTGGACATCCATACCTATCCATCTCAACTTCAGCCACGCCCTAGGTGTCTGCAGAGATGCCTACAGATAGACCATCCTTTAACATTGTACATACATTGGTCAGACACAATCCCTTTAAGGAGGACTGCACAATGCCTTACGGTTTGTGATAGATAGACTATGGTTATGAGAGGCTCAAAATAGCCACAGTAAACTGGGTGGCACCAAATAAATAAGGGTGCCGCTCTACAGTAGCTATATTTTGAGCCTCACATCAGCCTTGTATATCTGTTTACAGCTGTGAGGCTATGTGAGTCTAAGTGTTAGATACCCCACGAGTATCTCAAAATAACCATGACAGACTGACTGAGGCTTTCACTCTACCATTGTTATTATTACATACCAATGGGGTATCAGACTTAACCTATGGTTATGTGAAAATAACCAAGGTGTGAAATGCTATGTCCTGGTCCCTCCACCGTAGGTTAAGTGGAAATAACCGAGGTGTGAATTGTCCTCCTCCGCTATGGTTTAAATGGCTTAAGAGGCCAGATGTGTGCATGTTAATCTCCAGGGGTGTGTCCAGGAGGCTGAGGGGCTGTGATCACTCTCACCTTGCTATTTACATACCTCTGTTTGATGCTCAACCATGCACTAGATATTTACAAAGACCCCCTGCAGAGCTACCACTCTGTTACTCCTGTATCTTTCTATATGCTTTAGTCAAACATTGGCCCTTTAATGACACAATATCCCTAAATGAGGACAATAGTGAGTATTCAGTTTTAAAAACAGTTGGGATTTGGTTGGTGGATTTTGTCAGGGACCAAATAAATTTAGGTCCCTCTTGAGAGAGGGGGGACCAAAAGAATTGCACCTCTTTCATTGGAAAAAAAAACATATGCCTTACTATAGCTCAAAGGGGTAGGCCGCGCTCAATTTCAACTTGCCTGAGGGGGGGGACCAAAAAAGTTTCTACCCGCTGGCACGAAAACCCATGGATCCCCACCCCCTGTTGTTAAAAAATTATCACTCCCATAGTCGGGGGGGTTGGTGGATTTTCGCGTGAGCGGGTCAGAATTATTTTGGTCCCCCCCTACTAGAGGGGTCGAAATTTTTTCAGTCCCCCCCTACAGGCAGGTTGAAATTGAGCGCGGTCGACCCCTTTGAGCTATGGTAACGCGAGGGCTTTTCCGCTAAAAAGGGGTGTCATTTTTTTGGTACCCCCCTCAGGAGGGGTCCAAATTTTTTTGGTCCCCCCCCTTCAAGGGGTCCAAATTTTTGTGGTCCCCCCCAAAATCCACCAACCCCCCCCCTGTTGTTAAAAAATGACCACTCCCTTAGTTGGTCTGAAGGGGGCAGGAGGTGATAAGGCATCCATCACACCTGGAGGCTTATGGCTCATACCTATCCATCCCCATCTCACCTGTAAAGTGTTTCTTTGAAGCCTGAAGCCACACCCTAGTCCTACAAAGAACCCATCTTGTATCTCCTCGATCAATTTAAATGTATGGGTTCCATTTTGGACCTTAAGCCCCACCGTCCCTATTTATTGGGCTAAGTACCGGTGCTGACTCCAGTGTCGCTGGAGGGGTACCGAGATGTGCACCTTTAAGGACAGGACGCTACATTAAAGATGTGCCCATTTGTTACCAGGGAGGTGGTGCATTAGCTGCAGGGGAAAGAGTTAGACTCTTTCACCTAGAGGGGGGAGGGTTACAAATTGGAATATTATTGGAGGAGCGGGGCGATGGAAATTCCCCCTGTTTTCTATGAAAAGGCCTCAGCGTTACTATGGTTGATTCAGGTGAAGATGTGCTGTTGAAAAATAATCACCAGATAAGCAGTATTCATTTTCTTCCCAGTGATATATCAGACTAGATGTAGGGTAAACGTTAGTGTAGGTGATCTATCACAACTAGATGGTCACATATATCATGGCTCTATCATGCTTCATGTGCCCGATGAGGGCCCCTGTAATTCTCATGGAAACGCCCTGCAAAGTTCTGGAATATCACATTAGGTAGATTGCACACCTCAAAGATTCCTCCCTGTTACTATTCTAGCTGTATATAGAGATTTTAGATACATATTTCAGTGATGTTTGAGTATGCTGTATTTCACCTTGAAGGTATTAAACGTTTAGGTAAAAAGTAATGCATGCGACACAAACGCCTCTGCAGTGAAAAGAAAATGTAGTGCTGCTAGAACACTAGAGACTAAAAAAAAAACTCCACATTCTTAAACTAGCCTTCTGTAGGAAGGATATAGTAGCAATCTCTTTGCTATGCTTTATCAATATGTAGGAGTCCCAATATTGCGCAAATTCTGATATTGGACGTAACAAACTGTGTTGATGCACTCTGTAAGCCTCAGGATGACCAATGTGAATTGAGGCATCATGCTGCCCACAACGAGTTCACTGTATATAACAAATTATAGCATTATCATCTTGAATTGAATTTGAACTTATTTAAATTATTTAACATAAGCCTAGGGACTGATTTGCTACTTGCACTATAATAATGAAGATTTATTTCTTCAGCAGTATTACAAAGAAATATACATAACACTTCCTCATGGGAAGCTGATGCATATTTAAACAGGTGGTGAAAGGACCTCCATACATAAGGAATGCTCAAACCGTGAGATCGATTTATCACTGCAACAAAATATGAACAAAATTCAAATTTAATCAGCATATCAATTTTATGCCCACTTATATGGGACAGGAATACTGTTGACTCTGTAGCATGAGCTTAAAGCTGTACTAGATATTTTCTCTTTAGCCTTACTTAACTGTGTGTATGTTCTCTTATTTACGTGATATTAATCCTAATATTACCGTCTCCCCTTCCATCTCACCGGTTGGCTGTCATCGTACCCCACTATGTATGACAAAAACATGACGTTTATAAGAAAGCTGTCATTCATGTTGACAGCGCCACTGGCGGCCACGGAGTGAGAAGAGACAGCAGAGATTCACAAGCTTGTTAACCCTACAAGGACAGCATGATGCCTTAATGCATCATGCCCTTTCCCAGTAAACAAAAAACGTTATACAACATTTTATAACGTTATTTAACGTTAAGGAACGTTTCTCTAAGGCTCCTCACTATGGCATAACGTTATCTTAGATTTTATAACGTTGTTTTGACGTAAAATAACGTTTTTTTGTTAGCTGGGAATTGTCATCATGATGGATGAATGCAGCCCTGATGATTAACTAACCAGTGCTGCATTCAAGCATCATGCCGACCCTGCGGGGATGAGACACCCCCGGAGGGTCATCGTAATATACCAATGCAGCAATGGTAAGTTACCAGTCAAGGCTGCATTGGTGTATCATGACGACAAATCTCATCTTTTAGCTACATCTGTGCTTAAAGGGACAACATAACACTCCAAGGCTGCATCCTTGCTTGCTACTGTACCTCCGGGATTTAGCGCCGGGGCGCTCTTCAATTTGGAGAGGCCTTTATACCCAAGACAGGCGCACATTCAAGAACCTTTTATATTGCTTAAGGAATATTTCAAGGCCCCTGTACCCCCGGCGCTTATTCAAGACCGGCACTCTTAATCGCGACGGTACGGTATCATCATTCTCCCTCGTAGCCTTGGTAATTAACCCGCCGGTGCTATAATGATGCATCGTGTACACCCTATGGCAGTGTATCAAGTCTCTAGGGTCAGTACGGGTCAGTACAGTATTTGGAATGGTTAAAAACAAGAAAACTATTTTAGAAGTAAAATAAAGGAGCTGTAGGAGGGAGGGCTGTGTTGGAGGTGAAGCATAGTGAGATGGTTATAAAAAGGACTTTACATTTGCTGCTATGATCGATTTCTTCTTTTTGAATGCTTATGATTGTTAAGAGCCAACATCAGTAAAACCTCGCCCATGTTGAACACTACACTTATCTAAAGGCGGTCTAGTTTTAAAGGCTGTATACTGCTCTAAGACGTTTTTCTCTCCGTCCTTCCGAAGCATGAGTGACTCAGCATTTCTTATTTCAAGGCATACTGACAAAATAGAGTTTTACCTCGGATACATCCTATCTGGTTAATGCATGAACGCATCCCAGGCGACTCACCAGGACTGGCAAATACAATAGCACAAGCACAAGGCATACATTCCACTAAAGCACTAGGTGGCCCTTAACGCTTTAACATCAATACGACAGGCATGACAACGCAATGAGAGGGAAACATGGCAGTTGATTAAAGTATGGATCGGAATTCCAATACTGCTAATTGAACCCTTAGGTGTCTGTCAATATGTTTTACTTACCTTTTTTGTAACTTTTTCCTTTTTATAAGCTGGATAGAAGTCTCCTGTAGGAATCGGAGGATGATGGCTGCCAGTAATAGGTGCGGTAAATGGTAAAGGGTAATATCAGAGTAATACGTCGTCAATCCACAGAACAATCAGCTCCTAGTCACGTGAAACAACTCCCATGTCTTGCTCAGTATAAGAGAAGTCTCCAAAAGGAGAGAGGATAATTTTGCTGTTCAATATGTCCAGCAAATAGTTATATCAGAGTTGTAATTCCTAAATCCACAGAGAATAAGGGAGGATTTTGGTGAGCAAGGTATGTAGAAAATCGTAAATGGTAATAGCAGGACTGAGTCCTAGTCCTGAGTCTGCACTGAGCAGCTCGTATTGAACCCGAGCTGCTCCCCCCGCCGTGTGTCCTACCCGGTCCTGCACCGGAGTGGCATGGAGCCCGAGTCAGGTTGTGGAAGGGATCGGCCAATCTGAGGCGGGAGAGAGAAGTGATATACCTCTCTGATGAGAGATTCAAGCCAATCACAGAGCCTTGGCTCTCTTAAAACAGTCTCGACGGTGACTCAAACTAATTAGCATAAATTATCATGCATTATCCACAATTATCCACCAATGGGTAAATATGGCTTGGATATATACAGAGAATACTATAGTTCATTGGCGCCACTGTAAGTTACAGGATGGCAGCCAGCTTTAGGCTTGAGCTGCCCAACTGTCCTGCTACACCCCACCACTATCTGGTCTCCTCTTCAGGTCCTCCCTCACCACTCAGCGCCGGCCGCGAGTCGTTCACGAGTCGCTCGCAAACTGCTCACGAGTAGCCCGTGCGTGCTGTGCAGGCTGCAGGTGTGCCACTCTGCGCTCCTCCAGCCACCCACACCCCACTGTGTGCCTGCTGGGGCCGCCAGAGGGGGGATGTGTATGGGGTATGAGGGGGATATGTATGGAGATATGATTATTTTGGCGGCGGGGAGCCACTGCTCATGCTATGTACATTGGATGAGCTGCTCGCCTTCCTCGCGGTGAGTTGCTCACACACTGTGTCCACTCTCTGTGAGTTGCTCACACACTGTGTCCACTTACCCCAGCACTAAAGCAGCTTAGTGACTGCTGTGTTGATTATTGCAGTGGCTTCTAATGCAGCAGCATTTGTTCCAATGTGGGATTAGGATCTGCACACTAGTCTGGGTGTGAATTTGCAATATGTGAAATATCTACGGCAGAATCGTTTTCCACATGTATTGTTGATATTTCATTCATATACAATGCTATATGTAATATTCAATTATAAATCCAATAATATTTTGTCAAATTGAGATGGGTATTAGGTTCCAATTATGGCGCCTCAATGTTCATTCATGCAATTGATAATCCATATATACACAATATGCTCACTATAACTTAAAAGTCAATTATAGATCCAGGGGTATGCTGTCCTGTTGTGATTGGTATTAGGTGTCCAGTATGGGTCCTTTCCCTCCCTTATTCCAACAACTCTGTGGTCCCCCCGCTGGGTTATCACTGGGTGCATGACATATGGGAAGGCCTATCACTGCACAGCACCGCTGCGCCCCCTACCTGCAGAGAAGGAAGTGATCAGAAACCCATGGCCGTCCTGTATTCTCCTCCTAGTACAAACCCCGGGATGCTAGGCCTGGTGTAATGTGTCGCCCCTGTGATGTGGCTGAGGGGTTCTATGTGGTGGGTGATAAACCCTCCTACTTATGACTCTGCACCTAATACATATGTACGGTTTGCTCCCAGTTAAGGAGAACACTCACTCCATAGCAATCCACATGTGTGTACCTAGTTGCTGGATACTACTAGAATACTCTGGTGTTGTAATAACTGGTTGTTATGCCAATGGGTATAGTCACCAGGGTGCACAACCTGGGGTTTCAAAGAGTTAGTAATTAATAGCTGGAGGCGCCTAGACTATCCCTGTGTTGTAAGCCAGACTGTTCTCTACCCTGCAGGTCTAATGGTCGGATGCTCCTAGGCTGCCCTATTGTAATAGTCCTGCAGGTTACATGACTGGATGCTCCCAGACTAACCTGTGAGAGAACTAGGGCATAGAGATGCAGGTGACACTTCTGGATGCCCCCAGACTAACCTGTCAGATTATAGCATAGAGCTACAGGTTACAGACTGGATGCCTTAGTGTAGTAGTCCTGCTTGTTACACGGCTGGATGCTCCCAGACTAACCCAATGTCACCTACTAGCACCTTAGTCTATATATAATAGCAGTAAGACCTGGTGATAATGTAGAATAAATTTATGGCAATTTGATGAGGTTCCACTGACAGTTTCTTTTTTTTAATATAACATCAGAAGTCTGCAATGCAATGATAACCATTCAAGGGATAGTTGTCTTGTAGTTCTCCTGATAACCGTAAAATCTTTGGATATTACCAGTTTATGAAGATATTCCACAGAATGTATCAAGCATCCCTACAAACCAAAGCACGAATTCACAGTGTAAAATAACCCTTTTCTTCTATACCTTGCTATATAGTTTAGGATTCAAGAAATAATAGTTTTGCGAGTTTCCAAATTGCTTCTATGTGTTTGACTGTATATATCAAGGCAGATAGTTCGGACAACACAGCAAGAAGTCCAAGGTAAGCGCAGTTTTACCATGTAAAATCAGTCTTTTCTCCTGTAGGTTGGTATAAGGTATGCCACATTAAACGGCTGCAGCAAATATCCTACCAAACCCAATGTAAGCACAATTTTAACTCGTTTTTCCTGCTGTATCAGAGTATAAGGTACACCACACTGAGCCCCTCCCTGATTCCCTCCTCAGCTGCTCCTCAACTAACCAATCCGCTCGTTATTCTCTGATGGATAGGTTTTTAAAAGCCGCCTAGATCCTTCTCCGCCGTCCGCGAGACGAGCCGCGCAGTGACAGTGATTGAGGAGTTGATTGTGTCGTTTTTCGCTGGTTATTTTTGTGTAATTAGTGATGTGAGACCTAGAGGGGGTTGTGTAAGGAGGGTGTTCATGTGGGTAGGAAGGGGTGCTAGTGGCACGGGACACCGGGAGTACAAAGACGGCCGGTCTGGGTGTCCATGTTTTACACAGAGTAAATACGGCACTCGCACACCCTATCGCCCTGCGGAGGGAAGTGACAAGAAAACCCTTTGAGGATGTCTCCGCTAGGTGATTGAAATGCAAGAGAAAGGAGTGTGGAGATTGCCCTTAAACCTCCATGCGCTCTATATATGACCTAGTACCTGTCAGGCCTCCACCTTGACTATACCTATTGGGGTACCAAGATCTAGGCCTAAGGTGGAGCACCTGCCCTTAGACAAGGAGAATACCCTCAGAGTTTTATAAATGTCCTTAAGGTAATGTATAAACACGGTCCCTAGGTGCTGCAATACCCCTACTGGTGTTGTATTGCCTCTTGGGACCAACACCCACACACCCCCTGGGTGACTGAGTAGTTTCCTCCCGGGTATAAATCCCTTAGAGTGTCCTCCAAGGAAGAAAAATGGGCTGGTAAATGTCCTTAGGGGTAAGCCGATACTATGATGATAGACTCCTATCCCAGTCTTTACAATATCCAGATATTGTTCCACTACTGGCGCTATAACTCAAACTCCTCTAGTGAAAGTTTATTTCTCCTGGATATAAGTAAGGATGGGGAGCCCCTTTACCTATATTTTCTTCAGTGGAGGTAATAGTATATCCTTGTACACACCAATCTGTCATTGTATTTTACTACTGGCTCCCTATATCCTCCTATCAAAGTAAGTCCTGTCAGTGCAGTGAATAACTAAATAACAGTTTTAAATAGGCGATATGCAATAACTTACATATAAGCACTAGTTCAAGGTGTAACAATGCAGCAGTGGTTTTATCCCGCCGCTGGGTCCTACAACTGAGATCTTCTCACATCCCTCCAGGGTACAAATCCATTTAGAACCAGGCAGTAAAGGCGAGGGAAGAAGTTTTCAAATTAGGATATATATCCTTAGGGGGAGGCAAAATGTATAGTAAAAGACACCAGTCCTAGTTTTTACTATACCAAGGTGTCATTATCCAACAACTAGGCGTTACACCTCTGGGGCCCCCTTCTCTATGAGGCACTCCCTCCGGGTGTGAATCCCTTACAGTAGCACGGTGCAGCTGTTAGGTGGAGCAGCTCCTTACTATTTACATCCATCCATCATACTCCTTGACACGGCCTACCTGCCCGCTCAGCCCCCTAACCTCACCTGTGGTCCGGGTCCCGCCCGCACCCTGAGCTGCTCAGAGCAATTCCCCAGAGCGACTCCCAGAGCAACTCGCGAGCGATTCCAGGAGCGGGTGGAGCAGCTCTTAAAGGCGCTGGTACCTGGTAGTCGGGGCGTGTTGGTAGAGGCACGGCGGCTGGTAGCGTCCGGTGCCTCCGCTGCCAGAGGAGGGACTGGCATTGGCTGCGGAGGGAGGAGGGAGCAGGGAGGGTGTAGAGGGGTAGGTGGTGCTGGTGGTAGGGGGTGCTGCTAGTGGTACAGTAGGGGGAGTTGATGATGAGCTGATGAGCAACTCATATGTCAGCCCTCTAGGTGAGCATAATGCCTTAAGCCTGTAAGGACGGCATAATGTATTAATGCATGATGCCTGAATGCAGCCCTGGTAAGTAACTTGCCAGTGCTGCATTAAAGCATCTTGCCGACCCTATGGGGTTGATATACTCCCAAAGGGTCGGCATTGCACACTGATGTAACACTGGAGAGTTACTCGCCGGGCTGCATTCATGCATCATGACGACAAATGTCATCATTTGACGACATGCGTCCCTAAAGAGTAAAGCGTTATTGACACTGATTATTATGATACTACAACCCAGTGACTGCCAGGGAAGGAGTAGCAAGTGAGTGGTTAGGTCGGGCTGGTGAGGTGAGCAAGCTATATTAAAAAATCAAAACAGGGTTTAAGCAGCATGCGGCCCTTAGAGGGTTAAATCACTATGCGGCCGTTATTGTATTAAAGCAACTTGCTACCCTTACAGGGTGCGAGCACTTAGCCACTCCTATAGGGCTAATGCACTGTGCAGCCCTTACAGGGTTAAAACACTCTGCGGCCCTTACAGGGTTAAAGCACTCTGCGGCCCTTACAGGGTTAAAGCACCACGTGGCCCTTACAGGGTTAAAACACTGTGCTGCCCTTACAGGGTTAAAGCACCGTGCTGCCCTTACAATGTAGAAGCACCCTGGGGACCTTAAGGGGTTAAAGTACCGTGATGCCCTTACAAGGTTAAAGCAGCATGCTGCCCATAGAGGGTGAAATCACCAAGCTGCCCTTACAGGGTTAACGCATCATGCTGCCCTTACAGGGTTAATGCAGCATGCTGCCCTTACAGGGTTAAAGCAGCATGCTGTCCTTACAGGGCTAAAGCCCCATGCTGCCCTTACAGGGTTAAAGCCCCATGCTGCCCTTACAGGGTTAAAGCACCATGCTGCCCTTACAGGGTTAAAGCACTGTGCAGCCCTTACAGGGTTAAAGCCCCATTCTGCCCTTACAGGGTTAAAGCACCATGCTGTCCTTACAGTATTAAAGCACTCTGCGGCCCTTACAGGGTTAAAGCCCCCTGCTGCCCTTACAAGGTTAAAGCACCATGCTGCCCTTACAGGGTTAAAACACTAAGCTGCCCTTACGTGACATATAAAGGTATTATGCAAGTATAAGGTCAGCATTAGTATTACTCCTGCCGCCAAGGTGGCGCTATGGGTCCCTGGCGACGGTCTCTAAGGTTGGACGCACGCGTCACTGGTATGTTTACTCCACAAATTTAAAGGGTTAAAGCACTGTGCTGTCCTTACAGGGCTAAAGCACTGTGCTGTCCTTACAGGGCTAAAGCACCGTGCAGCCCTTACATGGTTAAAGCACCATGCTGCCCTTACATGGTTAAAGCCCCCTGCTGTCCTTACAGGGCTAAAGCACCGTGCAGCCCTTACATGGTTAAAGCACCATGCTGCCCTTACATGGCTAAAGCACTGTGCTGTCCTTACTCGGTTAAATCACCATGCTGACCCTACAGGGTTAAAGCTGTGTCCAGCCCTCACAGGGTTAAAGCCCCCTGCTGTCCTTACAGAGTTACCCCCCTCTGAATACCTCCCATGGATAGCAGGAACAGCTGCTTTGTGAAGTGGGCGTGCTAAGACGATCAATGTCTTCTCAACTTCAATGGCCCCAAATCAATGCCAATCAAACGGGTAATTAAGAACCAGCCCGCTGGGTCCAGGCGGCCCCCGCTTCTTCATGTTCCACACACATCAACTTTCAATTCTGATTTCTAAGAATTTATTCTCCACAAGAGTAAAATGAAACAGATACTATTATAATGATATCTATTCATCATTTAGGGACAGCCTAGTTCTTTAAAGCAAACCTTAGGTGTTACTTTTCATGTATAAATAGTGCTCCATAGGCGAATATTAATATCCACCAAGGGCTGGTAGGTCCAAATACCCACATCTTGCGGGTGTTTAAATTTTCCCCGATTTAATTTTTTTTTTTAAAGCAAACCTTAGTAAGTGAACTCCCGAGGGCTGCATTCAAGTATCATAATCATACAGGGTAGTCCTTAATAAAAGAAATTATGTGTTGTTTTTGTGGCCATCTAAAGAAGAAAAGACTCTCTTTTCTCAGACCATTGAATACGGCCATATTGTTTTTAATGGGGGGCATTGAATACGGCCATATTGTAATCAATAGGGGGCATTGAATATGGCCGTTAAGTGCTAAAGCTCAGTAAATCCCATGTAACATAGAGTTAAGGGATTGGCTGTACTGTTGGGATAACAGCCTGTCAGTGGGTGATGAGTCAGCAGTGTTTAAAGCCCCCTGACCACCATGGACATCCTATGTCTCTGTTATCTTTAGCAGCTTACTGCAGAGGTGAGTGAGTACTCGTAATAAGGAGGTGATCCACTGCCGCAAATTTGCTGGGATTTTGCTGCGAGCCACAGTTGTGTGAGTACACATGCACAGAATTGATTCTATGGGCACCTGCGACAACGTCCTCGTGAAGGACGTGCAGAGTGTGAGTATTTTCGCAGAAATCTAAAAGTTTTTATTTTTGTGTGTGTTCTCGCATGTTTCACTCGTACGACAACATTCAGAGAAAACTCACGGCTATATAGGAGCCTCCTGGCCATACCTCGTGCCAACGGCTGTAGAAGTTTTTTTATGGGGAACGTGATACATCAACTCAGGATTGTATCAGCCATGCATGCTTGTACCGATGCATAAATGTATAGCTTCCTAGCTACTTACTAGGCTTGTATTGATACGGCTGGCTAAAGGAAAGCCATAGTGCTTTCCTTTCGTTAAAGGGCTAGGTCACTATTTATTTTAGTTTTGGGTATAGGCATGAGGCGTGATCAGAGCACTGTGCTGGCCCTTGAGCGTTTGTACAAAGATTTATCTAGCTCCAGGGCATAATTATGTCACATTATTCTTTTTAAATGCTATGCTGCCCTTAAAGGGTTGGGACGTTTTTTAGCTTAGTTTTTAAACAAGCCATGTTGGGTAGGTCTAGCGAGGCACTTTGCTTACACAACAGGGTTAGTAAGTCCAGTTATTAGGGAGTGTTCATTTATTAACTACAGGGGGATGGGCCGGTGAGATTTCGCTCGGAGGGGCCCAACCCTCAAGAGTGCATGGAGCGTTTCGCGGCCCCCCTTGCCTAAGGTGATGACATTTTTTCGCCCACCCCCCTTTGAACTATAGTAACCCGCTGGCTTTTTTGCATCCCCCCCCCTCAAGACAGGGTCAGAATTTCTTACGCCCCCCCCCCCCTCAGGAGGGGTCGAAATATGTTATGACCCCCCAAACCGACCACCCCCCTGTAACTAATAAATGAACTCTCCCTTATTTTAGTCTAAGCAGCGTGAGTTTAACCCTTTGACCATATTGATTGTATGTGTTTCTGCACCGTTGTTGATAAATGCATTAAGTGGACCCTTACCGAGAATATCAACTGTGTAGGATTGACACAACAAATTAACATAGCCCTGGCAATTTGCTCACCAATGCTGCATTTACGCATAATGAAGGGAAAACTTCATCATAGCATTATACCACACTTTACCGGCAGAAGAAAAGAATTGGCCTGACTGTAATATCATACAAAAGGTGAGAAAACATCCACCACTTGTGTGGCATAAGTCAGTTAAACCACACGATAACTCTATATGTATTATATTGGCTTGGTCACCGCTGAGTACACTCGACGGCAACTCGTGGACTGTTGCCAGTATAATACATACAGGGCTTTACCTACAGTATAACTGCTACATTTCTGGTGGTAAAGGGTTATACAGTACAGTATTTATTTACGTCAGGGGTATAGGCATGGCGTGTGTGTAGACGCCATGTAATAGTTGTTGCATGCTTCTACATAACTCTGTAAGGGTGCAGACAACTTGTGTATCTTCTTCCAGACTGGAATACTCCCCAGCTTCACCGCCTATAAAGTCCTGTTTCCACCAGTGGTAATTTCATCGCCTGAATTTGAGATACAGTCCTTTTTGGATTATTGCATCTGGGACCATCCTATGGAGCTTGGCATGCTGTAAACGAGAAAAGCGTACCCCATTTATCAATAGTCTTCAAAGTGGCCAGATTAAAGCCAACTTGAACATTATCTGATCATTCACCAGGCCTGATACATGTGTGAGACTGTGAAATGTGTTGGTAAATCGGAACCAATTCCTCAGCATACATACTTGTCAGTGTCCAGAATCTTCTAAAATCCGTGCACTCTTCCAAAAAAATCTTCCCTTCCAATAAATCTGCCAATTGATTGTGGAAGCTACACTTAACTTTAAGCCTGCCTTAGTCTGCCGGCTGGACCTTATTCCGCAGCGCCTCGTGTTCAATCTGAAATTCACAAAGGCTGCTGTCAGCAGGCCTTAGCTCTCAGCACCAGCTCCTATGGGGTCCTCCCCAGCCCCAGCTGCCTCTATAGGGCTCTACAGGGGGTGCTTTGAAGGAAGCCTCTTCCTTTTTCTCCCCAAGTACCTGGTAGCTCTATGGTAGCTGGAGAAGGAACAAGCAACCAACCCTTTACAGGTGGCATAGTGCTTTATTGTACTAGAGGTCTCTGCCGTTGTGTTCCAGGAATGCAGCCCTGGTGGGTTACTTACCAGTACTGCATTCATGCATCATGCAAAGCTTACATATTTCATCAAATCTAAAGAATCGGCATGATACCACCAGCAGATATACAACCAACCGACCATGCATTAGTGCATCATGAGGGCAGCTGCTCATCAACGATGAGGCATCATGCCATCCATAGATGGTAGCAGAGAACTATCAACCAATCTAAGTCTGGGTAAACAGGTCTTGGTGCAGGGTAGGTACAGTCTGACCCGGGCTATCTAGACATCAGTCTGCGCGCCCCGCCGCTCAAAGACGCTGTAATCTACGGTCAACAATAAGGGGCTTAGAGAAGGAGGCAGGCACAGAGGGGTAGGGTACAGTAATGATGAGCAACAGCTTACTCTGTCTCAGACCAGTGTTCCCACTTCAAAAGATCTTAGCCCTTTAGGGCTAACAATATGTATTAACAATGTTCATGCAGTAATGCATCACTACATGAACAGACATGGTGTGTTTAGACACATGTATTGGCATTTGTTAAGGCTTAGAAGGGGAGTATTATTGAGTAAAATTTGGTGGAATACCTTTTCAGGGTAACTTTGGGGTGTAGATTTCAGAAATTGATTTTGCCAAACCAAAAATAGCATTTTAAGGCTTCAAAGTTTAAAAGAAAAATGCTGCCAAAATGCCAAAAAATATGCTCTGATGCAGACATGAATTCAAGTGGAAGTAAGTTGAAAAAAACACTTGAAATATTGACATTTGAAAATAGGAGATCCCTAACTATGGCACTTACACCCCTACAAGTGAACAAACACGTTAACACCTATTTAAACTGGAGAACACTGAGTAACCCCATCACTCCTGTACCAAAGGGGTACCTGTACCAAAGGGGTAGCACCTTTGTTAAACCCAATCATATTATATATGGACATGTACTTGAACACACCATCCCCTCACCTCATCTCACCAATTTATTCACCACTAGTACCTGATGTATGTGATATATGTTTGATTTGTTTCTCTGTGACGGTTTACATGTATTATGACCGGCATAACTGTGAGTTGTTTCTGTATCTGGGTCCCTACAAAAGATAAAGGGGTCTTGGAGGCAGAACGGCAATGCGCCAAATCCAATGTATAACACATGTGTTATGACTCATACCCAATAAAACACTTAAAAAAAAGAAAAAAAAAGTGTTAACCCTTTGAGGAATGCATGCCGCTAAACTTGCCAACTCTACATGTATGCATCACGCTGACCTGAAGCAAGTGTACACACTTTGTTGGGATCAATATGGGTATCACTTGGGTAACCCTACACCCCTATTTAGGGACCATACCGATCCAGTGATGCAGGTTGCAGTTAAGTTGTCGGATAGGAAAGTTGCTCTGTGGTAGAGCACTGGCTGCGGAGTCAGGAATTTGTGGGTTCGTACCTTGCTTTCTCCAGATGACTTTTCCACGACCATTGCACATGCAGCAATGGCATCATGACTTTAAGTGGTATAGTATGGTACAGCCTAATTCACCCTGCTGAAGCTTAGTATTAAACCAATACAAGGAAGACTAAGGATGGGGCAGGAATTATAACTACCTGATTACAGGGGGCAAGTGTTCCTACTTCAAATAAATGTTAGGCCGTTAGGAACAACACTACGCACCAAGGTTTCATCTTCATCGAGCAATGCATCATAACATCAAAGGATATACTTAATGTGTTAAAGTACTATGCCGTCCTTAAAGGTCTAGAAGCTTGTAAACACTATTTTGGACCTGCATGCTCACTTCAAATACATGCTTAACCGAAAAGGACCGTTTGGCATGGCATTATAAAGTACCTCTCGCGCCTTTGAAGCTTAAGCCACTCCCAATAATATTCTTGTTCTTCTTCACTAAGCCATAAGGGCACTTTTGCTGAGGTCTAAATCATATAGGGTATTAATTGCAGGCTCTACACTGATATTATTAGGCTCCCTATACGACCCATCTCTCAGTCACTAGTGCCTAACCTAGTAAGTCATTTTTTCGTTTCCTACACAACCAACCTAGATAAGTTATTATTGTCAGGTTGGTCACCACTGACCAACTCACCTTAGCTTTTTTGTTTCAAGGCAGAGCCACTGAGTGGTCATCACATGTGACGCCAACTAGCGGTATACAAATACAACACACCAATGATGAACCTAGGTTAGCCACTCCTGACTGACCCCTCGGTCACTCTTGAATATAACTTTGCCATTTTGACTAACATGCATATGACCAACCTAGGTTAGTCTGTACTGATTAACCCTTTCAACCTTTCAACATTTTCAGTGTAGGCGAACCAAATTCACATTTCAGTAACTGAAAGAACTTTGAAAGGTGCGGAGTGACCTTAGGGTTGGCCTTGGTAAAAATATGGACTGGGACTGGACTGATCAATTCTAGCTTATACAATGTCAGAGGAATGTTCCCACCCGTTAAGAACAGCATTAGGCATCAAGGCTTTAACGGTTGGAGGATGAGGCCTTCACACAGGGGTTTGGGCAGCAGTGATGAGAACCAGCTTAGACAACTTTTGACCAGTCTTTCCACTTCAAATAGATCTTGACCCTTGCAACACGGCATGTTGCTAAACAGCAACATTTCTCATCATTCAATCATAAGGCACAAATGCTGCATCTCAGAATTACTTGCCAACACTACGTCCATGTATTATGCCAACCAGCAATAAGTGTTTTAACTCCAATGTGTCAATATGCAGCTTTAGCTCAGTGCTGGCGGGCGGGTTGCCAAGACTCCATTTATGCATTATTGTGTATGAGCCGCATAGGAATAGCATAGTATTTCAGGGTCCCGAGGCCTACTATGCTTTTGTTGCAATTTCGGTTATGAAGTCCCAATAATGGCCAGTCACACTGATTATTTCTATAACATTTTTCCCCTGACGAGTTGGCATGAAGCATCAAACCAGAACTGTTACTTCCCAACGTGGTATTCATAACTCACTCTCACAAATGGACAAAGAGTTAGGCTGCCCCTACCAGCTGCCTATCTGTACGAGGTGTTTTCATGTACCATAACAACAAGGGTATACTGCATCGAAGCATGTTTGGTCTTTAAAGCCTTAACGACGGCAAAGTGGATTAATGCATCATGCCATTGGTCTTCATGATGCATTAATGCACCCCTGTGCTGCATCCAAGAATCACAGTGACCCTACAGGTTTAAGACACTCCTGTAGGGTCAGCATGACGCACCAATGCAGCCCCAGAGAGTTACTTGCTGGGGCTGCATTGGTGCATCATGACGACAAACGTCATCTTTTAGCGACATCCGTCCTCAAAGGGTTAATGGACAAAAGGACCTGAGTGTTTAGTGAATCATCAGGTCTGACCATGGGTGATCACTGAATATAAGCAGTGCTCTAATCATCAGGGGGGAGATCGAGTGTTCCAATTCATTGGAACAGGGTAAGCCACTGTGTTCACCACACTGACTACCTGTGCCTCCTGTGCATAGACCCCTGTACTTTCCTTGCTCCCCACAGTGTTGTAGGTATGCAGGCCATGTGCATTAAGGACTGCAGCAATGTTGACACAAAGCAGAGGGAGGGCTTTGCTAAAAGTGGCTCCATTTCCAGTTTGATGCATAATTGTGTATTCTGGATCCCAGCAATATTCCTTGGTATACATAATTATGAGATAGTTGCATTTTAATGCATCCAAATGCATGTATTTTTACCAGAATACAATGCTCAAATAAGAGGGGGGGGGACTTTGAGTTGACTACCCTGTTCCTGTAAACAGAAACATGTGACGTCCACACAAAGGTTTAGCAGTAGGTGCCCGTGGGTCTGACCAAGCTGCAGCTGGTCTCCACCTACGTACAGCGGTGAGGAGGGATGGCGTCTGGGGTCCCTCCCGGCCTGCAGCTGCTGCCACCCAGTGGCATCCAAGGGTACTACAATGGTACACACCCATGCATATGTGACTGCTGTTGTTCTTTGTACTTTGTGCAGCTTCATACAAATGATTCCAACAATGATAACAGCAAATAACAAAATGTATGTGTATTTCGACCTCTCTTTTTTTTTCATAGAGATGAAAATAGAGACAACTTACCTTATTTCGTTCCAGTTCTGTGAAATGTGACTCTGAATAACCAAAATCAATGCTATGAGAACTGCATTCCCAGACCCTTTATCCATTGTGTTATGATACCATGTATGTTTATCTTTGGGGATCTGAACCCCCAAAAAAGGTTGTATGTACCGCTCCTTTTAATGTGTCGTCTTCCGCAAAACAAGACATTTCAATCTGTCTGTGTGTCTCTCTGCACTGAAAAAGTTGTCTGCACTGAAAATTTGTCTAACCTATCAGGTTACCATACCGTTAGGGAGTGGTCATTTTTTTACAACAGGGGGGGGGATTGGTGAATTTGGGGGTGACCAAAACAAATTTGGACCCCCTGAATGGGGTGGACCAAGAAAATTTGGACCCCTCTTGAGGGGATGACCAAAAAAATTGCACCCCTTTTTAATGAAGAAGCCGCGCATTACTATAGCTCAGAGGGGTCAGACGCGCTCAATTTACCTGCCTAGGGGGGACCAAAAAAATTTCGAATCTAGAGCTGGCTAATTTCGGGTTTTAGGGCTGGCACATGCCAAGTGGGTCTTTTATCTGACAACTCTTCCTTGTCACTTAGACAAGCCGGGAGATGGGTTTGTGGTTATGATAACCTGATATGTTAGAAAACCTTTAACTCGTTTATTTTATGACGGTCACTTAGAGGGAATTGGAGACAAGCTTACTTTTTAAGTGTGGGTGTCATTGTCTCTTAACTACGTTCTCTTTCTGCCTGTGTTTCATATGTCTGTCCCTGATTAAACATACTTAATTGCATGTGTATGATGAGTCAGCTAAAACTAAAAGTAATGAAAGTAAAGGTAATGGAGTAATACCCCCTGCTCATCCAAGCTCCTGCTAAGCTAATTATGGAGCCACTCTCTCTGTAATGACGTGTACGCCTATCTAAACATGAGGTGCTGACTATGAGGACATATACAAAGAAGACCATTTGGATATATTACTTTGCTCAATTGTCAGTCCTCTAGAAAGCCTTCAAAAGCTGTCATGAGGAAGAAATCGAACGGATACAGTTAGATGATGGGACAACATGAAACGAATGCAATGTCACAGTCTTGCATGCAATATGTAATACTCGAAACTCATTATTAAGCATGCCAAATAACTCTCAGAGGTTGATCAATACATATTAATTTGTACATCTGTTGTGCGTAGGCAAGTAGCTTGGACTCAAAATGAACTAAGATGTACAGCTACACAGAGAGAAGACACAGCGTCTAAAGGGAGTCCAGTTTGCTTCCAGAATGACTCCCCTCTAAGGGAGTCCAGGTCGTCTAAGGGAGCCTATGTGACTCTCTGCCAGACCTAAGGAAGTCACCTGTGGGAGTCACATAGCTCTCTGGGTAAAATAACTCCCCCAAGTAGCTCCCCTAGGTCAGCCAGAGTGTCACCTAGGCTCCCTTAGACGTCCTGGACTCCCCTAGAGAGGGGAGTCATGCTGGAGGCAACCTGGACTCCCTTTTGACGGTGTTTCTTTTCTCTGTGTATTGTAATATTTACTTTCAGGGAACAGCGAGTTAGTGTGACATGCTTTACCATCGTGGTGTTTTACAGGTATCATTCAGGGCAGTTATCTGTCAGCTTTAGCACTTCCCTTCCAGGGAGTTTGTCCGCCTGTGCCTCATTAGTTTGTAACAATTGAAATGTTTTTGACCGGGTGTAGTCTATAACCTGTGTAGTTTTTGGCCGGTGTAGTCTTTGACCAGAAAGTTTCAAAAGGGCTGAAATGGGAGGGCTATGTACACAGACATTCTGGGAAGTTTGTAATCGATAGTATTAAATTATCCATTACAAGTAGAGCTGGTCAATTACACTACTCATGAGACAAGGCCCAAAATGCATGAGTCCATTGTGCATGAACTCGCTTTTCATGCCTTTAAAACCCAAATTGACCTACCTTGCTGAGTGGCACAGCTCTCAAACCCTGTCCTGAATCTCATTAACCAGAAACGTTGTACACTTTCATGCTTTTAATATTGTAGTGAGTGGGGATATAAAAGGGCCATTGCTGTTGATGCGAAAGGCTGATGCTCAATTGAAAAAACACTAATGCACACTGTATGTTGTATGACGAAGCGGCCTACAGTTTGTTGTAGCAGGCAAACCATGGGCTGATGCATCTTTCAATATTTAGTTCTTGAACACTCCCAGGCACAGAGCTTCATTTTTAACCCCTAAAGAATGGCATTATCCAGTACTGCAGGTAAATAACCCAGAAGGGCGGTATTGATGCATCATCCTGACACTATAGGATCTAACCCTTTAATGATGGACGTCGCTAAAAGATGACATGTGTCGTCATGATGCACCCATGCAGCTCTGGCGAGTAACTCACCGGGACTGCATTGGTGCATCATGTTGGCCATTAGGGAGTGTCTCAACCTCATAAGGTCGACATGATGCTTGAATGCAGCAATAGCGAGATACTCATCAGGGCTACATCCGTGTATCATGACGACCATAAGAATGATACTTGAAGGCATCATGCCATCCTTAAAGGGTTTAGCATTCATTAATGGATGATGTCAGATCGTATAAGTGACTTGCCTACACTACCTCACAACTCATGCTGCTTAAATGCAACGCACCAGGCTTAATGGGTTCAAATTGGCACTACTTCTTTAATAGGAGCACAGGCGTCAGCTTTAATGTGTTTGCAAGCTGTTCTTAGTAACACCTATTTACCATTCTGTTTACACATAATATAATGTATATTTGGGCAGCGGTCTGTTACTCTAATACTTGAGGAAGGACAAACAAGCAATTATCTGTGACTTTACATAAAGACATTAAGGTGATTTATTCTACACCAAATACCATCTAGGTGTACTGGGTGATACATAATACGGGCCTGCGGCCTCTGTAATCTACTCAAGATAACAAAAGGAATACTATACTATTCTGAGATAAGCTGTAGTAAGCTAAATACAACTTTCACTAGGTAGAGAATAATTTGCCTCCAATGGCACAATAATTCAGTACATAATGCATAGTTCCAACATTATACTTAATGCTATTTATTCTTTTGGTATGCACGAATCAGTTTAGTCTGCCAAGATGGAAGCGAGAGAGTTTTCATGTTATCTAAGCAAGGTTTAAGAACCCTGAATGACAGCCTTTGTTAGTATTCCCAGAATTGTATCCTAACAGAAATATGATACCTTGAAGCCTTGAAGTTGTTTAATGTACAACTCCTGTCCATATGACACATAAATACAAGTTTTGTCGGGAATGTGAACTGTAAGCTTCTCTTTTGATAACCAACAAATTTTTTCAGCTTGTTTTACAGGTGTGATCCTTGAAGGGTAAA
The DNA here is from genome assembly GCA_947462335.1 of Harmothoe impar. Taxonomy (NCBI): domain Eukaryota; kingdom Metazoa; phylum Annelida; class Polychaeta; order Phyllodocida; family Polynoidae; genus Harmothoe; species Harmothoe impar. The sequence continues at coordinate 5,864,227 of OX381721.1, read as the reverse complement.
CAGTGGCAGCAGATTTGAATCTAGAGCCTTTGTCAAACTGCTGATTTAATGAGGCAGGTGTGGGGAGTGGGAGGCTCAATATATTTCAGTATAGTAGATGCCATGGGGGCCCGAGCATTGACTATAGTCATCATAACTCTATGGGATTCAGCAAAGGCTCAGCCCAGGGAAAGTTCCAGTAAAAATGTCCCAACCCCATCACCAGAAATTTTTCTTTTTTTGGTCGGCCCTAAAGGGTTAATGCATCATATCCTTGGTCATTACGATGCATGAACGCAGCCTTGGTGAGTAACTCGCCAGTGGTGCATCATGCCACGTTGAGACACTCCAGACGGGTTGTTATGATGCACAGATGTAGTACTGGTGAGTTACTCGCCAGGGCTGCATTGGTGCATCATGACATCCCTCCTTAAAGGGGTAATGAAGGCTGAACATCTTGAGGACCCAGTCAAACTGCTTCTGTATTGACAAATCCACACAATGATTCGAAGCCGGAATTTATAATTTGGTGTCAGGGGCGGGGAACAGACGTTGGGCTTTTGAAGGAGGTTAATGCTGAAAGGGTAAGATACCAGGGAGAAAAGAAGTGGATTATGTTATAAAAAATGTGTAAAAAGATACTCGATTGGCATTCTCAATTTTCATATTGTCAATGACTTTTTTTGAAATTTATGTTCAACTTGATAAACACTGGTAAAGGTCCTAGAGCTAGGTGTGGCATTAGTGACTACAATTTGTGTAAAGTGTGTATTGAATGAATCTCATCTGATCGACAGAATCGTGTCCCATTCCGTCCGTGAAATATTGCCTTTACCTGTAGCAGTAGTAATGGTAACTTAGGCATTGATCACCATTGACTTTGTGTACATCAATAATGCAGTAGTAATGTAAGGCCATCCATCAAAGTGTTTCCCTACTCCTCATCTACCTCATATATGATACACATTACTGCCATTTACAACTGGTACATTCATTTTAAGGCATTATCAGGCATATATAGTAAACACACGGAGAAGAAGCATAGGAAAGTTAGATCCTGACCACATCAGAACTTCCTTCAATCATACTTGATGCACTGTTTAGCTATCTGGACAGTTTCCTAGAGAGGATGATGAAATATTCATGGAGGTCTGATACAGGTTTTGTCGGAGAATCATTCACTGGCACTATGAAAGTCAGCAATGCTGATGGATGCCGCCAGGATCAAATCAACATCAACATATACTGATGAAATTTTGCTCATGTGTGTAAGAGGGAAGGGTCTAGATAGAATCTGCTCCTTTGTTACCAGTTATGAACGTCCTAATGGTTGTTGCTGCTCGGGGTAGATCTTAATGGTCGGGCATAAAGCTTGCTCTCTGTGAAAAGTTATTATTACACAGGAAACTTCCTTGACAACTCCTGCCAGACTTAATAGTTATAGTTATAAATTACCCAGTAGTAAGGGAGCCCATGCATCAGCTTCTTTATCATTAGTCTCTAAATGTCTCCTTTCAAGGTGATCCACATACTGTAAGATTAGTTAAGGAACTCGTGCCATAAAAGGCTTATGTATACAGCAATTGGCAGCCGGAGAGGAGCTAGGTGGTGCGATGGTGATGGTATACACGTAGTCCCGTAATTGAGAAATTAAGACATACATAAAAGACTCCAGCTTGTGCTAAGTGGCTATATTTTGATATTCTGGGCAGCACTGCAAAATATCCAATGCCAGTTCTATGATGTATTTGTTTCTACAAGCCTACATTCATATCAGATTACTATCTGGAGGTTGCCAAAAACTAGCATGTAAAAGAACATACTATTTTAGAGGGAGAATGTTTGTCAATTACTGCTTTCATAAGTTTGGGACACTGTGACTTTATGTATGTGTTTGCCCATAATTACAGCAGGTCCCCTCCCCTGCTTATACACTCTGCAGAACAGTTAGCATCTTAACTACCAGGTCAAGAGAATGAGCACATGGGTGCCAAGAAGTGGATGCTTTTGTTGGCCACCTAAGTATGGTCCATCAATTGGGTTCAATCAATTTGTAAATGGAGCCACTTAGGGCTGGGAATAAACTGTAAGATGTCTCTCTAAAATACTCAATTACCTGACAATACGACACCCAGCTTCTTTCCCCTTGTTGAACATTCTAACAGATTCTTACCAGCCCTTAGTGGCCCCATTTTCATAGACAGAGGTCCACGATGATCTGTCTGAATGAAAGGTTTCTCTACTTGTAGTACCTTGCATCATATCACACAGGGCTGTGTCTCACGACCTTGGGACAATGTTTTTGTCTCTGATCGGGTGCCGTCTCTGACCGGGTGCCGTCTCTGACCGGGTGCCGTCTCTGACCAGGTGTCAGAAAAAGGTGTTTTAAAAAGAATTATACTCATATATATAAGGATTTGGAAAAACGTTATGGCGGTTGTTATATAATCATAGTTATAATTACAAGTGAGGGCGCAAACAGATTACATCTGTTTGCTAGCCCTCACTTGTTTGAGAAGATACTGGATTTAATATTTGTGCAGGGTTGTGGCATTTGGAGGGGTGTTTGGGATTTATTTAAGAGTTAGTGAGGAAATTTGTTTACTTGATGAGGTTATAAATGACAACAAAGGAATTCCTTCTGTTATAATGGAAACTGATTTTATTAATAATGAAAAGGGCAGCAATCAATTGACTTGGATGAAGATTGATATATTGAAGAGTTCCTAGACTTTCTAAATGTCTAGTGGAATTCCTAGATATAGAGTTTCTAGACCCATTGATGAGTTTAGATACACATGTTGAAGAGTTCCTAAACATGTGGATGAGTTTCCTAGATATGTGGAACAGTTTCTAGATGGGTTTCACGCCTGACTTGTATCTGAAATTCCCTCTCATGAAGTCCATATTTAAAGGGCTAGTATGAGTCTTGTGGGGCCCCTAGTCATGTTGTGGAGCCCCAAGACGTGGTATGGAGCCCCTACACGTGTTGTGGAGCCCCTACACGTGTTGTGGGGACCCTAGTCATGTTGTGGAGCCCCTAGGCCTGTTGTGGAGCCCCTAGACGTGTTGTGGGGCCCCTGATCAAGGTTCTGAGTGCTGCGTCCACATGGCCAAGGCTCCCGCTCCTGCGACTCCGGCGACTCCCGCTCCCATGGCTCCAATCTGTGCGACTCCTGCTCATACCGCTCACGTTCACTGGAAAATATAAAAATTTACATATAAAATGGCAGAAAAAGAACTTTAAACTTCTGAAGAACCATGGCCTTTTATTTAAAGTCACTACCGGGTATTTACATGTATTAAACCACAGACAGCTCTATTAACCTTTCTGAGTGTTAAATACCGGGTATTTACATCTTTTAAAGCACAGGCAACTCTAACAACCTTTCTGAGGCAGTACTGTGGAGTTTAAGGTCGGACATGTATCAAACCAGGGGGGGGGGGACAAAAGGTCACTAATATGCACCTAGCTCTGGAACTAAACATGATAGAGAGATAAATTGAACATTTCTGAACTCCTCTCGCCAAGACGCTTCGTTTGGCACTATAATTGGCTCTGAAGAAAAATTTCAGAGACCCCCTGTGGGGCCTTTATCCCACAAAATGTCCTTTATCCCACAAAAGACTATAGTTTTGTTAGATAAAGGCTGACCACGGGCCTTTATCCCACAAAATTGGCGTTAAAGCACAAAAGCCTTTATCCCACATAAAAAATGCCTTTATCCCACAAAAGCCTTTATATCACAAAACCTATGTAGTAATTATCTCAACTGGCCTCTATATCACAAAACCTATGTAATGATGATATCAACCGTCCTTTATCTCACAAAACCTATGTAATGTTCATATCAACTGGCCTTTATATCACAAAACCTATACATACCGAATTTCCCTCAAATAACAACTACTCTCCTCACATACCACCTTGCCTTTATATTACAAAATCCATATATATTGGTCTCAAATACTGAATTTCCCTGGAATATCAACTATTTACGTCATATATCAACTTGCCTTTATATCACAAAAGCTATATATACTACTCTAACATGTCAAATTGCCCTAATAACTCCTCTGGCCTCTATATAACAAAACCTACCTAACCAGCCTTTATCTCACAAAAGCTATATAATGATCATTTCAACTGGCCTTTATATCACAAAACATATATATATAATGATTGGATATACTGAATTAACCTATATATACTACTCAAATGTATCAAATTGCTCTTGAATTTCTTCTGGGCACAATATCACAAAGCCTCTGTAATAATCATACCAACTGGCCTTTATATCACAAAACCTATGTAATAATCATGTCAACTTGCCTTTATATCACAAAACCTATATATACTGGCCTGATATACTGAACTACCCCCAAATATAAGCTATTTTTCTTACATTTCAACTAGCCTTTATATCACAAAAGCTATATAAACTACTCCAATGTATCAAATTGCTCTTGAATTTCTTCTGGGCTCTATATCACAAAGCCTCTGTAATAATCATACCAACTGGCCTTTATATCACAAAACCTATGTAATAATCATATCAACTTGCCTTTATGCCACAAAACCTATATACTGGTCTCATATACTGAACTACCCCAAAATATAAGCAATTTTTCTTACATTTTAACTAGCCTTTATATCACAAAAGCTATATATACTACTCTAACATGTCAAATTGCCCTAATATCCCCTCTTGCCTCTATATAGCAAAACCTACATAACCAGCCTTTATCTCACAAAAGCTATATAATAATCATTTCAACTGGCCTTTATATCACAAAACCTATATATAATGGTTGGATATACCTAATAAACCTATATTTACTACTCCAATGTATCAAATTGCTCTTGAATTTCTTCTGGGTTCTATATAACCAAGCCTCTGTAATAATCATACCAACTGGCCTTTATGTCACAAAACCCATGTATCAATCATATCATCTTGCCTTTATATCACAAAACCTATAAACTGGTCTCATATACTGAACTACCCCCAAATATAAGCTTTTTTTCTTTATATATCAACTTGCCTTTATATCACAAAAGCTATATATACTACTCCAACATGTCAAATTGCTCTTGAATCTCTTCTGGGCTCTATATAACAAAGCCTCTGTAATCATCATACCAACTGGCCTTTATATCACAAAACCTATGTAATAATCATGTCAACTTGCCTTTATGCCACAAAACCTATATACTGGCCTCATATACTGAACTAGCCCCAAATATAAGCTATTTTTCTTACATTTCAACTAGACTTTACATCACAAAAGCTATATATACTACTCCAATGTATCAAATTGCTCTTGAATTTCTTCTCGGCTCGTTATCACAAAGCCTCTGTAATAATCATACCAACTGGCCTTTATATCACAAAACCTATATAAACTACTCTAACATGTCAAATTGCCCTAAAATCTCCCCTGGCCTCTATATCACAAAACCTATGTAATGATGATATCAACCAGCCTTTATCTTACAAAACCTATGTAATGTTCATATCAACTGGCCTTTATATCACAAAAGCTAAATATACCAAATTTTGTGATATACTTGTTATTTGAGGGAATTTCGGTATATCCAACCATTATATATAGGTTTTGTGATATAAAGGCCAGTTGAAATGATTATTTTTTAGCTTTTGTGAGATAAAGGCTGGTCATGTAGGTTTTGTTATATAGAGGCCAGAGGAGTTATTAGGGCAATTTGATATGTTGGAGTAGTATATATAGCTTTTGTGATATAAAGGCTGGTTGATATATAAGGTGAATAGTTGATATTCCAGGGAAATTCAGTATTTGAGACCAATATATATGGGTTTTGTGATATATAGGCAAGTTGGTATGTGAGGAGAGTAGTTGTTATTTGAGGGGAATTCAGTATATATAGGTTTTGTGATATAAAGGCCAGTTGATATGAACATAACATAGGTTTTGTTAGATAAAGGCTGGTTGATATCATCATTACATCGGTTTTGTGATATAGAGGCCAGGGGAGATTTTAGGGCAATTTGACATGTCAGAGTAGTATATATATTGATTTTGTGATATAAAGGCAAGCTGGTATGAGAAGAGAATAGTTGTTATTTGGAGGTCATTCGGTATATCCAAACATTATATAGGTTTTGTGATATAAAGGCCAGTTGAAATGATTATTATATAGCTTTTGTGAGATAAAGGCTGGTTATGTAGGTTTTGTTATATAGAGGCCAGAGGAGTTATTAGGGCAATTTGACATGTTAGAGTAGTATATATAGATTTTGTGATATAAAGGCCAGTTGACATGAACATTACATAGGTTTTGTGAGATAAAGGCTGGTTGATATCATCATTACATAGGTTTTGTGACATAGAGGCCAGGGGAGATTTTTAGGGCAATTTGACAAGTCAGAGTGGTATATATATGGATTTTGTGATATAAAGGCAAGTTGGTATGTGAGGAGAGATGTTGTTATTTGAGGGAAATTCGGTATATCCAACCATTATATAGGTTTTGTGATATAAAGGCCAGTTGAAATGATTATTTTTTAGCTTTTGTGAGATAAAGGCTGGTCATGTAGGTTTTGTTATATAGAGGCCAGAGGAGTTATTAGGGCAATTTGATATGTTGGAGTAGTATATATAGCTTTTGTGATATAAAGGCTGGTTGATATATAAGGTGAATAGTTGATATTCCAGGGAAATTCAGTATTTGAGACCAATATATATGGGTTTTGTGATACAAAGGCAAGGTGGTATGTGAGGAGAGAAGTTGTTATTTGAGGGGAATTCAGTATAATTTATATAGGTTTTGTGATATAAAGGCCAGATGATATGAACATAACATAGGTTTTGTTGGATAAAGGTTCATCATTACATAGGTTTTGTGATATAGAGGCCAGGGGAGATTTTAGGGCAATTTGACATGTCAGAGTAGTATATATATTGATTTTGTGATATAAAGGCAAGCTGGTATGAGAAGAGAAAAGTTGTTATTTGGAGGACATTCGGTATATCCAAACATTATATAGGTTTTGTGATATAAAGGCCAGTTGAAATGATTATTACATAGCTTTTGTGAGATAAAGGCTGGTTATGTAGGTTTTGTTATATAGAGGCCAGAGGAGTTATTAGGGCAATTTGACATGTTAGAGTAGTATATATAGATTTTGTGATATAAAGGCCAGTTGAAATGGACATTACATAGGTTTTGTGAGATAAAGGCTGGTTGAAATCATCATTACATAGGTTTTGTGATATAGAGGCAAGGGGAGATTTAAGGGCAATTTGACATGTCAGAGTGGTATATGATTTTGTGATAATTATAATAGGCAAGTTGGTATGTGAGGAGAGATGTTGTTATTTGAGGGAAATTCGGTATATCCAACCATTATATAGGTTTTGTGATATAAAGGCCAGTTGAAATGATTATTTTTTAGCTTTTGTGAGATAAAGGCTGGTCATGTAGGTTTTGTTATATAGAGGCCAGAGGAGTTATTAGGGCAATTTGATATGTTTGAGTAGTATATATAGCTTTTGTGATATAAAGGCTGGTTAATATATAAGGTGAATAGTTGATATTCCAGGGAAATTCAGTATTTGAGACCAATATATATGGGTTTTGTGATATAAAGGCAAGGTGGTATGTGAGGAGAGTAGTTGTTATTTGAGGGAAATTCAGTATAATTATATAGGTTTTGTGATATAAAGGCCAGTTGATATGAACATAACATAGGTTTTGTTAGATAAAGGCTGGTTGATATCATCATTACATAGGTTTTGTGATATAGAGGCCAGGGGAGATTTTAGGGCAATTTGACATGTCGGAGTAGTATATATTTGGATTTTTTGATATAAAGGCAAGTTGGTATGAAAAGAGAATAGTTGTTATTTGGGGGAAATTCGGTATATCCAACCATTATATAGGTTTTGTGATATGAAGGCCAGTTGAAATGATTATCATATAGATTTTGTGAGATAGAGGCTGGTTATGTAGGTTTTGTTATATAGAGGCCAGAGGAGTTATTAGGGCAATTTGACATGTTAGAGTAGTATATATAGCTTTTGTGATATAAAGGCAAGTGGATATATGAGGTGAATAGTTGATATTCCAGGGAAATTCAGTATTTGAGACCAATATATATGGATTTTGTGATATAAAGGCAAGTTGGTATGTGAGGAGAGTAGTTGTTATTTGAGGAAAATTCGGTATGTATAGGTTTTGTGATATAGAGGCCAGTTGACATGAACAGTACATAGGTTTTGTGAGATAAAGGCCGGTTGATATCATCATTACATAGGTTTTGTGATATAGAGGCCAGTTGAGAGGATTATTACATAGGTTTTGTGATATAAAGGCTTTTGTGGGATAAAGGCATTTTTTATGTGGGATAAAGGCTTTTGTGCTTTAACGCCAATTTTGTGGGATAAAGGCCCGTGGTCAGCCTTTATCTAACAAAACTATAGTCTTTTGTGGGATAAAGGACATTTTGTGGGATAAAGGCCCCACACCCCCCCCCCTGAAGTCAAAAATTGGGTAAATGACCTGGGAATTGTTTTTTATATAAATTCAAGGTCTATATTTAGCAGTGCGTTAGTGGCAGTACTGAGAATTAGGCCTAACCCCTGAAAGTATCCCATGAAAATTGGTCACATTGGGCGCTCAGTCAGTACTGTGGAGTTCAAGATTTGCTCTGAAGACCAAATTTCAGAGACCCCCCCTGAAGTCAAAAATTGGGTAAATGCTGACCCGAGGAGGAGTGGTTGGAGCCCCTAGACGTGTTGAAGAGCCCCTGATCAAGGTTCTGAGTGCTGTGTCCACGTGGCCAAGGCTCCCGCTCCTGCAACTCCGGCGACTCCCGCTCCCGTGGCTCCCATTTGTGCGACTCCTGCTCGTACCGCTCACGTTCACTGGAAAATATAAGAATTTACATATAAAATGGCAGAAAAAGAACTTTAATTTCTGAAGAACCATGGCCTTTACTACCGGGTATTTACATGTATTAAAGCACAGACAGCTCTATTAACCTTTCTGAGTGTTAAATACCGGGTATTTACATCTTTTAAAGCACAGGCAACTCTAATAACCTTTTTGAGGCAGTACTGTGGAGTTTAAGGTCGGACATGTATCAAACCAGGGGGGGGGGGACAAAAGGTCACTAATATGCACCTAGCTCTGGAACTAAACATGATAGAGAGATAAATTGAACATTTCTGAACTCCTCTCGCCAAGACGCATCATTTGGAGCCATAATTTAGTCTCGATTTTCACAATATTCTTCATTCTGTTCTTTTAAATTTTGAGGTACCTAGACATGATATTAAAAAAAATCTGAGATTCTAGAGCTGCATTCATGCATCATGACAACAAAGGGACAGACAGCTCTATTAACCTTTCTGAGTGTTAAATACCGGGTATTTACATGTATTAAACCACAGGCAACTCTAATAACCTTTCTGAGTGTTAAATACCGGGTATTTACATGTATTAAAGCACAGACAGCACTATTAACCTTTCTGAGTGTTAAATACCGGGTATGTACATGTATTAAACCACAGACAGCTCTAATAATAAGTATTCAAAACATGTTGTCAGTCGGCGCGGATAGACTCGCTATGTTAAAGCACTACCGGGTAGAGTCTCGCCTGCTCTATTTGGGTCAAAAATGGGTATTTTTGGGTCCGGAAAAAAATAGCTGATACTTCAGCATGTCTACTTTACTATTATCTGAGGCTCAGAAATGTTTGGGGTCCCAAAATATCCATAAATCCAAAAAAGCAAACCCAAGTTGATCAGCCACGAGACCGTATATAGGATTTCAACAGGGTTGGGATGGTGAATTGACCCAAACTCAGGGGGGGCTTGCGGGGTCATAAAGAATTTTTCTTTCAATGGGATAGCGGAAACTTGGATATTCAACATGTCTTCTTTGCCACATATTAAGGGCAGATCCCAAAAATTGCTCTAACCCCCCCAACAAATGGCTTGTCGTTGAGCAATTTTTCAAGTTATTCTAGTAGTATTCATGTTTGAGGGTCCTGCCGCTATTGGTTTAGTCACTTCTACTTGTTGGATTTCTTAATGAATCGTATCATTAGAAAGGCCTAATACAGGAGAGTTCAGAAAAAAATATTTTGGGGCTCCCCCCCCTTGTGTTCAATTTTAGAGCATATTTTCAGATTAAGTCCGGCCGCTGTCAGTCGGCGTGGATAGACTCGCTATGTTAAAGCACTACCGGGTAGAGTCTCGCCTGCTCTATTTGGGTCAAAAGTGGGTCTTTTTGGGTCAGAAAAAAATAGGTGGTACTTCAGCATGTCTACTTTACTATTATCTGAGGCTCAGAAATGTTTGGGGCCCCGAGATATCCATAAATCCAAAAAAGCTAACTCAAGTTGATCAGCCACGAGACCGTGAATAGGATTTCAACAGGGTTGGGATGGTGAATTGACCCAAACTCAGGGGGGGCTTGGGGGGTCATAAAGAATTTTTCATTCAATGGGATAGCGGAAACTTGGATATTCAACATGTCTTCTTTGCCACATATTAAGGGCAGATCCCAAAAATTGCTCTAACCCCCCCAAAAAAGGGCTTGTCGTTGAGCAATTTTTCAAGTTATTCTAGTAGTATTCATGTTTGAGGGTCCTGCCGCTATTGGTTTAGTCACTTCTACTTGTTGGATTTCTTAATGAATCGTATCATTAGAAAGGCCTAATACAGGAGAGTTAAGAAAAAAATATTTTGGGGCTCCCCCCCCTTGTGTTCAATTTTAGAGCATATTTTCAGATTAAGTCCGGCCACTGTCAGTCGGCGCGGATAGACTCGCTATGTTAAAGCACTACCGGGTAGAGTCTCGCCTGCTCTATTTGGGTCAAAAGTGGGTCTTTTTGGGTCAGAAAAAAATAGGTGGTACTTCAGCATGTCTACTTTACTATTATCTGAGGCTCAGAAATGTTTGGGGCCCCGAGATATCCATAAATCCAAAAAAGCTAACTCAAGTTGATCAGCCACGAGACCGTGAATAGGATTTCAACAGGGTTGGGATGGTGAATTGACCCAAACTCAGGGGGGGCTTGGGGGGTCATAAAGAATTTTTCTTTCAATGGGATAGCGGAAACTTGGATATTCAACATGTCTTCTTTGCCACATATTAAGGGCAGATCCCAAAAATTGCTCTAACCCCCCCAAAAAAGGGCTTGTCGTTGAGCAATTTTTCAAGTTATTCTAGTAGTATTCATGTTTGAGGGTCCTGCCGCTATTGGTTTAGTCACTTCTACTTGTTGGATTGCTTAATGAATCGTATCATTAGAAAGGCCTAATACAGGAGAGTTCAGAAAAAAATATTTTGGGGCTCCCCCCCCTTGTGTTCAATTTTAGAGCATATTTTCAGATTAAGTCCGGCCACTGTCAGTCGGCGTGGATAGACTCGCTATGTTAAAGCACTACCGGGTAGAGTCTCGCCTGCTCTATTTGGGTCAAAAGTGGGTCTTTTTGGGTCAGAAAAAAATAGGTGGTACTTCAGCATGTCTACTTTACTATTATCTGAGGCTCAGAAATGTTTGGGGCCCCGAGATATCCATAAATCCAAAAAAGCTAACTCAAGTTGATCAGCCACGAGACCGTGAATAGGATTTCAACAGGGTTGGGATGGTGAATTGACCCAAACTCAGGGGGGGCTTGGGGGGTCATAAAGAATTTTTCTTTCAATGGGATAGCGGAAACTTGGATATTCAACATGTCTTCTTTGCCACATATTAAGGGCAGATCCCAAAAATTGCTCTAACCCCCCCAAAAAAGGGCTTGTCGTTGAGCAATTTTTCAAGTTATTCTAGTAGTATTCATGTTTGAGGGTCCTGCCGCTATTGGTTTAGTCACTTCTACTTGTTGGATTTCTTAATGAATCGTATCATTAGAAAGGCCTAATACAGGAGAGTTCAGAAAAAAATATTTTGGGGCTCCCCCTCCTTGTGCAATATTTTAGAGCAGTTTTCATGTATGCATCGAGCCAATGTCAGTCGGCGCGGATAGACTCGCTATGTTAAAGCACTACCGGGTAGAGTCTCGCCTGCTCTATTTGGGTCAAAAGTGGGTCTTTTTGGGTCAGGAAAAAAATAGGTGGTACTTCAGCATGTCTACTTTACTATTATCTGAGGCTCAGAAATGTTTGCGGCCCCAAAATATCCATAAATCCAAAAAAGCAAACTCAAGTTGATAAGCCACGAGACCGTATATAGGATTTCAACAGGGTTGGGATGGTGAATTGACCCAAACTCAGGGGGGGCTTGGGGGGTCATAAAGAATTTTTCATTCAATGGGATAGCGGAAACTTGGATATTCAACATGTCTTCTTTGCCACATATTAAGGGCAGATCCCAAAAATTGCTCTAACCCCCCCAAAAAAGGGCTTGTCGTTGAGCAATTTTTCAAGTTATTCTAGTAGTATTCATGTTTGAGGGTCCTGCCGCTATTGGTTTAGTCACTTCTACTTGTTGGATTTCTTAATGAATCGTATCATTAGAAAGGCCTAATACAGGAGAGTTCAGAAAAAAAATATTTTGGGGCTCCCCCCCCCCCTTGTACAATATTTTAGAGCATATTTCATGTTTACATCGCTATGTTAAAGCACTACCGGGTAGCGTCTCACGTGACAAAGTCAACCCTGAAACATGACACGGGGGGGGGGGGGGGGGGCTCAATTTTTTTTTGCTTCAAGGGGGTGCCCTGCCCCAAACCAAATGTTTGTCAAAGACATACCCGTATCTATAGAACTAAACATGATAGAGAGCCAAATTTTACATTTCTGAAATACTCTCGCCGAGACGCTTCGTTTGGCGCTATCCCGAGGACTCTAAGTCGAAGCGTTCTACTCGCCAAAATTCCCAAACAAAGTCAAATTTCACAAAAAGTAGGGGGGATGGAGGCCTGACACACTAGGGCCTAATAAAGATGACATTTCTGCATCTAACGAGCCTAATAAGGTGAATATTGGTTGAGATTTACCTTCGATATGAGCCATTTTCAAGAAATGTGATTCAAGTTGAGAAATGACAGTCCGGTCTGCGCCGATCAGCTGATCGTTGGCCTATTTTCAGATTGAGATGATATCATATCAAAGGCAATTCTCAACCAATATTCACCTTATTAGGCTCGTTAGATGCAGAAATGTCATCTTTATTAGGCCCTAGTGTGTCAGCCCTCCACCCCCCCTACCTTTTGTGAAATTTGACTTTGTTTGGGAATTTTGGCGACTAGAACGCTTCGACTTAGAGTCTATCATTTGATCATTGGCTCTGTTTTTAAGTCTTGGCAAGTTTAGAGCCCGGTCATCGTCATTTTGCGGAATAACCCGGCTACTGAGCTGTCCGCAATTTCACCCCCTGAAGGGAGGAAGCCTAATCTATCAATGACATCAAGAATTGCGGACTTACCTTGCATATTTGAGCTGTAATCCATGATTTCACTGAATTCTGAAGCGTGTCATCGTCCCTCGGCGTTCCACTGTCCGCCATGTTGGATTTAGATACCGGACATTGCCGAAGCGCTCGATAAACAATTTTTTTTTTATCAAGACGGTTATACTGTCCAAAATGTCCGCAACTGCCTAGATATTACCTGTAGGAGTAATAATATTACCTTGAAAGTCCGCAATATGCTCTCATGCTCTCGTGCCGACCCCCGAGTAAACCGGATGTCATTTTTTATGTCGTAAAAAAATGGACAAATTTCAAGAATACGACGAGTCAAGTTTCGGCGACTTAACTTGGCCGAAAATCAATCAATCCTCCTTAATTTGGCCATGTAAGTAGTAAATTATTGCGGATTATCAAAGAATAATATGTTTTCTTTACGTTGTCAGCTTTTAAGGCAGGAGAAACAATGATAAGTCGTGGAAAATGGACTTCAAGCGAGACGAGTCAGTGAACTCGCTGACTCGCCTGTAAAAAAGTCAACTTCGAGGAAGGTTATTATTGTAATCTGTTAAATAATTAGCCTCCCGCTGTTAGTATTTTGACCTTATCAAGCCAAGCCGGTCAGAGATGGCACCCGGTCAGAGACGGCACCTGGTCAGAGACGGCACCCGGTCAGAGACAAAAACATTGTCCCAAGGGCGTGAGACACAGCCACAAGGCGGAGCCCAGTGTGATATGATCCAAGGTACCACAAGTGGAGAAACCTGTCATTCAGACTGACTAGAGTAGATCTCTGTGTTTATTTCATGTAATTTTCGACAAATTATATCTAAAAACGACATTTAAAGATTGGTTTCATAGCTATTTAGAGACATCATCATGGAGAAACAACCCATGGAGAATGGGCATCAGTTTCTCCACGGACCATTCTTGAACTTATACATAATAACTTTGTTTCTCCTCATGAAGTAAACCTTATTGCTTGTAACTACAGCTGGGAAAGCCACAATTTTGACAATATCGCCATGTCTAATTTAAGCAAAAGGGCCATCACGTTGTGTCAAATTTTATGTGCATAAGAATTCATAGAAAATATCCTGTGGGTCGAACATTAGCCCTAGTTTTCTAAAACAGCCTTAAGGTGGATCGCTACCCTTTGATTTCTTCAAATTCTTAAATCCATAAGAATGGGCTAATATTGCATAGCCAGATACATATATATATACCTTCCCTAAACTGTGTTAAAAAAAAGAACATTTCAAGCAAAATAGGGCATTTTGTAATACCTTGAATATTTGATATATATTGATAACTGATAATATTTCTTTTTTTAAAACATGAGCAAGTATATTGCAGATATTAACTATCTAGAACACTATATATGCTATGATGTTGCTCAAAATAACCAAGGGTATAAATCATGACAACTTTATGAATTGATTTTCACCATTTACCCATCATGCAATGCCATATATATATTTAATTTAGTCCTTTTTTCGCATTTTCAAATGTCTAAACCCTAGCAAAATGTCTGGGACCCCTATCAAAATTACTTTTATATGTTAGCAAATGATCTGAACTATTTTCTGAGAGAGTTTTAAAAAAATCTGCTAATATGGAATACTATTTTAAGCCAATAAGGCTACAAATAATGACAATTTATTTGTACTCTTTCCCGAAACATCATATTTCTACCCAGAATGCTATGGTTTAAAACTGTAAAATTAATTTTCCATTAAAGAGGAACATAAAGGCGTTTCAGAGGTGATGTTTTACATTTCTGCAGATAATGGTTGATATGAAAAAAGATATTGGAAGTTTTCATATTTTTTCCTCATTTTCAGAAAAATTCAAAATACTTTATTTTTTCTTGTATATCTAAAAAAGTAGTTTCGGACACCCTATTTTTCTTTGCATTTTCTGATTCTATATGATTTAAACTGCTTGTGAAAAATAATCGGGAGATTATGTTAACTTTCAGTGACTTTGACTCAAGGGTAGCGACCCACCTTAAACAGCCGTGTCACTGTGTCACTCATGTCAAACTTTGCCCATGTAGAGGCACAAAGCTGGCCTCCACCCAATGTTCATGTACTCTACTTTGGTATCTAAAGAACTTTTGAAGTCAATCATTGTGCCAATCAGGGCTCTCACAATGGCTTTTCTCTTTGGCTACTTAAGTGTTACCTTTTAATGCCTGCGGCCTCGTGAAATACGGCCCAACGGTCAACTCGTGAAATAACCCTGTCAGCAGACCAAAACTCATGAACCTTTGTCTATTTATTCATCCTGTTCACATTATGAGCTGATATACATTGTAGATGCTAACACTATTAATAAAACAGGGAGTTCTATTCAGAAAAGTCTCAAATTTATGTATTGATATAATCAGTATTAGCCATATATTCTTGTTTAGGCCTCTCCTGCAGTCATGTGATGCATCAGTTTTATTGGCGGCATTGTGGTTACTGTTCATTACAGCAGTAAATGCAGCCTTAACTCCCTTTGTCTGTACCCTATATCATTATCTATAGAACAGCAAGTATCACGTCACTTCTGAGGTCAAGATACCAAAGTATGCGCAAACAAGTGGCTTCCCTATTTGGCTGCATCATTGTCAACGGTCAGGCCAAACAAAAAAAAGGTTTGTTTCAGGTAACCCGAACGCCCCTATCAAAACAGGGCCGACCCCACGTTTTTCCATGTAATTTCTGCATTTCCACCATTTTGTGGTTAATTTTCCGGTCTTCGGACCAGCCGGCTGGTATTTTCATGAAAAAAAAGTTTAAAAAAAATAAAATCAAACCTACTGACCCTACATTTTCTGCCCATGTTACCTGAAACAAACCTTCTTTTTTTTGGCCTCACTATGAGCACAACTGTTTAGGGGAGTTATTGACATCTTGGTTGGTACAATATTCTGAACTATGTCAATGTCAAATATCAAGCAGGTGATAAGGAAAGCTGTGTTATATGGACTTGGGCAAGATAAACACAGCCTAGATTTATTAAGTATATGAATAATCTAAGTATGAATAATGTCCACTAGGTGTCAGACCAGTGCCATGGTAGTAGCCATCTGCCTTCATTAACACCTGAAACGAACCCCTGGGGGAGGGTTTCCTTCTATACATCCCCTCTTTGACAATACATCAGTCTACAACCGAACCCCTCCTGACAAAATATTACACCCCCCCCCTACCCCCCCTGAGGGTAATTCTTACAATGCACACAGCTGCAGCCTGAGGTTGGCGTACACAGAGCAGCTCCCTCAGCTCCCTGTACTGGATAATGAGCTGCTCCTTCAGCCTATTTCTGAGTCACTCTGCACTGAACCACCATCAGTGGTATCATTCACCTACATGTGCTGATTGGTGTCGTCAGGTAGGTTACTGGGGAGGCCATTCAGATACTGCCCTTTCACAGCTATAGTTGGCTTCTTATCAGGGAGTACACTTTTGGAACTTTGGAGTTAAACTATGTATAACAACTACAACAAATAAGGGTATTTGGTAATGGTTGTGGTATTCAATATTATTGATCCTGTTCACATTATGAGCTGATATACATTGTAGATGCTACCGCTATTAGTAAAACAAGAAGTTCTATTCAGAAAAGTCTCGAATTTATGTATTGATATAATCAGTATGAGCCATATATTCTTGTTTAGGCCTCAGTTACAGTCATGTGATGAATCAGTTTTATTGGAGCAGCTTTTGGATGAAATAGTGCATGGCTAAGAAGTCTGTTGTGGAGGACAGCAGCACTCGGGGATTCATGAGTAAAAACATAACACTCTCATTGTTCACAAGAAATAAAATAAAATGCCATTTAAAAAGCTCATTGTTTTCTGTCGGAAGTCTATGTTTTTTGTGAACTATAGATATTAGTGCAATCATGGTTTTAGTTCTTTAGCCATATATTTAAGTTCTCCTCACGCCTTATGTAAAACAACCAAGTGTCATTCACAAACAGTATACTTATTTTGAGGCATTGTCTTGCACATATATACACAGCCTGACAACGAGGGCATACACAGAAAGACTAACAATATCAGAACCTAACTGAACTTCCTTCATCCATACTTGATGCACTGTCTGACTATCTGCATAGTTTCCTAGAAAGGATAATGAAATATTCATATAAGTCTGATACAGGTTGTGTCGGAGCATCGTTTACCGACACTGTATAAGTCAGTTATGCTGATGAATGCCACCAGGATCAAATCAACAAACTCATAATTCTGATGATACATGACTCATGTTTGTTAGGGAGAAAGGCTGATGATACTTCATTCTTGTTTATTAGTTGGAAAGGGTCTAAATTGTTGCTGCTCATTGTAGATGTGAATGTAAGGACATTAAGCTCAGGGTCCACTAACATGACTGATATATGACAAGTTTGGGTTCACAACTGAATAACATCAAGACAGTTTGTTTGCTACATCATCAAGACTAGATATCTGTGAAGGGTTAAGGTAAGTACATCAGATGAATGAGTCAAAATGTTCACAAATGATGAATTTGACCTCTTATCTATTTCATTCCCCCTTATTCCCTCTGACTTTGTTCTAATTAGATTTTATTGCCCAATATATGGTCATTATTTGAATAAATGCCTGCAAGCTTTCATTGTTCCTTGTGAAAATAGACTAGAAAACCAACTGGTTGGGGGACATTAAATATCTTCGTGATACATTTACACTCCTCAATGACATTTAAGTGACCTATATTCTCTAAATATTGTATTTTGCAGTGTTTGGAGTACTTTTAAGTAAGATTTAGAATTTGAAGAAAAATGGGATATAACCACTTTAATGGTGCAACATGCTCAGGCTCCCTACCTGACAACTCCCACCAGCCTTATTAGGTAATTATGGCAGACAATTACTTAGTAAGAAGGGAAAACATCCAACCATGTGTTAAGCATTGGACTCTTCTATTATGTTCCTAAAGACCTCCACTCTGGGTGATCTACATATTGTAACGTTGGTTTAGGAACCAGAGCTGTACTATACCTATATAAAGCAAGTAGATACTATTTCTGAGGAAAAGTTGGAATTTATGATTGTTTTTCAGACCCTATGACTGTGTTATATATGTAT
The DNA here is from genome assembly GCA_947462335.1 of Harmothoe impar. Lineage (NCBI taxonomy): Eukaryota > Metazoa > Annelida > Polychaeta > Phyllodocida > Polynoidae > Harmothoe > Harmothoe impar. The sequence goes on along the minus strand of OX381721.1, from coordinate 5,845,740 downwards.
ATCTGTTTTCCCTTGATAATAGCAGGTCCCCTCTCATCTATCTTCTGTGTCTATTATGCATTGTATTAGTATCTCTAGAACGGAAAGTATTTTCTTACTTCTGAAGTCAAGATAATGAGATGGGCTCTAATAAGTGGCTTCGTTTGTTTGCTACCTACCCATTATCCATCTTCAAACCGGAGGCAAAACTTCAAGTATGGAGTCTTGGCTATTCAGAAAAGTCTTCAATATCCTACTTAGGTATTAAGCTATGTCAAATATTACTGTTCCTGCCAGTAGCACAGTCATTTTGTAGCTTCTAGAGTAAAACAATGCTTGGCTAAGAAAACAGCTGTCTTAGATCCATGAGTAAAACCAGTCCAGTCCTCCACCTGGAACAGGGTAACAATACAATATACACAAGGAACCTTACTGACAATTGGCTAACACTTGCCTAGTGAGCAGGCAGAACTTGCAAAAAGGTGTTTATTATTAGGCTCTTCTATCATCAAAATCCTGACAGTCTCCTCGTCAAGTGATCTTCATTTTTGAGTTTGGTTTAGGAACAAGAGATATTTATATATACAGCATTTGGCAGCAGAAGAGGGGCTTGGCAGTACGATGGTGATGGCATTGCCAGACAATTGAGTAATTAAGACACATAGCTAACAGGTTCCCGTTACTGCTAACTGGCTCTATTTCCGTATTCTGGGAAGCATTCCAAAATGCCCAATGACAATCCTATAATGTGTGCTTATAGAAGTCCATTTTTATATCAAATTACCATCTGCAGGTTCCAAAGAACTATTATGTGTAAGTAGGTACTATTTCAGAGGAAACTCCTTGTCAATTATTGCTTTTACTTTTTTATTCACTAGGACTATATGCTTTTTCTGTTTGCCAATAATAACAGCTGGTCCTCTTTCATAAATCTCCCCTGTCTACACACTGTTACTTCTACACACTGTTAATTGGCTTTCTTTGTTGACTAGCTAAGTATTTATCTTCCAATTGGATAATCTCCCAAGAGGAGGCAAACAGCAACTAACATGTAAATGGAGCCACTTGGGGACGATAATCCAACATTCTAACAGTTTCTTCCTAGCCCTAAGTGGCTCCTTTTCTGTATTCTGAGCAGCACTGCCGAATACTGCATGCCAATTCTATGGTGTATCTGTTTATGCAGCTCCAGCTTTGCGTTTAAGTTGAAGGTTGCCATGATACCTGCAATGACCCCCGGGGGAGGGGGAGGGTTTTCTTCCATATATCTCCCCCTTCAACAATACATCAGTTTACAACCAAATCCCTTATGATTAATACGTTATCTGCCTCCCCCCCCCTGGCTTCAGGGTTATCCGTACAATGCACACAGCTGCAGCCTGAGGGCTTGCACTGAGCAGCTCCCTCAGCTCCCTGTACTGGATAATGAGCTGCTCCTTCAGCCTATTTCTGAGTCACTCTGCACCGAACCACCATCCAGGGTATCATTCACCTAGATGTACTCATTGGTGTATAGTCAGTAAATATTGATGAGGCCATTCAGATGCTGCACCTTCAGAGGTATAGTCAGCTCCTTTTGAAACTTTGGGGTTATAACACATACAGTTGACCCTATAAGGACCACATAATGCGTTAATGCATCATGGCTTGGTTGTTGCAGCCTTGGCTTGTAACTCGCCAGTGCTCCATTTAAGCATCATGCTGACCCTACCGAGTTGAGACGCTGCCATAGTGTTGGCACTGCTCTGGTGAGTCGCTCTGGTGAGTCGCTCGCTGCGGCTGCACTGATGCAAATGCAAATGCAGTCTTCTAGTAATATCTCTCCTTAAAGGGTTAACACGGACAATTGGTAAAGGATTGGTATGTTTAATGTTAACAATGAATGTTTTCATTCTGTTAACATTTTGGGATGATAAACTTTGTAGATGCTGAAATTGGCTATTTCCCTGCTTCACGCGAAGTGAGCTGATTCTCCTACAGATGACAAAGGAGTCTACGCGACAACCTGGAAAACAGCTTAATGCTAAAACTTCCTAAAGTAATAAAAACGCGAGTTCTATTCAGAAAAGTCTCTGACGTTTTAATTGAAATAATCAGGATAAGGAATGTGTTACAGCTTATTACAGCCATGTGATGTATCAGTTATATTGACGCCTCTCTGAGGTAAGACAATGCATGGCTAAGAAAGCAGCTGTGCAAGAAATCAGCCCTCTTGGATTCACGATGGGAAAACATAGCGCTCTTAATGTTCCAAAAAAAAAGTTATGCTGATTCAAAGATCAGTCTGAAGTCAAAGCTTTGATGTTTGTTTTATTTCGTAAAGTTTCTCGGCACACCATATCACACTTTTTACTTGTTAATCTCATCAAATCCTTCTCATGATATGTTAGTGTGACGTACTGCCTCCTCATCTTATAAATCACCAGTGAAGTCTAATTGACACATTGCATTTGAAGAGGGAGAAGAAGACACATTAGGGAGGACAAAATGTTTACAATTTTAATAAAGCTCTGGACGTTTCTAAATGCTGCTGTATGAGCCAAGGGTGCTCTTTCAGAGCAGATTCATTCCTTAAAGAATTTTGTTTTTGGCCAAAAGTGCAATGTTTGCAATTGAGAGGGGGTACTTCTCAAGTTTTTGTCAGAATTCCCGTATGAGTTTGTCACTATTATCAAAGAGCATTGGTGCACCCCATCAGCACATGATCTCCTTTTCAACAAATTCTCAGCTGAAAACACCTTTTGTTAAAAGCCCAGAGACATGTCTTTTGTCTCCAGAGACATATTCATGTCTCTTACAACAAGATTTCTCACCTCTGGAATTGTAGTCAGAACCTGGAGACAAACAAATCCTGTCACATGACCACTATCTTTGACCACAAATTACAATAAAGACTGAGCCATTCATTCTTCTAAGAGACTACAGTCTTAGGGTTAGGGTTAGGGTCGTCTCTCTCCAAACTCTATGAAACAATCAGGATTGTTTTGTTGATGATTCTTTCTCAAAAGAGTAGGCTAGTGTCTCTGGAGACCAGAGACATGTCTCTAGCTTTCTTAAACAAGTTTTTTCACCTCAACATTATTTTGTAAAAAAGGAGATCATGTGCTAATAGCCTGATCCTGTTCAGCTGCACTTCAAAGCACACTGGACAAATCCATGTACAGCCTGTGTGAAACCCCTTCATGAGGACATAGCTACATAGGAATATCTTTTAGTTTTTGAAGCTTAAGCTTTTGAACTGTAGATCGTAGTACAAGCAGAATATTTCAGTTTTCGTTGCAGGATTTAGATCTACATCTTTCCAAAGGATGCTAGTATGACAATGGAAGTCCGTGCCTAGCTATTTTTTGAAACTTAAGCTTTTGAAATGTAGATTATAGTACAAGCAGAATATTTCAGTTTCCGTTGCAGGTCTTAGATCCACATCTTTCCAAAGGATGCTAGTATGACAATGTCAATGCCCAGCAGTCAAAACACTCATGAAAATGTGGAATTACATATGTATACATTGCAAAACAAACTTCATCTATATAGATACTGCCAAGTATACAAAAAAAGTGTAATACAACATTTCAAAAAGTTTCTGGCACCTTTTCATAGCCAAACGTTGTATACTAACTCATTAGTTTGATGTCAAATAATCTTTTGATATATGGGTGTCATTAATCATTCTTTATAGCATTTTAAAAGCTTACATATCCATAACCGCTTTAGGTTTCTCTTGAATACTTTGTTTTCTAATGAGCATATTTTCAAATTACTTCTAAATCTTCCTTGTGTCCCTGTCGCCATAAGCAACATAAATGGGCTGGCAAATTCATCAAAACACCCTTTTACACTGCATCTCTAAGTGTACTGTAACGGCTAAAATAGAGGCTGACAAATGTTACTATTTGAACATGCCCCAGGTGCAAGGTTGGAATATTAAGTGGTATTAGTTTACTTGCAGAGGCATGGGCCTGTGTTATGATGTGTGTGCTCACCTTTTCCTGGTAAAACTGAGGGCCCCATGTCTGGAACATCCACGGAGCAATGAGCATTTTATTCTGCTAGGTTTTATTGTCTAGGTGCTGAAAATCCATTTTGTTTGATTTTCCAAAAGCAAAGAGGGCTGAGAGTTCAATATTATCCCAATGGTAGAATAATTTATAGCATATCATTGAACAATAGCTATGGGTAGGAATAACCAATCATCTATCAACCCACAAACATGATTACTTAACCCCTGGTAAATTTTAACTATGCGCCTCAACGTGTAATGCCATAATATGCAGATCTAGCAGTTACAAGTGGTAGATCAGTCTGGCATTCATGCTTCATGACTGTTCTCTAGCATTGTGGCCATGCTTAAAAGATATGCTGAAATAAAACTACAAATTTTACATTAAAGGGGCATTCTCACCACTCACACTTAACCACATAGTATACTAGAACAGTACTAAAATTGTGAGTGGGTAATGCATGGTGAGAATGCCACTTTAAGGAAGCATGTTCAATACTGAAAGGGGTCGCATTGGCAGAGGGTTTTGAGTCCATACCCCTCGTCAAACATATTGATTTAACGAGGCATCTAGATACATGGGGAGGATCAAAGCCTTAGACGGCTAGAGCCATAAAACATCCTGTGCGAGACAGAATAGTGTCATCTGATTTAGTTAGCAATATGTTGACAACCATGAGAAAAACTCCTAGAACATGTTTATTGTCTCTGCTTGAGAAAGAAACTGTTAGTTAAACTTTAATTAGAAAAACTATACAGATGTGATTAATGGGTTCAAAACGTATTTATGCAGTGATTATTTCATGTGACATTTGTATTGAGTAACTCCATTGAAACCATCATGGGCTCCCTGATTGACCTCCTCAGATTTAAATTACTTTTGCTCCTGATGTAGATGAATGTATATTAATAATGTATAGAGCTGTACACACGTTTTAGACACTGTGAACAGTATGGATTCTATAAAGAATGATGAAATATAAATGGAGGTCTGATACAAGTTTTAGCAAAGCCTCACTTTCGCTAACTAAATGCTAACAAATGATGCCAAGATCACATCAGCTTTAAACAGTTATACAGCTAACTGAGGACAGATCTACACAGAAATGGCTTGGGAAGGTAATGCATGCCTTAACTGTTATATTACTAATTTCATTATATTTTTTGCCCTAAATAAGCGATTTTCTGCAATCTCAGATACACCTGGCCATATACTACACCCGGTCATAAATTATAGCTGGTCATAGACTATCAACTTGGATTAATTTGGTTAGACTAAGCCATATATGACATTTGTATTGGAAAACTAGGCACAGGATGCGCATTCATGTTGGAACACCATGCAACCTGCTGTGTACATACTTGTGTATTTTTAGGCAAATTTAATTCCAAAAGAGTGTGGCAACTTGCGAGGTATGTGATTAGGACATCAGGTTGTTTAAAACGGGTCATTGGTCCAGCATACCAAGAATACTTTACTGACAACTCCGGCCAGACCTATCAAGTAGTTATGACAGACAATTGCTACTAAGAAGGGAGCACATACCAAGAACATTAATCATTAGTAAGAGCATCATTTAGAATGACTTAAGTCGCAATAATGGCTAACACATGCTGCTGGGATGGAATTACCATACTCCCATATTGATGGTACCTTGCTAATAGTTGTTGGAGGGGTCTAGATGAGGACATTGTTAGATAAGTAGCCTTGGTATGTTACACCATTAACCATGCTGTGGACCACATAACGTCCGGATGATATATCTAGCAAAGTGCTTCCCTGCTATTGAAAACAAGTCATATGTATAAGTCATGCCAGCAAACCAGGATTGCAGCGGCAATAATCAGCAGTGAGTTTAGAACTAATAACTAAGTTGTGCATCCTAAACATGGGGTGCTTCATCCATTTTGAGTAATATTTTCTTGTTTAGCTCAGTCAATTTGGTGCTCTTCTCAAGCTGACGTCCCTACTGTAAGTTAAGGACTAGAGCTGCTTGTATTCATGTATACAGAGTTTGGCAGTGGGGAAGTAGCTGCATTGTGTGATGGTGTCTCTATTATCTGGTAATTGAGCAATTAAGACAACTATCTAGAAGATTTCTGCTAGTGACAAGTGGCTCTATCTCCATGTTGTTGGCTGTATTGCCAACCGCTCGATGCCAGCCCTATGATGTATGTTTATACAAGTCAAGGATCATATCAGATTACTGTCTGCAGTTTGCCAAGAACAAACATTGGTACCTCCTGTTTCATAGAAAACTCCTTTATCATGTATTGCTTCTTTCACACTTTTTATACTATGTGACTATGTTGTCTGTCTGTTTGCTAATTACCCTCCTTGTCTACACACTGTGTTTGCACACAATGGGGGCTGTTACAAAACACAACGTAAAAACATAACGCAAAAAGAGGATGTGACAAAACAATTGTTTTACATTGTTTTTCTAGGGATGTTACTAAATAGAAAATGTTACAGATTTTACATTAAGGGCCCCATCTTTTTTTACCCCACCTTTTCATCTTATGTAAAATATATTGTGTAATTTCACCTTAATTAGCCTACATTTAAATACCACAGCATGGATTTTAAAATATTCGCTAATACTTACTCAAATTATAAAAGATAACATTAATCTTACCATAATTACGCTCCATTACGTAAAGTTTGTTTTTTATCAGCCCCCAGGTTTCCTCTTACTTTTGTAGTCAAGATAAAGAACTGGAGGAGCATCCATTATATACTACAGCACAGTTGCATGCTAAAACTGGATGTCAGGAACTCATTATTAGAAGAATCTAGAGTAGATAACTATGTAGATAGAAGTGTGTTACCAACAAAGAGACACATTGGCAGGAGTTTATGTGTTCCAACATCATTAAAACCAATAGTCATCAGAAGGTGTCTCTGGAAAGGCAATCAATGTATGGAGTAGCCTAAAGGCTGAATACACACTGATTGAAGACATTAGGACCTTTAAAATTAAAATGACGGAGAACTATGAAAATTGCCTGATGTGAGTAGCACCATTATAAGACCCACTCATTTTAATTCATTCGTGGACTGCAACGGATCATCCCCTTGCCTCATCTCATCAATTTGTTCACCGCTAGTATGTGATGTGTATGATATATGTTTGATTTCTTTCTCTGTGACGGTTTCCAAGTATTATGACCAGCATGACTGTAAGTTGTTCTGTATCCATGTCCCTGCAAAAGATAAAGGCGTCAGGATGGCAATGCGCCAAATCCAATGTATAACACATATATAACTTACACCAAATAAAACACTTTTTAAAAAAACCTGGCCCCTTATAAGTAGTTCACCTTGTTGGCTTGCTTAGGATAATCTTTCTTTGAATAGAAGGCAAATTTCAATCAGTATATAATATTATTCACCCAAGCACAACACGGAGACTCTTCTCTGAGTGCCTTTGCTTTTCTCACCTGACAGTTGGGTTATGTATGGCACAAACTTCAGAGTCATGTAGTTTGGGCTATTTCTGGTCCTTTTAAGCCATATACCCCTACAAAATATAAACCTGAGCATTTTTTTTAAAGTATTTATTGGATCTAATGGCATAAAGCCAAACCTAGACTTAGGCGCATTGCCTTTCTTCCGTCAGGACCCCTAACTATTTTACAATATTGTTGACGGTCTTATTGATTCAATAATATCAAGCTATGGAGAAATAAAGTATGGTACAGGGTTTTCCATGTTATGTAACATACATGATGGTTCTTTGTAGTACAATATATAATACTAATAATAATAATAATAATGAGATGAGATGAATGGTACAGTAAGGCAAGATGACATAATTACACCATAAAACAAGCTGGGTAATCTCGTTTGATCGCCTTCTTGAAGTCCCGCAAGGTCTCTATCACTGTATAAGGAGCTTTTAAATTGTTCCAGCGCTCGACAGCCCTATACAAATGGCTTTTAACAATGATGGGTTTAAGGCTGCGGATGGCCTTAAACCTTTTTCCTAAATGTCTGCGTGTGGGTATATCACGGTTATCCAACATGTCTTGATGTTTTAATAAAGAATAAGCATATGTTAACAGGTGCATATCACGTCTATGATCAAGGTACTGACAGCCACTTTTAACATGTAACTCATCAGTATTATAAAGAGGGTTTTCCTCAAGTTTGACCTTATATACAGTCCTAAGAGTTTTGTTTTGTAACAATTGTAATTCCCTATTCTCCCCAATTTTCCCTCTATCCCATATAAAATCCCCATAGTCAAATGAGGGTATCACCATCGATTTGTAAATAGAAAGAGCAGTATCATTATCAACGTGGGTCCTGACCTTGCCCAGCTCATTGACCCTGTGCCTAATGTTAGCAGTAGCAGTTTTCCTATGAGCAATGAAAGAGAGGTCAGGGTCCATAGTGATGCCCAGGTATGGGAAGGTATAACATCTCTCTAAAACAACATTATTCATCGTAAAAACAGGGTTTTCTCTAAATAAATTGTTAAAAACCATCCATTGTGTTTTACTCTCATTAACAGTAAGGCTATTCTCCTTACACCATGATGACAATTTGTTTAGGCAGGCTTGCATACGAACAGGGTCCGTTTGGGATATCACTGCGTCATCAGCATAGAGTACAATGTGAAAATTATCTATTAAAGGTAATGAATTTATATAAATAGAGAAAAGGATAGGGCCTAGAACAGACCCTTGGGGGACTCCATATACAATAGGCATAGGGTCAGACAGTGTGTTATTAGCTATGGTACGCTGTACTCTTTCAGTCAAATAGCTTTTAAACCAAGCGCAAGTGTTATGACCAAGTCCAAAACCTTCCAGTTTTTTTAACAGAATAGAATGGGATATTGTATCGAACGCCTTCTTGTAATCCAGGTAGAGGCAGTATGTAGGCTTATCATTAATAATATTGTTTAATATATAATTAATATGTGAAGTGATAGCAGAGATGGTCGAGTGACCAGGTCGATAACCATGTTGCGCTGGGGTAAGTAATTCGTACAAGTTCATATAATTTTGTAATCTCTTACACATAACACGCTCAAATAGCTTTCCTGGTAAAGGCAATAAACTAATGGGTCTTAAATCCCCAACACTGAGAGAATTAGCTTTCTTGGGTAATGGTACTACGGTGGCAGCTTTCCACGACCTAGGAAAATAATTCCTACGTAAGCATAAGTTAAAGAGACATAGTAATGCTTCAGGTATACTAAACAAGGCATCCTTCAATACATATGCCTTAATATGTTTAATACTAGACGATTTGGTCACATTAATTGATTTAATAACCTTAATAATATCTAAATAGCCAAGTTCATAAGTCAGGTCCGTCCGCTGGACTGGAGCTGTAGCAGGAGAGGCATAGTGTGCATTGGGATCAATAGGCGGCAGCACCTCAGCTAGCTTAGAGCCAATGGTAGCGAAATAATTATTAATGAATTTTGAACACTTGTCCGGCGGAATCATATCTCCCGTAAGAGAGTTCTTCAGTTTAATAAAAGTAGAACCTGTTTTATGTGGTAATAATTTTCTGACGCCAGCCCAGAACTGAGCAGGGTTATTTTTCCTTTGTTTTAATAATTCATCTAGCTTCTCCTTCCTGCTATAGTGGATTAGAGATTCAACCCTGTTCTTATAGAAATTGGCTATGTTCCAGTCATCTTCATTCATAGTGTTCTGCGCTATGACATATAAGGCATCTCTCTCCTGCATTGCTACTATGATATTAGGGGTGAGCCATTCTGGCGTGTATACCGGTAATACAAGTCTGCGAATGGGGCAGATAGAGTCTAGACATGTCTTAAATACATTAATAATATTGTCCCATAATACATCCGGATCATCAATGTTAAATACATCATCCCATTTAAAAGCAACTAACAGATTTTTAAAGTGTTGCATATCATAATGCTTGTAAGACCTTGCATCTACTACCTTTTTCTTTATTTTTGTACGCTCACATTTGATTATAATGTAAATTGGCTTGTGATCCGCTATGTGGTAATCTATAGTGCCAAACTCACATACATTATGAATACGCTCATTTATGTAAATATGGTCAATCAGGGTACCAGAAATAGGGCGTGTAATCTCATTAATCAATTGAAACATATCAGTATCAGTGCAGAAATTTTCTACATTAGATTCATTTATGTCTTTCCTTGTAAAGAGGTCAACATTAAAATCGCCAAGCATGATTATCTTCCTATTCTTAGTGATGGGAGTTTTAAACTCAGCCAGCTTGTCGTAAATAGCCCTTTTGCTTACATCAGCGTCTGGGGGTCTGTAACAGACAAATATTTTATATTTAATTTTCCCTATTTCAACATCTACACATAAAATCTCATATTCTCTATCTATTATACAAGAATTCTCATCAATAGTGGCTATGTAAGTATCTCTTAGGTATAACATTAACCCCCCGGCTTTTTTGTTCCTGTTGGGGTATCTATCAAGCCTAAAAAATTGATAGCCTGGGAGGTGCATCATAGCATCTGAGATGGTCGGAGTTAGCCAGGACTCCACTATACCAGTGATATCAGTGTGGGTAATAAACTTCTTAATATTAACCCTTTTAGGGTAGGCCGAGCGCGCATTTATACAAGTGAACAGAAGACCTTTGCGGTCTGACACGTTAGCTAACCTAACCATAATTTAAATCCCAGGCCTCAGTCATACAGCTTATGAAGTGAAATGAGATGAAAACACATGTGCAGTGATCGAATCTAATACTCTCGTTCATTACTATGGGAACAGAGGAGAGCCTGGAGCTCACGGCTTTGGATGGATATTTGTGAATATATATTAAATCAAATGCAAGAACCATATGTGCTATTTGTACATGAAATAACAATGCTACCGGTAGTGGATAGTATTTCAAGTATATCATACGTATGAACATATACATTTAAGTATGTACAGACTAGGAGACTGACCTAAGAAATAAATCAGCTGACTTGCCCCGCGGTGGGTCAGTGGGTCAAGGGGGTACGAGTGTGTTACATAATATAAAGACCCTTGGCATTGGGTGATTGTGGCAATTGAATTACACAGTGGATTACGCAGTTAGGTAAATAGAGTCACCCTTTGAGCACAAATTCTAAACTACTCTTATATAAATTAATATTAATATGTGGGGACATGTCCTTTCATTAATAGCTGCAGGTCTTGACTCGCTTGTCCTGGTTGAGATTGAGGGGCAGGCTGGTATGTAAGACGGCTTGGGCGAATGATGCAACCTGGACCACCCAGAGGAGGGATTACTGTTGGTTCGTAAGTATCATAACTCCGTCTTGTATCATTGAACAGGTTGGTGGCCGCATCATGCCACGCCCCCCTACGCGAGCCTCTCTGTGATCGTCCCCTTCTGCTCTTTTCTGGTCTGCGTCCTGCCCCCCAGGCGCCTCTGTCATATCTTACGTCTTGGTTGTTTCTGAAGCCTGCGTTCTCTGTGCTACGTGGAGGTGTTGGCTTGGGTAGGTGGACAATAGCAGCAGTCAGGGCCGGAGTTTGCACTCTAGAGGTTTCTCTCCGCGGTGGTGTCGACAGGTCATTTATGTTGGTAATGGTAGGATTGTCATCTTGTGATGCCGCAGTCGTTATTGGAGTTAAATCTTTCAATTGTTTGGTATGTGTGAGAAAACATGGTAATCTTTAGAAATCTTTCGAAATTTTTTTTTGTATTAATTGGCTCAAAATCCTCCTTTTTGTGGCCCGCTAAAGGCAAAAAAAAACACCATTAAAAACATCAAAAGCTAAAAATGACATGTCCCCCTTTTCAACTGTGGCAGTTTGAGTCCATGCAAAATAACTTTTCCCAATAGCCCCATAGTATAGTCAATCGATTCATGAGGTTTCCACTTGTTATGGACAATATTATTTTCTGGACAGTCATTTAAGGGTGCATTTTCAGCAAAATGTCCATAGACCCTTTCAGGTTGATACATCAATACAATGTACTTCTTTTTCAGCAGGAAAAAAAATTGTGTAAAGTCCAAAATTTTTAGCCTCCAAGATCGGTATACATATTTTCCATCTCGGAATCACCTGGAAATTTCTGAAATGTGATACATATTATAAGGTGATAGCATGCATATTGACTATAAAATTGGATCTGTAACTATTCAAATTTATAGAAGACATGTTAACCTTGTAGTTGGTCTCTTACTACGGTTGTAACACATGAGATCAAAAACCAGACAAGGTAAATAAGACTTTAATATACGGCGACTTTATTTATGAAGGAAAATCTGGTGTATTATAGTACAGGTATAACCATCGGATATACAGGATCAGAACAGATCTATAGCATAGAGTTAGACCCGGAGCACAGGGTGGTCATGTCGCGACAGTCCCAAACCTGACTGACTTCCAATGGGGAAGCAGCCTTCTTATATACACCGCTGCGTAGGACACGTGACCGTACTAGCAGCGCCACCTGTTAGGTTTAGTTATGTAAAACGATTACATAATGACTACCAAAGGTAACCGAGGGTAGTACCGGTACACTACCGTATATAACCAAACTAGAAGAGTTGGTATGTGTAACGAACCGACGATACTAGTTGGATGAATAAAACAGTTTAGTATACAATAGAAACCGCATTGTTTTACATCATAACAACATATAATAGATATACAACAATAACAGTTAGACTAATAGTCAACCCGTTACAACCTTATGCCATACAGGTATTACAGTGCTGCTATAGTGATGTTTTACTTGTATCTGGTCACATCATCTCAGGAAATCTGGAAAAATAAAGGAACTTTCCCAAGAAATGGTGCGTATAGTAAAATGGTGCCAAACCCTATCAAATATACCAAGGACTCAGCCTACACATGTTTTGTACATGTAGAGAGAGTATGGGGAGATTGGGTGGAGTTTGGTTGATTATGTCTGACAGCTAAATACGGGTGATTCCGAGATGGAAATTCAGGAAATGGGGTTCATATTGCAAGGTGTGCATAGAAAAAAAGGTACCAAATGCTGTAAAATATACTAGGAAAAGGTCGACACATGTTTGGTGCATGTAGAGATAGTTTGAAGTAAAGAGGTTGTGTGCAGTTTGCTTGTGATGGGAGAACTCAGGTTTCAATAATATTTTATCAGCTTGCTAAAATAAGTCAGAATTTTTTTTTTAACTCAGGAAGATAGGGTTAATTTTCAAATGTACCGGCCTATTGGAACCCTTATCAAAACGGTGCTAAGCCTGAGGGCTTGCACTGAGCAGCTCCCTCAGCTTCCTGTACTGGATAATGAGCTATCTTTGAGCCTATTTCTGAGTCATTCTGTACTGAACCAAGATGAGTGGTATGATTCACCTAGATATGCTGAGTAGTAAAGTCAGTATAGTTAGGTTAATGATTGATGAGGCTACTCAGATCTTGAAGGTACTTCTAATAGGTATCTTCATGGCTATAGTTGGTTGCTTGTCAAGAAGGGTCCAAAAAAGTCAGGTAAAAGGGTTAAACTATGCAAAACAAGTGAAGCTAATTGTTAGGATTGCTATTTGAACCATGTACTGACTGTTCTAATGAACTTATTGATGAAAAACGTGATGAAAAGAATACTATTGGCATAGTGTGGCTAATACAATAAGATAGAGAGATGCTCAATTAATAGATGTACTGATATGGTGCTGAATAAGACAGAACAACATCCGGAGCATTTTTTCACCTTGAACTAATATGATGGTACACCGGCACCTCTTCAAAACACCCAACAACCTCTCCACAGTCTGCAGCTTAGATCTATTGTGCATTGTAACAGGTAAAATAGGGGCTGACATTCGATTCAATAGTTTTGATTTGAACATGCCCTAGGGGCTTAGTTAGAGTATAATGTAGTGCTACTTCACCTACAGAGGCACGGGTCTGGTTGTAATAAGCTCACTTTTTTTTGTCACATCTAGTCATCCACTTTTGCCACATCCATGGAAAAAAAGGACTATCCTAAAGGTTTTTTCAAAAGCTAAAAAGTTTTGGTATACAATATGATATCAATGTAAGAACATATAATCACCAGCATTTCACTAAACAATGGGCCTGAGTAGGAATAACCAATATGTCCATACTTCTATCAACATATAAGCATGATTTTTTATTGTGCTGATAACTGGGAACTGTTTCCTTAAACCTCTAATGGCAAGCACAATGCACACGTTATATTTAGCTATTATCCAATAAGACAAGCATTAGGCCACATTGATAGTAAAAATGCTGCATCAGAACTACAAATTGGCACACCAAGCCAGCATCCCATACTGAAGGGGGGACACCTTGACACAGGATTTTGAGTCCATACTCCTCGTCAAACATATTGATTTAATGAGGCATCTGGAGACATGGGGAGAATCAAAGTCTTTATGGCTAAAGCCATAAAGACACCCTGTGCTAGACACAATGGTGTCTTCTGATTTAATTAGCAATATGTTAAAAACCATGGGAAGAAGCGCCTAGAATATTGATCATAGAGCCATATTGTACTGCAGTGCATTGCTTCAGAAAAGGGGCTCAGATTTGCAGCATTTTGTGTGGTTATTTTTTTTGCCTCTGCTTTGGACAAAGATCATTTCATGTGCCATTAGCATTTCCATTATTCAGAGAGCCTGGACATTTACATCCCTAGAACACAAAATATTAGTAGCGTAAGGATCTTAAATCGATTGCATGACGATACATATTATTAGGACTAGATTATTCGGGACTTTCTCTACTATAGGTATAGTAGCCCATAGGGGAGGTTTTACTAGCAAGTGGAGATTCCACCTTACTTCCCGATGTATGCTCAGTGCCCATTTCTGCAGAGCTGAGGCTGTATTACAAGTCCATTCACATATGCCTAGCTTATTATATTGGCTACCTGTATAAAGGTTAATCATTTTCCGCAAAAAAAGTTTAGATAATAGCAAATTGTATTTTGTGGTTGAGCTAAATATTACATATTTATATTTACCCGAAATCAAGGGAAGAAAACCCCTCATTCTACTTTCTCCCTGTATGGCATTAAAGGTAGGATTTACCCAACCTGATTATCCGTATTCATTCTTTTAACAAGGAAGGGTCCCAGCAAAATAGGGTCAGTTTGTGTAAGCCGTGTGCATACCCAAGCATATTCAATTGCATACCCTTGGGCATACACAAGGCTTGCACTAGCTCGCCCTATTTTGCTGGGGGTATAACTCCAGTAGGGATGGTGTAGAGATGCTGTATCTTCATGGCATGCAGAAGAATACAAAAAGTAAATATTCTTGTAGAATAAACTAACTAGCAGTCAAAGGTCAAGTCTTACCTTATCCGTTGGGCTGGAACCCAACCCATCAAAGAATTACTATAGCGTATGAAGAGAGAATAAGCCTCAACTATCCTCGCACTGTATGAAATACAAAGTATACCCTCCTGGGAAATGTCATCGCCATAAAATGCAATACTTTAGGGTAATGACTTTACTCAGCATCCAATCTACGCTGCAGGCACATAGAATGTGATGAAAATTGTACTTTCCCTTAGGACTTTGAAACCCTAGAATTAGGTTAAGCTTCTTTCTCTGGGTGGTGGTTTGGTGATCTTATTTGATAAAGCTGATGGAATTTCTCAGATGGATATTCCCTGGGGCAGCTGAGAACAACTTCTTACAACATTGTATGTGACACATTAGAAATGTTATATATAATAGGGATGGAATGCCATAATACAAAATGCATAATAACTTATATTAAAGGAACTGAAGATTAGAGACATATCAATTGTCCAAATATGGTCCAATTTTGTTAATTGGCTTCTTCTGGAGTATAACGATTGAAAAAAACAGATTGCTAATAGTTATTTGTACTTCAGTTCTTAGGTGGAGATAAATGGTGAGAGTCTGGTTAACACTGATCAAAACAATCACAGGCTTGATCTAAAAAGTCCTTTTATCAAATCCTTCAAATCCATTTTCCCAAATAATTAATCGGAATGTTCACAAAGAACACACTTATCTTCCTAGCTTGTCTATTCCCCCTCACCTCCTCCGATTTTGCTTAAATTTGATAGAATGTTTATAAAAAACACACTTATCTTCCTAGCTTTTCTTTTCCCCCTCACCTCCTCCTATTTTGCTCAAATTTGATATCATTGCCCAATACATGGTAGTTTTAGGATAATTTGTGTGCGATTCCATTCCCCCATTAAAAATATACCAGAAATCCCCACGGTTTCTGACCTTTCAGTACCTATTGAAGACATTTGATGGTCCCCGATTATTTCATTTCATGATACTCTTACAAATGTTAGGGCATCATGCCCTCCTCAAAGCATTCCCCCTTGCTGTTGATTTAATGAGACATTTATAGACAGGTTCAACGCCTTTACGGCTACACTCATAAAACTTCTGGTCCTAGACAGAATGGTGTCATGATATTTAATAACGGGGATGTATGGGACCAAGACCAGAAGGCTGTGTCTCATGAGTTTGTAACACTTGAAACGTCTTTGACCGGGTGTCGTCTTTGACCTGTGTCCTCTTTGACCGGTGTAGTCTTTGACCAGCAAGTTTTAAAATGGCTGAAATGGGAGCTATGTACACAGAAATGCTGGAAAGTTTGTAGTATATAGTGCTAAAATATCCATTAACCTTTTCCCCCCATTTATGTAATGAAAGGCCATTTTGAAATGCATTTTGAATGTTATTTATAAAGCAGCGTTTAATAGGTTCACAGACGCATAATTTCATACTCCGTTAGTATTTCCATGATTCCAATAATTGAATAATGTGTACTTACAATTAGTATCTAAATAGAAAATATGGTTGTTATATGATTCATGGACCTATTGATCCATGTTATTTTCCCTTATACTTAAAGTTACTCATTTGAATGCAAGGGCTTATACCTGATCTTCTGATAGCCTTAATCTTTGATGGGTTAATCCATGACAGAAAGATGCGTATATATACAGCTTTGATTCACCTTTCCTTTTATCCATTGATCAATATATTTGTATGATATTTAGAGGAAAATGCTGAGATTCGTTAGTTGAAGTAACTAGACAGTAGATAACAAGTAACTCATACAGTGCAATACCGTATGTTTGTATTATTGTAGACAATACCCAATATGGCTTACCTAATCATCTGCCTGATGATATACCCTCCCAGAATCCTTCCGGAAGATAAATGTGAAACATTTTAATCATAAGCCTACATGATGCACTTGTGTTCTTCGTCTATACAACTGAGTTCAATGACCTAGGCTGTCACTAGGAAATGGATCACATGAGACATTGCCAATTTAACGAGAAAAGGTTCCCATAAGTCATTGCCCTTTCAGCAGTAGTGTACATCGTAATGACCATGCTCCTATGATGCTGAATCAGATCATGCATACAAAATTAAGCACTAATGACAAGATAACAGTGCTAAAATTTAATTTCGAAAATGGGTCATGTGTTAACATTTGGCAGCCTAACTCTATCTCAAATGTTTATTAGTAGACAATGAAAAGTAATGTTAACACCCCTATTATTTCAGATGGCGGTACTTTTACAGTTAATGGTTGTACAGCCAACCTTCTAGCCTTCTTGTTTTTGAAAACATTTCAGGTGATATTGTTTGATGGCACTAGTTCCTAAACTAATCTTACAGTATGCTACTAGCATGCTCACTTGTCTTTTTTTTAATACTATCTTAATCTGTTCGAAACGTTATTACAGTACTATATTCGGAGGATGGGTCATGATAGAATATCCTCGATAGACAATGAGAGCTAATTTAAAGGGTCCTATGAGCCCAGGTATAGTATTTTACAGTGTATTTTTAAAGTGGTTTCAATACCTTATAGGGTGCACTCCAAAAGTCTTAAATTGAGCATTGAACTCATAGTTAGCTGAATTCCCAGTAGGCACAGACCACTTATTAAGCGCTTATTTAGCTCTGCATATTCTCTGTAGGGCTTAATCAGCACTTATGGAGTACTGCTTTGTGAGGTGTGCCCACTGGGTTCCAGGGGAATATGTTTAATCAAGTAGGTGAGGGCATGTAGTATAACCATATTGAATGTTTTGTTGGGTTGGTGGACGAGGCACTGGTGTGTCTCAACACTCATTCTGACACAATGTTTTTGTCTCTGACCAGGTGCCGTCTCTGACCAGGTGCTGTCTCTGACCGGGTGCCGTCTCTGACCGGCTGGGCTTGATAAGGTCAAAATACTAACAGCAGGAGGCTAATTATAATTATAACTATGATTATATAACAACCGCCGTAACGTTTTTCCAAATCCTTATATATATGAGTATAATTCTTTTTAAAACACCTTTTTCTGACACCTGGTCAGAGAAGGCACCCAGTCAGAGACAGCACCCGGTCAGAGACGGCACCCGATCGGAGACAAAAACATTGTCCCAAGGTCGTGAGACACAGCCTTAACTACCTAAGTCAAGATAATGAGCAGATGGGTGCCAAGAAGTGGATGCTTTTGTTGGCCACCTAAGTACCGTCCATCAAGGCAATTGGGTTCAATCAATTTGTAAATGGAGCCACTTAGGGCTAGGAATAAACTGTAAGATGTCTCTCTAAAATACTCAATTACCAGACAATACGACACCCAGCTTCTTTCCCCTTGTCGAACAACTCTAACAGATTCTTACCAGCCCTTAGTGGCCCCATTTGCATAGACAGAGGTCCACGGTGATCTGTCTGAATGAAAGGTTTCTCTACTTGTGGTACCTTGCATCATATCACACAGGGCTGTGTCTCACGACCTTGGGACAATGTTTTTGTCTCTGATCGGGTGCTGTCTCTGACCGGGTGCCGTCTCTGACTGGGTGCCTTCTCTGACTCGGTGTCAGAAAAAGGTGTTTTAAAAAGAATTATTGTCTATATAAGAGCCCTAGCGGTTATATGTGTATATTGTATAGTATAGGTGACCACGCCCCCTTATGTAGGTCGGTCTGACGCAGGGGTCGTGGTAGTTCATAATGCTCCCACCTGAGGGCAGGTGGGTGGTCGCTAAGGACGCGCTGTATCTAACCACAGTTGGATTTCAAAAGAGACGGCACCCGGTGAGAGACGGCACCTGGTCAGAGACTGCACCCGGTCAGAGACAAAAACATTGTCCCAAGGTCGTGAGACACAGCCACAAGGCGGAGCCCAGTGTGATATGATCCAAGGTACCACAAGTGGAGAAACCTGTCTTTCAGACTGACTAGAATAGATCTCTGTGTTTATTTCATGTAATAATTGACAAATTATATCTAAAAACAACATTTAAAATTGGTTTTATAGCTATTTAGAGACATGATCATGGAAAAACAGCCCATGGAGAATGATCATCAGCTTCTTCAAGGGAGTGTGGAGAACGACCATTCTAGAATTTAAGCTTAGTAACTTTGTTTCTTTGAAGTAAACCTTATTGCTTGTAACTACAGCTTGGAAGGCTGTGCCTCTACATGGGTACCCACAATTTTTGACCATATTGTCGTGTCAAATTTAAGCAAAAGGGCCATTACGTTGTGTCAAATTCTATGTGTATCAGAACTCATAGAAAATATCCTGTGGGTCGAACTTTAGTCCTAGTGTACTAGAGTCTGTTGATTTCTAAAACCGCCTTAAACAGCCATGTCACTGTGTCGCTCATGTCAAACTTTGCCCATGTACAGGCACAAAGCTGGCCTCCACCCAATGTCTATGTACTTTACTTTGGTATCTAAAAAACTTTTGAAGTCAATCGTTGTGCCAATCAGGGCTCTCACAATGGCTTTCCTCTTTGGCTACTTAAGTGTTACCTTTCATGCACCTGTCAATAATGAGCAAATGTCTATGATTTTGAGCACAGAAGTTACAGTAAGTTATTCACATCTGTGTTGGCACTTTGTTTGATATGTCCCTCCCCCCTAACAATACATAGACAAAGGTCCAAGATAATCTGACTGAATGATAGGTTTCTCCATAAGTGATACCTTAGATCGTATCACACAAGACAGAGCCGAGTGTGATATGATCCGAGATACCAAAATGGAGAAACCAGTAACTGATTAGAGTGGAGCACTGTGTTGCTTTCATGTAATTATTGATAAATTTTAATTTGAAACAACATTTAATGATAAGTTTCATAGCTATTTTAGTGATGTCATCATGGAGAAAAACCCCAAGGCTAATGAGCTAACGGGGGTGTGGAGAACTGCCATTCTAGTACTGCCGCATAGTAACTTCATTTCTCCACATGAAATGAACTATTTTACCAGTACATACTTCAAACCCCCCCCTTCAATTGCAGCCCTCAGGCTTGCACTGAGCAGCTCTCTCAGCTTCCTGTACTGGATAATGAGCTGCTTCTTCAGCCTATTTCTGAGTCAATCTGCACTGAACCACCATCAGTGGTATCATTCACCTAGATATGCTCATTGGTGTCGTCAGGAAAAGCACTGAGGAGGCGATTCAGATACTGCCCTTTTACAGCTATAGTTGGCTTCTTATCAGGGAGTACACTTTGGAGACTTTGGAGTTAAACTATTTATAACAACAAAGTAAAGGTTGTGGTATGCAATATTATTCATCCTGTTCACATTATGAGCTGAAATGAGTAAAACAGGGACTTCTATTCAGAAAAAAACTCAAATTTATGCTATGACATATATATAATCAGTATGAGCCATATATATTCTTGTTTAGGCCTCTGTTGCAGTCATGTGAAGTATCAGTTTTATTGGAGCCGCTATTTGATAAAATAGTGTATGGCTAAGAAGTCAGTTGTGGAGCACAGCAGCACTCCAGGTTTCATGAGTGAAAGCATAGGACGTTGTTAACAACAAATAAGCCACTGACATAAAAAAAAACTTAATAATTTCTGTCAGCAGTAGACATTTTGAGGGCAAAGTTTTTGACTCATCATGGCATGCTATACTTAACATATTTATGATCTTACCAGATCTTGTTTATTGCAATTTGATACGTTTGTACGATTGCAAAGTATGGGCTTTTTAACTTTAGCTAGAACTATAGATATTAGTACAAGCATGGTTTTAGTTCTTTAGCCATCCATTTAAGTTCTCCTCATGCCTTATTTAAAACGACCGAGTGTCATTCACAAATAGTATACTTATTTTGGGGCATTGCCTTGCACATATACTATACACAGCATGACAACGAGGGCATACACAGAAAGACTAACACCATCAAAACCTAACTGAACTTCCTTCATCCATACTTGATGCACTGTCTGGCTATCTGCACAGTTTCCTGTTTCAAGACTAGATATCTGTGAAGGGTTAAGGTAAGTACATCAGATGAATGAGTCAAAATGTTCACAAATGATGAATTTGACCTCTTATCTATTTCATTCCCCCTAATTCCCTCTGATTTTGTTCTAATTAGATTTCATTGCCCAATATATGGTCATTATTTGAATAAATGCCTGCAAGCTTTCATTGTCCCTCGTGAAAATAGACTAGAAAACAAACTGGTTGGGGGACATTTAATATCTTTGTGATACATTTACACTCCTCAATGACATTTAAGTGACCTATGTTCTCTAAATATTGTATGTTGCAGTGTTTGGAGTACATTTAAGTAAGATTTAGAATTTGAAAAAAATTGGATGTATCCACTTTAATGGTGCAACATGCTCAGGCTCCCACCAGCCTTATTAGGTAATTATGGCAGACAATTACTTATTAAGAAGGGAGAACATCCAACCATTTGGTAAGCACACGTCTCTTTTATTATGTTCCTAAAGACCTCCACTCTGGTTGATCTACATAAACATACTGTAATGTACGTTTAGGAACCAGAGCTATAATATACCTATATAAACAGTGTTTGGCAGTGGGAGAGGGGCTGGATGGTATGATGGCGTCTCTATTGTCTGGTAATGGAGTAATAAAGACCACTATCTAATAGATTCCTGCTCTTGCCAAGTGGCTCCATCTCCATATTCTTAGCAGCATTGCCAAATACCCCATGCCGATCATGTGATCTATGCATTTATACAAGTCAGGATTCATATCAGATTACTATCTGCACGTCACCAAGAACTAGCATCTACAAGTAGATACTATTTCTAAGGAAAAGTTAGAATTGATGATTGTTTTTACATATTTCAGACCCTATGACTGTGTTATATATGTATATATCTGTTTTCCCTTGATAAAAGCAGGTCCCCTCTCATCTATCCTCAATGTCTATATGCATTGTTTTAGTATCTCTAGAAGGATAAGTATTTTCTTACTTCTGAAGTCAAAATAATGGGATGGGCTCTAATAAGTGGCTTCGTTTGTTTGCTACCTACCCATTATCCATCTTCAAACTGGAGGCAAAACTTCAAGTATGGAGTCTTGGCTATTCAGAAAAATCTTCAATATCCCACTTAGGTATTAAGCTATGTCAAATAGTACTGTTCCAGCCAGTATCACAGCCATTGGCTAGCAATACAATATACACAAGGAACCTTGCTGACAATTGGTATGGCTAACAATTGCCTAGTGAGAAGGCAGAACTTGCACAAAGGTGTTTACTATTAGGCTCTTCTATCATCAAATTCCTGAAAGTCTCCTCTTCAAGTGATCTTCATTTTTGAGTTTGGTTTAGGAACAAGAGCCGTAATATATACAGCATTTGGCAGCAGAAGAGGCGCTTGGCAGTATGATGGTGATGGCATTGCCAGACAATTGAGTAATTAAGACACATAGCTAACAGGTTCCCGTTACTGCTAAGTGGCTCTATTTCCGTATTCTGGGAAGCATTTCAAAATGCCCAATGACAATCCTATAATGTGTGCTTATAGAAGTCCATTTTTATATCAAATTACCATCTGCAGGTTCCAAAGAACTATTATGTATAAGTAGGTACTATTTCAGAGGAAACTCCTTGTCAATTATTGCTTTTACTTTTTTATTCACTAGGACTATATGCTTTTTCTGTTTGCCAATAATAACAGCGGGTCCTCTTTCATAAATCTCCCCTGTCTACACACTGTTACTTCTACACACTGTTAATTGGCTTTCTTTGTTGACTAGCTAAGTATTTATCTTCCAATTGGATAATCTCCCAAGAGGAGGCAAACAGCAACTAACATGTAAATGGAGCCACTTGGGGACAATAATCCAACATTCTAACAGTTTCTTCTTAGCCCTAAGTGGCTCCTTTTCTGTATTCTGAGCAGCACTGCCGAATACTGCATGCCAATTCTATGGTGTATCTGTTTATGCAGCTCCAGCTTTGCGTCTAAGTTGAAGGTTGCCACGAAGTATCATAAGTATAACATGATTCATAGGGGATATTATTGGTAGTCATGGCGACATAATGGTCATTTCCATTACAGCAGTAAATACAGCCTCCACTCTACTTGTCTGTACACTATATCAGTATATGTAGAACAGCAAGTATCACATCACAAGCTAGGTTCATGTGGCTTCAACATTTGACTGCATCATTGTAAATGGTCTGACACAATGAGCCCAAATGTTAAGGGGAGTTATTGACATCTGGGTTTGGACAATACTTTATTCTATATCAAACTGATAATGATTCTAGCAGGTAATAAGGAACACGGTAGTAGCAATCTACATTTATCAATACCTGCAATGGCCCCTGGATAGGGGGAGGGTTTCCTTCCAAATAGCTCCCCCTTCAGCAATACATCAGTTTACAACCAAATCCCTTATGACAAATACGCTATCTGCCTCCCCCCCCTGGCTTCAGGGTTATCCCTACAATGCACACAGCTGCAGCCTGACGTGGGCTTGCACTGAGCAGCTCCCTCAGCTCCCTGTACTGGATAATGAGCTGCTCCTTGAGCCTATTTCTGAGTCACTCTGCACTGAACAACCATCCAGGGTATCATTCACCTAGATGTGCTGATTGGTGTATAGTCAGTAAGCTACTGATGAGGCCATTCAGATGCTGCACCTTAAGAGGTATAGTCGGCTCCTTTTGAAACTTTGGGGTTATAACACATACAGTTGACCCTATAAGGACCACATAATGCATTAATGCATTATGGCTTGGTCGTTGCAGCCTTGACTTGTAACTCACCAGTGCTCCATTTAAGCATCATGCTGACCCTACAAAGCTGAGACACTCCCATAGTGTTGGCACTATGCACCAGCGCAGCACTTATGAGTCACTAGCTGCGGCTCCACTGATGCAATTGCAAATGCAGTCTTTTAGTGATATCCGTCCTTAAAGGGTTAACAAGGGCAGTTGGTAAAGGTTGGCATGTTTAATGTCACAAATGAAGGTTGTCATCCTATTGACATTTTGGGGTGATAAACTCTGTAGATGCTGAAATTGGCTTTTTTTTCTGCTTCACATGAAGTTAGCGGATTTTTGTACCAACGACAAAAGAGTCTATAAGCGACAACCTGGGAAACAGGGTAATGCTAAAACTTCCTAAAGTAATAAAAAAGCGAGTTCTATCCAGAAAAGTCTCTGACGTTTTAATTGAAATAATCAGGATAAGCAATGGGTTACAGCTTATTGCAGTCATGTGATGTATCAGATATATTGGAGCCTCTCTGAGGTAAGACAATGCATGGCTAAGAAAGCAGCTGTGCAAGAAATCAGCCCTCTTGGATTCACAATGGGAAAACATAGCACTCTTAATGTTCACAAGAAAAAAGAGATGGTGTATCAAAGATCTGTCTGAAGTTAAAGCTTTTATGGTTTTTTTTTTGTAAAGTTTTCTCGACATCACGGCACGCCATCTCACACTTTTTACTTGTTAATCTCATCAAATCTTTTTCATGATATGTTAGTGTGACGTACTGCCTCCTCATCTTATAAATCACCAGTGAAGTCTAATTGACACATTATATTTGAATAATATAGAGGGAGAAGAATACACATTAGGGAGGACTAAAACGTTTACAATTCTAATAAAGCTCTGGACGTTTCTAAATGCTGCTGTATTAGCCAAGGGTACTCTTTCAGAGTAGATTCAAGCCTCATAGAATTATTTTTTTGGCCAAAAGTGCAATATTTGCAATTGAGAGGGGGTACTTCTCAAGTTCTCGTCAAAATTCCCGTATGAGTTTGTCACTATTATCAAAGAGCATCGGTGCACCCCATCAGCACATGATCTCCTTTTCAACACCTTTTCAGCTGAAAGAACCTTCTGTTAAAAGCCCAGAGACATGTCTTTTGTCTCCAGAGACATATTCATTTCTCTCATAACAAGGATTTTTCACATCTGGAATTGTAGTCAGAACTGGGAGACAAAGAAATCCTGTAACCACTATCTTTGACCACAAATTACAATAAAGACTCAGCCATACCTTCTTCTAATAGACTACAGTGTTAGGGTGAGGGTTAGGGTTCGGGTTCATCTCTCATTTCTATGAAACAATCAGGGTTGTTTTGTTGATGATGCCTTCTTAGAAGATTAGGCTTGTGTCTCTGGAGACCAGAGACATGTCTCTAGTTTTCTTAAACAAGTTTTTTCACCTCAAAATTTCTTTGTATAAAAGGAGATCATGTGCTAATAGCCTGATCCTGTTCAGCTGCACTTTAAAGCACACTGGAGAAATCCATGTACAGCCTGTGTTAAACCCCTTCATCAGGACATAGCTACATTGAAATATCTTTTAGTTGTTTAAACTTAAGCTTTTGAACTGTAGATCATAGTACAAGCAGACTATTTCAGTTTTCGTTGCAGGTCTTAGATCTACATCTTTCCAAAGGATGCTAGTATGACATTGGAAGTCCATGCCTAGCTCTTTTTTGAAACTTAAGCTTTTGAACTGTCGATCATAGTACAAGCAGAATATTTCAGTTTTCGTTGCAGATCTTAGATCTACATCTTTCCTAAGGATGCTAGTATGACATTGGCAGTCCATGCCTAGCAGTCAGAACACTCATGGAAATGTGGAATTACATATATATGCATTGCAAAACAAACTTACATCATCTATATAGATACTGCCAAGTAAACAAAAAAAGTGTAATACAACATTTCAAAAAGTTTCTGGCACCTTTTCATAGCCAAACATTGTATAATAACTCATTATTTTGATATAAAATAATCTTTTGATGTATGGGTGTCATTAATCATTCTTTATATTGTTTTGAAAGCTTACATATCCATAACCGCTTTAGGTTTCTCTTGAATACATTTGTTTTCTAATGAGCATATTTTCAAATTAATTCTAAAACTTCCTTGTATCCCTGTTGTCAAAACAGAGCAGGATAAATGGGCTCGCAAATATCATCAAAACACCCTTTTGCACTGCATCTCAAAATGTACTGTAACGGCTAAAATAGAGGCTGACAAAAGTTACTATTTGACCATGCCCCAGGTGCAAGGTTTGAATACTAAGTGGTATTAGTTCACTTGCAGAGGCATGGGCCTGTGTTATAATGTGTGTGCTCACCTTTTTTCGGTGCACCATGTCTGGCACATCCATCGAGCAATGAGCATTTTATTCTGCTGGGTTTTAATATCTAGGCTGAGAAAATCCATTTTGTTTGATTTTCCAAAAGCAAAGGGGGCTGAGAGTTCAATATTCTCCCAATGTTAGAATGAATTATAGCATGTCATTGAACAATGGCTATGGGTAGGAATAACCAATATTTTCATCTATCAACCCACAAACATAATCCCTTAAGCCCTGGAAACCTTTTACTATGAGCCTCAATGTGTAATGCCATAATCTGCAGATGTAGCAGTTACAAGTAGTAGATCAGTCTCGCATTCATGCTTTATGACTGTTCTCTAGCATTGTGGCCATGCTTAAAAGGTATGCTGCAATATGACTACAAAATATTACATTTAAGGGGCATTCTCACCACTCACACCTAAACACATAGTATACTAGAACTGTACTAGAATTGTGAGTGGGTAATGCATGGTGAGAATGCCACTTTAAGGAAGCATGTTCAATACTGAAAGGGGTCACCTCGGCAGAGGGTTTTGAGTCCATACCCCTTGTCAAACCTATTGATTTAATGAGGCATCTGGAGACATGGGGAGGATCAAAGCCTTAGAAGGCTAGAGCCATAAAACATCCTGTGCGAGACAGAATAGTGTCATCTGATTTAATTAGCAATATGTTGAGAACCATGAGAAGAAACTCCTAGAACATGTTTATTGTCTCTGCTTGAGAAAGAAACTGTTAGTTAAACTTTAATTAGAAAAACTATACAGATGTGATACATGGGTTCAAAACGTATTAATGCAGTGATTATTTCATGTGACATTTGTATTGAGTAACTCCATTGAACTTCATCATGGGCTCCCCGATTGACTTCCTCAGATTTAAATAACTTTTGCTCCTGATGTAGAAGAATGTATATTAATAATTTATCGAGCTGTACAAACTTTTTAGACACTGTGAACAGTATGGATTCTATAAAGAATGATGAAATATAAATGGAGGTCTGATACAAGTTTTAGCGAAGCCGCACTTACGCTCACTAAATGCTAACAAATGATGCCAAGATCACATCAGCTTTAAACAGTTATACAGCTTACTGAGGACAGATCTAGACAGAAATGGCTTGGGAAGGTAATTGATGCTTTAACTGTTATATTACTAATTTCATTTTATTTTTTGCCCTAAATAAGCGATTTTCTGCAATGTCAGATGCACCTGGCCATAGACTACACCCGGTCATAAATTATAGCTGGTCATAGACTATCAACTTGGATTGATTTGGTCAGACTAAGCCATATATGACATTTGTATTGGAAAACTAGGCACAGGATGCGCATTCATGTTGGAACACCATGCGACCTGCTGTGTACATACTTGTGTATTTTTAGGCAAATTCAATTCCAAAAGAGTGTGGCAACTTGCGAGGTATGTGATCAGGACATCATGTTGTTTAAAACGGGTCATTGGTCCAGCATACCAAGAATACTTTACTGACAACTCCGGCCAGACCTATCAAGTAGTTATGACTAACAATTGCTACTAAGAAGGGAGCACATACCAAGAACATTAATCATTAGTAAGAGCATCATTTAAAATGACAAGTCACAATTATTGCTAACACATGCTGTGGGGATGGAATTAACATACTCCCATATTGATGGTACCTTGCTAATGGTTGTTGGAGGGGTCTAGATGAGGACATTGTTAGATAAGTAGCCCGGGTATGTTACACCATTAACCATGCTGTGGACCACATAACGTCCGGATGATATATCTAGCAAAGTGCTTCGCTGCTATTGAAAACATGTCATATGTATAAGTCATGCCAGCAAACCAGGATTGCAGCGGCAATAATCAGCAGTGAGTTTAGAACTAATAACTAAGTTGTGCATCCTAAAGATGGGGTGCTTCATCAATTTTGAGTAATATTATCTTGTTTAGCTCAGTCAATTTGGTGCTCTGGCCGCTTTCTCAAGCTGACGTACCTACTGTAAGTTAAGGACTAGAGCTGCTTATATTCATGTATACAGAGTTTGGCAGTGGGGAAGGAGCTGCATTGTGTGATGGCGTCTCTATTATCTGGTAATTGAGCAATTAAGACAACTATCTAGCAGATTTCTGCTAGTGCCAAGTGGCTCTATCTCCATATTGTTGGCAGTATTGCCAGCCGCTCGATGCCAGGCCTATGATGTATGTTTATACAAGTCAAGGACCATATCAGATTACTGTCTGCAGTTTGCCAAGAACAAACATTGGTACCTCCTGTTTCATAGAAAACTCCTTTATCATGTATTGCTTCTTTCACACTTTTTATACTACGTGACTATGTTGTCTGTCTGTTTACTAATTACCCTCCTCTGTCTACACACTGTGTTTGCACACAATGGGGGCTGTTACAAAACACAACGTAAAAAAGAGGATGTGACAAAACAATTTTACATTGTTTTTCTAGGGATGTTACAAAATAAAATATGTTACAAATTTTTTTATTTTACATTAAGGGCCCCATCCATTTTTACTCCACCTTTTCAGCTTATGTAAAACATATTGTGTAAATTCACCTTAATTAGCCTAATTTAGATACCACAGGATAATTTTTTTAATATTCGCTAATACTTACTCAGATTATAAAAGATAACATTAATCTTAACATAATTAAGCTCCATTACGTAAAGTGTTTTTTTTATCAGCCCCCTTCCTCTTACTTTTGCAGTCAAGATAAAGAACTAGAGGAGCATCCATTATATACTACAGCACAGTTGCATGCCAAAAGTGGATGTCAGGAACTCATTATAAGAAGAATCTAGAGTAGATAACTATGTAGATAGAAGGGTGTTACCAACAAAGAGCCACATTGGCAGGAGTTTATGTGTTCAAACATCATTAAAACCAATAGATGGTGTCTCTGGAAAGGCAATCAATGTGTGGAGTAGCATGAAGGCTGAATACACACTGATATAAATTCCACCCAATAAAACACTTTAAAAAAAAACCTGGCCCCTTATAAGTAGTTCACCTTGTTGGCTTGCTTACGATAATCTTTCTTTGAATAGTAGGCAAATTTCAATCAGTATATAATATTATTCACCCAAGCATTACACAGAGACTCTTCTCTGAGTGCCTTTGCTGCTCTCACCTGACAGTTGGGTTATGTATGGCACAAACTTCAGAGTTATGCAGTTTGGG
The DNA here is from genome assembly GCA_947462335.1 of Harmothoe impar. Classification (NCBI taxonomy): domain Eukaryota; kingdom Metazoa; phylum Annelida; class Polychaeta; order Phyllodocida; family Polynoidae; genus Harmothoe; species Harmothoe impar. The sequence goes on along the minus strand of OX381721.1, from coordinate 5,816,228 downwards.
CTATTTCTGGTCCTTTTAAGCCTTATACCCCTACAAAATATAAACCTGAGCATTAAATCTTTCAATTGTTTGGTATGTGTGAGAAAACATCGTAATCTTTCGAAATCTTTCGAATTTTTTTTTGTATGTATTGGCTCAAAATTCCCCTTTTTGTGGCCCGCTAAAGGAAAAAAAACACCATTAAAAACATCAAAAGCTAAAAATGACATGTTTGACATGTCCCCCTTTTCAACTGTGGCAGTTGGAGTCCATGCAAACTAACTTTTCCCAATAGCCCCATGGTATAGTCAATCGATTCACGAGGTTTCCACTTGTTATGGACAATATTATTTTCTGGACAGTCATTTAAGGGTGTATTTTTCAGCAAGATACCCATAGACCCTTTCAGGTTGATACATCTATACAATGTAGTTCTTTTTCAGCAGGAAAAAAAAATTGTGTAAAGTCCAAAATGTTTAGCCTCCAGGATCGGTATACATATTTTCCATCTCGGAATCACCTGGAAATTTCTGAAATGTGATACATATTATAAGGGATAGCATGCATATTGACTATAAGATTGGATCTGTAACTATTCAAATTTATAGAAGACATGTTGACCTTATGCCACACAGTTATCTGGTCACATAATCTCAGGAAATTTGGAAAAATAAAGGAACTTTCCCAAGAAATGGTGCGTATAGTAAAATGGTGCCAAACCTTATCAAATATACCAAGGACTCAGCCTACACATGTTTTGTACATGTAGAGATAGAATGGGGAGGTTGGGTGGAGTTTGGTTGGTTATGTCTGACAGCTAAATACGGGTGATTCCGAGATGGAAATTCAGGAAATGGGGTTCATATTGCAAGGTGTGCATAGTAAAAAGGTACCAAATGCTGTAAAAAAATACTAGGAATAGGTCAACACATGTTTGGTGCATGCAGAGATAGTAAAGAGGTAGTGTGGAGTTTGCTTGTGATGGGAGAACTTTATTTTTGATATTAAAGATGAATCATATGGGTGATTACAAGATGCCACTACTGTGCATAGTAGGTGAATCCGCTAGTCTTAATGCCTCGTTCATATTAAAGTACACATGATGAGGATATTGAAGAGTGATTTTGAAGACTAATTCAACCATTTCAAGGAAAAAATGTAAAGTTCAGAAATTTTGATTTATATTCAAAACTACTCGGGCTACATCTCAAGAGGTTTTATTCTGAGGATATTCATTTATAGTCTCCCTTAAGATACATGTTGTACCAGGTTGTAGACAAAATTAGAAGTATTTAATACCAATAAATCAATATTTATGTACTTTCCATCTCAGAATCAGCTGAAATAATGACAATCCTGAGGCCATAAAAACTGAACTGCTAGGCTTGGAGATGTATAGTGATCTGCAAAAGTTATCATAATCCAAATTACTGCTAGCTCACTGCATTGTTGACAGTCTAAGCTGTAATTTGATACCAAATGTGCACATAGTTGTCAATTTTTGACGGATTAAATCACTATTCCCATGATGAGTGCGTTGAGGAGAAACAACATCTTTTTTTAGTGGCCTAAGCCTGAGGTTGGCTTGCACTGAGCAGCTCACTCAGCTCCCTGTACTGGATAATGAGCTGCTCCTTCAGCCTATTTCTGAGTCACTCTGCACTGAACCAAGATCAGTGGTATCATTCACCTACATGTGCTGATTGGTGTATAGTCAGTATAGTAAGGTTAAAGACTGATGAGGCTACTCCCATCCTGAAGGTACTTCTAATAGGTATCTTTATGGCTATAGTTGGTTGCTTGTCAAGAAGGGTCCATAAATGTCAGGTAAAAGGGTCAAACTATGCAGAACAAATGAAGCTAATTGTACGGATTGCTATTTGAACCATGTGTTGACTGTTCTAATGAACTTATTGATGAAAAACATGATGAAAAGAATACTATTGGCATAGTGTGGCTGATACAATAAGGTAGAGATGCTTAGTTAATAGATGTACTGATATGGTGCTAAATAAGACAGAACAGAATCCGGAACATTTTTCCACCTGGAACTAATATGATAGTACACAGGCACTTTCTTCAAAACACCCAACAATCTCTCCACAGTCTGCAGCTTTGATCTATTGTGCATTGTAACAGGTAAAATAGGAGCTGACATTCAATTCAATAGTTTTGATTTGAACATGGTCCAGGGGCTTGGTTTGAATATAAAGTAGTGCTACTTCACTTACAGAGGCACGGGTCTGGTTGTAATAAGCTCACATTCTTTTATCACATCTAGTCATCCATGTTCGGCACATCCATGGAAGAAACAAGGATTATCCTAAAGTTGGAGAAAATCCATTTCCTTTCATTTTCCAAAAACTAAAAATGTTAAGGGGGTATTCAATAAGCTATGAATGTAAGAACATATGAGCACCAGCATATCATATCATTATACAATGGGCATGAGTAGGAATAACCAATATGTCCATACTTCTGTCAATACACCGGCATTGATAGTAAAAATGCTGTGTCACACCTACAAATTGGCACCCCAAGGCAGCATACCATACTGAAGGGGGCCACCTTGGCAGATGATTTTGAGTCCATTCCCCATGTCAAACATATTGATTTAATGAAGCATTTGGCGACATGGGGAGGATCAATGTTTTTAAGGCTAAAGTCATAAAATATCCTGTGCTAGACACAATGGTGTCATCTGATTTAATTAGAAATATGTTAAGAACCAGGAGAGGAAGCGCCTAGAATATTGATCATAGAGTTATATACCGTAAAACCCCGCCATTAAGACAGCCTGATTTTGGGATTTATTTTTCCCAACTAGGGGCTCGTTGGGTTTTCTTATGTAGGATTAAAGAGGAAACCATTGTTAAGTTTTTTCACATAAAGGTCAGGTCATATAAAAGGAGGGGTTTTACGGTAGTAGTGCATTGCTTCAGAAAAGGGACTTAGACTTGCAGCATTATGTGCGGTTAGGTTTTTTCACCTCTGCTTTGGACAAAGATCTTTTCATGTGCCATTTGCATTTCCATAATTCAGAGAGCCTGGACATTTACATCCCTAGAACACGAAAGATTTGTAGCGTAAGGATCTTAAATCAATTGCATGATCATACATATTATTAGGCCTAGAAGATCCAGGACTTTCTCCACTATAGGTATATTAGCCCATAGGGGAATTTTTAACAGCAAGTGGAGATCCGACCCTACTTCCCGATGTATGCTCAGTGCCAATTTCTGCAGAGCTGCTCAAGGCTGTATTACAAGTCCATTTACATATGCCTAGCTTATTATATTGTCTACCTGTATACAGGTTAATCATTTTCCGCAAATAAAGTTTAGATAATAGCATATTGTATTTTGTGGTTGAACTAAATATTACATATATATATTAACCCGAAACCAAGGGAAGAAAACCCCTCATTCTACTTTCTCCCTGTATGGCATTAAAGGTAGGATTTACCAAACCTGATTATCCGTATTCATTCTTTTAACAAGGAAGGGTCCCAGCAAAATAGGGTCAGTTTGTGTAAGCCGTGTGTATACCCAAGCAAATTCGATTGGATACCCTTGGGCATACACAAGGCTTGCACTAGCTCGCCCTATTTTGCTGGGGGTATAACTCCAGTAGGGATGGTGAAGAGAGGCTGTATCTTCATGACATGCAGTAGAATACAAACAGGTAAGTATTCTTGTAGAATAAACCAACTAGCAGTCAAAGCTCCAGCTTGAAGTCTTACCTTATCCGTTGGGCTGGAACCCAAACTCATCAAAGGATTACTGCCGTAAAACCTAGCGTATAAGCCTAGCTCGCGTATAAGCCGCAACCCGAGTTTGGTGCGATCCTATATGCAGCAGAGGCCATCTGAGAATTGTTGATTTGGTACTGTAGTATACTTATAAAAACTCTCGTATAAGCCGCATCCTATATAGGCATGTTCGGTATCAAAAGAAAGCTATCAAAGGATTACTATAGCGTATGAAGAGAGAATAAGCCTCAACTATCCTCCCACTGTATGAAATACAAAGTATACCCTCCTGGGAAATGTCATCGCCATAAAATGCAATACTTCAGGGTAATGACTTTACTCGGCCATCCAATCTACGCTGCAGGCACATAGAATGTGATGAAAATTGTACTTCCCCTTAAGACTTAACACCCTAGAATTAGGTTAAGCTTCTTTCTCTGGGTGGTGGTTTGGTGATCTTATTTGATAAAGCTGATGGAATTTCTCAGATGGATATTCCCTTGGGCAGCTTAGAATAACTTCTTACAACATTGTACGTGACACATTAGAAATTTGATATGTAATAGGGGTGGAATGCCATAATACAAAATGCATAATCACTAATATTTAAAGGAACTGAAGATTAGAGACGTATCAATTGTCCAAATATGGTCCAATTTTGTTGATTGGCTTCTTTTGGAGTATAACAATTGAAAAAAAACGTAATAGTTATTTGGACTGCAGTTCTTAGGTGGAGATAAATGGTGAGAGTCTGGTTAACACTGATTAAAGCATTCACAGTCTTGATCTAAAAAGTTCTTTTATCAAATCCTTCAAATCCATTTTCCCAAATAATCAGTCAGAATGTTCACAAAGAACGCACTTATTTTCCTAGCTTTTGTATCCCCCTCACCTCCTCCGATTTTGCTCAAATTTGATATCATTGCCCAATACATGGTACTTTTGTGATAATTTGTGTGCGATTTTATTCCCCCATTAATACTATACCAGAAATCCCCACGGTTTCTGACCTTTCAGTACCTATTGAAGACATTTGATGGTCCCCGATTATTTCATTTCATAATACTCTTACAGTGTTTCGAATCCATTTAAGAGTGGGATTTAGAATTTGAGGAAAAATTGGATATAGCCAATTTAGGGTCACCCAGAAAGAAGCAAATGTTAGGGCATCATGCCCTCCTCAAAGCATTCCCCTTTGCTGTTGATTTAATGAGACATTTATAGACATGGGGAGGCTCAACACCTTTACGGCTACTCTCATAAAACATCCAGTGCTAGACAGAATGGTGTCATGATATGTAATTGCAGGGATGTAAAGAACCAAGACGTGAAGCTTCTGGAATTTGTATTATTATCTTATTCTATGATCCACTGCATGAATGTAAAACTTGGTTTCAGGAAAGGGCATTTGGAACTGCATTTTTTTAATGTCATCTATAAAGTAGCATTTCATAAGTTCACAGACACATAATTTCATGCGTCGTTGGTATTTCCATGATCCCAATAATTGAATAATGTTTATTTACTTGACACTTATACCATTAGTACCTTCATAGAAAATAGGATTATTGTATGATTCATTGACATATTAATCCATGTTTTTCTTTCCTTATACCTATTAAGTTACCCATTTGAATTCAGGGGCTAATACCTGATTTTGTGATAGCCTTAATCTTTAACAGATCTGCCCATACGATAAAGAGGCTTATGTACAGCTTTCCACACAGCTATTACTGGAGTCCTTATATGGTAATGAGGTAGATGCACACAGCAGGATGTAGTACGATGTCTAAGGCTAAAAAGTGAAGTACTGAAGATCCTTAATGCCAATCACTCATACTGGTCCTCATGGATTTCTATCAACACTGGGGAATATCAACATATATATATATGCATTATCTGAAGGAATCCCATGTTACATATTGTGTCTGTATCAGTTACTTTAGGGAAAATTCCTCTTATCAGGTTGGGAAAATCCTACCTTCAATACTTTGCAGGGAGAAGGTTAAGTGAGGGGGTTTCCCCTTACTTTTTAGTCCATATATTTATATAGTTGATTTTAAGTTCAACCAGAAAATGGACAAGCTCTGGACCAGAGGTCAACCCAACAATGGCCCATTATCACAATTGCTAAGGGTAGGTAATCTTTGTAATTTGTATGTTGAACCAATGTATGAATTACCTACGATGGGCCATGGTTGCAATTCCAATAGAGTCTACCATTACTGATAATGCACCCTTATTACCTGAGTGTCACCCCAAATGTCTATATAGCAGTCTCATTAAATAAAATGTATGAAGTCTTTAGCAAGGATGTACTTCACTAAAAGCTCTGATTAACCTTTCCTTTTGGTCATTGATCAATATGTATATGATATTTAGAGGGAAATGCTGAGATTCGGTACTTGGAGTAACTAGACACTAACTAACTAGTAACTAATGCAGTGCAATTCCTGTCAATACCGTATGTTTCTATCATTGTAGACAATACCCAATATGGCTTAGGGGCCGTCCATAAAGTATGTCACGCTTTTTTTGGCCATTTTGAACACCCCCCCACGTCACACTTTGTCACACTTTTTCCGACACCCCCTAGAAAAGTATGTCACAAATCTGTTGACACCCCCCCCCCCTTTGCATATAATTAGATACCTTATCAGTCTAGTCCCATAATTTAATAAGGGAACATACATGCATTATCTTAACTCAGTAATTGTTTATAAGGCTTATTACAATTAGATTGCTATTAAAATGTGTTAAGGTATGACATCCCTCTCTGAAATACTTTTAGACCCAATGTTAATGGATTTTATTGAAAAGACCCCTTTTAATTCCAATTGTTCAAAGTGGCAGTATCATGTTCACACCAATAGTTATGGCACTCTAGATCTCTGCAACTGAGGTATCCTCGACCCATAGATTCTTGACAGTGTTTACATGAATAACAGGTGTGCTACTGCTATCCTGTTACTCCTCTTGTGCTGGCAAATCTGTGGCAGGGGTGGATCCAGGAATTTGAGAAAGTGCGGGCTTGATATAGGCAATGTATTGGTATTGAAATACTTTCTCTTTCCATCAGATCTTCATGGTCCATGTTCTGGATAGCATACATGAGTTCACATTATTGCTTAGTGGCAATACATACTGGAATGATACAGGGGTGTGGCAAGCAGTTTCAAAGTAGGGGGCCCTGAGGGGTATATTGACCCTTTTTGACCCCTTTTTTCTTGACTTTTTTGGATTGCACTTTTTTGGGGTTGGTCAAAAGTGTGGGGGGGGGGCATGTCCCTCCTGTCCCCCTCGGTTACCACGCCCCTGTGATATGTACTAGGATCAGACTGTAGGTCATGCTGGAAGAACCTTGTTTTGATTTTTCTCCCTTCTTCTTCCTTTGGCCACATGTCTTCAGATGTCAATTGACTGACCTAATTGATGTTAGATACAATTCACATACCTTGCAGATTCGTTTGGATGCCTTATTCTGTAGACTAGGACATGCAAAGTCATGGGGCAGACCCTTTGGGTAATTGTCTGCAGATCTTCAAATGATGTTGTTGCTGGGTGCTAGGCTAACAAATACTGAGGGGTAGTTCCCTGACCCATCTAGTTTCACTGAAAGGCCATCTTTGGATGTATGGACCACAGCCTTTGGTACTGGTAAGAAGCTGTCCTTGATCAACATCATATAAGAGCTCCTTGGATTTCAGCAACGCTTTTTGTCTGGACACTTTACAATCTGCCGGATATGGCTTTCCCTCACACACATGTGTTGCTCTCAATTTCTCAGCCTTTGTAGCTACTTATTTCTTCTTTATACTCTGCATAAACTTGGTCTTTATCTATCATGGTTTGTGACAAAACTTTGGCCAAACCTCTCCAGTGTGTGCAAATTTTTTTCTTTTCCGGCTCTTGATCCATGGTCCGTCCTTGAGAAGTTATTCCCCGTTCGCCCATGTTAAATGCACTCTAGCTTGGGGCATTAGTGACTTTCAAATGGGCATCCAAGTTTGCATTGATAAACTGATCTATCACAGTTATAATTTTCTCATACCTGGGGTCTTCACTTGTGTGAATTTGGAAGGTGCTAGGACTTGTAGATCTACTACAATCACAAATATGTATTTATCCTGCAGATGTCACTAATTTATAGAGCATTTATACTGTTTACAAAATTAAAAAAAATGTGACGTCACACAAGTCCATATACCCCCCCAGCCCCCTGTCACACTTTGTCACACAAAAAAAAGACCCCCCCACCCCCTCAGGCGTGACATACTTTATGGACGGCCCCTTACCTAATCATCTGCCTGATGATATACCCTCCCAGTATCCTTCCGGCAGATAAACATGAAACATTTTAATCAAAATCTGGTTGACTGGTGTTCTGTGTCTATACAGCTGAGTTCAATGACCTAGGCTGTCACTAGTCAAGGGGTCACATGAGACATTGCCAATTTAACGAGAAAAAGTTCCCACAAGTCATTGCCCTTTCAGCAGCAGTATATATAGTGTATAAATATTGGCCCCACTCCTATTATGCTGATACCTATCATGCATACAAAATTAAGCACTAATGACAACATTACAATGTTTCTTGAAGGTAAAAATTCATTACAAAAATGTTGATTAATCTTCATCTTTATGAATGGGTGTACATTATTGTGCCTTACTGATGTACAATGTGTCATTTTAATTAGTTAGCATTTTTAACTCACTTTGTCGGATTGGGTCATGTGTTCACAAATTTAGCACTGTAACTGAATCTGAAATGTTTATGAGTAGACATTTAAAAGTGATGTTTAATGCCCTTTTTTGTTATTATTTCAGATAGCGGTACACTTACAGTTGTACAGTCTACTGTCTGGTCAATTCAATATTTTTAATCCTACTTAAATGTGTACCAAATGTTATAAAAGTATTAAAATTTGGAGGGTGAGGCATGATAACATATCCTTGATAGACAATAACAGCCAATTTAGAGGGTCCCATGGACCAAGTTATAGTATTTCTGGGGAATAATGTTTGATGAAGTAGGTTGGGCATGGAGCATAGCCATATTGAATATTTTGGTTCATTTGCAACCAAATTGATTCTTCAGCCCAGATTATGTCACTTTAGAACAATGCATTTCTTCTTGCTCTGATGTCCTTAGTAGGAGATTTAATGCAGTGTGTACATGTGATGAATTCTTTTCGCGAGATAAAAGCTATCAGCACTAAAAGCTATACAGATAACAGCTGAAGGTGAAATGTCATCATCATAAAAGTGCAATAGCTCATCGTGACTACTTCTTCTCTGTAACTTATTGCATTTCTTGGAGACTTCATTAAATGCTGCTATCTGATCTTAGCTGCAGGCTCTGTGAGTTGATTGATGAAATCTTGGATGCCTTTAATATTTCAACACTGTACAGGGGTAGACACTAATGCTGGCCCGGGAGCCAATGTCCCGTAGTTTTGTTTCCCTGCCCACAGTTTTCTCAAGAATTACCTTTCTATAGGCCCGGGTGGCCCACAAGACTGGATGAGGAAAATTCTAGTGAGATGTATCTCAAAACAGTGCCCCTCCTCCACCCAGAGTCGGACCTATACTGCCACCACCAAACCAGCAACACTACTGGAGGTCCACCTCTACCCGTCTATATTGACCACACAACGTTGTGACCACTGTGTGACCTGTTGAGAATACATTCACATTATTTGCTGTCTCTATAGGATCACACAGTGATTTACTACACTCAGTGAAATAAGCACCATGGCCCAACACCCAATCCTTGTGATTGGTGACTCTAGAGTCCGGGATTATGCAACTCATTTACCTACCGATACATTCATAACTGAATCTAGAGGTGGGGCCACTCTACAGAGAATATGCAACATCATTATACAGAAGCTGGTAAATGGTGGTATATATAGTGCCATCTATATATCAGCGGGGATTTGTAATATCATCGAGAGAGACAATGGAGGTAACTTTGTCCTTGCTCATGCACCAGACATCGACGCCTTCAAGCATAGGTTCCTGGTGGAGCTGCAGTATATTCTACACAGGATCGACAGTGTATCCCCCAACCTGCCTGTCATCTTCCTCCCCTTTTATGGGGCGGAATTGGGCACCTTAAATGGTGTCCCCCTTATCATTGACCCCTCTCAAGGTCACCTGAACACCCTGGTTATCTACTGCAACGCTGCTATTCATCAACTGAACAGCACTGCCCGATACTACTCTCCAAGGGTGGACGGCCTTATACATGTTTATAGGTCGCACCTGCATCAGTATACCCACAGGTATACTCTACTAAGGGATGGACTGCACGCCCTGCCTCACCTGTCCTGGCTGACCGCCAGACTTGTGGTCCGGGGAGTAGTGACCAACAGATCCCGTGGTCTACATGCCTAAGTATGAGCACATCACCATCATGCTAACACTTGATGCTCCATTACATGTGAGCTATTATACCCTAAATCTATGTTTACATGTACTCTGACCTAGTGAGGCAGCCGCATGCACACATATGACTTACCTGACTCATATAACATGTCCATAATAACATGAACTAATTAATTTTTTGAAGCTCACATATGTTTCATGTTATTATACTTATTTGACTACCCCTTTTACTCTATTGTCTTTTTTGTGCAATCCCTGACTAGGGCGCAATCTATACTACTATGAGCACACTGACCTAGTGAGGCCGTGGCTCTATGCAGTGTTAACTACATTTAATTACATGTGCTGCCCTACTTCACTCTGACAGTCGTTAAGTACCCATATTATTGGTAATCGAATTATTAGTATGTATACACAAACGTAGGTGCAATAGCACCATGAGTACACTGGCCTAGTGAGTCCATGGCTCCATACGTAGTGTTCTATCAGCATTGAACTTATATATCCGGAATTAAGCATTATGTCTGTGCTCTAATTCCCAACTTATGTGTGTTTTTTTAATGTTTTTTTTTTTTTTTTTTTGTGTTTTTCTTTTGTTTGTACGATTGATTGACATATCTCATGTATTGATATTTACTCCCCAAGATGGTTGGAAAGGGACTGAAAATCTTGCAGCTGTAACTGTTACCAATTGAGGGATGTATGATGAGACACTGAATGTCCATTACCGGAGGAGTGGTTATCTCAAGTGCCTCTTCTAAAATTCAGCATCCCTGTAATCTTGCTACTAATATATTGTGTATCCATAATTCAGTGCATTTAGCATGCTTATTGTCGAATGTTCATCGAATAGGACTCCCCTGGATGCCACAGAAATTGAACATTGATACTAATGCAGCACATTATTATCTAATAGCCTCAATTGACTCAGTCACCTGTAGCCTAATGGCTCATATGAGGCCGCATTGCCATTATTTTTGTAGCTCAAACTGTCTGTTTACTACTAACAGAATGTTCATCGAATATACCGCTGGTATCACACAAATTGAACAATTATATACTCTATACATAACAATAATTATGTGGTTGGGATATTCTTTTTTTTCATTTTTCTTCTTTTCTTTTTTTTACTAGACTATAGGATCAGCCACCTAGGGTACTGATTTCTTTATTGGCATTTAGCATTTATCAAAATGTAGGTATAGCTTAGCATTCACTTCAGAATACATACATTGTCCGTCCTATATTTACTTATATTTATACCTGTATATATTTGATACTAGCCAATTTGAAGTCGTAAATTGGCTAGTGTTGCATGACAGGGGCACTATAGGTTCAGGCATGGTAATAGCACCATCTGCTGAATCATTTGAATTGTACTGAAACTATGTCCTATATTGCGGGGGGGTCTCATCTTCATCATGCTGTATAATGTTTGTCCTATGAATAGTCCTTACAAGACTTTAAAAAGTAAATTTGTTATCCTATACTACTGCTGGGTATTGTAGGCCTCACTGTATCATATCTGACTAGCTATAAGTGATTTTCTACCGATGGAAAGTGCATTTGATTGGCCAGGCTGGTAGCTTAAATGTGCTGATGTTGGCCGAGGGCACATGATAGAAGTTAAACAATGACAATTACTATTTGGTGTATCCTCGCTATTTCTTTAAGCTCCGATGGCTGGACACTAGACACCCTCTTACCTGAAAGTGGTTGAATCCATCCTAGGGCAGGCATAATATTGATGGAACTCTACTCCCATCTTACCAGGCGTGATATTCAACTTAATTTTCGTTTCAGTTAGCTCAAATTAAAAGATATAACAGAGCAAAGTCTGTTTTCATTTTTAACTTAAGCGAAAAATGCATATTGATCATATATTTTTGAAAACTTGTTATAGAATTTAAAAAGTATTAATTGTATATGTATTTCACTGACTTACACAGCAGTTATCCTCTGGTCTAAGTGTTTAGCAAATGTTAAAGTTGCTGAAAAGTCATCTGGAGAAAGCGGGGTTTGAACCCACAACCTCTAGACCCATGGGCCAATGTTCTACCACCGAGCAACATCCCTATCGCTGCAGATTTTTCACCAAGGTTTGAGTAATCCAACACAACAATCAGGGATCTTGTCCAAGGTGGTCCAAGGTGGTATAAATTTATGGAATGTCGAGGATTATGAGAAAGTTTATTTAGCATTGTCAGCCTAGCACAGAGAGGGCGTGCGGCATGTTGTCAGCTGATGAATCTTTCCTCTACATCTCACTTTGTAAAATCCAGACTGTTTTAATATCTACAAAAGCATCATTCTCGAACTTGTCCATTTTAAATGTGTACTAAATAAATAACTCACTGAATAAGACTTCATGATATTTATGTGTTTTTTTTAAATATTTCTGTCTTCTAGATTACAGAAATGTTTAGTGTGAACCAACATTGCTGTTGATATTAGTCATAGACATTGACAACAATTCAACCAGAGGTTAAAACTGAATTTAACCCTTAGGGCAGCATCTTTTATGAGAGCTACCAATGTCAAAAGGAAAAAAAATCATTTGTGTCTGGAGGAAGAAACGACTGTGCTTCCCCAAAAAACTACATCAAGAGAACCTTTTACTGTTGAGTACTCTCCACTGCCTTTTGACCAAAGTACTTGACAACTACCTTAAAAGCTTGGGAAGTGTCATTTTTATTTGATTCATGTCTTCCCCTACTTCACGGAGGATTAGAACTATACTTCAAACCACTGAAGTTGTCCTTAAGAATATCAAGATCCTTAACATCTGCATAAGAACTTGTATTTGCAAAGATGACTAGCACAGGCACTTTGGGTTAAAATAGAAGAGAAGCTGGAAAGCCACATTTGGAGAAGATTCTTAATGGGAAATTGTTTCCAATTTGAGTAGGAAAACACTAAAAATAAAAGACAAAACTACTAAACAATCACACCATTGTACTCAGCTTGATCTCTTTTTAGAGAAACCACTTCAAATATAAACAAATGTCAAGCACTGTCATACATAGAACAAAAAATGTTTTGAAATGACTATCAAGCTAAAAGTAAATTCTTTCAATCTGAGTCCGTCATTCAGAATAGAGGCTGAGGACCGTAAGATCATGTATTCACTACAAAATGAAATGCTGTTAGGTGCTGCTCAGGACCTTGATCTTTTTCTGCGCTCATGTTTCAAAAGAGGAGAGTCCTTTGGAATCTCTGGACCTCTCAGCTCACCGGATCTGGTGTCAACCATCGGAGCAGGCAGGATATCAGATGTCAGAACCTGTGTGCCTGCTGAAGTGCACAGTGAAGTGGCATGTAAATGGTGGTCGCTATTTCATACAGTATCTCATATTTCCCCCCAGTGTATTTGATCCACAGTGATATTAGGTGTTGGCCCACAGGGAATGCTAGCCCTTTAAGGATGCCATGATACCTTATTGCATCATGCCCTTGGTCGGCATGATGCTTGAATGCAACCATGGGGAGCTGGCCATTCATGCATCATGACGAGATGAAAGCATCATGCCAATTTTAATGGTTAATAGGAGTGCAGCAGTTATCAATTTCCAAATGATGTCAGTAATATGAATACCTCAAACTAGTTTCCACAACTGAATACTTAATCGTATCCATGTATAGTTTTCTCCGTTCAAGTTGCTCCATGGCTTTGGATATTTCAGTGAATGCCTCACCACCCGGCAAAATAGGGCGAGATTCTGCGAGCGCTGGGGATATCCAATGCAACGTTATTGGAATGACTTGGCAATACCCTATTCCAGCGCAACCTCAACCAAATTTACTGGGCATGTATATATGGTGATTGACACTCCATTAAACATTAAGTGGTCATAAAGACTAAATTTACTGATAGTAACCTTTGTAATGGGCATATCACTCATTACATTTTATTCCTTATATCTGATGAGGAACAAGAAAGTCCTTTTTTGTAACAAAGGGCCTTTATTTGCCATTTGAAATCACCAAAAATGTATACAAAGAATAAAAAAGCTGAAAGAACCACAGACACTAATTTCTTAAAATTATACACCATGTTAGAGTTATTTATGGCTGAACGTTTGTTGAAACTTTAGCTAGACCATATATGACATCCCTCTGCTTGCTGTTGGTTTGGAGCTAGGAACCATTACAGCCTGGGAAAACTTTTATGGTCTCAGCCTACCCATAATGCACAGCCCACCATTCATTGCTTATATAACGCCATAATGGTACGGTGCTAAAATGAAACACCAATGCGCGGCCATGCAGAAGTTACTCTGTATTAGTCACTAACTCCAACCCACAGCATGGAGCATCGGACTATGAAATTGTCTAAAGCTTAGGCCTTTAGTGATACTTAAATGCTGGTTTTACCTGGTCTATACCTGAGTACCACCCCTACCTGAACACAGGTGTAGTTCTTCTCCTGCTGACACCACGCATACCCTATGTCTGTCTGCTACACCTGGACCCCAATGTCCACACCTGGGATTGGTTATTTTTGTTGATGCTCAGCAAAGGTATATTTGAATAAAATGGCTACCCAGCTAACATCTTTTTTTAATTTTATGTCGAAATAACATTCAAAAACTTTATAGAACTCTTCATAGAAGGGTTATAACTCTTTTATTTACTCTTGATTGAACTAAGTAGGTTAACTTGTTATAAATAAGTTCTGTATGGGTGAGATTGATAGCCTTAACAGTATGAAAACTAATCTGCTCCCTGTCACCAGTGTATACCGCATGATAGAAAGTTTACTTCAATCAATTAACCCTGGGTGGCAGCACGTGGCAGGAGATGTTCCATGTCCAACACCCAGATATACTCTAGGTTGTCCCAATGACTACCCAATGGTGTTGAGATTGCTGATGACTCTAGGTCTTCAAATTTACAATACCTAAAAGAAAACTTAAGGTAGTGATTCTGTCTACCCAATCCATGTGACTACCTAAGGTTGTTATTATGACAACTATATAGATCAGATATGACTACCTTAGGTTGTCACAATGATGACCTCAGGTCGTCACCTAGATGACCTGAACTTGTCAATTTTGTCAAAATGACGACACTGAGGTTTTCAGTGTGGTTGGCAGCCTTACCATATTTTAAAATATTAATGATGCATACACCCCACAACAGGTAAGGGGCATACAATTAGACATTGATTGTCTCAATGACAAGTTTCAGTTAATCAGTGCAGGATATGCTAGTGAGGCTCATATCACAGACAGACTGCCATGGTGCTGGAATCAGTTGACATTTAGTTGAGTCTATCATGTTATTTTAAAGTGGGTATATCCGATTTTTGTTCAAATTCTAAATCTTCCTTAAATGTATTCCAAACAATGTAAAGGTATGATATTTAGGGAATAGAGGTCAATTAAATGTCATCAATGGGTGTTATTAGGTCACAAAGAGATCCAATGTCGCCAAACCATGCACATTTCTAGTGCATTTTCAATGGGGGGAATAAAAGAGTGCACGCTTTTATTCCAAAATGACCATATTTTGTGCAATAAAATCTAATTAGAGCAAAATCGGAGGGAAGTAGAGGGAATGGAATGGATAAGAAGTCAAATAAATCATTTGTGAACATTTTGACTCATTTTTAGGGAAATCTATTTTTTTGTCCCACACATTGGATGTACTAACCATACTTGGTCTCGATGTATTCTATATATGTGGCATTTCAATATCAATGATGGATTTAAGGCAAAAGAGATATCAGTAACTTGAACTATCACACATAGGAAAGCTTTATAGAAGTTGATGACAATGCGTTCCCATCTGAGCGTCTTCATAAGCGACTCCTTCTGTAGGGCGTTCAGACGTTTTTTAGTGACTGCCGACAAGTTGGGGTTTTCATGTAGTATAGATAGGCAGAATATTAACTAAGAGAATGCTGGAAAAAATGTAGCTCTAGTACCATTAGAATCATTTTAAAATAAATTTTCCTTGTGGAAAGTAAGGGGTTTTGACAGGACAGAAGGACCCTCTTTTACCAGAAAAAACCCTCCCCTGCCAGAGTGTGGCTGGTGGTGATCCAGGTTCAGTGGAAAGTGACTTAGACAATATAGCTCTACATATCTGCGTATTATGCTGACTTATTTACATTGGTTTATGTTGGTTGTTGGACACACACATTTACCCTCCTAAATTTGAAAGGTGATTTGATGTACTTTAGAAACAAATTTACTGTAGCTCTGATTATATGAGTCTGAGGACAGGGTGTGACATCATTAAATGTAGGCCTATATCATGGCTTTCAAAATCGGTCAGTTACAAAAAGATCAGTGCAGTTTACCCCAGCATAATAGGCATCTTCCTACAGAGTGTTTCTGGAGTGCTATCAATTTGCAGTGCCAAAAGTGGGTACTCCACAGGGAGCCCACACTTCCCAGTCCCCACTTACTCATTCAAATAGAATCACTACTCAGCATGTATAAATCATTGCAAAAACTTCATATTATGTAGACTGAAAGCATAGCTTTCCAATGGTATAAGGATATCCACGGTCAGTGGGGTCAATTAGCCATAAATGGAGCATAAGTGTAAAGAGAGGGGAGATGAGGGAAGAGAGCTTGTTGTCCGGGCTGTGTGAGACCACAGTGAACGGCCTACCTCTTGTTTAGGGCTGCCAAAAGGCTCTAGGACATTTGACTATAGCCCTATAACTCAGTTTTACCTATCCTGAGCTGTATGTTTTGCGCTCTATGGACTCCCCACGGAAAATATTGCAAACCCTCTGGTGGTGAAGCAAAGGCATAGTGTCCTAACCAACTTACTACATTTCGGAAGTGGTTTAGCTCCTACCAAAATGTTGGTGAATATGTCGAAATATGTCTGATTAATCAGTAACTTATATCAAAGGTAGGAAACTATGGAGATATTACGTGTTTATACTAATATATTGCTTTCGATAGAATTCATAGTAAAGTAGCCCAGGCGTTCACTTCGCTTGCAATGCGACCACGATTTCTATAGAATTTAGCAATATACAATATCTGGCCAGGCCATATTCTGGTATTGCCAGGTTGCAATGGCTTAATCATGCATGGTCCATCCACAGCAGTCACACAAAGTGATGTATAGGCATCTAATTGGCGCCCATGATATAAAATACTTTTGTTTGTCCACACTACAAAACTAGAAAAGCCGCAAACAACTGAGCAATTCTAAGTGATGCATTGCTAGTCGAGCAAAACTCGTTGCATGCCGAAACAGAAATCTGTTCTGCCTCAAGCTAAACTAGCACATTTATATAGTGAAACTTTATTATAACAACTCTGTTTGGGTCCGTTTCTATTATTTATTTTTATATATCTAGATTACTACGGAATTTGGTCATAACAAATGTATAATGACTTTTTGGTGTGCTTTTTGTTACAAAATTGTACTGTAATAGCTTATTGCACATTGTATTTTGGCAAATGGAGCCGATGTATATTTCCATCAAGGGATCAGGTGAAAAGTGTTTCACCAGATGTGGGATTCAAACCGTCGCTTCCTTCATCCAGATTCCACCATGCTACCACTACACCAATCCTGCTCCTACTGATCAAAGCTAGTAACCTTATACATGTCAGTCTGGCACGTGCTACTTCATCGGTGCCCCTAAACTTTGGTGAAACATGTGCATGGTGCCTAGTACATGGGCACGATTGTCTGAAATAGAAATGCAGTACATCTGATTTATCAGTGCTGGTTTGGACTGTATTAGCATAGCCTAGTCCTACATGTACACTATGTCGCCATACACAGAGAGATGAAACAGCGTCAAAAGGGAGTCCAGGTTGCCTCCAGAATGACTCCCCTCCTCAGGCGAGCCCAGGACCCAATCCTGCTCAATTCAGATGTATTTCTGGAAAGTATAGTCAGCCTGTCTCAAGCCTACTGCATCAATATTCTGTTGAAAACTAGTTAAGAGCCTCCTTTGCAAGAGTGAGTGTACTTAGAGAAAGCAGACTAACATCTTAAACTTAGACTGCCACAAATGAGCAAAACTGAGATATAATTGTGCAACTATACAAGTAGGATTCTAAGAGTAATTCTTGGTCCAGCTGTCCTGTACGATTCGTTAATAATATTTAAAATGTACTTTATAATATTATGAATCTGAATATTTTTTCTTCTACAGAAAGGCAGGCATAAGTTGTGTGTATATTTCCAAGTGACACAATGTTTAGTTGCTACATGTTGTTGGGAAACTATGAGCCTCTTGCAGATTAAGCTAATCTGGTTATACACCTGAGGTATCAGGGAAAAGTACCAGTCAATATTTATTAATTTCTAAATGTCATTGACATATATAATATGATTTGGGAAATAAACCAACCCTCCATTCTGGTTTCCATCAAGGTAACGATTATGTTTGTTGTTCTGTAAATATCACAGAGTATTCCAAAATTGATCCGATTACATGCATGGCTTGGCAGACAACACATTCAACCAGGCTTTACTCATCACCTCTCTTTGACACAACTGTGTAGATCTATTCTCTATGATGGGGCTCATTATGACCCCTGCACTGGGTTGATGAGTTCAATGTACTGTCAATGTTTGCATGCGCCAATATACGCAGGGATCAGACTGGAGAGTTTACACCTACATAATGTGAAGGTCTAAAATGATTGGTGTTTTGTAGTTCTGTATGTTCTGTATACCGGAATGCGTTTTCTACATAATGGGTTGCACATTAGTACTTGGATAGGAGTCGCCTTTAGATCATATTACAAATTAATTAGAAATGTTGAGGAAACTTTTTTGCCACATTCCTTTTATGATACATGTATCCTGATCCCTTAGAGGATTATACACTGTCAAACAAATGATCAAAATCCCCAAAGTGCATGGATGCATTGCCTCTCAGTACCTGCTTAAATTCTTTACGTAAGCCAGTGTAAGTCTCTTGGACTTTGGACAACTCACCACTTGAATAGTTATTTGATATCCTAAATGTTCGGCATCTGCCGTAAAGAGGTGATTCATTTTCACCTAAAATACAATCCCTAAAGCGGTATTGTGTCAAAGGTGTTAATTCCATGACAAGTTCTACTTCTCTTGTCTTTAAGATGAAGCTTTAATCCTCAGCATACTTCCCAGAATCCCAAACAACGTGTTCTTATTCAAACACCAAAAGAACAATGCTGCATTTCTGATATTGCCGGACAACATTCTAACTACTTCAAAATACATGCGTTGAGTACCCTGGAGGAAGGCAAAATTATGCAGACTACTAACATCTTCTAATATGAAGTAGCCTATCTTGATATGCCATCATTTGTGCTGTCCTAGTAGGTCTGCCCGACCACCAGCATGACTATCCTTATATTAGTTGGTGTAGGAGAGAGTTTCAGAAAACAGCCATGTGGGGAGTTTTACCTCCCTGAAAGCAGCTCCCAATGGAACCTCCTGCAAAATAACTTGCTTAGGCTCTATAAGAGTATCCAAGTATGCATCAAAGAACCATATCAGTTGCGCATCAGTATTATTATGTCAGCCTATCCATATGTATGCTATGCAGGATCAATCCTATAAGCCCCCAAATGTTGGAGGCCATAAGGGCTATTTGATCCCCACACATTACCTGGTGGTACTATGACCAAGCCACACTTGGCTTAAGCTTCCTGAGGTTACTGCATCAGCCCTTCAGCTCCACTAACACATCTCGGGGGTGGTGGGGGAGGGGGGCCAGGGGGGGCGGTGTTAGTAGAGTATAGGTTGTGTGGGTAGTGCACCTTTAAGGCTGGTCCAACATCTTACTGTGATCTCTTCTCTACTTAGACTAGTAGCCCGTCAGACTGCAATGAGAGCTGCTCACAAGACGTTCTTAACTCTCTATGACCCCAGTGAATGGCTCAAGACTTACTCATAGGTTACTTGGTTCGTTGAAATTGATGAAGCAGAGGGTGAGGGAGATGATGCAGGATACATAGCCCTCCTTGAGTAAGTGACTGTTAGTTGGTAAGAATTTATCTCAGAAAAACATTAAAAAAAACTTGAAAATCGCTTCACATCTTCCTATGATATGTATAGTAGAGTAAAAAATATATGAGAAAGATTTACCTTCCCATACGAAAGTAAAAGCACCCTACTTGGTGGGGCATTTTCCAGAGCTCCTAGACACCATTTCATCATAAACAAAAAAAGCGGCAATAATGCCCTAGTGAGAGAAGGTGGAGGCGAGTACTACTCCCCCTGGTGTAATATATCCCAACAACTCCGTCGTAGTTATTGGCGCCATATATATCATATATATATATATATATGTATCTATAAATATATATACATATATATATAGATATATATATATATAAATGTGGCATAGGAGTGTGCACAAGGTGACACATTGTTTAGTTACTACATGTTGTTTGGAAACCACGAACCTCTGATGGATTGAGCTAATCTGCTTTTATATACCTGGCCCAAGAGCCTGAAGTCCTTGATCAAATTACCCCTGCTTGGTATAGTAACTTAAGCGGGCACTCATGTTTCCCAAACTAATTAGGTGGCAGGGTATGAAGAATTATGAGAGCTGAGATTCAGATTACTGTCTTTTTGTATCAGATTATGGGACCAGACACCTTTGTTCTAATTACGGCCTCAGTATAGTCAGTATATTGTACTCATTACAGACGGCAGGGAATATGAATCCCCTTGTCAAAATTGAGGAGTTAAGTGAAGTTAAGATCCCCTTCTGATATATGGGGAATGTGGCACTGATGCAGCTTTCATGGTACATGATATTGTTCAACAATCCCTTCATACGAGCCACTTCTAATTCCCAAAGGATAGGCATGATCAGTCAGGCCTAGTGTGAAGGACTCTAAATAACAGAGGGTCAGGTAGTAAGAAAGTGTCAGAGAATATAAAATAGGCTGAACTTAAAATTAGTAGAGTTTCTGTTGACATTGGCAGATTTATTCAAACAGCATACAAATCTATGAGTGAATGCTGTTGCCCTGGTATATATAGGGAATGTATCATTTTGAATGCATCCATGGGCCCTTTACCAACGTGACTTGTTCTGTTTAGGGACTATCCATGGGTCCCAACAGTATTCCAATAGTATCCTACCTTACACATCAGCATTTACAGAATCAATTTGTTTTCCCTCCCTTGCCAATATTGGGACAAGTTCTATAGTGGGACAGTTGGATGTAGGAGAGGGCTTTGATGGAGCGCTGAGAGACATGTCTTCCCAGCCTTGTGGTACAACCCTACCCTCCCGCATGTAACACAGGATGATTGGGACACATGGTGGACACAGTGAGGGCCTGGTGCATGTACATGGTGATTGCTTTAAGCTATCATACCCTATAGACCCCAATGACAATTTGGTAAGACAGATACACACCCATGAAGATTTCAAATTCAACAGAATATTTGAATAACATGTTATACACCATAGGCAGACCAGCTAAAAGGGAGAGCTACATTATATTGAACTGACACTCTCAAGTTATTACAAGGGTGATTGAATTCCTTGGAAAAAGGAATTTAATCAGGTACAGTGGCTCTCCAAGTTAATTATGTAACAGGTTGTGATTGGCACCTGGACAGATCAGAGATTTAGGCAAAACAAGCCCCAAAACGATATCTATATCACTTTTGAAGGTGAAGTGACTTCAATAATGAGTTTTGATTGTTCAAACTATGTAGGGGAGTTATGATAATTTGCCTTGCTAGGCCTAGACGCTAACTCTCTGTACTTGCGCTGCATGAGCGAAGCGCACTGCACGGGCTATTACGCGGTGAGACGACCTGAGACCGAGTTCAAGCCTGAAATTAGGCAAAGAAACTCTCACAGCGCTTTGGAGTGGTTACGCTTCGTAGAGCACGACCGCGATGTGAAACTGCGCCACGCTTTCAACGGCAGCGAGATGGTTCTAGGCTGTCGAAGAATTCGCGTCGATGGGTTTCAAGCGGCCTCTAATACGGTTTTCCAGTTTCACGGGTGTTGGTTCCACGCTCACGAGTGCATACCGTTGCACTGATATCAGTGCGCTTCACTGAGGGAGGAGAGACGCGACAGAACGGCTAGAGTAAGCGCTTACTCAAAAGCGCTAGGTTACAAGCTGGTCGTCGTGTGGGAGTGCGAATGGAAAGAGATGAAGCGTCGAGATGAACGGGTTTAGGCCTCCCAACAACACTGGAAGGTTGACGCTTTGAAAGTGTCTCGAAACGCTATGAGCGAGAGCGACATCCTTTCCGCTGTCAAAGACGGGAAAATGTTCGGTTTAGTTCAAGTGGACATCACTACGCCGCCTCACCTACGAGACTACTTCGAAGAAATGACCCCCGTTTTCAAGAACGTATCAGTTTCAAAATCAGACATAGGACCTTACATGTCAGACTTTGCGCAGGAAGAAAAGCTGTTGAACACGCCTCAGAGATGTCTGAAAGGGAGTTACCACGGAAAAAATATTTTCTTGGGAACTTCTCAAGTGGTATTTAGAGCACGGTTTGATAGTCATTAAAGTACAGCTGGTCGTAGAATACCTACCTAAACGCTCCTTTGCCGGTTTCGCGGACGAAGTAACGGCAGCGCGAAGACGTGGCGACGTGAACGAGAACGAGAAAATTCTGTCAGACTGTTACAAGTTGATGGGAAACGTCACGTACGGTAAAACAATCTGCAAGAAAGAAAAACACACGGCGGTGAGATACACTGACAGTCGGAAGTTCGAACTATTGGCCAATTCGTGGCGCTTCAAAAAGGCGTCCTAGTTGAGTTCTGATCTGTTCGAAGTTGAACTACAACCGAAAACAGTCAAGAACAATCTCCCTATTCAAATAGGGTTCATGGTATACCAGTACGCGAAGTTGAAAATGTCAAATGGACACCGACAGTCTTTACATGGCTCTCAGTGGTGACACGTTGGATGACCTAGTCAAACCTCACCTGAGAGAGACGTACTTCAGAGAGAAACGAAAGTGGATTCCGACAGCAGTGTGCGACGATCACTTAGAGCTTTTCGTGAAGATAAAAACGGAAAGAGTGCAAGAATGGTGTCCGCCGCCCGGCGGATGTTGTGAGAGACGTTACCTTCACGATCTGAGAGCTTCGGGGGCTTATGAAAGCGGAGTGGGAAGGTGACGCGATCCTAAGTCTCAACCTTAAGACTTACATTTGCTACGATAGAGTCAGCGGCACCGCTGAAAGAAAATCCAAAAAATGGAGTGCAAAAGGTGTACAGAAGAAACCAAACCCTAAAGAACCAGACGACTTCTTGGATGTTCTTCGCAAACGAAAAACTCTCCTTGCGGTAAATAGAAATTTCAAAGAGAAACGAAACAAAATGGTCACTTACACCATAGAGAAAGATGGCGTGCGCTACTTGTATTATAAGCGTCGCGTGCATTCTGACAGTGTGACAACGAGTCCTTTAAAGATATGAAAAAAAAAAGTGTGTTATTGATTGATTGAGCGCATCTTTATAAAAAAATAGAGTGTTTATTAGAATTGAAAAAAAAGAAAATAAAAAAAGAAAATAAAATTATTGTTGTGTTTTATTTTCATACGTCTTTTTTTATTAGTAAGTAAAAAAAAAAATTATAACAATTAGCTCGCGTGTCCTCTTAAAGTGTCACTTCCTCCGGTCGCTGCTGATCTCCTAATTAGGGCATGTGACGTCGTCACTTCTAGTCACGTGACTCATCAGGTCACTTCCGGTCACGTGATCCTAAAGACCATCACTTCCTAAACAAAAAAATTAAGAGACACACTTCTTCATGACCCAGCCAATCAGAGGCCTCCATTTGACCGGAAGTGACCCCCTCATTTGCATAATGGGTCACTTCCGGTGTACCAGCCAATCGGAGGCCTCCATTTGACCGGAAGTGTCCCCATGCAAATGAGGGGGTCACTTCCGGTCAAATGGAGGCCTCTGATTGGCTGCGTCATGACCTTGACCTCTAACTAGGTCAAGGTCACGTGACGGCACTTCCAGTATGCCCTTATATGGGCATGTCAAGGTCATGTGACGTCACTTCCGGTATGCCCTTATATGGGCATGTGACGTCACTTCCGGTCAAATGGAGGCCTCTGATTGGCTGTGTCATGACCTTGACCTCTAACTAGGTCAAGGTCACGTGATGTCACTTCCTGTATGCCCTTATATGGGCATGTGACGTCACTTACGGTCAAATGGAGGCTTCTTTTTGGCTGCAGGTCCAATGAGTTATAAACAGTACTTAAGCATAGTCCCGTTCCTATACATACTTTACTACTCATGCAAAAGAATGCAATGTTCACAAACTTAATATGAGCTTAGAAACCTTGGTCCCACTAGATGCAGGAACCAAATTCAGGAATAGTCACATCATCTTTGCTTAACAATAGGAGACTAAATGGCAATACTGATTGTTGAAGAGCATTTTAAAGTTAAATTAAGAAGCAAAGATGCACTTATGTGATATAGAGATGGTGAATAGTGCTGTCAAATTAGCCTTTGTGATAACCATTCAATATCTGTATGGATATTTAGCCAGCCCTACCACATCTGCCTCCTTATCATGATGGATACATCGCCTTACTGGATAGGAGCGGCTCAGGGCCTGGTGTATCATGGATAAGGTGGATCCTTTCTATTATTTGCTCACGTCAGGCCCGGTGTGTCCCACCTTAGGTCTGTTACGGACATTGTGACTGTACATGGGGGAATATTTGACACTTTTGATCCGGTGACACGGTCCTTATTAAATTCGATACGGGGGACACAGTCCTTTTAAAACTTTACAGGCACAAAAATATAGAGCAGAATGCATTAGATGAAAATTGTCACAGCTACACTGTTCTTTTCTGAAAACCGACACGGAGACACAGACAAATATCTAGGTACCCATCCATAGTCACAACATCCTCAGGGATGCATCATATGCTAAAAACTCTAGTAGTGCTTTTTTCATGAATACGTATCTGGGTTTGCTAAAAAAAGCAATGGATAATTATAATTTACAGCTGTAACACATGCAACTCATTTAAAACATATGTTGTTGTTGTTGTTTTATTTAATTTTCATTGGCATAGATGATGAATTGCACAACTCTGGATTGTTTTCATTCTCATGCCACAAATATATATATATATATATATATATATATATATATATATATATATATATATATATATATATATATATTTATATATATATATATATATTTATATATATATATATAAATATGGCATGGGAGTGTGCACAAGGTGACACATTGTTTAGTTACTACATGTTGTTTGGAAACCATGAACCTCTGATGGATTGAGCTAATCTGCTTTTATATACCTGGCCTTAGAGCCTGAAGTCCTTGATCAAATTACCCCTGCTTGGTAAAGTAACTTAAGCAGGCACTCTTGGTTCGCAAACTAGTTAGGTGGCAGGGTATGAAGAAGTATGACAGCTGAGATTCACATTACTCTCTTTTTGTAGCAGATTACGGGACCATACACCTTTGTTATAATTACACTTTCAGCATAGTCAGGATATATCCTTAGCACTGCCATAGCGGGCCAATGTGTATAGTAAAAAGGGCCCTCTGAAAGCCAAGATTTTGCGTTTACATTGGAAACAATACGCTATGGCAGTGCACCTCCAAAAAGTATTGGCAGTCCTAAGGATATAGTATATTGTACTTATTACAGACTGCAGGATATATGAATCCCCTTTTTCCAAATTGAGGAGTTACGTAAAGTTAAGATCCCCTTTCACTAAAAAGGGAATGTGGCACTGATGCGATATGGAACATGATATTATACCAAGATCCCTTCTGGAGATTCTGTCAATACAAGCCAGGTCTCATGCCCTAAATTATTGGCATGATCAGTCTGAGCATTTGGCCTAGGATGAAGGACTCTATAGTTTAGAGTGTCGGATTGTAAGAAAGTTGGCTGACTTGACATGTTTCCCTTACAGTGTCAGAGAAAATGAAATGGGCTGAAATTAAAATCAGTAGAGTTTCCATCAGCATTGGCAGACTTAATAAGCTGTGTACAAGTCTATGAGTGAATGCTGTTGCCCTGGTATCAAACGTACCATTATATAAATGCATCCATGAACCTTTACCAAAGTGACTTGTTCTGTTCAGGGACTATCCTTGGGTCCCAACAGTAATCCAATAGTATCCTACCTAATACATCTGCATTTCCAGAATCATTTGGTTCCCCGTCCCCCTCATGGGAAATTTTGCCAATATAGGGACAAGTTCTTTATTGGGACAGTTGGATGTAGGAGAAGGCTTTGGAGGAGCGCTGAGGGACATGTCCGCCCAGCCCTGTAGTACAACCCTACCCTCCGGCATGTAACACAGGATGATTGGGACACATGGTGGACACAGTGATGGCCTGGTGCATGTACATAGTGATTGCTTTAAGCTATCATACCCTATAGACCCCAATGACAATTTGGTAAGACAGATACACACCCATGAAGATTTCAAATTCAACAGAATATTTGAGTAACATGTTATACATCATAGGCAGACCAGCTAGAAAGGAGAGCTACATTATATTGAACTGACACTCTCAAGTTATTACAAGGGTGATTGAATTCCTTGGAAAAAGGAATTTAATCAGGTACAGTGGCTCTCCAAGTTAATTATGTAACAGGTTGTGATTGGCACCCGGACAGATCAGAGATTTAGGCAAAACAAGCCCCAAAAAGATATCTATATCACTTTTGAAGGTGAAGTGACTTCAATAATGAGTTTTGATTGTTCAAACTATGTAGGGGAGTTATGATCATTTGCCTTGCTTTGCCTGGATCTATTAAAAATTTATACCTGTAAATTCTGCCCAAAAGAGAAAGGATTACATTTGTTTGAAGTTTACAAATAATGGGACCCTCTTATTCAGTCTGCCCCCGACCTCCCCCACCAGTCTCTTCCATCTTCCTTCTGTTCCTATCTGTAATTTAGATATTCCCTCCTGGAGGTGAACCCATCTGAGCTTTGTCATAGATTAAGGAGGTCCCCACCCTCTACCAGACCTATCCATGGGTATCATTTATCATAACAATAAAGGGATCCAGAGGGAGTCATTTCATTTAGGAACCTCATCCTTATGGGTCAAAGTAGAGCAGCGCTCTTGATAAACGCCACCTCATTCTGTGATGTGATACCTTAAAGGTCAGTCTGCTTCCCTGGTTGGCCACTAGGGGCTTGTAGCTCATCAGCGTTATCCGTGTAATATGAGCTGGGCATGTTCCCTCCCAGCACACCCTGGCATAGATCATAGGACAACAGCATATCATTATGGTTATAGAGCTCCATATCCTATACTTGAGAGAGTCTAGGGCCAGTGCTTGCCTATGATTATATAATATGGGTGGATCAGCCAATACCTTAAGGTAATAGTCTCTAGATGTTAGGATCTGCAGGAGTCTATTATTACCTATGCTGAGGTTTCTGAGTGAAATAGTTCATGAAGGCTTGGATGCTGAGTTTATCTAACCCTGTTTTGAAAGGTAATGAAACATGAAGATTTCTTGTACCCTTAACCCTCCAAGCACATTTATACTGAAGTTACAGACCTATAATGTAGACTACTGTTGAGATATTATCTACAACTTAGATTTTGGGATGTGGTCAGAAATATAAATAATGATATAATTGGCATAATAGAACAGGGACTCTAGTAACCGTCAATGAGGCATGTAGGGTAACACCAGTACCAACATAGATCATGCACTGGATCTATTGGCTAACCACTGATGTGAGCTTTACCCTTGGTCCTAACCTCGGACAGCGTCCAATATGCCATGTTTTATGAGTAACTTCTTTATTTTGCATGGCTCAGCACCTCTTAGCATTGCTTTCCCTGTAGGACCAGACTGTAGCTTTTCACCCTGCCTGATTGTTTTTGGATATGATGGGGTAGGGCAGAAGTCAGCTCAACTCGGGGAGCAGCTCAGGGGGCAGAGTAGAGTGACAGTTTCTGTATAAGATGAATAGTATTCCTACTCGCTTTTCATATGTTTGGTACACTTTGGATATGATGGCCAAGAAAGCATTCAATTGTTTCTTAATTGTTGCCCCATACTTTAACTCTCACTGAGGCAACTGAATGTGTATCTTTTCGGAACACTGTTGGGCTAATTCAATTCAGGGTAATACTGTATCACTTGTTAAGTTTCTAATTTCTTATTGTTTCTTGCTGTACATTATATACATTTTGCGAAAACTGCTTATCATGCAAAGTAAAAGATTGAAACAGAAATAGATAAAATGGACACAGATGATATTTTACTTTATTACCTAAGATCAGTTTCTTGAAAGGTAGGTACAAACCTTGAGTCACATTTATGCATATTTTCTATTACAATGATACACAGGGACTACTCTTGAGATTTTTACACAGGTTTGGAAAGACTTTTAATTCTAATATATGTGTAGTTTGCCTATGCTTTTCAGCCTAATGTGTGGGGAACCACGGCTTTGACATTAACCCTCCGTCGCCATCTTGTCTGCTTCTTCCTTGGTCCAAATATCTGACAGCCTTTAACATGCCACATTTAATGAGTCAATATGTAAATAGAAAAGGGGTGTTTACATGAAGACATCAAAGATGGAAAAGTAAATAAAACACTATTTGCAATATGAAGCTATTAAAAAAAAAAATTTTTTAAGAAGCAATAATTAACTTGCCATTAGCCTGCAGAGAAAATGTCCACTCCATGCAAGTACTTTACTATATTATATCTCCTTTTGAAAAGGGCAGATCATTGACAGAACTACATTATCTGACGTAGTCTGAGAAATGATTCGAAATAAGAAAACACATATGCATGGGAGTTTGGGCAGCTTGAGGAGAAATGAAAAAGAAAAAACATGTCAATGGCCATCATTTCAATTATCTAATACAGCATGACAAAACACATTGCATGCAAAACTAAAATACAAGTGATTTAGTTTGGAGCTCTCGTGCTCTTTCTCATTTCCATGTCATGCGATATATATTATGGATGAGATGGTGTCAATACCGATGTAGAGACTGTGCTGTAGGTGTGTCCTTCCACCTCAGAGCTTTTACAACAATTTCCCAGCAATCCAACGAGGCTTTATTCATTATGAGATAAATCTCAGTTGGTGAAAATGATGCTATACAATATCACAAAAGCTAGGTGTCAGGAGGAAGTACCAGTCAATACTCATTAATTCACTGACCTGTAAAATGCAAGTTGACAGATTATCTGTTTTTCTTTTCTGGTTTTCATGGATGTGCAGATTATCTTTCTTATAGTATTCCAAAATTGATCCACTTACATGCATGGCTTGGCAAACAACACATCCATCCAAGCTTTACTCATCTCTCTTCATCCACACAAGACTGTCAATCTATACTTTATGATGGGGCTCAATTTGCTCCCATCATTCGGGGTGTGAGTTCAATGCAGTATGGATGTTTGCATGCACCATTATCCAAGTTGGGGAAATCCTGACATTCATACTATGCGGGCAGAAAAGAGAATGAGGGGGTTTCTCCTCTTGATTTTGGGTTAATATACACATGATTCAGAAAATCCAAATTGTTGATATCTAAACATCATTTATAGAAAATGATAAACCTGTATATAGGTAGATGATAAAGCAAGCTAGGTTTATGTTAGTGGGTTTGTTTAACAGTCTTGTATTTTGTGAAATATAATGATTTGAATGATAACATATAGCGAAAATATGGTTTATTTACATGTGGATTCCCTTCATCTCTCCCTCTCCTCCCCACCTGGATTAGATAGAGTAGAGGAAGAAACACCCTTGAAGGTGCGGACCTCTAGAGATATGGGGCGCTAGGAGAGATAAGGGCCGCCGTCAGTCCACATCTCCTAGGGGGTTTCTCCCCTTCCTGGTAAAAGATCATGTGTGGGCTAATATACCTGCACTGGACAAACCCCTTGATTGTCCAGGCCTGTTTTACACAGGGTTCAGACTGTTGGATTTATTGAACCCACCACACCTACATAAGGTGAAGGTGTAGGATGATTGATGTTTTCTATAGACCAGAGCAGCAAGAAAGGGGGATTTTTCAGAAAAGCTTTTAAACATTTCTGCTGCGGGAGAGACAAGCACACAAATATAACTGGTAAATCCTGCATTCTAATATACACAATTTGAAAGATAATTGTCCTCTGAATTCTTGACATGAGATAGTTGCAGATGTAGCCATTACAACTTTATTATCATGACCTCTCAGCAAGTTTTTTAGACAGAAACTTCACTCCTGGTATGAACGCTGGTGAAGTGTCTGCTTAGGCCACATTCGTTTAAACCAAAATTAGGAGCAATGTAATCCTGTAATTTAAAACGATTCCCCATTTGGCAGAATGTAAGCTGCTCACCTTGTAATTGGGGCTGTTTTAGGAAGAGTAGGACTCATTAGTGTGCATAGACTGTGTATAGTCAAAGAGGAAAGTGCACAAACATAACAGTTTTGACATTTATTTTCTTAGAGCATTTCATTCATGACAATTGATTGTGAAAATGGTTTTGAAATTAAAAGGACCTCATAAAATCATAAAACACATATCATATTATCCATACTGCTTTTGATAAGAAAAAATTATCTAATTATAAATTGCTATTATGATTGCTGATGCTTACAAGGACCACACACAATGTATGTAGATTGCTTGAGACGAGCACACTAAAATCAGTAAGCTGGCAGAGCCCATTTCTCATCTTTTCAGGATTGGCCTCATTGCAGGCTGCATTTTTCCTGGATTGACTGACTCTGATTGGTCATACAGGTGCTTATGGAAACTAGGCCAATCAACTGCCTAGAATCCAGCTTATCTCAAACATACTATATGTTACCCTAAGGCTAAAGATGCATCCTATTTATGGGGTAAGATGCATAAAAAAAGTTAAATGAAGCCACTTTATGAATGTAGATTGGCAGCGGAGATTGATTTATGTTACTTAAGGATGTATCCCTGTGCAAAAATGTAATCTTACGCCTTGGGTTACTGACGGGGTAGCAATTAGGTAGGTGATTATACAGTTGATGATGTTTGATAATCAATTCACACTGGCAGAAACATGTGAACATTATGTGGCGCCATGTTCTACATCACCATCACCATAGATAGTCAAGGTAATAATTGGAGCATAAAAACATATTATATAAGACCATCACCACATTATTACCAAGCACAAGTTATCTGAGGATGATCATGATGTCAATATCCTGCTGCATCAATATAATGCTGTATCAAGTAATCCTTTCACAATAGCTAGTGAGTTCATTGTATTACTTATGTATACATCATTACTTCCGAAGAAATAGATATTATGTTATCCACATATATGCACAAACCACAGGCCCAATACTGGAGCCAGGTGAAAAGGGGACCTTGAATAGAGCATTGGAAATTTGTCTTAAGGTAAATTCCCGTACTTCTACTGAATGGATTCATCAAGAGTCGAAAGTAAATTACTTATGTGATAGACGTCTAAGTCATGCTTACATAGAGGGCTATAAAAGATCTAGATGCCCGAAGTATAAAAGGTTAATTAATGTTAATTTAAGATGTGCTGCAGCTCCATTGTTAAAGAATAAATTGCCTCATACAGAATCATACAAAAGAAGCTTGGAATATAATATTTCTGTAATCTGGAATGATTTACATTGGTCTTTAAGAAGCTATCCAACTTTGGCATTGTTTAAGTTAAGGGTAAAAAAAGAGCTTTTGGATTTAATCCCTAAGCAAGATGTCAAAATATTGATATGATAACTACTAAACTTGTTTATCAGATTGATTGCACATAATATATTCTGTTTCGTACCTTGGTAAATCTGTGAATGTGAATAGTTACACTATAACTTATGCTCCTTAGAACATTACAATAATTAGTAATAATTAGTATCAATCATTATCACATTGCTTTTTGCAATTGTTGGTGCTCTATGCACAAATTTTACATCTTTACATGATCCTTGCTATCTCTTTTATATCATAATATATAGGGGATTATAAACTGATACTGTAAACTCCATTGTAAAATTCCATGTTTTGTCCTGTTTAGATTTAAGATCAGACATATGTCTATTTTGCTGTTATAATATACACTATTGTTATTCTGCTTGAGGTAGTGTCTCAAAATGATATGCGTTTAAGTGTGTGTTAAAAATAGTACAATTCATGATATGTCACATAAGTATCTTACTGATACATGGGTTAATTGATGTAATATAACAAATTTCTTCTACGAAATCTTTAATTTTGTAATGATAACTTCAAATGAATTAAGTAAATATGGTATGATTGAAGCTAAAATATAGTTGGAATCCTATTAACAAAGGATACAATAAGTAATGCTAATTGAAAATTTAAAAATTTGGTATTATTGTATAGGAAAATTTAAAGGTGGCTGATGAAAACAGGCTTCAATGTCTAGAAGCAGCCTTTTTGCTTGAGAAACATTAATTGTAAAGATATGACGTGTAAAGGGTATAAATGGAAATGGAATACTTTATAACATAATTACTCGTGTATATATATGAAAATGTGTGTATATATTGATTTGATTTTGAGCAAATAAATTTTTGAAAATTGAAAATTGAAATTGAAATTGACCCATCCTGTGCATTCGCCAGTCTAAATAAAATGATTTGAAAAAAAAAAAAATGTGGTACTTAAATTTAAAAAGAAAAGAAATTTGGTGTTTTCATTTTTCATTTTGAAATCTGCCCTACATATCTTGAGCTCCCACTTATGTGTTTTTTTGTGTTGTCAATATCTGGCTTGAGCTTCCCCTTAAGTAAACTTACTTGTTAAACAAAACAGATTTAGACCTACACTTGATGAAGGTAAAGAATTAAGCTGGGTCTTTGGCTCGACATAGACCCTGTATGGTAATGGCAGTCAGTATTGTCTCTACCTGTTTTAGTGCTAGCCATGGTGACATCCATCTCCCCTTTATCCAACCTACAACTCCTCTGGGAAACATTGGGGAGGCCAGTAATCTGCCTACCATCAACGATAATCATCATTAGCAGGTTTATTAGGACAACATTCTTTCCCATTGTTTTTGAGTCCTAGAAAGCTTTTTTTAGATAAGGGAATAACAGAAATCATTATGCTTGCATTGCCAATATGTGAAAGACATATCTGCAAATGTGCAAATAATACTTTCTAACTGTATTGCTTCAATTTGTGTTTCAATTACCGAGCTTAACCTGCTAATTTGGAAAGGATGTAATCATCACATGTAGTCTTTTTCTTTGGTAATAAGGCCAAATAAAAAAAAAGGTTTGTTTCAGGTCACCCAACTGACCCTAGCAAAACAGGGCCGACCCTACGTTTTTTGTGCAATTTTGAAGAAAATTTGATATTTTTACACTTTTTGGGTCATTTTTAGGGTCTACACAGAGGACGGCTAGTAATTCCATGTTAAAGAAATAAAATAAAATAAAATAAATATCCGACCTTCCGACCCTAGTTTTTTTTCCCATGTTACCTGAAACAAACGTTTCATTTTTTTTTGGCCTAAGCGTATGTGGCATCAATAATCCTTTATTTGTCATCCCTTTTCGGTATATACTTCATCTATATTCTCCTATTCGGGAAGTATCTGTTCTATATTCATAGTGACACTTAGCCTGCATCATATCATGTTTGACATGAATAGGCCTTCATCAGGTGGAGGACTAGACCAGTGATACAGCCTGACCTGTATTTCCAGGCAGGCTGTTAATTCAAGCTGCCAAGGCTGGTTTAACAGGCCGGGAGTCTTTGCAGGCAGGATGTTTGTACAGGTTGTTCACACTCTCCCAGCACATGACCCTGGTACAGCAGGCTGGGGCTCAGGCTTTTTCACCTTCTCCGAGCAGAGGCAACTGTTATGCCTGCTCTTATGGCTATAAAATACCAATTTAAACATGTAATTATTCAAAAATGCAGTGGACCAGGCACATACTGCATCCATAAGTTGAAAGATGATGTACTGATCTATATCCTCTTTATGAGTTTATTCTAAGCAAATACAACATAAAAATTGCAAATATGATCATATAAAAGCTATAGTGAAAAAACAGTCCTGCTAATGAGCAGCCCTGTATTCCAGGCTGAGTGACATGTGAAAACGGGCTGGGTGTGTTATGCAGGCTGTACTGTAAGTCCAGGCAGTCTTCTACCTGTTCATGAATAAAGCCAGACAGCAGACTACCTATCATTAAAATATGCACCTCATAGTAATGCAAAATGTGTTTGCTTATTCCTGATTCCTACAGAACATGCTACTATGTACAGCTATGTCTGTGAATGGAGTTAAGTCTGCTCAACAGTCCAGTCATGTATACATAATGTTAAACCCTGGGAGATTCAAAAGTGAAAACAATATTGAAAAACAAAGGTTGGTAAAGGTGACATTCTATCAAAGAAACATTCAGAT
The DNA here is from genome assembly GCA_947462335.1 of Harmothoe impar. Classification (NCBI taxonomy): domain Eukaryota; kingdom Metazoa; phylum Annelida; class Polychaeta; order Phyllodocida; family Polynoidae; genus Harmothoe; species Harmothoe impar. Next base: position 5,781,721 of record OX381721.1, on the reverse strand, counting down.
GGATGACACTACATCACACAAATTTCATATATCTTACCTTCATATGGATCATGAAACATGCACTCATACATGTACTTGAACATGATTTCCCAGACATTTAACGCCTATGTCAAACTCATAACCAGGTGTGTGCCCTAGAGTTCTTCCTCATCTCAATAATGCATTCCTGGTTTTTAAAACAGCAGTATATTTCCATTCATGCTATTGATACAGATGAGATCTCTTTTTGAATACTCATGTTACCCTTGGGATTATATCTATAGAGATCACAGCATCCTGTACCATTTGCAGTTGCAATTGCACATGTATCATTATATGATAAATGGGACAGCACTTGTACGTCTCTTGGTATCATCTGCCCTCAGAGTGCCTAAGAGTGAGTAGCATTGGATGACAAATTACTGGGACAATAACCCTTATATGGTACTAAGACAGATCACTGTCACAGTAAAGTGGGTGCTAGCTAACAAACACTGAAACTTGAATATATTATATGCATGTATAAAGTATCAAAAGAGTTTGCATTCAAGGAGAATTCTCTGCTAATGGCAAAGCTATTCAGTAAGTTGGATTTGAACGATTAGTCTTTTTGTTTGTGTGGGGTTTCCTGATCAATGTAAGCATCCCTTTTTATGTACCATCAGACAAATATCCTGTAGTCCAGAATGATGGTACCTTATAAAGAATAGAGATTCCAATGGAGACTGTAATTATATCAAGGCTGTCTATTGCAGGGTGTCTTTATAATCTCATACCAAACACAGTGATGTGAATCTCAGCTCTCATAATTCTTCAAACCCTGCCACCTAATTAGTTTTGGAAACTGGAGGTGCCTCCTTAAATCACTGCAGGAAGCTGTGGGGATTAGATTATGGTCTGCAGGCTCTAAGGGCTGGTAAGTACATACAACTATATACATCATAGCTTAAAAATGATGTGTATATTACCAGCTGTGAAACCAAAACAAATAGGTTCTTGGTAAGCCCTGTAAAGGAAATCAGTTTGAAACAGCACCAGCATTCATAGTAAAATTGAGCACTTTCATTGAGGGATCGTTATTATAGTATACATGTCATAGCATTCACTTCTTTTGAACTGCATTCCAATTTCAGCAACACAAGTTTGACTTTTTACTTTTAAATGATTCCAGCAGCAATAGAAGTATCTTCATCCAAAACAGAACCTGTCTCTTTCAGGAATCATATGTCAGACTTTTAAGAACCTTAATCTGTGAATATTGATAAATTAGGGATATCAGAAGCTGTTGGAAGCACATACATATCTATGCTTTTGGAACATTCTTAGATCCTGAAGTTTGCACACATCTACAATTTTATACAGATGACTGTTTTTCCTAATATGTCCCTAAATGTATCTGGCTATTCACTTCCAGTCAGGAGGAATTCCACAAACGATGTAGCATGCCCAGTATGATATATTCCCTCTCAGATTCCGGTATATGAGGCCAGCTTTCTATCCTATTACCAAGGTGTCTGGGCTAGATGAAGGTCTAGTCATGTGCCTGTTATTGACACACTACATGTGTGCCTATAGAGCTGTGATGTGCCATTAGCACAGCCAGGTCTGCTACAGCTCAGGCCAAATGTTTATACATGTTTATTTCCTCATGTCAATTTATCTTCCATCAATGGGGATGGCTCTGTTGGTCCCATAGGTCTTCATCTTGAATACAATTCAAATGTTGCGAATGTTTGAGTTGCAGCTCAGGTAGGGCTAGAATAAATTTAGTTTGGCTATATCATGCCAGGTCCAGAATGGTTACCTGAAACTTATTCATGGAAATATTGTGCCATGGTCGTGTCTCCATTTCTTAGTATCTGGTCATATATATACAATGACATTGCTAGCTATGTGACACAAAGAAATACTATGGTGCATCTTGTTTGAACGAGCTCTATCTCTACACATTCTTACATGCCCTGACAATACCTGACCCATCTATAATAACTTATTGATTAATTACAACCAATAAGCGTATGGTTATATATGCTGCACCAAACACACTCATCCATACATCTCCATACATCATCTGGACTATAACTATTTTTTAATATGAATTCATTGGTGCCAAAATGGCCACAGCTACACTTTCATAGTCTTTAGTGAGTATAAGAACACTTCAATAGAGTGTGATAGCCTCCTACCTTAATGAGTGCCCTAGAGATTAATTTTAAAATGTCACTTATGCTGCATTATTGATTGCTACTTGAACATGACCCAAATGAAAAGAGTCAACGATTAAGCTCAGAGGATATCGAACAGTAAACTGCCAAGGTCAAGGCTGATTAATTTTCCTGACTGAAGAATGGCCATTGTACTGATTGAATTTGGAAAAGGGACAAAAGTATCCTTCTCATTTCTCTTTGGTACATGTTCCTTTCCTCTGTAAACATCACACAGTAGTCCAAAATTGAATGCCTATAGATCCAATCATACGCCTGACCCGACAAACAACGCATCCAACAAAGCTTTACTCATCGGCATTAATTGACACAAACATGGTAAATCCATAAACTGTGAAGGGGTTTTGTGCACTAGGGTGATGATTGGGAAGTTTGTATGCACCTATATATAAAAACAGGGCCACAGCCTCTACGGTTTATTGAACTGGCCTTGCATACAAAGGATAGGTACTTTGATGTAATTTTTCATCTTTTGAATATGGCTGGATTGTACCTGCTTCCTCCAATGCTCTTTCCATCTAAATGAGTAAGAATCAATCACAATTGTGTGTGTATCAGTTTTCTTCTTTAAATACAAGGTATAAATTATATTAGTTTTTTTTAGGCTAAGTTAGCTTTTTTAAACTTTATTTCAAGTTGCTTGGAGAGAAAAGAAAAATGAATTCTTTGAATAAATATCCAAAATCTATTTCATGATACTTGAACTTGACTAAAGTATAGCTTTGTATTCGATGAACTTCATTCATAGACATCAACTATAAGGACCCAATTGTAATAATTCAAGGAAAATCTCCCATATTGCTGGGACAAAGCTATATCTGAGAAGTCCATTAATATTTATTTAATCTGGCATTTATGTTTCATCCAAAGCACTAACTTTCCAAAATGTAAGTACCCCTCTTGTTCTGTACAAAAGCTTCCTTAAGTCATTTCTACTTGTTACATTGTTACCCTACCATATCCCATCTTTGTGCAGTGATTAGACATCTGAGCAGCCACATCCATGTTCACCCAAAGGACTGAATCCTTGCAAAGGAGATCCCCAAAAGGATTTAAAAGAAAATGTGCCGATCCCCTTCAATCCAGTCATCACTTTTTATATCAAAGGCTATCAATCTCCAATTTGCTTAAATCCTAAGCATACATGGTATGATGATATAAAGTAATTATAAAAAATAACCATCCAGTCAAAAAGGAAAGCTCTGTGAGATACTTCAGCAGAAAATGTAGTTGACATTCAATAATCTCTCTGCCAACAGTGTAATTGACACGTCTTTTATTCATCGTCAAGGGACAAGCGAGCAAGGGTTTGGGAGAGAGGAAAGCCCTACCACCAAAGGTAGTGCTGTTGAATCTTGATAATGCACTTGAATTACATCATAAACATGTTTCAATATTCCATAGCTCTTTAAAAAAAATTGAGTTACAATTCAAATTAGTTTAAATATTGCATAAATCATATACCCATTGTGCCAACTAGATACTCAAACCCATATCCAGGAGTGTACATCCACATTCATTGATATCCTACATAGTGGTTTATTTGTTAACCGAATGCTACTAGGAGTAAAATAACTCATACAAGATGCTTTATTTAGAATGGACAAGCTGGGATTGAGACAGGTCAGTTTAATCTGTCCTGTATTGGCTTCATTGGTGGGCTGCATTTAGCCTGGGGTGAAGGACTTTGATTAGCTGGCAGACGGTCCCATCGCTCGTTATGGTGGTTAAGGCAATCAGCTTCTGAGAATCCTGCTCATTCCTCTGTCATCTTATCCTACTAGCTGGGTATTGCAGGTCTCACTTAACCATATCTGACTCACTATAAGTGCGTTTCCACCGATGGGAGGTGCATTTGATTGGCAAGGCTGCTAGCTTACTTGAGCTGATGTTGGCCGAGGGCACATGATAGAAGTTGAAAAATGACAATTGATGGAAGCTATGTTACTATTTGGGGTATCCTCGCTACATCTTAAAGCGCCAATGGATGGTCACTAGACACGCTTTTTATAGAAGCCTTCTACCTATTATGTAAATACTCCAAATACCTGAGAGTGGTGGAGTCGATACTAGGGCAGTCACTGTCAGTTATAACATCAATAGGCCTCTACTCTAATTAAAAAGTATTACAGAGAAAAAGTCTTGTGATGTTTTCATTTGTAACTAAAGCAAAAGGGCATGTAGATCATATAATTTTTGAAAACTTGTTAAATAATATATACAAGTATTTATTGTATATGTATTTTACTGGCTTACACAGCAGTTAGTCCTCTGGTCTCAGTGTTTAGCAGTCCAAGGTGGTATAAATCTATGGGATGTCAATCGATGAGGATTATGAGAATGTTTATTTAGTATTTTCAGCATAGCACAGAGATGGTGTGCCACATGTTTTCAGCTGATCAACCTTTCCTCCAAATCTGACTTAAAATCCAGACTGTTTATATATCTACAAAAGCATCATATTTGAACTTTACCATTTTAAATGTGTATTGAACTAATGAAAAACTCCTTGAATAAGACTTCATGCCGTTCATGTTTTTTTTGTTTTCTTTACAGCCTCTAGACTACAGTGATATTTAGTGTGAACCAACATTGCTGTTGATATCAGTCACGCACATCTTAGCAACAATACAACCAAAATGTAAAGCTGAATTATACCCTTCAGGCAGCATCTTTTATGAAAGCTACCTATGTCAAAAGGAAAAAATCATTTGTGTCTGGAGGAAAAACCTACTGTGCTTCCCTCAAAAAACTACATCAGGAGTACTCTCCACTGCCTTTTGACCAAAGTACTTGACAACTACCTTTAAAGCTTCGGAAGTGTCATATTTATTTGAGTTATGTCTTCCCCTACTTCACGGAGGATTAGAGCTATACTTCAAACCACTGAATGTGTTCTTAAGAATATCAAGATCCTTAGAATCTGCAAGAGAATTTGTATTATCAAAGATGACTAGCACAGGCACTTTAGGTTAAAAGGGAAGAGAAGCTTGAAAGCCACTTATGGAGATTCTCAATGGGAAATTATTTCAAATTTGAGTAGGAAAACACTAAAAATAAAAGACAAAACTACTAAACAATCACACCATTGTACTCAGCTTGATCTCTTTTAGAGAAACCACTTCAAATATAAACAAATGTCAAGCACTGTCATACATAGAACAAAAAACGTTTTGAAATGACTATCAAGCTAAAAGTAAATTCTTTCAATCTGAGTCCGTCATTCAGAATAGAGGCTGAGGACCGTAAGATCATGTATTCACTACAAAATAAAATGCTGTTAGGTGCTGGTCAGGACCTTGATCTTTTTCTGCGCTCATGTTTCAAAAGAGGTGAGTCCTTTGGAATCTGTGGACCTCTCAGCTCACCGGATCTGGTGTCAACCATCAGAGCAGGCAGGATATCAGATGTCAGAACCTGTGTGCCTGCTGAAGTGCACAGTGAAGTGACATGTAAATGACAGGAGCTATTTATTGTAGTATCTCATATTTCCCCCCAGTGTATTTGATCCACAGTAATATTAGGTGTTGGCCCACAGGGAATGCTAGCCCTTTAAGGATGCCATGATACCTTATTGCATCATGCCCTTGGTCGGCATGATGCTTGAATGCAGCCATGGGGAACTGGCCATTCATGCATCATGACGACATGAAAGCATCATGCCAATTTTAATGGTTAATAGGAGTGCAGCAGTTATCAATTTTTAAATGATGTCAGTAATATGAATACCTCAAACTAGTTTCCACAACTGAATACTTAATCGTATCCATGTATAGTTTTCTCCGTTCAAGTTGCTCCATGGCTTTGGATATTTCAGTGAATGCCTCACCACCCGGCAAAATAGGGCGAGATTCTGCGAGCGCTGGGGATATCCAATGCAACATTATTGGAATGACTTGGCAATACCCTATTCCAGCACAACCTCAACCAAATTTACTGGGCATGTATACATGGTGATTGACACTCCATTAAACATTAAGTGGTCATAAAGACTAAATTTACTGATAGTAACCTTTGTAATGGGCATATTACTCATTACATTTTATTCTTTATATCTGATGAGGAACAAGAAAGTCCTTTTTTTGTAACAAAGGGCCTTTATTTGCCATTTGAAATCACCAAAAATGTATATAAAGAATAAAAAAGCTGAAAGAACCACAGACACTAATTTCTAAAAAGTATACACCATGTTATAGTTATTTATCGCTGTACGTTTGTGGAAACTTTAGCTAGACCATATATGACATCCCTCTGCTTGCTGTTGGTGTGGAGCTAGGAACCATTACAGCCTGAGAAAACTTTTATGGTCTCAGCCTACCCATAATGCACAGCCCACCATTCATTGCTTATATAACGCCATAATGGTACAGTGCTAAAATGAAACACCAATGCGCGGCCATGCAGAAGTTACTCTGTATTAGTCACTAACTCCAACCCACAGCATGGAGCATCGGACTATGAAATGGTCTAAAGCTTTGGCCTTTAGTGATACTTAAATGCTGGTTTTACCTGGATTATACCTGAGTACCACCCCTACCTGAACACAGGTGTAGTTCTTCTCCTGCTGACACCAGGCATACCCTATGTCTGTCTGCTACACCTGGGCCCCCATGTCCACACCTGGGATTGGTTATTTTTGTTGATGCTCAACAAAGGTATATTTGAATGAAATGGCTACCCGGCTAACAATTTTTTTTAAATTTTATGTCGAAATAACATTCACAAACTTTATAGAACTCTTCATAGAAGCGTTATAACTCTTTTATTTACTCTTGATTGAACTATGTAGGTTAACTTGTTCTGTATGGGTGAGATTGATAGCCTTAACAGTATGAAAACTAATCTGCTCCCTGTAACCAGTGTATACCGCATGATAGAAAATTTACTTCAATCAATTAACCCTGGGTAGCAGCACGTGACAGGAGATGTTCCATATCCAACACCCAGATATACTCTAGGTTGTCCCAATGACTACCCAATGGTGTTGAGATTGCTGATGATTCTTGGTCTTCAAATTTACAATACCTAAAAAAAAAACCTTAAGGTAGTGATTCTGTCTACCCAATCCATGTGACTACCTAAGGTAGTTATTATGACAACTATATAGATCAGATATGACTACCTTAGGTTGTCAAGATGATGACTTCAGGTCGTCACCTAGATAGCTGAACTTGTCAATTTTGTCAAAATGACGACACTGAGGTTTTCAGTGTGGTTGGCAGCCTTACCATATTTTAAAATATTAATGATGCATACACCCCACAACAGGTAAGGGACATACAATTAGACATTGATTGTCTCAATGACAAGTTTCAGTTAATCAGTGCAGGATATGCTAGTGAGGCTTATATCACAGACAGACTGCCATGGTGCTGGAATCAATTGACATGTAGTTGAGTCTATCATGTTATTTTAACCGGACTTGGTCTCGATGTATTCTATATATGTGGCATTTCAATATCAATGATGGATTTAAGGCAAAAGAGATATCAGAAACTTGAACTATCACACATAGGAAAGCTTTATAGAAGTTGATGACAATGCGTTCCCATTTGAGCCTCTTCATAAGTGACTCCTTCTGTAGGGCGTTCAGACGTTTTTTAGTGACTTCCGACAAGTTGGGTTTTTCATGTAGTATAGATAGGCAGAATATTAACTAAGAGAATGCTGGAAAAATGTAGCTCTAGTACCATTAGAACCATTTTAAAATGAATTTTCCTTGTGGAAAGTAAGGGGTTTTGACAGGACAGAAGGACCCTCTTTAACCAGAAATAACCCTCCCCTGCCAGAGTGTGGCTGGTGGTGATCCAGGTTCAGTGGAAAGTGACTTACATAGGGAATGTACTACCTCTCAGACAGGATAGCTCTACATATCTGTGTATTATGCTGACTTATTTTCATTTGTTTATGTTGGTTGTTGGACACACACATTTACCCTCCTAAATTTTAAAGGTGATTTGATATACTTTAGAAACAAATTTACTGTAGCTCTGATTATATGAGTCTGAGGACAGGGTGTGACATCATTAAATGTAGGCCTATATCATGGCTTTCCAAATCAGTCAGTTACAAAAATATCAGTGCAATTTACCCCAGCATAATAGGGATCTTCCTCCAGAGTTTTCTGGAGAGCTATCAATTTGCAGTGCCAAAAGTGGGTACTCCACAGGGAGCACAGTCCCCACTTACTCATTCAAATAGAATCACTACTCAGCATGTATAAATCATTGCAAAAACTTCATATTATGTAGACTGAAAGCATAGCTTTCCAATGGTATAAGGATATCCACGGTCAGTGGGGTCAATTAGCCATAAATAGAGCATAAGTGTAAAGAGAGGGGAGATGAGGGAAGAGAGCTTGTTGTCCGGGCTGTGTGACACCACAGTGAACGGCCTACCTTTTAAGGGCTGCCAAAAGGCTCTAGGATATTTGACTATAGCCCTATGACTCAGTTTTACCTATCCTGAGCTGTTTGTTGTGCGCTCTATGGACTCCCCACGGAGAATATTGCAAACCCTCTGGTGGTGAAGCAAAAGCATAGTGTCCTTACCAACTAACCACATTTCAGGAGTGGTTTAGCTCCTACCAAAATGTTGGTGAATATGTCGAAATATGTCTGATTAATCGGTAACTTATATCAAAGGTAGGAAACTATGGAGATATTACGTATAACAGTATGAAAACTAATCTGCTCCCTGTCACCAGTGTATACCGCATGATAGAAAATTTACTTCAATCAATTAACCCTGGGTGGCAGCACGTGACAGGAGATGTTCCATGTCCAACACCCAGATATACTCTAGGTTGTCCGAATGACTACCCAATGGTGTTGAGATTGCTGATGACTCTAGGTCTTCAAATTTACAATACCTAAAAAAAAACTTAAGGTAGTGATTCTGTCTACCCAATCCATGTGACTACCTAAGGTTGTTATTATGACAACTATATAGATCAGATATGACTACCTTAGGTTGTCACAATGATGACCTCAGGTCGTCACCTAGATGACCTGAACTTGTCAATTTTGTCAAAATGACGACACTGAGGTTTTCAGTGTGGTTGGCAGCCTTACCATACTTTAAAACATTAATGATGCATACACCCCACAACAGGTAAGGGACATACAATTAGACACTGATTGTCTCAATGACAAGTTTCAGTTAATCAGTGCAGGATATGCTAGTGAGGCTTATATCACAGACAGACTGCCATGGTGCTGGAATCAGCTGACATGTAGTTGAGTCTATCATGTTATTTTAACCAGACTTGGTCTCGATGTATTCTATATATGTGGCATTTCAATATCAATGATGGATTTAAGGCAAAAGAGATATCAGAAACTTGAACTATCACACATAGGAAAGCTTTATAGAAGTTGATGACAACGCGTTCCCATCTGAGCCTCTTCATAAGCGACTCCTTCTGTAGGGCGTTCAGACGTTTTTTAGTGACTGCCGACAAGTTGGGTTTTTCATGTAGTATAGATAGGCAGAATATTAACTAAGAGAATGCTGGAAAAATGTAGCTCTAGTACCATTAGAACCATTTTAAAATGAATTTTCCTCGTGGAAAGTAAGGGGTTTTGACAGGACAGATGGACCCTCTTTAACCAGAAATAACCCTCCCCTGCCAGAGTGTGGCTGGTGGTGATCCAGGTTCAGTGGAAAGTGACTTACATAGGGAATGTACTACCTCTCAGACAGGATAGCTCTACATATCTGTGTATTATGCTGACTTATTTTCATTGGTTTATGTTGGTTGTTGGACACACACATTTACCCTCCTAAATTCTAAAGGTGATTTGATATACTTTAGAAACAAATTTACTGTAGCTCTGATTATATGAGTCTGAGGACAGGGTGTGACATCATTAAATGTAGGCCTATATCATGGCTTTCCAAATCAGTCAGTTACAAAAATATCAGTGCAATTTACCCCAGCATAATAGGCATCTTCCTCCAGAGTGTTTCTGGAGAGCTATCAATTTGCAGTGCCAAAAGTGGGTACTCCACAGCTCACACTTACCAGTCCCCACTTACTCATTCAAATAGAATCACTACTCAGCATGTATAAATCATTGCAAAAACTTCATATTATGTAGACTGAAAGCATAGCTTTCCAATGGTATAAGGATATCCACGGTCAGTGGGGTCAATTAGCCATAAATAGAGCATAAGTGTAAAGAGAGGGGAGATGAGGGAAGAGAGCTTGTTGTCGAGGCTGTGTGACACTACAGTGAACGGCCTACCTTTTGTTTAGGGCTGCCAAAAGGCTCTAGGATATTTGACTATAGCCCTATAACTCAGTTTCACCTATCCTGAGCTGTTTGTTGTGCGCTCTATGGACTCCCCACGGAGAATATTGCAAACCCTCTGGTGGTGAAGCAAAAGCAGAGTGTCCTTACCAACTTACCACATTTCGGGAGTGGTTTAGCTCCTACCAAAATGTTGGTGAATATGTTGAATTATGTCTGATTAATCAGTAACTTATATCAAAGGTAGGAAACTATGGAGATATTACGTGTTTATACTAATATATTGCTTTGGATAGAATTCATAATAAAGTAGACCAGGCGTTCACTTCGCTTGCAATGCGACCACGATTTCTATAGAATTTAGCAATATACAATATCTGGCCAGGCCTTATTCTGGTATTGCCAGGTTGTAATGGCTTAAACATGCATGGTCCATCCACAGCAGTCACACAAAGTGATGTATAGGCATCTAATTGGCGCCCATGATATAAAATACTTTTGTTTGTCCACACTACAAAACTAGAAAAGCCGCAAACAACTGAGCAATTCTTATTGAATCTGCCAGCCTAAGTGATGCATTGCTAGTCGAGCAAAACTCGTTGCATGCCGAAACAGAGATCTGTTCTGCCTCAAGCTTAACTAGCACATATATATAGTGAAACTTTATTATAAAAACTCTGTTTGGGTCCGTTTCTATTATTTATTTATCAAGATTACTACGGAATTTGGTCATAACAAATGTATAATGACTTTTTGGTGTTTTTTTTGTTACAAAATTGAACTGTAATAGCTTATTGCACATTGTATTTTGGCAAATGGAGCCGATGTATATTTCCATCAAGGGATCAGGTGAAAAGTGTTTCACCAGATGTGGGATTCAAACCGTCGCTTCCTTCATCCAGATTCCACCATGCTACCACTACACCAATCCTGCTCCTACTGATCAAAGCTAGTAACCTTATACATGTCAGTCTGGCACGTGCTACTTCATCGGTGCCCCTAAACTTTGGTGAAACATGTGCATGGTGCCTAGTACATGGGCACGATTGTCTGAAATAGAAATGCAGTACATCTGATTTATCAGTGCTGGTTTGGACTGTATTAGTATAGCCTAGTCCTACATGTACACTATGTCGCCATACACAGAGAGATGAAACAGCGTCAAAAGGGAGTCCAGGTTGCCTCCAGAATGACTCCCCTCCTTAGGGGAGCCCAGGACCCAATCCTGCTCAATTCAGATGTATTTCTGGACAGTATAGTCAGCCTGTCTCAAGCCTACTGTATCAATATTCTGTTGAAAACTAGTTAAGAGCCTCCTTTGCAAGACTGAGTGTTCTTAAGAAAGCAGACTAACATTTTAAGTAGGATTCCAAGAGTAATTCTTGGTCCAGCTGTCCTGTACGATTCGCTAATAATATTTAAAATGTACTTCATAATATTATGAATCTGAATATTTTTTCTTCTACAGAAAGGCAGGCATAAGTTGTGTGTATATTTCCAAGTGACACAATGTTTAGTTGCTACATGTTGTTAGGAAACTATGAGCCTCTTGCAGAATAAGCTAATCTGGTTATACATACCTGGCCTTAGAGCCTGAAGTCCTTGAGTAAATTACTCCTGCTTGGTATAGTAACTTAAGTGGGCACTCATGTCTCCCAAACTAATTAGGTGGCAGGGTCTGAAGAATTATGAGAGCTGAGATTCACATTACTGTCTTTTTGTATCAGATTATGGGACCAGACACCTTTGTTCTAATTACAGCCTCAGTATAGTCAGTATATTGTACTCATTACAGACGGCAGGGAATATGAATCCCCTTGTCAAAATTGAGGAGTTAAGTGAAGTTAAGATCCCCTTCTGATATATGGGGAATGTGGCACTGATGCAGCTTTCATGGTACATGATATTGTTCCCTTCAGGACATTCTGTTAATACGAGCCACTACTAATTCCCAAAGGATAGGCATGATCAGTCAGGCCTAGCGTGAAGGACTCTAAATAATAGAGGGTCAGGTAGTAAGAAAGTGTCAGAGAATATAAAATAGGCTGAACTTAAAATTAGTAGAGTTTCTGTTGGCATTGGCAGATTTGTTTAAACGGCATACAAATCTATGAGTGAATGCTGTTGCCCTGGTATATATAGGGAATGTATCATTATGAATGCATCAATGGGCCCTTTACCAAAGTGACTTGTTCTGTTTAGGGACTATCATTGGGTCCCAACAGTAATCCAATAGTATCCTACCTTACACATTTCCAGAATCATTTTGTTCCCCATCCCCCTCATGGGAAATATTGCCAATATTGGGACAAGTTCTATAGTGGGACAGTTTAATGTAGGAGACGGCTTTGGAGGAGCGCTGAGGGACATGTCTGCCCGGCCCTGTGGTACAACCCTACCCTCCCACATGTAACACAGGATGATTGGGACTGATGGTGGATACTGTGAGGGCCTGGTGCATGTACATAGGGATATCTAGGTTGCTTTGTGCTATAATACCCTATAGACCCCAATGACAACCGACGGATCAGAGATTAAGGCAAAACAAGCCCCAAAACGATATCTATATCACTTCTGTAGGTAAAGTGACTTCAAAAATGAGTATTAATTGTTCAAACCATATAGGGAAATTGTGATCTTCGTCTGGATCTCATTATAGTTATATCTGTAAATTCTGCCTAAATGTGAAAGGATTACATTTGTGTGAAGTTTACCAATAATGGGACCCTCCTGTTCAGTCAGCCCCCGACCTCCCCCACCAGTCTCTTCCATCTTCCTTCTGTTCATATCTGTAACTTAGATATTCCCTCCTGGAGGTGAACCCATCTGAGCTTTGTCATATATTAAGGAGGTCCCCACCCTCTACCAGACCTCTCTATGGGTATCATTTATCATAACACTATAGGGATCCAGGGGGAGTCATTTCATTTAGGAACCTCATCCTTATGGGTCAAAATAGAGCAGCGCTCCTGATAAACACCACCTCATTCGTGATTTGATACCTTAAAGGTCAGTCTGCTTCCATGGTTGGCCACTAGGGGCTTGTATCTCATCAGTGTTATCCGTGTAATATGAGCTGGGGCTGCTCCCTCCCCGCACACCCTGGCATAGATCATAGGACAACAGCGTATCATTATGGTTATAGAGCTCCATATCCTATACTTGAGAGAGTCTAGGGCCAGGGCTTGCCTATGATTATATAATATGGGTGGATCAGCCAATACCTTAAGGTAATAGCCTCTAGATGTTAGGATCTGCAGGAGTTTATTGTTACCTATGCTGAGGTTTCTGAGTGAAATAGTTCATGAAGGTTTGGATGCTGAGTTTAACTAACCCTGTTTCGAAAGGTGGATGGCCTACTGATAATGTAACATGAAGACCTGTTGTACCCTTCACATTCCAAGCACATTTATACTGAAATTACAGACCTCCATTGTAGACTACTGTTGAGATAGGATCTAATTCTTAGATGTGATTTTTGAATGTGGTCAGAATTATAAATTTCCTGATGAATATGGCATAATGGTAGAGGGACTCTAGTGACCATCAACCAAGGCAAGTAGGGTAGGACCAGCTTTGTGACAGCGAAATCCTTCTGCGCTGTCAAGCGTGTGACCAGGCTATTTATGGCCTCTATGATCTTATTCGGCATGGCTCCAGTCGGACTAACATATCTCCGTCTCTGACACTTTGTCTGGTCGCTGGCATAATCAAGAAGTTGATCAGTAGATGTATCATACTTTTATACAGGTTTGGAACAATTTTTAATCCTATATTTGTAGTTTTACTACGCATTTCAGCCTAACCCTCCGTCGCCTTCTTGTCTGCTTCACCGTTGGTCCAAATATCTGACAGCCTTTAACATGCCACATTTAATGAGTTAGTTCTTTATTTGCATGGCTCAGCACCTCTTAGCAGAAATAGATAAACTTGACATAGGTGACATTTTTGTATTTTACCTAATCTCAGTTTCTTGAAAGGTAGTTACAAACCTCGGGGCATGTTTATACATATTTTCCATTACAGTGATAAACAGGGACATTCTGTTCTAAGGAATATTGTTAGGGAACTCCCTTATGGAAGTTGTCACATTGGAGAAGAATGGTCTTCGGCAGTTCACCCTTCTTTATAGCTTAAAGACCTTGAATAATTAAATAAGTCCATAATTGCTTTCTATTTCTATGATGTTTTGCAAATCTTTATTGAAAATGTCACCAAATCCCATCAATTCAATTTGACTACCGCCTGTCACTTATGTAAATTAAAAAGGGTACCTCTCCAAATACAGTTCAAAACTAACTTGCATATACAGTGAAATCTTTTTATAACGAGGACGGTTATAAGGAGCAGACGGTTATAAGGAGCACATTTGCTCTGCCAAATCCTTTTCTATACTTTTCTATAGCAAAAAAAACACCATTAGAATGAGCATTTCTAGCCAAAAATCGTTTATAAGGAGCAAATATTTTTCAAGGTAGTAAGTGATTTATTTTTTTTCATTCAAAATAAGGTAAAAAAAGGCTCACATATCCTACAGCCCCTGTGATGCTGAGTGGACTAGCCTTTGTCAGGACTTCAGGGGAGAGGGAAGGGGAGAGGGGGCTTTGTCAGGACTTCTCCTGTGATGTGGGCGGCCTACAGGGGTGTAGGTGCGGACCTGTGAGTGGGGGAGGGGGGATAGGGAGGGGGGAGGGGGCTTTGTCAGCCTTCTCCTGTGATGTGGGCGGCCTACAGAGGTGTAGGTACGGACCTGTAAGGGGGGGGGGGTGGGACCTTTGTTAGGACTTCCCTTGTAATGTGGGCAGCCTACAGGGGTGTACATGCGGACCTGTGAGAGGTGAGGGGACAAGGGGAGAGGGGCTTTGTCATGACTTCCCTCTCTGATGTGGGCGGTCCAGGGGATAGATAGCCAGGGATTACATGTCTTACTTCTTTAAATGTCACTATATTCTTACATATATATAGTAAATACCAGTGTACAGTATATATACAGACGAAAATCAGTTATAAGGAAGGTTGGTTACAACGAGCAAATTTGCCTTGCCAAAAGGTGCTCCTTATAACGAGATTTTACTGTAATACTATAATAATGAAATCTTGGCATTTTGTCAACCTGCATGCTAGAAAAGTGATATTTTTATAACCATTTAAAAGATGGATAAGTAGAAAAAGCTATATTTACAATATCTAGCCATAGGAAATTGTTAAAGGAAGTTTGAGAAGCGTAAATAAACTTGACATTAGCCTGTAGTGAAAATGTTCACTCCATGCAGGTACTTTACTATATTATATCTCCTTTTGAAAAGGGCAGATCATTTTTTTGGTTCAATGAGCACGTATTTATGCTCGTTTATTTCAGAAATACACGTTCGTGACGCGGTACAAATCTGATAATATGATCCAAGAAAATTGATCTGATGAACAAGACGTTTTCTATTTTGTCTGTTACTAATAAGCTTTTTCAAGTTCACCAGAATACATACATAATATGGAATACAAGTAGGAATGAGATGAGAATATAGTAGAGGAACAACAAGAAAAATGATAATCAATATACCAGTTTCATACAGCAGATTTGATGCATTCCGTAGAGACAACAAGCTTTTTCTATGTGATACCGTAAGGAACAAGCAATCAGTCATTGTAACACAAGTAATAATACATATAATTTATACTGGCTACAATACCGCGCAGGTCATATACTGATTGTATAATCCAGTTCATGGATGCTTTTCTCTCAGATTTACCACTTTCTTCAGGTTTCTCTTGAACTGTGGCTTAGTGACACTGTCCTTCAACCATTCTGGCTGAACATTCCACAGCAAGTTGCCCCTGTAGACAGGTGACCTCCTGTATGATTCAGTCACCGGTCTCCTCAGAGGGAACAGCTTTTTGTCGTCAGATCTGGTGCCGCGAGCACCCACCCGTGGGGTGTCGGCACCCGCAGCATCAGACCTGCGGTACAGTTTGTACATCAGGGTCAACATGATCTCATTACGGCGCCGTGATAGGAACTGCATCTTGCCCAGTGCATGCAGCTCATCAACACTGTACACATGCGCAGAGGTATTCAGACAGGTGCGCAACCCCCTGTTCTGTAGTCTCTGAAGCTTCAACAATAGTCCTTCATTTGCAGCAGCATAGAAGAATGACGCATAGTCAAACAGAGTGGACACGCTGGTCTTATAGATCAGCAATGCCGTCTCTCTGGTGACCATGTCACGGAGCTTAGCCAGGCTGAACAGGCGACCATTGACCTTCTTGATCAGTTCTTTAATGGCCTTCTCAAAGGTCAGTCTCCTGTCCAGAGGCACACCAAGATATGTGTAGCAGTCAACACAGCCCAGAGCCACACCGTCTACATCAACCTTGATCGACTCGACAGTTGGCCCCTGACTACATGTGGAATGCAGCACACACTTGCTTTTCTCAGCGTTCAGCGTCAGTTTAGACTTTTGGAACCATTTTGAAACCACAGAAAGGGAGCGCTGCAGTCTCTCTGCCACCACTTTGGGCTTCTTATGGGAAGTGTACAGTGCAACATCATCTGCATAGAGGATGACACTACAGTCATCACAGTTTTTGGTCAGGGCATCGAGGAAGTAGACAAACAGCAGAGGGCCCAAGACACTGCCTTGAGGCACCCCTGTTGTCACCTGTTCAGTTGTGGAGGAGTTGTTACCAAAGCATGTTCGCTGAGTTCTGCCCGTCAGGTAGTCATGAATCCAAGCCAAGATATTCGTGGAGAGCCCCAAGGTCTTCAGCTTGTTCATTAGAAGGCCATGGTGGACGCAGTTGAAGGCCTTGCGCAGGTCAAGGTAGGCCACACCAGTGTACATACCATTGTCCTTAGCCAAACCTATGTCATTGACTAGTTTGTAGACTGCGTCCACCGTGCCTTTGCCACTGGGATACCCAAACTGAGACTCACTGAGGTCACCAGCCTCTTCAATGGCATTGTTCAGATGCATGTGCATCAGCCTCTCAGCGATCTTAGAAGGCATGCTCAGCAAGGAGATTGGTCTCTAGTTGCTCACATTGTCCTTCCTGCCAGCTTTGGGTATCAGGGTGACCCTGGCATCTTTCCACACAGATGGGAAGACACCACTATCAAATGAATTCTGCAACAGAGCAGTGAACTGTGGCACAATGCATAGCAAGGCATGTTTCAAGACATCAGGTCTCACATTAGCAAGGCCTGAGGTCTTGGAGACAGAGACCTCCCTTAGCAGTATGTCCACCACTATTGGATTGACACTGATCGGATCTACCTTCGGGACATAACTATCGTCAGGCCTGGTATATGAGTCTGTCAGGGGGTTGTCAACAAATTCCTCATTAAGCACTCGCCCAATATTTGAGAAATATTTATTGATGTAGTCTGGTGACTCCGTTGGAGGGATTGTGTCACCTGAGTCAGCATCTACCAATGTTGGAGCTATGGCAGTATCCACCCCCTTGAACATAGAATTGATCTCCCTCCAGAATTTCTTTGGGTCGCTCTCACAGGCTGCCAGTTTGTGCTTGACAGTGGCAGCCTTGGTGTATCTACACAGGTGATTAATTCTATTCCTCAGTGCCCTGATCATCTTCAATTCACCATCATCATGTGTTCTTTGATACTTTCTAAGTCTGTGCTCGCGCTCTGACATATACTCCAGTATCTCAGGGGTCATCTAATCTTTGGATTTTGATTGAACCTTCATGACCTGTAGAGGACAGTTGTAATCCAAATACAGGTCAATGTGTTCATGAATGAAATCCCACTGGTGGTCAGGTGAATCTAACTCCCAGTAGGAATCCCAATCAGCTTGTTGCATCCAATCTGACAGACCCTCTGTACTGTACTGTTTGTAGTTGCGCCCACATTTGGGCTGTACACTCCGCCAGTGCCGTTTTTTGCCTTACAGCAAACACCGACAAGTGGTCAGATAGTAGCACCGCCATCACACCAGACCTCAGAATGCAGTTAGAGTCAGTTAGTATATGGTCAATACATGTGACCTTTCTACCCCAGGGCCTAGTGCAGCTATTGATCAGAATTTTCAGACCCAAGTCTCGACATTTGTCCACTAGGTTGCGACAAGGGGCAGCACCAGTGTTCAGGGTATTGATGTTAAGATCTCCCAGGAACCACTTTTCATGTCCAGCCACCAACAGGCTCAGCTGGGTTGATTCCAAGTATTCCAGGAATCTCGTCACATTCCCACTAGGTGGGAGATAAACACTCGCAATCATAATTGGCTTGCAATCAGCAATCTTGAGGCTTAATATTAAGCTTTCAACATCAGGGGTCACAATACTGAGAGAAGGGACTGTGACGCAGTGGCTTGCTAGTTGATCAGACACATAACACACCAGGCCCCCCCCCCCCAGTCTTTTTGCCAACAGATGCCGGACGGTCCATTCTGAACAATGTTTTCCCAGGCCACTGGAGGAGACATTCGTTATAACCCTCATGTAACCAGCTCTCACTGATGGTCACAACGTCAAATTCAGTAAACAGTCTGTAGAATTGGTGTCTCTTCCTATAGAAGCTTCTTGAATTCAAGTGCATCATTTTGAGACCTTTTTCTTCCACTACTTCTTTAATAGTGAATGACATGTTGACCTAGCAGTGAGGGCAGGCAATGTGAATGAGGGTTGACACAAAATTCAAGTGACAAGAAAAAAACAATACAAAAGAAACAAAAGACAATATAATAACATACAATAGGATAGAGTGTGTAATAATAACTTAAGTAAGACAGACGTTGAAGACCATTGGAGTGTATCTAGGTTGCGACAAGTTTGTAACAACTTAGATGATAGAGTTTACAATATGTGGACAGCCGGTAACTGGCCACTGAATTGAAAACCCTTTGAAGTGAGAATAAGTTGGTTATGTCATAGACAATACACAAGCGTCGTTATGAATATGTGATTACTGTTGATAGAGCTAAGCTCGCACCTGGAAAGTAGTGGTTTTATGTCTGATAAGCTAATAGGCTACATAGTAGGATCCCAATTAAAGAAGAGTGGCATGTAACCAATAATAATAATATATCTAGTGTTAACAGTTTTTAATTGTCGACAGATTGTAGTAATGATGATTTTGTCCATTGTAATACTGCAGTATATATATAACACTGCTGTTTACTCCTTCTATACTCCAGCACATGTGTCACAGGGTAGTAATCGTAAAGAGTCAAATGTCCATGAATCCCAAGGCAGAGGAATCTAGAGTGTACAATTTTACTCATTCATGTACCTATAACCAGACACTGTTCATGAGGCGATCATTTATGTTTGTGTAGGTTCTTATGGTCATTCAGACGACTAATGCCTTTCATGATAACTTGGAAAGGAATACGTAGTAATAATAACATATTATGCAGAAATAAACATATGTCTATATGATAACACTCTATGCACTCAATATTTGTACCAGTAAGGCTCAGCTGGCAACAAGGCACACACTAGTCTCATGCTTCTAAAGCAGTAAGTGTTTGCGTCCATTTGTGTATCAATTCTAACCAAGATCGGGGTTCACTAATTGTGCCAAGTAAATATTACTAACTACCGGTAATGTTAAACATGATGTAAAGTTTCATCATCAGCAGACTGAACTACATTATCTGACATTAGCCTCAGAGATGATTCAAGAAACACACATGCATGGGAGTTTGGGGGGATTGAGAAGAAATGAAAAAGAAAAAACATGTCAATGGCAATCATTTCAATGATCCTATAAAGCATGACAATACACATTGCATGCAAAACTGAAATACAAATGATGCAGTTCAGAGCACTCTTGCTCTTTCTCATTTCCTTGTCATGCAATGTATCATGTTTCATACAAGGTGATGTATATCATGGGTGACATGGTGTCAATACTGATGTAGAGACTGTGCTGCAGGTGTGTCCTTCCACCTGACACCTGCTACAACAATTTCCCAGCAATCCAGCAAGGTTTTATTCATTATGAGATATATTTCAGCCAATGGAAATGATGCTATACAATATGACAATGGATAGGTGTCAGGGGAAAGTACCAGTCAATACTCATTAATTCACTGACCTGTAAAATACAACTTAACAAATGATCCGTTTTTCTTTTCTAGTTTTTGTTGATGTGCAGATTATCTTAGTTTTGTAAATATCACAAAGTATTCCAGAATTGATCCGATTACATGCATGGCGCGGCAGACAAGACATTCAACCAGGCTTTACTCGTCACCTCTCTTTGACACAACTGTGTAGATCTATACTCTATGATGGGGCTCCATTTGCCCCCTGCACTAGGGTGGTGAGTTCAATGTACTGTGAATGTTTGCATGCACCAATATACACAGGGCTCAGACTGTAGAGTTTACACCTACATAACTTGATGGTCTAAGATGATTGGTGTTTTGTAGTTCTGTATGTTCTAGAGTCTCTTACTATTTATGTATTTGAAGGCATCACATTTGTTTTGCCCATTAAAGCATTATTCAGATATAAATTGGTCTTTGTTAGTGAAAAAACAAATAAAAAACTTTTTTTTTTTTTTGAGTTTATAACGTATTTATTCACTTGGTGATTTTCAAAAATACGATACATTCAAAATGAGGAATATTTCCTCTCCTTGGTTATTATGAGTAATAGATATAGAGATACTAGGTACTGCCATGCCACACAATCAACGTCCTATATAGATATAGGAGGGCAGCGTCATGATTTCCCCTGTAATCACAATAAACTAATACATTTCTAATTAATACAACCAAAGTACATACATTAATACATGATTTATGCATATGGGAAGGCAATTAAACTGGATGAACAATGCCGATATATATAATAATATTTGTGATTCTTTGTTTAACAGCAGGCAGGTATGGGACCAGCTAGTCTTGCTATCTCTGTAAGCGTAATTTGGCAAGGTGTAGGGCTCGAATATGGGTTAGGGCCTTTGACCTGAAGAGGGATTTATTCGCGGCTAGGCGACATGAGACATTTAGGTTATTCCAGAGGTCTATGCCCCTGTATAAGGGACTTCTCCTGTAGGTTAACGTGTTACTGGGGGGGTATTGCAAGAGACCAGTGTTTGTGGATCTGGTGACTCTTCCACACGCGGGGGGATTAGAGTATGCAAGACCTAGCTCTGCAGGGGACTGGTTAGTACCATTCAGGTATTTATATAATAGTAACAGCAGCTGCAGATCAAAACGAACACTTAGGTAATCTATTTTGGTGTCTGTGTGTAAATTAAGTACATGGTAGCGCATTTGCAGTCGCAGACTGACGCGTAAACAGCGGTTTTGCATCAGCTGCAGCCGCTTGTGCTGTGACTGAATAATACCGTTGTGAAGATAACCACAATATTCAAGTACTGGTAGGATGGTCTGCTTATATACAAGTATTGCAGTAGCTGTGGACATTCTCCTTCGCATTTGACCTAACATTTTACATCTGTTTGCAGCTGAGCTTACATTTTTACTAATGGTATACTCCATGGACAGGTTATTATCTATTATGATGCCAAGGTATTCATACTTATTACAGACACTCAACAATGTGTTTCCCATTCTAATGTTGGGTTTGTAACCATCATTTCTTTTCACATTAAACACTTCGACCTTGGTTTTTTCAGTGTTGATGCAGAGACCACTTTTGCTAAACCAGTTATATGCATTTGTGGCGTCAATTTGCAGCTTTCTCTCCGCAGCTTCAGCGTTTTGGGCGCTTATAAAGAAGACGACATCGTCTGCATACATGATAATTTCGCAATATTCTAGGACATCAGGTAGGGCATTTACAAAACAAATAAATAGGAGGGGGCCCAAGATGGACCCCTGGGGGACGCCGAATTTTACAGGTAGTAGGGTAGATGAGGAGCCATTACAGACAACTCGTTGGGTTCTATTGCCTAAGTATGCGAATAACCAGTCAGTGAGCATTGGGGGTAGATCTAGATATTTCATGCGGCTAATTAATTCAAAATGGTGGATGCTATCAAAAGCCTTCCGCACGTCCAGGAAACAGGCCATCAGGGTTTCATCTCTGTCTTTGGATTGGTAGACCCGATTGACAAACTTGAACACAGCATCATTTGTTCCCCTGGACGCGCGGAAGCCATACTGTGAACTATGCAATTTTTTACTGTTTTCTAAGTTAGTGTAGATTTTTTCATATACAATACGCTCCATAATTTTGCTGGGGACCGGTAGGAGTGAGATAGGGCGCCAGTTCCCTATATGCCTCAAGTCACCGGATTTAGGCAGCGGTACTACTTTTGCAGATGCCCATTTCTGTGGGAATGCAACGGTTTGTAGGCTGAGTGTGATGATGGATAGTAATTCTGGTGCAAGCACCAATAGGGCATCCTTCATCACCGAGGTTTGTATATTGTCTATGCCACTGGATTTGTGGACTTCAATAGATTTCACAAGCTTTAGTACACTTTCATAAGAGACATTAGTTACAGCATCCTCACTGAAGGTGTGAGTCTTACTGGAGGGCTTATTACATTCAGAGACCTTAGGGGCGTCCCCTAGAGTGTCAAAGAGCTTTTCCCCTATTCCCGAGAAGAAAGCATTAATGTACCCTGGTACATCGCTGCCCTTGACCTCCTGACCATGCTTATGGTGATCTAATACAATATCCGGCTTGTTATCACCGGTTTTGCCAAGTAGGAGGTTTAATTCACGCCAGAATTTAGTAGGATGGGAAGCCAAGTCGGTTAGTTTTTTATTGAAGTAATTTTCTTCAGATATGCGCGTTTTAAGGTTAATGTCCCTACGGACCTGCTGTGCACATTCTAGGAGATCAGGGTTATGCTCCCCGTCTCTAATGTATTCCAGGATGTACTGGTCCCGTTCATGAATTAACTCAAATATGTCCCTAGTCATCCAGGGTTTGTTCCGGTCCTTAAAGGACATGTCCTTGATGGGACAATGGGTGTCTAGGTATTCAGTTATGTGTGACTGTAATATGGACCACCTAACATCAACATCATTACTTGCATAGAAAGTTGATAAGTCAACGTGTAGCAGGTGATCCATGAAATCCGCTTGACTATAATTTCTATAAGAGCGGCCCCTCATCTTTACCATGGTATAGACCTCTTTTGGCTTCTTTTTTATGGCATAGGTGGGGACATGGTCACTCACAAACAGTGGGAGCGTACCATTATACATGACAATATCGCAATCAGTCGATATGAGATCTATACATGTTCCTCCGTTGCCATTAGGGTGGGGACGGGTTACATGGTAGATCTGATCATGTAGATTTAAGTCGTTCATGGCCTTGGTGTATGATTTTGTTTTAGGATCATTGGGCTGGAAAAGGTCTATGTTGATGTCACCTATTAGCCAGCGTTCTCGCCCCTCCAGTATTGGGTCCTGACAGATTTCTTTGATGGACTCAATGCACTTGATGTAGCTCCCACTAGGTGGGCGATACACATGGATGAAGGTGGTGAGACGGTGCTTATCTTTAGTAAAATTTACAACAATAGATTCTATGTCCTCATTGGAACGCTTCAGGGGAGTGAGTAAGCTACAGAAGGGAGCCATACTATTACATATGTAGATAAGGAGGCCTCCACCGGTTTTATTCACTACCCTGTCATAGCGGAAGAATTGGTAACCAGCTATGTGTAGTTTATTATCCGGGAAGCCTTCAACTAACCAACTTTCACTAATCGCAAGTACATCAAATAGTTTCACAAGTTTGGATAATTCTCCAAACTTAAGATTTTGACTACGTATATTATAGTGGCCTATTTTTAGGCCTTTTAGTAGGACAAAGTCCTCATATGTGGTGGTCATTTTTAAGGTATGATTTCACCTTGCTATATAGGAAGTGACCAGAGCGGGGGTATATGTGTGCTGAGGGACAGTGATATAAACAGCGAGAGTGGCGGCACAGGGGCTGCACATACGTGTAGGACAGAGAGAGGGGGCGGTGTCACGAGCACCAGTCTCCTATATGCGTAGGGTACGTCGCGGTCGAGAAGAGTGGCCTTGAGAAAGGCCGTTGGGGTTTGTTATATGTCTTTGTAACTGTAGGTGCGTGACTGCTTGACTGGTAGGAGAGCTGTCTCCCCAAACTAACTCGAGGTATAATTATCGTGATCCATAGATTAGATTAACTAAAAGAGATAATTAATAATTAATACTGAATAATTAATTGCTAAGCTTCGGTCGCTGAGATCTTCATATTAAAGTTTCGATGGTAAGCGGACGACGCTGGGGGAAGGGGAGGGGGGGGGATGCCGGGGGGGGGGGGGGGGCCGTTGGGGGTTGGGGGGGGAGAGGCGGGGGGTAGTGGGTGTGGAAGGGAGGGCGGGGGGGGGGGTGGGTTGGTGGGGGGGGGGGTGTAGGTTGGTTGGTTGGTGGGGTGGGGTATAGGACGGTGGTGGGTAGGGCTGACAGTGCCAGATGTATGGCGGGCGTAGTAGGGGAGGATGTTAGTAATGGGGAGGGATGGGGGTGGTTAGTGATCAGCATAGCACAGCATCATAATTGGCCGCATCAAACAAGATGTTCAGTCAAGGATGCTGGTCCAGTAATCGTAATTTTAGATAACTAAGTGGTTTGGAAAGTAGTGGGCGGCGAGTTGGGAGGGATTTGTAGCCATTTGAGCCCAGCATCGTGAGTGGCCGCATCAGACAAGATACCTGGTCTTAGATGCTGGTCTAATAACGATAATAATATTGGGAGAGACAGTCCTGGTAATAACACAGGGAGTGAGTAAGAATAACAATGGTAACAGTGATAATATTGAGACATCACTGGTTGTGATGTAGCATGTAGCATGGGTCACAGTGGAATTAGTATTCCTAGTACTAGACTATCATGGCCTTAGCCGTGTCATAGCACACTAGTGTTACAATGCTACATGTTGGTCTAGTAATAATAATGATACTGGGAAAGAACACAGCCCTGGTAACAGCACAGGGAGTGTGAGAGAATAACAATAGTAACAATGATAATACTGATAACGAGACATCATTAGTTGCGATGTAGCAATGGTCACAGTGGAATTAATTTTCCTAGTACTAGACTATCAAGGCCTTAGCCGTGTCATAGCACACTGGTATTAGGATGCTACATAGCTACAGTGGTTAGTATGTGTGCATTATACGGTAGAGAGCAGAGGGTCGGCAGTGACCACCATGGACATTAGGCCATCTAGTCCCTGACTCCCTCTGTTAAGCTCAATGAGCTGAAGCCGACAGTTACAGATGTATACTAGATGAGCGTCGTATGAGTGCTGCTTCAGTGCCATGAGAATGCTGGTACTAGTGTTGTCCGCATCAGACAAGATGTATGGTACAACCTATGTAACATTCCTCAGGGCTGCACCCGGGGGCGCTCGCAGTCGCGATATCATCAAGTGAGTCACATGGGTTATGCAAGTCATATAGGCGTCATATAGGTGTCAGTACAGTCCGCATCAAACAAGATGTAGGGTACCGTCATTGACACACATATATATTGGCTCGTGGCATGCGTTAAGGCCCATGCTTTCATCTGCATTTCTATAGTATGGTGTGTGTTATTCAGTGTGTATCTAGTAGGTGCAGGGCGGGACCGCACCAGCACAAACACTAGGTGTCACACCCCCCCCCCCGCACCAACGACAGAAGTGATAAATGGCGGGCAATAAAATCATGAAAATATTAATGAAACCATTAGACAGTGGGCTTAAGTCATTGACCAGTGACCAGTGGCCAGGGACTGGCGATCAGTGACCACCGGCCGCCGCTCAATCACGTACAGCCTTAATATGAATATCACCATCGGTGTCCACCATGTTAGTCGTGACACAGATATACTTCAATATGTTTCAGTATGCTTAACTTAAACAACTAATTATTTGGCTGGCTGGAGTGGTAATTGGCCGCAGACTGAGGACCGCATCAGACATGACGTAGGGTATGTCAGTATGCAGCCGGTACCAAAACCCAGTCATAGGCCAAATATACAGCAATCAATATTCAATATACAATAAAGTACTAAGTGTATAGCTTACAGGTTTACACACAATAGAATTTGTGTTTAGGGGATTGAGGGCCGACGGCCAGTGGATATCAGTTGGTGACCAATTTATGCCCGCATCAAACAAGATGTAGGGTGCATTACCAGACACCATACCCATCAGTACCATCACCCTCAGTCCACAAACACATGGACACTCAAGGACAGAGAGTCCCCAGTCCAGAAATGGTGTCATTATGCGAGTATGCATACAGTTGTCTATACATTACTATTGATTGGTGTTTAGTAGTTTCCTGGCATATTTTTAAGGGAACCCGTTTGTCCCGTCTATGGGATAATTGATTGGTTGAGTACTGATTTGTGATTTTTGATTATGATTATAAAAATAAACATGAACACGGCTATGTTGGTAAGCACGATTTAAGTTAAGTGAGATAGTGGGATATTGAGCTAGTGACCTAAGATATAATATATTGTACCATATTTTTTAGAGATTAAGGGGAATTATACAGGCAGACAGCAGTTTGGTTTAAATGATACATGACAGGCACTCATAATTACTGATGCAAATATTGCAGTCTGTTCTTATTTACAGCCGACATGATCTCTGATGAGACAAGTTCAACTAGATCAGGGTTGGGGTGCAGGCCATCGTAGAGGAAGTCGAAGTGCTGTTCATATAGGTGCACCCGGGAATGCCACTCATGGACAATTTTGTCCACTTTCGGGGTATTCAGGCGACCAGTTTTGTTGATACCATAAATGGCTGCATTCAATTTATGGATCATAGCATTGAACCTATCTTGCTGCGGGTGTACCCAGGAGGTGGGTTTGCCGTTCAGGTGCGATAAGTTCACTCCATAGATGGGCACAAACACTATAGGAATGTTTGCACTGATTTCTTGGCATTTGTAGACCAGTTCCTGCATTTGAATTAGGTAATCCAGTTTGAAGCTGTCAGGGTCCTTTATGTGGCACATACATGATTTCCCATAGTTGTCATAGGCTAGTAGATTACAAATGCCTGCTGCTATGTATATGGCATCGAAGTGTTCATTATGTAGCAGTCGCTGGCAGATGTTATTACTAACTCTGGCGAGAGGGGCTCCACCCATCGCATGGGTTATGTAGCGAGGTACAGGACTCAGGTAGCCACCGAGATCCCTTACCCTAGAATCCCCTATTACAAGGATGACCATTTTGGCAGGTTATAGTGCTGGCAGGTCTGTACTAGAGCTGGCAGTGTAGAACAGTGAATGGAGAGTGCACGCAGGTAGGGGTATTTACAGGGGCTGACCGTGTCAGTGGGGCAGTGGTCACGGTTTGCTGAGCAACAGCTGGGGACCGTGTAGTTTATTGCCTAGGGCCATTTAGGCTGATGGTGCCTCTTGACTGGGGCCACAGGCGGGGGCCCAGTCATGCTGGAGGTGGGCAGTGGTTGGGCACCTGGGTGGGGTGCTTGGTACTCATAGATGATGGATAGCTCGTACCTAATGTCCATTAGGATGTGTCCCATGACATTTTTTCCACTGAATTCACAGCCTGTGGGGTTACGAAGTAGGCTGTCAAAGGAGACGTTTATGGCCCAGAATTCATCTCGACTGGCTTCTAACAGCGGGGTGTTACCAGTGAGAAACAGCAGGTGTCTCAGGGGAGGGTGCTGCACATACTTTGCAGTGGCGAGTTTCTTTATTGTGGGTACTGCATGGCGGGCCCAATCAGTCCCGGTAGTGTCAATGCCACGCCCCCTTGATTTATTGAGTGGGGCGCGGGGTTCTTGCTTAATGTCTATGGCTGCTCTGTAGTCATGACAGTGGAGCGCTTTGGCATGTTGATACCCTTGCTCAACACTCTCATAGGTTTCCATGACTCCCTTGACCTCAAATTCAAAGGGGGCAGGGAAAAAGTTACTGAGGTAGGCAGTTTCCCCGCTGAATGCAATTCCCCTGCTCACTGTTACAATTCTCTCCTTTTTGGACTTATGGGATGAGATATATGAGGAGGGTGGCAGGCGGAGGTCACTGGTTGTTGTGGGCCTGGGTGGGTGGGTGGGGGCAGCGCCGTGGGTTGGGGTGGATGTGATGATTGGTATTGGTTTCTGCCCGTCTAGGGTAGAATCAATGGTAATGGCAGAGTGCTGTATTGGGGAGAGTGGGGTAGGCCCCCTGCCTCTGTGTGGCGCGGGGGTGTCAACATGGAGCCCCATTAGGGGTTTGATGGTGCCAGGAGGTGCAGGTTTGTTTTGCGGGGCAGGTGGCGCTCGGAGTGGTGGTTGGTGGTTGGACAGGTGGGGGCTGGGCTGAGCGTGTCTAGGCTTAGCTTGACCATGCATCATGTGCGAGAGTGTTACAGGTTGGCGAGTTTGGGTCGGGGGGTTGATGGGGGGGAGGGGGGGCGGGTCAACAGTACACGTGGTGGGTGGGTGTATATGGGGGTGGGCTATGGGAGCGCCCATGGTGCGGCGTGAGGTGGTGGCCGCTGGTGGTGCACGGGGGTGTGTCTGTTGTACCCTCTGGGGATTGGCTGGCATGGGATGTGTTGGGGGGGGAGGGGGGGTGGTTACGCCAGTTGCTGCTGGCTTGACGGGTTGCTTACCCTTCTTTGACTTTTTGCTACTGTTTAAGTCAGTTGGTTTGAACACGTCATCTATTGAGTCTATAGCTGTTTCTGTGGGTGGGTACAGCAGTCCATTAATGGTCAGCCCTTCATCGGTTAGGCTAGCCCCCACATCCCAGTCACGGATGTGGTTGAAAATGGATCTCAGCAGATAACGATTGACACGCGTTTCACGTGGCTCATCAGGGTTTAAGTACACTCGGGAGCCTAGACTCCGCACTCTGTCCCTGATGCTTAGCACAAGTGATTGTGTGTCCGGGTTGGTGAAGGAGATCATGATGGGGGGTGGGAGCTTCTTCCCAGATCTCCCTATGCGGGCAATGGATGATATGTCAGTGTTATTGACAATAATTCCCAGTGCATTCTTGATTTTGCTCCAGGTGCCAAAGATGTCTTCACCATCTTCCGCAGGTAGGCCTACTACCACTACATTGTAAGTGGTTTTGCCCCTGCGGCGCGTTCCCTTCGGGGGCTGGGCCGGGGGGGCGGCAGGGATGGGTGGATGGGGGGCAGCAGGCTGTGCTACTCCCTGGCTTACTGAGGCTGCATATCCTTTGTTAGACAGGGTGGCTGTGTGGATGCTGGCACGTGAGGAAGCCACCTCCTGTTGGCTGACCTTTGTTTGGACAGCATTAAAGTCTGTCAGATGGGCATTGAAGCGCCTCTCTAGGTCAGCATGTTTAGCAGATAGTGCAGCGGAGGCAGCATCTGAATGTTGAATGCACTTGTCCTCAGCTAGTTTGATGGCAATGGGGACATTTATCAGCTGTTTGTTTAGCGTAGACTCACAGGTTGTCACCCTGCTGCTGATGCCATTAAGCTGGGCACTCAGCTCAGTTGAGAGGGTGGTTACCTTTTGGTCAAAACTAGCTGTGAGGGAGGTCATTTCATCTTTCAGCTGGGTTTTTTCAACCATGTTGAATTTGATGTATTCAACCGCTGACAGAAGTCGGGTGTTCATCGGGACCAGGTTGTGGGGGTGATTGGGATCAGCCTGATGTAGCCGCTGGGTGTGTAGGGAACCCGGTGGTAGCTGGCCAATCTCCCCTCCTGGTATGTGTGTAGCTGCAGTTGTACGTGTCGCGGTGTGCGGCGGCGGCGGTAGCGGCGGCGGTGGTAGGTCCGGGCGGGAGCCGTGCTCTCGGGCACGTGGCATTGTTGTTGTTGTGACGGGCCCACGTGTGTCGGCGCGTGTGTGGGCGTGGCCGTCAAAGGCGGCGCGCTGAGTCGGCGGTTTTTCCCCTCTGGCGGGGCTGTCAGGCGGTGTCAGGTTGACCCCTTCAGCTACGGGGCACGGCAGGAGGTAGCTGTGTGAACTGACATTGATTGAGTGATTGAGTTCATCAATAAATTCAGTTACAGGGTCTGATGCCACCAGGTGGTAATCATGGGCCGTCTCATTACCAAGCAGGTAGCCAGTCAGGTTTGTCCCCATGTCCGGCGGTGGGTAGGGGTTGAGTAGAGAGCCCGGAGGTGGGAGGTTGTTGTTCACAGCTTGGGCCTCACGAGGTAGGTCAATCCCAGCTGTGGATTGGTTACCTGAGAGTGCTATCAGGGGGTGGGTGCCGGCCGTCGATGTTGACGGTGGGTAGTTAATGTCAACACCGGGAATGGCTTCCTTAGCAACCAGTGCTGTAGAATTCAAAATGTCAAACCTGTTCTTTTTGTGGATTGGTGAGACTTCATTCGGGGTGGCATTTAGGAGGGTTGATATCCCTCCCTCCGCCCTGGGCCTTTTCGGGGTGGCTTTCTGCCTAGTGTCCTGTAATCCAGGTGCAGACCAGGCGAAGTCATAATCCATGAAAGCAGCCATGTTTTTGGCCGCATTCCGGCGCTTGGGTTTTCGGGTTCTCGATCTTGTTGGCATAATTCCGAATTGGTGCGGGGTGTAATCCCCAGAGTTATATCTGAGTGACCCTTGTCACTTTATATACC
This sequence comes from Harmothoe impar, assembly GCA_947462335.1. Classification (NCBI taxonomy): domain Eukaryota; kingdom Metazoa; phylum Annelida; class Polychaeta; order Phyllodocida; family Polynoidae; genus Harmothoe; species Harmothoe impar. The sequence goes on along the minus strand of OX381721.1, from coordinate 5,750,740 downwards.
TCCTGAGGCATAATTAAGAGTCCCTAGGTGTGTGGATCACAAATAATTCCTCGAATGTTCGGGGAGCTCGCGTGGGCACGTCAGCATCGGTCGGTGGCCATACCCGAATGTGTTTTGTACATAAGGGTTGCACATGAGTACTTGGATAGGAGTCGCCTTTAGATCATATTGCAAATTAACTAGAAATGTTGAGGAAACTGTTTTGCCACATTCCTTTGAGAGACATGTCAGCCTTATCCCTTAGAAGAGTATACACTGCCAAACATATGATTGAAATCCCCAAAGTGCATGGATGCATTGCCTCTCATTTCTTTATGTAATCCAGTGGAAGTCTCTTAGACTTTGGACAACTCACCACATCTTCCTTGAGTAGTAACTTGATATCCTAAATGTTGGGCATCCACCGTAAAGAGGTGATTCATTTTCACCTAAAAGACAATCCCTTCAGTGGTAATGTGTAAAGGGTGTCGTTTCCATGACAATTCTGCTTCTCTTGTCTTTTGTCATTAAGATGAAGCTTTAATCCTCAGCGTTCTTCCCAGAATCCTAAATGATGTACTCTTATCCAATTCAGTTGTCAAGAGAGCACTAGAAGAACAACGCTGCATTTCTGATATTGCCAGACAACATTGTATTTAGATCAAAGTACATGTGTTGAGTACCCTGGAGGAAGGCAAAATTATGCAGAATACTAACATCATCAAATATGAAGCAAGCTATCTTGATATGCCATAATTTGTGCTGTCCTAGTAGGTCTGCCCGACCACCAGCAAAAATATCTTAATGTTAGTTGGTGTAGGAGAGAGTTTCAGAAAATTTTAGGAGAAATATACGTGCTTGGAACCACAGGTGTTAATGGGAGCAGGACTGAATCACCCTTTCCTCAGATCACTGCCAAATTGACGAGCCTAAAATCTGTGACTGACATTATCTTTAAGATATTCAACATTACATTTCCTCCTTCAAGGGTCTGCATGTTTTAGTTCCATGATACCATTAAAGGTTTTGTGATAAGCTAACCATTGAAATAGTTTTCCTTTGTTTTATCCTTCATATAATCAGATATTAACACGTTCAAAGGGTACTTCATCCAATTATTGGACTCCAGCTGTATAGATGGCAGAGGCTACATACAAGAAGGTGAGGGACCTGAATGTGTAACATTGGCACTAATGAGGGACGGCAACAAGCTAGGCACTGTATAGTGAATCCAATAAGTGTGGGACGCCTTAGGTGTTTGTATGTGCATTGGTTCAGATTTAGTATTTGCGACTTTCATTGGGATTTTTTTTTTACATTTATCTCTTGGTTAAAGGGCATTTTATTTCCTTTTTTAATAAAGTTTTGAAAGATATTCTATGCTTCCACTGAACCCTTTTAAGACAGCATGCAACTAAAATATTACATTCGTCACCATATTGCCCCAATGCAGCCCTGGCAATAACTCACCAGTGCTCCATTGATGCATCATGCTGATCATTCAGGAGTGGCTCAACCCCATAGGGTCATCATAATGCTTGACTGCAGCACTGGCGAGTTTCTGGTTAGAGCTGTATTCATGCATCAGGAGTATCAAGGCCCAAACCCTTCCTCTGACCAAGCTGTGCCATTTTTCTCTCCCTATTCCCATCTAGCAGTGATGGTGGAGGTCAGAAGTTAGGTCAACTGCAAGAGCAGCTCAAGGTGTAACTTAACGTTACATTTAGTATAAAAGCTGCATAAATTATTCTTGTTGTCTACAGACACAACTGTCCTCCCCTCTCTATAGGTTTCGAACACTTGGGGTCTGATGGCAAGACAGTCCCCTACTAGAGCTTTCAGCTACCTAACTCATTCCCACTTAGAACTAAATGAAATTAAAAGAAATGGTGTTGCTGGAAATAACTTGATCGATTACTTAAAATTGTTTATTTACAAAACTTGGAGCTACACTCTCTTTGTGGGAGGGACACACTAACATGTGATCGCTATTGACTGCAGGCTCAGATTGTAGGCAAGGACCTTCTGTGTTTCTTCTGTGAATCCTTTGCAGACGTTGTCACTTTATCTGGCAGTTCCCACTCTTTATTACTTGAAGACCTTAAATAATAAATTAAGTTCATAATTGCTTTTAATTTCTATAATGTGTTGCAAAATGTTTATTGACAATGTAACCAAATATTGTCAACTCAATTTGACTGCTGCCTGTCACTAATGAATATCAAAGGTATATATCTCTCTGCATACAATTAAAAACTTGCATATTTTGTTCCCTCTGTTTAGTCTAGAAATCTTGAGAGCCTGTTCACCTACAGGCTAAAAAAATGCAGCTCATGTAAAGATACAATTAATATTTGTGGAATAGTAATAGGGCCATTATATGTCATTAGCTTCACAGATTTTTCTCAACCATAAAATATACATCCTTAGAAGCTTGGGCAATGAAAGATGAAAAAAATGTCAATTGCCACCCCTTCAATGATTCTGAAAAACAAAGCAGTGCACATTGCATGCGAAAATAAAATACAAGTAATGTAATTCATAACACTATTGTCCTTTCTCATTTCATTGTCATGCAATGTATCATGTTTCATACAAGGTGATGTATATTATGGATGACATGGTGTCAATACTGATGTACAGACTGTGCTGTAGGTGTGTCCTTCCACCTCACACCTGCTACATGTTTTATACACTGTGATGTATATTATGGATGACATGGTGTCAATACCGATGTACAGACTGTGTTGCCAGTGTGTCCTTCCACCTCAGAGCTTTTACAACAATTTCCCAGCAATCCAATGAGGATTTCTACATTATAAGACAAGGATCAGTATGGTCTGATGTAATATGACACTGAATATGACTTATGTCAGGGGAATGTACTAGTCGAAATACATTAAGTTCATTGACATGTAAAATACAACTTGGCAGATAAACTGTTTTTTTCCTTCTGTTTTATTTTGAACATTGCACAGATTATCTTACGTGTTAGGCAAGTATTGCACAGTATTAAAAAATCGATATAATTACATGCGTGGCTAGGCAGACAAAAGTTTTAGGCAGGGCTACTCATCAACTACTCAACCTCTCATGTGGAAGTTTGTCCACTATACCACAAGGAAAGTGGACGATTTCACCTGTTTGACATACAGTTATACGTTAATATTTGGGAAAATTTTTCATAGATATCTTCCACTTTTACGGCATATAGGCTGCGTCCACTAGGTGTCATAAATTCCGGCCCAGACTGTCCAGGCATACATGGATGAGGCATTATGATAGAACAAGGAGTATATCGCATAATTTCTGCACTAAAAATCAAAACATGTTAGATACTTAAATTCCCACTTTTGACTTCGAATTTTGACACCCGTAGATTGCTATCCCACTTTTTTCCACAAGGAGACAGAACCTATATTTTAACTTGATATGGACACACACCTATTGACACACCAATGTAGATCAATATACTATGATGAGATTCCATTTGTACGAAACACTACGGGTGTGAGCTCAATGTACTGTAGATCTTTGCATGTACAACTATACACAGGGTTGCTCAGACTATAGGGTTTACCAAACGCATTACACAGACAGAGAGGGAAGGTCTAGGATATTTTATGTTTTGTATGCTTTGTTTGATTTAGAGTCTCTTGCTACTTATATATTTGATATACATCCTTATTTCATGAGATAAATAACTTCCAGGTTAACAGCTTTAATGCTTGATAAAATATACAACCCTGTACTAAGTTGTCATTCCTCTATTATATATTAACAAAAAGGCTGCTTCTTAGATTAACTAGTTTTGGTCAGCCACCTGTTTTTACAAATTGTATTATTTCAAATACTAAATAAACAGCACTGTTTTACATTTTTGCATCTGGCTTAGGACAAGTAAATGCAGGCCAGAGGTGCCCTGCAGTGTTTTGAAGTAGTGAACACCAAGGGCTAGGGTCAACTCCCTACTCATGTAGATGGATACCCTCCTTTAATGTTAATCTCTCTAATAACATGAAACCCCGGCCAAAGTCAGAGCTGGGGTCCTGTTACAGGAGGCTGAGGGTGGAAACTACACCTCTCAGATATTCATATTTCACAGAACAGCACTGGCTCTTTGATATAAAATGGGTTCCATACTCCCTGTGAGAAAGGGGACTAGGGTAACTGCATCCTTGAGGGATCCCCACTGTAGCATAGAGAATCAAAGTGGTGATTACACTGTATTTGGGTACTCGGGTATTGCATAGTTATAGCTTTAGTAACTGCTTTAGTCGCCCTCATCTAGTTACCATAGTACTTGTTATTGTAGTCCAAACCAGTTACCAAAGTCCATCTGATTCTAAAACCCCTTTATACCTCTGTTCTATACAATTACATGATGTATACATTGAGTGGCCCAAGTAGGTCTAGCTGTAACTATATAACTCTGCTATAAACACAGTGTGATCTAATAACTGCAGTTACCATAGTCCCCTTTCTCACAGTGAGACTATCATTCTTTTGGAGTTCCAGTAGCAGAAGCTTCTAAGATATCTGCCTTCCCTCTTGATCACTGTACTGCCAATATTTCAGGGAAGTCTGATAGATAGCCATCGTATTAAAGGAAGGCTTCCAATTAACCCACAAAAGTAAACGTGTCATTTCTGTCATCATTGTATCTATGTGCTGTGAGTTCTGTTTCCTTATCGTGTAGATCAGAGAACAACTATAAGAAACTTGGCGACTTGAGAATGACTGCACTACCAGTAGGATCACCTTACCTTATATCCTAAATAGACAGCAATCAATCATATTGGACAAAGCTATAGATAAAGGCGCATAGGTAGAATCCCTCACTGAGGTTTATCATACGAGGAAAAGACAAGTGAAATAACTCTCAGTGGGAGACTATGGGTGCTTCTTTTTGTTTCATTCAGGTCTTTGATAGTAATTTTCGTCAAATGTGCACTTAGTTACCCTGAAAAAGCTAATTTATAGTAGTTAAATCAACAATTTTGAGATTTTGAAAAGGTGTTAGATATGGGCGAGGGTTATTTCTCTGGGGGTGTTAAATACAGTCTTCCATTGTTAAGTCAATGGGAGGGCCGTATTCAGCATCAAATAAATCTGTGTCATTCATCCCACACAAAGTGAGACAAAGATGAGCTCTTAACCCTGTGAGGACGGATGTCACAAAAATATGACATTTGCAAGCATAATGCACCAATGCAGCGATGGTGAGTAACTTACCAGTTCTACATTGGTGCATCATGAAAACCCTTTGGGAGTGTCTCAAACCCATAAAGTCTGCGTGATGCTTGAATGCAGCCCTGGCGAGCTAATCAACAGTGCTGTGTTAATGCATCATGATGATAAAGTTCATGATATATTGAGGTACCATTCTCTTAAGGGCTAAGGTTGCACAGAGCTTTGCTCAGAAATTCAATCAAAATTGTTGCTTAATGGACATTGAGTCTGCAGGGCAACAATATACTGCCATCCTCATCCTCATCATGAATCTAGCTTCTTCAGAATTACAAATGACCACAACCAGGAGGGAATTAAGGAGCTCTTTATACAGAAAACGTTCGGCCCTTAGTCTCTGGTGGCTGTCCCAGGTTATTCATTAAGACATTCATAAGGCGTGACGAATACTTTAAAAGTGACTGAGGCAAAGCAAAATATGACAAATGACTTATCGAAAAGGAGTTACCGTAAAACCTTGCTTATAAGCTGTGGCTAGTACGCGAGTCGGATCGCTGGTGCAGCTTATAGGCTTAGGAATCTTATACGGCTTATACAGGAGTTTTTGCATATGCAGCACTGCTCGCCAAGGCTGCATTCATGCATCATGACAACAAAGGGCATGATGCATTAAGGTATCATGCTGTGCATAAAAGGTTAACACAGCTACTAAGGGTGGCTGTAGTTTAGTGATTTAAAAGGTTCTGCATCAAATTACAGGGCCCTGACAAAGTAGTATGTGGAGGCTACAGACAGCAGGTGAGGGACATGGCTGTGTAGCATGGACACTAATGAGGGGAGGAGCAAACTTGGCACTTCTAGGGGAAAATGGAGGATCTCCATGCCTTTAAGTTAAGTAAGTTATATTAACCCTTTGAAGGTAAATGTCACTAAAACCGGTGCTGCATTGATGCATCATGCCAACCCTTTGAGAGTGTCTCAACCCTGTAGGGTTGGCATGATGCTCGAATGCAGAACTGGCGAGTTACTTGTAAGTGCTGCATTCATGCATAATGATGACCAAGGGCATGTTGCATGAATGCATTATGCCATCTATAAAGGTTTAATGGGTGAAGTCTTGTTTATTAGTGCAGTAGTCCTACATTTGGGGAGTTCCCATTCATTTACAGCCAATCTAGGCACCATGCTCTCATTATAATGTTATAGGGGGTTACATATTGTTGGTCCCACCCTCAGGAGGGATCCAAATTAATTGTTAGTCCCCCCAAATCACCCCCCCCCCCCATGATTGTATAAAATCTCTGGGTAGAGATATTCAATCTCTTGTTTTAGACACCAACTAACATAAGGCGGCAAAATGCATTGGTAAGGACACAGTTGTTGTCAACATAGGTCTCACAATTTTACTGGTTAGCCACTACATATGCTTATATGTATATCCTCCTTCATGGCTTAACAACATACATTGTTGGTTGAAAATACTTTCTTGGCAAGTTCAGCAAGTTAATTGATGTCGCTGTGAACAAAGAGGGTCTGTCCGACTGCATGGATCAGAAACTTTAGGGAATCGTCATTGTTTAACTACAGGGGAGGGTCCATGGATTCTTTTTGGGGGGTGAGGAGAAATTTGGACCAAAAAAAGAGAAATTTGGGTAGAAAAATCAGAAAAAAGGAAATTTGGGCCCCTCCTAAGCGGGGGGGGGGGGGGAACTGAACAAATGTCGACCCCTCCCATGGGGGGGGGGGGTGGGGAACCAAAATATTTTTGACTAGCTCGCACGAAAATCCACCGACCCCACCCCAGTCTTTAAAATATAACAACTCCCTTAGGCAACAAAAAAGTAATGGACATCATTAAGGTATCGCCCCAGGAATTCACAAGGAGAAGGATTTGGAGGATGATATTTTATTAAGACATTTTATGAATAATAAAATATGACAATTGTATGAAGATAACATGTAAATGTTATGTAATAAAATTGTATGTAAGAATACACCTATATAAAATACGAGTTGATGATTTGTCGTCAATGATTGATTTGATAATGACATATTTTGTAATTATTGGAGTAATTATTTACACAATGATAGGCCCCTTTATGGGATGTAAATAATGTAGTAGATAATTACATGTAGAAATGATACGTAAGTACATAAATATTGTTTGATTGTAGGGTGGGTGGGAGGTAAGAAAGTGTAGTGGACTAGTTGGTGTCAGACGACAGACTGAGGACCGGGAGGGCTGAGGGACAGGAGGAGGACTGGGTAGTGTGAGGATTGTGGGGTAGGTGGGGACACTAGTGGAGAGTGGATGTAGGAAAATGAATTCAAATTGGCGCCTCAATGATCCAGGATTACCCTACACGAGCAATACTGTCACATTTTGCACTCAGACTTGTCAGCAACTTTTTATTTCCTCTCTTTATAGCTTCAATGGAACAACTAATAGAGGACCCAGACTGCTATATATTAGATATTAAGGGCAGCAAGAGATCCTCAGCTCCCTTCCATATGAGTGTGTTACTCTACACAGCATAGGGTGGGCTGTATGGGTAGAGTCCCATACAACAATGCAAGCATTTTATTTTTCAGACATTTAATTCCACATCAAATGTGATTCTTTGTTAGCGTTAAGAGTAGAATATGGACATAGCTTGTTATGTGTTATGTAAATAGCATATACTTCATCAATATTGAAATTTGAATGTGTTACGCTTAATATTGCAATTTTATCATATACATTATAAATTCTTTGTCTTGTAAATCACCATGTGGAGGACAAATATAGCAATTTAAAAAAAAATGCAAGGGGATGAAGTGAATACATGGAAGAAGGTGCACGAGTAGAGCACCTCGCTGCAGGAAGCTCTACAAGTTCTCTTTTGTATTTATTCCATGTAAGAATTAAGAATATTCGTCCAAATTCCACTTTATTGCTCTAAGAAAGCACTTTTATTATGGTTAAATCAACAATTTTGACAGGCCGTGAAAAAAGCATGAGGGGTATTTCACTGGGGTGTTAAATACAGCCTTCCTTGGTTAGGTCCATGTGAGTGCTGTATTCACCATGAAATAAAGAATTAAAGTGAATATTAGTCAGTAATCATGGCCATTTATCAAAGATGTTGGGAGAGTGAGGGTCTCACTATACAGGCACTATACAGTGACAGCTATATAGATATGTTTTTGTTTAGAACCAAATTTATTCATCTTCATGATATTCAATAAATTTGCATCTCCAAGTTATACAGGTGTTCTCTGGGCGTATTCATGTGTTATATCTGATAGTAATGATTATAGTTTATAATGAAATAGTAACAATGTAACTACTACTAATAATATCTTTGAAGATTGTTAATGTCACTTTGTAGAACTAGGCTACTGGACCATTTGCCATAGGTGCATCCAAGCTGATGAAAACACATTTGTGAGAGATGAGAGTAATATGTCATGACAATAAAAGTGCAATGCCTCAGCAGGATGGTTTTCACTTGAGGGACTGATTTGATATTCTTAGAAAAAGACATTGAACATTGTGATCTCATCACAGCTGCAGGCCCTTAGAAGAAGGTGATAAAACTTTTAGTGCCCTGTAAGAATTTAACATCTTGGAATTAAGTTAAGCTCCGTCTCTCTTGCCTGGAGACATAGAGACATTTGGTAAAACCCAATGATATTTCTCTAGTGGCAATCCGGTTGGGGATACATATGAGAAAATAGGCCTTGAAGTTAATTTGTTTGCTCTGATACTTCCTATGATATTACCTAGGAGATAGATTAATATATTATTCTTTTATATGTCCTGCAAAATAATAAGACCATGTCCGTTTTGCAGCTCTTGAACCAACATATTGTATAGATAAATATGTTTGCATTATTGGCTAAGCTAATGTATATATGTGTTCTTATTGCCCACGGTGCAGATCTGTTTATCTCTCCAAGTATTGAAAATATTCAAATAGTGTATCAAGTGTATGTCCAGCAATTACATAGGAAAAAAGATTGAGGGATTATCACATTTTTCCCTTTTCTGTTGCTTCTGTCCTTCCATTTTATGTCAAGTCTAGTTCACCAATAATTGAGATGGGTTTTACTCTCCCAAATACTTCTAGTACTTCAGGGCTACATCTCATACGGCTATTCTATGTCATCCTAAGACCAAGCCAAGTCAAGTATGCTATGCAGGGATAAGAGAACAAGGTAATGCAATTATCATTCTAGAAGATCGTTTTTTCAACAAAACCCTTCATTGGCTGACTAGTGTTAAAATCACTATGTGCAATGTGTCTTTGTCTTCTGGATGTACATTTCATGAAATACATTTAGATAAGGCTTCATCATCCAATCCTCATACAGATAACAGCTGTATGGAAAACACTATATATATACATATATATATATATATATATATATATATATATATATATATATATATATATATATATATATATACATATATACCCTCCCGGCAACTGCCATTGCAGTAAAAGAAATGCTACACTTTATGCTTATGACTTTTCAGGTAACCTGATTTTACTTTCTAATTTCTAATAAAGAACATATTAAATGTCACTGTTGTATTTTAGCTCCTGAGAGGGTCATGAAATTTTTACAGCCCCTGAAGAGTGTTTACACCCTAGAATCGGGTTAAGCTTCTTGCCGAGGGATATGAGAGATAATCAGTAAAAGGTGATGGTATTTCCTCAGTCGACATTTCTTTAGGAGATAGCATATGACGTATTCAAACTATAGTAGGAGACCGATTTCAATCCTAACTGAGCATTGTGATTGTCTATTTTTTATCATATTGTTGTTGCCATGAGTGATTGCCTAGCAACTGAGAATTCTGAAAGCATTCCTAGAACCAATGACATGGGTAATGACAATGTCTCGGTAATGCTTTTATACGTAAGTTACTTGCTCATGCACCTTTACAAGGGTGATACAAATAGCAGGTTGGAAGCAATACAACATGTAGGTAGGCCATATAACTGCCATTCCTTTTTACACACTTTTAGGGATACCCCATTGTTAAGATTATTAACCCACATTCTAATCATGTGCCTGAACATATTCACAAAATGAGATCATCAGTCCAATTGATTTACAAGAGATATGAGATCACCTTATGGTTCATTTTTTATATGCTCTGTAATTTTACTGCAGTATGATGAAAAAGAAGTGTGATTTCTTTAGATTTGTTTTGTGCTGTTCTTAATGTTCCTTAATATGATTTAAGCTAAAGGTGATGGTAAATAGCATACACAAAATATGTTGGACAAGCCGCTTTAGATGGGTCTAATATGGCAATATTTCTCATATCTAATAGGTTGTACACCAGTTTGACGCAAGGGGACAATGATGTATATATCTAGGAATGTATCACAATTATTACACAATGATTACAGATGTCATTGACAAGCACACATCTATATGGCTAGTGATATGCAGTTATCTAACCAGACAATGTCCCCTGGTAATGAACAGCTGTTGATGTCTGATAGGGGAGGCCTGTCTGGGTACAACAGTGTATAGGGAATAGTCTTTTGTTAACAAATTGGGGGGGGGGATCGCTTGGGGGCTGGTAGATTGCAAGGAGGGGTCAAAATAATTGGAACCCCTTCAGAAAGGGGACCAAAGATAATTATCATACTCTTTCTAGTTGAAAGCCAGACTGAAGTGGTCTGCCAGAACAAAATTGAACTGAGTTCCAAGATTTATAATTTGCTAACATGAATATCCTCAAAGCCCCCCGCCCTAGTTAAAATAATGCTCACTCCCCTGTGATGAATACAGAGGTGCTATATCAGAGCCTGTAGCCCCCCTTTAGTGGACGAGCAAGGTTCATCATGGATAGACTAGGTTGTATCATCCTTGTTATAGCCTTACGATATGGTGGGTGGATATATTATACTCTCTATCCTATACAACATATCATAATTCAAATATTATATTATACTATTATAATAATTTGCTCTTTGTAATCCCATTGATGTGTAAGCAGGACCAAACATTAATTTCTCCCGTTGTACCTTGAATAAGAGTACATATTCTTATATACTTTGAGCTAGATGCTGAGTTTCAAGTGTATATACTACCCTTCAAGCATAGATGCTGACTTTTAATGAGCTTATACTATCGGAGACTGACAGTTGTCTGCTAGGTAAGCCTAAGTAAATTGAGAATCCCTGAAAATTGTCCAAGGGCATATCGTTTTCTGAATCCTCTATACTAGTCACCATATTTAACATAAGGGAGTGTTCATTTATTAATTACAAGGGGGGTGGTGAGATTTTGCATGGAGGGGTGAAACAATTTTATGCCCCCCCCCCTCGAGAGCGCGTGGAATGTTTCAGCCCCCTCTTTGAACTCAAGTAACGCGTGGGCTTTTTTTTACTAAGAATGGGCTCAAGAGGGGTCAGAATTTTTTATGCCCCCCCCCTCAAGAGGGGTCGGAAATTTTTACACGCCCCTGTAACTAATAAATGAATACTCCATCATAAGGCGCACACATCCCTTTTAGGGTCAATTTTAGAAACTCAAATTTCAATTTTTTTGCTCAAATATATTGTTATCTATTATAAAATTGGTGCTTCATTAAGTGCATAGTGTGTTTTTTACATAATTTAAGGGACTGCAACAGCAAAAAGAAATGGGGAAGTGTAAAAACAAAATTTTGTTTCATTTTGTCAGTTAGATATACTTTTTTAAGCTGTGCAGTGTTAAGTGAACATAGACAATTGAATAAAAAGTCGGTGAAAGCTTTGTCTTATTAATATCTTTCTATTACTGTAGGATCAGGTCAGGACTGTGGTGGTGCCCTGAAGGGTCCGAGTGGGACGGTGACTAGTCCCAACTACCCAACTAACTACCCAGACAACTACCAGTGTTCCTGGAGCATCACTGTAGGAGAAGGAAACACCATAGAGTTAGAGTTTCTAGACTTTGAATTAGAGAATGCTTCCCCCATCAATGGCTGTGGCGGTTGTGACTATGTGAAAGTTTTCGATCAAGAATTGACTCATGGACCGTAAGTATCATAAAGAATAGCCAATCTTACATCAAAAACAAGTAAATCACACTGAGAATTACTTATTGATCCAAGAAATACAGTATTTTGCATAATAGAGGACAAATGTCAACATGATAAAAGGCAAGACATTTGGCTCGGTTGACTGTGAGAAATTTTCATGAAGAAATGTACCAAAGATTGAAATTGAACCCATGCATAGTACTACCTATACTAAAAAAGAAATGATAGAAATGATATGAAGATGTTTTTCCTTTGCAATAGATACTGTGGTAGTGCGGCTCCTCCTCAGATAATGAGCAAGACTAATAGTCTTGAAGTGACATTCCGCTCGGATGAATATTTAAACTACCGAGGGTTCAATGCCTCATACAGGGAGATTCCTGCAATCACCACGACACCTGTACCAACCACCAGGTGAGTATCAGTACAGTGAATGATACATTTTCTAAAATACAGCATTGTTATTTCAATATATGTGGTGTTTAAAAAGAAATATGTACTCCTCTCAATGAGCCCATATAAAATATCATTAAAGTGAAGAGCAGGAGGGTACAAAAAAAGCAAAAGGCAAAAGTCAAAATGGCTTAATTCCCTCCATTGGCCACGGTGCCCAAATGACATATATTTATGCAAAATGTTCTAATTGGACCTATGTTTATGATATTTATTAAATCTCAAACTGCCCATAGAATTCTATAGTTAAGGAAATGAAAATATTTTGGATAAATTCATAACTTTGTAGAGTCCCCTGTCTAAGAAGTAATTCGCAATAAGGACTCAAACTGCAGAATGCAGATGCGAAAAAGGAAAGTTTTATTCAATCAACCTGTACAAGTAAGCTAAAGCAGTTCGTAAAGGACTGTCAGCGATCATGAGTTCTGGAAGTGCTTTCAATCTAACATACACTATCTGAGACCTGAGGAGGTCTTTCTGAACCAGGGGTGAGAGTCAGTATTTATACTGTTAGCATATAATTGGAGCATCCCCTGGTTCCAGATAGACCCACTTATACGTAAGCGCTTGACTACATACTGTACCACTTCATTGCCCTCCCTAGACAAAACATAATGCTTTGAGAAAAATGAATACATGTACAACTGTTCAACTCGTACAATAAGTTTTATGAGCGTACTGTATATGTCTATATCGGTGATGGTGGCCCCCGAGGGGGGGCAGGAGACTGGCCGAGACTCCGTCCTCTCGAGCTTCACAGATGCCGAGTTAGATGCGCAGATCAGACGAGCTGAGGAACTTAAGTCGAGTGAGACAGCAGCAGAGAAGAGGAGGCAGAAAGAGAGGAAGCTCAAAGAAGTGGAACTAGAATTAGCTGCCATCCGAGCATCGGCTTAAAGACTCACCAGGGAAGCATCCATCGCTGAGGTGGCCATGTCCGCGGCCATTTAAGGCGTTGGAGATACTCTGCTTAGGTCCGAGGATACCCACAATGAAATGAATGCAGGAATAAAATACACACATTTTGCTTTGATTAACCAAAAAAAAAAACTGTTTGTACATTGCCTACTTGGTTTTATATTGAGGTGGATTGTATTTTTTCCTTCTCAGGGTAAAGATCATATATAAAATCTTTCTTGCCTAGGTTTCCCCCGAATATGAACTGTGGTTTTGAACAAGTTGGAGACTCAGGCTTCTTAAGCAGCCCTATGTACCCAGAGAACTACCCCGACAATGCAGACTGTGCCTTCTTTATTGAGTTGGAGCCCAACACCACAGGCTCTATTACCCTTAAGTTCCTGGACTTTGAGGTAGAGAGCTCTGAGAATTGCAAGGCTGACTCTCTCAAAGTAGGTGGTTTACGTAATACTAGAAATTCTTTAATGTACAATGCTGTCCTGTTGAAGCTGTATTTCATGATAAACACGTTCTTAATGCACAGGTCCAGTCGGAAGACTGTCCTACACCCAATGGACCCTGGTTGCGACATCTTGCTTAGAGCCTTGTGTTATATGACCAATGTCCAACTTAGCTAGATTGACGTAACAGCTACAATAAAATATTATAACATTCGACACATATAACCAAAAAAACATTAGAACATGATGAAATCTTGATGTTTAGATCTACATTACTGTAACATGTTATTCAGGTACACGATGGAAAGAATGGCTATGCCCCAATGGTTGCAAACCTGTGTGGTAAAGATGCAATCCAACCTATCTTTACTAGTGGCAAGGCAGTCTACATTCGCTTCACTTCCGATGTTGCAAATAATGCCCGAGGCTTTAACATATCATGGGAAAGCAAGTATATTAGTGAATTTCTCTGAGGCATTATACTTACTGTTAATTCTCACTTGATTTATACTGCACATTTCTACAAAAAGAAGGGTATTGAAGCAAGATAAAATATGTACTTGATGTGGTGTAAAAATCATGTTCAATGAGACAATTATTATGATACTATGGATGAAACTGCTTGTACAAATTACTTTTTGACCCATAAACATATTGATTATGCACACAATATCTTACAATCCCCCTCTTGTTGCTAAAACATGGTTGTTCCTTTACCAGGGTCTACATGTGCTGAGGTGGGAGGTGTGTGTGCTGAGACGTGTCAGCATGGAGAGCTGGACCGTGTAGGTACCTGCAGCAAGCCTACACTCAGCTGCTGCAAGCCTACTCCGGGACCAGGTATGACACATGAACTATCTAATTCAAGCAACTTTAAGCAAAAACATTTTTGATAAACAGCCTTCGTCCCCCTTATTGAAGCAACCCCAACCACCCTTTTTCCTTAAGATAGAAGATGCCATTGAAAGTAGGCTTTTAATTAAATTTACTTTTTGCTCAAATTTGAAGGTTTATACAGTATAAATTACTTTATCATTACACATATGGTTCTTTGGAAACTATGTTTTCTTCAGAATCATTATTTTCATTTCAAATCAAATTTTGTTCATAGAAAGAAAGAGTTAATGAATTTATGGCGCACTCAAACTGAGAAAGTAAAAATTACTGCTCCAAGATATCTTAAACTTGTCAATGGGAGTAAAATACTCGCTTAAGATATGTAAAGCTTTGAATTGGAAATGTTTATTGCCTTCTGGCAGCTCAATATGGCTACAGGTTTACTTTGTACAATTGGTCTATTCATGCCTAAGATGGACAGTTGTAGTATTCCACTCTTGTTAATCCTTGAAATAGTGCTGTTATATTAATCTCTCTAAAGTGGACATGAATGAAACAATTTCTTTGTAAATACAGGCTGTGGCAGGCGATTCACCAGTAATAAAGAGCTGCCCTACATTAGTGGTGGTCGTGAGGCTGAGGCTAACTCCTGGCCCTGGCAGCTGAGCCTTCTTAGGGGCAAACAGAACTACTGTGGTGCTGTACTTCTGTCAGACGGATGGGCCATCACCAGTCCGCAATGTATCCTCGAGTAAGTACAAGTGCTCAGCACAACAGGTCCCTTTGCAGTATAGCCTGTCATGGAGTAAAATAAAGCTGTTTTATGAGTTCACAGAGTTGAACATCATTAGATATGAAAATGCTCTGTTCTTCCTGGTCAAATAAATTTGACAAATGAAATTTACAACTATAGTATTTGTCAAAATCAAAGGTTCAAATATGTCATGGTCAATGTCCTACCTATGATGTATTGATGTGTGTATAATGCTTGTACTTCTTGCAAAAAAAGATAAAATGATTATGTTCTAGTAGATTTCTTTCAATAGTACATATTGGTAGAATAAATTTAGTTAATAATCAATGCATCATCAATGCTGTGGGTTTTTACAAAATATTCAATGACAATTCTTCTATGACCTTAAAATGAATGTTCCCTGTACCAATGCATAGTACCACCAATACCAAAAAGACATTATGATCATGATCCAGAGATGTTTTTTCCTTTGCAATAGATACTGTGGTAGTGTGGCTCCTCCTCGGATAATAAGCAAAACCAATATTCTTGAAGTGACATTCCGCTCGGATGAATCTCTTAACTACCGAGGGTTCAAGGCCTCATACAGGGAGATTCCTGCAATTACCACCACACCTGTACCGACCACCAGGTGAGTATTAGTATATTAGTATAGTGAATAATACATGTAGTAATATAAAGCATTTTTAAATATCAATGGTGTAGAAAAATAATACTATAGTTGCCTCAATGAGCCTACATAGATTGAACATTGAAGGAAACTGCTGTCAATAAATGAACATTTTGTTGTACAATACCAATGGCAGTTTCCAGTTGCAGCCATTGACTCAACAACCATACGTGGACATATTTCAGAACTAACATCATCTTTGATGGAGCCTGGTATTGAAGACTTTCGGATTGTTCACATTACTCTCAAACTGTTCTTCTTTCATGGCTAAACAAGAATTGCGGTTGTTGCCGCGTAAAAAAATGCCTCAGGCATTTTTTTACGCGGCAACAACCGCAATTCTTGCATTCCAAGAAACATAATGTCTACATGGTTGGTATGTTCGAAAGGAACCCATTCGAGACACCAAATAAGCAAAGCCCGGAAGGGGTAATCAGGGGGAAGGATGATATTACTTCAAATATGGCAGTTCCTATGAATTCCCTGGGTCCATGTAAGGGGGTAAGGAAATGTGTGTTGCTAGGCAGATAAACAATTAGAATAGATGTTGCTAGGCAACCAGCTGTATTAGCAACAAACCGATAGAACCATTGAATTCCTTGGGTCCATTTAAGGGGGGTATGTATAATTATAATCAACCTTAGGACCATGGAAATGAGTGTTGCTAGGCAGATAAACAATTAGAATAGCCATTGCTAGGCAACCAGCTGTATTAGCAACAAACCGATAGAACCATTGAATTCCTTGGGTCCATATTAGGGGGGGTAGGTATGATTATAATCAACCTCAGGACCATAGAAATGTGTGTTGCTAGGCAGATAAACAATTAGAATAGCCGTTGCTAGGCAACCAGCTGTATTAGCAACAAACCGATAGAACCATTGAATTCCTTGGGTCCATATTAGGGGGGGTAGGTATGATTATAATCAACCTCAGGACCATGGTAATGTGTGTTGCTAGGCAGATAAACAATTAGAATAGCTGTTGCTAGGCAACCAGCTGTATTAGCAACAAACCGATAGAACCATTGAATTCCTTGGGTCCATATTAGGGGGGGTAGGTATGATTATAATCAACCTCAGGACCATGGAAATGTGTGTTGCTAGGCAGATAAACAATTAGAATAGCCGTTGCTAGGCAACCAGCTGTTTTAGCAACAAACCGATAGAACCATTGAATTCCTTGGGTCCATATTAGCGGGGGTAGGTATGATTATTATCAACCTCAGGAACCTGACTTCGGCATAAAAAAAAGCAGTCAGACATGAGTGTCCCCCAGAGCAGGCAGCTTTGCAATATCTAGTTTTTGGTTTATACAATACTTAGCACAGAGCATGTATCTACTATATTATACAGTCTCATTATTTTATATAACTACATTCTCTTTAGGTATCCCCCAAATCTGAACTGTGGCTCTGAGCTAGTTGGAGACTCAGGCTTCTTCACTAGCCCTAAGTATCCAGAGAACTACCCCGACAATGCTGACTGTGCCTTCTTTATTGAGTTGGAGGCCAACAGCACAGGCTCTATCACCCTCAAGTTCCTTGACTTTGAAGTAGAGAGTTCTGAGAACTGCAAGGCAGACTCTCTCAAAGTAGGTATTCTAAAAAGCAATAGAGATGAATAAATCCATTAAGCCACAATGGCGTTACCAGCTGTATTCCATGATCTGTGACATTACTAAATCAAAGTTATCTTTAACTATCTTTTTATGTACTAATGCAAAGGCTAGTTCAGCTGCATCTTCTTGAACTGTCCTACCTTTTTTGGACCTTTGGTTGCAACAACTCTCGTATAATATGAAGAATAGTGTACACTAATAGAGTAGGATAACCTGAATTAAATATTAGTTCAAACAGAGAACATTTGACAAGTCTAGTGCATGATGAGACCATAGTTTTGTGATATATTGCCTACATGGTTGGTATTGCATGTCATTCAGGTACATGATGGAGAGAATGGCTATGCCCCTGTGGTTGCAAACCTGTGTGGTATAAAGGCAATCCAGCCCATTGTCACTAGTGGTAAGAGGGTCTACCTCCACTTCACAACCGATGCTGCGAATAATGCCCGCGGCTTCAACATATCATGGGAAAGCAAGTACCTTAATGATTTTCTAGTATGCATCATACATACAGTGAAGTCACACATAGATAACAGTTAGCTGCAATTTGACACCAAAGAGTGCAGGTCATATATGTAGAAATAATCATCACATTTACGGTGCAGACTATGTAGTGTTCTCAAAGTTTGAGATATTCTCTTTGGGGGCTTTCTTGATAGTAGGCGAAAATCTATAAATATTTTGTTGTATATTTTTCTTGTTGTATATTTTGTCATTTTATATTTTTCTTGTTACAAATTCCTGCAAGTTTCTTTGTATAAAAGGACAAATCAATGGGGAGGGGAGTCACCGATCCCCCTCCTTTTGTTAAAACCTGATTGTTTGTTTACCAGGGTCTACGTGTGCTGAGGTGGGAGGTGTGTGTGCTGAGACGTGTCAGCATGGAGAGCTGGACGGTCAGCAGGATACCTGCGGGAACCCAACACTCAGGTGCTGCAAGCCTACTCCTGAGCCAGGTGGGACCTCATTGTTCTGTATACTTGCATTGTTATGTATCACATATATACGTCTGTATCAGACATGGGCTATGGTATTGTTGGAGAAAAAAAACCATAGTTTCAACCTGTTGACAGACTTGTTTCACATGTTGACATCAGCCAGTAGTTTACAAGACTTTAGGCCAAGCGAAATGTGGCCGCACGGTCAAAATGTGAAATAACCAAGCTGACAGACTAGAATAAGTGTTCATTTGCTTTCATTTAAAATCTTTTTTTTTCAAATTGCTAAAATTGTGATTAGGAGGAGTATAAACTAGCCTTGTCTGCACCTTTCAAACAAACCACTATTTTTGATGACATAGTAAGGTGGGAACATATGGCCTTCCTTTTTTGAAAGAAATGTAACTGTTGTATTATATAAATACCGAAAGCAAATTCCACTTACTGGCATGTGCCTCAAACCTGGTCAAATATTACTCAAACTTGTCAATGGGAGTTCAATAGGATGGTGAACTTTAACATAATTATATTTGAGCATTCATAAATGAGGCAGTCCAAAGTGTACATGAAAGAAAATATTTTGATGTCCCTAAAGTCTGTGGCAAGCGCGTTACTGGAAATGATGATCTGCCCTACATTAGTGGTGGGGGTGAAGCTCAGCCCAACTCCTGGCCCTGGATGCTTTCCCTTCAGGGAGATAATCTAGGCCATTTTTGTGGTGCTGTGCTTTTATCGGATGAATGGGCAGTCACCTCCGCCCAATGTGTCCAGTCCTAAGTATCAGTTCTCCATTCAAATACAAGCAAGATCTAGGAATAAGATGTTGAGGCCATTTTGACCTATGATTCACAAAATAGTTTGTAAATAGGGTATAGTGTAGCTGCATGAATCATTCTGACCTCAAGATGGTCCCCACCCTGAGTATTTCTATTGTTTCACTTTTTTGTTTGCTCTAGACTATGGCAAAATATATTCCCAAATTCAATTATAATAGTGGCTCAAGCTTTTATGTTGGATATGGGACAAGTGTGGTCATTATAAACTATACTTTAAGATTGTACCGAACACAATTGTCTGGGAACCATAATGAGCTCATCCATACTTGTGTCGATGCTAAATGTTTTTCTCAAATTATAGTGACCTTACCTTTACTGTTGTTGCTGGAGAACATGACATGCTGAGTGTAACTGGCAATGAGGTTCGCATTGACACATCTAGGATCATCATGGTAAGAAAATCTTATGAAGGTCAACATGGTTAGTCCAGCATAGTATTCCTTAAACTTAGCATTATGTTGAACAGGAGAGACATATCCTTAGCACAGCTGTAGCGGGCAAATGTGTATAGTAAAAAGGGCCCCCTGAAAGCCAATATTTTGCATTTGTATTGGAAATGATACGCTATGGCAGTGCATCTCTAGAAAGTACTGGCAGTCCTAAGGATAATTATAGAATGAGACAATTTAAGGACAGTTAGTGGAACATTTGCTTTGTTCATCAAATGAATATGAGATATTAAAAAGAGACCAGAGATATTCCAGCTTACCTGTTACAAAGTATGGACCCCCCTCCCCAAATACACACACCTAATAAGACAATGATAATTTATGATTGTCAGTCACAATTGGTCAAACCATTGACACCTCTTAGTCTAAGATTGGCTTATTAATTCTGTACTTTCTTATCCAGCATGAAGATTTTATCATTGGAAGACCCTTTCCTAATGACATTGCACTGTTAAAGCTGTCCAAGAAACTAAAACTTGGGCCCAAGATCTTCCCAGCCTGCTTCCCAGAGGGGGATATGGAGTTTGGTCCTGATGACGACTGCTACATAACTGGTTGGGGTCTTACTGGATGTGAGTTAGCAACTTGGTGATAGATGGGCTGCATCATATGGCCAAGATTGTTTTTATTCCTTTAGATACCTATTTTTATTTTGGTCATATAGATGACTTGTGTCCACATATTTATGATTCTCAATGCATAAAGGAAAAAAATTCTAGGGCTGTGTCTCACGACCTTGGGACAATGCTTTTGTCTCTGATCGGGTGCCATCTCTGACCGGCTGCCGTCTCTGACCAGGTGTTAGAAAAAGGTGTTTTATAAATATTTATACTCATATATACATAAGGATTTGGAAAAACGTTATATTGGTTGTTATATAATCATAGTTATAATTATAGTTAGCCTCCTGCTGCAAGTATTTTGACCTTATCAAGCCCAGCCGGTCAGAGACGGCACCCGGTCAGAGACGGCACCCGGTCAGAGACGGCACCGGGTCAGAGACGGCACCCAGTCAGAGACGGCACCCGGTCAGAGACGGCACCCGGTCAGAGACTGCACCCGGTCAGAGACTGCACCCGGTCAGAGACGGCACCTGGTCAGAGACGGCACCCGGTCAGAGACGGCACCCGGTCAGAGACGGCACCCGGTCAGAGACGGCACCCGGTCAGAGACGGCACCCGGTCAGAGACGGCACCTGGTCAGAGACGGCACCCGGACAGAGACAGCACCCGGTCAGAGATGGCACCCGGTCAGAGACGGCACCCGGTCAGAGACGGCACCCAGTCAGAGACGGCACCCGGTCGGAGACAAAAACATTGTCCCAAGGTCGTGAGACACAGCCCTAGCTTGATATCTCTAGAATGCACTTTGTTTCTGATGCCCCATTGGTTAATGACTCTGTGAGGTTATAGGATGATAGAATGATCCATTTCAAGAGGTGGAGGTCATTTTGACTCTGTTCCAATTTCTCTATTAATTGTAGCCACACTAAACATTTCTACATTTACTATAAAAGCTATCTGGTCTAAATGTGGTGTAAAAGCTCTTGGGAACCTTGCTTGGAGCATTGGCTCTCACCAGGTGCTTGCAGTGGGTACTCCTTTATACCTGAGGTGTAGTGGTTGGGTCTGAGAGGCTCTGCCACCCTTGGGTGTGCATAGATTTTTAGGCCCATTAACCTGGTGTGCAAGGGACATAACATATTATGTGTAGAAGAAGCAGTCCACCTTATATACAGGCCTGTGGGGGTTACCTGACCACACCAGCAGAGCCACCTGGTGTTGAAGTTATGTAGGGTGTAATGAAACCTGTAGCAAGAAGTTACCCTCGGTACCCTCGGTACACAACCAACGGTAACCTACCGTCGGTGCAACGGTAACCTACCGTCGGTACCGTCAGTAGTAACAACATAAAATAGATATACAAATAACACAGGAGACGCAGCTGCCCGTTGAACTATAGTGAGAGGTGCATGGCTACACACCTTGTAACAAATAAATACATAAAGGGACCTGTCCATGATATTTACTAAATGTAATAAACATACTCTTTCATTAGATAAAGATGTGGACAGCCCCATACTGAATGAACTGGCCATCTCACCACGGGATCAAGAAGTCTGCAAAGATTACTGGCCTCGTTACATCCTTACAAACAATATTTGTGTTGGAGACGGTCTCTCTGTGGGCTGTGACGTACGTTTATTAATATTAAACATGCCTAGATAGTTCCAGTATGGTTATATAGAGAAGTCACATCAAATTTTTATATATTGTAGACTTAATTTATCTTTGAAGCCATCATTAGAATTCTTATATCAAAT
The DNA here is from genome assembly GCA_947462335.1 of Harmothoe impar. Lineage (NCBI taxonomy): Eukaryota > Metazoa > Annelida > Polychaeta > Phyllodocida > Polynoidae > Harmothoe > Harmothoe impar. Next base: position 5,728,297 of record OX381721.1, on the reverse strand, counting down.
GTATATAGTTTGAGAAACTCTCTGATTACACCTGTAAGCAAGCTTTGGTTTGTGCACCAAGCAAGATCACATAAATCATTTGAATTCTCATTTAAATAACAGTACTTTATATTCCTTTCCTAGGGTGATACAGGTGGCCCCCTGGTCTGCATGAGGGATAATAAGTGGTTCGTTGGTGGAGTGCATTCATGGGGTACACGAAGATGTGCTACAGGCAATGCCCCCTCTGTCTACACTCAGGTGGCCAAGTACAAGACCTGGGTCGATGAGAAGATCAAAGCTAATGGTGGCTACTAAAGCATTGTAATCAAGCAACTCTTGTTTTGGTCTAAATGAGTAATAAACAATAATATTCACAAACACTAGTCTTGTTATTACTTTAAGCCCAACAGAGTGTTTTTAATGATTTTTTTCATGTGTTGTCATGATGCATGGATGCTGTTCTGACTAATCGACTCGACAGGTATGCCTTCATGCATCTTGTTAACCCACCTGGTATTGCCCTCATGAACCAGGAGAATATAGGCACCGCAATTCTAAAGGAGCCTAACCTGTTTTACTCCTGTTTAAAAATTACTTTAAAAAATAAATACTGATACTGGCCCTGGAGCCAATTTCCGGGTCCACAGTTCTCTTAAGAACTACCTTCCTATGGGTCTGGATGGCCCACAGGACTGGATGAGGAAAATTCTAATAAGATGTATCTCTATCAATAATTTCATGTTATACATAGCTGGAGAAATCTATAGGAATTCTGTCATTCTGGTTAGGTTTTGGTATAACTTTAACAATGAGACCCTAAAATGGCAAACATAATGCTCACATAACGCACACATTATATTTAGCTGTTATGCATTAAGACTAGTTTTAAGACGCACTGATAGTAAAAATGCTGTATCACAACTACAAATTGGCACACCAAGGCAGCATACCATATGGAAGGGGGTCACCTTGGCAGAGGATGTTGAGTCCGTACCCCTTATCAAACATATTGATTTAATGAGGCGTTTGGAGACATGGGGAGAATCAAAGCTTTTATGGCTAAAGTCATAAAACATCCTGTGCTAGACAGAATGGTGTCATCTGATTTAATTAGTAATATGTTAAGAACCAGGAGAAGAAGCGCCTAGAATATTGATCAAACAGTTATATAGTAGTGCATTGCTTCAGAAAAGGGGCTGAGACTTGCAGCATTTTGTGTGATAAGACGATTTTGCACCCTGCTCTGTCGTCTTACGTCAGAGGTTCTTATACGTACGTCAGAGGTTCTTATATGTACGTCAGAGGTTCTTATACGTACGACAGATATATACTTCTATTTACATTCAATCTGTCTAGATACATATATCATAGTATAGGCCACAACTACTACCCTTCCCCCTCTCACCTGCATATACATTTTATATAGCCAGGAAACGGCTGGTAATATCAAGCCTGTTTGATATTATCGGCCGACTACCTCTAAAATATCATTGCACCTTCCTGTGAAGGAAAGGGTTCCCCGAGAAGATCCTCCACACACCTGAATTGCGTGGGAGGACGGGAACCTTTCTAATTCTGAGTTTATTTGGAATATAAATATTAAGTTTTCTCACTGGGATCGTCCGAAGTCATACGGGAGTGTTCCCTCAGCACAATTGTGATCAATACCTCGATGTAATTCACACTAGAAAAAACACTCAGAAATAAAGATAAATATTTGTAAAAAAAAAAAATTGTCCACTGGGTGTATACATCATTTGCACATCGTTTGACACATCATAGGCCCTGAAATTTGTATACAAACATTGTACAAAATTAAAATAAACATATCTTTATTCTGACAAAGTTCCCTATTTTATGCTCTTTGGACGGTTGTCATCAACAAACCTGATTATTCTACTTCATTTTTTTAACAAGGAAGGGTCCCAGCAAAATAGGGTCAGTTTGTGTAAGCCGTGTGCATACCCAAGCAAATTCGATTGGATACCCTTGGGCATACACAAGGCTTGCACTAGCTCGCCCTATTTTGCTGGGGGTAAAACTCCAGTAGGGATGGTATAGAGAGGCTGTATCTTCATGGCATGCAGTAGAATACAAACAGGTAAGTATTCTTGTAGAATAAACTAACTAGCAGTCAAAGGTCCTGCTTGAAATGATGTCTTACCTTATCCGTTGGGCTGGAACCCAAACCCATCAAAGGATTACTATAGTGTATGAAGAGAGAATAAGCCTCAACTATCCTCCCACTGTATGAAATACAAAGTATACCCTCCTGGGAAATGTCATCGCCATAAAATGCAATACTTCAGGGTAATGGATTTACTCGGCTATCCAATCTACGCTGCAGGCACATAGAATGTGATGAAAATTGTACTTCCCCTTAAGACTTTAACACCTTAGAATTAGGTTAAGCTTCTTTCTCTGGGTGGTGGTTTGGTGATCTTATTTGATAAAGCTGATGGAATTTCTCAGATGGATATTCTCTTGGGCAGCTGAGAATAACTTCTTACAACATTGTACGTGACACATGAGAAATGTTATGTATAATAGGGGTGGAATGCCATAATACAAAATGCATAATCACTAATATTTAAAGGAGCTGAAGATTAGAGACATATCAATTGTCCAAATATGGTCCAACTTTGTTGATTGGCTTCTTCTGGAGTATAACGATTGAAAAAAAACGGATTGCTTATAGTTATTTGTGCTGCAGCTCTTAGCTGGAGATAAATGGTGAGAGTCTGGTTAACACTGATTAAAACATTCACATGCTTGATCTAACACGTTCTATTAACAAATCCTTCAAATCCATTTTCCCAAATAAATAGTCAGAATGTCCACAAAGAACGCACTCATCTTCCTAGCTTTTCTATTCCCCCTCACCTCCTCCCCCGATTTTGCTCAAATTTGATATCATTGCCTAATTGGGATAATTTGTGTGCGATTTCATTCCCCTGTTGAAGCTATACCAGAAATCCCTACGGTTTCTGACCTTTCAGTACCTATTGAAGACATTTGATGGTCCCCGATTATTTCATTTCATAATACTCTTACAGTGTTTCAAATCCATTAGAGCAGGATTTAGAATTTGAGGAAAAATTGGAAATGGCCAATTTAGGGTCACCCAGAAAGAAGCAAATGTTGAGGCATCATGGCATCCTCAAAGTTGTCGCCATTGCTGTTGATTTGCGTCCATATTGACTTAATGAGACTTTACAGCTACTCTCATAAAACTTCTGTCGCTAGACAGAATGGTGTCATGATATTTTATTACAGGGATGTATGGGACCAAGACTGGAAGATTTTTGCATTTTTATCATTTTCTAGTTCTATGATCCACTGCATTAACCCTTTCACTGCTGGCCTTGAAAAATGTCATTTGGGACTTAACCACCGGCCCTATGCAATGGGAATTTGCAACTTTGCAAGTATGTGCTCCCTGGGACAGTGGCTAAGGAGTGAAATAAGTTGTATTGCAGACAGAATTTAAACCTTTTTGACAAGGGGACGTAGTATTCATGTTAAATATTTTTGGATTCATTCAAAAATTCTTATTTTTTGTTTCATAGCAGGAGCTGTAATTTAGTGGTATTGCTGCCCTAGGGTTGAAATTTTGCTGCCCTATGGCAGCAGCGGTTTTTCAGGGGTATTTTAGATGCTGCCCAGAGGCAGCAGCGGCCCTTAAAGGGTTAATGTTATACGTGGTTTCAGGAAAGGGCATTTGGCAATGCATTTTAAATGTTATTCATAAAGCAGCGTTTCATAGCTTCACGGACACATAATCTTTCATGGGCCGTTAGTTTTTCATGATCCCATTAATTGAATAATGTATATTTTACTTAACACTTACCATTAGTATCTTAATAGGAAATATGGTTGTTGTATTATTTATGGACCTATTGATCCATGTTATGTTCCCATATACCTAAAACTACTCATTTGAATGGGGTTAAAATATTCTACGGGTGTTGGTTCTTTTATATTTCTTGTGTTACTCATGATCAACAAAATCTATCATTTTATGTACACATCTCAATTATTACAATTTTACAAATTGTTATAAAATAAAATTATTATCTCCAAACCTCCTCATCGTCTATCTTGGGTCGGGTGTAGTGTCATACGGGATTATGATAAATATAAAATCATATAGCTGTGAAGGCGTTGACTGTCCCCTTGTCTGCAAATGCCTCGTTAAATCAATATGGACTCAAAACTATATCAAATATTGATGAGTAAACGTTTTTAACTTACTTTGTCAAACTGGGTCATGTGTTCTCATTCTGGTAGTGTAACTCTATCTCAAATGTACAGTCCACTTTCCGGCCTATTCCATATTTTTAATCCTACTTAAATGTGTTTCAAATGCTATAACAGTATTATATTTGGAGGGTGAGGGATGTTAAAATATCCTAGATTGACAATAAGGGCCTATTAAGAGGGTCCCCCAGGCCAGGGTATAATATTTTACAGTTGTTAATAGGTGACCTTATTGCGTGCACTTCAAAAGTCTTAAATTAGGTGTAGAACTTGTAATCAGCTGAATTCTTGGGAACAATGTTTGATAAAGTAGGTGGGGCATGGAGCATAGCCATATTGAGTTTTTTGGTTCATTTGTAACAAAATTTTTCAGCCCAGACGATGTCACTTCAAAACAATGTTTTTCTTCTTGTTGTGAAGTCCTTAGTAGGAGATTCAATGTAGTGTGTACATGCTATGAACTCTTTTTGTGAGAAAAAATATTTCAGCACTATAAGCCATATAGATGACAGCTACAGGCGAAATGTCATCATCATAAAAGTGCAATACCTCATCGTAACGACAGCTTTACTCTGACTTATTGCATTTCCCGTAGAGGACATTAAAAATTGCGATGTGATCCTACCTGGAGGCTCTGAGAAGAAAGTGATGAAATCTTGAGTCCCATTAGTATTTAAACACCATACAGGGGTAGACAATAATGCTGGCCTGGGAACCAATGGCCCATAGTTTTGTTTCCGGGCCCACAGTTTTCTCAAGAATTACCTTCCTTAGGGCCTGGGGGCCGACAGAACTTCATGAGAAAAATTCTAGTAGAATGTATCTTTATCAATATTGTCATGTTATACGTCGCTGGAAAGATGAAATCTATAGGAATTCTGTCATTCTGGTGAGGTTTGGTATTACTTTTACAGTGATAGATGTAACTTTGTCTTTAAGAAAAGTAAAATATTTATTCTGGGCCTGCAGCTTTAGGCGTGGGCGGATAGATTTCGGAAGCTATGGGCCCGGTTAGCCCATTGCTGAAACTGTTAGTGTCTACCGCAGCAGTAGAATCAGGTTAGGTTTACAGCAAAGGGATAGACGTTCACTGTTGTGATCTCATTACATTTAATGTCATTCTAAACTGCATATCATGGGGCTTTTATAGATTTATTTTTGCCTATAGATTTGAGATATACTTTTAGAATCACCAACATATATATATATATATATATTTATATATATATATATATATATATATATATATATATATATATATATGTACATATTTATATGTATACATATGTGGTACTGCATTGAGTCAGACGCTGAGGCTGGATAGGGGCGTAAATATTCATTTATTGTCAACACACTTTGTTTCAGTGTCAACAAAAATCTCTATATTATAGTGATGTATTTGAGGGGTGCTTGTCTAAATGAACATGATATTCAAAAATTGAAAATGTTGTCCGATGGTATTTCCAGAGATATATCAAATTATCTAATCTTTGTTATTAATATTATTACTGGGGACCTTTTCGAGACACTAAAACCAAATTCAATTTAAAGTGTGCACTGTAAGCTTCATTTGATACTGTTTGCACTATCAGTTATTTCCCTATATAGGTTTAGTTTAATAAGGAATGGGTATCATGCATCATGTGTTCTGCGTTATTTGATTGAAGCACTAAGACACCTTAATCAGTGTGGATGTATGAATAAGGATAAATCTAGAGATGGAACCCATATTGTCAAGAGAACCCTTTATGGATGGGTCTCTCTTATCAAGAAGTGAAACACTATTGGGAAAAAGACATGAATGGCAAGCGTCTGAAAGGAAATACAAGAAGGTTTTTGCAAACGGCATTATCTTTTTCTGTAATGACATTTCATTTAAAGCTAATAACCTATGATTTGAACAGTAATTAACCATTCAATAAGATAATTGTGTAATTATCATTTCAGTATTTCTTTTTTCTTTTTGCAACAAGAAAATATAGATAAAATTGAATACTGAAACGGCTGTTTTTGTAAAAATAGAATAGCAGGCTGCACTCTGCATAGATCTGCTGATATTAACCCTTTTTTCCCGCGTATAACCCACATCTTGCGTTTGAATTGCACCTCAACTTTGGGAGAATCCTATAACCCGCATTTGGGGTGTGAAAATTGTAAATTTATTACTGTTCTATACTTTCAAAAACCCTTGTATCACTTGCCCCAAGGCTTTGAGAAAAGTGTATAACCGCACTACAGGTTTGGTTTGCATAAAACCCGCGGGTTATATGTGGGAATTTACGGTACATACTTTTTCATATTTCTACCTACAATCTGCGTGCAGCACAACAAATATAAATGCCTATGTGACCTATTGTAAACTACATTTAGTTACATGTGATTTCAAACCCCAAGGTATAGAAGAACATGCCTCATCTGTTTTCTTGTTGATGTCATAAAATTGCTCTCAATGGTGTTAAGATTGACATATTATGTGCTTTCATATTAATGAGGAAACTACTACTTTATCTTGAACTAATATCCCATTCAGTGACAATGAAATATTTAGAAAAATGGGCAGGACTATAATCTAATTCTGACCAGAAATCCCTGAGGCATTTTCTTTTTGCATTCCTTTTTTTAGTGATCTTACATAGTTTGGAAGCTAGATTGATTAAACTGGAGGATCCATAAAGTTATATGTCCATTATGTAGTTACTACAGACTGCAGAGAAGAATCGGTGAAAGTCCGTTGTCTGGCTTTCAGATCAGCCATTTTAGATAGTTTTGTTGCAACGCTGCTATTCAAACATCAGTTAAAGTGGCATTCTCATTGAGCATTTCCCACTCACAATTCTAGTACTGTTCTAGCCAGCTATGTGGTAGGTACGAGCGGTGAGAACGCCCCTTTAAATGCCAACCTGCTTAAAACAGTATCTTAATTTCCTCAACAGTTATTTTGTTGTATCTCATTTTATTTTTGAATCGAGCATCAAAATGTTAAATGTTTCTATGACAACTTTGGCTATAAATATTGGGACCAAATCCGTGTTTATTTATTTACAAGCCAGAACTGAACCCAAGTGTAACTACGATAGTAGGGGATGACAGATAAGCTAGGGCAGTGAGTCAGATATTGTGCCATTTGCTATAATGCTAGCCATGGAATTTTGAATTGCTGTCACTAGGTAATACCGGGGTCCTAGGAAATAGTAACTTTTCTACTAGGTCCTGTATACTCAGGGTAGGTTTCAAATACCTTCCATTCCCACCTATTGTGACGGTTTGTAGGCGTGATATGATTGGAATTGCTGTTGCTAGGTAACAGAGTGCACCTGGCAACATTACAAAAGTTCCAATAGAATCCCCAGGGCCTGTATACTGGACATAGGTATGGTCAAATATCTTCTGTTCCTAATGATTGTGCCTCTTTAGGGCAATGGTACTTTTGGCAGATTGACAGGCATGTCCCCAGGTCAGCTGCTGACCTAGGGTCACACCTGTCAATCATCTTGGGATTTTAATGAAATCGCCATCACAGCAATGATTGCAATGGGTGCCCTACACTGGTTTTTGAGTATTCAGCATAAATATAAAGTTACATATATTTCAACACTTTCCATTTTTGAACATCCCCAGGCTGCCAATTTGAATATAAAGTAAAGGTACTGCACCTACCAAGGCCTGGACTGTGTTATATTGTGTTTGCTTGACTTGTTTTAAAATTTGAGGTACAGCGAAGCCATTTTGTTTGATTTTCCAAACATCATGGGGAGTTGGGTACACATAGTCTCAAAAAAAGCAAGTTCAAGGGAACTAGCACTTCTCTGTACAATACCTGGAATAGCTAATATTATCAAGAATTTATTATAATGCCATCATGCCACTTGATACATCGATAACTTAAAGCTGTAAGCCTTAACCTAGTATTAAGTCCGCATATTGATATATACACACATTTGTCTAAAGCAGTTACAATAGTAAGTTTCAAAACACATATTGTATACCTTAAGTTACCAGGAAAATGTCTCCCCACCCTGAGAGAAAGTTTAGTTCAAAATATAGCTTTGGGCACTTGCAATATCTCTTCGTGCACATGTGCAGCTGTGGAGTTGGGACTTCTGATATTACATGAGGACAGATCTCTTTACTATAGGTGCAGACAGTGCACAGGTGTAAGTAGTATAGTATGTATCGGAACGGGACTATAGTTAAGTACTGTTTATTACTCAATCGACCTGCAGCCAATCAGAGGCCTCCCTTTTGGCGGGAAATTCAAAAGCAGCCAATGAGAGGCCTCCCTTTTGGCGGGAAATTCAAATAGGTCACGTGACCGGAAGTGACCTACTTCCGGTCACGTGACCTTTGGGCGGGAAATTCAAATAGGTCACGTGACCGGAAGTGACCTACTTAAGAGGGTCACGTGACCACCATGTTGGCGGGAAATTCAAATAGGTCACGTGACTGGCAGTGACCTACTTAAGGGGGTCACGTGACTACTAGGTTGGCGCGAATTTCAAAATAAGTCACTTGAGATTTTTATGGATAAATAAATTTTAAAAAAGAAAAAAAGCAAGCTGAAAGCTTGCTATAAATTATTTAAAAATGCGGCTCTTTTTTTCTAGGAGGGAGGGGGGGGAGGGGCACTCTGGGGGGCACTCTTTAAGATGCATGGGGGGGGAGGGGGGGAGGGGGGGAGGGGAAGGGTTTTTTAAGAGTGAGACTCGCTTCTCTGCCCTCTCTTTTAGAGGGCAGAGAGGCGAGTCTACTTACAATGAAAGGTATCATGATTGCGTTTATGATGATGTGCATCATGATGTGACTATCTTACAACCCTATAAGAAATAAGCAAGACATGGGCGTACTTACACGGGCTATTTGTAAACTAATGAATGTGACTTCCTCGTTAAAATCGGTATCTACAACTCTTTTAAGCCTAAGGCTTTTTCTTGAGTTTATTCTTTTGTTCAATTTTGGGCCCACCTCAAAAGAGGAATAGGCCCTCTGTAACAATTGTCGCTTGCTCATCAATCAGAGCCGGGGTGTAGAAGGCCCCTGCCCTGTCGGGTACGAGATAGATCGACCTCTGGTACGTTTTTGGTTAGTTTGGAGCTCTCAGTCGACTGTCTTATCCACCTTAAAAAAACCAGACTTTCGGTGTGTCATGATAAAACTGGTGCCTTATACTAAGTGCTGGATTACTTTCTCATTTTTTTAAGTGTTCTATCCGATGCTTATTTAATTTTTGCACTGATAAAAACGGTTAGCTTGTACAAACACGAGGTCTATTTAAGTGTTAAGTGTAGAAAATGAACAGAACAGTGCACAGAAAATAGAGCTACCGACTACATTTCGCCCAGTCACTCAGCGGAGAACAAAAGAACTACTGACGTAGTGTACCCGCTATTCCGACAGTTGGCGCCACCGTTATACTTTTCCCGCGTGCGACATGAAGCCCTGGGGTGGGTACTGGCTGTTTTGGTTGTAGGTACCGAAACATAAAAAACTACAGCCAGCCCAATGTCATGGTGAGACAGCTCTCTTATTTTTACCTTGAGTAGCGTCCGTAGGGCCTATGACAAAACCTAGTCCCGTACACTGAGCAGCTTGAGGTCTGAAGGCTCATACAGAAAAATGTGTGGGTGTGTGGGTGTGTGGGTGTGTGGGTTGCTTTACGCCTTAGTTAACAGCTATGGTCATTTCAAGGGCGGTGATGGTGATCGAATCTATTGGCCCTTTTACCGAGACAAGGGTTCTTTTACATCCCACACTACATAGCAGAGAGACGTCTAGCAGATTCAGAGTGGATAGAATTTATCCCCTGGCCACGGGAGCTCCAGACAGCCGGTGACCAGCGGTGGTGGTGGTGGTGGTGGAAGGGGGCAGGGGTAGTTTGTAGTAATCCTGGTCAGATACCACCACTAACCTTACCCCTTCTAACTGTGCCTGCAAACCCAAAATATTTGAATACCCGATTGAATTGATGTTATTCTTTAATAAGCATGACATGCACGTCATGTGCTTCACATAGGTACTTTATTTATGATTCAACTCCTACCAGAAGCCTGTATATAAGAAAATGTTTGATACAACGTTATCATGTTATACATTTTTTGTATTACTGCTTCTAGAAGGAGTTGAGGTTTAATTAAATTACTTCTGTGGAACACAGAACATGAATAATATATCTATTTTAGAATTTCATCAAATTAATGAATTGATAGAATTTGGTTGTTGGCGTGTGCTCGAGTGGATATCTGCTCTTCTCCACGGCAGCTCGAGAGGCCCCGCAGGGGGCTCGAGAGGTGCCGTGGAGAAGAGCAGATATCCACGAGAGGACACGCCAACAACCAAATTCTATCTTTATCCCGCGAGAAAAGGAGATAAGGGTCAAGGTTATGAACCATCAAAAAGATTTTAGAGTAAATTAAGTTATGAGATATTAATATAATGTACATATCTAGGGCCCGATATAGGGCCTCTGCAGATACCCCTTCAGGGCCCCGATCCATGTGGCCTTAGAAACGGAACTGGGTCATGTAACCAAGGGAGATCAGCAGTTGTTGATGTCGGCGCTGCCCATAACGCTGGTAAATGACCGTTTTACTCATGTTTAGAGTCAGAATAGCTTGAGTATTACTTGAATATCGAAGAGTAGAGGTCAAATTACCCCAGACAAGTTGTTTCCATCTAGAAATTCTCGACAGTATTTCCGAAAATTGCAAATATTGGCCCCAGTCCCACGGGGCCCCATACCGAGTATTAAAAGTTTGAGATGCAACTTTCATTCATGCTGTTGACCAATCAGGGCGCCCTGTTTTTACAACCTTGACTACATAGTAAAAGCGATTGACAACGTCAGATATCACTTGACGACGTCAAATATCGATCTGATATTTGATCCCTTGATATTTGATTCAAAACCCACATCGAGTGGGATAAAGCCTTTTATCATCTTTTGATTGTGAGGCATACACTTTTCTTACACACAACAGCTGTCATCTATCAAGGGGCTCTGGATGGGGGGTCCCCATGTCGAATGTCGATCTTAGAAAATGACCATGTCACATGGCAATGTCACTTAATAATGTTCATATCCCATGTCGATTTTAAGAAATGTTCATGTCACCTGTCACTATGATTTTTTGGGCCTCATGTCACTTGTCATTAGACCTCATGTCGTTTGTCGATTATAAGAAATGGTCATGTCACCATATCGAATTTAGCGGTCCACACCCATTATCAAGTGTCAGGGCATGTTGGCTGCTTGAACACGTAGTCTGTCATCACCCTTGTTTCTGTGCCTTATCTAAACAGTCAATTAGTGGCCGCTAGCCGAGAGTACCTCCCTGGTCGCCTCTCCCGAATCTGCTAGACGTCCCACTGATAGGAGTGTGTGGGTGTGTGGGTCTGTGTGTGTCTGTTCGGTCTGTGTGTGCACGCGTCTTGCACTCTAGTCTTGCGGACCACTGTTAAGCCTGTGGTTGGAGAGCGCGACATAGCCGCCCGCTACACTCTCCAAACAGAGGTCCGCAAGACTAGGCCGGATCGCGCTCTTGCTTAAAGGTGCACCTCAACTCAGTGCGCCTTTAACAGCCGCCCCAAATAGGTGAAGTTCTTGACGCGGCACAGCGCCTCCTACCAGTAGCCAATCAGCGCGCCGAACGCCGGACACACCTCCACCGTGTGAGCCTCTAAGTAGGTCACACGAATCATACTAAGATGCCGATCTCTTCTGTCGGTTCGTCGCGGTGGCCGTGAGTGATTGCACGGTTGCCAAGATTCACTGCCTTCATTGGCAGAGGGGGGGGCTGATTACCCCCCGTTCGGATGAATTGCGGCGAAACCATAATCAATTTTTCGCTGTTTTAGATAAAAGAGATCCAGAGCTATCCGCTCGTCCAAGAATTATTTTTCTATCAGCCCGGGATCACCCTCAAATTAAGGCCTAAAGTCCAAAAACCCAAAAATTTTTCCCTATGGGATTTCAGTGTCTAAGCGGAGCAGCTCACGGGTTCGAACCCTGTAAACGCTTTGACGCGCTTTCGTCGCCTTAGGCGACGTGGCTAGACGTCTTGACTAAAACTTAGTGAGGGTTCGAACCCGGAACGTCCGTATTAGACGCCTAATTTCTACTAGCCCCGAAAACGAGAGTATCACATCTATATAGGTCAACCATGTTAGCCTTGGTTTAAGTGCGTGCAGAACCGTGTATTGTGCATTTATGCAGCATACAGATATGGAGACAGGCTGCTACAGTGTCAAATTGATCGGCATTGTATGTAACTGGACATGAAGAAGGATATTTTTACTTAGTTTTCTAAAAAAAAAAAATAAAAAAAAAGAGGGTAGTTCTCGGTACTACTATAATACTAATAGTGTCACTAAGGGGGAAAATGTAGGGGCACCGTAATTGAGAATTTCTTATTCATGTCGCATGTCGATTTTTAAGAATGCTAGTGTCACATGTCACTTAAATGGTCTAATGACACAGATAGCACTAAACCTAAAGACCTACCCCCCGTCCCCTTAGTCTTTCTATACTGAATCCGGGACTTGCCGGCGAGGTCGACAAAGGACTTACCTAAGGCCAAACAAAAAAAAAGTTGTGTTCAGGTAACCCGACCGACCCTATCATTTTGGCTTGACCTTAATCTTTTTTAGATTTTTTTTTTTTTAGACTTTTCCTGATCTAGGTTATCACCAAAGGGGAAAGGAGTACCTAATGACCTTCAACTATCCTATTTGTCATCATTTGAAAGATAAGAAGGGAGGAAATCCTTTCTATGACAAAAACAGTGCTGATAATGGCTTAATTAGACAGATATTGGTCCTACATTATCAAATAACAACTCTATACAATGTGATTCTCCCATACAACTCATCTCAAAACCCTAAAAAAAAATCCCAAAAATAAAAAAATCGACCGACCTACCCTATTTTTTTTTTTGGACCATGTTACCTGAACACGGATTATTTTTTTGTTTGGCCCAATGAGCTCACAGCTAGACTAGATACCCCATGTTTTGGATTGGAGAAATCAGCAGAGCAATAAAAAGCGCGGTGAGGCTAGTGTTATTTTCAAGGGTGGCCCCTGTGAGTTGTAAAATTGGTGCTAAATGTGGTAACCAGGCGGATGCTAAGTTTATTGATATTGTCCGTTAATGATACTTAAGGTGGGTGTTGTCTAAAGTTTTAATTGATATTACCAATGTGGCCAATAATGACTTCACAGTTGGGGCCCTCGCCCGCAGGTCCCAGATTCAGGGTATTCTTTGTTTATTGTGTGGCCCCTAAAGAGGGGCCGACTAACTCTTTAGAGTTAGTTAGATGCTGCCACTGTGCTATGCAACAGCAGCTATTAATTACGCTTCATGTTGGGCGGCATGGATCACTCGATGGGTGATACCTCAAAGCTCAAACACGGCAGAGCCGTGTGTGGCATGCGAGGACCAGTGGGTCAGGGGTGATCCGTTGCAGAATGCAGAATGCTCATCCGTGTGAGGTTCTGACTTTCTATAGTTTTTTATAAAGCCTTAGATATGGTGTGGTATTTTTCATCTCGCTATAGTTTAGTTGGTATTTAAGGAAACCGCCTCATTTCTATCAGAAATACACAATATTGAATTGTTTTTTATATTTTAATATATTAGAAGCGCGCTTTGTTGCCTATGTAGCTCATTATGCGTTGAAATGTTCGCGAGCATCGTAGGAATGTACAAAACCCCTATTGTGGCACCATCTGACGAAAGAGCGGAGAACTATACTAGCGCGTTTCGTTATTCACATCTTTTGACAGGGACTTGGTTGGTGGCTTTACGCCCTAATTAACAGCTGAAGTCATTTCAAGGGGGGTGATAGTGATCGAATCTATGGATGCCTGAAGGTGGAAAGCACACACCCTACACTTTTACCGAGGCAATGGTGGTGCTGCTCAAAGGGTGTGGCGAGCTAGACTGGAGGATGTAATAACTAAGCAGCAGAAGGACCAAAAAGACAATCTCGTAGTAGTAGGTCTACTTGGATCTTGAGTAGCCGCCCTTGTGGTTATAATTACCTAGACTAGTTGGCTCTGCCAGCCTGGTCAAGTGAAAATTGGTAAGGAGACTATGAACTAAGCTAACATCTCATAAGTATTAGTTACCACCCCCTCACACCCGTTTAACAACGGATTCAGGGTCTAATTATGGAGACCCTAGAGTAAGATTAACAATATATCCCAATGTCTGTAGTAGACATTTACGACATGCAACCTGCCCCCTAGAAGGGATAGATCTGACCACAAGTCCGCAATATGGGGCTCCCCCTCTGAGAGTATCAAGGTTTGCGTATAGTCTCTTGCAGTTTAATCTGTTATCTACCCCTTTGTCGACTTCGCCAAAATCCTGGGAGATTCACTTTAAACCTAAGGTCTACCCTTTTTTATTCTTTGTTTATTGTGTGGCCCCTAAAGAGGGGCCGCGGTGTTGATTAATTACACCACATGTTAAGCAGCATGAGATCAAACCTTCCTCAAAAGCGTCAAGGCTCAGAGTCCTGTTGGACGGGAACCCTGTGTGGCATTTCAAGACGAATGGTTGAGTGATCTGTTGCAGATGCCGTTCCGTGAGAAGTTCTGACTTTATATAGCTTTTATATCGCTTTAGATATGGTGTAGTATTTTCAATCTCACTATAGTTTAGTTGATATTTCAAAGAATCTGCCTCATTCTATCAGAAATACACAGCGTTGACATGTTTCTTATATTCAATATATTAGAAGTGTGCTTTGTTGCTTATTATAGGTCATTATGCGTTTAAAATGTTCGCGAGTATCGTGGAAATGTACAAAAACCCTATTGTGGCGTCATCTGACGAAAAGAGCGGAGAACTATACTAGAGCATGTAATGGCCAGACCAGCAGGCGGCAGCAGAGTGGTCAAAAGACAATCTCGTAGTAGTAGGTCTACTTGCATGTTGAGTAGCCACCCTTGTGGTTGTAATTACCTAGCCTAGTTGACCCTGCCGGCCTGGTCAAGTGAAATTAGTAAGGAGGCCCCCCATTAACGCGCTCCACAGTCTTTAGACAGTTAAGACTATAGTCAAGACTGGAGAATTTAGCGAGACGTCCCTCTGGGAGGTCATAATCCTCAATGTTAGGTGTTAGCTCATTAACATCAGATACCATATTAACAAACCATTTAAAATGTTCATTTTAATAGCAACTCACCCTATTCTGACAAAATCCTATTAGCAGGTAACCTCTGTGTAAACCATACTGCAAACATCTGCTACTTCCAGCGTCTGCCTCGTGACTGATAGTGTACAACAAGACGAAGTGGGCAGAGATTAGAAAAAATGAAGCTCTTTATATAGCCGAGAGAGCAGCTAATCTGGATGTTCTAAGCTTGTGTTCACCTAGAGCTCCAACCCTCTTCCAGAGAGAATCAAATCGCTTTTCACCTGAACCCTTCCACCCCTAATCCATCAGCATGAAAAGAGAATTAACGAGTGTAACGTGCGCTACATGTATATGGGATTATAGCTGGTGAAGAGATAAAGCCGAGTCACCTGTGTATACAAAGACTACAGGGGGTGATTAACGACAGGTGTGACGCGCCAGCCCGTGAACGGATTAAGCCAAAAAAAAATAAAAAGGTATGTTTCAGGTAACATGGGCAGAAAGACTGGAGTCGGTAGGTCGGATTTTTATTTTATTTTATTTTATTTTTTTAACATGAAAGTACTAGCCATCCTCCGTGGAAATTCTAAAAATGACCCAAAAAGTATAAAAATATGAAATTTTCTTCAAACTTGCTTAAAAAAACGTAGGGTCGACCCTGTTTTGCTAGGGTTGGTCGGGTGACCTGAAACAAACCTTTTTTTTTATTTGGCCTTATCTTTCAAGCTGACGCTTAAATTCAACTAGCCAGCCGCCGTCCACACCACTCACTGCGACAAGAGGAGGTGCTGTTGTTTTACACTTGAGTCGCTTACCACATGGTCTCTACCTCACAGACAGACACGCGCCCCCTGTAGCTTTTTTTTTGTTTTTTTTTGTATACACACGCTAATCTCATAACCCCCTTATCCGTTATACAGGTTACGAGTATTCTCTTTTAAAATAGCTGCCAGTCAGCTTAGCTCTAGAAGCAAGAAGGCCTGTATAGGTGCCTTATAAGTCGGCAGGGGGTAAATACTAGTGAAAAAGGAAGGCAGGTGTGCAGGTAGCTTTTCTAACAGACACGTGTGTGCACTAAGCTGCTTAAGTCTAAACCCTCCCGCAGTAGTCAGGTGGCATGTGAAAACTTACTTAACTGATCTCTTACATTGAGTAGAGTCTCTCTGCTGAGAGAGCCTTTTCAGCCGTTTAAGAGGATTAACTAGGACAGGGTACATAAGGAGTGAAACGCCGAATAGCGGCTACTCAGTCTCGTGCAGCACAAGCAGCAGCATCTAGCAGCGGCTTCAGCAGCAGCTGCACGTGCAGCACAAGCAGCTGGCAGCGACTTCAGCAGCACAAGCAGCACGAGCAGCACAAGCCGTAGCATTTGTCAGCAGCATCCGTGACATCGTCAGCAGCAGCCCCCATGACCTTGTCAGCAGCACAAGCAGCCAGCAGCTGCTGGCAGCTGCTTCAGCAGCTGCTGGCAGCTGCTGCACGAGCAGTAGCACAAGCAGTAGCATCTGTCAGCAGCAGCAGCAGCAGCACAAGCAGCCAGCAGCTGCTGCATGAGCAGCACAAGCAGCACAAGCAGCAGCACCGACAGCAGCAGCAGCAGCAGCAGCGGCGGTGTGGACCACTAAAGTCGAGATGAAGCCTAGTGACATTTGACATGAAGCTTGAAAAACACAGTGACAGGTGACATGAGCAATTCTTAAAATCGACATGAGATATGAGCATAATTAAGCGACATCGACATGCGCCATGGCTATTTTTTAAGACAAACATCATATGTCATAGCCTCCTCATCCAAACCTCCACTAGTAGTGCTCTATAAGCGCAAGCTGTAAACCCTCTCCTCCCCCCGTGCACACAGGCGAATTATCAGAGTCAGCCAATGGTGTCAATACCCCTCTCATACAAGGGTCGGGCGCTGCTGGACTATAATAGATGAGTCAAGGACCGTTCTACTGAGGGTCAGGCAGGCTAAGTCGGACATTCAATGACAGGTAGGTCTTTGACAACCTTGCTTGAAAGTCTGGACAGCAATGACAGACTGGGGCATAAGGATCTCGCATGGTCAGACTTTCAAGCAAGTTTTGCTAAAGTCGCGTTATTGAATGTCCGACCTAGCCTGACCCACAGTAGAACGGTCCTTGACCCGTCTATTATAGTCCAGCAGTGCCCGACCCTTGGCTGAGAGCAGTTTAAGCGCCATTGGGTGTCTCTGATATTTGCCTCTGTGTAAGATGAGAAAAAAAGTCTGTTGAAAGACTATATTTCAAGCCAGAAAACTGTAATTAGCTTTCCAAGTTGTTTATTTAACAATATCTTAGCCTAGCAAGCAGCTGTCAGATGTCATCTAAGAAAAAAATGTGAGCTGTTAATAGATTCAAGAGAAATTAGTTTACAAATAGCCCGTGTAAGTACGCCCATGTCTTGCTTATTTCTTATAGGGTTGTAAGATAGTCACATCATGATGCACATCATCATAAACGCAATCATGATACCTTTCATTGTAAGTAGACTCGCCTCTCTGCCCTCTAAAAGAGAGGGCAGAGAAGCGAGTCTCACTCTTAAAAAACCCTTCCCCTCCCCCCCTCCCCCCCTCCCCCCCCATGCATCTTAAAGAGTGCCCCCCAGAGTGCCCCTCCCCCCCCTCCCTCCTAGAAAAAAAGAGCCGCATTTTTAAATTATTTTTTAGCAAGCTTTCAGCTTGCTTTTTTTCTTTTTTTAAATTTATTTATCCATAAAAATCTCAAGTGACTTATTTTGAAATTCGCGCCAACCTAGTAGTCACGTGACCCCCTTAAGTAGGTCACTTCCAGTCACGTGACCTATTTGAATTTCCCGCCAACATGGTGGTCACGTGACCCTCTTAAGTAGGTCACTTCCGGTCACGTGACTAATTTGAATTTCCCGCCCAAAGGTCACGTGACCGGAAGTAGGTCACTTCCGGTCACGTGACCTATTTGAATTTCCCGCCAAAAGGGAGGCCTCTCATTGGCTGCTTTTGAATTTCCCGCCAAAAGGGAGGCCTCTGATTGGCTGCAGGTCGATTGAGTAATAAACAGTACTTAACTATAGTCCCGTTCCGATACATACTATACTACTGGTGTACCACTATGACTCAGCAAATCTTTGTGCATTTTCGGCATATATCCTTAGCACTGCCATAGCGTACCAATGCGGGTAGTAAAAAGGGCCCTCCAAAAGCCAGGATTTTGCGTTTGCATTGGAAACAATACGCTATGGCAGGGCCCCTTCAGAAAGTACTGGCAGTCCTAAGGATTATAGTTCTCTATTCCTCTAGTTTTTACTTGGTTTGTGTGGGCGTAACATTAAGAAATACTTATATAAATATTATGATTTTGTCATAGCCTATATCAGACATTGTATGCCTGCCCAACGCTACACGATGGGTTTTTAAAATGGATCAATCACTAGAGGTATGACCAGTTTGTGATAGTGATGGATGCATGTTTAGGCATTGTGCCATGCGTAAGGTGCAATGCAGCCTTTTCTTTACATTTCCATGCACATGCACACCTTGTAATGTAACAAAAACCTGCAGCAAGGAGCATACCCAGCCACAGCCAAATGTCATGTACAGTAGTAAAAAATGAATATTAGAGCATAGGATATTTACGCATAAATTTCTATGGCATTCAAAAGAGAAAACAGACATAGTCATACCTTCCGGACAGTATTTCTTAGACATAGTGTACACCTTGGAAGAGAAAGTACAGTTTGACAGCTATCCAAAGGATTTAGTATATTTGATGAGATCTCTAGAGTCCTACAAATCCCTTTATAGATAAACATGCTGAGCGACTGCTGCATATTTTGTGAACAAATTAGTTCAAAAATATAACTGTTGTTTCCAAGGACTAAATTAGACATGGCCTCATGAAACACTTGTTGATTTTCCTTCAAAGTAAACGTTTTGTATGTGTTATGCAAACATGTATGCCTCAGCATATTAGCATAGAATGTCGTGCATTTGTAATTACCTTTCTTTGTCTATTTGATTGCACAATGAAATATTAGTAAGACATGTTGTATATCAACTGCTAAAGCATAATAAAGCGACAGTTGCTATTTGGCAGAAAATTGTATACTATGCTTGGTTCAAGTCATTGCTTTACATTTTCAAAAATGTAAATTAAGAAAATCCTTGGAAAAACGTTTGAGGCGTGTGTATTCCCACCTGGGTACAATGGAGGACCCTTCTGTGACTCACAAAGGTTAAAGGTTACAGAAACAGCTTTGGTCACATCCTGAGAGTGCAACTCTACACAAGGCAGTGGGGGCTGGATAAGCCAGGTCAGCCCTTACTCCTCTTACTTCTGATATAGTCACAGGACATCTAGAGCAGTTCCCTGTGTGCTATAAGAGATTATTCCAACATCAGAAACGGCTGTGATTCTGTCTGCCAGACAAGATTAGTCGTTTTGAACTTTTGTCCAAAGGTGGAAGCATGGCCAACAGACACTGTTCAAATATGCCCTGCAGTTTCTGTAAATCCTTTTAAACATTTCCACTTTCTAAGTTGCTTTCGCTCAGACAAGACAGAGTTTACTACAATTATCAGTAAGACAAAGTTATTAATCGTTATCTGGTTCATCAGTGAATTTTTAAAGTAATATTGAAGCCTCTAAGTATAATAATTACATAAATAGGGTTATTCTTACAGATATTGGTTGTTCAGTCATCTTCCTGGCCTACATTTTGAAGAGATTTCAAACAAAGCACCGTTTGTTCCAATGCCCTCTATTGGATGCTAACAGGAGATACAATATGTTATGTACATCTCTGGACATTTGTTATGTGAGAAGGAAGCCTCTAGCACTGATAGCTATAGAGATGGCAGCTACAAGCAAAATGTCAACATCATAAAAATGCAATATTACC
Source organism: Harmothoe impar (assembly GCA_947462335.1). Taxonomy (NCBI): domain Eukaryota; kingdom Metazoa; phylum Annelida; class Polychaeta; order Phyllodocida; family Polynoidae; genus Harmothoe; species Harmothoe impar. The sequence continues at coordinate 5,708,020 of OX381721.1, read as the reverse complement.
TCAACATAATCACTTTTCTCAGTGACTAATTACATTTCTAGAAGTGGACATCAAATTTTGCTGTCTTATTTCAGCTCCAAGCTCTTAGAAAAATGTGATATAACTATTTAGTTCCCTTTAACACTTTGACATCAGGTTAAGCTTACTACCCAGGGATACGCAGTCGCTGTGGCGATCCCATTTCGTAGCATGTCAATCTGAATCTACAAGAAATCATGACGCACTTGATTGTTTCAGACACCAGAGATGGTTGTACGGTGTTTTATTGCCTATGTTAACATGTCTACGGTATGATTAACTATGGCTTGTCTTTGTACATGGGACTTTTTATATGTAAATGTCATTAGATGTATGATGCATGCAGACATTGTCAACAATGTATCCTGCATTATTGCAATCAGACACTGTGATGTATTTAACTCTTTAAAGGCCGCTGCTACTACTGGGCAGTAACACAAGCAAATGACTGATATCCCTATGGAAAAAAGGTAAATATTTCACTCTTTAGCCACTAGCCCAGGGCAGCACCTGGATACGAATTTCATGTTTTCATGCCAGAGTGCTGGTGGTTATGGCCCAGATTACATTTTTTAAAGCCAGCAGTTAAAGGGTTAAAAAGTGAAACATTCACAACTTGTACAACTAATCAGTGTGATGACATCATTAGCAAATGGACCAGTTCCTGTAACTTCATATATAATGTATACCCGAGTTTAAGTGTCAAGATGAATGGTATTGTATGCACACCTGACCTGATTTCAAGTCTTTTCCATTGTCAACTGTCTCATTATTGGGAAGACAATCTTTCATGGCTGGGGCTCTTATTGTCGTCACGCAACAAAGGAGTTTTGGCGAAAAAATAAGTGAGTAGTATCTGAAAGGAAATTCAAAAAGGTTTTTGTGGTCCACCTTATTTCTTTGTATAATCACATTTCATTTAAAGGCAATAACTTATAATCTACAGAACAAATAATCATTTACCAAGAAAAGGTGTAATATACAGTATTTATCATTTTCTGCATGACCCACAGATACTGCATAGAACTGCCAGCTGTAAGATGTATGGAGGCAGTAATGAGGCCATGCCTCCTCAATCCTCAATACACTTTACTGCATCCACTCTGCTACATGCCATCATCAGGACAGCTAATAAACAGACAAATGCCAACGTCCATTGATCCTGTCTCTGCAGTATTTCACGAGGGGGGCTGGGGCCGTATTTCACGAGTGAAATACATCAGAGCTGTATCAATGTAGTTGGCATTTGTGTTTAATTTTTAATTTGAAGCTATTCAACGAAGGAAAAACCACATTTGTTTTGCCCATTGAATACGGCCACATTGTATTCGATGGGGGAAATTGAATACGGTCCTTCTAGTCCTTAAGCATAGGAGATCCTTTATCTTCAAAAAATAAAAACTGATCATTCATGCTGCTAAAATACAGTGATTTACCCTATAATGTACAGCACATTGCACTCCATCATCATGACAGCCAATAGACACTGATCCTTCATGCCGCTAGACCTACAATGATTTACATCTAATACACAGCATATCCATCCTATTGCTACAGTACGCTGATCTACATACAACAGGCTAGGAAAATCCCGGGATTTCCCCAATACAGGTAGAAAACCCTTCCTGGGCATTTTAACCAGCATGGGGAAATCTCCCCTCACTTAAGATAGCCCCTATGTGGACGCTCAGCCCTTATCTCTGCAGAGATAAGAGATAAGGGCCGCCGCCGGTCCTCACCTCCAAGGGGGATTTCGCCACCAAGGGGGATTCTCCCAGTGGGGTGGTGAGGGAGGGGTGAGGGGGGGGGGGGGGAATCCACATATAATGTACCTTATTTCGGCCAGGTTTTGCATTTTAAATCATTATAAATCACGGAATATAAAACTGATATAAAAGCCCATCCACATATACCTAGCCTACTGTATTGTCTACCTGTCTATGAAGTAACCACTATCCGCAAATAATGGTTAGATATCAGCAAATTGAATTTCATGATTGAGCCTAATATTACATGTATGTTGCCCCAGAATCAAGGGGGAAAAAGCCCTCGTTCTATTTTTCCCCTTCAAGGGAATAAAGGTAGGATTTGCCAGGCCTGTACAATAAACGCCTCATCGATCACACATGATGACAACTGATACATCCTGCTGCCAAAACCACACTGATGTCGCAACTAGTGCATTGGTGTCAATAAATAAGGTATCTAGGAACAATTTCCTTCATTTGAGATATGCACCATGATTACAACATTAGCATTCCTCATGTCGTCTTGAGGGGGAAAAGGTTATCGGATATAGATGTTGCTATGGCATCTTTGGTTATAAGCATCAAGGATAAATCATCCATGTACTATGGAATGGGAAAGTAACCTGTGCATCTAATTAGCATCCTTTAGTAATAGAAACAAACATAACAGTAATTTTAAATGGTAGTGACTGGGGTACTACTGAAAAAAAAAGAAATAAAGCCTTGTTTTGAAAGAAAAGGATTGATGTTTAATTCATGGATGTGCTGATTTAGTCTTCAAAAGACCCATGGATAATCTGTTGTGCATTTTAACAGGCAAAATGCTTTCAATTACAGTGGCTGACATTTCTTTCAATAGTTTCTATTTAAACATGTCCAAGGCACCCAGTTGAATATTAAGCAGCGGTACGTCACTGTGATAATGTGTTTGCTTGGCTCTTTTTTTTTTAACCTAGTCTCTCACATCTAGCACATTTGTTGAGCACCAATGGATTAATTCTGTTTTTTATTTTCAAGATTCAGTAAATCAATTTTCTTTGATTTTCAAAATAGCTTGAGGGGATGGTTGTTCAATATTGGCTCAAAGTAAGCAATGTTCAAGGATGCACATCCTTTGGAAAAAGTAGGAACAGCCAATATTCTACAAATTGACCCGCGCAACACTTTATATGTGGACGACTTTAGACTGCCTCAGCATAGGTATTTAATCTACATATTGAAATGTGACAAATAACATCCCCTTCCATAACTCCTGCGTCATGGCTACCCTGTGGCATTGATGCAAATGAGTTAAAATAATGCAAATCATGTGGCACTGGTGCAAGCTAACATTATGCATCATCTAGTGTCCTTCAAGAACCTATCGTGGTAGAGACTTTGAGTCCATATTGATTTAATGAGTCATTTACAGTCAGGGGAGGCTCAACGCCTTCACAGCTAAACTCATAAATCTTCTGGTCCTAGACAGAATTGTGTCATGGAATTTATTTATGTGGATGTTAAGGACTACGAGAAGAAGCTTCTGGAATGTTTATCATATTCATGTATGTATCACTTGCAAATTGGCTTCAGAACAGGGCCTCCAACTTTCTTTCATGTGCCATTAGTATAACTAAGATCCTGATTATTCAAACCTGTTTACAAAACTAGCACTTATAACATTAGTATCGCTCTAGAGCAAAGAATGACTGCATTTTCTATCAGCATATTCATGCATGTTATTTCCCCTTATCATTTTTGCTAGGGCTACAACTAGCTAGTTATTTATTTCGATCATGGAGCGATCAGTACCTATTAATACCATTACTAGAATTCATGATAGCTGTACTCTATGATTAGGTCTTCCCAAAGGGGGGAGGCTTAATCCTTTATGATAATCATCCATGTGGTAAAGAGGCTTATATATAGCTCTCCAGACATCCATTACTAGAATGATTGGATCTTATAGGAATAAAGTAGGTGAAAACATTGAGTTACATTTCTATGCTGCATTTGTCCATTATGGCAGTAATTAGATACAACCCTTGAGATTTGGTACAAAAAGGGGGTAAATTAAAAACCACATTAGGCAAAACCAGATAGATGAGAGACTGATATAGGGTACCACTTATAAAAAAGGTAAATGTGACTAAGATTTGACTGATTACATCCATCAGTGCTGCTTGACTTCATGCTTGGTCATTCGCTTTGAATCTAGTCGAGTTGGGGTGAACATATTTGGCATGGTATAATGATATGAGGTTTTCTTCTAGAATATTTCCCCATCGAAGGCACTATTTAATTTCTGTACAAGACTCACATTAGGTTCCAAGCAGGGACATAGAAACACTTTTATGTTGATGGTGATGGGGTTGTTTGGGACGTCAGGCATCACATTCCCTGGCCCCAAGCCATACAATACCTCACCACTTGCAGCTCCCCCCAGCCAAGACAAGTAATCAACTCATGGCGGACATGTTCTGAGTAAGGAGACATAACTAGGTGCTATATTTGGTCATTAATCCCCTCCATTATCATGTTCCTAAATATCTCACTCCTAGCTTACTTACATATGATAAAAACAGTTTAGGAACTGGAACTTTCTATGTTCAGAAAGTTTGTGCGAGAGCCAGAGGAGGTGGCTGTCAACTATCTAACAGGTTCCTGCTAGTACATTAGTGTATTAAGTGGCTATTTTTGCTCTTGTACAGCAGCACTGCTACATATCCCAAGCCAAAGTTATGATGGTTATTTTCAGGCTGCTCCAGATCTTTGTCCAATCATAAGTAATAAATTGCCAACAAATAATGTATTTGTGTAGCTTATTTTTCAGAACATATGTAGATACTTCGTGTAGATCTGTGCAACTTTGAGAAAGAGTAACTTTGTCTATCAGTTAGCAGTGACTACAGGTATATGCATAAAAGGACTGCTAAGTCTCCTTTACGCAACAAATCCTATATAGTGGTCTTGGGAACTAAAATGGACTTATAGATCAGTCAGTCCTTAGGCTATAGTGGGTATGGTACCAAACTGTGCTTAAAGATCGGCCAGTCATTAGGCAACATATCCTATATAGTGGTGACGGAACCGAAAGGGGCCTAAAAATAAGTCAGTCTTTACACAACAAACCCTATATCGTGGTCTATGGTACCAAACTGGGCTTAAAAATCGGTCAGTCTTTAGGCAACAAACCCTATATAGTCGGATATGGTACCAAACTGTGCTTAACGATTGGCCAGTCTTAACACAACAAATCTGAAATTGTGTTCTATGGTACCAAACTATGCTCAAAGGTCAGCCAGTCTTTAGGCAACAAATCTTATATAGTGGGCTATGGTACCAAACTGGGTTTAAAAATCAGTCAGTCTTTACACAACAAATCCTATATAGTGCATAGTGGTCTATGGTACCAAACTGCACTTATAGTTTGAGTTTGAATGAGTTTATTGACAGAAATGTTTATTTTTTCAAAAGTCTGTCATACATCGACATACAATCACATATGTATTCACACAAAAACTGAGACCACTATATAGGATTTGTTGCCTAAAAACTGGCTGACCTTTAAGCATAGTTTGGTACCATAGCCAACTATATAGGGTTTGTTGCCAAGTCACTGGCAAATGTCACTTACAGAACTACTGTAGTGGTACAAGGAAGGTACATCATATGTAAACCCCTCTAGAAGCGCTATGTATCACATATAGAAGAGGCATAGTCAGACCTCCCATGCTATAATCCTTGCATGAAGAGGACACTTGTAGTTTAGTCATGCCCTAGTGCGTGAAAAAATCATACATATTTGACAAGGGAAGTGTAAGTTTATGTTAATTCTATGGTGGTGCAAAAGGCAACGTCCATTAGACGAACGTGCTGACTGTCAGAGGTAGACACTAAAGTGTAACCTTCTTCGCATCAGTATAATCAAATGCTGACGGAGGCAGTGGTATGCATGTAAAAGTGACAGGCAGCATCTCTAGGGTGTATGATGCTGAGAGAATTGTATATTGTATTTGTGGGTATAACAGTCCATTTTCAAATTGTTTTAGTTAATTATTAGTTAGTATTTATATTGTGACCAAGGTTCTCATCCTATTATATTTTACCATTCAGGTTCCTCAATATGAGGTCCACCATTATTGAATGGTTTAGTGTGGTTGTGATCCAAGACAACAATATTTATAATAAAGACTATTAAGCATGTAGTATATGTCCAGAATATTATCTTAATATCAGTCTATGTATTAATCGGTAGATGAATGCGATGGAGGTCTGTTGAGTGACTTTGAAATGCTATGGCTACGGACCAGAAAAATCACACTCCTTTTTGGTGAAAAAGCCTGCGCTTTACTAAAGCTCAAAGGGGTCGGTCGCACTCAATTACAGGCGGCCTTAGCGGGGGACCAAAAATAATTCGACCCCTCCCGAGGTGGGACCCAAAAAATGTCAACCTGCTCGCGACCGCCCTGATGTTGTTGAAAAATAACCACTCCCTAATGTCTAATTGATCTGGTTACAAGGCCTCTAGAGCTTTGCACAGTTTGCTCAAGCTTTCCATATCAAACCTTCAAACTACAAACTTGCTTCTAAGTTATTCATACGTCTGTCCTCTAGTGATAGGAGAGGTTGAGACTGAGATTTGCATTAACATTTCTAGAGTGGCATATAGTTTGTTCACATTATTCGTAAATGTGAGCACTCTTTGATGGCAGAATTATACTATCTGTTGTTTGAATCATAAATATATTGTTATCATCAAAGATAGATTATACTCTCATTTATGAGTCTTTTCCTAATTTGTCCATTTTCTTGTTGCAGATCAAGGGGAAGAGTATAGACTGAGTTTACTTAATGGGAGTGATATTTGTTGCCTAAAGTTGCCTAACAATTTACATCATTCTGCAATTTAATAGAAGAATAAATTGGTGGGAAAAGATAACATGATTGGAAGAACACATCTGTACAACTGATCCCAGACGCCAAACCCCTACAGTTCTACCCATTCATATGCTTTGTCAATACAAGAAGCATTCACATCAACAGTTGCCACATAGTGAGCATGTATATAAAGCATAACTCCTTCAACACCCTTATCTCCGAGTGGATATCTGTCCAGGCTCACATACTGAAAACAGGGTACATATAGGTCGACGTCTACCGCCAGCGATATTCGCACGAGCTCCTCGTGTGAATAACGTCCGCTATTCACACAAGGAATGGCAAGAGAGGCGACGGTGAGAGAGGCGACATGCACGAGGACATGGCGAGAGAGGTGACATGCAGGAGGACATGGTGAGAGAGGTGACATGGCGAGAGAGGTGACATGACGAGAGAGGTGACATGGCGAGAGAGGTGACATGACGAGAGAGGTGACATGGCGAGAGAGGTGACATGACGAGAGAGGTGACATGACGAGAGAGGTGACAGGGCGAGAGAGGTGACATGCACAAGTATATAGCACTATTTTTCTGTACTGTTTAGAACAAGTGACAGTAGTGTAGTGGTGAGCGTGTGTGTCTCTCATGTTGACGGCCTTGGCTCAATTCTGGCCTCAAGGGGTCAGAAAAAAGTTGTGCAATGGACAAAATGGGCTCCATGATCACTCGTTGGCTGGTTGTTGGGCTCATTGAAATATTGACGATTACACTATTCTCCATCAGTACAGTTAGCAATACACATTTTCTTGCCAACGATTACCAATGATAGCTGACAGGTATGTTGAGTTTAAGGTGGCTGTCTAGAATGGATCAAAGGTTTTTGAATTCCCACCAAAACGGATTTTGAATTCCCACCAAAACGTTTCTCCATGTTCTTTGCATAATTCTCAACCCAACAGAAATTTTTTTTTGAATTATGCTTAAACTCCCATTAAACATCCATACCATCATTTCCAAATTAATCAAAATAATTTCAACATAGGGTCCCATGCATCATTTTAGTTTTTTTTAACATTTTGCCCTGAGGCCTATACTTTAGGTGTTCTGTGAAAGAGCCCTATGCTGGGAGAGTGCATGTTTATTTACTGGCCCACTACTGCCCCCTTGTGTATTGACAGAGAAATGCCTGTATAAGTTTATGAGGCTATGCACATCATGTTATCCGGCTAGAGGAATATATATGCTGCCGTGCCCTCTAGTATGTGCAATGAGATGCGCAGTGGATCCGTTTTTTATCCTAGACAGCTACCTTAAGGTGAAAATATTACTACAATAAACATCATGTAATATAGATATTGACTTTATTTGTATTATTCATTATTGAAATCATGTGTGAGACCCAGGTTACAAATATTACTCTTTTGTATGCTCTCGTCAAAGTAATATTTCCCTCATGATCCATTTAGCAATACATATTCAACTATAGCCCATGAATGGTCGTCAGAATTGTATTGCAAAAGAAAATGGTATGCTGATTTGTTCTGCAAAAGACCTCTGTGCGGGTGAACAGCCAACTGGTCACCTATCTTGCTGTTTCTTCGTGTGGTCGCATCTCTCGTCGTCGCATCTATCGCCATTTCCTCGTGTGGTCGCATCTCTCGCCGTCCCCTCTCTCGCCATCTCCTCGTGCGGATTTCATCGGCCGACGTCTACATGTGTTATCAACAAAGACGATGACCTATTTGTACCCTTGTAATGCAAAATCTATCTTTCTCATGAGATGACATGATGGAATCATATTACATGACAGAAAACCATAATGGAAACGGTAGAATATAAAACATGACAATTACTGTCCTTGTAAGACTGTTCAATCCCTGGCAATCAAGGGATGGCAACAGAGATATGCGTTTCAGTATTCCATCACTATGTATATACAGATGACATATATACATATAGCTATAAATATCTCCTTCACTGATGGACCTCCTTGCAATAAAAATTCATAGATACTTCGCAAATTTTTCTCGAGCAACTACTTTTATTTTCTAAGAAAGGTCATTAACTGGTGCTACCCTATATCATCTGCTAGTGCCAAGAAAAAAAATAGTTTAAAGTGGCATAATCACCAAGTATATCCCACTCACAATTCTAGTACTGTTCTAGTCTACTATGTGGGTAAGTGTGGGTGATGACACCCTAAAACCCTAAATCTGATTGAGCACTACAGATGATACTACATGGGACTAGTTGAAGCATCATGCAGAAATAGTCTGGTGTCAGGGGGTTCACTGCCTATTGATTTATGCAAACAAAAGATAGGACTGTGTATTCAGTATGCTCTTTGTAATAATAGACATTTTAATGAGGGAACCTTTGGTAGTATGAATACCCAAAAAATATCACAACATTTTGCATGCCAAGGAACTCATGTTATAGTGTTCATTGTGAGTATCTTCTTAGCGCTTTCCTTTAAACATGCACTGTAGGAGCCATACATGCCACTGGGCTGTCATTTCAGATCTGAATTCAAAAGCAGCCTTATTATGTGGGTTTTCACATTAATGACCATCATAGTATGTAATTATGTGCACATGCAACACACAGTACACAACACCAAGAGTATTCGTGACCAATTCAAGGTACCATTAGTAAAAAAGAAAAAGATTTGAATATCCTATCTATATAAGCGTATTTGAAGGATCATGTTGCCTGAAAAACATTTAGTTTGTGTGGCCTTAGCTGTAAATCTTATTTAACTTGATGTTGCATTTTCCATCTCAATATAATTCACATGGGGTTAGACCCCAATTGTCAGTTAAAAGATGGGGGTTAATTGATTTAAACTAAAAACCATAGCATAGAACTTAGATTTTGGTGCAACGAGCTGCAGACCATCATATTCACTTAAACTTCATCCTCGTCTGCCGGTTCCCTTGGAGGGCACAGACTTAAACTTGATGATTATTCATATGAATAAGTGAAAATGGGACTAACACTATATTTGCCCTACACATCTGAATAAGTAAGACCGAGGAGCACACGCTTGGAACTTCCAGCAGCTACCCAAAAACCAGTCCATAGCGCATTAGTAACTGCCCTGAAGGCTTAGTCATTTAGCTATTATTATGAATAACCATGGGTTTAGCACTATGTGGTGCAGAGAGACTGTTTTATTAACCAGACAGAGACATTTCTGTGTTTGATCGAACTCTATCCAGCTTATCTCTAAAAGATGGCCCCCTCTTGGCATTTGAATGAAAAACCTACTGTATTTTCAGTGCACAGCACAGCAGCAGCTTCTCTTTCCAATCTCGTACGTCAGCCTGTTATGTAACCTACACTGGGGCCCTGTGCGTTTCCTTTTCTCAGTGCGCAGGTCTCCACAAATGCTCTGGGTGTCACAATACACATCCCAGCCTTGGACCCAGCCTGAGACTGCTTTGCCGCTCTCTGTTTTGGGGATTTTAAAGCAAATAGATATTACAACAAGTACACAGAACTTAAAGCAGCTTCAGAGTTTACTGCTGTACACCCTTTTACATCAACCTACAAAATTAACTGTTCTATAGCCTGCAGGATGGAAGTACAGAATAACAATCTATATATTAAAGCAGGTTAATGACCGGCAAGGTGAGCCATAGTCTTTCCTTTCATCCTCACAGTTTAAGAAAATGAATTTGTTACAGCAGGCACTTTATTCGATAGGAAAGCTCAGCAATATACAGATTGCAATAAACCAAGCTCTGGGCAATCATATATAATTGGCCGGGTACATCCTAGAATATTGTTGATATCACTCTCTTACTGGGATGGCAATGGCTTAGATGAATAATAGTTTTTAAGGAGTGCAAATATTACTCCTTGGAAGTGAATACGCCATCTTACAGATAATACATATATGAAATAAGAGAGTTAACTGAGAAATGTTATAACAATAATGGGTACTACCTCAGGCTGCAATGACTTTTTCTCATATTGATTTAATTTGTATGTGAAGAGACATTAAACACTGCTATCGTATTTCAGCTGCAGGCACCAAGAAGAAGGTGATGAATGTTTTAGTCTCCCTTAAGACTCTAACACCTTAAAATCAGGTTAAGCTCCCTGCCGAGGGATATGAGGAAGGTTTCGCTGATCTCATTCTGGTAAAAGCCAACTGTATTTCTTGAGTGGATATTACCTGGCGGAGATAGGCATACTTTTTGACTTCATTGCTTATGACACATCCACAATATTATTTGCAGGAGGAGTTGAATGCCGAACTGTACATTTTGAGGATCCTGCAGGGGTATTATACATATCCAATCCACATAATAACTAGAGATCCGCAAACCTAAGATGATGCATCCATATAATTATGTTATATATATGTTCTGTATTTTCCTGTAACATCTCCTGATAACCCTTAATTATTTTCAAAGGACCAAAGTCCACTAATTTGGTTTCAAATGGCTTCTTTATTCTACTTAGTTATATAAGCATGAGGTGAGATATTGATATAGAAGGGGTATGAGATGCCAATATGAATTGAGTTCTCAACTGTCATTACCATCTTCAACATTCTAATTATTGCAAAGGACTTTTTATGGGTGGATCTCTTATTTCCTTAAAAAATGATGTTGACGAAAAAGGGGAGGCATAAGCACTGTGTTGTGACAGGACTTCAAGAAGCATCGTGTTTTTTATCCATGTTAATTGGTAATCTTATTCAATTTGAAGCTAATAACCCATGACATGAAAAATAATTAGACATTTATGAAAAAAACTTCTTTGCGCATATCTTTTACAGACAAAAATGCAAATGTCCATACCGTAAATTCTTGCACACAGGCCATGGCTAGTACCTGAGTCAGGTCGCCAGTGTGGCATATAGGATCAGGAGTTTGCTTATATCTGAGATAGCGCTGGTATAATTCAGTAATTACGTCACCATGATCAGACGCTTGTGTGGCTTATAGGATTGCCCCAAATTTTGGTGCACGTTACATGCGAGTAAGCCTAAATCATAAGAATTTAGGGTAGTTTTTAGCCACTGTGAGAGTTGACGGTTAAAAAAGCAATACTGTTCCCTGTTCTAGGAGAAAGAAATTGTTCTATTTGTCATTCTTTAATATAACGGTTCATCCTAATGATGAAGGTAAGAGCAGCTTAAAATCACAAAAACTGTTCATCTAAAGAACTCTAAGGTGATTTGTTCACACAGGGAGGATTTTGTGTGATAAAATGATTTCAAATTCCTGATGTTATTCTGAACTCTGATTTTAGTGAGCTCTAAGCAGGTCTCTGTCAAGTATTTCAAAGGACATGCCATGTAATATTTTCATTTGACACTTAAACCCACAGGTCGAGGTACCCCTCAAGCCGAAGTCGGAGTGGAGTTGGAACAGGTACTCAGCCCTATATATAGCGGCACTGGGCCTTTAAGCTGAATGCCGAAAGAAAAAATATAAATGGGGTGAGCATGTTCACATGCTTTGCCATAGGGCAGCTAACTTAATCCCTTCCTACCCCTTTACGTAAAAACCAACATCCTAGCTTCTACAAGGCCAGTTGGTAAAAATTAACCGCCTGGGAGTTAACCTTTGCCTTAAGTAGTTTCATGGTCTAAGATACTCTGGAAATGGCTGAACAACACCTGAAGTGTGTGCCCTTTGGTGGAACTAATTTTTACTCTGGTCATGTGCAGGGGGGGGGGGGGTTGGTAGACCTTGAGCCCATTTGAAGAATATTGATTTTTAGTACCAATCAAGTGTAGTAATGCAGGCAAAGATTTTTGGATTTGCACATGTCTAAGGAACCCAAATCACTTTGCTTGACATCTGGGTTGCCCAGCTTAGCTTCAGAATCATACAATATACACTGTCACACTGGTCCAACATTTTCATGCTGCATATATTTACTTCTGTGATATTTGTACAGGTGGCACTGTTTTAAATCTCTCTGTTAAGTCAATGGCCATGATGTTAGCTTCTAACACCAGATGTCACTAGTGAGTCATTGTTGAGATCTAACCTGTGCATGGTGTCATTATCTAATGAACCAGCTCCTTTAGGACTCAGGGGGCGGGGGGTTCTTTTCATGGCAAACTATGCCATTTTTTCACAGGACCCTTTGACCTCTTTATATGGCCCTTAGGGAGTGGTCAGATGGACGCTGGCCTGCTCCCTGCAGTCTAGAGAAGTTTGCCACCCTGACAGTGGGGAGGGGGGATAATTACTTTTCTATGATCTGTTTTGGTTGACAGTGTTGTGTGGATAAGAAACTTGAGAAGACAGCATATATAATACATCACCATGGTAACAAAGGCACCCGCTAGTGTTGCAACCTCACTCTTAGATAACTAACAGATTCTCTCTGGGGGGCCCACCTGACAACTTGATACTGTGCTATTTAAACCATTATAAGATCTTTTAATATTTCATTCAAATGATGACTTTACATGGATAGTCAGCATGCAATTTGGCTATTTTGGATATCAGTATTTTGATAATTGTCTTATTTCAGTGGCACACAAAAGTCAAAAACAATGGCAAATTCCAGTGAGATATTTAGTCTTTGGTTGTCATGCACTCTCTGCAAGAGTATATATATTATCCCCTGTAGTTGGTGGTGTTTTTATTTAAGGAAGATTATATTCTGAGAATAGTAAGGGATCCCATATAAGAGTCCCTTGAAATATTAAGTCAATTGAGATGGCATTACCAGTTGAGTTAGCTAGAACTTTCGTAACTGGTTCATAATCAACTGAGAGGGATAACATTTCCCCATATGTTGTCCAATGCACAGACATAAACAGTTCAAGTCTGTGCCCAATGGAACTAGAAGCCGAATTAACCCTTTAAGGATGCATGTCGCTAAGAGATGACATTTGTCTTCATGATGCACCAATACAGCCCTAGCGAGTAACTCACTGCTGCTGCATTGGTGCATCATGCCGACCCTACGGGAGTGTCTCAACCCCATAGAATCGGCATGATGCTTGAATGCAGCACTGGTGAGTCACTCTCCAGGGCTGCTTTCATGCATCATGATGACCAAGGACATGATGCATTAAGGTATTATGCCATCCTTAAAGGGTTAACTGGATTAACAGTATCCTGGAGTTCATGTCATATGCATGTAAAAATGGAAACTACCAGGGTGTGTCTGTCTACAAATTGGCATGCCCTGCACTGAGGCGTGCAAAATCACAATGATGAGGAGAATGCCGGATTTCCTGACTGTTCTGATGATGATGACAGAGAGGAAAATTAGAAAATATCAACCATGTTATTAGCATGGCTTAGACATTATGCAGTGGTGCCATTATGATAAAAATCTATTTGCATATAGGGAATCGAAATTTCAGTGGCTGGTGTTTGAATACAGATGGCACTAGGTTGAAATAATTAAGTCCTGTCTTCTTTGCCAAAGGCATTTTGTTTTTGGTGAGCTGCTTCATTCAAAAAACCAAGGTTAGGAATATGTCAATACGTCAATATATACATGTATTCATATGTACATATCAATATACCATATACAACCACATGACTTGATGTATCAATTCATATCATGAGCAGAAACTCAATAGTCAGACGAATAATCTTCAGTAAACAGGATTTTTATGAATATTAATTACATGCAGGTATAAGGAAACTACCACAAAAGTTTATTATCATGAAACCATGTATGTAGCTAAATTTAGAGGGACTTCTTTACTTCCGTGGAGCTAATTCAGGACTTCACTACTGCTTTCCTGTTACCTCCAAAGATAGCATCATACTTTTGCCATTAAAGAAATAGTTGTAAATCATAAAACAAAAACAACATACTTATGATAAAAGGTGTTATTCCTTTTGCATAACATGGTTACTACTTGGATGTAATAATACATGCTTTAGCTTAATTTTTATGTGTGCTATTTAATTCGAAACAGAAGCTTTTTAAAACATTTCATGAAAAATGATGTTTCAATGATTATTCAAAACATGTGAATGAGATATCTGATATATGATAATTTCATTGTAATAGGCTGTTCAAGAGCTTCAATTTGGTTCTATTTTAAGCTTTCTATTCCAAATATTAACCAATGTATGAATGATACAGTGATTGCGGGCAAAAGCGTGATGTCATTCTACATCTCGTGGGATTCTGAAGCTAAGCTGGGCAACCCAGATGTCAAGCAAAGTGATTTGGGTTCCTTACACATGTCCAAATCCAAAAATCTTTGCCTGCTTTACTACACTTGATTGGTACTAAAAAAGTCCTCGGCTCAAGGTCTATGGGGGAGGTCCATGATGTGTAGAGTCTATTGCTAGACCGAAAGTATGACACAGAACAGGCCCAGCTAGCAAAACTCATGTAAATTACATCATTTTTACATCATTTTCTGATTGGTGGTGACATCATTGGATGATGTCAATTGTCGTTCCCAAGATGTCACATATGCAAGAAGTTTTTACGTGTCCCTTTGCATGGGTATTTTACATAAGTATATTTACATTTTTAAAATACATATCAACGATATGTTTGAACTTAATAATAATGATGTATACAAGTGATCAGCTGTAGGCCTAAAAAATGTCTGAAACATATTAATTTAGACATGTCAAAAAGATGTGATATGGAGATATGTACATGACATATTGCAGGGATGACATTTATACCAGTTTTGAGTACTGTTTTCTAAGTAATGTACAATTTACAAAAAGGTTTTACAGTATACATATAGAATCACCATGCACAGGTAGCACATTTTAATTGGAACTAGTATGTGCGTGTGCGTCTGCTCATATTAAGGCACATTGAAGGCCATACAACAGCACACACAGCGTTGTGATGTACAGGTACTCTTTACAACAGCCAGGTTGTGTCCAAGTGGGAGGGGTACCGTATTTCCCTGTGTATAAGCCGGGGGCCGAGTATAAGCCTCCTCAGTGTATAAGCCTGGGGAAAAGATGACTTACTGTTGTATAAGCCGGGCTCCGAGTATAAACCCCGGGGTTGCATTATGTATTTAATAAAAATTACATTTCAGGCCATATCTCGACTTCTACATGGAGTATTCACATAATTCTTTCAGCTATCTAACCCCTATTTACCTCAGCTATGTCTACTACCAATTTAAACAGAAGTGAGGCTTAATTTTGGAAACAAATGATTGGAAATATAGAAATACGTGTGGCGGAATAGTAGATAATTCTAGAAATTATGAGAAGGTTCTGGAATGTTTCTTAAGGTAAAGGAATATAAGCCTGCCGCGTGTAAAAACCTGCCCCATGTATATGCCTGGTCAGTTTTTTACTCAGTGCTTGTTTAAGCCCAGGCTTATACAAGGGGAAATACGGTAATAGTGACATTACCTGAATCCCTAATATACTAATACTTTCCGGAAGGGCCTATCCCACAAAACGGCCCTTATCCCCTTAAAGTGGCCTTAAAGCACAAAAGCCCTCATCCAGCATTTCTTATATTGGATAAGGGCCTGTCTCAGCCCTTATGTCCCAAAACGATAGTTCCTTGGGGGATAAGGGCCGTTTTGAAGGATAAAGGCCTGACAAGGCACGCTGCTAAAAGATGACATCCGTCATCATCACGAACCGATGCAGCCGCAGTGAGTAACAAGTAGCTGAGAGAGTGTAGAGTTAGCGGCACAGATGATACTGTCTGCTTGCCACTCATCTGTTTTAAAAACTATTAAACTACATGAAATATTCTTCCCTTTTAGAATTGGCTCATTCTATAAGCAAAATGTGAACTGTCCAACTAGGGACGGTGAATGATCATATACGACTCCCTGCCAGTTGAATACTAGTATACAGAACATTTCTAAGCAGGCACATACATATTTTGCCCGAGGGGGAAAAAGAGATACCATAAAAGCATCTAGGAATATATCCTATATATTGACTAGGATAAACCGCTAGTGATATCAAGTTATCTAACCAGACAATGTCCTCTGGTAATGACCAGCTGTTGATGTCTGATAAGGGGGAGTCCTGTCTGGGTCTCGTGATAACTTTAGGGAAGTGCCATTTGTCGAAAATTGGGGGGGACTCTTTATATGTGGAAAGCCATCATGTAAATTGGTTCTATGACAAAACCTTAACTAAGGTACAGGTGAGGTAAGATATTTGAACCCCTTTCATGGAGCCATAAAGAAATGTTGAAACGCACGACAATCTCCCAGCCACCCAGCAGATTATTTTATCCTTTTGTACTGGGACTACGTCCTCTCTGCAATAGTGAGTCAGATCACCACAATCAAGCTACCATGCTTTTAAAATCAATATTCATAGATTATTTGTCACAGTCAATTAGAATCGATGAAGGGAAAACATGTTGTGTGAAAATGAAAAAACATTTCATATTGGAGATAATTAAAGAAAAAATGATTTGCATATTGCCACTAGCACTGTGTGATGTGGACGGAAATACAGGTTAGTATTACAGATTTTGCCCTTTCTTCGACAGAAAGGTTCCTAAAAAATGTAGGTTTGGGTCGTCTTATTACACACTAGCTAGGAGGGTGATGCTCAGATAAAAATCCTTCAAGTGTCCCCCTCCCACTTGTTGAAAATGTCTGTTCCATTTTGTGAGTAGTTCGTATATTTATGTGAGGCCTCTTGTAAAGATTCTTGACTGTCTATGAAAATTTAGATGTGTTAATTAACTTCATCATGGATGCACTCACTAGTTTTATCCTTGTTTCAACTATAGCATATGGTAAGTGAAAACCCCCATTTATACCCTTTTACCATATATCCAAGCCATTCTAAAGTGACAATACTTTAAATATGTCTTTCTATTCTAAGGGCAAGGCATCTCGAAACTTATATAATCATATTTTTTTACTGGGTTTTACAATACAAAGTAGGTTTAAGCTCTAGCATTTTTGCCCTACTCAAGTGTGATTTTGAAGTAGCTACATAATCCACAATATCACATACTTCTAGTATTAATCATGACATGTTACTTAAGGATTAGTGAGATAACTGGTATCCCATGAAATATATCTATTATCAAGGGTTAGAAAACATGTGGACAACCATCAAGCTTTAGCAATATTTTGATCTAAGATAGTGCCTTATTTGGTTATGGGGATATATTCTACCATGACTCAAATCAGTTGTTACTTGAGAAAAAGATAGAAACATACAGGTGGTATAAAAAATCCCTGAAAGAGAACCTGGCCCTCAAGATGTACAATTTCCTACAAGTCTAATACTTTGGTTGTAGAATTCTCCTAGTTCTAAAAGATAAATAACTTAACCTTGCACTTACCCTCCGCCCCCCCCCATCACATAATCCCTAGACATCTCTAATTACAAAATACAAATTGCCTGATTATTGTACGATTTTTTTTGTTCTATACATTCACATATGTTAATCGTTTTATTCATAGACTTGAAAGACAATACTCAAATGTTGTATCATTAGATTTTAGTTTCATATAAAACATATATTTTAATGCAAAACCTGGGCTGGACTGTGATGCTAAGAGGCGAAATCCTAATTGTATTCCAGGATAAAAAAGAAATTTATTGATAAAGACAACAAGGAGGTACAGAAACTGACTTATAATGAAACCTTCAAAGCAATTTCAGAACTAAGAAAACAAGAATCTGAACACAAAGTGCAATTTAATAGCTGGGCTGTGGTAAGTGAATTGAGGTATTTCTTACTGACATGTATTTGTTGTTTTAGCATCAAGTCAGGACTGTGGTGGTGCCCTGAAGGGCCCCAATGGGACGCTGACCAGCCCCAACTACCCACGTAACTACCCAGCCTATGCCCAGTGTACCTGGATCATCACTGTAGGAGAAGGAAACACCATAGAGCTGATGTTTCTAGACTTTGAGCTAGAGAATGCTTCCCCAATTAGTGGCTGTGTGGGCCGTGACAATGTGACAGTTATTGATCAAAAGTTGACTTATGGCCCGTGAGTATTGTGAAGATTAGCCAATCTTGCAAGATAATCAATTTAAACATTTATCTCTTAAATAATTGGTCCCATCGATAAAAATATTGTTCATGATAGACAGCAGAATCCACATAACGCAAAGTAAGATTCACTCAATGCTGCAGAGTTTTTACCAAAAAAAAGAAAAATTGTTTAACTAGATTGTATTGAACATTATATGAATAATCCCTGTACTTATGTATAGCATTAGCTGTACTAAACAATTTGATAATGATCATCTGGAGATATGTTTTCTTTGCAAAAGATACTGTGGTGCTATGGCTCCTCCTAAGATAAAGAGCAGGACCAATAGTCTTGAAGTGACATTCCGCTCAGATGAATCTATGAACTACAGAGGATTCAAGGCCTCATACAAGGAGATTCCTGCCACCCCCACTACCACTATATCAATCACCACCCCTTTATCAACCACCACCCCGACGACCATCACCCCACAGACCACCACCCCACAGACCACCACCCCTGTAACAACCACCACCAAGGAAGTTTCTGTCAACCCTACTACGCCGGTACAAACCACCAGGTGAGTTTCAGTACAGTGAATCATACATGTAATAGTATATAGCATTTGTAAATGTCAGTGTTGTAGAAAAATTATTATATAGTCCCAGTGAGCATGCGTAGGTTTTTAACAAGCCCCCATCCTTTCTCTAACCCAAGACCCTCACATACATATGTAAGGCACAGGAAAGTCAAGATTCAACAAATTTCATACTGTCTATATAAAGTGACTGTCATATGTTTCATAACAACTAAATATATACAAATTTTAAAGTGAACTGCTGAAGAATGATGAGCATTTAGTAGCGCATAAGCAATGGCAATTTCCAGTTGCAGCAGTTACCACATGCCATAACTAATGTCACCTTTAATGGGCAGGTAATGATGATGTTGTTCACCTTTGGATTGTGCATATTCTTTTATAAATTATTCTAGAACTACTCGATGTGCATTCATCGATAGGATATGTAAATGCATGCTGCTTTGCTCCGTTGACAACCATCTCCCATACTAAGGCTAAAAGAAAGTAACAGTCCTGGGCAACTTCTAGTCCTTGGTTTACACTTGCTTCAAGTCAGAGTATACTCTGACCTTATCTATTGCATTATAGTCTTATCATTATATATATAACAACCTTCTCCTTAGGTTTCCCCCAAATTTGAACTGTGGTTCTGCACAAGTTGGAGACTCTGGCTCCTTAAATAGCCCCAAGTACCCAAAGAACTACCCAAACGATGCTGACTGTGCCTTCTTTATTGAGCTGGAGCCCAAAACAACAGGCTCTATTACCCTCAAGTTCCTTGACTTTGAAGTAGAGAGCTCTGAGAACTGCACGGCTGACTCTCTCAAAGTAGGTATTCTGAAAAGAAATAGAGATGAAGCCACAATAGCTTTTGCAGCTGTATTCCATGATCTGTGACATTACTAAATTAAAGCTATGTTTAACTATCTTTCCTATGTACTTAAGACAAAGGCCATCTCAGCTTTTTTTCGTCGTTTGTACCTTTGGTTGTTAAGCTGTCATAGGATATGGAAAACTGAGTACAGTACTACTTTAGGATAATTCTGAATTAAATTTCACATTAAACGGTTAACAACTGACATGACTAGTGAATGATAAAACTCCAATTGTGTAGTCTATTATCTACGTAACCTGGATTGCATGTTATTCAGGTACACGATGGGGAGACTGGCTATGCCCCAGTGGTTGCAAACCTGTGCGGTAAAGACACAATCCAACCCATCGTCACTAGTGGTAAGAAGGTCTACCTCCACTTCACAACTGATGCTGCCAATAATGCCCGCGGCTTCAACATCTCATGGAAAAGCAAGTCCCTTAATAATTTTCTAGAATGCGATATACATTCAATGAATTCACGCATGGATAACACTTTGCTTTATTTTTACCAGTGATTGCTCTTTTAAGTGCAGGATATATATGTGGCTTTTTCTTTGCTATAGAACTATAAATATGATTCACAATGTAGAATGTTTAGTGTTCTCAAAGTTTGACATGTTTCTAAGAAATTTTCTTTGGGGGCTTTTATACTGGACAGTAGGGAGTGATCTATACATTTTTTGTTGTATAGTTCTTATTATAAAAGCCTGCATGTTTCTATGTTTTATAGGACAGATCAAGGGGTAAGTGAAGTCTAAATATTACCAACCTCTCTCTATTCCCTCAAAAACTGGCCACTCTCTATAACAGGGTCTACATGTAAGGAAGCTGGAGGTGTGTGTGCTGAGACGTGTCAGCATGGAGAGCTGGACGGCCAGCAGGATACCTGCGGGAACCCTACACTCAGGTGCTGCAAGCCTCCTCCTGAACCTGGTAAGACCTCATTGTTCTGAATACATGCTGGAGTTGGATCACAAATCAGTCTGTAAGGGCTCTGGTATTAAAAGAGATAACCCCTCACTGGCACATATATATAAACCTAATCAACCTGTTCAAATATTTCTCACACTCATCTATGGGAGTTCATAACAATGGTGAAATAATATGTAATTACACCTTCGCATCAGCAAATGAGTTGGTCCAAAGAGTACATAAAAGAAAGGACTTTTACTTCCCTACAGTCTGTGGCAAGCGTGTTACTAAAAGTGAGGAGCTGCCCTACATTAGTGGTGGCCGTGAAGCTCAGCCCAACTCATGGCCCTGGATGCTGTCCCTGCAAACAGTGGACCAGGGGCATTTCTGTGGTGCTGTGCTTTTATCTGATGAATGGGTTCTCACTAGTGCCCGATGTGTTCCTGAGTAAGTATCAGCCCTCCACTCATACAATAGCACAAACTGAAAAGGGTGTCAATATCAAGGGCATTATCACATATATTTTGAGAAATAGTGTAAATATACGATTTAATGGATCCATCTCTAAATGCAATAGGGTCAAACTTACCAAGGTGCTGAGTGAGCCCGATTCTAGGTTATATAGCTTCCTCATTGCATAACAGGACACACCTACATGTGACTACTGTTGTTCTCTCTGAATAGGGCAGTGTATAGCTGCATGAACCATTCTGTCCCTTATGTGACTGTAGGGTCTACTTGCATTTAAATCTAATAATGATCCTTTTAAAATGTAGTATCTGCTCATAAATACCATACCCGTGAACATGTCTTTTTTTTCATAATTATAGCATGATCCCCAAATATACTGTTACTGTTGTTGCGGGTGAACATGATGTTTTGAATGTAAGCGGCGATGAGGTCCGTGTTGACACATCCAAGATCATTGTGGTAAGACAATCAAATGAAAGTATTTATGCTTAGTCTGTATAGCGTTTCCATACTCAAGAGCTCCGAACTCACCTGTTATCTAAGAAGAATGACTATGTGTAAAAAAGGAGTATTCCACTGACGGAATCAGCCGTAATTCCATCTGACAGACGAGACTTGTCCACAAGTTTAACATTATAGACTTCTATCAGATGACAACATTTCGGTCGACGGACGTTGGTGGAATACACAATTATAATAAATGCAGTCAGTCATTATAATGCATTGACCCCTGTGAGGTCACACATGGGTAACCCCCCCTTCTCCCCCTGCCAAGACAAGGGAGACATATCAAATATAAGGAGACCATGGGAGGTGTAATGGTTACAATTCAGACTGTAGTTACGATTTTAATACCGATATAATAATTCCGAAATGCCT
Organism: Harmothoe impar; assembly: GCA_947462335.1. Classification (NCBI taxonomy): domain Eukaryota; kingdom Metazoa; phylum Annelida; class Polychaeta; order Phyllodocida; family Polynoidae; genus Harmothoe; species Harmothoe impar. Next base: position 5,685,769 of record OX381721.1, on the reverse strand, counting down.
GTTGCAACTTAAATTGGTCAAATCATTGACACATCAAAGAGTGCATTTTGAGATATCATTTATACATGATTGACTAATTTATTTTTGTATTTACTTATTACTCCAGCATGAAGATTTTATCAATGCAAGACCATTTCATAATGACATTGCCCTGTTGAAGCTGCCCAGGAAACTAAAACTGGGGCCCAAGATCTTCCCAGCCTGCTTCCCAGAGTGGGATATGGAGTTTGGTCCTGGTGATGACTGCTACATTACTGGTTGGGGTGCCACTGGACGTGAGTCATATTTAATAAATTTGTCAGTACCAAGTCACCATCCCAAGATGGACCTCATCTGGGTCCTGGATGGACTGCCTCATATGGCAAAAAAAATGCCAATTTTTCTTTCACTAAACTTAAAGCGGGTCAAAGAGTCTGCTCAAAAGCCCACCCTCATGCAGCGATTAATGAATTTCCAATTCCAAGAAAAATCTGATAAATGTCAATCAATCAAAATTTACTGTACTTGTGTGTAAAAATCATCTCACAGGGATTTATTCCTTGACTTTATTGACGATATGGTAACACCAAAGCCTAAGCTATATTTGACATGCGTTATACTGGACCAAAACGCTGACAGCACTGAGTAGCATTAGGTGAATTCTGACTCTGATGCTCACTAGCAGTAACCATGCCAAGTTCATTTAACTTCATACAGGAAATGATATCTCAACCGAATATGATTAAATTACTTGGGGATTGAAATAAAATATAAAACAAGATTGAGTCCAGTAAAGATTAATTTTTATTTAGCTGCCGCCAATTTGTACATATGCATATACACTTTGATCAGTAATACCTGGAGACAGCACCATACTGAATGAACTGGCCATCTCACCACGGGATCAAGAAGTCTGCAAGCTATTCTGGCCTCGTTGGATCCTTGAGCTTGAAAACAAGATGTGTGTTGGAGATGGTTCCTCTGTGGCCTGTGCTGTAGGTGTATCAATATTGAACATTTCTAAATACTTCCAATATGATGACATATGTGACCCGTTTTAATGAATTGGGTCGGAATTCACACGTTAAAGAGCCTAGATCTGGCCTCGTGGAAATATAATTTTTGAAAAATGATTTTTTGACATTTTTCTAACATTATGTATAGTTAACCTATAAGATAATAAGGTGCAGAAGATATTTCAACTCCCATCTTTCTCAAAATGATGGCCAAAGGATTTAAAATTGTATTTTATAATATAGTTAATATCTAAATTAAAGTTAAATATCTCATTGTAATTATTTTCCATCTAATTCAATACACCAAGTATCAAAAATATTGCCAAAACTGGCCATTGTAATACATGTCACATACCAAATGAAAGTTCTGTCTGAGCTGTTCACCAATACGGCAATATCACAATATTTTTAATACGCGACCTCCGACCCATTTTGTTTAAACGGGTCATATATGAACAGTTCAAACTAAATGACAAGATTCAGTATATGCTATCAAAAATAATGTTTGTATGTCATAAATCATATATATATTCGCAATTAGAGGCTTTATTGTTTGATTTAATTATTGGACTGGAATCACTCTTACATTCAATGTATTTAGTATAACAACTTCTCTGACTGCACCTGTAAGCAAGCTTTGGTTTGTGCACCAAACAAGATCACATAATTTTTTTTAATTCTCATATAAATAACAGTACTTTATATTCCTTTCCTAGGCTGATATGGGTGGCCCGCTGGTCTGCATGAGGGATGACAAGTGGTTTGTTGCTGGAGTGCATTCATTTGGTACGGTGAGATGTGGCTCAGGCAATGCCCCTGCCATATACACCAGGATGGCCAAGTACAAGGCTTGGGTCAATGAGAAGATCAATGCTAATGGTGGCTACTGAACCATTCTAATCAAGTAGCTTTTTGTTTGGTCTTGATGAGTAATAAATATTGATATCAAACAAACATGCCTTCAATGCACTTTTATCTTTGCTTCACCTGTACCATACTTCGTAACTACCTAATGAAGAACACAGGTGTTCTCATCACAAAGGTCCCACCTACACTACTCGTGTTTTGGGCACTTTAAAATAAAAGTTGTCATTCATCACCGCCCGCATCATCAAAATCATGATTCAGAGAAGTTTTAAAAATGTATTTTTATTTTTTATGGTCAAATATTGGCATATTTGGTATCAAATTGAAGTTTACACTGTCGGGAATGCACAGAGGTAGGAATAATATAACCCTTTTCATCGATCATTTAACTCTTAACTACTAAAATGTGAAAATTGTGTGCTAAAAGTCTTAATTTCCCTATGTATTTTAGCCCCAGTAAAAAAAATATTTTTCACCGGCAGGTTATGAGAAACAATTCTTTTTTGAGTGGCCTGAGGATCTGCCTAAATCACATGAGAATTAGTCACCTACAACACTTTTCTCAGTGCGCATCTATTGTTTACAGAAATCATTTATGGTTTGTGTTTAAGATTTATTGTACATAGTGGAAGCTTATTTATTAGATAAAGATATTTATCCGGTGGCTAAACAGTGGGGCAGCATCAAGATCGTATCAATATCTATAAGTTTATAAATGAGTGCCCTGCCCCCGACGCATCCATGCAAAATATGCTTATTGTTATGCGAAAGAGTTAAAGTTAGAATATCCGATGTGTGGGAGAAAAAAAAAAATTTTATTGCTCAATATATGGTCATTTTTGAATAAAAGCGTGCACTCTTTTATTCTCCCCATTGAGACTAGAAAAGCCCATAGTTGGAGGACATTGGTTCCATAACTCTTAAAGGACAGCATGATACCTTAATGCATCATGCCCTTGGCCATCATGATGCATGAATGCAGCCCTGGCGAGTAACTCACCAGGGCTGCATTCAAGCATTAGGACAACCCTGCATCTTTTAGTGTAATCCGTCCTTTACGATTTAAAATTATTGTTATAACACTGCAGCATTGCTGCATCGTGACAGCAAATGGATATGAGCCCTCAGACAGCATTCGTTACTGCCAGGGGTAATCAAGTGACATAGAAGGCGATGGGAGAAGGACAGACGACTAATTGATAAGAAAAAACAGGAACTGATCCTATCATTGTGCAAGATAAATGAATCAACATCAGTTCAGTATAGTTCACTTATGAAGATTAACTCAAAGAGGATGTAGAATAAGGGACAAAGGTGGAGATTTGACTTATCATTTCCTAGAGGGTATGACTGCTCATGTGCCCCCTGCAGTATAGTAGTGGTGATGATATAGTGAGTAAAGTGTGGAGAGGCAAGAACTTAGTAGCATACTGAAATGATATCAATGGTAGATTATACAAACAGGACATTAAGCAATTAAATGTCTCTACATAGCATAATGCATGCAGTACTCTTTGGTATAATATGTATCTATATAGTCTGTATGCAAACATGACTACTAGCAATACCAGCTGAAACTAGAGTCTCCAGTCATATTTAAGAGTAGTTACTCCCTACCAATGGAAATTAATAGTGGCAATATGTTGTGTCCGTCTCAGGGAATAAGTTTAAAACGAGATAAGGCTTTACAACCCTATCCCTATACAGACAACAGCTGTCTTAAAACAAAATAAACCCTCCTGGGAACTGACATTGCAAAAGCAATAACACTTCATGCTAACGAATTTTCTCGGGTGACCTGATATTATAATGAAAAGGATATTAAATGTCGCTGTCTCATTTCAGCCGTAGACACCAAGAAGGTAATGACATTTTAAGTGTCTAGTAATACATTTATACCTTGTCCAGGGTTGTGAAAGATGATCTCACTCGGTAGAAGGATGACAACTTTTTCTTCAGCAGATATTTCCTTGGGAGCTAAGTGAACCTTCTGACAATATTGCATCTGAAGCCTTCCAGATTTGATATGCAGTATGAGACATCAATAGCAATCCTAGCTGGGCATCGGGTGCTATGTCTGTTTTTGTTTGTATTTATTCATTATTCCATTGCCAAGATAAGTGATTGCCTAGCAACATATTATTCTGAAAGTATCCCTGAAACCAATACCATATATGACAATGTCTGTAGGGTGCTTTTATATGCTAGTAACTGGTTAACACATCCTTTCAGGATCATACTAATGAAAGGTCGGAAGCCATCCGACTTGTGGGGGGTGGGGGAAGTAACTTTGTTTCTCTGTACCCTTTTTATGTACATTTCAATATTGTCAATTATTTAAATCATCCATCCATATGTATATAACTGCATATTTTCTCCAAGTTGGATTTTTCAGTTGGTTTTCAGAGTCAAAAGAAATAAGTAATAATTTACATTGTAGTAGCTATATATATATAATACACCTCGAGTTTGAAATGACCTTGGATGTACGCAAAAGGGGCAGGTGAAGGGTTAAATCTGCATGAAGCTAAAGGTTACGATACACTGAAAAAATCAACTTGTCTCCAGACTTGTCGAAGTGACTCTCATAAAATAAACGAGTCAAAAGTTGTCAGGTTATCATCCCATAAATAGTATCTGGAGCTGGCAAATGTCGGGTTTTTGGGCTGGCACAAGCCAAGTGGATATTCTATCTCCAGCTAGAAGACCTGCTTCCTTGTCACTTAGACAAGTTTTTGACTCGTTTATTTCATGACCATCACTTTGAAGAGTTTGGAGACAAGTTTAATTTTTTGAGTGTATATGGCACACAAATATGTTGGACAAGTGACTTTTGAAGAGACTATTAACATGCAAATAATGATAGATTCATGTCATTCACTAGGGGAGTAGAAAAACAGATCATATATCTCTCATCTCTAATAAGCTATAGGCCATTTCCTTGTTTACCTCGAGGTTTTCTTATGTTTTTTTAGTTTGAATATCTTTATTTCACCATAGTCAAGTGTACATGAAGGCGTCCATAGGAGGAGTCGATAAGTTCGGTGCACGGGCATCATTAGATCAACATCTTAATGTACCGGTACACTCAATGTGCCAACATATAAATGAACGCAATACATACTATGTACCAATACCGGTACTCCCTTTAAGGTGGTTACCGGTACATGTTTGTTGGTGGCAAAGACAGGCTTCCAGAGGACATGAATTGTCTTCCTAAAATGCAATATAATAAGTGAAAAAGACTAGTTTTTCCTTCATCCCCACTGTGTATACAGTGTTGTGGGTTGATCTTCGGGAAAAACCACGTGAGCTAACATAACGGGGTATGACACAGGCAATATTTCATCGGTGATAAATAAAGAATTTCTTTTGGCTATTTAATCAGTTGAGATTAAAGGAGAAGTTGCGTGTCGTAATTTGGATCTATTTAATTTAGATTTTTAATTTGTATCGAAAGGTGGTATTTTTGGGAGACTGACTCTCTATAATTTACTTCATAAAAATTTAGGTTTGATGGGGGGGGGGGGGGGGTGGGGTTCACTAAGAACTACCATTTCTGGGGAGCCTGTCCACCCCCAGGAATTCTGGATTTCAGAATTTTATTTGTTTCATTTTTGAACTCTACTATATTGGCTGCTTTACGTCTGGGTATGGACAGGCCATTCCAGCTTATGGCACCAAAGAACTCTACGCTTCTCTCATAGGATATCCCATTTGGATGAAGTACTTTAGACATAGGTGCTGAAAAGGCACGGGTAGCTCTTTGCCTCTTATCGATGTAGGCTTCACATTGCATACGCGTATACATGTAATTCAACATGTGGGCATATCTTCTATCACAGAGGTAATTAACCTTGGCATCACTATGTACAACATCAGTATCAGTTAAATGAGGGTATTTTAAACAGATTTTCAAACAATGATTCTGTGCGTATTGCAAAGGCTTAAGGTGTTTTTCACTGGTAGTTAGAAATAAAATATCAGCATAATCAAAGTGTGGTACAATAGTGGCTTTGAATAACCTAATTGCTAGTTTGGCATCCAAGTAGGGGCGTAAAAGGCACAATTTATAAGTTTTGTAGGCAGCAATTTTGGCTATGTATTTTAGGTGGAGCCCATAATTTAGAAGGGGGTCAAGTATGACCCCTAGGTATTTGTAGCTGGGTACCACTTGTAATTTCTCCTCATTAAGGGTTAAATTTACATCCAGCGAATTAAGTTTACGATTACTAGCAGCAAAGATCATTAACTTGGTTTTAGTAATATTGACAGATAACTTATTCTGTTGACACCAGGTTAAATAGCAATCCAGGTCCTCTTGGAGGAGGGTTTGTGCTAGCCCAAAGTCGCGGTTTGCTACATAAATTACAGTGTCGTCAGCATACAATTTAATTTTACAGTTTTTTATGCATTTTATGACGTCATTTACATACAGTAAAAAAAGTAGGGGGCCCAAAATGGAACCCTGGGGGACACCGCAGACCACTCTCTCTCTGTTAGATAAAACCCCATTACAAAAAACAGTTTGAAATCTATCACCCAAATAATTTTCGAACCAATGATAATTGTCTGATCTAATTCCATAGTGGTCAATTTTTAGAAGAAGAACAGAGTGGTCTACGGTGTCAAAAGCCTTGCGCAGATCAATAAATGCTGCGATGGTATTATTAGCAATATTAAGCTCCCTTTTGATGTCGTCAGTAAATTTCGAGAGGGTATCAACAGTACTGTGTCCAGCTCGGAAGCCACCTTGCTCCTTGGTCAGTATTTTTTCACGTGTGAGGAAGCCATATATTCTATTGTGTACGATTTTTTCTAATAGTTTACAAGGTAGGGGTAGTAATGAGATTGGTCTGTAGTTGTTGACAGATTTAGGGTTGCCAGATTTGGGGATCGGGGTGACTTTAGAGATTTTCCAAGAGCTAGGTATTTTATTTTGAGAGAAGGAGAGATTGAATATCTTTACAAGTTTAGAAGGCATGTGGGCAAAGGCAATTTTGAGTATTTTGGAAGAGATATTGGTAATGGCAGATGATTTATTTATATTAATTTCATTAATTAATTTATTAACTTCTTGTAGGTTGGTGGTAAAGGGATCTATATGGTTCTCACAGCGAATGTCATACTGCTTCCAGGGCACATTCAAATTTCGCGCCAAGTCCGGCCCAATCTGAGTAAAATACCGGTTGACGAAGTCAGCGGTGTCCTTCTCAGGTACAGGGGTATCATCAGTTTGATCCACTAAGACAATATTTTTGGACTTATTCGGCTGACCAGGGATTATACCATTTAAAATACGCCAGAATTGCTTGTGATCTTTCTTGTGTTCAGCAAGTAGCTCCTTAAAGTAGGTTTTACGCATACGATCTACTTTTTTATTTGACGCATTTTTAGCTCGATCGGCAATTTCCCAATCTCTGTCGAGACCTGAGTTCCTTGCCAAACCAGCTTTAACATTTTTATCCCTAATATGCTCATACGTGTCCTGTGTCATCCATGGATCTCTATGTTTCGGAATTTTAAACTTGTGTAAAGGGCAATATCTATCAAGTATTAATGACACAGCATTAATGAACTCAGACCAGCAGACTTCAATGTCGTTTGAATTATTAAAAGTACCCCAATCGTATTCATCTAGTTTTGACTTGAACAGAGCATCAGGCATTTTGAGGTAGGAGCGACCTTCGATGTCAATCAATTCCCTTTTAAAGTGGATCTTTTTTCTAACTAAAAAAATTGGAAAATGGTCCGAAATATAAATGTTAAGCACCCCTGTTACTAGAAAGTTTCTACGTAAATTTGTGAAAATTAAATCTAAAGTGGCATTTTTCCTGGTTGAGCCTTCAATTTCTTGAGACATCCCTAATAATTTCATTCTATTTAGAAGTTGATTGACAAGGTCGTCATCTTCCTTAACATTAAAGTTAAAGTCACCCATTATAATAAACTCATAGCTGTCTCTATCCTCTACATTTGATAAAGCTCCAATAAAGTTATCTATGAACATTTGCTTGTCACCATCAGGGGGGCGGTATACATTGATTAGTGCAATCGGTTTCATATTTTCCTTACATATTACAATATTTTGCACTTCCATTTGTTCATCAGAAACATATAAGAGAGGTAGAGAATTATAACAGTGAGGTACATAATGTTTAATATAAATACATACACCACCACCTGTTTTAATCTGATTATTAATAACAACCTGACGATCTAACCTATATCTGGTATAACCCATAAATTGAAAATCACATTCATCGTCTTCATTTTTTAGCCAGGATTCAGAAAAGGTTAAAAGTTCAAGGTTCGCGTAGACCAACTCAGTACATATAGAAGCATAATTAGCTCTGAGGCTCCGGGCATTAAGGTGTAGGAACCTTAGTCCCCTGGCACCACCCAGTTCTCCCATGTTACCTAACACAGTCAAAGCGTAGATATACAGTTTGAGAGTCGGCCTTCACATTCATAACAACTTTCTTATACAATAATATGTCAACTGGACAATTTCCTTTGTTCATCAATGTATTACACATATTTAGACTTATTCTAAGGGTGATATAGGCCTTTATGCCATCACCAGAAGAATACTTCATTATACTGTATAGGCTTGAGGTTTGGTTTTGTGATTGGGAAAACCAAATACCGGTAAGTACAATTTGATTTATACAAAGTTAATTATCTAACATAATGTGACATTTTAGAATTCAGGATTTTAAGAGTCGGTTTTACATTGAGTTTTATATATGAGAGGAGGAAAGCAAAAAGTTAGTTTAATTGGTTCCTATAGTAACAGTAAGGAATTTGTGAGTCTAGTCCGTGGGCGGCTCTGCTGCTGCTGGCTGCTCTGCAGGTTTCTCGCGTTCACTCTTCAGCCTTTTGGCTTCCTCCTTGGTCGGCAGAGGCGGTTCGTTGGTGTGTTGGTACCGTATGGCCATGAGCATCTCACCAAGTCTATTTCCCATTGTCACGTTTTCAATAGTGATTTGCTCGCGCTGACCAAGATGCAACCCACATCCGTACACATTGTCAAGTGTGGCCTCGTATAGCTGCTTCCCCCTAGAGTTGGTGAGGGTTTGGAGCCTTCCAGGGTCTGAGAATTTTATCACTTGCAATTTGTTCATGACCTCTTCTTCCATTGTGTACCATTCCTGGGTTCTTTTGCAGTTTTTGGCCGCAAACATTGCATCCATTGGGCTACGTGCAGTCATGACCCTTCTATGAGTTGGCATGTCGTTAGATATTACACACATTTTACTGCAATAAGCCCTTTCAGTCGAGTCAAAAGATTGCCCTTCAAACTTAACATCACATCTGAATAGATTGCTGAAGGGGGCGTGGCCGCTCTGGAATGCTATGCCGTCAGGGGTCTCTACCATCTTCGCCGCTGCTAGTGTTAGGCCAAAAGGGATCTGGCTGATCTCCGCGTGCTTGTATTGGTGTCCAGCCACCACGATAGCTGTACCTCTAACAGAACATTCAATGTTTTTTGACCTAGCCAAAGCCTGTAGCGCCCTCAGCTCGCGTTGTTTCATTTTATCATCAGGAGGCATGTCGTCTGAAAGGTGGATGCCCTTCCATTGGTCTAAGTCTCTAAGCTCTTTGATATTAATGAAAATCATTGATTTATAGAGAGGTGAATTAAAGACCATCACAACTTGACGCGGTCTGGTTTTGAAGGCAGCTCTCCTCGCGTTCGCTCTGGCACCACCACCACCAGCAGGGGGGGGGGGGGGGGGGGGTCTGCTTCTTCCCTCTACGGTATATGGATTCTACAACATTGTTCGTATGTGGGAGTTTCAGGTCTTTGAATAGCTGATCCACAGTCTCTCTGAGTGTTTGGGGGGTATCTTCCTCCAGTCCCTCCATTATTAATACCTTTCTACGCTCCCGAGATTCCATTTTTTGGAATTTATCCGAGTAGGTATCACATTCACCCAGTAGTTTAGCATTACTTGCACTAAGGACTTCGATGTCTTCTAGGTTGGTGGTGATAGCCTCAGAGTGGCCGTCGGATTTGATGTTTATTTGACCCAGTTTAGTTGTAATGTCATCGAATGAGAGTTTCGCCTTGCCGAGAAGTTCGCTGTTACCGGCTAGTCTTTTTTCAATTTCATCTACTAATCCTAACGTGCGGGCAGTCAAATTTTCCTGGACAGATTGCCTTCCTTCTAATTCATTTATTTTAGCAATAATGTCCTCTGGGGTAGAGTTAATCGAGAGGGAGGGGAGAAAAACCTTTTTCGCGTTAGCCTCTTTGTTGACATTTGGACCAGGTTCCGCCATCTTGGATTTCGGCCGCGCTCGCTTCCGGTCCTGTAGTACGAGTAGAGGTTCTTGATTATTCGAATTCCTCGTTTGTCTGGTAGATATAGTTGACATCGACACTATATTTCCGTCCTCAATACCTTTACGCAGGTTAACTGCTGGGTTGAGAGCTGTCGGTGTAGTATTACCCTCCAGACTTGTCGATATTGGTCCCCGCGCACTCTGCCTACGTCTAGCCTAGTGTCATGATTACCCGCAAATGTTGTATGATCACAATTTTCAGCAGGAATAAATGCATGTACAATATGAGGAATGCTCTGAAAGGAACTTTTATAATTCATTCACTGTTTTCACATGATATGTGGGATGCATACATGCAGTCGGACTGCCCTTTGGGTTTCAACACAGTTCAGGCCATATTGTTCTAGTTTTCACATTTGAGAAGAGCCTGATATCGCTAGTTGTATGGTGTTCATTTTAATTGAACTGATGTACGCACAAAGACCATGGACTTAGGCATGCACTTTAAAATTCTCAAATGTCATTTGAGGGTTCTCTGCCTGACCTGCACTTTTCCATTATGCATTAGCATAATTGTATGCTCACAAAAAAATGGTTCATCCTAGTGTAGGGGTTTACTACGGTAATCATTTACATCCAGGTGACTGAGGAGGGTTAAGTTCGGGTTGTTCCCGCCCGGCGTTAGTGTGGGCGGTATCCCAGAGGGGGAGACCGTCCTCTTTCGGGTACTGCGCACCACGTTTCAGGCGGGAGCCAACCAACACGTGACCATGTCGATTTCATATCCAAAGGGGGTATATAAACCTCCCCTCCTCATATAGTCGCCAGTCAGTGCAGGCCCGGCTGACTCCCAGCATTACCCTACCCCAATCACTAGATTGAACCAGGACTGCTTCGTCTTACCCTTCGGGTTAAGACTAGATTCAATTGTAATAGGGATACGTTGAATAAAACACTCTTTCTACTTCGCACTTGGAAACTGACGTTCTTGTTCTTTTTCTGAGATTCCGAACCACTACACTTTTCTTGTGAAATAGGGTGAAAATCACATTTGGCTCACTTACGGTTTTGACATTTCTGGTTATTTACATCCAGAACACTGTTCTAATGATGCAGTTAGCACATGCAGTGCCTTCTGTACCGTCCCCATTTTGCGAAAAAATTATTATAAATGTCATTTCCTCTCTTAACCTAACACATTGATTATGGAGAACAGCTCTGATACTTCATGAGGAAGTGTCGTACTACATCAGGCACACACTAAATACAATAATGTTTCCTTGTCTTGTTTCCATTCTACCCATATCAAGAGCCTCTTGCTTTTCTTCTGTACTAGTTAATACGTCATTGAAAGTCAAAGTTTTTTTTTTATTATATGTAAACTATATGAATGTAGCTAAAAAAAAGATTTGATAATATTTATTTTCTGCAGTAATTTATACCTTGCTTTATCCGTCTGTCTAACTTATTGTTTCATTCACTTTGAGCTTTGACATCCTCAGTCTACTTGTAGCCCTCACATATTTTGACGCAGGGGGACAATGAGATAAAATGCACATATCTATAAAAAAATATCAGAATGCTAGCGTAATACAGATATCATTGATAAGCACGTGGTCATATGGCTGTGTCTCATGATATGGGTTCAATTGAATAGTCTCTGACCAGGTGACCAATGCACAATGATTTGAGTTTTTGCAGGCGGAAGGGAGTGGGAAGGAAATCTATTAACAGGATAATTATTAGGTATAAACATACTAAAACATAATGAAGAAATGACCCATTGAATATATTTTTACTCTGATAAAATGTCACAACGTAATGATAGTAACAATGGTATGAACATATTATTAAGTCTTAGTGTACCTAATTGGGTCATCGTAAAACCAAATCAAAATGAAATTAGTAATTCCTAGTGTTGTAATACTGATTGACCTTTTCCCTGCATCTCTGTCTAAATAGCCTAGGTTTGGGTTTCATAACACTTGCTGGTCAAAGACTATGCGACTATACTGATCTCATGAGACACAGCGATTTATTGTCAAACCAGACAAAATCCCCTGGTAATGAACAGCTGTCTGATAGCTGGAGTCTGGGTACAGCTAGGTATAGGGAGAGGTCAATTGGCAACAACTTGAAGGGTGACTACGAGGCTGATAGATTGTAAGGAGAGGGGGGGGAGGGGTGTGTGATTTAAACGCCTTGAAAGAAGGGGGGGGGGGCAAAGACAATTATTTAACCTCTTTCTAGCAGAAAGCCAGTATGTTACTATAGCTAAAGGAGTATGGTTGGAAAAGATCAGAACTAAGTTAGTAGTAACATGAAAACATCTCATGTTGGGGATAGGGATATTGCAAAATACATGTACATACATATGATGAGTGGAATCATCAGATTTCTGGTTTAGAGCATTAGAGGGGTTGGGTAGGAAGCAGGGGCTTTAAATATAACTGAAACATATCGGATATTAATAATTCTGTGCTGCTTATACTATTATCAGCAAGGTGACAAACTCCGGGACCAAGATAGAGGGGCCCTGCGGGACAGAAAAAATGTAGCGCAATACACATTTTTTACTTGGTTAAAGACACAATAATTACCTAACAATCTTGGGTACAAGGGAAGCTGTTTGGTTTTGTTTTTTTTTACTGTAAATATCAAAATGAAAAGACTTTTGAAAATTGTACAGAGAATGCACACTTAATGGCTGTGAAGAAAGAAATAGGTACATATCAAGTGAAAGCATCAGGAATCGATTGACTGACCAGAGGCCTAATAGAAAATGACATTTGGTATGGCTGTTGTTTTCTCAGTAGAAATAGGAGATGTGGAAAACATGTCATTTTCTCTCTTTTTATTTTTTTTAGGGGTTTTTAGGGCTTCTGATGGCCGTAAAACGTAAACAAAAATGCACCAATACACAAGTAAAGAAAATTTCCGTACAATTAGGATGTTTTCTCTCATATACCAAACATTTGAAAATATTGATGCAAAGTTTGTTATTCTATAGGCTTATAAGGCTGAAAAGGACCAGAAATAACCCAAACTGCATAACTCAGGAGTTTGTGCCATACACGGTCACATGGGTATGCCTAAATCCCATGCCCTTGTTAAAATAAATGTCCAGTCCCTTATGTGAGAGGTGCTATATTAGAAGCTGTATCTTTGTGTCAGTAGATCAGCCAACTCCAACATGGAGGGACTAAGATGTATCATCCTTCTTGTGACCTTAACACATGGTGGGTGGAAATATTATACTATCTACCCTATGCTATAAAAATATACTGTACTATAATTTACAAATAATTATGGTCATCGTTGTATTCCCATCGGTATCCTATTCTTTTTTTGCTGAGGTGCATATAATAATGGATTTTGACAGAAAATCTATTTGTTGAAGTTCTGCATGATTTGTGAATAAATCAAGTTGTATAGAAATAGAAGATGTACCGTAACACCTTGGTTATAGGTCGACCTTGGTTTTAAGCCAAATGTGAGTTTTGGAAGAAAAATTTGACTTATTATGAAAGTGCTTGAAATTTGTTTTTACTATATTCCTATAATTAGCCTTGCCTAAAAGCCATCTGGGAGTTTGGGACTTCAAATTCAGCGTATAGAAAATAAAAATGCCAAATAAAATTTGACTTGTACCTGAGGTTTTACAGTTATTATCCAGGTGTATGTGAATGTGCTTGAACAGAAAGTCAATATATTCTGAAATATTATGGTTTAATGAAGAAAATCAATGGGAGGGCTCCCATACCGAGTTGTGGTGGCCATTATCTCCCCATTAGAGGCAGTTATCTCCCCATCACCATTGCAACAAGATAAGAGCTATCCCTTGCCCATTCAAACCCGACGCCGCCTACCCCTGTGTTATCTCCTGTCGATGGTAAGGTAACCGAGGCCTACTCCTTTACCTAAACACTGTCTTATTGTCAAGTTAAAGTGGGTAAATCCGATCGTTAACCAAATTCTAAATCCTACATAAGAATGTCCCAAATACTGTGAACATGTATTATTTATTGGCAGTTAGAGCTCCGGAGATATATCTCATGGGGTCCAACCATAGGCTGTTCTGTTTTGAATGGGGGGAATAAAAGTATGCACAAATTTATTCTAAAATGACCATATATTGAGCAATAACATCAAATTTGAGCAACAACACAGGGAACAGGGGTCAATGGAAAAGATAAAAAAGTTTAATATGTCATATGTTAACATTTTGACTCCTTATCAGGGAAATTTATTTATTTCTCCAACACATCCGATATACTCATTTTAACCCCAACCTGCACATGACAATATCATATCTGTACTTAATAAGAGTGACTGAGCTTATACTTAGATGGTACCATTTACCTTATTTAATGTTTCCAGAATCCTCATTTCGATGCATTTAATTACCTTGTGATTATTCAAGATCTTCAAGAAAATATTTACTCTGAAGAGTAAATGATAAGTTTCAAGTATATCTACTGGCTTTTAAGCATAGATATTGCCTTTTAATACATTTATACTAGTAGCGGAGAGCCTGTGGCTTTGGTTTGGCTGCCATGTTCAGATAAGTAAAGTGAGAGTACCTGGAAGTTCTCCAGGATGGATCCATATGGACTTGTAAAGGGAAGATCAAACCCTTTCACAACACAAAACTTATTTAAATTACTTCAATAGTAGTTTTTAAGAGTATATTTTATGATTCTGGATTCTTTCACCTAGTCATACACCCTTTAAACAGGTCATATGATATCTCCATGAAGGAATTGGTACTTTGAAAAGAATTCACACATTTGACACAAATTTTCTGTTGATTTATAAAAAATATATGTAGGAAATGCATGATAAACCTTTACCATTTATCTTTTGCTTGTGGTAAGTAAACAGGCATAGTTGATGAGAAATGTGTGAATCAATGTCTTACTGACATACTGCCTGTTACTGTAGCCTCAAGTCTGGACTGTGGGGGTGCCCTGCAGGGTCCCAGTGGGACAGTGTCCAGTCCCAACTACCCCTGTAATTACACCAACAATGCTCAATGCTCTTGGAGTATCACTGTAGCAGAAGGTAGCACCATAGAATTGGAGTTCTTGGATTTCGAGATAGAGGTTGCCTCCCCAAAAAGGGGTTGTGGTGATCGTGACTTTGTGACAGTTTTTGATGAAGGATTAAACTTTAATGCACGGTGAGCATCAAGACAAAAGCCAATTTTACAACACAACCAATATTTGAGCAGAAGAACCTTGTTTTTAATGTTAACATACTCACATATATGATTTATTAGAATCACCATATTACCCCAATTAGCATCCCTATTGTATGTTCAAGTATTGTACTCCCTGCACCGTGAAATATTATGCTATGGTTGGGCCAAAAAAAAAAAAAGTTGTGTTCAGGTATCCATATTTTTTTGGCCCTTCCCAAATTTTTATTTTTAATTTTTTTTGGAAGGCATTTTTGTGTTTTTTTCATCCAAAAAGCACTGAATTTACCGAAATTTTTTTCCGTAAAATTATATGAAAATGGGAGGAATTTTGTCTAAAAGTCCTTAAAAAAATCTGGTAAAAAAAAAAAAAATCGACCTACCTACCCTCCTTTTTTTGGGCCATGTTACCTGAACACAATTTTTTTTTTTTTGGCCTTAAGCATAAATTGTTGTTACCTTAAATTAGATTCCTGAGTGCAACACTAATTCTCTTACCTTTGTATGCCATACATATTTTACAACAATCACCGATTGGAAGGATTAAAAAATATATCAAGTACAGTTCATGTATAATATTTGGTGATTAACCTTCCCTACTGTAGGTACTGTGGTAGTCTGGTCCCTCTTAAAGTACGAAGCAAGACAAACAAGATTAAAGTGGCATTCAACTCAGATGAATCTCTAAACTACAGAGGGTTCAAAGCCTCTTATAAAGAGGTTTCTGCAATCAATGACACCCCTGTATCATCAACCAGCAAGGAAACTCTTGCCAGGACCACCACCCTCACAGCCATTACTGTAGCATCAGGTCAGTACTGTGGTAGTGCCCTGAAGGGTCCCAGTGGGACAGTGTCCAGTCCCAACTACCCCTGTAATTACACCAACAATGCTCAATGCTCTTGGAGTATCACTGTAGCAAAAGGTAGCACCATAGAATTGGAGTTCTTGGACTTCGACATTGAGGTTGCCTCCCCGAAAAGGGGCTGTGGTGATCGTGACTTTGTGTCAGTTTTTGAGGGAAAATCGACTTATCATGGAACGTGAGTATCATGAATAAAATCAAGTTTTACGACAAAACCTATATACATACATGGGCACAAAACAGTAATTACTCTTTCAATATTTCTCATATATGATACAGCCAAATGCCATATTACCTAATTAAGTATCCATCATGTACTCCTTGCATGGTCAAATAAAAGGCCTATGGTTTGGTATAAGTTCTTGATACTTGGGCTCATTTTCCTGAGTGCAAGAATACGAGAATTAATCACAGACAATTGCCCTAGACTGAGGAGACATATAATCCTTGATGCAAATTAACTATAAAGATAGTCCATTATGAATGATAAGAATTATCAAGGGATTAATTGTCTTCCCTCTAGATACTGTGGCACTCTAGGTCCTCCTAAAATAAGAAGCAACACCAACGTGCTTGAAGTGACATTCAGCTCAGATGAATCTCTTAACTACCGTGGATTCAAGGCTTCATACAAGGAAATCCCTGCCGTCACAACCACCCCGACAACCATCCCGACAACCATCCTGACAACCACACCAACAACCACACCAACAACCACCCCAACAACCCCACCAACGACCACACCAACAACCACACCAACAACCACCCCAACAACCAACCCAACTACCACACCAACTACCACCCCGACAACCACACCAACTACCACACCAACAACCACACCAACAACCACACCGACAACCACCCCAACAACTACATTCAGAACCACACCAACAACCACACCTACAACCACACCAACAACCACACCAACAACCACACCAACAACCACACCAACAACCATCCCAACAACCACACCAACAACCACACTGACAACCACACCAACAATCACCCCGACAACCACACCAACAACCACACCAACAACCACACCAACAACCACCCCAACAACCACCCCAACAACCACACCAACTACCACACCAACAACCACACCAACAACCACCCCGACAACCACCCCGACAACCACACCAACAACCACACCAACAACCACCCCAACAACCACACCAACAACCACACCAACAACCACACCAACAACCACCCCAACAACCACACCTACTACCACACCAACAACCACACCAACAACCACCCCAACAACCACCCTGACAACCACACCAACAACCACACCAACAACCACCCCAACAACCACACCAACTTCCACACCCACAACAACACCAATACCAGCAACAACACCAGCAACAACACCAACAATAACCACTTCTGTAGTACCAACCAGCACTAAAGAGTCTACTGTCACCAACACCACCCCTGTACCAACTACCAGGTAAGAGACATATTTAGATCAGTTTGTTTAACTTATCATTTGATCGCAACTCTAATAACACATATACTGTCAGCATATTATTGTGTAGGAAAAAAGGTGTCTTAGTATCTGCCCACTTTGAATAGCTGTCTATTTGTTATTGCATGCTTTTTTATAAATTAAGGAGGATTATAGAGCATCTTATGACATCCAAAGGAGAGATAACGGCATAATTCCTTTCTAATAATCAAATATGTTTCTCTATTGCATGTATCAATTTTCTACCTAGGTTTCCCCCAAATATGAACTGTGGCTCTGAGCTAGTTGGGGACTCAGGCTTCCTCACTAGCCCCAAGTACCCAGATAACTACCCCGACAATTCTGACTGTGCCTACTTCATTAGGCTGGAGCCCAACACTACAGGCTCTATTACCCTCCGGTTCCTGGACTTTGAGTTAGAGAGCTCTGAAAACTGCAAGGCTGATTTTCTCAAAGTAGGTGTATTAAAAAAGAATAGTATTGATTTCTGAATGTATTTTGCTGCCTGAATTAATTTCTGATTTTAAAGTTATATTCCATGAACTCCAACATAACCTGTCTTCACATGTTCTTAATGCATAGGTGTACTCATGAGGGAGTTCTTACATTGTTCTTTATCCATTGGATCCATACTTTGGTTACAGCCTAGCCTTATAAGACTAATGTCAAACTCATGAACTGCCCATGCATTAATATAGGATAATATCACATCAAAACCAAGGAGACATCAATGCATGATAAGATCTTGATGCTTAGATCTATATGACTGTTACATATAATTTAGGTACATGATGGAGAGAATGGCTATGCCCCGATGGTTGCAAACCTTTGTGGAAAAGAGGCCATCAAACCCATCTTCATTAGTGGCAAGGCTGTCTACCTTTACTTCCATTCCGATGTTGCAAATAATGCCAGAGGTTTTAACATATCATGGGAAAGCAAGTATCTTAGCGATTTTATCTTTTCAGGAATTATATCTGTAAATTGTCACTTGATTATTACATTGCTTTTTCACAACAAGAAAAGTAAAAAAAACATTTACTAGTCCTGATATGGTGCAAAAAACATGTTTTCAATCAAAGATCTTTATGATTCTATGGATGAAAGTGCTTGCATTAATCTTTTTTCAAACGTTATCCCCCTTTGCTTAAACATGGTTGTTCCCTTACCAGGGGCTACGTGTGCTGAGGTGGGAGGTGTGTGTGTAGAGACGTGTCAGCATGGAGAGCTGGACCGTGTAGGTACCTGCAGCAAGCCTACACTCAGCTGCTGCAAGCCTACTCCTGACACCGGTGAGAACCCCAGCATGTACTTTAGATTTACAGTATATTCGTCTGTTCACACCAACGGTAGATCATGCTGTATACCTTCAATAAAAGCAGCCAACTGTTTACACAATAGACATATTAGATTCATTGTAAAAAAGGGTTTTGTGCTCATTGCAGCTATTTCTATAACTTACTCAAGGAATAAATGTGATAATTAAAATATTTTACCTTGTCTCGAGGGTTTCAAAATTTAACCAATTTTTTTCCTCTTGCTCTATGGGCATAACAAGAGTGATGATTTCTTTATCCTTGTTAAACATATGTGTAAACCATGAACTTTGATAGCTCATTACTGCTGTGAGAATTGTTTGTCCTTTCATGTCTAATATCGAAATATTTTCTTACTCTTATCATTCCTTTAATTCCTGGTGTTTTTAAACAAAGAATATCTCACAAGTGGACATGTTGAACCAATTTCTATGTAAATACAGTCTGCGGCAAGCGATTCACCAGCGATGAGGAGCTGCCTTACATTAGTGGTGGGCGTGAGGCTGAAGCTAACTCCTGGCCCTGGCAGCTGACACTCTGGAGGGGTGCACAGCAGAACTTTTGTGGAGCAGTTCTTCTGTCAGATGGATGGGCTGTCACTAGTGCCGGATGTGTTGTTGAGTAAGTACAAGTTCTCAACACAAAATTGCAAAACAGCTGTCATGGAGTAAATAAGTCTGTTTTATCAGTTCTATGTACCATGCCATCTCCCTCTCTGGGTCCTTACTGAGAGTGTATTTAATCATCCCCTCTAGCTTCAATACAATTCTGTCACAGAAAATTGCACAAATAGTAGGAATTATAAAAATGAATGTACTATATCTAATAATAGTATCACTACTCTGGTATAACCTAGTTTATTTAAAACTGCTTGAGGATGCTTGGCATGTGTCCCCATATGGCACATTTGTCCTGCACTAAATACCCCTATCCTCCCCTGGTCTGTATACAGTATATGAAACTGTTTGCTCTATGCATCCTATAATATTATGCAGAATACAAATGTCTGGGTACCATAATGAGTTCATCAATAGTAGTGTTAATTCTCTATTTCAGTGCCAGTACTGTTACTGTTGTTGCTGGAGAACATGACGTTTTAAGTGTAAGCGGTGATGAGGTCCGCGTCGACACATCCAAAATCATTGTGGTAAGATCCTTTATCATCTCTGTATTTCATTATAGATTAGCTATGAGAACTAAGGGCATCACTCTTGTGCTTTTTTTGCTCTCCTTCCTGGGACTCCTAAAATGCATTATATATATATTGAAAAATTATATACCTACGGAATCCCTAGACTCTTGGTAATCAGACAATGTGTATGGATAACTCAGCTCACTGCAGTGTAAGCAGTCTCTTACTCATTGCAGCACATATGTGTTAGATTTGTCCTTTTGTTGCTAGGTAAAATTACCAACAGCTTGAAACTATGCTTTCAGTTAATAAGAATACAAATTGAGCTTTCCTTTGGAACAAGTACCGTTTTTATATGAACACAAAGAAGTTTCCAATCAAGCTATTTCTAAGGTTTAAAGGGTTCTCCCCTGGAAATAGCTGAACCAGACAAATATGTACCTTTAGAATATTGTAACTTGATGTTTTGGGAACACAAACATATATAAAACAGGGTTATCAGACATAAATTAATTGCACAGAAACGGGAAAATTCTCTTAGGAGAGCACTCAGGGCACAGAGAACGGCCCATTCGAGCTGTATGGGCGGCACCTGTGGCCTCTGGTGCTCCTCAGGTAACACCTAGGGGCCAGTCCCCACACCTGACCCTCGAGAGAGAGCCTCCAGTGCAGAGAACAGCCGACAGGGGGTATATTGGCAGCACCTGTGTCCTCTGGTGCCCCCCCTGTAACACCTCAGGGTAGCCACCCGCACCTAACCCTCGGGAGAGAGCCTCCAGATGAGGTGCCATGACCCCTATCTGCATATCTTTTGGTTCTAGATTCCTATTATCAGGCCCAAAAGGGGATAGTTATTTGCCAATTTCGTCTCAAGTATCATTCTTATTTACAAAATTCCAATACCATTTTGGTCCTCGGATATTTCTTCATTGATAACATGCTTAAAAATCATGATTATTGAAGTATAGAGTTTTCAGTTCATGTAGCTATATAGACCAATGTAGCTAGACAGGATAACCTTTCAGAAAGTTGTAGATAAAGCTTTTGAACATTTCTGAAGCTTATCCAACAATTAGATTATTAATTAGGTATTATTTCAGAATCCTGCATTCTAATAGACACTTTTTGAAAGATAACATTCCTATGAATCTCTAAATATAATATGTTTGCAAACAGACAATGTTATGAGGGGTCTGGTAAAGCCAATGTAAACGCAACATTATGATGAAAAAGTCACTCTTTCTTGCTGCATTGCTCTAAAGTCCCCTGTAGATTTTTCTCATACTTCATATCAAGTACAAAAGGAAACTAGCAATGTTATGAGGATAATTTGGTTGAGCCTACCTCCTTGATCATCAAGTAACCAAATTGCTCATGATGACCAGGAACCTCCCAGACTCAGTAGAGTGCATATGTGGCTGAACTTCAGGGGGATTTTTAGTTCTGGTTTTGGCCATCCGGGTATCAGAATGGTAAAACAGTGAAAGATATGCCCAACATTTCATAAGGTACTATTTTTATCGAGAATACAGTAGTCTTCTTAGAATAATTCCATCGTTGGTGCCAACATTCTATACTTGCAATGCAAAAAGGAACTTTTTCTATGGGAAATTGGCACATATTGCACTTTGTGGTTACCATACAAACCATTCCATATTTTCTGAATGGAAAATTGTAGTCCTACTCACTCGAAAATTCTGTCAGCTACTCAAAAGAGAAATGTTTGAAATTCCTCCTAGAAAAAAATCTACATAAAATGTTTACGCTATTTTGGCATAATTTATAGGAAATCTGACATTTTCAACCTTTTCCTGGTTATCATGGAATGTAGGGCTTTTTTATCATTTTCAGTTATTAGTGAAAAAAATCATGTTCGAGATATGATTCCAACAAAAATACCAGGAGTATCCAAGCTGCTGATATCTCATTTAAAAGATCGTGACACAAACTTAAATATTATTTTCCTCCTGAGTACCTGTTTCATGTGCCTGGTCACATATTGTTAGAGGCGCTGAGGCCTTGCTCGATCTCTGCCCACACCTGGTGAGGGAGTGTTGGTTTATAAATTACAGGTGGGTTCTGGTCAGGGATATAGATATATAGCACCTCGGTGATAAGGTTTCAACCTATCC
The DNA here is from genome assembly GCA_947462335.1 of Harmothoe impar. Classification (NCBI taxonomy): domain Eukaryota; kingdom Metazoa; phylum Annelida; class Polychaeta; order Phyllodocida; family Polynoidae; genus Harmothoe; species Harmothoe impar. Next base: position 5,663,499 of record OX381721.1, on the reverse strand, counting down.
TCAGAGAGGCGGGGTGTAAAAATTAACAGCCCTCTCTTAAGAAGAACCCACACATTATTATAGTTCGAAGGGGAGTGCAATTTTTGGCGAAGGACAGATGGGGGTTGAAAATAATTGCTCTAGAGGAGTAGGCTGTAAAAACTGTTTGCACCAACAGACTCCCTGAAAATAATCAATAATCAATGAACACTTGCTCAGACTGGCAGAGACATTCCTAGTGTCAAGAACAGTGTAATTGAATGACAAAGAAAACTCCTGTGTATAAAAGATTAACCTTCATATCATGATTCAAGAATTTTTATTTAAGGGAATAAGATGCAAAACATGATTGACAAAAGGTTTGCTAATGATTCCAGCATGAAGACTACCTCCACACAATACCATACCCTAATGACATAGCCCTGCTGAAGCTGTCAACAAAACTTACACTTCGACCTAAGATCTTCCCGGCCTGCTTCCCAGTGGGGAATATGACGTTTAGTCCTGGCGACAAGTGCTATATCACTGGTTGGGGTCAAACTGGGGGTGAGTTATATATAATTATTTGTTTCTAGTCAGCATTACAAGGCCCTAACTGGCTCCTATGTATAGGGGCTGCCTTAGATCACCTCATAGGACTTATCCCTTCAAAACCTTTTGTTCTTGTTATGTTAATTCATAGCAGTTTATTTAGGTGATTATGATCTTTAATACATGATAGCACTTACACAACATTATGACTTGTTTATGACATTTTCTGAATTCAAAGGCACTAAAGAGTTTGCTTAGGCACCAGCACTCATGCTGTTATAGTTGTGAGTCTTTCATACAGGAAATGATATGTAGCACAAATATAATAATATTATAAATTACTTGGGGGATGAAGATAAAATATCAACTGAGACACAGTCCACAAAAGTTGACACTGTATTTGCTATTTCGCTTTGTCCATTATGCTAATAAGATGTACTATTTTATCTGAAGTAACTGGGGATGGAACCAGACTGAATGAACTGGCTGTCACACCACTTTATCATAAAGTCTGTAAACTTACCTGGAGCCCATACATCCTTGAAAACACTATTTGTGTTGGAGATGGTTCCTCTGGGGCCTGTGACGTATGTATATTGATATTGAACATTTCTAGATCGTTCCAGTATGATTATATATGAGCAGTTATATTGAATCATAATATTTTGAGTCTTGTGGGAGGAGGGGACCTTTCTTTATTTGCCGAGTAGTTGATTTGTTTCCTTATCAACACATGCTATAAAGCAACTGTGACATTCCTCCAAACTGGATCTGAACATATTGTACATTATCACGAATACATGTCCAAGATGTTACGGCTCAACTTGACTACGGGTAATAAAGACTGAGTTGAGGGACTGAGTTGAAAAGCCTTAGTTGAAAAGACTGAGCTTGACAACAAGTTCAACTTGATTACAATATTTAGTATTATCTGCAAAAACATTTGATGCTATCAGATACAATTTTCAAAATCAGAACATATAAGATTGACCAACTAAACCTAAATAATCTTCTGACTGCACTTGTCGGTAAGCTGTTGGATGTTGCACTCAGTGAGATCAGGAGAATAAGTTCTCTTTCAAAATAACAACCGTCTATATTCCTTTGCTCTAGGGTGATAGGGGTAGCCCCCTGGTCTGCATGAAGGAAAATAAGTGGTTCGTTGCTGGAGTGTCCTCCTTTGGGCCGAGAAAATGTGGTGCAGGCTTCTACCCTTCTGTGTACACGCAGGTTACCAAGTACAAGACCTGGGTCAACGAGAAGATCGAAGCTAATGGTGGCTACTGAAACATTGTGATAAAGTAACTCTGTTTTGGTCAAGACGATAAATACTAATATTCACATACATAAGCCTCTGTCTTTGTTAACCCTTCAATGGCCACGGAGCCTATTTTTTAATCTCATTTGTTGCCGCACTGACTAACAGATTTGCCAAGGGTGCATTAGTGCATGATGCTGACCTACTGACACAGTCCTGCAATGGCAGTCTTATGCAAAAGTAACAATGGTAGTTAATATCAACTAAAATTCGAGTTACAGATCCATATTGGTGTTAGTTTGACCATTCAACAGTGGGGTTAGGTTGGAGTAAAGCTTAATTTATCTAAGTTGTATACCATTAACCCAATGATTAGGATAGTATAGGTTTAGACACCATTTTAGAATTGGGTATGTCTGTACAAGTAAAAAGGTGTTAAATGTCTCTACACTAAGCTCTTTTTATAGCCAAAAGATAGTCATGGACAGGCGTCAAGTTTAGAATAATGTGCTATAAACCTGGCCAATGAACCTTGAAGCAGGGTTGATTGATTACTATTACTAACCTAACAAGAATTGCGGTTGTTGCCGCGTAAAAAAATGCCTCAGGAATTTTTATACGCGGCAACAACCACAATTCTTGCATTCGAAGAAACATAATGTCTACATGGTTGGTATGTTTGAAGGGAACCCATTTGAGACTCCAAAAAAGCAGGGCCGGGAAGGGGTTATCGGGGGGAAGGATGATATTACTTCAAATATGGCATTTCCTATGAATTCCTTGGGTCCATGTTTGGGGGTAAGGAAATGTGTGTTGCTAGGCAGATAAACAATTACAATAGATGTTGCTAGGCAACCAGCTGGATTAGCAACAAACTAATAGAACCATTGAATTCCTTGGGTCCATATTAGGGGGGTAGGTTTGATTATAATCAACCTTAGGACCATGGAAATGTGTGTTGCTAGGCAGATAAACAATTAGAATAGCCGTTGCTAGACAACCAGCTGTATTAGCAACAAACCAATTGAACCATTGAATTTCTTGGTCCATATTAGGGGGGGTAGATATGATTATAATCAACCTCAGGACCATGGAAATGTGTGTTGCTAGGCAGATAAACAATTAGAATAGCCGTTGCTAGGCAACCAGCTGTATAAGCAACAAACCGATCGAACCATTGAATTCCTTGGGTCCATATTAGGGGGGTAGGTATGATTATAATCAACCTTAGGACCATGGAAATGTGTGTTGCTAGGCAGATAAACAATGAGAATAGCTGTTGCTAGGCAACCAGCTGTATTAGCAACAAACCGATAGAACCATTGAATTCCTTGCATCCATATGAGGGGCGTAGGTATGATTATAATCAACCTCATGACCATGGAAATGTGTGTTGCTAGGCAGATAAACAATGAGAATAGCCGTTGCTATGCAACCAGCTGTATTAGCAACAAACCAATAGAACCATTGAATTCCTTGCATCCTTATTAGGGGGGATAGGTATGATTATAATCAACTTCAGGACCACGGAAATGTGTGTTGCTAGGCAGATAAACAATTAGAATAGCCGTTGCTAGGCAACCAGCTGTATGTGCAACAAACCGATAGAACCATTGAATTCCTTGGGTCCATATTAGGGGGGATAGGTATGATTACAATCAACCTCAGGAACTATCAAAGGTTGATTTATATTATTGTTATCACATAGCATAAATTTGTGTTGTGACACCCTAATCCAAGATGGCGGCACAATCCAAGATGGCGGCGCCCGTTCTGACTTCTGGCAAAGTGCAAACATCATATACCTCATTCTGGTGGTGCCTGGCGGCACCACCAGGTGGCTACGCCAACACTTCGGCATAAAAAAGGTAATACACCATCAAATTTGAGTCAGCAAGTACGGATTTACTGTTAAGTTAAAAATATGAAGAACTGATGGCTTTCAAGATACCTCACAAGGCAAGGTACATATCTTTAACATAATGTGTTCTGCTGTCCATGTGAAGGTCGAGAGATGATTGGTGTTGAATATGAATCATTTGACTTTTCTCTCGTCCCTTGATGGTTAAGAAGGATTTTAATGATGTGTCATTCATAAAGTATTTAACAGCAATGTAAGTACATTTTACACCCTCACCCACCTAAAAATGGTTTGAGACTGGCTGGCACCCTGCTGCTTGGGCTGCAACCTCCCCCCCTGCTGTACTAGACATACATCACATCAAAGGCCTGTCCATCTCACACTGTGCGTATGTAGTGTGAGATGTAAAAGAACAATTGCCGCGGTAAAAGGGTAGGGGCATGCTTTCTATCTTTCCGTCACCTCATAGATTCAATCACCATCACTGCCCCTGGAATGACCTCAGCTGTTAATTAAGGTGTAAAGCAACCCAACAACCAACCAAACAACCCACCTGAAAATAGATAATGTTAAGGGGACGTTCTCACCACTCACACCTGACCACATAGTTGACTAGAAAAGTAGCAGATGTTTGACTGGAATACGCTCGGTGAGAATGCCAGTTTAATAACTATGGGAACAGCTCAAGTGTCGGGTTGGCAGATGGCTGAAGGTGGTACTGTCTGACAACTGAGCAATTAAGACAACTATCTAACAGATCCCTGCTAGTGCTAGGTGGCTCTATTTCTGTATCCTGAGCAGCATTGCCAACTACTCAACACCAATGCTATGATGTACATGATCAAGCAGTTACAAATTGGTCTCCGATTACTTATCTCAGCAGCACGGAAATTTGACTAATTGACATATCATATTACATAGAAAACATCATCCCTGTGATCATACTTACAGGTATTGTGGTAGACAGATGAGTCATTAGCACTTGGTCTCAATACAACATGTACAAAGGAGGAAAAGTATCGCATTACTTCTCACTTTAAGTTGTGAAGCTGGACATCAATTCTTGGCTGCTCTTCTTAGAGTACTGTAGCCATTGACAGCTCTATCATCTTTCATGTTCAAATACAGGTCCTATGAATTACTCAGAATTTGGCATCAGATGGTCCAGATTGGTACACGATACGTTCTAGAATACTGTACTTGCATTGTATATTGCACTTTACTCTGTGGAATGACAAATTCGCAAGGCACTATTGATAGATAGCCGGATAGAGGGATAGAAAGATATGGTTGGTTGGTTGGTTGTTGGGTTGCTTTACGCCCTAATTAACAGCTGAGGTCATTTCAAGGGCGGGGATAGATAGATATAGATTTACGGCAATTGGTTTGAGTCCTGACTGGGCACAATTGCCAACAACATGGGAATGCACCTAAAATACACAAATGAACAATATCAAGCATTTAAAAGTTAGCATTGCTATGCGAATGTAAGTAGATTCATCTTTCAGTTACTTAGAAAGGAATAAAAATGGTATTCATTGGCCACTAGCCTGATTGGGGATCAAACGATGCGATGTTGTTAAAGTTGTAAGAAATACTCGAAGCCACTATTACCTATAGATATACCACTTACTTTTGCAGGGCATACATGTATGTGCCTGTGGTTAGTATACAGGTGGAAGACTGCCTGGACTAACAGCACATCCTGCATAACACACTCAGCCCTTTTTAACAGGTCACTCAGTCTGGAATATAGGGCTGTTCATTAGCAGGACTGTGTTTTCACTTTAGCTTTTATATAATCATAGTTGCGATTTTTATGTGATATTTGCTAAGAATAAACTCATAGGCCTATAGAGAATATAGAGCATTATTATTAAATGTGTTTGGTTAAATACGGGATCTCATAGGGTTAAAGCAGCAGAGCCGTATCAGTCCACTTCCTGTCTGATTCCCTTGTATCAGGTAAATTTGAAGGGGTCGTATCAGGTGGCTTCCGGCCTTAGCACTGGCGCATGAATATTCATGTTGATGTTTTGATTTTACCACCCCCTCCTCCCACCTTCCACCATTAAAAGGTAACTGCTAACTAGGACTCTCTTGTCAGTGTGGGACGTTGTGTTGCATTGGGCCTTGACTGGGGGCCTGTTCATGGGGCGGCGCCCGGCTGTGCACAGTATAAGATTAGGTGCCGGTGTAGGCTCCTCGGTAGGCTCCAGTGTACGAAGAGCCCTGCCTGCCTGTCCCTCTGTCGGAGGGAGAGAGAGAGGGGCGGGGGGGGGGGGGGGGGTACTCATCGACAGCATGGGGTGGGAGCACTATAATCATGTGGTCATGGGAGAGTGCATATGGGTTCTATGCCGAGCAGTCCACACTGGCGGCTACCAAAAGGCATAGGTCTGCTGGTGGGGAGGAGGACTAGGGGGAGGGGGCACTGTACGACTTATATAGGCCAGTAGGCTGGCCGCAGGCAGTTAATTACCCTCTATATACTCCCCCCTGCTCTAGGTTCAAATTAAAACATTAACAATGGTTATATACACATTTACAGGCATGTCACAAGGCCGCGAATAAGGTATAATTTAGTTCTATCTCATTAATTTCGAGGGTATTATAGTTAAATAGTGTTCCCCTTTCATTAATTAACACATTTGAATCAAACAGCAAGCCTAAATTGTAGAAGTAAAGGGAATATATACACAGAGAGGAGGGGGGACTCTTTTTCTCTGTGTATCCAGAACAGTGGGAGTGGTATGGCCATAATCTGCTATAATGCAGGGAGTAAACACACTTAAAATGTCAAATTTCTTACTGAGGAGTAAAATTTTAATGATAAGTACAGGATCGGTAACACTGACTTTGGGGAGTCGATATCTGGTATCAGTTTTTAAGTATCAGGCTGCAGGCCCTTATAGGGCCGATCCTGTCTACATACATCACCCTCCAACTTATGGATACAGTATGTGCCTGGTCCCCTGTATTTTTGAATAATTACATGTTTAAATTGGTATTTTATCCGATGGAACAACCATAAGAACAGGCATAACAGTTGCCTCTGCTTGGAGAAGGTGTGAAAGCCTGAGCCCCATCCTGCTGTATCAGGGTCATGTGCTGGGAGAGTGTGAACAACCTGACCAAACACCCTGCCTGTATAAAGACTCCCGGCCTGTTAAACCAGCCTGGGCAGCCAAAATAAACAGGCTGACTGGAAATACGGGCCAGGCTGTATCACTGGTCTAGTCCTCCACCTGGTCTAGTCAGTGCTTACCATAACACCAAAGCTGTTCATAGTTAGCATTTGTCTAAGTAGAAGTTGTGGAGTGTTCATTAGCATTCACCTTTCTTTGTTGTAACCAGCAGCTCTGCTACATGAACTGTGAACATTTGGGGTGCTGTGACAGTGGCGGATCAGGAAATTTCAGAAAGGGGGGGGGGGCTGTAATACCTACAGCATTGGGGGTGTTGGACCATCTAAACTAAAATGTACAGAAAAAAAAGGGTGGCCGTGTGCCCAGTGCACCCCCCCCCCCCCCCCTGGATCCGCCCTTATGTGAGAAGAAACTTGCAATGACAACACTGCTATATGGCCTTCTCTGTATGGTAGTTTGGATGTAAAGTAATGATTATCATGAATTAATGATAGGTTTTACTACCAGAATAAATATGTGCTGTATGTTAGCCATAGGGGGGTAAGTATTTAAGCTGAACGTAGCACCTAAATTATAGAGTAAAACTGATCACTTTTATTAAAATACCATATATATGTATTTTTAATATTTGATGCGGCCAGTGAAATAAATTCTGATTTCAGAACAACTTGATTTCAATTGAGTTCTTAAGATACTGATTATACGCACCAATATGAAATAACAAATGCAACCTAATGGGCCTGTAGTCTCAATAAATATGTGCTAATAAGATCTGTGACAAAGAGGTTAATGGGGATACTGTCACTAATTGATCAGGGTTTGCCATAGCTCTCATTTACTCCCTTTACTAAAACGAGATGACATTACTGACATTGAATAAATTAGGACTGACAAGGCTAGAGAATGCTATTAACACGATGGACATGAATTACGTTATAGTTACTAAGTATACCTGTATAGCTTACACATTGGAGCATAAAACAAAATGGATCCTTACATACGTTCAGAACTTTGCAATAGCACTTTCTGACGTGTAGCTTAAAGGCCTTTGAAGACCTTTGATGAAATTATAGATTAAGTTGATAATTCGGAGGAAATTGGGCCTCTCCTTTTCCAGGGAAATTAACATATTGAATTGTTTCATTTTTTTAGGGATCTCACACATTTAATCTTTCCGATGGAAACACTCTCTCAAAAGGGTTACCAAAAATGGTAACATAAAATATTCAGATGATACGCTGTCATACTTTACCTTAGTTTCACCCCACTTTGTAGTGTAGCAGCACAAAGTGAGCACTAACCTCCCTCCAGGAGGGCTGTCCGTGACAACATTACCAGCATTGGCATCTGCACACGTCTATAGTACAATGCTAGCCCCATGATGGACGTGTAACAATAAGAGCAAGTTGAGACGATGTGGCTTGAATGTCATGGACAGTGCAACACACACATTGAAATTGGCTTTCCTATTGCCGCTGCAAAACAAGAAATGCACTTCACTGCAGATCTATATGAAAGTCTTGTGAAAGAGCTTTCACTCCTCTTTTCTTCTTGTTCTACTCTAGTCTAAGTATTAGATAATGTTGGGTGTGATAAAAGGTTTTTATTACTGATGTTAGTTTAATGTGTAAACCGTGCTTGTTGCTGTCACAGATGTAATGTGTAACCAGTTGTCATATAAAACCTTCGTAAGATTACATTTATAAGTGTGAAGCTGATACTAATACCTCTGTCCCTAACCTAATCATTAATAGAGATATTCAGCTATAGTTTAGTCCCATATAAGACAAGCTTTGTCAAAGTTTACAGAGGTTGGCCACTATTCGACCCTGTAACCAGTACATATTGATCATCTCACACAAGATACACCTACTCAGTCATATCATATTTGGTACCCCTGCCTTGATAGCCAAAATAAAAGAGCTCTCCAAGACTCACATCTCCTCATTTTGTAATGTGATACCTTAAAGGTCAGTCTACTTCCTTGGGTTGCCACTTGGGGGCTCTACCTCATCTACCTTATCCGGGTAATGTGATAGAGTTGGGCGTGTAGAGAGGGCTCCCCTCCCTGTGGGTCCTGGCATAGATCATAGGGCAGTAGCTTTATTGCTGATAGCTTCATACAGACTCTTCTCTCCCATTAGGGAGAGAGACCTATCGATCTGCAGGAGCCTGGTAAAACCTATGACAAGGTCTCTAACTGTGTGTTAGCTGGAGATTTATGAACTGAAGATCTCACAGAGTAACCCTTGTCTATGAGATTATCATTTGTTAAATGAGTAAGTGTCCCTTGTCTACTGTCCCTCATATATTATTATCGAGGGGGCCGAGTGTTCTTTTGTTCCTTTATTCTTTGGCAATTTTACACTAGCTGTTTCTAAAATTGTTTTTATAATATAATTCTTGACATATACATTTAGGCGGATAAAGTGATGGGTTGCCTGAAATGCTCACAGCAGTGTCTTTACATAGAAGCGATTTGTGAGTCCCCTTGTCAGTGCAAGGTTTAAGGAGGGGAAATATGGTTCCCCTTGTTACCTATCAGTAGCCAATGGGACACATTGGAGACATCTGATTGCTGATTCATTTTTTGTTCATTGTTCACTCTTCAGATGGATTTTTCATGAAAGGTAGGAGCCCTATACTAACACATCTCTTGGCTTGAAAGGAATCAAGTTCAAAAAATTCATTTAAATATTACTTTTAGCACCAACCTTGTGGTGTTCTGTGATACTTCAGATACGTTTGTGCAATGTAACTGAAAGACAACTAAGTTAACTGGCAGAGGGATCCACAATTATAATTCAGTAGTAGAAGCCGTGAAATTTAGAATATAGAGACAAAGACCTTTAAGAACAGCATGTCCCTAAGGGAGTGATAATTTTTTTAACAACAAGGGGGTGGTAGCTTGGGGGGGGGGAGATTTGGACCCCTCTTGGGGGCGTGGGTGGTCAAAAAGAATTAACCTGTTTTGCGCCAAAAAGCCTGCGCGTTACTATGCTTCAAAGGGTGCTCTATTGATCCATTCTGAGGACAACATCAGTGTTTATTCTGGTGTTCACCATGGAGTAAGGTATGTTAATGAACAGGAGTTGCAAGTGTTATAAGAAACCTAGGACAGTTGGTAAACACTTTGCTTAAGTAGTTTAGTTTGAGGAAGATTATTGTTGACACTTGGTTTTATTTACTAATTTAAGAGAATGAAGAAAGTGATTTCTGCAACCATTGTTATCTTAACACAGGGCATGTCTGCTCAATTGCAATTGACAATGACACAAATTGATTGTTTTGAAAGTTTTTAAAAAGTTCACTTTTTAAAATGCCTAAGACGCATTTATAAAGTTATCAAATTATCTTGATTCAAATGGTGCGTTTTTCTATTTCAATATGAGAAAATATGAGAAAGTATATGTACACACTCACCTCCCTGGTCACTCCTGATTCATGTGAATGTGTCATTTATATTTTAATCAAATCTGACTGTACTCTTGATTTAACCAAAGAATGCCACATTTCTCGCACCCCATGCAATAGCCAACCGCTGTATTCAACAGTCCTTTCACATCACCAAAATGTCGGTAAGTTTACATTTGTAGTGCATAAGAAAGCCCACTATTATAATTTGGAAAATGTGAACCAGAGAAGTAAAAAAAACAAGCATACATACGGACGCCCTTCTAAATGTTTTTGACTGGGTTGTTTTACTATAGGGTTGCATCTCAATCGGGCTGTGGTGTGAAATACGCCTCCACCTTGGACTCTCATAATGCCCCAGTCAAGGACAAAAATGTGATCCTTTGACTATAAGACTCTTCTATCTGTTTTTAATTTCTTGGTTGAATTCTAAGATATGCATTATTTATGCATCATCGGGTAAAGCAATATTAGTGTATGACTGATATTTAAACAGACATTAATTTAGTGATCCTATATGATTTATTATGAAAGTAGAGCTTAGAAATGCAAAGTAGAAAGGGTTCTGGATGGCAAATCTGCTAGCTCCACTTCATCCTACTACACATAGAGGCTGTTTGACTAAGAAGAGGTTGGAGATTTACATGCAGTTTAGTGGAGTGTAAGGAGAGTGGCACACAGCTTTCAATAATAGTTCAGATATCATCCCTAAATTTGATCCTAGTGTGACATCCTAATGGTTTTATGTCACTGCAAAATGCCCGGCTGGTTTTTGACCTACATTTATCATATGGAAAGCTATGTCGGAGCTGTCCAAGGGGGACTGGCAGACGAGGACAGGTGTGGGCGACCCTGTTTGCGGAACGCCACTCAACTCCAAAGAGAGGGCTAGATGCATAGCCCCCCGGTACATGGTACCACCAGGGAGGACTAGACATTAGGCTTGGGAGCTTGGAAATTTCACCAAAAAATGATACCCATCAAATGGAAAGCTATTCTAATCCATACAGTAACGAATGAAAATTTGTATTATCGGGGAAGGAAGGGAAGGAAAAATCTTTAAATGAAGAGATAATTGTTGTTATCAAATACTGAATACTATTGAAACAAAAATTGAGAGAGCGTATCGTTGATGGTCCAGAGGAACTTCCCTCCTGAATACAATAACTGACACAGAAGGAAGCTGCACCAATGGCCCCTACTGACACCCTATAGTCATTTCGCTTGTTGACCCTCAGGCCGTTTTTTCATGAGGCTAACATGTGAAATAACCCAGTCAACAGACCAAGACTCTTGAAGTGGCATGGTCCGATTTTTTCGATATTTTTATTTTTATTTAAATATGTTCAAAATGGCAGTGCAATATCATATTTGGAGGATGGGATACAATACAATATTCATGGGCTGTAAAAGCAATGAAAATGGTCCCATGAACACAGGTATAGCCTTTTACAGTGTATTTTCAAAGGGTGGAATTATAGCATGCATTCCAAAAGTCTTATACTGAGCGAAAAACTGATTATTAGCTGAAATCTAAGCTGAATTCCGGGTTATAATGTTAATAAATTATGACCATATTGAACATTCTGACTCAATCTAAGCAAAATCAATTTTTGAACCCTAATCATCGGACTATGCCACTTTAAAACGTTGTTTATGTATAAGGTTATCCATAAGCTGCCCACATGTGGAGGGTTGTGGGTGAATTAGAAAGACTCCAAACTGTGGCTTTAATCTGCTAGAATCATGTTGAGCTAGCAGAGACCAAGGGCTGGGGTCAAGTTCCCAGTCAGGTAGACTGATACCCTGCCTTGAAGTTAACCTCTTTGATAACATGAAACTGTGGCCAAAGACAGAACAGGGTTAGTGTTACAGGGTGCTGAGAGTGGAAGCTGTCTCTCTCAGATGTTTAGATTTCACGGATCACAAAAAGGTATCCAGGTATCTCTGATATTGCAAGAGGGGACCGCTCCTAGGATTAATTTGCAGTTTGGTCCTTGTATACAACCCTACCTACAAATTGATACATTATATTACACTTTAGTTCAATGGGTCTTTTCCAGCTAGATTTGAGGCAAATATTTCCAGATTTGAATGACTAAACAGTTTGACATTTTTGTGAGGAGTAATGAAAATATTTTGGGCGCTCTGTGAAATATCACCATGCCCCTTGCTGTTAAAAAACGGGCACTTCCTAATAAGGGTGACTGTGCCTCAAAGGTTTTTTGATTCACTTAGGGGGCTTTCCATAAAGTATGGACACACCAAAAGGGGGTGGGGGGGTCAATTTCTGGAGAAAATTTGGTACATGCTTAAAGAAAGGCTCCTAGTGGACAGTGGCAGTGTAGGCAGCAGAGGCTATAGACAGGCAGGTGAGAGACATGACTGTGGAACATGGACACTAGTGAGGGGAGGCAGCAAACCGGACATAAGGTAATTAGATAGAGAGTCTCCCGTGGATATCTGTTTTACTTTGGTTAGTTATACTAATGCAGACTAGATCGCTAAAGGTGTGTCTTACTATTAGCTTTCACTACATCCATCTCACTTTAACCTCAGAACCTCACTTCTGTTATTGAATTAGTAGAGTACTTGTAGTCTGTTGATATAGACTTTTCAGGCCTAGGTAAATTTTTTAAGGGCACACTAACAAGTGAGGTTGTAACACTGTCATATGCTCAGCATTTGAAGCTCAGTGCTGTGAGATTGGGTAACACGTTTATCCTGATAGCTGAATTCTATTATCAGGTATCAAGGAGATTCTTAGCGGTAATATCTTTTTAGGAAACAAAATCAGTCACATCAGAAGAATTCATTATGGGTTTGGGTTGTCCGTTACTATAGCAATGATATTTCAAATCGTTGATGATCTTTTGCGACAGGCTGAGGAATATGTGTTATCATAATGCAGTAAAATATATTGACTGTTCCTATTCAATTACAAATGCAGGCACTAGGACAAAGGGGATAAAATCCGAAGTTTAAGTGAAGACCCTACTATCAATACTCTCATACAGGCACACGGATACAGCAATAGTTATAACTTCAGGGAGTGGTCAATTTTAACAACATTGCGAGCAGAATTAGTAGATTCTTGGCAGGGAACACACATATTTGGACCCTTCAAGAGAGGGAGCTCTTTTTGACCAAAAGTATTCCACCCTTTTTCGGTGAAAAAGTGAAGGGGTTGGCTGCAATTTGAATCTTTTTTCAGGGGGACAGAAATCTGGCAACACCCCCTGTCAATGTTAGTTTTTGACTTTACAACCGAGGGTGTGTGGGGCCTTTATCCCTCAAAAATGGCGTAAAAGCTCAAAAGCCCTTATCCCTCAAAATATTTGCCTTTATCCCTCAAAAGTCTTTATCCCTCAAAAACCTATATGAGTCCCAGCTGTCATTGCCTTTCATACTTGATACACTCTAGCTTGATATTAAACTAAACAGAGTAGGTTAGACAAAGCAGTACAATTCTCATATTCAAGCATCAGAACTTACAATATAAGGTGTAGCTAGATTTTATAAAAGCCAGGAAGGTAATATGTTAAGAAATAAATTTAGGAAGAAATGTAACTTCCTTCCCATAGCAGCTATAGACTATATTATAATTTATATATAAATTATAATATAGTCTTTTGGGAAATGTCATTACAGTAAAAAACACAATACCTTAGCACCATGAATTTTCCCAAGATGACTGATATCATTTTCTATGAAATTACATTAAAAGTCACCATTCTAGTTCAGCTGGAGGAGCCAGAGAGAAGCCGATGACATTGTCGATGCCCTTTAAGACTTAACACCCTAGATAATCAGTGCACGCACAGCTCAGGGATGTGAGAGAGGTTTACTGATCTCATTCGGGTAAAAGCCAATTATATATTTTCAATGAAATTTCCTGTGGGAATCAGGAACTTTTTGACAATATTTCTTCCTACAAATTCTGGAGATCAAATGCAGTACCGTAAAACCTCACGCATAAGCATAACTCATGTATAAGCAGCAGAGATTGGGGCGATCCTAAATGTTGCAATGGAGATCTAATCATGGTGACTTTACTATGGCAATATTAGAAAAACATTGGGTATGAGCCAAACTCTGACCCTGTGACAGTCCTATAATCTGCACCTCCAATCTGATTTACTTACTAGCCGCGGCTTATAGCTGAGGTCTTACGGTATTAGTCTAATACCCACCTGTGCATTGGTATGCTGCTGGAGTAGTGCACATCAAGTTTTACACATATTCTAAGACTCGTCAAAATTAAGATGATTTGCCTGTACATTTTTCTTGCCTGCATTTACAAACACCAATATTTAGTCTAAAAAAGTTTGCATTGAAAATATGAACTGATTCAATTTTTACCAGCTTGCTATGTAGACATAATGTGATGTTCCTGCAAACAAAATCTCCAGCGTAACTTATGCTATTCTTGAGTCTTGACTCTTGATTTCAAAAGGTTTATTTAACGTTTTCTGGACTTATTGTTGTGTCATTTCCCTGGAAGTTAGAACAAGTAAAACTTGAGAAATTTCGAATGTTTCTGGAACCTTTCCCGGAACACGCTTGAATGAGTGAAACTCACGTCCTACTACTTATTGTTTGCATGAGTAAGACTTGGGAAATGCACATCACTAAGTCACTAGGAACATTCGTTATCCTCCAGAATCTCCTGTATATGGCTCACTCTCACCAAATCAGTGCAACTAAAAAAGTGACGTACATGATCGGCGGACGTACATGATCGGCGGACGTACATGATCGGCAGAGTACAAAACCCATCTTTTACCCCCTGCACTACGATGTTTAACTCTCCCAACCATACCTACAGGCTGTAATGTATCTTTGGGGAGTTTATTAGAAAAAAAAACCTCCCAAAATATTTATAGGGGCCGGAGGGGGGGGCTCAATGTGTAACCGATCATGTACGTCACATGACGTACATGATCGGCTTGGAATGTCATGTAACATTTCCTCATTACCCACTGCTTCACATGTCTATGATTATACATATTTAGACCTACAACATATGTACACCTTGCTATGATTGATTTATGTTTTATATATGGTCAGAAAGGGTAATTAAGACAGTCAATAAATAATGGCCGATCATGTACGTCACATGACGTACATGATCGGGATCGAAATGTCATGTAAAATGATTTTAATAGTCGCATCTATACATTTCTAACACATAACATTTCAATACACACATCATATGTACACGTTGGTAAGGTTTATTCATGTTTTATCATGTTCATAAAGGGTAGGGCAGTCAATAAATGACCGATCATGTACGTCACCGATCATGTACGTCACATGACGTACATGATCAGTATTAAAATGCCATGAAAAATGACCTTAATAGTCGCATCTATATATTGCTAACATATTACATTTCAAGAGACACATCGTATGTACACCTTGGTAAGGTTTATTTATGTTTTATTATCTTCAGAAAGGGTAGGGCAGTCAATAGATCACCGATCATGTACGTCACCGATCATGTACGTCACCGATCATGTACGTCACCGATCATGTACGTCCGCCGATCATGTACGTCAGCCGATCATGTACGTCACTTTTTTAGTTGCACTGGTTTGGTGAGAGTGAGCCCAATATATACAGCTTGTACTTTCCCAGGAAGATACTAACTTGCGTCATGAAGTAATGTTTAAAGGGATGTTTTGATGTTAGGGGTATCATGTGCCAACATGAACTGAGTTTTCACCTTTACTGTGGTCATATCCATTATTGTCAAAAGGACCAGGAATACATTTCATATTTTTCTAGTTTCTGTGAAAGTGTTTCATTTCTGTTGTAAGAACAACACAAACACATTGTGTAAGTACCTCCCTGTCTTGAAGAGAAAAACCATTAACCGGGGGAAACTAACCTTGAAGAAAAAAAAAGAAAAGGATGTCTTATATAGGGCTCTGTACAAGTTGGACTCGTGTCATTTTATTATAGTGTCCATATTTGGCTGATCCTCTCAGGGAAGTCCCTGGTTGTCATGATACATGAATGCAGACCTGGTGAGTAACTCGCCAATGGCATATGGGCATCACTGCCATATTTATCCATCAGAGCTTGGTTCCAAGAAATGAAAAAAAAAACACTCTGCAGCCCTAAAAGGGTCATCAAGGTTTATGTTTTGTGATTATTATTGTTTATTACTGATAACAAGAGTATGTGTATGTCATATGGCGTCATGACTATGTATATCACGATTGGACTAAGACTCAAAATGTCCTCTTAGTCTAAAAACTATGGAAAAATGGTTAAACCTTCATGGAGGGCATATCTTTGAAATACAACATTTGCTTTGGGAACACATATTTACTTGGGCATTACACTTACCCTTCAGTACTGTGTCAATACCAGGTGGGTTTACAGGATGCATGAAGGCATCCCTGTCAAGTCGATTAGTCAGGACAGCATCCATGCATCATGACGACACATGAAAAAGAATCATTAAAAACACCCAGTTGGGCTTAAAGTGATAACAAGACTAGTGCTTGTGAATATTATTGTTTATTACTCATTTAGACCAAAACAAGAGTTGCTTGATTACAATGCTTTAGTAACCACCATTAGCTTTGATCTTCTCATTGACCCAGGTCTTGTACTTGGCCACCTGAGTGTAGACAGAGGGGGCATTGCCTGTAGCACATCTTCGTGTACCCCATGAATGCACTCCAGCAACGAACCACTTATCATCCTTCTTGCAGACAAGGGGGCCACCTGTATCACCCTAGGAAAGGAAAATAAAGTACTGTTATTTAAATGAGAATTTAAATAATTTATGTGATCTTGCTTTGTGCACAAACCAAAGCATGCTTACAGGTGCAATCAGAGAGTTTGTCAAACTATATACATTTAATAAAGGAGTTCTAATGATGGCTTCAAAGATAAATTAAGTCTACAATATATAATAATTTGATGTGACTTCTCTATATAACCATACTGGAACTATCAAGGCAATTTTAATATTAATAAACGTACGTCACAGCCCACAGAGAGACCGTTTCCAACACAAATATTGTTTGTAAGAATGTAACGAGGCCAGTAATCTTTGCAGACTTCTTGATCCTGTGGTGAGATGGCCAGTTCCTTCAGTATGGGGCTGTCCACATCTTTATCTAATGAAAGAGTATGTTTATTACATTTAGTAAATATCATGGACAGGTCCCTTTATGTATTTATTGCCCTACTAACAAATCCCATACGCTGTCTAACCTGACCAATGTACCCTACTCCAGAGTAGTTGACCTGGTAAAGGCCATTGAGGTTCATAAGTCAAGTGGCATTGACCATATTAGTGCCTCGGTACTAAAAGACGCCCTACTAGTACTGGCCCCCCCAGCTAACTCTATTAATAAACACCGGTCTACACACCATCTCCTTCCCCAAAAATTGGGCCTGTGCCAAGGTAGTCCCCCTGCCAAAATCAGGAGACCTGTCAAATATTGGCAATTGGCGACCCATATCCCTTCTCCCTGCCCCAAGTAAAATTATGGAGCGCATAGTGTATGAGCAAATTTATTCATCGCTTGAAACCAGGGGTATTCTGAGCAGGTTTCAGTATGGCTTCCGCACGTCCAGAGGAACAAATGATGCGGTCTTTAAATTAGTCAATGATATCTACTCTGCCCGGGATAGGGACGAATATTTGTTGGCCTGTTTCCTGGACGTGCGGAAGGCTTTCGACAGCATCCACCACCTTGAACTTATTTCTAGAATGAAATCCCTAGAACTCCCTCCCATATATACCGACTGGCTTTTTGCCTACTTAGGTGACAGGAGCCAAAGAGTAGCCTGTAATGGCACCATCTCGAGCACCCTACCTATCTCGTATGGAGTGCCCCAAGGCTCCATATTAGGCCCCCTGCTATTCATTCGTCTTAGACGCCTGCAATATAATAATGTATGCGGACGACGTTGTCTTCTTGGCTAGTTCGGCAAACGTCCACATAGCCACCAATAAGGTACAGCATGACGCCAGTAAAATATATGACTGGTTCTGTAACAGTGGTCTAGTAATACACACATGCAAGACTAAAGTTGTAATGTTTAATCCACCGACTACCTCATCCACTGTCTATTGCCCTCCTGAAATCAGAATGGGTAACACTGTGTTAGAGTGCTGTACTAATTATGAATACCTTGGGATAATAATCGATGACAAAATAACGTTTAAGAGCACTGTCAGCAAAAATGTAAGCAGTGCTGCAAATAGATGCTACATGTTAGGTAATATGAGACGCCGCATGTCCCAACAAACTGCACTGTTAGTCTACAAACAGACAATCATGCCAGTACTAGAGTATTGTGGTTACTTGTTTAACGGCATAGTACAGACGCAACACAAGCGACTACAACAAATGCAAAACCGTGGGCTCAGAATAAGCTTAAGTGTTCAGAGGCAGTACCATATATCAGATCTTCACACTGATGCCAATGTTGACCAATTGTACGTTCGCTTTGATCTCCAATTGCTATTATTAATCCATAAGTACTTGTATAATGGAAGGCATCAGCCTAAGGAATTGGGGCTCGAATTCCAAAAATCCACTTCTGATGGGCGGATAACACGAACAACCAATACTGGTCTACTTGTTTATCCCCGGTCCAGAACAATGGGATATAGAAAGAGCCCTCTGTACAGAGCGATCTCGCTCTGGAACTCCCTTAATGCCTCATGTCGTCTAGAGACTGACCACGAAAGGTTCAGATCTAAGCCTCGACCAATCGTGCAGCGTCTGTTCATGACAAAATGTAATAGGTAATTGTGTCTATGTATTTCATGCTCAATGTATTGTATCTACATATCGCATACTGAATGTATTGTGCGTCTGTATCCATGTCCTGTTAACACTGTAATATATCATGCCTTACAAGTGTTATCATGATAAGTTAATGTGACCCCATACTGACAGTTATTGCTGCACTGAATATAGACACCAGCCACAGATGTTTGATTGACTTATTGTTTACCATACAATTCTCATGTGAGAACATACTATATCTTGAGGACCATAGTCCATTGACTAGTATCGTATTTATAACATCACTTTGTGAATAAAATACGTTATAAACTCAAAAAAAAATAGAAGTACTGACAGTCGGTCCCTCAAAATTGTCAATCATGTTCCCCAAAAGGTACTCCACATGTCCAGCATACTTATACTGCTGAAACCATGTCAATACCTGTGTATGTCACACATTTAGAAATCAGCAGCAGGGAGAAGTGGTGGGGGGAGTGTCCAAGAGGAGTGGAGTTGACATCAAACAAAGCCAGGATTATAGATCTATTTATGTATTAGGAATGCCTTGTGGATGGTGAACAGGTGGGAATACATTGAGGGACATGTGGTTGGAAGCATTAGACTGAAGAGTGAATACTTCCATCAAAATAGCTACTCTGCCAGATTGGCAGAGTGACTTGGTTAGCCCAAAGGCACATGGTTTCTACCCCTGCTACAGGGGTAGAAGTGTCGAACTAATAGCATGCTATCCAATTTTGTCATATTTTAGAAGACTTCCTACCGAACAGCTAAACCTTGCACTGTGCAGAGTCTTTTGAAAGGGTCATATAATTTGGTCATAAAGTATGAATAGATCCCCATGGGCTTTACCAAATGAAATGACCAATGTTCACTGGTGAGAGAGGGGGTAACTTGATTCTGGGTTGTTAAAGTCTTCAGGGGCATATAACATGTGATCTTCTTCTTCTTGGCGCCTGTGGCTGAGATGGGAAAGCAATATCAATGTCCCTTTCCAGGTAAATCAATCAGTCACTTGAGTGAAATCAATTATGATGAAGCATTGGGCTATTATAGCGATGACATTTCCCAGATGAATGTCATGTTTATAATATATGGATGTCATAAAGAAAAAAAGGCTGAGTAGGAAATCCCCAATTATATCATCTGCTGATGTCATTTCATGGATTCCCATGAAACAGAGACTTGTTGTGCGTTACCATTGTTGTTACCACTATCGACAGCGTCAGAGAAACATATGCTATCTATATTATGGGTAGGAAATTGAGGGTTCCAGCAGACTGGTTTGGCACTTGAAGCATTACTAGTGTTTTTTGCATATGATGCATTCCTGGAGGGTGTTTTTCCCCGTTGGTCCAATACGGAACGAATACGGACACAAAATGCGGACCGTATGCGGGACCCGCATTGGGAAGGCGAAAAACTTAATTTTTTCCCCCTCCGTATGACGACCGTATGTGTACACGGAATTGGAATTTTTTTCGCTGCTTACGGGTTACTAATGCGAGATCCCGTATTGGTCTGCCCGTATTCGTACCCATACAGGACTATGCAACATTGAAAGCGGGAAGCGACTGAGGAAAACAGGGATACCCCTAGGGAATTCCCTGTCTGACGTCACTTCCGGAATCCGCCATTTGCAATCTGCCGACTGCTACCAAACTTTACCAAACCACAACAAGTATAGGAAAACGATGCCAAAAGCCACTAAAAAGGTAAGGACAGCATGTCATATGATGCATTATGGTACAATGTTACACATACTATTCTATGTCGATCCGTTCTGTCATGTAAGATGCTATTTTCATTCAATTTTCTCTTCTTTTCACCGGTCCCTGCTCCCGCGGTGACCGATGTGTCAGTGTTCATGTACTGTTTCGCTTTATTTCAATGCAAATGCTATCATGAATTTTTGTTCAGAAGGTGTACACGCTATGTGTTGATTTATTTCAATATTGTTGTATGGGCAAAAGAAGTACCTTAGCCATATAGGGGGGGGGGTGTCATGGCAGCATGTCCAGCTCCCTGACATTGCCTTTTTTCCTTGTTTCATCATGGAATCACATTCAATTTTTCAGAAACCCCGACCAGATGCATCCGAAGAATCGGAGGATGAGGTGGAAGAAGGGCACGAGGGGTTGGAGCAGTTGTTCCCAAGCAGTTTTCCAGGCATGGGGGGGGGCCCAGATGATTGGGTATATGGAAAAAATGTTGGCCAAAATGAGGAGATCAGAAGTGCGCCAAAAGGGAAAAGCCCCGTCCAGTGAGCACCATACCAACACCGGTGCCCCCCCCTCACACAAAAAGCAGAAGCAGATACCCAAGGACAACAGGAAGCGCGATCCTACGTGTACACCTGATGCATCCAGTTCCACCGCAAAAAGTGTTAAGAAGCCATCAGCCAGGGCCAAATCAAAACTAACGAAAAAACAATATGTGGGACAGATATTACCGGGTTATGCCAGTGAACTCAGCCTTAGTATGTCTAGGGACTCCACCCGAAATCCCTGTACAGTAAAGGGCGCCCATTGGCGGGCTGACGAGCTCGAGGCACTAATTCTTGGTGCCAACCATCTGAAGCCGGTGCTGCGGGGCAAGTTTAAAGACGCCACCAGTGGGGCAACAATGAAAGAACTAGCCTGGAAAGAGCTGACAGGTAAGAATTATTTTTTATTATATTTATATGCTATAAATGTTTCTGTAGCCCCCAAGAAAATTTGGTTGAGGCTTCTTAACTTGATCGATCGGCGAAAAAATGTATCGTAAAATTATTGCTCGTTCACACCGTCCCCTTTTCCACCCACCAGTGGAGATTTCGGCGCCACTGTTTCCCTATGGGAGTTTTTAACGATCTTTTTTTTCGCCGATCGATCAAGTTAAGAAGCCTCAACCAAATTTTCTGGGGGGGTAGGGCCTAATGCAGCTATTGTACGTGTAAATATGGGATGTTTTGTAGTGCTTAGGCTATGTTTCCATTAAAAATAATGTATTTTAACCCCGAAACGAAGCCTATGAAAAAAAAGTGTCATGACGACGAATTCGCAACCAAAACGTCGCGCATCGTCCGGGAATCGAACCCAGGCCGCGGCGGTGACAGGCGAGCGCGCTAACCACTCGGCCATTTCGGCCAGACCAGCTTTGGAAGGCTCTGTTGGGGAATTTGAACCGCTGACCTTTGGTATCCATACGCACGACCGGAAGTGAAGTTTTCGTGAAATACGGAGGTTTGAGGTAATACGGGGGCTGGTTATTCAGCTTTTGCGAAATACGAGGTTCAGTGCTGTACTCTACCCGACTTGATATTTCATCAAACCATTTAAAAATAAATGCATTTATTGTAAATGTCACCCATATTCCCCCTGTCTTGAAAGGCTCAGAAGAGTTCACATACAAGTACGGATTGTAATTCTTCATCTCTTAAAACATTCTGCAGCAAAAGTATGATAATGGAACTGCTGACCTGCACATTTATAAGCTGTGTCTATATTTATTCAATTGACACTGAGATGCCTCGTTTGCTACCTGCTCACATTAGTGTTCCCTTTGCATTCATGTTACACAGTTATATTCCCCACCTCTCTTCTGAAGTTCTTTCTTCTCAGTGTTGGTGAAGACACTGTTCATGGATGACGTTCCACAAAGGTGACCTTCCTCCGGGAAACCAAGATTTTCAAAAAAATGTAACAGGGGGAAAACAGGCCCATCTTGAGACTCAGCCCGGTAGCCCGGTAGGCTGGAGAAAATGATCTCTGGCCAGATGGAAAGTATTTGCATATTGCCAGTTCCTGATCTGCTGGCCCGATTGGTATGGAGCTGCGACTGACCCGGCGGTGTCAGGATAATGGACAGGCCAGATGAGTTGTCAACAATCTGCTGCACAGCATCTGTGTGGGGCAGCACACTAAAGAGGGGCCTGATGCCATAAGCATTGTTCCACCGCTACGAGCCGTGTCACACTGCTATAAGCAGACTCATATAAACACATGCACGCGCACACACACTCACACACTTAAACGCGCAACCTAGATGAGAATAAAACGGACCAAGAGTCCGATAAACTCTTGAGTAAGTCCTAGGCATCATAGCACACTTTGACGTAAAACAATGCAATCAGTCAATCAATCAATCAATCAATCAATCTGCTAGCTACACAGTTTGAATCGAATAATAAGAATGAAAAACTCTTAGAACTTATAAATGATTGCTGCATTGTCACTTGGTCTCAAGACTAAGACACAGCAAAGCCATTTTAAGATATTTCTGATATCATTATACCTGAAAAAAAAAAGTGTATGCAGAATTTGAAAGCTGGATAGTTGATGTAGAAATGCATCTGCAACAAGTTGCATACTGTCCTCACGTTTCTTCATTGTCCTTTTCATTAAGAAGTTAGACTTTTGACATTCATCAGGGATGGCAGGCATGCTTTGCAGGTATCTGATGGTCCTGCATTTTTTATTTCTTTGTATTTCCTTCCTGCAGATGTCATTTCCCATATGTGAGGCTTGATAGCTTCCTATATACACCTATCACTTTGTATGGAAAAATGGGAATGAGTGCTGTTCCTATACTGAAGGCAGGCATAGAGAGGAAAACTGATACACCATAGGCACAATACTCCCCCATATCAACTTTCATAATGGGGACGGCAGATGAAAGACATTTGGCCACAGCCAAGTAGAAGTAAAAGCATTACATGCAGTGGTTTTTTTCACAGAGGCACATCTGTACAAGCTACTCACCTCACATTTGACATGAATGTTAATGCCAAATGCAAAGAACTTGAGTATTGTATGGCTATGGCCATAGTTTGACACTCAGTAAATATTCCATCACAGGAAATATTTCTCGATTTGAACATGGCTTATTTAGTCTTCTTACCACATGATTGATCCAAGGTATAGCTACTAAAGCAATTTCAAACACAGAGATTTTTCCTTGATAGAGAAAGAAAATTGCACCACTTGTGTGAACGTTGAGTATCATGTGGTATAAAATGATCCCACCACATAAGTGGGGACACCAAAGAGAACATCAACACCTGTGTCCAAATAGTGCTGGTAGTCAGGTGGGGTACAGGTAAAACAAAATCTGATATTATTGCAGGCTTACTTTCCTTATGTATGTATTTTACAATGGCTTAGAATATATCAAATTGTCCCTAAAATGCAATTTTATTTAGTTTTCTTACCACATGATGCATGTAACGTATAGCTCCCAAAGCAATAATAAACGCAGAAACTTTTCTCAGATAGAGAAAACAAGCTGCACCACATGTGTGAACAGGCAGTATCAGGTGGTATAAGCGGATCAACCTACATGAGTGGTGACACCAAAGAACACATCAACACCTGTGTCCAAATAGTGCTGGTAGTCAGGTGGGGTATAGGTAAAACAAGATCTGATACTACAGCAGGCTTACTTTCCTTATGTATATATTTTACAGTGGCTTAGATTGTATCAAATTGTCCCTAGAATGCAATTTTTTTTAGTCTTCTTACCACATGATACATGTAAAGTATAGCTCCCAAAGCAAAAACAAACGTAAAGACTTTTCTCAGATAGAGAAAGTAAACTGCACCACATGTGTGAACAGGCAGTATCAGGTGGTATAAGCGGATCAACCTACATGAGTTGTGACACCAAAAAGAAGATCTACACTTGTGTGCAAGTAGTTCTGTTGGTCAGGTTCAGTACAGGTAAAACAAGAGTTGAAATTACTGCAGGCTAAATATGTTGTTATAAAAAGTAAAAGCTGGGATAAGCAGCAATAAAGAATGTGCTATGAACTATAGACAGGTAATAATCAAAGTATCATGCCCATAAATCAGTTTCCAGCCCTACAAGTTGAATCAGAAATGGTTTATCATGCCCATTTATATTGATGCGAATTCATCCACCTTCATCCTAGATAGTACATGTTGTATAAATGTTTATCTGGGAAATGGGATTGGCTGACTTGTTTTGATATCACAGAGGGTCAAGTCCCGAAATAACAATGTTTCCTCAAGGAAATGGTGCATGGTATTGTGTACAAAAAATATTGCTTACTAGACAGTCCTGTTCTGCTTGTTCTTCTCATGTGTCCTGCATCAGCAGTGACTTTAGAATGATGTTGGCCCATGGCTGACTGTGGCACACCTGAGGTGGGGAGTACCTGAGCAAGGAGATGAAAGAAAGGGGTCAGCTCTTCTGCGGCGTATCTGGCCCTGAGTTGCTCCTCCTCTTGAATGATGATATACTTATCATCAGAGGGAGGAAGATGGACAGTTCACTGCACAAAGTTGGGATATGGTAGGGTAACAATGTAACAAATAGAAATGACTTAAGGAAGCATTTGTACAGAACAACAGGGGTACTTGCAGTTCTGAAAATTAGTGCTTTGGATGAAACATAACTGCCAGATAAAATAAATATTCATGGACTTCTCAGATATAGCTTTGTCCCAGCAGTATGGGAGATTTTCCTTGAATTATTACAATTGGGCCCTTATAATTGATGAAGTTCTGTCCCCCTAGGGTCTCACCTTGACAGGCCGAGAGGGCTAACTACCCTGGTCTGAATTTGAACAATGTGAAATGTACAAGAACTGGCTGACCGACTGACCCAGTGAGGGGGCGACCAGCCGTAGACTCTTTATGTACTATAGCCTAGACACTTATAAGGAGCAAAGGGGTCTGCACCGAAAATACATACGGTAGTCGCTCTAATGAGCACATAGCTTTATTAATATACATTTGGTTATCATCACACATACACTGCCTTGTATAAACTATTATGTTACACTTTAATATAATGTGCGTATTTTTTCTCATGAGCTAATATGAAATATAATTACAGGCATTTTATCAGATGTTAACACATATCAAGACCTGTTCAAACTTAACTCTGTTCTTATGTAAAATATGTTAATTCCCGGGGCGCGACCGGCCGTCATGTACACCAGCATAGCGAAAGAGACATTCGATCACCCTTTCATATTTGGAATCAGTCATTTCACCCTCATCATACCGGTGGTATATTGTTCCATTGGTCACTGCAATCATGACTTTTTTACATGAGATTACGAATGAAAAAGGTCTTCTAGTCACATGTATGAACGCTAGAAGCATACATAAGAAAAAAAGTCCAATTAATTTAATAATTAATAGTGATATTACTGGCGTATGCGAGTCTTGGCTAGAGCTATCTACACCAGACCTAGATATGTATATTCCCGGTTATCAATTTGTACGTCTTGATCGCCGTCCCACCATTAATAAGAACGCTGGAGGGCTTATGTTATGAATTTTTTTTGCAGTATATTTGAGTCAGGGACCAGGTTTAGGACTGTGAGTATTCCGTTACAGAGGGCGCCATGTTTTGATTTGACGAAACAATATGGCGGAGAAGAGATCTCGCGTGATACGAGATCGACTTAGTTCGTTTTATGAAATATAGGTGGCTCTGGCATCGGACTACGAGTGACGCGCCCCCTATTGCCATCTCTGCAAACTAGCGTCCACAGACGTGCCCCCATGTGGGACATTCGAGAACTACATGTTACCCGGTCGCTGGTACTTCCGCCTTTTAGGACTTGCCTAACCAGCGAAATATTATGGACGATTACGTAATGGGGTGGCCTAGTCCGCGCGTTAGCGTCTTGCCAGCCCACATTGGTTTGGTGGCGCCATCTAAAGTGTAGCAATGAAACTAGTATCTTTGTTAAGCCACACAGCTTGTTTATTTTCGGAATTTTCAAAGTAGTTGATTTTTCTTTTCTGAAAAGCAAAAAAGCATGTTTGGTTCAATAAAAATAGTTCTAATTATAGTAGAGATACAAATAAGTATTCTATAGAAAGCCAGTGGCAAGGCGAGTCCAGAAATCTGGTTTTAAACTATGTGACGGCCGCCGCTTAGCGGTGACGACCGCCGCAACGAGTGACGGAAATCGTTTTCAGCTAGATTCAATCTAGAAATTGCAGGAGACTACCAAGGGTGTTATGTTATTTAATTATAGATAGAGGAACAAATTTTAAAGCTGTTTTCCAAGCACACGTGGTATGAGAAAAACGAAAACTAAACTCCCTGCCTGCTCCCAGGATTGAACTCTAGACCCTTCACACCAGAGGCAAGAGTCATAACCACTAGGCCACAGCCACTGGTGGTGGGTCATGATGACACAAGTCATAACCCCTTGCACTAGAGGTGGACTATGTGGTTGGAGAAGAAAGAAAATCGTTTTCAGTTGGTTTTTGTATATTTCAGCTTGAAAAGGCATAGAACTACTCAAGATGGTATGTACAAATAGGTGGGGAAGTTGGGCTGTATTGTCATTGGTGCAGAAAAAGTGAAAAGTTGAATGGTGTTATAGTGTATAGAGGAAGGATTGAGTGGGATGAAGGAAGTGAGTGAGAGGGCAGTGCTCAGGAAGATGACCTACATAAGGGGTCATGACCAAGATAGTCCCACATGTTGCCACTTCCTGGAGGTAGACTAGAAAAGACCCAAGGATTTAACTGGATTAGCACTGACCACCACACTGGAAGCACATATAAAGTGCTGGGACAGGTTGCCAGTAGTCTTTGGCATTGCTGTGACTGCTAGCCTGGATTCAAAACTTCAACAAAAGTGCCTACACAGCCTGTCATCCAGTCACTCACCAGTAACTCACATAAGCTCAGTACTAGTATACCACTAGACTAGAGCCAGTAGCTACAACCACACACCAGGTAGGTCTATGCTAAGTGAGGGAGTGGTTAATTTTTATTCAAGGGGGAGGGTGTCGTAGGGGAGAGGGGGGTCAAAAAGTTTCAACAACTCTTAAGGGGGGGGGGGGGTCAAAACGAGATTCTTTCCCCCAAAAGGCAAGGGTGGGGGGTGAAAATGATGACTAAATCAAAAAAAATTTTATCACAGATATTACAGTATAGACCTGCTCAGACCATGTACATGTATTTAGGATGATTTCCTACATGTATTGACAAAGATATTACGTTAAGGAGGTGCTCAGAACATGTACATGTATTTAGGATGATTTCCTAAAAGTATCTCATAAATATTACGGTATAGAGCTGCTAGTAGCATGTACATGAATTTAGGACTATTTCTTAATGGTATTAACCCAGATATCACGGTATAGAGGTGCCATCAACATGTACATGAATTTAGGACTATTTCCTAAAAGTATTAACCCAGATATCATGGTATAGAGGTGCCCCTAACATGTACATGAGTTTAGGACTATTTCCTACATGTATTAACCCTGATATCACGGTATAGAGGTGCCCTCACATGTACATGAGTTTAGGACTATTTCCTAAATGTATTAACCCAGATTTCACGGTACAGAGGTGCCCCTAACATGAACATGAGTTTAGGACCATTCCTCAATGTATTAACCCAGATACTAGGTATAGAGATGCCCTCAGTTGAGGACTATCTCCTAAATGTATTAACCCAGATATCACGGTTTAGAGGTGCCCCTAACATTTACATAAGTTTAGTACTATTTCCTAAATGTATTAACCCAGATATCACGGTTTAGAGGTGCCCCTAACATGTACATGAGTTTAGGACGATTTCCTAATGGTATTAACCCAGATATCACGGTATGGAGGTGCCCCTAACATTTACATGAGTTTAGGACTATTTCCTAATGGTATTAACCCAGATATCACGGTATGGAGGTGCCCCTAACATGTACATGCGTTTAGGACTATTTCCTAAATGTATTAACCCAGATATCACGGTCTAGAGGTGCCCTTAACATGTACATGAGTTTAGGACTATTTCCTTATGGTTTAAACCCAGATATTACGGTATAGAGGTGCCCCTCACCAGGTCCCGACAACTCCGGCCTCCTTGTACATGGCTACATCATGGGGAGCCCTCATCACGGAGGACGCTCACGGTGTGAACCATAGCAGCGTCCACATGTATGGCAACCACCAAATGGCCATTTTAGAAATTGTGGAATTTAACCATGTTATTGTCCTTCCTGTTCATGCTGACGCTTAAAAACAGATGAAATGGAAGGCAAATGATGTACTGTTTACACTGGTGTATTTTTTAAGTGTTTAAATCACATAAAAAAAGAGAGTAAAATGCCTTTATTTGATCAGATTCAAAGAAACTTAATGAAATGTGAAACTATAACTGGATTGTGATTTTTTTGCCAACTTTTAGAAAGAATTTACTGACATGATATGATAGACACATATCAAATCTAGGTGAATCCAGCAGATATAAGATCCTCTTACTGGAGCAACTGAGATATATCGAGTTTAGTTAATCCAGACACTTCAAGCCCCTGGTTACCCATGCATTGAACCCACATGCACCAAGTAGGGCCTGCTCCGTGCCATGTTTGGGGGCATGAACACCCCGTAGTATGGTCACTTAGTGCCCCCCCCCTACCCCACCTCTCACCAAGCTGTGAAATCTGCAACGGCTAAGCTGGCTGCTTGCTGTCCGACCTGTTGGTGGAGGGTATGGCAAGCCTAATGGGTAAACTTCCCTTAATCCTGGTATATGGCCCCAAAAGCCGGCTTTTGGGGCCAAAGCCTGGCCTTTGGACCCTTATTCCAGGATTAAGGCCCCTTAACCAGGGTTTAGAGCCCAAAACCCTGGTTAAGGGGCCTTAACCAGGGTTTGGGGACCAAAAGCTGGCTTTTGGGCCCAAAAGCCGGTTTTTGGTCCCTTAAACCAGGATTAAGGGAGTTTACCCATGCTTTGTCTACTTAAACAGGGTTAACGTACATAATCCTGGTATAAGGTCCAAAAGCCTGGTTTAAGTCCTTAACCCTGGCTTTGTCTACAAAGTCAGGGTAAGAGCTATACCCAGCTTTTCTCCCAAATACCCATGCTTTGTACCTAAACCCTGGCTTTGTACAAAAAGCAGGGGTATTAGTACCTAATCCCATACTTAGTACACGAAATACCTGGTTTAAGGACTAATACCCATGCTTTCTCACTAAGCATGGGTATGATACTACCCCTACTTTGTAACAAAGCAGGGGTAGTGGAAACCCATGCTTTGTATACAAAGCAGGGGTACTGGTACCCATGCATTGTCACCTTTGCAGGGGTATTGGATACCCATGCTTTCTATACAAAGCATGGGTATCCAATACCCCTGCTTTGTATGCAAAGCATGGGTTATAACCCTAACTAAGTATGGGTAACCTAACCCATGCTTTCTGTACAAAGCAGGGGTAAGAGAAAGCATGGGTAGAGTGAAACCCCTGCTTTCTCCAGTAAGCATGGGTATTGGGACATTTACCCAGACATTGTTACAAAAACCTGGTTTTTGGGAGTTAATCCTGGTATAAGGGTACATATACCCATGCATTGTGTAGAAAGCATGGGTACTGGCACAGTACCCATGCTTTGGCAGTTATACCAGGATTAAGTAGTACATGTACCCAGCCTTTGCTCTACCCCTGCTTTCTCTAGTTAATCCTGGTATAAGGGACAAAAGCCAGGATTAACACCCTTATCCAGGGTTAAGAGTACCTTAGCCCAGGCTTTGGTCCCTTAACCTGGCTTTTGGGCCTTATACCTGGATTAAGGTCTCTAAACCCTGGATAAGGGAGTTAATCCTGGTATAAGGGACCAAAAGCCGGCTTTTGGGACCAAAAGCCGGCTTTTGGTCCCTTATACCAGGATTAAGGGAAGTTTACCCATTAGGCTTGCCATAGTAGGGTGCGGGGGTGGGTGGGGGTATATGGCCAGCTTGGAGGGGCAGGTGCCCCAGGGCAGGTACGGGACCTTTGATGACAGGAGTCACTCACTTGACTCCAAATAATATATAACATAGGTGTAGGTCAGTGCAGGGGGCAGGGCAGGTAGCCAAATCCAAGTTAATATCCGGTAGTGATAGTATCATGTTATTACTTGTTATGGGGTGGGGCATAAACATATTTCTATTAATAAGTGAACACTCTCTAGATAACGGTACATTTTTGTATTACCTTTCTCATACCCAAACCGGCACAATTTGAAGTCTAGACCATCACAATTTTCAAACATCTTTTCCTCCACAAGTAATGCCACAGTCCCACAGCCTCAATCGTTGATCATAGAAAAGATTTATGATGCAATGGGTATGCCTATATTTAATGATGGATATTCAATGAATTATAATCTTTTAGTGACAGTAGCGACATGTGGTTTCCTTAGGGACATGGGATATGGGCATTTCTTTCCGACCCTCTGCTCAAGGGAAGACCTCAAGGAGCTACCTGAGTTGTGGGCTACCTTGGGCTGGGCAGCGGAGGGTGTGCATGGAGGGGGGGGGGGTAAAACGGTCCCCGGGAATGAGGACGGAATTTCAAACCAGGATGGCCAGTTCTCCTGGCTGTTGCT
This sequence comes from Harmothoe impar, assembly GCA_947462335.1. Taxonomy (NCBI): domain Eukaryota; kingdom Metazoa; phylum Annelida; class Polychaeta; order Phyllodocida; family Polynoidae; genus Harmothoe; species Harmothoe impar. The sequence continues at coordinate 5,632,176 of OX381721.1, read as the reverse complement.
TAAACCTGCTTACATTTACATGAGTTCAGGACGATTTCCTACATGTATTAACAAAGATATTATGGTATCAAAGTGCACCTACATGGAGGTGCTCAGAACATGTACATGTATTAAGGACGATTTACCAGATGTATTAACACAGATATTACGGTATAGAGCATTGAATGTTTTTACGCAGATATTACATCAAAGAGGTGCCCTTAACATGTACATGTGTTCAGGACGATTTCCCAGATGTATTAGCGCAGATATTAAGGTATAGAGCAACTCAGAACATGTACATGTGTTTAGAATGAGTTTCTACATGCATTAACACAGATATTACGGTTTGGAAGTGCTGCTAACATGTACATGTATTACGGGCGATTTTCTACATGTATTGACAAATATATTACGGTATAGAGCAACTCAGAATATGTAAATGTGTTAAGGACAATTTCCTTAATGTATTAACACAGATATTACGGTATAGAAGTGCTGCTTATATGTACATGTGTTTAGGAGGGTTTTCTACTTGTATTATCACAGATATCAAAGTATGGAGCTACTCACAACATGTACACGGATTTGGGACGATTTCCTTAATGTATTAACACAGATATCACGGTATAGAAGTGTGGCTTACATGTACATGTGTTTAGGAGGATTTTCTACTTGTATTATCACAGATATCACAGTATGGAGCTACTCACAACATGTACACGGATTTGGGACGATCTCCTTAATGTATTAACACTGATATTACGGTATAGAATTGCTCAGAACATGTACATGTGTTTGGGACGATTTCCTACATGTATTGACAAAATTATTATGGTATAGAGCAACTCAGAACATGTACATGTGTTAAGGACGATTTCCTCCATGTATTGATACAGATATTATGGTTTAGAGCCGCTCAGCTAAAGGACAATTTCAACACAGATATTATGGTATAGAAGTGCTGCTTTAATACATGTAAATGTGTTTAGGAGGATTTTCTACTTGTATTATCACAGATATTGATGTAATATAAAATGATCCAGGAGATACCAAAGAACTATTGTTTGGGCGTCTTTAATTACCGGTACTCCACATATACATAACGCTATCAAACAGTAAAACAAAAAAGTAAAATTTTCCCAACATGAACATGATTGTCTAAGATCTGTCTCTGTGCACCGACCGTGCCTGTTTGCTGCTGGTGGGATTGTGACCGGTAAGCACTCCCAGCCAATGGTCCAGCAGTGACCCACTAGGGGGCAGCACCCTTAACCCAGGCCAGGAAGAGAACAACCGGTTAACATGCCATTTGTCTTTATAGCGTGTTAAGCTCACTTAACCCTACAGAAACAGTGTCATTGGTGTGAGAGCACCGTGGGCGGGGGGGGGGGGGGTAGAATAAAGACCCGTGTGCACACATAATAGTTCCTAGAGATACAGGCATGTTGTACCAGGCAGTTGACATTGATAGAGACTGTGAGTTGTTTTGAGCAATTGGATTTTCGGGTAGCTCTCATAGCCTTCGACTTATCTGCAACCCACATTACCTTAACTTCACACTTATAGACCCAAGCCGATCTGACGTAACAATAAGGTCAGACTAATAGACCCAGGACACTCAGTTTAAAGCTAATGTCAGACTCCTAGACCATGTTTTCAGGGCAGCATAATGTATAAATCTACTTAAGCCTTGGTCATCATGATTCCTGAATACAGCCCTGGTGAGTAAGTTGCCAATGCTGCATTCAATCATCATGCCGAACCTATAATGCATAACTCGCCAGAATAAGAATCACTTTCTAAGGGGAGGGGGGGCATTCATTGTTTATTGCAAGGGGACCACAATTAGCAATTATAACCAATAATAACCTGTATGAATACCGGGTATTTACATGTATTACACTACATTGAGCTCTAATAACCTTTCTGAGTGGATAGATACATGTATCAAACCACGGATAGCTCTATTAACCTTTCTGCATTAATGCATCATGCCCTTGGTCATCATGATAGACAAATGCAACCCTTGCGAGTAACTTGCCATTGATGCATTCAAGCACCATTAAGACCCAACAGGCTTAAATACCCTCCCAAATGCTAGTCATGATTCACCAATGCAGCACCAAGGATTTACTTATCTGGGCTACATAAGCGCATCAGGACGACAATTGATATACCATCCTTAAAGCATTACATACAGGCATAAAAGTCAATGTAACTCTTACCCCTAATGTCAGACTCATAGACCCATTGAAATTTCCATTCACCACCCCTCCCTCACTGATAAAGCCTGAGGGAGTACTGTGTTCATGTTATAAGTCACGGGGTGGTGAAATCTTGCATGGAGGCACGCCCTCCCTCTCAAGAGGTACATGTAGGTACAGGTATCTACAGCCACCTTGAACAGCCTCTATTTACACTATTATCCTAATAATAACTGTCCAGTTATAACTCACTTCTACTTTATTTGCAGGAGACCTTGTCTTACTGGACGACACTAGATGTAACTGTAGGGCACGCTAGAGCAGTTGACATTGATCGGCAGGCTGAAGGCACTACCCAGCTATCCTCACATTGAGGTACTACACACACTGCACCAGGTAAGATACATCGATAACATTTATTGTAGAAATAACCATTTATTGTTGAAATAACCATTTTCTACACTTCAAACTCCTAAGGAATATCAGTTAGGCAACACTGAGTGTGTACAAAGTTTCAAAACTGCCTTCATGCTACAATATTTTTCAGAAAAATATTATTAAGTTGACGAAAATGACAAAAATGTGACAGACTTCATAATTGTCGGTCAACATCTGGTTATTCAAGCACACTTAATTATGTGGAAAAAGCTTTTTTAAAGCTCATTCATGTATCACATATGTATCAGTGATACTGCTAAGTCCAAATTTGCCTCTGAAGTGTCCGGAACTGATAAGAATTGCCTATTTACAGCTTCCTACGATTGTGTCGGAGGGCAGTTTTAGTCAGAAACAGGGCATTTGAAAACAATATTCTGCATTCAAAGTGAAGAATGCTTCCTTATTCAGACTAGCTAATGCAATGTACTCAAAGCCGTGTGGATGTAGATGCAAATTCATCATTTCCATGTATAAATATGACAAGAATTGACCGTTGCAAGGTGAGGGTTCGACTGGCGAGTGGGGTCCTCCTTTAGCAGTACTTTCTGTCCAATGGGTTAGATAGGACATGAGGACTGTTTTGATAGAAATAACCATTTTCTTCACTTCAAACTCCTCAGGGATATTAATTAGGCAACACTGAGTGTGTACAAGGTCTCAAAACTGCCTTCATGATATCGCATACTTCAGGAAAATGAATTTAATTCAGTGAAATGAAGACAAATTTAATGGAATTCAAAAGTATTTGTCAATTTGGTCAATACTTGACCTTTTTAAGCAGGCTTTACTATGTAAAAACGGTCTTTTAAGGCTCATTCTTGCATTTCCAATGAATAAGTAATACCACAAAAAAACAATTAGTTTTTTGGAGGTTTATTTCTATTCTTCATGACATGTCGACTGTTTTTCGGTTGAAGGCAGTTCACCAGCTGGACTAAAGTGACCACTCTCCGACCCTTGATAGCCAGTTGATTAGGGAAGACTTGGTCTGCCAGCTAAAACCATAAAACCAAGTGAATGATCCATGAATGTAGATGCAAATTCAGCCTTTACATGTCCTGATTTGATAGGAATTGACTGTTCAACAGCTTCCCACCAGTTTGTCGGAGCCAGTTTTAGTCAGACGGGCCATTTCAGGAACAGTATATTACATTTGATATGGAGAATGTTCAATGATCAACCTAACTAAATAAGTGTTCTAAAAGCCCTAAAGATGCTGATACAGATTCATTATTTCAATTTGGAAATATGACAAGAATTGACCGTCGCAAGGTGAGGGTTTGGCTTGTAAGTGGGCCGTCCTATAGATGTTCTTTATGTCTAATGGGTAAGATAGGACAAAAGGAGACTTTTGATAGAAATAACCATTTTTAACACTTCAAACTCCTCAAGGATATGAGTTAGGCAACACTGATTGTGTACAAAGTCTCAAAACTGCCTTCATGCTACAATATTTTTCAGAAAAATGAAATTAAGTTAGCAAAAATGACTAAAATGGGACAGTGTTCAAAATTGTCGGTCAACATCTGGTTATTCAAGCACACTTAATTATGTGGAAAAAGCCTTTTTAAAGCTCATTCACGTAACACATATGTATCAGTGACACTGCTAAGTCCAAATTTGCCTGTGAAGTGTCCAGAACTGACGTTCTCACCAGAAACACATCCTTCTAGATGGCCACAGAGCTATTAGGGTACATAGACGGTCATGAACAAACCTTTCAGTTTTGCCTTCTAATCTTTTGCGGCAGTGTCAAGGGCTCTTAGGGCCCTTACTCAGTTGACCTAAACATGCATAAGGGCCAGGCACCCCTAGATAAGAGCTTCTTGACCTATTGCGACCCTTCCAGGACCGATTTTCCCATGTCCTCGGCATTAAAACACCCAAACACCCAGCGTCAACATGACTTTTTGATCTGAAAGAATGTTGACTTTGCTTAGCACAGAGTGTGGATGACTCTGTGACATGTTTCCTGTCAGTGGTTGCATGTTTGACTCAATCACATTAATACATGGGCCCTGGGAGGTAATGCTGTATGTCCCGGCTGGACTAAAGATGCCACTCTCTGACACTTGATTGCCCCTCATGAAGGCAAGGCCTGCTCTACCAGCTACAACCATGTGTCTATGTGAAAGGTACCTGAATGTAGATGCAAATTCATCCTTTACATGTCCTGAACTGATAAGAATTGCCTGTTTCATAGCTTGCTACGATTGTGTCAGAGAGCAGTTTAAGTCAGAAACAGGGCATTTGAAAACACTATTCTGCATTCAAAGTGAAGAATCCTTCCTTATTCAGACTAGCTAATGCAATGTACTCAGAGCCCTGTGGATGTAGATGCAAATTCATCATTTCCATGTATAAATACGACAAGAATTGACCGTCGCAAGGTGAGGGTTCGACAGGCAAGTGGGGTCCTCCTTTAGCAGTACTTTCTGTCCAATGGGTTAGATAGGACATGAGGACACTTTTGATAGAAATAACCATTTTCTACACCTTAAACTCCTTAGGGATATTATTTAGGCAACACAGAGTGTGTACAAAGTCTCAAAACTGCCTTCCAGGTATTGTATACTTCAGGAAAACTATTTTAAGTCCGTGAAATGGAGACAAATTTAATGGAATTCAAAAGTATTTGTGAATTTGGTCAATACTTGACCTTTTTAAGCAAGCTTTACTATGTAAAACGGCCTTTAATGGCTCATTCTTGCATTACCCATGAATAAGTAATAACACAAAAAAACAATTAGTTTTTTGGAGGTTTATTTCTATTCTTCATGACATGTCGACTGTTTTTCGTTTGAAGGCAGTTCACCAGCTGGACTAAAGTGACTACTCTCTGACACTTGATAGCCAGTCAATTAGGGAAGACTTGGTCTGCCAGCTAAAACCATGAAACCAAGTGAATGATCCATGAATGTAGATGCAAATTCAGCCTTTACATGTCCTGATTTGATAGGAATTGACTGTTTAACAGCTTCCTACCAGTTTGTCTGAGCCAGTTTTAGTCAGACGGGCCATTTTAAAAACAGTATATTACATTTGATATGGGGAATGTTCATCAATCAACCTATCTAATTAAGTCTTCTAAAAGCCCTTGAGATGCTCATGCAAATTTATCATTTAAATGCGTGAATATGACAAGAATTGACCGTTGCAAGTTGAGGGTTTGGCTTGTAAGTGGGGTTGTCTTATAGAAGGCAGATAGGACAAAAGGAGACTTTTGATAGAAATAACCATTTTCTACACTTCAAACTCCTCAGGGATATTAATTAGGCAACACTGAGTGTGTACAAAGTCTCAAAACTGCCTTCATGGTATTGTATACTTCTAGAAAATGAATTTAAGTCCGTGAAATGAAGACAAATTTAATGGAATTCAAAAGTATTTGTGAATTTGGTCAATACTTGACCTTTTTAAGCAAGCTTTACTATGTAAAAACAGTCTTTAGAGGTTCATTCTTGCATTACCAATGAATAAGTGATACTCCAAAAAAACAATCAGTTTTTTTGGAGGTTTATTTCTTTTCTTCATCACATTTCGACTGTTTTTCGCTTGAAGGCAGTTCACCAGCTGGACTAAAGTGACTACTCTCTGACACTTGATAGCCAGTTAATTAGGGAAGACTTGGTCTGCCAGCTAAAACCATGAAACCAAGTGAATGATCCATGAATGTAGATGCAAATTCAGCCTTTACTTGTCCTGATTTGATAGGAATTGACTGTTTAACAGCTTCCTACCAGTTTGTCTGAGCCAGTTTTAGTCAGACGGGCCATTTTAAAAAAAAGTATATTACATTTGATATGGGAGGTTTCATCAATCAACCTATCTAATTAAGTCTTTTAAAAGCCCTTGAGATGCTGATGCAAATTAATCATTTTAATGCGGAAATATGACAAGAATTGCCTGTCGCAAGGTGAGGGATTGGCTTGTAAGTGGGGTCGTCCTATAGAAGGCAAATAGGACAAAAGGAGACTTTTGATAGAAATAACAATTTTTAACACTTCAAACTCCTCAGGGATATTAGTTAGGCAACACTGATTGTGTACAAAGTCTCAAAACTGCCTTCATGCTACAGTATTTTTCAGAAAAATGAAATTAAGTTGGCAAAAATGACAAAAATGGGACAGTGTTCAAAATTGTCGGTCAACATCTGGTTATTCAAGCACATTTAATTATGTGGAAAAAGCCTTTTTTAAGCTCATTCACGTATCACGTATGTATCAATGATACTGCTAAGTCCAAATTTGCCTGTGAAGTGTCCAGAACTGACGTTCTCACCAGAAAGACATCCTTCTAGATGGGCACAGAGCTATTAGGGTACATAGACGGTCATGAACAAACCTTTCAGTTTTGCCTTCTAGTCTTTTGTGGCAGTGTCAAGGGCTCCCAGGGCCATCACTCAGTTGACCTGAACGTGCATAAGGGCCAGGCACCCCTAGTTACGAGCTTCTTGACCTGTTGCGACCCTTCCAGGACCAATTTTCCCATGTCCTCGGCATTAAAACACCCAAACACCCAGCGTCAACATGACTTTTTGATCTGAAAGAATGCTGACTTTGCTTAGCACAGATAGTGGATGACTCTGTGATATGTGTCCTTTCAGTGGTTGCATGTTTGACTCAATCACATTAATACATGTGCCCTGGGAGGTAATGCTGTATGTCCCTGCTGGACTAAAGATGCCACTCTCTGACACTTGATTGCCCCTCATGAAGGCAAGGCCTGCTCTACCAGCTACAACCATGTGTCTATGTGAAAGATCCTTGAATGTAGATGCCAATTCATCCTTTACATGTCCTGAACTGATAAGAATTGCCTGTTTCACAGCTTCCTACGATTGTGTCAGAGGGCAGTTTTAGTCAGAAACAGGGCATTCGGAAACACTATTCTGCATCTTAAATGCAGAATGCCTCATTACTGACTCTAGTTAATGTGATGTACTCAAAGCCCTGTAGATGAAAATGCTAATTCATCATATCCATGTCTAAATATGACGAGAATTGACCGTCACAAGGCGAGGGTTCGACTGGCAAGTGGGGTCGTCCTATAGCAGTACGCTCTGTCCAATGGGTTAGATAGGACATGAAGGAACTTTTGATAGAAATTACCATTTTCTACACTTCAAACTCCAAGGGGGTATTTGTAAGGCAACACTGAGTGTGTACAAAGTCTTAAAACTTCCTTCATGGTACTACATACTTCAGGAAAATGAATTCAAGTTGGTGAAATGGAAAAAAATGTAATGGAATTCAAAAGTATTAGTCAATTTGGTCAATATCTGACCTTTTTAAGGGATCTTTACTATGTAAAAACTGTCTTTAAAGGCTCATTCTCGCATTACCCATACATATGTAATACCAAAAAAAAAAGATTTGTTTTTTGGAGGCTCATTTCTATTCTCCATGACATGTCAAGTGTTTTTGGTTCTAAGGCAGTATACCAGCTGGACTACAGTGACCACTCTCTGACACTTGATAGCTAGTTAATTAGTAAAGACTTGGTCTGCCAGTTAAGACAAGGAAACTATGTAAATGATCCATGAATGTAGATGCAAATTAAGCCTTTACATGTCCTGATCTGACAGGAATTGACTGTTTAACAGCTTCCCACCAGTTTGTCGGGGCCAGTTTTAGTCAGAGACGGGCCATTTGAAAACATATATTACATTTGATATAGGATATGTTCATCAATCAACCTATCTAATTAAGTCTTCTAAAAGCCCTTGAGATGCCAATGCTAAGCCATGATTTCCATGTCTAAACATGACAAGAATTGACCGTTGCAAGTAGAGGGTTCAGCTATTAAGTGGGATTGTTCTATACTGTACTTTCTGTCCCATGGGTTAGATAGGACATAAGGAAACTTTTGATCCAAATAACCATTTTCTAAACTTGAAACTGCTCTGGGATATTAGTTAGGCAACACTCAGTCTGTACAAAGTCTCAAAACTCCCTTCATGCTACAATATTTTTCAGAAAAATAATATTAAGTTGGCGAAAATGACAAAAATGCGACAGACTTCATAATTGTCGGTCAACATCTGGTTATCAAGAATAATTAATTATTGGGAAAAAGCTATTTTAAAGCTCATTCATGTATAACATATGTATCAGTGATACAGCTAAGTCCAAATTTGCCTCTGAAGTGTCCAGAACTGATAAGAATTGCCTGTTTCACATCTTCATATGATTGTGTCGGAGGGCAGTTTTAGTCAGAAACAGGGCATTTGAAAACACTATTCTGCATTCAAAGTGAAGAATGCTTAGTTATTCAGACTAGCTAATGCAATGTACTCAAAGCCCTGTGGATGTAGATGCAAATTCATCATTTCCATGTATAAATATGGCAAGAATTGACCGTCGCAAGGTGAGGGTTCGACTGGCAAGCGGGGTCCTCCTTTAGCAGTACTTTCTGTCAAATGGGTTAGATAGGACATGAGGTCACTTTTGATAGAAATAACCATTTTCTACACTTCAAACTCCTCAGGGATATTAATTAGGCAACACTGAGTGTGTACAAAGTCTCAAAACTGCCTTCATGGTATTGTATACTTCTAGAAAATGAATTTAAGTCTGTGAAATGAAGACAAATTTAATGGAATTCAAAAGTATTTGTGAATTTGGTCAATACTTGACCTTTTTAAGCAAGCTTAACTATGTAAAAACGGTCTTTAGAGGCTCATTCTTGCATTTCCAATGAATAAGTAATACTACAAAAAAAGAATCAGTTTTATGGAGGTTTATTTCTTTTCTTCATCACATTTCGACTGTTTTTCGTTTGAAGGCAGTTCACCAGCTGGACTAAAGTGACCACTTTCTGACACTTGATAGCCAGTTAATTAGGGAAGACTTGGTCTGCCAGCTAAAACCATGAAACCAGGTGAATGATCCATGAATGTAGATGCAAATTCAGCCTTTACTTGTCCTGATTTGATAGGAATTGACTGTTTAACAGCTTCCTACCAGTTTGTCTGAGCCAGTTTTAGTCAGACGGGCCATTTTAAAAACAGTATATTACATTTGATATGGGGAATGTTCAACAATCAACCTATCTAATTAAGTCTTCTTAAAGCCCTTGAGATGCTCATGCAAATTTATCATTTTAATGCGTGAATATGACAAGAATTGACCGTTGCAAGTTGAGGGTTTGGCTAGTAAGTGGGGTTGTCCTATAGAAGGCAGATAGGACAAAAGGAGACTTTTGATAGAAATAACAATTTTTAACACTTCGAACTCCTCAGGGATATTAGTTAGGCAACACTGATTGTGTACAAAGTCTTAAAACTGCCTTCATGCTACAGTATTTTGCAGAAAAATGAAATTAAGTTGGCAAAAATGACAAAAATGGGACAGTGTTCAAAATTGTCGGTCAACATCTGGTTATTCAAGCACATTTAATTATGTGGAAAAAGCCTTTTTAAAGCTCATTCACGTATCACGTATGTATCAATGATACTGCTAAGTCCAAATTTGCCTGTGAAGTGTCCAGAACTGACATTCTCACCAGAAAGACATCCTTCTAGATGGCCACAGAGCTATTAGGGTACATATACGGTCATGAACAAACATTTCAGTTTTGCCTTTTAATCGTTTGCGCAAGTGTCAAGGGCTCCCAGGGCCATCACTCAGTTGACCTGAACATGCATAAGGGCCAGGCACCTCTAGTTAAGAGCTTCTTGACCTGTTGCGACCCTTTCAGGACCGATTTTCCCATGTCCTCGGCATTAAAACACCCAAACACCCAATGTCAACATGACTTTTTGATCCAAAAGAATGTTGACTCGGCTAAGCACAGAGTGCCGATGACTCTGTGACACGTTTCCTGTCAGTGGTTGCATGTTTGACTAAATCACATTAATACATGGGCCCTGGGAGGTAAGGCTGTATGTCCCGGCTGGACTAAAGATGCCACTCTCTGACACTTGATTGCCCCTCATGAAGGCAAGGCCTGCTCTACCAGCTAAAACCATGTGTCTATGTGAAATATCCTTGCATGTAGATGCAAATTCATCCTTTACATGTCCTGAACTGATAAGAATTGCCTGTCTCACAGCTTCCTACGATTGTGTTGGAGGGCAGTTTTAGTCAGAAACAGGGCATTTGAAAACACTATTCTGCATTCAAAGTGAAGAATGCTTCCTCATTCAGAGTAGCTAATGCAATGTACTCAAAGCCCTGTTGATGTAGATCTATGCAAATTCATCATTTCCATGTATAAACATGACAAGAATTGACCATCACAAGGTGAGTGTTCGCCTGGCAAGTGGGGTCTTCCTTTAACAGTACTTTCTGTCTAATGGGTTAGATAGGACATAAGGAGACTTTTGACAGAAATAACCATTTTCTACACTTCAAACTCCTCAGGGATATTAATTAGGCAACACTGAGTGTGTACAAAGTCTCAAAACTGCCTTCATGGTATTGTATACTTCAGGAAAATGAATTTAAGTCCGTGACATGAAGACAAATTTAATGGAATTCAAAAGTATTTGTCAATTTGGTCAATACTTGACCTATTTAAGCAAGCTTTACTATGTAAAAACGGTCTTTAATGGCTCATTCTTGCATTACCCATGAATAAGTAATACCACAAAAAAACAATTAGTTTTTTGGAGGTTTATTTCTTTTCTTCATGACATGTCGACTGTTTTTCATTTGAAGGCAGTTCACCAGCTGGACTAAAGTGACCACTCTCTGACACTTGATAGCCAGTCAATTCAGGAAGACTTGGTCTGCCAGCTATAACCATGCAACCAAGTGAATGATCCATGAATGTAGATGCTAATTCAGCCTTTACATGTCCTGATTTGAAAGGAATTGACTGTGTAACAGCTTCCCACCAGTTTGTCTGAGCCCGTTTTGGTCAGAGACGGGCCATTTGAAAAGACTATATTACATTTGATATGGGGAATGTTCATCAATCAACCTATCTAATTAAGTCTTCTAAAAGCCCTTGAGATGCTGATGCAAATTAATCATTTTAATGTGGGAATATGACAAGAATTGACCGTCGCAAGGTGAGGGTTTGGCTTGTAAGTGGGTTCGTCCTATAGAAGGCAGATAGGACAAAAAGAGACTTTTGATAGAAATAACCATTTTTAACACTTCAAACTCCTCAGGGATATTAGTTAGGCAACACTGATTGTGTACAAAGTCTCAAAACTGCCTTCATGCTACAATATTTTTCAGAAAAATGTAATTAAGTTGGCAAAAATGACTAAAATGGGACAGTGTTCAAAAGTGTGGGTCAACATCTGGTTATTCAAGCACACTTAATTATGTGGAAAACGCCTTTTGAAAGCTCATTCATGTATCACATATGTATCAGTGACACTGCTAGGTCCAAATTTGCCTGTGAAGTGTCCAGAACTGACGTTCTCACCACAAACACATCCTTCTAGATGGCCAAAGAGCTATTAGGTAACATAGACGGTCATGAACAAACCTTTCAGTTTAGCCTTCTAATCTTTTGCGGCAGTGTCAAGGGCTCCCAGGGCCATCGCTCAGTTGACCTGAACATGCATAATGGCCAGGCACCCCTAGTTACGAGCTTCTTGACCTGTTGCGACCCTTCCAGGACCGATTTTCCCATGTCCTCGGCATTAAAACACCCAAACACCCAGCGTCAACATGACTTTTTGATCCGAAAGAATGTTGACTTTGCTTAGCACAGAGTGTGGATGACTCTGTGACATGTTTCCTGTCAGTGGTTGCATGTTTGACTCAATCACATTAATACATGGGCCCTTGGAGGTAAGGCTGTACGTCCCGGCTGGACTAAAGATGCCACTCTCTGACACTTGATTGCCCCTCATGAAGGCAAGGCCTGCTCTACCAGCTAAAACCATGTGTCTATGTGAAATATCCTTGAATGTAGATGCAAATTCATCCTTTACATGTCCTGAACTGATAAGAACTGCCTGTTTCACAGCTTCCTACGATTGTGTTGGAGGGCAGTTTTAGTCAGAAACAGGGCATTTGAAAACTCTATTCTGCATTCAAAGTAAAAAATGCTTCGTTATTCAGACTAGCTAATGCAATGTACTCAAAGCCCTGTGGATGTAGATGCAAATTCATCATTTCCATGTATAAATATGACAAGAATTGACCGTCGCAAGGTGAGGGTTCGACTGGCAAGTGGGGTAGTCCTTTAGCAGTACTTTCTGTCCAATGGGTTAGATAGGACATGAGGACACTTTTGATAGAAATAACCATTTTCTGCACTTCAAACTCCTCAGGGAAAGAAATAAGGCAACACTGAGTGTGTACAAAGTCTCAAAACTGCCTTCATGGTATTGCATACATTAGGAAAATGAATTTAAGTCTGTGAAATGAAGACAAATTTAATGGAATTCAAAAGTATTTGTGAATTTGGTCAATACCTGACCTTTTTAAGCAAGCTTTACTATGTAAAGATGGTCTTTAAAGGCTCATTCTTGCATTACCCACGAATGAGTAATACCACAAAATAAACGATTAGCTTTTTGGATGCTTATTTTTCTATTCTTCATGACATGTCAACTGTTTTTGGTTCTAATGGCAGTTCATCAGCTAGTCCACAGTGACCACTCTCTGAAATGATAGCCGATTAATTAAAGAAGGCTTGTTCTGCTCGCTAAAACCATGAAACCATGTAAATGATCCATGAATGCAGATGCAAATTCATCCTTTACATGTCCTGAACTGATGAAAATTGCCAGTTTCACAGCTTGCTATAATTGTGTCGGAGGGCAGTTTTAGTCAGTGACAAGGCATTTGGAAACACTATTCTGCATTTTAAGTGCCGAATGCTTTATTGTTCAGTCTATATAATATGATTCACTCAAAGCCCTTGAGATGTAGATGCAAATTCATCATTTCCATATCTAAATATAACGAGAATTGACTGTCGCAATGCGAGGGTTCGACTGGCAAGTGGGGTCTTCCTATAGCAGTACTTTCTTTCCAATGGGTGAGTTAGGACATGAGCAAACTTTTGAAAGAAATAACCCTTTTCTACACTTCAAACTCCTAGGGGGTATTAGTTAGGCAACACTGAGTGTGTACAGAGTCTTAAAACTGCTTTCCTGGTATTACATACTTCAGGGAAATGAATTCAAGTTGGTGAAATGGAGAAAAATATAATGGAATTCATAATTATTGGTCAATTTGGTCAATATTTGACCTTTTTAAGCAAGCTTAACTATGTATAAACAGGCTTTAAAGACTCATTCTTGCATCAACCAAATATGAGTAATACCACAAAAAAACAATTAGTTTTTTGAAGGCTTATTTCTTTTCTTCATCACATGTCAAGTGTTTTTAGTTCGAATTGCAGTTCACCAGCTGGACTACAGTGACAACTTTCTGACACTGTATAGCCACGTAATTAAAGAAGGCTTGGTCTGCTGGCTAAATCCCTTAAAACCATGTGAATGATATATGAATGTAGATGCAAATTCATCCTTAACATGACCTGAACTGATGAAAATTGCCTGTTTCATAGCTTCCTATGTTTGTGTCGGAGGGCAGTTTTAGTCAGAAACAGGACATTTGGAAACACTTTTCTGCATTTTAAATGCAGAATGCTTCATCATTCAGACTAGTTAATGTGATGTACTCAAAGCCCTTGAGATGTAGATGCAAATTCATCATTTCCATGTATAAATATGACGAGAATTGACCGTCACAAGGCGAGGGTTTGACTGGCAAGTGGGGTCGTCCTATAGCAGTACGCTCTGTCCAATGGGTTAGATAGGACATGAGAAGACTTTTGAAAGAAATAACCATTTTCTACACTTCAAACTCCAAGGGGGTATTTGTTAGGCAACACTGAGTGTGTACAAAGTCTTAAAACTTCCTTCATGGTACTACATACTTCAGGAAAATAAATTCAAGTTGGTGAAATGGAGAAAAATGTAATGGAATTCATAAGTATTGGTCAATTTGGTCAATATTGAACCTTTTTAAGCAAGCTTTACTATGTAAAAACAGGCTTTACAGACTCATTCTTGCATTACCTATACATAAGTTATACTACAAAAAAACAATTAGTTTTTTGGAGGCTTATTTCTATTCTTCATCACATGTCAAGTGTTTTTCATTCGAATTGCAGTTCACCAGCTGGACTACAGTGACAACTTTCTGACACTGTATAGCCCCTTAATTCAGGACCGCTTGGTGTGCTAGTTAAATCCCTTAAAACCATGTGAAAGATCCATTAATGTAGATGCAAATTAATCCTTTACATGTCCTGAACTGATGAGATTTGCCTGTTTCATAGCTTCCTATGTTTGTGTCCGAGGGCAGTTTTAGTCAGAAACAGGGCATTCGGAAACACTATTCTGCATCTTAAATGCAGAATGCCTCATTACTGACTCTAGTTAATGTGATGTACTCAAAGCCCTGTAGATGAAAATGCTAATTCATCATATCCATGTCTAAATATGACGAGAATTGACCGTCACAAGGCGAGGGTTCGACTGGCAAGTGGGGTCGTCCTATAGCAGTACGCTCTGTCCAATGGGTTAGATAGGACATGAAGGAACTTTTGATAGAAATTACCATTTTCTACACTTCAAACTCCAAGGGGGTATTTGTAAGGCAACACTGAGTGTGTACAAAGTCTTAAAACTTCCTTCATGGTACTACATACTTCAGGAAAATGAATTCAAGTTGGTGAAATGGAAAAAAATGTAATGGAATTCAAAAGTATTAGTCAATTTGGTCAATATCTGACCTTTTTAAGGGATCTTTACTATGTAAAAACTGTCTTTAAAGGCTCATTCTCGCATGACCCATACATATGTAATACCAAAAAAAAAAGATTTGTTTTTTGGAGGCTCATTTCTATTCTCCATGACATGTCAAGTGTTTTTGGTTCTAAGGCAGTATACCAGCTGGACTACAGTGACCACTCTCTGACACTTGATAGCTAGTTAATTAGTAAAGACTTGGTCTGCCAGTTAAGACAAGGAAACTATGTAAATGATCCATGAATGTAGATGCAAATTAAGCCTTTACATGTCCTGATCTGACAGGAATTGACTGTTTAACAGCTTCCCACCAGTTTGTCGGGGCCAGTTTTAGTCAGAGACGGGCCATTTGAAAACATATATTACATTTGATATAGGATATGTTCATCAATCAACCTATCTAATTAAGTCTTCTAAAAGCCCTTGAGATGCCAATGCTAAGCCATGATTTCCATGTCTAAACATGACAAGAATTGACCGTTGCAAGTAGAGGGTTCAGCTATTAAGTGGGATTGTTCTATACTGTACTTTCTGTCCCATGGGTTAGATAGGACATAAGGAAACTTTTGATCCAAATAACCATTTTCTAAACTTGAAACTGCTCTGGGATATTAGTTAGGCAACACTCAGTCTGTACAAAGTCTCAAAACTCCCTTCATGCTACAATATTTTTCAGAAAAATAATATTAAGTTGGCGAAAATGACAAAAATGCGACAGACTTCATAATTGTCGGTCAACATCTGGTTATCAAGAATAATTAATTATTGGGAAAAAGCTATTTTAAAGCTCATTCATGTATAACATATGTATCAGTGATACAGCTAAGTCCAAATTTGCCTCTAAAGTGTCCAGAACTGATAAGAATTGCCTGTTTCACATCTTCATATGATTGTGTCGGAGGGCAGTTTTAGTCAGAAACAGGGCATTTGAAAACACTATTCTGCATTCAAAGTGAAGAATGCTTGATTATTCAGACTAGGTAATGCAATGTACTCAAAGCCCTGTGGATGTAGATGCACATTCATCATTTCCATGTATAAATATGACAAGAATTGACCATCACAAGGTGAGGGTTCGACTGGCAAGTGGGGTTGTCCTTTAACAGTACTTTCTGTCCAATGGGTTAGATAGGACATGAGGACACTTTTGATAGAAATAACAATTTTCTACACTTCAAACTCCTCAGGGATATTATTTAGGCAACACTGAATGTGTACTAAGTCTCAAAACTGCCTTCATGGTTTTGCATACTTCAGGAAAATGATTTTAATTCAGTGAAATGAAGACAAATTTAATGGAATTCAAAAGTATTTGTGAATTTGGTCAATACTTGACCTTTTTAAGCAAGCTTTACTATGTAAAAACAGTCTTTAGAGGTTCATTCTTGCATTACCAATGAATAAGTGATACTCCAAAAAAACAATCAGTTTTTTTGGAGGTTTATTTCTTTTCTTCATCACATTTCGACTGTTTTTCGCTTGAAGGCAGTTCACCAGCTGGACTAAAGTGACTACTCTCTGACACTTGATAGCCAGTTAATTAGGGAAGACTTGGTCTGCCAGCTAAAACCATGAAACCAAGTGAATGATCCATGAATGTAGATGCAAATTCAGCCTTTACTTGTCCTGATTTGATAGGAATTGACTGTTTAACAGCTTCCTACCAGTTTGTCTGAGCCAGTTTTAGTCAGACGGGCCATTTTAAAAAAAAGTATATTACATTTGATATGGGAGGTTTCATCAATCAACCTATCTAATTAAGTCTTTTAAAAGCCCTTGAGATGCTGATGCAAATTAATCATTTTAATGCGGAAATATGACAAGAATTGCCTGTCGCAAGGTGAGGGATTGGCTTGTAAGTGGGGTCGTCCTATAGAAGGCAAATAGGACAAAAGGAGACTTTTGATAGAAATAACAATTTTTAACACTTCAAACTCCTCAGGGATATTAGTTAGGCAACACTGATTGTGTACAAAGTCTCAAAACTGCCTTCATGCTACAGTATTTTTCAGAAAAATGAAATTAAGTTGGCAAAAATGACAAAAATGGGACAGTGTTCAAAATTGTCGGTCAACATCTGGTTATTCAAGCACATTTAATTATGTGGAAAAAGCCTTTTTTAAGCTCATTCACGTATCACGTATGTATCAATGATACTGCTAAGTCCAAATTTGCCTGTGAAGTGTCCAGAACTGACGTTCTCACCAGAAAGACATCCTTCTAGATGGGCACAGAGCTATTAGGGTACATAGACGGTCATGAACAAACCTTTCAGTTTTGCCTTCTAGTCTTTTGTGGCAGTGTCAAGGGCTCCCAGGGCCATCACTCAGTTGACCTGAACGTGCATAAGGGCCAGGCACCCCTAGTTACGAGCTTCTTGACCTGTTGCGACCCTTCCAGGACCAATTTTCCCATGTCCTCGGCATTAAAACACCCAAACACCCAGCGTCAACATGACTTTTTGATCTGAAAGAATGCTGACTTTGCTTAGCACAGATAGTGGATGACTCTGTGATATGTGTCCTTTCAGTGGTTGCATGTTTGACTCAATCACATTAATACATGTGCCCTGGGAGGTAATGCTGTATGTCCCTGCTGGACTAAAGATGCCACTCTCTGACACTTGATTGCCCCTCATGAAGGCAAGGCCTGCTCTACCAGCTACAACCATGTGTCTATGTGAAAGATCCTTGAATGTAGATGCCAATTCATCCTTTACATGTCCTGAACTGATAAGAATTGCCTGTTTCACAGCTTCCTACGATTGTGTCAGAGGGCAGTTTTAGTCAGAAACAGGGCATTCGGAAACACTATTCTGCATCTTAAATGCAGAATGCCTCATTACTGACTCTAGTTAATGTGATGTACTCAAAGCCCTGTAGATGAAAATGCTAATTCATCATATCCATGTCTAAATATGACGAGAATTGACCGTCACAAGGCGAGGGTTCGACTGGCAAGTGGGGTCGTCCTATAGCAGTACGCTCTGTCCAATGGGTTAGATAGGACATGAAGGAACTTTTGATAGAAATTACCATTTTCTACACTTCAAACTCCAAGGGGGTATTTGTAAGGCAACACTGAGTGTGTACAAAGTCTTAAAACTTCCTTCATGGTACTACATACTTCAGGAAAATGAATTCAAGTTGGTGAAATGGAAAAAAATGTAATGGAATTCAAAAGTATTAGTCAATTTGGTCAATATCTGACCTTTTTAAGGGATCTTTACTATGTAAAAACTGTCTTTAAAGGCTCATTCTCGCATTACCCATACATATGTAATACCAAAAAAAAAAGATTTGTTTTTTGGAGGCTCATTTCTATTCTCCATGACATGTCAAGTGTTTTTGGTTCTAAGGCAGTATACCAGCTGGACTACAGTGACCACTCTCTGACACTTGATAGCTAGTTAATTAGTAAAGACTTGGTCTGCCAGTTAAGACAAGGAAACTATGTAAATGATCCATGAATGTAGATGCAAATTAAGCCTTTACATGTCCTGATCTGACAGGAATTGACTGTTTAACAGCTTCCCACCAGTTTGTCGGGGCCAGTTTTAGTCAGAGACGGGCCATTTGAAAACATATATTACATTTGATATAGGATATGTTCATCAATCAACCTATCTAATTAAGTCTTCTAAAAGCCCTTGAGATGCCAATGCTAAGCCATGATTTCCATGTCTAAACATGACAAGAATTGACCGTTGCAAGTAGAGGGTTCAGCTATTAAGTGGGATTGTTCTATACTGTACTTTCTGTCCCATGGGTTAGATAGGACATAAGGAAACTTTTGATCCAAATAACCATTTTCTAAACTTGAAACTGCTCTGGGATATTAGTTAGGCAACACTCAGTCTGTACAAAGTCTCAAAACTCCCTTCATGCTACAATATTTTTCAGAAAAATAATATTAAGTTGGCGAAAATGACAAAAATGCGACAGACTTCATAATTGTCGGTCAACATCTGGTTATCAAGAATAATTAATTATTGGGAAAAAGCTATTTTAAAGCTCATTCATGTATAACATATGTATCAGTGATACAGCTAAGTCCAAATTTGCCTCTGAAGTGTCCAGAACTGATAAGAATTGCCTGTTTCACATCTTCATATGATTGTGTCGGAGGGCAGTTTTAGTCAGAAACAGGGCATTTGAAAACACTATTCTGCATTCAAAGTGAAGAATGCTTAGTTATTCAGACTAGCTAATGCAATGTACTCAAAGCCCTGTGGATGTAGATGCAAATTCATCATTTCCATGTATAAATATGGCAAGAATTGACCGTCGCAAGGTGAGGGTTCGACTGGCAAGCGGGGTCCTCCTTTAGCAGTACTTTCTGTCAAATGGGTTAGATAGGACATGAGGTCACTTTTGATAGAAATAACCATTTTCTACACTTCAAACTCCTCAGGGATATTAATTAGGCAACACTGAGTGTGTACAAAGTCTCAAAACTGCCTTCATGGTATTGTATACTTCTAGAAAATGAATTTAAGTCTGTGAAATGAAGACAAATTTAATGGAATTCAAAAGTATTTGTGAATTTGGTCAATACTTGACCTTTTTAAGCAAGCTTAACTATGTAAAAACGGTCTTTAGAGGCTCATTCTTGCATTTCCAATGAATAAGTAATACTACAAAAAAAGAATCAGTTTTATGGAGGTTTATTTCTTTTCTTCATCACATTTCGACTGTTTTTCGTTTGAAGGCAGTTCACCAGCTGGACTAAAGTGACCACTTTCTGACACTTGATAGCCAGTTAATTAGGGAAGACTTGGTCTGCCAGCTAAAACCATGAAACCAGGTGAATGATCCATGAATGTAGATGCAAATTCAGCCTTTACTTGTCCTGATTTGATAGGAATTGACTGTTTAACAGCTTCCTACCAGTTTGTCTGAGCCAGTTTTAGTCAGACGGGCCATTTTAAAAACAGTATATTACATTTGATATGGGGAATGTTCAACAATCAACCTATCTAATTAAGTCTTCTTAAAGCCCTTGAGATGCTCATGCAAATTTATCATTTTAATGCGTGAATATGACAAGAATTGACCGTTGCAAGTTGAGGGTTTGGCTAGTAAGTGGGGTTGTCCTATAGAAGGCAGATAGGACAAAAGGAGACTTTTGATAGAAATAACAATTTTTAACACTTCGAACTCCTCAGGGATATTAGTTAGGCAACACTGATTGTGTACAAAGTCTTAAAACTGCCTTCATGCTACAGTATTTTGCAGAAAAATGAAATTAAGTTGGCAAAAATGACAAAAATGGGACAGTGTTCAAAATTGTCGGTCAACATCTGGTTATTCAAGCACATTTAATTATGTGGAAAAAGCCTTTTTAAAGCTCATTCACGTATCACGTATGTATCAATGATACTGCTAAGTCCAAATTTGCCTGTGAAGTGTCCAGAACTGACATTCTCACCAGAAAGACATCCTTCTAGATGGCCACAGAGCTATTAGGGTACATATACGGTCATGAACAAACATTTCAGTTTTGCCTTTTAATCGTTTGCGCAAGTGTCAAGGGCTCCCAGGGCCATCACTCAGTTGACCTGAACATGCATAAGGGCCAGGCACCTCTAGTTAAGAGCTTCTTGACCTGTTGCGACCCTTTCAGGACCGATTTTCCCATGTCCTCGGCATTAAAACACCCAAACACCCAATGTCAACATGACTTTTTGATCCAAAAGAATGTTGACTCGGCTAAGCACAGAGTGCCGATGACTCTGTGACACGTTTCCTGTCAGTGGTTGCATGTTTGACTAAATCACATTAATACATGGGCCCTGGGAGGTAAGGCTGTATGTCCCGGCTGGACTAAAGATGCCACTCTCTGACACTTGATTGCCCCTCATGAAGGCAAGGCCTGCTCTACCAGCTAAAACCATGTGTCTATGTGAAATATCCTTGCATGTAGATGCAAATTCATCCTTTACATGTCCTGAACTGATAAGAATTGCCTGTCTCACAGCTTCCTACGATTGTGTTGGAGGGCAGTTTTAGTCAGAAACAGGGCATTTGAAAACACTATTCTGCATTCAAAGTGAAGAATGCTTCCTCATTCAGAGTAGCTAATGCAATGTACTCAAAGCCCTGTTGATGTAGATCTATGCAAATTCATCATTTCCATGTATAAACATGACAAGAATTGACCATCACAAGGTGAGTGTTCGCCTGGCAAGTGGGGTCTTCCTTTAACAGTACTTTCTGTCTAATGGGTTAGATAGGACATAAGGAGACTTTTGACAGAAATAACCATTTTCTACACTTCAAACTCCTCAGGGATATTAATTAGGCAACACTGAGTGTGTACAAAGTCTCAAAACTGCCTTCATGGTATTGTATACTTCAGGAAAATGAATTTAAGTCCGTGACATGAAGACAAATTTAATGGAATTCAAAAGTATTTGTCAATTTGGTCAATACTTGACCTATTTAAGCAAGCTTTACTATGTAAAAACGGTCTTTAATGGCTCATTCTTGCATTACCCATGAATAAGTAATACCACAAAAAAACAATTAGTTTTTTGGAGGTTTATTTCTTTTCTTCATGACATGTCGACTGTTTTTCATTTGAAGGCAGTTCACCAGCTGGACTAAAGTGACCACTCTCTGACACTTGATAGCCAGTCAATTCAGGAAGACTTGGTCTGCCAGCTATAACCATGCAACCAAGTGAATGATCCATGAATGTAGATGCTAATTCAGCCTTTACATGTCCTGATTTGAAAGGAATTGACTGTGTAACAGCTTCCCACCAGTTTGTCTGAGCCCGTTTTGGTCAGAGACGGGCCATTTGAAAAGACTATATTACATTTGATATGGGGAATGTTCATCAATCAACCTATCTAATTAAGTCTTCTAAAAGCCCTTGAGATGCTGATGCAAATTAATCATTTTAATGTGGGAATATGACAAGAATTGACCGTCGCAAGGTGAGGGTTTGGCTTGTAAGTGGGTTCGTCCTATAGAAGGCAGATAGGACAAAAAGAGACTTTTGATAGAAATAACCATTTTTAACACTTCAAACTCCTCAGGGATATTAGTTAGGCAACACTGATTGTGTACAAAGTCTCAAAACTGCCTTCATGCTACAATATTTTTCAGAAAAATGTAATTAAGTTGGCAAAAATGACTAAAATGGGACAGTGTTCAAAAGTGTGGGTCAACATCTGGTTATTCAAGCACACTTAATTATGTGGAAAACGCCTTTTGAAAGCTCATTCATGTATCACATATGTATCAGTGACACTGCTAGGTCCAAATTTGCCTGTGAAGTGTCCAGAACTGACGTTCTCACCACAAACACATCCT
Source organism: Harmothoe impar (assembly GCA_947462335.1). Lineage (NCBI taxonomy): Eukaryota > Metazoa > Annelida > Polychaeta > Phyllodocida > Polynoidae > Harmothoe > Harmothoe impar. The sequence continues at coordinate 5,609,494 of OX381721.1, read as the reverse complement.
TCTAGATGGCCAAAGAGCTATTAGGTAACATAGACGGTCATGAACAAACCTTTCAGTTTAGCCTTCTAATCTTTTGCGGCAGTGTCAAGGGCTCCCAGGGCCATCGCTCAGTTGACCTGAACATGCATAATGGCCAGGCACCCCTAGTTACGAGCTTCTTGACCTGTTGCGACCCTTCCAGGACCGATTTTCCCATGTCCTCGGCATTAAAACACCCAAACACCCAGCGTCAACATGACTTTTTGATCCGAAAGAATGTTGACTTTGCTTAGCACAGAGTGTGGATGACTCTGTGACATGTTTCCTGTCAGTGGTTGCATGTTTGACTCAATCACATTAATACATGGGCCCTTGGAGGTAAGGCTGTACGTCCCGGCTGGACTAAAGATGCCACTCTCTGACACTTGATTGCCCCTCATGAAGGCAAGGCCTGCTCTACCAGCTAAAACCATGTGTCTATGTGAAATATCCTTGAATGTAGATGCAAATTCATCCTTTACATGTCCTGAACTGATAAGAACTGCCTGTTTCACAGCTTCCTACGATTGTGTTGGAGGGCAGTTTTAGTCAGAAACAGGGCATTTGAAAACTCTATTCTGCATTCAAAGTAAAAAATGCTTCGTTATTCAGACTAGCTAATGCAATGTACTCAAAGCCCTGTGGATGTAGATGCAAATTCATCATTTCCATGTATAAATATGACAAGAATTGACCGTCGCAAGGTGAGGGTTCGACTGGCAAGTGGGGTAGTCCTTTAGCAGTACTTTCTGTCCAATGGGTTAGATAGGACATGAGGACACTTTTGATAGAAATAACCATTTTCTGCACTTCAAACTCCTCAGGGAAAGAAATAAGGCAACACTGAGTGTGTACAAAGTCTCAAAACTGCCTTCATGGTATTGCATACATTAGGAAAATGAATTTAAGTCTGTGAAATGAAGACAAATTTAATGGAATTCAAAAGTATTTGTGAATTTGGTCAATACCTGACCTTTTTAAGCAAGCTTTACTATGTAAAGATGGTCTTTAAAGGCTCATTCTTGCATTACCCACGAATGAGTAATACCACAAAATAAACGATTAGCTTTTTGGATGCTTATTTTTCTATTCTTCATGACATGTCAACTGTTTTTGGTTCTAATGGCAGTTCATCAGCTAGTCCACAGTGACCACTCTCTGAAATGATAGCCGATTAATTAAAGAAGGCTTGTTCTGCTCGCTAAAACCATGAAACCATGTAAATGATCCATGAATGCAGATGCAAATTCATCCTTTACATGTCCTGAACTGATGAAAATTGCCAGTTTCACAGCTTGCTATAATTGTGTCGGAGGGCAGTTTTAGTCAGTGACAAGGCATTTGGAAACACTATTCTGCATTTTAAGTGCCGAATGCTTTATTGTTCAGTCTATATAATATGATTCACTCAAAGCCCTTGAGATGTAGATGCAAATTCATCATTTCCATATCTAAATATAACGAGAATTGACTGTCGCAATGCGAGGGTTCGACTGGCAAGTGGGGTCTTCCTATAGCAGTACTTTCTTTCCAATGGGTGAGTTAGGACATGAGCAAACTTTTGAAAGAAATAACCCTTTTCTACACTTCAAACTCCTAGGGGGTATTAGTTAGGCAACACTGAGTGTGTACAGAGTCTTAAAACTGCTTTCCTGGTATTACATACTTCAGGGAAATGAATTCAAGTTGGTGAAATGGAGAAAAATATAATGGAATTCATAATTATTGGTCAATTTGGTCAATATTTGACCTTTTTAAGCAAGCTTAACTATGTATAAACAGGCTTTAAAGACTCATTCTTGCATCAACCAAATATGAGTAATACCACAAAAAAACAATTAGTTTTTTGAAGGCTTATTTCTTTTCTTCATCACATGTCAAGTGTTTTTAGTTCGAATTGCAGTTCACCAGCTGGACTACAGTGACAACTTTCTGACACTGTATAGCCACGTAATTAAAGAAGGCTTGGTCTGCTGGCTAAATCCCTTAAAACCATGTGAATGATATATGAATGTAGATGCAAATTCATCCTTAACATGACCTGAACTGATGAAAATTGCCTGTTTCATAGCTTCCTATGTTTGTGTCGGAGGGCAGTTTTAGTCAGAAACAGGACATTTGGAAACACTTTTCTGCATTTTAAATGCAGAATGCTTCATCATTCAGACTAGTTAATGTGATGTACTCAAAGCCCTTGAGATGTAGATGCAAATTCATCATTTCCATGTATAAATATGACGAGAATTGACCGTCACAAGGCGAGGGTTTGACTGGCAAGTGGGGTCGTCCTATAGCAGTACGCTCTGTCCAATGGGTTAGATAGGACATGAGAAGACTTTTGAAAGAAATAACCATTTTCTACACTTCAAACTCCAAGGGGGTATTTGTTAGGCAACACTGAGTGTGTACAAAGTCTTAAAACTTCCTTCATGGTACTACATACTTCAGGAAAATAAATTCAAGTTGGTGAAATGGAGAAAAATGTAATGGAATTCATAAGTATTGGTCAATTTGGTCAATATTGAACCTTTTTAAGCAAGCTTTACTATGTAAAAACAGGCTTTACAGACTCATTCTTGCATTACCTATACATAAGTTATACTACAAAAAAACAATTAGTTTTTTGGAGGCTTATTTCTATTCTTCATCACATGTCAAGTGTTTTTCATTCGAATTGCAGTTCACCAGCTGGACTACAGTGACAACTTTCTGACACTGTATAGCCCCTTAATTCAGGACCGCTTGGTGTGCTAGTTAAATCCCTTAAAACCATGTGAAAGATCCATTAATGTAGATGCAAATTAATCCTTTACATGTCCTGAACTGATGAGATTTGCCTGTTTCATAGCTTCCTATGTTTGTGTCCGAGGGCAGTTTTAGTCAGAAACAGGGCATTCGGAAACACTATTCTGCATCTTAAATGCAGAATGCCTCATTACTGACTCTAGTTAATGTGATGTACTCAAAGCCCTGTAGATGAAAATGCTAATTCATCATATCCATGTCTAAATATGACGAGAATTGACCGTCACAAGGCGAGGGTTCGACTGGCAAGTGGGGTCGTCCTATAGCAGTACGCTCTGTCCAATGGGTTAGATAGGACATGAAGGAACTTTTGATAGAAATTACCATTTTCTACACTTCAAACTCCAAGGGGGTATTTGTAAGGCAACACTGAGTGTGTACAAAGTCTTAAAACTTCCTTCATGGTACTACATACTTCAGGAAAATGAATTCAAGTTGGTGAAATGGAAAAAAATGTAATGGAATTCAAAAGTATTAGTCAATTTGGTCAATATCTGACCTTTTTAAGGGATCTTTACTATGTAAAAACTGTCTTTAAAGGCTCATTCTCGCATGACCCATACATATGTAATACCAAAAAAAAAAGATTTGTTTTTTGGAGGCTCATTTCTATTCTCCATGACATGTCAAGTGTTTTTGGTTCTAAGGCAGTATACCAGCTGGACTACAGTGACCACTCTCTGACACTTGATAGCTAGTTAATTAGTAAAGACTTGGTCTGCCAGTTAAGACAAGGAAACTATGTAAATGATCCATGAATGTAGATGCAAATTAAGCCTTTACATGTCCTGATCTGACAGGAATTGACTGTTTAACAGCTTCCCACCAGTTTGTCGGGGCCAGTTTTAGTCAGAGACGGGCCATTTGAAAACATATATTACATTTGATATAGGATATGTTCATCAATCAACCTATCTAATTAAGTCTTCTAAAAGCCCTTGAGATGCCAATGCTAAGCCATGATTTCCATGTCTAAACATGACAAGAATTGACCGTTGCAAGTAGAGGGTTCAGCTATTAAGTGGGATTGTTCTATACTGTACTTTCTGTCCCATGGGTTAGATAGGACATAAGGAAACTTTTGATCCAAATAACCATTTTCTAAACTTGAAACTGCTCTGGGATATTAGTTAGGCAACACTCAGTCTGTACAAAGTCTCAAAACTCCCTTCATGCTACAATATTTTTCAGAAAAATAATATTAAGTTGGCGAAAATGACAAAAATGCGACAGACTTCATAATTGTCGGTCAACATCTGGTTATCAAGAATAATTAATTATTGGGAAAAAGCTATTTTAAAGCTCATTCATGTATAACATATGTATCAGTGATACAGCTAAGTCCAAATTTGCCTCTAAAGTGTCCAGAACTGATAAGAATTGCCTGTTTCACATCTTCATATGATTGTGTCGGAGGGCAGTTTTAGTCAGAAACAGGGCATTTGAAAACACTATTCTGCATTCAAAGTGAAGAATGCTTGATTATTCAGACTAGGTAATGCAATGTACTCAAAGCCCTGTGGATGTAGATGCACATTCATCATTTCCATGTATAAATATGACAAGAATTGACCATCACAAGGTGAGGGTTCGACTGGCAAGTGGGGTTGTCCTTTAACAGTACTTTCTGTCCAATGGGTTAGATAGGACATGAGGACACTTTTGATAGAAATAACAATTTTCTACACTTCAAACTCCTCAGGGATATTATTTAGGCAACACTGAATGTGTACTAAGTCTCAAAACTGCCTTCATGGTTTTGCATACTTCAGGAAAATGATTTTAATTCAGTGAAATGAAGACAAATTTAATGGAATTCAAAAGTATTTGTGAATCTGGTCAATTCTTGACCTTTTTAAGCAGGCTTTACTATGTAAAAACGGTCTTTAAAGGCTCATTCTTGCATTACCTATAAATAAGTAATACCACAAAAAAGCAATTAGTTTTTTGGAGGTTTTTTCTATTCTTCATGACATGTTGACTGTTTTTCGTTTGAAGGCAGTTCACCAGCTGGACTAAAGTGACCACTCTCTGACACTTGATAGCCAGTCAATTAGGGAAGACTTGGTCTGCCAGCTAAAACCATGAAACCAAGTGAATGATCCATGAATGTGTAGAAGCAAATTCATCATTTCCATGTATAAATATGACAAGAACTGACCGTCACAAGACGAGGGTTTGGCCAGTTTGTAAGGTCGTCCTATAGCAGTGTAATGAGCTATGTCAGGTTTGCTAAAGGTATCTAATGCCATCAATGCATGTGTGCATACCTGTGTCAACATTTTGATAGGAACCTTTAAAAAGAAACAGGGTAGCCCATTTAATGCAGATGTAGGCTATACTTAAAACTTCCATGATCAATCCTTAACAGCTACTCTCTGTACTATGACACAGTCACCACTGGTCAGAGTTCATATACCTCTCCCAATTCATGCCCGGTAGGTGACAGCACTATGGATGTGAAGGTAGCCGGTTCACTTCCCGGTCAAGGCATGCATATATATATATATATATGTAAGATTGTAAATACATATATATATATATATGTAAGATTGAAAGTGGTTAAGAGGAATAAATGTGGATGTTTTGTAAGAATTTTTAGATGAATCACACAAGACACATTCACCAGAACCATTTAGATCTACTAGTATTGGATTCGAACCTGTGCAACCTTCTTTACCAAAATCCCATGATATAACGGGAAATTTTGCTCACAGAATCCTGTGTTTTAAAGGGGACACATTCGGGTTATTCCCGGAACCTACCCTATTTCAACCCATGTTATTCAGGGGAATCCACGGGATTTGTTTCCAGGTTATACATCATGCAATACTTGTGAACTGATATTTTTCTTCTTTATTTTCTTATAGGCACTATGCCGATGACTGAGGATATAATGAGCAGGATGCCAGATTGGTACAATCAGGCTCTGATACAACGCATGCGGTCCAGATGTCGAGATGAAGGTGGCTGTCTGGTTTGGCAAGGATTTGGCAATTCAAGCGGCTATCCACAGCAGAGGGTCACCACCCAAGCTGAGACTTTAGTAGAATCAGCGCACAGGCTAATGTATTGGCTGGCAGTTGGAGAACCAAACCATGAGGTATCGCACCTCTGCCACAACAAGAGGTGTGTACACGTGAAGCATTTGCTGGATGAAACGGGTGAAGACAACAGCCAGCGGAAAAAGTGTGCCAAGAATAAGGACAAGTTCTGCTTTGGGCATGGAGACAAGCCAGCTTGCTTGGTAATATAAATGAGTCTATCTTCTTTTAAAGTTGTTTCTGTGCCAATTACTTATTAAATGTTCGATTTATATAATACAATTTTTTTCATAACAAATGTAGCTGTTGCAAGTAGGAGGGCAAAAACTGACAACCATACCATCATTGTTGCTTCAAAAACAGCACCAGCTGTAAATGAGCTGTGAGGCTACATAACTATATAATTGTTCAGACTATAAAAGAGTGGAGGGGTCATTATTGCAGAGGGCTCTTTGTTCACATGAGTGCAAAGATAAACGCTTTCAGTGAGTCTTAAAATAATCTTACTGGAGTCTTAATCTTGAAATTCACCATGACAAAGCTCATGTGTAGTATCAAAGATGTCTTAAAAACGTAAGAAATATGGGGATTGGGGGCAGAGCCGCCCTATCTACATCAAAACCTTCCGGCTGTAGGACGATAGTAAGATTGGGGTAAGACTCACTCTAAAGAACTAGCTGTGCACTAACATGAACTAGGTTGGTCCTGTGTCATAATAGTTATAATCCGCTAGTAGACTGCATTATATCATCCATAGACTGCATAGTTTTGGTGAGCCCCTAGAGCCTGGTAGGTGACATTAAATGATGTGCTAGTTAAATCCCTTAAAACCATGTGAAAGATCCATTAATGTAGATGCAAATTAATCCTTTACATGTCCTGAACTGATGAGATTTGCCTGTTTCATAGCTTCCTATGTTTGTGTCCGAGGGCAGTTTTAGTCAGAAACAGGGCATTCGGAAACACTATTCTGCATCTTAAATGCAGAATGCCTCATTACTGACTCTAGTTAATGTGATGTACTCAAAGCCCTGTAGATGAAAATGCTAATTCATCATATCCATGTCTAAATATGACGAGAATTGACCGTCACAAGGCGAGGGTTCGACTGGCAAGTGGGGTCGTCCTATAGCAGTACGCTCTGTCCAATGGGTTAGATAGGACATGAAGGAACTTTTGATAGAAATTACCATTTTCTACACTTCAAACTCCAAGGGGGTATTTGTAAGGCAACACTGAGTGTGTACAAAGTCTTAAAACTTCCTTCATGGTACTACATACTTCAGGAAAATGAATTCAAGTTGGTGAAATGGAAAAAAATGTAATGGAATTCAAAAGTATTAGTCAATTTGGTCAATATCTGACCTTTTTAAGGGATCTTTACTATGTAAAAACTGTCTTTAAAGGCTCATTCTCGCATGACCCATACATATGTAATACCAAAAAAAAAAGATTTGTTTTTTGGAGGCTCATTTCTATTCTCCATGACATGTCAAGTGTTTTTGGTTCTAAGGCAGTATACCAGCTGGACTACAGTGACCACTCTCTGACACTTGATAGCTAGTTAATTAGTAAAGACTTGGTCTGCCAGTTAAGACAAGGAAACTATGTAAATGATCCATGAATGTAGATGCAAATTAAGCCTTTACATGTCCTGATCTGACAGGAATTGACTGTTTAACAGCTTCCCACCAGTTTGTCGGGGCCAGTTTTAGTCAGAGACGGGCCATTTGAAAACATATATTACATTTGATATAGGATATGTTCATCAATCAACCTATCTAATTAAGTCTTCTAAAAGCCCTTGAGATGCCAATGCTAAGCCATGATTTCCATGTCTAAACATGACAAGAATTGACCGTTGCAAGTAGAGGGTTCAGCTATTAAGTGGGATTGTTCTATACTGTACTTTCTGTCCCATGGGTTAGATAGGACTGCATTATATCATCCATAGACTGCATAGTTTTGGTGAGCCCCTAGAGCCTGGTAGGTGACATTAAATGATACAAGATACAATGATTCAGGCCTCCTGCTCTCCTACCTCCTGTTTTGAAATGTACTGATAAGAGAACACTGAGGTATGTGGACAGTCATATTTCTTCACATAGATATAACATTAATCAATTTCTTTATGTTCTGTTGGCAGTTCCCCAAGCCACAGCTGATGCGAACAAGGCAAAATGGAAAGGCAACCCAATATGTTGTAAGTGAGTTTGATGTCTATCCCAGTGTAGTTGAAACAAGAGAATGTCATTGCTCATCAATCCAATACCCCTCTCCTTCTACACTTGGTTTTGAATTAGTCTTACCTGTAAGCCAACATTGGAACAGTTGGGCTACAGAGGTGGGACTTGTGCATGTGGACAATATTTCTTGATGCACTATGCAGAACTTTACACAGTACAGCTCTTCATGTGATATCATATTTATACAATTAAAATCATGTTGAGAGCAAAATTCATATAATTTTTGGTCCACCTTAAACCACCTCATGCACCTTTCACCCACTACCCTGTAGCTTACACTATACACACCAGATGCACCCTGCCCATCAAGTCCTACACCTTCCAGCTGTATTCTAACCCCAGACCACATCAAGCACCAACTACAACCACATGACATGTTATACACTATGGTCCATAGCAATATATTAAACATTTTGTGCGTGGTCAGGCAGTATTCCTGCAGTGTATAAGCATTAATGATATAGCACTGTGCAATGCATTCTCTGCTTGAATTTACTTAATGATAAATGTGCTACACATTAATCTCCCACTCTTGGAACCACTTTATATTCATTTATATTTCATAAATCTATCTTTCATAGCCTGAGACAACAGTTGATCAGATGAAGGAGGGTCTTCGGGAATGGCACACTCCTCACGGTAAGCTGCTACAAAAAGCTGACTTTGAAATAAAGGTCTGTCCCATCAAAGGTCGAACCGTGATTGCCCTCAGACCATTCTCAGTGGGAGAATTTGTTTTAGAATACGAAGGAGACTTTGTGACACGTGAAAAGATGAAAACCTTGGAAAAAAGGTATGAAGCAAGCAACACAGGTTGTTTTTACATTAACTGTGTCTATAACAACAAGGATATGGCCATTGATGGAGCAGCCAAACAGGGCACCCTGGGAACCCTCGTCAACCACTTACGAGGTGGCAACCTTGAACCACACGGGTTGCTGGTAGTGGACGAAGGGCAACCCCCTCGCTTGGCCATGCGCTGTGCTCATCCCATTGAGCGAGGAGATGAGCTTAGTTGGGACTATGGGATCGGTGATGGTGAGGCCACATGGGCATCAAACAGACGCAGGTAGGCATACTGATACAGTAGTCCCAAGATTTTCTGGTCTATTTAATTATGTTTTGAAATTACACAGGCTTATGAATGGGGTTGGCTGATAAGCCATGCAGTACAGATATTAACATTTAAAAAAAACTAGAATAATACTTCACAATATTCATAGTGCTACTTTGCATCTTAGAGCTGTACTAGTGAGTTGTATTTCATATTAACTGACTCGGAACACCAAGTCCAATGCAAATATTCCTTAATGTAATGTGCAGATGCACCCATCTGCTTTATTAAATCCATATCATTCAGAGGTGTATCTAGAAATGTGTGATGTTATATCAGCTATAAATAAAAGATAAATGTTTGGAATCCAAACCTAAAACTCATTTTGATTACACATGGTGCAATGTCTTTTTTTTTAACCAACTGCACTCCTCTATTGATATAAAATGAAAAGATTATAAATGATACAATATATTTTTCAGGGTACGGAGAGCTGCATCCGTCCCTACCTTGAGTGTTGCTGCCGGCAGCCCCATCCAGGTCCCTACAGTCCCAGCAGTCCTGACGGTCCCCGTGTTCCCAGTGCCAAGGGTGACAGGGGTCCCTGTGCTCTCGGAAGTCTCAACACTCCCTGTTGTCTGCTCACCCAACGCTGAATCAAGCCCCCAGGGAGCATCCCTGTAAGTAAAGTATTCAGAATAGAATCAAATTTGTGTACACTTAATTGTGTCATTAAATGAACTCTGATATCAAAGTTTGGCAGGGGGGTCAGACTCTAGTATGAAGAGTGTATGGTCTTAGGCTATGTATGGAAATACAGAGAACTTGATGACCTGGGAGCCTCTTGAGGTCTGGGGTTGAAACGTTGCTGGAGGGAGTAGAACTTGAAGATCTGGGTACTATGTTTGTGTGTGGTCTGAAGTTGGAATGTGGCAGGTTGGGGAGGAACTTGATAAGGGGGTTGTATGATGAGGCCTGATGTCATTATGTAGCTGTAAGCTGTAGATCCTGATGTGCTGGTTGTACCATGCAGTCTGAGGTTAGAATATGGCAGGTAGCATCTAGTCTGAGGTCTGACTGTAGCTGGAACATGTAGAACTTGATAGGCTGAGTGCAGGGGGTTGAGTCTCAGTTTGTCCTTCCTCTCTGATTTTATGTTCTAAATGCTCAGCTGATAATATGAATTTGTTGCAGTGCACAAGTGGTGAGAGTGCTGGCGTCCTGCTCACGCCGCACCAAGACTAGTCACCAACCAGCATTCCTGTAAGTAGCAGAAAATTCCCATAATCAGTCAATGATATGAGTCCAACCCTAACACTGCATGAAAATAGAGATATATTTCCGAGATACGTTTGCTACTTATTTCCCATGACAATTCTCATTCAACTTCAGTATATCTCATGGCAACTTAGGTCTTGAAGTTGTCATGGAATATACTAGAGCTTAATACCTCAACTACTTGGGTGGGGAAGTTGTAATGGAATATACTGGAGCTTTATACCTCAACTACCTGGGTGGCGAAGTTGTCATGGAATATACTAGAGCTTAATACCTCAACTACTTGGGTGGGGAAGTTGTAATGGAATATACTGGAGCTTAATACCTCAACTACCTGGGTGGGGAAGTTATCATTGAATATACTGGAGCTTGATACCTCAACTACTTGGGTGGGGAAGTTGTCATGGAATATACTGGAGCTTTATACCTCAACTACCTGGGTGGGAAGTTATCATTGAATATACTGGAGCTTGATACCTCAACTACTTGGGTGGGGAAGTTGTCATGGAATATACTGGAACTTTATACCTCAACTACCTGGGTCGGGGAGTTGTTATGTAATATACTGTATCTCAATACCTTCACTACTTGGGTGGGGAAGTTGTCATGGAATATTTGGAGCTTAATATCTTTAAGGATTGCCTTCACTAAAAGATTACTTTTGTTGTCATGATACGCTAATGCAGCATTGTAGCAGGCTCAGCTGTTCAACACCTTGGTGCACTCTTATCATAGGGGAGCTTCAGTGTGGTGTGATATCTGTCTGTGACTTATGATCAACATATGTTTCAGACTGCTCACTCAGGCCAGGGACGAGGCACTGACCATGACACCTACCACTATCAACGTGGTAATTGATGCAGTGGTAGAGAGCCAACACAGTCCATCAAGGAAGAGGAAGTCAAGCGTGCATCAGGTGAGATTGAGAGGCTGTTCGCAATACTAATAAATATTTCTACACCAATACTGCTTGATTTATGCTAGAGTGCCTCTGGAAAATAAACTAAATGAATCTGTTCTGAAATATTGTAGGTTATATGTAATATTATATACCTGTCATCTTTACATCTTGACACTGATCAGAACCATGATTGTTTCATCTTATGGTTATGTACCTTTATCAATGCAGCCTGCAGACCACAGTAGTAATGGCACCATGGAAGTAACAGGCCACAACTGTAAGGACATGACAATGGAGAATGAGCCTCACGTAGGAGCTGATCACTGTGACCGGTCTTCAGCACTGGGACCCTTTGGCCACATTCCCTGCAAGAGGTCTCGCAGAAGATTGGACTTCAACACCCACTACACAAGCACAGCTAGGTAAGACTTAGCAATAAACATTCATTCTGATGCCTCCACACGTGTAGGAATTCTCTATTGTTAACATGCAATGTTTCTTGGAAGGCCTCCAGTATATGGGGGTGAGACACACCATGCCCAGCTGTCACATCCTCAAATGTAGCCCGAACTACATGAGCTATTAGAGGGTGCCGGGCCATATATTGAAAGATAAGGTTGGTGTGGTCAGGGAGAGACAATACAGGTAATTCTTCATAAATATTTTTTTCATACTCAAGAAGCAGTATAATGCATATCACTGATGTTACCATTAGGGATGTATCTCACCCTCTTATATTCCGACTGCATTTACATGTATAATTAACACAGTAACTAGGCAGGGGTTTATAAATTATCAGTATAATTAACACTTAAATTGAAATGGATCGCAGTGACTTTCATGCCTAATCAGAATACAGAGCTCCTGATGCGCTCCGTCTATAACCACATACGGGACTGGGATGTGGGGGCCGTCCTAAGTGACGAGGGCATCACCATCAATGGTCACACCTACCCACCCACCGAGAAGGGAGTGAGGGACATACCGGATGTGTTCAAACCTACCAACCTTAATACCACCAAGGTTGTTGCACCACCTCAACGCAGGATGAACCGAGGTCCACCACAGCAACAACAGCATGATCAACAGCAACAACACCTTCATACAGGCCACCCCCAGCGCCCTGCGAGCCCTTCTGTCACTGTAGCCCGCCCACCCCAGGCCAGGCAACAGCAGCAGGCTCAGCGGCCTCAACTCGTGCACCAACAGCCACCCCGACAACCGCAGCAACATCAACATCAGCATATTCCAACAGCACAACCTACTACCCGCCCGCCGCCTAGTGTGCCAACCAGTGCAGCACACCCTAGTGATGACCACCTGCGTGCACTAGCTGTGGCATTAGGGAAAAATGCATCACTGGGCAAGAAAACCACGGACCCCCGACAGGTCAAGACGACGGTCCCTCCACAACCAGGTGCCAAGACCCCTGTGCCTTCACATCAGGCACAAAACATGGTGCCCATGGATGTGGACCCACCGGCCATGCCGACACCGTCTGCCCCACCTACAATCTGTCAACCACCTGCCCCGACTGTAGTTTGTCATAACCAAGGTAACCACGCTAGAGTGTCGAAAGGCCTCGACCCATCCATCATAGTGGTAACCTCACCGACTGGCCTAAATGCCAAACCCATTACCAGCTCCACACCCAAGTCTGGAGGTCTACCACCTCTGGTGGGTCACACAGCTGATGCCAAGAAATGCTCCACCCCGCCCACTTCGTTCATAAACACCTTAAAACAAAAAGAAGTGCGGATCTGTATGGTCCCAATGGGCTTGGCCTTCAGCGGAGAATCAGCATTCTTAAGTAACTTCCACCCAGCTGAAATCTCCGTTGAAGTGGATGGAGAACCCCAAGTGTTCGCCACTGTCGAACAAGCCTATCAATACACTAAAGCGCTGCATGTTAAGGATCAACAAGCTGCTCGCGACATAAAGCGCGAGCCACGTGCTCCCTTGAATAAATCCAGAGGCACTCACATCGACACAGATGGCAGTGACTGGTATGACCACGCCGTGGGTCACCTACGTCGTTATGCAGTGGCCAAGTACGTGCAGCACCCCAACCTGCGCTACAGACTGTTCCAGACGGCAAACCACCCCATCTTAGAAGCAAGCCGTCACGAATATTGGGGTATAGGAATAGCGTTCACCGATCCAGACCTATACAGCGCCGTATCGCCGAGGGGTCAAAATGTCATGGGCCATATCCTAATGGACATACGGTATGAGCTGTCCGTCCACTACGGCTACGTAGCTCCACACCCAAGTGCCCAACCACAGCCTACGCACGACACCTCCGTCCCACCTCCTACATATGAGCGCCAACGCCCTTCGTGCCCGCCACGAGGAGCTCTCCGCTCGTAAATGTAAATGTAACTAAGGCTACCCGGTACATCACCAGTATTCATGTACTGACCGGATATGCCTTCGCGGCTATTACCCTGATTCATTATTAGCTACAATGCGTTGTTAACAGTATTATTATATAGTATTGAATGTTATGCCGTGCCAATGATGTGATAATTTAATTGATGTATAATCACTGTTTATTGCCCTATCCGTGTAAATTATACAATAATAATAACTAATTAATTATATAATAATTATATTGTTCTTGTCTTGTAGACTGTACAATAATACTAACTCAGTGTTTCCTTGGTATATGTATTACTTATGATACGTTATTATATCTAGCGTTCAACCGACTACTATTACATTAATGAAGTGATTGATCGTTATTCATTTGTCTAAATACTGCCAACTCACCCATTGTGCATCACCTAGCGAGATGTTGCACCACTGTTTTATAATGTCCTGTATTGAGTATTGAATGTTAACTACTGTATTCGCTGTACTATTTTATTAGCGCTGACCGGCAATCTCGATACCCCCATGCCGGACCGCGACTATTCCATCCCCCCCCCCCCGCCACCCCCCCCCCCCACCTCTACGGTAACAGGGTTACAATTGTATCTAAAGTAACTAATCAATTACTTGGCTGTAATTAAATCAAATTAAATATATTATATAATATAATATATTATATTATGATTTTTTCATTTCATATTATTTTTACATATATATACCAATATCATATTCTAGTACCAGTACTTCAACTGTCTAATGACAATGAGGAACAAGAGTACCCTCTCATATCTCCGTATAAGTATTGCGTGGAAGCGGTAATTTCTCTATTACAAGACATCCCTAGAACTATACACGACGACTCACATTCAGACACTCTTTGTCAAACCGCCTTACTAAGAGGCGCCTCTATGACTACTGCTATGACTATGACTACGGCCATGGCTCAAGCGAATCATGTTAATTTGAACCCCTACATGACCACCTCCCTAGGGGACTTCAGTAACCTCCAGGGCCTGCGTATTGGTCATTATAATATTCGGAGTCTACATACCAAGTTTGGTGAACTGTATGACCTGGTGAGATTATTCGATATACTGTGTGTATCCGAAAGCTGGCTAATAGATGGTTATTCGGATCACAAATTGTATGTCCCTGGTTACAAGTTTTTCCGCTACGACCGGGTGATTGATAAAGTAGGAGGTGGATTACTCCTGTATGTCTGTGATAAAATGGCTCCATATTGTAATACCGTGCCCGATTTACACTTATCTAACTGTGATATTGAAGCTATGGTTGTAAATTTCACCCAGGACAAGCACCGCCTTACATCATTTATTCACGTATACCGTCCCCCGAATGGGAGTTATGTTAAATGTGTCGACGCCATTGTAACCCTATGTCAAAATGAAGGCTTCTCAGGGAGAGAAAGATGGTTAATTGGGGATATAAATATAGATTTGTTTAATCCAGAGGACTGTAAGACCAAGTACTACTCGCGCGCCATGGACACGCTTGGTCTCACAGACATTATAACAGATAAGATAACTCGCCCGTATCCAAATAAGCCAGGAGGTACGTGCATAGACCTAATAAGCACAGATTGTGACATAATCAAATATCATGGGACCTTGCCACTGTTGGTGAGTGATCACCTGCCAATTTATGCCATCAAGAAAAAACCTGTTGAGGTAACTGTTAAAAGAGTGATCACTGGACGGTCATATAGGGCCTACAACAAAGGTGACTTCACTGATTATCTACTCAATATTGACTGGTCTGATTTTGATTGCTGTGATAGTGTTGATGCCAAATGGGAAATAATGCTTAATCATATTGTATCTTATCTTGACATTCATTGTGCCGTGCGCGACATGTTAATCAAAGACATGAACAAACCGTGGATGACTAGACAAATCTATGAAGTCATATACGAGCGTAACGAATATATGCACGAGTATTGTGTCGGTGGTAAAATAAATGACTACTTGTTAGAAATGGCTAAGCATACCCGCCGTGACATTAATGCCATGACGCGGAATGCTGAAGAGAATTACTTTATCCAGAAGCTAGATGAACATAAGGCCAATCCTTATAAATTCTGGCGTGAGCTAAATGCACTACTAGGTAGGACCGGCCTTGGTCACCCCGAAATTATCCTAAAGCATCATGAAACCGGTGATGAAATCAAAGGTGAATTTGTCCCGGAATACATCAATGAGTTTTTTACTGGAGTCGGGGGAAAACTATTTACCTCACTCGGTGACAAAGTAAAAGTCCACACGAACTGTGGCCCTGTACAAAAATCATATCCTCGTGTTGATGAGACCACTGTGTCATATACTACTGTTGTTGAACTATTGAATAAGATTGATGTACATAAGTCAAGTGGAATTGACAATATCAGTGCTACTGTCCTCAAAGATGCGCTACTTATCCTTGCTCCGCAGCTTACTTCTATCATAAATGACTGTCTACATTCGGTTGCATTCCCTGCTGCATGGGCCGCAGCCACTGTTATACCGTTACCCAAACCGGGCGATGCGCGTGCTGTGGGAAATTGGCGCCCTATTTCACTCCTGCCCATGCCGAGCAAAATTATGGAGCGAGTAATTTATCATGAAATATATACTAGACTGGAGCGTGACGCATTGTTATCTGATTGTCAGTACGGCTTCCGTGCGTCCAGGGGAACTAATGATGCGGTTTTTAAACTGGTTAATGACCTTTTTACTGCCCGCGACCAGAGGCGCCCCCTGGTGGCCTGTTTCCTGGACGTACGGAAGGCTTTCGATTGTATACACCATGCCGAGCTCCTAAGCCGCATGAGAATGCTACAGCTACCGGATATCTACTGCGACTGGTTACATGCCTACTTGTCGCGTCGCACCCAACGGGTACTTTGTAATAACAAAATGTCTAGCGTGCTAAATATAGAGTACGGCGTGCCCCAAGGCTCGATATTGGGCCCGCTTCTTTTCATCTGTTTCATCAATAATTTACCTACTGTCATTAAAAATTGTCACGTAATTATGTACGCCGACGATGTCGTCTTCTACACATCTGACAGCACCCTAGAAGGCGCACGTAACCTATTACAAACAGACGCTAATACTGTGTTTGACTGGTTTACCAGTAGCGGGTTATGCATTAACACAGATAAAACCCAAGTAATGGCTTTCACCCATGACATCCCGGTAATTCCACATAAATTGAATGTAACCATGGGTCACAACATGCTCAAGACCTGCGCCCAATACGAATATTTGGGAGTGGTGCTCGATAATAAACTGACATTAGAAAGCTCCATCAGTAAAACTGTCAGCAGAAGTAGTATTAGAAGTGTAATGTTACGTAAAATGCGTCGCAAGGTAACCAGAAATACCGCCACTGTAGTCTATAAGCAGACGATACTCCCAGTAATGGACTACTGCGGATACCTGTATAATGGGGTAACTAAGGCCCAGCGTAGGCGCTTACAGCTTATTCAAAATAAGTGCCTAAGAATATGTCTTAATGTGCGCATAAAACACCATGTTACCGACTTGCATCGTGACTGTGATATCGACTACCTGTCCGTCCGTTACGACTTACAGCTTCTGCTGCTTATCTATAAATACATGTATGGTAACCAACATGATCATGTATCACTTGGTCTGGAGTTCCAGGGACCGATGCCGGGAGGGCGGGTGATGCGCTCAACCGACACCGGTCTACTGCGATATCCTGACTCAAACTTGTGGGGCTTCCGTAAAAGCCCGTTATATAGAGGAATAGAACTGTGGAATCAGATGAACACATCTTGTCGTAAAGCCGACACTAAGGACATCTTTAAGGCTAAGGCCTTAAAAACACTGCGCCAGCTATTTATTAAGGCGCAACGAGATAATGGTCGTTGACCTGCTATAAACTGTATGATAAACTGTATGATAGACAGATGAAACAGATGTAACATATGTTACAGATGTTATACGTTCATCCATAACTTATGCGGAAGATCATCAGATGAATTCGGATATAAGTTTATTTTTTCTATGCTGAACTGACTTACACTGTTAGTATACACATCATATAACATTATTTACTGTACCGCACATGCCGACCTATATAGAGATAAGATATCTCTTTTGAAGTAACTGTATTTGTATTTTGAAAATCACTTTGTGAATAAATACACTTATAAACTCAAAAAAAGGTTTTAGTAGCACATACATGTAGCAATTTGTCAAGATGTGGCTGCTAAATTTAAATCCAAGACAGGCAGGCTGGTTTGGAATACCAAGGTCCCAAATATTTCAAATTATTCAGCACATAGGTGAATTTACATGTTGTTTTGTGTTTCACAGTAAGTTAGCAGCAGCAGCAGTAGAGTCAGTAGCAGCACCAGCAACATCAGCAGCACCAGTGGCAGCAGTAGTAGCACCAGCAGCTACAGTGGCACCAGCAGCAACAATAACAGCACCAGTTAAAGCACTAGTAGTCTTGTCTCTGGGGAAGAGGGATGCTCAAGGGGACCGGTGAGTAGAGCATTTCAAAATATCATCACATGTAGGACAACCATGCAGATTAAACTGTTGGAAACAAGGCAGTGTTTAAACCACATTATGCATTTTAGGGCTCATTGGTTGTATGGGCAATACCCTTTTAGAAAGTTGATGCATAGAATGGGCTGCATCATATTGTCTATGAAGCAATTCTCTTTCATATCAAAAATAATTGTTTGATAGTAAATTTAATAGTAACAATATTGCTATTCTACATCTGTCTATGATGCCACTACAAAGCATAAGGGTTTATTCCTTATAATTTATAAACCCCTGCCTAGTTTCATGCAAAAGTCTGATATCAATTCAACCCTTAAATTGTCTCCTAACCATTCTTTTCTCAGACTTATGGGAATGTATCCAATAATCCTATTTTTGGGTAGTCTGTTTTGTAATAATCAACATTTTTTCCAGAGTGCACACTGAGGCCAGAGCTGAGACAGTGACGACAGCATCCGCAACGGTCCAGGCTCCAGTTGTGTCACCTGCAAGGACCCCTGGCCACTTCCAGCCCCTGCCCCAAACCCTGGTACTTGAACTGGCACCAGATTTGAACCAGGAACCTTCAGATCAGGTGAGTGTGGGACTAAAATGAAACAATTGAAACTGCTACCCCTTAGCTGCTAAACTATGTATGGAGTGTAGTTTGTCAGCTTATCATGCTAAAATTGTGTAAAGCTGTGTTATAAGTCATATTGAGAAGCCTTTCTACTACCCAAATGGTTTGTCTGTCTTAATTCATTAAGGCTGGGAAAGTGCTGACAGTACAGTATTGAATGCTTTTGGTATCGTAATGCATGGCAATGAAGTTGTGACCCTCTTGAAGTATAAACGTGCAGTACCAGAATGTTGCTAAGTTACTTGCAGGTTAGCTTTTGCTAAATCATGCACCATGAACTTTCACATATTTGAGTATAAAACAACCAATTTTAGCCATATTTTATTGGTCAGGCCTATCATGATATAACAATTGGGGAGAAAACAATCATTGATGTCTGCTGCTACTTTACCCATAATACATTGCATTAACACAAAGAAGTTATTAATCCATCTCTTTTGCATTATAGAATGAAGCAGATCAGGCCATACAACAAGATGCCCCCTACAGCATAGATAGTAAGTAGGCAAAGTGGATAAGGAAAAATACAAAATATATACATGAGGGTCTAGGATTGATATAGTTAAATGTAATGCTATCCTAATTACAAAAGTAAAGGGTTCTGGAATTCTAATCACTCTAGCATTAACAGTGAACAGTTTGATTGGATAGAAATATCAGATGTATTTATCTACCTAGAATATATAGATGGAAACATTCAGGATCCAGAAATCATATCAAAGAAATCAAAAGTTTATGCCTTAGGAAACTTAGTATGTTTTCTCTGAATATGCCGAATTGTCGTGGTATTTTACAGCTCGTGACCTCGTCTGTGAAGTAATAAGAAGGATCAAAGACAAGAGGTCTTTCAGCGGGAGGGCAAAGGATTACTCAGGAGCCTACATCAACAAAGCGGTATCTGGGTTATCCTGGGAGAATTGCACAAAGCAGTTCTTCTCGAAACACCCAGGTGTTGCAGTTCCTTGCTGCTCCCGGGTATATCATGTGGCAGCATCTTTAAATACTCATATCAGTCGGTGCCATATTAAGTTGAGAAAAGTAGGGGATATAGGTGAGATCTTAAGGAAGAAGTAAGACTAGCTATTTTTTTTTTTGTTATGTTTGTAAACTTAACCTGTATTGAATCTAAATGACATATACTACATACATGTTTAGTAACACTGTACACAGGCTTACTTATCTGTACTACATTAAGGCTGAGGTACACTTCTTATAGTTTAGTTGCAAAACAAACAAGTTAATCTTGAAATGCATCTTGTACATAATCTTATTCTGATGCATGTTATGTCACACAGTCTACATAGGGTAACATTTGGATGTATTTGTACAGTAACAACTTTGTTGAACTACAGGATAACCTGTGTCATTTTAGAAATGTGATTAACAGTGTTCAGTTTTGATGTACTATGTATAGCTCCTTTTACACTGCATAAAGGTTTTATCACAGGCTCCGTTTGCCCACTTTTAGGTCATTTAATTGTTAAAACAACTTTGGTTCTCAAGTGTCGGGGAAAGCATATCTATAAATGTTGACACCCCTTTAATGCAACCTTCTCTCCGTTTCACTTACTATTTCATTGTCTGAAATATACTAGAATACATAGAAATTGATTCCTTCTAATGCATCCACCCAACTAATGTTCCCACTTTTCCATAATCTTATGGTACCTGAATCAGAGCAGTTGACTGTACTGTACATTGGTTTCATCTTACTGCAAATCAGATAGTTTGCAAACCTTCTATTTGTTAACATTAAGTGCATTTGTTTTATAGACATTGTGTGACATTCAAGGATACTAACAATTGAGTGAATATCTTACAATGGTTGCCTTAAGACTTGTAATGCATGCAGATGTAGTTCCTATGGGATGTTAAACTGTCATCAGGTTGATGCCGTTGGGCTTATAAGCTCTTTCATGTTAGCAATATAGTCTGTATAAACCGAGCTTAACACTGATGTTTGTTTTCCTAAAATTGCACAGATATTATTTTCATTATGGGAAATGATATTACAATAGTTATGTGGGTAATGCTACTACCATATTGATCACTTCTATACAGAATCATGGTAATCTCTGAGTTTCAGGTGATATTATCCAGACATACTGGAATACAGGGACCTAAACACAAAATTATATGAATAGTTTTCTTGATGTACTAGGGTGAATGTGCTTCTTACAAACAACACACAGTTACTTTCAACTTATATGAATATTTCCCTCAAGATAAAATTAAGCAAACATTAAATAAAACTATTTAAGTAATCAAATGTTGTGTCACTTCTGTGGTGTCGTTTATTAATTGATTTTGAATTGCCAGGTGCTTTGCCGGTCTCCCAAACCTTGATAGAATGTATAATAATGATCCCATTGACTGGCCATGAAGACTGGCATGCAGCCAGGACCCTAGCCAACAGTGCCACTCTATGCCCTTGAAAGGTCCAAAGAACTCAAGTAGCATTGTGGGGTCTTTACACTACAAATCAGTCTTAAGACTACAAATTGATACCAATTTGTTGTGTAAAGACACCCCACGGGTCTTTACACTACAAATGTGTCTTTAAAGCACAAATGTCTTTACGCTACAAATGTCTTTAGACCACAAATGTCTTTATGCTACAAATGTCTTTAGACCATGAATGTCTTTACGCTACAAATGTCTTTAGGCTACAAACAAACTGGGCACAAAAATCTGTCAGTCTTTACGCAACAAATCCTATATGGTGGTCTCAGGAACTAAAATCGACTTAAAGATCAGTGAGTCTTTATGCAACAAACCCTTTATGGGTCAAACTTACGACTTTGCAACAATTAAAAGTGAAAAAAATGCAAATAAAAATATTTTTATTCTCATTATTTCTCAAATGCAATAGAAAATATAGGTCTTTGGGAACATGCACATACGATTTTGTGATATAGCTATGATTATTTCTCACTGTATTGTAGCCATGAAAATACCATGTAAAATCATGATTTTTCAAGGTTTCCACAAAATCGGATATTTTTTATATAAAAGGGCCGGTTGCTAAGCAACCATTCGAGATAGAGAAAAATGGATAGCTTCATTGGAATCCTTGACATCGATTTAGGGGGGGTAGGTACTCTTAAAACTATTATACGACAAATATCAACGACATTATGAGCTGCCATATGTTAAAATCTTCTGTGCTAAATATGGCGCCATATGGCGCCATATGGCGTAACGGACGCGTAACGGACACGTAACGGACACCTTAACATGGTTGTTTTGTGACATTGACTTTAAACTATTGAAAATAGGTGAAAGAATTCGAATATCTATGTGCAAATGGTGTCTATTAATATCAGAAAAAAAAATCCAATCCTTCTGGACCATTTCCAATTGTGCATTATTATGTTGTGTATTTTTAGATATTTATACAAAAAATAAAATAACTGCTTTTTAACTCCTTTAAATTATAATGGATTTTTCTGTAAAACGATGAAAAGCTGAAAAAATACCATAAAATTTCTAAAATTACATCACTGAAAAGGGAAGATTACAAACTTTGTTCTAAGAAATAAATATGTATGATAACTGAAATACTTCTAATAAAATATTTGAGATAGAAAAAAATATCCACTTTGTGACATCTGGGTATAGCTTTTCTGTGGTATTCTCACGAGCCTGAGCCATATAGGGGTCTTTAGTACCAAACAGATCAAAGATGTGTCAGTCTTTATGCAACAAATCCTATATAGTGGTCTCAGTCTTTAGGCAACAAGCCCTATATAATGGTCCAGGTACTAAAATGGGCTTAAAAGTCGGCCAGTCTTTACGCAACAAACCCTATATAGTGGTCTATATAGCCAAACTGCACTAAAAGATCAGCCAGTCTTTATGCTACAAATCCTATAGAGTGGTCTCAGGTACCAAACTGGGCTTAAAAATCTATCAGTCTTTACGCAACAAATCCTATATAGTGTTCTATGGTACCAAAGTATGCTCAAAGGTCAGTCAGTCTTTACGCAACAAATCCTATAAAGTTGTCTCAGGAACTAAAATTGACTTAAAGATCAGTGAGTCTTTATGCAACAAAACCTATAAAGGGGTCTATAGTACCAAACTGATCAAAGAAGAGTCAGTCTTTACGCAACAAATCCTATATAGTGGTCTCAGGAACCAATAGGGGCTTATAGATCAGTCAGTCTTTAGGCAACAAACCCTATATAGTGGTCTATGGTATCAAACTGCACTTAAAATCAGCCAGTCTTTACGCAAAAAATCCTATATAGTTGTCAATGTACCCGACTGGGCAAGAATGTTGAACAGTCTTTACACAACAAACCCTGTATAGTGGTCTATATAGCCAAACTGCGCTTAAAGATCAGCCAGTCTTTATGCTACAAATCCTATAGAGTGGTCTCAGGAACCAAACTGGGCTTAAAAATCTATCAGTCTTTATGCAACAAATCCTATATAGTGTTCTATGGTACCAAAGTATGCTCAAAGGTCAGTCAGTCTTTACGCAACAAATCCTCTATAGTGGTCTCAGGAACTAAAATTGACTTAAAGATCAGTTAGTCTTTAGGCAACAAATCCTATATAGTGGTATCATGTACCAAACTGGGCGCAAAAATTGAACAGTCTTTACGCATTAAACCCTATATAGTGGTCTCAGTCTTTACGCAACAAACCCTATAAAGTGGTCTAAATCGGCCAAACCGGGCATGATGTGACCAGGACCAACTAAAAAAGCAGCAAAACACCGAACGCAATGAAGTTCCCCATGCGCTCAATAATATGTTCACAAACTAGCTGTGAAGACTGGCATATAGCCCAGAGCATAGGGAATGCAGCCAAAATATGCAGATTCATGATGACCGAAGCCTCTTTATATGGAAACTAAAAACAGCTGAATTTTTTGGGAAAAGTGACAACCAGTTTTACTTTTAAACCGAATTGGTAGAGAGTTTCCTACATAAAATGCTTAATAATGGTCCCATTGACTGGCTGTGAAGACTGGCATGAAGCCAGGATCCCTGCCAATAATGCCAAATACTGATGGGTTACCTGTGAGTCATTCCCTAGCTGCAGCATTCATTATGCCCATAACTGGTTGGCCATCAAAATATCAATGTGTTGATTGACGAGGACTCGCCGGTGTGATTTCAATTATGACTAACAGTGAAACTACCCATAACTTCACAATGAATCTCGCATGGTAGGTCAATCTCATTCATGTTAAGCTATATTCCAACAATGAAGAAGATAAGTACATGCGTTCATACTTAAATATTGGCCAAACGGGGCATGATGTGACCAGGACCGACTAAAATATCAGCAAAACACCGAACGCAATGAAGTTCCCCATGCGCTCAATAATATGTTAACAAACTAGCTGTGAAGACTGGCATGTAGCCCAGAGCATAGGGAATGCAGCCAAAATATTCAGATTCATGATCACCCAAGTCTCTTTGTATGGAAACTAAAAACAGCTGAATTTTTTGGGAAAAGCAACGACCAATTTTACTTTTAAACCGAATCGGTAGAGAGTTTACTGGATAAAATGCTTAATAATGGTCCCATTGACTGGCTGTGAAGACTGGCATGAGGCCAGGATCCCTGCCAATAATGCCAGATACTGATGGGTTACCTCTGGGTCATTCCCTAGCTGCATCATTCATTATGCCCATAGCTGGTTGGCCATCGAAATATCAATGTGTTGATTGACGAGGACTCGCCCGTGTGATTTCAATTATGACTAACAGTGAAACTACCCATAACTTCACAATGAAACTGGCATGCTAGGTCTATCTCATTCATGTCAAGCTATATTCCAAAAATGAAGAAGATAAGTACATGCGTTCATACTTAAATATTGGCCAAACCAGGCATGATGTGACCAGGACCGACTAAAATATCAGCAAAACACCGAACGCAATGAAGTTCCCCATGCGCTCAATAATATGTTAACAAACTAGCTGTGAAGACTGGCATGTAGCCCAGAGCATAGGGAATGCAGCCAAAATATGCAGATTCATGATCACCCAAGTCTCTTTGTATGGAAACTAAAAACAGCTGAATTTTTTGGGAAAAGCAACGACCAATTTTACTTTTAAACCGAATCGGTAGAGAGTTTCCTGGATAAAATGCTTAATAATGGTCCCATTGACTGGCTGTGAAGACTGGCATGAAGCCAGGATCCCTGCCAATAATGCCAGATACTGATGGGTTACCTCTGGGTCATTCCCTAGCTGCAGCATTCATTATGCCCATAGCTGGTTGGCCATCAAAATATCAATGTGTTGATTGACGAGGACTCGCCCGTGTGATTTCAATTATGACTAACAGTGAAACTACCCATAACTTCACAATGAATCTCGCATGGTAGGTGTATCTTATTCATGTCAAGCTATATTCCAAAAATGAAGAAGATAAGTACATGTGTTCATACTTAAATATTGGCCAAACCGGGCATGATGTGATCAGGACCGACTAAAATATCAGCAAAACACCAAACGCAATGAAGTTCCCCATGCGCTCAATAATATGTTAACAAACTAGCTGTGAAGACTGGCATGTAGCCCAGAGCATATGGAATGCAGCCAAAATATGCAGATTCATGATGACCCAAGCCTCTTTATATGGAAACTAAAAACAGCTGAATTTTTTGAGAAAAGTGACAACCAGTTTTACTTTTAAACCGAATTGGTAGAGAGTTTCCTGGATAAAATGCTTAATAATGGTCCCATTGACTGGCCGTGAAGACTGGCATGAAGCCAGGACCCCTGCCAATAATGCCAGATACTGATGGGTTACCTGTGAGTCATTCCCTAGCTGCAGCATTCATTATGCCCATAACTGGTTGGCCATCAAAATATCAATGTGTTGATTGACAAGGACTCGCCCGTGTGATTTCAATTATGACTAACAGTGAAACTACCCATAACTTCACAATGAATCTCGCATGGTAGGTCTATCTCATTCATGTCAAGCTATATTCCAAAAATGAAGAAGATAAGTACATGCGTTCATACTTAAATATTGGCCAAACCGGGCATGATGTGACCAGGACCGACTAAAATATCAGCAAAACACCAAACGCAATGAAGTTCCCCATGCGCTCAATAATATGTCAACAAACTAGCTGTCAAGACTGGCATGTAGCCCAGAGCATAGGGAATGCAGCAAAAATATGCAGATTCATGATGACTCAAGCCTCTTTATATGGAAACTAAAAACAGCTGAATTTTTTGAGAAAAGTGACAACCAGTTTTACTTTTAAACGGAATTGGTAGAGAGTTTCCTGGATAAAATGCTTAATAATGGTCCCATTGACTGGCCGTGAAGACTGGCATGAAGCCAGGACCCCTGCCAATGATGCCAGATACTGATGGGTTACCTGTGAGTCATTCCCTAGCTGCAGCATTCATTATGCCCATAACTGGTTGGCCATCAAAATATCAATGTGTTGATTGACGAGGACTCGCCCGTGTGATTTCAATTATGACTAACAGTGAAACTACCCATAACTTCACAATGAATCTCGCATGGTAGGTCTATCTCATTCATGTCAAGCTATATTCCAAAAATGAAGAAGATAAGTACATGCGTTCATACTTAAATATTGGCCAAACCGGGCATGATGTGACCAGGACCGACTAAAATATCAGCAAAACACCAAACGCAATGAAGTTCCCCATGCGCTCAATAATATGTTAACAAACTAGCTGTCAAGACTGGCATGTAGCCCAGAGCATAGGGAATGCAGCCAAAATATGCAGATTCATGATGATCCAAGCCTCTTTATATGGAAACTAAAAACAGCTGAATTTTTTGGGAAAAGTGACAACCAGTTTTACTTTTAAACCGAATTGGTAGAGAGTTTCCTACATAAAATGCTTAATAATGGTCCCATTGACTGGCTGTGAAGACTGGCATGAAGCCAGGATCCCTGCCAATAATGCCAGATACTGATGGGTTACCTGTGAGTCATTCCCTAGCTGCAGCATTCATTATGCCCATAACTGGTTGGCCATCAAAATATCAATGTGTTGATTGACGAGGACTCGCCGGTGTGATTTCAATTATGACTAACAGTGAAACTACCCATAACTTCACAATGAATCTCGCATGGTAGGTCTATCTCATTCATGTCAAGCTATATTCCAAAAATGAAGAAGATAAGTACATGCGTTCATACTTAAATATTGGCCAAACCGGGCATGATGTGACCAGGACCGACTAAAATATCAGCAAAACACCAAACGCAATGAAGTTCCCCATGCGCTCAATAATATGTTAACAAACTAGCTGTCAAGACTGGCATGTAGCCCAGAGCATAGGGAATGCAGCCAAAATATTCAGATTCATGATGATCCAAGTCTCTTTGTATGGAAACTAAAAACAGCTGAATTTTTTGGGAAAAGCAACGACCAATTTTACTTTTAAACCGAATCGGTAGAGAGTTTACTGGATAAAATGCTTAATAATGGTCCCATTGACTGGCTGTGAAGACTGGCATGAAGCCAGGATCCCTGCCAATAATGCCAGATACTGATGGGTTACCTCTGGGTCATTCCCTAGCTGCATCATTCATTATGCCCATAGCTGGTTGGCCATCGAAATATCAATGTGTTGATTGACGAGGACTCGCCCGTGTGATTTCAATTATGACTAACAGTGAAACTACCCATAACTTCACAATGAAACTGGCATGCTAGGTCTATCTCATTCATGTCAAGCTATATTCCAAAAATGAAGAAGATAAGTACATGCGTTCATACTTAAATATTGGCCAAACCAGGCATGATGTGACCAGGACCGACTAAAATATCAGCAAAACACCGAACGCAATGAAGTTCCCCATGCGCTCAATAATATGTTAACAAACTAGCTGTGAAGACTGGCATGTAGCCCAGAGCATAGGGAATGCAGCCAAAATATGCAGATTCATGATCACCCAAGTCTCTTTGTATGGAAACTAAAAACAGCTGAATTTTTTGGGAAAAGCAACGACCAATTTTACTTTTATACCGAATCGGTAGAGAGTTTCCTGGATAAAATGCTTAATAATGGTCCCATTGACTGGCTGTGAAGACTGGCATGAAGCCAGGATCCCTGCCAATAATGCCAGATACTGATGGGTTACCTCTGGGTCATTCCCTAGCTGCAGCATTCATTATGCCCATAGCTGGTTGGCCATCAAAATATCAATGTGTTGATTGACGAGGACTCGCCCGTGTGATTTCAATTATGACTAACAGTGAAACTACCCATAACTTCACAATGAATCTCGCATGGTAGGTGTATCTTATTCATGTCAAGCTATATTCCAAAAATGAAGAAGATAAGTACATGTGTTCATACTTAAATATTGGCCAAACCGGGCATGATGTGATCAGGACCGACTAAAATATCAGCAAAACACCAAACGCAATGAAGTTCCCCATGCGCTCAATAATATGTTAACAAACTAGCTGTGAAGACTGGCATGTAGCCCAGAGCATATGGAATGCAGCCAAAATATGCAGATTCATGATGACCCAAGCCTCTTTATATGGAAACTGAAAACAGCTGAATTTTTTGAGAAAAGTGACAACCAGTTTTACTTTTAAACGGAATTGGTAGAGAGTTTCCTGGATAAAATGCTTAATAATGGTCCCATTGACTGGCCGTGAAGACTGGCATGAAGCCAGGACCCCTGCCAATGATGCCAGATACTGATGGGTTACCTGTGAGTCATTCCCTAGCTGCAGCATTCATTATGCCCATAACTGGTTGGCCATCAAAATATCAATGTGTTGATTGACGAGGACTCGCCCGTGTGATTTCAATTATGACTAACAGTGAAACTACCCATAACTTCACAATGAATCTCGCATGGTAGGTCTATCTCATTCATGTCAAGCTATATTCCAAAAATGAAGAAGATAAGTACATGCGTTCATACTTAAATATTGGCCAAACCGGGCATGATGTGACCAGGACCGACTAAAATATCAGCAAAACACCAAACGCAATGAAGTTCCCCATGCGCTCAATAATATGTTAACAAACTAGCTGTCAAGACTGGCATGTAGCCCAGAGCATAGGGAATGCAGCCAAAATATGCAGATTCATGATGATCCAAGCCTCTTTATATGGAAACTAAAAACAGCTGAATTTTTTGGGAAAAGTGACAACCAGTTTTACTTTTAAACCGAATTGGTAGAGAGTTTCCTACATAAAATGCTTAATAATGGTCCCATTGACTGGCTGTGAAGACTGGCATGAAGCCAGGATCCCTGCCAATAATGCCAGATACTGATGGGTTACCTGTGAGTCATTCCCTAGCTGCAGCATTCATTATGCCCATAACTGGTTGGCCATCAAAATATCAATGTGTTGATTGACGAGGACTCGCCGGTGTGATTTCAATTATGACTAACAGTGAAACTACCCATAACTTCACAATGAATCTCGCATGGTAGGTCTATCTCATTCATGTTAAGCTATATTCCAAAAATGAAGAAGATAAGTACATGCGTTCATACTTAAATATTGGCCAAACCAGGCATGATGTGACCAGGACCGACTAAAATATCAGCAAAACACCGAACGCAATGAAGTTCCCCATGCGCTCAATAATATGTTAACAAACTAGCTGTGAAGACTGGCATGTAGCCCAGAGCATAGGGAATGCAGCCAAAATATGCAGATTCATGATCACCCAAGTCTCTTTGTATGGAAACTAAAAACAGCTGAATTTTTTGGGAAAAGCAACGACCAATTTTACTTTTAAACCGAATCGGTAGAGAGTTTCCTGGATAAAATGCTTAATAATGGTCCCATTGACTGGCTGTGAAGACTGGCATGAAGCCAGGATCCCTGCCAATAATGCCAGATACTGATGGGTTACCTCTGGGTCATTCCCTAGCTGCAGCATTCATTATGCCCATAGCTGGTTGGCCATCAAAATATAAATGTGTTGATTGACGAGGACTCGCCCGTGTGATTTCAATTATGACTTAGAGTGAAACTACCCATAACTTCACAATGAAACTGGCATGCTAGGTCTATCTCATTCAAGTCAAGCTATATTCCAAAAATGAAGAAGATAAGTACATGTGTTCATACTTAAATATTGGCCAAACCGGGCATGATGTGATCAGGACCGACTAAAATATCAGCAAAACACCAAACGCAATGAAGTTCCCCATGCGCTCAATAATATGTTAACAAACTAGCTGTGAAGACTGGCATGTAGCCCAGAGCATATGGAATGCAGCCAAAATATGCAGATTCATGATGACCCAAGCCTCTTTATATGGAAACTAAAAACAGCTGAATTTTTTGAGAAAAGTGACAACCAGTTTTACTTTTAAACCGAATTGGTAGAGAGTTTCCTGGATAAAATGCTTAATAATGGTCCCATTGACTGGCCGTGAAGACTGGCATGAAGCCAGGACCCCTGCCAATAATGCCAGATACTGATGGGTTACCTGTGAGTCATTCCCTAGCTGCAGCATTCATTATGCCCATAACTGGTTGGCCATCAAAATATCAATTTGTTGATTGACAAGGACTCGCCCGTGTGATTTCAATTATGACTAACAGTGAAACTACCCATAACTTCACAATGAATCTCGCATGGTAGGTCTATCTCATTCATGTCAAGCTATATTCCAAAAATGAAGAAGATAAGTACATGCGTTCATACTTAAATATTGGCCAAACCGGGCATGATGTGACCAGGACCGACTAAAATATCAGCAAAACACCAAACGCAATGAAGTTCCCCATGCGCTCAATAATATGTTAACAAACTAGCTGTGAAGACTGGCATGTAGCCCAGAGCATAGGGAATGCAGCCAAAATATGCAGATTCATGATCACCCAAGTCTCTTTGTATGGAAACTAAAAACAGCTGAATTTTTTGGGAAAAGCAACGACCAATTTTACTTTTAAACCGAATTGGTAGAGAGTTTCCTACATAAAATGCTTAATAATGGTCCCATTGACTGGCTGTGAAGACTGGCATGAAGCCAGGATCCCTGCCAATAATGCCAGATACTGATGGGTTACCTCTGGGTCATTCCCTAGCTGCAGCATTCATTATGCCCATAGCTGGTTGGCCATCAAAATATCAATGTGTTGATTGACGAGGACTCGCCCGTGTGATTTCAATTATGACCAAGAGTGAAACTACCCATAACTTCACAATGAAACTGGCATGCTAGGTCTATCTCCTATTCAAGTCAAGCTATATTCCAAAAATGAAGAAGATAAGTACATGTGTTCATACTTAAATATTGGCCAAACCGGGCATGATGTGATCAGGACTGACTAAAATATCAGCAAAACACCAAACGCAATGAAGTTCCCCATGCGCTCAATAATATGTTAACAAACTAGCTGTGAAGACTGGCATGTAGCCCAGAGCATAGGGAATGCAGCCAAAATATGCAGATTCATGATGACCCAAGCCTCTTTATATGGAAACTAAAAACAGCTGAATTTTTTGAGAAAAGTGACAACCAGTTTTACTTTTAAACCGAATTGGTAGAGAGTTTCCTGGATAAAATGCTTAATAATGGTCCCATTGACTGGCCTTGAAGACTGGCATGAAGCCAGGATCCCTGCCAATAATGCCAGATACTGATGGGTTACCTGTGAGTCATTCCCTAGCTGCAGCATTCATTATGCCCATAACTGGTTGGCCATCAAAATATCAATGTGTTGATTGACGAGGACTCGCCGGTGTGATTTCAATTATGACTAACAGTGAAACTACCCATAACTTCACAATGAATCTCGCATGGTAGGTCAATCTCATTCATGTTAAGCTATATTCCAAAAATGAAGAAGATAAGTACATGCGTTCATACTTAAATATTGGCCAAACCGGGCATGATATGACCAGGACCGACTAAAATATCAGCAAAACACCGAACACAATGAAGTTCCCCATGCGCTCAATAATATGTTAACAAACTAGCTGTGAAGACTGGCATGTAGCCCAGAGCATAGGGAATGCAGCCAAAATATGCAGATTCATGATCACCCAAGTCTCTTTGTATGGAAACTAAAAACAGCTGAATTTTTTGGGAAAAGCAACGACCAATTTTACTTTTAAACCGAATCGGTAGAGAGTTTACTGGATAAAATGCTTAATAATGGTCCCATTGACTGGCTGTGAAGACTGGCATGAAGCCAGGATCCCTGCCAATAATGCCAGATACTGATGGGTTACCTCTGGGTCATTCCCTAGCTGCAGCATTCATTATGCCCATAGCTGGTTGGCCATCAAAATATCAATGTGTTGATTGACGAGGCCTCGCCCGTGTGATTTCAATTATGACTAACAGTGAAACTACCCATAACTTCACAATGAATCTCGCATGGTAGGTCTATCTCATTCATGTCAAGCTATATTCCAAAAATGAAGAAGATAAGTACATGCGTTCATACTTAAATATTGGCCAAACCGGGCATGATGTGACCAGGACCGACTAAAATATCAGCAAAACACCAAACGCAATGAAGTTCCCCATGCGCTCAATAATATGTTAACAAACTAGCTGTGAAGACTGGCATGTAGCCCAGAGCATAGGGAATGCAGCCAAAATATGCAGATTCATGATGACCCAAGCCTCTTTATATGGAAACTAAAAACAGCTGAATTTTTTGGGAAAAGTGACAACCCGTTTTACTTTTAAACCGAATTGGTAGAGAGTTTCCTACATAAAATGCTCAATAATGGTCCCATTGACTGGCTGTGAAGACTGGCATGAAGCCAGGATCCCTGCCAATAATGCCAGATACTGATGGGTTACCTGTGAGTCATTCCCTAGCTGCAACATTCATTATGCCCATAACTGGTTGGCCATCAAAATATCAATGTGTTGATTGACGAGGACTAGCCCGTGTGATTTCAATTATGACTAACAGTGAAACTACCCATAACTTCACAATGAATCTCGCATGGTAGGTCTATCTCATTCATGTTAAGCTATATTCCAAACATGAAGAAGATAAGTACATGCGTTCATACTTAAATATTGGCCAAACCAGGCATGATGTGACCAGGACCGACTAAAATATCAGCAAAACACCGAACGCAATGAAGTTCCCCATGCGCTCAATAATATGTTAACAAACTAGCTGTGAAGACTGGCATGTAGCCCAGAGCATAGGGAATGCAGCCAAAATATGCAGATTCATGATCACCCAAGTCTCTTTGTATGGAAACTAAAAACAGCTGAATTTTTTGGGAAAAGCAACGACCAATTTTACTTTTAAACCGAATCGGTAGAGAGTTTCCTGGATAAAATGCTTAATAATGGTCCCATTGACTGGCTGTGAAGACTGGCATGAAGCCAGGATCCCTGCCAATAATGCCAGATACTGATGGGTTACCTCTGGGTCATTCCCTAGCTGCAGCATTCATTATGCCCATAGCTGGTTGGCCATCAAAATATCAATGTGTTGATTGACAAGGACTCGCCCGTGTGATTTCAATTATGACTAACAGTGAAACTACCCATAACTTCACAATGAATCTTGCATGGTAGGTGTATCTTATTCATGTCAAGCTATATTCCAAAAATGAAGAAGATAAGTACATGTGTTCATACTTAAATATTGGCCAAACCGGGCATGATGTGATCAGGACCGACTAAAATATCAGCAAAACACCAAACGCAATGAAGTTCCCCATGCGCTCAATAATATGTTAACAAACTAGCTGTGAAGACTGGCATGTAGCCCAGAGCATATGGAATGCAGCCAAAATATGCAGATTCATGATGACCCAAGCCTCTTTATATGGAAACTGAAAACAGCTGAATTTTTTGAGAAAAGTGACAACCAGTTTTACTTTTAAACCGAATTTGTAGAGAGTTTCCTGGATAAAATGCTTAATAATGGTCCCATTGACTGGCCGTGAAGACTGGCATGAAGCCAGGACCCCTGCCAATAATGCCAGATACTGATGGGTTACCTGTGAGTCATTCCCTAGCTGCAGCATTCATTATGCCCATAACTGGTTGGCCATCAAAATATCAATGTGTTGATTGACAAGGACTCGCCCGTGTGATTTCAATTATGACTAACAGTGAAACTACCCATAACTTCACAATGAATCTCGCATGGTAGGTCTATCTCATTCATGTCAAGCTATATTCCAAAAATGAAGAAGATAAGTACATGCGTTCATACTTAAATATTGGCCAAACCGGGCATGATGTGACCAGGACCGACTAAAATATCAGCAAAACACCAAACGCAATGAAGTTCCCCATGCGCTCAATAATATGTTAACAAACTAGCTGTCAAGACTGGCATGTAGCCCAGAGCATAGGGAATGCAGCAAAAATATGCAGATTCATGATGACTCAAGCCTCTTTATATGGAAACCAAAAACAGCTGAATTTTTTGAGAAAAGTGACAACCAGTTTTACTTTTAAACCGAATTGGTAGAGAGTTTCCTGGATAAAATGCTTAATAATGGTCCCATTGACTGGCCGTGAAGACTGGCATGAAGCCAGGACCCCTGCCAATGATGCCAGATACTGATGGGTTACCTGTGAGTCATTCCCTAGCTGCAGCATTCATTATGCCCATAACTGGTTGGCCATCAAAATATCAATGTGTTGATTGACGAGGACTCGCCCGTGTGATTTCAATTATGACTAACAGTGAAACTACCCATAACTTCACAATGAATCTCGCATGGTAGGTCTATCTCATTCATTTCAAGCTATATTCCAAAAATGAAGAAGATAAGTACATGCGTTCATACTTAAATATTGGCCAAACCGGGCATGATGTGACCAGGACCGACTAAAATATCAGCAAAACACCAAACGCAATGAAGTTCCCCATGCGCTCAATAATATGTTAACAAACTAGCTGTCAAGACTGGCATGTAGCCCAGAGCATAGGGAATGCAGCCAAAATATGCAGATTCATGATGATCCAAGCCTCTTTATATGGAAACTAAAAACAGCTGAATTTTTTGGGAAAAGTGACAACCAGTTTTACTTTTAAACCGAATTGGTAGAGAGTTTCCTACATAAAATGCTTAATAATGGTCCCATTGACTGGCTGTGAAGACTGGCATGAAGCCAGGATCCCTGCCAATAATGCCAGATACTGATGGGTTACCTGTGAGTCATTCCCTAGCTGCAGCATTCATTATGCCCATAACTGGTTGGCCATCAAAATATCAATGTGTTGATTGACGAGGACTCGCCGGTGTGATTTCAATTATGACTAACAGTGAAACTACCCATAACTTCACAATGAATCTCGCATGGTAGGTCTATCTCATTCATGTTAAGCTATATTCCAAAAATGAAGAAGATAAGTACATGCGTTCATACTTAAATATTGGCCAAACCAGGCATGATGTGACCAGGACCGACTAAAATATCAGCAAAACACCGAACGCAATGAAGTTCCCCATGCGCTCAATAATATGTTAACAAACTAGCTGTGAAGACTGGCATGTAGCCCAGAGCATAGGGAATGCAGCCAAAATATGCAGATTCATGATCACCCAAGTCTCTTTGTATGGAAACTAAAAACAGCTGAATTTTTTGGGAAAAGCAACGACCAATTTTACTTTTAAACCGAATCGGTAGAGAGTTTCCTGGATAAAATGCTTAATAATGGTCCCATTGACTGGCTGTGAAGACTGGCATGAAGCCAGGATCCCTGCCAATAATGCCAGATACTGATGGGTTACCTCTGGGTCATTCCCTAGCTGCAGCATTCATTATGCCCATAGCTGGTTGGCCATCAAAATATAAATGTGTTGATTGACGAGGACTCGCCCGTGTGATTTCAATTATGACTTAGAGTGAAACTACCCATAACTTCACAATGAAACTGGCATGCTAGGTCTATCTCATTCAAGTCAAGCTATATTCCAAAAATGAAGAAGATAAGTACATGTGTTCATACTTAAATATTGGCCAAACCGGGCATGATGTGATCAGGACCGACTAAAATATCAGCAAAACACCAAACGCAATGAAGTTCCCCATGCGCTCAATAATATGTTAACAAACTAGCTGTGAAGACTGGCATGTAGCCCAGAGCATATGGAATGCAGCCAAAATATGCAGATTCATGATGACCCAAGCCTCTTTATATGGAAACTAAAAACAGCTGAATTTTTTGAGAAAAGTGACAACCAGTTTTACTTTTAAACCGAATTGGTAGAGAGTTTCCTGGATAAAATGCTTAATAATGGTCCCATTGACTGGCCGTGAAGACTGGCATGAAGCCAGGACCCCTGCCAATAATGCCAGATACTGATGGGTTACCTGTGAGTCATTCCCTAGCTGCAGCATTCATTATGCCCATAACTGGTTGGCCATCAAAATATCAATGTGTTGATTGACAAGGACTCGCCCGTGTGATTTCAATTATGACTAACAGTGAAACTACCCATAACTTCACAATGAATCTCGCATGGTAGGTCTATCTCATTCATGTCAAGCTATATTCCAAAAATGAAGAAGATAAGTACATGCGTTCATACTTAAATATTGGCCAAACCGGGCATGATGTGACCAGGACCGACTAAAATATCAGCAAAACACCAAACGCAATGAAGTTCCCCATGCGCTCAATAATATGTTAACAAACTAGCTGTGAAGACTGGCATGTAGCCCAGAGCATAGGGAATGCAGCCAAAATATGCAGATTCATGATCACCCAAGTCTCTTTGTATGGAAACTAAAAACAGCTGAATTTTTTGGGAAAAGCAACGACCAATTTTACTTTTAAACCGAATCGGTAGAGAGTTTACTGGATAAAATGCTTAATAATGGTCCCATTGACTGGCTGTGAAGACTGGCATGAAGCCAGGATCCCTGCCAATAATGCCAGATACTGATGGGTTACCTCTGGGTCATTCCCTAGCTGCAGCATTCATTATGCCCATAGCTGGTTGGCCATCAAAATATCAATGTGTTGATTGACGAGGACTCGCCCGTGTGATTTCAATTATGACCAAGAGTGAAACTACCCATAACTTCACAATGAAACTGGCATGCTAGGTCTATCTCCTATTCAAGTCAAGCTATATTCCAAAAATGAAGAAGATAAGTACATGTGTTCATACTTAAATATTGGCCAAACCGGGCATGATGTGATCAGGACTGACTAAAATATCAGCAAAACACCAAACGCAATGAAGTTCCCCATGCGCTCAATAATATGTTAACAAACTAGCTGTGAAGACTGGCATGTAGCCCAGAGCATAGGGAATGCAGCCAAAATATGCAGATTCATGATGACCCAAGCCTCTTTATATGGAAACTAAAAACAGCTGAATTTTTTGAGAAAAGTGACAACCAGTTTTACTTTTAAACCGAATTGGTAGAGAGTTTCCTGGATAAAATGCTTAATAATGGTCCCATTGACTGGCCTTGAAGACTGGCATGAAGCCAGGACCCCTGCCAATAATGCCAGATACTGATGGGTTACCTGTGAGTCATTCCCTAGCTGCAGCATTCATTATGCCCATAACTGGTTGGCCATCAAAATATCAATGTGTTGATTGACGAGGACTCGCCCGTGTGATTTCAATTATGACTAACAGTGAAACTACCCATAACTTCACAATGAATCTCGCATGGTAGGTCTATCTCATTCATGTCAAGCTATATTCCAAAAATGAAGAAGATAAGTACATGCGTTCATACTTAAATATTGGCCAAACCGGGCATGATGTGACCAGGACCGACTAAAATATCAGCAAAACACCAAACGCAATGAAGTTCCCCATGCGCTCAATAATATGTTAACAAACTAGCTGTCAAGACTGGCATGTAGCCCAGAGCATAGGGAATGCAGCCAAAATATGCAGATTCATGATGACCCAAGCCTCTTTATATGGAAACTAAAAACAGCTGAATTTTTTGGGAAAAGTGACAACCAGTTTTACTTTTAAACCGAATTGGTAGAGAGTTTCCTACATAAAATGCTTAATAATGGTCCCATTGACTGGCTGTGAAGACTGGCATGAAGCCAGGATCCCTGCCAATAATGCCAGATACTGATGGGTTACCTGTGAGTCATTCCCTAGCTGCAGCATTCATTATGCCCATAACTGGTTGGCCATCAAAATATCAATGTGTTGATTGACGAGGACTCGCCCGTGTGATTTCAATTATGACTAACAGTGAAACTACCCATAACTTCACAATGAATCTCGCATGGTAGGTCTATCTCATTCATGTTAAGCTATATTCCAAAAATGAAGAAGATAAGTACATGCGTTCATACTTAAATATTGGCCAAACCAGGCATGATGTGACCAGGACCGACTAAAATATCAGCAAAACACCGAACGCAATAAAGTTCCCCATGCGCTCAATAATATGTTAACAAACTAGCTGTCAAGACTGGCATGTAGCCCAGAGCATAGGGAATGCAGCCAAAATATGCAGATTCATGATCACCCAAGTCTCTTTGTATGGAAACTAAAAACAGCTGAATTTTTGGGGAAAAGCAACGACCAATTTTACTTTTAAACGGAATTGGTAGAGAGTTTCCTGGATAAAATGCTTAATAATGGTCCCATTGACTGGCCGTGAAGACTGGCATGAAGCCAGGACCCCTGCCAATAATGCCAGATACTGATGGGTTACCTGTGAGTCATTCCCTAGCTGCAGCATTCATTATACCCATAACTGGTTGGCCATCAAAATATCAATGTGTTGATTGACGAGGACTCGCCCGTGTGATTTCAATTATGACTAACAGTGAAACTACCCATAACTTCACAATGAATCTCGCATGGTAGGTCTATCTCATTCATGTCAAGCTATATTCCAAAAATGAAGAAGATAAGTACATGCGTTCATACTTAAATATTGGCCAAACCGGGCATGATGTGACCAGGACCGACTAAAATATCAGCAAAACACCAAACGCAATGAAGTTCCCCATGCGCTCAATAATATGTTAACAAACTAGCTGTGAAGACTGGCATGTAGCCCAGAGCATAGGGAATGCAGCCAAAATATGCAGATTCATGATGACCCAAGCCTCTTTATATGGAAACTAAAAACAGCTGAATTTTTTGGGAAAAGTGACAACCAGTTTTACTTTTAAACCGAATTGGTAGAGAGTTTCCTACATAAAATGCTTAATAATGGTCCCATTGACTGGCTGTGAAGACTGGCATGAAGCCAGGATCCCTGCCAATAATGCCAGATACTGATGGGTTACCTGTGAGTCATTCCCTAGCTGCAGCATTCATTATGCCCATAACTGGTTGGCCATCAAAATATCAATGTGTTGATTGACGAGGACTCGCCGGTGTGATTTCAATTATGACTAACAGTGAAACTACCCATAACTTCACAATGAATCTCGCATGGTAGGTCTATCTCATTCATGTTAAGCTATATTCCAAAAATGAAGAAGATAAGTACATGCGTTTATACTTAAATATTGGCCAAACCGGGCATGATATGACCAGGACCGACTAAAATATCAGCAAAACACCGAACACAATGAAGTTCCCCATGCGCTCAATAATATGTTAACAAACTAGCTGTGAAGACTGGCATGTAGCCCAGAGCATAGGGAATGCAGCCAAAATATGCAGATTCATGATCACCCAAGTCTCTTTGTATGGAAACTAAAAACAGCTGAATTTTTTGGGAAAAGCAACGACCAATTTTACTTTTAAACCGAATCGGTAGAGAGTTTACTGGATAAAATGCTTAATAATGGTCCCATTGACTGGCTGTGAAGACTGGCATGAAGCCAGGATCCCTGCCAATAATGCCAGATACTGATGGGTTACCTCTGGGTCATTCCCTAGCTGCAGCATTCATTATGCCCATAGCTGGTTGGCCATCAAAATATCAATGTGTTGATTGACGAGGCCTCGCCCGTGTGATTTCAATTATGACTAACAGTGAAACTACCCATAACTTCACAATGAATCTCGCATGGTAGGTCTATCTCATTCATGTCAAGCTATATTCCAAAAATGAAGAAGATAAGTACATGCGTTCATACTTAAATATTGGCCAAACCGGGCATGATGTGACCAGGACCGACTAAAATATCAGCAAAACACCAAACGCAATGAAGTTCCCCATGCGCTCAATAATATGTTAACAAACTAGCTGTGAAGACTGGCATGTAGCCCAGAGCATAGGGAATGCAGCCAAAATATGCAGATTCATGATGACCCAAACCTCTTTATATGGAAACTAAAAACAGCTGAATTTTTTGGGAAAAGTGACAACCCGTTTTACTTTTAAACCGAATTGGTAGAGAGTTTCCTACATAAAATGCTCAATAATGGTCCCATTGACTGGCTGTGAAGACTGGCATGAAGCCAGGATCCCTGCCAATAATGCCAGATACTGATGGGTTACCTGTGAGTCATTCCCTAGCTGCAACATTCATTATGCCCATAACTGGTTGGCCATCAAAATATCAATGTGTTGATTGACGAGGACTAGCCCGTGTGATTTCAATTATGACTAACAGTGAAACTACCCATAACTTCACAATGAATCTCGCATGGTAGGTCTATCTCATTCATGTTAAGCTATATTCCAAACATGAAGAAGATAAGTACATGCGTTCATACTTAAATATTGGCCAAACCAGGCATGATGTGACCAGGACCGACTAAAAAATCAGCAAAACACCGAACGCAATGAAGTTCCCCATGCGATCAATAATATGTTAACAAACTAGCTGTGAAGACTGGCATATAGCCCAGAGCATAGGGAATGCAGCCAAAATATGCAGATTCATGATGACCCAAGTCTCTTTGTATGGAAACTAAAAACAGCTGAATTTTTTGAGAAAAGTGACAACCAGTTTTACTTTTAAACCGAATAGGAAGAGAGTTTCCTGGATAAAATGCTTAATTATGGTCCCATTGACTGGCTGTGAAGACTGGCATAAAGCTAGGATCCCTGCCAATAATGCCAGATACTGATGGGTTACCTCTGGGTCATTCCCTAGCTGCAGCATTCATTATGCCCATAGCTGGTTGGCCATCAAAATATCAATGTGTTGATTGACAAGGACTCGCCCGTGTGATTTCAATTATGACTAACAGTGAAACTACCCATAACTTCACAATGAATCTTGCATGGTAGGTCTATCTCATTCATGTCAAGCTATATTCCAAAAATGAAGAAGATAAGTACATGCGTTCATACTTAAATATTGGCCAAACCGGGCATGATGTGACCAGGACCGACTAAAATATCAGCAA
The DNA here is from genome assembly GCA_947462335.1 of Harmothoe impar. Lineage (NCBI taxonomy): Eukaryota > Metazoa > Annelida > Polychaeta > Phyllodocida > Polynoidae > Harmothoe > Harmothoe impar. The sequence goes on along the minus strand of OX381721.1, from coordinate 5,568,399 downwards.
AACACCAAACGCAATGAAGTTCGCCATGCGCTCAATAATATGTTAACAAACTAGCTGTGAAGACTGGCATGTAGCCCAGAGCATAGGGAATGCAGCCAAAATATGCAGATTCATGATGACCCAAGCCTCTTTATATGGAAACTAAAAACAGCTGAATTTTTTGGGAAAAGTGACAACCAGTTTTACTTTTAAACCGAATGGGTAGAGAGTTTCCTACATAAAATGCTTAATAATGGTCCCATTGACTGGCTGTGAAGACTGGCATGAAGCCAGGATCCCTGCCAATAATGCCAGATACTGATGGGTTACCTGTGAGTCATTCCCTAGCTGCAGCATTCATTATGCCCATAACTGGTTGGCCATCAAAATATCAATGTGTTGATTGACGAGGACTCGCCCGTGTGATTTCAATTATGACTAACAGTGAAACTACCCATAACTTCACAATGAATCTCGCATGGTAGGTCTATCTCATTCATGTCAAGCTATATTCCAAAAATGAAGAAGATGAGTACATGCGTTCATACTTAAATATTGGCCAAACCGGGCATGATGTGACCAGGACCGACTAAAATATCAGCAAAACACCAAACGCAATGAAGTTCCCCATGCGCTCAATAATACGTTCAGAAACTATCTGTCAAGACTGGCATGTAGCCCAGAGCATAGGGAATGCAGCCAAAATATGCAGATTCATGATGACCCAAGTCTCTTTGTATGGAAACTAAAAACAGCTGAATTTTTTGGGAAAAGTGACAACCAGTTTTACTTTTAAACCGAATTGGTAGAGAGTTTCCTACATAAAATGCTTAATAATGGTCCCATTGACTGGCTGTGAAGACTGTCATGAAGCCAGGATCCCTGCCAATAATGCCAGATACTGATGGGTTACCTGTGAGTCATTCCCTAGCTGCAGCATTCATTATGCCCATAACTGGTTGGCCATCAAAATATCAATGTGTTGATTGACGAGGACTCGCCCGTGTGATTTCAATTATGACTAACAGTGAAACTACCCATAACTTCACAATGAATCTCGCATGGTAGGTCTATCTCATTCATGTCAAGCTATATTCCAAAAATGAAGAAGATAAGTACATGCGTTCAAACTTAAATATTGGCCAAACCGGGCATGATGTGACCAGGACCGACTAAAATATCAGCAAAACACCAAACGCAATGAAGTTCCCCATGCGCTCAATAATATGTTAACAAACTAGCTGTGAAGACTGGCATGTAGCCCAGAGCATAGGGAATGCAGCCAAAATATGCAGATTCATGATGACCCAAGTCTCTTTGTATGGAAACTAAAAACAGCTGAATTTTTTGGGAAAAGTGACAACCAGTTTTACTTTTAAACCGAATTGGTAGAGAGTTTCCTACATAAAATGCTTAATAATGGTCCCATTGACTGGCTGTGAAGACTGGCATGAAGCCAGGATCCCTGCCAATAATGCCAGATACTGATGGGTTAACTGTGAGTCATTCCCTAGCTGCAGCATTCATTATGCCCATAACTGGTTGGCCATCAAAAAATCAATGTGTTTATTGACGAGGACTCGCCGGTGTGATTTCAATTATGACTAACAGTGAAACTACCCATAACTTCACAATGAATCTCGCATGGTAGGTCTATCTCATTCATGTTAAGCTATATTCCAAAAATGAAGAAGATAAGTACATGCGTTCATACTTAAATATTGGCCAAACCGGGCATGATGTGACCAGGACCGACTAAAATATCAGCAAAACACTGAACGCAATTAAGTTCCCCATGCGATCAATAATATGTTAACAAACTAGCTGTGAAGACTGGCATGTAGCCCAGAGCATAGGGAATGCAGCCAAAATATGCAGATTCATGATGACCCAAGTCTCTTTGTATGGAAACTAAAAACAGCTGAATGTTTTGGGAAAGGCGACGACCAGTTTTACTTTTAAACCAAATTGGTAGAGAGTTTCCTGGATAAAATGCTTAATAATGGTCCCATTGACTGGCTGTGAAGACTGGCATGAAGCCAGGATCCCTGCCAATAATGCCAGATACTGATGGGTTACCTGTGAGTCATTCCCTAGCTGCAGCATTCATTATGCCCATAACTGGTTGGCCATCAAAATATCAATGTGTTGATTGACGAGGACTCGCCCGTGTGATTTCAATTATGACTAACAGTGAAACTACCCATAACTTCACAATGAATCTCGCATGGTAGGTCTATCTCATTCATGTCAAGCTATATTCCAAAAATGAAGAAGATGAGTACATGCGTTCATACTTAAATATTGGCCAAACCGGGCATGATGTGACCAGGACCGACTAAAATATCAGCAAAACACCAAACGCAATGAAGTTCCCCATGCGCTCAATAATATGTTAACAAACTAGCTGTGAAGACTGGCATGTAGCCCAGAGCATAGGGAATGCAGCCAAAATATGCAGATTCATGATGACCCAAGCCTCTTTATATGGAAACTAAAAACAGCTGAATTTTTTGGGAAAAGTGACAACCAGTTTTACTTTTAAACCGAATTGGTAGAGAGTTTCCTACATAAAATGCTTAATAATGGTCCCATTGACTGGCTGTGAAGACTGGCATGAAGCCAGGATCCCTGCCAATAATGCCAGATACTGATGGGTTACCTGTGAGTCATTCCCTAGCTGCAGCATTCATTATGCCCATAACTGGTTGGCCATCAAAATATCAATGTGTTGATTGACGAGGACTCGCCGGTGTGATTTCAATTATGACTAACAGTGAAACTACCCATAACTTCACAATGAATCTCGCATGGTAGGTCTATCTCATTCATGTTAAGCTATATTCCAAAAATGAAGAAGATAAGTACATGCGTTTATACTTAAATATTGGCCAAACCGGGCATGATATGACCAGGACCGACTAAAATATCAGCAAAACACCGAACACAATGAAGTTCCCCATGCGCTCAATAATATGTTAACAAACTAGCTGTGAAGACTGGCATGTAGCCCAGAGCATAGGGAATGCAGCCAAAATATGCAGATTCATGATCACCCAAGTCTCTTTGTATGGAAACTAAAAACAGCTGAATTTTTTGGGAAAAGCAACGACCAATTTTACTTTTAAACCGAATCGGTAGAGAGTTTACTGGATAAAATGCTTAATAATGGTCCCATTGACTGGCTGTGAAGACTGGCATGAAGCCAGGATCCCTGCCAATAATGCCAGATACTGATGGGTTACCTCTGGGTCATTCCCTAGCTGCAGCATTCATTATGCCCATAGCTGGTTGGCCATCAAAATATCAATGTGTTGATTGACGAGGCCTCGCCCGTGTGATTTCAATTATGACTAACAGTGAAACTACCCATAACTTCACAATGAATCTCGCATGGTAGGTCTATCTCATTCATGTCAAGCTATATTCCAAAAATGAAGAAGATAAGTACATGCGTTCATACTTAAATATTGGCCAAACCGGGCATGATGTGACCAGGACCGACTAAAATATCAGCAAAACACCAAACGCAATGAAGTTCCCCATGCGCTCAATAATATGTTAACAAACTAGCTGTGAAGACTGGCATGTAGCCCAGAGCATAGGGAATGCAGCCAAAATATGCAGATTCATGATGACCCAAACCTCTTTATATGGAAACTAAAAACAGCTGAATTTTTTGGGAAAAGTGACAACCCGTTTTACTTTTAAACCGAATTGGTAGAGAGTTTCCTACATAAAATGCTCAATAATGGTCCCATTGACTGGCTGTGAAGACTGGCATGAAGCCAGGATCCCTGCCAATAATGCCAGATACTGATGGGTTACCTGTGAGTCATTCCCTAGCTGCAACATTCATTATGCCCATAACTGGTTGGCCATCAAAATATCAATGTGTTGATTGACGAGGACTAGCCCGTGTGATTTCAATTATGACTAACAGTGAAACTACCCATAACTTCACAATGAATCTCGCATGGTAGGTCTATCTCATTCATGTTAAGCTATATTCCAAACATGAAGAAGATAAGTACATGCGTTCATACTTAAATATTGGCCAAACCAGGCATGATGTGACCAGGACCGACTAAAAAATCAGCAAAACACCGAACGCAATGAAGTTCCCCATGCGATCAATAATATGTTAACAAACTAGCTGTGAAGACTGGCATATAGCCCAGAGCATAGGGAATGCAGCCAAAATATGCAGATTCATGATGACCCAAGTCTCTTTGTATGGAAACTAAAAACAGCTGAATTTTTTGAGAAAAGTGACAACCAGTTTTACTTTTAAACCGAATAGGAAGAGAGTTTCCTGGATAAAATGCTTAATTATGGTCCCATTGACTGGCTGTGAAGACTGGCATAAAGCTAGGATCCCTGCCAATAATGCCAGATACTGATGGGTTACCTCTGGGTCATTCCCTAGCTGCAGCATTCATTATGCCCATAGCTGGTTGGCCATCAAAATATCAATGTGTTGATTGACAAGGACTCGCCCGTGTGATTTCAATTATGACTAACAGTGAAACTACCCATAACTTCACAATGAATCTTGCATGGTAGGTCTATCTCATTCATGTCAAGCTATATTCCAAAAATGAAGAAGATAAGTACATGCGTTCATACTTAAATATTGGCCAAACCGGGCATGATGTGACCAGGACCGACTAAAATATCAGCAAAACACCAAACGCAATGAAGTTCGCCATGCGCTCAATAATATGTTAACAAACTAGCTGTGAAGACTGGCATGTAGCCCAGAGCATAGGGAATGCAGCCAAAATATGCAGATTCATGATGACCCAAGCCTCTTTATATGGAAACTAAAAACAGCTGAATTTTTTGGGAAAAGTGACAACCAGTTTTACTTTTAAACCGAATGGGTAGAGAGTTTCCTACATAAAATGCTTAATAATGGTCCCATTGACTGGCTGTGAAGACTGGCATGAAGCCAGGATCCCTGCCAATAATGCCAGATACTGATGGGTTACCTGTGAGTCATTCCCTAGCTGCAGCATTCATTATGCCCATAACTGGTTGGCCATCAAAATATCAATGTGTTGATTGACGAGGACTCGCCCGTGTGATTTCAATTATGACTAACAGTGAAACTACCCATAACTTCACAATGAATCTCGCATGGTAGGTCTATCTCATTCATGTCAAGCTATATTCCAAAAATGAAGAAGATGAGTACATGCGTTCATACTTAAATATTGGCCAAACCGGGCATGATGTGACCAGGACCGACTAAAATATCAGCAAAACACCAAACGCAATGAAGTTCCCCATGCGCTCAATAATACGTTCAGAAACTATCTGTCAAGACTGGCATGTAGCCCAGAGCATAGGGAATGCAGCCAAAATATGCAGATTCATGATGACCCAAGTCTCTTTGTATGGAAACTAAAAACAGCTGAATTTTTTGGGAAAAGTGACAACCAGTTTTACTTTTAAACCGAATTGGTAGAGAGTTTCCTACATAAAATGCTTAATAATGGTCCCATTGACTGGCTGTGAAGACTGTCATGAAGCCAGGATCCCTGCCAATAATGCCAGATACTGATGGGTTACCTGTGAGTCATTCCCTAGCTGCAGCATTCATTATGCCCATAACTGGTTGGCCATCAAAATATCAATGTGTTGATTGACGAGGACTCGCCCGTGTGATTTCAATTATGACTAACAGTGAAACTACCCATAACTTCACAATGAATCTCGCATGGTAGGTCTATCTCATTCATGTCAAGCTATATTCCAAAAATGAAGAAGATAAGTACATGCGTTCAAACTTAAATATTGGCCAAACCGGGCATGATGTGACCAGGACCGACTAAAATATCAGCAAAACACCAAACGCAATGAAGTTCCCCATGCGCTCAATAATATGTTAACAAACTAGCTGTGAAGACTGGCATGTAGCCCAGAGCATAGGGAATGCAGCCAAAATATGCAGATTCATGATGACCCAAGTCTCTTTGTATGGAAACTAAAAACAGCTGAATTTTTTGGGAAAAGTGACAACCAGTTTTACTTTTAAACCGAATTGGTAGAGAGTTTCCTACATAAAATGCTTAATAATGGTCCCATTGACTGGCTGTGAAGACTGGCATGAAGCCAGGATCCCTGCCAATAATGCCAGATACTGATGGGTTAACTGTGAGTCATTCCCTAGCTGCAGCATTCATTATGCCCATAACTGGTTGGCCATCAAAAAATCAATGTGTTTATTGACGAGGACTCGCCGGTGTGATTTCAATTATGACTAACAGTGAAACTACCCATAACTTCACAATGAATCTCGCATGGTAGGTCTATCTCATTCATGTTAAGCTATATTCCAAAAATGAAGAAGATAAGTACATGCGTTCATACTTAAATATTGGCCAAACCGGGCATGATGTGACCAGGACCGACTAAAATATCAGCAAAACACTGAACGCAATTAAGTTCCCCATGCGATCAATAATATGTTAACAAACTAGCTGTGAAGACTGGCATGTAGCCCAGAGCATAGGGAATGCAGCCAAAATATGCAGATTCATGATGACCCAAGTCTCTTTGTATGGAAACTAAAAACAGCTGAATGTTTTGGGAAAGGCGACGACCAGTTTTACTTTTAAACCAAATTGGTAGAGAGTTTCCTGGATAAAATGCTTAATAATGGTCCCATTGACTGGCTGTGAAGACTGGCATGAAGCCAGGATCCCTGCCAATAATGCCAGATACTGATGGGTTACCTGTGAGTCATTCCCTAGCTGCAGCATTCATTATGCCCATAACTGGTTGGCCATCAAAATATCAATGTGTTGATTGACGAGGACTCGCCCGTGTGATTTCAATTATGACTAACAGTGAAACTACCCATAACTTCACAATGAATCTCGCATGGTAGGTCTATCTCATTCATGTCAAGCTATATTCCAAAAATGAAGAAGATGAGTACATGCGTTCATACTTAAATATTGGCCAAACCGGGCATGATATGACCAGGACCGACTAAAATATCAGCAAAACACCGAACACAATGAAGCTCCCCATGCGCTCAATAATATGTTAACAAACTAGCTGTGAAGACTGGCATGTAGCCCAGAGCATAGGGAATGCAGCCAGAATATGCAGATTCATGATCACCCAAGTCTCTTTGTATGGAAACTAAAAACAGCTGAATTTTTTGGGAAAAGCAACGACCAATTTTACTTTTAAACCGAATCGGTAGAGAGTTTACTGGATAAAATGCTTAATAATGGTCCCATTGACTGGCTGTGAAGACTGGCATAAAGCTAGGATCCCTGCCAATAATGCCAGATACTGATGGGTTACCTCTGGGTCATTCCCTAGCTGCAGCATTCATTATGCCCATAGCTGGTTGGCCATCAAAATATCAATGTGTTGATTGACGAGGACTCGCCCGTGTGATTTCAATTATGACTAACAGTGAAACTACCCATAACTTCACAATGAATCTCGCATGGTAGGTCTATCTCATTCATGTCAAGCTATATTCCAAAAATGAAGAAGATAAGTACATGCGTTCATACTTAAATATTGGCCAAACCGGGCATGATGTGACCAGGACCGACTAAAATATCAGCAAAACACCAAACGCAATGAAGTTCGCCATGCGCTCAATAATATGTTAACAAACTAGCTGTCAAGACTGGCATGTAGCCCAGAGCATAGGGAATGCAGCCAAAATATGCAGATTCATGATGACCCAAGCCTCTTTATATGGAAACTAAAAACAGCTGAATTTTTTGGGAAAAGTGACAACCAGTTTTACTTTTAAACCGAATTGGTAGAGAGTTTCCTACATAAAATGCTTAATAATGGTCCCATTGACTGGCTGTGAAGACTGGCATGAAGCCAGGATCCCTGCCAATAATGCCAGATACTGATGGGTTACCTGTGAGTCATTCCCTAGCTGCAACATTCATTATGCCCATAACTGGTTGGCCATCAAAATATCAATGTGTTGATTGACGAGGACTAGCCCGTGTGATTTCAATTATGACTAACAGTGAAACTACCCATAACTTCACAATGAATCTCGCATGGTAGGTCTATCTCATTCATTTCAAGCTATATTCCAAAAATGAAGAAGATGAGTACATGCGTTCATACTTAAATATTGGCCAAACCGGGCATGATGTGACCAGGACCGACTAAAATATCAGCAAAACACCAAACGCAATGAAGTTCCCCATGCGCTCAATAATACGTTCAGAAACTATCTGTCAAGACTGGCATGTAGCCCAGAGCATAGGGAATGCAGCCAAAATATGCAGATTCATGATGACCCAAGTCTCTTTGTATGGAAACTAAAAACAGCTGAATTTTTTGGGAAAAGTGACAACCAGTTTTACTTTTAAACCGAATTGGTAGAGAGTTTCCTACATAAAATGCTTAATAATGGTCCCATTGACTGGCTGTGAAGACTGTCATGAAGCCAGGATCCCTGCCAATAATGCCAGATACTGATGGGTTACCTGTGAGTCATTCCCTAGCTGCAGCATTCATTATGCCCATAACTGGTTGGCCATCAAAATATCAATGTGTTGATTGACGAGGACTCGCCCGTGTGATTTCAATTATGACTAACAGTGAAACTACCCATAACTTCACAATGAATCTCGCATGGTAGGTCTATCTCATTCATGTCAAGCTATATTCCAAAAATGAAGAAGATAAGTACATGCGTTCAAACTTAAATATTGGCCAAACCGGGCATGATGTGACCAGGACCGACTAAAATATCAGCAAAACACCAAACGCAATGAAGTTCCCCATGCGCTCAATAATATGTTAACAAACTAGCTGTGAAGACTGGCATGTAGCCCAGAGCATAGGGAATGCAGCCAAAATATGCAGATTCATGATGACCCAAGTCTCTTTGTATGGAAACTAAAAACAGCTGAATTTTTTGGGAAAAGTGACAACCAGTTTTACTTTTAAACCGAATTGGTAGAGAGTTTCCTACATAAAATGCTTAATAATGGTCCCATTGACTGGCTGTGAAGACTGGCATGAAGCCAGGATCCCTGCCAATAATGCCAGATACTGATGGGTTAACTGTGAGTCATTCCCTAGCTGCAGCATTCATTATGCCCATAACTGGTTGGCCATCAAAAAATCAATGTGTTTATTGACGAGGACTCGCCGGTGTGATTTCAATTATGACTAACAGTGAAACTACCCATAACTTCACAATGAATCTCGCATGGTAGGTCTATCTCATTCATGTTAAGCTATATTCCAAAAATGAAGAAGATAAGTACATGCGTTCATACTTAAATATTGGCCAAACCGGGCATGATGTGACCAGGACCGACTAAAATATCAGCAAAACACTGAACGCAATTAAGTTCCCCATGCGATCAATAATATGTTAACAAACTAGCTGTGAAGACTGGCATGTAGCCCAGAGCATAGGGAATGCAGCCAAAATATGCAGATTCATGATGACCCAAGTCTCTTTGTATGGAAACTAAAAACAGCTGAATGTTTTGGGAAAGGCGACGACCAATTTTACTTTTAAACCAAATTGGTAGAGAGTTTCCTGGATAAAATGCTTAATAATGGTCCCATTGACTGGCTGTGAAGACTGGCATGAAGCCAGGATCCCTGCCAATAATGCCAGATACTGATGGGTTACCTGTGAGTCATTCCCTAGCTGCAGCATTCATTATGCCCATAACTGGTTGGCCATCAAAATATCAATGTGTTGATTGACGAGGACTCGCCCGTGTGATTTCAATTATGACTAACAGTGAAACTACCCATAACTTCACAATGAATCTCGCATGGTAGGTCTATCTCATTCATGTCAAGCTATATTCCAAAAATGAAGAAGATGAGTACATGCGTTCATACTTAAATATTGGCCAAACCGGGCATGATGTGACCAGGACCGACTAAAATATCAGCAAAACACCGAACACAATGAAGTTCCCCATGCGCTCAATAATATGTTAACAAACTAGCTGTGAAGACTGGCATGTAGCCCAGAGCATAGGGAATGCAGCCAGAATATGCAGATTCATGATCACCCAAGTCTCTTTGTATGGAAACTAAAAACAGCTGAATTTTTTGGGAAAAGCAACGACCAATTTTACTTTTAAACCGAATCGGTAGAGAGTTTACTGGATAAAATGCTTAATAATGGTCCCATTGACTGGCTGTGAAGACTGGCATAAAGCTAGGATCCCTGCCAATAATGCCAGATACTGATGGGTTACCTCTGGGTCATTCCCTAGCTGCAGCATTCATTATGCCCATAGCTGGTTGGCCATCAAAATATCAATGTGTTGATTGACGAGGACTCGCCCGTGTGATTTCAATTATGACTAACAGTGAAACTACCCATAACTTCACAATGAATCTCGCATGGTAGGTCTATCTCATTCATGTCAAGCTATATTCCAAAAATGAAGAAGATAAGTACATGCGTTCATACTTAAATATTGGCCAAACCGGGCATGATGTGACCAGGACCGACTAAAATATCAGCAAAACACCAAACGCAATGAAGTTCGCCATGCGCTCAATAATATGTTAACAAACTAGCTGTCAAGACTGGCATGTAGCCCAGAGCATAGGGAATGCAGCCAAAATATGCAGATTCATGATGACCCAAGCCTCTTTATATGGAAACTAAAAACAGCTGAATTTTTTGGGAAAAGTGACAACCAGTTTTACTTTTAAACCGAATTGGTAGAGAGTTTCCTACATAAAATGCTTAATAATGGTCCCATTGACTGGCTGTGAAGACTGGCATGAAGCCAGGATCCCTGCCAATAATGCCAGATACTGATGGGTTACCTGTGAGTCATTCCCTAGCTGCAACATTCATTATGCCCATAACTGGTTGGCCATCAAAATATCAATGTGTTGATTGACGAGGACTAGCCCGTGTGATTTCAATTATGACTAACAGTGAAACTACCCATAACTTCACAATGAATCTCGCATGGTAGGTCTATCTCATTCATGTTAAGCTATATTCCAAACATGAAGAAGATAAGTACATGCGTTCATACTTAAATATTGGCCAAACCAGGCATGATGTGACCAGGACCGACTAAAATATCAGCAAAACACCGAACGCAATGAAGTTCCCCATGCGATCAATAATATGTTAACAAACTAGCTGTGAAGACTGGCATATAGCCCAGAGCATAGAGAATGCAGCCAAAATATGCAGATTTATGATGACCCAAGTCTCTTTGTATGGAAACTAAAAACAGCTGAATTTTTTGAGAAAAGTGACAACCAGTTTTACTTTTAAACCGAATTGGTAGAGAGTTTCCTGGATAAAATGCTTAATAATGGTCCCATTGACTGGCTGTGAAGACTGGCATGAAGCCAGGATCCCTGCCAATAATGCCAGATACTGATGGGTTACCTGTGAGTCATTCCCTAGCTGCAGCATTCATTATGCCCATAACTGGTTGGCCATCAAAATATCAATGTGTTGATTGACGAGGACTCGCCCGTGTGATTTCAATTATGACTAACAGTGAAACTACCCATAACTTCACAATGAATCTCGCATGGTAGGTCTATCTCATTCATTTCAAGCTATATTCCAAAAATGAAGAAGATGAGTACATGCGTTCATACTTAAATATTGGCCAAACCGGGCATGATGTGACCAGGACCGACTAAAATATCAGCAAAACACCGAACGCAATGAAGTTCCCCATGCGCTCAATAATACGTTCAGAAACTATCTGTCAAGACTGGCATGTAGCCCAGAGCATAGGGAATGCAGCCAAAATATGCAGATTCATGATGACCCAAGTCTCTTTGTATGGAAACTAAAAACAGCTGAATTTTTTGGGAAAAGTGACAACCAGTTTTACTTTTAAACCGAATTGGTAGAGAGTTTCCTACATAAAATGCTTAATAATGGTCCCATTGACTGGCTGTGAAGACTGTCATGAAGCCAGGATCCCTGCCAATAATGCCAGATACTGATGGGTTACCTGTGAGTCATTCCCTAGCTGCAGCATTCATTATGCCCATAACTGGTTGGCCATCAAAATATCAATGTGTTGATTGACGAGGACTCGCCCGTGTGATTTCAATTATGACTAACAGTGAAACTACCCATAACTTCACAATGAATCTCGCATGGTAGGTCTATCTCATTCATGTCAAGCTATATTCCAAAAATGAAGAAGATAAGTACATGCGTTCAAACTTAAATATTGGCCAAACCGGGCATGATGTGACCAGGACCGACTAAAATATCAGCAAAACACCAAACGCAATGAAGTTCCCCATGCGCTCAATAATATGTTAACAAACTAGCTGTCAAGACTGGCATGTAGCCCAGAGCATAGGGAATGCAGCCAAAATATGCAGATTCATGATGACCCAAGTCTCTTTGTATGGAAACTAAAAACAGCTGAATTTTTTGGGAAAAGTGACAACCAGTTTTACTTTTAAACCGAATTGGTAGAGAGTTTCCTACATAAAATGCTTAATAATGGTCCCATTGACTGGCTGTGAAGACTGGCATGAAGCCAGGATCCCTGCCAATAATGCCAGATACTGATGGGTTAACTGTGAGTCATTCCCTAGCTGCAGCATTCATTATGCCCATAACTGGTTGGCCATCAAAATATCAATGTGTTGATTGACGAGGACTCGCCCGTGTGATTTCAATTATGACTAACAGTGAAACTACCCATAACTTCACAATGAATCTCGCATGGTAGGTCTATCTCATTCATGTCAAGCTATATTCCAAAAATGAAGAAGATGAGTACATGCGTTCATACTTAAATATTGGCCAAACCGGGCATGATGTGACCAGGACCGACTAAAATATCAGCAAAACACCGAACGCAATGAAGTTCCCCATGCGCTCAATAATACGTTCAGAAACTATCTGTCAAGACTGGCATGTAGCCCAGAGCATAGGGAATGCAGCCAAAATATGCAGATTCATGATGACCCAAGTCTCTTTGTATGGAAACTAAAAACAGCTGAATTTTTTGGGAAAAGTGACAACCAGTTTTACTTTTAAACCGAATTGGTAGAGAGTTTCCTACATAAAATGCTTAATAATGGTCCCATTGACTGGCTGTGAAGACTGTCATGAAGCCAGGATCCCTGCCAATAATGCCAGATACTGATGGGTTACCTGTGAGTCATTCCCTAGCTGCAGCATTCATTATGCCCATAACTGGTTGGCCATCAAAATATCAATGTGTTGATTGACGAGGACTCGCCCGTGTGATTTCAATTATGACTAACAGTGAAACTACCCATAACTTCACAATGAATCTCGCATGGTAGGTCTATCTCATTCATGTCAAGCTATATTCCAAAAATGAAGAAGATAAGTACATGCGTTCAAACTTAAATATTGGCCAAACCGGGCAAGATGTGACCAGGACCTACTAAAATATCAGCAAAACACCAAACGCAATGAAGTTCCCCATGCGCTCAATAATATGTTAACAAACTAGCTGTGAAGACTGGCATGTAGCCCAGAGCATAGGGAATGCAGCCAAAATATGCAGATTCATGATGACCCAAGCCTCTTTATATGGAAACTAAAAACAGCTGAATTTTTTGGGAAAAGTGACAACCAGTTTTACTTTTAAACCGAATTGGTAGAGAGTTTCCTACATAAAATGCTTAATAATGGTCCCATTGACTGGCTGTGAAGACTGGCATGAAGCCAGGATCCCTGCCAATAATGCCAGATACTGATGGGTTAACTGTGAGTCATTCCCTAGCTGCAGCATTCATTATGCCCATAACTGGTTGGCCATCAAAAAATCAATGTGTTTATTGACGAGGACTCGCCGGTGTGATTTCAATTATGACTAACAGTGAAACTACCCATAACTTCACAATGAATCTCGCATGGTAGGTCTATCTCATTCATGTTAAGCTATATTCCAAAAATGAAGAAGATAAGTACATGCGTTCATACTTAAATATTGGCCAAACCGGGCATGATGTGACCAGGACCGACTAAAATATCAGCAAAACACTGAACGCAATTAAGTTCCCCATGCGATCAATAATATGTTAACAAACTAGCTGTGAAGACTGGCATGTAGCCCAGAGCATAGGGAATGCAGCCAAAATATGCAGATTCATGATGACCCAAGTCTTTTTGTATGGAAACTAAAAACAGCTGAATTTTTTGAGAAAAGTGACAACCAGTTTTACTTTTAAACCGAATTGGTAGAGAGTTTCCTGGATAAAATGCTTAATAATGGTCCCATTGACTGGCCGTGAAGACTGGCATGAAGCCAGGATCCCTGCCAATAATGCCAGATACTGATGGGTTACCTGTGAGTCATTCCCTAGCTGCAGCATTCATTATGCCCATAACTGGTTGGCCATCAAAATATCAATGTGTTGATTGACGAGGACTCGCCCGTGTGATTTCAATTATGATTAACAGTGAAACTACCCATAACTTCACAATGAATCTTGCATGGTAGGTCTATCTCATTCATGTCAAGCTATATTCTAAAAATGAAGAAGATAAGTACATGCGTTTGTACTTAAAAATAGGCCAAATTGGGCATGATGTGACCAGGACCGACTAAAATATCAGCAAAACACCAAACGCAATGAAGTTCCCCATGCGCTCAATAATACATTCAGAAACTAGCTGTCAAGACTAGTATGTAGCCCAGAGCATAGGGAATGCAGCCAAAATATGCAGATTCATGATGACCCAAGTCTCTTTGTATGGAAACTAAAAACAGCTGAATGTTTTGGGAAAGGCGACGACCAGTTTTACTTTTAAACCAAATTGGTAGAGAGTTTCCTGGATAAAATGCTTAATAATGGTCCCATTGACTGGCTGTGAAGACTGGCATGAAGCCAGGATCCCTGCCAATAATGCCAGATAGTGATGGGTTACCTGTGAGTCATTCCCTAGCTGCAGCATTTATTATGCCCATAACTGGTTGGCCATCAAAATATCAATGTGTTGATTGACAAGGACTCGCCCGTGTGATTTCAATTATGACTAACAGTGAAACTACCCATAACTTCACAACCAATCTAGCATAGTAGGTCTATCTCATTCATGTCAAGCTATATTTCAAAAATGAAGAAGATAAGTACATGCATTCATACTAAAATATCGGCCAAACCGGGCATGATGTGACCAGAACCGACTAAAATATCAGCAAAACACCGAACGCAATGAAGTTCCCCATGCGCTCAATAATACGTTCAGAAACTAGCTGTCAAGACTGGCATGTAGCCCAGAGCATAGGAAATGCAGCCAAAATATGCAGATTCATGATGACCCAAGTCTCTTTGTATTGAAACTAAAAACAGCTGAATGTTTTGGGAAAAGCGACGACCAGTTTTACTTTTAAACTGAATTGGTAGAGAGTTTCCTGGATAAAATGCTCAATAATGATCCCATTGACTGGCTGTGAAGACTGGCATGAAGCCAGGATCCCTGCCAATAATGCCAGATACTGATGGGTTACCTGTGAGTCATTTCCTAGCTCCTGCATTCATAATGCCCATAAATGGTTGGCCATCAAAATATTTTAGTATATCGGCCAAACCGGGCATGATGTGACCAGAACCGACTAAAATATCAGCAAAACACCAAACGCAATGAAGTTCCCCATGTGCTCAATAATACGTTAACAAACTCGCTGTCAAGACTGGCATGTAGCTCAGAGCATAGAGAATGCAGCCAAAATATGCAGACTTATGATGACCCAAGTCTCTCTGTATGGAAACTAAAAACAGCTGAATGTTTTGGGAAAAGCGACGACCAGTTTTACTTTTAAACCGAATTGGTAGAGAGTTTCCTGGATAAAATGCTTAATGATGGTCCCATTGACTGGCTGTGAAGACTGGCATGAAGCCAGGTTCCCTGCAAATAATGGCAGATAGTGATGGGTGACCTGTGAGTCATTCCCTAGCTGCAGCATTCATTATGCCCATAACTGGTTGGCCATCAAAATATCAATGTGTTGATTGACGAGGACTCGCCCGTGTGATTTCAATTATGACTAACAGTGAAACTGTCCATAACTTCACAATGAATCTCGCATGGTAGGTCTATCTTATTCATGTCAAGCTCTATTCCAAAAATGAAGAAGATAAGTACATGCGTTCATACCTAAATATTGGCTAAACCGGGCATGATGTGACCAGGACCGACTTAAATATCAGCAAAACAGCGAACGCAATGAAGTTCGCCATGCGCTCAATAATATGTTAACAAACAATCTGTCAAGACTGGCATGTAGCCCAGAGCATAGGGAATGCAGCCAAAATATGCAGATTCATGATGACCCAAGTCTCTTTGTATGGAAACTAAAAACAGCTGAATTTTTTGGGAAAAGCAACGACCAATTTTACTTTTAAACCGAATCGGTAGAGAGTTTACTGGATAAAATGCTTAATAATGGTCCCATTGACTGGCTTTGAAGACTGGCATGAAGCCAGGATCCCTGCCAATAATGCCAGATACTGATGGGTTACCTCTGGGTCATTCCCTAGCTGCAGCATTCATTATGCCCATAGCTGGTTGGCCATCAAAATATCAATGTGTTGATTGACGAGGACTCGCCCGTGTGATTTCAATTATGACTAACAGTGAAACTACCCATAACTTCACAATGAAACTGGCATGCTAGGTCTATCTCATTCATGTCAAGCTATATTCCAAAAATGAAGAAGATAAGTACATGTGTTCATACTTAAATATTGGCCAAACCGGGCATGATGTGATCAGGACTGACTAAAATATCAGCAAAACACCAAACGCAATGAAGTTCCCCATGCGCTCAATAATACGTTAACAAACTAGCTGTCAAGACTGGCATGTAGCTCAGAGCATAGAGAATGCAGCCAAAATATGCAGATTTATGATGACCCAAGTCTCTCTGTATGGAAACTAAAAACAGCTGAATGTTTTGGGAAAAGCGACGACCAGTTTTACTTTTAAACCGAATTGGTAGAGAGTTTCCTACATAAAATGCTTAATAATGGTCCCATTGACTGGCTGTGAAGACTGGCTTGAAGCCAGGATCCCTGCCAATAATGCCAGATACTGATGGGTTACCTCTGGGTCATTCCCTAGCTGCAGCATTCATTATGCCCATAGCTGGTTGGCCATCAAAATATCAATGTGTTGATTGACGAGGACTCGCCCGTGTGATTTCAATTATGACTAACAGTGAAACTACCCATAACTTCACAATGAATCCCGCATGGTAGGTCTATCTCATTCATGTCAAGCTATATTCCAAAAATGAAGAAGATAAGTACATGCGTTCATACTTAAATATTGGCCAAACCGGGCATGATGTGACCAGGACCGACTAAAATATCAGCAAAACACCAAACGCAATGAAGTTCCCCATGCGCTCAATAATATGTTAACAAACTAGCTGTGAAGACTGGCATGTAGCCCAGAGCATAGGGAATGCAGTCAAAATATGCAGATTCATGATGACCCAAGTCTCTTTGTATGGAAACTAAAAACAGCTGAATTTTTTGAGAAAAGTGACAACCAATTTTACTTTTAAACCGAATTGGTAGAGAGTTTCCTGGATAAAATGCTTAATAATGGTCCCATTGACTGGCCGTGAAGACTGGCATGAAGCCAGGATCCCTGCCAATAATACCAGATACTGATGGGTTACCTGTGAGTCATTCCCTAGCTGCAGCATTCATTATGCCCATAACTGGTTGGCCATCAAAATATCAATGTGTTGATTGACGAGGACTCGCCCGTGTGATTTCAATTATGACTAACAGTGAAACTACCCATAACTTCACAATGAATCTCGCATGGTAGGTCTATCTCATTCATGTCAAGCTATATTCCAAAAATGAAGAAGATAAGTACATGCGTTCATACTTAAATATTGGCCAAACCGGGCATGATGTGACCAGGACCGACTAAAATATCAGCAAAACACCGAACGCAATGAAGTTCCCCATGCGCTCAATAATACATTCAGAAACTATCTGTCAAGACTGGCATGTAGCCCAGAGCATAGGAAATGCAGCCAAAATATGCAGATTCATGATGACCCAAGTCTCTTTGTATGGAAACTAAAAACAGCTGAATGTTTTGGGAAAAGCGACGACCAGTTTTACTTTTAAACTGAATTGGTAGAGAGTTTCCTGGATAAAATGCTCAATAATGATCCCATTGACTGGCTGTGAAGACTGGCATGAAGCCAGGATCCCTGCCAATAATGCCAGATACTGATGGGTTACCTGTGAGTCATTTCCTAGCTCCTGCATTCATAATGCCCATAAATGGTTGGCCATCAAAATATTTTAGTATATCGGCCAAACCGGGCATGATGTGACCAGAACCGACTAAAATATCAGCAAAACACCAAACGCAATGAAGTTCCCCATGTGCTCAATAATACGTTAACCAACTAGCTGTCAAGACTGGCATGTAGCCCAGAGCATAGGGAATGCAGCCAAAATATGCAGATTCATGATGACCCAAGTCTCTTTGTATGGAAACTAAAAACAGCTGAATTTTTTGGGAAAAGCAACGACCAATTTTACTTTTAAACCGAATCGGTAGAGAGTTTACTGGATAAAATGCTTAATAATGGTCCCATTGACTGGCTTTGAAGACTGGCATGAAGCCAGGATCCCTGCCAATAATGCCAGATACTGATGGGTTACCTCTGGGTCATTCCCTAGCTGCAGCATTCATTATGCCCATAGCTGGTTGGCCATCAAAATATCAATGTGTTGATTGACGAGGACTCGCCCGTGTGATTTCAATTATGACTAACAGTGAAACTACCCATAACTTCACAATGAAACTGGCATGCTAGGTCTATCTCATTCATGTCAAGCTATATTCCAAAAATGAAGAAGATAAGTACATGTGTTCATACTTAAATATTGGCCAAACCGGGCATGATGTGATCAGGACTGACTAAAATATCAGCAAAACACCAAACGCAATGAAGTTCCCCATGCGCTCAATAATACGTTAACAAACTAGCTGTCAAGACTGGCATGTAGCTCAGAGCATAGAGAATGCAGCCAAAATATGCAGATTTATGATGACCCAAGTCTCTCTGTATGGAAACTAAAAACAGCTGAATGTTTTGGGAAAAGCGACGACCAGTTTTACTTTTAAACCGAATTGGTAGAGAGTTTCCTACATAAAATGCTTAATAATGGTCCCATTGACTGGCTGTGAAGACTGGCTTGAAGCCAGGATCCCTGCCAATAATGCCAGATACTGATGGGTTACCTCTGGGTCATTCCCTAGCTGCAGCATTCATTATGCCCATAGCTGGTTGGCCATCAAAATATCAATGTGTTGATTGACGAGGACTCGCCCGTGTGATTTCAATTATGACTAACAGTGAAACTACCCATAACTTCACAATGAATCCCGCATGGTAGGTCTATCTCATTCATGTCAAGCTATATTCCAAAAATGAAGAAGATAAGTACATGCGTTCATACTTAAATATTGGCCAAACCGGGCATGATGTGACCAGGACCGACTAAAATATCAGCAAAACACCAAACGCAATGAAGTTCCCCATGCGCTCAATAATATGTTAACAAACTAGCTGTGAAGACTGGCATGTAGCCCAGAGCATAGGGAATGCAGTCAAAATATGCAGATTCATGATGACCCAAGTCTCTTTGTATGGAAACTAAAAACAGCTGAATTTTTTGAGAAAAGTGACAACCAATTTTACTTTTAAACCGAATCGGTAGAGAGTTTCCTGGATAAAATGCTTAATAATGGTCCCATTGACTGGCCGTGAAGACTGGCATGAAGCCAGGATCCCTGCCAATAATACCAGATACTGATGGGTTACCTGTGAGTCATTCCCTAGCTGCAGCATTCATTATGCCCATAACTGGTTGGCCATCAAAATATCAATGTGTTGATTGACGAGGACTCGCCCGTGTGATTTCAATTATGACTAACAGTGAAACTACCCATAACTTCACAATGAATCTCGCATGGTAGGTCTATCTCATTCATGTCAAGCTATATTCCAAAAATGAAGAAGATAAGTACATGCGTTCATACTTAAATATTGGCCAAACCGGGCATGATGTGACCAGGACCGACTAAAATATCAGCAAAACACCGAACGCAATGAAGTTCCCCATGCGCTCAATAATACATTCAGAAACTATCTGTCAAGACTGGCATGTAGCCCAGAGCATAGGAAATGCAGCCAAAATATGCAGATTCATGATGACCCAAGTCTCTTTGTATGGAAACTAAAAACAGCTGAATGTTTTGGGAAAAGCGACGACCAGTTTTACTTTTAAACTGAATTGGTAGAGAGTTTCCTGGATAAAATGCTCAATAATGATCCCATTGACTGGCTGTGAAGACTGGCATGAAGCCAGGATCCCTGCCAATAATGCCAGATACTGATGGGTTACCTGTGAGTCATTTCCTAGCTCCTGCATTCATAATGCCCATAAATGGTTGGCCATCAAAATATTTTAGTATATCGGCCAAACCGGGCATGATGTGACCAGAACCGACTAAAATATCAGCAAAACACCAAACGCAATGAAGTTCCCCATGTGCTCAATAATACGTTAACCAACTAGCTGTCAAGACTGGCATGTAGCTCAGAGCATAGAGAATGCAGCCAAAATATGCAGATTTATGATGACCCAAGTCTCTCTGTATGGAAACTAAAAACAGCTGAATGTTTTGGGAAAAGCGACGACCAGTTTTACTTTTAAACCGAATTGGTAGAGAGTTTCCTGGATAAAATGCTTAATAATGGTCCCATTGACTGGCTGTGAAGACTGGCATGAAGCCAGGTTCCCTGCAAATAATGGCAGATAGTGATGGGTGACCTGTGAGTCATTCCCTAGCTGCAGCATTCATTATGCCCATAACTGGTTGGCCATCAAAATATCAATGTGTTGATTGACGAGGACTCGCCCGTGTGATTTCAATTATGACTAACAGTGAAACTACCCATAACTTCACAATGAATCTCGCATGGTAGGTCTATCTCATTCATGTCAAGCTATATTCCAAAAATGAAGAAGATAAGTACATGTGTTCATACTTAAATATTGGCCAAACCGGGCATGATGTGATCAGGACCGACTAAAATATCAGCAAAACACCAAACGCAATGAAGTTCCCCATGCGCTCAATAATATGTTAACAAACTAGCTGTGAAGACTGGCATGTAGCCCAGAGCATAGGGAATGCAGCCAAAATATGCAGATTCATGATGACCCAAGCCTCTTTATATGGAAACTAAAAACAGCTGAATTTTTTGAGAAAAGTGACAACCAGTTTTACTTTTAAACCGAATTGGTAGAGAGTTTCCTGGATAAAATGCTTAATAATGGTCCCATTGACTGGCCGTGAAGACTGGCATGAAGCCAGGACCCCTGCCAATAATGCCAGATACTGATGGGTTACCTGTGAGTCATTCCCTAGCTGCAGCATTCATTATGCCCATAACTGGTTGGCCATCAAAATATCAATGTGTTGATTGACGAGGACTCGCCCGTGTGATTTCAATTATGACTAACAGTGAAACTACCCATCACTTCACAATGAATCTCGCATGGTAGGTCTATCTCATTCATGTCAAGCTATATTCCAAAAATGAAGAAGATAAGTACATGCGTTCATACTTAAATATTGGCCAAACCGGGCATGATGTGACCAGGACCGACTAAAATATCAGCAAAACACCAAACGCAATGAAGTTCCCCATGCGCTCAATAATATGTTAACAAACTAGCTGTCAAGACTGGCATGTAGCCCAGAGCATAGGGAATGCAGCCAAAATATGCAGATTCATGATGACCCAAGCCTCTTTATATGGAAACTAAAAACAGCTGAATTTTTTGGGAAAAGTGACAACCAGTTTTACTTTTAAACCGAATTGGTAGAGAGTTTCCTACATAAAATGCTTAATAATGGTCCCATTGACTGGCTGTGAAGACTGGCATGAAGCCAGGATCCCTGCCAATAATGCCAGATACTGATGGGTTACCTGTGAGTCATTCCCTAGCTGCAGCATTCATTATGCCCATAACTGGTTGGCCATCAAAATATCAATGTGTTGATTGACGAGGACTCGCAGGTGTGATTTCAATTATGACTAACAGTGAAACTACCCATAACTTCACAATGAATCTCGCATGGTAGGTCTATCTTATTCATGTTAAGCTATATTCCAAAAATGAAGAAGATAAGTACATGCGTTCATACTTAAATATTGGCCAAACCAGGCATGATGTGACCAGGACCGACTAAAATATCAGCAAAACACCGAACGCAATGAAGTTCCCCATGCGCTCAATAATATGTTAACAAACTAGCTGTGAAGACTGGCATGTAGCCCAGAGCATAGGGAATGCAGCCAAAATATGCAGATTCATGATCACCCAAGTCTCTTTGTATGGAAACTAAAAACAGCTGAATTTTTTGGGAAAAGCAACGACCAATTTTACTTTTAAACCGAATTGGTAGAGAGTTTACTGGATAAAATGCTTAATAATGGAAGCCAGGATCCCGCCCAATAATGCCAGATACTGATGGGTTACCTGTGAGTCATTCCCTAGCTGCAGCATTCATTATGCCCATAACTGGTTGGCCATCAAAATATCAATGTGTTTATTGACGAGGACTCGCAGGTGTGATTTCAATTATGACTAACAGTGAAACTACCCATAACTTCACAATGAATCTCGCATGGTAGGTCTATCTCATTCATGTTAAGCTATATTCCAAAAATGAAGAAGAAAAAGTACATGCGTTCATACTTAAATATTGGCCAAACCGGGCATGATGTGACCAGGACCGACTAAAATATCAGCAAAACACCGAACGCAATTAAGTTCCCCATGCGATCAATAATATGTTAACAAACTAGCTGTGAAGACTGGCATGTAGCCCAGAGCATAGGGAATGCAGTCAAAATATGCAGATTCATGATGACCCAAGTCTCTTTGTATGGAAACTAAAAACAGCTGAATTTTTTGAGAAAAGTGACAACCAATTTTACTTTTAAACCGAATTGGTAGAGAGTTTCCTGGATAAAATGCTTAATAATGGTCCCATTGACTGGCCGTGAAGACTGGCATGAAGCCAGGATCCCTGCCAATAATACCAGATACTGATGGGTTACCTGTGAGTCATTCCCTAGCTGCAGCATTCATTATGCCCATAACTGGTTGGCCATCAAAATATCAATGTGTTGATTGACGAGGACTCGCCCGTGTGATTTCAATTATGACTAACAGTGAAACTACCCATAACTTCACAATGAATCTCGCATGGTAGGTCTATCTCATTCATGTCAAGCTATATTCCAAAAATGAAGAAGATAAGTACATGCGTTCATACTTAAATATTGGCCAAACCGGGCATGATGTGACCAGGACCGACTAAAATATCAGCAAAACACCGAACCCAATGAAGTTCCCCATGCGCTCAATAATACATTCAGAAACTATCTGTCAAGACTGGCATGTAGCCCAGAGCATAGGAAATGCAGCCAAAATATGCAGATTCATGATGACCCAAGTCTCTTTGTATGGAAACTAAAAACAGCTGAATGTTTTGGGAAAAGCGACGACCAGTTTTACTTTTAAACTGAATTGGTAGAGAGTTTCCTGGATAAAATGCTCAATAATGATCCCATTGACTGGCTGTGAAGACTGGCATGAAGCCAGGATCCCTGCCAATAATGCCAGATACTGATGGGTTACCTGTGAGTCATTCCCTAGCTCCTGCATTCATAATGCCCATAAATGGTTGGCCATCAAAATATTTTAGTATATCCGCCAAACCGGGCATGATGTGACCAGAACCGACTAAAATATCAGCAAAACACCAAACGCAATGAAGTTCCCCATGTGCTCAATAATACGTTAACTAACTAGCTGTCAAGACTGGCATGTAGCTCAGAGCATAGAGAATGCAGCCAAAATATGCAGATTTAAGATGACCCAAGTCTCTCTGTATGGAAACTAAAAACAGCTGAATGTTTTGGGGAAAGCGACGACCAGTTTTACTTTTAAACCGAATTGGTAGAGAGTTTCCTGGATAAAATGCTTAATAATGGTCCCATTGACTGGCTGTGAAGACTGGCATGAAGCCAGGTTCCCTGCAAATAATGGCAGATAGTGATGGGTGACCTGTGAGTCATTCCCTAGCTGCAGCATTCATTATGCCCATAACTGGTTGGCCATCAAAATATCAATGTGTTTATTGAAGAGGACTCGCCCGTGTGATTTCAATTATGACTAACAGTGAAACTACCCATAACTTCACAATGAATCTCGCATGGTAGGTCTATCTTATTCATGTCAAGCTCTATTCCAAAAATGAAGAAGATAAGTACATGCGTTCATACTTAAATATTAGCTAAACCAGGCATGATGTGACCAGGACCGACTTAAATATCAGCAAAACAGCGAACGCAATGAAGTTCGCCATGCGCTCAATAATATGTTAACAAACAATCTGTCAAGACTGGCATGTAGCCCAGAGCATAGGGAATGCAGCCAAAATATGCAGATTCATGATGACCCAAGTCTCTTTGTATGGAAACTAAAAACAGCTGAATTTTTTGGGAAAAGCAACGACCAATTTTACTTTTAAACCGAATCGGTAGAGAGTTTACTGGATAAAATGCTTAATAATGGTCCCATTGACTGGCTTTGAAGACTGGCATGAAGCCAGGATCCCTGCCAATAATGCCAGATACTGTTGGGTTACCTCTGGGTCATTCCCTAGCTGCAGCATTCATTATGCCCATAGCTGGTTGGCCATCAAAATATCAATGTGTTGATTGACGAGGACTCGCCGGTGTGATTTCAATTATGACTAACAGTGAAACTACCCATAACTTCACAATGAAACTGGCATGCTAGGTCTATCATATTCATGTCAAGCTATATTCCAAAAATGAAGAAGATAAGTACATGTGTTCATACTTAAATATTGGCCAAACCGGGCATGATGTGATCAGGACCGACTAAAATATCAGCAAAACACCAAACGCAATGAAGTTCCCCATGCGCTCAATAATATGTTAACAAACTAGCTGTCAAGACTGGCATGTAGCCCAGAGCATAGGGAATGCAGCAAAAATATGCAGATTCATGATGACCCAAGCCTCTTTATATGGAAACTAAAAACAGCTGAATTTTTTGAGAAAAGTGACAACCAGTTTTACTTTTAAACGGAATTGGTAGAGAGTTTCCTGGATAAAATGCTTAATAATGGTCCCATTGACTGGCCGTGAAGACTGGCATGAAGCCAGGACCCCTGCCAATAATGCCAGATACTGATGGGTTACCTGTGAGTCATTCCCTAGCTGCAGCATTCATTATGCCCATAACTGGTTGGCCATCAAAATATCAATGTGTTGATTGACGAGGACTCGCCCGTGTGATTTCAATTATGACTAACAGTGAAACTACCCATAACTTCACAATGAATCTCGCATGGTAGGTCTATCTCATTCATGTCAAGCTATATTCCAAAAATGAAGAAGATAAGTACATGCGTTCATACTTAAATATTGGCCAAACCGGGCATGATGTGACCAGGACCGACTAAAATATCAGCAAAACACCAAACGCAATGAAGTTCCCCATGCGCTCAATAATATGTTAACAAACTAGCTGTCAAGACTGGCATGTAGCCCAGAGCATAGGGAATGCAGCAAAAATATGCAGATTCATGATGACTCAAGCCTCTTTATATGGAAACTAAAAACAGCTGAATTTTTTGAGAAAAGTGACAACCAGTTTTACTTTTAAACGGAATTGGTAGAGAGTTTCCTGGATAAAATGCTTAATAATGGTCCCATTGACTGGCCGTGAAGACTGGCATGAAGCCAGGACCCCTGCCAATAATGCCAGATACTGATGGGTTACCTGTGAGTCATTCCCTAGCTGCAGCATTCATTATGCCCATAACTGGTTGGCCATCAAAATATCAATGTGTTGATTGACGAGGACTCGCCCGTGTGATTTCAATTATGACTAACAGTGAAACTACCCATAACTTCACAATGAATCTCGCATGGTAGGTCTATCTCATTCATGTCAAGCTATATTCCAAAAATGAAGAAGATAAGTACATGCGTTCATACTTAAATATTGGCCAAACCGGGCATGATGTGACCAGGACCGACTAAAATATCAGCAAAACACCAAACGCAATGAAGTTCCCCATGCGCTCAATAATATGTTAACAAACTAGCTGTCAAGACTGGCATGTAGCCCAGAGCATAGGGAATGCAGCCAAAATATGCAGATTCATGATGATCCAAGCCTCTTTATATGGAAACTAAAAACAGCTGAATTTTTTGGGAAAAGTGACAACCAGTTTTACTTTTAAACCGAATTGGTAGAGAGTTTCCTACATAAAATGCTTAATAATGGTCCCATTGACTGGCTGTGAAGACTGGCATGAAGCCAGGATCCCTGCCAATAATGCCAGATACTGATGGGTTACCTGTGAGTCATTCCCTAGCTGCAGCATTCATTATGCCCATAACTGGTTGGCCATCAAAATATCAATGTGTTGATTGACGAGGACTCGCCGGTGTGATTTCAATTATGACTAACAGTGAAACTACCCATAACTTCACAATGAATCTCGCATGGTAGGTCTATCTCATTCATGTTAAGCTATATTCCAAAAATGAAGAAGATAAGTACATGCGTTCATACTTAAATATTGGCCAAACCAGGCATGATGTGACCAGGACCGACTAAAATATCAGCAAAACACCGAACGCAATGAAGTTCCCCATGCGCTCAATAATATGTTAACAAACTAGCTGTCAAGACTGGCATGTAGCCCAGAGCATAGGGAATGCAGCCAAAATATGCAGATTCATGATCACCCAAGTCTCTTTGTATGGAAACTAAAAACAGCTGAATTTTTTGGGAAAAGCAACGACCAATTTTACTTTTAAACCGAATCGGTAGAGAGTTTCCTGGATAAAATGCTTAATAATGGTCCCATTGACTGGCTGTGACGACTGGCATGAAGCCAGGATCCCTGCCAATAATGCCAGATACTGATGGGTTACCTCTGGGTCATTCCCTAGCTGCAGCATTCATTATGCCCATAGCTGGTTGGCCATCAAAATATAAATGTGTTGATTGACGAGGACTCGCCCGTGTGATTTCAATTATGACTTAGAGTGAAACTACCCATAACTTCACAATGAAACTGGCATGCTAGGTCTATCTCATTCAAGTCAAGCTATATTCCAAAAATGAAGAAGATAAGTACATGTGTTCATACTTAAATATTGGCCAAACCGGGCATGATGTGATCAGGACCGACTAAAATATCAGCAAAACACCAAACGCAATGAAGTTCCCCATGCGCTCAATAATATGTTAACAAACTAGCTGTGAAGACTGGCATGTAGCCCAGAGCATATGGAATGCAGCCAAAATATGCAGATTCATGATGACCCAAGCCTCTTTATATGGAAACTGAAAACAGCTGAATTTTTTGAGAAAAGTGACAACCAGTTTTACTTTTAAACCGAATTGGTAGAGAGTTTCCTGGATAAAATGCTTAATAATGGTCCCATTGACTGGCCGTGAAGACTGGCATGAAGCCAGGACCCCTGCCAATAATGCCAGATACTGATGGGTTACCTGTGAGTCATTCCCTAGCTGCAGCATTCATTATGCCCATAACTGGTTGGCCATCAAAATATCAATGTGTTGATTGACAAGGACTCGCCCGTGTGATTTCAATTATGACTAACAGTGAAACTACCCATAACTTCACAATGAATCTCGCATGGTAGGTCTATCTCATTCATGTCAAGCTATATTCCAAAAATGAAGAAGATAAGTACATGCGTTCATACTTAAATATTGGCCAAACCGGGCATGATGTGACCAGGACCGACTAAAATATCAGCAAAACACCAAACGCAATGAAGTTCCCCATGCGCTCAATAATATGTTAACAAACTAGCTGTGAAGACTGGCATGTAGCCCAGAGCATAGGGAATGCAGCCAAAATATGCAGATTCATGATCACCCAAGTCTCTTTGTATGGAAACTAAAAACAGCTGAATTTTTTGGGAAAAGCAACGACCAATTTTACTTTTAAACCGAATCGGTAGAGAGTTTCCTGGATAAAATGCTTAATAATGGTCCCATTGACTGGCTGTGAAGACTGGCATGAAGCCAGGATCCCTGCCAATAATGCCAGATACTGATGGGTTACCTCTGGGTCATTCCCTAGCTGCAGCATTCATTATGCCCATAGCTGGTTGGCCATCAAAATATCAATGTGTTGATTGACGAGGACTCGCCCGTGTGATTTCAATTATGACCAAGAGTGAAACTACCCATAACTTCACAATGAAACTGGCATGCTAGGTCTATCTCCTATTCAAGTCAAGCTATATTCCAAAAATGAAGAAGATAAGTACATGCGTTCATACTTAAATATTGGCCAAACCGGGCATGATGTGACCAGGACCGACTAAAATATCAGCAAAACACCAAACGCAATGAAGTTCCCCATGCGCTCAATAATATGTTAACAAACTAGCTGTCAAGACTGGCATGTAGCCCAGAGCCTAGGGAATGCAGCCAAAATATGCAGATTCATGATGATCCAAGCCTCTTTATATGGAAACTAAAAACAGCTGAATTTTTTGGGAAAAGTGACAACCAGTTTTACTTTTAAACCGAATTGGTAGAGAGTTTCCTACATAAAATGCTTAATAATTGTCCCATTGACTGGCTGTGAAGACTGGCATGAAGCCAGGATCCCTGCCAATAATGCCAGATACTGATGGGTTACCTCTGGGTCATTCCCTAGCTGCAGCATTCATTATGCCCATAGCTGGTTGGCCATCAAAATATCAATGTGTTGATTGACGAGGACTCGCCCGTGTGATTTCAATTATGACTAACAGTGAAACTACCCATAACTTCACAATGAATCTCGCATGGTAGGTCTATCTCATTCATGTTAAGCTATATTCCAAAAATGAAGAAGATAAGTACATGCGTTCATACTTAAATATTGGCCAAACCAGGCATGATGTGACCAGGACCGACTAAAATATCAGCAAAACACCGAACGCAATGAAGTTCCCCATGCGCTCAATAATATGTTAACAAACTAGCTGTGAAGACTGGCATGTAGCCCAGAGCATAGGGAATGCAGCCAAAATATGCAGATTCATGATCACCCAAGTCTCTTTGTATGGAAACTAAAAACAGCTGAATTTTTTGGGAAAAGCAACGACCAATTTTACTTTTAAACCGAATCGGTAGAGAGTTTCCTGGATAAAATGCTTAATAATGGTCCCATTGACTGGCTGTGAGGACTGGCATGAAGCCAGGATCCCTGCTAATAATGCCAGATACTGATGGGTTACCTCTGGGTCATTCCCTAGCTGCAGCATTCATTATGCCCATAGCTGGTTGGCCATCAAAATATCAATGTGTTGATTGACGAGGACTCGCCCGTGTGATTTCAATTATGACTAACAGTGAAACTACCCATAACTTCACAATGAATCTCGCATGGTAGGTGTATCTTATTCATGTCAAGCTATATTCCAAAAATGAAGAAGATAAGTACATGTGTTCATACTTAAATATTGGCCAAACCGGGCATGATGTGATCAGGACCGACTAAAATATCAGCAAAACACCAAACGCAATGAAGTTCCCCATGCGCTCAATAATATGTTAACAAACTAGCTGTGAAGACTGGCATGTAGCCCAGAGCATATGGAATGCAGCCAAAATATGCAGATTCATGATGACCCAAGCCTCTTTATATGGAAACTGAAAACAGCTGAATTTTTTGAGAAAAGTGACAACCAGTTTTACTTTTAAACCGAATTGGTAGAGAGTTTCCTGGATAAAATGCTTAATAATGGTCCCATTGACTGGCTGTGAAGACTGGCATGAAGCCAGGATCCCTGCCAATAATGCCAGATACTGATGGGTTACCTCTGGGTCATTCCCTAGCTGCAGCATTCATTATGCCCATAGCTGGTTGGCCATCAAAATATAAATGTGTTGATTGACGAGGACTCGCCCGTGTGATTTCAATTATGACTTAGAGTGAAACTACCCATAACTTCACAATGAAACTGGCATGCTAGGTCTATCTCATTCAAGTCAAGCTATATTCCAAAAATGAAGAAGATAAGTACATGTGTTCATACTTAAATATTGGCCAAACCGGGCATGATGTGATCAGGACCGACTAAAATATCAGCAAAACACCAAACGCAATGAAGTTCCCCATGCGCTCAATAATATGTTAACAAACTAGCTGTGAAGACTGGCATGTAGCCCAGAGCATATGGAATGCAGCCAAAATATGCAGATTCATGATGACCCAAGCCTCTTTATATGGAAACTGAAAACAGCTGAATTTTTTGAGAAAAGTGACAACCAGTTTTACTTTTAAACCGAATTGGTAGAGAGTTTCCTGGATAAAATGCTTAATAATGGTCCCATTGACTGGCCGTGAAGACTGGCATGAAGCCAGGACCCCTGCCAATAATGCCAGATACTGATGGGTTACCTGTGAGTCATTCCCTAGCTGCAGCATTCATTATGCCCATAACTGGTTGGCCATCAAAATATCAATGTGTTGATTGACGAGGACTCGCCCGTGTGATTTCAATTATGACTAACAGTGAAACTACCCATAACTTCACAATGAATCTCGCATGGTAGGTCTATCTCATTCATGTCAAGCTATATTCCAAAAATGAAGAAGATAAGTACATGCGTTCATACTTAAATATTGGCCAAACCGGGCATGATGTGACCAGGACCGACTAAAATATCAGCAAAACACCAAACGCAATGAAGTTCCCCATGCGCTCAATAATATGTTAACAAACTAGCTGTGAAGACTGGCATGTAGCCCAGAGCATAGGGAATGCAGCCAAAATATGCAGATTCATGATGACCCAAGCCTCTTTATATGGAAACTGAAAACAGCTGAATTTTTTGAGAAAAGTGACAACCAGTTTTACTTTTAAACCGAATTGGTAGAGAGTTTCCTGGATAAAATGCTTAATAATGGTCCCATTGACTGGCCGTGAAGACTGGCATGAAGCCAGGACCCCTGCCAATAATGCCAGATACTGATGGGTTACCTGTGAGTCATTCCCTAGCTGCAGCATTCATTATGCCCATAACTGGTTGGCCATCAAAATATCAATGTGTTGATTGACAAGGACTCGCCCGTGTGATTTCAATTATGACTAACAGTGAAACTACCCATAACTTCACAATGAATCTCGCATGGTAGGTCTATCTCATTCATGTCAAGCTATATTCCAAAAATGAAGAAGATAAGTACATGCGTTCATACTTAAATATTGGCCAAACCGGGCATGATGTGACCAGGACCGACTAAAATATCAGCAAAACACCAAACGCAATGAAGTTCCCCATGCGCTCAATAATATGTTAACAAACTAGCTGTGAAGACTGGCATGTAGCCCAGAGCATAGGGAATGCAGCCAAAATATGCAGATTCATGATCACCCAAGTCTCTTTGTATGGAAACTAAAAACAGCTGAATTTTTTGGGAAAAGCAACGACCAATTTTACTTTTAAACCGAATCGGTAGAGAGTTTACTGGATAAAATGCTTAATAATGGTCCCATTGACTGGCTGTGAAGACTGGCATGAAGCCAGGATCCCTGCCAATAATGTCAGATACTGATGGGTTACCTCTGGGTCATTCCCTAGCTGCAGCATTCATTATGCCCATAGCTGGTTGGCCATCAAAATATCAATGTGTCGATTGACGAGGACTCGCCCGTGTGATTTCAATTATGACCAAGAGTGAAACTACCCATAACTTCACAATGAAACTGGCATGCTAGGTCTATCTCCTATTCAAGTCAAGCTATATTCCAAAAATGAAGAAGATAAGTACATGCGTTCATACTTAAATATTGGCCAAACCGGGCATGATGTGACCAGGACCGACTAAAATATCAGCAAAACACCAAACGCAATGAAGTTCCCCATGCGCTCAATAATATGTTAACAAACTAGCTGTCAAGACTGGCATGTAGCCCAGAGCCTAGGGAATGCAGCCAAAATATGCAGATTCATGATGATCCAAGCCTCTTTATATGGAAACTAAAAACAGCTGAATTTTTTGGGAAAAGTGACAACCAGTTTTACTTTTAAACCGAATTGGTAGAGAGTTTCCTACATAAAATGCTTAATAATGGTCCCATTGACTGGCTGTGAAGACTGGCATGAAGCCAGGATCCCTGCCAATAATGCCAGATACTGATGGGTTACCTGTGAGTCATTCCCTAGCTGCAGCATTCATTATGCCCATAACTGGTTGGCCATCAAAATATCAATGTGTTGATTGACGAGGACTCGCCGGTGTGATTTCAATTATGACTAACAGTGAAACTACCCATAACTTCACAATGAATCTCGCATGGTAGGTCTATCTCATTCATGTTAAGCTATATTCCAAAAATGAAGAAGATAAGTACATGCGTTCATACTTAAATATTGGCCAAACCAGGCATGATGTGACCAGGACCGACTAAAATATCAGCAAAACACCGAACGCAATGAAGTTCCCCATGCGCTCAATAATATGTTAACAAACTAGCTGTGAAGACTGGCATGTAGCCCAGAGCATAGGGAATGCAGCCAAAATATGCAGATTCATGATCACCCAAGTCTCTTTGTATGGAAACTAAAAACAGCTGAATTTTTTGGGAAAAGCAACGACCAATTTTACTTTTAAACCGAATCGGTAGAGAGTTTCCTGAATAAAATGCTTAATAATGGTCCCATTGACTGGCTGTGAAGACTGGCATGAAGCCAGGATCCCTGCCAATAATGCCAGATACTGATGGGTTACCTCTGGGTCATTCCCTAGCTGCAGCATTCATTATGCCCATAGCTGGTTGGCCATCAAAATATCAATGTGTTGATTGACGAGGACTCGCCCGTGTGATTTCAATTATGACTAACAGTGAAACTACCCATAACTTCACAATGAATCTCGCATGGTAGGTGTATCTTATTCATGTCAAGCTATATTCCAAAAATGAAGAAGATAAGTACATGTGTTCATACTTAAATATTGGCCAAACCGGGCATGATGTGATCAGGACCGACTAAAATATCAGCAAAACACCAAACGCAATGAAGTTCCCCATGCGCTCAATAATATGTTAACAAACTAGCTGTGAAGACTGGCATGTAGCCCAGAGCATATGGAATGCAGCCAAAATATGCAGATTCATGATGACCCAAGCCTCTTTATATGGAAACTGAAAACAGCTGAATTTTTTGAGAAAAGTGACAACCAGTTTTACTTTTAAACCGAATTGGTAGAGAGTTTCCTGGATAAAATGCTTAATAATGGTCCCATTGACTGGCCGTGAAGACTGGCATGAAGCCAGGACCCCTGCCAATAATGCCAGATACTGATGGGTTACCTGTGAGTCATTCCCTAGCTGCAGCATTCATTATGCCCATAACTGGTTGGCCATCAAAATATCAATGTGTTGATTGACAAGGACTCGCCCGTGTGATTTCAATTATGACTAACAGTGAAACTACCCATAACTTCACAATGAATCTCGCATGGTAGGTCTATCTCATTCATGTCAAGCTATATTCCAAAAATGAAGAAGATAAGTACATGCGTTCATACTTAAATATTGGCCAAACCGGGCATGATGTGACCAGGACCGACTAAAATATCAGCAAAACACCAAACGCAATGAAGTTCCCCATGCGCTCAATAATATGTTAACAAACTAGCTGTGAAGACTGGCATGTAGCCCAGAGCATAGGGAATGCAGCCAAAATATGCAGATTCATGATCACCCAAGTCTCTTTGTATGGAAACTAAAAACAGCTGAATTTTTTGGGAAAAGCAACGACCAATTTTACTTTTAAACCGAATCGGTAGAGAGTTTACTGGATAAAATGCTTAATAATGGTCCCATTGACTGGCTGTGAAGACTGGCATGAAGCCAGGATCCCTGCCAATAATGCCAGATACTGATGGGTTACCTCTGGGTCATTCCCTAGCTGCAGCATTCATTATGCCCATAGCTGGTTGGCCATCAAAATATCAATGTGTTGATTGACGAGGACTCGCCCGTGTGATTTCAATTATGACTAACAGTGAAACTACCCATAACTTCACAATGAATCTCGCATGGTAGGTGTATCTTATTCATGTCAAGCTATATTCCAAAAATGAAGAAGATAAGTACATGTGTTCATACTTAAATATTGGCCAAACCGGGCATGATGTGATCAGGACCGACTAAAATATCAGCAAAACACCAAACGCAATGAAGTTCCCCATGCGCTCAATAATATGTTAACAAACTAGCTGTGAAGACTGGCATGTAGCCCAGAGCATATGGAATGCAGCCAAAATATGCAGATTCATGATGACCCAAGCCTCTTTATATGGAAACTGAAAACAGCTGAATTTTTTGGGAAAAGCAACGACCAATTTTACTTTTAAACCGAATTGGTAGAGAGTTTCCTGGATAAAATGCTTAATAATGGTCCCATTGACTGGCTGTGAAGACTGGCATGAAGCCAGGATCCCTGCCAATAATGCCAGATACTGATGGGTTACCTCTGGGTCATTCCCTAGCTGCAGCATTCATTATGCCCATAGCTGGTTGGCCATCAAAATATCAATGTGTTGATTGACGAGGACTCGCCCGTGTGATTTCAATTATGACCAAGAGTGAAACTACCCATAACTTCACAATGAAACTGGCATGCTAGGTCTATCTCCTATTCAAGTCAAGCTATATTCCAAAAATGAAGAAGATAAGTACATGCGTTCATACTTAAATATTGGCCAAACCGGGCATGATGTGACCAGGACCGACTAAAATATCAGCAAAACACCAAACGCAATGAAGTTCCCCATGCGCTCAATAATATGTTAACAAACTAGCTGTCAAGACTGGCATGTAGCCCAGAGCCTAGGGAATGCAGCCAAAATATGCAGATTCATGATGATCCAAGCCTCTTTATATGGAAACTAAAAACAGCTGAATTTTTTGGGAAAAGTGACAACCAGTTTTACTTTTAAACCGAATTGGTAGAGAGTTTCCTACATAAAATGCTTAATAATTGTCCCATTGACTGGCTGTGAAGACTGGCATGAAGCCAGGATCCCTGCCAATAATGCCAGATACTGATGGGTTACCTGTGAGTCATTCCCTAGCTGCAGCATTCATTATGCCCATAACTGGTTGGCCATCAAAATATCAATGTGTTGATTGACGAGGACTCGCCGGTGTGATTTCAATTATGACTAACAGTGAAACTACCCATAACTTCACAATGAATCTCGCATGGTAGGTCTATCTCATTCATGTTAAGCTATATTCCAAAAATGAAGAAGATAAGTACATGCGTTCATACTTAAATATTGGCCAAACCAGGCATGATGTGACCAGGACCGACTAAAATATCAGCAAAACACCGAACGCAATGAAGTTCCCCATGCGCTCAATAATATGTTAACAAACTAGCTGTGAAGACTGGCATGTAGCCCAGAGCATAGGGAATGCAGCCAAAATATGCAGATTCATGATCACCCAAGTCTCTTTGTATGGAAACTAAAAACAGCTGAATTTTTTGGGAAAAGCAACGACCAATTTTACTTTTAAACCGAATCGGTAGAGAGTTTCCTGGATAAAATGCTTAATAATGGTCCCATTGACTGGCTGTGAAGACTGGCATGAAGCCAGGATCCCTGCTAATAATGCCAGATACTGATGGGTTACCTCTGGGTCATTCCCTAGCTGCAGCATTCATTATGCCCATAGCTGGTTGGCCATCAAAATATCAATGTGTTGATTGACGAGGACTCGCCCGTGTGATTTCAATTATGACTAACAGTGAAACTACCCATAACTTCACAATGAATCTCGCATGGTAGGTGTATCTTATTCATGTCAAGCTATATTCCAAAAATGAAGAAGATAAGTACATGTGTTCATACTTAAATATTGGCCAAACCGGGCATGATGTGATCAGGACCGACTAAAATATCAGCAAAACACCAAACGCAATGAAGTTCCCCATGCGCTCAATAATATGTTAACAAACTAGCTGTGAAGACTGGCATGTAGCCCAGAGCATATGGAATGCAGCCAAAATATGCAGATTCATGATGACCCAAGCCTCTTTATATGGAAACTGAAAACAGCTGAATTTTTTGAGAAAAGTGACAACCAGTTTTACTTTTAAACCGAATTGGTAGAGAGTTTCCTGGATAAAATGCTTAATAATGGTCCCATTGACTGGCTGTGAAGACTGGCATGAAGCCAGGATCCCTGCCAATAATGCCAGATACTGATGGGTTACCTCTGGGTCATTCCCTAGCTGCAGCATTCATTATGCCCATAGCTGGTTGGCCATCAAAATATAAATGTGTTGATTGACGAGGACTCGCCCGTGTGATTTCAATTATGACTTAGAGTGAAACTACCCATAACTTCACAATGAAACTGGCATGCTAGGTCTATCTCATTCAAGTCAAGCTATATTCCAAAAATGAAGAAGATAAGTACATGTGTTCATACTTAAATATTGGCCAAACCGGGCATGATGTGATCAGGACCGACTAAAATATCAGCAAAACACCAAACGCAATGAAGTTCCCCATGCGCTCAATAATATGTTAACAAACTAGCTGTGAAGACTGGCATGTAGCCCAGAGCATATGGAATGCAGCCAAAATATGCAGATTCATGATGACCCAAGCCTCTTTATATGGAAACTGAAAACAGCTGAATTTTTTGAGAAAAGTGACAACCAGTTTTACTTTTAAACCGAATTGGTAGAGAGTTTCCTGGATAAAATGCTTAATAATGGTCCCATTGACTGGCCGTGAAGACTGGCATGAAGCCAGGACCCCTGCCAATAATGCCAGATACTGATGGGTTACCTGTGAGTCATTCCCTAGCTGCAGCATTCATTATGCCCATAACTGGTTGGCCATCAAAATATCAATGTGTTGATTGACGAGGACTCGCCCGTGTGATTTCAATTATGACTAACAGTGAAACTACCCATAACTTCACAATGAATCTCGCATGGTAGGTCTATCTCATTCATGTCAAGCTATATTCCAAAAATGAAGAAGATAAGTACATGCGTTCATACTTAAATATTGGCCAAACCGGGCATGATGTGACCAGGACCGACTAAAATATCAGCAAAACACCAAACGCAATGAAGTTCCCCATGCGCTCAATAATATGTTAACAAACTAGCTGTGAAGACTGGCATGTAGCCCAGAGCATAGGGAATGCAGCCAAAATATGCAGATTCATGATGACCCAAGCCTCTTTATATGGAAACTGAAAACAGCTGAATTTTTTGAGAAAAGTGACAACCAGTTTTACTTTTAAACCGAATTGGTAGAGAGTTTCCTGGATAAAATGCTTAATAATGGTCCCATTGACTGGCCGTGAAGACTGGCATGAAGCCAGGACCCCTGCCAATAATGCCAGATACTGATGGGTTACCTGTGAGTCATTCCCTAGCTGCAGCATTCATTATGCCCATAACTGGTTGGCCATCAAAATATCAATGTGTTGATTGACAAGGACTCGCCCGTGTGATTTCAATTATGACTAACAGTGAAACTACCCATAACTTCACAATGAATCTCGCATGGTAGGTCTATCTCATTCATGTCAAGCTATATTCCAAAAATGAAGAAGATAAGTACATGCGTTTATACTTAAATATTGGCCAAACCGGGCATGATGTGACCAGGACCGACTAAAATATCAGCAAAACACCAAACGCAATGAAGTTCCCCATGCGCTCAATAATATGTTAACAAACTAGCTGTGAAGACTGGCATGTAGCCCAGAGCATAGGGAATGCAGCCAAAATATGCAGATTCATGATCACCCAAGTCTCTTTGTATGGAAACTAAAAACAGCTGAATTTTTTGGGAAAAGCAACGACCAATTTTACTTTTAAACCGAATCGGTAGAGAGTTTACTGGATAAAATGCTTAATAATGGTCCCATTGACTGGCTGTGAAGACTGGCATGAAGCCAGGATCCCTGCCAATAATGCCAGATACTGATGGGTTACCTCTGGGTCATTCCCTAGCTGCAGCATTCATTATGCCCATAGCTGGTTGGCCATCAAAATATCAATGTGTCGATTGACGAGGACTCGCCCGTGTGATTTCAATTATGACCAAGAGTGAAACTACCCATAACTTCACAATGAAACTGGCATGCTAGGTCTATCTCCTATTCAAGTCAAGCTATATTCCAAAAATGAAGAAGATAAGTACATGCGTTCATACTTAAATATTGGCCAAACCGGGCATGATGTGACCAGGACCGACTAAAATATCAGCAAAACACCAAACGCAATGAAGTTCCCCATGCGCTCAATAATATGTTAACAAACTAGCTGTCAAGACTGGCATGTAGCCCAGAGCCTAGGGAATGCAGCCAAAATATGCAGATTCATGATGATCCAAGCCTCTTTATATGGAAACTAAAAACAGCTGAATTTTTTGGGAAAAGTGACAACCAGTTTTACTTTTAAACCGAATTGGTAGAGAGTTTCCTACATAAAATGCTTAATAATGGTCCCATTGACTGGCTGTGAAGACTGGCATGAAGCCAGGATCCCTGCCAATAATGCCAGATACTGATGGGTTACCTGTGAGTCATTCCCTAGCTGCAGCATTCATTATGCCCATAACTGGTTGGCCATCAAAATATCAATGTGTTGATTGACGAGGACTCGCCGGTGTGATTTCAATTATGACTAACAGTGAAACTACCCATAACTTCACAA
This sequence comes from Harmothoe impar, assembly GCA_947462335.1. Taxonomy (NCBI): domain Eukaryota; kingdom Metazoa; phylum Annelida; class Polychaeta; order Phyllodocida; family Polynoidae; genus Harmothoe; species Harmothoe impar. The sequence goes on along the minus strand of OX381721.1, from coordinate 5,529,528 downwards.
TGAATCTCGCATGGTAGGTCTATCTCATTCATGTTAAGCTATATTCCAAAAATGAAGAAGATAAGTACATGCGTTCATACTTAAATATTGGCCAAACCAGGCATGATGTGACCAGGACCGACTAAAATATCAGCAAAACACCGAACGCAATGAAGTTCCCCATGCGCTCAATAATATGTTAACAAACTAGCTGTGAAGACTGGCATGTAGCCCAGAGCATAGGGAATGCAGCCAAAATATGCAGATTCATGATCACCCAAGTCTCTTTGTATGGAAACTAAAAACAGCTGAATTTTTTGGGAAAAGCAACGACCAATTTTACTTTTAAACCGAATCGGTAGAGAGTTTCCTGGATAAAATGCTTAATAATGGTCCCATTGACTGGCTGTGAAGACTGGCATGAAGCCAGGATCCCTGCCAATAATGCCAGATACTGATGGGTTACCTCTGGGTCATTCCCTAGCTGCAGCATTCATTATGCCCATAGCTGGTTGGCCATCAAAATATCAATGTGTTGATTGACGAGGACTCGCCCGTGTGATTTCAATTATGACTAACAGTGAAACTACCCATAACTTCACAATGAATCTCGCATGGTAGGTGTATCTTATTCATGTCAAGCTATATTCCAAAAATGAAGAAGATAAGTACATGTGTTCATACTTAAATATTGGCCAAACCGGGCATGATGTGATCAGGACCGACTAAAATATCAGCAAAACACCAAACGCAATGAAGTTCCCCATGCGCTCAATAATATGTTAACAAACTAGCTGTGAAGACTGGCATGTAGCCCAGAGCATATGGAATGCAGCCAAAATATGCAGATTCATGATGACCCAAGCCTCTTTATATGGAAACTGAAAACAGCTGAATTTTTTGAGAAAAGTGACAACCAGTTTTACTTTTAAACCGAATTGGTAGAGAGTTTCCTGGATAAAATGCTTAATAATGGTCCCATTGACTGGCCGTGAAGACTGGCATGAAGCCAGGACCCCTGCCAATAATGCCAGATACTGATGGGTTACCTGTGAGTCATTCCCTAGCTGCAGCATTCATTATGCCCATAACTGGTTGGCCATCAAAATATCAATGTGTTGATTGACAAGGACTCGCACGTGTGATTTCAATTATGACTAACAGTGAAACTACCCATAACTTCACAATGAATCTCGCATGGTAGGTCTATCTCATTCATGTCAAGCTATATTCCAAAAATGAAGAAGATAAGTACATGCGTTCATACTTAAATATTGGCCAAACCGGGCATGATGTGACCAGGACCGACTAAAATATCAGCAAAACACCAAACGCAATGAAGTTCCCCATGCGCTCAATAATATGTTAACAAACTAGCTGTCAAGACTGGCATGTAGCCCAGAGCATAGGGAATGCAGCAAAAATATGCAGATTCATGATGACTCAAGCCTCTTTATATGGAAACTAAAAACAGCTGAATTTTTTGAGAAAAGTGACAACCAGTTTTACTTTTAAACGGAATTGGTAGAGAGTTTCCTGGATAAAATGCTTAATAATGGTCCCATTGACTGGCCGTGAAGACTGGCATGAAGCCAGGACCCCTGCCAATAATGCCAGATACTGATGGGTTACCTGTGAGTCATTCCCTAGCTGCAGCATTCATTATGCCCATAACTGGTTGGCCATCAAAATATCAATGTGTTGATTGACGAGGACTCGCCCGTGTGATTTCAATTATGACTAACAGTGAAACTACCCATAACTTCACAATGAATCTCGCATGGTAGGTCTATCTCATTCATGTCAAGCTATATTCCAAAAATGAAGAAGATAAGTACATGCGTTCATACTTAAATATTGGCCAAACCGGGCATGATGTGACCAGGACCGACTAAAATATCAGCAAAACACCAAACGCAATGAAGTTCCCCATGCGCTCAATAATATGTTAACAAACTAGCTGTCAAGACTGGCATGTAGCCCAGAGCATAGGGAATGCAGCCAAAATATGCAGATTCATGATGATCCAAGCCTCTTTATATGGAAACTAAAAACAGCTGAATTTTTTGGGAAAAGTGACAACCAGTTTTACTTTTAAACCGAATTGGTAGAGAGTTTCCTACATAAAATGCTTAATAATGGTCCCATTGACTGGCTGTGAAGACTGGCATGAAGCCAGGATCCCTGCCAATAATGCCAGATACTGATGGGTTACCTGTGAGTCATTCCCTAGCTGCAGCATTCATTATGCCCATAACTGGTTGGCCATCAAAATATCAATGTGTTGATTGACGAGGACTCGCCGGTGTGATTTCAATTATGACTAACAGTGAAACTACCCATTACTTCACAATGAATCTCGCATTGTAGGTCTATCTCATTCATGTTAAGCTATATTCCAAAAATGAAGAAGATAAGTACATGCGTTCATACTTAAATATTGGCCAAACCAGGCATGATGTGACCAGGACCGACTAAAATATCAGCAAAACACCGAACGCAATGAAGTTCCCCATGCGCTCAATAATATGTTAACAAACTAGCTGTCAAGACTGGCATGTAGCCCAGAGCATAGGGAATGCAGCCAAAATATGCAGATTCATGATCACCCAAGTCTCTTTGTATGGAAACTAAAAACAGCTGAATTTTTTGGGAAAAGCAACGACCAATTTTACTTTTAAACCGAATCGGTAGAGAGTTTCCTGGATAAAATGCTTAATAATGGTCCCATTGACTGGCTGTGAAGACTGGCATGAAGCCAGGATCCCTGCCAATAATGCCAGATACTGATGGGTTACCTGTGAGTCATTCCCTAGCTGCAGCATTCATTATGCCCATAACTGGTTGGCCATCAAAATATCAATGTGTTGATTGACGAGGACTCGCCGGTGTGATTTCAATTATGACTAACAGTGAAACTACCCATAACTTCACAATGAATCTCGCATGGTAGGTCTATCTCATTCATGTTAAGCTATATTCCAAAAATGAAGAAGATAAGTACATGTGTTCATACTTAAATATTGGCCAAACCGGGCATGATGTGATCAGGACCGACTAAAATATCAGCAAAACACCGAACGCAATGAAGTTCCCCATGCGCTCAATAATATGTTAACAAACTAGCTGTGAAGACTGGCATGTAGCCCAGAGCATAGGGAATGCAGCCAAAATATGCAGATTCATGATGACCCAAGCCTCTTTATATGGAAACTAAAAACAGCTGAATTTTTTGGGAAAAGTGACAACCAGTTTTACTTTTAAACCGAATTGGTAGAGAGTTTCCTACATAAAATGCTTAATAATGGTCCCATTGACTGGCTGTGAAGACTGGCATGAAGTCAGGATCCCTGCCAATAATGCCAGATACTGATGGGTTACCTGTGAGTCATTCCCTAGCTGCAGTATTCATTATGCCCATAACTGGTTGGCCATCAAAATATCAATGTGTTGATTGACGAGGACTCGCCGGTGTGATTTCAATTATGACTAATAGTGAAACTACCCATAACTTCACAATGAATCTCGCATGGTAGGTCTATCTCATTCATGTTAAGCTATATTCCAAAAATGAAGAAGATAAGTACATGCGTTCATACTTAAATATTGGCCAAACCAGGCATGATGTGACCAGGACCGACTAAAATATCAGCAAAACACCAAACGCAATGAAGTTCCCCATGCGCTCAATAATATGTTAACAAACTAGCTGTCAAGACTGGCATGTAGCCCAGAGCATAGGGAATGCAGCCAAAATATGCAGATTCATGATCACCCAAGTCTCTTTGTATGGAAACTAAAAACAGCTGAATTTTTTGGGAAAAGCAACGACCAATTTTACTTTTAAACCGAATCGGTAGAGAGTTTACTGGATAAAATGCTTAATAATGGTCCCATTGACTGGCTGTGAAGACTGTCATGAAGCCAGGATCCCTGCCAATAATATTTGGCTGATCCTCTCAGGGAAGTCCCTGGTTGTCATGATACATGAATGCAGAACTGGTGAGTAACTCGCTAATGGCATATGGGCATCACTGCCAGATATATCCATCAGAGCATGGTTACAAGAAATGAAAAAAAAACACTCTGCAGTCCTAAAAGGGTCATCAAGGTTTATGGTTTGTGATTATTATTGTTTATTACTGATAACAAGAGTATGTATATGTCATATGGTGTCATGACTATGTATATCACGATTGGACTAAGACTCAAAATGTCCTCTTAGTCTAAAAACTATGGAAAAATGGTTAAACCTTCATGGAGAATATCTTTGAAATACAACATTTGCTTTGGGAACACATATTTACTTGGGCATTACACTTACCCTTCAGTACTGTGTCAATACCAGGTGGGTTTACAGGATGCATGAAGGCATCCCTGTCAAGTCGATTAGTCAGGACAGCATCCATGCATCATGACGACACATGAAAAAGAATCATTAAAAACACCCAGTTGGGCTTAAAGTGATAACAAGACTAGTGTTTGTGAATATTATTGTTTATTACTCATTTAGACCAAAACAAGAGTTGCTTGATTCCAATGCTTTAGTAACCACCATTAGCTTTGATCTTCTCATCGACCCAGGTCTTGTACTTGGCCACCTGAGTGTAGACAGAGGGGGCATTGCCTGTAGCACATCTTCGTGTACCCCATGAATGCACTCCAGCAACGAACCACTTATTATCCTTCTTGCAGACAAGGGGGCCACCTGTATCACCCTAGGAAAGGAATATAAAGTACTGTTATTTAAATGAGAATTTAAATAATTTATGTGATCTTGCTTTGTGCACAAACCAAAGCTTGCTTACCGGTGCAATCAGATAGTTTGTCAAACTATATACATTTAATAAAGGAGTTCTAATGATGGCTTCAAAGATAAATTAAGTCTATAATATATAATAATTTGATGTGACTTCTCTATATAACCATACTGGAACTATCAAGGCATGTTTAATATTAATAAACGTACGTCACAGCCCACAGAGAGACCGTTTCCAACACAAATATTGTTTGTAAGGATGTAACGAGGCCAGTAATCTTTGCAGACTTCTTGATCCCGTGGTGAGATGGCCAGTTCTTTCAGTATGGGGCTGTCCACATCTTTATCTAATGAAAGAGTATGTTTATTACATTAAGTAAATATCATAGACAGGTCCCTTTATGTATTTATTTGTTACAACGTGTGTAGCCATGCACCTCTCACTATAGTTCAACGGGCAGCTGCTTCTGCTGTGTTATTCGTATATCTATTTTATGTTGCTACTACTGACGGTACCGACGGTAGGTTACCGTTGTACCGACGATAGGTTACCATCGGTTGTGTACCGAGGGTACCGAGGGTACCTACGGTACCGACGGTAACTTCTTGCTACAGGTTTCATTACATGTTACATAACTTCAACACCAGGTGGCTCTGCTGGTGTGGTCAGGTAACCCCCACAGGCCTGTATATAAGGTGGACTGCTTCTCCTACACATAATAAAGGAGTACCCACTGTAAGCACCTGGTGAGAGCCAATGCTCCAACCAAAGTTCCCAAGAGCTTTTACCCCACATTTAGACCAGATAGCTTTTATAGTAAATGTAGAAATGTTTAGTGTGGCTACAATTAATAGAGAAATTGGAACAGAGTCATTAACCAATGGGGCATCAGAAACAATAGAAAGTGGCAGCCATTGCAATGCATTCTATAGATATCAAGCTAGAATTTTTTTATGCATTGAGAAACATAATCAGGTTGACACAAGTCATCTATATGACCAATATAGGTATCTAAAGGAATAAAAACAATCTTGGCCATATGGTGCAGCCCATCTATCACCAAGTTGCTAACTCACATCCAGTAAGACCCCAACCAGTAATGTAGCAGTCGTCATCAGGACCAAACTCCATATCCCTCTCTGGGAAGCAGGCTGGGAAGATCTTGGGCCCAAGTGGTAGTTTCTTGGACAGCTTTAACAGTGCAATGTCATTAGGAAAGGGTCTTCCAATGATAAAATCTTCATGCTGGATAAGAAAGTACAGAATTAATAAGCCAATCTTAGACTTAGAGGTGTCAATGGTTTGACCAATTGTGACTGACAATCATAAATTATCATTGTCTTATTAGGTGTGTGTATTTGGGGAGGGGGGTCCATACTTTGTAACAGGTAAGCTGGAATATCTCTGGTCTCTTTTTCATATCTCATATTCATTTGATGAACAAAGCAAATGTTCCACTAACTGTCCTTAAATTGTCTCATTCTATAATTACCCTTAGGACTGCCAGTACTTTCTAGAGATGCACTGCCATAGCGTATCATTTCCAATACAAATGCAAAATATTGGCTTTCAGGGGGCCCTTTTTACTATACACATTTGCCCGCTACAGCTGTGCTAAGGATATGTCTCTCCTGTTCAACATAATGTTAAGTTTAAGGAATTCTATGCTGGACTAACCATGTTGACCTTCATAAGATCTTCTTACCATGATGATCCTAGATGTGTCAATGCGAACCTCATTGCCGCTTACACTCAGCATGTCATGTTCTCCAGCAACAACAGTAAAGGTAAGGTCACTATAATTTGAGAAAAACATTTAGCATCGACACAAGTATGGATGAGCTCATTATGGTTCTCAGACAATTGTGTTCGGTACAATCTTAAAGTATAGTTTATAATGACCACACTTGTCCCATATCCAACATAAAAGCTTGAGCTACTATTATAATTGAATTTGGGAATATATTTTGCCATAGTCTAGAGCAAACAAAAAAGTGAAACAATAGAAATATTCAGGGTGGGGACCATCTTGAGGTCAGATTGATTCATGCAGCTACACTATACCCTATTTACGAACTATTTTGTGAATCATAGGTCAAAATGCCCTCAACATCTTATTCCTAGATCTTGCTTGTATTTGAATGGAGAACTGATACTTACGACTGGACACATTGGGCGGAGGTGACTGCCCATTCATCCGATAAAAGCACAGCACCACAAAAATGGCCTAGATTATCTCCCTGTAGGGAAAGCATCCAGGGCCAGGAGTTGGGCTGAGCTTCACCGCCACCACTAATGTAGGGCAGATCATCATTTCCAGTAACGCGCTTGCCACAGACTTTAGGGACATCAAAATATTTTCTTTCATGTACACTTTGGACTGCCTCATTTATGAATGCTCAAATATAATTATGTTAAAGTTCACCATCCTATTGAACTCCCATTGACAAGTTTGAGTAATATTTGACCAGGTTTGAGGCACATGCCAGTAAGTGGAATTTGCTTTCGGTATTTATATAATACAACAGTTACATTTTTTTCAAAAAAGGAAGGCCATATGTTCCCACCTTTTGAAATTACCCATGTACATATCTTCAGGCTTTACTATGTCATAAAAAATAGTGGTTTGTTTGAAAGGTGCAGACAAGGCTAGTTTATACTCCTCCTAATCACAATTTTAGCAATTTGAATAAAAAAGATTTTAAATGAAAGCAAAGGAACACTTATTCTAGTCGGTCAGCTTGGTTATTTCACATTTTGACCATGCGGCCACATTTCGCTTGGCCTAAAGTCTTGTAAACTACTGGCTGATGTCAACATGTGAAACAAGTCTGTCAACAGGTTGAAACTATGGTTTTTTTCTCTATCAATACCATAGCCCATGTCTGATACAGACGTATATGTGATACATAACAATGCAAGTATACAGAACAATGAGGTCCCACCTGGCTCAGGAGCAGGCTTGCAGCACCTGAGTGTTGGGTTCCGGCAGGTATCCTGCTGACCGTCCAGCTCTCCATGCTGACACTTCTCAGCACACACACCTCCCACCTCAGCACACGTAGACCCTGGTAAGGGAACAATCAGGTTTTAACAACAGGGGGGGAATTGGTGATATTTTGACTCAATTCACCCATTGATTTGTCCTTTTATACAAAGAAACTTGCAGGAATTTGTAACAAGAAAAATATACAACAAGAAAAATATACAACAAAATATTTATAGATTTTTGCCTACTATCAAGAAAGCCCCCAAAGAGAATATCTCAAACTTTGAGAACACTACATAGTCTGCACCGTAAATGTGATGATTATTTCTACATATATGACCTGCACTCTTTGGTGTCAAATTGCAGCTAACCGTTATCTATGTGTGACTTCACTGTATGTATGATGCATACTAGAAAATCATTAAGGTACTTGCTTTCCCATGATATGTTGAAGCCGCGGGCATTATTCGCAGCATCGGTTGTGAAGTGGAGGTAGACCCTCTTACCACTAGTGACAATGGGCTGGATTGCCTTTTTACCACATAGGTTTGCAACCACAGGGGCATAGCCATTCTCTCCATCATGTACCTGAATGACATGCAATACCAACCATGTAGGCAATATATCACAAAACTATGGTCTCATCATGCACTAGACTTGTCAAATGTTCTCTGTTTGAATTAATATTTAATTCAGGTTATCCTACTCTATTAGTGTACACTATTCTTCATATTATACGAGAGTTGTTGCAACCCAAGGTCCAAAAAAGAAGATGCAGCTGAACTAGCCTTTGCATTAGTACATAAAAAGATAGTTAAAGATAGCTTTGATTTAGTAATGTCACAGATCATGGAATACAGCTGGTAACGCCATTGTGGCTTAATGGATTTATTCATCTCTATTGCTTTTTAGAATACTTACTTTGAGAGAGTCTGCCTTGCAGTTCTCAGAGCTCTCTACTTCAAAGTCAAGGAACTTGAGGGTAATAGAGCCTGTGCTGTTGGCCTCCAACTCAATAAAGAAGGCACAGTCAGCATTGTCGGGGTAGTTCTCTGGATACTTGGGGCTAGTTAGGAAGCCTGAGTCTCCAACTAGCTCAGAGCCACAGTTCAGATTTGGGGGATACCTAAGGAGAATGTAGGTGTATAAATTTATGAGACTGTATAATATAGTAGATACATGCTCTGTGCTAAGTATTGTATAAACCAAAGACTAGATATTGCAAAGCTGCCCGCTCTGGGGGACACTCATGTCTGACTGCTTTTTTTTAGCCATGAAAGAAGAACAGTTTGAGAGTAATGTGAACAATCCGAAAGTCTTCAATACCAGGCTCCATAAAAGATGATGTTAGTTCTGAAATATGTCCACGTATGGTTGCTGAGTCAATGGCTGCAACTGGAAACTGCCATTGGTATTGTACAACAAAATGTTCATTAATTGACAGCAGTTTCCTTCAATGTTCAATCTATGTAGGCTCATTGAGGCAACTATAGTATTATTTTTCTACACCATTGATATTTAAAAATGCTTTATATTACTACATGTATTATTCACTATACTAATATACTAATACTCACCTGGTGGTCGGTACAGGTGTGGTGGTAATTGCAGGAATCTCCCTGTATGAGGCCTTGAATCCTCTGTAGTTTAGAGATTCATCCGAGCGGAATGTCACTTCAAGAATATTGGTCTTGCTTATTATCCGAGGAGGAGCCACACTACCACAGTATCTATTGCAAAGGAAAAAACATCTCTGGATCATGATCATAATGTCTTTTTGGTATTGGTGGTACTATGCATTGGTACAGGGAACATTCATTTTAAGGTTCATTTAAGAATTGTCATTGAATATTTTGTGAAAACCCACAGCATTGATGATGCATTGATTATTAACTAAATTTATTCTACCAATATGTACTATTGAAAGAAATCTACTAGAACATAATCATGTTATCTCATTTTGCAAGAAGTACAAGCATTATACACACATCAATACATCTTACTTTGGGTAATGTAGGTTTCGATCTCTATAATGCAAAATATTTGTATTAATGGAACCTTTTATTGAAGAAAAAATTCTTTATGTGCTATCAGATAATCTTTATAATACTCACGGGCCGTAAGTCAATTTGTGATCAATAACTGTCACATAGTCATGGCCCACACAGCCCCTGATTGGGGAAGCATTCTCCAGCTCAAAGTCTAGAAACACCAACTCAATGATGTTTCCCTCTCCTACAGTGATGCTCCAAGAACACTGGTAGTTGTCTGGGTAGTTACTTGGGTAGTTGGGACTGGTTAGCGTCCCATTTGGGCCCTTCAGAGCACCACCACAGTCCTGACTTGATGCTACAGTTATAGAAACATATTAGTAAGTTAAGGAAATACTTCGATCCACTTTCCCCTTTCAACTCACATTTGTTCAATTTGGTATTTTAGCCTACTACGGCCTAGCGAGTAAATCCCACTATGTGTTCCTATTAATTTTTTATTGGTTCAGGCATTCCATCGAAAAGTAATTTGGCCATGTCTTCACCATTGTCTCTGCAACCTGTTCTCGTCCCCTGACTGCCCAAGTCCCATCCGCCTTTTTTTTTTTACCGGTACTGTCACCCTGTCCCTTAGTTGGGCCATATAATCTCCATTGTTGCTAGCGCCCAGGACCATTCCCGCCTTACGGAACGATACCTCTTTGTCTACCATCTGTACGCTGGATCCCCTCACTCCCCTCTCTAGCTCCTCATTTACTTGTGCTTCCACCATCTTTCTTCCCATGGGCTTGTTGATGTGCTTACTCTCGATTCCAGAGTGAAACACCGCTGTAGAGTTAGCTGTAATTAAACCAGAGATTCTTTTTTGCCCTGGCTCTCTCTGGCCACACCAGCTTAGTAGTGTCCCAGATTCTTTCTGCTTCAAGTGCCAAACCAGTCTGCTGGAACCCTCAATTTCCTACCCATAATATAGATAACATATGTTTCTCTGACGCTGTCGAACTTTGCCGACGCCTCCTTATCGAACGTGCCAGCATCGGTAGGGATTCCGCCAGCGCTACCACTGATCAGCAATGGAACTAGCCGTCTCCTCCCTTCTGCCGGGCATTTAACCCTTAGTTTTATACACTCATTACACCGGGGCCACAGACAGGGTCTGTGAACCCGCAGCCCCCCTCCGTCGCCGCTACACCATGTATATAAGATGTTCACCAGTATAGGTCACTAGCGAGTGCTCTCTCCAAAAGCACTCTTTTACGGGTATTTAGATAGTAATAATCATTTACCTACCATATGCTATAGATAAAAAAAGAACAAAATCACTGAGTCCTTTCATGATGGAGTTGCCTGGTTTGCTGAGATTTGTATCTAAGGTTATATATTGTACTACTCACACAAGGGGGTAGACACTTTTTAACAAGGGGGAGGGGGAATTTCATGTCAGCATTACTCTTCAAGCATTGTCGGAAACAAGTTTTTTTTTTCCAAATGCCTCAGTAAGAACATACATCCTGGCTTCCCATTAATTACGGGTGGAATATTAATTTTGCTTCCCCCCCTTTCAAGTCGTCCAAACTATGTTGTCCCCTTCCTGCAATCTACCCCACACCCCAATTGTTGCTAAATGGCACATCCCTAGGGATATCTCAGGTACCCAGACAGGCCTCCCCCTATCAGACATCAACAGCTGTTCATTACCAGGGGACATTGTCTGGAGAGATAACTTGATATCATTATCAATGTATTCTAGTGTGCTTATCAATAACAACGGGGGGCTGCTACAAAACAAAAGTTACGCAAATGCTTGACCATTTTCAATGATTTACATTAATATTTTACAAATTAAACTAATATTAGCAAATAATTTACACTCATGTCTTCAAAACGACGCCAATGTCTTGAAATTTGTACTAATTTAGGCTTATTTATTGTACTTTTTAACACCACCTTTGAGGTAGGATGTTTCTTTTTAATGTAAAAAACACAAAACAACGTTAAAAATGAAGGTAAATCCGAAACGTATATTTGTTTCGTAACACCCCGCATCCCCCCCCGAACAATTTGAAAATTTCTGTTGTAACACTTACTTATGCAAAGGAAAGTATTGCCATGTATATAACAGCCCCCTGCATTATGTCATCATTCTAAAACTTCCCTAGATGTTTACCTTACATCTCTTTGTCCCCCTGTACCGAAATATGTACATGGTATATGCATGTATAGGTCTCACAAATCAAATTGAATAAAACATACCAATTCACTTGGAGCAGCAAAAAAACATGTAAGGCTTCTGAAATTTGATTTTGCTAGTCCTTCATGTATTTGGACCCCTACAAGCTGAAACACTGCACATATGTTCTTGCCAAGAATGATATTGTTGACATTGGTATAAACAGTTGATGACTCAGTTGATTGCTATTTCATCACCATATCTCACTCTATGCCTTCATACTGTCGCTTTTTTAACATAGCCACAAACAAATGAACCAGTGCATCTTTGGTTCATGATTTTGTACAATGTAGTTTAGTGCAGGATCCGTTTAATTCCAGATGAAACAATGAGAAATTTATTTTTTTCCTGTTATTGTTTGGCTTTGATTTCTTTCTTTTTTCTAAACCCTTTTAGGGGCAAGACAAAAATTAACAAAACATGATTGTTTGGCTTTTAGGTAAAAGATAATTCCCTTTTCCCCCATAAATGTCTTTATATCTATATCACAATAAGACCAAGCAGGAAGGCGTTTCACTGTATTATAAGGAGGGGCCGTATGTGTTTTTTTTGCGTTTGAGTTCATTTTTGCGTTTCAGCTCAACATGTCCGCATCTTACGGAAAAAGATACGGCTGCCGTATGGACATACGGCGTATGGACATACGGCGAAAATTGCGTTTCAGCTCAACATGGGGAGCACAAAAATTCTGCATCTTTGGCGTATTTAGTACAAGATATACGGAGGGGTAGGGGGGGGTGCTATGTCAAAAAATGCACATATACCCTGTTTTTTAGGGCCGTATGTGTCTTTTGTGTGCCTTATGTGACTTTTGCTCCGTATGTGTCCAACTTCTACCTTTATGATCAAAGAAAAAAGATATATATATTGACTTTCAAAGAAATTATACAAAAAAATGTCTTTTCTTCTGTAACTCTGGAAATAATGGCCCTACAGAGCTAAAACTCTGCGTATAGACTCCTTGTGTATATACGCTGGTAGACAATCCCAGTAAACAAAAAACGTTATACACCATTTTGTAGTGTTATTTAACGTTTTATAACGTTTCCCCAAGGCTCCTCACTATGGCATAACGTTATATACAGATTTAGAACGTTATTTGATCGTAAAATATTGTTTTTTTGTTAGCTGGGAATAGCCATCACAGTACAGAGGTGGCTGGGCGCCAGAGGTGAAGAATAGTGGTTTAGGTCCACATGACCTTCACCATTTGGCTTGCGATCTCCATTCCCTTATATATATATGAGAGGAGTTGAAGCCAGCATTACTTAACCTCTAGGTGGCAGCACCAACACAGCCCGGAATTTGCAGTCAGTGGCTATACTAATACTGCACATATCGGTGTAGTACAATGGCCTGTTTGGTCAGTAACAAATGGATCCACACAGGGGGGAAACCTTTCTCGTGTTGCCTACCATGTCTGTAAATTCCCCCTTTTTAAAGTGGTATATATGTAATAAAATGGCCCTAGAATTATTTTAAGGAGTAAATAAGTTAAGTCCAACTTTTACCTTCATGATAACAAAATAAATAAAAAATTACATGGATTTTCGGAGGAATTACATGAAAAAGAGTATTTTCTTCCATTACTCGGTAAATAATGGCCCTACAGAGCTGAAACTTTGCCCACAGACTCCTTGTGTTTAAACAGACAATAGCTATCAGAGTACAGAGGTGCCTTTCCCGACCTTTTTCTATCTCTTCCCCGACCTATCCTGTCCCTTCCCAAACCTCTCCTGTCCCTTCCCTGTCTCTTCCCCCAACATACGGACCCTATATATACCCTCCCCCGCCTACCTCCGTATGTTGCTACATTTTATGACGTCACAGAGGGAATTCCCTAGGGGTTTCCTGGAATGTAGACTGGTTTTTGCACATTTTTCTAAAAGAGACAGGTGACAATGTCAGTATCTTGAGAAGGCTGTATGTTAGATGCCGTATGTTGATATTTTGTAAAAAAAGATACGGAGGGTATGCGGAGGGTCAAAAGAAACGGAAAATTTGTTTGGTGATATTTTGTCCGCATCTTGACCGCATCTTTCGGCCGTATGTTTTTTTTTATATCAACATACGGTGAAACGGCTTCCTGTGTACATGATGCATTGCAAGTACAGCAACTGCTTTGCTCTGGTCAATTCAACCACAACTCAGTAAACCAAAAACGTCAGTAGTATAGTATGTATCGGAACGGGACTATAGTTAAGTACTGTTTATTACTCAATCGACCTGCAGCCAATCAGAGGCCTCCATTTGGTCACGTGACCGGAAGTGACCTACTTAGGGGATTAGTGGTGCATTCTGGGTAACCCTGCAGCCAATCAGAGGCCTCCATTTGGTCACGTGACCGGAAGTGACCTACTTAGGGGATTAGTGGTGCATTCTGGGTAACCTACTGACCTACTTAGAAGCTCTCAGCCAATCAGAGGCCGGCATTCTGGTAACCATGGTAACGTGACTTACTTACGTCACATGACCTACTTAGGCTCAGCCAATCAGAAGCCGGCATTCTGGTAACTAGGGTAACGTGACCTACTTAGGGTTTGTTTGTAAACAACACCACGTGGCTCTCTTGTTTGTAAACAACACCACGTGACACGTGACTGTTTGTAAACAAACAATTCGACTTAGTCTGACATTTTCAGCTGTCGCATGCTGACCTGCTGCTATCATAAGAGAAACAAAAGCCCTAATCACGCTTTTCAGCTGGATCCTTCCACCCACCAGACATGGATCCAGATGGGAGGGTGGTTTAAAATTAATCCGTGTACCGACTGTCATACAATAGTGTAATTAGTTGAACACGTGTTACCTGTATAAAGGATTAGCAGGTCATGGGCTTAGAGTGTGTATAGAAAAACAACTACAGGTAGCGTGAACAAAGCGACCCCCTCCCTTTCTGTCACTCTGTCTGTGACTAGAGGGCGCGCGTGTGGTAAGCGGCTTAAATCTAAAGAAAAAAAATCACCCTCTCCTGTCGTCAGCAGTCAGCTGGCCGGCGGCTGGAAAATGCGATTAGAGGGATGATGAGCGCGGTTTTTTATATTCAATATATTAGAAGTGTGCTTTGTTGCTTATATAGTTCATTATGCGTTTAAAATGTTCGCGAGTATCGTAGAAATGTACAAAAATCCTATTGTGGCGCCATCTGACGAAAAGAGCGGAGAACTATACTAGGGTATGGCGAGCTAGACTAGAGCATGTAATCACCAGGCGGCAGAGTGGTCAAAAGACAATCTCGTAGTAGTAGGTCTACTTGGATCTTGAGTAGCCACCCTTGTGGTTGCAATTACCTAGACTAGTTGACCCTGCCAGCCTGGTCAAGTGAAATTAGTAAGGAGACCGCACATTAACGCGCTCCACAGTCTTTAGACAGTTAAGACTATAGTACCGTAGATTCTACTGTGTACTCACACTAACTATTTACAGTGCTACATATTCATACCCGTGTTCTAAGTGTTTTTTTTAGAAAAAAGGGATCTACTCACCCATTTTTTTTAGACAAACTCCTATTAGCAGGTAACCCCTGTATAAACCATACTGCAAAGATCTGCTACTTCGAGCGTCTGCCTCGTGACTGATAGTGTACAACAAGATGAAGTGGGCAGAGGTGAAGTACTGTTCCAAGAAAAATTGAGGCTCTTTATATAGCTGAGAGAGCGGCTAATCCGGATGTTCTAAGCTTGTTTTCACCTAGAGCCCCACCCTCTTCCAGAGAGGAATCAAATTGCTTTTCACCTGGACCCTTCCACCCCTCATCCATCAGCATGAAAAGAGGGATAACAAGTGTAACGTGCGCTACATGTATATGGGATTATAGCTGGTGAAGAGATAAAGCCAGGTCAACTGTGTATACAAAGACTACAGGAGGTGATTAACGACAGGTGTGACGCGCCAGCCCGTGGACGGATTATCTTCTAAGCTGACGCTTATTCAACTAGCCAGCTGCCGTCCGTTCCACTCACCACGGCAAGAGGAGGTGCTTTTGTTTTACACTTGAGTTGCTTACCACATGTACTCGTCTCTACCTCACAGACAGACACCCTCTCGCTTGCTTCACGACCCCTGTAGCTTTTTTTGTATACACACTCTAATCTCATAACCCCCTGATCCGTTATACAGGTAACGGGTATTCTCTTTTAAATAGCTGCCAGTCAGCCTGCGGCAGCTGAAAACGACGGTAAGTAGCTTAGCTCTAGAAGCAAGAAGGCGTATATAAGGAGGCTCACACGTGTATAGGCGCCTTATAAGTCGGCAGGGGGTAAATACTAGTGAAAAAGGAAGGCAGGTGTGCAGGTAGCTTTCTAACAGACACGTGTGTGCACTAAGCTGCTTAAGTCTAAACCCACCTGCAGTAGTCAGGTAGCATGTGAAAACTTACTTAACAGATCTCTTAATTGAGTAGAGACTCTGTACTGAGAGAGTCTTTTCAGCCGTTTAAGAGGATTATCTAGGACAGGGTACATAAGGAGTGAAACGACGCTCTCACCCATCACACTTTCTCGACCCGCCCTTCATCATCGTAGCATCGTCCACTCTACGCTCGCTCAGAATGTTATGATGGTTAGTTCTGCTATTTTCAGCTACTTTTCTTATCGAAGTGTTGACGCTACAGAGCATCGAAACTCTCTCCAAATGAGTCCAAGAAAGAAAAAGCAACTTCCACTTGAAGCAGGAAGAGAAACAGTGCCCTATGATGCATGTGAGGTAAAGAAACATTGGAAGGACGTCACCAAGGAGCAATGGATAGAAGCATGCTTCAACTTCATCGGAACGGAAGTAGTTTCATTTGGACAGAGGGAGAAGATTTTGTTGGAGCTATTTTTCTTAGCTCCGTATACTTGGCCTGACTGTGTTGAAATTCCTTCAGGTATTTGTTCAGTCTTCGCCATAGAAGTTATCAGGTCTTTGAAGGAGCTTCGATATATGCAAGGCACTCACGAGGAGATTGTTCAGAAAATGACGGAATTCGAAACAGGAGAAGACACAATATGGTGCGAGGAGACGACATATACGGACGATGATCTGGAGTACATCATTTGTAGCCCGTTGGAACATTATGTTAAAGACTTTGAGGACATGCTAGACAGCACTGAGATGAACCCGAAAGAGAGATCCCTTACTGCACAGAAAGAGGCCAAAGCTGTGTTGGAAAAGCTCAAGTTTGGTCAAGGATTCACTCTTCAAAGCAGCTGTGTGAGTGTGATAAAAGGCCTTGTGTTGAAACATCCAGACATGAAGTTTTCGCGTGCTGTCGACACACTTCCTTTGCCTGAACTGATGATGAACATGATCGATCCCATCGTACCAACATGTTTAGGTGGGTTTAGACTTAAGCAGCTTAGTGCACACACGTGTCTGTTAGAAAGCTACCTGCACACCTGCCTTCCTTTTTCACTAGTATTTACCCCCTGCCGACTTATAAGGCGCCTATACACGTGTGAGCCTCCTTATATACGCCTTCTTGCTTCTAGAGCTAAGCTACTTACCGTCGTTTTCAGCTGCCGTTGGTCCAATACGGAACGAATACGGACACAAAATGCGGACCGTATGCGGGACCCGCATTGGGAAGGCGAAAAACTTAATTTTTTCCCCCTCCGTATGACGACCGTATGTGTACACGGAATTGGAATTTTTTTCGCTGCTTACGGGTTACTAATGCGAGATCCCGTATTGGTCTGCCCGTATTCGTACCCATACAGGACTATGCAACATTGAAAGCGGGAAGCGACTGAGGAAAACAGGGATACCCCTAGGGAATTCCCTGTCTGACGTCACTTCCGGAATCCGCCATTTGCAATCTGCCGACTGCTACCAAACTTTACCAAACCACAACAAGTATAGGAAAACGATGCCAAAAGCCACTAAAAAGGTAAGGACAGCATGTCATATGATGCATTATGGTACAATGTTACACATACTATTCTATGTCGATCCGTTCTGTCATGTAAGATGCTATTTTCATTCAATTTTCTCTTCTTTTCACCGGTCCCTGCTCCCGCGGTGACCGATGTGTCAGTGTTCATGTACTGTTTCGCTTTATTTCAATGCAAATGCTATCATGAATTTTTGTTCAGAAGGTGTACACGCTATGTGTTGATTTATTTCAATATTGTTGTATGGGCAAAAGAAGTACCTTAGCCATATAGGGGGGGGGGTGTCATGGCAGCATGTCCAGCTCCCTGACATTGCCTTTTTTCCTTGTTTCATCATGGAATCACATTCAATTTTTCAGAAACCCCGACCAGATGCATCCGAAGAATCGGAGGATGAGGTGGAAGAAGGGCACGAGGGGTTGGAGCAGTTGTTCCCAAGCAGTTTTCCAGGCATGGGGGGGGGCCCAGATGATTGGGTATATGGAAAAAATGTTGGCCAAAATGAGGAGATCAGAAGTGCGCCAAAAGGGAAAAGCCCCGTCCAGTGAGCACCATACCAACACCGGTGCCCCCCCCTCACACAAAAAGCAGAAGCAGATACCCAAGGACAACAGGAAGCGCGATCCTACGTGTACACCTGATGCATCCAGTTCCACCGCAAAAAGTGTTAAGAAGCCATCAGCCAGGGCCAAATCAAAACTAACGAAAAAACAATATGTGGGACAGATATTACCGGGTTATGCCAGTGAACTCAGCCTTAGTATGTCTAGGGACTCCACCCGAAATCCCTGTACAGTAAAGGGCGCCCATTGGCGGGCTGACGAGCTCGAGGCACTAATTCTTGGTGCCAACCATCTGAAGCCGGTGCTGCGGGGCAAGTTTAAAGACGCCACCAGTGGGGCAACAATGAAAGAACTAGCCTGGAAAGAGCTGACAGGTAAGAATTATTTTTTATTATATTTATATGCTATAAATGTTTCTGTAGCCCCCAAGAAAATTTGGTTGAGGCTTCTTAACTTGATCGATCGGCGAAAAAATGTATCGTAAAATTATTGCTCGTTCACACCGTCCCCTTTTCCACCCACCAGTGGAGATTTCGGCGCCACTGTTTCCCTATGGGAGTTTTTAACGATCTTTTTTTTCGCCGATCGATCAAGTTAAGAAGCCTCAACCAAATTTTCTGGGGGGGTAGGGCCTAATGCAGCTATTGTACGTGTAAATATGGGATGTTTTGTAGTGCTTAGGCTATGTTTCCATTAAAAATAATGTATTTTAACCCCGAAACGAAGCCTATGAAAAAAAAGTGTCATGACGACGAATTCGCAACCAAAACGTCGCGCATCGTCCGGGAATCGAACCCAGGCCGCGGCGGTGACAGGCGAGCGCGCTAACCACTCGGCCATTTCGGCCAGACCAGCTTTGGAAGGCTCTGTTGGGGAATTTGAACCGCTGACCTTTGGTATCCATACGCACGACCGGAAGTGAAGTTTTCGTGAAATACGGAGGTTTGAGGTAATACGGGGGCTGGTTATTCAGCTTTTGCGAAATACGAGGTTCAGTGCTGTACTCTACCCGACTTGATATTTCATCAAACCATTTAAAAATAAATGCATTTATTGTAAATGTCACCCATATTCCCCCTGTCTTGAAAGGCTCAGAAGAGTTCACATACAAGTACGGATTGTAATTCTTCATCTCTTAAAACATTCTGCAGCAAAAGTATGATAATGGAACTGCTGACCTGCACATTTATAAGCTGTGTCTATATTTATTCAATTGACACTGAGATGCCTCGTTTGCTACCTGCTCACATTAGTGTTCCCTTTGCATTCATGTTACACAGTTATATTCCCCACCTCTCTTCTGAAGTTCTTTCTTCTCAGTGTTGGTGAAGACACTGTTCATGGATGACGTTCCACAAAGGTGACCTTCCTCCGGGAAACCAAGATTTTCAAAAAAATGTAACAGGGGGAAAACAGGCCCATCTTGAGACTCAGCCCGGTAGCCCGGTAGGCTGGAGAAAATGATCTCTGGCCAGATGGAAAGTATTTGCATATTGCCAGTTCCTGATCTGCTGGCCCGATTGGTATGGAGCTGCGACTGACCCGGCGGTGTCAGGATAATGGACAGGCCAGATGAGTTGTCAACAATCTGCTGCACAGCATCTGTGTGGGGCAGCACACTAAAGAGGGGCCTGATGCCATAAGCATTGTTCCACCGCTACGAGCCGTGTCACACTGCTATAAGCAGACTCATATAAACACATGCACGCGCACACACACTCACACACTTAAACGCGCAACCTAGATGAGAATAAAACGGACCAAGAGTCCGATAAACTCTTGAGTAAGTCCTAGGCATCATAGCACACTTTGACGTAAAACAATGCAATCAGTCAATCAATCAATCAATCAATCAATCTGCTAGCTACACAGTTTGAATCGAATAATAAGAATGAAAAACTCTTAGAACTTATAAATGATTGCTGCATTGTCACTTGGTCTCAAGACTAAGACACAGCAAAGCCATTTTAAGATATTTCTGATATCATTATACCTGAAAAAAAAAAGTGTATGCAGAATTTGAAAGCTGGATAGTTGATGTAGAAATGCATCTGCAACAAGTTGCATACTGTCCTCACGTTTCTTCATTGTCCTTTTCATTAAGAAGTTAGACTTTTGACATTCATCAGGGATGGCAGGCATGCTTTGCAGGTATCTGATGGTCCTGCATTTTTTATTTCTTTGTATTTCCTTCCTGCAGATGTCATTTCCCATATGTGAGGCTTGATAGCTTCCTATATACACCTATCACTTTGTATGGAAAAATGGGAATGAGTGCTGTTCCTATACTGAAGGCAGGCATAGAGAGGAAAACTGATACACCATAGGCACAATACTCCCCCATATCAACTTTCATAATGGGGACGGCAGATGAAAGACATTTGGCCACAGCCAAGTAGAAGTAAAAGCATTACATGCAGTGGTTTTTTTCACAGAGGCACATCTGTACAAGCTACTCACCTCACATTTGACATGAATGTTAATGCCAAATGCAAAGAACTTGAGTATTGTATGGCTATGGCCATAGTTTGACACTCAGTAAATATTCCATCACAGGAAATATTTCTCGATTTGAACATGGCTTATTTAGTCTTCTTACCACATGATTGATCCAAGGTATAGCTACTAAAGCAATTTCAAACACAGAGATTTTTCCTTGATAGAGAAAGAAAATTGCACCACTTGTGTGAACGTTGAGTATCATGTGGTATAAAATGATCCCACCACATAAGTGGGGACACCAAAGAGAACATCAACACCTGTGTCCAAATAGTGCTGGTAGTCAGGTGGGGTACAGGTAAAACAAAATCTGATATTATTGCAGGCTTACTTTCCTTATGTATGTATTTTACAATGGCTTAGAATATATCAAATTGTCCCTAAAATGCAATTTTATTTAGTTTTCTTACCACATGATGCATGTAACGTATAGCTCCCAAAGCAATAATAAACGCAGAAACTTTTCTCAGATAGAGAAAACAAGCTGCACCACATGTGTGAACAGGCAGTATCAGGTGGTATAAGCGGATCAACCTACATGAGTGGTGACACCAAAGAACACATCAACACCTGTGTCCAAATAGTGCTGGTAGTCAGGTGGGGTATAGGTAAAACAAGATCTGATACTACAGCAGGCTTACTTTCCTTATGTATATATTTTACAGTGGCTTAGATTGTATCAAATTGTCCCTAGAATGCAATTTTTTTTAGTCTTCTTACCACATGATACATGTAAAGTATAGCTCCCAAAGCAAAAACAAACGTAAAGACTTTTCTCAGATAGAGAAAGTAAACTGCACCACATGTGTGAACAGGCAGTATCAGGTGGTATAAGCGGATCAACCTACATGAGTTGTGACACCAAAAAGAAGATCTACACTTGTGTGCAAGTAGTTCTGTTGGTCAGGTTCAGTACAGGTAAAACAAGAGTTGAAATTACTGCAGGCTAAATATGTTGTTATAAAAAGTAAAAGCTGGGATAAGCAGCAATAAAGAATGTGCTATGAACTATAGACAGGTAATAATCAAAGTATCATGCCCATAAATCAGTTTCCAGCCCTACAAGTTGAATCAGAAATGGTTTATCATGCCCATTTATATTGATGCGAATTCATCCACCTTCATCCTAGATAGTACATGTTGTATAAATGTTTATCTGGGAAATGGGATTGGCTGACTTGTTTTGATATCACAGAGGGTCAAGTCCCGAAATAACAATGTTTCCTCAAGGAAATGGTGCATGGTATTGTGTACAAAAAATATTGCTTACTAGACAGTCCTGTTCTGCTTGTTCTTCTCATGTGTCCTGCATCAGCAGTGACTTTAGAATGATGTTGGCCCATGGCTGACTGTGGCACACCTGAGGTGGGGAGTACCTGAGCAAGGAGATGAAAGAAAGGGGTCAGCTCTTCTGCGGCGTATCTGGCCCTGAGTTGCTCCTCCTCTTGAATGATGATATACTTATCATCAGAGGGAGGAAGATGGACAGTTCACTGCACAAAGTTGGGATATGGTAGGGTAACAATGTAACAAATAGAAATGACTTAAGGAAGCATTTGTACAGAACAACAGGGGTACTTGCAGTTCTGAAAATTAGTGCTTTGGATGAAACATAACTGCCAGATAAAATAAATATTCATGGACTTCTCAGATATAGCTTTGTCCCAGCAGTATGGGAGATTTTCCTTGAATTATTACAATTGGGCCCTTATAATTGATGAAGTTCTGTCCCCCTAGGGTCTCACCTTGACAGGCCGAGAGGGCTAACTACCCTGGTCTGAATTTGAACAATGTGAAATGTACAAGAACTGGCTGACCGACTGACCCAGTGAGGGGGCGACCAGCCGTAGACTCTTTATGTACTATAGCCTAGACACTTATAAGGAGCAAAGGGGTCTGCACCGAAAATACATACGGTAGTCGCTCTAATGAGCACATAGCTTTATTAATATACATTTGGTTATCATCACACATACACTGCCTTGTATAAACTATTATGTTACACTTTAATATAATGTGCGTATTTTTTCTCATGAGCTAATATGAAATATAATTACAGGCATTTTATCAGATGTTAACACATATCAAGACCTGTTCAAACTTAACTCTGTTCTTATGTAAAATATGTTAATTCCCGGGGCGCGACCGGCCGTCATGTACACCAGCATAGCGAAAGAGACATTCGATCACCCTTTCATATTTGGAATCAGTCATTTCACCCTCATCATACCGGTGGTATATTGTTCCATTGGTCACTGCAATCATGACTTTTTTACATGAGATTACGAATGAAAAAGGTCTTCTAGTCACATGTATGAACGCTAGAAGCATACATAAGAAAAAAAGTCCAATTAATTTAATAATTAATAGTGATATTACTGGCGTATGCGAGTCTTGGCTAGAGCTATCTACACCAGACCTAGATATGTATATTCCCGGTTATCAATTTGTACGTCTTGATCGCCGTCCCACCATTAATAAGAACGCTGGAGGGCTTATGTTATGAATTTTTTTTGCAGTATATTTGAGTCAGGGACCAGGTTTAGGACTGTGAGTATTCCGTTACAGAGGGCGCCATGTTTTGATTTGACGAAACAATATGGCGGAGAAGAGATCTCGCGTGATACGAGATCGACTTAGTTCGTTTTATGAAATATAGGTGGCTCTGGCATCGGACTACGAGTGACGCGCCCCCTATTGCCATCTCTGCAAACTAGCGTCCACAGACGTGCCCCCATGTGGGACATTCGAGAACTACATGTTACCCGGTCGCTGGTACTTCCGCCTTTTAGGACTTGCCTAACCAGCGAAATATTATGGACGATTACGTAATGGGGTGGCCTAGTCCGCGCGTTAGCGTCTTGCCAGCCCACATTGGTTTGGTGGCGCCATCTAAAGTGTAGCAATGAAACTAGTATCTTTGTTAAGCCACACAGCTTGTTTATTTTCGGAATTTTCAAAGTAGTTGATTTTTCTTTTCTGAAAAGCAAAAAAGCATGTTTGGTTCAATAAAAATAGTTCTAATTATAGTAGAGATACAAATAAGTATTCTATAGAAAGCCAGTGGCAAGGCGAGTCCAGAAATCTGGTTTTAAACTATGTGACGGCCGCCGCTTAGCGGTGACGACCGCCGCAACGAGTGACGGAAATCGTTTTCAGCTAGATTCAATCTAGAAATTGCAGGAGACTACCAAGGGTGTTATGTTATTTAATTATAGATAGAGGAACAAATTTTAAAGCTGTTTTCCAAGCACACGTGGTATGAGAAAAACGAAAACTAAACTCCCTGCCTGCTCCCAGGATTGAACTCTAGACCCTTCACACCAGAGGCAAGAGTCATAACCACTAGGCCACAGCCACTGGTGGTGGGTCATGATGACACAAGTCATAACCCCTTGCACTAGAGGTGGACTATGTGGTTGGAGAAGAAAGAAAATCGTTTTCAGTTGGTTTTTGTATATTTCAGCTTGAAAAGGCATAGAACTACTCAAGATGGTATGTACAAATAGGTGGGGAAGTTGGGCTGTATTGTCATTGGTGCAGAAAAAGTGAAAAGTTGAATGGTGTTATAGTGTATAGAGGAAGGATTGAGTGGGATGAAGGAAGTGAGTGAGAGGGCAGTGCTCAGGAAGATGACCTACATAAGGGGTCATGACCAAGATAGTCCCACATGTTGCCACTTCCTGGAGGTAGACTAGAAAAGACCCAAGGATTTAACTGGATTAGCACTGACCACCACACTGGAAGCACATATAAAGTGCTGGGACAGGTTGCCAGTAGTCTTTGGCATTGCTGTGACTGCTAGCCTGGATTCAAAACTTCAACAAAAGTGCCTACACAGCCTGTCATCCAGTCACTCACCAGTAACTCACATAAGCTCAGTACTAGTATACCACTAGACTAGAGCCAGTAGCTACAACCACACACCAGGTAGGTCTATGCTAAGTGAGGGAGTGGTTAATTTTTATTCAAGGGGGAGGGTGTCGTAGGGGAGAGGGGGGTCAAAAAGTTTCAACAACTCTTAAGGGGGGGGGGGGGTCAAAACGAGATTCTTTCCCCCAAAAGGCAAGGGTGGGGGGTGAAAATGATGACTAAATCAAAAAAAATTTTATCACAGATATTACAGTATAGACCTGCTCAGACCATGTACATGTATTTAGGATGATTTCCTACATGTATTGACAAAGATATTACGTTAAGGAGGTGCTCAGAACATGTACATGTATTTAGGATGATTTCCTAAAAGTATCTCATAAATATTACGGTATAGAGCTGCTAGTAGCATGTACATGAATTTAGGACTATTTCTTAATGGTATTAACCCAGATATCACGGTATAGAGGTGCCATCAACATGTACATGAATTTAGGACTATTTCCTAAAAGTATTAACCCAGATATCATGGTATAGAGGTGCCCCTAACATGTACATGAGTTTAGGACTATTTCCTACATGTATTAACCCTGATATCACGGTATAGAGGTGCCCTCACATGTACATGAGTTTAGGACTATTTCCTAAATGTATTAACCCAGATTTCACGGTACAGAGGTGCCCCTAACATGAACATGAGTTTAGGACCATTCCTCAATGTATTAACCCAGATACTAGGTATAGAGATGCCCTCAGTTGAGGACTATCTCCTAAATGTATTAACCCAGATATCACGGTTTAGAGGTGCCCCTAACATTTACATAAGTTTAGTACTATTTCCTAAATGTATTAACCCAGATATCACGGTTTAGAGGTGCCCCTAACATGTACATGAGTTTAGGACGATTTCCTAATGGTATTAACCCAGATATCACGGTATGGAGGTGCCCCTAACATTTACATGAGTTTAGGACTATTTCCTAATGGTATTAACCCAGATATCACGGTATGGAGGTGCCCCTAACATGTACATGCGTTTAGGACTATTTCCTAAATGTATTAACCCAGATATCACGGTCTAGAGGTGCCCTTAACATGTACATGAGTTTAGGACTATTTCCTTATGGTTTAAACCCAGATATTACGGTATAGAGGTGCCCCTCACCAGGTCCCGACAACTCCGGCCTCCTTGTACATGGCTACATCATGGGGAGCCCTCATCACGGAGGACGCTCACGGTGTGAACCATAGCAGCGTCCACATGTATGGCAACCACCAAATGGCCATTTTAGAAATTGTGGAATTTAACCATGTTATTGTCCTTCCTGTTCATGCTGACGCTTAAAAACAGATGAAATGGAAGGCAAATGATGTACTGTTTACACTGGTGTATTTTTTAAGTGTTTAAATCACATAAAAAAAGAGAGTAAAATGCCTTTATTTGATCAGATTCAAAGAAACTTAATGAAATGTGAAACTATAACTGGATTGTGATTTTTTTGCCAACTTTTAGAAAGAATTTACTGACATGATATGATAGACACATATCAAATCTAGGTGAATCCAGCAGATATAAGATCCTCTTACTGGAGCAACTGAGATATATCGAGTTTAGTTAATCCAGACACTTCAAGCCCCTGGTTACCCATGCATTGAACCCACATGCACCAAGTAGGGCCTGCTCCGTGCCATGTTTGGGGGCATGAACACCCCGTAGTATGGTCACTTAGTGCCCCCCCCCTACCCCACCTCTCACCAAGCTGTGAAATCTGCAACGGCTAAGCTGGCTGCTTGCTGTCCGACCTGTTGGTGGAGGGTATGGCAAGCCTAATGGGTAAACTTCCCTTAATCCTGGTATATGGCCCCAAAAGCCGGCTTTTGGGGCCAAAGCCTGGCCTTTGGACCCTTATTCCAGGATTAAGGCCCCTTAACCAGGGTTTAGAGCCCAAAACCCTGGTTAAGGGGCCTTAACCAGGGTTTGGGGACCAAAAGCTGGCTTTTGGGCCCAAAAGCCGGTTTTTGGTCCCTTAAACCAGGATTAAGGGAGTTTACCCATGCTTTGTCTACTTAAACAGGGTTAACGTACATAATCCTGGTATAAGGTCCAAAAGCCTGGTTTAAGTCCTTAACCCTGGCTTTGTCTACAAAGTCAGGGTAAGAGCTATACCCAGCTTTTCTCCCAAATACCCATGCTTTGTACCTAAACCCTGGCTTTGTACAAAAAGCAGGGGTATTAGTACCTAATCCCATACTTAGTACACGAAATACCTGGTTTAAGGACTAATACCCATGCTTTCTCACTAAGCATGGGTATGATACTACCCCTACTTTGTAACAAAGCAGGGGTAGTGGAAACCCATGCTTTGTATACAAAGCAGGGGTACTGGTACCCATGCATTGTCACCTTTGCAGGGGTATTGGATACCCATGCTTTCTATACAAAGCATGGGTATCCAATACCCCTGCTTTGTATGCAAAGCATGGGTTATAACCCTAACTAAGTATGGGTAACCTAACCCATGCTTTCTGTACAAAGCAGGGGTAAGAGAAAGCATGGGTAGAGTGAAACCCCTGCTTTCTCCAGTAAGCATGGGTATTGGGACATTTACCCAGACATTGTTACAAAAACCTGGTTTTTGGGAGTTAATCCTGGTATAAGGGTACATATACCCATGCATTGTGTAGAAAGCATGGGTACTGGCACAGTACCCATGCTTTGGCAGTTATACCAGGATTAAGTAGTACATGTACCCAGCCTTTGCTCTACCCCTGCTTTCTCTAGTTAATCCTGGTATAAGGGACAAAAGCCAGGATTAACACCCTTATCCAGGGTTAAGAGTACCTTAGCCCAGGCTTTGGTCCCTTAACCTGGCTTTTGGGCCTTATACCTGGATTAAGGTCTCTAAACCCTGGATAAGGGAGTTAATCCTGGTATAAGGGACCAAAAGCCGGCTTTTGGGACCAAAAGCCGGCTTTTGGTCCCTTATACCAGGATTAAGGGAAGTTTACCCATTAGGCTTGCCATAGGAGGGTGCGGGGGTGGGTGGGGGTATATGGCCAGCTTGGAGGGGCAGGTGCCCCAGGGCAGGTACGGGACCTTTGATGACAGGAGTCACTCACTTGACTCCAAATAATATATAACATAGGTGTAGGTCAGTGCAGGGGGCAGGGCAGGTAGCCAAATCCAAGTTAATATCCGGTAGTGATAGTATCATGTTATTACTTGTTATGGGGTGGGGCATAAACATATTTCTATTAATAAGTGAACACTCTCTAGATAACGGTACATTTTTGTATTACCTTTCTCATACCCAAACCGGCACAATTTGAAGTCTAGACCATCACAATTTTCAAACATCTTTTCCTCCACAAGTAATGCCACAGTCCCACAGCCTCAATCGTTGATCATAGAAAAGATTTATGATGCAATGGGTATGCCTATATTTAATGATGGATATTCAATGAATTATAATCTTTTAGTGACAGTAGCGACATGTGGTTTCCTTAGGGACATGGGATATGGGCATTTCTTTCCGACCCTCTGCTCAAGGGAAGACCTCAAGGAGCTACCTGAGTTGTGGGCTACCTTGGGCTGGGCAGCGGAGGGTGTGCATGGAGGGGGGGGGGGGTAAAACGGTCCCCGGGAATGAGGACGGAATTTCAAACCAGGATGGCCAGTTCTCCTGGCTGTTGCTTAAACCTGCTTACATTTACATGAGTTCAGGACGATTTCCTACATGTATTAACAAAGATATTATGGTATCAAAGTGCACCTACATGGAGGTGCTCAGAACATGTACATGTATTAAGGACGATTTACCAGATGTATTAACACAGATATTACGGTATAGAGCATTGAATGTTTTTACGCAGATATTACATCAAAGAGGTGCCCTTAACATGTACATGTGTTCAGGACGATTTCCCAGATGTATTAGCGCAGATATTAAGGTATAGAGCAACTCAGAACATGTACATGTGTTTAGAATGAGTTTCTACATGCATTAACACAGATATTACGGTTTGGAAGTGCTGCTAACATGTACATGTATTACGGGCGATTTTCTACATGTATTGACAAATATATTACGGTATAGAGCAACTCAGAATATGTAAATGTGTTAAGGACAATTTCCTTAATGTATTAACACAGATATTACGGTATAGAAGTGCTGCTTATATGTACATGTGTTTAGGAGGGTTTTCTACTTGTATTATCACAGATATCAAAGTATGGAGCTACTCACAACATGTACACGGATTTGGGACGATTTCCTTAATGTATTAACACAGATATCACGGTATAGAAGTGTGGCTTACATGTACATGTGTTTAGGAGGATTTTCTACTTGTATTATCACAGATATCACAGTATGGAGCTACTCACAACATGTACACGGATTTGGGACGATCTCCTTAATGTATTAACACTGATATTACGGTATAGAATTGCTCAGAACATGTACATGTGTTTGGGACGATTTCCTACATGTATTGACAAAATTATTATGGTATAGAGCAACTCAGAACATGTACATGTGTTAAGGACGATTTCCTCCATGTATTGATACAGATATTATGGTTTAGAGCCGCTCAGCTAAAGGACAATTTCAACACAGATATTATGGTATAGAAGTGCTGCTTTAATACATGTAAATGTGTTTAGGAGGATTTTCTACTTGTATTATCACAGATATTGATGTAATATAAAATGATCCAGGAGATACCAAAGAACTATTGTTTGGGCGTCTTTAATTACCGGTACTCCACATATACATAACGCTATCAAACAGTAAAACAAAAAAGTAAAATTTTCCCAACATGAACATGATTGTCTAAGATCTGTCTCTGTGCACCGACCGTGCCTGTTTGCTGCTGGTGGGATTGTGACCGGTAAGCACTCCCAGCCAATGGTCCAGCAGTGACCCACTAGGGGGCAGCACCCTTAACCCAGGCCAGGAAGAGAACAACCGGTTAACATGCCATTTGTCTTTATAGCGTGTTAAGCTCACTTAACCCTACAGAAACAGTGTCATTGGTGTGAGAGCACCGTGGGCGGGGGGGGGGGGGGTAGAATAAAGACCCGTGTGCACACATAATAGTTCCTAGAGATACAGGCATGTTGTACCAGGCAGTTGACATTGATAGAGACTGTGAGTTGTTTTGAGCAATTGGATTTTCGGGTAGCTCTCATAGCCTTCGACTTATCTGCAACCCACATTACCTTAACTTCACACTTATAGACCCAAGCCGATCTGACGTAACAATAAGGTCAGACTAATAGACCCAGGACACTCAGTTTAAAGCTAATGTCAGACTCCTAGACCATGTTTTCAGGGCAGCATAATGTATAAATCTACTTAAGCCTTGGTCATCATGATTCCTGAATACAGCCCTGGTGAGTAAGTTGCCAATGCTGCATTCAATCATCATGCCGAACCTATAATGCATAACTCGCCAGAATAAGAATCACTTTCTAAGGGGAGGGGGGGCATTCATTGTTTATTGCAAGGGGACCACAATTAGCAATTATAACCAATAATAACCTGTATGAATACCGGGTATTTACATGTATTACACTACATTGAGCTCTAATAACCTTTCTGAGTGGATAGATACATGTATCAAACCACGGATAGCTCTATTAACCTTTCTGCATTAATGCATCATGCCCTTGGTCATCATGATAGACAAATGCAACCCTTGCGAGTAACTTGCCATTGATGCATTCAAGCACCATTAAGACCCAACAGGCTTAAATACCCTCCCAAATGCTAGTCATGATTCACCAATGCAGCACCAAGGATTTACTTATCTGGGCTACATAAGCGCATCAGGACGACAATTGATATACCATCCTTAAAGCATTACATACAGGCATAAAAGTCAATGTAACTCTTACCCCTAATGTCAGACTCATAGACCCATTGAAATTTCCATTCACCACCCCTCCCTCACTGATAAAGCCTGAGGGAGTACTGTGTTCATGTTATAAGTCACGGGGTGGTGAAATCTTGCATGGAGGCACGCCCTCCCTCTCAAGAGGTACATGTAGGTACAGGTATCTACAGCCACCTTGAACAGCCTCTATTTACACTATTATCCTAATAATAACTGTCCAGTTATAACTCACTTCTACTTTATTTGCAGGAGACCTTGTCTTACTGGACGACACTAGATGTAACTGTAGGGCACGCTAGAGCAGTTGACATTGATCGGCAGGCTGAAGGCACTACCCAGCTATCCTCACATTGAGGTACTACACACACTGCACCAGGTAAGATACATCGATAACATTTATTGTAGAAATAACCATTTATTGTTGAAATAACCATTTTCTACACTTCAAACTCCTAAGGAATATCAGTTAGGCAACACTGAGTGTGTACAAAGTTTCAAAACTGCCTTCATGCTACAATATTTTTCAGAAAAATATTATTAAGTTGACGAAAATGACAAAAATGTGACAGACTTCATAATTGTCGGTCAACATCTGGTTATTCAAGCACACTTAATTATGTGGAAAAAGCTTTTTTAAAGCTCATTCATGTATCACATATGTATCAGTGATACTGCTAAGTCCAAATTTGCCTCTGAAGTGTCCGGAACTGATAAGAATTGCCTATTTACAGCTTCCTACGATTGTGTCGGAGGGCAGTTTTAGTCAGAAACAGGGCATTTGAAAACAATATTCTGCATTCAAAGTGAAGAATGCTTCCTTATTCAGACTAGCTAATGCAATGTACTCAAAGCCGTGTGGATGTAGATGCAAATTCATCATTTCCATGTATAAATATGACAAGAATTGACCGTTGCAAGGTGAGGGTTCGACTGGCGAGTGGGGTCCTCCTTTAGCAGTACTTTCTGTCCAATGGGTTAGATAGGACATGAGGACTGTTTTGATAGAAATAACCATTTTCTTCACTTCAAACTCCTCAGGGATATTAATTAGGCAACACTGAGTGTGTACAAGGTCTCAAAACTGCCTTCATGATATCGCATACTTCAGGAAAATGAATTTAATTCAGTGAAATGAAGACAAATTTAATGGAATTCAAAAGTATTTGTCAATTTGGTCAATACTTGACCTTTTTAAGCAGGCTTTACTATGTAAAAACGGTCTTTTAAGGCTCATTCTTGCATTTCCAATGAATAAGTAATACCACAAAAAAACAATTAGTTTTTTGGAGGTTTATTTCTATTCTTCATGACATGTCGACTGTTTTTCGGTTGAAGGCAGTTCACCAGCTGGACTAAAGTGACCACTCTCCGACCCTTGATAGCCAGTTGATTAGGGAAGACTTGGTCTGCCAGCTAAAACCATAAAACCAAGTGAATGATCCATGAATGTAGATGCAAATTCAGCCTTTACATGTCCTGATTTGATAGGAATTGACTGTTCAACAGCTTCCCACCAGTTTGTCGGAGCCAGTTTTAGTCAGACGGGCCATTTCAGGAACAGTATATTACATTTGATATGGAGAATGTTCAATGATCAACCTAACTAAATAAGTGTTCTAAAAGCCCTAAAGATGCTGATACAGATTCATTATTTCAATTTGGAAATATGACAAGAATTGACCGTCGCAAGGTGAGGGTTTGGCTTGTAAGTGGGCCGTCCTATAGATGTTCTTTATGTCTAATGGGTAAGATAGGACAAAAGGAGACTTTTGATAGAAATAACCATTTTTAACACTTCAAACTCCTCAAGGATATGAGTTAGGCAACACTGATTGTGTACAAAGTCTCAAAACTGCCTTCATGCTACAATATTTTTCAGAAAAATGAAATTAAGTTAGCAAAAATGACTAAAATGGGACAGTGTTCAAAATTGTCGGTCAACATCTGGTTATTCAAGCACACTTAATTATGTGGAAAAAGCCTTTTTAAAGCTCATTCACGTAACACATATGTATCAGTGACACTGCTAAGTCCAAATTTGCCTGTGAAGTGTCCAGAACTGACGTTCTCACCAGAAACACATCCTTCTAGATGGCCACAGAGCTATTAGGGTACATAGACGGTCATGAACAAACCTTTCAGTTTTGCCTTCTAATCTTTTGCGGCAGTGTCAAGGGCTCTTAGGGCCCTTACTCAGTTGACCTAAACATGCATAAGGGCCAGGCACCCCTAGATAAGAGCTTCTTGACCTATTGCGACCCTTCCAGGACCGATTTTCCCATGTCCTCGGCATTAAAACACCCAAACACCCAGCGTCAACATGACTTTTTGATCTGAAAGAATGTTGACTTTGCTTAGCACAGAGTGTGGATGACTCTGTGACATGTTTCCTGTCAGTGGTTGCATGTTTGACTCAATCACATTAATACATGGGCCCTGGGAGGTAATGCTGTATGTCCCGGCTGGACTAAAGATGCCACTCTCTGACACTTGATTGCCCCTCATGAAGGCAAGGCCTGCTCTACCAGCTACAACCATGTGTCTATGTGAAAGGTACCTGAATGTAGATGCAAATTCATCCTTTACATGTCCTGAACTGATAAGAATTGCCTGTTTCACAGCTTCCTACGATTGTGTCAGAGAGCAGTTTAAGTCAGAAACAGGGCATTTGAAAACACTATTCTGCATTCAAAGTGAAGAATCCTTCCTTATTCAGACTAGCTAATGCAATGTACTCAGAGCCCTGTGGATGTAGATGCAAATTCATCATTTCCATGTATAAATACGACAAGAATTGACCGTCGCAAGGTGAGGGTTCGACAGGCAAGTGGGGTCCTCCTTTAGCAGTACTTTCTGTCCAATGGGTTAGATAGGACATGAGGACACTTTTGATAGAAATAACCATTTTCTACACCTTAAACTCCTTAGGGATATTATTTAGGCAACACAGAGTGTGTACAAAGTCTCAAAACTGCCTTCCAGGTATTGTATACTTCAGGAAAACTATTTTAAGTCCGTGAAATGGAGACAAATTTAATGGAATTCAAAAGTATTTGTGAATTTGGTCAATACTTGACCTTTTTAAGCAAGCTTTACTATGTAAAACGGCCTTTAATGGCTCATTCTTGCATTACCCATGAATAAGTAATAACACAAAAAAACAATTAGTTTTTTGGAGGTTTATTTCTATTCTTCATGACATGTCGACTGTTTTTCGTTTGAAGGCAGTTCACCAGCTGGACTAAAGTGACTACTCTCTGACACTTGATAGCCAGTCAATTAGGGAAGACTTGGTCTGCCAGCTAAAACCATGAAACCAAGTGAATGATCCATGAATGTAGATGCAAATTCAGCCTTTACATGTCCTGATTTGATAGGAATTGACTGTTTAACAGCTTCCTACCAGTTTGTCTGAGCCAGTTTTAGTCAGACGGGCCATTTTAAAAACAGTATATTACATTTGATATGGGGAATGTTCATCAATCAACCTATCTAATTAAGTCTTCTAAAAGCCCTTGAGATGCTCATGCAAATTTATCATTTAAATGCGTGAATATGACAAGAATTGACCGTTGCAAGTTGAGGGTTTGGCTTGTAAGTGGGGTTGTCTTATAGAAGGCAGATAGGACAAAAGGAGACTTTTGATAGAAATAACCATTTTCTACACTTCAAACTCCTCAGGGATATTAATTAGGCAACACTGAGTGTGTACAAAGTCTCAAAACTGCCTTCATGGTATTGTATACTTCTAGAAAATGAATTTAAGTCCGTGAAATGAAGACAAATTTAATGGAATTCAAAAGTATTTGTGAATTTGGTCAATACTTGACCTTTTTAAGCAAGCTTTACTATGTAAAAACAGTCTTTAGAGGTTCATTCTTGCATTACCAATGAATAAGTGATACTCCAAAAAAACAATCAGTTTTTTTGGAGGTTTATTTCTTTTCTTCATCACATTTCGACTGTTTTTCGCTTGAAGGCAGTTCACCAGCTGGACTAAAGTGACTACTCTCTGACACTTGATAGCCAGTTAATTAGGGAAGACTTGGTCTGCCAGCTAAAACCATGAAACCAAGTGAATGATCCATGAATGTAGATGCAAATTCAGCCTTTACTTGTCCTGATTTGATAGGAATTGACTGTTTAACAGCTTCCTACCAGTTTGTCTGAGCCAGTTTTAGTCAGACGGGCCATTTTAAAAAAAAGTATATTACATTTGATATGGGAGGTTTCATCAATCAACCTATCTAATTAAGTCTTTTAAAAGCCCTTGAGATGCTGATGCAAATTAATCATTTTAATGCGGAAATATGACAAGAATTGCCTGTCGCAAGGTGAGGGATTGGCTTGTAAGTGGGGTCGTCCTATAGAAGGCAAATAGGACAAAAGGAGACTTTTGATAGAAATAACAATTTTTAACACTTCAAACTCCTCAGGGATATTAGTTAGGCAACACTGATTGTGTACAAAGTCTCAAAACTGCCTTCATGCTACAGTATTTTTCAGAAAAATGAAATTAAGTTGGCAAAAATGACAAAAATGGGACAGTGTTCAAAATTGTCGGTCAACATCTGGTTATTCAAGCACATTTAATTATGTGGAAAAAGCCTTTTTTAAGCTCATTCACGTATCACGTATGTATCAATGATACTGCTAAGTCCAAATTTGCCTGTGAAGTGTCCAGAACTGACGTTCTCACCAGAAAGACATCCTTCTAGATGGGCACAGAGCTATTAGGGTACATAGACGGTCATGAACAAACCTTTCAGTTTTGCCTTCTAGTCTTTTGTGGCAGTGTCAAGGGCTCCCAGGGCCATCACTCAGTTGACCTGAACGTGCATAAGGGCCAGGCACCCCTAGTTACGAGCTTCTTGACCTGTTGCGACCCTTCCAGGACCAATTTTCCCATGTCCTCGGCATTAAAACACCCAAACACCCAGCGTCAACATGACTTTTTGATCTGAAAGAATGCTGACTTTGCTTAGCACAGATAGTGGATGACTCTGTGATATGTGTCCTTTCAGTGGTTGCATGTTTGACTCAATCACATTAATACATGTGCCCTGGGAGGTAATGCTGTATGTCCCTGCTGGACTAAAGATGCCACTCTCTGACACTTGATTGCCCCTCATGAAGGCAAGGCCTGCTCTACCAGCTACAACCATGTGTCTATGTGAAAGATCCTTGAATGTAGATGCCAATTCATCCTTTACATGTCCTGAACTGATAAGAATTGCCTGTTTCACAGCTTCCTACGATTGTGTCAGAGGGCAGTTTTAGTCAGAAACAGGGCATTCGGAAACACTATTCTGCATCTTAAATGCAGAATGCCTCATTACTGACTCTAGTTAATGTGATGTACTCAAAGCCCTGTAGATGAAAATGCTAATTCATCATATCCATGTCTAAATATGACGAGAATTGACCGTCACAAGGCGAGGGTTCGACTGGCAAGTGGGGTCGTCCTATAGCAGTACGCTCTGTCCAATGGGTTAGATAGGACATGAAGGAACTTTTGATAGAAATTACCATTTTCTACACTTCAAACTCCAAGGGGGTATTTGTAAGGCAACACTGAGTGTGTACAAAGTCTTAAAACTTCCTTCATGGTACTACATACTTCAGGAAAATGAATTCAAGTTGGTGAAATGGAAAAAAATGTAATGGAATTCAAAAGTATTAGTCAATTTGGTCAATATCTGACCTTTTTAAGGGATCTTTACTATGTAAAAACTGTCTTTAAAGGCTCATTCTCGCATTACCCATACATATGTAATACCAAAAAAAAAAGATTTGTTTTTTGGAGGCTCATTTCTATTCTCCATGACATGTCAAGTGTTTTTGGTTCTAAGGCAGTATACCAGCTGGACTACAGTGACCACTCTCTGACACTTGATAGCTAGTTAATTAGTAAAGACTTGGTCTGCCAGTTAAGACAAGGAAACTATGTAAATGATCCATGAATGTAGATGCAAATTAAGCCTTTACATGTCCTGATCTGACAGGAATTGACTGTTTAACAGCTTCCCACCAGTTTGTCGGGGCCAGTTTTAGTCAGAGACGGGCCATTTGAAAACATATATTACATTTGATATAGGATATGTTCATCAATCAACCTATCTAATTAAGTCTTCTAAAAGCCCTTGAGATGCCAATGCTAAGCCATGATTTCCATGTCTAAACATGACAAGAATTGACCGTTGCAAGTAGAGGGTTCAGCTATTAAGTGGGATTGTTCTATACTGTACTTTCTGTCCCATGGGTTAGATAGGACATAAGGAAACTTTTGATCCAAATAACCATTTTCTAAACTTGAAACTGCTCTGGGATATTAGTTAGGCAACACTCAGTCTGTACAAAGTCTCAAAACTCCCTTCATGCTACAATATTTTTCAGAAAAATAATATTAAGTTGGCGAAAATGACAAAAATGCGACAGACTTCATAATTGTCGGTCAACATCTGGTTATCAAGAATAATTAATTATTGGGAAAAAGCTATTTTAAAGCTCATTCATGTATAACATATGTATCAGTGATACAGCTAAGTCCAAATTTGCCTCTGAAGTGTCCAGAACTGATAAGAATTGCCTGTTTCACATCTTCATATGATTGTGTCGGAGGGCAGTTTTAGTCAGAAACAGGGCATTTGAAAACACTATTCTGCATTCAAAGTGAAGAATGCTTAGTTATTCAGACTAGCTAATGCAATGTACTCAAAGCCCTGTGGATGTAGATGCAAATTCATCATTTCCATGTATAAATATGGCAAGAATTGACCGTCGCAAGGTGAGGGTTCGACTGGCAAGC
The DNA here is from genome assembly GCA_947462335.1 of Harmothoe impar. Lineage (NCBI taxonomy): Eukaryota > Metazoa > Annelida > Polychaeta > Phyllodocida > Polynoidae > Harmothoe > Harmothoe impar. The sequence goes on along the minus strand of OX381721.1, from coordinate 5,492,062 downwards.
GGGGTCCTCCTTTAGCAGTACTTTCTGTCAAATGGGTTAGATAGGACATGAGGTCACTTTTGATAGAAATAACCATTTTCTACACTTCAAACTCCTCAGGGATATTAATTAGGCAACACTGAGTGTGTACAAAGTCTCAAAACTGCCTTCATGGTATTGTATACTTCTAGAAAATGAATTTAAGTCTGTGAAATGAAGACAAATTTAATGGAATTCAAAAGTATTTGTGAATTTGGTCAATACTTGACCTTTTTAAGCAAGCTTAACTATGTAAAAACGGTCTTTAGAGGCTCATTCTTGCATTTCCAATGAATAAGTAATACTACAAAAAAAGAATCAGTTTTATGGAGGTTTATTTCTTTTCTTCATCACATTTCGACTGTTTTTCGTTTGAAGGCAGTTCACCAGCTGGACTAAAGTGACCACTTTCTGACACTTGATAGCCAGTTAATTAGGGAAGACTTGGTCTGCCAGCTAAAACCATGAAACCAGGTGAATGATCCATGAATGTAGATGCAAATTCAGCCTTTACTTGTCCTGATTTGATAGGAATTGACTGTTTAACAGCTTCCTACCAGTTTGTCTGAGCCAGTTTTAGTCAGACGGGCCATTTTAAAAACAGTATATTACATTTGATATGGGGAATGTTCAACAATCAACCTATCTAATTAAGTCTTCTTAAAGCCCTTGAGATGCTCATGCAAATTTATCATTTTAATGCGTGAATATGACAAGAATTGACCGTTGCAAGTTGAGGGTTTGGCTAGTAAGTGGGGTTGTCCTATAGAAGGCAGATAGGACAAAAGGAGACTTTTGATAGAAATAACAATTTTTAACACTTCGAACTCCTCAGGGATATTAGTTAGGCAACACTGATTGTGTACAAAGTCTTAAAACTGCCTTCATGCTACAGTATTTTGCAGAAAAATGAAATTAAGTTGGCAAAAATGACAAAAATGGGACAGTGTTCAAAATTGTCGGTCAACATCTGGTTATTCAAGCACATTTAATTATGTGGAAAAAGCCTTTTTAAAGCTCATTCACGTATCACGTATGTATCAATGATACTGCTAAGTCCAAATTTGCCTGTGAAGTGTCCAGAACTGACATTCTCACCAGAAAGACATCCTTCTAGATGGCCACAGAGCTATTAGGGTACATATACGGTCATGAACAAACATTTCAGTTTTGCCTTTTAATCGTTTGCGCAAGTGTCAAGGGCTCCCAGGGCCATCACTCAGTTGACCTGAACATGCATAAGGGCCAGGCACCTCTAGTTAAGAGCTTCTTGACCTGTTGCGACCCTTTCAGGACCGATTTTCCCATGTCCTCGGCATTAAAACACCCAAACACCCAATGTCAACATGACTTTTTGATCCAAAAGAATGTTGACTCGGCTAAGCACAGAGTGCCGATGACTCTGTGACACGTTTCCTGTCAGTGGTTGCATGTTTGACTAAATCACATTAATACATGGGCCCTGGGAGGTAAGGCTGTATGTCCCGGCTGGACTAAAGATGCCACTCTCTGACACTTGATTGCCCCTCATGAAGGCAAGGCCTGCTCTACCAGCTAAAACCATGTGTCTATGTGAAATATCCTTGCATGTAGATGCAAATTCATCCTTTACATGTCCTGAACTGATAAGAATTGCCTGTCTCACAGCTTCCTACGATTGTGTTGGAGGGCAGTTTTAGTCAGAAACAGGGCATTTGAAAACACTATTCTGCATTCAAAGTGAAGAATGCTTCCTCATTCAGAGTAGCTAATGCAATGTACTCAAAGCCCTGTTGATGTAGATCTATGCAAATTCATCATTTCCATGTATAAACATGACAAGAATTGACCATCACAAGGTGAGTGTTCGCCTGGCAAGTGGGGTCTTCCTTTAACAGTACTTTCTGTCTAATGGGTTAGATAGGACATAAGGAGACTTTTGACAGAAATAACCATTTTCTACACTTCAAACTCCTCAGGGATATTAATTAGGCAACACTGAGTGTGTACAAAGTCTCAAAACTGCCTTCATGGTATTGTATACTTCAGGAAAATGAATTTAAGTCCGTGACATGAAGACAAATTTAATGGAATTCAAAAGTATTTGTCAATTTGGTCAATACTTGACCTATTTAAGCAAGCTTTACTATGTAAAAACGGTCTTTAATGGCTCATTCTTGCATTACCCATGAATAAGTAATACCACAAAAAAACAATTAGTTTTTTGGAGGTTTATTTCTTTTCTTCATGACATGTCGACTGTTTTTCATTTGAAGGCAGTTCACCAGCTGGACTAAAGTGACCACTCTCTGACACTTGATAGCCAGTCAATTCAGGAAGACTTGGTCTGCCAGCTATAACCATGCAACCAAGTGAATGATCCATGAATGTAGATGCTAATTCAGCCTTTACATGTCCTGATTTGAAAGGAATTGACTGTGTAACAGCTTCCCACCAGTTTGTCTGAGCCCGTTTTGGTCAGAGACGGGCCATTTGAAAAGACTATATTACATTTGATATGGGGAATGTTCATCAATCAACCTATCTAATTAAGTCTTCTAAAAGCCCTTGAGATGCTGATGCAAATTAATCATTTTAATGTGGGAATATGACAAGAATTGACCGTCGCAAGGTGAGGGTTTGGCTTGTAAGTGGGTTCGTCCTATAGAAGGCAGATAGGACAAAAAGAGACTTTTGATAGAAATAACCATTTTTAACACTTCAAACTCCTCAGGGATATTAGTTAGGCAACACTGATTGTGTACAAAGTCTCAAAACTGCCTTCATGCTACAATATTTTTCAGAAAAATGTAATTAAGTTGGCAAAAATGACTAAAATGGGACAGTGTTCAAAAGTGTGGGTCAACATCTGGTTATTCAAGCACACTTAATTATGTGGAAAACGCCTTTTGAAAGCTCATTCATGTATCACATATGTATCAGTGACACTGCTAGGTCCAAATTTGCCTGTGAAGTGTCCAGAACTGACGTTCTCACCACAAACACATCCTTCTAGATGGCCAAAGAGCTATTAGGTAACATAGACGGTCATGAACAAACCTTTCAGTTTAGCCTTCTAATCTTTTGCGGCAGTGTCAAGGGCTCCCAGGGCCATCGCTCAGTTGACCTGAACATGCATAATGGCCAGGCACCCCTAGTTACGAGCTTCTTGACCTGTTGCGACCCTTCCAGGACCGATTTTCCCATGTCCTCGGCATTAAAACACCCAAACACCCAGCGTCAACATGACTTTTTGATCCGAAAGAATGTTGACTTTGCTTAGCACAGAGTGTGGATGACTCTGTGACATGTTTCCTGTCAGTGGTTGCATGTTTGACTCAATCACATTAATACATGGGCCCTTGGAGGTAAGGCTGTACGTCCCGGCTGGACTAAAGATGCCACTCTCTGACACTTGATTGCCCCTCATGAAGGCAAGGCCTGCTCTACCAGCTAAAACCATGTGTCTATGTGAAATATCCTTGAATGTAGATGCAAATTCATCCTTTACATGTCCTGAACTGATAAGAACTGCCTGTTTCACAGCTTCCTACGATTGTGTTGGAGGGCAGTTTTAGTCAGAAACAGGGCATTTGAAAACTCTATTCTGCATTCAAAGTAAAAAATGCTTCGTTATTCAGACTAGCTAATGCAATGTACTCAAAGCCCTGTGGATGTAGATGCAAATTCATCATTTCCATGTATAAATATGACAAGAATTGACCGTCGCAAGGTGAGGGTTCGACTGGCAAGTGGGGTAGTCCTTTAGCAGTACTTTCTGTCCAATGGGTTAGATAGGACATGAGGACACTTTTGATAGAAATAACCATTTTCTGCACTTCAAACTCCTCAGGGAAAGAAATAAGGCAACACTGAGTGTGTACAAAGTCTCAAAACTGCCTTCATGGTATTGCATACATTAGGAAAATGAATTTAAGTCTGTGAAATGAAGACAAATTTAATGGAATTCAAAAGTATTTGTGAATTTGGTCAATACCTGACCTTTTTAAGCAAGCTTTACTATGTAAAGATGGTCTTTAAAGGCTCATTCTTGCATTACCCACGAATGAGTAATACCACAAAATAAACGATTAGCTTTTTGGATGCTTATTTTTCTATTCTTCATGACATGTCAACTGTTTTTGGTTCTAATGGCAGTTCATCAGCTAGTCCACAGTGACCACTCTCTGAAATGATAGCCGATTAATTAAAGAAGGCTTGTTCTGCTCGCTAAAACCATGAAACCATGTAAATGATCCATGAATGCAGATGCAAATTCATCCTTTACATGTCCTGAACTGATGAAAATTGCCAGTTTCACAGCTTGCTATAATTGTGTCGGAGGGCAGTTTTAGTCAGTGACAAGGCATTTGGAAACACTATTCTGCATTTTAAGTGCCGAATGCTTTATTGTTCAGTCTATATAATATGATTCACTCAAAGCCCTTGAGATGTAGATGCAAATTCATCATTTCCATATCTAAATATAACGAGAATTGACTGTCGCAATGCGAGGGTTCGACTGGCAAGTGGGGTCTTCCTATAGCAGTACTTTCTTTCCAATGGGTGAGTTAGGACATGAGCAAACTTTTGAAAGAAATAACCCTTTTCTACACTTCAAACTCCTAGGGGGTATTAGTTAGGCAACACTGAGTGTGTACAGAGTCTTAAAACTGCTTTCCTGGTATTACATACTTCAGGGAAATGAATTCAAGTTGGTGAAATGGAGAAAAATATAATGGAATTCATAATTATTGGTCAATTTGGTCAATATTTGACCTTTTTAAGCAAGCTTAACTATGTATAAACAGGCTTTAAAGACTCATTCTTGCATCAACCAAATATGAGTAATACCACAAAAAAACAATTAGTTTTTTGAAGGCTTATTTCTTTTCTTCATCACATGTCAAGTGTTTTTAGTTCGAATTGCAGTTCACCAGCTGGACTACAGTGACAACTTTCTGACACTGTATAGCCACGTAATTAAAGAAGGCTTGGTCTGCTGGCTAAATCCCTTAAAACCATGTGAATGATATATGAATGTAGATGCAAATTCATCCTTAACATGACCTGAACTGATGAAAATTGCCTGTTTCATAGCTTCCTATGTTTGTGTCGGAGGGCAGTTTTAGTCAGAAACAGGACATTTGGAAACACTTTTCTGCATTTTAAATGCAGAATGCTTCATCATTCAGACTAGTTAATGTGATGTACTCAAAGCCCTTGAGATGTAGATGCAAATTCATCATTTCCATGTATAAATATGACGAGAATTGACCGTCACAAGGCGAGGGTTTGACTGGCAAGTGGGGTCGTCCTATAGCAGTACGCTCTGTCCAATGGGTTAGATAGGACATGAGAAGACTTTTGAAAGAAATAACCATTTTCTACACTTCAAACTCCAAGGGGGTATTTGTTAGGCAACACTGAGTGTGTACAAAGTCTTAAAACTTCCTTCATGGTACTACATACTTCAGGAAAATAAATTCAAGTTGGTGAAATGGAGAAAAATGTAATGGAATTCATAAGTATTGGTCAATTTGGTCAATATTGAACCTTTTTAAGCAAGCTTTACTATGTAAAAACAGGCTTTACAGACTCATTCTTGCATTACCTATACATAAGTTATACTACAAAAAAACAATTAGTTTTTTGGAGGCTTATTTCTATTCTTCATCACATGTCAAGTGTTTTTCATTCGAATTGCAGTTCACCAGCTGGACTACAGTGACAACTTTCTGACACTGTATAGCCCCTTAATTCAGGACCGCTTGGTGTGCTAGTTAAATCCCTTGAAACCATGTGAAAGATCCATTAATGTAGATGCAAATTAATCCTTTACATGTCCTGAACTGATGAGATTTGCCTGTTTCATAGCTTCCTATGTTTGTGTCCGAGGGCAGTTTTAGTCAGAAACAGGGCATTCGGAAACACTATTCTGCATCTTAAATGCAGAATGCCTCATTACTGACTCTAGTTAATGTGATGTACTCAAAGCCCTGTAGATGAAAATGCTAATTCATCATATCCATGTCTAAATATGACGAGAATTGACCGTCACAAGGCGAGGGTTCGACTGGCAAGTGGGGTCGTCCTATAGCAGTACGCTCTGTCCAATGGGTTAGATAGGACATGAAGGAACTTTTGATAGAAATTACCATTTTCTACACTTCAAACTCCAAGGGGGTATTTGTAAGGCAACACTGAGTGTGTACAAAGTCTTAAAACTTCCTTCATGGTACTACATACTTCAGGAAAATGAATTCAAGTTGGTGAAATGGAAAAAAATGTAATGGAATTCAAAAGTATTAGTCAATTTGGTCAATATCTGACCTTTTTAAGGGATCTTTACTATGTAAAAACTGTCTTTAAAGGCTCATTCTCGCATGACCCATACATATGTAATACCAAAAAAAAAAGATTTGTTTTTTGGAGGCTCATTTCTATTCTCCATGACATGTCAAGTGTTTTTGGTTCTAAGGCAGTATACCAGCTGGACTACAGTGACCACTCTCTGACACTTGATAGCTAGTTAATTAGTAAAGACTTGGTCTGCCAGTTAAGACAAGGAAACTATGTAAATGATCCATGAATGTAGATGCAAATTAAGCCTTTACATGTCCTGATCTGACAGGAATTGACTGTTTAACAGCTTCCCACCAGTTTGTCGGGGCCAGTTTTAGTCAGAGACGGGCCATTTGAAAACATATATTACATTTGATATAGGATATGTTCATCAATCAACCTATCTAATTAAGTCTTCTAAAAGCCCTTGAGATGCCAATGCTAAGCCATGATTTCCATGTCTAAACATGACAAGAATTGACCGTTGCAAGTAGAGGGTTCAGCTATTAAGTGGGATTGTTCTATACTGTACTTTCTGTCCCATGGGTTAGATAGGACATAAGGAAACTTTTGATCCAAATAACCATTTTCTAAACTTGAAACTGCTCTGGGATATTAGTTAGGCAACACTCAGTCTGTACAAAGTCTCAAAACTCCCTTCATGCTACAATATTTTTCAGAAAAATAATATTAAGTTGGCGAAAATGACAAAAATGCGACAGACTTCATAATTGTCGGTCAACATCTGGTTATCAAGAATAATTAATTATTGGGAAAAAGCTATTTTAAAGCTCATTCATGTATAACATATGTATCAGTGATACAGCTAAGTCCAAATTTGCCTCTAAAGTGTCCAGAACTGATAAGAATTGCCTGTTTCACATCTTCATATGATTGTGTCGGAGGGCAGTTTTAGTCAGAAACAGGGCATTTGAAAACACTATTCTGCATTCAAAGTGAAGAATGCTTGATTATTCAGACTAGGTAATGCAATGTACTCAAAGCCCTGTGGATGTAGATGCACATTCATCATTTCCATGTATAAATATGACAAGAATTGACCATCACAAGGTGAGGGTTCGACTGGCAAGTGGGGTTGTCCTTTAACAGTACTTTCTGTCCAATGGGTTAGATAGGACATGAGGACACTTTTGATAGAAATAACAATTTTCTACACTTCAAACTCCTCAGGGATATTATTTAGGCAACACTGAATGTGTACTAAGTCTCAAAACTGCCTTCATGGTTTTGCATACTTCAGGAAAATGATTTTAATTCAGTGAAATGAAGACAAATTTAATGGAATTCAAAAGTATTTGTGAATTTGGTCAATACTTGACCTTTTTAAGCAAGCTTTACTATGTAAAAACAGTCTTTAGAGGTTCATTCTTGCATTACCAATGAATAAGTGATACTCCAAAAAAACAATCAGTTTTTTCGGAGGTTTATTTCTTTTCTTCATCACATTTCGACTGTTTTTCGCTTGAAGGCAGTTCACCAGCTGGACTAAAGTGACTACTCTCTGACACTTGATAGCCAGTTAATTAGGGAAGACTTGGTCTGCCAGCTAAAACCATGAAACCAAGTGAATGATCCATGAATGTAGATGCAAATTCAGCCTTTACTTGTCCTGATTTGATAGGAATTGACTGTTTAACAGCTTCCTACCAGTTTGTCTGAGCCAGTTTTAGTCAGACGGGCCATTTTAAAAAAAAGTATATTACATTTGATATGGGAGGTTTCATCAATCAACCTATCTAATTAAGTCTTTTAAAAGCCCTTGAGATGCTGATGCAAATTAATCATTTTAATGCGGAAATATGACAAGAATTGCCTGTCGCAAGGTGAGGGATTGGCTTGTAAGTGGGGTCGTCCTATAGAAGGCAAATAGGACAAAAGGAGACTTTTGATAGAAATAACAATTTTTAACACTTCAAACTCCTCAGGGATATTAGTTAGGCAACACTGATTGTGTACAAAGTCTCAAAACTGCCTTCATGCTACAGTATTTTTCAGAAAAATGAAATTAAGTTGGCAAAAATGACAAAAATGGGACAGTGTTCAAAATTGTCGGTCAACATCTGGTTATTCAAGCACATTTAATTATGTGGAAAAAGCCTTTTTTAAGCTCATTCACGTATCACGTATGTATCAATGATACTGCTAAGTCCAAATTTGCCTGTGAAGTGTCCAGAACTGACGTTCTCACCAGAAAGACATCCTTCTAGATGGGCACAGAGCTATTAGGGTACATAGACGGTCATGAACAAACCTTTCAGTTTTGCCTTCTAGTCTTTTGTGGCAGTGTCAAGGGCTCCCAGGGCCATCACTCAGTTGACCTGAACGTGCATAAGGGCCAGGCACCCCTAGTTACGAGCTTCTTGACCTGTTGCGACCCTTCCAGGACCAATTTTCCCATGTCCTCGGCATTAAAACACCCAAACACCCAGCGTCAACATGACTTTTTGATCTGAAAGAATGCTGACTTTGCTTAGCACAGATAGTGGATGACTCTGTGATATGTGTCCTTTCAGTGGTTGCATGTTTGACTCAATCACATTAATACATGTGCCCTGGGAGGTAATGCTGTATGTCCCTGCTGGACTAAAGATGCCACTCTCTGACACTTGATTGCCCCTCATGAAGGCAAGGCCTGCTCTACCAGCTACAACCATGTGTCTATGTGAAAGATCCTTGAATGTAGATGCCAATTCATCCTTTACATGTCCTGAACTGATAAGAATTGCCTGTTTCACAGCTTCCTACGATTGTGTCAGAGGGCAGTTTTAGTCAGAAACAGGGCATTCGGAAACACTATTCTGCATCTTAAATGCAGAATGCCTCATTACTGACTCTAGTTAATGTGATGTACTCAAAGCCCTGTAGATGAAAATGCTAATTCATCATATCCATGTCTAAATATGACGAGAATTGACCGTCACAAGGCGAGGGTTCGACTGGCAAGTGGGGTCGTCCTATAGCAGTACGCTCTGTCCAATGGGTTAGATAGGACATGAAGGAACTTTTGATAGAAATTACCATTTTCTACACTTCAAACTCCAAGGGGGTATTTGTAAGGCAACACTGAGTGTGTACAAAGTCTTAAAACTTCCTTCATGGTACTACATACTTCAGGAAAATGAATTCAAGTTGGTGAAATGGAAAAAAATGTAATGGAATTCAAAAGTATTAGTCAATTTGGTCAATATCTGACCTTTTTAAGGGATCTTTACTATGTAAAAACTGTCTTTAAAGGCTCATTCTCGCATTACCCATACATATGTAATACCAAAAAAAAAAGATTTGTTTTTTGGAGGCTCATTTCTATTCTCCATGACATGTCAAGTGTTTTTGGTTCTAAGGCAGTATACCAGCTGGACTACAGTGACCACTCTCTGACACTTGATAGCTAGTTAATTAGTAAAGACTTGGTCTGCCAGTTAAGACAAGGAAACTATGTAAATGATCCATGAATGTAGATGCAAATTAAGCCTTTACATGTCCTGATCTGACAGGAATTGACTGTTTAACAGCTTCCCACCAGTTTGTCGGGGCCAGTTTTAGTCAGAGACGGGCCATTTGAAAACATATATTACATTTGATATAGGATATGTTCATCAATCAACCTATCTAATTAAGTCTTCTAAAAGCCCTTGAGATGCCAATGCTAAGCCATGATTTCCATGTCTAAACATGACAAGAATTGACCGTTGCAAGTAGAGGGTTCAGCTATTAAGTGGGATTGTTCTATACTGTACTTTCTGTCCCATGGGTTAGATAGGACATAAGGAAACTTTTGATCCAAATAACCATTTTCTAAACTTGAAACTGCTCTGGGATATTAGTTAGGCAACACTCAGTCTGTACAAAGTCTCAAAACTCCCTTCATGCTACAATATTTTTCAGAAAAATAATATTAAGTTGGCGAAAATGACAAAAATGCGACAGACTTCATAATTGTCGGTCAACATCTGGTTATCAAGAATAATTAATTATTGGGAAAAAGCTATTTTAAAGCTCATTCATGTATAACATATGTATCAGTGATACAGCTAAGTCCAAATTTGCCTCTGAAGTGTCCAGAACTGATAAGAATTGCCTGTTTCACATCTTCATATGATTGTGTCGGAGGGCAGTTTTAGTCAGAAACAGGGCATTTGAAAACACTATTCTGCATTCAAAGTGAAGAATGCTTAGTTATTCAGACTAGCTAATGCAATGTACTCAAAGCCCTGTGGATGTAGATGCAAATTCATCATTTCCATGTATAAATATGGCAAGAATTGACCGTCGCAAGGTGAGGGTTCGACTGGCAAGCGGGGTCCTCCTTTAGCAGTACTTTCTGTCAAATGGGTTAGATAGGACATGAGGTCACTTTTGATAGAAATAACCATTTTCTACACTTCAAACTCCTCAGGGATATTAATTAGGCAACACTGAGTGTGTACAAAGTCTCAAAACTGCCTTCATGGTATTGTATACTTCTAGAAAATGAATTTAAGTCTGTGAAATGAAGACAAATTTAATGGAATTCAAAAGTATTTGTGAATTTGGTCAATACTTGACCTTTTTAAGCAAGCTTAACTATGTAAAAACGGTCTTTAGAGGCTCATTCTTGCATTTCCAATGAATAAGTAATACTACAAAAAAAGAATCAGTTTTATGGAGGTTTATTTCTTTTCTTCATCACATTTCGACTGTTTTTCGTTTGAAGGCAGTTCACCAGCTGGACTAAAGTGACCACTTTCTGACACTTGATAGCCAGTTAATTAGGGAAGACTTGGTCTGCCAGCTAAAACCATGAAACCAGGTGAATGATCCATGAATGTAGATGCAAATTCAGCCTTTACTTGTCCTGATTTGATAGGAATTGACTGTTTAACAGCTTCCTACCAGTTTGTCTGAGCCAGTTTTAGTCAGACGGGCCATTTTAAAAACAGTATATTACATTTGATATGGGGAATGTTCAACAATCAACCTATCTAATTAAGTCTTCTTAAAGCCCTTGAGATGCTCATGCAAATTTATCATTTTAATGCGTGAATATGACAAGAATTGACCGTTGCAAGTTGAGGGTTTGGCTAGTAAGTGGGGTTGTCCTATAGAAGGCAGATAGGACAAAAGGAGACTTTTGATAGAAATAACAATTTTTAACACTTCGAACTCCTCAGGGATATTAGTTAGGCAACACTGATTGTGTACAAAGTCTTAAAACTGCCTTCATGCTACAGTATTTTGCAGAAAAATGAAATTAAGTTGGCAAAAATGACAAAAATGGGACAGTGTTCAAAATTGTCGGTCAACATCTGGTTATTCAAGCACATTTAATTATGTGGAAAAAGCCTTTTTAAAGCTCATTCACGTATCACGTATGTATCAATGATACTGCTAAGTCCAAATTTGCCTGTGAAGTGTCCAGAACTGACATTCTCACCAGAAAGACATCCTTCTAGATGGCCACAGAGCTATTAGGGTACATATACGGTCATGAACAAACATTTCAGTTTTGCCTTTTAATCGTTTGCGCAAGTGTCAAGGGCTCCCAGGGCCATCACTCAGTTGACCTGAACATGCATAAGGGCCAGGCACCTCTAGTTAAGAGCTTCTTGACCTGTTGCGACCCTTTCAGGACCGATTTTCCCATGTCCTCGGCATTAAAACACCCAAACACCCAATGTCAACATGACTTTTTGATCCAAAAGAATGTTGACTCGGCTAAGCACAGAGTGCCGATGACTCTGTGACACGTTTCCTGTCAGTGGTTGCATGTTTGACTAAATCACATTAATACATGGGCCCTGGGAGGTAAGGCTGTATGTCCCGGCTGGACTAAAGATGCCACTCTCTGACACTTGATTGCCCCTCATGAAGGCAAGGCCTGCTCTACCAGCTAAAACCATGTGTCTATGTGAAATATCCTTGCATGTAGATGCAAATTCATCCTTTACATGTCCTGAACTGATAAGAATTGCCTGTCTCACAGCTTCCTACGATTGTGTTGGAGGGCAGTTTTAGTCAGAAACAGGGCATTTGAAAACACTATTCTGCATTCAAAGTGAAGAATGCTTCCTCATTCAGAGTAGCTAATGCAATGTACTCAAAGCCCTGTTGATGTAGATCTATGCAAATTCATCATTTCCATGTATAAACATGACAAGAATTGACCATCACAAGGTGAGTGTTCGCCTGGCAAGTGGGGTCTTCCTTTAACAGTACTTTCTGTCTAATGGGTTAGATAGGACATAAGGAGACTTTTGACAGAAATAACCATTTTCTACACTTCAAACTCCTCAGGGATATTAATTAGGCAACACTGAGTGTGTACAAAGTCTCAAAACTGCCTTCATGGTATTGTATACTTCAGGAAAATGAATTTAAGTCCGTGACATGAAGACAAATTTAATGGAATTCAAAAGTATTTGTCAATTTGGTCAATACTTGACCTATTTAAGCAAGCTTTACTATGTAAAAACGGTCTTTAATGGCTCATTCTTGCATTACCCATGAATAAGTAATACCACAAAAAAACAATTAGTTTTTTGGAGGTTTATTTCTTTTCTTCATGACATGTCGACTGTTTTTCATTTGAAGGCAGTTCACCAGCTGGACTAAAGTGACCACTCTCTGACACTTGATAGCCAGTCAATTCAGGAAGACTTGGTCTGCCAGCTATAACCATGCAACCAAGTGAATGATCCATGAATGTAGATGCTAATTCAGCCTTTACATGTCCTGATTTGAAAGGAATTGACTGTGTAACAGCTTCCCACCAGTTTGTCTGAGCCCGTTTTGGTCAGAGACGGGCCATTTGAAAAGACTATATTACATTTGATATGGGGAATGTTCATCAATCAACCTATCTAATTAAGTCTTCTAAAAGCCCTTGAGATGCTGATGCAAATTAATCATTTTAATGTGGGAATATGACAAGAATTGACCGTCGCAAGGTGAGGGTTTGGCTTGTAAGTGGGTTCGTCCTATAGAAGGCAGATAGGACAAAAAGAGACTTTTGATAGAAATAACCATTTTTAACACTTCAAACTCCTCAGGGATATTAGTTAGGCAACACTGATTGTGTACAAAGTCTCAAAACTGCCTTCATGCTACAATATTTTTCAGAAAAATGTAATTAAGTTGGCAAAAATGACTAAAATGGGACAGTGTTCAAAAGTGTGGGTCAACATCTGGTTATTCAAGCACACTTAATTATGTGGAAAACGCCTTTTGAAAGCTCATTCATGTATCACATATGTATCAGTGACACTGCTAGGTCCAAATTTGCCTGTGAAGTGTCCAGAACTGACGTTCTCACCACAAACACATCCTTCTAGATGGCCAAAGAGCTATTAGGTAACATAGACGGTCATGAACAAACCTTTCAGTTTAGCCTTCTAATCTTTTGCGGCAGTGTCAAGGGCTCCCAGGGCCATCGCTCAGTTGACCTGAACATGCATAATGGCCAGGCACCCCTAGTTACGAGCTTCTTGACCTGTTGCGACCCTTCCAGGACCGATTTTCCCATGTCCTCGGCATTAAAACACCCAAACACCCAGCGTCAACATGACTTTTTGATCCGAAAGAATGTTGACTTTGCTTAGCACAGAGTGTGGATGACTCTGTGACATGTTTCCTGTCAGTGGTTGCATGTTTGACTCAATCACATTAATACATGGGCCCTTGGAGGTAAGGCTGTACGTCCCGGCTGGACTAAAGATGCCACTCTCTGACACTTGATTGCCCCTCATGAAGGCAAGGCCTGCTCTACCAGCTAAAACCATGTGTCTATGTGAAATATCCTTGAATGTAGATGCAAATTCATCCTTTACATGTCCTGAACTGATAAGAACTGCCTGTTTCACAGCTTCCTACGATTGTGTTGGAGGGCAGTTTTAGTCAGAAACAGGGCATTTGAAAACTCTATTCTGCATTCAAAGTAAAAAATGCTTCGTTATTCAGACTAGCTAATGCAATGTACTCAAAGCCCTGTGGATGTAGATGCAAATTCATCATTTCCATGTATAAATATGACAAGAATTGACCGTCGCAAGGTGAGGGTTCGACTGGCAAGTGGGGTAGTCCTTTAGCAGTACTTTCTGTCCAATGGGTTAGATAGGACATGAGGACACTTTTGATAGAAATAACCATTTTCTGCACTTCAAACTCCTCAGGGAAAGAAATAAGGCAACACTGAGTGTGTACAAAGTCTCAAAACTGCCTTCATGGTATTGCATACATTAGGAAAATGAATTTAAGTCTGTGAAATGAAGACAAATTTAATGGAATTCAAAAGTATTTGTGAATTTGGTCAATACCTGACCTTTTTAAGCAAGCTTTACTATGTAAAGATGGTCTTTAAAGGCTCATTCTTGCATTACCCACGAATGAGTAATACCACAAAATAAACGATTAGCTTTTTGGATGCTTATTTTTCTATTCTTCATGACATGTCAACTGTTTTTGGTTCTAATGGCAGTTCATCAGCTAGTCCACAGTGACCACTCTCTGAAATGATAGCCGATTAATTAAAGAAGGCTTGTTCTGCTCGCTAAAACCATGAAACCATGTAAATGATCCATGAATGCAGATGCAAATTCATCCTTTACATGTCCTGAACTGATGAAAATTGCCAGTTTCACAGCTTGCTATAATTGTGTCGGAGGGCAGTTTTAGTCAGTGACAAGGCATTTGGAAACACTATTCTGCATTTTAAGTGCCGAATGCTTTATTGTTCAGTCTATATAATATGATTCACTCAAAGCCCTTGAGATGTAGATGCAAATTCATCATTTCCATATCTAAATATAACGAGAATTGACTGTCGCAATGCGAGGGTTCGACTGGCAAGTGGGGTCTTCCTATAGCAGTACTTTCTTTCCAATGGGTGAGTTAGGACATGAGCAAACTTTTGAAAGAAATAACCCTTTTCTACACTTCAAACTCCTAGGGGGTATTAGTTAGGCAACACTGAGTGTGTACAGAGTCTTAAAACTGCTTTCCTGGTATTACATACTTCAGGGAAATGAATTCAAGTTGGTGAAATGGAGAAAAATATAATGGAATTCATAATTATTGGTCAATTTGGTCAATATTTGACCTTTTTAAGCAAGCTTAACTATGTATAAACAGGCTTTAAAGACTCATTCTTGCATCAACCAAATATGAGTAATACCACAAAAAAACAATTAGTTTTTTGAAGGCTTATTTCTTTTCTTCATCACATGTCAAGTGTTTTTAGTTCGAATTGCAGTTCACCAGCTGGACTACAGTGACAACTTTCTGACACTGTATAGCCACGTAATTAAAGAAGGCTTGGTCTGCTGGCTAAATCCCTTAAAACCATGTGAATGATATATGAATGTAGATGCAAATTCATCCTTAACATGACCTGAACTGATGAAAATTGCCTGTTTCATAGCTTCCTATGTTTGTGTCGGAGGGCAGTTTTAGTCAGAAACAGGACATTTGGAAACACTTTTCTGCATTTTAAATGCAGAATGCTTCATCATTCAGACTAGTTAATGTGATGTACTCAAAGCCCTTGAGATGTAGATGCAAATTCATCATTTCCATGTATAAATATGACGAGAATTGACCGTCACAAGGCGAGGGTTTGACTGGCAAGTGGGGTCGTCCTATAGCAGTACGCTCTGTCCAATGGGTTAGATAGGACATGAGAAGACTTTTGAAAGAAATAACCATTTTCTACACTTCAAACTCCAAGGGGGTATTTGTTAGGCAACACTGAGTGTGTACAAAGTCTTAAAACTTCCTTCATGGTACTACATACTTCAGGAAAATAAATTCAAGTTGGTGAAATGGAGAAAAATGTAATGGAATTCATAAGTATTGGTCAATTTGGTCAATATTGAACCTTTTTAAGCAAGCTTTACTATGTAAAAACAGGCTTTACAGACTCATTCTTGCATTACCTATACATAAGTTATACTACAAAAAAACAATTAGTTTTTTGGAGGCTTATTTCTATTCTTCATCACATGTCAAGTGTTTTTCATTCGAATTGCAGTTCACCAGCTGGACTACAGTGACAACTTTCTGACACTGTATAGCCCCTTAATTCAGGA
The DNA here is from genome assembly GCA_947462335.1 of Harmothoe impar. Classification (NCBI taxonomy): domain Eukaryota; kingdom Metazoa; phylum Annelida; class Polychaeta; order Phyllodocida; family Polynoidae; genus Harmothoe; species Harmothoe impar. The sequence goes on along the minus strand of OX381721.1, from coordinate 5,475,638 downwards.
CCGCTTGGTGTGCTAGTTAAATCCCTTAAAACCATGTGAAAGATCCATTAATGTAGATGCAAATTAATCCTTTACATGTCCTGAACTGATGAGATTTGCCTGTTTCATAGCTTCCTATGTTTGTGTCCGAGGGCAGTTTTAGTCAGAAACAGGGCATTCGGAAACACTATTCTGCATCTTAAATGCAGAATGCCTCATTACTGACTCTAGTTAATGTGATGTACTCAAAGCCCTGTAGATGAAAATGCTAATTCATCATATCCATGTCTAAATATGACGAGAATTGACCGTCACAAGGCGAGGGTTCGACTGGCAAGTGGGGTCGTCCTATAGCAGTACGCTCTGTCCAATGGGTTAGATAGGACATGAAGGAACTTTTGATAGAAATTACCATTTTCTACACTTCAAACTCCAAGGGGGTATTTGTAAGGCAACACTGAGTGTGTACAAAGTCTTAAAACTTCCTTCATGGTACTACATACTTCAGGAAAATGAATTCAAGTTGGTGAAATGGAAAAAAATGTAATGGAATTCAAAAGTATTAGTCAATTTGGTCAATATCTGACCTTTTTAAGGGATCTTTACTATGTAAAAACTGTCTTTAAAGGCTCATTCTCGCATGACCCATACATATGTAATACCAAAAAAAAAAGATTTGTTTTTTGGAGGCTCATTTCTATTCTCCATGACATGTCAAGTGTTTTTGGTTCTAAGGCAGTATACCAGCTGGACTACAGTGACCACTCTCTGACACTTGATAGCTAGTTAATTAGTAAAGACTTGGTCTGCCAGTTAAGACAAGGAAACTATGTAAATGATCCATGAATGTAGATGCAAATTAAGCCTTTACATGTCCTGATCTGACAGGAATTGACTGTTTAACAGCTTCCCACCAGTTTGTCGGGGCCAGTTTTAGTCAGAGACGGGCCATTTGAAAACATATATTACATTTGATATAGGATATGTTCATCAATCAACCTATCTAATTAAGTCTTCTAAAAGCCCTTGAGATGCCAATGCTAAGCCATGATTTCCATGTCTAAACATGACAAGAATTGACCGTTGCAAGTAGAGGGTTCAGCTATTAAGTGGGATTGTTCTATACTGTACTTTCTGTCCCATGGGTTAGATAGGACATAAGGAAACTTTTGATCCAAATAACCATTTTCTAAACTTGAAACTGCTCTGGGATATTAGTTAGGCAACACTCAGTCTGTACAAAGTCTCAAAACTCCCTTCATGCTACAATATTTTTCAGAAAAATAATATTAAGTTGGCGAAAATGACAAAAATGCGACAGACTTCATAATTGTCGGTCAACATCTGGTTATCAAGAATAATTAATTATTGGGAAAAAGCTATTTTAAAGCTCATTCATGTATAACATATGTATCAGTGATACAGCTAAGTCCAAATTTGCCTCTAAAGTGTCCAGAACTGATAAGAATTGCCTGTTTCACATCTTCATATGATTGTGTCGGAGGGCAGTTTTAGTCAGAAACAGGGCATTTGAAAACACTATTCTGCATTCAAAGTGAAGAATGCTTGATTATTCAGACTAGGTAATGCAATGTACTCAAAGCCCTGTGGATGTAGATGCACATTCATCATTTCCATGTATAAATATGACAAGAATTGACCATCACAAGGTGAGGGTTCGACTGGCAAGTGGGGTTGTCCTTTAACAGTACTTTCTGTCCAATGGGTTAGATAGGACATGAGGACACTTTTGATAGAAATAACAATTTTCTACACTTCAAACTCCTCAGGGATATTATTTAGGCAACACTGAATGTGTACTAAGTCTCAAAACTGCCTTCATGGTTTTGCATACTTCAGGAAAATGATTTTAATTCAGTGAAATGAAGACAAATTTAATGGAATTCAAAAGTATTTGTGAATCTGGTCAATTCTTGACCTTTTTAAGCAGGCTTTACTATGTAAAAACGGTCTTTAAAGGCTCATTCTTGCATTACCTATAAATAAGTAATACCACAAAAAAGCAATTAGTTTTTTGGAGGTTTTTTCTATTCTTCATGACATGTTGACTGTTTTTCGTTTGAAGGCAGTTCACCAGCTGGACTAAAGTGACCACTCTCTGACACTTGATAGCCAGTCAATTAGGGAAGACTTGGTCTGCCAGCTAAAACCATGAAACCAAGTGAATGATCCATGAATGTGTAGAAGCAAATTCATCATTTCCATGTATAAATATGACAAGAACTGACCGTCACAAGACGAGGGTTTGGCCAGTTTGTAAGGTCGTCCTATAGCAGTGTAATGAGCTATGTCAGGTTTGCTAAAGGTATCTAATGCCATCAATGCATGTGTGCATACCTGTGTCAACATTTTGATAGGAACCTTTAAAAAGAAACAGGGTAGCCCATTTAATGCAGATGTAGGCTATACTTAAAACTTCCATGATCAATCCTTAACAGCTACTCTCTGTACTATGACACAGTCACCACTGGTCAGAGTTCATATACCTCTCCCAATTCATGCCCGGTAGGTGACAGCACTATGGATGTGAAGGTAGCCGGTTCACTTCCCGGTCAAGGCATGCATATATATATATATATATGTAAGATTGTAAATACATATATATATATATATGTAAGATTGAAAGTGGTTAAGAGGAATAAATGTGGATGTTTTGTAAGAATTTTTAGATGAATCACACAAGACACATTCACCAGAACCATTTAGATCTACTAGTATTGGATTCGAACCTGTGCAACCTTCTTTACCAAAATCCCATGATATAACGGGAAATTTTGCTCACAGAATCCTGTGTTTTAAAGGGGACACATTCGGGTTATTCCCGGAACCTACCCTATTTCAACCCATGTTATTCAGGGGAATCCACGGGATTTGTTTCCAGGTTATACATCATGCAATACTTGTGAACTGATATTTTTCTTCTTTATTTTCTTATAGGCACTATGCCGATGACTGAGGATATAATGAGCAGGATGCCAGATTGGTACAATCAGGCTCTGATACAACGCATGCGGTCCAGATGTCGAGATGAAGGTGGCTGTCTGGTTTGGCAAGGATTTGGCAATTCAAGCGGCTATCCACAGCAGAGGGTCACCACCCAAGCTGAGACTTTAGTAGAATCAGCGCACAGGCTAATGTATTGGCTGGCAGTTGGAGAACCAAACCATGAGGTATCGCACCTCTGCCACAACAAGAGGTGTGTACACGTGAAGCATTTGCTGGATGAAACGGGTGAAGACAACAGCCAGCGGAAAAAGTGTGCCAAGAATAAGGACAAGTTCTGCTTTGGGCATGGAGACAAGCCAGCTTGCTTGGTAATATAAATGAGTCTATCTTCTTTTAAAGTTGTTTCTGTGCCAATTACTTATTAAATGTTCGATTTATATAATACAATTTTTTTCATAACAAATGTAGCTGTTGCAAGTAGGAGGGCAAAAACTGACAACCATACCATCATTGTTGCTTCAAAAACAGCACCAGCTGTAAATGAGCTGTGAGGCTACATAACTATATAATTGTTCAGACTATAAAAGAGTGGAGGGGTCATTATTGCAGAGGGCTCTTTGTTCACATGAGTGCAAAGATAAACGCTTTCAGTGAGTCTTAAAATAATCTTACTGGAGTCTTAATCTTGAAATTCACCATGACAAAGCTCATGTGTAGTATCAAAGATGTCTTAAAAACGTAAGAAATATGGGGATTGGGGGCAGAGCCGCCCTATCTACATCAAAACCTTCCGGCTGTAGGACGATAGTAAGATTGGGGTAAGACTCACTCTAAAGAACTAGCTGTGCACTAACATGAACTAGGTTGGTCCTGTGTCATAATAGTTATAATCCGCTAGTAGACTGCATTATATCATCCATAGACTGCATAGTTTTGGTGAGCCCCTAGAGCCTGGTAGGTGACATTAAATGATGTGCTAGTTAAATCCCTTAAAACCATGTGAAAGATCCATTAATGTAGATGCAAATTAATCCTTTACATGTCCTGAACTGATGAGATTTGCCTGTTTCATAGCTTCCTATGTTTGTGTCCGAGGGCAGTTTTAGTCAGAAACAGGGCATTCGGAAACACTATTCTGCATCTTAAATGCAGAATGCCTCATTACTGACTCTAGTTAATGTGATGTACTCAAAGCCCTGTAGATGAAAATGCTAATTCATCATATCCATGTCTAAATATGACGAGAATTGACCGTCACAAGGCGAGGGTTCGACTGGCAAGTGGGGTCGTCCTATAGCAGTACGCTCTGTCCAATGGGTTAGATAGGACATGAAGGAACTTTTGATAGAAATTACCATTTTCTACACTTCAAACTCCAAGGGGGTATTTGTAAGGCAACACTGAGTGTGTACAAAGTCTTAAAACTTCCTTCATGGTACTACATACTTCAGGAAAATGAATTCAAGTTGGTGAAATGGAAAAAAATGTAATGGAATTCAAAAGTATTAGTCAATTTGGTCAATATCTGACCTTTTTAAGGGATCTTTACTATGTAAAAACTGTCTTTAAAGGCTCATTCTCGCATGACCCATACATATGTAATACCAAAAAAAAAAGATTTGTTTTTTGGAGGCTCATTTCTATTCTCCATGACATGTCAAGTGTTTTTGGTTCTAAGGCAGTATACCAGCTGGACTACAGTGACCACTCTCTGACACTTGATAGCTAGTTAATTAGTAAAGACTTGGTCTGCCAGTTAAGACAAGGAAACTATGTAAATGATCCATGAATGTAGATGCAAATTAAGCCTTTACATGTCCTGATCTGACAGGAATTGACTGTTTAACAGCTTCCCACCAGTTTGTCGGGGCCAGTTTTAGTCAGAGACGGGCCATTTGAAAACATATATTACATTTGATATAGGATATGTTCATCAATCAACCTATCTAATTAAGTCTTCTAAAAGCCCTTGAGATGCCAATGCTAAGCCATGATTTCCATGTCTAAACATGACAAGAATTGACCGTTGCAAGTAGAGGGTTCAGCTATTAAGTGGGATTGTTCTATACTGTACTTTCTGTCCCATGGGTTAGATAGGACTGCATTATATCATCCATAGACTGCATAGTTTTGGTGAGCCCCTAGAGCCTGGTAGGTGACATTAAATGATACAAGATACAATGATTCAGGCCTCCTGCTCTCCTACCTCCTGTTTTGAAATGTACTGATAAGAGAACACTGAGGTATGTGGACAGTCATATTTCTTCACATAGATATAACATTAATCAATTTCTTTATGTTCTGTTGGCAGTTCCCCAAGCCACAGCTGATGCGAACAAGGCAAAATGGAAAGGCAACCCAATATGTTGTAAGTGAGTTTGATGTCTATCCCAGTGTAGTTGAAACAAGAGAATGTCATTGCTCATCAATCCAATACCCCTCTCCTTCTACACTTGGTTTTGAATTAGTCTTACCTGTAAGCCAACATTGGAACAGTTGGGCTACAGAGGTGGGACTTGTGCATGTGGACAATATTTCTTGATGCACTATGCAGAACTTTACACAGTACAGCTCTTCATGTGATATCATATTTATACAATTAAAATCATGTTGAGAGCAAAATTCATATAATTTTTGGTCCACCTTAAACCACCTCATGCACCTTTCACCCACTACCCTGTAGCTTACACTATACACACCAGATGCACCCTGCCCATCAAGTCCTACACCTTCCAGCTGTATTCTAACCCCAGACCACATCAAGCACCAACTACAACCACATGACATGTTATACACTATGGTCCATAGCAATATATTAAACATTTTGTGCGTGGTCAGGCAGTATTCCTGCAGTGTATAAGCATTAATGATATAGCACTGTGCAATGCATTCTCTGCTTGAATTTACTTAATGATAAATGTGCTACACATTAATCTCCCACTCTTGGAACCACTTTATATTCATTTATATTTCATAAATCTATCTTTCATAGCCTGAGACAACAGTTGATCAGATGAAGGAGGGTCTTCGGGAATGGCACACTCCTCACGGTAAGCTGCTACAAAAAGCTGACTTTGAAATAAAGGTCTGTCCCATCAAAGGTCGAACCGTGATTGCCCTCAGACCATTCTCAGTGGGAGAATTTGTTTTAGAATACGAAGGAGACTTTGTGACACGTGAAAAGATGAAAACCTTGGAAAAAAGGTATGAAGCAAGCAACACAGGTTGTTTTTACATTAACTGTGTCTATAACAACAAGGATATGGCCATTGATGGAGCAGCCAAACAGGGCACCCTGGGAACCCTCGTCAACCACTTACGAGGTGGCAACCTTGAACCACACGGGTTGCTGGTAGTGGACGAAGGGCAACCCCCTCGCTTGGCCATGCGCTGTGCTCATCCCATTGAGCGAGGAGATGAGCTTAGTTGGGACTATGGGATCGGTGATGGTGAGGCCACATGGGCATCAAACAGACGCAGGTAGGCATACTGATACAGTAGTCCCAAGATTTTCTGGTCTATTTAATTATGTTTTGAAATTACACAGGCTTATGAATGGGGTTGGCTGATAAGCCATGCAGTACAGATATTAACATTTAAAAAAAACTAGAATAATACTTCACAATATTCATAGTGCTACTTTGCATCTTAGAGCTGTACTAGTGAGTTGTATTTCATATTAACTGACTCGGAACACCAAGTCCAATGCAAATATTCCTTAATGTAATGTGCAGATGCACCCATCTGCTTTATTAAATCCATATCATTCAGAGGTGTATCTAGAAATGTGTGATGTTATATCAGCTATAAATAAAAGATAAATGTTTGGAATCCAAACCTAAAACTCATTTTGATTACACATGGTGCAATGTCTTTTTTTTTAACCAACTGCACTCCTCTATTGATATAAAATGAAAAGATTATAAATGATACAATATATTTTTCAGGGTACGGAGAGCTGCATCCGTCCCTACCTTGAGTGTTGCTGCCGGCAGCCCCATCCAGGTCCCTACAGTCCCAGCAGTCCTGACGGTCCCCGTGTTCCCAGTGCCAAGGGTGACAGGGGTCCCTGTGCTCTCGGAAGTCTCAACACTCCCTGTTGTCTGCTCACCCAACGCTGAATCAAGCCCCCAGGGAGCATCCCTGTAAGTAAAGTATTCAGAATAGAATCAAATTTGTGTACACTTAATTGTGTCATTAAATGAACTCTGATATCAAAGTTTGGCAGGGGGGTCAGACTCTAGTATGAAGAGTGTATGGTCTTAGGCTATGTATGGAAATACAGAGAACTTGATGACCTGGGAGCCTCTTGAGGTCTGGGGTTGAAACGTTGCTGGAGGGAGTAGAACTTGAAGATCTGGGTACTATGTTTGTGTGTGGTCTGAAGTTGGAATGTGGCAGGTTGGGGAGGAACTTGATAAGGGGGTTGTATGATGAGGCCTGATGTCATTATGTAGCTGTAAGCTGTAGATCCTGATGTGCTGGTTGTACCATGCAGTCTGAGGTTAGAATATGGCAGGTAGCATCTAGTCTGAGGTCTGACTGTAGCTGGAACATGTAGAACTTGATAGGCTGAGTGCAGGGGGTTGAGTCTCAGTTTGTCCTTCCTCTCTGATTTTATGTTCTAAATGCTCAGCTGATAATATGAATTTGTTGCAGTGCACAAGTGGTGAGAGTGCTGGCGTCCTGCTCACGCCGCACCAAGACTAGTCACCAACCAGCATTCCTGTAAGTAGCAGAAAATTCCCATAATCAGTCAATGATATGAGTCCAACCCTAACACTGCATGAAAATAGAGATATATTTCCGAGATACGTTTGCTACTTATTTCCCATGACAATTCTCATTCAACTTCAGTATATCTCATGGCAACTTAGGTCTTGAAGTTGTCATGGAATATACTAGAGCTTAATACCTCAACTACTTGGGTGGGGAAGTTGTAATGGAATATACTGGAGCTTTATACCTCAACTACCTGGGTGGCGAAGTTGTCATGGAATATACTAGAGCTTAATACCTCAACTACTTGGGTGGGGAAGTTGTAATGGAATATACTGGAGCTTAATACCTCAACTACCTGGGTGGGGAAGTTATCATTGAATATACTGGAGCTTGATACCTCAACTACTTGGGTGGGGAAGTTGTCATGGAATATACTGGAGCTTTATACCTCAACTACCTGGGTGGGAAGTTATCATTGAATATACTGGAGCTTGATACCTCAACTACTTGGGTGGGGAAGTTGTCATGGAATATACTGGAACTTTATACCTCAACTACCTGGGTCGGGGAGTTGTTATGTAATATACTGTATCTCAATACCTTCACTACTTGGGTGGGGAAGTTGTCATGGAATATTTGGAGCTTAATATCTTTAAGGATTGCCTTCACTAAAAGATTACTTTTGTTGTCATGATACGCTAATGCAGCATTGTAGCAGGCTCAGCTGTTCAACACCTTGGTGCACTCTTATCATAGGGGAGCTTCAGTGTGGTGTGATATCTGTCTGTGACTTATGATCAACATATGTTTCAGACTGCTCACTCAGGCCAGGGACGAGGCACTGACCATGACACCTACCACTATCAACGTGGTAATTGATGCAGTGGTAGAGAGCCAACACAGTCCATCAAGGAAGAGGAAGTCAAGCGTGCATCAGGTGAGATTGAGAGGCTGTTCGCAATACTAATAAATATTTCTACACCAATACTGCTTGATTTATGCTAGAGTGCCTCTGGAAAATAAACTAAATGAATCTGTTCTGAAATATTGTAGGTTATATGTAATATTATATACCTGTCATCTTTACATCTTGACACTGATCAGAACCATGATTGTTTCATCTTATGGTTATGTACCTTTATCAATGCAGCCTGCAGACCACAGTAGTAATGGCACCATGGAAGTAACAGGCCACAACTGTAAGGACATGACAATGGAGAATGAGCCTCACGTAGGAGCTGATCACTGTGACCGGTCTTCAGCACTGGGACCCTTTGGCCACATTCCCTGCAAGAGGTCTCGCAGAAGATTGGACTTCAACACCCACTACACAAGCACAGCTAGGTAAGACTTAGCAATAAACATTCATTCTGATGCCTCCACACGTGTAGGAATTCTCTATTGTTAACATGCAATGTTTCTTGGAAGGCCTCCAGTATATGGGGGTGAGACACACCATGCCCAGCTGTCACATCCTCAAATGTAGCCCGAACTACATGAGCTATTAGAGGGTGCCGGGCCATATATTGAAAGATAAGGTTGGTGTGGTCAGGGAGAGACAATACAGGTAATTCTTCATAAATATTTTTTTCATACTCAAGAAGCAGTATAATGCATATCACTGATGTTACCATTAGGGATGTATCTCACCCTCTTATATTCCGACTGCATTTACATGTATAATTAACACAGTAACTAGGCAGGGGTTTATAAATTATCAGTATAATTAACACTTAAATTGAAATGGATCGCAGTGACTTTCATGCCTAATCAGAATACAGAGCTCCTGATGCGCTCCGTCTATAACCACATACGGGACTGGGATGTGGGGGCCGTCCTAAGTGACGAGGGCATCACCATCAATGGTCACACCTACCCACCCACCGAGAAGGGAGTGAGGGACATACCGGATGTGTTCAAACCTACCAACCTTAATACCACCAAGGTTGTTGCACCACCTCAACGCAGGATGAACCGAGGTCCACCACAGCAACAACAGCATGATCAACAGCAACAACACCTTCATACAGGCCACCCCCAGCGCCCTGCGAGCCCTTCTGTCACTGTAGCCCGCCCACCCCAGGCCAGGCAACAGCAGCAGGCTCAGCGGCCTCAACTCGTGCACCAACAGCCACCCCGACAACCGCAGCAACATCAACATCAGCATATTCCAACAGCACAACCTACTACCCGCCCGCCGCCTAGTGTGCCAACCAGTGCAGCACACCCTAGTGATGACCACCTGCGTGCACTAGCTGTGGCATTAGGGAAAAATGCATCACTGGGCAAGAAAACCACGGACCCCCGACAGGTCAAGACGACGGTCCCTCCACAACCAGGTGCCAAGACCCCTGTGCCTTCACATCAGGCACAAAACATGGTGCCCATGGATGTGGACCCACCGGCCATGCCGACACCGTCTGCCCCACCTACAATCTGTCAACCACCTGCCCCGACTGTAGTTTGTCATAACCAAGGTAACCACGCTAGAGTGTCGAAAGGCCTCGACCCATCCATCATAGTGGTAACCTCACCGACTGGCCTAAATGCCAAACCCATTACCAGCTCCACACCCAAGTCTGGAGGTCTACCACCTCTGGTGGGTCACACAGCTGATGCCAAGAAATGCTCCACCCCGCCCACTTCGTTCATAAACACCTTAAAACAAAAAGAAGTGCGGATCTGTATGGTCCCAATGGGCTTGGCCTTCAGCGGAGAATCAGCATTCTTAAGTAACTTCCACCCAGCTGAAATCTCCGTTGAAGTGGATGGAGAACCCCAAGTGTTCGCCACTGTCGAACAAGCCTATCAATACACTAAAGCGCTGCATGTTAAGGATCAACAAGCTGCTCGCGACATAAAGCGCGAGCCACGTGCTCCCTTGAATAAATCCAGAGGCACTCACATCGACACAGATGGCAGTGACTGGTATGACCACGCCGTGGGTCACCTACGTCGTTATGCAGTGGCCAAGTACGTGCAGCACCCCAACCTGCGCTACAGACTGTTCCAGACGGCAAACCACCCCATCTTAGAAGCAAGCCGTCACGAATATTGGGGTATAGGAATAGCGTTCACCGATCCAGACCTATACAGCGCCGTATCGCCGAGGGGTCAAAATGTCATGGGCCATATCCTAATGGACATACGGTATGAGCTGTCCGTCCACTACGGCTACGTAGCTCCACACCCAAGTGCCCAACCACAGCCTACGCACGACACCTCCGTCCCACCTCCTACATATGAGCGCCAACGCCCTTCGTGCCCGCCACGAGGAGCTCTCCGCTCGTAAATGTAAATGTAACTAAGGCTACCCGGTACATCACCAGTATTCATGTACTGACCGGATATGCCTTCGCGGCTATTACCCTGATTCATTATTAGCTACAATGCGTTGTTAACAGTATTATTATATAGTATTGAATGTTATGCCGTGCCAATGATGTGATAATTTAATTGATGTATAATCACTGTTTATTGCCCTATCCGTGTAAATTATACAATAATAATAACTAATTAATTATATAATAATTATATTGTTCTTGTCTTGTAGACTGTACAATAATACTAACTCAGTGTTTCCTTGGTATATGTATTACTTATGATACGTTATTATATCTAGCGTTCAACCGACTACTATTACATTAATGAAGTGATTGATCGTTATTCATTTGTCTAAATACTGCCAACTCACCCATTGTGCATCACCTAGCGAGATGTTGCACCACTGTTTTATAATGTCCTGTATTGAGTATTGAATGTTAACTACTGTATTCGCTGTACTATTTTATTAGCGCTGACCGGCAATCTCGATACCCCCATGCCGGACCGCGACTATTCCATCCCCCCCCCCCCGCCACCCCCCCCCCCCACCTCTACGGTAACAGGGTTACAATTGTATCTAAAGTAACTAATCAATTACTTGGCTGTAATTAAATCAAATTAAATATATTATATAATATAATATATTATATTATGATTTTTTCATTTCATATTATTTTTACATATATATACCAATATCATATTCTAGTACCAGTACTTCAACTGTCTAATGACAATGAGGAACAAGAGTACCCTCTCATATCTCCGTATAAGTATTGCGTGGAAGCGGTAATTTCTCTATTACAAGACATCCCTAGAACTATACACGACGACTCACATTCAGACACTCTTTGTCAAACCGCCTTACTAAGAGGCGCCTCTATGACTACTGCTATGACTATGACTACGGCCATGGCTCAAGCGAATCATGTTAATTTGAACCCCTACATGACCACCTCCCTAGGGGACTTCAGTAACCTCCAGGGCCTGCGTATTGGTCATTATAATATTCGGAGTCTACATACCAAGTTTGGTGAACTGTATGACCTGGTGAGATTATTCGATATACTGTGTGTATCCGAAAGCTGGCTAATAGATGGTTATTCGGATCACAAATTGTATGTCCCTGGTTACAAGTTTTTCCGCTACGACCGGGTGATTGATAAAGTAGGAGGTGGATTACTCCTGTATGTCTGTGATAAAATGGCTCCATATTGTAATACCGTGCCCGATTTACACTTATCTAACTGTGATATTGAAGCTATGGTTGTAAATTTCACCCAGGACAAGCACCGCCTTACATCATTTATTCACGTATACCGTCCCCCGAATGGGAGTTATGTTAAATGTGTCGACGCCATTGTAACCCTATGTCAAAATGAAGGCTTCTCAGGGAGAGAAAGATGGTTAATTGGGGATATAAATATAGATTTGTTTAATCCAGAGGACTGTAAGACCAAGTACTACTCGCGCGCCATGGACACGCTTGGTCTCACAGACATTATAACAGATAAGATAACTCGCCCGTATCCAAATAAGCCAGGAGGTACGTGCATAGACCTAATAAGCACAGATTGTGACATAATCAAATATCATGGGACCTTGCCACTGTTGGTGAGTGATCACCTGCCAATTTATGCCATCAAGAAAAAACCTGTTGAGGTAACTGTTAAAAGAGTGATCACTGGACGGTCATATAGGGCCTACAACAAAGGTGACTTCACTGATTATCTACTCAATATTGACTGGTCTGATTTTGATTGCTGTGATAGTGTTGATGCCAAATGGGAAATAATGCTTAATCATATTGTATCTTATCTTGACATTCATTGTGCCGTGCGCGACATGTTAATCAAAGACATGAACAAACCGTGGATGACTAGACAAATCTATGAAGTCATATACGAGCGTAACGAATATATGCACGAGTATTGTGTCGGTGGTAAAATAAATGACTACTTGTTAGAAATGGCTAAGCATACCCGCCGTGACATTAATGCCATGACGCGGAATGCTGAAGAGAATTACTTTATCCAGAAGCTAGATGAACATAAGGCCAATCCTTATAAATTCTGGCGTGAGCTAAATGCACTACTAGGTAGGACCGGCCTTGGTCACCCCGAAATTATCCTAAAGCATCATGAAACCGGTGATGAAATCAAAGGTGAATTTGTCCCGGAATACATCAATGAGTTTTTTACTGGAGTCGGGGGAAAACTATTTACCTCACTCGGTGACAAAGTAAAAGTCCACACGAACTGTGGCCCTGTACAAAAATCATATCCTCGTGTTGATGAGACCACTGTGTCATATACTACTGTTGTTGAACTATTGAATAAGATTGATGTACATAAGTCAAGTGGAATTGACAATATCAGTGCTACTGTCCTCAAAGATGCGCTACTTATCCTTGCTCCGCAGCTTACTTCTATCATAAATGACTGTCTACATTCGGTTGCATTCCCTGCTGCATGGGCCGCAGCCACTGTTATACCGTTACCCAAACCGGGCGATGCGCGTGCTGTGGGAAATTGGCGCCCTATTTCACTCCTGCCCATGCCGAGCAAAATTATGGAGCGAGTAATTTATCATGAAATATATACTAGACTGGAGCGTGACGCATTGTTATCTGATTGTCAGTACGGCTTCCGTGCGTCCAGGGGAACTAATGATGCGGTTTTTAAACTGGTTAATGACCTTTTTACTGCCCGCGACCAGAGGCGCCCCCTGGTGGCCTGTTTCCTGGACGTACGGAAGGCTTTCGATTGTATACACCATGCCGAGCTCCTAAGCCGCATGAGAATGCTACAGCTACCGGATATCTACTGCGACTGGTTACATGCCTACTTGTCGCGTCGCACCCAACGGGTACTTTGTAATAACAAAATGTCTAGCGTGCTAAATATAGAGTACGGCGTGCCCCAAGGCTCGATATTGGGCCCGCTTCTTTTCATCTGTTTCATCAATAATTTACCTACTGTCATTAAAAATTGTCACGTAATTATGTACGCCGACGATGTCGTCTTCTACACATCTGACAGCACCCTAGAAGGCGCACGTAACCTATTACAAACAGACGCTAATACTGTGTTTGACTGGTTTACCAGTAGCGGGTTATGCATTAACACAGATAAAACCCAAGTAATGGCTTTCACCCATGACATCCCGGTAATTCCACATAAATTGAATGTAACCATGGGTCACAACATGCTCAAGACCTGCGCCCAATACGAATATTTGGGAGTGGTGCTCGATAATAAACTGACATTAGAAAGCTCCATCAGTAAAACTGTCAGCAGAAGTAGTATTAGAAGTGTAATGTTACGTAAAATGCGTCGCAAGGTAACCAGAAATACCGCCACTGTAGTCTATAAGCAGACGATACTCCCAGTAATGGACTACTGCGGATACCTGTATAATGGGGTAACTAAGGCCCAGCGTAGGCGCTTACAGCTTATTCAAAATAAGTGCCTAAGAATATGTCTTAATGTGCGCATAAAACACCATGTTACCGACTTGCATCGTGACTGTGATATCGACTACCTGTCCGTCCGTTACGACTTACAGCTTCTGCTGCTTATCTATAAATACATGTATGGTAACCAACATGATCATGTATCACTTGGTCTGGAGTTCCAGGGACCGATGCCGGGAGGGCGGGTGATGCGCTCAACCGACACCGGTCTACTGCGATATCCTGACTCAAACTTGTGGGGCTTCCGTAAAAGCCCGTTATATAGAGGAATAGAACTGTGGAATCAGATGAACACATCTTGTCGTAAAGCCGACACTAAGGACATCTTTAAGGCTAAGGCCTTAAAAACACTGCGCCAGCTATTTATTAAGGCGCAACGAGATAATGGTCGTTGACCTGCTATAAACTGTATGATAAACTGTATGATAGACAGATGAAACAGATGTAACATATGTTACAGATGTTATACGTTCATCCATAACTTATGCGGAAGATCATCAGATGAATTCGGATATAAGTTTATTTTTTCTATGCTGAACTGACTTACACTGTTAGTATACACATCATATAACATTATTTACTGTACCGCACATGCCGACCTATATAGAGATAAGATATCTCTTTTGAAGTAACTGTATTTGTATTTTGAAAATCACTTTGTGAATAAATACACTTATAAACTCAAAAAAAGGTTTTAGTAGCACATACATGTAGCAATTTGTCAAGATGTGGCTGCTAAATTTAAATCCAAGACAGGCAGGCTGGTTTGGAATACCAAGGTCCCAAATATTTCAAATTATTCAGCACATAGGTGAATTTACATGTTGTTTTGTGTTTCACAGTAAGTTAGCAGCAGCAGCAGTAGAGTCAGTAGCAGCACCAGCAACATCAGCAGCACCAGTGGCAGCAGTAGTAGCACCAGCAGCTACAGTGGCACCAGCAGCAACAATAACAGCACCAGTTAAAGCACTAGTAGTCTTGTCTCTGGGGAAGAGGGATGCTCAAGGGGACCGGTGAGTAGAGCATTTCAAAATATCATCACATGTAGGACAACCATGCAGATTAAACTGTTGGAAACAAGGCAGTGTTTAAACCACATTATGCATTTTAGGGCTCATTGGTTGTATGGGCAATACCCTTTTAGAAAGTTGATGCATAGAATGGGCTGCATCATATTGTCTATGAAGCAATTCTCTTTCATATCAAAAATAATTGTTTGATAGTAAATTTAATAGTAACAATATTGCTATTCTACATCTGTCTATGATGCCACTACAAAGCATAAGGGTTTATTCCTTATAATTTATAAACCCCTGCCTAGTTTCATGCAAAAGTCTGATATCAATTCAACACTTAAATTGTCTCCTAACCATTCTTTTCTCAGACTTATGGGAATGTATCCAATAATCCTATTTTTGGGTAGTCTGTTTTGTAATAATCAACATTTTTTCCAGAGTGCACACTGAGGCCAGAGCTGAGACAGTGACGACAGCATCCGCAACGGTCCAGGCTCCAGTTGTGTCACCTGCAAGGACCCCTGGCCACTTCCAGCCCCTGCCCCAAACCCTGGTACTTGAACTGGCACCAGATTTGAACCAGGAACCTTCAGATCAGGTGAGTGTGGGACTAAAATGAAACAATTGAAACTGCTACCCCTTAGCTGCTAAACTATGTATGGAGTGTAGTTTGTCAGCTTATCATGCTAAAATTGTGTAAAGCTGTGTTATAAGTCATATTGAGAAGCCTTTCTACTACCCAAATGGTTTGTCTGTCTTAATTCATTAAGGCTGGGAAAGTGCTGACAGTACAGTATTGAATGCTTTTGGTATCGTAATGCATGGCAATGAAGTTGTGACCCTCTTGAAGTATAAACGTGCAGTACCAGAATGTTGCTAAGTTACTTGCAGGTTAGCTTTTGCTAAATCATGCACCATGAACTTTCACATATTTGAGTATAAAACAACCAATTTTAGCCATATTTTATTGGTCAGGCCTATCATGATATAACAATTGGGGAGAAAACAATCATTGATGTCTGCTGCTACTTTACCCATAATACATTGCATTAACACAAAGAAGTTATTAATCCATCTCTTTTGCATTATAGAATGAAGCAGATCAGGCCATACAACAAGATGCCCCCTACAGCATAGATAGTAAGTAGGCAAAGTGGATAAGGAAAAATACAAAATATATACATGAGGGTCTAGGATTGATATAGTTAAATGTAATGCTATCCTAATTACAAAAGTAAAGGGTTCTGGAATTCTAATCACTCTAGCATTAACAGTGAACAGTTTGATTGGATAGAAATATCAGATGTATTTATCTACCTAGAATATATAGATGGAAACATTCAGGATCCAGAAATCATATCAAAGAAATCAAAAGTTTATGCCTTAGGAAACTTAGTATGTTTTCTCTGAATATGCCGAATTGTCGTGGTATTTTACAGCTCGTGACCTCGTCTGTGAAGTAATAAGAAGGATCAAAGACAAGAGGTCTTTCAGCGGGAGGGCAAAGGATTACTCAGGAGCCTACATCAACAAAGCGGTATCTGGGTTATCCTGGGAGAATTGCACAAAGCAGTTCTTCTCGAAACACCCAGGTGTTGCAGTTCCTTGCTGCTCCCGGGTATATCATGTGGCAGCATCTTTAAATACTCATATCAGTCGGTGCCATATTAAGTTGAGAAAAGTAGGGGATATAGGTGAGATCTTAAGGAAGAAGTAAGACTAGCTATTTTTTTTTTTGTTATGTTTGTAAACTTAACCTGTATTGAATCTAAATGACATATACTACATACATGTTTAGTAACACTGTACACAGGCTTACTTATCTGTACTACATTAAGGCTGAGGTACACTTCTTATAGTTTAGTTGCAAAACAAACAAGTTAATCTTGAAATGCATCTTGTACATAATCTTATTCTGATGCATGTTATGTCACACAGTCTACATAGGGTAACATTTGGATGTATTTGTACAGTAACAACTTTGTTGAACTACAGGATAACCTGTGTCATTTTAGAAATGTGATTAACAGTGTTCAGTTTTGATGTACTATGTATAGCTCCTTTTACACTGCATAAAGGTTTTATCACAGGCTCCGTTTGCCCACTTTTAGGTCATTTAATTGTTAAAACAACTTTGGTTCTCAAGTGTCGGGGAAAGCATATCTATAAATGTTGACACCCCTTTAATGCAACCTTCTCTCCGTTTCACTTACTATTTCATTGTCTGAAATATACTAGAATACATAGAAATTGATTCCTTCTAATGCATCCACCCAACTAATGTTCCCACTTTTCCATAATCTTATGGTACCTGAATCAGAGCAGTTGACTGTACTGTACATTGGTTTCATCTTACTGCAAATCAGATAGTTTGCAAACCTTCTATTTGTTAACATTAAGTGCATTTGTTTTATAGACATTGTGTGACATTCAAGGATACTAACAATTGAGTGAATATCTTACAATGGTTGCCTTAAGACTTGTAATGCATGCAGATGTAGTTCCTATGGGATGTTAAACTGTCATCAGGTTGATGCCGTTGGGCTTATAAGCTCTTTCATGTTAGCAATATAGTCTGTATAAACCGAGCTTAACACTGATGTTTGTTTTCCTAAAATTGCACAGATATTATTTTCATTATGGGAAATGATATTACAATAGTTATGTGGGTAATGCTACTACCATATTGATCACTTCTATACAGAATCATGGTAATCTCTGAGTTTCAGGTGATATTATCCAGACATACTGGAATACAGGGACCTAAACACAAAATTATATGAATAGTTTTCTTGATGTACTAGGGTGAATGTGCTTCTTACAAACAACACACAGTTACTTTCAACTTATATGAATATTTCCCTCAAGATAAAATTAAGCAAACATTAAATAAAACTATTTAAGTAATCAAATGTTGTGTCACTTCTGTGGTGTCGTTTATTAATTGATTTTGAATTGCCAGGTGCTTTGCCGGTCTCCCAAACCTTGATAGAATGTATAATAATGATCCCATTGACTGGCCATGAAGACTGGCATGCAGCCAGGACCCTAGCCAACAGTGCCACTCTATGCCCTTGAAAGGTCCAAAGAACTCAAGTAGCATTGTGGGGTCTTTACACTACAAATCAGTCTTAAGACTACAAATTGATACCAATTTGTTGTGTAAAGACACCCCACGGGTCTTTACACTACAAATGTGTCTTTAAAGCACAAATGTCTTTACGCTACAAATGTCTTTAGACCACAAATGTCTTTATGCTACAAATGTCTTTAGACCATGAATGTCTTTACGCTACAAATGTCTTTAGGCTACAAACAAACTGGGCACAAAAATCTGTCAGTCTTTACGCAACAAATCCTATATGGTGGTCTCAGGAACTAAAATCGACTTAAAGATCAGTGAGTCTTTATGCAACAAACCCTTTATGGGTCAAACTTACGACTTTGCAACAATTAAAAGTGAAAAAAATGCAAATAAAAATATTTTTATTCTCATTATTTCTCAAATGCAATAGAAAATATAGGTCTTTGGGAACATGCACATACGATTTTGTGATATAGCTATGATTATTTCTCACTGTATTGTAGCCATGAAAATACCATGTAAAATCATGATTTTTCAAGGTTTCCACAAAATCGGATATTTTTTATATAAAAGGGCCGGTTGCTAAGCAACCATTCGAGATAGAGAAAAATGGATAGCTTCATTGGAATCCTTGACATCGATTTAGGGGGGGTAGGTACTCTTAAAACTATTATACGACAAATATCAACGACATTATGAGCTGCCATATGTTAAAATCTTCTGTGCTAAATATGGCGCCATATGGCGCCATATGGCGTAACGGACGCGTAACGGACACGTAACGGACACCTTAACATGGTTGTTTTGTGACATTGACTTTAAACTATTGAAAATAGGTGAAAGAATTCGAATATCTATGTGCAAATGGTGTCTATTAATATCAGAAAAAAAAATCCAATCCTTCTGGACCATTTCCAATTGTGCATTATTATGTTGTGTATTTTTAGATATTTATACAAAAAATAAAATAACTGCTTTTTAACTCCTTTAAATTATAATGGATTTTTCTGTAAAACGATGAAAAGCTGAAAAAATACCATAAAATTTCTAAAATTACATCACTGAAAAGGGAAGATTACAAACTTTGTTCTAAGAAATAAATATGTATGATAACTGAAATACTTCTAATAAAATATTTGAGATAGAAAAAAATATCCACTTTGTGACATCTGGGTATAGCTTTTCTGTGGTATTCTCACGAGCCTGAGCCATATAGGGGTCTTTAGTACCAAACAGATCAAAGATGTGTCAGTCTTTATGCAACAAATCCTATATAGTGGTCTCAGTCTTTAGGCAACAAGCCCTATATAATGGTCCAGGTACTAAAATGGGCTTAAAAGTCGGCCAGTCTTTACGCAACAAACCCTATATAGTGGTCTATATAGCCAAACTGCACTAAAAGATCAGCCAGTCTTTATGCTACAAATCCTATAGAGTGGTCTCAGGTACCAAACTGGGCTTAAAAATCTATCAGTCTTTACGCAACAAATCCTATATAGTGTTCTATGGTACCAAAGTATGCTCAAAGGTCAGTCAGTCTTTACGCAACAAATCCTATAAAGTTGTCTCAGGAACTAAAATTGACTTAAAGATCAGTGAGTCTTTATGCAACAAAACCTATAAAGGGGTCTATAGTACCAAACTGATCAAAGAAGAGTCAGTCTTTACGCAACAAATCCTATATAGTGGTCTCAGGAACCAATAGGGGCTTATAGATCAGTCAGTCTTTAGGCAACAAACCCTATATAGTGGTCTATGGTATCAAACTGCACTTAAAATCAGCCAGTCTTTACGCAAAAAATCCTATATAGTTGTCAATGTACCCGACTGGGCAAGAATGTTGAACAGTCTTTACACAACAAACCCTGTATAGTGGTCTATATAGCCAAACTGCGCTTAAAGATCAGCCAGTCTTTATGCTACAAATCCTATAGAGTGGTCTCAGGAACCAAACTGGGCTTAAAAATCTATCAGTCTTTATGCAACAAATCCTATATAGTGTTCTATGGTACCAAAGTATGCTCAAAGGTCAGTCAGTCTTTACGCAACAAATCCTCTATAGTGGTCTCAGGAACTAAAATTGACTTAAAGATCAGTTAGTCTTTAGGCAACAAATCCTATATAGTGGTATCATGTACCAAACTGGGCGCAAAAATTGAACAGTCTTTACGCATTAAACCCTATATAGTGGTCTCAGTCTTTACGCAACAAACCCTATAAAGTGGTCTAAATCGGCCAAACCGGGCATGATGTGACCAGGACCAACTAAAAAAGCAGCAAAACACCGAACGCAATGAAGTTCCCCATGCGCTCAATAATATGTTCACAAACTAGCTGTGAAGACTGGCATATAGCCCAGAGCATAGGGAATGCAGCCAAAATATGCAGATTCATGATGACCGAAGCCTCTTTATATGGAAACTAAAAACAGCTGAATTTTTTGGGAAAAGTGACAACCAGTTTTACTTTTAAACCGAATTGGTAGAGAGTTTCCTACATAAAATGCTTAATAATGGTCCCATTGACTGGCTGTGAAGACTGGCATGAAGCCAGGATCCCTGCCAATAATGCCAAATACTGATGGGTTACCTGTGAGTCATTCCCTAGCTGCAGCATTCATTATGCCCATAACTGGTTGGCCATCAAAATATCAATGTGTTGATTGACGAGGACTCGCCGGTGTGATTTCAATTATGACTAACAGTGAAACTACCCATAACTTCACAATGAATCTCGCATGGTAGGTCAATCTCATTCATGTTAAGCTATATTCCAACAATGAAGAAGATAAGTACATGCGTTCATACTTAAATATTGGCCAAACGGGGCATGATGTGACCAGGACCGACTAAAATATCAGCAAAACACCGAACGCAATGAAGTTCCCCATGCGCTCAATAATATGTTAACAAACTAGCTGTGAAGACTGGCATGTAGCCCAGAGCATAGGGAATGCAGCCAAAATATTCAGATTCATGATCACCCAAGTCTCTTTGTATGGAAACTAAAAACAGCTGAATTTTTTGGGAAAAGCAACGACCAATTTTACTTTTAAACCGAATCGGTAGAGAGTTTACTGGATAAAATGCTTAATAATGGTCCCATTGACTGGCTGTGAAGACTGGCATGAGGCCAGGATCCCTGCCAATAATGCCAGATACTGATGGGTTACCTCTGGGTCATTCCCTAGCTGCATCATTCATTATGCCCATAGCTGGTTGGCCATCGAAATATCAATGTGTTGATTGACGAGGACTCGCCCGTGTGATTTCAATTATGACTAACAGTGAAACTACCCATAACTTCACAATGAAACTGGCATGCTAGGTCTATCTCATTCATGTCAAGCTATATTCCAAAAATGAAGAAGATAAGTACATGCGTTCATACTTAAATATTGGCCAAACCAGGCATGATGTGACCAGGACCGACTAAAATATCAGCAAAACACCGAACGCAATGAAGTTCCCCATGCGCTCAATAATATGTTAACAAACTAGCTGTGAAGACTGGCATGTAGCCCAGAGCATAGGGAATGCAGCCAAAATATGCAGATTCATGATCACCCAAGTCTCTTTGTATGGAAACTAAAAACAGCTGAATTTTTTGGGAAAAGCAACGACCAATTTTACTTTTAAACCGAATCGGTAGAGAGTTTCCTGGATAAAATGCTTAATAATGGTCCCATTGACTGGCTGTGAAGACTGGCATGAAGCCAGGATCCCTGCCAATAATGCCAGATACTGATGGGTTACCTCTGGGTCATTCCCTAGCTGCAGCATTCATTATGCCCATAGCTGGTTGGCCATCAAAATATCAATGTGTTGATTGACGAGGACTCGCCCGTGTGATTTCAATTATGACTAACAGTGAAACTACCCATAACTTCACAATGAATCTCGCATGGTAGGTGTATCTTATTCATGTCAAGCTATATTCCAAAAATGAAGAAGATAAGTACATGTGTTCATACTTAAATATTGGCCAAACCGGGCATGATGTGATCAGGACCGACTAAAATATCAGCAAAACACCAAACGCAATGAAGTTCCCCATGCGCTCAATAATATGTTAACAAACTAGCTGTGAAGACTGGCATGTAGCCCAGAGCATATGGAATGCAGCCAAAATATGCAGATTCATGATGACCCAAGCCTCTTTATATGGAAACTAAAAACAGCTGAATTTTTTGAGAAAAGTGACAACCAGTTTTACTTTTAAACCGAATTGGTAGAGAGTTTCCTGGATAAAATGCTTAATAATGGTCCCATTGACTGGCCGTGAAGACTGGCATGAAGCCAGGACCCCTGCCAATAATGCCAGATACTGATGGGTTACCTGTGAGTCATTCCCTAGCTGCAGCATTCATTATGCCCATAACTGGTTGGCCATCAAAATATCAATGTGTTGATTGACAAGGACTCGCCCGTGTGATTTCAATTATGACTAACAGTGAAACTACCCATAACTTCACAATGAATCTCGCATGGTAGGTCTATCTCATTCATGTCAAGCTATATTCCAAAAATGAAGAAGATAAGTACATGCGTTCATACTTAAATATTGGCCAAACCGGGCATGATGTGACCAGGACCGACTAAAATATCAGCAAAACACCAAACGCAATGAAGTTCCCCATGCGCTCAATAATATGTCAACAAACTAGCTGTCAAGACTGGCATGTAGCCCAGAGCATAGGGAATGCAGCAAAAATATGCAGATTCATGATGACTCAAGCCTCTTTATATGGAAACTAAAAACAGCTGAATTTTTTGAGAAAAGTGACAACCAGTTTTACTTTTAAACGGAATTGGTAGAGAGTTTCCTGGATAAAATGCTTAATAATGGTCCCATTGACTGGCCGTGAAGACTGGCATGAAGCCAGGACCCCTGCCAATGATGCCAGATACTGATGGGTTACCTGTGAGTCATTCCCTAGCTGCAGCATTCATTATGCCCATAACTGGTTGGCCATCAAAATATCAATGTGTTGATTGACGAGGACTCGCCCGTGTGATTTCAATTATGACTAACAGTGAAACTACCCATAACTTCACAATGAATCTCGCATGGTAGGTCTATCTCATTCATGTCAAGCTATATTCCAAAAATGAAGAAGATAAGTACATGCGTTCATACTTAAATATTGGCCAAACCGGGCATGATGTGACCAGGACCGACTAAAATATCAGCAAAACACCAAACGCAATGAAGTTCCCCATGCGCTCAATAATATGTTAACAAACTAGCTGTCAAGACTGGCATGTAGCCCAGAGCATAGGGAATGCAGCCAAAATATGCAGATTCATGATGATCCAAGCCTCTTTATATGGAAACTAAAAACAGCTGAATTTTTTGGGAAAAGTGACAACCAGTTTTACTTTTAAACCGAATTGGTAGAAAGTTTCCTACATAAAATGCTTAATAATGGTCCCATTGACTGGCTGTGAAGACTGGCATGAAGCCAGGATCCCTGCCAATAATGCCAGATACTGATGGGTTACCTGTGAGTCATTCCCTAGCTGCAGCATTCATTATGCCCATAACTGGTTGGCCATCAAAATATCAATGTGTTGATTGACGAGGACTCGCCGGTGTGATTTCAATTATGACTAACAGTGAAACTACCCATAACTTCACAATGAATCTCGCATGGTAGGTCTATCTCATTCATGTCAAGCTATATTCCAAAAATGAAGAAGATAAGTACATGCGTTCATACTTAAATATTGGCCAAACCGGGCATGATGTGACCAGGACCGACTAAAATATCAGCAAAACACCAAACGCAATGAAGTTCCCCATGCGCTCAATAATATGTTAACAAACTAGCTGTCAAGACTGGCATGTAGCCCAGAGCATAGGGAATGCAGCCAAAATATTCAGATTCATGATGATCCAAGTCTCTTTGTATGGAAACTAAAAACAGCTGAATTTTTTGGGAAAAGCAACGACCAATTTTACTTTTAAACCGAATCGGTAGAGAGTTTACTGGATAAAATGCTTAATAATGGTCCCATTGACTGGCTGTGAAGACTGGCATGAAGCCAGGATCCCTGCCAATAATGCCAGATACTGATGGGTTACCTCTGGGTCATTCCCTAGCTGCATCATTCATTATGCCCATAGCTGGTTGGCCATCGAAATATCAATGTGTTGATTGACGAGGACTCGCCCGTGTGATTTCAATTATGACTAACAGTGAAACTACCCATAACTTCACAATGAATCTCGCATGGTAGGTGTATCTTATTCATGTCAAGCTATATTCCAAAAATGAAGAAGATAAGTACATGTGTTCATACTTAAATATTGGCCAAACCGGGCATGATGTGATCAGGACCGACTAAAATATCAGCAAAACACCAAACGCAATGAAGTTCCCCATGCGCTCAATAATATGTTAACAAACTAGCTGTGAAGACTGGCATGTAGCCCAGAGCATATGGAATGCAGCCAAAATATGCAGATTCATGATGACCCAAGCCTCTTTATATGGAAACTGAAAACAGCTGAATTTTTTGAGAAAAGTGACAACCAGTTTTACTTTTAAACGGAATTGGTAGAGAGTTTCCTGGATAAAATGCTTAATAATGGTCCCATTGACTGGCCGTGAAGACTGGCATGAAGCCAGGACCCCTGCCAATGATGCCAGATACTGATGGGTTACCTGTGAGTCATTCCCTAGCTGCAGCATTCATTATGCCCATAACTGGTTGGCCATCAAAATATCAATGTGTTGATTGACGAGGACTCGCCCGTGTGATTTCAATTATGACTAACAGTGAAACTACCCATAACTTCACAATGAATCTCGCATGGTAGGTCTATCTCATTCATGTCAAGCTATATTCCAAAAATGAAGAAGATAAGTACATGCGTTCATACTTAAATATTGGCCAAACCGGGCATGATGTGACCAGGACCGACTAAAATATCAGCAAAACACCAAACGCAATGAAGTTCCCCATGCGCTCAATAATATGTTAACAAACTAGCTGTCAAGACTGGCATGTAGCCCAGAGCATAGGGAATGCAGCCAAAATATGCAGATTCATGATGATCCAAGCCTCTTTATATGGAAACTAAAAACAGCTGAATTTTTTGGGAAAAGTGACAACCAGTTTTACTTTTAAACCGAATTGGTAGAGAGTTTCCTACATAAAATGCTTAATAATGGTCCCATTGACTGGCTGTGAAGACTGGCATGAAGCCAGGATCCCTGCCAATAATGCCAGATACTGATGGGTTACCTGTGAGTCATTCCCTAGCTGCAGCATTCATTATGCCCATAACTGGTTGGCCATCAAAATATCAATGTGTTGATTGACGAGGACTCGCCGGTGTGATTTCAATTATGACTAACAGTGAAACTACCCATAACTTCACAATGAATCTCGCATGGTAGGTCTATCTCATTCATGTTAAGCTATATTCCAAAAATGAAGAAGATAAGTACATGCGTTCATACTTAAATATTGGCCAAACCAGGCATGATGTGACCAGGACCGACTAAAATATCAGCAAAACACCGAAAGCAATGAAGTTCCCCATGCGCTCAATAATATGTTAACAAACTAGCTGTGAAGACTGGCATGTAGCCCAGAGCATAGGGAATGCAGCCAAAATATGCAGATTCATGATCACCCAAGTCTCTTTGTATGGAAACTAAAAACAGCTGAATTTTTTGGGAAAAGCAACGACCAATTTTACTTTTAAACCGAATCGGTAGAGAGTTTCCTGGATAAAATGCTTAATAATGGTCCCATTGACTGGCTGTGAAGACTGGCATGAAGCCAGGATCCCTGCCAATAATGCCAGATACTGATGGGTTACCTCTGGGTCATTCCCTAGCTGCAGCATTCATTATGCCCATAGCTGGTTGGCCATCAAAATATAAATGTGTTGATTGACGAGGACTCGCCCGTGTGATTTCAATTATGACTTAGAGTGAAACTACCCATAACTTCACAATGAAACTGGCATGCTAGGTCTATCTCATTCAAGTCAAGCTATATTCCAAAAATGAAGAAGATAAGTACATGTGTTCATACTTAAATATTGGCCAAACCGGGCATGATGTGATCAGGACCGACTAAAATATCAGCAAAACACCAAACGCAATGAAGTTCCCCATGCGCTCAATAATATGTTAACAAACTAGCTGTGAAGACTGGCATGTAGCCCAGAGCATATGGAATGCAGCCAAAATATGCAGATTCATGATGACCCAAGCCTCTTTATATGGAAACTAAAAACAGCTGAATTTTTTGAGAAAAGTGACAACCAGTTTTACTTTTAAACCGAATTGGTAGAGAGTTTCCTGGATAAAATGCTTAATAATGGTCCCATTGACTGGCCGTGAAGACTGGCATGAAGCCAGGACCCCTGCCAATAATGCCAGATACTGATGGGTTACCTGTGAGTCATTCCCTAGCTGCAGCATTCATTATGCCCATAACTGGTTGGCCATCAAAATATCAATGTGTTGATTGACAAGGACTCGCCCGTGTGATTTCAATTATGACTAACAGTGAAACTACCCATAACTTCACAATGAATCTCGCATGGTAGGTCTATCTCATTCATGTCAAGCTATATTCCAAAAATGAAGAAGATAAGTACATGCGTTCATACTTAAATATTGGCCAAACCGGGCATGATGTGACCAGGACCGACTAAAATATCAGCAAAACACCAAACGCAATGAAGTTCCCCATGCGCTCAATAATATGTTAACAAACTAGCTGTGAAGACTGGCATGTAGCCCAGAGCATAGGGAATGCAGCCAAAATATGCAGATTCATGATCACCCAAGTCTCTTTGTATGGAAACTAAAAACAGCTGAATTTTTTGGGAAAAGCAACGACCAATTTTACTTTTAAACCGAATTGGTAGAGAGTTTCCTACATAAAATGCTTAATAATGGTCCCATTGACTGGCTGTGAAGACTGGCATGAAGCCAGGATCCCTGCCAATAATGCCAGATACTGATGGGTTACCTCTGGGTCATTCCCTAGCTGCAGCATTCATTATGCCCATAGCTGGTTGGCCATCAAAATATCAATGTGTTGATTGACGAGGACTCGCCCGTGTGATTTCAATTATGACCAAGAGTGAAACTACCCATAACTTCACAATGAAACTGGCATGCTAGGTCTATCTCCTATTCAAGTCAAGCTATATTCCAAAAATGAAGAAGATAAGTACATGTGTTCATACTTAAATATTGGCCAAACCGGGCATGATGTGATCAGGACTGACTAAAATATCAGCAAAACACCAAACGCAATGAAGTTCCCCATGCGCTCAATAATATGTTAACAAACTAGCTGTGAAGACTGGCATGTAGCCCAGAGCATAGGGAATGCAGCCAAAATATGCAGATTCATGATGACCCAAGCCTCTTTATATGGAAACTAAAAACAGCTGAATTTTTTGAGAAAAGTGACAACCAGTTTTACTTTTAAACCGAATTGGTAGAGAGTTTCCTGGATAAAATGCTTAATAATGGTCCCATTGACTGGCCTTGAAGACTGGCATGAAGCCAGGATCCCTGCCAATAATGCCAGATACTGATGGGTTACCTGTGAGTCATTCCCTAGCTGCAGCATTCATTATGCCCATAACTGGTTGGCCATCAAAATATCAATGTGTTGATTGACGAGGACTCGCCGGTGTGATTTCAATTATGACTAACAGTGAAACTACCCATAACTTCACAATGAATCTCGCATGGTAGGTCAATCTCATTCATGTTAAGCTATATTCCAAAAATGAAGAAGATAAGTACATGCGTTCATACTTAAATATTGGCCAAACCGGGCATGATATGACCAGGACCGACTAAAATATCAGCAAAACACCGAACACAATGAAGTTCCCCATGCGCTCAATAATATGTTAACAAACTAGCTGTGAAGACTGGCATGTAGCCCAGAGCATAGGGAATGCAGCCAAAATATGCAGATTCATGATCACCCAAGTCTCTTTGTATGGAAACTAAAAACAGCTGAATTTTTTGGGAAAAGCAACGACCAATTTTACTTTTAAACCGAATCGGTAGAGAGTTTACTGGATAAAATGCTTAATAATGGTCCCATTGACTGGCTGTGAAGACTGGCATGAAGCCAGGATCCCTGCCAATAATGCCAGATACTGATGGGTTACCTCTGGGTCATTCCCTAGCTGCAGCATTCATTATGCCCATAGCTGGTTGGCCATCAAAATATCAATGTGTTGATTGACGAGGCCTCGCCCGTGTGATTTCAATTATGACTAACAGTGAAACTACCCATAACTTCACAATGAATCTCGCATGGTAGGTCTATCTCATTCATGTCAAGCTATATTCCAAAAATGAAGAAGATAAGTACATGCGTTCATACTTAAATATTGGCCAAACCGGGCATGATGTGACCAGGACCGACTAAAATATCAGCAAAACACCAAACGCAATGAAGTTCCCCATGCGCTCAATAATATGTTAACAAACTAGCTGTGAAGACTGGCATGTAGCCCAGAGCATAGGGAATGCAGCCAAAATATGCAGATTCATGATGACCCAAGCCTCTTTATATGGAAACTAAAAACAGCTGAATTTTTTGGGAAAAGTGACAACCCGTTTTACTTTTAAACCGAATTGGTAGAGAGTTTCCTACATAAAATGCTCAATAATGGTCCCATTGACTGGCTGTGAAGACTGGCATGAAGCCAGGATCCCTGCCAATAATGCCAGATACTGATGGGTTACCTGTGAGTCATTCCCTAGCTGCAACATTCATTATGCCCATAACTGGTTGGCCATCAAAATATCAATGTGTTGATTGACGAGGACTAGCCCGTGTGATTTCAATTATGACTAACAGTGAAACTACCCATAACTTCACAATGAATCTCGCGTGGTAGGTCTATCTCATTCATGTTAAGCTATATTCCAAACATGAAGAAGATAAGTACATGCGTTCATACTTAAATATTGGCCAAACCAGGCATGATGTGACCAGGACCGACTAAAATATCAGCAAAACACCGAACGCAATGAAGTTCCCCATGCGCTCAATAATATGTTAACAAACTAGCTGTGAAGACTGGCATGTAGCCCAGAGCATAGGGAATGCAGCCAAAATATGCAGATTCATGATCACCCAAGTCTCTTTGTATGGAAACTAAAAACAGCTGAATTTTTTGGGAAAAGCAACGACCAATTTTACTTTTAAACCGAATCGGTAGAGAGTTTCCTGGATAAAATGCTTAATAATGGTCCCATTGACTGGCTGTGAAGACTGGCATGAAGCCAGGATCCCTGCCAATAATGCCAGATACTGATGGGTTACCTCTGGGTCATTCCCTAGCTGCAGCATTCATTATGCCCATAGCTGGTTGGCCATCAAAATATCAATGTGTTGATTGACAAGGACTCGCCCGTGTGATTTCAATTATGACTAACAGTGAAACTACCCATAACTTCACAATGAATCTTGCATGGTAGGTGTATCTTATTCATGTCAAGCTATATTCCAAAAATGAAGAAGATAAGTACATGTGTTCATACTTAAATATTGGCCAAACCGGGCATGATGTGATCAGGACCGACTAAAATATCAGCAAAACACCAAACGCAATGAAGTTCCCCATGCGCTCAATAATATGTTAACAAACTAGCTGTGAAGACTGGCATGTAGCCCAGAGCATATGGAATGCAGCCAAAATATGCAGATTCATGATGACCCAAGCCTCTTTATATGGAAACTGAAAACAGCTGAATTTTTTGAGAAAAGTGACAACCAGTTTTACTTTTAAACCGAATTTGTAGAGAGTTTCCTGGATAAAATGCTTAATAATGGTCCCATTGACTGGCCGTGAAGACTGGCATGAAGCCAGGACCCCTGCCAATAATGCCAGATACTGATGGGTTACCTGTGAGTCATTCCCTAGCTGCAGCATTCATTATGCCCATAACTGGTTGGCCATCAAAATATCAATGTGTTGATTGACAAGGACTCGCCCGTGTGATTTCAATTATGACTAACAGTGAAACTACCCATAACTTCACAATGAATCTCGCATGGTAGGTCTATCTCATTCATGTCAAGCTATATTCCAAAAATGAAGAAGATAAGTACATGCGTTCATACTTAAATATTGGCCAAACCGGGCATGATGTGACCAGGACCGACTAAAATATCAGCAAAACACCAAACGCAATGAAGTTCCCCATGCGCTCAATAATATGTTAACAAACTAGCTGTCAAGACTGGCATGTAGCCCAGAGCATAGGGAATGCAGCAAAAATATGCAGATTCATGATGACTCAAGCCTCTTTATATGGAAACCAAAAACAGCTGAATTTTTTGAGAAAAGTGACAACCAGTTTTACTTTTAAACCGAATTGGTAGAGAGTTTCCTGGATAAAATGCTTAATAATGGTCCCATTGACTGGCCGTGAAGACTGGCATGAAGCCAGGACCCCTGCCAATGATGCCAGATACTGATGGGTTACCTGTGAGTCATTCCCTAGCTGCAGCATTCATTATGCCCATAACTGGTTGGCCATCAAAATATCAATGTGTTGATTGACGAGGACTCGCCCGTGTGATTTCAATTATGACTAACAGTGAAACTACCCATAACTTCACAATGAATCTCGCATGGTAGGTCTATCTCATTCATTTCAAGCTATATTCCAAAAATGAAGAAGATAAGTACATGCGTTCATACTTAAATATTGGCCAAACCGGGCATGATGTGACCAGGACCGACTAAAATATCAGCAAAACACCAAACGCAATGAAGTTCCCCATGCGCTCAATAATATGTTAACAAACTAGCTGTCAAGACTGGCATGTAGCCCAGAGCATAGGGAATGCAGCCAAAATATGCAGATTCATGATGATCCAAGCCTCTTTATATGGAAACTAAAAACAGCTGAATTTTTTGGGAAAAGTGACAACCAGTTTTACTTTTAAACCGAATTGGTAGAGAGTTTCCTACATAAAATGCTTAATAATGGTCCCATTGACTGGCTGTGAAGACTGGCATGAAGCCAGGATCCCTGCCAATAATGCCAGATACTGATGGGTTACCTGTGAGTCATTCCCTAGCTGCAGCATTCATTATGCCCATAACTGGTTGGCCATCAAAATATCAATGTGTTGATTGACGAGGACTCGCCGGTGTGATTTCAATTATGACTAACAGTGAAACTACCCATAACTTCACAATGAATCTCGCATGGTAGGTCTATCTCATTCATGTTAAGCTATATTCCAAAAATGAAGAAGATAAGTACATGCGTTCATACTTAAATATTGGCCAAACCAGGCATGATGTGACCAGGACCGACTAAAATATCAGCAAAACACCGAACGCAATGAAGTTCCCCATGCGCTCAATAATATGTTAACAAACTAGCTGTGAAGACTGGCATGTAGCCCAGAGCATAGGGAATGCAGCCAAAATATGCAGATTCATGATCACCCAAGTCTCTTTGTATGGAAACTAAAAACAGCTGAATTTTTTGGGAAAAGCAACGACCAATTTTACTTTTAAACCGAATCGGTAGAGAGTTTCCTGGATAAAATGCTTAATAATGGTCCCATTGACTGGCTGTGAAGACTGGCATGAAGCCAGGATCCCTGCCAATAATGCCAGATACTGATGGGTTACCTCTGGGTCATTCCCTAGCTGCAGCATTCATTATGCCCATAGCTGGTTGGCCATCAAAATATAAATGTGTTGATTGACGAGGACTCGCCCGTGTGATTTCAATTATGACTTAGAGTGAAACTACCCATAACTTCACAATGAAACTGGCATGCTAGGTCTATCTCATTCAAGTCAAGCTATATTCCAAAAATGAAGAAGATAAGTACATGTGTTCATACTTAAATATTGGCCAAACCGGGCATGATGTGATCAGGACCGACTAAAATATCAGCAAAACACCAAACGCAATGAAGTTCCCCATGCGCTCAATAATATGTTAACAAACTAGCTGTGAAGACTGGCATGTAGCCCAGAGCATATGGAATGCAGCCAAAATATGCAGATTCATGATGACCCAAGCCTCTTTATATGGAAACTAAAAACAGCTGAATTTTTTGAGAAAAGTGACAACCAGTTTTACTTTTAAACCGAATTGGTAGAGAGTTTCCTGGATAAAATGCTTAATAATGGTCCCATTGACTGGCCGTGAAGACTGGCATGAAGCCAGGACCCCTGCCAATAATGCCAGATACTGATGGGTTACCTGTGAGTCATTCCCTAGCTGCAGCATTCATTATGCCCATAACTGGTTGGCCATCAAAATATCAATGTGTTGATTGACAAGGACTCGCCCGTGTGATTTCAATTATGACTAACAGTGAAACTACCCATAACTTCACAATGAATCTCGCATGGTAGGTCTATCTCATTCATGTCAAGCTATATTCCAAAAATGAAGAAGATAAGTACATGCGTTCATACTTAAATATTGGCCAAACCGGGCATGATGTGACCAGGACCGACTAAAATATCAGCAAAACACCAAACGCAATGAAGTTCCCCATGCGCTCAATAATATGTTAACAAACTAGCTGTGAAGACTGGCATGTAGCCCAGAGCATAGGGAATGCAGCCAAAATATGCAGATTCATGATCACCCAAGTCTCTTTGTATGGAAACTAAAAACAGCTGAATTTTTTGGGAAAAGCAACGACCAATTTTACTTTTAAACCGAATCGGTAGAGAGTTTACTGGATAAAATGCTTAATAATGGTCCCATTGACTGGCTGTGAAGACTGGCATGAAGCCAGGATCCCTGCCAATAATGCCAGATACTGATGGGTTACCTCTGGGTCATTCCCTAGCTGCAGCATTCATTATGCCCATAGCTGGTTGGCCATCAAAATATCAATGTGTTGATTGACGAGGACTCGCCCGTGTGATTTCAATTATGACCAAGAGTGAAACTACCCATAACTTCACAATGAAACTGGCATGCTAGGTCTATCTCCTATTCAAGTCAAGCTATATTCCAAAAATGAAGAAGATAAGTACATGTGTTCATACTTAAATATTGGCCAAACCGGGCATGATGTGATCAGGACTGACTAAAATATCAGCAAAACACCAAACGCAATGAAGTTCCCCATGCGCTCAATAATATGTTAACAAACTAGCTGTGAAGACTGGCATGTAGCCCAGAGCATAGGGAATGCAGCCAAAATATGCAGATTCATGATGACCCAAGCCTCTTTATATGGAAACTAAAAACAGCTGAATTTTTTGAGAAAAGTGACAACCAGTTTTACTTTTAAACCGAATTGGTAGAGAGTTTCCTGGATAAAATGCTTAATAATGGTCCCATTGACTGGCCTTGAAGACTGGCATGAAGCCAGGACCCCTGCCAATAATGCCAGATACTGATGGGTTACCTGTGAGTCATTCCCTAGCTGCAGCATTCATTATGCCCATAACTGGTTGGCCATCAAAATATCAATGTGTTGATTGACGAGGACTCGCCCGTGTGATTTCAATTATGACTAACAGTGAAACTACCCATAACTTCACAATGAATCTCGCATGGTAGGTCTATCTCATTCATGTCAAGCTATATTCCAAAAATGAAGAAGATAAGTACATGCGTTCATACTTAAATATTGGCCAAACCGGGCATGATGTGACCAGGACCGACTAAAATATCAGCAAAACACCAAACGCAATGAAGTTCCCCATGCGCTCAATAATATGTTAACAAACTAGCTGTCAAGACTGGCATGTAGCCCAGAGCATAGGGAATGCAGCCAAAATATGCAGATTCATGATGACCCAAGCCTCTTTATATGGAAACTAAAAACAGCTGAATTTTTTGGGAAAAGTGACAACCAGTTTTACTTTTAAACCGAATTGGTAGAGAGTTTCCTACATAAAATGCTTAATAATGGTCCCATTGACTGGCTGTGAAGACTGGCATGAAGCCAGGATCCCTGCCAATAATGCCAGATACTGATGGGTTACCTGTGAGTCATTCCCTAGCTGCAGCATTCATTATGCCCATAACTGGTTGGCCATCAAAATATCAATGTGTTGATTGACGAGGACTCGCCCGTGTGATTTCAATTATGACTAACAGTGAAACTACCCATAACTTCACAATGAATCTCGCATGGTAGGTCTATCTCATTCATGTTAAGCTATATTCCAAAAATGAAGAAGATAAGTACATGCGTTCATACTTAAATATTGGCCAAACCAGGCATGATGTGACCAGGACCGACTAAAATATCAGCAAAACACCGAACGCAATAAAGTTCCCCATGCGCTCAATAATATGTTAACAAACTAGCTGTCAAGACTGGCATGTAGCCCAGAGCATAGGGAATGCAGCCAAAATATGCAGATTCATGATCACCCAAGTCTCTTTGTATGGAAACTAAAAACAGCTGAATTTTTGGGGAAAAGCAACGACCAATTTTACTTTTAAACGGAATTGGTAGAGAGTTTCCTGGATAAAATGCTTAATAATGGTCCCATTGACTGGCCGTGAAGACTGGCATGAAGCCAGGACCCCTGCCAATAATGCCAGATACTGATGGGTTACCTGTGAGTCATTCCCTAGCTGCAGCATTCATTATACCCATAACTGGTTGGCCATCAAAATATCAATGTGTTGATTGACGAGGACTCGCCCGTGTGATTTCAATTATGACTAACAGTGAAACTACCCATAACTTCACAATGAATCTCGCATGGTAGGTCTATCTCATTCATGTCAAGCTATATTCCAAAAATGAAGAAGATAAGTACATGCGTTCATACTTAAATATTGGCCAAACCGGGCATGATGTGACCAGGACCGACTAAAATATCAGCAAAACACCAAACGCAATGAAGTTCCCCATGCGCTCAATAATATGTTAACAAACTAGCTGTGAAGACTGGCATGTAGCCCAGAGCATAGGGAATGCAGCCAAAATATGCAGATTCATGATGACCCAAGCCTCTTTATATGGAAACTAAAAACAGCTGAATTTTTTGGGAAAAGTGACAACCAGTTTTACTTTTAAACCGAATTGGTAGAGAGTTTCCTACATAAAATGCTTAATAATGGTCCCATTGACTGGCTGTGAAGACTGGCATGAAGCCAGGATCCCTGCCAATAATGCCAGATACTGATGGGTTACCTGTGAGTCATTCCCTAGCTGCAGCATTCATTATGCCCATAACTGGTTGGCCATCAAAATATCAATGTGTTGATTGACGAGGACTCGCCGGTGTGATTTCAATTATGACTAACAGTGAAACTACCCATAACTTCACAATGAATCTCGCATGGTAGGTCTATCTCATTCATGTTAAGCTATATTCCAAAAATGAAGAAGATAAGTACATGCGTTTATACTTAAATATTGGCCAAACCGGGCATGATATGACCAGGACCGACTAAAATATCAGCAAAACACCGAACACAATGAAGTTCCCCATGCGCTCAATAATATGTTAACAAACTAGCTGTGAAGACTGGCATGTAGCCCAGAGCATAGGGAATGCAGCCAAAATATGCAGATTCATGATCACCCAAGTCTCTTTGTATGGAAACTAAAAACAGCTGAATTTTTTGGGAAAAGCAACGACCAATTTTACTTTTAAACCGAATCGGTAGAGAGTTTACTGGATAAAATGCTTAATAATGGTCCCATTGACTGGCTGTGAAGACTGGCATGAAGCCAGGATCCCTGCCAATAATGCCAGATACTGATGGGTTACCTCTGGGTCATTCCCTAGCTGCAGCATTCATTATGCCCATAGCTGGTTGGCCATCAAAATATCAATGTGTTGATTGACGAGGCCTCGCCCGTGTGATTTCAATTATGACTAACAGTGAAACTACCCATAACTTCACAATGAATCTCGCATGGTAGGTCTATCTCATTCATGTCAAGCTATATTCCAAAAATGAAGAAGATAAGTACATGCGTTCATACTTAAATATTGGCCAAACCGGGCATGATGTGACCAGGACCGACTAAAATATCAGCAAAACACCAAACGCAATGAAGTTCCCCATGCGCTCAATAATATGTTAACAAACTAGCTGTGAAGACTGGCATGTAGCCCAGAGCATAGGGAATGCAGCCAAAATATGCAGATTCATGATGACCCAAACCTCTTTATATGGAAACTAAAAACAGCTGAATTTTTTGGGAAAAGTGACAACCCGTTTTACTTTTAAACCGAATTGGTAGAGAGTTTCCTACATAAAATGCTCAATAATGGTCCCATTGACTGGCTGTGAAGACTGGCATGAAGCCAGGATCCCTGCCAATAATGCCAGATACTGATGGGTTACCTGTGAGTCATTCCCTAGCTGCAACATTCATTATGCCCATAACTGGTTGGCCATCAAAATATCAATGTGTTGATTGACGAGGACTAGCCCGTGTGATTTCAATTATGACTAACAGTGAAACTACCCATAACTTCACAATGAATCTCGCATGGTAGGTCTATCTCATTCATGTTAAGCTATATTCCAAACATGAAGAAGATAAGTACATGCGTTCATACTTAAATATTGGCCAAACCAGGCATGATGTGACCAGGACCGACTAAAAAATCAGCAAAACACCGAACGCAATGAAGTTCCCCATGCGATCAATAATATGTTAACAAACTAGCTGTGAAGACTGGCATATAGCCCAGAGCATAGGGAATGCAGCCAAAATATGCAGATTCATGATGACCCAAGTCTCTTTGTATGGAAACTAAAAACAGCTGAATTTTTTGAGAAAAGTGACAACCAGTTTTACTTTTAAACCGAATAGGAAGAGAGTTTCCTGGATAAAATGCTTAATTATGGTCCCATTGACTGGCTGTGAAGACTGGCATAAAGCTAGGATCCCTGCCAATAATGCCAGATACTGATGGGTTACCTCTGGGTCATTCCCTAGCTGCAGCATTCATTATGCCCATAGCTGGTTGGCCATCAAAATATCAATGTGTTGATTGACAAGGACTCGCCCGTGTGATTTCAATTATGACTAACAGTGAAACTACCAATAACTTCACAATGAATCTTGCATGGTAGGTCTATCTCATTCATGTCAAGCTATATTCCAAAAATGAAGAAGATAAGTACATGCGTTCATACTTAAATATTGGCCAAACCGGGCATGATGTGACCAGGACCGACTAAAATATCAGCAAAACACCAAACGCAATGAAGTTCGCCATGCGCTCAATAATATGTTAACAAACTAGCTGTGAAGACTGGCATGTAGCCCAGAGCATAGGGAATGCAGCCAAAATATGCAGATTCATGATGACCCAAGCCTCTTTATATGGAAACTAAAAACAGCTGAATTTTTTGGGAAAAGTGACAACCAGTTTTACTTTTAAACCGAATGGGTAGAGAGTTTCCTACATAAAATGCTTAATAATGGTCCCATTGACTGGCTGTGAAGACTGGCATGAAGCCAGGATCCCTGCCAATAATGCCAGATACTGATGGGTTACCTGTGAGTCATTCCCTAGCTGCAGCATTCATTATGCCCATAACTGGTTGGCCATCAAAATATCAATGTGTTGATTGACGAGGACTCGCCCGTGTGATTTCAATTATGACTAACAGTGAAACTACCCATAACTTCACAATGAATCTCGCATGGTAGGTCTATCTCATTCATGTCAAGCTATATTCCAAAAATGAAGAAGATGAGTACATGCGTTCATACTTAAATATTGGCCAAACCGGGCATGATGTGACCAGGACCGACTAAAATATCAGCAAAACACCAAACGCAATGAAGTTCCCCATGCGCTCAATAATACGTTCAGAAACTATCTGTCAAGACTGGCATGTAGCCCAGAGCATAGGGAATGCAGCCAAAATATGCAGATTCATGATGACCCAAGTCTCTTTGTATGGAAACTAAAAACAGCTGAATTTTTTGGGAAAAGTGACAACCAGTTTTACTTTTAAACCGAATTGGTAGAGAGTTTCCTACATAAAATGCTTAATAATGGTCCCATTGACTGGCTGTGAAGACTGTCATGAAGCCAGGATCCCTGCCAATAATGCCAGATACTGATGGGTTACCTGTGAGTCATTCCCTAGCTGCAGCATTCATTATGCCCATAACTGGTTGGCCATCAAAATATCAATGTGTTGATTGACGAGGACTCGCCCGTGTGATTTCAATTATGACTAACAGTGAAACTACCCATAACTTCACAATGAATCTCGCATGGTAGGTCTATCTCATTCATGTCAAGCTATATTCCAAAAATGAAGAAGATAAGTACATGCGTTCAAACTTAAATATTGGCCAAACCGGGCATGATGTGACCAGGACCG
Organism: Harmothoe impar; assembly: GCA_947462335.1. Lineage (NCBI taxonomy): Eukaryota > Metazoa > Annelida > Polychaeta > Phyllodocida > Polynoidae > Harmothoe > Harmothoe impar. The sequence continues at coordinate 5,436,732 of OX381721.1, read as the reverse complement.
ACTAAAATATCAGCAAAACACCAAACGCAATGAAGTTCCCCATGCGCTCAATAATATGTTAACAAACTAGCTGTGAAGACTGGCATGTAGCCCAGAGCATAGGGAATGCAGCCAAAATATGCAGATTCATGATGACCCAAGTCTCTTTGTATGGAAACTAAAAACAGCTGAATTTTTTGGGAAAAGTGACAACCAGTTTTACTTTTAAACCGAATTGGTAGAGAGTTTCCTACATAAAATGCTTAATAATGGTCCCATTGACTGGCTGTGAAGACTGGCATGAAGCCAGGATCCCTGCCAATAATGCCAGATACTGATGGGTTAACTGTGAGTCATTCCCTAGCTGCAGCATTCATTATGCCCATAACTGGTTGGCCATCAAAAAATCAATGTGTTTATTGACGAGGACTCGCCGGTGTGATTTCAATTATGACTAACAGTGAAACTACCCATAACTTCACAATGAATCTCGCATGGTAGGTCTATCTCATTCATGTTAAGCTATATTCCAAAAATGAAGAAGATAAGTACATGCGTTCATACTTAAATATTGGCCAAACCGGGCATGATGTGACCAGGACCGACTAAAATATCAGCAAAACACTGAACGCAATTAAGTTCCCCATGCGATCAATAATATGTTAACAAACTAGCTGTGAAGACTGGCATGTAGCCCAGAGCATAGGGAATGCAGCCAAAATATGCAGATTCATGATGACCCAAGTCTCTTTGTATGGAAACTAAAAACAGCTGAATGTTTTGGGAAAGGCGACGACCAGTTTTACTTTTAAACCAAATTGGTAGAGAGTTTCCTGGATAAAATGCTTAATAATGGTCCCATTGACTGGCTGTGAAGACTGGCATGAAGCCAGGATCCCTGCCAATAATGCCAGATACTGATGGGTTACCTGTGAGTCATTCCCTAGCTGCAGCATTCATTATGCCCATAACTGGTTGGCCATCAAAATATCAATGTGTTGATTGACGAGGACTCGCCCGTGTGATTTCAATTATGACTAACAGTGAAACTACCCATAACTTCACAATGAATCTCGCATGGTAGGTCTATCTCATTCATGTCAAGCTATATTCCAAAAATGAAGAAGATGAGTACATGCGTTCATACTTAAATATTGGCCAAACCGGGCATGATATGACCAGGACCGACTAAAATATCAGCAAAACACCGAACACAATGAAGTTCCCCATGCGCTCAATAATATGTTAACAAACTAGCTGTGAAGACTGGCATGTAGCCCAGAGCATAGGGAATGCAGCCAGAATATGCAGATTCATGATCACCCAAGTCTCTTTGTATGGAAACTAAAAACAGCTGAATTTTTTGGGAAAAGCAACGACCAATTTTACTTTTAAACCGAATCGGTAGAGAGTTTACTGGATAAAATGCTTAATAATGGTCCCATTGACTGGCTGTGAAGACTGGCATAAAGCTAGGATCCCTGCCAATAATGCCAGATACTGATGGGTTACCTCTGGGTCATTCCCTAGCTGCAGCATTCATTATGCCCATAGCTGGTTGGCCATCAAAATATCAATGTGTTGATTGACGAGGACTCGCCCGTGTGATTTCAATTATGACTAACAGTGAAACTACCCATAACTTCACAATGAATCTCGCATGGTAGGTCTATCTCATTCATGTCAAGCTATATTCCAAAAATGAAGAAGATAAGTACATGCGTTCATACTTAAATATTGGCCAAACCGGGCATGATGTGACCAGGACCGACTAAAATATCAGCAAAACACCAAACGCAATGAAGTTCGCCATGCGCTCAATAATATGTTAACAAACTAGCTGTCAAGACTGGCATGTAGCCCAGAGCATAGGGAATGCAGCCAAAATATGCAGATTCATGATGACCCAAGCCTCTTTATATGGAAACTAAAAACAGCTGAATTTTTTGGGAAAAGTGACAACCAGTTTTACTTTTAAACCGAATTGGTAGAGAGTTTCCTACATAAAATGCTTAATAATGGTCCCATTGACTGGCTGTGAAGACTGGCATGAAGCCAGGATCCCTGCCAATAATGCCAGATACTGATGGGTTACCTGTGAGTCATTCCCTAGCTGCAACATTCATTATGCCCATAACTGGTTGGCCATCAAAATATCAATGTGTTGATTGACGAGGACTAGCCCGTGTGATTTCAATTATGACTAACAGTGAAACTACCCATAACTTCACAATGAATCTCGCATGGTAGGTCTATCTCATTCATTTCAAGCTATATTCCAAAAATGAAGAAGATGAGTACATGCGTTCATACTTAAATATTGGCCAAACCGGGCATGATGTGACCAGGACCGACTAAAATATCAGCAAAACACCAAACGCAATGAAGTTCCCCATGCGCTCAATAATACGTTCAGAAACTATCTGTCAAGACTGGCATGTAGCCCAGAGCATAGGGAATGCAGCCAAAATATGCAGATTCATGATGACCCAAGTCTCTTTGTATGGAAACTAAAAACAGCTGAATTTTTTGGGAAAAGTGACAACCAGTTTTACTTTTAAACCGAATTGGTAGAGAGTTTCCTACATAAAATGCTTAATAATGGTCCCATTGACTGGCTGTGAAGACTGTCATGAAGCCAGGATCCCTGCCAATAATGCCAGATACTGATGGGTTACCTGTGAGTCATTCCCTAGCTGCAGCATTCATTATGCCCATAACTGGTTGGCCATCAAAATATCAATGTGTTGATTGACGAGGACTCGCCCGTGTGATTTCAATTATGACTAACAGTGAAACTACCCATAACTTCACAATGAATCTCGCATGGTAGGTCTATCTCATTCATGTCAAGCTATATTCCAAAAATGAAGAAGATAAGTACATGCGTTCAAACTTAAATATTGGCCAAACCGGGCATGATGTGACCAGGACCGACTAAAATATCAGCAAAACACCAAACGCAATGAAGTTCCCCATGCGCTCAATAATATGTTAACAAACTAGCTGTGAAGACTGGCATGTAGCCCAGAGCATAGGGAATGCAGCCAAAATATGCAGATTCATGATGACCCAAGTCTCTTTGTATGGAAACTAAAAACAGCTGAATTTTTTGGGAAAAGTGACAACCAGTTTTACTTTTAAACCGAATTGGTAGAGAGTTTCCTACATAAAATGCTTAATAATGGTCCCATTGACTGGCTGTGAAGACTGGCATGAAGCCAGGATCCCTGCCAATAATGCCAGATACTGATGGGTTAACTGTGAGTCATTCCCTAGCTGCAGCATTCATTATGCCCATAACTGGTTGGCCATCAAAAAATCAATGTGTTTATTGACGAGGACTCGCCGGTGTGATTTCAATTATGACTAACAGTGAAACTACCCATAACTTCACAATGAATCTCGCATGGTAGGTCTATCTCATTCATGTTAAGCTATATTCCAAAAATGAAGAAGATAAGTACATGCGTTCATACTTAAATATTGGCCAAACCGGGCATGATGTGACCAGGACCGACTAAAATATCAGCAAAACACTGAACGCAATTAAGTTCCCCATGCGATCAATAATATGTTAACAAACTAGCTGTGAAGACTGGCATGTAGCCCAGAGCATAGGGAATGCAGCCAAAATATGCAGATTCATGATGACCCAAGTCTCTTTGTATGGAAACTAAAAACAGCTGAATGTTTTGGGAAAGGCGACGACCAATTTTACTTTTAAACCAAATTGGTAGAGAGTTTCCTGGATAAAATGCTTAATAATGGTCCCATTGACTGGCTGTGAAGACTGGCATGAAGCCAGGATCCCTGCCAATAATGCCAGATACTGATGGGTTACCTGTGAGTCATTCCCTAGCTGCAGCATTCATTATGCCCATAACTGGTTGGCCATCAAAATATCAATGTGTTGATTGACGAGGACTCGCCCGTGTGATTTCAATTATGACTAACAGTGAAACTACCCATAACTTCACAATGAATCTCGCATGGTAGGTCTATCTCATTCATGTCAAGCTATATTCCAAAAATGAAGAAGATGAGTACATGCGTTCATACTTAAATATTGGCCAAACCGGGCATGATATGACCAGGACCGACTAAAATATCAGCAAAACACCGAACACAATGAAGTTCCCCATGCGCTCAATAATATGTTAACAAACTAGCTGTGAAGACTGGCATGTAGCCCAGAGCATAGGGAATGCAGCCAGAATATGCAGATTCATGATCACCCAAGTCTCTTTGTATGGAAACTAAAAACAGCTGAATTTTTTGGGAAAAGCAACGACCAATTTTACTTTTAAACCGAATCGGTAGAGAGTTTACTGGATAAAATGCTTAATAATGGTCCCATTGACTGGCTGTGAAGACTGGCATAAAGCTAGGATCCCTGCCAATAATGCCAGATACTGATGGGTTACCTCTGGGTCATTCCCTAGCTGCAGCATTCATTATGCCCATAGCTGGTTGGCCATCAAAATATCAATGTGTTGATTGACGAGGACTCGCCCGTGTGATTTCAATTATGACTAACAGTGAAACTACCCATAACTTCACAATGAATCTCGCATGGTAGGTCTATCTCATTCATGTCAAGCTATATTCCAAAAATGAAGAAGATAAGTACATGCGTTCATACTTAAATATTGGCCAAACCGGGCATGATGTGACCAGGACCGACTAAAATATCAGCAAAACACCAAACGCAATGAAGTTCGCCATGCGCTCAATAATATGTTAACAAACTAGCTGTCAAGACTGGCATGTAGCCCAGAGCATAGGGAATGCAGCCAAAATATGCAGATTCATGATGACCCAAGCCTCTTTATATGGAAACTAAAAACAGCTGAATTTTTTGGGAAAAGTGACAACCAGTTTTACTTTTAAACCGAATTGGTAGAGAGTTTCCTACATAAAATGCTTAATAATGGTCCCATTGACTGGCTGTGAAGACTGGCATGAAGCCAGGATCCCTGCCAATAATGCCAGATACTGATGGGTTACCTGTGAGTCATTCCCTAGCTGCAACATTCATTATGCCCATAACTGGTTGGCCATCAAAATATCAATGTGTTGATTGACGAGGACTAGCCCGTGTGATTTCAATTATGACTAACAGTGAAACTACCCATAACTTCACAATGAATCTCGCATGGTAGGTCTATCTCATTCATGTTAAGCTATATTCCAAACATGAAGAAGATAAGTACATGCGTTCATACTTAAATATTGGCCAAACCAGGCATGATGTGACCAGGACCGACTAAAATATCAGCAAAACACCGAACGCAATGAAGTTCCCCATGCGATCAATAATATGTTAACAAACTAGCTGTGAAGACTGGCATATAGCCCAGAGCATAGAGAATGCAGCCAAAATATGCAGATTTATGATGACCCAAGTCTCTTTGTATGGAAACTAAAAACAGCTGAATTTTTTGAGAAAAGTGACAACCAGTTTTACTTTTAAACCGAATTGGTAGAGAGTTTCCTGGATAAAATGCTTAATAATGGTCCCATTGACTGGCTGTGAAGACTGGCATGAAGCCAGGATCCCTGCCAATAATGCCAGATACTGATGGGTTACCTGTGAGTCATTCCCTAGCTGCAGCATTCATTATGCCCATAACTGGTTGGCCATCAAAATATCAATGTGTTGATTGACGAGGACTCGCCCGTGTGATTTCAATTATGACTAACAGTGAAACTACCCATAACTTCACAATGAATCTCGCATGGTAGGTCTATCTCATTCATTTCAAGCTATATTCCAAAAATGAAGAAGATGAGTACATGCGTTCATACTTAAATATTGGCCAAACCGGGCATGATGTGACCAGGACCGACTAAAATATCAGCAAAACACCGAACGCAATGAAGTTCCCCATGCGCTCAATAATACGTTCAGAAACTATCTGTCAAGACTGGCATGTAGCCCAGAGCATAGGGAATGCAGCCAAAATATGCAGATTCATGATGACCCAAGTCTCTTTGTATGGAAACTAAAAACAGCTGAATTTTTTGGGAAAAGTGACAACCAGTTTTACTTTTAAACCGAATTGGTAGAGAGTTTCCTACATAAAATGCTTAATAATGGTCCCATTGACTGGCTGTGAAGACTGTCATGAAGCCAGGATCCCTGCCAATAATGCCAGATACTGATGGGTTACCTGTGAGTCATTCCCTAGCTGCAGCATTCATTATGCCCATAACTGGTTGGCCATCAAAATATCAATGTGTTGATTGACGAGGACTCGCCCGTGTGATTTCAATTATGACTAACAGTGAAACTACCCATAACTTCACAATGAATCTCGCATGGTAGGTCTATCTCATTCATGTCAAGCTATATTCCAAAAATGAAGAAGATAAGTACATGCGTTCAAACTTAAATATTGGCCAAACCGGGCATGATGTGACCAGGACCGACTAAAATATCAGCAAAACACCAAACGCAATGAAGTTCCCCATGCGCTCAATAATATGTTAACAAACTAGCTGTCAAGACTGGCATGTAGCCCAGAGCATAGGGAATGCAGCCAAAATATGCAGATTCATGATGACCCAAGTCTCTTTGTATGGAAACTAAAAACAGCTGAATTTTTTGGGAAAAGTGACAACCAGTTTTACTTTTAAACCGAATTGGTAGAGAGTTTCCTACATAAAATGCTTAATAATGGTCCCATTGACTGGCTGTGAAGACTGGCATGAAGCCAGGATCCCTGCCAATAATGCCAGATACTGATGGGTTAACTGTGAGTCATTCCCTAGCTGCAGCATTCATTATGCCCATAACTGGTTGGCCATCAAAATATCAATGTGTTGATTGACGAGGACTCGCCCGTGTGATTTCAATTATGACTAACAGTGAAACTACCCATAACTTCACAATGAATCTCGCATGGTAGGTCTATCTCATTCATGTCAAGCTATATTCCAAAAATGAAGAAGATGAGTACATGCGTTCATACTTAAATATTGGCCAAACCGGGCATGATGTGACCAGGACCGACTAAAATATCAGCAAAACACCGAACGCAATGAAGTTCCCCATGCGCTCAATAATACGTTCAGAAACTATCTGTCAAGACTGGCATGTAGCCCAGAGCATAGGGAATGCAGCCAAAATATGCAGATTCATGATGACCCAAGTCTCTTTGTATGGAAACTAAAAACAGCTGAATTTTTTGGGAAAAGTGACAACCAGTTTTACTTTTAAACCGAATTGGTAGAGAGTTTCCTACATAAAATGCTTAATAATGGTCCCATTGACTGGCTGTGAAGACTGTCATGAAGCCAGGATCCCTGCCAATAATGCCAGATACTGATGGGTTACCTGTGAGTCATTCCCTAGCTGCAGCATTCATTATGCCCATAACTGGTTGGCCATCAAAATATCAATGTGTTGATTGACGAGGACTCGCCCGTGTGATTTCAATTATGACTAACAGTGAAACTACCCATAACTTCACAATGAATCTCGCATGGTAGGTCTATCTCATTCATGTCAAGCTATATTCCAAAAATGAAGAAGATAAGTACATGCGTTCAAACTTAAATATTGGCCAAACCGGGCAAGATGTGACCAGGACCTACTAAAATATCAGCAAAACACCAAACGCAATGAAGTTCCCCATGCGCTCAATAATATGTTAACAAACTAGCTGTGAAGACTGGCATGTAGCCCAGAGCATAGGGAATGCAGCCAAAATATGCAGATTCATGATGACCCAAGCCTCTTTATATGGAAACTAAAAACAGCTGAATTTTTTGGGAAAAGTGACAACCAGTTTTACTTTTAAACCGAATTGGTAGAGAGTTTCCTACATAAAATGCTTAATAATGGTCCCATTGACTGGCTGTGAAGACTGGCATGAAGCCAGGATCCCTGCCAATAATGCCAGATACTGATGGGTTAACTGTGAGTCATTCCCTAGCTGCAGCATTCATTATGCCCATAACTGGTTGGCCATCAAAAAATCAATGTGTTTATTGACGAGGACTCGCCGGTGTGATTTCAATTATGACTAACAGTGAAACTACCCATAACTTCACAATGAATCTCGCATGGTAGGTCTATCTCATTCATGTTAAGCTATATTCCAAAAATGAAGAAGATAAGTACATGCGTTCATACTTAAATATTGGCCAAACCGGGCATGATGTGACCAGGACCGACTAAAATATCAGCAAAACACTGAACGCAATTAAGTTCCCCATGCGATCAATAATATGTTAACAAACTAGCTGTGAAGACTGGCATGTAGCCCAGAGCATAGGGAATGCAGCCAAAATATGCAGATTCATGATGACCCAAGTCTTTTTGTATGGAAACTAAAAACAGCTGAATTTTTTGAGAAAAGTGACAACCAGTTTTACTTTTAAACCGAATTGGTAGAGAGTTTCCTGGATAAAATGCTTAATAATGGTCCCATTGACTGGCCGTGAAGACTGGCATGAAGCCAGGATCCCTGCCAATAATGCCAGATACTGATGGGTTACCTGTGAGTCATTCCCTAGCTGCAGCATTCATTATGCCCATAACTGGTTGGCCATCAAAATATCAATGTGTTGATTGACGAGGACTCGCCCGTGTGATTTCAATTATGATTAACAGTGAAACTACCCATAACTTCACAATGAATCTTGCATGGTAGGTCTATCTCATTCATGTCAAGCTATATTCTAAAAATGAAGAAGATAAGTACATGCGTTTGTACTTAAAAATAGGCCAAATTGGGCATGATGTGACCAGGACCGACTAAAATATCAGCAAAACACCAAACGCAATGAAGTTCCCCATGCGCTCAATAATACATTCAGAAACTAGCTGTCAAGACTAGTATGTAGCCCAGAGCATAGGGAATGCAGCCAAAATATGCAGATTCATGATGACCCAAGTCTCTTTGTATGGAAACTAAAAACAGCTGAATGTTTTGGGAAAGGCGACGACCAGTTTTACTTTTAAACCAAATTGGTAGAGAGTTTCCTGGATAAAATGCTTAATAATGGTCCCATTGACTGGCTGTGAAGACTGGCATGAAGCCAGGATCCCTGCCAATAATGCCAGATAGTGATGGGTTACCTGTGAGTCATTCCCTAGCTGCAGCATTTATTATGCCCATAACTGGTTGGCCATCAAAATATCAATGTGTTGATTGACAAGGACTCGCCCGTGTGATTTCAATTATGACTAACAGTGAAACTACCCATAACTTCACAACCAATCTAGCATAGTAGGTCTATCTCATTCATGTCAAGCTATATTTCAAAAATGAAGAAGATAAGTACATGCATTCATACTAAAATATCGGCCAAACCGGGCATGATGTGACCAGAACCGACTGAAATATCAGCAAAACACCGAACGCAATGAAGTTCCCCATGCGCTCAATAATACGTTCAGAAACTAGCTGTCAAGACTGGCATGTAGCCCAGAGCATAGGAAATGCAGCCAAAATATGCAGATTCATGATGACCCAAGTCTCTTTGTATTGAAACTAAAAACAGCTGAATGTTTTGGGAAAAGCGACGACCAGTTTTACTTTTAAACTGAATTGGTAGAGAGTTTCCTGGATAAAATGCTCAATAATGATCCCATTGACTGGCTGTGAAGACTGGCATGAAGCCAGGATCCCTGCCAATAATGCCAGATACTGATGGGTTACCTGTGAGTCATTTCCTAGCTCCTGCATTCATAATGCCCATAAATGGTTGGCCATCAAAATATTTTAGTATATCGGCCAAACCGGGCATGATGTGACCAGAACCGACTAAAATATCAGCAAAACACCAAACGCAATGAAGTTCCCCATGTGCTCAATAATACGTTAACAAACTCGCTGTCAAGACTGGCATGTAGCTCAGAGCATAGAGAATGCAGCCAAAATATGCAGACTTATGATGACCCAAGTCTCTCTGTATGGAAACTAAAAACAGCTGAATGTTTTGGGAAAAGCGACGACCAGTTTTACTTTTAAACCGAATTGGTAGAGAGTTTCCTGGATAAAATGCTTAATGATGGTCCCATTGACTGGCTGTGAAGACTGGCATGAAGCCAGGTTCCCTGCAAATAATGGCAGATAGTGATGGGTGACCTGTGAGTCATTCCCTAGCTGCAGCATTCATTATGCCCATAACTGGTTGGCCATCAAAATATCAATGTGTTGATTGACGAGGACTCGCCCGTGTGATTTCAATTATGACTAACAGTGAAACTGTCCATAACTTCACAATGAATCTCGCATGGTAGGTCTATCTTATTCATGTCAAGCTCTATTCCAAAAATGAAGAAGATAAGTACATGCGTTCATACCTAAATATTGGCTAAACCGGGCATGATGTGACCAGGACCGACTTAAATATCAGCAAAACAGCGAACGCAATGAAGTTCGCCATGCGCTCAATAATATGTTAACAAACAATCTGTCAAGACTGGCATGTAGCCCAGAGCATAGGGAATGCAGCCAAAATATGCAGATTCATGATGACCCAAGTCTCTTTGTATGGAAACTAAAAACAGCTGAATTTTTTGGGAAAAGCAACGACCAATTTTACTTTTAAACCGAATCGGTAGAGAGTTTACTGGATAAAATGCTTAATAATGGTCCCATTGACTGGCTTTGAAGACTGGCATGAAGCCAGGATCCCTGCCAATAATGCCAGATACTGATGGGTTACCTCTGGGTCATTCCCTAGCTGCAGCATTCATTATGCCCATAGCTGGTTGGCCATCAAAATATCAATGTGTTGATTGACGAGGACTCGCCCGTGTGATTTCAATTATGACTAACAGTGAAACTACCCATAACTTCACAATGAAACTGGCATGTTAGGTCTATCTCATTCATGTCAAGCTATATTCCAAAAATGAAGAAGATAAGTACATGTGTTCATACTTAAATATTGGCCAAACCGGGCATGATGTGATCAGGACTGACTAAAATATCAGCAAAACACCAAACGCAATGAAGTTCCCCATGCGCTCAATAATACGTTAACAAACTAGCTGTCAAGACTGGCATGTAGCTCAGAGCATAGAGAATGCAGCCAAAATATGCAGATTTATGATGACCCAAGTCTCTCTGTATGGAAACTAAAAACAGCTGAATGTTTTGGGAAAAGCGACGACCAGTTTTACTTTTAAACCGAATTGGTAGAGAGTTTCCTACATAAAATGCTTAATAATGGTCCCATTGACTGGCTGTGAAGACTGGCTTGAAGCCAGGATCCCTGCCAATAATGCCAGATACTGATGGGTTACCTCTGGGTCATTCCCTAGCTGCAGCATTCATTATGCCCATAGCTGGTTGGCCATCAAAATATCAATGTGTTGATTGACGAGGACTCGCCCGTGTGATTTCAATTATGACTAACAGTGAAACTACCCATAACTTCACAATGAATCCCGCATGGTAGGTCTATCTCATTCATGTCAAGCTATATTCCAAAAATGAAGAAGATAAGTACATGCGTTCATACTTAAATATTGGCCAAACCGGGCATGATGTGACCAGGACCGACTAAAATATCAGCAAAACACCAAACGCAATGAAGTTCCCCATGCGCTCAATAATATGTTAACAAACTAGCTGTGAAGACTGGCATGTAGCCCAGAGCATAGGGAATGCAGTCAAAATATGCAGATTCATGATGACCCAAGTCTCTTTGTATGGAAACTAAAAACAGCTGAATTTTTTGAGAAAAGTGACAACCAATTTTACTTTTAAACCGAATTGGTAGAGAGTTTCCTGGATAAAATGCTTAATAATGGTCCCATTGACTGGCCGTGAAGACTGGCATGAAGCCAGGATCCCTGCCAATAATACCAGATACTGATGGGTTACCTGTGAGTCATTCCCTAGCTGCAGCATTCATTATGCCCATAACTGGTTGGCCATCAAAATATCAATGTGTTGATTGACGAGGACTCGCCCGTGTGATTTCAATTATGACTAACAGTGAAACTACCCATAACTTCACAATGAATCTCGCATGGTAGGTCTATCTCATTCATGTCAAGCTATATTCCAAAAATGAAGAAGATAAGTACATGCGTTCATACTTAAATATTGGCCAAACCGGGCATGATGTGACCAGGACCGACTAAAATATCAGCAAAACACCGAACGCAATGAAGTTCCCCATGCGCTCAATAATACATTCAGAAACTATCTGTCAAGACTGGCATGTAGCCCAGAGCATAGGAAATGCAGCCAAAATATGCAGATTCATGATGACCCAAGTCTCTTTGTATGGAAACTAAAAACAGCTGAATGTTTTGGGAAAAGCGACGACCAGTTTTACTTTTAAACTGAATTGGTAGAGAGTTTCCTGGATAAAATGCTCAATAATGATCCCATTGACTGGCTGTGAAGACTGGCATGAAGCCAGGATCCCTGCCAATAATGCCAGATACTGATGGGTTACCTGTGAGTCATTTCCTAGCTCCTGCATTCATAATGCCCATAAATGGTTGGCCATCAAAATATTTTAGTATATCGGCCAAACCGGGCATGATGTGACCAGAACCGACTAAAATATCAGCAAAACACCAAACGCAATGAAGTTCCCCATGTGCTCAATAATACGTTAACCAACTAGCTGTCAAGACTGGCATGTAGCCCAGAGCATAGGGAATGCAGCCAAAATATGCAGATTCATGATGACCCAAGTCTCTTTGTATGGAAACTAAAAACAGCTGAATTTTTTGGGAAAAGCAACGACCAATTTTACTTTTAAACCGAATCGGTAGAGAGTTTACTGGATAAAATGCTTAATAATGGTCCCATTGACTGGCTTTGAAGACTGGCATGAAGCCAGGATCCCTGCCAATAATGCCAGATACTGATGGGTTACCTCTGGGTCATTCCCTAGCTGCAGCATTCATTATGCCCATAGCTGGTTGGCCATCAAAATATCAATGTGTTGATTGACGAGGACTCGCCCGTGTGATTTCAATTATGACTAACAGTGAAACTACCCATAACTTCACAATGAAACTGGCATGCTAGGTCTATCTCATTCATGTCAAGCTATATTCCAAAAATGAAGAAGATAAGTACATGTGTTCATACTTAAATATTGGCCAAACCGGGCATGATGTGATCAGGACTGACTAAAATATCAGCAAAACACCAAACGCAATGAAGTTCCCCATGCGCTCAATAATACGTTAACAAACTAGCTGTCAAGACTGGCATGTAGCTCAGAGCATAGAGAATGCAGCCAAAATATGCAGATTTATGATGACCCAAGTCTCTCTGTATGGAAACTAAAAACAGCTGAATGTTTTGGGAAAAGCGACGACCAGTTTTACTTTTAAACCGAATTGGTAGAGAGTTTCCTACATAAAATGCTTAATAATGGTCCCATTGACTGGCTGTGAAGACTGGCTTGAAGCCAGGATCCCTGCCAATAATGCCAGATACTGATGGGTTACCTCTGGGTCATTCCCTAGCTGCAGCATTCATTATGCCCATAGCTGGTTGGCCATCAAAATATCAATGTGTTGATTGACGAGGACTCGCCCGTGTGATTTCAATTATGACTAACAGTGAAACTACCCATAACTTCACAATGAATCCCGCATGGTAGGTCTATCTCATTCATGTCAAGCTATATTCCAAAAATGAAGAAGATAAGTACATGCGTTCATACTTAAATATTGGCCAAACCGGGCATGATGTGACCAGGACCGACTAAAATATCAGCAAAACACCAAACGCAATGAAGTTCCCCATGCGCTCAATAATATGTTAACAAACTAGCTGTGAAGACTGGCATGTAGCCCAGAGCATAGGGAATGCAGTCAAAATATGCAGATTCATGATGACCCAAGTCTCTTTGTATGGAAACTAAAAACAGCTGAATTTTTTGAGAAAAGTGACAACCAATTTTACTTTTAAACCGAATCGGTAGAGAGTTTCCTGGATAAAATGCTTAATAATGGTCCCATTGACTGGCCGTGAAGACTGGCATGAAGCCAGGATCCCTGCCAATAATACCAGATACTGATGGGTTACCTGTGAGTCATTCCCTAGCTGCAGCATTCATTATGCCCATAACTGGTTGGCCATCAAAATATCAATGTGTTGATTGACGAGGACTCGCCCGTGTGATTTCAATTATGACTAACAGTGAAACTACCCATAACTTCACAATGAATCTCGCATGGTAGGTCTATCTCATTCATGTCAAGCTATATTCCAAAAATGAAGAAGATAAGTACATGCGTTCATACTTAAATATTGGCCAAACCGGGCATGATGTGACCAGGACCGACTAAAATATCAGCAAAACACCGAACGCAATGAAGTTCCCCATGCGCTCAATAATACATTCAGAAACTATCTGTCAAGACTGGCATGTAGCCCAGAGCATAGGAAATGCAGCCAAAATATGCAGATTCATGATGACCCAAGTCTCTTTGTATGGAAACTAAAAACAGCTGAATGTTTTGGGAAAAGCGACGACCAGTTTTACTTTTAAACTGAATTGGTAGAGAGTTTCCTGGATAAAATGCTCAATAATGATCCCATTGACTGGCTGTGAAGACTGGCATGAAGCCAGGATCCCTGCCAATAATGCCAGATACTGATGGGTTACCTGTGAGTCATTTCCTAGCTCCTGCATTCATAATGCCCATAAATGGTTGGCCATCAAAATATTTTAGTATATCGGCCAAACCGGGCATGATGTGACCAGAACCGACTAAAATATCAGCAAAACACCAAACGCAATGAAGTTCCCCATGTGCTCAATAATACGTTAACCAACTAGCTGTCAAGACTGGCATGTAGCTCAGAGCATAGAGAATGCAGCCAAAATATGCAGATTTATGATGACCCAAGTCTCTCTGTATGGAAACTAAAAACAGCTGAATGTTTTGGGAAAAGCGACGACCAGTTTTACTTTTAAACCGAATTGGTAGAGAGTTTCCTGGATAAAATGCTTAATAATGGTCCCATTGACTGGCTGTGAAGACTGGCATGAAGCCAGGTTCCCTGCAAATAATGGCAGATAGTGATGGGTGACCTGTGAGTCATTCCCTAGCTGCAGCATTCATTATGCCCATAACTGGTTGGCCATCAAAATATCAATGTGTTGATTGACGAGGACTCGCCCGTGTGATTTCAATTATGACTAACAGTGAAACTACCCATAACTTCACAATGAATCTCGCATGGTAGGTCTATCTCATTCATGTCAAGCTATATTCCAAAAATGAAGAAGATAAGTACATGTGTTCATACTTAAATATTGGCCAAACCGGGCATGATGTGATCAGGACCGACTAAAATATCAGCAAAACACCAAACGCAATGAAGTTCCCCATGCGCTCAATAATATGTTAACAAACTAGCTGTGAAGACTGGCATGTAGCCCAGAGCATAGGGAATGCAGCCAAAATATGCAGATTCATGATGACCCAAGCCTCTTTATATGGAAACTAAAAACAGCTGAATTTTTTGAGAAAAGTGACAACCAGTTTTACTTTTAAACCGAATTGGTAGAGAGTTTCCTGGATAAAATGCTTAATAATGGTCCCATTGACTGGCCGTGAAGACTGGCATGAAGCCAGGACCCCTGCCAATAATGCCAGATACTGATGGGTTACCTGTGAGTCATTCCCTAGCTGCAGCATTCATTATGCCCATAACTGGTTGGCCATCAAAATATCAATGTGTTGATTGACGAGGACTCGCCCGTGTGATTTCAATTATGACTAACAGTGAAACTACCCATCACTTCACAATGAATCTCGCATGGTAGGTCTATCTCATTCATGTCAAGCTATATTCCAAAAATGAAGAAGATAAGTACATGCGTTCATACTTAAATATTGGCCAAACCGGGCATGATGTGACCAGGACCGACTAAAATATCAGCAAAACACCAAACGCAATGAAGTTCCCCATGCGCTCAATAATATGTTAACAAACTAGCTGTCAAGACTGGCATGTAGCCCAGAGCATAGGGAATGCAGCCAAAATATGCAGATTCATGATGACCCAAGCCTCTTTATATGGAAACTAAAAACAGCTGAATTTTTTGGGAAAAGTGACAACCAGTTTTACTTTTAAACCGAATTGGTAGAGAGTTTCCTACATAAAATGCTTAATAATGGTCCCATTGACTGGCTGTGAAGACTGGCATGAAGCCAGGATCCCTGCCAATAATGCCAGATACTGATGGGTTACCTGTGAGTCATTCCCTAGCTGCAGCATTCATTATGCCCATAACTGGTTGGCCATCAAAATATCAATGTGTTGATTGACGAGGACTCGCAGGTGTGATTTCAATTATGACTAACAGTGAAACTACCCATAACTTCACAATGAATCTCGCATGGTAGGTCTATCTTATTCATGTTAAGCTATATTCCAAAAATGAAGAAGATAAGTACATGCGTTCATACTTAAATATTGGCCAAACCAGGCATGATGTGACCAGGACCGACTAAAATATCAGCAAAACACCGAACGCAATGAAGTTCCCCATGCGCTCAATAATATGTTAACAAACTAGCTGTGAAGACTGGCATGTAGCCCAGAGCATAGGGAATGCAGCCAAAATATGCAGATTCATGATCACCCAAGTCTCTTTGTATGGAAACTAAAAACAGCTGAATTTTTTGGGAAAAGCAACGACCAATTTTACTTTTAAACCGAATTGGTAGAGAGTTTACTGGATAAAATGCTTAATAATGGAAGCCAGGATCCCGCCCAATAATGCCAGATACTGATGGGTTACCTGTGAGTCATTCCCTAGCTGCAGCATTCATTATGCCCATAACTGGTTGGCCATCAAAATATCAATGTGTTTATTGACGAGGACTCGCAGGTGTGATTTCAATTATGACTAACAGTGAAACTACCCATAACTTCACAATGAATCTCGCATGGTAGGTCTATCTCATTCATGTTAAGCTATATTCCAAAAATGAAGAAGAAAAAGTACATGCGTTCATACTTAAATATTGGCCAAACCGGGCATGATGTGACCAGGACCGACTAAAATATCAGCAAAACACCGAACGCAATTAAGTTCCCCATGCGATCAATAATATGTTAACAAACTAGCTGTGAAGACTGGCATGTAGCCCAGAGCATAGGGAATGCAGTCAAAATATGCAGATTCATGATGACCCAAGTCTCTTTGTATGGAAACTAAAAACAGCTGAATTTTTTGAGAAAAGTGACAACCAATTTTACTTTTAAACCGAATTGGTAGAGAGTTTCCTGGATAAAATGCTTAATAATGGTCCCATTGACTGGCCGTGAAGACTGGCATGAAGCCAGGATCCCTGCCAATAATACCAGATACTGATGGGTTACCTGTGAGTCATTCCCTAGCTGCAGCATTCATTATGCCCATAACTGGTTGGCCATCAAAATATCAATGTGTTGATTGACGAGGACTCGCCCGTGTGATTTCAATTATGACTAACAGTGAAACTACCCATAACTTCACAATGAATCTCGCATGGTAGGTCTATCTCATTCATGTCAAGCTATATTCCAAAAATGAAGAAGATAAGTACATGCGTTCATACTTAAATATTGGCCAAACCGGGCATGATGTGACCAGGACCGACTAAAATATCAGCAAAACACCGAACCCAATGAAGTTCCCCATGCGCTCAATAATACATTCAGAAACTATCTGTCAAGACTGGCATGTAGCCCAGAGCATAGGAAATGCAGCCAAAATATGCAGATTCATGATGACCCAAGTCTCTTTGTATGGAAACTAAAAACAGCTGAATGTTTTGGAAAAAGCGACGACCAGTTTTACTTTTAAACTGAATTGGTAGAGAGTTTCCTGGATAAAATGCTCAATAATGATCCCATTGACTGGCTGTGAAGACTGGCATGAAGCCAGGATCCCTGCCAATAATGCCAGATACTGATGGGTTACCTGTGAGTCATTTCCTAGCTCCTGCATTCATAATGCCCATAAATGGTTGGCCATCAAAATATTTTAGTATATCCGCCAAACCGGGCATGATGTGACCAGAACCGACTAAAATATCAGCAAAACACCAAACGCAATGAAGTTCCCCATGTGCTCAATAATACGTTAACTAACTAGCTGTCAAGACTGGCATGTAGCTCAGAGCATAGAGAATGCAGCCAAAATATGCAGATTTAAGATGACCCAAGTCTCTCTGTATGGAAACTAAAAACAGCTGAATGTTTTGGGGAAAGCGACGACCAGTTTTACTTTTAAACCGAATTGGTAGAGAGTTTCCTGGATAAAATGCTTAATAATGGTCCCATTGACTGGCTGTGAAGACTGGCATGAAGCCAGGTTCCCTGCAAATAATGGCAGATAGTGATGGGTGACCTGTGAGTCATTCCCTAGCTGCAGCATTCATTATGCCCATAACTGGTTGGCCATCAAAATATCAATGTGTTTATTGAAGAGGACTCGCCCGTGTGATTTCAATTATGACTAACAGTGAAACTACCCATAACTTCACAATGAATCTCGCATGGTAGGTCTATCTTATTCATGTCAAGCTCTATTCCAAAAATGAAGAAGATAAGTACATGCGTTCATACTTAAATATTAGCTAAACCAGGCATGATGTGACCAGGACCGACTTAAATATCAGCAAAACAGCGAACGCAATGAAGTTCGCCATGCGCTCAATAATATGTTAACAAACAATCTGTCAAGACTGGCATGTAGCCCAGAGCATAGGGAATGCAGCCAAAATATGCAGATTCATGATGACCCAAGTCTCTTTGTATGGAAACTAAAAACAGCTGAATTTTTTGGGAAAAGCAACGACCAATTTTACTTTTAAACCGAATCGGTAGAGAGTTTACTGGATAAAATGCTTAATAATGGTCCCATTGACTGGCTTTGAAGACTGGCATGAAGCCAGGATCCCTGCCAATAATGCCAGATACTGTTGGGTTACCTCTGGGTCATTCCCTAGCTGCAGCATTCATTATGCCCATAGCTGGTTGGCCATCAAAATATCAATGTGTTGATTGACGAGGACTCGCCGGTGTGATTTCAATTATGACTAACAGTGAAACTACCCATAACTTCACAATGAAACTGGCATGCTAGGTCTATCATATTCATGTCAAGCTATATTCCAAAAATGAAGAAGATAAGTACATGTGTTCATACTTAAATATTGGCCAAACCGGGCATGATGTGATCAGGACCGACTAAAATATCAGCAAAACACCAAACGCAATGAAGTTCCCCATGCGCTCAATAATATGTTAACAAACTAGCTGTCAAGACTGGCATGTAGCCCAGAGCATAGGGAATGCAGCAAAAATATGCAGATTCATGATGACCCAAGCCTCTTTATATGGAAACTAAAAACAGCTGAATTTTTTGAGAAAAGTGACAACCAGTTTTACTTTTAAACGGAATTGGTAGAGAGTTTCCTGGATAAAATGCTTAATAATGGTCCCATTGACTGGCCGTGAAGACTGGCATGAAGCCAGGACCCCTGCCAATAATGCCAGATACTGATGGGTTACCTGTGAGTCATTCCCTAGCTGCAGCATTCATTATGCCCATAACTGGTTGGCCATCAAAATATCAATGTGTTGATTGACGAGGACTCGCCCGTGTGATTTCAATTATGACTAACAGTGAAACTACCCATAACTTCACAATGAATCTCGCATGGTAGGTCTATCTCATTCATGTCAAGCTATATTCCAAAAATGAAGAAGATAAGTACATGCGTTCATACTTAAATATTGGCCAAACCGGGCATGATGTGACCAGGACCGACTAAAATATCAGCAAAACACCAAACGCAATGAAGTTCCCCATGCGCTCAATAATATGTTAACAAACTAGCTGTCAAGACTGGCATGTAGCCCAGAGCATAGGGAATGCAGCAAAAATATGCAGATTCATGATGACTCAAGCCTCTTTATATGGAAACTAAAAACAGCTGAATTTTTTGAGAAAAGTGACAACCAGTTTTACTTTTAAACGGAATTGGTAGAGAGTTTCCTGGATAAAATGCTTAATAATGGTCCCATTGACTGGCCGTGAAGACTGGCATGAAGCCAGGACCCCTGCCAATAATGCCAGATACTGATGGGTTACCTGTGAGTCATTCCCTAGCTGCAGCATTCATTATGCCCATAACTGGTTGGCCATCAAAATATCAATGTGTTGATTGACGAGGACTCGCCCGTGTGATTTCAATTATGACTAACAGTGAAACTACCCATAACTTCACAATGAATCTCGCATGGTAGGTCTATCTCATTCATGTCAAGCTATATTCCAAAAATGAAGAAGATAAGTACATGCGTTCATACTTAAATATTGGCCAAACCGGGCATGATGTGACCAGGACCGACTAAAATATCAGCAAAACACCAAACGCAATGAAGTTCCCCATGCGCTCAATAATATGTTAACAAACTAGCTGTCAAGACTGGCATGTAGCCCAGAGCATAGGGAATGCAGCCAAAATATGCAGATTCATGATGATCCAAGCCTCTTTATATGGAAACTAAAAACAGCTGAATTTTTTGGGAAAAGTGACAACCAGTTTTACTTTTAAACCGAATTGGTAGAGAGTTTCCTACATAAAATGCTTAATAATGGTCCCATTGACTGGCTGTGAAGACTGGCATGAAGCCAGGATCCCTGCCAATAATGCCAGATACTGATGGGTTACCTGTGAGTCATTCCCTAGCTGCAGCATTCATTATGCCCATAACTGGTTGGCCATCAAAATATCAATGTGTTGATTGACGAGGACTCGCCGGTGTGATTTCAATTATGACTAACAGTGAAACTACCCATAACTTCACAATGAATCTCGCATGGTAGGTCTATCTCATTCATGTTAAGCTATATTCCAAAAATGAAGAAGATAAGTACATGCGTTCATACTTAAATATTGGCCAAACCAGGCATGATGTGACCAGGACCGACTAAAATATCAGCAAAACACCGAACGCAATGAAGTTCCCCATGCGCTCAATAATATGTTAACAAACTAGCTGTCAAGACTGGCATGTAGCCCAGAGCATAGGGAATGCAGCCAAAATATGCAGATTCATGATCACCCAAGTCTCTTTGTATGGAAACTAAAAACAGCTGAATTTTTTGGGAAAAGCAACGACCAATTTTACTTTTAAACCGAATCGGTAGAGAGTTTCCTGGATAAAATGCTTAATAATGGTCCCATTGACTGGCTGTGACGACTGGCATGAAGCCAGGATCCCTGCCAATAATGCCAGATACTGATGGGTTACCTCTGGGTCATTCCCTAGCTGCAGCATTCATTATGCCCATAGCTGGTTGGCCATCAAAATATAAATGTGTTGATTGACGAGGACTCGCCCGTGTGATTTCAATTATGACTTAGAGTGAAACTACCCATAACTTCACAATGAAACTGGCATGCTAGGTCTATCTCATTCAAGTCAAGCTATATTCCAAAAATGAAGAAGATAAGTACATGTGTTCATACTTAAATATTGGCCAAACCGGGCATGATGTGATCAGGACCGACTAAAATATCAGCAAAACACCAAACGCAATGAAGTTCCCCATGCGCTCAATAATATGTTAACAAACTAGCTGTGAAGACTGGCATGTAGCCCAGAGCATATGGAATGCAGCCAAAATATGCAGATTCATGATGACCCAAGCCTCTTTATATGGAAACTGAAAACAGCTGAATTTTTTGAGAAAAGTGACAACCAGTTTTACTTTTAAACCGAATTGGTAGAGAGTTTCCTGGATAAAATGCTTAATAATGGTCCCATTGACTGGCCGTGAAGACTGGCATGAAGCCAGGACCCCTGCCAATAATGCCAGATACTGATGGGTTACCTGTGAGTCATTCCCTAGCTGCAGCATTCATTATGCCCATAACTGGTTGGCCATCAAAATATCAATGTGTTGATTGACAAGGACTCGCCCGTGTGATTTCAATTATGACTAACAGTGAAACTACCCATAACTTCACAATGAATCTCGCATGGTAGGTCTATCTCATTCATGTCAAGCTATATTCCAAAAATGAAGAAGATAAGTACATGCGTTCATACTTAAATATTGGCCAAACCGGGCATGATGTGACCAGGACCGACTAAAATATCAGCAAAACACCAAACGCAATGAAGTTCCCCATGCGCTCAATAATATGTTAACAAACTAGCTGTGAAGACTGGCATGTAGCCCAGAGCATAGGGAATGCAGCCAAAATATGCAGATTCATGATCACCCAAGTCTCTTTGTATGGAAACTAAAAACAGCTGAATTTTTTGGGAAAAGCAACGACCAATTTTACTTTTAAACCGAATCGGTAGAGAGTTTCCTGGATAAAATGCTTAATAATGGTCCCATTGACTGGCTGTGAAGACTGGCATGAAGCCAGGATCCCTGCCAATAATGCCAGATACTGATGGGTTACCTCTGGGTCATTCCCTAGCTGCAGCATTCATTATGCCCATAGCTGGTTGGCCATCAAAATATCAATGTGTTGATTGACGAGGACTCGCCCGTGTGATTTCAATTATGACCAAGAGTGAAACTACCCATAACTTCACAATGAAACTGGCATGCTAGGTCTATCTCCTATTCAAGTCAAGCTATATTCCAAAAATGAAGAAGATAAGTACATGCGTTCATACTTAAATATTGGCCAAACCGGGCATGATGTGACCAGGACCGACTAAAATATCAGCAAAACACCAAACGCAATGAAGTTCCCCATGCGCTCAATAATATGTTAACAAACTAGCTGTCAAGACTGGCATGTAGCCCAGAGCCTAGGGAATGCAGCCAAAATATGCAGATTCATGATGATCCAAGCCTCTTTATATGGAAACTAAAAACAGCTGAATTTTTTGGGAAAAGTGACAACCAGTTTTACTTTTAAACCGAATTGGTAGAGAGTTTCCTACATAAAATGCTTAATAATTGTCCCATTGACTGGCTGTGAAGACTGGCATGAAGCCAGGATCCCTGCCAATAATGCCAGATACTGATGGGTTACCTCTGGGTCATTCCCTAGCTGCAGCATTCATTATGCCCATAGCTGGTTGGCCATCAAAATATAAATGTGTTGATTGACGAGGACTCGCCCGTGTGATTTCAATTATGACTTAGAGTGAAACTACCCATAACTTCACAATGAAACTGGCATGCTAGGTCTATCTCATTCAAGTCAAGCTATATTCCAAAAATGAAGAAGATAAGTACATGTGTTCATACTTAAATATTGGCCAAACCGGGCATGATGTGATCAGGACCGACTAAAATATCAGCAAAACACCAAACGCAATGAAGTTCCCCATGCGCTCAATAATATGTTAACAAACTAGCTGTGAAGACTGGCATGTAGCCCAGAGCATATGGAATGCAGCCAAAATATGCAGATTCATGATGACCCAAGCCTCTTTATATGGAAACTGAAAACAGCTGAATTTTTTGAGAAAAGTGACAACCAGTTTTACTTTTAAACCGAATTGGTAGAGAGTTTCCTGGATAAAATGCTTAATAATGGTCCCATTGACTGGCCGTGAAGACTGGCATGAAGCCAGGACCCCTGCCAATAATGCCAGATACTGATGGGTTACCTGTGAGTCATTCCCTAGCTGCAGCATTCATTATGCCCATAACTGGTTGGCCATCAAAATATCAATGTGTTGATTGACAAGGACTCGCCCGTGTGATTTCAATTATGACTAACAGTGAAACTACCCATAACTTCACAATGAATCTCGCATGGTAGGTCTATCTCATTCATGTCAAGCTATATTCCAAAAATGAAGAAGATAAGTACATGCGTTCATACTTAAATATTGGCCAAACCGGGCATGATGTGACCAGGACCGACTAAAATATCAGCAAAACACCAAACGCAATGAAGTTCCCCATGCGCTCAATAATATGTTAACAAACTAGCTGTGAAGACTGGCATGTAGCCCAGAGCATAGGGAATGCAGCCAAAATATGCAGATTCATGATCACCCAAGTCTCTTTGTATGGAAACTAAAAACAGCTGAATTTTTTGGGAAAAGCAACGACCAATTTTACTTTTAAACCGAATCGGTAGAGAGTTTCCTGGATAAAATGCTTAATAATGGTCCCATTGACTGGCTGTGAAGACTGGCATGAAGCCAGGATCCCTGCCAATAATGCCAGATACTGATGGGTTACCTCTGGGTCATTCCCTAGCTGCAGCATTCATTATGCCCATAGCTGGTTGGCCATCAAAATATCAATGTGTTGATTGACGAGGACTCGCCCGTGTGATTTCAATTATGACCAAGAGTGAAACTACCCATAACTTCACAATGAAACTGGCATGCTAGGTCTATCTCCTATTCAAGTCAAGCTATATTCCAAAAATGAAGAAGATAAGTACATGCGTTCATACTTAAATATTGGCCAAACCGGGCATGATGTGACCAGGACCGACTAAAATATCAGCAAAACACCAAACGCAATGAAGTTCCCCATGCGCTCAATAATATGTTAACAAACTAGCTGTCAAGACTGGCATGTAGCCCAGAGCCTAGGGAATGCAGCCAAAATATGCAGATTCATGATGATCCAAGCCTCTTTATATGGAAACTAAAAACAGCTGAATTTTTTGGGAAAAGTGACAACCAGTTTTACTTTTAAACCGAATTGGTAGAGAGTTTCCTACATAAAATGCTTAATAATTGTCCCATTGACTGGCTGTGAAGACTGGCATGAAGCCAGGATCCCTGCCAATAATGCCAGATACTGATGGGTTACCTGTGAGTCATTCCCTAGCTGCAGCATTCATTATGCCCATAACTGGTTGGCCATCAAAATATCAATGTGTTGATTGACGAGGACTCGCCGGTGTGATTTCAATTATGACTAACAGTGAAACTACCCATAACTTCACAATGAATCTCGCATGGTAGGTCTATCTCATTCATGTTAAGCTATATTCCAAAAATGAAGAAGATAAGTACATGCGTTCATACTTAAATATTGGCCAAACCAGGCATGATGTGACCAGGACCGACTAAAATATCAGCAAAACACCGAACGCAATGAAGTTCCCCATGCGCTCAATAATATGTTAACAAACTAGCTGTGAAGACTGGCATGTAGCCCAGAGCATAGGGAATGCAGCCAAAATATGCAGATTCATGATCACCCAAGTCTCTTTGTATGGAAACTAAAAACAGCTGAATTTTTTGGGAAAAGCAACGACCAATTTTACTTTTAAACCGAATCGGTAGAGAGTTTCCTGGATAAAATGCTTAATAATGGTCCCATTGACTGGCTGTGAAGACTGGCATGAAGCCAGGATCCCTGCTAATAATGCCAGATACTGATGGGTTACCTCTGGGTCATTCCCTAGCTGCAGCATTCATTATGCCCATAGCTGGTTGGCCATCAAAATATCAATGTGTTGATTGACGAGGACTCGCCCGTGTGATTTCAATTATGACTAACAGTGAAACTACCCATAACTTCACAATGAATCTCGCATGGTAGGTGTATCTTATTCATGTCAAGCTATATTCCAAAAATGAAGAAGATAAGTACATGTGTTCATACTTAAATATTGGCCAAACCGGGCATGATGTGATCAGGACCGACTAAAATATCAGCAAAACACCAAACGCAATGAAGTTCCCCATGCGCTCAATAATATGTTAACAAACTAGCTGTGAAGACTGGCATGTAGCCCAGAGCATATGGAATGCAGCCAAAATATGCAGATTCATGATGACCCAAGCCTCTTTATATGGAAACTGAAAACAGCTGAATTTTTTGAGAAAAGTGACAACCAGTTTTACTTTTAAACCGAATTGGTAGAGAGTTTCCTGGATAAAATGCTTAATAATGGTCCCATTGACTGGCCGTGAAGACTGGCATGAAGCCAGGACCCCTGCCAATAATGCCAGATACTGATGGGTTACCTGTGAGTCATTCCCTAGCTGCAGCATTCATTATGCCCATAACTGGTTGGCCATCAAAATATCAATGTGTTGATTGACAAGGACTCGCCCGTGTGATTTCAATTATGACTAACAGTGAAACTACCCATAACTTCACAATGAATCTCGCATGGTAGGTCTATCTCATTCATGTCAAGCTATATTCCAAAAATGAAGAAGATAAGTACATGCGTTCATACTTAAATATTGGCCAAACCGGGCATGATGTGACCAGGACCGACTAAAATATCAGCAAAACACCAAACGCAATGAAGTTCCCCATGCGCTCAATAATATGTTAACAAACTAGCTGTGAAGACTGGCATGTAGCCCAGAGCATAGGGAATGCAGCCAAAATATGCAGATTCATGATCACCCAAGTCTCTTTGTATGGAAACTAAAAACAGCTGAATTTTTTGGGAAAAGCAACGACCAATTTTACTTTTAAACCGAATCGGTAGAGAGTTTACTGGATAAAATGCTTAATAATGGTCCCATTGACTGGCTGTGAAGACTGGCATGAAGCCAGGATCCCTGCCAATAATGCCAGATACTGATGGGTTACCTCTGGGTCATTCCCTAGCTGCAGCATTCATTATGCCCATAGCTGGTTGGCCATCAAAATATCAATGTGTTGATTGACGAGGACTCGCCCGTGTGATTTCAATTATGACTAACAGTGAAACTACCCATAACTTCACAATGAATCTCGCATGGTAGGTGTATCTTATTCATGTCAAGCTATATTCCAAAAATGAAGAAGATAAGTACATGTGTTCATACTTAAATATTGGCCAAACCGGGCATGATGTGATCAGGACCGACTAAAATATCAGCAAAACACCAAACGCAATGAAGTTCCCCATGCGCTCAATAATATGTTAACAAACTAGCTGTGAAGACTGGCATGTAGCCCAGAGCATATGGAATGCAGCCAAAATATGCAGATTCATGATGACCCAAGCCTCTTTATATGGAAACTGAAAACAGCTGAATTTTTTGGGAAAAGCAACGACCAATTTTACTTTTAAACCGAATTGGTAGAGAGTTTCCTGGATAAAATGCTTAATAATGGTCCCATTGACTGGCTGTGAAGACTGGCATGAAGCCAGGATCCCTGCCAATAATGCCAGATACTGATGGGTTACCTCTGGGTCATTCCCTAGCTGCAGCATTCATTATGCCCATAGCTGGTTGGCCATCAAAATATCAATGTGTTGATTGACGAGGACTCGCCCGTGTGATTTCAATTATGACCAAGAGTGAAACTACCCATAACTTCACAATGAAACTGGCATGCTAGGTCTATCTCCTATTCAAGTCAAGCTATATTCCAAAAATGAAGAAGATAAGTACATGCGTTCATACTTAAATATTGGCCAAACCGGGCATGATGTGACCAGGACCGACTAAAATATCAGCAAAACACCAAACGCAATGAAGTTCCCCATGCGCTCAATAATATGTTAACAAACTAGCTGTCAAGACTGGCATGTAGCCCAGAGCCTAGGGAATGCAGCCAAAATATGCAGATTCATGATGATCCAAGCCTCTTTATATGGAAACTAAAAACAGCTGAATTTTTTGGGAAAAGTGACAACCAGTTTTACTTTTAAACCGAATTGGTAGAGAGTTTCCTACATAAAATGCTTAATAATTGTCCCATTGACTGGCTGTGAAGACTGGCATGAAGCCAGGATCCCTGCCAATAATGCCAGATACTGATGGGTTACCTGTGAGTCATTCCCTAGCTGCAGCATTCATTATGCCCATAACTGGTTGGCCATCAAAATATCAATGTGTTGATTGACGAGGACTCGCCGGTGTGATTTCAATTATGACTAACAGTGAAACTACCCATAACTTCACAATGAATCTCGCATGGTAGGTCTATCTCATTCATGCTAAGCTATATTCCAAAAATGAAGAAGATAAGTACATGCGTTCATACTTAAATATTGGCCAAACCAGGCATGATGTGACCAGGACCGACTAAAATATCAGCAAAACACCGAACGCAATGAAGTTCCCCATGCGCTCAATAATATGTTAACAAACTAGCTGTGAAGACTGGCATGTAGCCCAGAGCATAGGGAATGCAGCCAAAATATGCAGATTCATGATCACCCAAGTCTCTTTGTATGGAAACTAAAAACAGCTGAATTTTTTGGGAAAAGCAACGACCAATTTTACTTTTAAACCGAATCGGTAGAGAGTTTCCTGGATAAAATGCTTAATAATGGTCCCATTGACTGGCTGTGAGGACTGGCATGAAGCCAGGATCCCTGCTAATAATGCCAGATACTGATGGGTTACCTCTGGGTCATTCCCTAGCTGCAGCATTCATTATGCCCATAGCTGGTTGGCCATCAAAATATCAATGTGTTGATTGACGAGGACTCGCCCGTGTGATTTCAATTATGACTAACAGTGAAACTACCCATAACTTCACAATGAATCTCGCATGGTAGGTGTATCTTATTCATGTCAAGCTATATTCCAAAAATGAAGAAGATAAGTACATGTGTTCATACTTAAATATTGGCCAAACCGGGCATGATGTGATCAGGACCGACTAAAATATCAGCAAAACACCAAACGCAATGAAGTTCCCCATGCGCTCAATAATATGTTAACAAACTAGCTGTGAAGACTGGCATGTAGCCCAGAGCATATGGAATGCAGCCAAAATATGCAGATTCATGATGACCCAAGCCTCTTTATATGGAAACTGAAAACAGCTGAATTTTTTGAGAAAAGTGACAACCAGTTTTACTTTTAAACCGAATTGGTAGAGAGTTTCCTGGATAAAATGCTTAATAATGGTCCCATTGACTGGCTGTGAAGACTGGCATGAAGCCAGGATCCCTGCCAATAATGCCAGATACTGATGGGTTACCTCTGGGTCATTCCCTAGCTGCAGCATTCATTATGCCCATAGCTGGTTGGCCATCAAAATATAAATGTGTTGATTGACGAGGACTCGCCCGTGTGATTTCAATTATGACTTAGAGTGAAACTACCCATAACTTCACAATGAAACTGGCATGCTAGGTCTATCTCATTCAAGTCAAGCTATATTCCAAAAATGAAGAAGATAAGTACATGTGTTCATACTTAAATATTGGCCAAACCGGGCATGATGTGATCAGGACCGACTAAAATATCAGCAAAACACCAAACGCAATGAAGTTCCCCATGCGCTCAATAATATGTTAACAAACTAGCTGTGAAGACTGGCATGTAGCCCAGAGCATATGGAATGCAGCCAAAATATGCAGATTCATGATGACCCAAGCCTCTTTATATGGAAACTGAAAACAGCTGAATTTTTTGAGAAAAGTGACAACCAGTTTTACTTTTAAACCGAATTGGTAGAGAGTTTCCTGGATAAAATGCTTAATAATGGTCCCATTGACTGGCCGTGAAGACTGGCATGAAGCCAGGACCCCTGCCAATAATGCCAGATACTGATGGGTTACCTGTGAGTCATTCCCTAGCTGCAGCATTCATTATGCCCATAACTGGTTGGCCATCAAAATATCAATGTGTTGATTGACGAGGACTCGCCCGTGTGATTTCAATTATGACTAACAGTGAAACTACCCATAACTTCACAATGAATCTCGCATGGTAGGTCTATCTCATTCATGTCAAGCTATATTCCAAAAATGAAGAAGATAAGTACATGCGTTCATACTTAAATATTGGCCAAACCGGGCATGATGTGACCAGGACCGACTAAAATATCAGCAAAACACCAAACGCAATGAAGTTCCCCATGCGCTCAATAATATGTTAACAAACTAGCTGTGAAGACTGGCATGTAGCCCAGAGCATAGGGAATGCAGCCAAAATATGCAGATTCATGATGACCCAAGCCTCTTTATATGGAAACTGAAAACAGCTGAATTTTTTGAGAAAAGTGACAACCAGTTTTACTTTTAAACCGAATTGGTAGAGAGTTTCCTGGATAAAATGCTTAATAATGGTCCCATTGACTGGCCGTGAAGACTGGCATGAAGCCAGGACCCCTGCCAATAATGCCAGATACTGATGGGTTACCTGTGAGTCATTCCCTAGCTGCAGCATTCATTATGCCCATAACTGGTTGGCCATCAAAATATCAATGTGTTGATTGACAAGGACTCGCCCGTGTGATTTCAATTATGACTAACAGTGAAACTACCCATAACTTCACAATGAATCTCGCATGGTAGGTCTATCTCATTCATGTCAAGCTATATTCCAAAAATGAAGAAGATAAGTACATGCGTTCATACTTAAATATTGGCCAAACCGGGCATGATGTGACCAGGACCGACTAAAATATCAGCAAAACACCAAACGCAATGAAGTTCCCCATGCGCTCAATAATATGTTAACAAACTAGCTGTGAAGACTGGCATGTAGCCCAGAGCATAGGGAATGCAGCCAAAATATGCAGATTCATGATCACCCAAGTCTCTTTGTATGGAAACTAAAAACAGCTGAATTTTTTGGGAAAAGCAACGACCAATTTTACTTTTAAACCGAATCGGTAGAGAGTTTACTGGATAAAATGCTTAATAATGGTCCCATTGACTGGCTGTGAAGACTGGCATGAAGCCAGGATCCCTGCCAATAATGCCAGATACTGATGGGTTACCTCTGGGTCATTCCCTAGCTGCAGCATTCATTATGCCCATAGCTGGTTGGCCATCAAAATATCAATGTGTCGATTGACGAGGACTCGCCCGTGTGATTTCAATTATGACCAAGAGTGAAACTACCCATAACTTCACAATGAAACTGGCATGCTAGGTCTATCTCCTATTCAAGTCAAGCTATATTCCAAAAATGAAGAAGATAAGTACATGCGTTCATACTTAAATATTGGCCAAACCGGGCATGATGTGACCAGGACCGACTAAAATATCAGCAAAACACCAAACGCAATGAAGTTCCCCATGCGCTCAATAATATGTTAACAAACTAGCTGTCAAGACTGGCATGTAGCCCAGAGCCTAGGGAATGCAGCCAAAATATGCAGATTCATGATGATCCAAGCCTCTTTATATGGAAACTAAAAACAGCTGAATTTTTTGGGAAAAGTGACAACCAGTTTTACTTTTAAACCGAATTGGTAGAGAGTTTCCTACATAAAATGCTTAATAATGGTCCCATTGACTGGCTGTGAAGACTGGCATGAAGCCAGGATCCCTGCCAATAATGCCAGATACTGATGGGTTACCTGTGAGTCATTCCCTAGCTGCAGCATTCATTATGCCCATAACTGGTTGGCCATCAAAATATCAATGTGTTGATTGACGAGGACTCGCCGGTGTGATTTCAATTATGACTAACAGTGAAACTACCCATAACTTCACAATGAATCTCGCATGGTAGGTCTATCTCATTCATGTTAAGCTATATTCCAAAAATGAAGAAGATAAGTACATGCGTTCATACTTAAATATTGGCCAAACCAGGCATGATGTGACCAGGACCGACTAAAATATCAGCAAAACACCGAACGCAATGAAGTTCCCCATGCGCTCAATAATATGTTAACAAACTAGCTGTGAAGACTGGCATGTAGCCCAGAGCATAGGGAATGCAGCCAAAATATGCAGATTCATGATCACCCAAGTCTCTTTGTATGGAAACTAAAAACAGCTGAATTTTTTGGGAAAAGCAACGACCAATTTTACTTTTAAACCGAATCGGTAGAGAGTTTCCTGAATAAAATGCTTAATAATGGTCCCATTGACTGGCTGTGAAGACTGGCATGAAGCCAGGATCCCTGCCAATAATGCCAGATACTGATGGGTTACCTCTGGGTCATTCCCTAGCTGCAGCATTCATTATGCCCATAGCTGGTTGGCCATCAAAATATCAATGTGTTGATTGACGAGGACTCGCCCGTGTGATTTCAATTATGACTAACAGTGAAACTACCCATAACTTCACAATGAATCTCGCATGGTAGGTGTATCTTATTCATGTCAAGCTATATTCCAAAAATGAAGAAGATAAGTACATGTGTTCATACTTAAATATTGGCCAAACCGGGCATGATGTGATCAGGACCGACTAAAATATCAGCAAAACACCAAACGCAATGAAGTTCCCCATGCGCTCAATAATATGTTAACAAACTAGCTGTGAAGACTGGCATGTAGCCCAGAGCATATGGAATGCAGCCAAAATATGCAGATTCATGATGACCCAAGCCTCTTTATATGGAAACTGAAAACAGCTGAATTTTTTGAGAAAAGTGACAACCAGTTTTACTTTTAAACCGAATTGGTAGAGAGTTTCCTGGATAAAATGCTTAATAATGGTCCCATTGACTGGCCGTGAAGACTGGCATGAAGCCAGGACCCCTGCCAATAATGCCAGATACTGATGGGTTACCTGTGAGTCATTCCCTAGCTGCAGCATTCATTATGCCCATAACTGGTTGGCCATCAAAATATCAATGTGTTGATTGACAAGGACTCGCCCGTGTGATTTCAATTATGACTAACAGTGAAACTACCCATAACTTCACAATGAATCTCGCATGGTAGGTCTATCTCATTCATGTCAAGCTATATTCCAAAAATGAAGAAGATAAGTACATGCGTTCATACTTAAATATTGGCCAAACCGGGCATGATGTGACCAGGACCGACTAAAATATCAGCAAAACACCAAACGCAATGAAGTTCCCCATGCGCTCAATAATATGTTAACAAACTAGCTGTGAAGACTGGCATGTAGCCCAGAGCATAGGGAATGCAGCC
This sequence comes from Harmothoe impar, assembly GCA_947462335.1. NCBI lineage: Eukaryota > Metazoa > Annelida > Polychaeta > Phyllodocida > Polynoidae > Harmothoe > Harmothoe impar. The sequence continues at coordinate 5,404,025 of OX381721.1, read as the reverse complement.
AAAATATGCAGATTCATGATCACCCAAGTCTCTTTGTATGGAAACTAAAAACAGCTGAATTTTTTGGGAAAAGCAACGACCAATTTTACTTTTAAACCGAATCGGTAGAGAGTTTACTGGATAAAATGCTTAATAATGGTCCCATTGACTGGCTGTGAAGACTGGCATGAAGCCAGGATCCCTGCCAATAATGCCAGATACTGATGGGTTACCTCTGGGTCATTCCCTAGCTGCAGCATTCATTATGCCCATAGCTGGTTGGCCATCAAAATATCAATGTGTTGATTGACGAGGACTCGCCCGTGTGATTTCAATTATGACTAACAGTGAAACTACCCATAACTTCACAATGAATCTCGCATGGTAGGTGTATCTTATTCATGTCAAGCTATATTCCAAAAATGAAGAAGATAAGTACATGTGTTCATACTTAAATATTGGCCAAACCGGGCATGATGTGATCAGGACCGACTAAAATATCAGCAAAACACCAAACGCAATGAAGTTCCCCATGCGCTCAATAATATGTTAACAAACTAGCTGTGAAGACTGGCATGTAGCCCAGAGCATATGGAATGCAGCCAAAATATGCAGATTCATGATGACCCAAGCCTCTTTATATGGAAACTGAAAACAGCTGAATTTTTTGGGAAAAGCAACGACCAATTTTACTTTTAAACCGAATTGGTAGAGAGTTTCCTGGATAAAATGCTTAATAATGGTCCCATTGACTGGCTGTGAAGACTGGCATGAAGCCAGGATCCCTGCCAATAATGCCAGATACTGATGGGTTACCTCTGGGTCATTCCCTAGCTGCAGCATTCATTATGCCCATAGCTGGTTGGCCATCAAAATATCAATGTGTTGATTGACGAGGACTCGCCCGTGTGATTTCAATTATGACCAAGAGTGAAACTACCCATAACTTCACAATGAAACTGGCATGCTAGGTCTATCTCCTATTCAAGTCAAGCTATATTCCAAAAATGAAGAAGATAAGTACATGCGTTCATACTTAAATATTGGCCAAACCGGGCATGATGTGACCAGGACCGACTAAAATATCAGCAAAACACCAAACGCAATGAAGTTCCCCATGCGCTCAATAATATGTTAACAAACTAGCTGTCAAGACTGGCATGTAGCCCAGAGCCTAGGGAATGCAGCCAAAATATGCAGATTCATGATGATCCAAGCCTCTTTATATGGAAACTAAAAACAGCTGAATTTTTTGGGAAAAGTGACAACCAGTTTTACTTTTAAACCGAATTGGTAGAGAGTTTCCTACATAAAATGCTTAATAATTGTCCCATTGACTGGCTGTGAAGACTGGCATGAAGCCAGGATCCCTGCCAATAATGCCAGATACTGATGGGTTACCTGTGAGTCATTCCCTAGCTGCAGCATTCATTATGCCCATAACTGGTTGGCCATCAAAATATCAATGTGTTGATTGACGAGGACTCGCCGGTGTGATTTCAATTATGACTAACAGTGAAACTACCCATAACTTCACAATGAATCTCGCATGGTAGGTCTATCTCATTCATGTTAAGCTATATTCCAAAAATGAAGAAGATAAGTACATGCGTTCATACTTAAATATTGGCCAAACCAGGCATGATGTGACCAGGACCGACTAAAATATCAGCAAAACACCGAACGCAATGAAGTTCCCCATGCGCTCAATAATATGTTAACAAACTAGCTGTGAAGACTGGCATGTAGCCCAGAGCATAGGGAATGCAGCCAAAATATGCAGATTCATGATCACCCAAGTCTCTTTGTATGGAAACTAAAAACAGCTGAATTTTTTGGGAAAAGCAACGACCAATTTTACTTTTAAACCGAATCGGTAGAGAGTTTCCTGGATAAAATGCTTAATAATGGTCCCATTGACTGGCTGTGAAGACTGGCATGAAGCCAGGATCCCTGCTAATAATGCCAGATACTGATGGGTTACCTCTGGGTCATTCCCTAGCTGCAGCATTCATTATGCCCATAGCTGGTTGGCCATCAAAATATCAATGTGTTGATTGACGAGGACTCGCCCGTGTGATTTCAATTATGACTAACAGTGAAACTACCCATAACTTCACAATGAATCTCGCATGGTAGGTGTATCTTATTCATGTCAAGCTATATTCCAAAAATGAAGAAGATAAGTACATGTGTTCATACTTAAATATTGGCCAAACCGGGCATGATGTGATCAGGACCGACTAAAATATCAGCAAAACACCAAACGCAATGAAGTTCCCCATGCGCTCAATAATATGTTAACAAACTAGCTGTGAAGACTGGCATGTAGCCCAGAGCATATGGAATGCAGCCAAAATATGCAGATTCATGATGACCCAAGCCTCTTTATATGGAAACTGAAAACAGCTGAATTTTTTGAGAAAAGTGACAACCAGTTTTACTTTTAAACCGAATTGGTAGAGAGTTTCCTGGATAAAATGCTTAATAATGGTCCCATTGACTGGCTGTGAAGACTGGCATGAAGCCAGGATCCCTGCCAATAATGCCAGATACTGATGGGTTACCTCTGGGTCATTCCCTAGCTGCAGCATTCATTATGCCCATAGCTGGTTGGCCATCAAAATATAAATGTGTTGATTGACGAGGACTCGCCCGTGTGATTTCAATTATGACTTAGAGTGAAACTACCCATAACTTCACAATGAAACTGGCATGCTAGGTCTATCTCATTCAAGTCAAGCTATATTCCAAAAATGAAGAAGATAAGTACATGTGTTCATACTTAAATATTGGCCAAACCGGGCATGATGTGATCAGGACCGACTAAAATATCAGCAAAACACCAAACGCAATGAAGTTCCCCATGCGCTCAATAATATGTTAACAAACTAGCTGTGAAGACTGGCATGTAGCCCAGAGCATATGGAATGCAGCCAAAATATGCAGATTCATGATGACCCAAGCCTCTTTATATGGAAACTGAAAACAGCTGAATTTTTTGAGAAAAGTGACAACCAGTTTTACTTTTAAACCGAATTGGTAGAGAGTTTCCTGGATAAAATGCTTAATAATGGTCCCATTGACTGGCCGTGAAGACTGGCATGAAGCCAGGACCCCTGCCAATAATGCCAGATACTGATGGGTTACCTGTGAGTCATTCCCTAGCTGCAGCATTCATTATGCCCATAACTGGTTGGCCATCAAAATATCAATGTGTTGATTGACGAGGACTCGCCCGTGTGATTTCAATTATGACTAACAGTGAAACTACCCATAACTTCACAATGAATCTCGCATGGTAGGTCTATCTCATTCATGTCAAGCTATATTCCAAAAATGAAGAAGATAAGTACATGCGTTCATACTTAAATATTGGCCAAACCGGGCATGATGTGACCAGGACCGACTAAAATATCAGCAAAACACCAAACGCAATGAAGTTCCCCATGCGCTCAATAATATGTTAACAAACTAGCTGTGAAGACTGGCATGTAGCCCAGAGCATAGGGAATGCAGCCAAAATATGCAGATTCATGATGACCCAAGCCTCTTTATATGGAAACTGAAAACAGCTGAATTTTTTGAGAAAAGTGACAACCAGTTTTACTTTTAAACCGAATTGGTAGAGAGTTTCCTGGATAAAATGCTTAATAATGGTCCCATTGACTGGCCGTGAAGACTGGCATGAAGCCAGGACCCCTGCCAATAATGCCAGATACTGATGGGTTACCTGTGAGTCATTCCCTAGCTGCAGCATTCATTATGCCCATAACTGGTTGGCCATCAAAATATCAATGTGTTGATTGACAAGGACTCGCCCGTGTGATTTCAATTATGACTAACAGTGAAACTACCCATAACTTCACAATGAATCTCGCATGGTAGGTCTATCTCATTCATGTCAAGCTATATTCCAAAAATGAAGAAGATAAGTACATGCGTTCATACTTAAATATTGGCCAAACCGGGCATGATGTGACCAGGACCGACTAAAATATCAGCAAAACACCAAACGCAATGAAGTTCCCCATGCGCTCAATAATATGTTAACAAACTAGCTGTGAAGACTGGCATGTAGCCCAGAGCATAGGGAATGCAGCCAAAATATGCAGATTCATGATCACCCAAGTCTCTTTGTATGGAAACTAAAAACAGCTGAATTTTTTGGGAAAAGCAACGACCAATTTTACTTTTAAACCGAATCGGTAGAGAGTTTACTGGATAAAATGCTTAATAATGGTCCCATTGACTGGCTGTGAAGACTGGCATGAAGCCAGGATCCCTGCCAATAATGCCAGATACTGATGGGTTACCTCTGGGTCATTCCCTAGCTGCAGCATTCATTATGCCCATAGCTGGTTGGCCATCAAAATATCAATGTGTCGATTGACGAGGACTCGCCCGTGTGATTTCAATTATGACCAAGAGTGAAACTACCCATAACTTCACAATGAAACTGGCATGCTAGGTCTATCTCCTATTCAAGTCAAGCTATATTCCAAAAATGAAGAAGATAAGTACATGCGTTCATACTTAAATATTGGCCAAACCGGGCATGATGTGACCAGGACCGACTAAAATATCAGCAAAACACCAAACGCAATGAAGTTCCCCATGCGCTCAATAATATGTTAACAAACTAGCTGTCAAGACTGGCATGTAGCCCAGAGCCTAGGGAATGCAGCCAAAATATGCAGATTCATGATGATCCAAGCCTCTTTATATGGAAACTAAAAACAGCTGAATTTTTTGGGAAAAGTGACAACCAGTTTTACTTTTAAACCGAATTGGTAGAGAGTTTCCTACATAAAATGCTTAATAATGGTCCCATTGACTGGCTGTGAAGACTGGCATGAAGCCAGGATCCCTGCCAATAATGCCAGATACTGATGGGTTACCTGTGAGTCATTCCCTAGCTGCAGCATTCATTATGCCCATAACTGGTTGGCCATCAAAATATCAATGTGTTGATTGACGAGGACTCGCCGGTGTGATTTCAATTATGACTAACAGTGAAACTACCCATAACTTCACAATGAATCTCGCATGGTAGGTCTATCTCATTCATGTTAAGCTATATTCCAAAAATGAAGAAGATAAGTACATGCGTTCATACTTAAATATTGGCCAAACCAGGCATGATGTGACCAGGACCGACTAAAATATCAGCAAAACACCGAACGCAATGAAGTTCCCCATGCGCTCAATAATATGTTAACAAACTAGCTGTGAAGACTGGCATGTAGCCCAGAGCATAGGGAATGCAGCCAAAATATGCAGATTCATGATCACCCAAGTCTCTTTGTATGGAAACTAAAAACAGCTGAATTTTTTGGGAAAAGCAACGACCAATTTTACTTTTAAACCGAATCGGTAGAGAGTTTCCTGGATAAAATGCTTAATAATGGTCCCATTGACTGGCTGTGAAGACTGGCATGAAGCCAGGATCCCTGCCAATAATGCCAGATACTGATGGGTTACCTCTGGGTCATTCCCTAGCTGCAGCATTCATTATGCCCATAGCTGGTTGGCCATCAAAATATCAATGTGTTGATTGACGAGGACTCGCCCGTGTGATTTCAATTATGACTAACAGTGAAACTACCCATAACTTCACAATGAATCTCGCATGGTAGGTGTATCTTATTCATGTCAAGCTATATTCCAAAAATGAAGAAGATAAGTACATGTGTTCATACTTAAATATTGGCCAAACCGGGCATGATGTGATCAGGACCGACTAAAATATCAGCAAAACACCAAACGCAATGAAGTTCCCCATGCGCTCAATAATATGTTAACAAACTAGCTGTGAAGACTGGCATGTAGCCCAGAGCATATGGAATGCAGCCAAAATATGCAGATTCATGATGACCCAAGCCTCTTTATATGGAAACTGAAAACAGCTGAATTTTTTGAGAAAAGTGACAACCAGTTTTACTTTTAAACCGAATTGGTAGAGAGTTTCCTGGATAAAATGCTTAATAATGGTCCCATTGACTGGCCGTGAAGACTGGCATGAAGCCAGGACCCCTGCCAATAATGCCAGATACTGATGGGTTACCTGTGAGTCATTCCCTAGCTGCAGCATTCATTATGCCCATAACTGGTTGGCCATCAAAATATCAATGTGTTGATTGACAAGGACTCGCACGTGTGATTTCAATTATGACTAACAGTGAAACTACCCATAACTTCACAATGAATCTCGCATGGTAGGTCTATCTCATTCATGTCAAGCTATATTCCAAAAATGAAGAAGATAAGTACATGCGTTCATACTTAAATATTGGCCAAACCGGGCATGATGTGACCAGGACCGACTAAAATATCAGCAAAACACCAAACGCAATGAAGTTCCCCATGCGCTCAATAATATGTTAACAAACTAGCTGTCAAGACTGGCATGTAGCCCAGAGCATAGGGAATGCAGCAAAAATATGCAGATTCATGATGACTCAAGCCTCTTTATATGGAAACTAAAAACAGCTGAATTTTTTGAGAAAAGTGACAACCAGTTTTACTTTTAAACGGAATTGGTAGAGAGTTTCCTGGATAAAATGCTTAATAATGGTCCCATTGACTGGCCGTGAAGACTGGCATGAAGCCAGGACCCCTGCCAATAATGCCAGATACTGATGGGTTACCTGTGAGTCATTCCCTAGCTGCAGCATTCATTATGCCCATAACTGGTTGGCCATCAAAATATCAATGTGTTGATTGACGAGGACTCGCCCGTGTGATTTCAATTATGACTAACAGTGAAACTACCCATAACTTCACAATGAATCTCGCATGGTAGGTCTATCTCATTCATGTCAAGCTATATTCCAAAAATGAAGAAGATAAGTACATGCGTTCATACTTAAATATTGGCCAAACCGGGCATGATGTGACCAGGACCGACTAAAATATCAGCAAAACACCAAACGCAATGAAGTTCCCCATGCGCTCAATAATATGTTAACAAACTAGCTGTCAAGACTGGCATGTAGCCCAGAGCATAGGGAATGCAGCCAAAATATGCAGATTCATGATGATCCAAGCCTCTTTATATGGAAACTAAAAACAGCTGAATTTTTTGGGAAAAGTGACAACCAGTTTTACTTTTAAACCGAATTGGTAGAGAGTTTCCTACATAAAATGCTTAATAATGGTCCCATTGACTGGCTGTGAAGACTGGCATGAAGCCAGGATCCCTGCCAATAATGCCAGATACTGATGGGTTACCTGTGAGTCATTCCCTAGCTGCAGCATTCATTATGCCCATAACTGGTTGGCCATCAAAATATCAATGTGTTGATTGACGAGGACTCGCCGGTGTGATTTCAATTATGACTAACAGTGAAACTACCCATTACTTCACAATGAATCTCGCATTGTAGGTCTATCTCATTCATGTTAAGCTATATTCCAAAAATGAAGAAGATAAGTACATGCGTTCATACTTAAATATTGGCCAAACCAGGCATGATGTGACCAGGACCGACTAAAATATCAGCAAAACACCGAACGCAATGAAGTTCCCCATGCGCTCAATAATATGTTAACAAACTAGCTGTCAAGACTGGCATGTAGCCCAGAGCATAGGGAATGCAGCCAAAATATGCAGATTCATGATCACCCAAGTCTCTTTGTATGGAAACTAAAAACAGCTGAATTTTTTGGGAAAAGCAACGACCAATTTTACTTTTAAACCGAATCGGTAGAGAGTTTCCTGGATAAAATGCTTAATAATGGTCCCATTGACTGGCTGTGAAGACTGGCATGAAGCCAGGATCCCTGCCAATAATGCCAGATACTGATGGGTTACCTGTGAGTCATTCCCTAGCTGCAGCATTCATTATGCCCATAACTGGTTGGCCATCAAAATATCAATGTGTTGATTGACGAGGACTCGCCGGTGTGATTTCAATTATGACTAACAGTGAAACTACCCATAACTTCACAATGAATCTCGCATGGTAGGTCTATCTCATTCATGTTAAGCTATATTCCAAAAATGAAGAAGATAAGTACATGTGTTCATACTTAAATATTGGCCAAACCGGGCATGATGTGATCAGGACCGACTAAAATATCAGCAAAACACCGAACGCAATGAAGTTCCCCATGCGCTCAATAATATGTTAACAAACTAGCTGTGAAGACTGGCATGTAGCCCAGAGCATAGGGAATGCAGCCAAAATATGCAGATTCATGATGACCCAAGCCTCTTTATATGGAAACTAAAAACAGCTGAATTTTTTGGGAAAAGTGACAACCAGTTTTACTTTTAAACCGAATTGGTAGAGAGTTTCCTACATAAAATGCTTAATAATGGTCCCATTGACTGGCTGTGAAGACTGGCATGAAGTCAGGATCCCTGCCAATAATGCCAGATACTGATGGGTTACCTGTGAGTCATTCCCTAGCTGCAGTATTCATTATGCCCATAACTGGTTGGCCATCAAAATATCAATGTGTTGATTGACGAGGACTCGCCGGTGTGATTTCAATTATGACTAATAGTGAAACTACCCATAACTTCACAATGAATCTCGCATGGTAGGTCTATCTCATTCATGTTAAGCTATATTCCAAAAATGAAGAAGATAAGTACATGCGTTCATACTTAAATATTGGCCAAACCAGGCATGATGTGACCAGGACCGACTAAAATATCAGCAAAACACCAAACGCAATGAAGTTCCCCATGCGCTCAATAATATGTTAACAAACTAGCTGTCAAGACTGGCATGTAGCCCAGAGCATAGGGAATGCAGCCAAAATATGCAGATTCATGATCACCCAAGTCTCTTTGTATGGAAACTAAAAACAGCTGAATTTTTTGGGAAAAGCAACGACCAATTTTACTTTTAAACCGAATCGGTAGAGAGTTTACTGGATAAAATGCTTAATAATGGTCCCATTGACTGGCTGTGAAGACTGTCATGAAGCCAGGATCCCTGCCAATAATATTTGGCTGATCCTCTTAGGGAAGTCCCTGGTTGTCATGATACATGAATGCAGAACTGGTGAGTAACTCGCTAATGGCATATGGGCATCACTGCCAGATATATCCATCAGAGCATGGTTACAAGAAATGAAAAAAAAACACTCTGCAGTCCTAAAAGGGTCATCAAGGTTTATGGTTTGTGATTATTATTGTTTATTACTGATAACAAGAGTATGTATATGTCATATGGTGTCATGACTATGTATATCACGATTGGACTAAGACTCAAAATGTCCTCTTAGTCTAAAAACTATGGAAAAATGGTTAAACCTTCATGGAGAATATCTTTGAAATACAACATTTGCTTTGGGAACACATATTTACTTGGGCATTACACTTACCCTTCAGTACTGTGTAAATACCAGGTGGGTTTACAGGATGCATGAAGGCATCCCTGTCAAGTCGATTAGTCAGGACAGCATCCATGCATCATGACGACACATGAAAAAGAATCATTAAAAACACCCAGTTGGGCTTAAAGTGATAACAAGACTAGTGTTTGTGAATATTATTGTTTATTACTCATTTAGACCAAAACAAGAGTTGCTTGATTCCAATGCTTTAGTAACCACCATTAGCTTTGATCTTCTCATCGACCCAGGTCTTGTACTTGGCCACCTGAGTGTAGACAGAGGGGGCATTGCCTGTAGCACATCTTCGTGTACCCCATGAATGCACTCCAGCAACGAACCACTTATTATCCTTCTTGCAGACAAGGGGGCCACCTGTATCACCCTAGGAAAGGAATATAAAGTACTGTTATTTAAATGAGAATTTAAATAATTTATGTGATCTTGCTTTGTGCACAAACCAAAGCTTGCTTACCGGTGCAATCAGATAGTTTGTCAAACTATATACATTTAATAAAGGAGTTCTAATGATGGCTTCAAAGATAAATTAAGTCTATAATATATAATAATTTGATGTGACTTCTCTATATAACCATACTGGAACTATCAAGGCATGTTTAATATTAATAAACGTACGTCACAGCCCACAGAGAGACCGTTTCCAACACAAATATTGTTTGTAAGGATGTAACGAGGCCAGTAATCTTTGCAGACTTCTTGATCCCGTGGTGAGATGGCCAGTTCTTTCAGTATGGGGCTGTCCACATCTTTATCTAATGAAAGAGTATGTTTATTACATTAAGTAAATATCATAGACAGGTCCCTTTATGTATTTATTTGTTACAACGTGTGTAGCCATGCACCTCTCACTATAGTTCAACGGGCAGCTGCTTCTGCTGTGTTATTCGTATATCTATTTTATGTTGCTACTACTGACGGTACCGACGGTAGGTTACCGTTGTACCGACGATAGGTTACCATCGGTTGTGTACCGAGGGTACCGAGGGTACCTACGGTACCGACGGTAACTTCTTGCTACAGGTTTCATTACATGTTACATAACTTCAACACCAGGTGGCTCTGCTGGTGTGGTCAGGTAACCCCCACAGGCCTGTATATAAGGTGGACTGCTTCTCCTACACATAATAAAGGAGTACCCACTGTAAGCACCTGGTGAGAGCCAATGCTCCAACCAAAGTTCCCAAGAGCTTTTACCCCACATTTAGACCAGATAGCTTTTATAGTAAATGTAGAAATGTTTAGTGTGGCTACAATTAATAGAGAAATTGGAACAGAGTCATTAACCAATGGGGCATCAGAAACAATAGAAAGTGGCAGCCATTGCAATGCATTCTATAGATATCAAGCTAGAATTTTTTTATGCATTGAGAAACATAATCAGGTTGACACAAGTCATCTATATGACCAATATAGGTATCTAAAGGAATAAAAACAATCTTGGCCATATGGTGCAGCCCATCTATCACCAAGTTGCTAACTCACATCCAGTAAGACCCCAACCAGTAATGTAGCAGTCGTCATCAGGACCAAACTCCATATCCCTCTCTGGGAAGCAGGCTGGGAAGATCTTGGGCCCAAGTGGTAGTTTCTTGGACAGCTTTAACAGTGCAATGTCATTAGGAAAGGGTCTTCCAATGATAAAATCTTCATGCTGGATAAGAAAGTACAGAATTAATAAGCCAATCTTAGACTTAGAGGTGTCAATGGTTTGACCAATTGTGACTGACAATCATAAATTATCATTGTCTTATTAGGTGTGTGTATTTGGGGAGGGGGGTCCATACTTTGTAACAGGTAAGCTGGAATATCTCTGGTCTCTTTTTCATATCTCATATTCATTTGATGAACAAAGCAAATGTTCCACTAACTGTCCTTAAATTGTCTCATTCTATAATTACCCTTAGGACTGCCAGTACTTTCTAGAGATGCACTGCCATAGCGTATCATTTCCAATACAAATGCAAAATATTGGCTTTCAGGGGGCCCTTTTTACTATACACATTTGCCCGCTACAGCTGTGCTAAGGATATGTCTCTCCTGTTCAACATAATGTTAAGTTTAAGGAATTCTATGCTGGACTAACCATGTTGACCTTCATAAGATCTTCTTACCATGATGATCCTAGATGTGTCAATGCGAACCTCATTGCCGCTTACACTCAGCATGTCATGTTCTCCAGCAACAACAGTAAAGGTAAGGTCACTATAATTTGAGAAAAACATTTAGCATCGACACAAGTATGGATGAGCTCATTATGGTTCTCAGACAATTGTGTTCGGTACAATCTTAAAGTATAGTTTATAATGACCACACTTGTCCCATATCCAACATAAAAGCTTGAGCTACTATTATAATTGAATTTGGGAATATATTTTGCCATAGTCTAGAGCAAACAAAAAAGTGAAACAATAGAAATATTCAGGGTGGGGACCATCTTGAGGTCAGATTGATTCATGCAGCTACACTATACCCTATTTACGAACTATTTTGTGAATCATAGGTCAAAATGCCCTCAACATCTTATTCCTAGATCTTGCTTGTATTTGAATGGAGAACTGATACTTACGACTGGACACATTGGGCGGAGGTGACTGCCCATTCATCCGATAAAAGCACAGCACCACAAAAATGGCCTAGATTATCTCCCTGTAGGGAAAGCATCCAGGGCCAGGAGTTGGGCTGAGCTTCACCGCCACCACTAATGTAGGGCAGATCATCATTTCCAGTAACGCGCTTGCCACAGACTTTAGGGACATCAAAATATTTTCTTTCATGTACACTTTGGACTGCCTCATTTATGAATGCTCAAATATAATTATGTTAAAGTTCACCATCCTATTGAACTCCCATTGACAAGTTTGAGTAATATTTGACCAGGTTTGAGGCACATGCCAGTAAGTGGAATTTGCTTTCGGTATTTATATAATACAACAGTTACATTTTTTTCAAAAAAGGAAGGCCATATGTTCCCACCTTTTGAAATTACCCATGTACATATCTTCAGGCTTTACTATGTCATAAAAAATAGTGGTTTGTTTGAAAGGTGCAGACAAGGCTAGTTTATACTCCTCCTAATCACAATTTTAGCAATTTGAATAAAAAAGATTTTAAATGAAAGCAAAGGAACACTTATTCTAGTCGGTCAGCTTGGTTATTTCACATTTTGACCATGCGGCCACATTTCGCTTGGCCTAAAGTCTTGTAAACTACTGGCTGATGTCAACATGTGAAACAAGTCTGTCAACAGGTTGAAACTATGGTTTTTTTCTCTATCAATACCATAGCCCATGTCTGATACAGACGTATATGTGATACATAACAATGCAAGTATACAGAACAATGAGGTCCCACCTGGCTCAGGAGCAGGCTTGCAGCACCTGAGTGTTGGGTTCCGGCAGGTATCCTGCTGACCGTCCAGCTCTCCATGCTGACACTTCTCAGCACACACACCTCCCACCTCAGCACACGTAGACCCTGGTAAGGGAACAATCAGGTTTTAACAACAGGGGGGGAATTGGTGATATTTTGACTCAATTCACCCATTGATTTGTCCTTTTATACAAAGAAACTTGCAGGAATTTGTAACAAGAAAAATATACAACAAGAAAAATATACAACAAAATATTTATAGATTTTTGCCTACTATCAAGAAAGCCCCCAAAGAGAATATCTCAAACTTTGAGAACACTACATAGTCTGCACCGTAAATGTGATGATTATTTCTACATATATGACCTGCACTCTTTGGTGTCAAATTGCAGCTAACCGTTATCTATGTGTGACTTCACTGTATGTATGATGCATACTAGAAAATCATTAAGGTACTTGCTTTCCCATGATATGTTGAAGCCGCGGGCATTATTCGCAGCATCGGTTGTGAAGTGGAGGTAGACCCTCTTACCACTAGTGACAATGGGCTGGATTGCCTTTTTACCACATAGGTTTGCAACCACAGGGGCATAGCCATTCTCTCCATCATGTACCTGAATGACATGCAATACCAACCATGTAGGCAATATATCACAAAACTATGGTCTCATCATGCACTAGACTTGTCAAATGTTCTCTGTTTGAATTAATATTTAATTCAGGTTATCCTACTCTATTAGTGTACACTATTCTTCATATTATACGAGAGTTGTTGCAACCCAAGGTCCAAAAAAGAAGATGCAGCTGAACTAGCCTTTGCATTAGTACATAAAAAGATAGTTAAAGATAGCTTTGATTTAGTAATGTCACAGATCATGGAATACAGCTGGTAACGCCATTGTGGCTTAATGGATTTATTCATCTCTATTGCTTTTTAGAATACTTACTTTGAGAGAGTCTGCCTTGCAGTTCTCAGAGCTCTCTACTTCAAAGTCAAGGAACTTGAGGGTAATAGAGCCTGTGCTGTTGGCCTCCAACTCAATAAAGAAGGCACAGTCAGCATTGTCGGGGTAGTTCTCTGGATACTTGGGGCTAGTTAGGAAGCCTGAGTCTCCAACTAGCTCAGAGCCACAGTTCAGATTTGGGGGATACCTAAGGAGAATGTAGGTGTATAAATTTATGAGACTGTATAATATAGTAGATACATGCTCTGTGCTAAGTATTGTATAAACCAAAGACTAGATATTGCAAAGCTGCCCGCTCTGGGGGACACTCATGTCTGACTGCTTTTTTTTAGCCATGAAAGAAGAACAGTTTGAGAGTAATGTGAACAATCCGAAAGTCTTCAATACCAGGCTCCATAAAAGATGATGTTAGTTCTGAAATATGTCCACGTATGGTTGCTGAGTCAATGGCTGCAACTGGAAACTGCCATTGGTATTGTACAACAAAATGTTCATTAATTGACAGCAGTTTCCTTCAATGTTCAATCTATGTAGGCTCATTGAGGCAACTATAGTATTATTTTTCTACACCATTGATATTTAAAAATGCTTTATATTACTACATGTATTATTCACTATACTAATATACTAATACTCACCTGGTGGTCGGTACAGGTGTGGTGGTAATTGCAGGAATCTCCCTGTATGAGGCCTTGAATCCTCTGTAGTTTAGAGATTCATCCGAGCGGAATGTCACTTCAAGAATATTGGTCTTGCTTATTATCCGAGGAGGAGCCACACTACCACAGTATCTATTGCAAAGGAAAAAACATCTCTGGATCATGATCATAATGTCTTTTTGGTATTGGTGGTACTATGCATTGGTACAGGGAACATTCATTTTAAGGTTCATTTAAGAATTGTCATTGAATATTTTGTGAAAACCCACAGCATTGATGATGCATTGATTATTAACTAAATTTATTCTACCAATATGTACTATTGAAAGAAATCTACTAGAACATAATCATGTTATCTCATTTTGCAAGAAGTACAAGCATTATACACACATCAATACATCTTACTTTGGGTAATGTAGGTTTCGATCTCTATAATGCAAAATATTTGTATTAATGGAACCTTTTATTGAAGAAAAAATTCTTTATGTGCTATCAGATAATCTTTATAATACTCACGGGCCGTAAGTCAATTTGTGATCAATAACTGTCACATAGTCATGGCCCACACAGCCCCTGATTGGGGAAGCATTCTCCAGCTCAAAGTCTAGAAACACCAACTCAATGATGTTTCCCTCTCCTACAGTGATGCTCCAAGAACACTGGTAGTTGTCTGGGTAGTTACTTGGGTAGTTGGGACTGGTTAGCGTCCCATTTGGGCCCTTCAGAGCACCACCACAGTCCTGACTTGATGCTACAGTTATAGAAACATATTAGTAAGTTAAGGAAATACTTCGATCCACTTTCCCCTTTCAACTCACATTTGTTCAATTTGGTATTTTAGCCTACTACGGCCTAGCGAGTAAATCCCACTATGTGTTCCTATTAATTTTTTATTGGTTCAGGCATTCCATCGAAAAGTAATTTGGCCATGTCTTCACCATTGTCTCTGCAACCTGTTCTCGTCCCCTGACTGCCCAAGTCCCATCCGCCTTTTTTTTTTTACCGGTACTGTCACCCTGTCCCTTAGTTGGGCCATATAATCTCCATTGTTGCTAGCGCCCAGGACCATTCCCGCCTTACGGAACGATACCTCTTTGTCTACCATCTGTACGCTGGATCCCCTCACTCCCCTCTCTAGCTCCTCATTTACTTGTGCTTCCACCATCTTTCTTCCCATGGGCTTGTTGATGTGCTTACTCTCGATTCCAGAGTGAAACACCGCTGTAGAGTTAGCTGTAATTAAACCAGAGATTCTTTTTTGCCCTGGCTCTCTCTGGCCACACCAGCTTAGTAGTGTCCCAGATTCTTTCTGCTTCAAGTGCCAAACCAGTCTGCTGGAACCCTCAATTTCCTACCCATAATATAGATAACATATGTTTCTCTGACGCTGTCGAACTTTGCCGACGCCTCCTTATCGAACGTGCCAGCATCGGTAGGGATTCCGCCAGCGCTACCACTGATCAGCAATGGAACTAGCCGTCTCCTCCCTTCTGCCGGGCATTTAACCCTTAGTTTTATACACTCATTACACCGGGGCCACAGACAGGGTCTGTGAACCCGCAGCCCCCCTCCGTCGCCGCTACACCATGTATATAAGATGTTCACCAGTATAGGTCACTAGCGAGTGCTCTCTCCAAAAGCACTCTTTTACGGGTATTTAGATAGTAATAATCATTTACCTACCATATGCTATAGATAAAAAAAGAACAAAATCACTGAGTCCTTTCATGATGGAGTTGCCTGGTTTGCTGAGATTTGTATCTAAGGTTATATATTGTACTACTCACACAAGGGGGTAGACACTTTTTAACAAGGGGGAGGGGGAATTTCATGTCAGCATTACTCTTCAAGCATTGTCGGAAACAAGTTTTTTTTTTCCAAATGCCTCAGTAAGAACATACATCCTGGCTTCCCATTAATTACGGGTGGAATATTAATTTTGCTTCCCCCCCTTTCAAGTCGTCCAAACTATGTTGTCCCCTTCCTGCAATCTACCCCACACCCCAATTGTTGCTAAATGGCACATCCCTAGGGATATCTCAGGTACCCAGACAGGCCTCCCCCTATCAGACATCAACAGCTGTTCATTACCAGGGGACATTGTCTGGAGAGATAACTTGATATCATTATCAATGTATTCTAGTGTGCTTATCAATAACAACGGGGGGCTGCTACAAAACAAAAGTTACGCAAATGCTTGACCATTTTCAATGATTTACATTAATATTTTACAAATTAAACTAATATTAGCAAATAATTTACACTCATGTCTTCAAAACGACGCCAATGTCTTGAAATTTGTACTAATTTAGGCTTATTTATTGTACTTTTTAACACCACCTTTGAGGTAGGATGTTTCTTTTTAATGTAAAAAACACAAAACAACGTTAAAAATGAAGGTAAATCCGAAACGTATATTTGTTTCGTAACACCCCGCATCCCCCCCCGAACAATTTGAAAATTTCTGTTGTAACACTTACTTATGCAAAGGAAAGTATTGCCATGTATATAACAGCCCCCTGCATTATGTCATCATTCTAAAACTTCCCTAGATGTTTACCTTACATCTCTTTGTCCCCCTGTACCGAAATATGTACATGGTATATGCATGTATAGGTCTCACAAATCAAATTGAATAAAACATACCAATTCACTTGGAGCAGCAAAAAAACATGTAAGGCTTCTGAAATTTGATTTTGCTAGTCCTTCATGTATTTGGACCCCTACAAGCTGAAACACTGCACATATGTTCTTGCCAAGAATGATATTGTTGACATTGGTATAAACAGTTGATGACTCAGTTGATTGCTATTTCATCACCATATCTCACTCTATGCCTTCATACTGTCGCTTTTTTAACATAGCCACAAACAAATGAACCAGTGCATCTTTGGTTCATGATTTTGTACAATGTAGTTTAGTGCAGGATCCGTTTAATTCCAGATGAAACAATGAGAAATTTATTTTTTTCCTGTTATTGTTTGGCTTTGATTTCTTTCTTTTTTCTAAACCCTTTTAGGGGCAAGACAAAAATTAACAAAACATGATTGTTTGGCTTTTAGGTAAAAGATAATTCCCTTTTCCCCCATAAATGTCTTTATATCTATATCACAATAAGACCAAGCAGGAAGGCGTTTCACTGTATTATAAGGAGGGGCCGTATGTGTTTTTTTTGCGTTTGAGTTCATTTTTGCGTTTCAGCTCAACATGTCCGCATCTTACGGAAAAAGATACGGCTGCCGTATGGACATACGGCGTATGGACATACGGCGAAAATTGCGTTTCAGCTCAACATGGGGAGCACAAAAATTCTGCATCTTTGGCGTATTTAGTACAAGATATACGGAGGGGTAGGGGGGGGTGCTATGTCAAAAAATGCACATATACCCTGTTTTTTAGGGCCGTATGTGTCTTTTGTGTGCCTTATGTGACTTTTGCTCCGTATGTGTCCAACTTCTACCTTTATGATCAAAGAAAAAAGATATATATATTGACTTTCAAAGAAATTATACAAAAAAATGTCTTTTCTTCTGTAACTCTGGAAATAATGGCCCTACAGAGCTAAAACTCTGCGTATAGACTCCTTGTGTATATACGCTGGTAGACAATCCCAGTAAACAAAAAACGTTATACACCATTTTGTAGTGTTATTTAACGTTTTATAACGTTTCCCCAAGGCTCCTCACTATGGCATAACGTTATATACAGATTTAGAACGTTATTTGATCGTAAAATATTGTTTTTTTGTTAGCTGGGAATAGCCATCACAGTACAGAGGTGGCTGGGCGCCAGAGGTGAAGAATAGTGGTTTAGGTCCACATGACCTTCACCATTTGGCTTGCGATCTCCATTCCCTTATATATATATGAGAGGAGTTGAAGCCAGCATTACTTAACCTCTAGGTGGCAGCACCAACACAGCCCGGAATTTGCAGTCAGTGGCTATACTAATACTGCACATATCGGTGTAGTACAATGGCCTGTTTGGTCAGTAACAAATGGATCCACACAGGGGGGAAACCTTTCTCGTGTTGCCTACCATGTCTGTAAATTCCCCCTTTTTAAAGTGGTATATATGTAATAAAATGGCCCTAGAATTATTTTAAGGAGTAAATAAGTTAAGTCCAACTTTTACCTTCATGATAACAAAATAAATAAAAAATTACATGGATTTTCGGAGGAATTACATGAAAAAGAGTATTTTCTTCCATTACTCGGTAAATAATGGCCCTACAGAGCTGAAACTTTGCCCACAGACTCCTTGTGTTTAAACAGACAATAGCTATCAGAGTACAGAGGTGCCTTTCCCGACCTTTTTCTATCTCTTCCCCGACCTATCCTGTCCCTTCCCAAACCTCTCCTGTCCCTTCCCTGTCTCTTCCCCCAACATACGGACCCTATATATACCCTCCCCCGCCTACCTCCGTATGTTGCTACATTTTATGACGTCACAGAGGGAATTCCCTAGGGGTTTCCTGGAATGTAGACTGGTTTTTGCACATTTTTCTAAAAGAGACAGGTGACAATGTCAGTATCGATAAAAAAGGAGTATCCTACCTGTTACAGGGTAGACCCACTACTGTTGAACAGATAGGTTATATATTTAAATCTATAAGTATATAGGTCTGTCACTGAAGCATTAGTGTCCTTACACTAGTGACAGATGATATAATAATATTCCATCTCCCCCCCCCACCCCCAAAGCAAAATATCTTATACGTCATTACACATTTTATTCTCATATATAGCATCAGTCAGGCAAAAAGACGGACCAGACGGCAGAAAGGATTTATCCGAGTCTGGGTTGTGAATGTATGTTTACACATACTATTTCTACATGTACCTTAATAAAACTCTATAAAAAAAAAAAAAAAGGTTAATTGGAGCAACAAACTCACGGGTCAGGAGTGTGTCAGCCCTGTGGAGTTTGCATGATGTATGAATGCAATACTGTTAAGTGAATTGATTTGGGCTGCATTTATGCATTACCGTATTCGACGTAATTAGCGCACAGGGCGCTTAATAAATTATTCTGAATACCTTTTAGTAGTTAAGAGTTTAATTGGGGTAAAAATTGAGAAATTTTTGGTTATTTCTAGTTTTAAAATCGCCCCAAAACAGGGGATGTGCACTTATTAGGGGGTGTGCGCTTATTAAGTCGAATACGGTATATCAAAAAGAAACGAAAAGAAAATCATTTCGTAGATTTGAGAAAGAACTGTTTATTACTCATCTAGACTATAACAAGAGCAATTTAATGAGCATGTTTCAGTAGCCACCGTTAGCTTGGATCTTCTCATCGACCCAGGTCTTGTACTTGGCCACCTGCGTGTAGACAGAAGGTTTCCTGCTTAAACCACACTTGTTGGAACCGAATGACGCCACTCCAGCAACGAACCACTTATCATCCTTCTTGCAGACCAGGGGGCCACCCGTATCACCCTAGAGCAAAGGAACATAA
The DNA here is from genome assembly GCA_947462335.1 of Harmothoe impar. Classification (NCBI taxonomy): domain Eukaryota; kingdom Metazoa; phylum Annelida; class Polychaeta; order Phyllodocida; family Polynoidae; genus Harmothoe; species Harmothoe impar. Next base: position 5,384,221 of record OX381721.1, on the reverse strand, counting down.
AGAGTACAAGCTGATGGATTATTCTGACACAGTGTATCGTACCAATGGTCTATTGTTGAAAACCTTCAACTTGAGAAAGTCCCAGCTGTATAAGTGCACCTTAAACTATACAATGCAAAAAACTCTTCAAGTAATTGATTAACCATTTACCTCAGTTTCCTTAAAAAAAATAGGAACAGAACCTTTAGGATCAAGGAATATGGTTTAGGGAGCCATTTAGTTTAATGATTGATTAACAAAATAAATATAGTTACCTAATTTTACTGATGAATTAACATTATAGGACAACTAGAAATGTTTAATAGTAACAAACATACCAGACAGGCCACAGAGAGACCATCTCCAACACAAATACTGTTTTCCAGGGAGAAACGAAGCCAACTGTCTTTGCAGACTGCATCGTCCAGTGGTGTAACGGCCAGCTCATTCAGTACTGTCCGATCCCCAGTTACTACGGACGGAAGTGTTAATTAATGAATTAAAATACTATCACATATATAGGCAACACATCTTTCTTTATGTGAAGGTAAATATCAATTTCCGAAAGGACTAGCTGAAAAGATATTGTTAAGTGTCACAAAATATCTCGTTTTAGTTCTGAGATGACGTGCATTGAGAGCAGTTTGAGGGCTATTGGGAATGAAAGAGCTTTCAAACCTTTTCTCTGGATATAATATTAAGATATGATATAAGTAAAAAGTAAAAGCTGTGTTTCATGCAACATAGGGTTTATAGATGTTTCCTTTTATGTTGAAAGTATCTAGAATGAGCCATAAATCACCTCATTGAAGAATCAGCCCTTTAGAAGGACAATTGACACCTAATCTTAGTCATTTAATACAGGGAACCTAAAGCTTTATCAAGAATTACGCTTTTCCTACAGCCCCATCTCCTTCCCTTCACCAACTAAGCCACATAATAAGCCGAGCTGGGATCAACTAGAGAGCCAATTTCCTGGCATTTCTTGCTTGTTGGTTATGGACAACTAATTTTATATATGACTCAGGCCCAAGATAGACACAGAACCCATATGTTCCCTTTGACATGTAAATGCCTGCAAGTGATAGATTCCATTTGGACACCATGAGGCAGCTGATCTAGGAGCCTGTTGGGTTTATCTTGGGATGCTGGCTAGGTATAGATAAGTAGTAATGTGTATGACTTACACCCAGTTTGACCCCAACCAGTAATGTAACAGTCGTCACCAGGACCAAACTCCATGTCCCCCTCTGGGAAGCAGGCTGGGAAGATCTTAGGTCCAAGTGGCAGTTTCCTTGAAAGCTTCAGCAGGGCTATGTCATTAGGAAATGGCAATGCGTCTATGTAGTCTTCATGCTGGAATCATTGGCAAGGAGGTTTCTGTTAAACCAATGGTTCTAAAGCAGCATTACATCATATCATATCTTTTCTTTTTATAATGATATCAAGTATAAGGAACTGTTAATGAGCGGGATCCTTACCACAATGATTTTTGATGTGCCAACAATGACTTCATCTCCACTCGCACTCAGGAGGTTATGTTCTCCAGCAACAATAGTAAGACTAGGTTCACTGTAAAAGAGAAAGAAAATGTACCATGCAACAAAATGTTCATCATAATTTCATGGATTTAAATAAATCATCTCTCTTAGCAGCCCATTCACATCCTTTCACAGGAGATGAGGTCATATAAAGGTGTGGTTCTCTCACAGATCTTTCTACTGCAAAGATGTCATCTCAGCCACTGAGGTAATCCTTTTCACGGGACCTAACTGTGTGAAAGCCTTTATAAAGGCCTTTATGGTTGGATATGAGTCTCTTGTCTCCTCTATTGGTCAGGTCATTCGCGCGCGCGCCAAACCCATGTTACCCGGTAAGGGGCGCCCCCTATGTTCTGTCGCTATGCTGCGTGTATACCTTGGTTACCGCCTTTGTTTATGCCAGAGCGCCGCCCGGAGAGGTGGGACAGCTCACTGCTCGCTTTCATTTGTCATATATATTGTGGTTAGTTAGTTATTTATTTTAACCACAGCCATGCAGCCCTGTAAGAGCTGTGCTTTTGTATATGACCATCGCAAATTGGCGTGTCCTCAATGTGCTAAACCCACACATTCCAAAGGTGGTTTGGACGAGGAGGAAGACGAGGCATTTGAATTACGCGAGGCGGAAGAGCCAGGGTCACCAGCAATGGACAGGGAACAAAATGTCTCTATGCAGCTTAAACTGGCGGAGGAAAAGCAGGCCATTTTGAAACGTAAGCTGGAGATGAAATCCATGGAGGAACGATTGGCTTCTAACCAAGATGGCGGCGCGGGGAGCAAGCCGGGCACGCAGAAACCAGTCGTACCACCTCCAGGGTTTAAACCTCAGACTCCGGGGACCGGATCGGCTCTGGAGGGTGAGCAGGGCTTCCAGTGTCAACTATTCTAAGCAGACGGATCGTTGGCTTTGGCTTCTGGAGGCAGCACGATGGCAGCGACTACTCTTCAAGCCGGGATGGAGTCGGTTGGTTAAGGCCTACAGGCTCTGGGGCTGGCAAGCGCAGATGTCAACAACTCTGGATTACCTATGCAAGGTGAGGGTAGTGGCATGTCTGGCTTCCATTGGACGAGTGAATCGGCCTGCAGAAAGCGATCACGACATTGGATCCGTCCAGACTACATTACCAAACTGTTGACTCAAAGCTGAGCTTTTATTACCTTTATACAAAGCAGCATCATCTTATCCCTTGTCCCTATCCAAATTATAATATATCACCGTTATATCATATTTTTATTATCATACTGGGAAATGCATTGAATAGGAAATCTTCTGTAGGCTTCCTGCATTAGTTATTACAGGTTCTCTAGAACAGAGCAACTTTCCTTTGTCTTTCACACAACTACTCTTACATACGTAGGACATTGACCATGACATATTTGAACCTTTGATTTTGACAAATCACTTTAGTTGTAAACTTCATTTGCCCAAATTATTGGATCAGAGCATTTTCATGTCATTCAAATGATTTTCAACTCTGTGAACTTATAAAACAGACTTATTTTACCCAATGACAAGCTCGTGCAAAGGGACATGTTATGCTGAGCACTTGTACTTACTCAAGGATACATTGCGGACTGGTGATGGCCCATCCATCTGACAGAAGTACAGCACCACAGTAGTTCTGTTTGCCCCTAAGAAGGCTCAGCTGCCAGGGCCAGGAGTGAGCCTCAGCCTCAAGACCACCACTAATGTAGGGCAGCTCTTTACTAGTGGTGAATCGCCTGCCACAGACTGTATTTACAAAGAAATTGTTTCATTCATGTCCACTTTGGATATATTAATATAACAGCACTATTTCGAGGATTAACAAGAGTGAAATACTATAAGTGTTCACCTTAGGCAGGAATATACCAATTGCACAAAGTATATTTGTAGCCATTATGAGCAGCCAGAAGGCAATAAACATGTCCGATTCTAAGGTTAACATATATATGTATAGCCAGTATTTTAATTTCACTGACAAGTTAAAGATATATTTGAGCAGTAATATTTCTTTCTTAGTTCTTACAGAAAAACAATTTAGTGGGCTTTGAATTCATTAACTCTTTCTTTGGATTAAGTTTGATTTTGATGAACCAGATTTAATTTGAAATGAAAATAATGAATCTGAAGCAAAAAGAGTTTCCAATGAATCATATGTGTAAAGAAAAAGTAATTCAAACTGTATAAACCTTCAAATTTGAGCAAAAAGGTAAATTTGATTTAAAGCCTTCTTTCAATAGCTTGAGGCATCTTTTACATTGAAGAAAATAGGTGTTTGGGGTTGCTTCAATGAGAAGAACGAAGGATGTTACTCAAATAACATTTTTGCTTAAAGTTGCTTGAATTGGATAGTTCATACGTCGTACCTGGTTCAGGAGTAGGCTTGCAGCACTTGAGTGTAGGCTTGCTGCAGGTACCTACACGGTCCAGCTCTCCATGCTGACACGTCTCAGCACACACACCTCCCACCTCAGCACACGTAGACCCTGGTAAGGGAACCATCAGGTTTTAACGACAGGAGGGGAATTGTAAGATATTGTGTGCATAAACAATGTGTTTAAATCCATATGGGTCAAAAAGTAATTTTTGCAAGCAGTTTTATCCATAGAATCATAAAAATTGTCTCATTAAACATGATTTTTACACCACATCAAGAAGATATTTTATCTTGCTTTAATACCCTTCTTTTTGTAGAAATGTGCAGTATAAATGAAGTGAGTATATTGCCTCAGAGAAATTCACTAATGTACTTGCTTTCCCATGATATGTTAAAGCCTCTGGCATTATTTGCAACATCGGAAGTGAAGCGAATGTAGACTGCCTTGCCACTAGTAAAGATGGGTTGGATTCCATATTTACCACACAGGTTTGCAACCATTGGTGCATAGCCATTCTTTCCATCATGTACCTGAATAACATGTTACAGTAATGTAGATTTAAACATCAAGATTTCATCATGTTCTGATGTTTTCTTGGTTATATGTGTCGAATGTTATAATATTTTATTGTAGCTGTTACGTCAATCTAGCTAAGTTGGACATTGGTCATATAACACAAGGCTCTAAGCAAGATGTCGCAGGGTCCATTGGGTGAAGGACAGTCTTCCGACTGGACCTGTGCATTAAGAACGTGTTTATCATGAAATACAGCTTCAATAGGACAGCATTGTACATTCATGAATTTCTAGTATAACATAAACCACCTACTTTGAGAGAATCAGCCTTGCAATTCTCAGAGCTCTCTACCTCAAAGTCCAGGAACTTGAGGGTAATAGAGCCTGTGGTGTTGGGCTCCAACTCAATAAAGAAGGCACAGTCTGCATTGTCGGGGTAGTTCTCTGGGTACTTGGGGCTGCTTAAGAAGCCAGAGTCTCCAACTTGTTCGAAACCACAGTTCATATTTGGGGGAAACCTAGACAAAAAGATGTTTAGAAGATTCTATATGATCTTTTCCCTGAGAAGGAAAAATATAATCCACCTCAATATAAAACCAAGTAGGCAATGTACGAACATTTTTTTTTTTTTGTTAATCAAAGCAAAATGTGTGTATTTCATTGCTGCATTCATTGCATTGGGGGTAGCCTCCGACCTAAGCAAAGTATCTCCCACGCCTTGAATTGCCAACGACATGGCCGCCTTGGCAATGGATGCTTCCCTGGTGAGTCTTTTGGCTGATGCTCTGATGGCAGTTAATTCTATTTCCACTTCTTTGAGCCTCCTCTCCTCTGCTGCTGTCTCACTCGACTTGAGTTTATCAGCTTGTCTGATCCGGGCGTCTAACTCGGCATCTGTGAAGCTCGAGAAGTTCTCGGGGGATTGTTGGCGGTCCTCCCCGGAGCCTTTGTCCCGCGAGAGGACCGAGTCTCAGCCGGTCTCCTGCCCCCCCCCCCCCCGGGGGCCGCCATCACCGATATAGACATATACAGTACGCTCATGAAACTTTCCGTAAGAGTTGAGCTGTTGTACATATATTTATTTTTCTCAAAGCATTATCTTTTGTCTAGGGAGGGTAATGTAGGGGTATGAATATAACTACAGTATGTAATCAAGCGCTAACGTATTAGTTCGTCTATCTGGAACCAGGGGACGCTCCAATCGAATGCGAACAGTATAAATACTGCCTCTTATCCCTGGTTCAGAAAGACCTCTTCGGGTCTCCAAAAGTGAATGTTAGATTGAAAGCACTTCCAGAACTCATGATCACTGAGAGTCCTTTACGAACTGGTTTAGCTTACTTGTACAGGTTGATTGAATAAAACCTTCCTTTTTTGCACCTGCATTCTGCAGTTTGAGTCCTTATGCGTATCACTTCTTAGAGAGGAACTCTACAAAGGTATGAATTTATCCAAAATATATTTCCTTAACTATGGAATTCTATGGGCAGTTTGACATCTAATAAAAATGATAAACATAGGTCCAATTAGAACATTTTGCATAAATATATGTTATTTGGGCACCGTGGCCCATGGAGGGAATTGAGCCATATTGATTTTTGCCACCAGGTGGCTTTTGTGTACCCACCTGGATTTCACCTGATATTTAATATAGGCTCATTGAGAGCAGTACATATTTCTTTTTAAACACCTCATATATATATATTGAAATAACAATGCTGTTCTTTGGAAAATGTATCATTCACTACACTAGTACTCACCTGGTGGTTGGGACAGGTGTCTTGGTGATTGCAGGAATCTTCCTGTATAATGCCTTGAACCCTCGGTAGTTTAAATATTCATCTGAGCGGAATGTCACTTCAAGACTATTAGTCTTGCTCATTATCTTAGGAGGTGCCACAGCACCACAGTATCTATTACAAATGAAAGACATCTCCATATCATTTTTATCATTTCCTTTTTAGTATAGGTAAGATTTTGTAAGATTTGTAAGATTTTGTAAGATCTTTATTTCAGACAGGGTCATGGTTTACACTACGATTTTCAAGAGCTGAATCAGAAAAGCTATGTACATATAGGTGAAAACATATAAATACATAAACTGGGTGCCAGCCTAGGTTTTTATTTGGGCATGGCAGTAGCGGATTGAATGTAGACTTCTTACTGATGAATGGTAGTAAAGCGTTGGCGACTCTATGTTCGGTGTTTTCTTTTCGAGTGAAAATAAGTTAGATTGAGGAGGGCATTGCTTGTGCAATGTACCTGTCCTGTATATAGTTTGTATCATGTCAATGAGTATGAATTAATGAGCATGAAGAATGTATATAGGGCTGTATAGGCAGTGCTTGTGCACTAGACCATAGCCAGTGATCATAAATAAATGCTGAACACAGCGGGCAGTGCTGGTGCACTGTACCTAGCTTCGAAGTGTGGGCCTTCCAATAAGGTCATGTCATCATCATCCTGTCTTGTTCATCATATAATGTATTAATATATAGGTAGTACTATGCATGGGTTCAATTTTAATCTCATGAAAGAATAGCCATTGATTATTTTATAATAATCCATAGCATAGCACAGAACATAATCCACAGTGCAGGATGTACAAGCATTCAACACACATGAGTGCATACTACTGGTTTAGGTAGCCTTTGGTACATTTCTTTGATAAAATTTCTCACACTCAACCCAGCCTAATGTCTTGCTCGTTATCATGGTGACATTTTGTCTCTATCATGCAAAATACTGTATTTCTTGGACCAATAATTAATTCTTAGTGTGGTTTAATTTTTGTGATGTAAGATTGGCTAATCTTTAGGATACTCACGGTCCATAAGTCAATTCTTGATCAAAAGCTTTCACATAGTCACGACTGCCACAGCCATTGATGGGGGAAGCATTCTCCAGCTCAAAGTCTAGAAACACCAACTCTATGGCGTTTCCTTCTCCTACAGTGATGCTCCAAGAACACTGGGCATTGGCTGGGTAGTTACTTGGGTAGTTGGGACTAGTCACAGTCCCGTTGGGACCCTTCAGGGCACCACCACAGTCCTGACCGGACCCTACAGTAACAGAAACATATTAATAAGACAAAGCTTTCACGAACTTTGGTTTAATTGTCTATGTTTACTTAACACTGCACAGCTTAAAAAAGTATATATAACGGAAAAAACGAAACAAAATTTTATTTTTACCCTCCCCCATTTCTTTTTGCTGTTGCAGTCCCGTAAATTATGTAAAAAAGCACACAATGCACTTAATAAAGCACCAATTTCATATTAGATAATAATATACTTGAGCAAAAAAAATTGAAATTTGTGTTTCTAGAATTGACCCTTAAAGGGGGGTGTGCGCTTAATAGGGGATGGGGCCTTATTAGGGAGTATTCATTTATCAGTTACAGGGGAGTGTAAAAATTTCCGACCCCTCCTGAAGGGGGGGGGGGTAATCAATTTAAGCCCATTCTTAGTAAAAAAGCCCATGCATTACTTTAGTTCAAAGAGGGGGGGCATGAAACATTCCAGGCGCTCTCGATGGGGGGGGGGGTAAAATTGTTACACCCCTCTATGCGGAATCTCACCACCCACCTTGTAATTAATAAATGAACACTCTCTTATGTTAAATATGGTGACTAGTCAAGAGGATCCAGAAAATGATATACTCTTGGACAATTTTCAGGGATTCTTAAATTTACTTAGGCTTACCTAGCAGACAACTGTCAGTCACATGCTCTCCGATAGTATAAGCTAATTAAAAATTAGCATCTATGCTCGAAGGGCATAAAGGCCACCGCAAACGACGTGTTTGGATCAGATGTCTCGATCAATAACCACGGAAAAGCACTGTTTGTGGGAGATCCCACTGATCGGATCAGAGCATATCAAACATGTTTTGCTCTGATCTGATCAGATGACCGAGACATCTGATCGAAACATTCCGTTTGCGGTGGCCTTAAGGGAGTGTTCATTTATTAATTACAGGGGGGCTGGTGAAATTTCGTGCAGAGGGAACAATTTTGACGCCCCCGCCCCCTAGATAATGCGTGAAATGTTTTGTGCCCCCCTCGCCGGAGGCGCCCAAAAAAATTCCCCCCCTTTGAACTATAGTTACAGGCCGGCTTTTTTGCTAAAAGGGGCCTAAATGTTTACGCCCCCCCCCCCCCCCTCAGTAGGGATTGAATATTTTTACGCCCCCCCCCATCCCTGTAAATGAACACTCCCTAAATCAAGGATAATTCCATGCCTGGTTGGGGATGATCAAGCTTAAGGCCGAGTCATTTATTGCCATCTGAGGGAGGGGGCTTGGTGAATATAGGAGGGGTCATAATGAAAAAGGGCCCTTGGTGGTGGGGGGGGGGATTTTTTCCGCAGAAGATTCATTAGAATCTTGAAAATACTTACTTTTTGTGTACAACTAGTACAAGGGAGTAGCATCTCTAAGGATTCTCCAAGAACATTTTCAAAATTTGGTTGGAAATTTGGACCTAAAAGGGTACCAATTTTACTCCAAAATGACCAAAGATTCGGCCCCATGCGTACACAATGCGTATGCCAAAATGGGTCTAGACCCCCCCACCCCCCTGTACGCATCTGTACGCATTTGGCTTAACCCCCCCACCCCCCCTTGGAGCGTATGTAATTAATGGATGGCCCCCAAGCTGCCCAAACTCCCATGCATAGGTGTTTTCTTGTTTCGAATCATCTCTCTGACTAAGGTCAGACAATGTAGTTCTGTCAATGATATGCCCTTTCTAAAAGGAGATATAATTCAGTTAAGTACCTGCATGGAGTGAACATTTTCACTGCAGGCTAATGTCAAGTTAATTAATGCTTCTTAAAATTCCTGTAACAATTTTCAATAGCTACATATTGCAAATAGTGTTTTATTTACTATTCCATCTTTTATGTATTCATATAAACATCCCTTTTTTTTTTACATAAGTCAAATGAAATTGACAGGATTTGGTGATATTTTCAATAAGAATTTGCAAAACATCATAGAAATGGAAAGCAATTATGGACTTAATTAATTATTTAAACATCTGATAATATGAAGGATAAAACAAAGGAAAACTATTTCAATGGTTAGCTTATCACAAAACCTTTAATGGGATCATGGAACTAAAATATGCAGACCCTTGAAGGAGGAAATTTAATGTTGAATATCTTAAAGATAATGTCAGTCACAGATTTTAGGCTCGTCAATTTGAAAGTGATCTGAGGAAAGGGTGATTCAGTACTGCTCCCATTAACAACTGTGTTTCTAAGCATATATATTTTTCCTGAAATTTTCTGAAACTCTCTTTTACACCAACTTACATTAAGATATTCATGCTGGTGGTCGGGCAGACCTACTAGGAAAGCACAAATTATGGCATATCAAGATTGGTTACTTCATATTTGAAGATGTTAGTATTTGGCATAATTTTGCCTTCCTCCAGGGTACTCAACGCATGTACTTTGATCTAAATAAAATGTTGTCTGGCAATATCAGAAATGCAGGGTTGTCCTTTTAGTGCTCTCTTGACAACTTAATTGGATAAGAATATATTATTTAGGATTCTGGGAAGAACGCTGAGGATGAAAGCTTCATCTTAACGACTAAGGACAAGAGAAGCAGAATTGTCTTGGAATTGAACCCCTTTACAAAATACTGCTTAAGGGATTGTCTTTTGAGTAGAAATGAATCACCTCTTTAAGGTGGATGCTCAACATTTAGGATATCAAATTACTATTCAAGGAAGATGTGGTGAGTTGTCATAAGTCCAAGAGACTTACACTGGCTTAGGTAAAGAAGTGAAGCAGGTACTGAGAGTCAATGCAGCCATGCACTTTGTGGATTTTGATCATTCGTTTGAAAGTCTATACACTTCTAAGGGACCAGGCTGACATGTCTCCTTAAGGAATTTGGCAAACACATTCCTCAATATTTTTAATCAATTTGCAAACTGATCTAAAGGTGACTCCTATCCAAGTACTCATGTGCAACCCTTATATAGAAAACACAATAGGTATTGATAAAAAGGTTTTCTTTTGTTTGTTCACTAACCAAGACCATTTCATATCTGAATGATGCTTAAATGGGCAATACATATTTAAAGCCTATAAATATATGGATAGTAAGAGACTCTAGAACATACAGAACTACAAAACACCAATCATTTTGGACCTTCACATTATGTAGGTGTAAACACTCCAGTCTGATCCCTGTGTATATTGGTACATGCAAACATTGACAGAACATTGAACTCACCTGCCCAGTGCAGGGGCATATGGAGCCCCATCATAGAGAATAGATCTACATAGTTGTGTCAAAGAGAGGCCATGAGTAAAGCCTGGTTGAATGTCTTGTCTGCCAAGGCATCCATGTAATTGGATCAATTTTGGAATACTCTGTGATATTTGCAGAACAACAAACATAATCGTTACCTTGATGGAAACCAGAATGGAGGATTGGTTTATTTCCCAAATCATATTATACATGGCAATGACATTTAGAAATTAATAAATATTGACTGGTACTTTCCCCTGATACCTTGTCATTGTGATATTGTATAACATCATTTTCATCAACTGAGATATATCTCATAATGAATAAAACCTTGCTGGATTGCTTGGAAATTGTTGTACCAGATCTGAGGTGGAAGGACACACTGGCAACACAGTCTGTACATCGGTATTGACACCATGCCATCCATAATATACATCACATTGTAGAAAACATGATACATTGCATGACATGGAAATGAGAAAGGGCAAGAGTGCTCCCAACTACATCACTTGTATTTCAGTTTTGCATGCAATGTGTATTGTCATGCTTTATAGGATCATTGAAATGATGGCCATTGATATGTTTTATCTTTTTCATTTCTTCTCAATCTGCCCAAACTCCCATGCATGTGTGTTTCTTGAATCATCTCTGAGGCTAATGTCAGATGATGTAGTTCTGTCAATGATCTGCCCTTTTCGAAAGGAGATATACTGTAGTAAACTACCTGCATGGAGTGAACATTGTCACTGCAGGCTAATGTCAAGTTTATTCACGCTTCTTAAACTTCCTGTAACAATTTCCAATGGCTAGTTATTGCAAATATCACTTCTTCTACTTTTCCATATTTTATATTATTATAAAAATATCGGTACAATCTTAAAGTATAGTTTATAATGACCACACTTGTTACCCGGTCGCTGGTACTTCCGCCTTTTAGGACTTGCCTAACCAGCGAAATATTATGGACGATTACGTAATGGGGTGGCCTAGTCCGCGCGTTAGCGTCTTGCCAGCCCACATTGGTTTGGTGGCGCCATCTAAAGTGTAGCAATGAAACTAGTATCTTTGTTAAGCCACACAGCTTGCTTATTTTCGGAATTTTCAAAGTAGTTGATTTTTCTTTTCTGAAAAGCAAAAAAGCATGTTTGGTTCAATAAAAATAGTTCTAATTATAGTAGAGATACAAATAAGTATTCTATAGAAAGCCAGTGGCAAGGCGAGTCCAGAAATCTGGTTTTAAACTATGTGACGGCCGCCGCTTAGCGGTGACGACCGCCGCAACGAGTGACGGAAATCGTTTTCAGCTAGATTCAATCTAGAAATTGCAGGAGACTACCAAGGGTGTTATGTTATTTAATTTATAGATGGAGGAACAAATTTTAAAGCTGTTTTCCAAGCACACGTGGTATAAGAAAAACGAAAACTAAACTCCCTGCCTGCTCCCAGGATTGAACTCTAGACCCTTCACACCAGAGGCAAGAGTCATAACCTCTAGGCCACAGCCACTGGTGGTGGGTCATGATGACACAAGTCATAACCCCTTGCACTAGAGGTGGACTATGTGGTTGGAGAAGAAAGAAAATCGTTTTAAGTTGGTTTTTGTATATTTCAGCTTGAAAAGGCATAGAACTACTCAAGATGGTATGTACAAATAGGTGGGGAAGTTGGGCTGTATTGTTATTGGTGCAGAAAAAGTGAAAAGTTGAATGGTGTTATAGTGTATAGAGGAAGGATTGAGTGGGATGAAGGAAGTGAGTGAGAGGGCAGTGCTCAGGAAGATGACCTACATAAGGGGTCATGACCAAGATAGTCCCACATGTTGCCACTTCCTGGAGGTAGACTAGAAAAGACCCAAGGATTTAACTGGATTAGCACTGACCACCACACTGGAAGCACATATAAAGTGCTGGGACAGGTTGCCAGTAGTCTTTGGCATTGCTGTGACTGCTAGCCTGGATTCAAAACTTCAACAAAAGTGCCTACACAGCCTGTCATCCAGTCACTCACCAGTAACTCACATAAGCTCAGTACTGGTATACCACTAGACTAGAGCCAGTAGCTACAACCACACACCAGGTAGGTCTATGCTAAGTGAGGGAGTGGTTAATTTTTATTCAGGGGGGAGGGTGTCGTGGGGGAGAGGGGGTCAAAAAGTTTCAACAACTCTTAAGGGGGGGGGGGGGGTCAAAACGAGATTCTTTCCCCCAAAAGGCAAGGGTGGGGGGTGAAAATGATGACTAAATCAAAAAAAGTTTTATCACAGATATTACAGTATAGACCTGCTCAGACCATGTACATGTATTTAGGATGATTTCCTACATGTATTGACAAAGATATTACGTTAAGGAGGTGCTCAGAACATGTACATGTATTTAGGATGATTTCCTAAAAGTATCTCATAAATATTACGGTATAGAGCTGCTAGTAGCATGTACATGAATTTAGGACTATTTCTTAATGGTATTAACCCAGATATCACGGTATAGAGGTGCCATCAACATGTACATGAATTTAGGACTATTTCCTAAAAGTATTAACCCAGATATCATGGTATAGAGGTGCCCCTAACATGTACATGAGTTTAGGACTATTTCCTACATGTATTAACCCTGATATCACGGTATAGAGGTGCCCTCACATGTACATGAGTTTAGGACTATTTCCTAAATGTATTAACCCAGATATCACGGTACAGAGGTGCCCCTAACATGAACATGAGTTTAGGACCATTCCTCAATGTATTAACCCAGATACTAGGTATAGAGATGCCCTCAGTTGAGGACTATCTCCTAAATGTATCGACCCAGATATCACGGTATAGAGGTGCCCCTAACATTTACATAAGTTTAGTACTATTTCATAAATGTATTAACCCAGATATCACGGTATAGAGGTGCCCCTAACATTTACATGAGTTTAGGACTATTTCCTAAATGTATTAACCCAGATATTACGGCAAAGAGCTGCCCCTAGCATGTACATGAGTTCAGAACTATTTCCTAAATGTATTAACCCAGATATCAAGGTATAGAGGTGCCATCAACATGTACATGAGTTTAGGACGATTTCCTAATGGTATTAACCCAGATATCACGGTATAGAGGTGCCCCTAACATTTACATGAGTTTAGGACTATTTCCTAAATGTATTAACCCAGATATTACGGCAAAGAGCTGCCCCTAGCATGTACATGAGTTCAGAACTATTTCCTAAATGTATTAACCCAGATATCAAGGTATAGAGGTGCCATCAACATGTACATGAGTTTAGGACGATTTCCTAATGGTATTAACCCAGATATCAGTGTATGGAGGTGCCCCTAACATTTACATGAGTTTAGGACTATTTCCTAAATGTATTAACCCAGATATTACGGCAAAGGGCTGCCCCTAGCATGTACATGAGTTCAGAACTATTTCCTAAATGTATTAACCCAGATATCACAGTATAGAGGTGCCCTCACATGTACATGAGTTTAGGACTATTTCCTAATGGTATTAACCCAGATATCAGTGTATGGAGGTGCCCCTAACATTTACATGAGTTTAGGACTATTTCCTAATGGTATTAACCCAGATATCACGGTATGGAGGTGCCCCTAACATTTACATGAGTTTAGGACTATTTCCTAATGGTATTAACCCAGATATCACGGTATGGAGGTGCCCCTAACATGTACATGCGTTTAGGACTATTTCCTAAATGTATTAACCCAGATATCACGGTCTAGAGGTGCCCTTAACATGTACATGAGTTTAGGACTATTTCCTAATGGTATTAACCCAGATATCACGGTATGGAGGTGCCCCTAACATGTACATGCGTTTAGGACTATTTCCTAAATGTATTAACCCAGATATCACGGTCTAGAGGTGCCCTTAACATGTACATGAGTTTAGGACTATTTCCTTAATGTATTAACCCAGATATCACGGTCTAGAGGTGCCCTTAACATGTACATGAGTTTAGGACTATTTCCTTAATGTATTAACCCAGATATCACGGTCTAGAGGTGCCCTTAACATGTACATGAGTTTAGGACTATTTCCTAATGGTATAAACCCAGATATTACGGTATAGAGGTGCCCCTCACCAGATCCCGACAACTCCGGCCTCCTTGTACATGGCTACATCATGGGGAGCCCTCATCACGGAGGACGCTCACGGTGTGAACCATAGCAGCGTCCTCATGTATGGCAACCACCAAATGGCCATTTTAGAAATTGTGGAATTTAACCATGTTATTGTCCTTCCTGTTCATGCTGACGCTTAAAAACAGATGAAATGGAAGGCAAATGATGTACTGTTTACACTGGTGTATTTTTTAAGTGTTTAAATCACATAAAAAAAAAGAGTAAAATGCCTTTATTTGATCAGATTCAAAGAAACTTAATGAAATGTGAAACTATAACTGGATTGTGATTTTTTTGCCAACTTTTAGAAAGAATTTACTGACATGATATGATAGACACATATCAAATCTAGGTGAATCCAGCAGATATAAGATCCTCTTACTGGAGCAACTGAGATATATCGAGTTTAGTTAATCCAGACACTTCAAGCCCCTGGTTACCCATGCATTGAACCCACATGCACCAAGTAGGGCCTGCTCCGTGCCATGTTTGGGGGCATGAACACCCCGTAGTATGGTCACTTAGTGCCCCCCCCCCCCTACCCCACCTCTCACCAAGCTGTGAAATCTGCAAAGGCTAAGCTGGCTGCTTGCTGTCCGACCTGTTGGTGGAGGGGGCGGGGGTGGGTGGGGGTATATGGCCAGCTTGGAGGGGCAGGTGCCCCAGGGCAGGTACGGGACCTTTGATGACAGGAGTCACTCACTTGACTCCAAATAATATATAACATAGGTGTAGGTCAGTGCAGGGGGCAGGGCAGGTAGCCAAATCCAAGTTAATATCCGGTAGTGATAGTATCATGTTATTACTTGTCATGGGGTGGGGCATAAACATATTACTATTAATAAGTGAACACTCTCTAGATAACGGTACATTTTTGTATTACCTTTCTCATACCCAAACCAGCACAATTTGAAGTCTAGACCATCACAATTTTCAAACATCTTTTCCTCCACAAGTAATGCCACAGTCCCACAGCCTCAATCGTTGATCATAGAAAAGATTTATGATGCAATGGGTATGCCTATATTTAATGATGGATATTCAATGAATTATAATCTTTTAGTGACAGTAGCGACATGTGGTTTCCTTAGGGACATGGGATATGGGCATTTCTTTCCGACCCTCTGCTCAAGGGAAGACCTCAAGGAGCTACCTGAGTTGTGGGCTACCTGGGGCTGGGCAGCGGAGGGTGTGCATGGAGGGGGGGGGGGGTAAAACGGTCCCCGGGAATGAGGACGGAATTTCAAACCAGGATGGCCAGTTCTCCTGGCTGTTGCTTAGACCTGCTTACATGTACATGAGTTCAGGACGATTTCCTACATGTATTAACAAAGATATTATGGTATCAAAGTGCACCTACATGGAGGTGCTCAGAACATGTACATGTATTAAGGACGATTTACCAGATGTATTAACACAGATATTACGGTATAGAGCATTGAATGTTTTTACGCAGATATTACATCAAAGAGGTGCCCTTAACATGTACATGTGTTCAGGACGATTTCCCAGATGTATTAGCGCAGATATTAAGGTATAGAGCAACTCAGAACATGTACATGTGTTTAGAATGAGTTTCTACATGCATTAACACAGATATTACGGTTTGGAAGTGCTGCTAACATGTACATGTATTACGGGCGATTTTCTACATGTATTGACAAATATATTACGGTATAGAGCAACTCAGAATATGTACATGTGTTAAGGACAATTTCCTACATGTATTAACACAGATATTACGGTATAGAAGTGCTGCTTACATGTACATGTGTTTAGGAGGGTTTTCTACTTGTATTATCACAGATATCAAAGTATGGAGCTACTCACAACATGTACATGGATTTGGGACGATTTCCTTAATGTATTAACACAGATATCACGGTATAGAAGTGTGGCTTACATGTACATGTGTTTAGGAGGATTTTCTACTTGTATTATCACAGATATCACAGTATGGAGCTACTCACAACATGTACACGGATTTGGGACGATTTCCTTAATGTATTAACACTGATATTACGGTATAGAATTGCTCAGAACATGTACATGTGTTTGGGACGATTTCCTACATGTATTGACAAAGATATTATGGTATAGAGCAACTCAGAACATGTACATGTGTTAAGGACGATTTCCTCCATGTATTGATACAGATATTATGGTTTAGAGCCGCTCAGCTAAAGGACAATTTCAACACAGATATTATGGTATAGAAGTGCTGCTTTAATACATGTAAATGTGTTTAGGAGGATTTTCTACTTGTATTATCACAGATATTGATGTAATATAAAATGATCCAGGAGATACCAAAGAACTATTGTTTGGGCGTCTTTAATTACCGGTACTCCACATATACACAACGCTATCAAACAGTAAAACAAAAAAGTAAAATTTTCCCAACATGAACATGATTGTCTAAGATCTGTCTCTGTGCACCGACCGTGCCTGTTTGCTGCTGGTGGGATTGTGACCGGTAAGCACTCCAAGCCAATAGTCCAGCAGTGACCCACTAGGGGGCAGCACCCTTAACCCAGGCCAGGAAGAGAACAACCGGTTAACATGCCATTTGTCTTTATAGCGTGTTAAGCTCACTTAACCCTACAGAAACAGTGTCATTGGTGTGAGAGCACCGTGGGCGGGGGGGGGGGGGGGTAGAATAAAGACCCGTGTGCACACAGAATAGTTCCTAGAGATACAGGCATGTTGTACCAGGCAGTTGACATTGATAGAGACTGTGAGTTGTTTTGAGCAATTGGATTTTCGGGTAGCTCTCATAGCCTTCGACTTATCTGCAACCCACATTACCTTAACTTCACACTTATAGACCCAAGCCGATCTGACGTAACAATAAGGTCAGACTAATAGACCCAGGACACTCAGTTTAAAGCTAATGTCAGACTCCTAGACCATGTTTTCAGGGCAGCATAATGTATAAACCTACTTAAGCCTTGGTCATCATGATACATGAATACAGCCCTGGTGAGTAAGTTGCCAATGCTGCATTCAATCATCATGCCGAACCTATAATGCATAACTCGCCAGAATAAGAATCACTTTCTAAGGGGAGGGGGGGCATTCATTGTTTATTGCAAGGGGACCACAATTAGCAATGATAACCAATAATAACCTGTATGAATACCGGGTATTTACATGTATTACACTACATTGAGCTCTAATAACCTTTCTGAGTGGATAGATACATGTATCAAACCACGGATAGCTCTATTAACCTTTCTGCATTAATGCATCATGCCCTTGGTCATCATGATAGACAAATGCAACCCTTGCGAGTAACTTGCCATTGGTGCATTCAAGCACCATTAAGACCCAACAGGCTTAAATACCCTCCCAAATGCTAGTCATGATTCACCAATGCAGCACCAAGGATTTACTTATCTGGGCTACATAAGCGCATCAGGACGACAATTGATATACCATCCTTAAAGCATTACATACAGGCATAAAAGTCAATGTAACTCTTACCCCTAATGTCAGACTCATAGACCCATGGAAATTTCCATTCACCACCCCTCCCTCACTGATAAAGCCTGAGGGAGTACTGTGTTCATGTTATAAGTCACGGGGTGGTGAAATCTTGCATGGAGGCACGCCCTCCCTCTCAAGAGGTACATGTAGGTACAGGTATCTACAGCCACCTTGAACAGCCTCTATTTACACTATTATCCTAATAATAACTGTCCAGTTATAACTCACTTCTACTTTATTTGCAGGAGACCTTGTCTTACTGGACGACACTAGATGTAACTGTAGGGCACGCTAGAGCAGTTGACATTGATCGGCAGGCTGAAGGCACTACCCAGCTATCCTCACATTGAGGTACTACACACACTGCACCAGGTAAGATACATCGATAACATTTATTGTAGAAATAACCATTTATTGTTGAAATAACCATTTTCTACACTTCAAACTCCTAAGGAATATAAGTTAGGCAACACTGAGTGTGTACAAAGTTTCAAAACTGCCTTCATGCTACAATATTTTTCAGAAAAATATTATTAAGTTGACGAAAATGACAAAAATGTGACAGACTTCATAATTGTCGGTCAACATCTGGTTATTCAAGCACACTTAATTATGTGGAAAAAGCTTTTTTAAAGCTCATTCATGTATCACATATGTATCAGTGATACTGCTAAGTCCAAATTTGCCTCTGAAGTGTCCGGAACTGATAAGAATTGCCTATTTACAGCTTCCTACGATTGTGTCGGAGGGCAGTTTTAGTCAGAAACAGGGCATTTGAAAACAATATTCTGCATTCAAAGTGAAGAATGCTTCCTTATTCAGACTAGCTAATGCAATGTACTCAAAGCCGTGTGGATGTAGATGCAAATTCATCATTTCCATGTATAAATATGACAAGAATTGACCGTTGCAAGGTGAGGGTTCGACTGGCGAGTGGGGTCGTCCTTTAGCAGTACTTTCTGTCCAATGGGTTAGATAGGTCATGAGGACACTTTTGATAGAAATAACCATTTTCTTCACTTCAAACTCCTCAGGGATATTAATTAGGCAACACTGAGTGTGTACAAGGTCTCAAAACTGCCTTCATGATATCGCATACTTCAGGAAAATGAATTTAATTCAGTGAAATGAAGACAAATTTAATGGAATTCAAAAGTATTTGTCAATTTGGTCAATACTTGACCTTTTTAAGCAGGCTTTACTATGTAAAAACGGTCTTTTAAGGCTCATTCTTGTATAACCTATGAATAAGTAATACCACAAAAAAACAATTAGTTTTTTGGAGGTTTATTTCTATTCTTCATGACATGTCGACTGTTTTTCGGTTGAAGGCAGTTCACCAGCTGGACTAAAGTGACCACTCTCCGACACTTGATAGCCAGTTGATTAGGGAAGACTTGGTCTGCCAGCTAAAACCATAAAACCAAGTGAATGATCCATGAATGTAGATGCAAATTCAGCCTTTACATGTCCTGATTTGATAGGAATTGACGGTTTAACAGCTTCCCACCAGTTTGTCGGAGCCAGTTTTAGTCAGACGGGCCATTTCAGGAACAGTATATTACATTTGATATGGAGAATGTTCAATGATCAACCTAACTAAATAAGTGTTCTAAAAGCCCTAAAGATGCTGATGCAGATTCATTATTTCAATTTGGAAATATGACAAGAATTGACCGTCGCAAGGTGAGGGTTTGGCTTGGAAGTGGGCCGTCCTATAGATGTTCTTTATGTCTAATGGGTAAGATAGGACAAAAGGAGACTTTTGATAGAAATAACCATTTTTAACACTTCAAACTCCTCAAGGATATTAGTTAGGCAACACTGATTGTGTACAAAGTCTCAAAACTGCCTTCATGCTACAATATTTTTCAGAAAAATGTAATTAAGTTAGCAAAAATGACTAAAATGGGACAGTGTTCAAAATAGTCGGTCAACATCTGGTTATTCAAGCAGACTTTATTATGTGGAAAAAGCCTTTTTAAAGCTCATTCACGTAACACATATGTATCAGTGACACTGCTAAGTCCAAATTTGCCTGTGAAGTGTCCAGAACTGACGTTCTCACCAGAAACACATCCTTCTAGATGGCCACAGAGCTATTAGGGTACATAGACGGTCATGAACAAACCTTTCAGTTTTGCCTTCTAATCTTTTGCGGCAGTGTCAAGGGCTCCAAGGGCCCTTACTCAGTTGACCTAAACATGCATAAGGGCCAGGCACCCCTAGATAAGAGCTTCTTAACCTATTGCGACCCTTCCAGGACCGATTTTCCCATGTCCTCGGCATTAAAACACCCAAACACCCAGCGTCAACATGACTTTTTGATCTGAAAGAATGCTGACTTTGCTTAGCACAGAGTGTGGATGACTCTGTGATATGTGTCCTTTCAGTGGTTGCATGTTTGACTCCATCACATTAATACATGTGCCCTGGGAGGTAATGCTGTATGTCCCCGCTGGACTAAAGATGCCACTCTCTGACACTTGATTGCCCCTCATGAAGGCAAGGCCTGCTCTACCAGCTACAACCATGTGTCTATGTGAAAGATCCTTGAATGTAGATGCAAAATTCATCCTTTACATGTCCTGAACTGATAAGAATTGCCTGTTTCATAGCTTGCTACGATTGTGTCAGAGGGCAGTTTTAGTCAGAAACAGGGCATTTGAAAACACTATTCTGCATTCAAAGTGAAGAATGCTTCCTTATTCAGACTAGCTAATGCAATGTACTCAGAGCCCTGTAGATGTAGATGCAAATTCATCATTTCCATGTATAAATATGACAAGAATTGACCGTCGCAAGGTGAGGGTTCGACTGGCAAGTGGGGTCCTCCTTTAGCAGTACTTTCTGTCCAATGGGTTAGATAGGACATGAGGACACTTTTGATAGAAATAACCATTTTCTACACCTTAAACTCCTTAGGGATATTATTTAGGCAACACAGAGTGTGTACAAAGTCTCAAAACTGCCTTCCAGGTATTGTATACTTCAGGAAAATTATTTTAAGTCCGTGAAATGGAGAAAAATTTAATGGAATTCAAAAGTATTTGTGAATTTGGTCAATACTTGACCTTTTTAAGCAAGCTTTACTATGTAAAAACGGCCTTTAATGGCTCATTCTTGCATTACCCATGAATAAGTAATAACACAAAAAAACAATTAGTTTTTTGGAGGTTTATTTCTATTCTTCATGACATGTCGACTGTTTTTCGCTTGAAGGCAGTTCACCAGCTGGACTCAAGTGACCACTCTCTGACACTTGATAGCCAGTCAATTAGGGAAGACTTGGTCTGCAAGCTAAAACCATGAAACCAAGTGAATGATCCATGAATGTAGATGCAAATTCAGCCTTTACATGTCCTGATTTGATAGGAATTGACTGTTTAACAGCTTCCTACCAGTTTGTCTGAGCCAGTTTTAGTCAGACGGGCCATTTTAAAAACAGTATATTACATTTGATATGGGGAATGTTCATCAATCAACCTATCTAATTAAGTGTTCTAAAAGCCCTTGAGATGCTCATGCAAATTTATCATTTTAATGCGTGAATATGACAAGAATTGACCGTTGCAAGTTGAGGGTTTGGCTTGTAAGTGGGGTTGTCCTATAGAAGGCAGATAGGACAAAAGGAGACTTTTGATAGAAATAACCATTTTCTACACTTCAAACTCCTCAGGGATATTAATTAGGCAACACTGAGTGTGTACAAAGTCTCAAAACTGCCTTCATGGTATTGTATACTTCTAGAAAATGAATTTAAGTCCGTGAAATGAAGACAAATTTAATGGAATTCAAAAGTATTTGTCAATTTGGTCAATACTTGACCTTTTTAAGCAAGCTTTACTATGTAAAAACAGTCTTTAGAGGCTCATTCTTGCATTACCAATGAATAAGTAATACTCCAAAAAAACCATCAGTTTTTTTGGAGGTTTATTTCTTTTCTTCATCACATTTCGACTGTTTTTCGCTTGAAGGCAGTTCACCAGCTGGACTAAAGTGACTACTCTCTGACACTTGATAGCCAGTTAATTAGGGAAGACTTGGTCTGCCAGCTAAAACCATGAAACCAAGTGAATGATCCATGAATGTAGATGCAAATTCAGCCTTTACTTGTCCTGATGTGATAGGAATTGACTGTTTAACAGCTTCCTACCAGTTTGTCTGAGCCAGTTTTAGTCAGACGGGCCATTTTAAAAACAGTATATTACATTTGATATGGGAGGTTTCACCAATCAACCTATCTAATTAAGTCTTCTAAAAGCCCTTGAGATGCTGATGCAAATTAATCATTTTAATGCGGAAATATGACAAGAATTGCCTGTCGCAAGGTGAGGGATTGGCTTGTAAGTGGGGTTGTCCTATAGAAGGCAAATAGGACAAAAGGAGACTTTTGATAGAAATAACAATTCTTAACACTTCAAACTCCTCAGGGATATAAGTTAGGCAACACTGATTGTGTACAAAGTCTCAAAACTGCCTTCATGCTACAGTATTTTTCAGAAAAATGAAATTAAGTTGGCAAAAATGACAAAAATGGGACAGTGTTCAAAATTGTCGGTCAACATCTGGTTATTCAAGCACATTTAATTATGTGGAAAAAGCCTTTTTTAAGCTCATTCACGTATCACGTATGTATCAATGATACTGCTAAGTCCAAATTTGCCTGTGAAGTGTCCAGAACTGACGTTCTCACCAGAAAGACATCCTTCTAGATGGGCACAGAGCTATTAGGGTACATAGACGGTCATGAACAAACCTTTCAGTTTTGCCTTCTAATCTTTTGCGGCAGTGTCAAGGGCCCTCAGGGCCATCACTCAGTTGACCTGAACTTGCATAAGGGCCAGGCCCCCCTAGTTACGAGCTTCTTGACCTGTTGCGACCCTTCCAGAACCGATTTTCCCATGTCCTCGGCATTTAAACACCCAAACACCCAGCGTCAACATGACTTTTTGATCCGGAAGAATGTTGACTTTGCTTAGCACAGAGTGTGGATGACTCTGTGACATGTTTCCTGTCAGTGGTTGCATGTTTGACTCAATCACATTAATACATGGGCCCTTGGAGGTAAGGCTGTATGTCCCGGCTGGACTAAAGATGCCACTCTCTGACACTTGATTGCCCCTCATGAAGGCAAGGCCTGCTCTACCAGCTACAACCATGTGTCTATGTGAGAGATCCTTGAATGTAGATGCAAATTCATCCTTTACATGTCCTGAACTGATAAGAATTGCCTGTTTCACAGCTTCCTACGATTGTGTCAGAGGGCAGTTTTAGTCAGAAACAGGGCATTTGAAAAAACTATTCTGCATTCAAAGTGAAGAATGCTTAGTTATTCAGACTAGCTAATGCAATGTTCTCAAAGCCGTGTGGATGTAGATGCAAATTCATCATTTCCATGTATAAATATGGCAAGAATTGACCGTCGCAAGGTGAGGGTTCGACTGGCAAGCGGGGTCCTCCTTTAGCAGTACTTTCTGTCAAATGGGTTAGATAGGACATGAGGACACTTTTGATAGAAATAACCATTTTCTACACTTCAAACTCCTCAGGGATATTAATTAGGCAACACTGAGTGTGTACAAAGTCTCAAAACTGCCTTCATGGTATTGTATACTTCTAGAAAATGAATTTAAGTCCGTGAAATGAAGACAAATTTAATGGAATTCAAAAGTATTTGTGAATTTGGTCAATACTTGACCTTTTTAAGCAAGCTTTACTATGTAAAAACGGTCTCTAGAGGCTCATTCTTGCATTACCAATGAATAAGTAATACTCCAAAAAAACAATCAGTTTTTTGGAGGTTTATTTCTTTTCTTCATCACATTTCGACTGTTTTTCGTTTGAAGGCTGTTTACCAGCTGGACTAAAGTGACTACTTTCTGACACTTGATAGCCAGTTAATTAGGGAAGACTTGGTCTGCCAGCTAAAACCATGAAACCAAGTGAATGATCCATGAATGTAGATGCAAATTCAGCCTTTACTTGTCCTGATTTGATAGGAATTGACTGTTTAACAGCTTCCTACCAGTTTGTCTGAGCCAGTTTTAGTCAGACGGGCCATTTTAAAAACAGTATATTACATTTGATATGGGGAATGTTCATCAATCAACCTATCTAATTAAGTCTTCTAAAAGCCCTTGAGATGCTCATGCAAATTTATCATTTTAATGCGTGAATATGACAAGAATTGACCGTTGCAAGTTGAGGGTTTGGCTTGTAAGTGGGGTCGTCCTATAGAAGGCAGATAGGACAAAAGGAGACTTTTGATAGAAATAACAATTCTTAACACTTCAAACTCCTCAGGGATATTAGTTAGGCAACACTGATTGTGTACAAAGTCTCAAAACTGCCTTCATGCTACAATATTTTTCAGAAAAATGAAATTAGGTTGGCAAAAATGACAAAAATGGGACAGTGTTCATAATTGTCAGTCAACATCTGGTTATTCAAGCACACTTAATTATGTGAAAAAAGCATTTTTAAAGCTCATTCATGTATCGCGTATGTATAAGTGATACTGCTACGTCCAAATTTGCCTGTGAAGTGTCCAGAACTGACGTTCTCACCAGAAAGACATCCTTCTAGATGGGCACAGAGCTATTAGGGTACATAGACGGTCATGAACAAACCTTTCAGTTTTGCCTTCTAATCTTTTGCGGCAGTGTCAAGGGCTCCCAGGGCCATCACTCAGTTGACCTGAACGTGCATAAGGGCCAGGCACCCCTAGTTACAAGCTTCTTGACCTGTTGCGACCCTTCCCGAACCGATTTTCCCATGTCCTCGGCATTAAAACACCCAAACACCCAGCGTCAACATGACTTTTTGATCCGGAAGAATGTTGACTTTGCTTAGCACAGAGTGTGGATGACTCTGTGACATGTTTCCTGTCAGTGGTTGCATGTTTGACTCAATCACATTAATACATGGGCCCTGGGAGGTAAGGCTGTATGTCCCGGCTGGACTAAAGATGCCACTCTCTGACACTTGATTGCCCCTCATGAAGGCAAGGCCTGCTCTACCAGCTACAACCATGTGTCTATGTGAGAGATCCTCGAATGTAGATGCAAATTCATCCTTTACATGTCCTGAACTGATAAGAATTGCCTGTTTCACAGCTTCCTACGATTGTGTCAGAGGGCAGTTTTAGTCAGAAACAGGGCATTTGAAAACACTATTCTGCATTCAAAGTGAAGAATGCTTAGTTATTCAGACTAGCTAATGCAATGTTCTCAAAGCCGTGTGGATGTAGATGCAAATTCATCATTTCCATGTATAAATATGCCAAGAATTGACCGTCGCAAGGTGAGGGTTCGACTGGCAAGCGGGGTCCTCCTTTAGCAGTACTTTCTGTCAAATGGGTTAGATAGGACATGAGGACACTTTTGATAGAAATAACCATTTTCTACACTTCAAACTCCTCAGGGATATTAATTAGGCAACACTGAGTGTGTACAAAGTCTCAAAACTGCCTTCATGGTATTGTATACTTCTAGAAAATGAATTTAAGTCCGTGAAATGAAGACAAATTTAATGGAATTCAAAAGTATTTGTGAATTTGGTCAATACTTGACCTTTTTAAGCAAGCTTAACTATGTAAAAACGGTCTTTAGAGGCTCATTCTTGCATTTCCAATGAATAAGTAATACTACAAAAAAAGAATCAGTTTTTTTGGAGGTTTATTTCTTTTCTTCATCACATTTCGACTGTTTTTCATTTGAAGGCTGTTCACCAGCTGGACTAAAGTGACTACTCTCTGACACTTGATAGCCAGTTAATTAGGGAAGACTTGGTCTGCCAGCTAAAACCATGAAACCAAGTGAATGATCCATGAATGTAGATGCAAATTCAGCCTTTACTTGTCCTGATGTGATAGGAATTGACTGTTTAACAGCTTCCTACCAGTTTGTCTGAGCCAGTTTTAGTCAGACGGGCCATTTTAAAAACAGTATATTACATTTGATATGGGAGGTTTCACCAATCAACCTATCTAATTAAGTCTTCTAAAAGCCCTTGAGATGCTCATGCAAATTTATCATTTCCATGTATAAATATGCCAAGAATTGACCGTCGCAAGGTGAGGGTTCGACTGGCAAGCGGGGTCCTCCTTTAGCAGTACTTTCTGTCAAATGGGTTAGATAGGACATGAGGACACTTTTGATAGAAATAACCATTTTCTACACTTCAAACTCCTCAGGGATATTAATTAGGCAACACTGAGTGTGTACAAAGTCTCAAAACTGCCTTCATGGTATTGTATACTTCTAGAAAATGAATTTAAATCTGTGAAATGAAGACAAATTTAATGGAATTCAAAAGTATTTGTGAATTTGGTCAATACTTGACCTTTTTAAGCAAGCTTTACTATGTAAAAACAGTCTTTAGAGGCTCATTCTTGCATTACCAATGAATAAGTAATACTATAAAAAACCATCAGTTTTTTTGGAGGTTTATTTCTTTTCTTCATCACATTTCGACTGTTTTTCGTTTGAAGGCAGTTCACCAGCTGGACTAAAGTGACTACTCTCGAAACACTTGATAGCCAGTTAATTAGGGAAGACTTGGTCTGCCAGCTAAAACCATGAAACCAAGTGAATGATCCATGAATGTAGATGCAAATTCAGCCTTTACTTGTCCTGATTTGATAGGAATTGACTGTTTAACAGCTTCCTACCAGTTTGTCTGAGCCAGTTTTAGTCAGACGGGCCATTTTAAAAACAGTATATTACATTTGATATGGGGAATGTTCATCAATCAACCTATCTAATTAAGTCTTCTAAAAGCCCTTGAGATGCTCATGCAAATTTATCATTTTAATGCGTGAATATGACAAGAATTGACCGTTGCAAGTTGAGGGTTTGGCTTGTAAGTGGGGTTGTCCTATAGAAGGCAGATAGGACAAAAGGAGACTTTTGATAGAAATAACAATTTCTAACACTTCAAACTCCTCAGGGATATTAGTAAGGCAACACTGATTGTGTACAAAGTCTCAAAACTGCCTTCATGCTACAGTATTTTTCAGAAAAATGAAATTAAGTTGGCAAAAATGACAAAAATGGGACAGTGTTCAAAATTGTCGGTCAACATCTGGTTATTCAAGCACATTTAATTATGTGGAAAAAGCCTTTTTAAAGCTCATTCACGTATCACGTATGTATCAATGATACTGCTAAGTCCAAATTTGCCTCTGAAGTGTCCAGAACTGACGTTCTCACCAGAAAGACATCCTTCTAGATGGGCACAGAGCTATTAGGGTACATAGACGGTCATGAACAAACCTTTAAGTTTTGCCTTCTAATCTTTTGCGGCAGTGTCAAGGGCTCCCAGGGCCATCACTCAGTTGACCTGAACGTGCATAAGGGCCAGGCACCCCTAGTTACAAGCTTCTTGACCTGTTGCGACCCTTCCAGGACCAATTTTCTCATGTCCTCGGCATTAAAACACCCAAACACCCAGCGTCAACATGACTTTTTGATCTGAAAGAATGCTGACTTTGCTTAGCACAGAGTGTGGATGACTCTGTGATATGTGTCCTTTCAGTGGTTGCATGTTTGACTCAATCACATTAATACATGTGCCCTGGGAGGTAATGCTGTATGTCCCCGCTGGACTAAAGATGCCACTCTCTGACACTTGATTGCCCCTCATGAAGGCAAGGCCTGCTCTACCAGCTACAACCATGTGTCTATGTGAGAGATCCTTGAATGTAGATGCAAATTCATCCTTTACATGTCCTGAACTGATAAGAATTGCCTGTTTCACAGCTTCCTACGATTGTGTCAGAGGGCAGTTTTAGTCAGAAACAGGGCATTTGAAAACACTATTCTGCATTCAAAGTGAAGAAAGCTTAGTTATTCAGACTAGCTAATGCAATGTACTCAAAGCCCTGTGGATGTAGATGCAAATTCATCATTTCCATGTATAAATATGGCAAGAATTGACCGTCGCAAGGTGAGGGTTCGACTGGCAAGCGGGGTGCTCCTTTAGCAGTACTTTCTGTCAAATGGGTTAGATAGGACATGAGGACACTTTTGATAGAAATAACCATTTTCTACACTTCAAACTCCTCAGGGATATTAATTAGGCAACACTGAGTGTGTACAAAGTCTCAAAACTGCCTTCATGGTATTGTATACTTCTAGAAAATGAATTTAAATCTGTGAAATGAAGACAAATTTAATGGAATTCAAAAGTATTTGTGAATTTGGTCAATACTTGACCTTTTTAAGCAAGCTTTACTATGTAAAAACAGTCTTTAGAGGCTCATTCTTGCATTACCAATGAATAAGTAATACTATAAAAAACCATCAGTTTTTTTGGAGGTTTATTTCTTTTCTTCATCACATTTCGACTGTTTTTCGTTTGAAGGCAGTTCACCAGCTGGACTAAAGTGACTACTCTCGAAACACTTGATAGCCAGTTAATTAGGGAAGACTTGGTCTGCCAGCTAAAACCATGAAACCAAGTGAATGATCCATGAATGTAGATGCAAATTCAGCCTTTACTTGTCCTGATTTGATAGGAATTGACTGTTTAACAGCTTCCTACCAGTTTGTCTGAGCCAGTTTTAGTCAGACGGGCCATTTTAAAAACAGTATATTACATTTGATATGGGGAATGTTCATCAATCAACCTATCTAATTAAGTCTTCTAAAAGCCCTTGAGATGCTCATGCAAATTTATCATTTTAATGCGTGAATATGACAAGAATTGACCGTTGCAAGTTGAGGGTTTGGCTTGTAAGTGGGGTTGTCCTATAGAAGGCAGATAGGACAAAAGGAGACTTTTGATAGAAATAACAATTTCTAACACTTCAAACTCCTCAGGGATATTAGTTAGGCAACACTGATTGTGTACAAAGTCTCAAAACTGCCTTCATGCTACAGTATTTTTCAGAAAAATGAAATTAAGTTGGCAAAAATGACAAAAATGGGACAGTGTTCAAAATTGTCGGTCAACATCTGGTTATTCAAGCACATTTAATTATGTGGAAAAAGCCTTTTTAAAGCTCATTCACGTATCACGTATGTATCAATGATACTGCTAAGTCCAAATTTGCCTGTGAAGTGTCCAGAACTGACGTTCTCACCAGAAAGACATCCTTCTAGATGGGCACAGAGCTATTAGGGTACATAGACGGTCATGAACAAACCTTTAAGTTTTGCCTTCTAATCTTTTGCGGCAGTGTCAAGGGCTCCCAGGGCCATCACTCAGTTGACCTGAACGTGCATAAGGGCCAGGCACCCCTAGTTACGAGCTTCTTGACCTGTTGCGACCCTTCCAGGACCAATTTTCGCATGTCCTCGGCATTAAAACACCCAAACACCCAGCATCAACATGACTTTTTGATCTGAAAGAATGCTGACTTTGCTTAGCACAGAGTGTGGATGACTCTGTGACATGTGTCCTTTCAGTGGTTGCATGTTTGACTCAATCACATTGATACATGGGCCCTGGGAGGTAATGCTGTATGTCCCGGCTGGACTAAAGATGCCACTCTCTGACACTTGATTGCCCCTCATGAAGGCAAGGCCTGCTCTACCAGCTACAACCATGTGTCTATGTGAGAGATCCTTGAATGTAGATGCAAATTCATCCTTTACATGTCCTGAACTGATAAGAATTGCCTGTTTCACAGCTTCCTACGATTGTGTCAGAGGGCAGTTTTAGTCAGAAACAGGGCATTTGAAAACACTATTCTGCATTCAAAGTGAAGAAAGCTTAGTTATTCAGACTAGCTAATGCAATGTACTCAAAGCCCTGTGGATGTAGATGCAAATTCATCATTTCCATGTATAAATATGGCAAGAATTGACCGTCGCAAGGTGAGGGTTCGACTGGCAAGCGGGGTCCTCCTTTAGCAGTACTTTCTGTCAAATGGGTTAGATAGGACATGAGGACACTTTTGATAGAAATAACCATTTTCTACACTTCAAACTCCTCAGGGATATTAATTAGGCAACACTGAGTGTGTACAAAGTCTCAAAACTGCCTTCATGGTATTGTATACTTCTAGAAAATGAATTTAAATCTGTGAAATGAAGACAAATTTAATGGAATTCAAAAGTATTTGTGAATTTGGTCAATACTTGACCTTTTTAAGCAAGCTTTACTATGTAAAAACAGTCTTTAGAGGCTCATTCTTGCATTACCAATGAATAAGTAATACTATAAAAAACCATCAGTTTTTTTGGAGGTTTATTTCTTTTCTTCATCACATTTCGACTGTTTTTCGTTTGAAGGCAGTTCACCAGCTGGACTAAAGTGACTACTCTCGAAACACTTGATAGCCAGTTAATTAGGGAAGACTTGGTCTGCCAGCTAAAACCATGAAACCAAGTGAATGATCCATGAATGTAGATGCAAATTCAGCCTTTACTTGTCCTGATTTGATAGGAATTGACTGTTTAACAGCTTCCTACCAGTTTGTCTGAGCCAGTTTTAGTCAGACGGGCCATTTTAAAAACAGTATATTACATTTGATATGGGGAATGTTCATCAATCAACCTATCTAATTAAGTCTTCTAAAAGCCCTTGAGATGCTCATGCAAATTTATCATTTTAATGCGTGAATATGACAAGAATTGACCGTTGCAAGTTGAGGGTTTGGCTTGTAAGTGGGGTTGTCCTATAGAAGGCAGATAGGACAAAAGGAGACTTTTGATAGAAATAACAATTTCTAACACTTCAAACTCCTCAGGGATATTAGTTAGGCAACACTGATTGTGTACAAAGTCTCAAAACTGCCTTCATGCTACAGTATTTTTCAGAAAAATGAAATTAAGTTGGCAAAAATGACAAAAATGGGACAGTGTTCAAAATTGTCGGTCAACATCTGGTTATTCAAGCACATTTAATTATGTGGAAAAAGCCTTTTTAAAGCTCATTCACGTATCACGTATGTATCAATGATACTGCTAAGTCCAAATTTGCCTGTGAAGTGTCCAGAACTGACGTTCTCACCAGAAAGACATCCTTCTAGATGGGCACAGAGCTATTAGGGTACATAGACGGTCATGAACAAACCTTTAAGTTTTGCCTTCTAATCTTTTGCGGCAGTGTCAAGGGCTCCCAGGGCCATCACTCAGTTGACCTGAACGTGCATAAGGGCCAGGCACCCCTAGTTACGAGCTTCTTGACCTGTTGCGACCCTTCCAGGACCAATTTTCGCATGTCCTCGGCATTAAAACACCCAAACACCCAGCATCAACATGACTTTTTGATCTGAAAGAATGCTGACTTTGCTTAGCACAGAGTGTGGATGACTCTGTGATATGTGTCCTTTCAGTGGTTGCATGTTTGACTCAATCACATTAATACATGGGCCCTGGGAGGTAATGCTGTATGTCCCGGCTGGACTAAAGATGCCACTCTCTGACACTTGATTGCCCCTCATGAAGGCAAGGCCTGCTCTACCAGCTACAACCATGTGTCTATGTGAGAGATCCTTGAATGTAGATGCAAATTCATCCTTTACATGTCCTGAACTGATAAGAATTGCCTGTTTCACAGCTTCCTACGATTGTGTCAGAGAGCAGTTTTAGTCAGAAACAGGGCATTTGAAAACACTATTCTGCATTCAAAGTGAAGAAAGCTTAGTTATTCAGACTAGCTAATGCAATGTACTCAAAGCCCTGTGGATGTAGATGCAAATTCATCATTTCCATGTATAAATATGGCAAGAATTGACCGTCGCAAGGTGAGGGTTCGACTGGCAAGCGGGGTCCTCCTTTAGCAGTACTTTCTGTCAAATGGGTTAGATAGGACATGAGGACACTTTTGATAGAAATAACCATTTTCTACACTTCAAACTCCTCAGGGATATTAATTAGGCAACACTGAGTGTGTACAAAGTCTCAAAACTGCCTTCATGGTATTGTATACTTCTAGAAAATGAATTTAAATCTGTGAAATGAAGACAAATTTAATGGAATTCAAAAGTATTTGTGAATTTGGTCAATACTTGACCTTTTTAAGCAAGCTTTACTATGTAAAAACAGTCTTTAGAGGCTCATTCTTGCATTACCAATGAATAAGTAATACTATAAAAAACCATCAGTTTTTTTGGAGGTTTATTTCTTTTCTTCATCACATTTCGACTGTTTTTCGTTTGAAGGCAGTTCACCAGCTGGACTAAAGTGACTACTCTCGAAACACTTGATAGCCAGTTAATTAGGGAAGACTTGGTCTGCCAGCTAAAACCATGAAACCAAGTGAATGATCCATGAATGTAGATGCAAATTCAGCCTTTACTTGTCCTGATTTGATAGGAATTGACTGTTTAACAGCTTCCTACCAGTTTGTCTGAGCCAGTTTTAGTCAGACGGGCCATTTTAAAAACAGTATATTACATTTGATATGGGGAATGTTCATCAATCAACCTATCTAATTAAGTCTTCTAAAAGCCCTTGAGATGCTCATGCAAATTTATCATTTTAATGCGTGAATATGACAAGAATTGACCGTTGCAAGTTGAGGGTTTGGCTTGTAAGTGGGGTTGTCCTATAGAAGGCAGATAGGACAAAAGGAGACTTTTGATAGAAATAACAATTTCTAACACTTCAAACTCCTCAGGGATATTAGTAAGGCAACACTGATTGTGTACAAAGTCTCAAAACTGCCTTCATGCTACAGTATTTTTCAGAAAAATGAAATTAAGTTGGCAAAAATGACAAAAATGGGACAGTGTTCAAAATTGTCGGTCAACATCTGGTTATTCAAGCACATTTAATTATGTGGAAAAAGCCTTTTTAAAGCTCATTCACGTATCACGTATGTATCAATGATACTGCTAAGTCCAAATTTGCCTCTGAAGTGTCCAGAACTGACGTTCTCACCAGAAAGACATCCTTCTAGATGGGCACAGAGCTATTAGGGTACATAGACGGTCATGAACAAACCTTTAAGTTTTGCCTTCTAATCTTTTGCGGCAGTGTCAAGGGCTCCCAGGGCCATCACTCAGTTGACCTGAACGTGCATAAGGGCCAGGCACCCCTAGTTACGAGCTTCTTGACCTGTTGCGACCCTTCCAGGACCAATTTTCCCATGTCCTCGGCATTAAAACACCCAAACACCCAGCGTCAACATGACTTTTTGATCTGAAAGAATGCTGACTTTGCTTAGCACAGAGTGTGGATGACTCTGTGATATGTGTCCTTTCAGTGGTTGCATGTTTGACTCAATCACATTAATACATGTGCCCTGGGAGGTAATGCTGTATGTCCCCGCTGGACTAAAGATGCCACTCTCTGACACTTGATTGCCCCTCATGAAGGCAAGGCCTGCTCTACCAGCTACAACCATGTGTCTATGTGAGAGATCCTTGAATGTAGATGCAAATTCATCCTTTACATGTCCTGAACTGATAAGAATTGCCTGTTTCACAGCTTCCTACGATTGTGTCAGAGGGCAGTTTTAGTCAGAAACAGGGCATTTGAAAACACTATTCTGCATTCAAAGTGAAGAAAGCTTAGTTATTCAGACTAGCTAATGCAATGTACTCAAAGCCCTGTGGATGTAGATGCAAATTCATCATTTCCATGTATAAATATGGCAAGAATTGACCGTCGCAAGGTGAGGGTTCGACTGGCAAGTGGGGTCCTCCTTTAGCAGTACTTTCTGTCAAATGGGTTAGATAGGACATGAGGACACTTTTGATAGAAATAACCATTTTCTACACTTCAAACTCCTCAGGGATATTAATTAGGCAACACTGAGTGTGTACAAAGTCTCAAAACTGCCTTCATGGTATTGTATACTTCTAGAAAATGAATTTAAATCTGTGAAATGAAGACAAATTTAATGGAATTCAAAAGTATTTGTGAATTTGGTCAATACTTGACCTTTTTAAGCAAGCTTTACTATGTAAAAACAGTCTTTAGAGGCTCATTCTTGCATTACCAATGAATAAGTAATACTATAAAAAACCATCAGTTTTTTTGGAGGTTTATTTCTTTTCTTCATCACATTTCGACTGTTTTTCGTTTGAAGGCAGTTCACCAGCTGGACTAAAGTGACTACTCTCGAAACACTTGATAGCCAGTTAATTAGGGAAGACTTGGTCTGCTAGCTAAAACCATGAAACCAAGTGAATGATCCATGAATGTAGATGCAAATTCAGCCTTTACTTGTCCTGATTTGATAGGAATTGACTGTTTAACAGCTTCCTACCAGTTTGTCTGAGCCAGTTTTAGTCAGACGGGCCATTTTAAAAACAGTATATTACATTTGATATGGGGAATGTTCATCAATCAACCTATCTAATTAAGTCTTCTAAAAGCCCTTGAGATGCTCATGCAAATTTATCATTTTAATGCGTGAATATGACAAGAATTGACCGTTGCAAGTTGAGGGTTTGGCTTGTAAGTGGGGTTGTCCTATAGAAGGCAGATAGGACAAAAGGAGACTTTTGATAGAAATAACAATTTCTAACACTTCAAACTCCTCAGGGATATTAGTAAGGCAACACTGATTGTGTACAAAGTCTCAAAACTGCCTTCATGCTACAGTATTTTTCAGAAAAATGAAATTAAGTTGGCAAAAATGACAAAAATGGGACAGTGTTCAAAATTGTCGGTCAACATCTGGTTATTCAAGCACATTTAATTATGTGGAAAAAGCCTTTTTAAAGCTCATTCACGTATCACGTATGTATCAATGATACTGCTAAGTCCAAATTTGCCTCTGAAGTGTCCAGAACTGACGTTCTCACCAGAAAGACATCCTTCTAGATGGGCACAGAGCTATTAGGGTACATAGACGGTCATGAACAAACCTTTAAGTTTTGCCTTCTAATCTTTTGCGGCAGTGTCAAGGGCTCCCAGGGCCATCACTCAGTTGACCTGAACGTGCATAAGGGCCAGGCACCCCTAGTTACGAGCTTCTTGACCTGTTGCAACCCTTCCAGGACCAATTTTCGCATGTCCTCGGCATTAAAACACCCAAACACCCAGCGTCAACATGACTTTTTGATCTGAAAGAATGCTGACTTTGCTTAGCACAGAGTGTGGATGACTCTGTGATATGTGTCCTTTCAGTGGTTGCATGTTTGACTCAATCACATTAATACATGTGCCCTGGGAGGTAATGCTGTATGTCCCGGCTGGACTAAAGATGCCACTCTCTGACACTTGATTGCCCCTCATGAAGGCAAGGCCTGCTCTACCAGCTACAACCATGTGTCTATGTGAAATATCCTTGAATGTAGATGCAAATTCATCCTTTACATGTCCTGAACTGATAAGAATTGCCTGTTTCATAGCTTGCTACGATTGTGTGGGAGGGCAGTTTTAGTCAGAAACAGGGCATTTGAAAACACTATTCTGCATTCAAAGTGAAGAATGCTTAGTTATTCATACTAGCTAATGCAATGTACTCAAAGCCCTGTGGATGTAGATGCAAATTCATCATTTCCATGTATAAATATGGCAAGAATTGACCGTCGCAAGGTGAGGGTTCGACTGGCAAGCGGGGTCCTCCTTTAGCAGTACTTTCTGTCAAATGGGTTAGATAGGACATGAGGACACTTTTGATAGAAATAACCATTTTCTACACTTCAAACTCCTCAGGGATATTAATTAGGCAACACTGAGTGTGTACAAAGTCTCAAAACTGCCTTCATGGTATTGTATACTTCTAGAAAATGAATTTAAGTCCGTGAAATGAAGACAAATTTAATGGAATTCAAAAGTATTTGTGAATTTGGTCAATACTTGACCTTTTTAAGCAAGCTTAACTATGTAAAAACGGTCTTTAGAGGCTCATTCTTGCATTACTAATGAATAAGTAATACTCCAAAAAAACAATCAGTTTTTTTGGAGGTTTATTTTTTTTCTTCATCACATTTCGACTGTTTTTCGTTTGAAGGCAGTTCACCAGCTGGACTAAAGTGACTACTTTCTGACACTTGATAGCCAGTTAATTAGGGAAGACTTGGTCTGCCAGCTCAAACCATGAAACCAAGTGAATGATCCATGAATGTAGATGCAAATTCAGCCTTTACTTGTCCTGATTTGATAGGAATTGACTGTTTAACAGCTTCCTACCAGTTTGTCTGAGCCAGTTTTAGTCAGACGGGCCATTTTAAAAACAATATATTACATTTGATATGGGGAATGTTTATCAATCAACCTATCTAATTAAGTCTTCTAAAAGCCCTTGAGATGCTCATGCAAATTTATCATTTTAATGCGTGAATATGACAAGAATTGACCGTTGCAAGTTGAGGGTTTGGCTTGTAAGTGGGGTTGTCCTATAAAAGGCAGATAGGACAAAAGGAGACTTTTGATAGAAATAACAATTCTTAACACTTCAAACTCCTCAGGGATATTAGTTAGGCAACACTGATTGTGTACAAAGTCTCAAAACTGCCTTCATGCTACAATATTTTTCAGAAAAATGAAATTAGGTTGGCAAAAATGACAAAAATGGGACAGTGTTCATAATTGTCAGTCAACATCTGGTTATTCAAGCACACTTAATTATGTGAAAAAAGCATTTTTAAAGCTCATTCATGTATCGCGTATGTATAAGTGATACTGCTACGTCCAAATTTGCCTGTGAAGTGTCAAGAACTGAAGTTCTCACCAGAAACACATCCTTCTAGATGGCCACAGAGCTATTAGGGTACATATACGGTCATGAACAAACCTTTCAGTTTTGCCTTTTAATTCTTTTGCGCAAGTGTCAAGGGCTCCCAGGGCCATCACTCAGTTGACCTGAACATGCATAAGGGACAGGCACCTCTAGTTAAGAGCTTCTTGACCTGTTGCGACCCTTTCAGGACCGATTTTCCCATGTCCTCAGCATTAAAACACCCAAACACCCAACGTCAACATGACTTTTTGATCCAAAAGAATGTTGACTCGGCTAAGCACAGAGTGCCGATGACTCTGTGACACGTTTCCTGTCAGTGGTTGCATGTTTGACTAAATCACATTAATACATGGGCCCTGGGAGGTAAGGCTGTATGTCCCGGCTGGACTAAAGATGCCACTCTCTGACACTTGATTGCCCCTCATGAAGGCAAGGCCTGCTCTACCAGCTAAAACCATGTGTCTATGTGAAAGATCCTTGCATGTAGATGCAAATTCATCCTTTACATGTCCTGAACTGATAAGAATTGCCTGTCTCACAGCTTCCTACGATTGTGTTGGAGGGCAGTTTTAGTCAGAAACAGGGCATTTGAAAACACTATTCTGCATTCAAAGTGAAGAATGCTTCCTCATTCAGAGTAGCTAATATAATGCAATGTACTCAAAGCCCTGTTGATGTAGATCTATGCAAATTCATCATTTCCATGTATAAACATGACAAGAATTGACCATCACAAGGTGAGTGTTCGCCTGGCAAGTGGGGTCTTCCTTTAACAGTACTTTCTGTCTAATGGGTTAGATAGGACATAAGGAGACTTTTGACAGAAATAACCATTTTCTACACTTCAAACTCCTGAGGGATATTAATTAGGCAACACT
Organism: Harmothoe impar; assembly: GCA_947462335.1. Lineage (NCBI taxonomy): Eukaryota > Metazoa > Annelida > Polychaeta > Phyllodocida > Polynoidae > Harmothoe > Harmothoe impar. The sequence goes on along the minus strand of OX381721.1, from coordinate 5,346,461 downwards.
GAGTGTGTACAAAGTCTCAAAACTGCCTTCATGGTATTGTATACTTCAGAAAAATGAATTTAAGTCCGTGACATGAAGACAAATTTAATGGAATTCAAAAGTATTTGTCAATTTGGTCAATACTTGACCTATTTAAGCAAGCTTTACTATGTAAAAACGGTCTTTAATGGCTCATTCTTGCATTACCCATGAATAAGTAATACCACAAAAAAACAATTAGTTTTTTGGAGGTTTATTTCTTTTCTTCATGACATGTAGACTGTTTTTCATTTGGAGGCAGTTCACCAGCTGGACTAAAGTGACCACTCTCTGACACTTGATAGCCAGTCAATTCAGGAAGACTTGGTCTGCCAGCTATAACCATAAAACCAAGTGAATGATCCATGAATGTAGATGCTAATTCAGCCTTTACATGTCCTGATTTGAAAGGAATTGACTGTGTAACAGCTTCCCACCAGTTTGTCTGAGGCCGTTTTGGTCAGAGACGGGCCATTTGAAAAGAGTATATTACATTTGATATGGGGAATGTTCATCAATCAACCTATCTAATTAAGTCTTCTAAAAGCCCTTGAGATGCTGATGCAAATTAATCATTTTAATGTGGAAATATGACAAGAATTGACCGTCGCAAGGTGAGGGTTTGGCTTGTAAGTGGGGTTCGTCCTATAGAAGGCAGATAGGACAAAAAGAGACTTTTGATAGAAATAACCATTTTTAACACTTCAAACTCCTCAGGGATATTAGTTAGGCAACACTGATTGTGTACAAAGTCTCAAAACTGCCTTCATGCTACAATATTTTTCAGAAAAATGTAATTAAGTTGGCAAAAATGACTAAAATGGGACAGTGTTCAAAAGTGTGGGTCAACATCTGGTTATTCAAGCACACTTAATTATGTGGAAAACGCCTTTTGAAAGCTCATTCATGTATCACATATGTATCAGTGACACTGCTAGGTCCAAATTTGCCTGTGAAGTGTCCAGAACTGACGTTCTCACCACAAACACATCCTTCTAGATGGCCAAAGAGCTATTAGGTAACATAGACGGTCATGAACAAACCTTTCAGTTTAGCCTTCTAATCTTTTGCGGCAGTGTCAAGGGCTCCCAGGGCCATCGCTCAGTTGACCTGAACATGCATAATGGCCAGGCACCCCTAGTTAAGAGCTTCTTGACCTGTTGCGACCCTTCCAGGACCGATTTTCCCATGTCCTCGGCATTAAAACACCCAAACACCCAGCGTCAACATGACTTTTTAATCCGAAAGAATGTTGACTTTGCTTGGCACAGAGTGTGGATGACTTTGTGATATGTTTCCTGTCAGTGGTTGCATGTTTGACTCAATCACATTGATACATGGGCCCTGGGAGGTAAGGCTGTATGTCCCGGCTGGACTAAAGATGCCACTCTCTGACACTTGATTGCCCCTCATGAAGGCAAGGCCTGCTCTACCAGCTAAAACCATGTGTCTATGTGAAATATCCTTGAATGTAGATGCAAATTCATCCTTTACATGTCCTGAACTGATAAGAACTGCCTGTTTCACAGCTTCCTACGATTGTGTTGGAGGGCAGTTTTAGTCAGAAACAGGGCATTTGAAAACTCTATTCTGCATTCAAAGTAAAAAATGCTTCGTTATTCAGACTAGCTAATGCAATGTACTCAAAGCCCTGTGGATGTAGATGCAAATTCATCATTTCCATGTATAAATATGACAAGAATTTACCGTCGCAAGGTGAGGGTTCGACTGGCAAGTGGGGTAGTCCTTTAGCAGTACTTTCTGTCCACTGGGTTAGATAGGACATGAGGACACTTTTGATAGAAATAACCATTTTCTGCACTTCAAACTCCTCAGGGAAAGAAATAAGGCAACACTGAGTGTGTACAAAGTCTCAAAACTGCCTTCATGGTATTGCATACATTAGGAAAATGAATTTAAGTCTGTGAAATGAAGACAAATTTAATGGAATTCAAAAGTATTTGTGAATTTGGTCAATACCTGACCTTTTTAAGCAAGCTTTACTATGTAAAGATGGTCTTTAAAGGCTCATTCTTGCATTACCCACTAATGAGTAATACCACAAAATAAACAATTAGCTTTTTGGATGCTGATTTTTCTATTCTTCATGACATGTCAACTGTTTTTCGTTCTAATGGCAGTTCATCAGCTAGTCTACAGTGACCAATCTCTGAAATGATAGCCGATTAATTAAAGAAGGCTTGTTCTGCTCGCTAAAACCATGAAACCATGTGAATGATCCATGAATGCAGATGCAAATTCATCCTTTACATGTCCTGAACTGATGAGAATTGCCAGTTTCACAGCTTGCTATAATTGTGTCGGAGGGCAGTTTTAGTCAGTGACAAGGCATTTGAAAACACTATTCTGCATTTTAAGTGCCGAATTTTAAGTGTAGATCCAAATTCATCATTTCCATATCTAAATATAACGAGAATTGACTGTCGCAATGCGAGGGTTCGACTGGCAAGTGGGGTCTTCCTATAGCAGTACTTTCTTTCCAATGGGTGAGTTAGGACATGAGCAAACTTTTGAAAGAAATAACCCTTTTCTACACTTCAAACTCCTAGGGGGTATTAGTTAGGCAACACTGAGTGTGTACAGAGTCTTAAAACTGCTTTCCTGGTATTACATAATTCAGGGAAATGAATTCAAGTTGGTGAAATGGAGAAAAATATAATGGAATTCATAATTATTGGTCAATTTGGTCAATATTTGACCTTTTTAAGCAAGCTTAACTATGTATAAACAGGCTTTAAAGACTCATTCTTGCATCAACCAAATATGAGTAATACCACAAAAAAACAATTAGTTTTTTGAAGGCTTATTTCTTTTCTTCATCACATGTCAAGTGTTTTTCGTTCGAATTGCAGTTCACCAGCTGGACTACAGTGACAACTTTCTGACACTGTATAGCCACGCAATTGAAAAAGGCTTGGTCCTGCTGGCTAAATCCCTTAAAACCATGTGAATGATCTATGAATGTAGATGCAAATTCATCCTTAACATGACCTGAACTGATGAAAATTGCCTGTTTCATAGCTTCCTATGTTTGTGTCGGAGGGCAGTTTTAGTCAGAAACAGGACATTTGGAAACACTTTTCTGCATTTTAAATGCAGAATGCTTCATCATTCAGACTAGTTAATGTGATGTACTCAAAGCCCTTGAGATGTAGATGCAAATTCATCATTTCCATGTCTAAATATGACGAGAATTGACCGTCACAAGGCGAGGGTTCGACTGGCAAGTGGGGTCGTCCTATAGCAGTACGCTCTGTCCAATGGGTTAGATAGGACATGAGGAGACTTTTGAAAGAAATAACCATTTTCTACACTTCAAACTCCAAGGGGGTATTTGTTAGGCAACACTGAGTGTGTACAAAGTCTTAAAACTTCCTTCATGGTACTACATACTTCAGGAAAATGAATTCAAGTTGGTGAAATGGAAAAAAATGTAATGGAATTCATAAGTATTGGTCAATTTGGTCAATATTGAACCTTTTTAAGCAAGCTTTACTATGTAAAAACAGGCTTTACAGACTCATTCTTGCATTACCCATACATGAGTTATACTACAAAAAAACAATTAGTTTTTTGGAGGCTTATTTCTATTCTTCATCACATGTCAAGTGTTTTTCATTCGAATTGCAGTTCACCAGCTGGACTACAGTGACAACTTTCTGACACTGTATAGCCCCTTAATTCAGGACCGCTTGGTGTGCTAGTTAAATCCCTTAAAACCATGTGAAAGATCCATTAATGTAGATGCAAATTAATCCTTTACATGTCCTGAACTGATGAGATTTGCCAGTTTCATAGCTTCCTATGTTTGTGTCCGAGGGCAGTTTTAGTCAGAAACAGGGCATTCGGAAACACTATTCTGCATCTTAAATGCAGAATGCCTCATTATTGACTCTAGTTAATGTGATGTACTCAAAGCCCTGTAGATGAAAATGCTAATTCATCATATCCATGTCTAAATATGACGAGAATTGACCGCCGCAAGGCGAGGGTTCGACGGGCAAGTGGGGTCGTCCTTTAGCAGTACTTTCTGTCCAATCGGTTAGATAGGACATGAGGAGACTTTTGAAAGAAATAACCATTTTCTACACTTCAAACTCCAAGGGGGTATTTGTAAGGCAACACTGAGTGTGTACAAAGTCTTAAAACTTCCTTCATGGTACTACATACTTCAGGAAAATGAATTCAAGTTGGTGAAATGGAAAAAAATGTAATGGAATTCAAAAGTATTAGTCAATTTGGTCAATATCTGACCTTTTTAAGGGATCTTTACTATGTAAAAACTGTCTTTAAAGGCTCATTCTCGCATTACCCATACATATGTAATACCAAAAAAAAAAGATTTGTTTTTTGGAGGCTCATTTCTATTCTCCATGACATGTCAAGTGTTTTTCGTTCTAAGGCAGTATACCAGCTGGACTACAGTGACCACTCTCTGACACTTGATAGCTAGTTAATTAGTAAAGACTTGGTCTGCCAGTTAAGACAAGGAAACTATGTAAATGATCCATGAATGTAGATGCAAATTAAGCCTTTACATGTCCTGATCTGACAGGAATTGACTGTTTAACAGCTTCCCACCAGTTTGTCGGGGCCAGTTTTAGTCAGAGACGGGCCATTTGAAAACATATATTACATTTGATATGGGATATGTTCATCAATCAACCTATCTAATTAAGTCTTCTAAAAGCCCTTGAGATGCCAATGCTAAGCCATAATTTCCATGTCTAAACATGACAAGAATTGACCGTTGCAAGTAGAGGGTTCAGCTATTAAGTGGGATTGTTCTATACTGTACTTTCTGTCCCATGGGTTTGATAGGACATAAGGAAACTTTTGATCCAAATAACCATTTTCTAAACTTGAAACTGCTCTGGGATATTAGTTAGGCAACACTCAGTCTGTACAAAGTCTCAAAACTCCCTTCATGCTACAATATTTTTCAGAAAAATAATATTAAGTTGGCGAAAATGACAAAAATGCGACAGACTTCATAATTGTCGGTCAACATCTGGTTATCAAGCATAATTAATTATTGGGAAAAAGCTATTTTAAAGCTCATTCATGTATAACATATGTATCAGTGATACGGCTAAGTCCAAATTTGCCTCTGAAGTGTCCAGAACTGATAAGAATTGCCTGTTTCACATCTTCATATGATTGTGTCGGAGGGCAGTTTTAGTCAGAAACAGGGCATTTGAAAACACTATTCTGCATTCAAAGTGAAGAATGCTTGATTATTCAGACTAGGTAATGCAATGTACTCAAAGCCCTGTGGATATAGATGCACATTCATCATTTCCATGTATAAATATGACAAGAATTGACCGTCACAAAGTGAGGGTTCGACTGGCAAGTGGGGTTGTCCTTTAACAGTACTTTCTGTCCAATGGGTTAGATAGGACATGAGGACACTTTTGATAGAAATAACAATTTTCTACACTTTAAACTCCTCAGGGATATTATTTAGGCAACACTGAATGTGTACTAAGTCTCAAAACTGCCTTCATGGTTTTGCATACTTCAGGAAAATGATTTTAATTCAGTGAAATGAAGACAAATTTAATGGAATTCAAAAGTGTTTGTGAATCTGGTCAATTCTTGACCTTTTTAAGCAGGCTTTACTATGTAAAAACGGTCTTTAAAGGCTCATTCTTGCATTACCCATAAATAAGTAATACCACAAAAAAGCAATTAGTTTTTTGGAGGTTTTTTCTATTCTTCATGACATGTCGACTGTTTTTCGTTTGAAGGCAGTTCACCAGCTGGACTAAAGTGACCACTCTCTGACACTTGATAGCCAGTCAATTAGGGAAGACTTGGTCTGCCAGCTAAAACCATGAAACCAAGTGAATGATCCATGAATGTGTAGAAGCAAATTCATCATTTCCATGTATAAATATGACAAGAACTGACCGTCACAAGACGAGGGTTTGGCCAGTTTGTAAGGTCGTCCTATAGCAGTGTAATGAGCTATGTCAGGTTTGCTAAAGGTATCTAATGCCATCAATGCATGTGTGCATACCTGTGTCAACATTTTGATAGGAACCTTTAAAAAGAAACAGGGTAGCCTATTTAATGCAGATGTAGGCTATACTTAAAACTTCCATGATCAATCCTTAACAGCTACTCTCTGTACTATGACACAGTCACCACTGGTCAGAGTTCATATACCTCTCCCAATTCATGCCCGGTAGGTGACAGCACTATGGATGTGAAGGTAGCCGGTTCACTTCAAGACATGCATATATATGTAAGATTGTAAATACATACATATATATATATATGTAAGATTGAAAGTGGTTAAAAGGAATAAATGTGGATGTTTTGTAAGAATTTTTAGACACATTCACCAGAACCATTTAGATCTACTAGTATTGGATTCAAACCTGTGCAACCTTCTTTACCAAAATCCCATGATATAACGGGAAATTTTGCTCACAGAATCCTGTGTTTTAAAGGGGACACATTTCGGGTTATTCCCGGAACCTACCCTAGTTCAACCCATGTTATTCAGGGGAATCCACGGGATTTGTTTCCAGGTTATACATCATGCAATACTTGTGAACTGATATTTTTCTTCTTTATTTTCTTATAGGCACTATGCCGATGACTGAGGATATAATGAGCAGGATGCCAGATTGGTACAATCAGGCTCTGATACAACGCATGCGGTCCAGATGTCGAGATGAAGGTGGCTGTCTGGTTTGGCAAGGATTTGGCAATTCAAGCGGCTATCCACAGCAGAGGGTCACCACCCAAGCTGAGACTTTAGTGGAATCAGCGCACAGGCTAATGTATTGGCTGGCAGTTGGAGAACCAAACTATGAGGTATCGCACCTCTGCCACAACAAGAGGTGTGTACACGTGAAGCATTTGGTGGATGAAACGGGTGAAGACAACAGCCAGCGGAAGAAGTGTGCCAAGAATAAGGACAAGTTCTGCTTTGGGCATGGAGACAAGCCAGCTTGCTTGGTAATATAAATGAGTCTATCCTCTTTTAAAGTTGGTTCTGTGCCAATTACTTATTAAATGTTAGATTTATGTAATACAATTTTTTTCATAAAAAATGTAGCTGTTGCAAGTAGGAGGGCAAAAACTGACAACAATACCTTCATTGTTGCTTCAAAAACAGCACCAGCTGTAAATGAGCTGAGAGGCTAGATAACTATATAATTGTTCAGACTATAAAAGAGTGGAGGGGTCATTATTGCAGAGGGCTCTTTGTTCACATGAGTGCAAAGACAAATGCTTTCAGTGAGTCTTAAAATAATCTTACTGGAGTCTTGATATTGAAATTCACCATGACCAAGCTCATGTGTAGTATCAAATATGTCTTAAAAATGAGAGAAATATGGGGATCTGGGGCAGAGCCGCCCTATCTACATCAAGACCTTCCGGCTGTAGGACTTCAGTAAGTTGGGGTAAGACTCACTCTAAAGAACTAGCTGTGCACTAACATGAACTAGGTGGTCCTGTGTCATAATAGTTATAATCCGCTAGTAGACTGCATCATATCATCAATAGACTGCATAGTTTTGGTGAGCCCCTAGAGCCTGGTAGGTGACATTAAATGATACAAGATACAATGATTCAGGCCTCCTGCTCTCCTACCTACTGTTTTGAAATGTACTGACAAGAGAACACTGAGGTATGTGGACAGTCATATTTCTTCACATAGATATAACATTAATCAATTTCTTTATGTTCTGTTGGCAGTTCCCCAAGCCACAGCTGATGCGAACAAGGCAAAATGGAAAGGCAACCCAATATGTTGTAAGTGACTTTGATGTCTATCCCAGTGTAGTTGAAACAAGAGAATGTCATTGCTCATCAATCCAATACCCCTCTCCTTCTACACTTGGTTTTGAATTAGCCTTACCTGTAAGCCAACATCGGAACAGTTGGGCTACAGAGGTGGGACTTGTGCATGTGGGCAATATTTCTTGATGGACTGTGCAGAACTTTACACAGTACAGCTGTTCATGTGATATCATATTTATACAATTAAAATCATGTTGAGAGCAAAATTCATACAACTGTTGGTCCACCTTAAACCACCTCATGCACCTTTCACCCCACTACCCTGTAGCTTACACTATACACACCAGGTGCACCCTGCCCATCAAGTCCTACACCTTCCAGCTGTATTCTAACCCCCGACCACATCAAGCACCAACTACAACCCCATGACATGTTATACACTCAGACTGCATCATGCACCAACAACAACCTCATGACACATTCCAACATTGGATCACATGGTGCACCTTCCACCTTAATTATACTCTCACACTGCATGGTCAACCCTCCACACTCAGTTCAACAGCCTCTTTAGAAATGTTGACAATAGAACTCTGATGGTCCATAGCAATATATTAAACATTTTGTGCGCGTATTCCTGCAGTGTATAAGCATTAATGATATAGCACTGTGCAATGCATTCTCTACTTGAATTTACTTAATAATTCATGTGCTACACATTAATCTCCCACTCTTGGAACCACTTTATATTCATTTATATTTCATAAATCTATCTTTCATAGCCTGAAACAACAGTTGATCAGATGAAGGAGGGTCTTCGGGAATGGCACACTCCTCACGGTAAGCTGCTACAAAAAGCTGACTTTGAAATAAAGGTCTGTCCCATCAAAGGTCGAACCGTGATTGCCCTCAGACCATTCTCAGTGGGAGAATTCGTATTAGAATACGAAGGAGACTTTGTGACACGTGAACAGATGAAAACCTTGGAAAAAAGGTATGAAGCAAGCAACACAGGTTGTTTCTACATTAACTGTGTCTATAACAACAAGGATATGGCCATTGATGGAGCAGCCAAACAGGGCACCCTGGGAACCCTCGTCAACCACTTACGAGGTGGCAACCTTGAACCACACGGGTTGCTGGTAGTGGACAAAGGGCAACCCCCTCGCTTGGCCATGCGCTGTGCTCATCCCATTGAGCGAGGAGATGAGCTCAGTTGGGACTATGGGATCGGTGATAGTGAGGCCACATGGGCATCAAACAGACACTGCAGGTAGGCATACTGATACAGTAGTCCCAAGATTTTCTGGTCTATTTAATTATGTTTCGAAATGATACAGGCTTATGAATGGGGTTGGCTGATAAGCCATGCAGTACAGATATTAACATTTAAAAAAAACTAGAATAATACTTCACAATATTCATAGTGCTACTTTGCATCTTAGAGCTGTACTAGTGAGTTGTATTTCATATTAACCGACTTGGAACACCAAGTGCAATGCAAATATTCCTATATGTAATGTGCAGATATCATACAGAGGTGTATCTAGAAATATGTGATGTTATATCAGCTATAAATAATAGATAAATGTTTGGAATCCAAACCTAAAACTCATTTTGATCCACATGGTGCAATGTTTTTTTTTAACCAACTGCACTCCTCTATTGATATAAAATGAAAAGATTATAAATGATACAATATATTTTTCAGGGTACGGAGAGCTCCATCCGTCCCTACCTTGAGTGTTGCTGCCGGCAGCCCCATCCAGGTCCCTACAGTCCCAGCAGTCCTGACGGTCCCCGTGTTCCCAGTGCCAAGGGTGACAGGGGTCCCTGTGTTCTCGGAAGTCTCAACACTCCCTGTTGTCTGCTCACCCAACGCTGAATCAAGCCCCCAGGGAGCATCCCTGTAAGTAAAAGTATTCAGAATAGAATCAAATTTGTGTACACTTAATTGTGTCATTAAATGAACTCTGATATTAAAGTTTGGCAGGGGGGTCAGACTCTGGTATGAAGAGTGTATGGTCTGAGGCTATGTCTGGAAATACAAAGAACTTGATGACCTGGGAGCCTCTTGAGGTCTGGGGTTGAAACGTTGCTGGAGGGAGTAGAACTTGAAGATCTGGGTACTATGTTTGTGTGTAGTCTGAAATTGGAATGTGGCAGGTTGGGGAGGAACTTGATAAGGGGGTTGTATGATGAGGCCTGATGTCATTATGTAGCTGTAAGCTGTAGATCCTGATGTGCTGGTTGCACCATGCAGTCTGAGGTTAGAATATGGCAGGTAGCATCTAGTCTGAGGTCTGACTGTAGCTGGAACATGTAGAACTTGATAGGCTGAGTGCAGGGGGTTGAGTCTCAGTTTGTCCTTCCTCTCTGATTTTATGTTCTGAATGCTCAGCTGATAATATGAATTTGTTGCAGTGCACAAGTGGTGAGAGTGCTGGCGTCCTGCTCACGCCACACCAAGACTAGTCACCAACCAGCATTCCTGTAAGTAGCAGAAAATTACCATAATCAGTCAATGATATGAGTCCAACCCTAACACTGCATGAAAATAGAGATATATTTCCGAGATACGTTTGCTACTTATTTCCCATGACAATTCTCATTCAACTTCAGTATATCTCATGGCAACTTAGGTCTTGAAGTTGTCATGGAATAAACTAGAGCCTAATACCTCAACTACTTGGGTGGGAAAGTTGTAATGGAATATACTGGAGCTTTATACCTCAACTACCTGGCTGGCGAAGTTGTCATGGAATATACTGGAGCTTAATACCTCAACTACCTGGGTGGGAAGTTATCATTGAATATACTGGAGCTTGATACCTCAACTACTTGGGTGGGGAAGTTGTCACGGAATATACTGGAGCTTTATACCTCAACTACCTGGGTCGGGGAGTTGTTATGTAATATACTGTATCTCAATACATTCACTACTTGGGTGGGGAAGTTGTCATGGAAAATACTGGAGCTTAATATCTTTAAGGATTGCCTGCACTAAAAGATTACTTTTACTGTCATGATTCACCAATGCAGCATTGTAGCAGGCTCAGCTGTTCAACACCTTGGTGCACTTTTATCATAGGGGAGCTTCGGTGTAGGGTGATATCGGTCTGTGACTTATGATCAACATATGTTTCAGACTGCTCACTCAGGCCAGGGCCGAGGCACTGACCATGACACCTACCACAATCAATGTGGTAGTTGATGCAGTGGTAGAGAGCCAAGACAGTCCATCAAGGAAAAGGAAGTCAAGCATGCATCAGGTGAGATTGAGAGGCTGTTTGCAATACTAATAAATATTTCTACACCAATACTGCTTAATTTATGCTATAGTGCCTCTGGAAAATATACTAAATGAATCTGTTCTGAAATATTGTAGGTTATATGTAATATTATATACCTGTCCTCTTTACATCTTGACGCTGATCAAAACCATGATTGTTTCACCTTATGGTTATGTACCTTTACCAATGCAGCCTGCCCACCAGGGTAGTAATGGCACCATGGACGTAACAGGCCACAACTGTAAGGACATGACAATGGAGAATGAGCCTCACATAGGAGCTGATGACTGTGACCGGTCTTCAGCACTGGGACCCATTGGCCAAATTCCCTGCAAGAGGTCTCGCAGAAGGTTGGACTTCAACACCCACTACACAAGCAAAGCTAGGTAAGACTTAGCAATATACATTCATTCTGCTACCTCCACACGTGTCGGAATTCTCTATTGTTAACATGCAATGTTTCTTGGAAGGCCTCCAGTATATGGGGGTGAGGCACACCATGCCCAGCTGTCACATCCTCAAATGTAGCCCGAACTACATGAACTATTAGAGGGTGCCGGGCCATATATTGAAAGATAAGTTTGGTGTGGTCAGGGAGAGACAATACAGGTAATTCTTCATAAATATTCTTTTTATACTCAAGAAGCAGTATAATGCATATAACTGATGTTACCATTAGGGATGTATCTCACCCTCTTATATTCCGACTGCATTTATATGTATAATGTTCTGTTCAGTATAATTAACACTTAAATTGAAATGGATCGCAGTGACTTTCATGCCTAATCAGAATACAGAGTTCCTAAAGGTTCTAGTAGCACATACATGTAGCAATTTGTCAAGATGTGGCTGCTAAATTTAAATCCAAGCCAGGCAGGCTGGTTTGGAATACCAAGGTCCCAAATGTTTCAAATTGTTCAGCACATAGGTGAATTTACATGTTGTTTCGTGTTTCACAGTAAGTTAGCAGCAGCAGCAGTAGAGTCAGTAGCAGCACCAGCAACATCAGCAGCACCAGTGGCACCAGTACTAGCACCAGCAGCTACAGTGGCACCAGCAGCAACAATAACAGCACCAGTTAAAACACTAGCAGCCTTGTCTCTGGGGAAGAGGGATGCTCAAGGGGACCGGTGAGTAGAGCATTTCAAAATATCATCACATGCAGGACAACTTTGCAGATTAAACTATTGAAAGTTGATGTATAGAATGGGCTGCATCATATTGTCTATGAAGGAACTGTCTTTCATATTAAAAAAAATAGTTTGATAATAAATTTAATAGTTACAATATTGCTATTCTCCATCTGTGTATGATGCAACTACAAAGCATAAGGGTTTACTTCTTGTAATTTATAAACCTCTGCCTAGTGTCATGCAAAAGTCAGATATCAATTAAACCCTTAAATTGTCTCCTAAACATTCCTTTCTCAGACTTATGGGAATGTATCCGATGCTCCCATTTTTGGGTAGTATGTTTTGTTATAATCAACATTTTTTTCCAGAGTGAACAATGAGACCAGAGCTGAGACAGTGACGACAGCATCCGCAATGGTCCAGGCTCCAGATGTTTCACCTGCAAGGACCCCTGGCCACTTCCAGCCCCTGCCTCAAACCCTGGTACTTGAACTGGCACCAGATGTGAACCAGGTGCCTTCAGATCAGGTGAGTGTGGGACTAAAATGAAACAATTGAAACTGCTACCCCTTAGCTGCTAAATTGTGTATGGAGTGTAGTTTGTCAGCTTTTCATGCTAAAATTGTGTAAAGCTGTGTCATAAGTCATATTGAGAAACCTTTCTACTGCCAAATGGTTTGCCGGTCTTAATTCTTTAAGGCTGGCAAAGTGCTGACAGTACAGTATTGAATGCTTTTGGCATCGTAATGCATGGCAATGAAGTTTTGACCCTCTTGAAGTATTAATGTGCAGTACCAGAAAGTTGCTAAGTTACTTGCAGGTTAGCTTTTGCTAAATCATGCACCATGAACTTTGACATATTTGAGTATAAAACAACCAATTTTAGCCATATTTTATTGGTCAGGCCTATCATGATATAACAATTGGTGAGGAAAGAATCATTAATATGTGCTGCTATTTACCCATAATACATTGCATCAGCACAAAGAAGTTCTTAATGCACCTCTTTTGCATTATAGAATGAAGCAGATCAGGCCATACAACAAGATGCCCCCTACAGCAGCGATAGTAAGTAGGCAAAGTGGATAAGGAAAAATTAAAAAAACATATGTGAGGATCTAGGATTGATATAGTTAAATGTATTGCTATCCTTATTACAAAAGTAAAGGGTTCTGGATTTCTCATCATTCTAACATTAATAGTAAACAGTTTTGATGGGAAAGAAATATCAGATGTATTTATCTACGTAGTATATATAGATGGAAACATTCAGGATCCAGAAATCATATCAAAGAAATCAAAAGTTTGTGCCTTAGGAAACTTAGTATGTTTACTCTGAATATGCCTAATTGTCATGGTATTTTACAGCTCGTGACCTCGTCTGTGAAGTAATAAGAAGAATCAAAGACAAGAGGTCTTTCAGCGGGAGGGCAAAGGATTACTCAGGAGCCTACATCAACAAAGCGGTCTCTGGGTTATCCTGGGAGAATTGCACAAAGCAGTTTTTCACCAAACACCCAGGTGTTGCAGTTCCTTGCTGCTCCCGGGTATATCATGTAGCAGCATCTTTAAATACTCATATCAGTCTGTGTCATATTAAGTTGAGAAAAGTAGGGGACATAGGTGAGATCTTAAGGATGAAGTAAGACTAGCTATATTTTTTTTTAGTTATGGTGGAATATGTTTGTAAACTTAACCTGTATTGAATCTAAATGACATATGCTACATACATGTTAGTAACACTGTACACAGGCTTACTTATCTGTACTACATTAAGGCTGAGGTACACTTCTTATAGTTTAGTTGCATAACAAACAAGTTCAGCTAGAAAGGCATCTTGTACATAATTTTATTCTGATGCATGTTATGTCACACAGTCTACATAGGGTAACATTGGGATGTATTTGTACAGGTACACGGAATTTAGGCACCCGGTCTTTAGGCACCCTGCCTTCAGGCCCTCCTGACCACAGGCACCCTGCCCTTAGGCCCTCCGGATTTCAGGCCCCCGGCCTTTTGGCACCCTGGCCATAGGCCCCCTGTCTATAGGCCAAACTTACCATACGTCCACACCCCTGTCATACGTCCACAACCCTGTCATACGTCCACAACCTTTCATATGTCCGTTTCAGTGTCTCTAACAAATGATTGATCACCCTCTCCTCACGTCCACTACCATCTCCTCACGTCCACTACCATCTCCTCACGTCCACTACCATCTCCTCACGTCCACTACTACTTCCTCATGTCCACTACCATCTCCTCACGTCCACTACTACTTCCTCACGTCCACCACCACTTCCTCACGTCCACTACCATCTCCTCACGTCCACTACTACTTCCTCACGTCCACCACCACTTCCTCACGTCCACTACTACTTCCTCACGTCCACTACCATCTCCTCACGTCCACTACCATCTCCTCACGTCCACTACTACTTCCTCACGTCCACTACTACTTCCTCACGTCCACCACCACTTCCTCACGTCCACTACTACTTCCTCACGTCCACTACCATCTCCTCACGTCCACTACCATCTCCTCACGTCCACTACTACTTCCTCACGTCCACTACTACTTCCTCACGTCCACAATCATCTCCTCACGTCCACTACTACTTCCTCACGTCCACCACCACTTCCTCACGTCCACTACTACTTCCACACGTCCACTACCATCTCCTCATATCCACTACCATCTCCTCACGTCCACTACCATTTCCTCACGTCCACTACCATCTCCTCACGTGCACTACCATCTCCTCACGTCCACCTCCTCCCCTCACATCCACCTGCCTCCCTCACGTCCCCCTGTCATACGTCCACACCCATGTCATACGTCCACACCCCTGCCATACGTCCACACCCCTGCCATACGTCCACACCCCTGCCATACGTCCACACCCCTGTTCAGCTGTTTTGAAGGTTGCTGGTCAAAGACTACACCGGTCAAAGACTACACCTGGTCAAAGACTACTAGTACACCTGGTCAAAGACTACACCCGGTCAAAGACGTTTCAATTGTTACAATCTCATGAGACACATGATCCTATAATGAGTCAGGGGTTTGGACGTGAGGGGTTTGGACGTGAGGGGTTTGGACGTGAGGGGTTTGGACGTGAGGGGTTTTGGACGTGAGGGGTTTGGACGTGAGGAAGGGGGTTGGACGTGAGGAAGGGGTTGGACGTGAGGAAGGGGGTTGGACGTGAGGAAGGGGGTTGGACGTGAGGAAGGGGGTTGGACGTGAGGAAGGGGGTTGGACGTGAGGAAGGGGGTTGGACGTGAGGAAGGGGGTTGGACGTGAGGGAGGGGCCGGAGAGGGGGTTGGACAAATCATTTATAAGAGACAGTGTTGGACGTGAGGAATTAGAATGAGATAATGGTTCTGGACGTATGAAATGGACGTGAGATTTGTGCCTACAGTCCGGGGGCCTGTGGTCAGGGTGGCCTAAAGACAGGGGGCCTCAGATCCGGAGGGCCTGTGGGCTGGGGGCCTGTGTTCCGTCGGCCTGTGGGCAGTGGGCCTACAGTCAGGAGGGCCTGTATTCCGGATACCATTTGTACAGTAACAACTTTGTTGAACTACAGGATAACCTGTGTCATATTAGAAATATGATCAACAGTGTTCAGTTTTGATGTACTATGTATAGCTTCTTTTACACTGCATAAAGGTTTTATCACAGGCTCCGTTTGCCCACTTTTAGGTCATTTAATTGTTGAAACAACTTTGGTTCTCAGGTGTTGGGGAAAGTTGTAAATGTTGACACCACTCTAATGCAACCTTCTCTCCGTTTCACTTACTATTTCACTGTCTGAAATATACTAGAATACATAGAAATTAATTCCTTCTAATGCATCCACCTAACTAATGTTCCAACTTTTCCATAAACTTATGGTACCTGAATCAGAGCAGTTGACTGTACTGTACATTGGTTTCATCTTACTGCAAATCAGATAGTTTGCAAACCTTCTATTTTTTTACATTAAGTGCATTTGTTTTATAGACATTGTGTGGCATTCAAGGATACTTACAATTGAGTGAATATCTTACAATGGTTGCCTTAAGACTTGTAATGCATGCAGATGTAGTCCCTATGAGATGTTAAACTGTCATCAGGCTGATGCCTTGGGCTGATTAGCTCTTTTATGTTAGCAATATAGTCCGTATAAACCAAGCTTAACACTGATGTTTGTTTTCCTAAAATTGCACAGATATTATTTTCATTATGGGAAATTATATTACAATAGTTATGTGGGTAATGCTACTTCCATATTGAGCACCTACATACAGAATCATAGTAATCTCTGAGTTTCAGGTGATATTATCCAGACATACTGGAATACAGGGACCTAAACACAAAATTATATGAATAGTTTTCTTTATGTACTACGGTTAATGTGCTTCTTACAAACACCACACAGTTACTTTCAACTTATATGAATAATTTCCCTCAAGATAAAATTAAGCAAACATTAGATGAAACTATTTAAGTAATCAAATGATGTGTTACTTCTATGGTGTCAATTATTAATTGATTTTGAATTGCCAGGTGCTTTGCTGGTCTCCCAAACCTTGATAGAATGTATAATAATGATCCCATTAACTGGCCATGAAGACTGGCATGTAAATAAATACATGCTTTCATACTTAAATATTGGCCAAACCGGGCATGATGTGACCAGGACCAACTAAAATATCAGCAAAACACCGAACGCAATGAAGTTCCCCATGCGCTCAATAATGCGTTCACAAACTAGCTGTCAAGACTGGCATGTAACCCAGAGCATAGGGAATGCAGCAAAAAATATGCAGATTCATGATGACCCAAGTGTCTTTGTATGGAAACTAAAAACATCTGAATTTCTTGGGAAAAGCGACAACCAGTTTTACTTTTAAACCGAATCAGTAGAGAGTTTCCTGGATAAAATGCCTAATAATGGTCCCATTGACTGGCCGTGAAGACTTGTATGAAGCCAGGACCCCTGCCAATAATGCCAGATACTGATGGGTTACCTGTGAGTCATTCCCTAGCTGCAGCGTTTATTATGCCCATAACTGGTTGGCCATCAAAATATCAATATGTTGACCGACGAGGACTTGCCCGTGTGATTTCAATCAGGACTAACAGTGAAGGTATCCATAACTTCACAATGAATCTCGCATGGTAGGTCTATCTCATTCAGCTCAAGCTATATTTTAAAAATTAAGAAGATAAATCCATGCTTTCATACTAAGATATCGGCAAAACCAGGCATGATGTGACCAGGACCGACTAAAATATCAGCAAAACACAAAACGCAATGAAGTTCCCAATGAGCTCAATAATATGTTAACAAACTATCTGTTAAGACTGGCATGTAGCCCAGAGCATAGGGAGTGCAGCCAAAATATGCAGATTCATAATGACCCAAGTCTCTTTGTATGGAAACTAAAAACAGCTGAATTTGTTGGGAAAAGGGACAACCAGTTTTACTTGTGAACCGAATCGGTAGAGAGTTTCCTCAATTAAAATGCTTAATAATGGTTCCATTGACTGGCCGTGAAGACTGGCATGAAGCCAGGACCCCTGCCAATAATGCCAGATTGTGATGGGTGACCTGTGAGTCATTCCCTAGCTGCAGCATTCATTATGCCCATAACTGGTTGGCCATTAAAATATCAATGTGTTAATAGACGAGGACCTGCCCGTGTGATTTCAATTATGACTAAAGGGTAAACTACCCATAACTTCACAACGAATCTGGCATGGTAGGTCTATCCCATTCATGTCAAGCTATATTTTAAAAATGAAGAAGATAAATCCATGCGTTCATACTTAAATATCAACCAAACCGGGCATGATGTGACCAGAACCGACTAAAATATCAGCAAAACACCAAACGCAATGAAGTTCCCCATGTGCTCAATAATACGTGAACAAAATAGCTGTCAAGACTGGCATGTAGCCCAGAGCATAGGGAATGCAGCCAGAATATGCAGATTCATGATGACCCAAGTCTCTTTGAAAGGAAGCTAAAAACAGCTGAATGTTTTGGGAAAAGCGACGACCAGTTTTACTTTTAAACTGAATTGGTAGAGAATTTCCTGGATAAAATGCTCAATTATGATCCCATTGACTGGCCGTGAAGACTGGCATGAAGCCAGGATCCCTGCCAATAATGCCAGATACTGATGGGTTACCTGTGAGTCATTCCCTAGCTGCAGCATTCATTTTGCCCATAACTGGTTGGCCATCAAAATATCAATGTGTTGATTGACGAGGACTTGCCCGTGTGATTTCAATTATGACTAACAGTGAAACTACCCATAACTTCACAATGAATCTGTCATGGTAGGTCTATCTCATTCATGTCAAGCTATATTCCAAAAATGAAGAAGATAAGTACATGCATTCATACTTAAATATTGGCCAAACCGGGCATGATGTGACCAGAACCGACTAAAATATCAGCAAAACACCAAACGCAATGAAGTTCCCCATGTGCTCAATAATACGTTAACAAACTAGCTGTCAAGACTGGCATGTAGCTCAGAGCATAGGGAATGCAGCCAAAATATGCAGATTTATGATGACCCAAGTCTCTTTGTATGGAAACTAAAAACAGCTGAATTTTTTGGGAAAAGTGACAACCAGTTTTACTTTTAAACCGAATTGGTAGAGAGTTTCCTGGATAAAATGCTTAATAATGGTCCCATTGACTGGCTGTGAAGACTGGCATGAAGCCAGGACCCCTGCCAATAATGCCAGATACTGATGGGTTACCTGTGAGTTATTCCCTAGCTGCAGCATTCATTATGCCCATGACTGGTTGGCCATCAAAATATCAATGTGTTGATTGACGAGGACTCGCCCGTGTGATTTAAATTATGACTAACAGTGAAACTACCCATAACTTCACAATGAATCTCGCATGGTAGGTCTATCTCATTCATGTCAAGCTATATTCCAAAAATGAAGAAGATAAGTACATGCGTTCATACTTAAATATTGGCCAAACCGGGCATGATGTGACCAGGACCGACTAAAATATCAGCAAAACACCGAACGCAATGAAGTTCCCCATGCACTCAATAATATGTTAACAAACTAGCTGTAAAGACTGGCATGTAGCCCAGAGCATAGGGAATGCAGCCAAAATATGCAGATTCATGATGACCCAAGTCTCTTTGTATGGAAACTAAAAACAGCTGAATTTTTTGGGAAAAGTGACAACCAGTTTTACTTTTGAACCGAATCGGTAGAGAGTTTACTGGATAAAATGCTTAATAATGGTCCCATTGACTGGCTGTGAAGACTGGCATGAAGCCAGGACCCCTGCCAATAATGCCAGATACTGATGGGCTACCTGTGAGTTATTCCCTAGCTGCAGCATTCATTATGCCCATAAATGGTTGGCCATCAAAATATCAATGTGTTGATTGACGAGGACTCGCCCGTGTGATTTCAATTATGACTAACAATGAAACTACCCATAACTTCACAATGAATCTCGCATGGTAGGTCTATCTCATTTATGTCAAGCTATATTCCAAAAATGAAGAAGATAAATACATGCGTTCATACTTAAATATTGGCCAAACCGGGCATGATGTGACCAGGACCGACTAAAATATCAGCAAAACACCGAACACAATAGAGTTCCCCTTGCGCTCAATAATACGTTCAGAAACTAGCTGTCAAGACTGGCATGTAGCCCAGAGCATAGGGAATGCAGCCAAAATATGCAGATTCATGATGACCCAAGTCTCTTTGTATGGAAATTAAAAACAGCTGAATTTTTTGGGAAAAGTGACAACCAGTTTTACTTTTAAACCGAATTGGTAGAGAGTTTCCTGGATAAAATGCTTAATAATGGTCCCATTGACTGGCTGTCAAGACTGGTATGAAGCCAGGATCCCTGCCAATAATGCCAGATACTGATGGGTTACCTGTTAGTCATTCCCTAGCTGCAGCATTCATTATGCCCATAACTGGTTGGCCATCAAAATATCAATGTGTTGATTGACGAGAACTCGCCTGTGTGATTTCAATTATGACTAACAGTGAAACTACCCATAACTTCACAAGCAATCTCGCATGGTAGGTCTATCTCATTCATGTCAAGCTATATTTCAAAAATGAAGAAGATAAATCCATGCGTTCATACTTGAATATCGGCCAAACCGGGCATGATGTGACCAGAACCGACTAAAATATCAGCAAAACACCAAACGCAATGAAGTTCCCCATGTGCTCAATAATACGTTAACAAACTAGCTGTCGAGACTGGCATGTAGCTCAGAGCATAGAGAATGCAGCCAAAATATGCAGATTTATGATGACCCAAGTCTCTCTGTACGGAAACTAAAAACAGCTGAATGTTTTGGGAAAAGCGACGACCAGTTTTACTTTTAAACCAAATTGGTAGAGAGTTTCCTGGATAAAATGCTTAATAATGGTCCCATTGACTGGCTGTGAAGACTGGCATGAAGCCAGGACCCCTGCATATAATGCCAGATACTGATGGGTTACCTCTGAGTTATTCCCTAGCTGCAGCATTCATTATGCCCATAACTGGTTGGCCATCAAAATATCAAAGTGTTGATTGACGAGGACTCGCCCGTGTGATTTCAATTATGACTAACAGTGAAACTACCCATAACTTCACAATTAATCTCCCATGGTAGGTCTATCTTAATCATGTCAAGCTATATTCCAAAAATGAAGAAGATAAGTACATGCGTTCATACTTTAATATTGGCCAAACCGGGCATGATGTGACCAGGACCGACTAAAATATCAGCAAAACACCGAACGCAATGAAGTTCCCCATGCGCTCAATAATACATTCAGAAACTAGCTGTCAAGACTGGCATGTAGCCCAGAGCTAAGGGAATGCAGCCAAAATATGCAGATTCATGATGACCCAAGTCTCTTTGTATGGAAACTAAAAACAGCTGAATGTTTTGGGAAAAGCGACGACCAGTTTTACTTTTAAACTGAATTGGTAGAGAGTTTCCTGGATAAAATGCTCAATAATGATCCCATTGACTGGCTGTGAAGACTGGCATGAAGCCAGGATCCCTGCCAATAATGCCAGATACTGATGGGTTACCTGTGAGTCATTCCCTAGCTGCAGCATTCATTATGCCCATAACTGGTTGGCCATCAAAATATCAATGTGTTGATTGACGAGGACTCGCCCGTGTGATTTCAATTATGACTAACAGTGAAACTACCCATAACTTCACAATGAATCTCGCATAGTAGGTGTATTTCATTCATGTCAAGCTATATTCCTAAAATGAAGAAGATAAGTACATGCGTTCATACTTAAATATTGGCCAAACCGGGCATGATGTGACCAGGACCGACTAAAATATCAGCAAAACACCGAACGCAATGTAGTTCCCCATGCGCTCAATAATATGTTAACAAACTAACTGACTGGCATGTAGCCAAGAGCATAGGGAATGCAGCCAAAATATGGGGATTCATGATGACCCAAGTCTCTTTGTATGGAAACTAAAAACAGCTGAATTTTTTGGGAAAAGCAACGACCAGTTTTACTTTTAAACCGAATCGGTAGAGAGTTTCCTGGATAAAATGCTTAATAATGGTCCCATTGACTGGCTGTGAAGACTGGCATGAAGCCAGTACCCCTGCATATAATGCCAGATACTGATGGGTTACCTCTGAGTTATTCCCTAGCTGCAGCATTCATTATGCCCATAACTGGTTGGCCATCAAAATATCAATGTATTGTTTGACGAGGACTCGCCCGTGTGATTTCAATTATGACTAACAGTGAAACTACCCATAACTTCACAATGAATCTCACATGGTAGGTGTATTTCATTCATGTCAAGCTATATTTCAAAAATGAAGAAGATAAGTACATGCGTTCATACTTAAATATTGGCCAAACCGGGCATGATGTGACCAGGACCGACTAAAATATCAGCAAAACACCGAACGCAATGAAGTTCCCCATGCGCTTAATAATACGTTCAGAAACTAGCTGTCAAGACAGGCATGTAGTCCAGAGCATAGGGAATGCAGCCAAATTATGGGGATTCATGATGACCCAAGTCTCTTTGTATGGAAACTAAAAACAGCTGAATGTTTTGGGAAAAGCGACAACCAGTTTTACTTTTAAACTGAATTGGTAGAGAGTTTTCTGGATAAAATGCTCAATAATGATCCCATTGACTGGCTGTGAAGACTGGCATGAAGCCAGTACCCCTGCATATAATGCCAGATACTGATGGGTTACCTCTGAGTTATTCCCTAGCTGCAGCATTCATTATGCCCATAACTGGTTGGCCATCAAAATATCAATGTATTGTTTGACGAGGACTCGCCCGTGTGATTTCAATTATGACTAACAGTGAAACTACCCATAACTTCACAATGAATCTCACATGGTAGGTGTATTTCATTCATGTCAAGCTATATACCTAAAATTAAGAAGATAAGTACATGTGTTCATACTTAAATATTGGCCAAACCGGGCATGATGTGACCAGGACCGACTAAAATATCAGCAAAACACCGAACGCAATGTAGTTCCCCATGCACTCAATAATATGTTAACAAACTAACTGACTGGCATGTAGCCCAGAGCATAGGGAATGCAGCCAAAATATGCAGATTCATGATGACCCAAGTCTCTTTGTATGGAAACTAAAAACAGCTGAATGTTTTGGGAAAAGCGACGACCAGTTTTACTTTTAAACTGAATTGGTAGAGAGTTTCCTGGATAAACTGCTCAAAAATGATCCCATTGACTGGCTGTGAAGACTGGCATGAAGCCAGGATCCCTGCCAATAATGCCAGATAGTGATGGGTTACCTTCGAGTCATTCCCTAGCTGCAGCATTCATTATGCCCATAACTGGTTGGCCATCAAAATATCAATGTGTTGTTTGACGAGGACTCGCCTGTGTGATTTCAATTATGACTAACAGTGAAACTACCCATAACTTCACAATGAATCTCGCATGGTCGGTGTATCTCATTCATGTCAAGCTATATTCCAAAAATGAAGAAGATAGGTACATGCGTTCATACTTAAATATTGGCCAAACCGGGCATGATGTGACCAGGACCTACTAAAATATCAGCAAAACACCGAACGCAATGAAGTTCCCCATGCGCTCAATAATACATTCAAAAACTAGCTGTCAAGACTGGCATGTAGCCCAGAGCATAGGGAAAGCAGCCAAAATATGCAGATTCATGATGACCCAAGTCTCTTTGTATGGAAACTAAAAACAGCTGAATTTTTTGGGAAAAGCAAAGACCAGTTTTACTTTTAAACCGAATCGGTAGAGAGTTTCCTGGATAAAATGCTTAATAATGGTCCCATTGACTGGCCGTGAAGACTGGCATGAAGGCAGGATCCCTGCCAATAATGCCAGATACTTATGGGTTACCTATGAGTTATTCCCTAGCTGCAGCATTCATTATGCCCATAACTGGTTGGCCATCAAAATATCAATGTGTTGTTTGACGAGGACTCGCCCGTGTGATTTCAATTATGACTAACAGTGAAACTACCCATAACTTCACAATGAATCTCGCATGGTAGGTCTATCTCATTCATGTCAAGCTATATTCCAAAAATGAAGAAGATAAGTACATGCGTTCATACTTAAATATTGGCCAAACCGGGCATGATCTGACCAGGACAGACTAAAATATCAGCAAAACACCGAACGCAATGAAGTTCCCCATGCGCTCAATAATACGTTCAAAAACTAGCTGTCAAGACTGGCATGTAGCCCAGAGCATAGGGAAAGCAGCCAAAATATGCAGATTCATGATGACCCAAGTCTCTTTGTATGGAAACTAAAAACAGCTGAATGTTTTGGGAAAAGCGACGACCAGTTTTACTTTTAAACTGAATTGGTAGAGAGTTTCCTGGATAAAATGCTTAATAATGATCCCATTGACTGGCCGTGAAGACTGGCAAGAAGCCAGGATCCCTGCCAATAATGCCAGATAGTGTTGGGTTACCTGTGAGTTATTCCCTAGCTGCAGCATTCATTATGCCCATAAATGGTTGGCCATAAAAATATCAATGTGTTGATTGACGAAGACTCGCCCTTGTGATTTCAATTATGACTAACAGTGAAACTACCCATAACTGCACAATAAATCTGGCATGGCAGGTCTATCTCATTCATGCCAAGCTATATTCCAAAAATGAAGAAGATAAGTACATGCGTTCGTACTTAAATATTAGCCAAACCGGGCATGATGTGACCAGGACCTACTAAAATATCAGCAAAACACCGAACGCAATGAAGTTCCCCATGCGCTCAATAACACGTTAAGAAACTAGCTGTCAAGACTGGCATGTAGCCCAGAGCATAGGGAAAGCAGCAAAAATATGCAGATTCATGATGACCCAAGTCTCTTTGTATGGAAACTAAAAACAGCTGAATTTTTTGGGAAAAGTGACAACCAGTTTTACTTTTAAACCGAATCGGTAGAGAATTTCCTGGATAAAATGCTTAATAATGGTACCATTGACTGGCTGTGAAGACTGGCATGAAGCCAGGACCCCTGCATATAATGCCAGATACTGATGGGTTACCTGTGAGTCATTCCCTAGCTGCAGCATTCATTATGCCCATAACTGGTTGGCCATCAAAATATCAATGTGTTGATTGACGAGGACTCGCCCGTGTGATTTCAATTATGACTAACAGTGAAACTACCCATAACTTCACAATGAATCTCGCATGGTAGGTGTATCTTATTCATGTCAAGCTATATTCCAAAAATGAAGAAGATAAGTACATGCGTTCATACTTAAATATTGGCCAAACCGGGCATGATGTGACCAGGACCGACTTAAATATCAGCAAAACACCGAACGCAATGAAGTTCCCCATGCGCTCAATAATACGTTCAGAAACTAGCTGTCAAGACTGGCATGTAGCCCAGAGCATAGAGAATACAGCCAAAATATGCAGATTCATGATGACCCAAGTCTCTTTGTATGGAAACTAAAAACAGCTGAATGTTTTGGGAAAAGCGACGACCAGTTTTACTTTTAAACTGAATTGGTAGAGAGTTTCCTGGATAAAATGCTCAATAATGATCCCATTGACTGGCTGTGAAGACTGGCATGAAGCCAGGATCCCTGCCAATAATGCCAGATACTGATGGGTTACCTGTGAGTCATTCCCTAGCTGCAGCATTCATTATGCCCATAACTGGTTGGCCATCAAAATATCAATGTGTTGATTGACGAGGACTCGCCCGTGTGATTTCAATTATGACTAACAGTGAAACTACCCATAACTTCACAATGAATCTCGCATAGTAGGTGTATTTCATTCATGTCAAGCTATATTCCTAAAATGAAGAAGATAAGTACATGCGTTCATACTTAAATATTGGCCAAACCGGGCATGATGTGACCAGGACCGACTAAAATATCAGCAAAACACCGAACGCAATGTAGTTCCCCATGCGCTCAATAATATGTTAACAAACTAACTGACTGGCATGTAGCCAAGAGCATAGGGAATGCAGCCAAAATATGGGGATTCATGATGACCCAAGTCTCTTTGTATGGAAACTAAAAACAGCTGAATTTTTTGGGAAAAGCAACGACCAGTTTTACTTTTAAACCGAATCGGTAGAGAGTTTCCTGGATAAAATGCTTAATAATGGTCCCATTGACTGGCTGTGAAGACTGGCATGAAGCCAGTACCCCTGCATATAATGCCAGATACTGATGGGTTACCTCTGAGTTATTCCCTAGCTGCAGCATTCATTATGCCCATAACTGGTTGGCCATCAAAATATCAATGTATTGTTTGACGAGGACTCGCCCGTGTGATTTCAATTATGACTAACAGTGAAACTACCCATAACTTCACAATGAATCTCACATGGTAGGTGTATTTCATTCATGTCAAGCTATATTTCAAAAATGAAGAAGATAAGTACATGCGTTCATACTTAAATATTGGCCAAACCGGGCATGATGTGACCAGGACCGACTAAAATATCAGCAAAACACCGAACGCAATGAAGTTCCCCATGCGCTTAATAATACGTTCAGAAACTAGCTGTCAAGACAGGCATGTAGTCCAGAGCATAGGGAATGCAGCCAAATTATGGGGATTCATGATGACCCAAGTCTCTTTGTATGGAAACTAAAAACAGCTGAATGTTTTGGGAAAAGCGACAACCAGTTTTACTTTTAAACTGAATTGGTAGAGAGTTTTCTGGATAAAATGCTCAATAATGATCCCATTGACTGGCTGTGAAGACTGGCATGAAGCCAGTACCCCTGCATATAATGCCAGATACTGATGGGTTACCTCTGAGTTATTCCCTAGCTGCAGCATTCATTATGCCCATAACTGGTTGGCCATCAAAATATCAATGTATTGTTTGACGAGGACTCGCCCGTGTGATTTCAATTATGACTAACAGTGAAACTACCCATAACTTCACAATGAATCTCACATGGTAGGTGTATTTCATTCATGTCAAGCTATATACCTAAAATTAAGAAGATAAGTACATGTGTTCATACTTAAATATTGGCCAAACCGGGCATGATGTGACCAGGACCGACTAAAATATCAGCAAAACACCGAACGCAATGTAGTTCCCCATGCACTCAATAATATGTTAACAAACTAACTGACTGGCATGTAGCCCAGAGCATAGGGAATGCAGCCAAAATATGCAGATTCATGATGACCCAAGTCTCTTTGTATGGAAACTAAAAACAGCTGAATGTTTTGGGAAAAGCGACGACCAGTTTTACTTTTAAACTGAATTGGTAGAGAGTTTCCTGGATAAACTGCTCAAAAATGATCCCATTGACTGGCTGTGAAGACTGGCATGAAGCCAGGATCCCTGCCAATAATGCCAGATAGTGATGGGTTACCTTCGAGTCATTCCCTAGCTGCAGCATTCATTATGCCCATAACTGGTTGGCCATCAAAATATCAATGTGTTGTTTGACGAGGACTCGCCTGTGTGATTTCAATTATGACTAACAGTGAAACTACCCATAACTTCACAATGAATCTCGCATGGTCGGTGTATCTCATTCATGTCAAGCTATATTCCAAAAATGAAGAAGATAGGTACATGCGTTCATACTTAAATATTGGCCAAACCGGGCATGATGTGACCAGGACCTACTAAAATATCAGCAAAACACCGAACGCAATGAAGTTCCCCATGCGCTCAATAATACATTCAAAAACTAGCTGTCAAGACTGGCATGTAGCCCAGAGCATAGGGAAAGCAGCCAAAATATGCAGATTCATGATGACCCAAGTCTCTTTGTATGGAAACTAAAAACAGCTGAATTTTTTGGGAAAAGCAAAGACCAGTTTTACTTTTAAACCGAATCGGTAGAGAGTTTCCTGGATAAAATGCTTAATAATGGTCCCATTGACTGGCCGTGAAGACTGGCATGAAGGCAGGATTCCTGCCAATAATGCCAGATACTTATGGGTTACCTATGAGTTATTCCCTAGCTGCAGCATTCATTATGCCCATAACTGGTTGGCCATCAAAATATCAATGTGTTGTTTGACGAGGACTCGCCCGTGTGATTTCAATTATGACTAACAGTGAAACTACCCATAACTTCACAATGAATCTCGCATGGTAGGTCTATCTCATTCATGTCAAGCTATATTCCAAAAATGAAGAAGATAAGTACATGCGTTCATACTTAAATATTGGCCAAACCGGGCATGATCTGACCAGGACAGACTAAAATATCAGCAAAACACCGAACGCAATGAAGTTCCCCATGCGCTCAATAATACGTTCAAAAACTAGCTGTCAAGACTGGCATGTAGCCCAGAGCATAGGGAAAGCAGCCAAAATATGCAGATTCATGATGACCCAAGTCTCTTTGTATGGAAACTAAAAACAGCTGAATGTTTTGGGAAAAGCGACGACCAGTTTTACTTTTAAACTGAATTGGTAGAGAGTTTCCTGGATAAAATGCTTAATAATGATCCCATTGACTGGCCGTGAAGACTGGCAAGAAGCCAGGATCCCTGCCAATAATGCCAGATAGTGTTGGGTTACCTGTGAGTTATTCCCTAGCTGCAGCATTCATTATGCCCATAAATGGTTGGCCATAAAAATATCAATGTGTTGATTGACGAAGACTCGCCCTTGTGATTTCAATTATGACTAACAGTGAAACTACCCATAACTGCACAATAAATCTGGCATGGCAGGTCTATCTCATTCATGCCAAGCTATATTCCAAAAATGAAGAAGATAAGTACATGCGTTCGTACTTAAATATTAGCCAAACCGGGCATGATGTGACCAGGACCTACTAAAATATCAGCAAAACACCGAACGCAATGAAGTTCCCCATGCGCTCAATAACACGTTAAGAAACTAGCTGTCAAGACTGGCATGTAGCCCAGAGCATAGGGAAAGCAGCAAAAATATGCAGATTCATGATGACCCAAGTCTCTTTGTATGGAAACTAAAAACAGCTGAATTTTTTGGGAAAAGTGACAACCAGTTTTACTTTTAAACCGAATCGGTAGAGAATTTCCTGGATAAAATGCTTAATAATGGTACCATTGACTGGCTGTGAAGACTGGCATGAAGCCAGGACCCCTGCATATAATGCCAGATACTGATGGGTTACCTGTGAGTCATTCCCTAGCTGCAGCATTCATTATGCCCATAACTGGTTGGCCATCAAAATATCAATGTGTTAATTGACGAGGACTCGCCCGTGTGATTTCAATTATGACTAACAGTGAAACTACCCATAACTTCACAATGAATCTCGCATGGTAGGTGTATCTTATTCATGTCAAGCTATATTCCAAAAATGAAGAAGATAAGTACATGCGTTCATACTTAAATATTGGCCAAACCGGGCATGATATGACCAGGACCGACTTAAATATCAGCAAAACACCGAACGCAATGAAGTTCCCCATGCGCTCAATAATACGTTCAAAAACTAGCTGTCAAGACTGGCATGTAGCCCAGAGCATAGGGAAAGCAGCCAAAATATGCAGATTCATGATGACCCAAGTCTCTTTGTATGGAAACTAAAAACAGCTGAATGTTTTGGGAAAAGCGACGACCAGTTTTACTTTTAAACTGAATTGGTAGAGAGTTTCCTGGATAAAATGCTTAATAATGATCCCATTGACTGGCCGTGAAGACTGGCAAGAAGCCAGGATCCCTGCCAATAATGCCAGATAGTGTTGGGTTACCTGTGAGTTATTCCCTAGCTGCAGCATTCATTATGCCCATAAATGGTTGGCCATAAAAATATCAATGTGTTGATTGACGAAGACTCGCCCTTGTGATTTCAATTATGACTAACAGTGAAACTACCCATAACTGCACAATAAATCTGGCATGGCAGGTCTATCTCATTCATGCCAAGCTATATTCCAAAAATGAAGAAGATAAGTACATGCGTTCGTACTTAAATATTAGCCAAACCGGGCATGATGTGACCAGGACCTACTAAAATATCAGCAAAACACCGAACGCAATGAAGTTCCCCATGCGCTCAATAACACGTTAAGAAACTAGCTGTCAAGACTGGCATGTAGCCCAGAGCATAGGGAAAGCAGCAAAAATATGCAGATTCATGATGACCCAAGTCTCTTTGTATGGAAACTAAAAACAGCTGAATTTTTTGGGAAAAGTGACAACCAGTTTTACTTTTAAACCGAATCGGTAGAGAATTTCCTGGATAAAATGCTTAATAATGGTACCATTGACTGGCTGTGAAGACTGGCATGAAGCCAGGACCCCTGCATATAATGCCAGATACTGATGGGTTACCTGTGAGTCATTCCCTAGCTGCAGCATTCATTATGCCCATAACTGGTTGGCCATCAAAATATCAATGTGTTGATTGACGAGGACTCGCCCGTGTGATTTCAATTATGACTAACAGTGAAACTACCCATAACTTCACAATGAATCTCGCATGGTAGGTGTATCTTATTCATGTCAAGCTATATTCCAAAAATGAAGAAGATAAGTACATGCGTTCATACTTAAATATTGGCCAAACCGGGCATGATGTGACCAGGACCGACTTAAATATCAGCAAAACACCGAACGCAATGAAGTTCCCCATGCGCTCAATAATACGTTCAGAAACTAGCTGTCAAGACTGGCATGTAGCCCAGAGCATAGAGAATACAGCCAAAATATGCAGATTCATGATGACCCAAGTCTCTTTGTATGGAAACTAAAAACAGCTGAATGTTTTGGGAAAAGCGACGACCAGTTTTACTTTTAAACTGAATTGGTAGAGAGTTTCCTGGATAAAATGCTCAATAATGATCCCATTGACTGGCTGTGAAGACTGGCATGAAGCCAGGATCCCTGCCAATAATGCCAGATACTGATGGGTTACCTGTGAGTCATTCCCTAGCTGCAGCATTCATTATGCCCATAACTGGTTGGCCATCAAAATATCAATGTGTTGATTGACGAGGACTCGCCCGTGTGATTTCAATTATGACTAACAGTGAAACTACCCATAACTTCACAATGAATCTCGCATAGTAGGTGTATTTCATTCATGTCAAGCTATATTCCTAAAATGAAGAAGATAAGTACATGCGTTCATACTTAAATATTGGCCAAACCGGGCATGATGTGACCAGGACCGACTAAAATATCAGCAAAACACCGAACGCAATGTAGTTCCCCATGCGCTCAATAATATGTTAACAAACTAACTGACTGGCATGTAGCCAAGAGCATAGGGAATGCAGCCAAAATATGGGGATTCATGATGACCCAAGTCTCTTTGTATGGAAACTAAAAACAGCTGAATTTTTTGGGAAAAGCAACGACCAGTTTTACTTTTAAACCGAATCGGTAGAGAGTTTCCTGGATAAAATGCTTAATAATGGTCCCATTGACTGGCTGTGAAGACTGGCATGAAGCCAGTACCCCTGCATATAATGCCAGATACTGATGGGTTACCTCTGAGTTATTCCCTAGCTGCAGCATTCATTATGCCCATAACTGGTTGGCCATCAAAATATCAATGTATTGTTTGACGAGGACTCGCCCGTGTGATTTCAATTATGACTAACAGTGAAACTACCCATAACTTCACAATGAATCTCACATGGTAGGTGTATTTCATTCATGTCAAGCTATATTTCAAAAATGAAGAAGATAAGTACATGCGTTCATACTTAAATATTGGCCAAACCGGGCATGATGTGACCAGGACCGACTAAAATATCAGCAAAACACCGAACGCAATGAAGTTCCCCATGCGCTTAATAATACGTTCAGAAACTAGCTGTCAAGACAGGCATGTAGTCCAGAGCATAGGGAATGCAGCCAAATTATGGGGATTCATGATGACCCAAGTCTCTTTGTATGGAAACTAAAAACAGCTGAATGTTTTGGGAAAAGCGACAACCAGTTTTACTTTTAAACTGAATTGGTAGAGAGTTTTCTGGATAAAATGCTCAATAATGATCCCATTGACTGGCTGTGAAGACTGGCATGAAGCCAGTACCCCTGCATATAATGCCAGATACTGATGGGTTACCTCTGAGTTATTCCCTAGCTGCAGCATTCATTATGCCCATAACTGGTTGGCCATCAAAATATCAATGTATTGTTTGACGAGGACTCGCCCGTGTGATTTCAATTATGACTAACAGTGAAACTACCCATAACTTCACAATGAATCTCACATGGTAGGTGTATTTCATTCATGTCAAGCTATATACCTAAAATTAAGAAGATAAGTACATGTGTTCATACTTAAATATTGGCCAAACCGGGCATGATGTGACCAGGACCGACTAAAATATCAGCAAAACACCGAACGCAATGTAGTTCCCCATGCACTCAATAATATGTTAACAAACTAACTGACTGGCATGTAGCCCAGAGCATAGGGAATGCAGCCAAAATATGCAGATTCATGATGACCCAAGTCTCTTTGTATGGAAACTAAAAACAGCTGAATGTTTTGGGAAAAGCGACGACCAGTTTTACTTTTAAACTGAATTGGTAGAGAGTTTCCTGGATAAACTGCTCAAAAATGATCCCATTGACTGGCTGTGAAGACTGGCATGAAGCCAGGATCCCTGCCAATAATGCCAGATAGTGATGGGTTACCTTCGAGTCATTCCCTAGCTGCAGCATTCATTATGCCCATAACTGGTTGGCCATCAAAATATCAATGTGTTGTTTGACGAGGACTCGCCTGTGTGATTTCAATTATGACTAACAGTGAAACTACCCATAACTTCACAATGAATCTCGCATGGTAGGTGTATCTTATTCATGTCAAGCTATATTCCAAAAATGAAGAAGATAAGTACATGCGTTCATACTTAAATATTGGCCAAACCGGGCATGATGTGACCAGGACCGACTTAAATATCAGCAAAACACCGAACGCAATGAAGTTCCCCATGCGCTCAATAATACGTTCAGAAACTAGCTGTCAAGACTGGCATGTAGCCCAGAGCATAGAGAATACAGCCAAAATATGCAGATTCATGATGACCCAAGTCTCTTTGTATGGAAACTAAAAACAGCTGAATGTTTTGGGAAAAGCGACGACCAGTTTTACTTTTAAACTGAATTGGTAGAGAGTTTCCTGGATAAAATGCTCAATAATGATCCCATTGACTGGCTGTGAAGACTGGCATGAAGCCAGGATCCCTGCCAATAATGCCAGATACTGATGGGTTACCTGTGAGTCATTCCCTAGCTGCAGCATTCATTATGCCCATAACTGGTTGGCCATCAAAATATCAATGTGTTGATTGACGAGGACTCGCCCGTGTGATTTCAATTATGACTAACAGTGAAACTACCCATAACTTCACAATGAATCTCGCATAGTAGGTGTATTTCATTCATGTCAAGCTATATTCCTAAAATGAAGAAGATAAGTACATGCGTTCATACTTAAATATTGGCCAAACCGGGCATGATGTGACCAGGACCGACTAAAATATCAGCAAAACACCGAACGCAATGTAGTTCCCCATGCGCTCAATAATATGTTAACAAACTAACTGACTGGCATGTAGCCAAGAGCATAGGGAATGCAGCCAAAATATGGGGATTCATGATGACCCAAGTCTCTTTGTATGGAAACTAAAAACAGCTGAATTTTTTGGGAAAAGCAACGACCAGTTTTACTTTTAAACCGAATCGGTAGAGAGTTTCCTGGATAAAATGCTTAATAATGGTCCCATTGACTGGCTGTGAAGACTGGCATGAAGCCAGTACCCCTGCATATAATGCCAGATACTGATGGGTTACCTCTGAGTTATTCCCTAGCTGCAGCATTCATTATGCCCATAACTGGTTGGCCATCAAAATATCAATGTATTGTTTGACGAGGACTCGCCCGTGTGATTTCAATTATGACTAACAGTGAAACTACCCATAACTTCACAATGAATCTCACATGGTAGGTGTATTTCATTCATGTCAAGCTATATTTCAAAAATGAAGAAGATAAGTACATGCGTTCATACTTAAATATTGGCCAAACCGGGCATGATGTGACCAGGACCGACTAAAATATCAGCAAAACACCGAACGCAATGAAGTTCCCCATGCGCTTAATAATACGTTCAGAAACTAGCTGTCAAGACAGGCATGTAGTCCAGAGCATAGGGAATGCAGCCAAATTATGGGGATTCATGATGACCCAAGTCTCTTTGTATGGAAACTAAAAACAGCTGAATGTTTTGGGAAAAGCGACAACCAGTTTTACTTTTAAACTGAATTGGTAGAGAGTTTTCTGGATAAAATGCTCAATAATGATCCCATTGACTGGCTGTGAAGACTGGCATGAAGCCAGTACCCCTGCATATAATGCCAGATACTGATGGGTTACCTCTGAGTTATTCCCTAGCTGCAGCATTCATTATGCCCATAACTGGTTGGCCATCAAAATATCAATGTATTGTTTGACGAGGACTCGCCCGTGTGATTTCAATTATGACTAACAGTGAAACTACCCATAACTTCACAATGAATCTCACATGGTAGGTGTATTTCATTCATGTCAAGCTATATACCTAAAATTAAGAAGATAAGTACATGTGTTCATACTTAAATATTGGCCAAACCGGGCATGATGTGACCAGGACCGACTAAAATATCAGCAAAACACCGAACGCAATGTAGTTCCCCATGCACTCAATAATATGTTAACAAACTAACTGACTGGCATGTAGCCCAGAGCATAGGGAATGCAGCCAAAATATGCAGATTCATGATGACCCAAGTCTCTTTGTATGGAAACTAAAAACAGCTGAATGTTTTGGGAAAAGCGACGACCAGTTTTACTTTTAAACTGAATTGGTAGAGAGTTTCCTGGATAAACTGCTCAAAAATGATCCCATTGACTGGCTGTGAAGACTGGCATGAAGCCAGGATCCCTGCCAATAATGCCAGATAGTGATGGGTTACCTTCGAGTCATTCCCTAGCTGCAGCATTCATTATGCCCATAACTGGTTGGCCATCAAAATATCAATGTG
Source organism: Harmothoe impar (assembly GCA_947462335.1). Lineage (NCBI taxonomy): Eukaryota > Metazoa > Annelida > Polychaeta > Phyllodocida > Polynoidae > Harmothoe > Harmothoe impar. The sequence continues at coordinate 5,311,698 of OX381721.1, read as the reverse complement.
TTGTTTGACGAGGACTCGCCTGTGTGATTTCAATTATGACTAACAGTGAAACTACCCATAACTTCACAATGAATCTCGCATGGTCGGTGTATCTCATTCATGTCAAGCTATATTCCAAAAATGAAGAAGATAGGTACATGCGTTCATACTTAAATATTGGCCAAACCGGGCATGATGTGACCAGGACCTACTAAAATATCAGCAAAACACCGAACGCAATGAAGTTCCCCATGCGCTCAATAATACATTCAAAAACTAGCTGTCAAGACTGGCATGTAGCCCAGAGCATAGGGAAAGCAGCCAAAATATGCAGATTCATGATGACCCAAGTCTCTTTGTATGGAAACTAAAAACAGCTGAATTTTTTGGGAAAAGCAAAGACCAGTTTTACTTTTAAACCGAATCGGTAGAGAGTTTCCTGGATAAAATGCTTAATAATGGTCCCATTGACTGGCCGTGAAGACTGGCATGAAGGCAGGATTCCTGCCAATAATGCCAGATACTTATGGGTTACCTATGAGTTATTCCCTAGCTGCAGCATTCATTATGCCCATAACTGGTTGGCCATCAAAATATCAATGTGTTGTTTGACGAGGACTCGCCCGTGTGATTTCAATTATGACTAACAGTGAAACTACCCATAACTTCACAATGAATCTCGCATGGTAGGTCTATCTCATTCATGTCAAGCTATATTCCAAAAATGAAGAAGATAAGTACATGCGTTCATACTTAAATATTGGCCAAACCGGGCATGATCTGACCAGGACAGACTAAAATATCAGCAAAACACCGAACGCAATGAAGTTCCCCATGCGCTCAATAATACGTTCAAAAACTAGCTGTCAAGACTGGCATGTAGCCCAGAGCATAGGGAAAGCAGCCAAAATATGCAGATTCATGATGACCCAAGTCTCTTTGTATGGAAACTAAAAACAGCTGAATGTTTTGGGAAAAGCGACGACCAGTTTTACTTTTAAACTGAATTGGTAGAGAGTTTCCTGGATAAAATGCTTAATAATGATCCCATTGACTGGCCGTGAAGACTGGCAAGAAGCCAGGATCCCTGCCAATAATGCCAGATAGTGTTGGGTTACCTGTGAGTTATTCCCTAGCTGCAGCATTCATTATGCCCATAAATGGTTGGCCATAAAAATATCAATGTGTTGATTGACGAAGACTCGCCCTTGTGATTTCAATTATGACTAACAGTGAAACTACCCATAACTGCACAATAAATCTGGCATGGCAGGTCTATCTCATTCATGCCAAGCTATATTCCAAAAATGAAGAAGATAAGTACATGCGTTCGTACTTAAATATTAGCCAAACCGGGCATGATGTGACCAGGACCTACTAAAATATCAGCAAAACACCGAACGCAATGAAGTTCCCCATGCGCTCAATAACACGTTAAGAAACTAGCTGTCAAGACTGGCATGTAGCCCAGAGCATAGGGAAAGCAGCAAAAATATGCAGATTCATGATGACCCAAGTCTCTTTGTATGGAAACTAAAAACAGCTGAATTTTTTGGGAAAAGTGACAACCAGTTTTACTTTTAAACCGAATCGGTAGAGAATTTCCTGGATAAAATGCTTAATAATGGTACCATTGACTGGCTGTGAAGACTGGCATGAAGCCAGGACCCCTGCATATAATGCCAGATACTGATGGGTTACCTGTGAGTCATTCCCTAGCTGCAGCATTCATTATGCCCATAACTGGTTGGCCATCAAAATATCAATGTGTTGATTGACGAGGACTCGCCCGTGTGATTTCAATTATGACTAACAGTGAAACTACCCATAACTTCACAATGAATCTCGCATGGTAGGTGTATCTTATTCATGTCAAGCTATATTCCAAAAATGAAGAAGATAAGTACATGCGTTCATACTTAAATATTGGCCAAACCGGGCATGATGTGACCAGGACCGACTTAAATATCAGCAAAACACCGAACGCAATGAAGTTCCCCATGCGCTCAATAATACGTTCAGAAACTAGCTGTCAAGACTGGCATGTAGCCCAGAGCATAGAGAATACAGCCAAAATATGCAGATTCATGATGACCCAAGTCTCTTTGTATTGAAACTAAAAACAGCTGAATTTTTTGGGAAAAGTGACAACCAGTTTTACTTTTAAACCGAATCGGTAGAGAGTTTCCTGGATAAAATGCTTAATAATGGTACCATTGACTGGCTGTGAAGACTGGCATGAAGCCAGGACCCCTGCCAATAATGCCAGATACTGATGGGTTACCTGTGAGTCATTCCCTAGCTGCAGCATTCATTATGCCCATAACTGGTTGGCCATCAAAATATCAATGTGTTGATTGACGAGGACTCGCCCGTGTGATTTCAATTATGACTAACAGTGAAACTACCCATAACTTCATAATGAATCTCGCATGGTAGGTCTATCTCATTCATGTCAAGCTATATTCCAAAAATGAAGAAGATAAGTACATGCGTTCATACTTAAATATTGGCCAAACTGGGCATGATGTGACCAGGACCGACTAAAATATCAGCAAAACACCGAACGCAATGAAGTTCCCCATGCGCTCAATAATATGTTGACAAACTACCTGTAAAGACTGGCATGTAGCCCAGAGCATAGGAAATGCAGCCAAAATATGCAGATTCATGATGACCCAATTCTCTTTGTATGGAAACTAAAAACAGCTGAATTTTTTGGGAAAAGTGACAACCAGTTTTGCTTTTAAACCGAATCGCTGGAGAGTTTCCTGGATAAAATGCTTAATGATGATCCCATTGACTGTTCTTAAAGACTGGCATGAAGCCAGGACCCCTGCCAATAATGCCAGATAGCGATGGGTTAACTGTGAGTCATTCCCTAGCTCCTGCATACATAATGCCCATAAATGGTTGGCCATCAAGATATCAATGTGTCAATTGAAGAGGACTTGCCCGTGTGATTTCAATTATGGCTAACAGTGAAACTACCCATAACTTCACAATGAATCTGGCATGGGAAGTCTATCTTATTCATGTCAAGCTATATTTCAAAAATAAAAAAGATCAATACGTGCGTTCATACTTAAATATCAGCCAAACCAGGCATGATGTGACCAGAACCGACTAAAATATCAGCAAAACACCAAACGCAATGAAGTTCCCCATGCGCTCAATAATATGTTAACAAACTAGCTGTGAAGACTGGCATGTAGCCCAGAGCATAGGGAATGCAGCCAAAATATGCAGATTCATGATGACCCAAGCCTCTTTATATGGAAACTAAAAACAGCTGAATTTGTTGAGAAAAGTGACAACCAGTTTTACTTTTAAACCGAATTGGTAGAGAGTTTCCTGGATAAAATGCTTAATAATGGTCCCATTGACTAGCCGTGAAGACTGGCATGAAGCCAGGACCCCTGCCAATTATGCCAGATACTGATGGGTTACCTGTGAGTCATTCCTTAGCTGCAGCATTCATTATGCCCATGACTGGTTGGCCATCAAAATATCAATGTGTTGATTGACGAGGACTCACCCGTGTGATTTCAATTATGACTAACAGTGAAACTACCCATAACTTCACAATGAATCTCGCATGGTAGGTCTATCTCATTTATGTCAAGCTATATTCCAAAAATGAAGAAGATAAGTACATGCGTTCATACTTAAAAATTTGGCCAAACCGGGCATGATGTGACCAGGACCGACTAAAATATCAGCAAAACACCGAACGCAATGAAGTTCCCCATGCGCTCAATAAAAAGTTCAGAAACTATCTGTCAAGACTGGCATGTAGCCCAGAGCATAGGGAATGCAGCCAAAATATGCAGATTCATGATGACCCAAGTCTCTTTGTATGGAAACTAAAAGCAGCTGAATGTTTTGGGAAAAGCGACGACCAGTTTTACTTTTGAACTGAATTGGTAGAGAGTTTCCTAGATAAAATGCTCAATAATGATCCCATTGACTGGCTGTGAAGACTGGCATGAAGCCAGGATCCCTGCCAATAATGCCAGATACTGATGGGTTACCTCTGAGTCATTCCCTAGCTGCAGCATTCATTATGCCCATAACTGGTTGGCCATCAAAATATCAATGTGTTGATTGACGAGGACTCGCCCGTGTGATTTCAATTATGACTAACAGTGAAACTACCCATAACTTCACAATGAATCTCGCATGGTAGGTCTATCTCATTCATGTCAAGCTATATTCCAAAAATGAAGAAGATAAGTACATGCGTTCATACTTAAATATTGGCCAAACCGGGCATGATGTGACCAGGACCGACTAAAATATCAGCAAAACACCAAACGCAATGAAGTTCCCCATGCGCTCAATAATATGTTCACAAACTAGCTGTCAAGACTGGCATGTAGCCCAGAGCATAGGGAACGTTGCCAAAATATGCAGATTCATGATGACCCAAGTCTCTTTGTATGGAAACTAAAAACAGCTGAATTTTTTTGGAAAAGCGACAACCAGTTTTAATTTTTAAACCGAATTGGTGGAGAGTTTCCTGGATAAAATGCTTAATAATGATCCCATTGACTGGCCTTGGAGACTATCATGTAGCCAGGACCCCTGCCAATAATGCCAGGTACTGATGGGTGAACTGTGAGCTATTCCCTAGCTGCAGCAACCATAATGCCCATCATTGGTCGGCCATCAAAATATCAAGGTGTCAATTGAAGAGGACTCGCCCGTGTGATTTCAATTATGGCAAACAGTGAAACTACCCATAACTTCACAATGAATCTAGCATGGTAGGTCTATCTTATTCATGTCAAGCTATAATTCAAAAATGAAAAAGATCAATACATGTGTTCATACTTAAACATCAGCCAAACCGTGGATGATGTGACCAGGACCCACTAAAATATCAGTAAAACACCGAACACAATGAAGTTCCCCATGCGCTCAATAATACGTTAAGAAACTAGCTGTCAAGACTGGCATGTAGCCCAGAGCATAGGGAAAGCAGCAAAAATGTGCAGATTCATGATGACCCAAGTCTCTTTGTATGGAAACTAAAAACAGCTGAATTTTTTGGGAAAAGTGACAACCAGTTTTACTTTTAAACCGAATCGGTAGAGAGTTTCCTGGATAAAATGCTTAATAATGGTACCATTGACTGGCTGTGAAGACTGGCATGAAGCCAGGACCCCTGCCAATAATGCCAGATAGGGATGGGTTACCTGTGAGTCATTCCCTAGCTGCAGCATTCATTATGCCCATAACTGGTTGGCCATCAAAATATCAATGTGTTGATTGACGAGGACTCGCCCGTGTGATTTCAATTATGACTAACAGTGAAACTACCCATAACTTCACAATGAATCTCGCATGGTAGGTGTATCTTATTCATGTCAAGCTATATTCCAAAAATGAAGAAGATAAGTACATGCGTTCATACTTAAATATTGGCCAAACCGGGCATGATGTGACCAGGACCGACTTAAATATCAGCAAAACACCGAACGCAATGAAGTTCCCCATGCGCTCAATAATACGTTCAGAAACTAGCTGTCAAGACTGGCATGTAGCCCAGAGCATAGGGAAAGCAGCAAAAATATGCAGATTCATGATAACCCAAGTCTCTTTGTATGGAAACTAAAAACAGCTGAATTTTTTGGGAAAAGTGACAACCAGTTTTACTTTTAAACCGAACTGGTAGAGAGTTTCCTGGATAAAATGCTTAATAATGGTACCATTGACTGGCTGTGAAGACTGGCATGAAGCCAGGACCCCTGCCAATAATGCCATATACTGATGGGTTACCTGTGAGTCATTCCCTAGCTGCAGCATTCATTATGCCCATAACTGGTTGGCCATCAAAATATCAATGTGTTGATTGACGAGGACTCGCCCGTGTGATTTCAATTATGACTAACAGTGAAACTACCCATAACTTCACAATGAATCTCGCATGGTAGGTGTATCTTATTCATGTCAAGCTATATTCCAAAAATGTAGAAGATAAGTACATGCGTTCATACTTTAATATTGGCCAAACTGGGCATGATGTGACCAGGACCGACTAAAATATCAGCAAAACACCAAACGCAATGAAGTTCCCCATGCGCTCAATAATATGTTAACAAACTAACTGACTGGCATGTAGCCCAGAGCATAGGGAATGCAGCCAAAATATGCAGATTCATGATGACCCAAGTCTCTTTGTATGGAAACTAAAAACAGCTGAATGTTTTGGGAAAAGCGACGACCAGTTTTACTTTTAAACTGAATTGGTAGAGAGTTTCCTGGATAAAATGCTCAAAAATGATCCCATTGACTGGCTGTGAAGACTGGCATGAAGCCAGGATCCCTGCCAATAATGCCAGATAGTGATGGGTTACCTGTGAGCCATTCCCTAGCTGCAGCATTCATTATGCCCATAACTGGTTGGCCATCAAAATATCAATGTGTTGATTGACAAGGACTCGCCCGTGTGATTTTAATTATAACTAACAGTGAAACTACCCATAACTTCACAATGAATCTCGCATGGTAGGTGTATCTTATTCATGTCAAGCTATGTTCCTAAAATGAAGAAGATAAGTACATGCGCTCATACTTAAATATTGGCCAAACCGGGCATGATGTGACCAGGACAGACTAAAATATCAGCAAAACACCCAACGCAATGAAGTTCCCCATGCGCTCAATAATACGTTCAAAAACTAGCTGTCAAGACTGGCATGTAGCCCAGAGCATAGAGAATGCAGCCAAAATATGCAGATTCATGATGACCCAAGTCTCTTTGTATGGAAACTAAAAACAGCTGAATGTTTTGGGAAAAGCGACGACCAGTTTTACTTTTAAACTGAATTGGTAGAGAGTTTCCTGGATAAAATGCTTAATAATGATCCCATTGACTGGCCGTGAAGACTGGCAAGAAGCCAGGATCCCTGCCAATAATGCCAGATAGTGTTGGGTTACCTGTGAGTTATTCCCTAGCTGCAGCATTCATTATGCCCATAAATGGTTGGCCATCAAAATATCAATGTGTTGATTGACGAAGACTCGCCCTTGTGATTTCAATTATGACTAACAGTGAAACTACCCATAACTGCACAATGAATCTCGAATGGTAGGTGTATCTTATTCATGTCAAGCTATATTCCAAAAATGAAGAAGATAAGTACATGCGTTCATACTTAAATATTGGCCAAACCGGGCATGATGTGACCAGGACTGACTTAAATATCAGCAAAACACCGAACGCAATGAAGTTCCCCATGCGCTCAATAATACGTTCAGAAACTAGCTGTCAAGACTGGCATGTAGCCCAGAGCATAGAGAATGCAGCCAAAATATGCAGATTCATGATGACCCAAGTCTCTTTGTATTGAAACTAAAAACAGCTGAATTTTTTGGGAAAAGTGACAACCAGTTTTACTTTTAAACCGAATCGGTAGAGAGTTTCCTGGATAAAATGCTTAATAATGGTACCATTGACTGGCTGTGAAGACTGGCATGAAGCCAGGACCCCTGCCAATAATGCCATATACTGATGGGTTACCTGTGAGTCATTCCCTAGCTGCAGCATTCATTATGCCCATAACTGGTTGGCCATCAAAATATCAATGTGTTGATTGACGAGGACTCGCCCGTGTGATTTCAATTATGACTAACAGTGAAACTACCCATAACTTCACAATGAATCTCGCATGGTAGGTGTATCTTATTCATGTCAAGCTATATTCCAAAAATGAAGAAGATAAGTACATGCGTTCATACTTTAATATTGGCCAAACTGGGCATGATGTGACCAGGACCGACTAAAATATCAGCAAAACACCAAACGCAATGAAGTTCCCCATGCGCTCAATAATATGTTAACAAACTAACTGACTGGCATGTAGCCAAGGGCATAGGGAATGCAGCCAAAATATGCAGATTTATGATGACCCAGGTCTCTTTGTATGGGAACTAAAAACAGCTGAATTTTTTTGGAAAAGCGACAACCAGTTTTAATTTTTAAACAGAATTGGTGGAGAGTTTCCTGGATAAAATGCTTAATAATGATCCCATTGACTGGCCTTGGAGACTGACATGTAGCCAGGACCCCTGCCAATAATGCCAGGTACTGATGGGTGAACTGTGAGCTATTCCCTAGCTGCAGCAACCATAATGCCCATCATTGGTCGGCCATCAAAATATCAAGGTGTCAATTGAAGAGGACTCGCCCGTGTGATTTCAATTATGGCAAACAGTGAAACTACCCGTAACTTCACAATGAATCTAGCATGGTAGGTCTATCTCATTCATGTCAAGCTATAATTCAAAAATGAAAAAGATCAATACATGTATTCATACTTAAACATCAGCCAAACAGTGGATGATGTGACCAGGACCCACTAAAATATCAGTAAAACACCGAACACAATGAAGTTCCCCATGCGCTCAATAATGAGTTCACAAACGAGCTGTCAAGCCTGGCATGTAGCCCAGAGCATAGGGAATGCAGCCAAAATATGCGGATTCATGATGACCCAAGTCTCTTCGTATGGAAACTAAGAACAGCTGAATTTTTTGGGAAAAGCGACAACCAGTTTCACTTTTAAACCGAATTGGTGGAGTTTCCTGGACAAAATGCTTAATAATGATCCCAGTGACTGGCCTCGAAGACAGGCATGAGGCCCGGACCCCTGCCAATAATGCCAGATAGTGATGGGTGAACTGTGAGTTATTCCCTAGCTGCAGCTTTCATTATGCCCATAACTGGTTGGCCATCAAAATATCAATGTGTAAATTGACGAGGACTCGCCCGTGTGATTTCAATTATGGCTAACAGTAAAATTACCCATAACTTCACAATGAATCTGGCATTGTAGGTCTATCTCATTCATGACAAAGTATATTTCAAAAATGAAGAAGATCAATACATGCGTTCATACTTAAATATCGGCCAAACCGAGCATGATATGACCAGGACCGACTAAAATATCAGCAAAACACCGAACACAATTTAGTTTCCCATGCGCTCAATAATAGGTTCACAATGTAGCTGTCAAGACTGGCATGTAGCCCAGAGCATAGGGAATGTAGCCAAAATATGCAGATTCATGATGACCCAAGTCTCTTTGTATGGAAACTAAAAACAGCTGAATTTTTTGGGAAAAGCGACAACCAGTTTTAATTTTTAAACCAAATTGGTGGAGAGTTTCCTGGATAAAAAGCTTAATAATGATCCCATTGACTGGCCTTGGAGACTGACTTGTAGCCAGGACCCCTGCCAAAAATGTCTGATAATGATGGGTGAACTGTGAGTCATTCCCTACCTCCTGCATTCATAATGCCCATAAATGGTTGGCCATCAAAATATTTTAGTATATCGGCCAAACCAGGCATGATGTGACCAGAACCGACTAAAATATCAGCAAAACACCAAACGCAATAAAGTTCCCCATGTGCTCAATAATACGTTAACAAACTAGCTGTCAAGACTGGCATGTAGCTCAGAGCATAGAGAATGCAGCCAAAATATGCAGATTTATGATGACCCAAGTCTCTCTGTATGGAAACTAAAAACAGCTGAATGTTTTGGGAAAAGCGACGACCAGTTTTACTTTTAAACCGAATTGGTAGAGAGTTTCCTAGATAAAATGCTTAATAATGGTCCCATTGACTGGCTGTGAAGACTGGCATGAAGCCAGGTTCCCTGCAAATAATGGCAGATAGTGATGGGTGACCTGTGAGTCATTCCCTAGCTGCAGCATTCATTATGCCCATGACTGGTTGGCCATCAAAATATCAATATGTTGATTGACGAGGACTCGCCCGTGTGATTTCAATTATGACTAACAGTGAAACTAACCATAACTGCACAATGAATCTCGCATGGTAGGTCTATCTTATTCATGTCAAGCTCTATTCCAAAAATGAAGAAGATAAGTACATGCGTTCATACTTAAATATTGGCTAAACCGGGCATGATGTGACCAGGACCGACTTAAATATCAGCAAAACAGCGAAGGCAATGAAGTTCGCCATGAGCTCAATAATATGTTAACAAGCAATCTGTCAAGACTGGCATGTAGCCCAGAGCATAGGGAATGCAGCCAAAATATGCAGATTCATGATCACCCAAGTCTCTTTGTATGGAAACTAAAAACAGCTGAATTTTTTGGGAAAAGCAACGACCAATTTTACTTTTAAACCGAATCGGTAGAGAGTTTCCTGGATAAAATGCTTAATAATGGTCCCATTGACTGGCTGTGAAGACTGGCATGAAGCCAGGATCCTTGCCAATAATGCCAGATACTGATGGGTTACCTGTGAGTTATTCCCTAGCTGCAGCACTCATTATGCCCATAACTGGTTGGCCATCAAAATATCAATGTGTTGATTGGCGAGGACTCCCCCGTGTGATTTCAATTATGACTAACAGTGAAACTACCCATAACTTCACAATGAATCTTGCATGGTAGGTCTATCTCATTCATGTCAAGCTATATTCTAAAAATGAAGAAGATAAGTACTTGCGTTCATACTTAAATATTGGCCAAACCGGGCATGATGTGACCAGGACCGACTAAAATATCAGCAAAACACCAAACGCAATGAAGTTCCCCATGCGCTCAATAATATGTTTACAAACTAGCTGTAAAGACGAGCATGTAGCCCAGAGCATAGGGAATGCAGCCAAAATATGCAGATTCATGATGACCCAAGTCTCTTTGTATGGAAACTAAAAGCAGCTGAATGTTTTGGGAAAAGCGAAGACCAGTTTTACTTTTGAACTGAATTGGTAGAGAGTTTCCTGGATAAAATGCTCAATAATGATCCCATTGACTGGCTGTGAAGACTGGCATGAAGCCAGGATCCCTGCCAATAATGCCAGATACTGATGGGTTACCTCTGAGTCATTCCCTAGCTGCAGCATTCATTATGCCCATAGCTGGTTGGCCATCAAAATATCAATGTGTTGATTGACGAGGACTCGCCAGTGTGATTTCAATTATGACTAACAGTGAAACTACCCATAACTTCACAATGAAACTCGCATGCTAGGTCTATCTCATTCATGTCAAGCTATATTCCAAAAATGAAGAAGATAAGTACATGCGTTCATACTTAAATATTGGCCAAACCGGGCATGATGTGACCAGGACCGACTAAAATATCAGCAAAACACCAAACGCAATGAAGTTCCCCATGCGCTCAATAATATGTTAACAAACTAGCTGTGAAGACTGGCATGTAGCCCAGAGCATAGGGAATGCAGCCAAAATATGCAGATTCATGATGACCCAAGCCTCTTTATATGGAAACTAAAAACAGCTGAATTTTTTGAGAAAAGTGACAACCAGTTTTACTTTTAAACCGAATTGGTAGAGAGTTTCCTGGATAAAATGCTTAATAATGGTCCCATTGACTAGCCGTGAAGACTTGCATGAAGCCAGGACCCCTGCCAATAATGCCAGATACTGATTGGTTACCTGTGCGTCATTCCCTAGCTGCAGCATTCATTATGCCCATAACTGGTTGGCCATCAAAATATCAATGTGTTGATTGACGAGGACTCGCCCGTGTGATTTCAATTATGACTAACAGTGAAACTACCCATAACTGCACAATGAATCTCGCATGGTAGGTTTATCTCATTCATGTCAAGCTATATTCCAAAAATGAAGAAGATAAGTACATGCGTTCATACTTAAATATTGGCCAAACCCGGCATGATGTGACCAGGACCGACTAAAATATCAGCAAAACACCGAACGCAATGAAGTTCCTTATGCGCTCAATAATACGTCCAGAAACTATCTGTCAAGACTGGCATGTAGCCCAGAGCATAGGGAATGCAGCCAAAATTTGCAGATTCATGATGACCCAAGCTTCTTTGTATGGAAACTAAAAGCAGCTGAATGTTTTGGGAAAAGCGATGACCAGTTTTACTTTTGAACTGAATTGGTAGAGAGTTTCCTAGATAAAATGCTCAATAATGATCCCATTGACTGGCTGTGAAGACTGGCATGAAGCCAGGATCCCTGCCAATAATGCCAGATACTGATGGGTTACCTCTGAGTCATTCCCTAGCTGCAGCATTCATTATGCCCATAACTGGTTGGCCATCAAAATATCAATGTGTTGATTGACGAGGACTCGCCCCTGTGATTTCAATTATGACTAACAGTGAAACTACCCATAACTTCACAATGAATCTCGCATGGTAGGTCTATCACATTCATATCAAGCTATATTCCAAAAATGAATAAGATAAGTACATGCGTTCATACTTAAATATTGGCCAAACCGGGCATGATGTGACCAGGACCGACTAAAATATCAGCAAAACACTAAACGCAATGAAGTTCCCCATGCGCTCAATAATATGTTCACAAACAAGCTGTCAAGACTGGCATGTAGCCCAGAGCATAGGGAATGCAGCCAAAATATGCAGATTCATGATGACCCAAGTCTCTTTGTATGGAAACTAAAAACAGCTGAACTTTTTGGGAAAAGCGACAACCAGTTTTAATTTTTAAACCAAATTGGTGGAGAGTTTCCTGGATAAAATGCTTAATAATGATCCCATTGACTGGCCTTGGAGACTGGCATGTAGCCAGGACCCCTGCCAATAATGCCAGGTAGTGATGGGTGAACTGTGAGCTATTCCCTAGCTGCAGCAACCATAATGCCCATCATTGGTCGGCCATCAAAATATCAAGGTGTCAATTGAAGAGGACTCGCCCGTGTGATTTCAATTATGGCAAACAGTGAAACTACCCATAACTTCACAATGAATCTAGCATGGTAGGTCTATCTCATTCATGTCAAGCTATAATTCAAAAATGAAAAAGATCAATACATGTGTTCATACTTAAACATCAGCCAAACCGTGGATGATGTGACCAGGACCCACTAAAATATCAGTAAAACACCGAACACAATGAAGTTCCCCATGCGCTCAATAATGCGTTCACAAACGAGCTGTCAAGCCTGGCATGTAGCCCATAGCATAGGGAATGCAGCCAAAATATGCGGATTCATGATGACCCAAGTCTCTTTGTATGGAAACTAAGAACAGCTGAATTTTTTGGGAAAAGCGACAACCAGTTTTACTTTTAAACTGAATGGGTGGACAGTTTCCTGGATAAAATGCTTAATAATGATCCCATTGACTGGCCATGAAGACTGACTTGTAGCCAGGACCCCTGCCAAAAATGTCTGATAATGATGGGTGAACTGTGAGTCATTCCCTACCTCCTGCATTCATAATGCCCATAAATGGTTGGCCATCAAAATATTTTAGTATATCGGCCAAACCAGGCATGATGTGACCAGAACCGACTAAAATATCAGCAAAACACCAAACGCAATAAAGTTCCCCATGTGCTCAATAATACGTTAACAAACTAGCTGTCAAGACTGGCATGTAGCTCAGAGCATAGAGAATGCAGCCAAAATATGCAGATTTATGATGACCCAAGTCTCTCTGTATGGAAACTAAAAACAGCTGAATGTTTTGGGAAAAGCGACGACCAGTTTTACTTTTAAACCGAATTGGTAGAGAGTTTCCTGGATAAAATGCTTAATAATGGTCCCATTGACTGGCTGTGAAGACTGGCATGAAGCCAGGTTCCCTGCAAATAATGGCAGATAGTGATGGGTGACCTGTGAGTCATTCCCTAGCTGCAGCATTCATTATGCCCATGACTGGTTGGCCATCAAAATATCAATATGTTGATTGACGAGGACTCGCCCGTGTGATTTCAATTATGACTAACAGTGAAACTAACCATAACTGCACAATGAATCTCGCATGGTAGGTCTATCTTATTCATGTCAAGCTCTATTCCAAAAATGAAGAAGATAAGTACATGCGTTCATACTTAAATATTGGCTAAACCGGGCATGATGTGACCAGGACCGACTTAAATATCAGCAAAACAGCGAAGGCAATGAAGTTCGCCATGAGCTCAATAATATGTTAACAAGCAATCTGTCAAGACTGGCATGTAGCCCAGAGCATAGGGAATGCAGCCAAAATATGCAGATTCATGATCACCCAAGTCTCTTTGTATGGAAACTAAAAACAGCTGAATTTTTTGGGAAAAGCAACGACCAATTTTACTTTTAAACCGAATCGGTAGAGAGTTTCCTGGATAAAATGCTTAATAATGGTCCCATTGACTGGCTGTGAAGACTGGCATGAAGCCAGGATCCTTGCCAATAATGCCAGATACTGATGGGTTACCTGTGAGTTATTCCCTAGCTGCAGCACTCATTATGCCCATAACTGGTTGGCCATCAAAATATCAATGTGTTGATTGGCGAGGACTCCCCCGTGTGATTTCAATTATGACTAACAGTGAAACTACCCATAACTTCACAATGAATCTTGCATGGTAGGTCTATCTCATTCATGTCAAGCTATATTCTAAAAATGAAGAAGATAAGTACTTGCGTTCATACTTAAATATTGGCCAAACCGGGCATGATGTGACCAGGACCGACTAAAATATCAGCAAAACACCAAACGCAATGAAGTTCCCCATGCGCTCAATAATATGTTTACAAACTAGCTGTAAAGACGAGCATGTAGCCCAGAGCATAGGGAATGCAGCCAAAATATGCAGATTCATGATGACCCAAGTCTCTTTGTATGGAAACTAAAAGCAGCTGAATGTTTTGGGAAAAGCGAAGACCAGTTTTACTTTTGAACTGAATTGGTAGAGAGTTTCCTGGATAAAATGCTCAATAATGATCCCATTGACTGGCTGTGAAGACTGGCATGAAGCCAGGATCCCTGCCAATAATGCCAGATACTGATGGGTTACCTCTGAGTCATTCCCTAGCTGCAGCATTCATTATGCCCATAGCTGGTTGGCCATCAAAATATCAATGTGTTGATTGACGAGGACTCGCCAGTGTGATTTCAATTATGACTAACAGTGAAACTACCCATAACTTCACAATGAAACTCGCATGCTAGGTCTATCTCATTCATGTCAAGCTATATTCCAAAAATGAAGAAGATAAGTACATGCGTTCATACTTACATATTGGCCAAACCGGGCATGATGTGACCAGGACCGACTAAAATATCAGCAAAACACCAAACGCAATGAAGTTCCCCATGCGCTCAATAATATGTTAACAAACTAGCTGTGAAGACTGGCATGTAGCCCAGAGCATAGGGAATGCAGCCAAAATATGCAGATTCATGATGACCCAAGCCTCTTTATATGGAAACTAAAAACAGCTGAATTTTTTGAGAAAAGTGACAACCAGTTTTACTTTTAAACCGAATTGGTAGAGAGTTTCCTGGATAAAATGCTTAATAATGGTCCCATTGACTAGCCGTGAAGACTGGCATGAAGCCAGGACCCCTGCCAATAATGCCAGATACTGATTGGTTACCTGTGCGTCATTCCCTAGCTGCAGCATTCATTATGCCCATAACTGGTTGGCCATCAAAATATCAATGTGTTGATTGACGAGGACTCGCCCGTGTGATTTCAATTATGACTAACAGTGAAACTACCCATAACTGCACAATGAATCTCGCATGGTAGGTTTATCTCATTCATGTCAAGCTATATTCCAAAAATGAAGAAGATAAGTACATGCGTTCATACTTAAATATTGGCCAAACCCGGCATGATGTGACCAGGACCGACTAAAATATCAGCAAAACACCGAACGCAATGAAGTTCCTTATGCGCTCAATAATACGTCCAGAAACTATCTGTCAAGACTGGCATGTAGCCCAGAGCATAGGGAATGCAGCCAAAATATGCAGATTCATGATGACCCAAGCTTCTTTGTATGGAAACTAAAAGCAGCTGAATGTTTTGGGAAAAGCGATGACCAGTTTTACTTTTGAACTGAATTGGTAGAGAGTTTCCTAGATAAAATGCTCAATAATGATCCCATTGACTGGCTGTGAAGACTGGCATGAAGCCAGGATCCCTGCCAATAATGCCAGATACTGATGGGTTACCTCTGAGTCATTCCCTAGCTGCAGCATTCATTATGCCCATAACTGGTTGGCCATCAAAATATCAATGTGTTGATTGACGAGGACTCGCCCCTGTGATTTCAATTATGACTAACAGTGAAACTACCCATAACTTCACAATGAATCTCGCATGGTAGGTCTATCACATTCATATCAAGCTATATTCCAAAAATGAATAAGATAAGTACATGCGTTCATACTTAAATATTGGCCAAACCGGGCATGATGTGACCAGGACCGACTAAAATATCAGCAAAACACCAAACGCAATGAAGTTCCCCATGCGCTCAATAATATGTTTACAAACTAGCTGTAAAGACGAGCATGTAGCCCAGAGCATAGGGAATGCAGCCAAAATATGCAGATTCATGATGACCCAAGTCTCTTTGTATGGAAACTAAAAGCAGCTGAATGTTTTGGGAAAAGCGAAGACCAGTTTTACTTTTGAACTGAATTGGTAGAGAGTTTCCTGGATAAAATGCTCAATAATGATCCCATTGACTGGCTGTGAAGACTGGCATGAAGCCAGGATCCCTGCCAATAATGCCAGATACTGATGGGTTACCTCTGAGTCATTCCCTAGCTGCAGCATTCATTATGCCCATAGCTGGTTGGCCATCAAAATATCAATGTGTTGATTGACGAGGACTCGCCAGTGTGATTTCAATTATGACTAACAGTGAAACTACCCATAACTTCACAATGAAACTCGCATGCTAGGTCTATCTCATTCATGTCAAGCTATATTCCAAAAATGAAGAAGATAAGTACATGCGTTCATACTTAAATATTGGCCAAACCGGGCATGATGTGACCAGGACCGACTAAAATATCAGCAAAACACCAAACGCAATGAAGTTCCCCATGCGCTCAATAATATGTTAACAAACTAGCTGTGAAGACTGGCATGTAGCCCAGAGCATAGGGAATGCAGCCAAAATATGCAGATTCATGATGACCCAAGCCTCTTTATATGGAAACTAAAAACAGCTGAATTTTTTGAGAAAAGTGACAACCAGTTTTACTTTTAAACCGAATTGGTAGAGAGTTTCCTGGATAAAATGCTTAATAATGGTCCCATTGACTAGCCGTGAAGACTGGCATGAAGCCAGGATCCCTGCCAATAATGCCAGATACTGATGGGTTACCTCTGAGTCATTCCCTAGCTGCAGCATTCATTATGCCCATAACTGGTTGGCCATCAAAATATCAATGTGTTGATTGACGAGGACTCGCCCCTGTGATTTCAATTATGACTAACAGTGAAACTACCCATAACTTCACAATGAATCTCGCATGGTAGGTCTATCACATTCATATCAAGCTATATTCCAAAAATGAATAAGATAAGTACATGCGTTCATACTTAAATATTGGCCAAACCGGGCATGATGTGACCAGGACCGACTAAAATATCAGCAAAACACTAAACGCAATGAAGTTCCCCATGCGCTCAATAATATGTTCACAAACAAGCTGTCAAGACTGGCATGTAGCCCAGAGCATAGGGAATGCAGCCAAAATATGCAGATTCATGATGACCCAAGTCTCTTTGTATGGAAACTAAAAACAGCTGAACTTTTTGGGAAAAGCGACAACCAGTTTTAATTTTTAAACCAAATTGGTGGAGAGTTTCCTGGATAAAATGCTTATTAATGATCCCATTGACTGGCCTTGGAGACTGGCATGTAGCCAGGACCCCTGCCAATAATGCCAGGTAGTGATGGGTGAACTGTGAGCTATTCCCTAGCTGCAGCAACCATAATGCCCATCATTGGTCGGCCATCAAAATATCAAGGTGTCAATTGAAGAGGACTCGCCCGTGTGATTTCAATTATGGCAAACAGTGAAACTACCCATAACTTCACAATGAATCTAGCATGGTAGGTCTATCTCATTCATGTCAAGCTATAATTCAAAAATGAAAAAGATCAATACATGTGTTCATACTTAAACATCAGCCAAACCGTGGATGATGTGACCAGGACCCACTAAAATATCAGTAAAACACCGAACACAATGAAGTTCCCCATGCGCTCAATAATGCGTTCACAAACGAGCTGTCAAGCCTGGCATGTAGCCCAGAGCATAGGGAATGCAGCCAAAATATGAGGATTCATGATGACCCAAGTCTCTTCGTATGGAAACTAAGAACAGCTGAATTTTTTGGGAAAAGCGACAACCAGTTTCACTTTTAAACCGAATTGATGGAGTTTCCTGGACAAAATGCTTAATAATGATCCCATTGACTGGCCTTGAAGACAGGCATGAGGCCCGGACCCCTGCCAATAATGCCAGATAGTGATGGGTGAGCTGTGAGTTATTCCTTAGCTGCAGCTTTCATTATGCCCATAACTGGTTGGCCATCAAAATATCAATGTGTAAATTGACGAGGACTCACCCGTGTGATTTCAATTATGGCTAACAGTAAAACTACCCATAACTTCACAATGAATCTGGCATTGTAGGTCTATCACATTCATGACAAGGTATATTTCAAAAATGAAGAAGATCAATACATGCGTTCATACTTAAATATCGGCCAAACCGAGCATGATGTGACCAGGACCGACTAAAATATCAGCAAAACACCGAACACAATTTAGTTTCCCATGCGCTCAATGATAGGTTCTCAATGTAGCTGTCAAGACTGGCATGTAGCCCAGAGTGTTTATTTGTACATGCAAACATCCACAGTACATTGAACTCACACCCCTAGTGCTTGGGACAAATGGAGCCCCATCATGGTATATTGATCTACAGTGGTGTGTCAATCCGCCTGCGTCCACTAGCATTTATAAGGCTGTTTGTCATCCGTTAGACCTTGAATTTAAACACCAAGTTGAAATCTAGGTTTTGTCTCCCTGTGGACACAGGTGGACGTCAAAATTCTCAAATAAAAAAGTGCGATAGCAATCTAGGGGTGTCAAAATTTGAAGACAAAATGGGAATTTGAATATCTAACATGTTTGATTTTAAGTGCAGAAACTGGGCGATATGCTCCTTTTTCTATCATAATGCCTCGTCCATGTATGGCCTGGGCAGTCTGGGCAGCCATGTATAACGCTTAGTGGACGCAGCCTACCTACAGTAAAAGGGGAAGACATCTATAAAATATTTTTCCAAATATGTACATATTACCGGATGTCAAACATGTGAGATCCTCCACTTTCCTTGTCATATAATGGACACACACCTGATGAGAGGTGATAAGGAACCCAGCTTGAATGTTTTGTCTGCCAAGCCACGCATTAACTCAGATCAATTTAGAAAATATGTGCCTAAACCAAAGATAATCTCTGCAATGTTCAATGAAAAAACAGAAGGAAAATCTCACATTCAGTGTCATATTGCATTAGACCATATTCATTGTTATATCATAACGAACAAAGCCTCATTGCTGGGAATTTGTTGTAGCAGGTGTGAGGTGGAAGGATGCACTGACAGCACAGTCTGTACATCGGTATTGACACAATGTCATCCATACATCACCTTGTATTAAACATGATACATCACATGACATGGAAATTAGAAAGGGCAAGGGTGTTCTGAACTACATTACTTGTATTTAGGTTTTGCATGCAATGTGCACTGCTATATTTCCCAGAACCATTGAAGTTGTTGATATTTTTCTCCTCTTTAATTGCCCAAGCTTCTAAGCATGCATATTTTATGGTTGGGAAAAATATGTGAAGCTAATGACACATAATGGCACATGTTTTTATTGAGACCTAATTTCAAGTGTGATAACATTAGTAAAGACGAAAAGGGAGAGCCTTATTAAGCATAGTATAACCATTTTCCAAAGGTAAACATTGGAAATTATGCTCAAATTACTGTTCCACACATATTATTTGTATATTATTTGTCTTAAGTTTTTGATTGTATGCAGAGAGTTTTAGCTTTTAAATGCAAAAGTGACAGGCTGCAGTCAAATTGAGTTGACAGGATTTGGTCACATTGTCAATAAACATTTTGCAAAACATTATAAAAATGGAAAACAATTATGAACTTAATTTATTATTTAAGGTCTTCAAGCAATAAAGAGTGTGAACTGCCAAATGCAGTGACAACTTCTGCAAAGGATTTCACAAAAGAAACACAGAATGTCCTTGTGTACAATCTTAGCGTGCATCAAGCCCCCTCTTACAGAGTTACGTGGCTTTCCTCAAAATAAAAAGAGAGGGCTTGATGCAAGGCTTCCTCGGTACCCAGTACCATCAGAGGAGGTCAGATATTAGGCCTGGAAAAGTTTTTTTTTAAAGTTTTGAGTGTGGATTTATTGAGCCTCTCACAATATACAGAATAGTGAGAGAACGAAGCAACAATAATAGTCAAATTTTCAGTCAACATCCGATTCAACAATACTCTACATTTAGAAACAAATATAGATAATGACAATGGTAAGATGATTTTATGAGACAAGGTGGTAAGACTAGACAGGACGTTCACATGATGATACATGGCCTAACAACACAATTCACAAAGCAAGACCGGCCAGGAAGAGTTAAATATAGTGTGGTTGACTTCTAGTGATAACCAAGTCCAACAGGAGTTCTTTCTTACACGAGTATCACATTCAGGGAGTTATCACCCGTATCATACACTTCTAACTGCACAGCTGTTTTATCTACATCATAATATGGAATAAAAACAGGGAAAATATTGATTTCAGGCTTCATGCCATTTTTAACACTGCATGGAAAATGAAGGAGTTTTGAAACATTCAGGAGATTCCACAAAAAAGTGAAAAATTACCATACCAATATATAACTCGCAGGTCTCGACATGCATGAACATTAGCTTGAATCTCAGTCTTATACAAGCCGCTGTGTCAAAATATAGTCCTCATTACTGGTCAGTCCACTATACAACCGAATGTCTCAAGAAGTACTCTAGGCATAACAACTACAGCAAGCCAAACATATCAAGATCAAAGATGGCACAAGCTTAACACAGAAATTAGTACAAAATATACCCCTGTCATGGCATAAAGAGTGCCACTAGGTGATTCAAACGGGCTACCTCCCATGTGGTAAATAGTATATTTCCCATTGGTCGGTGATCCCAATCCAGTGATCTCCAACCCATAAGATAATAATAGCATTCAGGGATGATCACAAACCGTAGATCTTCCCCTCATAATAACGCAATGACAGGGACCTTTCCCCAAAAATCAAAACCTGGCCAGATTGATCAGTCTTGGTTGCTTACGTCACTGTAGTCAAAGAGCAGACTATCTTCATTTACGTAATCCTCCAAGGGTTCCTCAGTTTTTAATATGCAAATTGACTATCTTTTTCACACAGAGCTTAAATTGTAATTTCGAGTTTGATTTTTGGAACCATTCACCTAAATTATTCCATAGCACATTACCCCTGTACCAGGGGGACTTTTTATAACCCTGTAGTTTAGCTCATTTTAATTTTAATTTAATTTTATCATTTGATCTGGTCACTTGATCACCTCGACGAACATCGATCAACTCGCTGCAGGACAAGAACTTGTACATCCACGTCAATAAGACTTTGTCTCTTTGCCTCGACAGCAAGGTCAGGCCTGCCTTGGAGTGCAGGACAGCTTCCTCCATGTAGTCTCGATTGCCACAATAACAGATCCTTAAGCCTCGATTTTGCAGATGTTACAGTTTCGGTAAAGAAGTGTCATTACAACCAGCATATGCAAAACTACAATAATCAAACAGCGTCATTATCATTGTTTTATATACCAGGATAGCTGCATGCAAGGTTAATAGATAACGCAATTTTGCTAGTCTAAAAAGCCTGTTGTTGACCTTTTGTATTACATCCTTGATTGCAAGCTCCATTGACAAATGATTGTCCAACTGCAATCCCACGTAGGTGTACTCATTAACATCCATTAGGGCTTTGCCATTCATAAGGAAGGGTCTCATTGTTAAACTTGCCAATTTCTTGGTCTAACCAAACCACTTTTGTCTTATTCGTATTGACTGTTAAACGTTTATCAGTACACCACTTAAAGACATTATCTATGTCACTCTGTAATCGTTGTTGAGCGAGACCAGATTTGTTACTAGTAGTATAAAAAAAACAAATCATCCGCATACATTAAGAATTTTGAAGACTTAATTACAGATGTGACATCATTCACGTACAAAATAAACAAAAGGGGTCCCAACACCGACCCCTTGGGAACGCCATACTTGACAGGTTGTATCCCTGACGTGTAGGAGCCTATTCGAGTGAATTGATGCCGACCAGTCAAATAACTGGTTAACCATTTATTTACACTCACATGCAGTCCCAAGCTCCCCATTATTTCTGAAAAGTAACTATGGCTATCAAATGCTTTCTTCAGATCTAGAAAACATGCTGGGGTCATATGACCTCGGTCAATGTTATCATAAAGATCATCTACAAATTTAAAGATAGCGTCGCCTGTACCACAGCCAGATCTATAACCAAACTGTTCTTCAGCGAGGAAATTTAATTTTTCCAACACCTCAGACAAGGGCATGTGCATTATTTTTTCTGCGATTTTAGAGGGCAATGATAATTAGGAGATTGGTCGCCAATTTGTGACCAATCTTTCATTAGCAACTTTTGGGATTGGACTAACACGAGCTATCTTCAACACGTCAGGGAACACACCGGTATCAAAACTTAGTTGTAACAGCCAGGTGAGTTCAGGCAGTAAATTCTTAAACGCCAACTTCAGTATATCACATCTGATATTATCAATACTTGAAGTCTTATTTACATTGATTTTGTTGACGAGTATGGTTACAACCTCGATATCAACTTTAATCCCATTAAAGGCGGGCAGGGTATTGACAACAGGTATTGCTCTCGGAGGAAAACCTTGGGCAGTAAGATCATCATTGAGTACTTCTCCATTTCCAGCGAAGTAGTCATTGAGATAAGTAACTGATTCATGATTAGATTTCATCCTCCAAACCAGATTTTATAAAGTCTGCCTTCGCCTATTTACAACTGAGATTTATTCTCCGCCTCAATTTCCTGGCTCTATCCAGATAGACCTGACCAGTAGTCTGCATTATTTTGCCTTCCAGGATACTCAAGGCATGTACTTTGAGCTTATCAAAATGTTCTCCTGCAATATCAGAAATGCAGCTTTGCTCTTTTAGTGCTCTCTTGACAATTTAATTGGATAAGAGTACATTATTTGGGATTCTGGGAAGAACGCTGAGGATTGAAGCTTCAACGACAAGAGAAGTAGAACTTGTCATAGAATTGACACCCTTTACACAATACCACTTAAGGGATTGTCTTTTAGGTGAAAATGAATCACCTCTTTACAGCGGATGCCCAACATTTAGGATGTCAAATTACTATTCAAGGAAGATGTGGTTAGTTGTCGCATGTCCAAGAGACTTACCCTGGCTTACGTAAAGAAATGAAGCACGTACTGAGAGGCAATGCATCAATATACTTTGGGGATTTTGATCATTTTGCTGAAATTGTATAATCAGCTAAGTGGCAATGCTGACATTTCTCTCAAAGGAATGTGGCAAAATGTTTTCTTCATATTTCTAATCGATTTGCAAAATGATTTCAGGGGAACTGCTATCAAGGTTCCTCTGCACAACCCCTTAAGTACAAAAGAAAATTGGTATTGATGAAAAGTATTTCAGTTAGGCAATAACAAAGACCAATACATATTTGAATAATGTCTAAATGGGCAACACATTGGCACAACACAGATCCCTTCGTGTCAGCAAAAATATAAATAGTAAGAGACTCCATAAAACACAGAACTACAAAGCATCAATCATTCTGTAGCTTTACCTTCTGTATGTTAGTTCAATAGCCCAATAGTCCAACAGTCTGAACCCTGTGTATATTGGTGCATGCAAACATTGACAGTACATTGAACTCACCACCCCAGTGCAGGGGTCATATGGAGCCCCATCATAGAGTATAGATCTACACAGTTGTGTCAAAGAGAGGTGATGAGTAAAGCCATTTGGATGTGTTGTTTGCCAAGCCATGCATGTAATCGGATCAATTTTGGAATACTCTGTGATATTTGCAAAACAACAAACATAAATGTTATCTTGATGGAAACCAGAATGGAGGATTGGTTTATTTCCAGAATCATATTATACATGTCATAACATTTAGAAATTTATAAATATTGACTGGTACTTTCTCCTGATACCTATTCATTGTGATATTGTATAACATCATTTTCATCAACTAAGATATATCTCATAATGAAAAAAAACTCATCAGATTGCTGGGAAATTGTTGTAGCAGGTGTGAGGTGGAAGGACACACCAACAGCACGGGTGTACATCCGTATTGACATCATGTCGTCTATAATGTACATCACCTTGTATTAAACATGATACATTGCATGACATGGAAATCTTCATGTTACATTATTAGTAGGCCATCCACCTTTCAAAACAGGGTTACATAAACTCAGCATCCAAGCCTTCATGAACTATTTTACTCAGAAACCTCAGCATAGGTAATAATAATAGACTCCTTCAGATCCTAACATCTAGAGGCTATTACCTTAAGGTATTGGCGGATCCACCCATATTATATAATCATAGGCAAGCCCTGGCCCTAGACTCATTCAAGTATAGGATATGGAACTCTATAACCGTAATGATACGCTGTTGTCCTATGATCTATGCCAGGGTGTGCAGGGAGGGAACATGCCCAGCTCATATCACACGGATAACACTGATGAGGTACAAGCCCCTAGTGGCTAACCATGAAAGCAGATTGACCTTTAAGGTATCACATCACAGAATGAAGTGGGGTTTAGCAGGAGCGCTGCTCTATTGTGACCCATAAGGATGAGGTTCCTAAATGAAATGACTCCCTCTGGGTCCCTTTAGTGTTATGATAAATGATACCCATGGGGAGGTCTGGTAGAGGGTTGGGACCTCCTTAATCTATGACAAAACTCGGATGGGTTCACCTCCAGGAGGGAATATCTAAATTACAGATAGGAACAGAAGGAAGATGGAAGAGACTGGTGGAGGAGGTTGGGGGCAGACTGAACAGGAAGGTCCCATTATTGGTAAACTTCACACAAACGTAATCCTTTCACTTTTAAGCAAAATCTAGAGACGAACGTTAAAAGATCCAGACAAAGCAACACAAATGATCATAATTCCCCTATATGGTTTGAGCGATCAATGCTCATTATTCAAGTCATTTTCACCTGCAAAAGTGATATAGATCGTTTTGGGGGTTGTTTTGTTTAAATCTCTGAGCTGTCAGGGTGCCAATCACAACCTGTTACCTGATTAAATTGTAGAGCCATTGTACATACCTGATTGAATTTCCATGAATCAACAATGAACAAACTTGAATGTGTCAGTTCAATATACTGTAGCCCTCCTTTCTAGCTGGTCTGCCTATGATGTATAACATGTTACACAAAATTCTGTTGAAATCAGAATCTTTGTGGGTGTGTATCTGTCTTACCAATTTGTCATTGGGGTCTATAGCACAAAGCATCCTAGATATCCCTATGTACATGCACCAGGCCCTCACTGTATCCACTATGTGTCCCAATCATCCTCTGTTACATGTGGAAGGGTAGGGTTGTACTACGGTGCTGGGAAGACATGTCCCTCAGCGCTCCTTCAAAGCACTCTCCTACATCCAGCTGTCCCAATATAAAACTTGTCCCAATATTAGCGATATTTCCCATGAGGGGGACGGTTACCAATTGATACTGGAAATGCAGATGTATAATGTAGGATACTATTGGATTACTGTTGGGACCCACGGATAGTCCCTGAACAGAACAAGTCACTTTGGTAAAGGGTCCATGGATGCATTCATAGTGATACATTCCCTATATATACCAGGGCAACAGCATTCACTCATAAATTTGTATGCCGCCTAATTAAATCTGCCAATGCCAACAGAAACTCTACTAATTTTAAGTTCAGCCCATTTTATCCTCTCTGACACTTTCTTACTACCTGATCCTCTATTATCCAGAGTCCTCCATGCTAGGCCAAATGCTCAGACTGATCATGCCTATCCTTTGGGAATTAGAAGTGGCTCGTATCAAAAGAATCTCCTGAAGGGATCGTGGTACAATATCATGTACCATGAAAGTTGCATCAGTGCCACATTCCCCAAATATCAGAAGGGGATCTTAACTTCATTTAACTCCTCAATTTTGACAAGGGGATTCATATTCCCTGCAGTGTATAATGAGTACAATATACTATATCTCCTGACTATACTGAGGCTGTAATTAGAACAAAGGTGTCTGGTGTCTGTAATCTGATACAAAAATACAGTAATGTGAATCTCAGCTCTCATAATTCTTCATACCCTGCCACCTAATTAGTTTAGGAACGAGGAGTGCCTGCTTTAGCTACTTTACCAAGCAGGGGTAATTTGATCAAGGACTTTGAGCTCTAAGGCGAGGTATATAAAAGCAGATTAGCTCAATCCACAAGAGGTTCATGGTTTCCCAACAACATGTAGTAACTAAACATTCTGTCACTTGGAAATATACACACCACAAATGCCTGCCTTTCTGTAGAAAAAAAAAAGATTCAGATTCATAATATTATAAAGTACATTTTAAATATTATTAGCAAATCAAACAGGACAGCTGGACCAAGAATTACTCTTAGAATCACACTTGTATAGTTGCACAATAATATCTCAGCTTTGCTCATTTGTGGCAGTTCTATGCTTAATATGTTCTAAACTAGTAGCACATGTTACATTGGTAACTTATAGATACTGATTGCTTTCTTGGTAAACCCAGACATTTTAATGATTAAAACAATGATTGATCATTGATTAAAATATTGATGAAATTATTCATCTGTTAGACCAATGTCCTGATTTGATAATAATTGAACATTAATCTCCTTTTAAGCTGTCTAAGTATATCATGTATTGTAGCCTGTACCAATTAAAACTAGGTCCTGCCTCATACATCCTTGTCAGTCTGGATTAAGCAAAATAGCCTTCTATGATTAAGGCTAACAAGGCATCATATAGAGGGTCTGCCAATCATTATTGCACTTCATCTTATAGAAAGATGGTGTGAAGCCAGATTTGTTGAGATAGTCTTGTTGTTTATGAATGGACAATGTAAAGTTAGCACTTTAAGGGTGATATAGGTTGGACGTTTGCACCAAGATGCACCCAATGAAAATATCATCCAGCGTCATCTGTTTCCATTAGGTATCCCAATTTAATCATTTTACAACTTGTGCTGACATCGTCCAGGTTTCAGAGGCAGATGTTGGTGACCTTGACCTCTGTACCTGATTGAAATTCCTTTCCCATTGGTGACCTAGACCTGAAACCAAATACCTTTTGTCTAATGTTAAAGATCTAAAATGACCGTTAAACTAATTACTTTAAATATCCTGGCTGTCATATGAAATCCAAATTTTCCAGTAAAGGATTGAATGAGGAATAAGAACTGGTCTGTGTTATGTGACTAACATCAGGATGCCCCTATATATGGGATAAGCCTTTTTCACATTGGACAATTTGTTTCAGGATCTTCTTAAAATAGTATCATACTGACTTAAAGTATATCATTAAATAAAGTAAAGAGACCTTGTAAAACCAGCTGACAGTCTGATTTTTCTAAGTACACTCATTCCAGTAAAGGAGCCTCTTAAGTAGTATTAAACCAACTATTGATGCAGTAGGCTTGAGGCGGACTGACTATATTGTCCAGAAATACATCTGAAATGAGCAGGATTGGCTTAGCTACCAGTTGCCAGTCAGAGTCTGTCACTTAAGGGCTAACACTACCGCCAATGAAGCCTTTCCAAGAAGGATGAGTACCAACCCCTGTCTAATGATTTTTTTCAGTCCCACAACAGAAAGCCTTACATTCACACAGACTCATTTCAGTCTCACAAATAAGTAATACATACAGGTGTATTTAACAAAACACTATCATTCTAATGACCATTGAAATCTTCTAAGAGTGGATGACATATGTAATGGAAATCCTCCTCCTACCAGTATTAGTTTACTATTGTACAAATATTGTGCTGATAGAACTGCATGAACTGTGTGAAAGAGTACAGCAGACCCATTGCTAGAACAAGTTTACATCTTGATGAATTAATAGCAGAGCATATTATGTACTATATATCTATCAAATTATTGAAAGGTAGAGAAGATGAAAAAGGAAGGGAATATGAAAAACCACATCTGCAAATATGTATATTCAATACTTCCTGAATATTTCAGTATGCCATCATAAACTGATCACATTTCAAGACAAGGAACATTGTTGGAGAAATAATAAAACTAGGCATCAAAACAATTCATTTGACAAGATTTGATGCCCTTGTCAATTATGATTTACATCATATCATCAGATTATGGTGATCGCTTCAATTAATTACTTTATCAATTTTAAGTCATTAAGAAGAGCAAATTGCCAAAGATGATTATCATCAAATTGAACAATTCTAGGAGAGTATTTTCCAACTTTCATGTATTTATTATGATACTGAATACTCCTGTTCAATTATTGGTTCTACTGGTATGCATTGCAAAAGAGAATGCACAGGTTAAGAGGAGACCAGTGTAAAGCCACAAGTCCAATGTTTGAGAATGTTGCGTGAAATTTCCCTTTTGTAAGGTGAAAAATGTGGTAATAGGTAAAATACATAGCGTTTAGCATTTTGACGTAAAATAATGTTAGTTTGTTAGCTGAGTAGCCATTTTATTCAAACAGATGCCTTCGCTGAGCATCAATGAAAAAAGCACATCTCAGGTGTGGACACGGAGGCTCAGGTGAAGCAGACAGATATAGGGTATGAGTGGTGTCAGCAGGTGGAGAACAGCACAGGTGCTCAGGTAAGGGTGGGACTTAGGTATAGGACAGGTTAATCAGAATCAAATACCACTAAAGGCCAAAGCTTTAGACCATTTATAGTCTGATGCTCCATGCTGTGGGTTGGAGTTAGCGACTAATACAGAGTAACTTCTGCATGGCCGCGCATTGGTGTTTGATTTTAGCACAATTATGGTGTTATATAAACAATGTATGGTGGGCTTTCTCGTTCCTCATCAGATATGCAGAATAAAATGTAATGAGTGATAATGTCCCTTACAAAGGTAACTATAAGTAAATTTAGTCCTTATGACCAATCAATCTTTAATGGAGTGTCAATCACTATGTATACATGCCCAGTAAATTTGGATGGGGTTGTGCCGACAAAGGCTTTTGCCAGGTCAATCCAATAGCATTGCATTGGGTATTTCAAGTGCTCACACAAGCTTACCCTGTTTTGCCAGGTGGTGAGACATTCACTGAAATATCCCTAGCCAAGGAGCAACATGAAAGAAATAAACATGGATATGATTAAGTATACAGTTGTTGAAACTAGTTTGAGGTAAGCATCTTCCGAGTCGTAGTATCACTAGCAGTCAAAAATTGATACATTTGAGTACAAGAGTACAACTGCTGCACTCCTTTAAACCCTTTAAAGATGACATGATGCATTCATGGCGGCATGAATGCAGCCCTGGCGAGTAACTCACCAGTGCAGGATTGGTGCATTATGCTGACCCTCCAGGAGTGTCTCAACACCATAGGATCGGTATGATGCTTGAATGAAGCCCTGGCATTTTACTAGCCAGGGCTGCCTTCAAGCATCATGCCGACCAAGGGCATGATGCAATAAGGTATCATGCTGCCCTTAAGTGCTAACATTTCTGTCGGCCAACAACAAATTTCACTGTGGGTCAAATACACTTGGAGAAATATGAGATACTACATGAAATAGCTCCTGTCATTTACATGTCACTTCACTGTACACTTCACGAGCACACAGGTTCTGACATCTGATATCCTGCCTGCTCCGACGGTTGACACCAGATCAGGTGAACTGAGAGGTCCAGAGATTCCAAAGGACTCTCCTCTTTTGAAACAAGAGCATAGAAAAAGATTTGAGGCCCCGATTAGCATTTTGTTTTGTAGTGAATACATGACCTTACAAAAGGTCCTCTATTTTGAATGATGCACTCACACTGATAGGATTCACTTTCAGCCTGATAGCCATTTAAAACATGTGTTTGTCATACATGTGTATTATAGTGCTTGAGATTTGTTTCTATGCAGTGGTGTCTTTCAAAAGAAATAAAGCTTTACAATAATGTGATTTTTTAGTACATTTGTCATATTTTGTGTTTTTCTACCCTCACTGAAAATAAAACCCAATCAAGAATAATTTCGAAATGCGGCTTTTCAACTTCTCTTAATGTTTAAGCCAAATTGCCTGTGCTGGTCATCTTTGCAAATACAAGTTCTCTTGGGGAATTTTAAGGATCTTGATATTCAAGAACAACTTTAGTGGTTTGATGGATAGTGCTAATCTTTCGTGCAGTAGGAGAAGGCACGTCTTAAATAAAAAGACACTTGCTGTGGTTTGGTACTTTGGTCAAAAGGCACTGGAGAGTACTCAACAATAAAAGGTTCTCTTGATGTAGTTTTTGGGGGAAGCACAGTCTTTTCTACCACCAGACACAAATCATTTTTTTCATTTTACCACCTTGGACCACCTTGGACCATCACAAGACTTAACTCTGTAATACTTTTTATCTAGAGCTAACTAAAACGAAAATTAAGTTAAAGATGGAAGGATAGGAGTAGAGTCCCATCAATGTTAGCACTGAAGGTGACTGGCCTAGGACAGACTCCACCACGCTCAGATATTTGGAGTATTTCCATAATAGGTAGAAGGCTATTAAAATAATCATGTCTAGTGACCATCCACTATGTTTTTGACATTCTTGGTGTTGTACAGAGCTTGATGATGACAATGTTGTCAAGAATAGAACTTCATGAGGGGTCTTTCTGTCATTTCAGTGCTTTAACACCGCAAAGTGGGGTCAGGTTAATTGTTAAAGATCATACATAAAATCACAACCTTTCACTTGGCGCTTAAAGAAGTAGCCTAGAATACACCAAATAGCATGTTCACTTTCCATTGACTGCTATTTTCAACTACTATCATGGGCCATTAGGTAACATCGGCTGAAGTACGCTAACACCCATTTCAATCAAGTACACTTACCATCAGTAGAAAAGTCCTTGTAGCAAGTCAGATACAGTAAAATAAGGCCTAAAGCATACATTCAGTAGTATAAGTTAACAGAGAAATGAGCAGGATTCTGAGAAGCTGATTGCCTCAACTACCATAATGAGGGATGTGACCTTCTGCCAGCTA
Organism: Harmothoe impar; assembly: GCA_947462335.1. Taxonomy (NCBI): domain Eukaryota; kingdom Metazoa; phylum Annelida; class Polychaeta; order Phyllodocida; family Polynoidae; genus Harmothoe; species Harmothoe impar. Next base: position 5,280,529 of record OX381721.1, on the reverse strand, counting down.
AGTCCTTCGCCCTAGGCTAAATGCAGCCAACAATGAAGCCAATACAGGAGGTATCAAATTGACCTGTGTCAATTCAGCCAGTTCTATTCTAAATATAGCATCTGTTATTAGTTCTAATTCACCTATTAGTATTTGGCTCACAAAGCAACCACTATGCGAGATATCCACTCTATGTTTTCAATGAATATTGATCCATATACTAGCTACAATATTTGTTTTCGCTAGTGGTTTCCTCGCTTCTTTCCTTGATGATAAATGAAGGAGCTTTCCATGATATCTGCACCAAAAAGACTACTGAAACTCAGTTGTATTTGCCCTTAAGATAACATAGAGCTTTCACTTATAATTGGATAGTTGTGTTCATAATTGCTTTATATCAAAGTACCATGTATGCTTAGGAATTGAACAAATTGGAGATTGAGCGCCTTGGATGAAAAAAGTGATGAATCCTATGCTTTTTTCATTTCCTCACACACCAGGGAGATGTTTCCCATAATTCTTGAGAGAGCATTCCCCACAAGTACACAGTAGATGTTGGTCTCCATAATCACAAGAATCAAATTGTATTCGTGGATTTTGGATCTGATATATAGAGTTGTATACTTTCATCATATTTACTTATGTAGGTTGGGGAAACTGTGCTACATGTTTAGGTCAAAAAGTATAATATTCATGTCCGCGGTTTTTGCCAACAATTCTTCAATATTTTGTTCCGACTGTCTCTTTATTGAAGACAGTTAATTAACCTACATTTTAAGTAAGCAAACAGAGGTCAGTTCCCTTAATTAATGAATATAATTTGTCTGTTGACACACAAAAGCAGAGCAGTTGTGGACAGTTACAATTGAATGTATCCACCCTCTTCAGCCCTTACATTCTAAATGGTGCTGGTTATAGGAATAAACCTCATTGATAGCATTTTCAATTCTGCTTTGGCACACATCAGTCAGTGCCAGTTAGAATGTGGCTGTCCAGATGTCTAATTACTGTGCAAAGACAGAATAAGGTTGGGTAACACCTTTATAAGTAGAAAGGACTAACAGAGGCGTTTGTACAGAACTACAGGGGATACTTACAGTTTAGAAAGTCACTTATTTGGATGAACATTATTGCCAGATTACATAAATATGCTTTTCAGATGTAGCCTACACCCCCCCCACCAACTGAAAATAGAGAAATTTAAATAGCTAACTCAGCCTGAAATAATGTTTTTTGTATGATCGATACAACTTAAAGTATTTTAAGAAGAAAACTACCTTTGTTACTATTTAAACCTAGTTGTCCGTATTTTCTCTCCGTTTGTTTTTTCAGAATTCAAAGCTGATTTATACCTATGAGACCATATAAAACATGCATTGCCAACCCATCAGATAGGTTCAACAGCTCCTAAACTACTATCCTTTGTATTAAATGTCAGTTCAATAAACAGTACAGGCTGTGGCCCTGTTTACATATATAGGTGCATACAAACATCCCAATCATCACCCTAGTGCACAGAACCCCTTCACAGTTTATCGATTCACCATGTTTGTGTCAATGAATGAAGATGAGTAGAGCTTTGTTGGATGCGTTGTTTGTCAGGTCAGGTGCATGATTGGATCTATAGGCATTAGATTTTGGACTACTGTGTGATGTTCACAAAGGGAAGGAACATGTACAAAGGAAAATGAGAAGGGGAATGGGCCTTTTTCTAACTTATATCAGTACAAGGGCCATCCTTCAGTTAGGAAAATCAATCAGCCTTGACCTTAAGCAGTTTACCGATCAATATCCTCTGAGCTCAATGAATGATTATTTTCATTTGTTCAAATCATTGAAACCCTAACCTTTAAGATCAGCAATTATTGATGCAGCATCAGTGACATTTTAAAGGTAATCACTAAAACTCATTTAGGCAAGAGGCCATCACAATCTATTGACATGATCATATAGTCAATAAAGACTATGAAAGTGTAGCTGTGGCATTGTCATGGCATGTGACAATGTGTCTGGATAGAGCTTGGAATATGTGTAATACATAGATGATTTTATGGTATGGAAAATAAAAAACAGATGGAAAGTATGTTATGGTTATGTAGCGGGCACGTATTGCTCGGGGTAGCCGGAGCGTGCATTGCCCTGCCGTGGTAGCTCAAGTACCGTGACAGAGCAGTGGAGAAGCAGCCAGCTCTGTGGTGTAGTGGTAGCATTCTCAACCTGAGAGCAGAGGGGCCAGGGTTAGAACCCCCATGGGGCTGACCTGTTTTCCGCTGCCTGTTACAGTTATTAAGTTTTAAAATTATCAAAATATATTACATTGATATTCTATCAGACGTATAATAAAGCATTTATTTTCAGAAAGGGATCAAAATTGACATGGATACATTAGTTAACTTTGGGCCTTCAACCTATTTTTTTTAACGATTATCTCTTGTGATGCTTTAGTATAATTGCCAATGCTGAGAGAAGTTCTGTCCAATGTAAAAAGAATTGTAACAATTTCTTGTACCAACATGATGCATCATCGTATTTCTTTGTGTTAAGATAGATAGCAAAGTCATTGTATATATGAACAGATACTAAGAAATTAGGACACGGCTATAGCACAATATCTCCATAAATATTAAGTTTCAGGTCACCTTTCCTTGCTTGGCATGATATAGCCAAACTAAATCTATTCTAGCCTTACCTGAGCAGCAACTCAATTGTTCCCAACATTTTAATTGTACTCAAGATGAAGACCTGTGGGACCAACAGAGCCTTCCCCATTAATGGAACAGTAATTGACATGAGGAAACAAACATTACATACGTTTGGCCTGAGCTGTAGCAGACCTGGCCGTGCTAATGTCACATCACACCTCTGTAGGCACGCATGTAATGTGTCAATAACAGGCACGTGACTAGACCTTCATCTAGCCCAGACACCTTGGTAATGGGATAGAAAGCTGGCCTCATATACCGGAAACTGAGAGGGAATATATCGTACTGGGCATGCTACATCGTTTGTTGAATTCCTCCTGACTGGAAGTAAATAGCCAAATACATTTAGGGACATATTAGGAAAAACAGTCATCTGTATAAAGTTGTAGATGTGTGCAAACTTCAGGATCTAAGAATGTTCCAAAAGCATTTAAATATGTATGTGCTTCCAACAGATTCTGATATCCCTAATTTATCAAAGTTCACAGATAAAGGTTCTGAAAAGTCTGACATACTTAAAGAAACAGGTTCTGTTTTGGACGAAGATACTTCTATTGCTGCTGGAATCATTTAAAAGTAAAAAATCTTGTGTTTCTGAAATTGGAATTCAGTTCAAAAGAAGTTAATGCTATGACATGTATACAATAATAACGATCCCTCAATGAAAGTGCTCAGTCTTACTATGAATGCTAGTGCTGTTTCCGACTGTTTTCCTGTACAGGGCTTACCAAGAACCTATTTGTTTTGGTTTCACAGCAGGTAATATACACCTCATTTTTAAGCTATGATGTATATAGCTGTATGTACTTACCAGCCCTCAGAGCCCGCAGACCATGATCTAATCCCCACAGCTTCCTGCAGTGATTTAAGGAGGCACCTCCAGTTTCCAAAACTAATTAGGGAGCAGGGTATGAAGAATTATGAGAGCTGAGATTCACATTACTGTATTTGGTATCAGATTATAAAGACACTTTGCAATAGACAGCCTTGATATAATTACAGTCTCCGTTGAAACCTTTACTCTATATAAGGTACCACCATTCTGGATTACAGGATATTTGTCAGATGGTACATAAAAAAGGATGCTTACATTGATCAGGAAACCCCACACAAACAAAAAGACTAATGGTTCGAATTCCACTTACTAGATAGCTTGGCCATTAGCAGAGAATTCTCCTTGAATGCAAACTCTTTTGATACTTCATACGTGCATATAATATATTCAAGTTTCAGTGTTTGTTTGCTAGCACCCACTTTACTGTGACAGTGATCTATCTTAGTACCATATAAGGGTTATTGTCCCAGTAATTTGTCATCCAATGCTACTCGCTCTTAGGCACTCTGAGGGCAGATGATACCAAGAGAAGTACAAGTGCTGTCCTATTTATCATATAATGATAGATGTGCAATTGCAACTGCAAATGGTACAGGATGCTGTGATCTCTATAGATATAATTCCAAGGGTAACATGAGTATTCAAAAAGAGATCTCATCGGTATCAATAGCATGAATGGAAATATACTGCTGGGCAATAGGGAACTTTGAGAATGATGAATGTGTTTTAAAAACCAGGAATGCATTATTGAGATGAGGAAGAACTCTAGGGCACACACCTGGTTATTAGTTTGACATGGGCGTTAAATGTCTGGGAAATCATGTTCAAGTACATGTATGAGGGCATGTTTCATGATCCATTCTGAAAGTTAGATACATGAAACATTTGTATGATGTAGTGTCAGCCATCTGAATGTTTCTTTGATAGAATGTCACCTTTACCAACCTTTGTTTTTTAATATTGTTTTCACTTTCGAAACTCCCAGGGTTTGACATTATGTATACATAACTGGACTCTTGAACAGGCTCAACTGCTTTCACAGACCTAGCTGTACATAGTAGCATGTTCTCTAGCACACAGGAGGTGCTAATTCTCAGAGTCTACTGTCTGGCTTTAACCATGAAGGCCTATTCATGTCAAACATAATATGATGCAGGCTAGGTGGCACTCTAAGCATGGAACAGGTACTTCCTCAGGTATGGGGTAGGAGAATAAAGATGACCGATTGACGCTGCAGGATATATCAAAGTGGGATGCCACATAAAAGATTATTGATGGCACATAAGATGGCACATAAAAGCATATAAGAGTGTAATGGCTACAAGGGAATGGGTCGACGGTTGCATTAGCTTAATGCTATCATAACCTTATTGCCAAAGAAAAAGACTACATTGGATGATTTTTTCCAAATTAGCAGTTTAAGCTGGGTAAATAAAAAACAAATTCAAATAATAAACTCAGAAAGAATAATTTCCAGACGTTCAGATATACGTCCTTCATATATTCACAATTCAAACATTTGGCTGAATACCTTTTCAAAGAAAAACTTTCTAGGACTCAAAAACCAATGGGTAAGTATGTTGTCCTTATAAACCTGCTAAATGATGACTATCTTTAATGGTAGGCAGTATACTGGCCTCCCTAGTGTTAATGTTAATGGTTAACTATCATAACCTTATTGCCAAAGAAAAAGACTACATTGGATGATTTTTTCCAAATTAGCAGTTTAAGCTGGGTAAATAAAAAACAAATTCAAATAATAAACTCAGAAAGAATAATTTCCAGACGTTCAGATATACGTCCTTCATATATTCACAATTCAAACATTTGGCTGAATACCTTTTCAAAGAAAAACTTTCTAGGACTCAAAAACCAATGGGTAAGTATGTTGTCCTTATAAACCTGCTAAATGATGACTATCTTTAATGGTAGGCAGTATACTGGCCTCCCTAATGTTTCCCAGGGGAGGTATAGGAAGACAAAGGGCAGATGGATGTCACCATGGCTAGCACTAAAACAGGTATGGACAATGCTGACTGCCATTACCATACAGGGTCTATCTGGAGCCAAAGGTCTTTCTTAAATCTTCATCAAGTGAAGGTCAAAATGTATTATGTTTAATGAGTAATGCTAAATTAGTGGGAGCTCAAGATATGTAGGGCAGATTTCAAAATGAAATATTGACAACACCAAAAAACATTTAAAATTTAAGTACCACATAATTTGTTTGTTTTTTCAAAAGTAATGATGTATACATAAGTAATATGATGAACTCACTAGTTATTGTAAAAGGATCACTTGATTATATTAATGCAGCAGGATATTGACGTCATGATCATCCTCAGATAACTTGTGCTGGGTAGTAATGTGGTGATGGTCTCATATAATATGTATTTATGCTGCAATTATTACCTTGACTATGTATGGTGATGGTGATGTAGAACGTGGAGCCTGATAATGTTCACATTCTTCTGCCAGTGTGAATTGATTATTAAACATCATCAACTGCCTTATCACCTACCTAATTGCTACCCTGGCAGTAACCCAAGGCGTAAGATCACATTTTTTGCACCGGAATACGTCCTAAAGTAACATAAACCCATCTCGGCTGCCAACCTACATTCATTAAGTGGCTTCATTCAACTTATTATTTTGCATCTTACCCCATTAATAAGAGGCATCTTTAGCCTTAGGGTAACATATAGTAAGTTTGAGATAAGCAGGATTCTGGGCAGCTGATTGGCCTAGTTACCATAAGCACCTGTATGACCAATCAGAGTCAGTCAACCTACGACAAATGCTGCCAGCAATGAAGCCAATCCTCAAAAGATGAGTAATGGGCTCTGCCAACTGACGGATTTTAGTATGCTCCTCTCAATCAATCTACATACAGTGTGTGGTCCTTGTAAGCATTAGTAATCATAATAGCAAATTTATAATTGGATCATTTTTTCTGAGATTTTCTTTAATAGAATGTTATTTTCAACAAATAAGGTGCGTCATTTCCGTCATTTCTGTTTCAGCAGACATCATATCCAATGAGAGAATTCACGAAACCTGGAGGAAACAATCCTTTATTTTGTTTAAAGGTACCTGATGGGATTTAATAGTTCTAACAGCTATTAACTAACCTTTAGGGGAGGTTAAGTCCTGAGTTAAGCTATGTTAAGTCATGGAAGTAAGGAAGATATTTTTCCTATCTTATGTTTTTTCACCATTTAAGGTTTTACTGTTTACTGGAAAAAAATAAGTCATGGTTAAGTCATGGAAGTACTTTAAAAATAGGTGTATTAAATGTTTAAATGATGCTGTTTTCAAAGACTATTACTTTATCAATTTTTCAAAGAAGACGATCATATAGATGGTTTTTTTTTTAAATTTCTGTCAGAACAAAGAATTCTCTATATTTTTGTTCTCAAACACAATAGGTTATCAGTGTGTCATGCTTCTGTATATAACCACTTGCAGAAAGATATTTTGTCCCTTCTAGTTTTTTAGTGTTTTTTTTAGATTTTGAATAGAGACATCTGCATAGCTATTTCTGATGTAGCATGTGCAAAAAAATAACATCAGGAATAGGCAAATGCAGAATTAGCATGAGATATTTCTCGTCTATCCCTGGGCTATTAGACGATCACCGTGCTCGATAAAGCTGTGTGCAAAACGTACATTAAAGTCTTATAAAAGAAAGTACTAAGTGCTGAATATATGATGTTTCATACTTGAGAGGTTTGTGTGGGCTTGTGTGGGCAGACATGACATCTTGATGAGAATTCATATAATCTTGAAACAATGGGGTTGTCCTAGCCAGTATATAATAAGAAAAGAAGAGACAAATAATAATGTCTCAAACTATTAGCAATATTTAAGACGGTGGTAATAACATCAAAAACCTGTTTCCTAAATTCAACAGTGAAAGGTTGTATTTGGATTCTAAGCTTGCCCCTAATAAAATGCCTCTACTTGAGCTCATGGAAAGTTATTTTCTTCTCATCATGATGATATTTGAAGTTCTTGTCATGCTTTCTAGTGCCTAAGTGATTCAGGCCCTCTTTACTTACTGAGCTGTATTTTATAATTTGTTTCCCTTCTAATGCAACGAAAGGAGTTTTTTTTCATGAAGTACTAATTAAGGATACCAGATAAATGATTTAACAGATCTATACAATGTATTTCTATGTGTAAAGAAAGAAGGGTAAGATGATTCTTCTCACAGTGCAGTTGTTCTGCAGCTGCCAAGTTCCCAGGTGTAGTTTCAAAGAAATGAGGGGAATAGCATCTCTAAGGACATAATACAGTGATATTGATGGTGAGGGAAGCTTAAAGCAGCGTAGTGACTCTTTACTAGATTAATTGGAGGCATTTCTTTGATACAAATACTATCAAACTTCTTTGCCCAAAGTATCAATTCCAAATGGGATATTCCTAAGAAGAAGGGAATCAGTAATCTTACAAGGTTCTTAAATAATTCTAGGATCAGCGCCGACTTATAATTATCAGAGCCACATTTCTTCCCAATTTATCTTCTGTGAAATCTGACCATCTGAGAGGACAGTTTCTATGCTAGGCAACCTTTAACAGTAATCCTGTTTTGATTTGGGCCAGAGTATCACATTATCAAAGAGACCAACATCAAGCCAGGACATCCACCGTCCTGACTGGGAACTTGACCCCGGCCCTTAGTGTCCTCTATATCAATACGCTCCCAGCAACTTCTGACTGGCCTCCTGCGTAACCAGCTACACCATCATCCTTTGGACTGACTATAATTTAACATCAGTTTAAAATATTTTTATTATAAACTGAACTATATTCAGTAACAAGTAAAAACAACATAAAAAATTGTGGCACCATTGAAGTCAGGTTAAAATGACTAGGCCCCTGTGTCATTTATATTAATGTGCAGAATAATTACGTAGGAATTATTAGGTTATGAATATGCACACGGAACTGCATAACTACACACTATTGAGCGGACTCAGTCAGCTACACAGTTGGCACCCCATATACACACACCTGTAGGTCACATGACTTTGGCTGGGCACTGGCCAGTAGAGGGTTGGTGGCTTCACTCAGCCTGCAGCCACCGACCAGGGAGGATCACTGCCTACTACTCAGGAGCCTACTTTTCGCCGACACATGAACTTATGCAGTTTTTCTTTTTCTTATTTATTGTTTGTTCGTATGGCCTGAGAGTCTGTATTTCTCGTACCTTACATGCAATAAATCCAGTCACCAAACAGTATCTATGCCTCATTCGCCTTCAGTTACAGTAAAAGATTTATAGGACCTGGCATGTTGCATTGTATAAAGTCTGAGGGAAAATTACGGAGCTAAATAGAATAAGTTGAAATATTTTTGACTATTTGCAACATATTGCAATTAGCACTTTTAATATGCTACAATTAAATGCATTCCATGAAATGGACCTGGTCATACTGTCTTAATTAAAATTTTCATTTAATCAATCAATCTTTCAATATAAATACCACAAGATAATAAAGATTCCTTCACACAAGTCATCTGACCCCCCCCCTCTCCCTATGATCTCACAGTACTGGTACCTATGTGATACAGCAGATCTCAGCAAGCAGGACATTGTCTGTCAACATGTCTGCCAAGCAGCTGCAACCCACATGCTTCTAACCTCTACTGGTGATGGGTTTGGGGGATTTTCAATTACAACAACATGAAAAGGGTTCAGGCTATAACCCTGATTTGTGTAAGGCTCCCACTGGTTCACATAAATAGATCCCCGCATGGATTAGAGTTTTCATGACTTCCATTGACATTTATGTACACAACATGTTGCACCTTTCAAAAATATGTCAAATCTGGCACATTTTCAATAATTACATTAATCTAGGTCTTATGCAGACTCAGTAACATATTCAGTTCGATTCAATATTGAGAACACAATCGGCTTGTCTCAACTGATGGAGGAAATTTGATCGCCTGTGCTTTGCTCCAAAAACAAAGTTGTTGCAAGAAAATAGTGCCTTGCAAAGATCCCCTACTAGCCTCAAACATGACTTTGATTAATTGGATCTCATGTTACATTGACGTTGAACACCTGGGAGTCACTGATATATCTATGTTCAGTTTAAATTCATCAGAAAATCCAATCATGAATGAAGAATTCTAACTGAAAATTATCAGTAGCCTCTATCAACAGAACTAATCAAAAATGTTAAAGTAGAATTTCTTCAGTGTGGTACAAATGTCCATTTGATACGTTTGATTTCGCTGAATTTCTCTATGAGACTGAAATTGAAAGAGAACTTTCTAGCAAAGTTTCAACAGTTGCAAAAGTGAGGCCTGAAATCAATAAATGCCAGAAACATAGACATATGCTTGGAACTATGCTAGAAGTTCTTACTGAAAAGATGAGCCGAAACTACTATTGTAGTTGGTACATATTGTAAATGGAGAGGGCATGACAGGACGTCAATAAATGCATTTCCAGAAAATGTCAACCATATTCCCCTTGTCTTGAAAGGCTCAGAAGAGTCTACATACAAGTACGGATCGTAATTCTTCCTCTCTTAAAACATTCTGCAGCAAAAGTGTGATAATGGAACTGCTGACCTGCACAATTATAAGCTGTGTATATTTTTTCAATTATCACTGAGACGCCTCGTTTGCTACCTGTTCACATTAGTGTTCCCTTTGCATGTAACACAGTTATATTCCCCACCTCTCTTCTGAAGTTTTTTCTTCTCAGTGTTGGTGAAGACACTGTTCATGGATGACGTTCCACAAAGGTGACCTTCCTCCGGGAAAGATTTTCGAAAAGATGCAACAGGGAGAAAACAGGCCTCCCCCTTGAGACTCAGCCCGGTAGCCCGGTAGGCTAGAGAAAATAATCTCTGGCCAGATGGAAAGTAGTTGCATACTCACCAGTTCCTGATCTGCTGGCCAGTTTGGTATGGAGCTGCGACTGACCCACCCTGGTCAGGATAATGGACTGGCCAGATGAGGTCTCAAAAGTCTGCGGCACAGCATCTGTGTGAGGCAACACAATAAAGAGGAACCCGATGCCACAAGCATTGTTCCACCGCCACGAGCCATGTCCCACTGCTATAAGCCGACTCATTTAAACACATGCACACTCGCACGCACTCACACACTTCAACGCGCAACCTAGATGAGAAGAAAAACGGACCGAGTCTGATGAACTCTTGAGTAAGTCCCAGGCGTCATAGCACACTTGGATGTAAAACAATCTAATCAGTCAATCAATCAATCAATCAATCAATCAATCTGCTAGCTACACAGTTTGAATTGGATAATAAGAATGCATAATTCTTAGAACTTATAAATGATTGCTGCATCGTCACTTAGTCTCAAGACTAAGACACAGCAATCCATTTTAAGATATTTCTTCTATCATTATACCTGAAAAATAATGTGTTTGCAGAATTTGAAAGCAGGATAGTTGATGTGGGAATGCATCTGCAACAGGTTGCTGGCTTTTTCCATCCCCAAATCATACTGTCCTCACGTTTCTACATTGTCCTTTTCATTAAGAAGTTAGACTTGTTACATTCATCAGGGATGGCAGGCATGCTTTGCAGGTATCTGATGGTCCTGCATTTTTTATTTCTTTGCATTTCCTTCCTGCAGATGTCATTTCCCATATGTGAGGCTTGATAGCTTTCTATATACACCTATCACTTTGTATGGAAAAATGGGAATGAGTGCTGTTCCTATACTGAAGGCAGGCGTAGAGAGGAAAACTGATACACCATAGCCACAATACTCCCCCATATCAACTTTCACAATGGGGACTGCAGAAGAAAGACTGTTGGCCACAACCAAGCAGAAATAAACGCATTACATACCGTGTTTTTTTTTACAAAGAAACATCTGTACACGCTATTCACCTCACATTTGAGATAAATGTTAATGCCAAATGCAAAGAACTTGAGTATTGTATGGCTATGGCCATAGTTTAACACTCAGTAAATATTCCATCACAGAAAATATTTCTCGATATTTGTCCAATATATCATAATGATCATCATTATATCATAAAATCAGATGGTGTGAGTTTTGTTTAGAAGAGTTCTCCATAGTATGAATTTCAGCAACCATCATTTTGTGTGGATGCAACTAGCATACGCCAGGGAGTACACCATCCAGCCTAACCACTTCATTCTACCCCAACTGCACCCATTGTATTCCCCTTTTGGGACATACTCTCTTTTGAACCTGTATAATGTGCAGATTGAAAGCTTGTAAGATACTCTGATATTCACTGTATAGGACATGGTACTTTGGGAGAGACTCCCCTGGGAGGTGCTTTAAGGGTTGTACACTCCCCCTATGTACATACTCAAGTACCCAAGCACACATCCTACATCCATCCATAATACAACATATGTGTGTCAGACCAGGAGCAGGCAGGGTTCTATCATTGTGCTTTCAGCCTCACACCCAAAGGCCGTAGTCACTGTCAACTCACATGGTCAGGTAGGTAAATACGTGTAGTCTGCAGTACGGCAATAATTTCCAATATAACCTCAAATGAAAGTATTTCACTTACAACCATGTATCCGTGACAGTTCACAGGAGAGGGTAGATAAATCCAAAAGCCGATATTTCCATTATTATATAACTAATGTCACATTATTGCAGGACATTTGCGGACATATACGAGAAGGCAGACACACCTTCCTCAATCTATCAACACGAGGAGGGCTTCCATGACAAGGAGCATTTCTGATTAGCATTCTGCTCACCTAAACATGAATACTGGTAATGGAATTCTATGGGTTATTACTACAATATATTTTGAGCCTTTAATACCACTAAATTAGGTTTTTCTCAAGTAATCGAGTACAGTATTTTACAGGTCAATCTAATCTAACGCCTACCTTCCACTGTTTATAGCCTACATAAATAGAGGTTAGTGCAGTAGTTCCCATTAACACATAGTAGTCCTCAATTCTCCAAGAGAAAGTCTCATATTAGAACAAAATAACTTGATTTTTAGAAACAAAAAGGTCAATGAAAAGCAGTTTTACCTACAGTTCATATAGAAGAGTACATGCATGACTGAATAGTGTATAAGGGGAATTTTGTGCCACAAAAAATCACAAATAATTTGCACTGCGAGTGTATGTGTATCAGGTGGCACATACAAACTACAGTACATAGGTGATGAAGAACAGGAACACCTGTGATGGAAGTCAGTTACAGCACACATGAAAAAGGTATCTTATATCACTGACGACTGAACTTGTGTTTTCTACCCCTCACCCTCCTTATATATGGATTTCACAATGGCTCAAATTGTCCCTAGATTGCTGTTTTATTTAGTCTTCTTACCACATGATTTATCCATGGTAAAGCTACTAAAGAACTTTCAAACAGAGAGATTTTTCCTTTATAGAGAAAGAAAGTTGCACCACCTGTGTGAACATTGAGTATCATGTTGTATAACACGATCCCACCACATAAGTGGTGACACCAAAGAGAACATCAACACCTGTGTCTAAACAGTGCTGGTAGTCAGGTGGGGTACAGGTAAAACAAAATCTGATATTATTGCAGGCTTACTTTCCTTATGTATGTATTTTACAATGGCTTAGATTGTATCAAATTGTCCCTAGAATGCAATTTTATTTAGTCTTCTTACCACATGATACATGTAAAGTATAGCTCCCAAAGCAATAATAAACGCAGAGACTTTTCTCAGATAGAAAAAGCAAACTGCACCACATGTGTGAACAGGCAGTATCAGGTGGTATAAGCGGATCAACCTACATGAGTGGTGACACCAAAAAGAAGATCTATACCTGTGTGCAGCAAGTAGTTCTGGTTGTCAGGTTCAGTACAGGTAAAACAAGAGTTGAAATTACTGCAGGCTAAATATGTTGTTATAAAAAGTAAAAGCTGGGTTGGCAGCAATAAAGAATTTGCTATGAACTATAGACTGGTAATAACCAAAGCATCATGCCCATAAATCAGTTTCCAGCCCTACAAATTTAATTAGAAAAAGTTTATCATGCCCAATCACATTGATTGGAATTCATCCACCTTCATCTTAAATAGTACATGTTGTATAAATGTCTGTCTGAAGGAAAATGGGATTGGCTGACTTGTTTTCATATCACAGAGGGTCATGTCCCGAAATGACAATGTTTCCTCAAGGAAATGGTGCATGGTATGGTGTACAAAAAATATTGCAAGACAATGCTTAGTAGACAATCCTGTTCTGCTTGTTCTTCTCATGTGTCCTGCATCAGCAGTGACTTTAGAATGATGTTGGCTCATGGCTGACTGTAGCACAACTGGGTGAGGAGATAAAACAAAAGGGTTGCCTCCTCTGTGGCTTATCATACCCTGAGCCGCTCCCCCTTATGGCCTATGAGAGACAGTATATACTCACCATCAGATGGAGGAGATGAGAGCAGCTCCCTGTGGACTACAGGTGTCCTCTATATAATCACCTTTACGTGTGGAGAGATCTGTACGGGTGACAAAAAGATGCGAGTCTGGAAGAGCTTCTGTGTGTGTGCCTTATTTTGGCAGAGGTACCACAGGTCAAGAGAAATCTAAAAGAGACAAGGGTTATCTCATATATATAAATACCCAACCAAGAGTTGATATCCAGTGTGCAATTAACTGAAATCAATATAAGATGATATAGAAAACATTTCACATGAAAGGGGTCATAGACCTCAGAGACCCACACAGTCATTCTAACAATAAAACCTCAGATGCACAGGGAATGTATGCTGTCATACTGAAAGATCTATAACTTAATAAGGACGTTTCTCAAGTCCAAATAGTGATGGTGGTCAGATGCGGTGCAGATAAAACAAGATATGATAACACTGCAGGCTAAAATAGTGTGTGTGTAAACCAATAGTGGGGCTAAGCTGTTATAAAGAATGTTCTATGAAATATAAACTTGTGATAATGAAAATATGACTCATGCCCAATTAGCTTCCATAACATCAAATTGTTTGTATTAGTATTTTATATTAACTGGTATTTGTTAGCTTATTCCTGCAATATTTAAATGTTTGCTGTCTTGTGGTGTTACAAATCATTGGTTACATAGCATTGTTTAACTGTCAAATTGAACAACATGTTAGAGTATCTCAATCTAGGCTTTGTAGGTCCTTAATAATTGATTGGATTGAGGATATATAATTGGCCACTGCATCTATTACCCCACTTATTTAATCCCATACATCTACCCCAGAATCTCCAGTTCTTTTTGTTGGCGCATCAGCATTAGCAATACCATTGGACTACTACAGGCCCCTTGAACTGCCGTTTGCACTACGATTCTAACCAGTGCACTCACATACGTCATTCTGTCACAAGATCTGAGGTGGTGACGATGATGGGAATAATCTCTGTTTGTGTTCTACTTGAACTCTCCAAACATTGTGCTAGTTAGTTTAATTAGCTCATTTGACAAATCTGGGGCAGAGCCCCCAAACCCCCTAATTTTGTGCATTTTATATTTGCTCATATTTGTCTGGACTGGACGACTTTTGTAAATCTATCTCTGCCTCAGATTGGTCCCCCGAAAAAAACGGCTGGTGGTTAGGATTCTACCGTTGTAGAACTGCCAGTCAAGGACCTGAGGTGGGACCTGCTGGGGGGCCTAGGGTGAGCAGCTAATAGATAGGTGTCACAGTATCTGTGATGTACCAAGCCCTGAGCTACTCCCCTAATGACCTTTAGGTACCTGATACACTCATCATCAGACCGAGTAGATGGGATCTGCTCCCTGTGGACTGCAGGTGTCCTGTATGTGATCACCTATAGGTGTGTGGAGACCCTTGATGGATGACTCACAGGTGTTAGCAGGTTGGGCAAATCCTGACATTCATTCCATGCAGGGAGAAATTAGCATGAAGGAGGTTTCTCCCTTTGATTTTGGGTAGGTATGTATGTACATGTAATTCAGAAAATATCTTTATTTGCTTGGTTTAATACAAATCATACCATAGTCGCTCCCTTCATATTTATGCTGTCCAGTGTGCCTAGCTATCCCTACAATATGAACAGATAGCCTCCTTTCAGTTAGCACACATATTCAAAGCAAAGTATTCATATTCCACAGGCTCAATCTGCCCCTATCAGATAGTAGCCTTTATTGTGGTCACGTGATGCTTGATAATAGCCTCAGCCTGAGGTGTATCGACAGCCAGGTGATGGGGCTAGAATAAGGCAGACTTGGCAGTATCCTGCCTTACTGATAGCTCATCTGTCTACAAGCCATCACACATAGCAGCAGCTTCATATGGATAAATGTTTGAGCTATTCTGAACCAAATGCAACCAGATAATTCATTGTGCTCTGCACTTTGTGAAGCTTTGCCTATTCGTAAAAATGTTATACACATTCAAGGATGCTCTCAAGACTTGTCTGTCATTCTGAGGTTTCTCTTTCTTCCCTTCTTAAATTGCTAATTAAAAGTTGTTGAGCCATTGCTTCTCATATAGCCAATGTGCCTGTATCTTACTGATTCATAGGCTTGCCGGTTGTAAGGTAGATCAGTTTCATGATTCTTTATTGTCAACATCTTAGACATGCTGTGATAGGTGGGGGGGAAGGGCAAACATTTTTACTACTCTAGGATGAGGTGAAGACCCACTGAGGTTTGAAGTTGGATTACGGTAACGAAAAAACAGCCAATTACTGTATCTTTAGAGACTAGTAGCTTTTACTTTGAACCTTTCAGGGTATTGTCTCTTAGTATTCATTTTTTGGGGGAACGTAACATCACTGAAGAGGTGCCAAAATACAACATACAGGGGAGATGAGGCATATAGGAGGTAAACGTATGGAGTAGTTCTAAGACACTTACAATGGCTCACATAGAAGCTGTGTACTGAGAATGCTCCGAGGGATGCTGATAGAGAGAGTACAAAGACCTGTTGCTTTATGTGTTAGGTGATTGCTGGATTACATTGGCACACTTATTACCACCTGTGGAGAAAGTTTTCTTTGCAGTCATTTGTGGCCGGTAGTGGATTGACCCAGTCTGTGGTCTCCGTTAATAAATGATAAATATCACGCATATAACTGCAAGGGCCGGGTCGCGATGTTTTGTAGGATTTATTCACTCAGTAGCAGTGATGACTGATTAATTGGAAATTAAGTCCCTAACCAATTTTGGCCATGAATATACAAAAGGGGAACTTTAAAGCATGGTCAAGTCGCAGAAGCATTTTAGATGTGTTAACCAGATCAGAGCATGTCTAGTGAGCTGCACTTAGAAACCTCCCTACCCCATCCATCATTTTACTTTGGACTTATCCCCATACCAGTGACATTAATTATGTCACTTACAGAACTGCCTCCGGCAGGTTACTGCCACGTTGTTGCCTCAACAGAAGAAAGTGGGGTGAAGGGAAAGGTTACCTGGTATGAGTATGTCAGCACATCTTGTGAAGAATTCATATCTTTTCCCAGAAGATGTGTTAAACTAATGTAAAAGGAGCTAATGAGCTAATGGGATGCAGGCATTTATGGTTTAATGCAGGTTTTTAAAATGATGTTATACTTGTGCTTGTGCACATACATTTGTCAATTTAGACATTTCCTCTAGGTGTGACTGTTTCATTTGAGTGTGGTATAGAACTTAAGATAAACCTTTAAGCTTCAATTGGCCTGCCATTAGTTTCTACCTTTTCAGAAGAAACAAAAATATGCTAATTGCAAAGAAATTCACATATAAAATGCATCTGACCGAGTAACTTCTCAATTAAGACCTCAGAGGAGTCTAGGTCTAGTATAATTATGAGATCCTGCCTCATCATCTTTTTTTTTTCCTGTTCCACAAGCAATCTTTCATCCAACCAAATCATAGTCAGAGCTGCTACACCTCCCTAAGTAGCCCATGGGCATTTTTAAACCCCGAGAATGGTCCTACTATTGACCCCTTAATAAGATGCTGTATCTTATTTGCTTCTGATGTGTTTGGGTAAATATTTTTAGTACAGATTATGCAATTACATCCTGGATTCCAAACAAAATATGCCCAATAAGGTCAGTTATGTTGACTAACTAGTTGGGGTGCTTCTAGGAAGGGCGCATATTGGATAACAGAAACAGGAGGACTATAGTGTCAGCGGCAGCGCTATTTTGAACTAGCTACCTAAGCCTTAGGCTTTCCATCTTATGCTAAATGCTTTCAATTAAGGTGACAGCAAGATTGTTAAGTAATGTTGACTTCCAAGGTTGGTCACAATGAGCAACCCTGATTCACCTATTATTCCTAGTAATGAAAACATCTAATGGGGTCGGTCCATCTTGACTACAGTGGTCGTATTAGGAGCCAAAAATTAACTAAGAAAGTTGATCACTTATGAATAAGGATTCTAGAATAAGGAACTGGGTGAACTGATGGCAAATCAAAAAGCCTCATTTGTTTAAGTGCAGCGGGGTGAATATCTTGATCAAAGACGTGCTGAACCTTTGGATATGACCTTTGTGTATGAAAGCCATAATTCTAATAGTATTTCTAAATGTAGTTAAACTGCATTTAAGTAACAATATGATAAACTACAGCATATAAAGGAGATTTCTGTTAACTACAATAAAAAGGTTATTTTATGGTAATATCATCCATGAACTATTATATCTCACTGTGCATGTTATATGTCTTCCTAAGATTGGGTTTTCCTTTAAGAACTAACCGCTTTCCTTTAAGAACTAACCACGAGCAACTTTTATATTTAGTTTCAAAGTGACCGTGCATATTGCCTTCTCAACTTCAAGATTTTAAAGGTTTTTATCGTTCTGAAGCGCATCTTTAGCAGTCTGAATAACTGGTAAAATACCCTCAGAAGTACAGGCGACATTAGTTAGGATTCAGAAAAATGATGTGACTGCAGCAGAGGCTTGGCCACTTTTGATGCCAGGAGTCAAGTTTCTGTTGAAAATGTGAAGAGTACTTGACAATGAAATGTCTGCTGGAAGTAGAATAGGAGCGAGACAGGACTTGTATCTTGCTGGATCAAACTTGACTTGCTTTTGGCACTGGTTGGTTTTAGTGATGAAGTGCCCAACGTTGTATGCCATATATTGTGGTCTTCACCAGGCAATATGCAGCAACCAGTACCCTTTAGATGATGATATACCGTAACCCACACTTTGATATCAACCCAATAGCTTATATTGCTGTGATAGACACAATTTTCTATATTATATCATGTTTGGTACCATTGTAAGGAGAACATCTCAATCTATACACTGCCGTTTTACAAACTAAAATCTTTCAAATGCAATCGAATATATTGCATTATATAGGACACAGACCTAATGTAACAATAAATACCCAGTACAATCAATTTTTCAAATTTTGTGTTACATTGCTGATAAAAGAATATATACAGGGTAGTAGCATGGATATAAATCTATCACTCTTCGTTTTAGGTTTATCCTCTAGTGGAGTGGTAAGGTCATAAATAGGTAAAATCATGTGTGTATAGATAAGACCCATTGTTCTATGAGAACTGCATACCTATAAAAGGGGGTCAGTTACTTAGTATAGCTAGGTTGGCATGGTCTATAGATCACACCAAATGTACAAATTAAATGATGTTCATGAATGAAGTGAAGTTTAGGGAGGGGCAAAACTACATTCCAGTTATGTTTAGTCATGACATCAAATACATTTGAATATTTTTTAAAGAATCCTTTTCCATTTCTAGGCATTCATTAAAAATTTGTAATTCAGATTTCAGAGCTGATTTATACGTGTTTCCATCAAAATATATGTTAAAATTATCCATTGCAAACCAATCAGACATAGTGTTGCAGACTTTCCTAGGCCCCTTCTATTGTATTTGAGGTCAGTTCAATAAACCATATAGACTGTAGCCTTGTTTATATATAGGTGCATGCAAACATCCACAGTATATTGCATTCTCCTACCTAGTGCACAGGACCCCCACATGCTTTAGGCTCAGTCTCATGAGTTTGTAACATTTCAAACGTCTTTGACCGGTGGCGTCTTTGACCGGTGGCGTCTTTGACCGGTGGCGTCTTTGACCGGGTATGTGATTAAAATGAAGAAAAAAGTAGTATATAGTAAAGAAATTTAAGCTTCAACTTCTTCATGTAATAAACAGTCTATGGTTGTTTTACCCAATTAAAAAAATATATTTTAATGCACATATTAAGGGTTCCTTTTGGGCTTTTTTTCTTCAGCAGGTCAAAGACGTCACAGGTCAAAGACGACGCCGGTCAAAGACGTTTCAACTGTTACAAACTCATGAGACTGAGCCAGTAACATAAATATATGAAATTTATCAATTTTAGATAATGCCTCGAAATGATGTGTTATAACATATTATACAAAATATTTACCCATTTCTTTACTATACACTACTTTTTTCTTCATTTTAATCACATACCCGGTCAAAGACGGCTCCGGTCAAAGACGGCTCCGGTCAAAGACGGCTCCGGTCAAAGACGTTTGAAATGTTACAAACTCATGAGACTGAGCCTTTATAGATCACCAGTGCCTGTGTCAATGAAAGGAGATGAGTAGAGCTTTGTTGGATGTGTTGTCTGTCAGGTCAGGGGCATAATTGGATCAATAGCTCGTCGATTTTGGACAATTGTGTGATGTTTACAGAGGGGGGAAATAAAGATATCAATGAAAATGAGAGATTCGGTTTCTTTCTCAGCATTTGTCAGTACAATGGCCATCTTTTAGTTAGGAAAAGCAATCAGCCCTGACCTTTAGCAGTTTTCTCATTGACATCCTCAGAACTTAATAACATTCTGTATTCATATTATGTTCGATCAATTATAGCCATCACCTTTAAGACGAGTAATGATGAATGCAGTATCAGTGCCATTCTAGAACTAATCTCTAAAACATGAATACTGCAGAAATCCAATTATGCCTGCATCTCATATAATCCATCTTATAATTCCCAACTCATGGGTTCATGTCCCAAGTCAGAATAGTAAAGACTCAATCACTCATTTACATAGCATGGGCACCCTATGACTTTCAGACTATTTTGAAGTGATCATATTGTAATGTTCAGCTACTAAAGTGTAGTATTGGAAATGTTGCTACCTAAAAATGTGAAAGAAATGATGTAAAGACATCTGTGTTTCAGCCAGCATACAGCCATAGGCTTATTAATTGTTATCAAATTTCTCAATGTGATGTAAGTTGTTTATGATATAAAATCTGTCCACCCTAGGAGATTTTTCCAAAATATACTTCATATAATTTTCTCATTGCATCAGTCATATAGTACAGAATTGATTAGCAGAAAATGACCAAAAGATAAGATGAATATATCAGCTTAGCATAGTGAAAGCCATCACCCTATTTTATTCTCTATTATGATGCTCTAGTACAATTGGCAATGCTGACTGAACTTTACTCCCATATGAAACATTTGTTATCATGTTTCATCCCAACAAGATATATCATTTCATCTCATTGTTTCATGTGGATAGCAAACTTATTATATCTGTGAACAGATGCTAAGAAATAGACACATGTCCATGGCATGGTATCTCCATAATATTATATCTTTCAGGTCATCCTTCTCAACTTTGCATGCTATGGCCAATTCAAACTTATTTTGGCCCTACCTGAGCTGCTTCTCAAATTTTTCGATCACCAAAATGACCCATGGGACTTTTGATATGACCTTTGTGAACCAAAGCCATCATTATAATGCTTTTTGTCGGCTGTAATTGAGGCTGCATTTAACTCTTAAAGGACGGTTGTCATTAAAGATGATATTTGTCGTCATGATGCACCAATTCTGCTCTGTCAAGTAACTTGCCGGTGCTGCATTGCTGCATCAAGCAGACCCTTCAGGAGTGTCTCAATCCCATAGGGTCGTCATGATGTTTGAATACAGCCCTGGTGAATTATTCATGAACAAGTTTTCCCCTGAGAACTGACTTCGAGCAACTTCTCGATTTTGGTTCATTCAGACTGTGCATGTTGCCTTCTCTACTAGGAGATTTGTTAAATGTTTTAGGAATTTAACATTCTTAAGCACTACTTCAGCTGTCTGAATAATCCGTAAAATGTCTTCTAAAGTACGAGCGACATTGCTCAAGATTCAGAAAAAAGCAATGTGACTGCAGCAGACACTTGGCCACTTTTGATGTCAGGAGTCAAGTTTCTGTCTGAGAACCTGTAAAGAGTACTTGACAATAAAAGGTCCGCTTCTGGCTGTGTCTCACGAACTTGGGCCAATCCTTTCGTCTCTGACCGGGTGCCATCTCTGAGCGGGTGCTATCTCTGACTGGGTGCCATTTCTGACCGGCTTGAGTAAAAACGGTTTATTTAGGGTAGATGATGATAGAAATGAAAAACTAATTATTACTTTAAACAGTTATACTATCCATAAACCTTTTAAGCCAAATTCTATCTTCTTCTGCCCTAAATAAATCATTGCCATTGAGGCAGGTCAGAGATGGCACCCAGTCAGAGATTGCACCCGGTCAGAGGCAAAAATATTGGCCCAAGTTGGTGAGACACAGCTTCTACTGGTTACATCTACATCCCCTTATAACCCCTTATGTTCAGTAATCTGAGCAGCCACACCCATTTTCACTTAAAAGACGATCCCCAAAAAGGTTCAGAATAAAAGGTGCCAATCCCCTTCAATTTAGTTGTCCTCTGTGGTCCTACTTAGATGCATAATTCAGTGACAACATATGCATGCATTAGTAGATCCTTAGTTTTCTACAAATGGCATTCAAATGCATCCTGAGCTAGGCTGTGTAAAGATGGAGTAGGGAGATTGGCATAAATACACAGCCCACCACAGCACTTTCTGTCACACCCTGGAGGATGTATATTTATTTTTCATGAAATACAGCAGTGCCATTGATGTAACCAAGGAGCGCCGTAATTTACTCCCCCGTGAAATTACCCATGGCAGTATTTCACGACCCTGTGACATCATCAATATGGTGGTCTCTTTACATTTGAATGGCTTAGAAAAAAAGCTATTTCAGCTAATTTAGGCCGCCCCCCCCATAGTTATTGAATTTGAATCAAAAAAGATGAAAAACAAACACAAAGGTACACTCATTTAAGTCTGTTGACTGGGTTATTTCACTTGTTGGCCCTTGGGCCGCATTTCATGAGGCTGGAGGCCGAGTGAAATATTGCCCAAGGTCAACTCGTGAAATAACCCATCAAACAGACGAAAACTCGTGCACCTTTGTCTATATATATCAAAATACAAATTGACATCTGACATTACATAATGTTGAAGATCTATATAAAAGACTTGGCTAAGCAGATGTTGCAGCTGAAGAAAGATGTTATTCTTAAGAATTTCCATTTTCCTTTCTTCCTTTGTCATTCATTTAAATACACATTATTTCATCAATATTTCTTGAAAGGTATACACCTGATGTAAGAAATATAGACATTAAAACAAATTATGGTTGCTCTGCATTTAGCCTATACCATTGCTGTAACAAATTTGGCAGGCTGGATGGAAACCCATAATGCTCTGTTGAGTATAAGGATCTCAGAGCTAGCAAAGATAGTTCAGAAATAAGCCATACGCTACATTCTCACGTAACATCCTAATGCTTAACCTGGCAGGCAGTCCCAGCCATTATCACCATTGAGTGTTGATGACTGACGTACCAAATGCCAGGTTTAACACTTTACCTTCAAAATTGTAAAACAAACTCTATATGGTTAATTCACAACTTTATCTACTTGTTTTGCCACTGAGAAATTTGAACTCATCCAGTTCAAAGGACTTTTGGGGATAAACTATTGGCAACACAGAACTTTTCAATCTCGTTAAAAGGACGACATACGTCTGAGCTTTTTTCAGTGAACAGCTCTACCCATAGGTAGATAACCTGGTCTTGGTAATGATGCGGTGATAATCTGATACAATGACGATTTATGCCCAGTTACTGCCTGTACTGTCTGTAGTGATGAGGATATACAGCATGAGGCCTCATAATGTCCAGCCTCTGCTGCCAGCAGCCATTCATTAAGCCTCACCAGCTGCAGCATCACCCGCCTTATTGCCACCCTGCTTGTAACCCAAGGGGTGAGATTAGAACAGTAACATCAGCTGAATCTCAAATTGAGCATGAGCAATTGATGTTAAATCAATATAAATCTCTTTTTTTTAAATGTTTGTTTATCATTGATGATAATATGTTGATTAAGAATGGCAACACCAATCCTCTTCATTATCAACAAAATGACAACTCTGTATCGACCGTTGATGTCATGTTACTAGACACATTTAGTCAACTTTAAATCAACTGAAGTTTGCCCACTGGGACATTGTTCCAAAATGTATGAGACAATCATTCTCAAATGATGAATGATCATGATAGTACTCTTGCTTTTAATTATCACTTGCTTTGTTAGAAAATGACTGACACATTGCAATGTTCAAAACAATTACGGTGAGTCATTGCTTTTTCAGCAGAAGTCATTTTCAATGAGAGAAAAAACTAAACCTGGAGGAATTATTCCATCATTTTGTCGAAAAGTTCCTCATGGCATTTGATAGTTCAAACAGCTGTTCATTAACCTTGGCATTACGGGGAGGTTCTCTTGATTCAGAGAGGTAGAAAAAAGGTTTTTTGTGGCTGCTTTCTAAACAAAAGTGTATTTTGCTTAAATGTATTGCTTTATAATAAAAGAAAATAATTCATGTTGTTCCGTCTACAAATTTCTGTCAAAATATGACCCATGCGCATGCAGCTGAATACAGGAACCATCAGGTTGTCTGTTAATGCGTCTGCCAAGCACCAGCTAACCCAAAAGCCTTTTACCTCTAGCGGTAAAAGGTTTTGGGGATTTAGAGTAACTAAGACATCAAAAGGTTTCAGACCATCACCCTAATCTGTAGAAGATTCTCACTGGTTCGACAAATATTGTATTAAAGCGAACACAACCAGTTTGCCTAAACAGATGAGCACAGATCTAGCATAGTCTTAAAACACCCATCAATATTTCCCACCATTTATATTTTCATCTGCACTAGATAAAGCAGTTTCTTTCAAGCAAGTCATTGATTGCACTCGGTAAAGATTGCACATGGCCATAGATTGCTGGTCATAGATTGCACTTTGACACAGATTGCACCTGGTCATTGGTTGCACCTGGTCATAAATTGCACCCGTTCATAGATTACACCTGGTCATAGATTCATCCAGCTGTATATTGCAATCAGTCCTAGATTGTATCCGGTCATAGGTTGCACCTGGTCATAGATTATCAACTTGGCCCGATCTCCTGAGACACAGCCTTACCCTTTGTATGAAGTTGCTGATGGTTCCTGCTGAATGGGTTCAGTTAGGAAGCGGTCTCATCATGGAGACTTAGGAGGTCCACAGTCTTCATGAGGGTGAATGAGACAGCTGATTCTAGAAGAGGGAAATAAAGTAGACTAGGCATTCGGGTACAATGCAGACACTTAGAAAGTCTATTCCTCCCACATGCTAGGCAGTAAAAGGCAACTATTGTTACAGTTTTTACTACAGTTTTTAAGACTCTTACTACATTGAGCCACTCTGGTTGCAGCTCCAATGTATTTGGCACAAACCAAGTTTACTAAGTTTGAATTTTGTTTCATGATTTTCTCTGTGTTTCTCCCAAAACAACACTAATGTCTTAAAGAAATTGTGCTCAACAAGTATGGAAGCCGACGAGGGCCATGTACATGCACTAAGGAAGGACAGAAGGAAGGAAGGAAGGAAGGAAGGAAGGAGGGAGGGAAGGAGGGAAGGAAGGAGGAGAGAGGGAGGGAGAGAGGGAGGTAGGGACTCTGTATTGAGCGCTAAAAGATACCTGTCACAAAGAGGTTTGCATAAGTTGACAGTTTGACAAGTGAAAAATCCATATTGACAGCAATTATTTTTCAACTTGACAGTGTGACAGGTGAAAATCAATGTTGACAGCAACTTATTTTTCCAACTTGACAGTGTGACAGCTAAAAAATCAATGTTGACAGCAACTTATTTTTCCAACTTGACAGTGTGACAGCTGAAAAATCAATGTTGACAGCATTTTTTTTTCCAACTTGACAGTTTGACAGCTGAGAAATCCATGTTGACAGCAAAAACAATCGCTTATAAAATTAATAAACACATCTTTTTATTTGTCTCATTTCATATAGTTGTGGCCCTCCTCGGCTTTCATAAACAAGGACTTTGTACTGAGAAAACAGTTGCCTGTCATGTTACATTCCAGTTCTGCTACTTTTTTCGGTTGTTTGACCAAACTATAATACAATTGGCAATATGTAACTTTATTTAGTGGAATGTCATGTTATAATATATGCAAGTTACACATGTTCAGCTTCAATTATTTTAAACATCCTATTATGAAAGGAGCATTCATCCTTGTGAGACAAATACCTTCAAAGTCACTGATGCCTTTAGTTTGGCTGCATTCCTTAGGGGACTGCACATGATAACTTTCAGGCAAAATGGTTGCAGAAAGGTCTCAACGCATTTAATGGATAATACATGGAAACATGCCAGGATGGGCGGAAGGTACTGTGGTTATTTCTACACATTGTTAATGGAGAGGGCCTGGCAGAACAGCAGTACATGCATTATCTCTAAATGCCAAGAGTATTCTCTGTCTTGAGACTCACAAGAGTTCACATACAAGTAGGCACCATAATCCTTTCTCTCTTTCAAATATTTTGCCACAAATGGAACTTCAGGCCTGCACATAAGCTGTGTCTATACTTATTCCATTACACTAAGATGCCAGGTTTGCTTCTTTATCATGAATATTCTGGTAGTATTTTTGGCTAACATTAACCCTTCTTACACAGTCACTGTTCGTAAATGCTGTGTATTTAGTCTCTGCTGGCTACACAGTTTGGTGTCTAATAATGAGATGAGGAACCTTTATCAGTCATTAACAGTTGTTACAGGGACATATTCTATAATGGGTAGGGCACAGGGAAACTATTTCCAATAATTCTGATTTCATTATACTCACAATATGATATGAATTTGAAAGAGTCACTGCAAAACCTCAGAGACAAAGAAATTAAAAGAGCAATAACAAGCACATTCTCCCAGCTATGAAGTTGATTTATACATAGTGTCTGCAGTAATAATAGGTGTGCTTGTGAAATGGACAAGCTGAGTCAATGTCGTTCAAAACTGATCAAATTTAAAGTCCAGGTATAAGAGAGTAATAGATAGCATATTCATCTGCAATCGTATGATTACATCCTTTGTACACTGCACTATATCTAATGCTCGACCAATTTTGAAGTTGGTTGTTTTTCGAAGGTCATTTGTGAAATGAATATATATCAAAAACGCAAATATACCGATTTGACAGTCTTCATGTGTGCACTGTGCCCAGTTAGGACTTTTGGAAAGCCCATCTGTGCATTAGGTCATATATATATATCAGCAACTATGTCCAAAGATCAGACTGATCTGTGTTAAGGGTGAGTCAGATATCCAATAATTTTTTTTTTATGTGTTGCTTATATTATCTACCTAAGGAAATAGTATGTGAAAGGAGCTTATTTGTATTGAGTGGATATTTTTATTCCTCCCCACATATTAGTATCTTAACATTTCTTTTTTGTCCTTTTCATTAAAGACTTTTGATATTTATCGGCACTCTTTGCAGGGATCTCATGTTCCTGTTCCTATTGTCCTCTTCCCGTAGGTCCCCTTTAGCATATAAGTGTGGCTTGATGGGTTCCTATATATATATATATATATATATATATATATATATATATATATATATATATATATATATATATATATCCCATCTTTTTTACAGAAAAATGAGAGCTTTTCTCATACAGCAGGTCCAGAAGGAATCTGATACCCCATAGCCATCTCCAATCCTGCCCCAAGTCACTATCACAATGGGGACAGCAGATTAAAAACTGTGGGCAGCAGCCAAGTAAAGAAAAACAATATGAGAAGCGTTTCATTTACAAAGGAGGTCTGTACATGCTACCCATCCAATACTTGCGATGAAAGCTGAAGCCAAATGCAAAGAGCTTTAGAATTGATCAACCTTTAATAGACTATGGCCAGAATGAATTTATAGCTGCACACCTGGTAAATATTCAATCACTGGAGATATTTCCTGGTGCTAAAATGACCAGTTGCCATTCTCATATAGTTTGGATAAAACAACTTGCTAAACTGCATATTATTTAGAAGTGACAACTGCACCAGCTTATATGACCTTGACAATTGCATGAATATGATTTTCCAAACCATTCACCTTGACACTAATAGCTTTTTTCGTTTGAAAGATGGTCAGGGAAAAGTATCTGGAGGCTTATCCACAAAGTTTAATAAGGTGATATAATCATTGTACTACTGATGTGGCAATGTTGTCAACAATGCTTTATGTTCTGCACATGGACTGAGATACTAACAAATATATATCATGTATTGAGAATCTAACATTGAAAGGTCAGCAGTGAAGCCAAGAACCTGACTGCTTTTGGTATGGATAGCTCTCAGTGCTGAAGTGCCAAGCTGTGCATGGCATATATGAATACAATATTCATTATTTAACAACAATACCACTCCCAGCCCCAATATATAGAAATAGAAAGAAAAGATGAGGGACCATTTTTACAAGACCTACGTTATTCTTTAAGGACATCAGTTGGGATTTAGTAGAAACAAAGAAAGTATTCAAAATGATATCATATTTGCCTTTTGGAGACCTTCCCAGTTGCCTTAATTAAAAAATGATATTGAGCCTGATTGATATGCATATTTGTCATAAGCTATTTATTCAGGCTTCTACATCTATATGTATCTTTGGAGCAAATAATATGTGGCCAATTCTTCCGTCTGCCTAGATTGGAGTTTTACCCACTTCCTTAGTGAAGGAATCTAGTGGCTACTAACTACTCACAGGCACAGAGGTCGCCATAGTGCTCCTTTCAGAGACCCCATCCACCTGCATGCACCACAGAGTACACCATCAGACCTATCCACCTCATCCCATTCCTACTGCAGGTACTGTTTTGCCTGTTGGGGTATTGTATCTATCACAAATGTGTAACGTGCTATGCCAGGGTTACACAGATAGTCGCGGCACAGTACGTACTTTGGGAGAGCCTTTGGGGACATATGACATTAGGCCTCAAATGATATCTGTTTGAGGCCTAATGCCATTTGAGGCCTAATGTCATTTGTGCTTTAGTGTCTAATGTCCAGATATGTATTAGGCCTCAAACGATATTTGTTTGAAGCCTAATGCCATTTGAGGCATACTGTCCGATTTGTAGTCTAATGTCCAGACATATGACTTTGGCCTCAAATGATATCTGTATGAGGCCTAATGCCATTTGAGGCCTGAAATTATAGCAAACTTTCATAAAATATCTCCTTGTCCTTATGCCTCAAACACTATATAGTCAGCTAATGTACTCAACTGCAGTAAACTATCAACTTGCCTTTATGCCTCAAACGCTATATAGGTTGACAACAAAGCAAACTGCCATGAAAATATCAACTTGCCGTTATGTCTCAAATGCTATATAGGTTGAAATTATAGCAAACTGCCATAAAATATCTCCTTGTCCTTATGCCTCGACAACTTTACAGTCAGCTAGTGCCATTTGAGGCATACTGTCCTGTTGGTTGTCTAATGTCCAGACATATGACATTAGGCCTCAAATGATATCTGTTTGAGGCCTAATGCCATTTAAAGCCCAATGTCATTTGTGCTTTAGTGTCTAATGTCCAGACATGTATATATAGCCTCAAATGATATCTGTTTGAGGCCTAAGGTCATTTGAGGCCTAATGTCATTTGAGGCCTAATGTCATTTGAGGCCTAATGTCATTTGAGGCCTAATGTCATTTGTGCTTTAGTGTCACTTTTGTGGCCTAGTGTCCCGAGGGTGACATTAGGCCTCAAAAAGGTCCCGTTTGAGGCCTAATGTCACGTTTGTGGCCTAGTGTCCCCACAGAGCCTCCCCTGGGAGGTGCTTTTAGGGTTGTCAACTCCGAGGTTTATGTTTGTGAATACTGTTGGTCTGCAGTACTCCGGCAATCTATTATTCTGTAACAGAAGTGTATTACTTTTCTTAATAGATAGACTTGCCTGACTTCTTTTTTTCAAGTACTTCATCTGGAACAATTATAAATGATCTTCTGAAAACTCTAGTTGTTCTACCAAACAGGTGCATATCCTCACAAATACAGTGTCTCCTAGTGTTTTTTTTCCGTTTTGATATTCTAAAGGACCATTTTACTTATGTGAAGATCATTAAAATATCTTCTCAAATATAATTGGTCAAAAAGCATTATAAGTTATTGCCAGGTAAAAGTTCTTATAGAATAAAATATGTTTATTCTACACCAAAGACATAAAGGTTATTACATACCAAACTCTACAAGAAACCAACAGACGCCGATCTGTATCTACACTACAAATCATACCATCCACGATCTCAAAAAGACTCAATCTGCTATAGTCTGTCTGTCAGATACAGACTAATATGCAGTGAAGAGCTAGAATTTGAGAAAAGCTGTCACAGATTACTCAAAACACTCACCTTGAGAGGCCACCCTCATGCCCAGCTGAAACTGCAAATCGACCGTGCACGTCAACTCAGCCGCCAGGATCTCCTGAAAACCAAAACATCAACATCAAAAGAAGTGATCCCATTCATCATTCAATATAACCCGTACAACATCAGGGCACAGAAAACTCTACAAAATGCTAAAGATCTACTCAGAGACCGCCCAGAGACGGAGAAATTCCGTCAAAAACAAATGCTGATAGCATACACAAAATCATGGAATCTTAGATCCATACTCACCAACTCGGCCTATCCTCCGCCCAAACCTCTGAACGGTTGCCAACCATGCCGCACAGAGAACTGCAAAATTTGCAAATACATAGTTCCATCAAAGAGCATCAAGATCCATGGGAAGGAATTCAGAATTAGAGGTTTCATAACCTGCCAAACAAAGAGCGTTGTCTACGCCATTCGATGTCCAGTGTGCAAACGTGTTTATGTGGGAGAGACCGGCCGCTCTCTGGAGGACCGCATCAGAGAACACATTGGATACATCAACAACAAAACACTCACCTCTCATGTGTACACCCACTTCAACGACCATGATGTACTCGCCCATGACATACAAGTTATAGCCCTGGACAAGACAGCAAAATCGCTAAATACACGGAAAAGATTGGAGGAAGCGTGGATCAGACTCGCTGACACGCTTCACCCAAACGGAATCAACAAGAAGCTGTGAACTGCGCATGCGCGACCTACGCCGCATGACGTCACGACCGCCAGATAACGTTAGTTACGTGACGCTGCTCGGCGGCCATAGCAACCGCCGCCTATTGGCCCTATAAATAGATCCGCCCGACTGACTGTCGGATCACAACGCCTCACACGTCACCCAACGTCACGAAACCGACACTTTCAACGCAAAACCGACAATTAAAAGATGGATTTGGTATTCCAATGCCAGAAATGCGGGGAATGGATGGCACACAACGTGAAAACCATACTCAACCACATGAAAAGGGCTCACAAAGGCTGTATCGTCAAACGTAAGTATTGCTGCATCATATGCAAACAATCCTTCAAACGTTGCACCAACTTACGTCGTCACCAACTGTCAAAACATGGATTGGCCATCGCCGACCCAGTAAACTCACTTTATCTAGATGAATACCAACTTGTCCCGGCACAAAATAATACGAACAAAAATGCACTAACAACTTGCGCATTAAAAACCAACCTTCAAATAACACCTGGTAACGTCAAATTCCAAGTAACTAATGACGAACGTTTTGTCTTCCAGCCACACCAACAACAGGCGGAGCTTCTGGAAGCAACGCCTCGGTGGGAGAGACTGAAACCGATCAGAGCACCAGAAATGCCGACAACAATGAATCCGACTCCAACGAACAAGGTTTGGGTCCCGACGACAACATTTTGCTCACCAAAGGTCCCGACAAAAGCCCCTGCTCCACAAAGGTCGAGATCATCACCAACAGAATAAAAAATCGTACACAAAAAGAAAATGACAAAAAGAAAAAGACTATTCAATTGAGTGACGACGAGACGCTTAAACATGGCCCTACATTCAGGACCAAAACCAGACCTGAATTGCCACTCCACAAGATACTACAACAACGCCTAGCCGAAATAAAACACGACAAAACTCCGGATACACCAGAGAATGCCTGTCCGGAACCCGAAGACCTATCCACAAAAAAACTGCCCTCTATGCCTACCTGGAATGAGGATATTCTTAAAATCGATTTAGCAACAAGTGACACTGACTTTAGTGATGAGGACTCTCAACCACAACCCGCCAAAAAACGCAAAATGCACACTAAAACTTCCAACAACGGTAATAAAGTAAAAGAACCCTTGCTCAGCACTACCCCGGAATCATCACCAACTCCGACTGTAAAATCAGTAGTCACCATACCCACATCCAGTGTCGCACCAAAACCCCCACCTGGTATCGAAAAGAAGAAAGGAAAATCTCCCGAGAAAAAATCTTCAAAAATCGAGATAGAAAGCTACCATACTAGACGACCCACTCCAGCCAGGAGTGCTGCACAGAGCCCACCTACCTTACTTGGACCCTCCAAAGTACAAGCCCGAGGGCTACTCATTGACCTGTACCACATCATCAGCAAAGTCAATCAACCCATAGGTTGGGTCATGCAGAAGGAAATGACGAAACAAGGAATATTTAAAGAACGTTGAATAATTATAATACTATGTAATCAAACTTATACCGGTATACCATAGAGTATACGTTACAATTTCATACAAGTATGCATAAAATTTATATGCGCGTTCAAATTATAATTCAATGTTCAAAGTTAAAACAAACCAATTTATCTACCAATGATAATGAATTATTAAATGTTTAAGGGTTCAAAATTATACCCAAAATATAAATAAGATGACCAAGGATCCCCAGGACCCGCCGATACGCCCCACGAGGACGATGTACAAATGTTTAACAGAAAAAAACTTTTAATTGCTCAATGCTCACTACTCGTTGCTCAGTGCTCAATTTTAGTACTTCAGTGTGAAAAATTTAGGTCAAAATACACCTGATGAAGGGCAACTGCGCCCGAAACATTGTGTCATATAAATATAACCAACTTGTCTCTAATAAAATTCTCAACTGAAAAATATGGTGTTTGTCCGGTTGTGTTATATTAAAACATAACATAAAGGTTATGTTTACTGGACACAGATTGGCTTCACTGCATAAGTCGTATCAGCTGTTGTTCAATTCATGCATCAATTAAAAAGTAACATATTGAGAGGAGCAATGACCCCTTATTATCACTACCATTCTAAATAGCAGAACTAAACCATTGTGACAGGAAACACCTTGGGATATAATAGGTTGAGAATATATGTTCTTAATATTTGTATATCCTCAAAGTAACACTGTAATGTAGAGGAGTTATGTCAGGCATGTACAGCAAGCTTTGCTTCTTGTTGTTTAGGAATATTAATGGTCCACCATATTCACTTTGCTTTCCACTAACAAATTACTTTGCCCCTCTCACACAGATTCCATAGCGGTCAATAAACTGCGGGCTAAAACAAAATCTATAATGGATAATTTCCGCCTGTCGGTACTGCACTAGATATCATCAATCCACATTAAAGCCTCTGTCCATGTTAGCCAATCTCATACGAGTGTCATTTAATGTTCCTTCAATTGATTTAGAAATGCTGATGGTGGAGAGGGCTTTATTCATGTGTGTGGGACTTGTGCTAGAAACGATTTATGAGGAGACTAAAGTCATGAAACATGAGAATGCTCCTAGAACTGATATTCCATGATGAACGACTATTCATAACATTGGCATATGCATTCGGCTTTTAAATTGATCAAACCTTTCTGTATATGTATCTGAAGAAAACAGTTATTTTCACATTATGGTAGTTATTATTTCAGGGAAATTGGCTTATTGGCGAAGTGCCTGTAATCTGTTAAGATTGTTAGTCTTTGAAACCAACCTTATTTACAATGTAAACTACACAGAATTGGGTAGCATGTAGTGTAACAGAAACAACAAACCCAAAACCTGAACTGAACTGACTCTGAACCCGTTAAGGCACTGCATGAAGTCTACATTTAAGTGAATTTAATATTCTCAAAAAAACAGTTAAAGCATATTTGATTTAATGATGTTATACTCATTCATTGATGAGCTTAAATACACTCAAAGTACACCTCCAGGCATATTTGATTATACAAAAACACTCATGCAGTTAGACACATGTATGGTTAGCTTATTGAGCTAAAAGATTTATACATAGCCAATATAATGCATCATTCAAACTGAAATGGATAATTATGATGTATAGCTTCATGGTCATATTCCTCACACAGCAAGTTTTCTTTGTTTCCACAAGTAAGGTTCTCTATTAGGGAAGAATGCATATTATTATGTTTGTTTCTTGAACTCATTTTGTTTCAATATAAGTTTGTCAGCAGCCCTTTAGGAACCACCTCTTTATTGTCCATATTTGTTGTCACTCCCCTCCCTGAGTCAGTACCAAACTGTGTCTCACAAACTTGGGCCAATGTCAAAGTCTCTGACCGGGT
Organism: Harmothoe impar; assembly: GCA_947462335.1. Classification (NCBI taxonomy): domain Eukaryota; kingdom Metazoa; phylum Annelida; class Polychaeta; order Phyllodocida; family Polynoidae; genus Harmothoe; species Harmothoe impar. Next base: position 5,246,408 of record OX381721.1, on the reverse strand, counting down.
GCCATGTCTGACCGGGTGCCATATCTGACTGGGCTGAACTTAAACGTTTTTCTTAGGACAGATGATGATAAAAATGGGCAACTAATTACTACTTTAAATAGTTATAACATCCATTACTCTTTTCAGCCAAATTCCATCTACATCTGCCCTGAATAAACCGTTTACATTCAGGCCCATCAGAGAAAGCACCCGGTCAGAGATGGCACCCTGTCAGAGATGGCAACCGTCAGAACCAAAAACATATGCCCAAGCTCGTGAGACACAGCCACTAGGTTTTTGCTTCTTTCAGACTGTTCATGGAAGAAATTTAGTTTTATTGTGGACAACTTACAGCCACTCAATCCAGGCTATCACCTGGCAGAAAAACAGATTGAGATAACAAAACAAATATAAGTGGAGGTAAGTGATTCTGATAGGTAACAAGTGGCTGCTCTACCATTGAAATATGATCTGAATTAAGCACACAATATTTTGGTCATTTGACTTTCAGACATTTGACCTTTAGTCATTTGCCCTTTAGACATTGACTGAACCTAAAGGGTTTAAAGGCTGACCTACATTTTCAAGAGGCCATAACTCCTATGCAGAATTGGGTCTTTATGAAGACTTATAACCTAATTCAACTGTTCAATGCCTACCTTTTGCTGTATATAGCATTCTGCCTAGGAGATCAGTGCAGACGTTCCAAAGAACAATGCTCTCTGTTCCACATAGGATAATCCTATATCAAAGCCATTTATTTACCATTAATTGATTTATCATTGCATTAAAAAGAGTAACATTAATTGAGTGCAACCCCATACAGGATCGCACGGTGCTGGTAACCATGTGCATGCAGCAGACCTCGGGAAGCATCAGGTTGTCTGTCAACATTTCTGCCAAGAACCAGCTAACCCAAATGCCTCTAACATCTAGTGGGATTTTCAAATACAACAACATGAAACGGGTTCAGGCCACAACCCTAGTCTGTCTAAGTGTCTTAGGGGTACTGAGCCATATGTATGACCAGTGGTGTCAATGATTATTTGTGTTATTCAGATGATGAATCTATTTTGTTATTCAAATAAAACTGTATATTATGCAGGTGTTTGTGTATCAGCTAGCATATACAAACCCCAGTACATAGGTGGTGAAGAGCAAGAACACCTGTGATGGAAGTCAGTTACAGCACACATGGAAAAGGTCACTATCGACTGAACTTGTGTTTTCATCCTCTTATTTTCCTTATGCATTAATTTCACAATGGCTCAAGCTGTATCAAATTGTCCCTAGATTGTACTTTTATTTAGTCTTCTAACAACATGATGAATCTAAGGTATAGCTACTGAAGCATTTCCAGAGACTAGATGGAAAATAAAACTGCACCACATGTGTGAACAGGGAGTATCAGGTGGTGTAAAAAGATCAACCTACATGAGTGGCAGCGCTACAGAGAAGCACACCACCTGTGTCTAAGTAGTGCTGTAATTAGGGGAATTACAGGTAAAACAAGTATCCCATGCAGGCTAAAGCTGTTTCTGTGAAAAGTAAAAGCGGGAATGAGCCATAACCTATTTAAAAATGAGTAATACTTAAAATATTCTTCATGCCCATTTTTACACATTCAAATCAAAATGGTTTATATCGGCTATTTATCTTAAATAGAATTCATCAACCTTTATCTGCAATATTATAGATATGTTGCATGGGTTTCTGCCTGAATGGCGACATTTTCTAGAACAACAATATCAGGTGGAGGACTAGACCAGTAATACAGCCTGGCCTGTATTTCCAGGCATTCTGTTAATGCAGACTGCCCAGGCTGGTATACCAGGTCAGGAGTCTATACAGGCAGGGTGTTTATACAGGTTGTTAACACTATCCCAGCACATGACTCTGGTACAACAGACTGGGGCTCAGGCTTTCACACATTCTCCAAGCAGAGGCAACTGTTATGCCTGCTCTTATGGTTGTCCCACCTGATAAAATACCAATTTAAACATGTAATTATTCAAAAATGCAGTGGACCAGGCACATACTGCAACCATAAGTTGGAATGTTACACACTGATCTATAACCTCTATATGAGTTTATTCTAAGCAAATATCACAGGAAAATCGCAAATATGAATAGATAAAAGCTATGGTGAAAACACAGTCCTGCTAAAGAACAGCCCTGTATTCCAGGCTGAGTGACCTGTGAAAACGGGCTGGGTGAGTTATGCAGGCTGTACTGTAAGTCCAGGCAGTCTGAATATTGCCTCAACGTAAGGATGTCTGGTATGGTACATAAATAAAAAAATTGCAAGAAAAATCTTGGTGGACAATCCTCTTCTAGTTCTTGTTCTTGTGTGTCCTGCCTCAGCAGCCACTTTAGCATACTATAGGCCCCTGGGCTGTCAGTCGCACACCTGTGGCAGGAAATGTGCGGGTGCCCTGAGTGACAAATAAAAGGAAGTGGTCACCACCTCTGTGATACATCAGACTCTGACCTGCTCCCCTTAATGCAGGTTAAGGAGATGGTATCAGAAGTAGAAGATGGGAGCAGCTCCATGAGAACTACAGATGTCCTGTATGTCATCAGCTTTAGGTGTTCATAGGTCGCACAAAGGTTATAAGAGACATAATTACATCTAAGGCAAACCAAGCTAATCTAAAATTTGCCAACATTCCTAAGATAGTGTTTGAAATCAACGAATCAAATGGAGTGTAAAGCATATAAGAGGATGGGTTCAGTACAAAAAGTGTATTTTTTACGCTGTACATACATGGTGAAATCATAGTCATGTTTCAGAAAGCACAAATATTGGGAGCAATGTATTCATGGCTTACAGACTTAATCCCCTTGTAGCATATAGTAGCATTTATCATGGTCATGTTATGCTTGCTGATTGCCTCAGCCTGAGGGGTATTAACAGCCCAGCGCCATGACTGGAAGATGCTGCTGCACTGAAAACCCATCTGACTACAAGACATCAAATAATAGCACTTTGTACGAAGGTTATAAGAGCTATTCTGGACTAGGTACGACCAGATATCCCATTATGCTGTACACCTTATGAGGCATTGCCTTTTAATAAGTGACGTCATTAATATAGACACAAACTCCTGAGTTATGCAGTTTTGGGGCAGATGTTGAGAACTCACCTGTCATAGGTGACTGCTTGTGTCTGCCCCTAGCTGATGCCATCCTCAGGTTACTGTTTTTACATTTATTACGGTTTAGTGTGGAGAAGTTGCCTTCCCACATGGCAGTTCCCAAACACCCAAGCACTCACTCTACTCACTGGGCACTAGATGTACAGGGCGTGTAGAGCCATTAACATGAAATACTTTGTCAGCCTCAACCATGCAACCACAATCCATCTGTGCACCTGAGGTACAGAAACATCTATAGGCTTATGAGGACACATCTCAACTTTACGTTTTTAAGCCCTTTGAAAGTGTATCCAATTATAGGATCCTTGAGGGACTTATGGTGCCAACGCAGTTCAGATCCGACTTTCTGTAAGGAATTGTCTTTTGTGTAGGCAGGAATTCACCCCTTTAGGTGAAAAAGGAACATGACTGCTCAGATGTCAAATTAAAATACGAAGGGGAGATAAAGCATAGAGGAGGCGACTGTACTGGGAAGAAGAGCCTGACAGGGGCTTACATAGAAGATACTTACGGAAAATTCTCAAAGGGATTCTAGGAGTTCTGAAAGTACAGTGACCTGTTGCCCGGTGTAAGATTACTAGTGGGTAACATGGGCGCATATTTTACAGTCTGCAGGAAAAGTTTTCTTTGCAGTAGTTTGTGGTCAACATCAGTTGGATACAGTCTATGATCTACATTAATGAATAATCAATTTCTGCCATAATTAACATAACATGTATGTAATCTGTTTGGGCCAAGTCTCGGTGTGCCGCAAAAAAGTAATCCTCATTGAGAGGAGAGCAAGACTGCTGCTCCAACACCTAATATCATATCAGTGAATAGATTCAAATTAAATGAACTCCCAATGTAATATTAAAGATTGATTCAATTATTGTGTGTTTTCTAACCACTGCTAAATGCTAGCTAAATGGAAATCAAGTCCCTATCTAGGCTTGCCATGACTATTTTTGAGTAAAAGCTCTTTGGTCAATTCCCAGAGGCATTTAAAATGATGGTGTTAAGCAGGTTATATCTTTGAGGGATTGATGAAGCATGTTTAGTGCAGCACTCCCCCATATCAACTTTCACAATGGGGACGGCAGATGAAAGACTGTTGGCCACAGCCAAGTAGAAATAAAAGCATTACATGCAGTGTTATTTTCACAAAGAAACATCTGTACATGCTACTCACCTCACATTTGAGATGAATGTTAATGCCAAATGCAAAGAACTTGAGTACTGTATGGCTATGGCCATAGTTTAGCACTCAGTAAATATTCCATCACAGGAAATATTTCTAGATTTAAACATGACCAGTGGCCATGCTCATTTATTTTAGATAAAGCAACTTGAGAAATGACATCTCTGTTAAGAATTAGGACTGTGCCATAAATATGTGATATGACCTTTATGATAATCGCATCAATATGACTTTTCCAAACAATTAGCTTGACACAATTACAAAAATATCAGACACCTCACAGTTTCTTTTGAGAGATTGAAAGGAAAAATATCTGGAAGCTTTTCCAGTGTAATGTTTTGTAAATAGTAGTCAATCAAGTGTCATCATTTTGTATTCATAGGTCAGCAAGGTATTGGAAGTGAGCCAACCATGGGCTTTTCTAGTGTATTTCCAATAACCATGTATTTGAAAATGAAATGAAAGGAAAATTCAATGCATAGGAAGTTAAGTCTGTTAATTGTGAACATTCTGACTCATTTCTAGGGCTTTCTTTTTTGTGTCCTGCACATCCGTTGTACTAAATTTAAGGAACTAACTGCTGTGGCAACTTGTCCTCAGCTTTTATTCAAAGTAACTACAAGATGTCTTAATCATGCTCAGCTGTGTCGAGAAACACCCAAAAATTTTTAAAGTACAGGATTGCATTGCTCCGGATTGCAATGTGACTGAAGCAGACACTTCGCCAGCTTTTATACCAGGTTTTGCAGAGAATTTAGTGCTGCAGTGCCAAATTGTGTATGCCATATATGGTTGTCTTAATATGGTGATGTGCATTATGTGATATCCATTAGCTGACAACTAGCCTTACCCTATGCCACTCCCAGCCTCAAAATATAGAAACAGAGAGATAACGGTTGATTTGCATGAGATTCAAACTTGATTTTTTTTAATCTGTGTGCTATCAATGGAAACACATAATGTATTCACAGTGACATCATGATATGTTTTCTGTAAAGAAAAAGAAAACCCCTTTATCTTTTTCAACAATCAAAAAATATAGTTATGTATTCACTTCTTTAGCTTCCACTGTTTTCCCTTGGGAATAAAAAAAAAGAGGAGCATATCAGCAAGAAGCATATAGGGTAGGAGGTCTCACTTAGCACCTCGCCTATGGGCATAGTGTGACAAGCCTCCCCCCTCTAGCCCCATTTACCCCCCCATGAAAGTGGGCGACCTTGTGTGTTCACTATTGAAAACTATGGAGAAGAGTGGGTTTTATGTGGTTCTTTTGAGTCTTTATTAGAGTGATACCAAATGAAAAGAAGGGGTTTTCTAGACCAAAGAATCCTGCTGAATCCAGATTTTGTGGTCTTGATTCCCAAAAACTGACCAAATCCACTCAAAAATGAAGTTTGATGATGCTAAGTATTAAGAAAATGTACAAAATAATGTTGAACATGTTTGGGACATTACCTATATATAAACCAGTCAATCAAAATCAGTACCTCAATCTACCTATTCAAAATTGGCCTATCCCTCAATCTGACAGGCTTTCTTCCTATGTATCACTCTACCTATCCTGCACACTGCCTATCCCTCAGCCTACCTATCCCTCAAGTTACCTATCATTAGAACCTTCTCTTGGATTAGCTCATCCCCCCAAAAGTCTAAAGGCTAAAGCCTATCCCTCTCCTTGCTACTCCTGCCCACTTTCTGTGCCTACCTATCACTGAGTCTACCTATCCCCAATCTGCCTATCACCCAACCTACCTATCCCTTTTGTGACTATCCCTCACTCTGCCTATTTGCCATGTTTTATCAGCCTTATCCATATTATATTATGATGCCATCCTCAGGTTACTGTTTTTACATTTATTACTAACGGTTTGGTGTGGAGAAGTTGCCTTCCCACATGGCAGTTCCCAAACACCCAAGCACTCACTCTACTCACTGGGCACTAGATGTACAGGGCATGTAGAGCCATTAACGTGAAATACTTTGTCAGCCTCAATCATGCAACCACAATCCATCTGTGCACCTGAGGTACAGAAACATCTATAGGCTTATGAGGACACATCTCAAGTTTAGGTTTTTAAGCCCTTTGAAAGTGTATCCAATTATAGGATCCTTGAAGGACTTATGGTGCTAAAGCAGTTCAGATGCGACTTTCTCTAAGACCTATTGAGGTTTGAAGCTGGATTAAGGTGACAAAGGAACAACTGATTAGAGATTGTCAAGAGATATGCGCCTTTTACCTTGAATCCGTTGGGGAAGTGTCTTTTGTGTAGGCAGGAATTCACCCCTTTAGGTGAAAAAGGAACATGACTGCTCAGATGTCAAATTACAATACGAAGGGCAGATAAAGCATAGAGGAGGCGACTGTACTGGGAAAAAGAGCCTTACAGGGGCTTACATAGAAGATACTTACAGAAAATGCTCAAAGGGATTCTAGGAGTTCTGAAAGTACAGTGACCTGTTGCCCGGTGTAAGATTACTAGTGGGCAACATGGGCGAATTTTACAGTCTGCAGGAAAAGTTTTCTTGGCAGTAGTTTGTTGTCAACATCAGTAGGATACAGTCTATGATCTACATTAATGAATAATCAATACCTGTCATAATTAACATAACATGTATGTAATCTGTTTGGGCCAAGTCTCGGTGTGCCGCAAGAAGTAATCCTTATTGAGAGGAGAACAAGACTGCTGCTCCAACACCTTATATCAGATCAGTAAATAAATTCAAATTAAATGAACTCCCAATGTAATATTAAAGATTGATTCAATTATTGTGTGTTTTCTAACCACTGCTAAATGCTAGCTAAATGGAAATCAAGTCCCTATCTAGATTTGCCATGACTATTTCTGAGTAGAAGCTCCTTGGTCAATTCCCAGAGGCATTTAAGATGATGGTGTTAAGCAGGTTATATCTTTGAGGGATTGATGAAGCATGTTTAGTGCAGCACTTACTGACATTGAAAGACCATCCTTCACATGGCTGACATTGTCCTTTGAAGGTCCCCATGATAGTAATGCTCACAGACAGAACTGCTTAAAGGAGATTTCCATCATTTTGGTGCCTCTACAGTACAATACAGTGTAACGTGAAGGTTATTCATTAAGAGTATGTCAGCAAATTAAAAAGATTTATGTCTTTCTGCAGAAAATCCATTGATATAAAAAGAGATAATGAGTTAATTGTTGCAGGTATTCTGAGTTAATTCATGTTTTGCAATAGACTTGAAATCTTACTTGTGAATATGTATTTGTAACCGCATAAATTTTCTATATGTGATATTTGAGATGTAAGATCTATGGTAAACCTTTAAGCTTCAATTGACAAAGTTATCCTTCCCCCCTTTTCATAATTAAAATGTTAGAAAGAGAATGTGCTATTGACCTTTGATATACAGAATTGAAACGGAAATTAAGTTAGGCTTGCGAAAGTGGCACAGCTTTTTGGCTTAGGGATTGAGGTATCAAGGCACCTGACAAATTTGAACATTGATGGTGGGTGGATGTCTTTTCATTTTTTGTCATAGCACCTGTCCTATCTGATATCAATAGGGGCCATGGAAAAGGCAGCAAGTCCAAACATCCTTACAACATTAATCAACTTAAAGTTGATGTAGGAGAAAGGTCAGACACAAATTTATGGCTTGGTATCATTTCTGCTGGATAGATGTTATTTGGGGTTTGCGGAAAAAAAGTCACTAAAGTTTGTTTACACTGAAAGTAGATGCAAAACCTGAATGCATGTTGTGTGACAGAAATAACAATGACAAATGCTGATAGTGAAAACCCCCTAAATCTTCAACCTGATTCCAAATTACAGTTGACAAAATCTTATAAAAGCAGTTTGTTTTTCAAACTAATCATAGCAAACCTTGCTTACACTGTCAGGATGTAGCGTGTTGTATGCCAGAAATAACAGCAGACCACTGATTTGAATTCTGATTGAACCCTTCAGCCAACTTGTACTCACAGCATCTCAACTGATAGGAGTTAAAAATGGTATATCAGCTAATAGACTTCCCAAACCTTTCTTCAAAACGGATATAATTTTAATGTCAAGGGTTTTGTTATTATTTTAGCTGATATGCAGTGCTCAATATTAAATAAATTTGTCTATAAATTTGTCTATAAAAGCACAACCCATCTCAGGGGAAATCTCTTGCAGCTCAAATGTTCATGAATTACTCATCAAGCATTTTTGACAAATTCCACATTTTAAGGTATTTGTTCGGGTGTTTAGTTATACAGAAGTTGAACCGCCTGAGATAATCATCCTAAAATATTATCGTTTCAGGAACCTGTTATGACTGATCTTGTATTTAAAAAGCTCATTTGTCAGTTTTCTTTCAGTCTAACTTGCATAAAATGTAGTAATGCACTATGACATCATAATTCCTATTGCTTAGTTGAGCATACCCAAATGCAAACAACTGTCCTTATATATGCTTCCAAATTGAAAAATCATGCTTGTCTACACCCTGAGCAAACAATCTCAATGCAAGGGCCCTACCCCCTTGTCCACTGTACAATGAGTAAAGCCTTCAGAACACTCATATTGATGGTAGACGTATGGTTTCTGCTGTCAGCCATGGGACTGCTAGCTGTGACGCTGTTTTGACAGTCTAAAATGGTTTGATGGAGCAGTCTGGTACAGATGTCAATATAGCAGTGCTTTTACATACATACATCACTTTGAGTAATGTATGTATGTATCAAATGATAGTTGCACATGTTACGCAAATTCAGTACCTGTCACACCCTACAATACCACAGGAGGGACTTTCAGAACAGACTTGTCAGTTGTCAAAATTGGATTCTTTTTATATATTGCAATTGAAGAGTTTATTCGTTGGTGGCAAAATGTGGTATTTACATTTATTTTCTATATATTTCAGCAGGAAATCTTGTGAAACAAATCTTACAAGTGGTTGCCAAACAGGTTTCGTAATGTCACCACTTGCCTATGACCTTATCAGTTGCTCTGAAAGACCCTCCTGTTCAGTGTAGAATGTGAAGATTGATGTGTAGAGTGAAGACTTTTTCTAATGTATCACAAGTTCTACAAGTCGTAGGTGATGTTTTCAAGCATTACATGTGATAACATCAGTTGTATTATTAGCATGTCTAAAATGTTCCTTCTATATACTGTACCAAGATGCGTGAAAGTGCTTTTATCCAAAAAATAAAGGACAGATTTTATGCTAAGCCACATATTGCCATAACTGTTTCTGCTATAACCCAAAAGGTAAGATTCCTCCACACTCTTTAACCACACTATCACAGTTGTGCATAAAATAGTTCCCATTATTTACAAGGCATCTGAGGCAGTGATGCAGAAGGTTTTTGAAAAGTTGCTTTGTTGCTTGGCCCGGTGGTGAATCAGGTGTGCTGATGGCTGGAGAAAATCAAAATGCCTCTTCATCTAATGGTTTCATTCAATTTATGAAATGACATACCACATCCAATTAAATTCTGATGGCCTTCAAATGAATTGTTATATGCACAAGTATATTGTTTTATTAACTTCAATTATGCATTCTTCACCATTGTGTGTTTTTCCTGAGATTCATGGTAAAAAAAAGTTTTTTTAAAAATCACCACTAAAGCAGCTTCCCCTCCATTTTGTTTCAAAGTGACTGCACATGTCATCTTCATGATTACAAGATTTCTTAACCATTTCAAGGACTTTTGATGTTCTCAAACACTACTTCAGTTGTCTGAAAGAAACTGTCCAAAGCTGTCTGAAGTACACTGAGACATTCCTCATCATTGGAAAAAGAACAATGTGACTGCAGCAGGCACTTGAACAGCTTTAATGCTGAGAGTTAGGTTTCTGTCTCAGAGCCTGTTGAGAGTACTATAGGCTCAATCTCATGACTTTGTAACAATTCAAAAGTCTTTGACCAGGTGTAATCTTTGACCGGGTGTAGTCTTTGAACGGGTGTAGTCTTTGACCAGGCATCATTGAAATGGCAGAATTTAGGCCTATGTAATTTGAAAACTGGAGAAATTGTGCATCCATATATTAATACACATTTAAGGCAAACATAAGGCAATTTTGTTATATTGATATGCTGAGCATACTTTGCGTAGTAGAACATAAAATTATTATTTTCCTCTGACCGGTCAAGATGTAACTTTGTATGTAACTTTGAGTTTAAACAGCTGCACTGTGCATAGTAATCTCAGTATATGAATACATAAAATTTTACTCATGAGACTGAGCTTGTAAAACCTCACTTAGAAGTAGAAGCCGCGGCTAGGGCCAAGAGTTTGGGGTACGGCTTATATGGGAGTCTTTGCTACTGTGGTACAATACTAAAGGCACCATAATTAGACCCCTGGTGCGGCTTATTGCATCGGCCTAAAGCCGGGATGAGTCTTGTATGCACGGTTTTACAGTACTTTGCATGCTAAGGTCTCCTGAATGAGATGAGGACTAAGAAGACAATGCTGTTCTTGTTGACACAAACCCAAGCTGCTTTTGACATATCAATAGCTGATATCCATTAGATAATAACCTGACCCTATACAAAAACATATACATTTTTTCTCAACGTTGCCACCCGGAGTACCAAAATATAGGGTAGTAAGAGAGAGGCAGACACCCTTTCTATATAATGCATACTCATTAGAAAAATCTGTCTGACTGAAGCTATGGATGCCTATATACTTGATGCTTTCAAAATGTAAATGTTGAGATTCAACAATTCCAGAATACAGTCATCAAACTCTGAACAAAACACTTTTATCTATTAAAAGAGCAAATATCATTTTGCTAGTTGTTTTTGTCTGCTCAGTGTGAACCAAGGTACCCTATGAGATAAATGGGTGCAAAAGAGGCTTGGCTTTTTTAGATGGTATACAGCCTACTCAGACCATAAGGTTGTCACATGAGCATGTGGTTTATGGCTGATCTCTGCTCTCTCCCTGCTAGCATGGAGCTCTTTCTACTCCAGTGAATGTCCTTCCATCAGTCCTGCCGAGTTCAATATAGGAATGGCATAGGCTAAATGCAGGTCGATCCTAAGTTTTTGTATGTCTATATTTATGGTGAAAAATTGCTGATCCATACAAAACCAGACAATGTAATTTGGGTTATATGATTTTTTCTGGGGTAATGATTCACATCGAGAAGAGGGGGGAGGTTGATATTGGTTATGACATCAGGTGTATGCTTGTAATGTGATATTGATGACAGGATGTCTTTTTTAAAGGCAAGTGAAGAAAGGGAAATGGATGATCTTGAAAAATACACCATCTTAATTTTAGCTGGAACAGCAGCTCAGCCAAGTCTCAGCCTGGTATTCAGATCTTCTACTTTAGTTACTGTCAAAGAAAACCTGTCACGTCAGATAGCACAACCCAGAAGCAATTTGTATTTTCCAATATCTAGGGTATTTATGTGGTAGGATGAGTATGTGTGCCAATCTCCCTATTCCATTGTTATAAATTACAGCTTAGCACAGTATGCAAGGTTTCTTAAATGCCACTTGTAAACAATTTGTTTAATAGTTAAGAAATGTGCATGATCCACCTGAATTATGCATTAATTCACCGAATGGATTATCAATGTAATTTCCTACTTTGCTCATTCACAGATCACAATGCAAAAAAGCTAATCATTGAGATAGTTCCAAACGATGCAGGCAGCTTACTCAATTACTATTCTAGGAGGGTGCATGTTTTCCTACAGAGTTCAGATGTGTTCATTTCTACCCATTGCATGTTTCATGTGTCAGGTAGTGAGGCCATCTCGGATGCAAAGCTCTCCTACGGCACACATGGAATTGCTGTATCAAACATTCATACATCTATCTGGGGCTATAGGTTGGTGCAGCATCACAGCCAGAGATATTATTTTTTGGCTGGGACTTTTTGTTATCTGAAGTTCCATAATCTTCACCCCCCACCATGGGTAGAAATAGAGGGAGAACCATTCCTACAGCTTTGTGTAGGATTTGTTTCAGTCCACCATTAGCAGCATTACGCACTGAGAATCCACGTGCTTTGGGTCTTAGTCTGTAATGGCTATCCCAGGTTAGTCAGAATGATGAACTGAGATTTGACAATGACTAAGGCTAAACAAAATATGCCTTAGGCCTTATACTCATAGGAATGGAATGACCAAGGTGGAATGACTCAATTGAAAGTCATGGAAGTTCTTCCTTTGGTTAAATTCATATTCCGATGCATATCACTTTCTTTCAATAATCAACCATTCATGAGCCACCTGGTTGCTCATAGGATCCTATAGCTAAGGCAAAATAAACATCTTTGAAAAATTCATAATTTTCTAATTTCATCCGTGACCCCCTAGTTTAAAAAAAATTGAAATGACTGTTATTGATTACACACTCCCTAGTTTGATCGATATAGCAAAAGAGAACTATTCATAACACAACATTATGTGAAAAAATGCTGTACTTCCATTAGTTTTATAATTGAGGTACTCTTCTGTTCAAATGGCTGTCTCATAAAAGGTTGGATTGGTGACATGGCACATAGCAATAGAATTTCAGTACTCCCTGAACAAGTAGCAGTTATCTAATAATGGTTGGTTGTATAGGGAGCTATCACAACCACAAGGGTTACCTTCTGCAACAAATAGATACATCAAGCTACAGAAAACTACCCTGGTGTGACAAGCCAATATTAACCAGGAAATCAGGGTGCATCCCTCATGGACGCTAGCTGCCTAATACCTGTGGTGCAGTAGGAGGCTGGGCAGTGGTCCCCAGTCAGGGTTCAGGCGGCACACATAATCCCTCCATCAATCTTAGCAGCTTCCTACCAGGATATACACCATATTCAGGGGTTAACAAGGTAGAAGTATCCAATTCTCCACAGCATATGATATCATACACATCATATTGTATACCTTTTTTGAATTAGGATGTCCTTTAATTCTGGCTGGCAAGAGCTTAGTTGCAGGCATATTTATTGATAAAATTTAGAACACTCAAATACACTTCATCCGTATCAATGACAGGAAGGCAAATGTGTTATTTAGTGGAAATCTCTTAGGCATAAGTGAATATCAGAGCTGTAGGAAGCAAATCTTTATTGGGGTGCCCAAGGGGGCCCACCCCAGCTGGCTTTATACATCAGGTTATAAGCATAATGGCGCATGTACACAGCTTGTATTGGAATTGTATAAAAGAGTACTTTTACATCCCCTTCATAGTTCTGATTTGAGGCTTGAGCCTCGTTTTTCGCTAAAGGTGACTAACCAGCACCAGCCCCCCTATTTCCTCAAACCTCCTTATTTGGTGAAAATTCACTTCCGGTATAGCGTAAGGATATTTAAGGTCAGCAGGTCAAATTCTCCAACTGAGGCTACTTTTGCAAGTGTGTCCGAGATGGTCTAGTGGTTAGGGCTCTCGCTTTCCACCGCAGCAGCCCGGGTTCGAATTCCAGACCAAGCTCAAGACCCTGCATTTCGTTTTGACCCTTATTAAGGGTCTCAACGAAATACGGGGTCTTTCGAGGTAAATCTGTTGGGGTAATGCAAATCCTGTATACATACTTCTTCCCCCCCCCCTGAGACATGGATGATTCTCTGTGAGCTAGGGGTGGAGTAAGTATAGTCCCTACGGTTGATGACAATGATGCTACTCCTACATTTCATCAGCCAATGTGTTTCTGCCTCAGCATGAACAAAAAGAGCGATTCACAGCTGGAATCCATGATGACAACACTGCCAGTAGCTGGAACAAGCATAAAGCGGAGGGTACGATATAGCTGTGTACAGCAATTTGTATTTGTCACATGTTACTGCCCATTTACACATACGTGTAGAACGTGTAGGGTCTTGTTGTTGTTGTTGATTTTATTACGGCAAAGTAAACCAAGCACATGTGAAGATTTTTAATACAATGCCTGGGATTCCTGAAAGGCAGGAAACCGATAGTTTCATATGATTATTTACATATTATGCCTCATTGTTTTAGGTACCATTTATACAATTCAGAGTGCTGCTAGTCTTGCTAGCGTCTTCCAGTCAGTAGGGTCCATATGCTTGCTTACTATATGATGTGTTGTTGTTTTCATAAGTTAGTCCTTGAGCATTGACATAGGAACAGTTAAATACCCGCTACTAAATATTGGACTAGCCATGATTTTATGAGGTGCATGAACAGGTTTCTACCTCTTACATGTTGTGTCTTTGCTTCCAGCTCAAATGGTGAATCGAGAATGGGCATATGAAGAAAGCTGTGTATAATATAATGAGCCTGCTTCATTGATGAGTAGCTATCTGATTAGCAACTGAATGCGTGAATTTCTTGAAGAATAATTACATCACTATGTAAATACCTTGTTTTGGCACCCTTTACCCTACCTACATGGGATCACACACTTCAGGAGTTGATAGGTCCATAGTTTTACATCCTGTTATTGTTTACTATACTGTACCCTATTTTACCTTCCTGCACAATTACTTCTAGGAATAGGAATACTTTGTTATGAGTCAATATTACTATCTGTAAAGGGATTACCCTGTACTGGGAATCCCTGAATGATGTCAATGATCCGTACTCTCCATGACATCACTAGCAGTGATGTCATGGGTAGCCAATAGCAGCTCACTACGTCACAGAAGGAGCAACTACCCGAAAAACAACCTAGGAAAACCCCCAACAAGGGTTGTATATAATCAAACGGTATGCTGCACTTAGCCAGAGGCAATTCTACGCTACACTAGTCCATGTACTCTAGCCTCCATCACAGGAATCTCTACAAGCCTTCTCATCTATAGTAAATCTAAAATACTGAGTTTAACAAGAGGGAAGTATTTTCTAAACCACATAACCTGTACCTGTACCCAACCTGCATTTTTAACTCTTGACGTTGCCATATCAGTACACTTTCTGCAATCTTAACTTCTCTAGTGTTCAATATTTATATGTAATTTTCTTTTTTTAAAGTGAGTGTATCTGATGATTTGGACTCAATATTGTATCTTTTAGACATCAGCCCTGTATACCAATTTAAATCTGGGGGAGGGGGACTCATTGACATAAACAGCCTGTGTATCTCTAATTCAGTCTTAGCAATGCTGACATCCACAATGATATAACTGCTGGATATAGGATTTCAAATTACACCCTCCAAAAGAAAAAGCACTCCTAAAGCAATAGATCACTCCACTGTAGATTTCCTTTTGTCTAGAACTCACCACCCAAGAGTAATGCATCACTGATGCTGGCAGATTCAATAATAGTTGCCCCGCCTTCAATGACACTGATAGTTTCAGCAGTGTGTAGACAGATCAAAATTGATGAATTTCAGGGGAATTGCTTACAGACCTATACATCAAGCAGTGCGATGCCCAGAAAAAGTTTGTTAAGGCCAACCCTATCAAAACAGGGCCTACCCTACTTCTCTTTAATGCAATTTTCATTTTTTTTTTTGATTTTTACTCTTTTTTTTAGGTCAATTTTAGATACACAGATTTGCTTTCTTTAAAACCATTTTTACACCTTTTTCGTTCAATTAAAGGGTATCGTAGAGGGGCTGTAAAAAAATCAGACCTACCGACCATAGACTTTCATCACATGTTACCTGAAACAAACCTTTTTTTTTAAATTGGGTGACCATGCGCGCATGGTTTGTCATTCATGGCCCTCACTGGGCAGATCACATTATCCTACCTACTATATTCCTCCCCCAACACACTACCCTACCTACTGTGACTCCCACACCTGTTATACTGACCCACCTTATGTAAGCCTCCACCACTCACCTTGTATATCATTACAATTGTAAAGTATGAAAGTAAAACTAATTCACTAGATTCTTGAGTTCTCTTTGTTTCTTCCAGTATAATTGTTCTTCATTGTTAAAGCTTTGTTCATCTGTTCAGGTAAAAGGCTTGTCTTCATCTAGAGACTAAAATATTTGTCCCTACAGGCTATTATAATTGGGTTACTCATAGATAAGACTAACCTCTGAGGTCTGCAGTTCATAAATCACCTGCTCACACTCAGAACAAGACCTCTCAAGGGTTAAGGGAGTGATCATTTTTCAACAACATGGGGGGGGGGTTGTGGATTTTCGTGTCGGCAGGTTGAAATTTTTTGGGTACCCACCGCAGGAGGGGTCGCAAATGTTTTGGTTCCCCCCTCAGGTAGGTTGGTATTGAGCCCGGCCGACCCCTTTGAGCTATAGTAACGCGCTGGCTTTTTTGCTAAAACAGGGTGAATTTTGGTCCCCCCCCCCCAAGCGGTCTTAATTAGTTTGGTCCCCCCGCTTCAAGGGGTCCAAATTTGTTTGGTCCCCCCGCAAAATCCATCAATCCCCCTTGTTGTTAAAAAATGACAACTCCCTAATGCCAGACTGCTGGTAGAACCAGACTCCTGTGGATCAATAACACAATCTCCCTTATGGTAAAAGAACCTCCATGACCCTATTAACAATAAGACTGCTACTCCTATAATCTATGTCAGGACCTACAGGGAGCCCACCTGTATTACATTACATAGATGAAGGAGAGCCCCCTAGTGGCCACCAACGGAAGCAGACTGACCTTTAAGGTATCACATCAAGAGGCACAGCACCTCTCGGAGAGCTACTCTATTTATGCCTATCGAAGCTGAGGTACCAGGAGTGCTATGTCCCACAAGGGATTTAATGTGTGATACATTTAGTAGTGGTGTCACGGTATAACAGAGGGTGGTAACCTAATTTATCTACCACAAAGCTAGCCTCAGATGACATTTTACAAGGACTTAATACAGATCTACATTAGCCCGAACAAAGAAAAAGACTTATAGGGACATTGCCCAATGTAGTCCAATGAGAAGAAACAGTAAATTACTGGTTCCACATTGAATACAAGGTTAATTGAGACATGTGCGGATGTTTCTCCCAGTAATGGGTTTAGCTTTAGAGCAGAACTATGCTCCAGTACTGACCTCAATCACAAAATGTGGTTCTCCTTAATCCTCATTAAGGGTTGTATAAAAAGGCCAAAAAGGAGAAGGTATGTTTCAGCCAACCTGGCCCTTACCTCAAAATAGGCCGTCACTAGCGTCTTTTTCCCATTTTAGTATTTAAGATATGTATTCTCTTCAAAACCCTGTTTTTTTTCACGTTTTTTAGTGTCCTTTTGATCGTTTGGACCAGGCTCCAACTGACCATCCAGTGGGGTTGAGGCTCGTAAAATACTATTCCAAACACTTTACCTTGACCAAGAGTTCACCTGTGTGGTCATGGCCAGTGAGAGATAATTCTCAGTAACATTGTGGCGTCTTCTTACTTTAGTGATGGGGATACACAAGATAAGGTTTCAGTATGCCCAAGCTCTAAATTAAGTGTCAGTAACTACAGTGTTACCCACCTAACCACTACCCATTACCGTAACTAGAGGGAGTAATGTCGATTTTATGAAAAGCAACCATGTCGTTCAATAACAGTTTTTCATTCTAGGCCAAATGCTACAACAAACAAAAAAAAAAAAAACGAGAACAGGTTAACTGACTTATTTCTGCATGCCCACTTACTCAGGCGACATACTGTAGGATGCATGTAAGTAATAGCAAAGACATTATAGTTAAAGCAGCATAATCACCAAACACGTCACATTTCTAGTACTGTACTAGTCTACTATTTAGTGAAGCTTCGAGAAAGAAGGTAAACAAATAGTTAATTAAAGTTAATTACGTTTCCTTGAGAAACATTGTCATTGATGGGTTTCAGGACTCATTTTTAGGACTTAAACCATTTAGTTTAGTTAATATTCCAATCAGAAAGAGATGAGGTATTTAACGCTGAATCCTTTAATTGATTGACTGATTAATTGGAATTAGTTGGCTTCCTAACACCTTGGAGACCCGGCATGGTTGGGAACTGAGCATGTTCCCACTTGTTTAAATCTTAATTTATTTTTTTTTCCAAATTTTCCCAATCCAGTGACACAGTCACAGTAAAACTTACTTTTTTCAGCCCCCCTTGTATTGTACAAAATCCTTTTCATATGAAGGCATATACACTTATTTTCAGTCATTTTCAAGAAAGAATTGCTTTGTATTGACCAGTTTTAGTACCAGAACTAATTGTCTCTTGGTAGACAGTACTTACTACTCCAGCTTGCATTCCTAAAGAAGACAGCTGCAATTTCCTAAATTAAAGATGATTTTTTTTCCTATCATACATGTGACACTTATTTGGATACATATTCTATGACTTTACTGTTATTATTTCAATCTAAACCTCTCTGACCTTTATGTGAGGCATCCCATGCATGAAAGTTAAAGAGATCCAGCACTGTATAATTATCTTTTAAGCAAATAAAAGTTATTCAACAACGACAAGAGTATTTCTATTAATGAATATGTTATCCTAAGTGGTATCTTGATACACATTGTGTAAGCGGGTCTACTCCTGGATATAAACCTGACTATTATTGGGGAAACAAGCTCATCTTAAATTCATCCTACTTGTCAAGCCTTCAACTGTTGTTACAACCAGTCTATACAAAAACCTGCTGGACACCAGCTATAGCCGGCTAAAAGCCTACTGGTCCGGCAGAAATACTGCATCTGCTAGATCCAATGGCTGGCTACTAGCCTGGGCTACATGTGAGTTTTTAGGGATTGTAAATTGGACTATTATCTAGGTTTCTAGAGAGAAAACTAGAAAGCCTAAATATTTTGTAGAAAATAACACGAAATTATGTTTATTGAAATGATTCAAATAAAGGGACAAGTAACCTATATATAAATTCTTAATTAATACTTTATTTCTCGATTCAAAAATTTAATTTCCCCAGGTATCCAGGCCTGCAAATATTTAGCTGGGCCTGCTGAATGGAATATCTGCAGGACTAAATGTCCTGCAAGGCAAAAAAACTTTTGTATAGACTGGTTGTTGGCGTGTTACCTAAAGTCATAGAAAGTTAGGTTTTCTTGCTTTTGCTGATATGGTTTGTTGTGTCAGCTGTCATGAGATATAATGGGAATGTGAATGCACAAACTGACTGGCAAACCAATGTTGATACATATTCTCATACAAATTGAAATAGTTAATATTAATACCACTGAAGCACCATTCTGGGAGTGCAAATTTATCCTACTCATTGTGGAAACATCTTAATGATCTTTAGTTAGTTATCATCTGCAATGGAAATGCACAGAAGGAGCTTACATTGATAAAGTTTGAAGCATTTCATTCACAAAGAAACATCTGTGCAAGTAAAATCTACCCCCCCCCCCCCCTTTCACCTTTGGATATGCCTTGGTGTCAAATGCCAAGAGCATTGCTATTGTTTAAACCTTATTTTGGTTAAAGTCAGAGTTAAATACAGAATTACACACCTAGTAAATATTCAATCACATAATAAGTTTGCTTCTTTGTGCATAAATGTTCAGGGAGGTTTTTGATTCCTGCGAGAACATGAACTCTGATCTTTAAACGAGGCATAAAGGGTAGAACAGCAGATGTCCTTGAGTCTATACGAAAAGTTTTTCCCCTAGGAGGACATTCGGTCCTGCAGATTTGTTATTCTGCAGGCCCGACTAAATGTTTGCAGGCCTGGATACCCACTGGCAATGTTTGTATCTAGAAATGTTGTATAAAGCAATACTTTTCAAAGGAAATGGTATATCTAGACCATTCTCATGATTAAAATTTGTATAATTTTGTGTCATTTTCTATCAAATATTCAGGCTTTCTAGTTTACTCTGTAGAAACCATGAAATTGGTCTGATTTACAAGCTGTAAAAACTGGCATGTAGGCAAGGACCACAGCCAGCCATTTGGACCGGCAGACACAGACTTTCTGCCGGACCAGCAAGCGTTTAGCCGGTTATAGCCGGTGTCTGGCAAAATTTTGTATAGACTGGTCCTTACTATCTTGGTATTTATTCTATACCGGATTTGGTAACAGCAAAACGTAAAAGGCACTTTCCTGTACCCTTACTCCATGGATGAGGAATAATCAAACCATTTAGAAAACCCAAGAATGGTGAATTTAATGTCAACTACATTTGCTAGTGATGTAGCTCAAAGAGCTCTCAACTATAAGTGGATGGTTGTTTTTATAATTGCCTGATATCAAAATACCATGTATGCTTAGGACTCAAACAAATTGGAGATTGATGGCCTCAGATAGAAAAAGTAATGACTACTATGTTTTTTCATTTGCCATCACATCAGGGAAATGTAGCCCATAATGCTCCCTGTCAGTGGGATCCGTGACTAGAATGTTATCTAAAGGCATGTTCCTTAAACTATACTCTGCGGTGTTTGGTTTCTGCCAATACCTGAGGCACGACCAACTGAACACTTTGTAGGTTAAGTATTTCATGTAAAGATGTTTATTCTATAACATGTACTTGTGTGTCAAAGTGATTTACGGTGCTATATAGGTACAGAAATCAATAATTTCCCACTATTTGCCACTCCTTACATTTCTAGAGCAGCTGATCCATTCCAGAAAGTCAGTGTTACTTGTTTAGTATGGTTCAATACAATAAGCAAGCATACAAACCTATTGCTTATTGTATTTTTTATTGACATGTAATGAAAACTTGCTGCGTTTGAAGCATGATTATAGAAGAAGGCTATTTAGTGGACAACTCTCAGTAGTGATATATATCCTCTTAACATTATTTTAATCGTTTTGATTGACAATATCAGAAGAAGTCATAAAGAATTGCGGAATCACACCAATTCAGAGTTTACATGAAGTGTAATGCACTCAATTACCCTGATTCTTTTCATGTATGCTCTTGCTTTACACAATATATATCAAGGAAATATATTATTAACTGCGTCTTTAGCCAACTAATTACAGAAAGAAAACATGTATTAGGGGTAAGCTAAGATAAAGTAAATTGTATTCAGTTGTTTTCTGATAACAAAGCAGCGTGCAAACTGCCTCATTTCCATTTAGGAACTGTTGTGTTGTATTCCCTGTGAACAATGATTAGAAACTTTTCAGATAAAATGATAAAATTGGAAAATAACCATCAGTATCTGCTGCTATATGCAGCTGCCCTGTTAACAGCACCTCCAATCGCTCCAGATGCAGTAAATCACCAACAATCTCTACTTTACCCTGGGTATCGATTTCAGCAGAACTCACAAGATAGATGTAAAAGTTGCACCACCACTTGTGCCACCGCAAGCTGTAGCAGTGTTCTGGCAGCTTAAAACAGTTTGATTTCAGTATGTCTGTTGCAGACGTCTGGCAATATTTGTTCAGTCATACATCATTTTGGAGCCTTCATTGAGGGATAACTGCTAGTGCTGTGTGCAGAAAGATCAATGCTGTTAGATTTCAGAGGGCTGCACTCGTAGCCTACATTCATCGCCTGTCGTGATCCTTCTATACAAGAGCAAGCATGGGGGTGAGATTGAGTATTGATGCCTGCAGTGAGGACTGTTTGTGAGCTGTTTGAATGTTTAGGCACTGGGATTTCTAAGAATGATTTTCTTTAGGAAGTAAGGAGGAATTAAGTACTTAAGTCTCAGTTATAGTAAATGTGACAGGTGTGTTTTCTTTAACACAATGATGTATATATCATAATATTTTTAGAACCAGCTGTGAGATAATACATAGGCCTATGACAAAAACCTTTAGCATTTAAATTCTTTTTTTTTATTCAGGCCTTATTTGTACCTGTATCACCGAACCTATGGTTTCCATCAATATATTTACCAAGTTGTATTTAAATAGAACTTTATCGGCTGTTTTCATAACATTTCATAATGTTTCATAAAACATTCATAGAATATTAAATGTGCGGTAAATAACCCTCTTTCATTGATTGGAATATAATATATATCCTTGTTGGTAGAACCAGGCATTTATGTAAAAACTCTTAGTCTGAAGGCGATGGCTATTATCATATGATATTCAATAGACAAGATCTGGGTGGTGATGTCTTCTGCACATAGATCTTCAGCTATCACTGACTAAGTAGGCTCGAAAACGGTACTACCAGACAACGGCAGCTTGGTACAAATTGCTAACAAGAAGGATAACATAGTCAATGAACCCATGAACTCGATGTATGCCCCGTCTATGACATTACATCAATAAGGCTGATGAAGTAGATCCCCCTAGTGGCCACCTGGGGAACCAGACTGACCTTTAAGGCATCAAATAACACAGTGAGGTGATGGGTGTCCGGGGCAGTCACTCCATTAGTGTTTTAGTACAGGTGTCATGGTCTGGTTGGGGACCTCTTTAATCTATGTCAGGCTATCCTCTGATGGGACCTAACCAGGAGTGGAAGTCCTCATTATAGATTGTAACAGAAATAAGATTGAAGAGACTGGAAGAGGAAATTGGGGTAAAGGAATGGAACTGGTCCTACATAGCCTTTTCTTCTTCATATAATCAGACGAACTATGTGTAATAAGACCTAGACTAAAGCAGGACTAATAAAAAGGCCGGAATATGAAACCAGTATGAGAATGGAATTCATATCTCCAAAACAATGTACTCTGATAATTAAATATCACCGCATTTGACAGCAATTTTGATAAAACACTTGTCGGGCTAGTTTAAGCACCTTTGCAATAAAAATGAAAATGATGTACTTGTTTCCTTTTCAAATGTTTTCACTCATCAATTTCATTATGAACAAATGATTAATTGTCCGTAGAGAATACACAATCTTTGCATTATTTCAAAGTAGCTTCTGAATGATACAGCAGTGTCAGTCTAGATTAAGCACAATGTTCTTAGTCTAAGAAGGCATCATTAGGGTACCTCCTAATCACTGTAGTAATGCTGGGTGTTTTAAATACATGATGAAAATATTACATACATTTCTTCATTATACTACTTTTCACAGATGAATAAGCCAAGGTGCTGATGCATAAGGAGAGTAGAAGTTGAAGCTGTCAGGAGCCTCCATCAAATAGTGATATTAGTCTTATCAATGTCTATGTCACTATGTTCAATTTTCCTAATCATCTGAAACAGACAGCATCTTTGTTCATATATCTCTGTCAGATTATATTTAATAAAAAAATCCCCTTCAAACCCTGATAAGATTAATGAGAACAACCTGAGATGAAAATATTTTGTCTGATTTTGAAACATGAAACAAAATGACAAATGTGGTACTATGGTTTCGCTGTACACTGGTGAACAACTCAAATTGTTAAGTAAACAATTCAAGATTAAACCTAATTTGTTGAATAATGCATAGAACCTTCTAACAGCTATGCAAAATAAAGCTTTTCGTTATGTACTGGGAGCTGGTATTCCTCATACTTTGAGCTCAGCACTCAATACTAGCACAGTAGTATAGTATGTATCGGAACGGGACTATAGTTAAGTACTGTTTATTACTCAATCGACCTGCAGCCAATCAGAGGCCTCCATTTGGTCACGTGACCGGAAGTGACCTACTTAGGGGATTAGTGGTGAGGTCACGTGACCTAGTTAGCCAATCAGAGGCTGCCATTTGGTCACGTGACCGGAAGTGAGGTCATATGACCTACTTATGGACCGGAAGTGACGTCATATGACCTACTTAGGGGACCGGAAGTGACCTACTTTAGGATCACGTGACCGGAAGTGACCTGATGAGTCACGTGACCGGAAGTGACGTCACATGACCTAATGGCCAACCGGAAGTGAGTGACCTGATTGAGGATCACGTGACCGGAAGTGACCTGATTGATCACGTGACCGGAAGAAGAAGAAGAAGAAGTGACGTCACGCGACTTAATGAAGAGATGAGCGTCTTTAAGGGGTCACGCGCTTTAAAATGTGATATCTTTTTTTTTTTTGGAGGAGGAGGAGGAGGAGGAGGAGGAGGAGGAGGAGGAGGAGGAGAAGGAGGCGAGTCTCTTATTTTTTTCGGTAAACTAATAAAAAACACTACGATATAAGTTTTTGTTTTTTTTTCATTTTTTATTGTTTTACGAGCGACTGGAAGTGACTTATTGAACTAGGTAGAAGCGTTCTTTAGAGTGTATAAAGGGGGGGGGGGAGGGGAGGGGAGGGGAGGGAAGGGGAGGGGGGCCCCTTTAAGATGCATGGGGAGGGGGGCGCTTTTAGGATGCATGGGGCGAGTGGTGGGGGGGGGGGAGGGGGGGAGGGGGGAGGGGGGCACTCTAGGGGGGTGGGGGGGCACTCTAAGGGGCGTTTGTCTCTTTTAAGAAAAAAAGAAAAGAAAAAGATTTCAATCGAGAGACACGCTTCTTCCTCTCGAGAGGAAGAAGCGTGTCTCTTCGTTTTTTTTTGTTTATCACGTGCTTCGATGAGGCGATCAGCTGCGACTGGAGGAAGTGACACTTTAAGAGGGCGCGCGTCTTAATTGTTATGATATTTTTTTTTTTTACTTACTAATAAAGAAGACGTATGAAAATAAAACACAACAATTCACATGTCCGTCGTTCTCTTGTTTCTTGCTTGATAAAGTCAAGTAATATCGCGATGCCGAGGTCAAACTTTCCCATGTCCTCAGTCAACACTCGAAGGAGTTCAAAAGGTGTACCGCCGGCACCGTCAGCTTCATCTTGCCACATTTTCAACACTCGGAAGGCCCACTCAGCGGGACTTCCTCCGTATTCGCATTCTTCAGCGATCTTATCTAACCTCTCAGGCGACAATTTTAAATGGTCCCCCACCTCTTTCCACCTGCTACCTAGACGTCTGCCGAGGGTGCCCAAGTGCTTATGCATCGCGCGCGAGTCGGGGTTTTCGAAATCCAACCCCTGTCTGTGGAGAAGGGACATCCACTGAGCCAACAGTTCCACGCGTCTAATGCGGGTGAAGACGCGACCGAGCTCTCCCCATCTATGACGATGCGGGGTTTCACCCCACCAGACTCGGAACATCGCCGTACACAGCTCCTCCGGTGTCTTGACACTGCGCTCTACTAGAGCATCCATACGGGCGGCGGTAACTTTTAAGCTACTGCTCAACTCTCTCCAACAGCCGCTCAACTCTTTACCTAGTTGACGAAGCAAGGCGTCGCTATAGGCTAACCGCCGCTGTCCTACCTCTCTGTTCTCCCCATCGGTCTGCCTCGCGCGTCTCACGTCGTCAAGCTGCATTAACTTTTTTTCAGGTGGACAAGGCGGTGAAGGCGAGCTTGAAAGTGGAATAGCTTGAGCCATCTCGTCTCGTCTTGGCGGTGGCGGCGGCGGCGGCGGCGGCGGCGGTGGTGGCGGCGGTGGTGGTAGTAGACGTTACTGTGGTCAGAGGCGATATGGTTTTTTTCAAACAGAAATCAGAGCTTTTTATACAGAGGGAGTTTAATCCCATTTCCAACAGCACTCAAGCTGTGTAGCGACCTGTCCGCATGACGCTTTTTCAACCGCTCCGCTCCTTAAGAGCTTAGATGACGAGGGGTGTGTCATCGCTATCCGTGGAGACCAGCTGAAAACGGTGTTTCTTCCTCATCCATAGCCTTACCTCCTACCCCCTACCTGAGGACGTCTCCCTCCCTCTGACATTCATTGTAACAAACGTCAGAGGTCAGGTGAAAATCGGATTTTTTTCATGCACAGCCTTAGTCAGCTGTCACCCCTCCCTATTGAACTAGCCGGCCGCCGCCTGGCCGGCCCGGTCTACTCACCATGGCAGGAGGTGGTGATTTTTTTTTTGTCTTACACTTAAGTCGCTCACCACATGCACACGCCTCTACTCACAGACAGACACGTTCGTCTTAGGGGGGTCCTGCTTCACGCCACACGCCTCCTGTAGTTTTTTTTTGTATACACACTCTAAGCTCATCACCGTTAATCCTTTATACAGCTAAGGCGCGCTGAATGGCTGAACAGGGTGGTAAGTGGCTTAGCTCATGACAGTGGATCCCTCAAAAAAAAAAGAGGGGAAAGGGATCCAGCTGAAAACGTCATACCTTATGTCTTTGTGAATGGCCGCCGGTCAGTCGACGGCAGCAACCGGTTAATCCTTTATACAGCTAATGCGCGTTGAATTGCTGAACAGGGTGGTAAGCGGCTTAGCTCATGACAGTCGATCTCTCAAAAGGGGGGAAAGGGATCCAGCTGAAAACGTCATGCCTTATGTCTTTTGTTTCTCTTTGTGAATGGCCGCCGGCCAGCCGGCGGCAGCTGAACAGGGTCAGTAAGTAGCTTAGCTCTAGAAGCGAGAAGGCGTATATAAGGGGTCTGGAAACCTCCATTCACTCACTCATTCTTTTGCTGCTCTCTACAGTCACCACCATGAGCAAAAGACAACACCTAGCGCCGTCCAAGAACAAGAAGACTACGCGGAACAGCGCTCGTTTAGCGTCAGTGCCTCCTCTTGCTACTGAAAATGAGACTACCGCCGCAGCCGCTTGGTCTTATCACCCTCCCGCTGTAGCGAGCGCTCGCGGCAGTAGTAGTAGTAGTAGCAGTAGTAGTAGCAGTAGTAGTACTAGTAGTAGTAGTAGTAGTAGTAGTAGTACTACTGGTAGTAGTAGTCGTGCTAGCGACGTTGTTACACTCGCGACGGTACACGTTGCTGCTAAGCGCGCTGCCGCTGCTACTGCCGCCCCGCCTGCTGCGGCTGCTGCTGCTGCTGCTGCACCTGCTACCGCTGCGCCTGCTACTGCTGCGCCTGCTGAGGCTGCTGCGCCTGCTACTGTTGCGTCTGCTGCTGCTGCTGCTGCTGCTGCTGCTGCTGCTTCTGCTGCACCTGCTGCTACCGCTACTACTACTGACGACAACGCTCCTGGCACAGCACAGTACTGGCAACCGGGTTTTTACCTCCCCACTACTGTTGATGACTTTGATGACCTGCCGCACGTTGCACAGCCCCTCTCCTCCACCACTACATCGACCGACGCCCTCGACGCCGCTCGCGCTGAGAGTGACAGCTATTCGGACACTCAGCCCCTAAACCGAGAAGAAGAGGAGGAGGAGGAGGAGCAGCAGCAGCAACAGGGTGAGACAGAGAACGACGCTGACGACGAGGCGTACAAACAACCCGAAGGGAAAGGGGTGGGCGGTACGTTTTTCGGCTTCCCTCTTCGACCTTTCGACCTCACTTCCTCCACTAGTAGCGTCCCGTCCGGTCCGTGGCGACTGCCCTCACCGCCACCTTACGAGGGCGGCGGCGCTTCATCTTCTACCGCTACACTCAGCACCGACGGCGTGTGGCTGCGCTGTTCCAACAACGAGGCCTCGGATACCACCAGCGCTGACGCTGCTCCTGCTATCGGTTCTGCTGCTGATTCAGCTCACGCTGATGGTGTTACTCATCCTGCGGGTGTGAAACGTTCTAAGGTGAGTTCCAGAACAACAAGGCCTAGTAAGAAGAGAAAAATACAAGAAAAAGAACGAGATGGACGAGAAGAAGCAGAGAAAACCTTCTCCCGTCTTCTCGGGTTAGAGTTTTGCTTAGACGGAGCTTTGACGCTGGAGATCTGGGAGGACGTGGCTAGACTGTCTAGGAGGCCGCGCTACACAAAAGACGGCCAGGTGAAAGAGGCGTCTCTGACCAGAAGCAAGCGAGTGCACTTCACGGCCGACGCGCTGCGCGAGCTAATAGCACGCATCGCCGATATCCGCGCAGTGGTGCGCATACGCGACACAGCGGCCGCGCAAGGAAAACCTAATCACACCCCCTGGTTCGCAGTGCTGGATGAGGAGGGCGAAGTGTACGCAGCTGTGAGCTACTACAGCGGTAAGAACCTCGTCCACGTGCGCAAGTACGAAGGTCCTGACAAAAAACCCACACAGCAGGGAGTGACGCTGTCCGCCAGAGCGCTCAAAGAGTTGGATGACAAAACAGAGATCATTCTGAAATATCTCGGCATAGATTCGGAATGAGAGACGCTCAACGCTCACGCGCACTCACGCGCGCACACACACACACACACACACACAGCGTTTGACGTACGCTGTATGAGACAGACAGACGGATACACAGACAGCAGACAGAAAGATAAATAGATAGATAGATAGACAGATAGATTGATAGATAGATAGATAGTTAGACGGCTAAGTAGTTGGTAACTGAGTGAAAAAAAAAACATGACACAGTACGTATGCGAAAAGTGTTTCAAAATGTTTAAAAGACCGTACAACCACGAGAGACACGTAGAAAATTGTAGAGTAGTACCTAAGTTTTGCCCTCTATGCGGCGAAGGCGATTGCAGAAAGATCGCCTGTCAACGCGAATCTCTGGACGGGGTGACCGTCCCTCCGCGCATATGTGCTGTACCGAACGGGGAGGAAACGTTCACGGCGAATTGGCCTGCGATACAAACGGGCGTCAGGATGCACGGGACTCGCGTGAGTGTAACAAACTTCAGGCTACCAACCGGCGAGTTGAGTGACGCTGTAGATACTATGCGTCGCATTCACTTGACACAAAGATTCAGATACAAAGTGGGTTTCTCGGTGGGCTTACTCTTACAACACAGAGAAGACAAGAGCAAACTGCGCTACTTTCACGCCTCCCAGAACAACGCAACTCTCATACAACCGCTCCCTACTATAACTAATTCAGAAACTTTGGAAGAGCTCCTCTCAAAGATGGAAAACACCGTCGCTTGCGAGGAAGTACGGAAACTTTGCGACGCTGACACCAAGTGGCACGTTCTTTTTCCTACCAATTTGAACATTTGCGTTTACATGGGACCGGGGAAATTCCCCATAGGCGGTAGGATCACTCAGGCCGGTCGAGTTGGAAAGAGAAGCGGCGTGTTAGATTTTCCCAACAAGGACAACCTCTGCATCTTCCGCTGCATTTCCTTTCACTTATACAACACCAGCAAGCGCACTTCAGATTTGTTACGTCAGTTCTGTCCCGCTGCCACACCTGAATCCTTTCCGGGTCTGAACATCCGCGACTTACCCGCGTTAGAGAACTTCTTTGACGTACAGATAGCGGTTTACACCGCGTCGCGTCAAGTGCCGGGGCGGAAGTTGAGAAGACGCGTTACTCTGATCAGACCGCCTTCCAGAACTCTGGCCGCCCGAGGTAAAGTCAACCTACACCTGACGGCGAAAGGCGGTTTGCACGTCTCTCTCGTCACGGACTTCAACGCATACGCGGGCATATACGAATGTTGCAAGTGTAAGGCTGCGTTCACCACCGAGTTCTTGCTGAAGAGACACAGGAACCAGCTTTCCTCTTGCCGACAAGTCAAGTTGCGCTACGTAGGTGGCATCTACCAAAATTCGAGAACGATTTTCGAAGCGCTAGCAGACTTCTCCATTTTTCCCCCCGACGGACATTCCGGAATCTACCCTTACAAGATCGCCTTCGATTTCGAGGCTTTCTTCAGACCGTGCAAAGAACCGTCGACGGAACACGTGTCCCTGCTGTGGGATCACGTCCCTTTGTCGGCTAGCGTCGCATCCGACTTTCCGGGGTGGGAGGGGCCCGTCTGCTTCGTCAGAGAATCCGACGCAGATTCCGACCCCTTGTTGGACCGAGTTTTAAATCACATAAACGAGAACGCCAAAGTCATCGGGGAAGCTGTGCTAGAACTTTACCGACCGACCTTAGCGAAGTTAGATGCGGCGATAGGTGAAGCTCTCCTGCTGGAGGAGGCGACGTTCACCCCTTTTCCAGGCGGCTTCGCTGCGGCTCAGACCAGACACCCGTTAGTTCAACTGAAGAAGCGTCTTCTGAGATACATCCGTCAAGCTCCAGTCGTGGGCTTCAACTCGGGGCGTTACGACTTGAACCTGATCAAAATACGCCTTCACTCGTTCTTCGCCTCCGGAGACCGAAGAAACCAAGAATTCAGCGTCATAAAGAGAAGCAATCAATACTTGGCGGTTTACACACAGCACACGGTTTTCTTGGACGTAGTCAACTATTTGGCACCCGGTTACAACTACGCGACCTATTTGCGAGCTTTCACCAGGAACGAAGAGAAAGGTCACTTTCCTTACGAATGGATGACGTCTACCAGGAAACTGGCAAACAGAACGCTGCCACCGAGATCGGCTTTCGACAGCGAGCTGACGGGCGTCAAAATGTCCGAATCCGACTACGCCGCATATCAGAAAGTTTGGTCCGACGAGAAGATGCAAACTATGGAAGACTACTTGATCCACTACAACAACAAAGACGTCAAACCTTTCATAGAAGCTCTGAAAAATCACGCTAAATTTTTCCAAGATCGCGGCATTGACATGTTGAAAGACGGAGTTTCTCTCGCCGGTTTGACTTTACGGTTCCTCTTCCAAAACCTAGAAGACGCGTTCACAACGTTCCCCCAGTTCGACGCCTTCCTCCACGCTCTGATCAAAGAAAATCTAGTCGGCGGTCCTTCCATCATCTTCCATAGATTTCACGAGAAGGGCACCACGCGGATAAGGGAGCACAAGTACGGCGAAGAAGCGAGACCGTGCCAACACATCCTAGGACTAGACGCTAACTCTCTGTACTTGCGCTGCATGAGCGAAGCGCACTGCACGGGCTATTACGCGGTGAGACGGCCCGAGACCGAGTTCAAGCCCGAAATTAGGCAAAGAAACTCTCACAGCGCTTTGGAGTGGTTACGCTTCGTAGAGCACGACCGCGACGTGAAACTGCGCCACGCTTTGAACGGCGGCGAGATGGTTGTAGGCTGTCGGAGAATTCGCGTGGACGGGTTTCACGCGGCCTCTAATACGGTTTTCCAGTTTCACGGGTGTTGGTTCCACGCTCACGAGTGCATACCGTCGCACCGATATCAGTGCGCTTCACTGAGAGAGGAGAGACGCGACAGAACGACCAGAGTAAGCGCTTACTTGAAAGCGCTAGGTCACAAGCTGGTCGTCGTGTGGGAGTGCGAATGGCGAGAGATGAAGCGTCGAGATGAGCGGGTCAAGGCCTCCCAACAACGCTGGAAGGTTGACGCTTTGAAAGTGTCTCGAAACGCGATGAGCGAGAGCGACATCCTTTCCGCTGTGAAAGAGGAGAAAATGTTCGGTTTAGTTCAAGTGGACATCACTACGCGGCCTCACCTACGAGACTACTTCGAAGAAATGACCCCCGTTTTCAAGAACGCGACAGTTTCAAAATCGGACATAGGACCTCACATGTCAGACTTTGCGCAGGAAGAAAAGCTGTTGAACACGCCTCAGAGATGTCTGATAGGGAGTTACCACGGAAAAAATATTCTCTTGGGAACGCCGCTTCTCAAGTGGTATTTAGAGCACGGTTTGATAGTCACCAAAGTGCAGCTGGTGGTAGAATACCTACCTAAACGCTCCTTTGCCGGTTTCGCGGACGAAGTAACGGCGGCGCGAAGACGTGGCAACGTGAACGAGAACGAGAAAATTCTGTCAGACTGTTACAAGTTAATGGGAAACGCTACGTACGGTAAAACAATCTGCAACAAAGAAAAACACACGGCGGTGAGATACACCGACAGTCGGAAGTTCGAACTATTGGCCAATTCGTGGCGCTTCAAAAAGGCGTCCGAGTTGAGTTCCGATCTGTTTGAAGTCGAACTACAACCGAAAACAGTCAACAACAACCTCCCTATTCAAATAGGGTTCATGGTATACCAGTACGCGAAGTTGAAAATGTTAGAGTTCACATACGACTTCTTGGATAGATTCGTCGATCGGCGCGATTATGCCCTTTGTCAAATGGACACCGACAGTCTTTACATGGCTCTCAGCGGTGACACGTTGGATGACCTAGTCAAACCTCGCCTGAGAGAGACGTACTTCAGAGAGAAACGAAAGTGGCTTCCGACAGCGGTGTGCGACGATCACTTAGAGCTTTTCGTGAAGACAAAAACGGAAAGAGTGCGAGAATGGTGTCCGCCGCCCGGCGGATGTTGTGAGAGACGGTACCTTCACGATCTGAGAACTTCGGGGCTTATGAAAGCGGAGTGGGAAGGTGACGGGATCCTAAGTCTCAACCCTAAGACTAACATTTGCTACGATCGAGTCAGCGACACCGGTGAAAGAAAATCCAAAAAATGGAGTGCAAAAGGCGTACAGAAGAAACAAAACCCTCAGGAACCAGACGACTTCTTGGATGTTCTTCGCCAACGAAAAACTCTCATTGCTGTAAATAGAAACTTCAAAGTGGTGCGAAACAAAATGGTCACCTACACCATAGAGAAAGACGGCGTGCGCTACTTGTATTATAAGCGTCGCGTGCATTCTGACGGTGTGACAACGAGTCCTTTAGAGATATGAAAAAAAAATAAATAAGCGTGTGCATCTTTTCAAAAATAGAGTGTTTATCAAGATTGAAAAAAAAAGAAATAAAAAAAATAAAATAAAATATTGTTGTGTTTTTATTTTCATACGTCTTCTTTTACTAGTAAGTCGCGCAGTCTCTTAAAGCGTCACTCATGTGACGACGTCGCTTCCAGTCACGTGATCCTAAAGACCCTCACTTCCTAAACAAAAAACTTCTTCTTCCGCTCACGCGATCAATCAAGTCACTTCCGGTCACGTGATCCTCAATGAGGTCACTCACTTCCGGTCGGCCATTAGGTCATGTGACGTCACTTCCGCTCACGTGACTCATCAGGTCACTTCCGGTCACGTGATCCTAAATTAGGTCATATGACGTCACTTCCGGTCCCCTAAGTAGGTCAGTAGGTTACCCAGAGTGCACCACTAATCCCCTAAGTAGGTCAATTCCGGTCACGTGACCAAATGGTGGCCTCTGATTGGCTGCAGGGTTACCCAGAATGCACCACTAATCCCCTAAGTAGGTCACTTCCGGTCACGTGACCAAATGGAGGCCTCTGATTGGCTGCATGTCGATTGAGTAATAAACAGTACTTAACTATAGTCCCGTTCCGATACATACTATACTACTTAGCACTGATCCAAGTATATCCTTGTTGGTGTGAAGTACATGTATGTTTGCCTCAAGGTGCACTATATTACCACAACATGTTAATCTTGAAGCACAAGATAATTTGGGTTATAGGACAGCTTGCTTCAATCTCGCCAATACACTAAACACAGAGCTGCTTTCTTATTGGATGAGAGTCCTTTAATGGCACTCTTGACCAATCAAAGACGGTCTGTAGGGTGAGTGCCTAGACACTGTGGTATATCTAGATGGCTTTACCATGCCTTGCAGTCAATTCAGTCAACAGGCTTCAGTCTACATTCTGTGATTTTGAACTGCCTAATCCACTACTGGTGACCTGACGTCTACCTCCCTTAATTAGGTACTTCACTGCTTTGATTGGGTGCCGTCCTGCATTGATTGGACAGTCAGCCATTTTGATAGCCAATGTAAGTTCTATGCAGTTATGAAAACAAGTCTTCGGGGCCAACAAAGTGTGTGGTTTCCAATGCACAGTTGCAGTTGTTATTATCTTGACACAATTTTAAGGAGAATAATGTGTCATAACAGGAATAGGGCACTTGGTTATGGACTTGGGGGTGCATCAGACTAGATTGAGACGTCTCTATCCAGTCTAGAGCACCCCCGTGTCAATGCCCTGTGCCCTATTCCCTAAATATCCTATGGTGTAACAAAAGATAGGGATTCTACTGTATCCCCCAAGGTTTTTTTTGCAAAAAGATATTTTGCTTGATCATTAGTCTGTCTCCCAGGGGATGCTTCATAGGAATTCCTGGCCGATGGTTGGGGTAACATTTTAAAGTTAGGTTTAGCCTAGTTCTCTCTGTTTACAGTTAGTGTTAAGTTAAGGATTAACTTAAGAAGAATGGAGGAAGAATAAGATTTATTCTGACATCTTCGTCAGAAAGCAAAAGATAGTGCGGAGAAGGTGAATCTGCCTACATCAAATACAACCAGTCTCTTCATAAGCACATACTTCCTTCACAAACCTTATTTTCCAGTTAGCCCATTAGCTCTAGCAGTGCTTTCAAAGTACTATAAACCCCTGGGACGGCACATCACAGCTCTAAGGTGGGATGTGCCCGGGGTTCCTGGGCTGAGTAGATAATAGAAAAGGGTCACCTTATATGTGGTACACCAGGCCCTGAGCTGCTCCCCTTGATTGCCTTTAGGGAGCTGATCTACTCATCATCAGACAAAGGAGACGCAGGCAGCTCCCTGTGGACTGCTGGTGCTCTACAGCTTAATTCATTACTGTGATACTATAGAGATGTAACCTCTATTTATTTACATAACATATATATCAGGGATTGCATGTATACAATTATTATCTACTACTATGCATGTATGAACTTGAAGGCTAATGCCGACAGTCCCCACTGTAGGGCACTGCACTACAGCTTATAAATGTATATATGAGCTCACATTGCAGGTACTTACTCACTCTGGGTAGTACTGCAGCAGTATTAACATCTACACTGTTTGTATGTACAAATAAACATAAACTACACTCTTAATTGTCAACTGTATTGTCGCTCACTGTCTTGCGTATTATAGAGACAAATCATTTGAACATGTGAACATATAGGTATAAATTGAAATTATACACCTGGCATGGTTTCTTGAGAATATAATTTGTAAAGGAGGACTAAATATTATTCAAATGTTTAAATTTTCTGGAATGTTTTACCACCCCCCCCCCCCAGTACCATCAGTGAATAGCATATTTATAGTTGAGGTCTACCGGGTCCAACCACAGATGTAGACACAGCAGTGCCACATTCTGACACCAGGGGGCCTAACTGGGTCTCAGCAGGGGGTAATGGCTGTACTTCCGGTCTCCTTCTGTGCAGGTAATTGTATTCAGGAAGCAGCTTGGACCAAAGAGCTCTGGACTAGCAGGGGGCACCACATCAGCATTCTGTCCCTGGTGCCTTCTGCCTATGGCTGGCATGTGTCTGCAGGACAAATATTTATGCCCTACTGCTCTACTTTATTCACATCCATCAGGTTAGTTTGCTCTGAATGAAGTAAAAGAAAGATATCACATTAGTAGATGAATTGATCTGTATTGCTAAATCAGTTCATTAAACTTTATTTACATAGTAAAGCCCCCAGTATGCAAAAAGCATCATACAACCTTTTATTATGTCATATAGCATTAAAAAGGTTTCACTCAGGCTCCTTCCTATGGCAAAACGTTATAGGAAGTTTTAAAACGCTATTTTGACGTAAAAAACATGTATTTTTTTGTTAGCTGGGCCTCCACCCTTTAAAAATGACCTCTTTTTGCATATCTTTTGGACTGGAAGAAAGTGCTTAAGGCCTGAACAAATTATTGTACATGTGACAAGAGCGCTGTATAAGTTAAATCGGGTATTACATATATACTTATTTGTACACCAGAATTTCAAACCCACATTTCTGTGATCTTCTGAAGATGAGAGCCGGTTGTGGGCTTGAGAGACATAACATGGTCATTTCAATGAAGTTTTGGTAAAAGATTTGCTGTACTGTACATGTGGGTGGTAAAGAGGCTAGGCTATTCTGGATGGTTTAGACTAAAACACTCAAGATCTGACATAAGGATGTACTTTATGACTGATCTTTGAACTATCCAGCAGAAATCTCTCTCAGTGCCTCTCCCCTTCTCCTTGACTATAACACTCGACCAGCCTTTTCCCCATACAATATAATATAGACTTGGCCACGGTTGGAACAGTACATCTGTCCCTTATTTTTCTCATGGAAATTTGTGAAATTCGTAGTTTTCATATATCAAATTTGTAAATTTGTGAAATTCATAGTTTTCATATATCAAATTTGTAAATTCGTGAAATTCATAATTTTCATATATCAAATTTGTAAATTTGCGAAATTCATAGTTTTCATTTATCAAATTTGTAAAAAAGAAACAACAAAGCAAGAGATTGTAAATCAAGGTTCATGGTAAGTTTAAGCTTTACGGTATGAGGTTTGTGGCTGTAATTTAGTTACATTGATCAATTGTTTTTTTCACATTATCTCCAGCTTGAACATCATCTACAGCAGAGAAAAAATGACAAAAGATTGACAAAATTAATGAAGCCCTTCTTCTTGTTTCTTTTTGTAAAACAAAGATGTATCATCTCAATCATACTATAGAACCATACTATCTTATTCTCATTGTATTCATGACAGCTCATTATTTCTGTCATTCATTCAATCCAGTATGAGAACCATTTTATTTTAGGGGTAAAAGATGTCCATAACAGGAGTTTTTTAAGGTACTTCCTAAATACTTTAGTAGGTGACAAGGATATTGTCGGAAAGATATCAGAACTAAAAGACAGAACAAATAAGTTGATGACATTTGCTGTCATTGTAACTTACAATTTGGCAAACATGATGGCCTTAGATAACAATAATCAGCACAATAATTTTCTTCATTTTATTCAATTATGAAATAAGGGCAATTGTTGAAGATAATTCTCCTCAAATGAGACAACTTCTGCAAATTGTTTTTTAACTTTCCTTGGTTTCTTACAATACTTGGAACTCCTGTTAGTATTAATGTTTTGTTTATTTCATGATGAGGACGGCAGCCCCATTGCCATCACAACAAAACACTCACACAGGTGTCAGTCATACTTTATTACTTTCCTTTCCATTCCTTTCCACTCAGCCAGTATCAGACTTCCGCTACTCTCAGAATATTCATGACAGCTAATAATTTCTTTGCACTCACATTTTGTAAGTATGTAATCAAGCCTATCACCTGGTATGCAGGAAAATTAAGACTACAACGCAAATGTGACTGGAGGAAGGGAATTCTGACAGGTAAGAAGTGATGACAATGAGGGATGAACAATGTCCACTGCAGGTATTGTGATGGACAGATTCAGTTTGTATGTGATTAAATCTTTATCTGAAGACATCATTGGTGGTTGATTCATTTGATTTCTCAAAGATTTGAAGCTCTGTTTGCACCGTATTTTTGGTCGTCATCTAAACTACTTGAACCTTACACATTATTAAAACTACTATTCCTGTGTCATTAATTTGATACAACTAGACATACTGCATAGGACATCGTCATCCTGTACATCGGATGATGGAAGATTGTGGACATAATGTGATGTTGACACTCTATAGCCTGTGGACAGAAGGGAGTGCAAGAGGGAGACTATACTTTTTTGTCAACAGTAAAGCAAATTCCCTGATGATAAATGTATGGGCTATCCATATTTCACACAACAACAAGGGTATTGAATGTCAACTACATTTTGCGTTGAAGTAACTTTTGAAGCCTTCAGTTCTGATCGGATGGATGTTTTAATAATTACTTGATATAAAAAAACATGTTTGCTTAGGAATTGAGCAAATAGGCGATTGATTGCCTCAGATAGATGTAAAAGACAACTACTTGTACTGTGTTTTTTTTCATTTTGTCACAAATCAGGGAAATGTAGCCCATAATGCTCCCAGTAATGTGATACGTGACTAGACTTTTATCAATACGCCTGCCCCCACGAGTGCAATGTGGATGTTTGTCTCTACCTCACCTGAGGCAGGAGCCCCCCTCCCCTGGACTTTTTGTAGATTTAGCATTCCAAATAAAGATGTGTATGCTTTTAGATATGGATATTTTAGCGTTATTATGTATGTAAACATTTTTTAAATTCATATTATGCCAACTTTTTTAGTTTCCAATTTTCTGTGTCGTCTTGCCAATCATTCACCTGATCATGGACGCAACACGCTCCTTGTTCTACAACAATAATTCACCTTTTCTTTTCTCTTTGTTTGTCCCCATTTACAACGGTAGACTGTGTACCAGTATCATACACATAAGGGAGTGGTCATTTTTTAACAACAGAGGGGGGTGGGGGATTTGGGGGGGACCAAAACAATTTGGACCCCTTTTTAGCAAAAAAGCCCGCGCGTTACTTTAGCTCAAAGGGGTAGGCCGCGCTCAAATTCAACTGGCCTGAGGGGGGGGCCAAAAAATGTTGACCCCTCGCAGGGGGGGAACCAAAAAATGTAAACCGGCTCGTGCGGAAATCCACCACCCCCCCCTGTTGTTAAAAAATGACAACTCCCTAAGGAGCCTAGTGTGACCTCCTGTTGCCCTTGATGGTTATGACTATAGATTGAGTAATATATCTATCACAGTGTTGCTTCTACAAATTGCTTTGGCTATCTTTAACAGACCTCAATTATAAGCAATGCCCTTCTACCATATCGTGCCCTCTTCTATGCATCCATACAGGCCTGTCATTGACCATGCTAGATATTTGGACCAAAGCATACTCACAATTTTTAAACACGGAAATATATGTTTGCTTTATTGGAGGACATCTGAAATCTATTGTGACTCATTAATTTTAACTAGAGGACCAAAGGAGAAAAAAAGTTAAACAGGATAAAAAAATATATAAACATATTCATATTTATATATATATATGAGAGACTGAGAGACCTCAAAAACTTTGCCATCACATGGCAATTCATTCTAATATGCATTTGTTAGATTAGGACTATGACCCTTGCTCCATCTCCTTAACTTGGAGTAAGCATTGTGTGTTCTGTGAGTTGGATCTCCTATTTTCTGGTTGCCTTGGACACCAGACCTGGAATGAAAGCCCTAAAAAACCCAGCATCAAACAACATGAAGTCCTAGTTCAGCAGGAGGTGATGTTCAACGCTGCATGAGGCTAATGTATGTCTGACGGCTACAAGTTACAGATAAAAGATAAAAGTGAGAACACACCTTACCAGTCTAATGTAGGGTGATTACATTCGGAAGTTATATAACCTTGCTTTTTCATTACATACATGCATTGTTGGCAAATTGTGTGAAATATAACTCCAATCTAAGCTGTGAATATTCATCAATATACTAGGTAACAAGGTGCGTAAAAGCAGTTCTACCCATCCGTCAATATATATTCATTTCCTATAAGAAAAGATGTAGGTTACAGTAGCTGTCATCAACCTACAATTAACACCTATGTTCAGCTGATTCCATGTTGGAGCCATTTATCACGTGGTCAATTGATTTATTAGATGTGTGTGAGCACTCTGTTGGATTAATGGGAGGGTGACAGAGAAGCCTAGAAAGGCGTGGAATGAAACTGAAAATTATATACTGTGAGGCAAGTACATTCTTAGTGGTAGTAGTCAGGGGTAGTAGCTACAGAGAAGACACAATTTAAAATGGTAATTCTTGGACGTTTTGTCCTTATTCCGGTCGGTATCTTTTGAGCCAAACTTGTTGAACAGTCCCAGTATATTATCCAAGAAAAACAGTGTTATACCATTAACAAGCTGTCACTTAGGCTTAGCTATGTTAATACAAGCGCAATTTATACACATGATATAAATCTCTGATATCTTGGGGGAGTGAAGGTAAAATGGGTTGTTCTCATAAATATGCAAATGAGGTTCTTATCTTCATTGGCAGGCAGGATCCTGGTCTGGTTTTATTTTCTACAAGAAGCATCCATCATGTTGGGTGGTGATGAACAGTAGGTGAAAGCCAAGCTGAAAATAACCAACACTCAAAAAGACAAGCAGGCAGTCATGTGAATCATTACCATTCAGAGGATATGACATGCCAGTCACGTTATCAGATTGAGGACTGCTTCCTGAAACTTACTTCCTATCTGAGAAAAGTGTTTTATACTTTGAATCCACGTCTCTTATACTGTGTGATCAGTGTTTAAGTGTGTGTAAGACATAGCTGGGGTGCTTTGCTAACAATCACAAATCTTTTTTTAAACCCTTTTTAGAGCAAGACAAAAATTCCCAAAACATGATAAGTTATTTAGGCCTACAGCAAATATGAACCATCATGAAAGCATGCCCCACTAAATAAGGCCATAAACAGTACAGTACATGTATGCACTAGAAGAGAGAAAAACTTGAGTCTTTAAATTTACACCTTAAACTACCAGTAGTAATGAATATGAACCATTTATACCTGGTAAACCTTTTCATGTTAAGGCATTTCAAAGTCTTTCATCTTGTTGATTCATTTCCTATCACAGCTAGCTGCTTATGGCTCAGCAAGCAAAACAGATCAATGAGGAAGTCAAATGAAAATAGAAGCATTAGTAATATAATCTTGAAGTCTACTATCATTATATTGAATCAGATTTCAATCACTTTGTATCGTTAAAACTAATTTAATCAAAATGAGATGAGATTATTGATGGCTCCATCCATTAATTAACTGTCTGATCATTTTGGATTTGAAGGCATCCTAACACCATGCCCTACTTGGACAGGACCTGATTAATATGATCAAATTGCATGTGCACAAAACAGAAATGAAGTAATAAAAAAGCAAGATGAATTAAAAAGGTTTGAGAATTGACTGGTAGCATATAAACTGTAGTTCAGTAAACGCTAATATACTCTGTCACTCACTGAAACCACCTTTATTGTTATATTGCATGACAGTCTGGCTACCAGTCACCTCTGCCATTACTGCTGGTGGTATAGTGCATGTCTCTGCATCATGGACCAGCAACCTACTCAGTAGCCTAGCCGGCAGGGCAGGCTACTCCTGTTATGCATGTCATGGGGGAGGGGGTGAGAGATGGTAGCAGTTAGATGATGATTAATGGGAACTGGATCAATGTCCTCCGATATGTCGGCTTATTGATGGGAAATGGTGACTCGTACTTGAAGGCTGTAATAGCTATCATAGCCCTCAAAGCCACTCTAGGACAGCTAAGGAATAATCAGAACAAAACTTTCTCCCTTTTAGTGTGTAACAGAACAACCAAAAGTTATTCTGACACATATACCTTTGACAATATGTCTCTATTTTTTCTCTATTATCAAAGCCTTGAATAATAGGCCATCCAATTAGTTATGAGGTCATCATAATCTAGAATTTATCTAGAGGTTACTTTAGTAGGGCCACAGTCTCATCTCCAAATTTACAATCTCACAAAAAGACCTGCCAATGTGAGGTCTGCAGCTCATACATCTCTATATGACACTTAATTAGAAACTTCATTGATGGTCCTACCAGACTCCTGCATGGGAGAAGAAACTGTATGAACCCACCAACCATAATCCTGACTCTGAGCATTGTCTTGACCCATGGAGAGTGGAGGGTGCTCTCCATGCCATCCTCTTTTACAATTAATCAATATGGCTAATAGAGTAGACCCTTCTAGATACCTCATGAAACCAGACTGGCAATCAAGCTATCCCATCATGAAATGGTGACAGGGATGAGGTGCCTCAAAGGTCCTTGTATAAGATGACTGATTAGTAAATGTGAAAGGGTCTCATAGAAGCACCTCTGTAATCAATAACAAAGCTAGCCTCGATCAGGACCTAGCCTGGAGTGAACATCTATGTTACTGATAAGAATAGAAGGAAGATTGAGCAAACTGATGGATGAGTTAGGGTCGGAGGGAGAGAGGGACGGAACAGGGCAGTACAATGTGCTTTTAGCATTGCAGAAAAGTTAAGAAATAATCTTGTTAGAACTGCAATGTGTAATATTGGCAGGCACTGTTCACATTTAAAGGTAAGCAATATTTTTTGGACGTGAATATTGATCAAAAGAAGGATAGGTAAAGTAACCTTAAAGTAACCTTTTTTATATATAAACATTATATCTATTCACATTTTGACCAATCTGAAGATGCTTCTAGACCTCTCCCCATCTCAATGCTGTCTCATGAACCTTATCAACTGAAGCCCTGTGTGTCTGTGTGTATGAGTGCATGCAAACATTCACGGTACATTGAACTCAGCACGCTGGTGCATCAGACAACAAGGGCTGTTTCAGAGCCTCAATGGCGTATAGATTTACAGTGTCTCTGCCAATGAAACTGAAAGAATAGAGCCCTGTAGGAGGGGTTGTCTGTCAGGTCAGGCATATAATTGGATCTATAGGCAGTCAATGTTGGAACCCTGTGTGATGTCTGTATAGTAGAGAATTACATCAATGAAGGCTGAATTGGATTCCTTGCCCATCATTATCATCTTAAAGGTATAGGTCAGGGTTCGATCTATTCTACCAATAATATCTCTTAATCACTTGGGATTATATATTTTTGATGTATGGTGATGTGATTGAAGTAACGAAATTAACACTTCATAGTGATATATTTTAATATATTGACATTTGAAGATAAGACACCCTCAACTCTGGCCGTGTATGGTGGAAACCCCATTTTTTCTCCATTTGCAAACTTTATGAAAAGATTTACCAGTAATAAGGGGAGAACATCTTGGGGCAAAATCAATCCATAGTCATAAGTGAAACTAATGAGCCATGACTAAATAAGTGATACCATATGCGGAACGCCATAGCCCGACATTTAAAGGGTTAATAAAGGTGACTTAAGACATGTATGCAACAGGGAAACATGCTTTTGTCATGCCTTTAGGTTGTTTCATTTCTCGCCACCAGGTGCCATATGTATAGACCCTGGCTTACCCCTTTAATGGCCATAACTGTTTCAGTGCATTCAATCAAACTTGAAGTGTACAATTTGTCCCTGGATTTAGCAGAAGGCATCCGGTCAAAGATGGCACCTGGTCGAAGGCTGCAATAATGCAACAAGATTTGGAGGTTGAGAACAATAATATACTCTAGTCCTTAGTCGCATATGTCAGTTTACTCCAACTTTCACCTAAACTGTATATGGGAATAGAAAATAGTTGACATATTGGAGGAAAAGCTTCTGGTAAACACTCACGAGAAAAGGGCATTTACATACAGATATAGTAAAGCACCAAACTTATTGTTGGCCGGCAAATAGAAATAGATTCCATTATTTTATGGAGAAAAAAAACATAGGAATTATCTATGTGGGAGAGAGAGGGAAACTTATATGGAGATCTGACTATTCTTAGATGTTCTAGATTCTCGAGTTGCACAATAGTAGTGTCAGAGGAATAAACTTGACAGTCCTCTCCAGCATCCCACAATCTGTGCCCATTCAGATGTACGTGGGCAATCAATCTGGTTAGTATTGACACGCGTAAGAATCAAGAGTCAAGAAGAAGCACCGGATTCTTTTTTTATTTATCTTTTGATTTAGTTATTTACATCATTCAATATGATCTTCCTAAAATAGACTGTAACATGATGTAGGATAACTGTAGGTCGGGTGTCTGTATGAGCTGTCTGTGTGGGTGTGTGAATTGTTACCTGACCAGTGGATGAATATGGAACAGATAGGTCCCTAGAGGAAAGGAAGGAGAATAGTCAATGAGGGAAGACAATGTATATCCTAAAGCAAACATGATAAAGGCAATACTAAATATGTTATGGTGTTACAATTGTATCTGAACCCTTTAAGGACTACATAATGTCTTAATGCATCATAACTTTGGTTGTCATGATGCATCAATTTTACTGGCCAAGGCTACATTCAAGCATCATACCGACCCTATGAGGTTAAGACACTTCCGTAGGGTTGGCATGAAGCACCAATGCTGCCTGAGCGAGTTACCCGCCTGGGGTTCATTGGTGTATCATGATGACAGATGTCATCTTTTAGCGACGTCCGTCCCTAAAGGATTAAATGAACATGATATGATGCAGTATAAAAGGGAAGTGTCGGGGGGGGGGTGTAAACCTGACCCGTGTATGAATAGGGAACAGATACAGCCTCAGCTGAAAGGCAGGAGAATAGTCGATGAGGCAACAGAATGAATGCTGAGAGAAACTTCAAGAACGGAACACAATAAATTGCATCGCTAATATGACATAAGAAAACACTTTCTCAATGCTGTAGAAAATGCCGGTCGGCTAACTTGCACGGGGATAGGAGAGAATGAGCGGGGGGGGGGGGGGGGGGGGAGGGAGGAAATGCATCATCATCATGATAAGTAAAAGAATATAGCAGATCATGGTCATACCTTGTCCAACTTACTGTAGCGGTGGTG
Source organism: Harmothoe impar (assembly GCA_947462335.1). Lineage (NCBI taxonomy): Eukaryota > Metazoa > Annelida > Polychaeta > Phyllodocida > Polynoidae > Harmothoe > Harmothoe impar. Next base: position 5,202,473 of record OX381721.1, on the reverse strand, counting down.
GATAAGGTACTATTTCAAATTCTATCCCTGGAAGTATCATTCTTATATGCACATAGGTATCCGATTTATTCTTTATATCTTTTTAAAAACCAGTATATCCTTCTCATCAATAATAGGTACTTCCCCTATTCGATCTCTGCTTTGGATGCTTAGAATGAGCTCATTACTCGCTTTGTGGTGAACATAATTATAAATTACTGGGACCAACTATGTGATTAGAAAAAATTATGTTGATCCACTGTCACACATTAAGCTTTTTACTGGACCCCCAATTTGAACCAATAAACGGCAACACATGAATACCATCATGGGAATGTAATGCAGATGTCCTGTATAATTATATTGCTTTCTCTATATTACTGTTGAAATTCGAAATTATATCCCCATACTTGTGTTTCCCTGTCCAAGGGATTCAATCTACCTAGTTGTAACTTGAGGTTATCAGGTCAATACCATGTAGCCTTCTGTACCACAACCATTACCTGTCATGTATAAACTTTATACAGATAAAACTTTCCAAATGTTATAGATTCATAATTATATCAATTGTCATAGTATAGTGATCTGTCCACTTTCTAGATGGCTCTCAGGGAAGAGCCTCCCATGTTCAACATGCTTTGTTATTATCGATATCATAAGCTTTTTAAGTGGGAATCATGAAGCAAATTTTGTACAATGCAGCATCACAGAAACCTTTTACATATGTTGACAGAGTTGTTATTTAAGCAGAATCAGTTTGAAGTGGAGAACTATATCTCAATATAGCCTACACCCTTAATGCATGTATGGTAGAGTTAACCATCCTATTGTACATTATATGAGCATCTCACACTTCTTCATTCAAGTGACAAGGATAATGTTTGAGAGATGTTGAAAATAGTAAGACAGAATGAGTTTGAGTTTGAGTTTAAGATTTTTATTGGCAACATGTAATCGTATACAAGAACTACGTTTTTCAACAAGACGCCAAGGTAATACTAAGTACAAATATCATCAATGATGTTTAGGTCAACAGTCATTCTATTTCATGGTGAACAACAGTTCTAATTGTCAAGCACGGATTGTGGTTGGCCAGTGCCATGGCCTCTATAGCCATCATCATGCCCCTAGCCTTTGCAGCCTGTCTGTTGTATATAGCTCTTGGGGTATATCTTCCCTCCTTTAAGGCCTTCCTCCTTTCCCTTACTAGTTTTAGTACTTTTTCCATAAACACATGGCGTTTGGTGTCTGGCACAGAGAATATTTTCACTGTGTGATGCTCGTCTTGATAGCTGCCAAGTGCATCTAGCATGACGTTGTATGCCGCGCTTGTTGTGGTTGGGTCATCAAGTGCACTCCAGTCTGTCTCCCTTATGTGTGCCTGCAGTCGATCCTTGTCATAGTTCTTATAAGAGCTTCCCGTGATCACCTTTCATCATTTTGATAATATTGTGATCATGTTGATATCATTGTCAATTATGATTAAGAAAACATAATACAATAACTAATGATGCAGCAATTATTTCCTCAATTTCCTCCAGTTATGAAGAAGGCCCAATTGCCAATTGACCAAGAGAAGGAGACTATATCAGCAAAGTGTTTCCTAACCTTTCAAAGTTCCTTATACATGATACTGGGAACCTGTGCTCACTGTCATACTTTATTTTATGATTAGAACAGCAGAGAAATCTCAGTCAGGAGTCAGTAGGGCTTTTAGAACCACCCACTGATTATTCACCCCTTATTCTCCTCATTCCACACTATTGGCCAGTATCAGCTTGACGAACAAGGAATTGCAGGACAGCACATTAACTCCATTGTTCCAAGCTGGCAGGCATACTGAACTGGGTAACAAAGCAGGTGGTCTATATGTAATTGATGCCTCCGAGGTATGAAATTGGAGTAAAAAAAAAGTGCATTTTCCACAGAAGCTGCTGAGAAACATCACCTGTAGGTCATTCAGAAAGAATTATCTAAATTAAGCATTTGCAATTTGAAGATCTGTTTGTGATATATTTCCGATCCTGATCAAAACTTTTCACACCTAAAATGTTATGGAAAGTTAATTCTTAATGCATTTTATACACAAACTATCTTCTTTAATGTTTACATTCTGGTAATGACTTGTGCGTTGAGGAGTGTCATTACAATTGGCAATAATGCAGTACCTGAAAGAGAACACCTCATATAATTGCTTGTTAGTGTATTGGTAAGTATTTGAGTTACATATGGATAAGAAGCATGAATGAATAATGATTCCATTCAGTGTCCACAGTGTGATATTGAGAGATGATGGAGTAATAAATATATAGTTGTCAGTAATCCCTGATCTCTGCTGGTATCTGGAATCAACTGTAAAGTATAATAACCTACCATTGGCATTGCCTACCTATTGTTTACCCTGTATACTTTAATGAAACATACAACGATGAGCAAATAACATGTATGCTACAGCTTTGGAATACAATACAATATCAAATACGACAGCCTTATTGATTTAACCAAGGAGCGCCGTTATTTAATACTCCCATGAAATGACCCATGACAGTATTTCATGGCCCTGTGAAGTCTTCGAAATGGCGGTTTGTTTAAATTTGAATGGCGTGGAATAAAGCTATCTAAGCTGATTTAGGCCCTACCCCCTATGATGATTTAATTTGTATCGAAATTGGTAAAAAATAAACACAAAGTTCACTCATTTAGGTCTGTTGACCGGGTTATTTCACTTGTTTCAACTCGTTTCAACTCTTCAACAGAGCAAAGATTGTGAACCTTTGTCTATTTACTCACGCTGCTCCAATAGTCTTTCATACACCAGTCTAGATTACCCAGTGCATTGTACAGTACCTTCTAATACCCCTGCAAGATGAAGAACCAATTCTCTTGCCTTCCAGTGTTTTATTGTCCCTATGCAGGGGAGTCTGGCTACCTTCCGCCTCCTCCATTAATCCTGTTCTAATGATGATTGTCTCAGTATCACAGACCAGCCAACCAGAGACAAGAGGCTACTCCACTTTACAGCCACACCCGAGGGGTACACACTGTTGCATCTACTACTGCTACTCATTGTACTATACAAGTAGTACAAAAGCCATCCTCATAAAGCATGCTCTCTTACACCGAGTCAGCTCCCTTCTCTTTGAGCAGTTTTATTGTCTCTGTGCAGGAAAGCCTGGCTACCTTCCGCCTCCATTATTTAATACTGTCCTTGTCGTGATTGTCTCAGCAGCCACATAGACAATGCCCTACTCTACCACACCATACAACGGGTGGCTACTCCTTCTACCTGAGTGCTGGGAGTGAGTGATGGTAGCACTATAGCTACATTACAAGTCGGATCTCATGGTGTTGGGAAATTAAAGGTAATGACTTCTTGGGGAGGCAGAGACAATGTAAGGGGGTCTAACTCTAGTTGGCTGACCGTTGGCTGGTGTGAAATACCAGGAGAAGGAGATGGTTTGTAATAAAGGTAATGAAAGTTACTACTTTTAAGGACTACAGTATGAGCAGCAACGGTCATAGTGACAAATCATAGGGCAAGAACGGGTTGCAGTAGGCATTTAGGGACTGTATGAACGCAGATGAAGTTGACATCAGACACCTGCATCATGAATTTTGGTTCATAGTAATGGTGCCTGGTAGGATGACAGCAAATAATATGCACAGCAAGATATTGCCCAAGGTAACCTCCTCAGGAGCTTGTCCCTTTCTTTGTGCCTACCTGTCTGTCATGTCACATCCAGGTTCCTCCTTTCTTGCTGCATTTTCTCTATATTCGAGTTGACTATATTAAAAGCGAAATACAATCACTGTGTTTTCATTTTATCCTAGGAATCACATTTTGGCTTTGACCCTCTCAAAAGTGATGAACTATTGATAGTATATTTATTAAGTTTTATTCATATTTTAGGGTGTAGAACTTGTTGATATGATGACAGGTTGAATAAGAATTTTCCCGGTGTCCTGTAAATTACTTCATGTATAGTAAGCATATATATACCAATTAAAAGTTGATTCTGTCCTATACATCCCTGTCAGTTTGGATAAAGGAAGATGCCTTTTCATGAACAAGGCATCATTAGGGTGCCTGCTTGCAATTGTTTCATCATTAAATACATGAAGTCATTACAACAAACATTTTCTGACATTCTTGCTGTATATATATATATTAGCAGCATCAGTCTAGTGACAAGTTTAGCCCGCATTACCCGCCAACAATTAGTGGCATTAGCCTCGTTAATGTCTATCTCACTATTTCCAAGTTCCCTAATTGTTTGAAAGGGACAACATTCATATTGTAATATCACTGTCAGACTTGATTATATAGGAAATCCCTGTTCAATTTAAGGTTAATGTGCACCCCTCAGTGATTTGCAAACATGAGGACAAATTGCTTGATGTAGCGTTATCGTCTGGATCTACACTAATGAAAAATTTAAATGGTAGGTTTGCTAGAGCAGAAGAACATGATTTTAAACCTAATTTGATTCAGTTTTACAACGGAAAAGAATGTTTAATCATTAAAGTCATTGTGAGCATTAAAAGCAACTGGAATATTTCACAATCTCCCACAGCTGTTTCACACATCAATAGGATATTCATCTAAACGGCAAAGGTATATCAGACAATGATAACTATCAAAGCAGTAGTGCTAATTCATATATATTTCTTACTTCAGGAAATTATTACTACACCATAGTTAATGGGTGGGTGTAGAGAATGAGTACAAAGCAACCAGAAGGAATGTGGATGAGAATATGGCCATAGTTTTTAGGGGTGACTTAGGCCATTTTGAGCTCTCTTCAGCAAGGCGTTTTATGATGCCAGGCGTTGGCAGCCAGCATTCCTACAATGTTTTGACTTTGCTAGATACCTGGTGCACCAAGTAGTGAAGGGACGGATGGAGGGGTTCAAACTAGCAATATCACATAGAGGCTTGTTCTACTTATTTGCAATGGGTTCACATTAATTCTTGCCTTCCAGAATGTGTACCGTGGCAAGAAATTGGAGTATCATATCAAAATAGAACTATGTATTGAGGGACTAAGAGTAACAAAAAACACATGTAGCAAATATAATACGATCTTTAGGAAATGCCTGATTAACTTTTTTAGCCTCTACCATAAGATACTAACTTTAAAGAGGATGACAAAAAAATGCCCACAGAGACGGGTTTTGAGTAATGCAATGCAATGATAAATAAAAACAGTACGATTTTGTTTCTCTTTCAGTGAACCTCTTCTTATAGATATATGTTGTCATTCCTTCTGTCTTTCATGAGAAAAACACAACCAGTTAGATATTTACTTGTTTCCACAAAGTTGATATGCTGTCATGTCCCACACATTTGGCTTGTTAGCTTTATGCATGTTGCCAGCATTTTTGTGTAGGGAAATGAGAGTGAGTGCTTTTCCCCTGTTGTCGGCACACGTTGAAAAGAAATCTGAAAGTCCATAGCCACGAGCAATCTTTTTACATATCATATTTCACAATGGGGATGGCAGATGAGACAGTGTGGGATGCAGCAAGGCAGAGATAGAGCCAATGCCTTCCTGATGTTCCAGTCCTGAGTGGTAACAGCCCAGTGTATGGTTTCATAAACACATCTATAGAACATTGAGCTCACAATCCATGCTGAAAGGGGAATGGAAGCTGTTTTCAGCCCCTGCTATATATGGTGTATAGATTTACATTATCTCAGTCAATGAATATGAGTAAAGCTTTGTTTAAGTGTTTTCTGTCGGTCAGGGACACTGTAAAAAATAGATGTACTTTTTACAGATTCATTTGGTGAGATTTAACGCTGATTCACAGTTATTTGGAATACAATGAAGCTTGGTAAATATCAGCTATTTCAGGTTGGATCCTTGTTAAATGCTAACCTGGTTTGGATTATAAGGATATAACGTAAATTCATCTTCTAAAGTCAAATCCCAGAGGGAGCCACATATAGTGGATTCTGCCATAGATAGGTGGCCTGGTTTGTGAGAAGATTTTTCTGGAGAGTGTGAGCCCTTGAAGTTGAGTATACATTCTGAAATAATGGTTATTTTCAATTAATCTTATAGTTGACAATTCAACAATTCAATCTTGTGATAGGCTTGTCAAAATATAATGATCACTTGATAATATCCAGAAGACAGTAGCTGTATGGATCTATAAACCTATTTTGTGGAAACATACAATGCATATATCCCTACCTCTGGGAACTCTGCCTTGTACCAATCTTATAGAGTAAAGCCTCTTGTATAGGCCACAGCTAGTATACAAGTCAGATCGCTACTGTGGCATATAGGATCAGGACAAAGTCAAAGTATGGCTTATCCGTAAGTTTTTAGATGTATACTACAGCAACTAAAGTCACCATAATCAAACTCCCTGTGAGTCTTATACAATATTCCCAAAGTCTGTAATAGCACCTCCAATAACGCTGAATCTCTGTATATTTGAATACTCTGAATCTATTAACGGTGAATGTACTTAAAACTAACGGTGATTTAAAGTAAAATGAACAGTGATTCTACATAAAATTGACGGTGAAAAAAATAGTAAAAGTCATGAACAATGTTTACTTTACGGAAATTAAAACAGTCCTTTTTTCAAATTTATGTCATTTAAAAAAAAATCACGTTTATACTAGCTTTAACGTCAAATTTACTCTGTTGTTTTCAAATTTAGGCAAATTTAGGCAAATTAACACATTTTTCTCACACACTCTGTGATGGAGGTGTGAAGAGTTTGGAGTCTGTAAAATTAAAAAAACATACATAACATTAAAAAATACAAATAACCAAAATAATGTTTATTTTGTTTTGTAACACCCCCTTGAAAAACAGCATAAGAAAATATTATTTTGTAACACTGTCTTTTTACGCTATGATTTTACGCTTGTAGCAGCCCCCCTGGGGTATGACTGCATCTCAGCAGGGGACAATGGCCGTACTTCTGGTCTCCTTGTGTGCAGGTAATTGTATTCAGGAAGGAAGTTGGCTGAAAGTGCTGTGGCCTAGAGGAAAACAATGTGTCAATATCCTTTGCGGAATACTTATTGTATCAGATTCTGTATGTAGAGAGGATATGATGATGATGGTGTAAAACAACTATACCTCCTGGAGAGCTAGAAACTATCATATACAATCAACTAACAGAAAATGTACTACCTAGAGAATAATTTGATGGCAGTCTTACCGCTCGGTTAGAATGGGGCTCAGGATTGTGGCAGTATGTAAACAGTATGACTAAGACATATGTAGGAGTGTATTGCAAGTGTGAGGTGTGATTGGTTGTTTTCAAAACACTGTTCAAAAATATAATTATGTCAGGGGAATCTTTTTCTAATTCACATGGGTGGTACGGATGCAAGTGTAGGAGATCAGTAATATATTGTGTCCAAGTGGTAGGCCTCTTCTTCACATTGGTGGCAAAGAGGCACAGATAAGTATTTCCTGTTGGGTGCAGTATCAGGAGGATCTATTTTATGTCAAACCGATGATAACTCTGCTAATATGAAGAGTCGACTTGAGGTCACTCTGTACTGTCAGTGTCAACTCAAGTTGACCCTAGGTATAAGAAGGATTAATAGCTGTTTGACACTTCATTTTTACCAGAGCCATAGGGGAGACACAGTTCACTCTTTTACTTTTCTGTGTGTACCATGCTCAATGCCACTCCCCATAAACCCTGCTTAACTAAAGCCAAAGCCCACCTGATAACCAGGTGCTGGCAACTCCTTAAAATGACTATGCCAGCGACTTTTGAACCTGTAGTCATTTTTCACCCTGGCTTATGAAGCCATTGTGGAAAATGGCCCTGCTCTTAAATCATAGTAAATACCTTTTTGTAATGAATATTTCAGATATTTGCCTTCACTTTTCAATTGTGAAATCATCATAAATGGAAGGAGAACTATATGTATTAGCAATTTAGTATTTCAAAATATCTCCCAATGATTTTTCTAAGTAGTATACTAAATACTTGCACCAGTCATGGGAGAGAGTAGCTCTCTATTCTCAGAAGAATGCAAATGTGACTGGTGTGCCAAATTTGTGACAGAAAAAAAGCACCCCATCAGTAAAACCACAATGTAATCTAGTAAAATCCGGGAGAACTTTGGTACCAGAAGTATAGCAACTGAGAAAACTGAATTTTAAATTATATTTGTATGTGTTTTCTTTACTAACACACCAGAAAGGCCTAGAGGGAGGTGTATTCAATGGCATTACATAACAAGCAGAGGGTTAAGGCAGCCCCAAAAATGAACCTGCCATGGGCATTCACACCTTTGGAGGTGGGAGTGGTGGGGGGTAATATGGAGGGAGGCATGGAGAGAAATGGCCTCGGCTTCATAAGTCTTTGCAGGGTCATTTCCTGGCCGTTGCTTAGACCTGATAACTGGCCCGAGGACAACTAACCCCAAGGACTGTCCCCTAGCAAACTTGCCAGCCTTCATAAACCCAAAACATCTGGTCATCAGGGAAAATGAATCTACACAATAGCTTATACTCTTGTACAGTACATCTCACTACAGAGTAAACCAGGGCCTGAGGGTAAGATATGTGCCTGTTCATTGTGCATTGCCTGTGTTGCTGCCTTTCCTCATTAGTGTCCATGTTACACAGTCATGTCCCTCACCTGCCTGTCTATAGCCTCTGCTGCCTACACTGTCAACGTCTGGTAATTGGATGAAGAACCTGTTAGAGTCTTAAAGCCACATACGCAGTGAGCCCAAAATACTGCTCAGCATTAAGGTTGTGGGAAAAAAAGATTTCTCTAATGATTCGTAGGAATGTTCATTAGTCATATATTTGATGTCCTATCTGTTACATTCCCCCGAATGTCCTCCGAATTAGCTTTAATTATATTTTTTGTCCAAGATATGGTCATTTTGGAATAAAGGCATGCATATTATTCCCTCCATCGAAAATCCATCGGTTGGGGGACATTTGATAACTTTGTGACCTATGAGTATGCACAAATAGACATTTACTTAACCTCTATTCTCTTAATACTATGCTTTTACAGTGTTTGGAATACAATTAATGAAGTAAGATTTAGAATTTTGTAGAAAATTCAAATATGCTCAGGTTAAATCAATATTGACTCGGCATTGGCAAACTTCTTTTTTATATTGATTCAAAAGTGCCCACTTGGATATGTACTTTTTTTCACTATACATTATTAGTTTTGCATTGCTCATCTTATCATTGGACAATGGCTTTTTCAAAGGGCATTCAACCCCCCCCCCCCACCCCCCCCATTGAAAGGCTCAAAATGTTCTGGGTCCCCCCCCCCCCAAGCAGGTTGAAGTTGAGCGTGGCTGACCCCTTAGAGTTATATAATGGTTTTTTTTTTCCCAAAACAGGTACAATTGTATGGGTTCCCCCCTTTAAGGGGTCTTTATTTTTTGGTTTCCCCCCCCCCGAATTCACAAACCCCCATATTGTTAAAAAATGACAGCTCCCTATTTATGAAACTGATATTCAATCATCTATAAATATCAGAGGGAGATAGACCATCTGAGGTACGTAGTGTCCTTGCCCTGTTCATTCATAGTCTTGTCGCTTAAGATGAATGGCTCAAATATTTATCTATAATTGAGAGGTAGTAGTATCCTGTTGATAGTGAAGTTGATCCTGCGCTGTGTTGTAGTTGAAGATCTTAACCTTTTATCACGGTTGAGGGTTAATGGTTCTTAAGATAGCTAACCCTATAAACCTTACCCTAACTGTTATCATTAAGGACTAACCTAGCCCTAACCAATACCATTGGGCAGGAATCCAGTGTAGTTGCTTCCTTATGAACATCCCCTGCGGGACTGGGAATGTGGCTGACATCAAAGTTACTCTTCCCGGGTGGATCAAATTACCATACAAAGCTGGGATCCTGGGTGGAGGAGTTGGATGTAATTTGTTGAAGAGACATACAGTGGCCTTTGTATCCAAACACAGGGTATACTATCCGGCAATGTTCTTGTGAACCTTGGAGATTTGATCAAGTAGGAAAGTACAGTAGCTTTTGAATTTTTTTTTTTACAAGGACACATTGGCACATGTACTGCCTTCAAAGTCTTTAATTTGCATTTGAGCGGTTGGTGCAGTTCCTTGAAGCTCTGGTAGTCAGAATGCTTTAGGTATTAGTGTGTAGTAGCACTCCCAGGTTAGTTATAGGGATATTGAACAGTAAGCTCCTTAGCTCTAGATAATAAAGCATCTGTAGTCATTTTATAACATTGAATCATTTTGGTATATTTGTGTTATAACTAGGGAATAGCAAAGAATAAACAGACAGGGATAGACATTACTGACACATCTTAAATCTATCAATGGACTGGTACGCACACTTTCACGTTCACGGGCATGCTTCAATGAATGGGGATGGATCACAAGCATTGTGGGCTGAGATATTTCTAATGTTTGCATTTAATCCCTCATTGTGATGGATTTGCCTCAAACATTCTTTCTGAAAGCGTATTTGGAAAACATGAATAAAGACACATGTTCACTCCTATTGGCCCATTTGAGGGAGCTGAAGGGCATTGATTCTTTCACATTTTTCATAAAAGAATAGAATCATTTCACTCCCTTTTTGTCATTGGTTCTAATGCTTTACTGTCGAGTAAAGTCACTTCGAAAATAAATGTGCCAGAGTAGGAAAAGAAAAAATCAACAAATCATTCAAAGCCTAATGGGAGGTAGTCACAATTCGATTGAATCACCAACAATAAACATTTCTGCTCTGAGGTCTGCGCAAATAACTTAAAATATAGAACACCAAATCTAATTGCTGTTGTACATTTCTGCATTGGAGGAATTCTGTCAATCCCCATAACAATTGGGCACACCTTTTTTTCAGGATTGTTTCAAATTTAAATTAACTATTGTGGAGCTACCTGAGAACCTGTTGTGCAGCTTACGAACATCCCACGGTGCCAAGGTGTGAGGATGCTTGCGAATCCAAATTAATCATTTAATGAAGTAAGGTGATTAATCAACCTTAAACAACTCATTTCATTCTCATCAAATAAATATTAATGAATTTGAAAAGTTAAAGTTATTAAAATGAGTTCAGAAACCCATTATGAACAATTGGTGTTATTTTGTTTTGTATGAATTATTTGGACAATTTCATGATCAGTTTCACCCTGTGACCCATTCAACCCTGCGCTGGAAGCTGCCCTTCGGGAAGTAGGCCTTTCAAATAATAGTCATTATTAATTATTAGCCGGATAAAAGGGACAGACAAAATGGCTGATGTGTTACATTTCTTTGTAATTTAAGCAGTTTATTCATCAAACATTTGTATAAATATTGATCGTAAAAAACTATAAAAAGATCCAAAAAAAGTTCCTATCCTTGAGGTGCTGATTATCAGGATGTCATAAGTAGAAACAGACTATATGTCAGGTAGAAACAGACTATTTCAAGAAAACTTGAGGAAGAATTACAAACTAATAATCTTTTAGAATGTGTACATATATACCTTCCCGTAAGGGGACTTTTATGGTTTGGTCTCCAAGGTAAGTCATTTGACACAAACCAGTTCTCATCCCTTGTGAATTGCCTTCATTGGAGGCAATGTTTGCCCTCAGGTGTAGGGCTCTGATTGGCTGACAGAATGTCACATGGCTGCTTATGGTAACTAAGCCAATCGGGAGCCAAGATTCCTTACTATTTCCGGTGTATTAAATCTGAAAGGAAGATTGATTAGACCTAATTCTGCTGACAGCATACGGACACTGCACTCATGATACAAGTTGTAAAAAGGTAATCAAGGGCACTTACTGAAAGCTGCTTGTCAGACTCCTGGCTTGATGTTACTGGTAGGGACATCCTGGTTTAATACGCTACCTTTACTGACTCCAGTTATGACCTTGGTAGCCATAAGGTGGGCTACCATGCAGTTAATGACACTCTATAACACATTACTGCTGATGTCGGGGCGTTATTATTAGACCTCAGGGTGTGTATATCCTCATCACTACATGTAGTACTGACAAGAACAGGCACATAAAATTGCATGACACCATTATGAAACCCTTTTCATGCTCATGAAGTATATTGTTCAGTACCAAGTGACACTATGAGGACTAAGGTGGCTCAAGAAGACGAGTTGAACTCAATTGTGGATCACTAGTAGGGAAAGGATGCTTTGGCAAGATAATACAGGAAATTCAAATGTATTTTTTTGTGTTTTTTTTTTTTAATTTGAAAATTATGGTTATGAATTGGCATTGCTTACATTGAGTTAATGGTATTTCTGTTTTAAGAGAACTAGGTTGCAAATCGACGGTTTGGAGTATGCTGTGCAGAGAAGTGAGTAGTCCTTAATGCTGATGATAGTTCGCAGTGCTAACAAGCTTTGTAAGTTACTCCAGAGCTGGTTTTATCACCGCTCAGAGATTATCCCTATGATGAAATAAAACCTGACCATTATACTTGCTCACCATTGTAGTACACAACAGCATCCTCTCCCTACTTTTTTGGTTTGTTGTTGGTTTTATTGCTGAAAGGTTTCTGGGACACTGTGTCAAATCTCAAGTGTGTCCACATTTCCCTTTCCAGTAGCATAAAGCGAGCACTTTCCTAAGACAGAATACTGATGTCACTGACAGTATTCCCTCCAAAGTGTTTCCTTCAGTATTCATCCTGTTTCCCCATTGACTATTTTCAGGCCTTCCAGCTGGCAATGCTTATGATGCATATTCATACTCTATATTCCAAGTATGCAGCAGTTTCAGTAAGTACCATTCACTAAAATACAATAGTGTATTATTCACTCATTTGGATTATCATAACTGAAGTCACATGACATGATTGAGAAGAAAGTAATAAAACTGGAATAAAACATTAGCTTTCAGCCAAAGTGATCTTTTTCTCTCCAAAAAGTGCCATTATCTGATTATCAGTGAGCCACACTACACTGAATATGACATGAGGACTCACTCATGTGGCTGAGAAAAAAGGGGAAATACCTTCATCAGAATTGGCAAAAGCTTTAATGAATCATAACTGTGTCTAATCCACCAACTGTGTTTTATAAAACCAGAACTAATTTAATTTGAATCAATTATCTTGCCATTGACAGAGGTAATCCCTGTGGAGTTTTCTTGAATTTTGACACTGAACATTTTATTCAAACTAAGAAGCACAAAACCAATCCCATACACATTCAGTTAGTAGCCATGTATTGTGGACTTTCATTAATAGTCATTTAAATTTGACATCTGATTTTAAAATTTTATTTTTTACAGAAATGCAGTAGGTAGAAGGGATTCCTAATCATCCTATGACCATAGGAGGTTATTATCTGAATTTAAAAAAATTGTCTGCATGGAAAGCTTGAAATAGTTTAGAAAGTGGAGTAAGATAAATATTTGATCTTAGAGTAATGATGGTTTAACCCCTATTATACAGCTCTTGCTCTACCTCGTGCTGCTACAAACCTTCCATGACATTAATTAGGCTTCCTTAACCTCCTGCTGATGTTATCCCTTGCCTCTGGCTTAGATTATGAACTGGCGCTTTAAGCAATCATCTTTCTTACCCTGCCCATAATAATCTCACAAATGACATAGAGCTCTATAAATTGACCAGACCACTACACAGCTTGCCCCAACTAAAGCTTTCACATATCTGAAGGGTACACTTCTTTGGTGAAACTTCCTCACCCTCAACCATCCAAATGTTTACTCTCTACCATAGTGACAGAGTCACTGAGGGAGTTTTGCATCGAACTCAAAGCTCAAAGGGGGGAGTGTTTTTCCACGAGAAAAGATTTCACACTGCTGGACTGGGCCCACATTCACTCCTTGAAAGGAAGCAGATGTAGTGTTATTGTTTCAGTGAAGGGGATGGTTTCTTTTTTTTATCTCTTCACAGCTTCATATGCTGATATCTGCACCTCACATAAAAAGCTACCCATGTTAGACCCAGCTAACGCCAGATCTACATCCAGAATTGCTTTCACTGTCAAGTACTCTCCACAGTCTCTTAGACAGAAACGTAACATCTGGCATTAAAGCTGGCCAAGTGTCCGCTGCGGTCACATTGCTTTTTATGAACCTTGAGCCACGTCAAACTGTACTTCAAGAAGATTTAGACAGCTTTTTTGCACCATTGAGGTGGTGCTTAAAAACATCAAGATCCTTGAAATGTTTTGGATGTTTTGTACTTGAGAAAAAGACATGCACAGTCGCTTTGAATCAAAAACAAGGAGAAGTTACCAATTTGGTCTTTTTCTTAAAGAAAACAGCTTTTTATGAAGAGCACCTCACACCAAGCGAAAGACAATATCAAATATATGAAATAATATGACTAGTCATACATCTATTAAATTGAAGTTGTAGGAAAATGGTAGAAGCCCATGTTATATGAATACTTCAGACAAAACCCCTCCTTCCTGACCTGTACTGGAAGAAGGTACGCATCACCCACTACTCTATCTAACTGCATAGCTTATTCAGTGATATGGATTCTGGTTTACCCTAAAGTGACCTTTAGTCAGCCCATTTTACAATCAACCACTGCAGCAATCAGGGAGAAGTTGTTCCTCCGGAATGCTTAAAGATGTCTGGCGATTTGTATTAGCGACCTGACCACCATGTCATGAGGACTAAATATGTTTGGCTCTACTCAAAGTAACCTAAGTGAGTAGCTCACAATATATATTGTAAGGCATGGCTGATGTTTTGTGATGTATGTCTATTATCATTCTGACTGAGTTTAAAAATTGAGACCAAGATGCCTTAGGCAGTGATTTACGCTTCATTAAGGTATTACGTTGGGCATATACTTTGGCAGATAAACTTTATCACAATATACTTCTGGACATGAACTGCCTGCAACATCCAGCCATTGGTGTGGCTGATCAAAAATACCTCTCTCTGGCCAACTGCACAGTTTTGTGGGGTTTGTAGCACCCTGGGCCAAAGATTGCTTAATCTCTTTTGGATGAGATGACTTTCCTTGTGTCAAGGCTATAGTCTCTTCCTCACATATTCCTTGCACCAGCCCTGCTCACATAGTTAAACCCTCTTCCCACCATTAGCAATAATAAATCAATTTAATGTACATTTAAGGTTACTAATATGGAATTGGCTAATATGAAACAAAGGTAGTAGCATGGGTTGATGTACTACTGCAGTTTATGCCTGACTTAATTGGCAGTAAATAGTAATAGACAGGTCGTAAATTACATCAAATAATGATAAACAATGTTAACAACCCTTGTAGCAGAGTTCATAGACCACTATTAACAGCTGGAAGTGGGATAATAAACCATTTAATTTGTGTCAACAGGTGCAGAGTGACTGTTAAGCGGAAAATGTGGAGATATGATGGTTGTTTGATAATAGGGAGGTTTAGATCACAACATGTACGGCAACATTACAGCAGTGCTATATAGGATGTGTTCTGCTGTTTGAGTGAGGCATTGGAGATGGCGTGTCAAATTAGATCATGTCCCCCTACTGTATGTTCCTTAATGGTAGAAGAAGGCAGCTACATGTTTTTTCGGTGCAGCATTGCACACAAATTGAGGGACACCACATAGCATAAGGCACAGATAATGCTGAGGATTAGTTCTCGCTGGTTGATTATTTCTATTATTTTAGCTACAGCTAGTTGATAATTGGTCCTTCCATGAAACTGATACTGGAATACACTACACCCCTAACTATTCCAGCAGCATCACTGAACTGTTATACACCTCAGGCTAAGGCTGTTATCAAGCATCTCAGGTTGAGCCCATAAGCCATGAATACGTTACAAGTATCTTGAGAGATGAAAGACTACCTTTCCATGATGCTGCTAGCAGGTGACAGGTGTCTGCCCTTAGGTAGCCATGGACCTTACCTGACTTGGGCTAGGCACCATGGACATCTGTATGTAACGAAATAGAGGTCAGACCTTAATCCTTCAACAAACAAATATAATGTTCAGATTTGATCAAAATAATCAGATCAGTCCATGCACTTGATTGACATTTTTCAAAATAACACATATTCTGGTTTGAGTAAAGAAATCTAGATTGGTGTTTTTTAGAGATACATCCCAACACAGAGAGCACACCTGTGGTTTACATAGACCTGCTTCCATCTTCTCTCTCTAATGAGGGGTATATCATCTCCCTTAATGCCATTAATGGGAGCAGCTCTGGGCCTGGTGCATCAGAGATAAGATGACATCTCACTACTACTGCTCACCCCAGGCACCCAGGCAGCTCCCACCTCACTGCTGTGACTGTCAGTCCCAGGGGCCTGTAGTATTCTAAAGGCACTGCTGTATATATGACCTGATGGTAATTTAGCTATTGGACACCTCTAGTCTACAGAGAGATACTCCCATCTTCTGATGATGATTATATCCCCTCCCTAAGGACATAAGGGGGAGCAGCTCAGGGCCTGATGTATCACAGATAAGTTGACCCCTTTCAATAATCTGTTCAGCCCAGGCCCCCAGGCGGGTTCCAGGTTGATAACACATTGACCTGCAGCACCAGGGGCTCACAGTATTCTAAAGGTACAGCTAGGACTGATGTGTTAACAGGGTTCAGAAGGAATGTATAAATTTGAAGACATAAGTGGTAATTGGTGCAAGGCAGTATCAACTATCCTGAATTAAACCAAGAACTAAGTGCCTAAGAGATGTGATTGACGCACCTCATCATATAAAGCATCTTTATTTGTGTCAAGGCTTAGCCTAGTGCCTCACTTACTCCCCTGGTGGTGTGCAGGTCCCTGGCAACCGTGTGTTTACCGTGTGTATACTGTGTTTGGAACATTTTGCTTACTTTCACCCCCTGCCAGTGTGTCTAGGTAAATGGCACTCCTGTGTTGGACGTTACTTGCAATAGGTTATATATTACTTCCAGCTGGTATATCACTTGTATCAATAATCATATAATGCTGTTTTCAGGAAGGAATTAGAATTACATTATATAGTTTTCCAAAGTTCTTTCTTTGGTGTATCATTTAGAAAATGTGGCACATTTTATTGAGTCTAAAAGTGTTACCAGACTCTATTTCTTTAGGCAGCACAGTCTTAAGTGAGGCTCCACAAAGCTGTGTTTGTCAGTTAATCAAGGAACAATTAGCAAGAAGGTTTTTTTTTGCTGAGGCCCTAGCATAGGAATATGGACAATATCTCTCTACTTTCCCTACTTTGTCATGGGTTAGGTCTAGGGCATTGATAAGTAAGCTGCAGTGAAACCAGAAATAACGATGCAATCAGAAAGCATGGCCAAGGGGAAGTAGACCCACAGGGAGTAGTAAAGGTGGTATATTGGATTACCTTCAAGTGTCTAGACTTGGTAAATGGGGTTAGACTGACAAAATGACACTTCATTGCTTCAAGGGCAGAAAAGCGCTTTAATAGTTAATGTCCTCTGTCTTCCTGAAAACATGCATGCAAGTAAGCAAAATGATTCTCAACAATAGATTTTAATATCTATAATGGACACAAGTAGGATGCCAAAACTTAAAATGTAGAAGTTCC
This sequence comes from Harmothoe impar, assembly GCA_947462335.1. Taxonomy (NCBI): domain Eukaryota; kingdom Metazoa; phylum Annelida; class Polychaeta; order Phyllodocida; family Polynoidae; genus Harmothoe; species Harmothoe impar. The sequence continues at coordinate 5,185,002 of OX381721.1, read as the reverse complement.
TTTTCACCATAATACGGGTAGTATGCATGGATCACAACGTTTCAGCTTTTATCTAGCCTTCATCACATTATATTATCTGTATGAGAAAGTGTTCGCTGTCTTCACCCTTAAACCCAAGAATAACCTTATTCTTAAGTCAGATAAAATAGGCCAAAGATAAATCCATATGCGGCTACCATGCAGATAACAGGGACATGGTGGCTAGATAAGGTTACAGCTTACCTCCCCCCTCCCCCCCGCCAATGCAGCTTCAAGCAGCTGAACGTATGAGGTAGGGAAGACTGATTGTGGGGTTATGGGTAAGTAGAGAAGCACAGTAGTGAAGTAGTGAAGGTTAGGGACTGATTGACTTTCATTTCAATGCTGCACTCACCCAAATGGTTGGAGGATCTGGCCATGCTGAACCTACTCCACAAAGTCTGCAATTCTAGACTTTTTGAGGTTGAAAAATAGGCTCCCTAGCGTCCAGCATTGCCAGACTCTGGAAAGCGTGTCTGGAGTGGCCAGACTCCCCAGCCATTTAGGGGAGTCCAGCAATACTTGACCCTCATTTGGATGGGTCAGGCATTGCTGCTTAACCCTTGTTAAGAGTCAATGGGCAGGCAGACACTCATATTTTTCTCAGTGTGGGGTATCCCAGGCCTAAGAATGGGTTAAGTTCCTAGTCAGGTTAATTAAGATCCATGCTTAATGTTGATCCTTTTGATAATGTGAGATTATTGTCCCAGTCAGAACAGAAATACTGTTACAGGATGCTTAGCATGGGAACTGTTCTCTCAGATGTTTAGATTTCACAGAAGATGAACATGAGGCAAGGTGGCTTTGATATCAGATGAAGATCGTTCTGGAATCATTGGGAGGTCGGTGTGCTGAGTCTTATTGAAATGCTGTATCTTTATTTCATGGTGAATACGATCTATCAAGGTTAAACCCATGGGAGAACCGTATGCGAGTGAAGTGTGAAATAACCCTGTGTCGTATTTCACGCTGTGGCTGTATTTCACGCTGCTAGGGGTCGCGATAGTGTCGCTATAGGGTCACTAGGGGTCTTTATGGGGTCGCTAGGCTACCGAGGCGTGCAATACCCACTGACTCAGTCACTTTAGCGTGCAGCTCTGTCTATTTATCATACTTTATTACAAATATTCAACAATAAAGTCCTGAATATTCCTTTTGAAAAACCCTTCTATATCCAGCATTAATATTGATCTCTTTGATAATAGAAAACCCCTGCCAAAGTCAGAACAGGTGTACAGTCACAGTCAGAGGGTGTAAACTGGGGAGAGGGTCTCTCAGATTTTTAAATCCCACACAACACAGATGTATTGGATATTTTGAGATAGGTTCAGTGCTTGATTCCTGTGGGAGCTTCGGGTGCTGTGTCTTTAAGGGTAGATGACTTGCCTCTTATGACAGTGGTTTGTTTATTTTTGATATTCTTTAGTGTGTTCATTTGTTGAAGAAGGACTTTGAATTAACTCAAAAAACTAAGTATTCAAGCTCTCTAACACTGCTCAATACTGTATCCACTGGTGAACGCTTTATTTAAGGCAGATGAAGATATAAATGGGCGGATTTTATTACACTTATATTCAACCTAAATGTCCCCATAATAAACCGTTTTCTATCAAGCCAGTCAAAGATTGCACCCGCTGAAATATTGCACTTAGTCAAAGATTGCACCCAGTCAAAGACTTTCAAATTAGCCCAATCCAATGAGACACAGCCCTCAGAAATGTTACCCTTCTACTCCCGTTGAGATGTCAACTGGAAACTTAACAGCTTGCACTGTTTAAAGTTGATTGAGCCATTCATCTCACAAACAGTTTGGCTGTAGATGGTAATGCATGTTAAAGGCTGGGACATGATATACATAAGAAAGGTGAGTTGTTATCCTTGTTACCTGCTAGGATGAGTTGTGGAACATGAAGAGAATATCCATATTGAAATAAAAAACAACATTGCCCTTAATGCATCTCAGGCTAAGGTTACACAGTTGTGGTTTTGGTTTTTGAATCAGCAATGCAATGTGTTACTTGTCACATAGGGCATCAATATATTGCCCCCTTCACCCTTGTATGTCTTGTGATACAAACTTCTTATACACCTGCTTTACATCAAGAATAGACAAATCACTAAAGAAAAAAATGCACCATTCATGTTTATCAGAAACAATTAAAAGGTGGGGCTTTCACGGGTATTTAGGAAATATAGTTATATCATTAGAAAACTTTTCCTTAGGGAGGCATTAAATTTGGTTTACAAAAGACCAATCTATGTTAGAAAATACAAATATTAAGAGGTTCAATAATTCGCACACTTAGGGAACCCTTGTGTGGTAGTGGCGGATTGTGACAGCTCATGAATCTAGGCTTCACATGCAATAGTCACACAAATTGATGGATAGCTCCACAAGCGCTGTTTTGAAATCAATCAATTTTGAGCTGTCAATTTTGAGCTGTGATAGTGATTGCATGCCAAACTGAAATTGTTATCTCGTACTTCCAAGCTCTAATCACCTTTATTACTGCCAGTATCTGTACATGCAAAGTGCGTAAGAGTCTGAGTTCAGATTTAGTTTTTGGGCAATAAACATGAACACACAATATGTAATGAATCACAATCTTAATTGTCCCTTCTTATGGGTTATGTTACAAGATGCCCTAAGGCCCTTAGATCCTCTAGTGTCAGGGAGCTTATAAACAGGTCCATTGTGGTCCTTTTGTCCCTGAAAACAGCTGTCAGGGCATCACCCTGCAGGCAACCCCACAGAACCCACTCCGGGAGTGACTTCCTCTGTTAAGAGACTGGCAGAGTATCTTCAGATGCTTGACTAGATCCCCATAGTGTTGGTTTAGCTACACTGATACTATTTGGCTCCCTATACTCCCAATATCTCTGTCATTATAGCCTAACCAGGTTAGTCATTTTTGACCCACTATATGACCAACCTAGGTTAGCTATTATTATCAGGTTGGTCAGTACTGAACAATTCACCTTCTCGTGTTCAATGGGTTTTAGGCTACGTCCTTTTGAGTAAGGCATTTGTCATAATATTGTCAGGCCTCAGTTATACCTGACCAATCACCCACCTGGGATAGCCATTGCAGACTGTGGGAGGGGCTTTTATATTACCTGTGTATCTTTAGACAGATGAGTAGAGCCCCAGAGAGTTGATCCCGCTCCATGTCCCCTCCTACAGCATGAGGCCCCCCACGGGAAATACTGCTAATACTCTGGTATTGTGGCAAAGACAAAGGGTAACATTTATGACAGGCATGTACGTCTGATGGTGTACTGTATTGGACATGCTGGATATTGTTGAGCAGTCTGAAAGGGGCCTGATGGACACTCCTTCCAGATCAACAGACTCTGAATCCCTTCACTATTTAACTTTAATTGAAATGAGTACTTTTCATTGATTCAAATCCAAAATGTCTCTAAACCTTTCAAATTTGATAGAAACATCCCAGAAGTCAGTCTGTAGTTTAGGGATGGACTTTCCTGAAAAACCCAATAAGGGACCTGTTATGCCTGTATGACACTTGTTTGACAAGTTTTAAATCAAAATATCTATTTAGACTAGTATTTCTCATGTCTGCATATAATACGTGATTTAAGCCAATATTGTCTCTAACTGTGATTCAAACGTGTTTAAAGGTGTACATTGCCATGACTCTTCCTGAAATCCTCAATATACATATATAGTAGAAAGTGGAAATGTAGGCCTGAGTCTGTGCACAAAACGCCAAAGGCAAGAACAACAATTCTACACAACAGCACAGACAAAGTGGATGAGCAAACTGCACAAAGCCTTTAATCCTGACCGCTGGAAGACTGGTGTAAGACAGCTTATCCATCTGCCACTTGGCAGGGCATCAGTTCCTGTATATTGGCTACCATGCAGCACATAGGGTGTGCAGTAAAGGGAAGGGGTAGTCCAAAAGAAGAGCTTATGAGCTAGCATGGTATAGATGGGGAGAGCTATTTTTGAAGGCAGAAAGTTAGAAAAGCAAAGCCAAAGAAGAGTATATAATGGGAAAGTGTCAGCCATGTGTAAGCAGGTATTCATACAAGAGGTGAATAAAAATGAAAAAATGCTTTGGAAAAGGGGAATCAGCTGGTTAAGGTCCAATACCTATTTTTATCAGACCCTGGCACTTAGCCTTTCTATTCATCTCATGCATGCTTTTGGGTTTATCACACTCGATATATCATCCAAGACACAGCATAATTTCTGAGGGGCAGACTGCTTCAACTTTAGAAAGTGAGATGTTCAACTTCATGAGTGTTAGATTAGAGGTCTATGGCATACACTTGTTGAATACAATCACCAATATGCAATGGCCGTGCCATTTTAGCTTATCTATCGGTATCCCCGAGTCAGCAGTAGACATCAACTTTGTGTGAATATGAATAAAGGAACTATGTCTGGTCCACATTGATGTATATATACCATGCATACATTTCAATTCGTAGGGATGTGTGCTTTGCTCGTCTCAGCAAACAGCCGTGTGTAAGTCCACTACTCTGAAAGCACATCTCATGGGAGCGTCTCACAAAGTGACTTTCTATGTACGGTGACTAGCAGAATGTTACTTGATGCTCGCCTAGAGCACTATTACTGCAGTATAACTCACATATTGTAACCTACTCGTCTGCATGTCATGCTGGATCAATAAATAACATGCCCCCTACGGGAATACAGTGGATGTTGTTGTCATTGAGGTAAAGTGGATAGTTCTGCTGGTGTACCCTGTGGGGCAAACTGGGTTTCTGAGTTTTGCTCTAACAGGACACTGTGGGACAATTTGTACATGATGCAACACTAGGTATTATAGGATTCAATGAAGATGTGAGCATAACTCAAGTTAGTGACAAAAATACTGGAAAAGGAGGAAAACTGCCAGGTGTTTGTTTCTAAAGATGAAGCAGAATATCAAAATGATCACATATTACTTTTGGTTTTCCCCTCCTGTTGACTTTCTTTTGATTGATTGATGCATTAATTTCATTTAGGCAAATTATTAGACAATGAAAGTAGTTATACATTTTTTTTAAACACAGCTCAACACAAATTAGGTATTCCATGATATATCCTTAAGGGTTACCAAGGGCATAACATTTAGGCACCTGTAAAAAAACAAGGTGATAAATCATTCAAATGCTATGAACCTTCATTAGACTACCAACGGTCCTGTGTTAGTCTTTATCTGTTTCTCCCAGGCCCACTAATACAATAGCCCCGTACAGAGTTAACAGCACCTCCAGCTGAACTGAGGCTTTATAGTGTTTGGTACCTGGAGGTTTACAGCCTCATTTCAGGCCTGATGCCCATGGTAAGGTGGATATAGGGGACAGCACCTGCACCAAGTAAGGGTGATTGAGCTACAGGCATCATCATATAGGGTCCCAGCCTGTACAGTGGTAATAAAGGTGTTGTTATTGCTAGAGCTGCAATGCAATCTAAAGCTTTAAGCATCCTGCTATCTCCTGATTTGTCTTCTGAGTATTACTGTGTTTTTTTGTAGGGCAAGCAAATGACATTGAAAAGGGATTTTTTGTTGCAGCAAAGCTCATTTAAGTATGAATATTAATGGCTTATGTGACATATTCTAAGGGAAAGCTTTATATTGAGTTTATATTTTACTAGAAACGTGATCTTTGTGACAGATTAGAATAGAGAATTGCCTGCATACAAAAGTGGTCATTGAACAGAAGAAAAACAAATAATAAAGTGTCAAGGCAGACAGGCTCTCCTTTTTAGAGACAGTGAAACAGAAACAGAGGTCAGCTAGCTGGTGTATAGTACATTCGGATAGCTGTAATTATTGCACTCGCATTAGGATGATCGTTCCTACTTTGTGTACTGGAGTGCTGTGTAAAAGTGGAGTAGGTCTGTGATATGTTCTGCTCATCTGTTATAGTGTCAGTATTAATTTGCCATGAATCATATTTTTTTTGGACTTATGGAAGAACAGCTTGAGCTTACAACATGGTGTAAAGGGTTTAGCACAGGTCCACTTCAGTTTTTGACTTTGTTTTCTCTGTCGCACAACATGCTACCTAATTCTGAATCTACTTACAGTGTGAACATGATTTAGAGGGTTGGAAATATTCAAATTGTTTTTAATGGGTCTTGCCTACCAACCCTTATAAGTATATCCTATGCAAGTAAAACATTTATCGGTTCATGCCAAAGATCTTTCTCTATTCGATTTGAGGCTTAGAGGTTTTTTGTGTCCCTTTGTTGCACCAATACATTGCCAGAACTGCATTATTCCAATATAAATCAATATAAGACACTAATACAGTTATTTGAAAAGACTTCAATCTTTCACAAAGGCTCATTTTCATGGAAACAATCTTGGAACAATATTCACTGAATAACAATCAGGAACTTTCTGTCTGGCACAACATCCAAATCTTATGATTAAATGCCTCTTGGCAGAAGCATGAATCAGCAAAAGCATAATTATTGTTATAGTGCTATCAGTTCTTCCCGGGGAATACCTTACAGCACTGTCTACATGTAGATAAGGCGGCAGGGAGTAGGTCCTCATCTGCACAAGTAACAACAAATGATTAACACTAAGTAGAGATACCCCCAGAACTTTGCATGCCTCTTGGGCGATTACCAGGGCAAGGACACATATTTAATAACATATATACTGATTGTAAAGACCTCCTCATGCTCATCAATGTAATTGTCCTTGGTCCTAATAGTACTGTAAATCGGTGTGAAATTTGCCCCAGGGTATTCCTATATAGTATTTTTGTGGCACTATACTCATGCATTATCCAGTCTGAGAGAACTGAGATATACAACTGGGAAGATAAATCATGTACTTGTAGGTCAACTATTTTACTTCTACCCTTGAATGTATCTTTTTCTTAAAGTATTTCCGGGAACAGTTAGAGTTTGGGGGGGGGGGGAGTCAGTGAACACAGGGATATGAGAATAACTGTTCCTAAAAACTGTCAGGCAATGCTTGATACTCAGGAATTTCTTCGTTGCTTTTTCTTAACATGAAATACTCATGATCAATATGTCCAAATTGGTAGAAAGTTTGCATGTTAATTGAATCCAATTACATCATTAACTTGGTATCATTCTGTGATTTCCTTGAGATGTTTAATATCTTTGATGCATGTCAATAAAGATAATACAAAAAGAGACCTAACTGAATGAGGATAGATTCAGGATTTCCACCAGAAAGGCATTCTTCTTTTCCCATGCTTTTACACAAAAAGACTGTCTATGGTTTCCCAATATAAATCATGATAAAGAACTGTTCTATATGGATTGGTAGGAGTGTGCAGGCATCTCGGTCAGGTATTGGTGATGGGGCACAGAGCATAATTAAGGTCACACACAGATAGACCAGGCAATTTGCCAAAGCTGATGAATTATATCTCAATCCTGTCATCTATAATCAGGAAAAGGGTCTTACATATGGCACATTGGGAGGATGTCTCTCATGGTTGTGTTCTGCTGTTCCTAAAATGTGCAAACATTGGAAGGTGTGAAGAATCAGCCAGAAGTAGTCAGGGATGACATATTCTTTCCTTAACTCTTAGCTCCTACCACTTGTACCATTCTTGGCGATTCGTGTTAATATTTTCATAAAGGATATAACCGCTCTGTGGATAGACAGAATAGGATTAGTGGCCAGAAACAACAGGAGAAAATTCAAAGAAATTAGATGACAGAGATTATTCATCTATTCCTGTACTTGAATAGTATAGTAAATTACATCCATACACATTAAAACACAAATGAATGAACATTATCATAAATTTGCTTTATGTGATAGCGGAGACAAAAAGCTAAAGTGTACTTGTGGGAAGTGGTCTCTTGATGAAAGTTTAGTCATAAATTTTGGCTGACAGGAACTATCACGTCCATGTGATCAGAAAGAGCTGGAGTAGAGGATCTGATGCCAAATTACTATGACAATAACAATTTAATATTTGTAATTTAGTTCGAAATTTTCTCACTCACCATGTTGCCAGTGAAAAAATCAAGTCTTTTTACCTTCAGACTATAATGATCTTTGTAATTATACTCTATATAAGCCATTATAAGTCCCTTCCATTTACTACATTTACCTCCCCTTTTGCCCGATCACCCCTTTTTGTTGTAATTTGATATCGAAGCAGAATCATCATCTCCTTGCTTGTCATGATGCATAAATGCAGCCCTGATGAGTTACTCGTCAGTGTTGCATTCAAGCATTATGCTGACCCTACAGGGTTGAGACACTTCTGTAGGGTCAGTTTAATGCACTAATGCAGCCCCGGCAAGTCACTAGCCAGGGCTGCATTAGTGCATCATTACGACCAATGTCATCTTTTAGTGTAATCCGTCCTTAAAGGGTAAAAGGATGAATTCCTGCCCACACAGATGACAGTTCCCGAAAATGCTTTACAATAAAAAGGTGTTAATCTCTTGACAACCTGTAATTAGTTGTTCCTTGTTACCTTAAATCAAACTTCAACTTTCTGTCTGTTTTGGGAATAGTTTTATGTGAAAGCAGAGACAAACAGCAAAAGTGTAGTTGTAGGAAGAGGTCTTTTGGTGAAGTCTCAGGAATCCCCTGACAGGACCTGTCACATCCGTGTGAGCAGAAAGAGCTGGAGTAGAGGATCTGATGCCAAGTCACTATGACAATAACAATTTAATATTTGTAATTTAGTTTGAAATTTCCTCATTCACCATGCTGCCGGTGAATAATCAAAGCTGATCTGGGACAAGTCTTTTTGCCATAAGAACTATACTAATCCTTGTAAAGGTCCTTTATGTAAGCTCTTATAAGTCTCAGTACATTTACCTCCCCTTTTTACTCCATCACCCCTCTGTGTTGTAATTCGATATCGGAGCAGTGATGTTCTCTTTCACCTTAAAGAGTAAATTCCTGCCCACACAAAAGACAATCCCCCGCAATGGTTCACAATAAAAGGTCCTAATCCCTTGACAATCTGTAATTAGTTGTTCTTTGTTACCTTAATCCAGCTTTAAACTTCTGTGGCTCTTGAGCAAAGTCTGAATCGTTTTACTGTCTGAGGCCCATTATCACTATAAGCCCCTGAAAGATCTTAAGTGGATATACTTTCACAGGGCTTCAGAATCAAAACTAGAGAAATGTACTCATCTTTTGTACCTGACTTTTGTATCTGAGGTGCATATAGGGTCAGTATGTGTTCACTGTTAATCTAAGTGCTCCGGGCCTTGGTCTCAAGTTGCTATCCCTGGTTAGTCATAGGGCCACTGGTCAGAATGAAGAACTGATATTCAAAAAGGACTAAGATGAAACTAAATATGGCTAAGACTTAACCTTATAGTATTACCTTATCATGGTTGGTCATATAGGGAGCCAAAAACATGATAAATAGGAAATGTATAAAGATGACAAGTTAATGGCAGTTTTGTGCAATTTAATGGATCAATGCTCTAAACAATAGGAGTTTGTGATTCAAACAACACTAACAGTTCAATCAGAATTAAGTCAACGAAAGATACCATTCTTACATTAAATGAAAAATGTGGTTTTAGGTGGGATATTCACAAAATGCTTTCAGATTTGGAAATAATAATTAACTCCTCTACCTCTATCTGAAAAGGGTGTATCAATATAATTGCATTTGTTGATGTAATAATCAGAATTCTGTAAATGGTGTTTCAATTTGGGGGTATCAACGACACTCCTAGAGTCAAGTGGCACATCCATGCAGGTCTTACACTGCACATAGCTAGGAGGGATGCCATCCACACCCACTTTGAGGGAGGCACATACATATCTTCTGTGTCAGTCTCAATTTACCACAGATACTAGGATGGTGAGCATCTCTTGAGATTCACTGATATAAATAATAAGTAATTCCCTGGGATGTGACAAGAAAAAAATGTCACTTAGTCTTCTTGGGAAAAGATGTCCATATTTAATTCCAAGTGTAAAATGGGCAATCATGAACAGTAAGACTGACATTTCTAATAGCTGTTGAAAGAAGGGTTTAATTTGTATATTAGTTAAAGAAGTTCAAAATAAGAATTATTTAAGTTCTTCAGCATGCTTCAATTAAAAAATAAGTTGTACAGTTTTTCTAATGTACTGTGTGAGCTTATGTTGCATGAAGCTGTTTTTAAATCACACAGTTTTCTTTAGTTTACCATTAGTAAGATTATTTAATACTTTTTTCCCTAATGATGATTTTGTTTGGGGCTTTTACTTTATTCTTGATGAACAACAACAGGAGAATGACATTTCCCCTAGCCCAAAAAAATGTTATACAAGAAGTTGTTGTCCGCGTGGGGTTTGAATAGTTTTTGCTTGGACAGAGGCCCAGAAGTGTGGATAGAGAGTTTCCAAAGGCATGCTTCGGATGAAATTTACCTATGGTATGTCACCAAGAAAATATAATCATATTCATGGTGGCAGGAATATGAAACGCATACAACACTGCAATAAAAAAATTTCTACTCAGGCTGAAATTGAGTGTTTTCAACTTTCTTGTAAAATAGGCAGCCATAAAGGATTTAAAACAGCACAATGATTCATGGCCATCAGTGTTGCCTTAGTGGGTTTGGGGTCTACAGTATGGGAACCCACACTACAGGAACCTGGTGGTGGCTGGCCCCTTTATACATTGTACATAGTTGTCATCATCAGCCCTCATCCACGTGGCCCCCACCAGCTGCAGGCTGTTCACAGAGATGAAGGCCTGTACTACACCATGCAGACACCTGTAAGGGAAACAACCATATTAATCACACTTCTTGTCAAAAGTGGGAATTTAATCTTAATTTTGATTTTATTCATGTTACACTACTTGAATATATACCTTCCAAGATATTCATGACACCAAATGGGCATAACCCAGCACGAGGGGTATTATTAAGCTGTCACCAACCCCTACAGACAATTTTAGGGCTTAATAATTGCTAAGTTAGGGTTCTGTTCCCAGGAGGTTTTGATTCTACCAAATAATCCCCCAAAACACAATGTAGTGATGCGGAAAGCAAGTTTGAATGTACTATGGCACTTTGTCTAATGTTGTATTCCAGTTATGGAGTAGTTATTATTTATCAACAGCAGAGGTTGACAGATTTCAGACTTTTCCTCAAGAGGGATTGACAATTACTTGTCACCCACCCCTATCTGAACTATAGTAACCCACAGGGTTGTTGCTAAAAAAGGTTGAACTCTTTCTGAGCCCCTTCTCTAGAGGGGTCAAAAGAGAAGTGATGCAGTTAATATGTTACAGGGGCAGTTGGTCTGAATGAAGCCGGTGGCTGTAGTTATAGATAGATAACAATAAAACAACAAAGTGTTGCCCTACTTGATGATGTGGCAGTGATGTGGCAGTGAAGCCGGCAGCGGCAATTATTACACTTTTATAAACAACAATAAAACACCAAGAGGTGCCCTACCTGTTAGTGGGACAGTTATTTCACTTTTAAATGACACTAAAACACCAAGCTGTGCCGTACCTGACAAAGGGGCAGTTTGTCTGAGTGAAGCCGGCGGTGGCAGCGACACTGATGTGTGTCCTCTGTTCGTACAGCAGGAAGTAGTAGGTGTGTACAGATGTAGGTGCCGGCTCACGGTACGGCGCGATCACATCGCCCGATCTAATGTTATCTTTCTCAATGTTAATGACGAGTCCATGAAGGATAGAGACATCTCCATCTATTATCAGCATGGTGTATAGCTTATCTGGAATTGAGAGGAATTCAAAGTCTAAAAGATTTTACATACAACAGCGGTAGGATATCACAACACTACCACCCAGTAACAAACAGTAGATTTTAGAGCCAGCAAAACCTGATGTATTTAGACTCTTTCCTACAGGAAGAATCCATAAGATCAACAAATGACTAGGTGTTACAGGGAAATGTCAGTAGATGCAGAAAGAAAAATGTTATTGCTTGTTAGGCCCAGAACACAAAGGTACAAATAATAACTTACATGCTTGGTACATGTCAAAGAAGACTGTTCATTTAGTAGGAGTGTCTCTGATTGGTCTAGTACAGCAATTGCAACAATAAAGGCTCAATCTTTTACCAAACCAGTACACCTCAAAAGTGGCTGTACATGATTGGTGGCCTTACATGATCTGTGGCCGTACATGATCGATGGCCGTACATGATCTGTGGCCATATATGATCGGTGACGTACATGATCGGTGACGTACATGATCGGTGACGTACATGATCGGTGACGTACATGATCGGTGACGTACATAATCGGTGACGTACATGATTGGTGACGTACATGATCGGTGGCCGTACATGATCCGTGACGTACATGATCCGTGACGTACATGATTGGTGACGTACATGATCAGTGACGTACATGATCGGTGATCTATTGAGTGCCTTACCCTTTATGACCATGATAAAACATAAATAAACCTTACCAAGATGTACATATGATGTGTATCGTGACATGTAACATGTTAGAAATGTGATGATGTGACTATGAAGATAATTTTTATTGATATTTCAATACCGATCATGTACGTCATGTGACGAACATGATCAGTGATATACATGATCAGTGATTTATTGACTGCCTTACCCTTTATGACCATGATAAAACATAAATAATTCTCACCAAGATGTACATATGATGTGTGTCTTTATGTGTAATATGTTAGAAATTTGTAGATGCCACTATTAGTTTACATGACATTTTAATACCGATCATATACGTCATGTGACGTACATGATCAGCCCATTATCTATTGACTGCCCTAATTCCCCTTTCTGACCATATCTAAAACATAAATTAATCATAGCAAGGTGCACATATGATGTAAGTCTTAACATGTATAAAATAAAAAAAATTTACATGACATTCAAAGCTGATCATGTACGTTATGTGACGTACATGATCGGTTGTACATTGAGCCCCCCACTCTTTGGCCCCTATAAATATTTTGGGATTTTTCTTTTCCTAATAAACTCCCCAAAACTACATTACAGCCAGTAGGTATGATGTTAGATGGGTTAAATAGTGGAGTAAATGAGCCTTAGGGGGATATTGTTGTTTTCCGATCATGTACGGCCACCGATCATGTACGGCCACCGATCATGTACGGTCACTTTTTCAGTTGCACTGATTTGGAGAGGATGAGCCAAACTGTTTATAAATGCAGCACCAGGAAGGTATCTCTCACTAATGCTGCATCTGGCTATCATTCATCAAAACAATATGTTGCTCTTAATATACAGTATTTGAGCAAATATAGTTATGTAATTAGGGAATGGTCTTATTTCTTTTTTTAACAACAGGGGGGTTGGTGTACTTCCAAGGGATCGGGTCCTAAATTGTCTGGTCCCCCTGTGGGAGGGGTCAACAATTTTTGTTTCCCCCAGGTAGGTTGATATTGAACGCGGCTGACCCCTTTGAGCTATAGTAACATGTGGGCTTTTCTGCTAAGGAGGAGTGTAACATTTTTGTTCCCCCCTTGAGAGGGGCCCAAATCCCCCCCCCCCCAAAATTTAGCAAAGCCTCCCTCCCTGTTATTAAGAAGTGACCACTCCCTTACTCACCTGCAAAGTCTATATCATTATTAGGAGACTTGCTGTACATCTCCAGGGAGTGCCTGTGACTAGACTCTGCCCGTAGGTCAGCCACATTTAGGATGGGGTTACCAATCGGGTCCAGGAACAAGTCGCTGCCACTAGAATGAGACATGTGCTGTACCATAAACCCCACATTAAAGACTTTTATTTGGGAAGGAGGGGATTGTTTTAAAGGGAAGTTTTGACAAACAAAGGTCACTTTATACCATTTCTCTACTGCACAGCCCCAAAAAAAATCTCATTTCAGGAAAATATGATAAATAAACTTGCCAGGCAAGATGATTAATCTTAGATTCTTGAAATAAGAACTATTTTTGGCTGTGTGTAATAAGTTCAACACAAATATGTATATACTTAAGTTTATACTTTGAATCACACATGGAATGGTTCTAGCACTGCTTTGCTGCAGCCTGATGAACATGGCCCCTTTAAGGGTAAAGGTATACAACACAATTTAGCTGATCTTAGATCAACTAACAAGTTTCCTTAATGCCTCTTAGGGATATTAACCTGACGCTTATGGAAAACAAAAAAAAAGATAAAAAGCATGTACAGGCCCTCATGAGAACATTATATTTTTCTAGAATTTTCAAGACACCAAAAATCTCCCAACAATTTATCAATGAAAATGCAGACATGCATTTATTTGATGCTTAGGAACGTGTTAAAAACAAGAAAATATGGGGTCACAGGTAGAATAAAATTATCCTGAATGAATAAAGATGAAAACATATCTACTATGAGTTTATGGGCATGGCAAAAAGGAAGTACAGTGGTCAAGATGTATAGAAAGCCAAGGTATGGCTTTTAAATGGTTGATAAAAATAGATCAGGACATATAAGCAAGATAAATCTGCAAATATCATGGTTGCAGGTAGTTTCTTTTTTTGCCACCAGATGCCTTATGCGTGGATTCAGTGGTATACCTTTAAGTATGCTATACAACCTGATACTTACGGGTGAGTGATTGAGAGTGGCCCACACTTGTTCGTAAACTCATCAGACATAAACCTGACACGGAGGTGCACCGTCAGGTTGTAGGGCTGAGTCAGGAAGGGCAGGTCTGGTGCATTCTCCTCCAGTGCTGTAAGGTATCACAAAGCTCTGTGTCATAGTCATATATTTTACCGCTTATCAGACATAAACGCTGGGCCGGAAGCCAATGGTCCAAGGTGTTGGGTCCGGACCCGTGGTTTTCCGAGTGGCCTTAATCTTGCTCTTCATGCACATTTTTACGGCTTGCGAATCGGACCATTATTAAGGTTTTTAAATAGTAAGACTCTCAACATATGGGTCCATTTAATGTACATGAGAAATTCCCGTGCCCACAGCTTTAATCCTAGGCCAACAAATTTCCTAAGCTGCAGGTCATGGTGGCCCTTGGTCTTAAATGTCTCTTTCCTGGCTTAGGACCCCATCTTGTTTCAATCTGTAATGCACTTTTTTTAAATGATGTGTGAATGCAGGTCTACTCTAATGGGGTTTGTAGACAATAATAATAACAATGTCATTTCTGTTTGAATAAACCACCTAGTAGCTGTGATATTGTGTCATGGATGAATAAACAGGCTACTGACACCATAGTTCATGAAAAACTTTAAGCAACAACTGTATGTGTATAGATCAATACAAGAGAAACCCAATCTTTAAGAATGTATTAAGAATGGCTCTTACCACTTGTTGTTGATATTTATATCCTTAAAGTTAAACTCACCCTTCTGGGTTAAGAGTGGACAGAATTGTTGTGTAAGGTGTGTGTTGGAGAGCTGTACAGAGTATGGGTCAGCGTCTAGGATCAGCCAGTTGATGCCAACAGGACCTGGAGGGTGGAGCAGCCACGTTTACAATCAGCTCAACATAGCAAAATAACCGGAGAATCCAGTGTCTATTCCAAGGTATGTGTCGGACTCCAAGTGAAAATATTCTAGTCGGTTGATGCAGTTAAGTGAATAAATATTGTGGTACCATCAATATTTTGCTCAAGACTGCCTAAACTTAAATTTATTACTACATAGGATTTCTCACCATTTTCACTGATTCACCACTTTTGTCTACAATATCAATGAGATGCAAATATTTCAAAGTGAGAACATCCCATTTACCATCCAGGCGATGCTTTTGTACAAAGTTAGAGAGGTTGAATAGTAAAGGCTCTTCGTCTGAGACTATCAGCCCCCTCTGTTTGTACAGTAGGAAGGAGTAGACAAGCGCACCACTCCACCGCGCATCTGATCCTTCATATCGCCTCAACACCTGTAAATTCCATAAAGACTAGATTTTACAAAGAATGTAAAGCAATGACAATATTTTATACCTATTATATGCTTATATAATGCAGCCAAATACAGACTTTAGAAGGTGTCATTTGTGATATAGTCAGTACCATAACTATAAAGGGGTTCTGTGCGCGAGCCGATCTTGATTTGTTATTTTCTTTCCTTTTCAAAACTGACATTTAACAATGATAAAACCCTATACTACTATGTATGATATACTGTCTGAATGCTCATAGGGACATGCTGAAATAGTGACCTAGACATTTGAGGTAAAGTTTGATTATTCCCTTTTGCAAAATATTTCATAATAAATAAGAAAATTCTTCCAAGATAGGTGGACATACTGGTACTAAGGGGGGTGTCATTTTTAAACAACAAGGGGGTTGATTGATTTGGGGGGGGACCAAAAGAATTTGAACCTCACTTAAGGGGATGGAACCAAAGAAAATGCATCACTTCTTAGCCAAAAAGCCTGTGCGTTACTAAAGCTCAAAGAAGTCTGCCTCATTTAATTTCAACCTGCCTGTGCGGGGGGGGACCAAAAAAGGTAGACGGAGACCCCCTGTCTTGTTGAAAAATGACCACTTCAAAAATGTAGCTTTCTTGATATATGGAAAACTATCAATTACCAATGCATTTGCAACATCATTGCCTCTGATGTTTGCAAAGCCCATATGGATGACATTCCGATCAGCATCCAGAAATATGAGGGTGAAGAGTTCATTCCCCTCTGCACGCCAACTGAACTGGGGCATCTCTCTAACGTCCCAGCCTTTTACATGGGAGTCAGACAATGGATCCAACTCAAAGTCAATCTGGTCCTGGGTTTCATATTTATAGTCACATCCTGTATAACTACCTGAATATGAAGGGGACAGCTGATTAATGAAGTAAATGATTAGGGTTTATTGACTTTAAGCTATATAACTGTAAAATACTTTACTCAAATGCAGCTATATTTTGAGAGGAAGGTTGAATCCACACTTCATGCAATTGAACAACTTTACACAGCCAAGACATAGAGTAACTAAATGAACTGGGTTGAAAATGGTTGATGTAATTACAGGGGGGAAGTAGTCTAGTTCACACAAGATAAATTATATATAATGTTCAAGAAGAAAATGTCCATAAGTAAGCTGTGATGCAGGGGAGGATTCAATGAGTAAATAAAGACATGATCCCTTTAAAGATGTTATGATGCGTTAATGCATCATGACCTTGGTCATCATGATCCAGTAACTTGCCAGTGCTGCATCCAAGCCTCATGTAGACTCTCCAGTGTTGAGACAGTCCTCAAGGGTCAGCATGATGCACTAATGCAGCTCAGGTAAGTTACTCACCCGGGCTGCATTGGTGCATCATGACAACAAATGTCACCTTTTAGCGACATGTATCCTCAAAGATTAAAAAATACGTTGTACACCATAAGCTATGGCAGACAGGCATAGCATATGGGAACACGGCATTTAGAATAAAGCACTGCTGTATCAGCCGTGTAATGTATAGTATCAACTACCTGGGGGAGAGGTGTAGTGCACACTGAGGTAGCGGTCTATACCAGACAGGGGATCCACCGTAGGGGGCGTCCCAAACACTAACATGGACAAGGAGTTGGGCTGGTTTGGGAACCGAGTCTCAGCCCGACAACCATCTATATCAGACGGCTCTGGGAGACATACAGTAGAGAACCCTAAGGTGTCCTGTGCCTTCTTCCGTATCAGGAACAGACACCGCGCCCCACCCTCTGTACATCTTACATCAGGCTGACAGGCTGTGTCCTGCCCTGCCACTGCTGTAATGGGAAACAATGTTTATTTCATTGTAAATACGGCCTGCCAATGTTATACCTATGGGTGGGTCATTCACTACAGCAAAGTGCAATAACCCTAGGACATTTGCACGCTGTTGCTGTATTGCACGCTCCCAAGTGACCTGTAGAAAATCTAAAATGTTCGTCATAATGTTACTCGCAAGGACTGCGTTTAAACATCATGCCGACCTTATGGGGTCAAGGTACTCCTGAAGTGTCAGCATGATGCACCAATGTAGTACTGGCGAGTTACTCACAGGGGCTGCATTGGTGCATCATGATGACAAAGGGCATTATATAGTGGCATAGATCTGTCCTTAAATGGTTAACTACCATTAACATCATGCTGCATCAATGTATCAAAATGACAAGGGACCATTGACAATGAAGCACTAAAACTGCACAGATTTCACTTTTAAGCAAATCCAAATTCATACTAGTGTATAAATAGAGATCTACACTTACAGAAATCGGATTTTTTGTTGTCTGAAATAAACTTTTATAAAACTGAACTGAACTGAACTGAATTTTCTTTTATTTATACTGTATAAGGTAGGCCCAGGGCCTGTTTGCTACATACAGTGTTTTTGTAGAGCAGGATCTCAGATGTTATAGAGAAACATACATACAGCTTCCTTAGAGGAGAGTTATATGGCTCTACTCAGGTGAGTGCTGCCCAGATAGGGGATGCTCTGATTTGGGGAGGACTCACCGACAGAAATCTTAATGCTAAGTTGGTTAACATATTAAACATGAAAACATTAAAAACTTTCCCTCACCTGACAGTCCTACTCCCAGAAAGAGAAATACCACTTGATGTGTCGATCGCCACATCTTGGTGAAGACTCACCATCCAACTGATGTCTAGAGTTATTTGTTGTCAGCTTTAGTGTGTGCTGTAGTACAGTATCCTCCACTGACACACACTGTTAAACCTTTAAGGGCTGCATCCTGCGTTATTGTGACCTACCCTTGGCTGTTTTGATGCATTTCTGCATCATGTCAACCATTCAGGTCTGATACACTCCCACAGGGTATGCATGATGCAACAATACAGCACAGGTGAGTTACTCGCTGAGGCAGCATTCAAGATTTATGATGTCAAGTAAGGCTATTACGCGACACACCACCTACAAGGGTTTATTGAATCGTAAAAAAATACTAATAACAGCAAAACAAAGTCTTAATTAGAAGTCATACTTGCATGCAGAGACCAAAGTGCCCTTTATATCATCCATGCATGCATTACAAAAGGTTGCATGTAATGTAACACTCGAAGGCACTTAGTGTTTACCTTTGTTCGTATTAGGCTGTGTCTCATGAGGTTGAGCCAATGTGACCGTCTTTAACTGTGTACCATCTTTGGCTGGGTGCCATCTTTGACCTGCTGACAGAAAATTGTTCATCTAGGGCAGGTTAAGTTATGGATAGAGATATAACCACTGCCATCTTCTTTATCCTATCTGTTCCATATCAAATCTTAAATATCTTTTTTTCTATGGTAGCCTGTCAAAGATGTTATCCAGTCAAAGAGGGCACCCAGTCAAAAATGGCAGCCCGGTCAAAGACTATCACATTGGCCCAATCTCATGAGAAACAGCAATAACTTGTTATTACACACATCATGTTAACTTGTTGACTTTCCACATTGCCTTAGCCTTTGTATCTTGAGTTGTCATGCTACATGAATGCAGCCCTTTGACTGGGCTACAGATATGTAACTGTGCTAACATTTGAGACACATTTATTCAAGATTTTAAACATAGAGAAAATCGTACCATGTTGCTTTAAATTGGTGGGATGTTTGTCCTGTACTAGATTCAATACACCCGCATAGAGTTAATGGTCTAATTGACATTACTTTGGTTACCCATTAGGGGTCACATCATGTTGTGTGCATGCAGGAATTATAGCCAATAAAACGATACAATGAAACAATAACAAGATGATGGTATGATGGTACGGAACAGAGAACTTGGTAGTCAATCAATATGTTAGCTTAAAACTAATTCAGATACATACATAATCACACAAAAATAGTTCTATAACTTATCAGGACGGAACAGCCTATCATCAGTGGTCGATATCCCTCTCAAGCTCAATGACCTAATTAATAGTATAATACCTCTTGGTTTTCAGTTCTTATTTCAAATCAATTAATTGAACTTAATAATAAGTGAGGGTGGTAAGTGCATCATAATAAGCTATACTTCAATAGCACACTGGATGCTCAGCTCTTAGAATTTAATTGCAGAACACATTGTCCATAACCAAAATTATCTTTGAGCAATTTTTCACATGTTTTGACGGTATCAATATTTGCAATTTCATACTTCCTTAATCCTTGGAGCTGGAAAGTGACCTTTTGGTTAAAATGTAGGAGCTATTACCGATACTACCAACATTTCAAAATATATGCATGAAAAGTTCAAATTCCAAACAGTTATTGTTGTTGGGTTTTTCCTTATGAACCCTACTGTATAAATCCTATACACAGAGAAAGAAACAGCATCAAAAAGGGAGTCAAGGTTACCTCCAGAATGACGATCCTTTCTAAGGGCACTGGCAGGGTTTCCAGGTCCTTATTTGACTACTTGTCAGGCTTCATTGCACCTTGCTTTGGGTTAAGTATTCTGAATGTAATTTACAAATGTCTAAATACAATGATGATGGTGGGCAGACCATTATAGTAGTATGCCCTAGAAGGTGAGTACATTTAGGGCGTACCAGAATAGTGGGTATTTCCTCAACATGTCTATTGCTTTTACCAAAGAGTGCCATATTTCACACCCCCTGTGAAATAACCATTGGCCGGATTTCGCTGCCTTGTGACGTCATCAAAGTGGCAGTTTGTTTACGTTTAGCAGCGTTGAAAAAGGCTATTTAAGCTGATTTAGGCCCTACCCCCGTATGATAATTTTATTTAAAACGAAAAAGGTAAAAAAGTAAACATGAAGTTTCACTCATTTAGGAATGTTGCCAGGGTTATTTCACTCGTTGAAGTTTGGGCCGCAGTTCACTCAGCCTGCGGCCTTGTGAAATACAGCCCCAATTTCAACTTGTGAAATAACCCAGTCAACAGTCAAAGGATTTGAACCTTTGTCTCTCTATCACGGTGTGAAAATAGCCCAGAAGTACAATGAGCTCTAAAGTAAACCAATTTTGGATGGGAGCTATAGAGTTCAATAAAACGTAAAATGTTGGCCTAATCCTTGTGACAGAGACACCTGATGGTGAATGCCAGGACCGGCTGCCTGTTTTAGTGTTAGTTATTGCAGCATTCACCTCTGGTTTATTATCACTCAATATGATGGATGAATCGTAGAAAAAAGATAAAGCCGGACCACTATACTGCATCCCAATGTAGATCACCAGCTAATTTGCATATTTATGAGCATAACATATTTAGCCATTTTTACCTACCACAGGGAAAGCTTCATATCATGTGATATTATAGTGTGTAAAAATATTAAACCAGCAGATCTTTGCTGACAGTATCTGAATGGCATAGTTATCTTTTTGCTGAGAAAACAGATTGGGCCAATTTATCATGTACTGCCTTTACCCTTTTACGGCAGCGAAAAATTGATACAGTTAGCTGGGAGGGCTTTCTGCAGGAGTCCCTAATGACAAGGCTTTTCTGAATCCTATAGAGTTATGTTGACTATAGTTGATACTTGCCATGGCATCGGCTATAGTCCATGCTCGCCAAGCCATGGCATCCACTATAGTTGATGCTCGCCCACAAAGTGTTGATTAAACCTGCACTGCTACATTGGGTACCTACATGCAAAGCTCCTCATAATGACGATACTTCCAGCATTAGAGTCTGAAATTGTGCATAATCCACCACAGATATAACAAACTTGGAGAGGATCTGATCATAATGTATGCTATATTCTATCATTATTGCATTTAGATGATATATGTTCTACCGCTCCCCCGCCCCCGCCATCCCCTCCCATGTACCCTCCACTACCCATTCCAATTGGTGTCCGTGATGAAGCGTGGAGCCGCCCGGCACCCCGGGATGAAGCGCACCACCCGTGTTCAAAGACGAACTCGCCGCCGAGGTATGTGGAGGCTGTCCCTTCTCGCCGACGGTCGCACAAAAGTCTCCCAAGCAACTTCCCTGCGGCATCTGCGACGGCTTTGAGGGGTGGGGGGGGGGGAGGGGTAATCGACCATGCTCTTTCGATTGCGACAACTTTTGAGACTTAATTCGCCTTCGTTCGCTCAAAAACTGCAAAAAAGCGACTTCTTTGGCTTCGTTTTCGTCTGGGTGGAAGCCGTGGACGGCCATGTTGGTCGGCACGTGCGTGCCGAGCTGCTGCTTTGCGGACAGAGACAAAAATGCCCGGTCCGCGTCTTCCCCGGGTATCGCCGACAGTGTGTGGCCGCTGGTGCCCTGGTCCTTTTAGTATAAGGCTTTTCCGCTGGTGTCCGCCGGCCGCTGAAAAATCGTCTCTGCCCTGTACGGCCTCAACAACACCGCGGAAGGCGGCCTCTGCCATCTGCGTTTCTCTCTCAATCCAGTTATTCCCTGCTCTTAGGCCCGCTAACTCCATCTCTGCCTCTTTTCACTGCTTTAGGTCTTCTTCTGTTGCTTTCTCATCGATGGTGAGTGCTTCGATTCTGTCCAAAGCTTGCTGGAGCTCTACCTCCCGGGCTGCGCTGTACTCCCCAGCCTGCTCGCTGTGTGAGCCATACCGCCCAGGGATACCAGCGAGGCAGAGCTGCCCTGGCCTGTCTCCTGCCGGCCCTGGGAGCCGCCATGGTCGTCCTGTGCCGGTGCAGGCTGGTCCTGCCCCTGCAACACCTTCCTGGGAGTACCTTTGTCTGGGTTTGGGGGATTGCACTGGGGGCAGCAATTCCTGTTGCCATGGTAC
This sequence comes from Harmothoe impar, assembly GCA_947462335.1. Classification (NCBI taxonomy): domain Eukaryota; kingdom Metazoa; phylum Annelida; class Polychaeta; order Phyllodocida; family Polynoidae; genus Harmothoe; species Harmothoe impar. The sequence goes on along the minus strand of OX381721.1, from coordinate 5,162,436 downwards.
TCTGTTCCGCAAAAGCAGACCGTCATTTTGACCGAATTCTAGACCGAATCTAGAAAAAAAAAAAAAGTCTCTGCTGGCCTGCTGCTGGCCTTGCTGCCTGCTTGCTTGCTGCTGGCTACCTCCCCTCCCCTGGAGAAGAGTTCCAGGGCTGCTGCCGGGGGGTAGCACTAGGTGGCATTGGTAGTACCACTAATATGGGAATAACTTCCCCAATGACATCATGGTCGACATGAGCAGGTGATTCTAGTTCCTGTCATAACATACCCCACAGCAGATTCTGATATTGTTAGTGGTTCGTAAAGCCCCTGGCACCTTAGCTTGAGGCACAAATAGTATAGGCCCTGGTCCTCTCCCTTGGGTGGCCACTTTAGCGATAATTCGGGTTTCTCCATATGGGTGGCTATGTTAGTTTTGAGCTTGCAATGTATCGTCAGCCTTAGATAGTGACCACACTTACAAATGCCATAGCCAGCAAGGAACAAGCAAAATTGTCGAGAGCAAAATCGGAAGTGGAAATAACTGCCTGTGTTAGTGTACACAACAGTAATTGAGGAACAAGTCTGTGCCAGTTGAAACACTATTAGCCTTTGTACAGATCATAAATCTGTTGATGAATCTGTCTCTCTAATTAAACATTGGATAATTTATGAACTTATTGTGTACTAAAAAGCAGACGCTATGTGTTAATGGTGCCATGCATCACCTCACACCTGCCCCACACCACTCACTCCACACTTTATGACTATGTTTAGTATCTATACTTTGATTATGTATGAGCATAAAACTTAATAGTTGTTCAACAGTAGCCTCCAGACAATAATCCTGGAGAGACAAATCAGTTCAGAAACCATCATGATGAGCTTTTAACACTTTAAGGAGAGATATCACTAAAGGATGACATTTTATGCATGAATGCAGCCGGGCGAGAAACTTGCTGGTGCTACATTGGTGCATCATGCTGGCCCTTTGGTAGTGTCTCAAACCTGCAGGCCATTAGGTCATGTGACGTCACTTCCGGTCACGTGACTCATCAGGTCACTTCCTGTCACGTGATCCTAAATTAGGTCATATGACGTCACTTCCGGTCCCCTAAGTAGGTCATATGACATCACTTCCGGTCCATAAGTAGGTCATATGACGTCACTTCCGGTCACGTGACCAAATGGCGGCCTCTGATTGGCTAACTAGGTCACGTGACGTCACCACTAATCCCCTAAGTAGGTCACTTCCGGTCACGTGACCAAATGGAGGCCTCTGATTGGCTGCAGGTCGATTGAGTAATAAACAGTACTTAACTATAGTCCCGTTCCGATACATACTATACTACTAAGGTTGGAAGTACACTAGCAGCGTCTTGCTTGTTAGAAGTGAGCAAAGAGCTGTACAAACTGGTATTGGCCCCAGCAAGGGCTGGTGCAAGAGCCAGGAGCAGGAGGGGTATAGGGGCCCCGATCACCTGAGTCACGAAGGGTGTGGGTCAGAGCTTGTCCGGGGACAAACTATGTGGAGTCTTGATAACAAATTTAGGGGGGACAATATGGATACATAGGGCAATCAGAAAGAAAAATAACATAGAAATTGGGGATGGTCATCAGGGAGCCTCTGGTGGAGTTGACACAGAATCAGCCCTGTGTTATATTTTGGTGCTGTATTTAGCCCCACATACACAAGTGTCATTTCTGGATGACTAAGGCTACCAAAGTTGCCCAGTATAGATTTAGGTAAGTGTGAAGATAAGTGATAGTTCAGGTTACACCAACAGCAGGCCCTTCTGATATATTGATTGATTTACCACTCACACAACATTGTTGAGAGGTCCCTGCACAGTCTGCCTGATCCCCGACTGTCAAATGCCAATTACACCCGCAACATATCTGATCAATTTATATCTATCTAGATGTATTATATTCCTATCTGAAAACTTGTCCCCACATTACCACTGCATAATCATCAAGTACTGGTAAATTGATTATTTATTATTAATTATAAATCATATGGACAAATGGACCAATCAGAATCCAGCAAGACATTTACTGCCAAGTCAACAATGACAATTGTAACCCAGCAACACTTCCAATTTGGAACAAAGCAGATCCCAAAGTAGTACTTTACCTATGGACTTTCAAGAAGAATCCAACAACGCCTGAAGAAGTTAACTAAATGTGAACGAAACGTCGCATGTTCATTAATATTCACCCGCCCCTTTCTCGGTGTAAGTACTACCCCTATTAAAATGTCAAATAACCCAATTTCAGCCTGTCTGGTTTTGTGTGGAATTATAACATAACATATAATTTATCGATTTACAGGTTATATGTTTCTGTCACACTTTAGCCCTTATATCTCATATTTCAGATTTTTATGTGCTGGCTGACTCCATGTACTCTCCACTTTTTAGCTCACTTCAGTTTTTCAGGTTTTGATGCCACACTAGATGATACTAATGCTGCATTATGTAGTGTATGAAGCCTAGAGTACATACAGAGGAACCCTTTTCATTTATCATTATCAGTATAAACACTTGCTTCATATTTATTTATTTCAATTCTCAACAAAACAAGCTCGTACACCAATACTCAGACATGAAAAAATGAAGCCGGGCCTGCAAACAAATATTTTGCAGAACTAAATGTCCTGCATAGTGAAAAAGTGTTCATATAGACTGTGCTTATGACCTTATCCACAGAATAAGACAGCTTTGGTTCTCTCAAAACACTTCTTCAATACAAGAGTTCACCACCAAGTGCCCTGCAGCCTCTCAGACAGTAATATAAAAACTGGCCAAGTGTCTGCTGCAGGCGTTTTGCCTTCATCTGAACGATGAACCATGTTGCACTCCATTTGGGAATGGATTACAAAGTTTCTTCACAGCTCTGAAGTGGTGCTATAAATATCAAGAAGGTTGATATAAGTGGGGCTTTTTGTTTTTGTATAGAGGACAGGTGGAGTCACTTTTGGTTGAGACTGAAAGTTGTCAACAGCATCTCGAGTTATTCATATTGGCAACTACTTTGACTCTTAATGGCCTTAATGCATCCTGCCATTGGTTGCCGTGAGGCATAAATACAGCCCTAGCAAGTAACTCGCCAGTGCTACATTCAAGCATCAATTATATAGATCATATGTTGTAACTTCTCAACTGGTAATGTTGATATTATTTTGAGAAGGCATATTACTAAAGGCTATGTGTTATTGTATATCCTTGAGGGCTTCAGAGAAAACGTCTACATCTGGGGAGAAATTCTCTTAATGAGAGTCAGATATTGTTGGGTTCTGGAGGGATACTCTCTTAAAATAAAATCAAGCCTTGCCTTTCAGTTTGAGAGGGAAGGGAGCCCCCAACAGCTGCAATAGTCGTATAGACATTCCTGTCCTCAAGATGTCGGTCTGCCCTAAGGGACCTTCAGTCTGGCTGTATTAGCATCAGCTGCTGCAGCAATCAGAGGGAAGTTGTTCCTGTGCAGGCCATGTTCATGTCCAGCAGTCTGCAGTAGTGTCTCATTCAATTAGATGTCATTTGGACTGACTATACACACAACATCCTCAGTGGCAGCTTTACAACTGTTGCTACCAAAGATTGAAGTTAAGGCATTAGTTTGGTTATGTCCTGTTATTTTATTGATATTTAAAAGGATGTCATTCTGATTAGATCATTCTTGTGGTCCCATTTAGTGTGTAAACATGTATGAACTTTAGTCAAATATCCATAATGATATCCTAACAAGAAAATTATGTATTCAGGTGGATTTTTCATGTATGATGTTTAATATTTTAACATATATATATGTGCGTAAGATCGTCTTTTTGAAAATCAAAGTCTGGTTATTCCATACCCACTTTCAGACTCCACCCATTGACTATGGGGTGCTAGGTATAATCATTGGTTACTGTAAATTGGTGCAGATTGTAATCAGCTGGTAAATATAATGAATGTTAAGTGTCACTTTTGTGAATCTAGTAAATTGTGAGTGCTATGTTAATGATTTCCCTTCTGTGTGATTCAAAAGAATCAATAAATTTGCCCTTAACTGCCAATGGCTGTCAGAGAGTCATTCTGCAATACCCTTACCACACACATAAACCACTTGACAATACATAGACATTGCTACAATTAACAAATCCCTCATATATATGTACTATCATGTTCTGTAGTAGCTATGCCTTTCTACACTTCAATAAAGTCATGGAGTCTTGCTAAAACAAAAGGTATTGAAATTGACAAAGTTATAACATCAATGGTCTGAAAAGTGTTACAAACATAATGCGTTCAAAACTGAAATATTTCAAAGTAGTTCAAATCACATTGGGCAATGTGTCATGCTTTATACAGCTGGTATAAACTATTAGAGGGCACAGTGTCAATAATTGAGGCTTTCCTTTCCTGTGGAGTTCCACAAGGGTCCATTCTTGGACCCCTCCTTTTCTTGATATATGTCAATGACATAGATGGTCTTTGTCAGAACACTAATCTAAGCTCTTATGCTGATGACACAGCAATTTATGCCTCTGACAAAGACCCTGTCACTGTATATAGGAAAATTCAGGACAATTTGGATCAACTATCACGCTGGTGCAATATTAATAAATTAACTGTAAATACTAAAAAATCCCAAGCTATGAAATTTGGCAGTCAAAAACACCTCCAAAATTTCAGATTACCAAATCTCATCTTAAACAATAGTCCTCTTGAATATGTAGATCAATATAATTATTTAGGTATACAATTAGATCAAGAACTAAAGTTTGATAAACAAATAAACCAAATGAGATCCAAATCGGCCATTAAACTTCGTATATTTGGTAGACTTAGAAGGTATATGTCATATAGACAGGCACTTGCCATTTATAAATCAAGAATACTACCTCACTTGGAATATGGAGGTATTATTGTACATAATACTAACCAAACCCTACTAACAAAACTCCAAAGACTCCAGAATAGAGGGCTGAAAATTGCCCTCTATTCTCCCCCTAGGACCTCAATTGAGAAAATTCATAAAGATGGCAAAATTAATTATTTAGAAGAAAGAAGGCAAAAGCAAATAGCCGTCCATGCTTACACTATGACAAAGCATCCAAATCACCTGGCTGTTCCAGCCAGAGATACTAGATTGCATGACGGCCCTGTTTTGAAAACATATCATAGAAGAGTTCAGGCCTTTAAAAGAAGTGTAAATTATAAATGTGCCACTCTTTGAAATGATCTAGGGGTTAATGATAGGTGTATACCTACCCTAGAAGATTTCAAAACAAATAGGAAAAAATTTCTAGCCTCCCTCAGAAAGTAAAATTTTATTGACTTTATTTTTCAGGAATATCTATAACACTGTCCAACCCTTTACATATTCTCTTCATGTCAAATTTGTGACTGTTTACCAGTTATATTACTTGTAATATTGTATTCTATGTAATATCTGTCTTATGTCAGTAATTTATTAGCTTTGTCACTGCTTAGTACACGCCATCAGCCTGTTATCTGAATCTCCCAAAAAGGCCCTCTGGAGCCAGGAGAATATGGGCACCAAAATTTTTATATATAAGGAGCCCAACCTGATACCTCCAGAATAAACATTACAATAAAAAAAAAAAAAAAATAAGGACATATGCAGTCTGTGCCTCTAGTTCAGTGGAGTAGAAAAATGGAGGGCCAGGGGGCCAGTCCCCCCCCCCCAAATTACAGAGGAGGGGGAGGGGGCTGAATATGTTTGAATCTTTGCAAGTCCCAATGCTATGATGCATATATATAATTCCCTTTCTACGCTTTCTTCGCCACTGTAGTGTTCCTGCACACAGGTACACACAGAACAGGAACTGCGTCCAAAAGGAGCACAGGCCGCCCCCAGAATGACTCCTCTCTCTAGGGGGTCCAGGTCGCCTAGGGGGGCCTAGTGACTCTCTAGCCGACATAAGGCAGTCACCTGGGTGAGTTATATAGCTATCTGGGCATTTCACTAGACCTTAGCATGCGACAGCTTGCAATACGTTTCAGGGTTATTACACGCTGCCTTTAGGAACGACGCTGTCATTGCTTTAACCTTGATAGGCCGTATTCACTATGAAATAAATGGCACTTGTGCATTTGTGTCGGTATCTTAGTTCATGAAAGGTACTCATAATTCTTTATGGTATTTCAATGTCCGTCGTTGGATAGCATACAGTTGTTTATTTTCTCAATATTATTGCATAAAACAGGGATAGCCCTGTAGCAGCCAGTGATACAGCGACATGTCTCACCCTACCCAACTGCTTGTTAAACAGTAAAACCTCCCCCGGGAAATATCCCATATACTCCTATAGTGGCCCTTAGGCATAGAATAACAGGGGTAGACACTAAAGCTGGCTCAAAAGCCAATGGCACATAGTTTTGGGTCTGGGCCTAAAGTTTTCTAAAGATTTACCTTTTTATATATGATTAAATACAACAGCCTGGAGGTTTCAGCTTTGCTATTTTTGTCACACAACATGCCACCAACTTCTGTATGAGGTCCCAGAATAAACAAGGTCTGATGAAGTTGCCTTGAAAAGTAACTTTATTCAGAGGGTCTTGTCAGGAAAAACAGTCCCTATTTCTGTAATTAGGTTGAAGGTTCAGGAGGGTTTCAGTATCAGCTTCTCACATTATTATTCCTGTTACATGACACGCTACCCGGTCCTGCATCTGTTTACAGAGTAAACCCTATTTGATGTGCTTTTTTAAGGGTATCTTGTCAACAAACCTCTTTCCCTAGAATAATGTAGATCCACACAAAGACAAACATGGAGCCTTCACATTTGAATTTTCTACATTCAGTTGTATTTTCCCAATGAGCCTCTATCATCATATTAGGGAGTGGTCATATTTTAACAAGAGGGGGGGTCTGTAAATTTTCGCACAAGCAGGTCTAAAATCTTTTGCCCCCCCCCCCTAGACAAGTTGAAATTAAGCACGGCTGATCCCTTTGAGCTTTAGTAACGTGCAGGCTTTTTTGTTAAAAGGAGTGCAATTTTTTTTTGGTCCCCCCTTCAAAGGGTCCACATTTGTTAAGCCTCATCCCCCAAATCCACTAACCCCCTTATTGTTAAAAAGTGACTACTCCCTCAGCACTAAATGAGGTGCATTTATACAAGGGCAGAAAGCAGCAGGGTGATTGATGTGAGGATTACTCGTGCTGGGCCCGCCTCTGACTGAGGACCTCTGCCACTCCCACTCCCATGAGGCTTCACAGTAAGTTAGGTGGCTACACAGAAAACATAAGTGCTTAGTCTGAAGTGGCTATCCCAGGTTAGTCATAGGGACATTGATCAGGTATGAGCAGGTGTTATTCAAAAATGACTGAGGCATATTTTTTATGCCTTAATGAAAAGGACTCAGCCTAAAACTTGTTGCAAAGGAGGAGACTAAGGTGAGTTGATCAATACTGACTAACCTGACACTATTAGCTAACCTAGGTTGGTTGTATAGGGAGCCAAAAAATGACAAAATTTGGTTAGGCTATAGTGACTGAGAGATTAGTCATATGGGAAGCCGATGAATATCCTTGTGCTTCATCGTAGGTTAGGCGGCTAGGGGAGAAGTGATATGTAATAAGGCACTGGCTGCATTCATGCATCATGATGACTAAGGACATGATTAGGTATCAGGCCGTCCTTCAATGGGTAAGACATGGAATAACATCTACAGAGGGATGGTAGGTCTGACATGCCAGATGTTTTACATCAGTCTGAAAGGTTCACTATGGGACACACTGTACACACTATCGGCTGTCTATACCAAAACCTGCCAGACACCGGCCATATATGAATGTATGATATTTAGAGAAAAGGGGTCAATTAAATGTCATCAATAGGTGCTAATAGGTTACAAAGGGATCCAATGTCCCCCCACCATGGGCTTTTCTAGTGTATTTTCAATGAGGCGAATGAAATGGTGCACACTTTTATTCCGAAAGGACTATATATTATGCAATGAAATATAATAAATGCAAATTGTGGGAATTAGGGAAATTGAACAGACAGGAAGTCAAATTTATTATTTGTGAACATTCTGACTCATTTTTAGGGAAATCAACAACCACATCAGAATATATACTAACTTCAACCTTTTGAGGGCAGCATCCTCTTGTCAGTTTCATACATTAGGGAAGTAAGGGCAAATAACCTTAACACGCATGGATGCATCCTACAGGGCTGAGACATTTGTGAATGGGTGGCATTAAACAGGAGTGTAGGGCCTGCTATTTACTCATGTGCACTGTCATAATGGTAACAGGACATGTTCTTCCTCAAGTTTCTACTAAACCCAGGTTAGGAATCAAGACTTCCCATTCAGCCCTATCAGCCTCACAGATAGGTTATATCAGAGTGTGGTGTCCTAATTCTAGCAAGTGGTGGTACTGGTCTGTAAATAAGTCACTAGAGACAAGGGCAAGGGACCTTCACCAAAGCAAAACACAGAAAAGACAGATGTGCAAACCACACCAAACCTTTAATCCTAACAGTTGTAAAACTGATTCAAGGCTGATCCCCCTTTAATTCTGCAGGACTCTTGTGTCACAGCATGTGATTAAACTCTTTATATAGCTGCAGCAGATCACATAGTTGATTTTTTTTGGAGAAGAGAAAGGAGGCAAACAAGGAAATCGGAAGAAAAACTGGCCACAAGAACAGCTTGTTAACCCTTTGAGGACGTCATAATGCATTCATACGAATGTGGATGATGTGCAGTATTCAAATTAGCAGATGCATACATAACAGATGAATGCAATATGCCGTATTGGAAGGCAATTGCTTTTAGGGCTGAAATTATCCCATCCGTCTGTAAAAGCCCTTCTTTATATTTCCTAAACACATGAAGAAATGGAAAGAACTATCCAAGGCACAAGTAAAGGCAAGAAAAACCTTGCAATATATTATGTTATTTCTCAGTGGAATTAAATGTAGCAAATCGGTTTTGATATTTAATCCACAAATGGTGTAACGTATTGATGATTATAAAATCAGTAACTGCCTGCATTTAGATTATTCTAAAGTTCATAATAGACACACACTGTCAGTATATCCCTTAGTTCATGCTGGAATCATACAGCCTGCAGGCTTCAGCTTTGCTATTTCTGTCACACAACATGCAACCCACTTCTGTGTGAGCTCCCAGAATAAACACAACTTGGTACAGCTGCCGTGAAAACTAAGTGTTTTTCCATGGTCTTGTCAGCAAGCTACACTCTGTTCCTAGGATTAGGTTGAAGGTTCAGGGGGGTTTCAGTATTAGTTTCTCACATCATTATTCCTGTCACATGACACACTACCCAGTCCGGCATCTGCTTAGAGAGTAAACCCTATTTGATGTGCTTTTTCAGGGGTTCTTATCAACAAACCCACCTTCCCTAGAATTATTTAAAAAAATGTTGATGCTAGATCACCCTATTTTCATGCTAGATGGCTGTTTTTTCATACTGGATTGCCAAGTGTGTCGTTCACATTGCCGCAATTGCCTTAGCTCTCACGTGACTGAATGCTCACTTGTGATTGCTGTACAGCATCCAAAGGCGAGCCAGATGTCCGGGTGGTATGCAAAAGCATACCAAACCCGTGGGTGGTACATTTTTTTTCATTATCCAAACACAGGATCATACCAATATCGTTAGGTTGTGTAAAAACATGCATTACTGCGGGCAAGTTGTTACTTTCCCCATAAGCTTCTGTGCTCACCTCAGCACTCAATGAGGTGCATATAAATGTGGACAGAGAGCAGCTCTGTGATGGATGTGGGGATTATTAGTAGAGCCTGAACCCTGACTGGGGGCCACTGCCAGGCTCCTACTGCTCCTAAATACAAAAGAAACAAAACGTATAGCATGCAATCTTAGGAGCCACAGCGACATTCATTGACACTCAGTGTCACTTACATTGCATTATATTGTATTGTTTTGTATTTTCTTTTATTTATCCTGGCAGGATTGTAATGGCATAGAAGGTTGTATTAATACAATCACCAGCATTTTCGATGGGCGGAGGTAATAAAGGCTTTTATAGCCTTATAAGAATATCATAACAGGGAAACACAGCCACGTATGGTGTGGATTCCTGTTATACATGCCTTACTTTTCATTATAAAGTCATGGATTATAATTTGGCACAGAGTTAATTTATTAGTTAGTATGTATACAATAATAGTCCTTTAATAGAAGAATAGTGATAGAGAAGTAGAAAAGAGAAGGATAGATAGAGGGGGATAGAACCCAAGCTAGGTAATAGCACTAGGTAATAATTGTATTATCTGGTTTTCTATTGTTTCAACCTTTGCCGCGTCCTTGAGTGCAGGTCCATCTATTCTATTTGACTCTTCTTGTCTATTTTTCTTTGTGTGTTTGCTTGTGTTGTCCCTTGTTTTGTTTAAGTGTCATCGATGGTCCCTGGTTTGGTTCGTATGAGCCCTGTCAACCTTTGGTTGTCTCAGTTTTTTAAAACTTAGTTTTTTTAGAAACTCCCCATGACATCAGTATGTAAAAGTTATAAATGTTAACTTTTGGCAACATTACAGACAGTGAAACTCATCAATGTCAAAGTGGTTTTTTTTCTATACACACTCATGATCTGATTGGATATTGAACATGTCAAATATAATTATAATAAATTGGGCCTGCAATCCTCCACAATCAGCTAACAGATAACGCATGAAGTTTGAGCCATTGTATACTTTAACAATCTCCTTTGCAACAAATATAATTAGATGTGTATGAACATTACCTTTATAAGCTATTCCATGGGCATTTTTTGCCCAGTTAAAGGCAGTTCTCCAAAAGGTCCCAACCCGCAAACAGCAACTCCTACCATAGTTATGCTGGTGTAATGTCACGTTGAAGGAGAAAAATGCAGGTGACAAAAAATAAGAACTGGATTCACATCAATTACATTATTAGGGTTTCAAAACTAATTTTTCTGAGCTCCCCTATTAAGATCAGGGCTATTTATTCAATCACATTTATTTTGGTTTGCCTTTAATTAATTGTCTGATTAATTGTGATTGAAAGCATCCTTAAACTGTGCCAGCTTGCGGTTGTGAGAAGCTCCACAAAAAGCTTTCTGGTGGGTTTCCATGAGCGCAGAAAACTTGATTAAATCCTGATTTATTCAAAGGAAAACCACAAAACCAACGAGCTCAATGTGGATGGCCACTGCCACCTGGGGGCATCTGCTGGTACTGTCCATGGATATTGATATTGGTTCAATGACTAAAAGTCATATCGATATTACAATCTTTGAACATGAAGAAAACATAGATCTGAATTGAACGATAGACACAACAAAAATAAGAAACTTTACATTTTGAATCAGCTCACATTTACTGTTAGATGTCATTTCAAACTTGATTTGGGTGGAATCAAACACAGCAAAATCAGCAGAAAAATACACCCTCATAAAACACACATTTAACATGTCATGCTAGCAAAGAGGAAATGTTAATTTTCTTCTTCTATCTTTTGTGCTTTCTAAAACTTATTCAATTTTTTTCCTGAAGTTATTTTAATCTCTGCAGCCATATGCAGAATCACTATCATAAAATCCTGAATTATAAGGATAGTTGAAATGGAAGTCTTTTTTCAACGTACACATATTAATTTGTATATCATCATTGATTAATATAATGCAAAAGTCTTCAAGACCATGCATGCCATTGTTTATTTCATGGAGAGTTTGTGTGAGATGGCGTTTGGCTGTGCACCTAATTCATTTGCTGTATGTTGTATCAAACAACTGGATCTTTTTATAAACCCTTCAGTCAAAGCTTTCTTTTCCTGTATAATTGTGGCACAAAATGAGAACACCTTTTTACAAATCCACAGGTGTATGTGTTTTGTACAAGTTACAATTGTAGTGGATGCCAGAAAATTACAAGTACCAATGACAAAAACGGTTTCAAGGAGTGGAAACAACAGATAATGGAACTAAGGAATGCCTACAGGTGTTATTAGGTCCATACAGAAATAGGGGAATGAATCAAGTAACAGAAAATATCTTCTTATTCCGAAGCAAAAATTCAAGTGAAGCAGCAACTTGAGAGCCTTTTTCAAGCTTGACAAATCTTTTTTAAGGATTTCACATACCTTTAATTTCATTCAACAGCTGTAAGAGAGACTGATAGACAACATGTTAAGGAATGCAAATAAGTAATTCCTCCTTGTTCTGTGCATTTTCTCATTGCAAATTGCTGATGAAATGGAAATTAGGTGCCTTATTTGTTTTGTTAATTACAATGTTTCAGCATTGTGCCAGCAAATCAATCAGTTACTAAAATTGGCAGTCCCAGATGGGAATTCATTCATTTTGCAATTACCTATTTTGAAATTATGTATAGCATTGGTCAACCAGTTTACATTATTAAAATAATTCAATTTTTCATACAGAAGAATGTGTCTTAATTATCTTATGCATGAATACAGTTAGTTACGACAAAGCTATTTGTTCTTGTAGTTAACTATGATCTGTGTATTTGCCTTCATAATATTATAATAGGCCTTAGAGCTAAGAATACTATCCATATACTTTTCTTGTTAGAGCCCCCAGTCCATGATCTAATTATCCCTGCCTCCCACAGTGATTTAAGGAGGCACCTTCAGTTTCCAAAACGAATTAGATGGCAGGTTATGAAGAATGATGAGAGCTGAGATTCACATTAGTGTCTTTTGGTATCAGATTACAATACCACACACCCTCAGAGCTTTGTTATAATTACAGCATCTGTATAGTCAACCCCTAACCATTTACACACAGATCTCATCATTCTGGAGGCAACCTCGACTCCCTATTGAGGCTTTTTCTTTTCTGTGTGTAGTTCAAGGATGTAAGGCACTAGATGTTAAAGAAGGCTGTGTTATTATTATCTAGGCTAGGATATAGCTGAAAAAATAGATGACTTTAATAATTTCAAAGTACATAGATTACATTGTAGAATTATGCCACAGACAGGTCTATGTGTTAAAAGTAGTGAATCTCTCTTTCAATCCCCAGCCTTATTAGGGTAAAACCTGTGGTTCTCTGTCTTGATAAAATTAACTTGTTGAAATAAAAACTAGCTGTGGCTGGGACGGTTTTCATTCTTCATGATGAGCTGCCTCATAGGAAGCTGCTTCATCACCTTATGAGTCAGTATGTAAAGCATTGTGTAACCCTTTCACCTGCCCCACACCACTCACTCCACACTTTATGACTATGTTTAGTGTCTATACTTTGATAATGTATAAGCATAAAACTTATTAGTTATTCAACAGTAGCCTCCAGATGATAATCCCGGAGAGACAAATCATTTCAGAAACCATCATGATGAGATTTTAACACTCTAAGGAGAGAAATCACTAAAGGATGACATTTGATGCATGAATGCAGCCTGGCGAGAAACTTGCTGGTGCTACATTGATGCATCATGCTGGCCCTTTGGGAGTGTCTCAAACCTGCAGGGTTGGCATGATGCTTGAGTTACTCACCAGGGTTGCATTTAATCATCATGACGACAAATCTAATCTTTTAGTGATACCCGTTTTTGAAGAGTTAAATCTTACATAATGATGGTTGATGGGTGGTAGTGTAACTGTCATGCTAAGTATCCCACTAAGTCTTTTCATCCAAGAAACATATTGGAGTTTTGGAAGTGTACCTGATATGACAAGTCTTGGTCGGTTGGAATAACCAATTAAAAAGTGCAATTATCTGATTAGATGTCACCCACTCTACATTGAAAGGAGAACCAGCACTCCCTCATCTGTGGAGGGAATGGTGTAAATACCTTCTTAAGGATCTGATAAAACATTGATGAATTGTGACTGTCTCTCACCCATTGTCCATGTTTTGAATAACCAGGCGTAATTAAATTTTAATCAATTATCTCATACTCAACAGATCCAATCCCTCTGGAATTTCTTAAGGTTTGACACTGAACAGCAGATGAACAAAACAGTCCCTTGCGCTCTTGGTATCCAATGCAGGAGCCAAGTATTATAGTGCGTTCAGCAATATATGCTGCATAGAGCCAGATACCCCCACATCAAAAACACACTAATTGATATAGATTGGTTCAACATGTAATTAGTGCAGAGTAATCTAGTGACAGTGACTTTAATAGGGCTTATACCACTAATAGATGCAGGATACTCCCATCATGTACAGCCATGCTGATATATCTGGTGCTGGAATCACTTTTTTTCTACTTACAGTTCCCATCTGTCATCATTAAATAATTGGTTAAATAACATCAGTGAAGAATTTGCATAATCCGTCTGCATTAGGGTTCTTCTCTGACAGATCTGCCGTGACTGTCACTAGGATCAAGCTAAGTCTCATTCATTATAAAACACAAACATGGGGGTTTGTGAAAGCATGAAACGGACACATGTTTCTAATTTGCTTTGAATGCAACAGGCTGTATAATTCAAGTTTTAAATTTTGGTTCACATAGAAACACGGCTCCTTACTATCATAATGTAACGCACGATTGATCATAGACAAGGTTAGAAGTACACTAGTGGTGTCTCGCTGGTTAGAAGTGAAACAAGAGCCAGGAGCCAGATTACAGAAACTGTGTGGAATCTTGATTACAAATTTTTGGGGGACAATATGGATACATAGGGCAATCAGAAAGAAAAATAACATAGAAATGGGGGATGGTCATCAGGGAGCCTGTGGTAGAGTTGACACAGAATCAGCCCTGTGTTATAATTTGGTGCTGTATTTAGCCCCGCATACACAAGTGTCATTTCTGGATGACTAAGGCTACCAACGTTGCCCAGTGTACATTTAGGTAATTGTGAAGATAAGTGACAGTTCAGGTTACACCAACAGCAGGCCCTTCTGATTTATCGATTGATTTACCACTCACACAACATTGTTGAGAGGTCCCTTCACTGTCTGCCTGATCCCCGACTGTCAAATGCCAAATACACCTGCAGCCCCCAGCATGATGTAAGACCTGCAGTACTATTCAATATACAGAATGCTGCAAGACATAGATCACAGAGATGCAGACCAATACTTCAACACGCTACAGTGCCACCATAATGGCAAACATAAATTTATAATTAATTCATGCTTGCATGACCCGTTTTTTTATTATAAACCAATCTGATCAATTAATATCTATCTAGATGTATCATATTCCTATCTGAAAACTAGTCCCCACATGACCCCTGCATAATCATTAAGTACCGGTAAATTGACTATTTATTATGAATTATGAATCATATGGACAAATGGACCATTCAGAATCCAGCAAGACATTTACTGCTAAGTCAACAATGGCAATTGTAACCTAGCAACACTGCCAATTGTAGACAAAGCAGATCCCAAAATAGTACTAAACCTATGGACTCTAAGAAGAATCCAACAACGCCTGAAGAAGTTTACTGAATGTAAACGAAACGTCCCATGTTTATTAATATGCATCCGCCCCTTTTTCGATGTAAATATTACCCCTATTAAAATGTCAAATAACCCAATTTCAACTTGTCTGGTTTTGTGTGGAATTATAACATAAAAAATGATTAATCAATTTACAGGGTATATGTTTCTGTCACACTTTAGCCCTTATATCTAATATTTCAGATCATGAGATATCATGTATGTGCTGGCTGTCTCCATGTACTCTCCACTTTTTAGCTCACTTCAGTTATTCAGGTGTTGATGCAACACTAGATGATACTAATGCTGCATTATGTAGTGTATGAAGCCTAGAGTACATACAGAGGAACCCCTTTCATTTATCATTATCAGTATAATCACTTGCTTCATATTTATTTATTTTAATTCTCAACAAAACAAGATCGTACACCAATACTCAGACGTGGAAAAATGAAGCCGGGCCTGTAAAAAAAAATTTTTTTGCAGAACTAAATGTCCTGCATAGTGAAAAAGTGTTTCTATAGACTGTGCTTATGACCTTATCCCCAGAATAAGACAGCTTTGGTTCTCTCAAAAACTTCTTCAATATAAGAGTTCACCACCAAGTGCCCTCCAGCCTCTCAGACAGTAATATAAAAACTGGCCAAGTGTCTGCTGCAGGCGTTTAGCCTTCATCTGAATGATGAGCCATGTTGCCCGCCATTTGGGATGGATTAGAAAGTTTCTTCACAGCTCTGAAGTAGTGCTTTAGATATCAAGAAGGTTGATATAAGTGGGACATTTTGTTTTTGTATGGAGGACAGGTTGAGTCACTTTTGGTTGAGACTGAAAGTTTTCAACAGCATCTTGAATTATTCATATTTGCAACTACTTAAACTCTCGATGGCCTGAATGCATCCTGCCGTTGGTCGTTGTGATGCATGGATACAGCCCTAGCAAGTCAGCTCGCCAGTGCTATATTCAAGAATCAATTGTAGATTGTATGTTGTAACTTCTCAACTCGTAATGTTGATATTATTTTGAGAAGGCATATTACTAAAGTCTATGTGTTATTGTATATCCTTGAGGGCTTTAGAGAAAACATCTACATCTGGGGAGAGAGAATCTCTCTAAATAAGAGTCAATTATTGTTGGTTTCTGGAGGGATACTCTCTCGAAATAAAATCAAGCCTTGCCTTTCAGCTTGAGAGGGAAGGGAGCCCCCAACAGCTGCAATAGTTGTATAGACATTCCTGTCCTCACGATTTTGGTCTGCCCTAAGGGACCTTCAGTCTGCCTGTATTATCATCAGCTGCTGCAGCAATCAGAGGGAAGTTGTTCCTGTGCAGGCCATGTTCATGTCCAGCAGTCTGCATTAGTGTCTCATTCAATAAGTTGTCATTTGGACTGACTATACACACAACATCCTCAGTGAGGACCTGCTTTACAACCATCTTGCTATCAAAGATTGAAGTTAAGGCATTAGTTTGATTAAGTCCTGTTCTTTTATTGATATTTAAAAGGATGCCATTCTGATTATATCATTCTTGTGGTCCCATTTAGTATGTAAACATGTATGAACTTTATTCAAATATCCATAATGATATCCTAACGAGAAAACTATGTATTCAGGTGGTTTTCTCATGCATGATGTGTAATATTTTAAGATATATATGTGTGTAAGATCGTCTTTTTGAAAATCAAAGTCTGGTTATTCCAAACCCACTTTCAGACTCCACCCGTTGACTATGGGGTGCTAGGTATAATCAGTGGTTAGTGTAAATGGGTGCAGATTGTATGCAGCTGGTAAATATAATGAATGTTAAGTGTCACTTTTGTGAATCTAGTAAATTGTGAGTGGTATGTTAATGATTTCCCTTCTGTGTGATTCAAAAGAATCAATAAATTTGCCCTTAAATGCCAATGGCTGTCAGAGAGTCATTCTGCAATACCCTTACCACACACATAAACCACTTGACAATACACAGACATTGCTACAATTAACAAATCCCTCATATATATACATGTACTATCATTTTCTTTAGTAGCTATGCCTTTCTAAACTTCAATATAGATCAAAGTCATGGAGTCTTGCTAAAACAAAAGGTATTGAAATTGACAAAGTTATAACATCAATGGTCTGAAAAGTGTTACAAACATAAT
Source organism: Harmothoe impar (assembly GCA_947462335.1). Taxonomy (NCBI): domain Eukaryota; kingdom Metazoa; phylum Annelida; class Polychaeta; order Phyllodocida; family Polynoidae; genus Harmothoe; species Harmothoe impar. Next base: position 5,144,928 of record OX381721.1, on the reverse strand, counting down.
GCGTTCAAAACTGAAATATTTCAAAGTAGTTCAAATCACATTGGGCAATGTGTCATGCTTTATACAGCTGGTATAAACTATTAGAGGGCACAGTGTCAATAAGGAGATATACAGTCTGTGCTTCTAGTTCAGTGGAGTAGGAAAATGGAGGGCCAGGGGGCCAGTCCCCCCCCCCATTGACAGAGGAGGGGGAGGGGTCTGAATATGTTTGAAGCTTTGCAAGTCCCAATGCTATGATGCATATAATTCCCAGTTTGCTTTCTACGCCACTGTAGTGTTCAGCACACAGATACACAGAGAACAGGAACGGCGTCATGTACTAGGCCCACCCTCTGGTGAGTGTATTTAGAACTAGGCTGAGGCCCATTTGGCGCCACAGCATTACCCGGTCTACAATTGATACCCACATAAACCTTTATATGACGAAATAAATTTATTCTTGGCCAACAGTTTCAGGTAAGGGCTCATAGATTTCTGAGGCCATTGGCCCGGATGGCTCATGGCTGACAAAATTAGTTTCTACCCCTACAGAGGATAGGTGTTATACTGAGCATGCTGGATGTGGTAGGGTAGTCTTAAAGGGGCGTTTTGGGGCACTATGTCCGCATCAGCCATCTCTAAATCCCCTGACTATTTCAGTCTGATTGATGTATTGTTGTAGTGCATAGGGTTGGTAGGTGATTTTAAATTTTTGCCTTTTATTCTTAAACATGAATTTACCAGCTAGCTTATCCACATACCCTAAAATTGACAAAAAAAAAAAAGGTAAAAGTATCAACATTTCTTCAAAATTGCATTTGAAAGAAATTGGCCCTGTTTAGAGTCAATCAGGTGATCTGACGATGATGATCAATCTGTACCTATAGCCATTGTGATGTTGAGGCATGAACTTACTTGGAAGCCCCATAAAGGAATATTGTACGGCTTTGTATTATTTGTTCATGAATGAATGCACACTTACAAAGCTCAATACAACATGAATGGAAAACATCCCCAGCAAAGATTGCTATCTGACCAAAAGATGGATCTGTTTGACTTTGAAGACGGGCAATATGATCAATAGGACAAACACATTAAGGGTAAAACATTGTTGGCAATTGCCAAATATGTTATCATGATTGTATGAATGCAATACTGTGTTTCAGGTGTAATTGATGTTGACATTATTCATCTACAAAGATTAACCCTTTAAAGATGGTATGATGCCTTAATGCATCATGCCTTTGGTTGTTATGATGCATGATTGCAGCATTGGCGAGTAACTTGCCAGTGCTGCATTCAAGAGTCATGCCGACCCTATAGGGTTAAGACACCCCTTGCAGGGTTAGCATCATGCATGAATGCAGCACCAGTGAGTACTCACAGGGGCTGCATTAATGGATCAAGACGACAAATGTCATCTTTAATGACATGTGTCCATAAAGGGTTAAGACTAACATTTACATTTACACATTTTTCACATTACTGAATGGTGCATTAGTTCAGACTCAGACCTAAGCACTGCCTCAGGCTGTGTCTAATGAGTTTGTAACAATTGAAACATCTTTGAGTGGGTGTAGTCATTGACCTGTGTAGTCTTTGACTGGGTGTAGTCTTTGACCAGGCAGTGTTAAAATGATAGAAATGAGGCCTATATAGTAAGAAAAGAGGAGAAATAGTGCACCCATATTTTGATACACGTTTAAAGCAAACATAATCAATTTTGTTATATATGTATATTGAGCATACTATGCATAGTAGAGCATAATGTTATCATTTCCCTCTGCCCGGTCAAAGACATCACTACATACACATAAACAGCTGCACTGTGCAAAGTAATAGGCAATAAGATTTGGCTCAAACAATTTTACATTGTACAGATATGTAAAATATCAAAAGATTTTAAAAGAATTTAAAAATTAGATTATAAAGCTGCCCGGTCAAAGACTACACCGGTCAAAGACTACACCCGGTCAAAGACTACACCCGGTCAAAGATGTTTCAATTGTTTCAAACTCATGAGACACAGCCCTCCTGATGCTTCATTGCAGCGGGACATTTAGTTTACAGCAGATACCGCCACATCCCACCTCAGGGCTGAAGTTTGAGTTGCTAATGGCTTTAAGCCTTTTAGGGCAGCATCCTTGTGTCAGCAGTATGCATTAGGGCAAAACAGGCAAATAAATCTGCTTGCTTGAATGATTCATGCAAGGTTGAGATATTTCTTAATGGTTGGCATAAAGCAGCAATGCATGCTGTACTTGTAAAGTGATACCTTAGAGTATGTCCGAAATGCCACTACAATATAATATCTGCTGGATAGGGTACAATAGAATGTCCTCTATGGGCGATAACAGCCTAAATAGAAATGTAGGGCTCACAATATTGGTATAGCTCTTTATGTATGATTAAATACAACAGCCTGGATGTTTCAGCTTTGCTATTTTTTTTTTCACTCAACATGCCACCAACTTCTGTATGAGGTCCCAGAATAAACAAGGTCTGATGAGGTTGCCTTGAAAAGTGACTTTATTCAGAGGGTCTTGTCAGGAAAAACAGTCCCTATTCCTGGAATTAGGTTGAAGGTTCAGGAGGGTTTCAGTATCAGCTTTTCCCATTATTATTCCTGTCACATGACACGCTACCCAGTCCTGCATCTGCTTACAGAGTAAACCCTATTTGATGTGCTTTTTTAAGGGTATCTTGTCAACAAACCTCTTTCCCTAGAATAATGTAGATCCACACAAAGACAAACATGGAGCCTTCACATTTGAATTTTCTATCATCATGTTAGGGAGTGGTCATATTTTAACCCCCTTCAAGGGGTCCACATATGTTAAGCCTCCTCCCCCAAATCCACCAACCCTCTTATTGTTAAAAAGTGACTACTCCCTTAGGACTTAATGAGGTGCATACATACAAGGGCAGAAAGCAGCAGAATGATTGATGTAAGGGTTATTTGTGCTGCTCCCGCCTCTGACTGAGGACCTCTGCAACTCCCATGCGGCTTCCAAGTAGGCCAGGTGGCTACACAGAAAACATAAGTGCTTAGTCTGAAGTGGCTATCCACGGTTAGTCATAGGGACATTAGTCAGGTATGAGCCGGTGTTGTTCAAAAATGACAGAGGCATATTTTTTATGCCTTAATGAAAAGGACTCAGCCTTAAACTTGTTGCAAAGGAGGAGACTAAGGTAAATACTGACTAACCTGACACTATTAGCTAACCTAGGTTGGTTGTATAGGGAGCCAACAAATGACAAAATTTGGTTAGGCCATAGTGACTGAGAGTTTGGTCATATGGGAAGCCAATGAATAGCATTGTGCATCATCATGACCAAGGACATGATGAGGTATCAGGCCGTTCTTAAATGGTTAAGGCATGGAATAACATCTTCAGAGGGATGGTAGGTCTGACATGCCAGATGTTTTACATCAGCCTGAAAGGTTCACTATGGGACACACTGTACACACTATCAGCTGTCTATACCAAAACCTGCCAGACACCGGCCATATATAAATGTATGATATTTAGAGAAAAGGGGTCAATTAAATGTCATCAATAGGTGCTAAAAGGTTACAAAGGGATCCAATGTCCCCCCACCATGGGCTTTTCTTGTGTATTTTCAATGAGGCGAATGAAATGGTGCACACTTTTTTTCCGAAAGGACTATATATTATGCAATAAAATATAATAAATGCAAATTGTGGGAATTAGGGAAATTGAACAGACAGGAAGTCAAATTTATTATTTGTGAACATTCTGACTCATTTTTAGGGAAATCAACAACCACATCAGAATATATACTAACTTCAACCTTTTAAGGGCAGCATCCTCTTGTCAGTTTCATACATTAGGGAAGTATGGGCAAATAACCTTAACACACATGGATGAATCCTACAGGGCTGAGACATTTGTGAATGGGTGGCATTAAACAGGAGTGTAGTGGTTCGGAATCTCAGAAAGAGAACAAGAACGTCAGTTTCCAAGTGCGAAGTAGAAAGAGTGTTTTTATTCAACGTATCCCTATTACAATTGAATCTAGTCTTAACCCGAAGGGTAAGACGAAGCAGTCCTGGTTCAATCTAGTGATTGGGGTAGGGTAATGCTGGGAGTCAGCCGGGCCTGCACTGACTGGCGACTATACGAGGAGGGGAGGTTTATATACCCCCTCTGGATATGAAATCGACATGGTCACGTGCCGGTTGGCTCCCGCCTGAAACGTGCAGTACCCAAGAGAGGACAGTCGCCCCCTCTGGGATACCGCCCACACTAACGCCAGGCGGGAACAACCCGAACTTAACCCTCCTCGGTCACCTGGATGTAAATGATTACCGTAGTAAACCCCTACACTACCCCCCCCCCTAGACAACACTAGGTGTGGTAAAAACCTGAGTAGTAGACTCATAAAAATAGTTTGACAACCAGAAGTAGTTTGTCTATACACTATACATAAAAGGGTTTTACTACCATTAGTCATATGTAATATATGATGAACAATATATTAATGGAATTAAGGCATTACACTGTCATAGATACCTTATGATATGACTTTTACATTAAGTAGAACCCGAAGTAGTTACTAACAGTTTGTAACTATCTTCTGATATAAAATACATATATAGTCCTGATAAGGACCTTTAAAAAAATGATCGGCACGTGTATCAATTCTGAAGAATTATTACCAGTCCTGAAAAGGACTCACAAGCCTAAAAAAAAAAATTACATAGGGATTCATGATAACCTCTCTCCGCACCAGAATCAAAATTTTATCACCTCCGTTTTCCATAACAAAATATATCTACGACTAGATATACATACTCTTATTTACATCCACCCGAAGTGGTCAACATTTGAACACAGTCAGGGTTTATACAGATCTTTGGTAATATCCTGAGTATCATAAACTATCGTAGTGTATCAGCACCATAAATATATATATTAGAAACATGGACGAGAATGTACGTTAATAAATAATCTCGAACTGCAGCGGTATACTGCAGAACCTCACAAAAAGTGCTATGTCGACTTAAAAAGTCCTGGGCTGTTCTCCGGATCTGCTTCGGGACGAGTACGTGAGGTGCTCTCCTCTTCATCTTGGACGACTGAGTGAGGTGCTCTCCTCTTCATCTTGGACGAGTGAGTGAGGTACTCTCCTCTTCATCTTGGACGACTGAGTCTGGTGCTCTCCTCTTCTGGTCTACCAGCAAATGGTAGACCCCTGTAGATGCAATGTTGTTTAAACGTTTACATATGTGGAAATAATATTAATACTTGGTATGTATATCGTTACCTAAGAACCTTCTTTTAATATGAAGGGGTAGTCCTTTCATATTTACCTTCGGCTTTCATAGCCAAAAGCGTCCCTGAAACAACTACAGCTGTATTCAGTTTACCCGAAGGAGCTTTGTTTCAGCCTTCGGGTACCTCCTTCTTCTGGATGGCCTCCTTGAGCTGCTCCAGGCTCCCATCCCAGTCCAAGAATTTCATCCCGAATTTCTTCCTGGAGATCCTTACACTCCTCTCGGACTGTAGCTTCTAGCACAGGGGCTTTGTCCCGCTGTGCTTCCAAGAACCTGGTCTTGGTAACTACCTCATCGGCAGTCTCTTTTTGAAGGCTCTCCTTCTCCTTCCGGTGACACTTCCTGACCCCCTCAATGAAGTGTTGTACCACCTTCTTGTGGTAGTCCTCGGCCATCGCCCGCTGTTCCTTCTGGAAGTCATCCAGAATCTCCTGTCAGATCTGATTGGACAGCGGAGCATCCTTCGGAAAATAGGATGCTACTGGCGCTACACTAAGAGTGGCTGCAGGTTTTTTTCTTATTAGGCTTAACCTCCTGGGTTTTAAGAGGAGGATCCACGGTTGGTTTCCCAACCTCAGCCGGCTTCCCTGGTGGTGGAACCGGCTTATGTGGTGGTGTCACCGGTGCTGGTACTGGCCCTTTTGGTGGCGGAGGGGGTGGTTTCATAGTGTCCTCTCCCGGCCCAGTGATCCTGGGCAGACGAGGTGGACGCTACATGTCGCACCATGTCATACCAGGACCTGGAGGAATCATAATCCTCACCAGGACTCCGGCGTTCCCGTCGTGCCAGCTCCCTGTCGATCTCCCTCAGGCGGGCGAGTTCATTCTCGGGCCTTCGGGTATCATGGGGAGTCTGGCCGAGCGTCTGAGACTCCAGTCCAGGCGCCAAGTCCATCTCCGGGTAGTCGCTATATCTATCCGCAGATGCCTCATAGCTTCGACCACTATGAGATGACTCCGTGTAGTAACGGTCACCCTTTCGGATGTCCCTGCTGGCCTTAGCTGCAGCCTTCTCCTCTGCCTGGGTCAAACTCTTAGTCCGAGTCTTGACCATTTCCTCCACCGTCTCGACTATTGCTTCGTGACGGCTGAGGCCCTTCTCCGCCATGATAATTTTCATGCGGTTGTAGTCTATCTGATAGACTTCGTAGGATAAGTTGGACCGTATTAAGGCCCGATATCCTTCAACCGATTTCGGTTCTAACATCCCTACTGGGCTGTACCTGCGGTAGCAAGCTACAGCAAGGGTAGTGGCGCCGAATGCCCTACACGAGACGTCATCCGAGATGCGTGTCATCCGAGGTACACACACCCCGACGTCGGCCATCTCGGCGTCGAACAAGCCCTTCCAAAGTGCTTTACACACCTGGAGGCCTTGCTGTAGATTTTCCCAGGTGCTGAACCACTCTGGGGGCATGATGCGGAGAGCTCCTGCATCAATAAATTTGTGCAACATATCCACTATGTCGTTTGGGATAGATCTAGGTAGGCCTATCTCCGTGGCGGACATTACGTCTGGGTGGAGATTCATCTCTCTCCCATCGTAGCAACTCTTACCAGTTGACTTCACCAGTCTAGCTGGCTTCTCCTCCTTCGGATGGTTATCCGGATCGACATCCGGATTACCAGTCATATCCCACGTATCCTTTAGATGTTGGGCTTCTTCCTTTTCTATTTTTAGAGCCAGAAGACGATCTTCCTCATGAAGTTTCCGTCGTTCAGCCTCAGTAAGGACTGATGCAGACATGGATACATCCATGTCTTCCTCCTCGAGGAGTTGCTCCACGGAGAGAGTAACAGGGCTGGCGACACCAGCGCTGTCTTCTTGGGGCAGCTCGGCCATCTTGTGTGGCCGGTCTCCTCCGCCCAACTCGAGCTGCCGTGCGGCCATGCTGGGTTGGGCGCTGTTATTTCTACTAAATAAGAGTCCTATCAGATGCTACAGGTCTTTGTGGAGGACCTGTTCTCCTTTTTGAAACTTATTCACCTATTTTTAACGTGTGAATCCGGTTCCTATTAGACCCTCCTCGTTGGCCAGCACACGGTGCCGGCGAAGATTCGAAATCTAATGAACCAAAACGACCCCTGTGCGCAGAGGTCACGCGCATCCATGCGCGTCTCGGGCCCTCCGCGAGACTGAACTAGGTCACTCATTGACCCAGTTCTTTTCCCCCGCCCGCAGGGCGCTGGGAGCTCAAATTATAGACAGGTGCTTCGGGTAGTAGCCGAACCTTTCGCAACCAACAGCTCTGCTGGAGTATTAGTGAGGATTTTATGGGAAGCATGCCCGCAAACCCACCGGATTATCCGCTCACCACCCACTGGTACCCTGCTGGGGGGTTTTATACGCTCCATACCCGGTCACTCGTGCATATTCCAACATAGAACAGATGACAACACAAAACAATTTCTCGGAAAAAGAGGAAATAAATTTATAATATTTCCCGCCGGGAGCTTCCTCCCTCCTTCTCCTAACATAGTACAGGACAACACACTCGTTGTGTACCAGCTTAGGTTACCGCAGCCCTTTCTATCAGGCGGGGACTGCGTCGGGTACCTCCCATGGGTATTTTCTTTGACCTAGCTCCCGAAGGCGCCTTTTCAGAGGCAGGGTTAGCCGTCTCCTTTCTCTTCCGCCTAGGTTTGCTTACAGCTAGCGAGACTTTTTCCTTCTTCTGCACCTTCCGATCACGGACCGCTAACTTCCTAGGCCTTCCTCGGCCACGTTTCAGGGTTATTTGATCCATCTTCCTGCTATTTACTTTCTGGAGTAATTCATCTACTCCTAACCCATACGTTTCTGTGGTCAGATCCCTCCCCTTCCAGGGACGGAGCCGAGCCAAGTTGGATTTATAGATCCGCCCATTTAAGGATCTAATCATGACAGTACAGTCACTTGCTACTCTAGTCACCACAAATGGACCATCCCAGTTGCTTGCCAATTTTAAATTGGATAGAGGTTTGTGTAGTCTCACTACTTGATCCCCTACCTTGAACCCACGGACTTTTAGTCCATGGTCATAACCAGTTTTCTGCCATTTCGCCTTCTTTTTTAACTCAGTTCTAACAAGTTCATATGCGAATTTAAACTGGTCTCTTAGTGATTCCACAAACATCACGTGACATGGTGCGTCGGGATTCAACCAGACCACCCCTAAAACAAGATCGGCTGGCATGATCATGTCATCCCCAAACACTAATAAGTTTGGGGTGCAACTGGTGCTTTTATGAACAGTGCTGTTGTATGCATGGCATACATATTCACATTGTTCATCCCAATCTGTCATACTTTCATTCACCAAGGGTTTCAGAACCTGAATTAGCGTTCTGTTGAACCTTTCCACCATCCCATCACTCTGGGGTCGGTAGGGATTGGTTCGGGTCTTACAGATTGCTAACCTATGGCACATCTCTTGCCATAGATCCGACTCAAATTCCCGGCCTTGGTCACTATGCATCATCAGAGGCACTCCTAGGTGTAATACCCAACCCTTCACAAAGGCCTTCGCACAAGTCGCGGCTTTGTGATCGGGTAAGGGGAACACCCTTGTGTACTTAGTATAGTAGTCGGTTACTACCATCATACACGTGTTACCATCAGGGGTTGTTTTAAAACCACTGATGATGTCCATTGCTATTCTAGCAAACCTAACTCCGAACAGTTCCTGGGACAAGGGCATTTTACCCATCCCAGGGCCGGGTTTATTCTTGCAGCAATCGGGACAAGTGGCGATCCAACGTAATAAGTCAGTGCTCATTCCTGGCCAGTAGTACCTTCGGGACAGGCAAGTAGTATATATTGTATCGGAACGGGACCATGCTTAAGTACTGTTTATTACTCACTCGATATGCAGCCAATCAGAGGCCGCCATTTGGTCACGTGACCCCCTCATTTGCATAATAGGCCATGCCCCCTTGATCACCAGCCAATCAGAGGCTTCCATTTGGTCACGTGACCCCCTCATTTGCATAATAAGCTTCCATTTGATCACGTGCATTTGCATGATAAGCCACAACAACATCACGTGGCTCTCTTTGTTTGTAAACATCACCACGTGGCTCTCTTTGCTTGAAAACAACACCACACGGCTCTCTTGTTTGTAAATAACACCTACTAAGTTTAGTCATAGGCAGCAGCAGCAGCAGCAGCATCTTCAGCAGCAGTGGCAGCAGGAGCAACATCTTCAGCAGCAGTAGCAGCAGGAGCCGCATCTTCAGCAGCAGCAGCAACAGCAGCAGCCCGTGGTCACGTGGCCTCTTCATTTGCATAATAAGCCACAACAACAGCACGTGGCTCTCTTTGGTTGTAAACAACACCAACTAAGTTTAGTCATAGGTGTCTAGAGCAGCAGCAGCAGCAGCAGCAGCAGCAGCAGCATCTTCAGCAGCAGCAGCAGCAGTAGCAGCAGGAGCAACATCTTCAGCAGCAGTAGCAGCAGCAGCAGCATCTTCAGCAGCAGTAGCAGCAGGAGCAACATCTTCAGCAGCAGTCGCAGCAGGAGCAGCATCTTCAGCAGCAGCAGCAGCAGCAGCAGCAGAAGCAGCAGGAGCAGCATCAACAGCAAAAGCAACAGCCCGTGGTCACGCGACCTCTTCATTTGCATAATAAGCCACAACGACACCACGTGGCTCTCTTTGTTTGTAAACAACACCACGTGGCTTTCTTGTTTGTAAATAACACCTACTAAGTTTAGTCATAGGTGTCTAGAGCAGCAGCAGCAGCAGCATCTTCAGCAGCAGCAGCAGCAGCAGCGTCATAGGTGTCTAGAGCAGCAGCAGCAGCAGCATCTTCAGCAGCAGCAGCAGCGTCATAGGTGTCTAGAGCAGCAGCAGCAGCAGCATCTTCAGCAGCAGCAGCAGCAGCAGCATCTTCAGCAGCAGTAGCAGTGCTCTGAGCAACTCTATTAGCATCAACAGCAACATCAGCAAAAGCAACAGCCCGTAACTTAGCATCATGTGCATCAGCAATAGCAGCAACAGCGACATTGCGACTAGTATCAGCGAAACAGGCTATGTTTTTAGCAGCTGTACAAGCATTAAAAGCACTAGCCCTAGCAGCAGCTGCAACAGCGACACTGTTAGCAGTCGCTGCAGCATCAGCAGCAGCAGCATCGGCAGCAAGAGCGGTAACAGTAGCAAGAACATTAGCAGCACGAGCAGCAGTGGCGAGAGTAACAGCAGCGTTGTTAGCAGCATTAGCGACTTCGTATGCAGTATGTGTAGCACGAACGGCGGTAAGAGCTTCAGGTCTTGCACGAGCAGCAGTAACAGCTGCAGAAGTAGCCCTCACACTATCCAGCCACCCGTACGAATCTTGATAAAAACGAACCTCGACGTTGCTACTTGTTAACTCATCAGTAACCATGGTCGTCTCCTCCGTGTGGTGTTGTCGCTGCTCTGTAGTAGTGTTGGGATGCTCACATTTGGTAGAACGTAGAGTGATTCCCGATGACGCCATGCTGAAGGTGGTAGAAGAAGTGTGTGGGATCGATGTTTCACTCTCGCTTATGTACTAGGCTCCGAGATAAGCCTCTTAACTCATGAAAAAAACTCTCACTAGGAAGGCGACCGGCTGTCTATCTGTGTAGGTGCGGGTTCGTTACATCTTTAATTCTGTTCGACTCCCTGAGGAAATAGATGAAAAAACAAAAGACCATCTTTCAAGGACTCGAATCCGCAGTCAGTAGGAAGCTATAAGGAGCTTAACTTGTTTGATTTAAGCTGTCTACCACACGCACGCGCTTGCAGTCACAGCTAGAGTGGCAGACATCCGGCCTTAAACACCCCCTGTAGGCTTTTTTTTTGTATACACAGTTGAACGTCTTAATCTCTTACCCAGCTATAATCCTATATACATGTAATACGCATTACTCCCTTCATGACAATTATCAGATTGATTTAAGGGTGGAAAGGGCCTAGGTGATTAGGTCCCTCTCTCTAGCTGAAAACAGGCTTAGAACATAACATGCAGTCATCCGGCCGCGTTAAACACCCCCTGTAGGCTTTGTATACACTCTTGACCCCCTCTCTAGGTGAAAACAAAGCTTAGAAGATGCAGTCATCCGTCCACGGGCTGGCGCGTCACACCTGTCGTTAATCACCCCCTGTAGTCTTTGTATACACAGTCTCTTCACCGGTGCATGACACCCGGCCTTAAACACCCCCTGTAGGCTTTTTTTTTGTATACACAGTTTGAACGTCTTAATCTCTTACCCAGCTATAATCCTATATACATGTGTAATGCGCATTACCCCCTTTATGACAATTATCAGATTGATTTAAGGGTGGAAAGGATCTAGAAGAGGGTGGGGGATCGAGCTGAAAACAAAACAGGCTTAGAACAAAACATGCAGTCATCCGGCCGCGTTAATCACCCCCTGTAGGCTTTGTATACACTCTTGATCCCCTCTCTAGGTGAAAACAAAAGCTCTGTCCACGGGCTGGCGCGTCACACCTGTCGTTAAAACACCCCCTGTAGTCTTTGTATACACAGTTGTCCCGCCTTATCTATTCAGCAGCTATAAGCCCATATACATGTACATGCGATTTTGATTTCCTCTCTGGAAGAGGGTGGGGCTCAAGGTGAAAACAAGATTAGGACATTCGCTCTCTCAGCTCTATAAAGAGCCTCAATTATTCTTGCAACAGCACTTCACCACCGCCCACCTTTTCTTCTGGTACACTACCAGTCACGAGGCAGATGTTTGCGGTATGGTTTATACTGGTTACCTACTAATAGCGGTTTGTCTAAATAAAAAATGGGTGAGTAGATCACTTTATTTTTTCTAAAAAAAAAACCACTTAGAACTGAGGTATGTATATGTAGCACTGTTAGTGTAAGTACACAGTAAAATCTACTGTACTATAGACTTAACCCTCTGAAGACGGTGGAGCGCGTTAATGTGCAGGTCTGTGTCGGCGTCACTGTTTTTTTTGGTTGTTTTTTTATTCTAACTAAAAAAAAAGAAAAAAAAGTCAGAAGTCAATCTACGACCTATCAAAGACAATTTTGTGATAAGTTCAAAGTAAATAAGAGACAGTTTGAGCGTCTCTTAGTCGCTGTCAAAGATGCGAATAGAACGCGCTAGTATAGTTCCCCGCTCTTTCGTCAGATGGCCCCACAATAGGAATTTTGTACATTCCTACGATGCTCACAAACATTTTAATGCATAATGAGCTATATAGGCAACAAAGCGCGCTTTTAAAATATATTAAATATAAAAAAACAATTCAATATTGTGTATTTCTGATAGAATGAGACAGTTTCTTTTAAATATCAACTAAACTATAGCGAGATGAAAAATACCACACCATATCTAAGGCGTTATAAAAGATATACATAGTCAGAACCTCTCACCGAGTCGGTAATCGGACAAACAGATCAACTCGTTGTTGACAGTGCCACAGGCCCCCCGTCCAACGGGGCTTTTGAGGCCAGTCTGTTAGAGTGATCCATGCTGCTTAACATGAGGCGTAATTAATTACGCCGATGTTGCGCAGCATATAACCAACTCAATCAGAGTTGGTTGGCCCCTCTTTAGGGGCCACACAATAAATAAAGAATAGAAGACTAAGGGAACGTTCACAAACGTCACCCCTTCCTACGGGGTGGGCGGGTCTTTGGGTTTAGTGACAAAACAGTGACATGGGAGTAGGAGGGGGGAGAGTCGGAGTTTGTGTGTCAGCTCTCTTTTTTTTTTCTTTTTTTTCCAAGTCTATTTATGAATAAAAATTAAAAAAAACACGATAATATAGAGCGCTGATCAAAAACTGAATAGAAAAATAACCAAATAGGTTGGGGAAATCTCTGCTATCTAGCTGATCGGTCGTTGTCACATGGTGCAGAAAATTTACTTTAGAAAATCTATATTAGGACCACAGACGGGGTACATGTGTCACTTGTCGAATATAAGAGATGCCAATGGTCCTTGTCGAATTTAAGAACTAGGTCTTGGCCATTGTCTATTTTGAGAAGTAGTCTTGCCCGTCTTGCCCCTTGTCGCCAACTCCCAGCACCCCCGTGTCTCTTTGTCCATATTGGCTAAAACAGGACATTGTTGACTTGTCTATTTTACCCGTCTGGGGCCTTATTATTAATCCCTGTGTATAACTTGCAGCTTATATGTTGTACCAAACCTCCTTCAAATGTTGCATGTGTGGATCTAGGAATTTGGGAGGTAGATTGAGATGGGGTAATACGCAATGTGTTTGGAGTATTTGAAACAAGATACGTAATTTTAATAATGTACAGAAAAGAACGAGTCACACTAGGCGGCAAATTTTGGTATCAAATTAAAAGCTTATGCTGTCAGTAATGCAGTCAGCTAGGAATAACTTGCATTATAACAACTTTTTTCCGAATTACTGAAACGTGAAAATTGATCGCGAAAATTCCAAATTTCCCCATGTATTTTAGCCCCAAGTAAAAAACAACAAAAAAAAACGCTCTCGTCATATTTTTTCACCGCTTAGTGATGAGAAACAACTTAGGTTGTTTCTTAGTCTTAAGATAATAGGCTACATCAACTGTTATGACTGACACATGGAACAGTCCTGAACAGGAGAAGTTTCTAGCTGCAAACATAGGGGCGGTAACCCTTCTCCGAGCATAGACACCCACGTGCGCTGCTGAGAGAGATCAACCAGAACTATGAGCGGGCCAAGTCTGTGCTTGGAGAATAGGCAGTAACTCAAAAATAGAGGGCGATAACTGTGTGTTATTCTGGGAGGGTTTATTGAGTACAACTTTATAGTATTATAGAATTGAGCCCGAACCAGTTCTATAGACAGAGGAAAAATATATCTCTATAATGTTTCTCTCTCCTTTATTGACTCAGGGTTACCACAAATCTTTTTTTACTGAGTGGTTATTTTTGATAGTGTAGAACCAATATCTGTCTAATTAAAAACCCTTATCAGTTCTGTTTTTACATACAAAGAATTTTCCCACCCTTCTAGGCTTTTTCAAAGGATAAGAATTGAGATAGCTGAAGGTCATTATGTATGTTTTAAGCCCTTTTGGTGAAACCCTACATAGGCCCCTAGACGGGGGGATGCTGTGTCACTTGGCGATTTTAAGAAATGGCTATGTCCCTTGTCGATTTTTAAGAAAAGTGGTTTGTCCCTTGTCACTGACACTATAAAAATGTCACTACGCCTCATGTCACTTGTCGATTCTAAGGAATACCCATGTCACTTGTCGATTCTAAGGAATAGGTCTTGTCCCTTGTCACTAGGGTCATGTCGATATGTCGATTTTACCCGTCTGGGGGCCCCTCTACATAAGGGAGAATCTAAAAAAAAAAAATTTTAAAAAGATTAGGGTCGGGCCAAAATGATAGGGTCGGTCGGGTTACCGGAACACAACTTTTTTTTCTCTTTTTGTTTTTTTTGTTCGGCCTCACCCCTTCCCCTCATGATAAGACCTGATACGACGTCACATTCATCATGATACCATCATACAACATGATACACACACGCCGCGGGTGGTCCTAAAAAGGACCGTTAGTGATGAGGCGGAGGGTGTGGTGGTAGTCATATCACGTCGTAGTCCTTCAGCATCTCCAGGATGGCGGGCGGTAGGCCTTCCTCCCTGCAGACCTGCTGCTTGGCCTGTTCGACGGACTGCCGGATGAGTTGATCCGCGACCTCCGTCATCAACTCATCCGCCACACCCTCCTCCGCAGCAGCACGCTGCCTCTCTACCTCTTCTCTCTGTAGTGCGGCTGCAATTCTTTCTCCACGGCCCCCTCGATCATAGATCGAGAAACGACCACGAAGTTCACTCGTTGAGCCATTTCGTCAAACTGACTTCCTAACCGCCTGAGATGAGCTGACGTCACACTATTTTCGACGACGCTATGACGCTCATGAGGCAGGCAGGCGACGTCGTTTTACTTCCTTATTTGGAGTTTGGGAACTTGTGACACCGCAGTCATACCGTATGGTCGCGATAAAGCAACTAGTGTTGAAAGTGCGCCGGTCTTGAATAAGCGCTGGAGTATAAGAGCCTCCAAATGTTTTTTCTTAAGCACTAAAATCGCGACCTTGAATAAGTGCTAACGCCTGGTTTGTATAAGCTCCTGAGTAAGAACTTCACCGAATTGAAAAGCGCTCCCTCAGAGCACTTAATCGCGACAGTACGGTACAATCTGTCAACCCGCGCCAAAACAAAAAGGAAAAAAAGTGTGTTCTGGTCACACGTACCTACGACGAGTAACCTTCAGCTATCACCACGTGAAGAGTGGGAATAAATTTGTACGGCAAGAAAACTGAAACTGATAACGATTCCATTAGATAAGTATTTGGTTCCAATCTATGGCGAGATATTTTCCGACAGTTGTCTCCACCAGAGCGATTGATTTATATCTCTGTAGGCTTCAGCTCTCCAACACTCTCCAATATCCTCCGGTGGATAATGGTCGCCACCCATAGTTAGTGACAACTAAACCTCTGCTGGAGAGTGAAAGCTACGTTGAGTCTTGAGGTGCGCAGAGATACTCTCTGCCGCAGCCTGATTTAGTTCCACGCTATTTAGATTACCGCCCCATTTAAAATCTCTCGATCCTAGAAAAGAATCCTAGAGTTTATAATGGATGTGTCTCAGTTTTAGTCAAGCCGTAAAGTGAAGAACCTGAAGTTGTACATATACCCACATGAGGGGTGAACGGAGTTTACTAACCGGGCGTTCAGTTAGTACTGAGTCTATAGTCAAGTTCCACTCTCTAGACAGAGCTTTAGCTCCTCCGTCATCTAGACCGCGCGATTTGCTGAAGCAGCTATAAATCAATGGAAAGTAGAGAACACGTACTGGGACGGGTCAAAAATCGGATTGTAAGCTATGTATGTCACATTACCCAGCTCCAGACTGCCCACGACATGTTGTGAGCTACTCAGCCAATAAGGGTAGCTCTCATGGTCTTGTGACAATCATCCCACTGTCCACTGTCCTACTTACTATAGGGATAGAATTCTTTTTACACTAGGATTTTCACTAAAGACTTCAGCAGACAGGTCTGGATGATGAGCCGTGTATCATGTCCAGCAGACAAGACGAGACCAAGACAAAACGTCACCGGATATTTGTCTGCTCATGTTTTGTCTTGTCTAGTCTACTGAAGACGTGCCGTGTATACCAACCTTAAGTATACTAGGGCCGGATACGGACCCTATGACCTTGCGATGACTATCCGTCTGTGTCTTGGAACACATATTTGTAATGCAATACACCGGAGAATCGATCAAACTGCTTCAGAGGCTTGTTATCAGGTATTATCAGTTAAATCAAAATATTTCAAAACCTCCAGCAAAGCAGGATGTCATGTCCTACAGCTGGGCGCTGATGAGCAGACGCCGCTGACGTCATTTTAATCAGGTCACAGCGCTTTTAGACACCTTTCCTGTGGGGACTGTCTCATACCTTAGTATATAATACCGTAAACGCCAGGTGATTAGTATATGACACATTGTCAGTTGTGGATCCACAAAGAGGCTGGATAAGCCACAAGTGGACCCGCGACTACAATGTGACATAATCTAACCATGCACTTGTTTTGTTTTGTTTCCATTTACAACAGCAAACATTTCAACATCCTATTGTTTTTTAAAAATGATGAGAAATCAGCCCAAAAAATAAAAATTTTAGAGCTAAATTTGTGGAGGATAGCCGGACATGTTGATGTCCCTAGACCCCTAAATTCGATATGGTGACATGGTCATTTTCTTAAATTTGATACGACGACACGGTCATATCTTAAAAAAATCAACATGGGGCACGGTCATCTAAGTGACATGGGACATGGGACATTTCTTAAGTCCGACATGTGACATGGACCATAGTGAAATGAGAAAAAATGTTCGAAGAGTGCATCAGAAAAGTTCCATTTCAAGCCTAAACATTTTGCAAAAAAAAAAAAAAAATTCTTGGATGGTACCCGGCTTTGCAGTGTCTGGGTCCCTAAAATGTACCAGAATGCTCAATTTGGGTTCTAAATATTTCAAAAATGTTTCCCCCTTAGTGCCATGTGACATGGACATTTCTTAAATTCGACATACGGCTGCATGGGGAGGACCCACCCGTCAAGGGTCCCATGATGACTGATACCCGCGCTCAAACCAGCGCGGTGGTTCTAGGTAGACCTTCTTTCAGTATCCTCATGACCAGATCCATCACCGTCTCTTGAGCGACTGCAACGTAACCTGCTCCGGTCATTTTGACAAAAAAAAACTGTCTGGCTAGCCGACCGCTGACGCCAGCTTAATTTTGACGACGTTGCTCATTACGCGTCATCTACAGTAACCAAGGTAACTATGGTTATTGTTATCCGGTCCGTAAGACAGTCTAAGACGGCGTGTAGTCGCGTTTTGTTGTTTACGTGCGCTCTCCCTAATACTCTAATTTAAGTTGAGTTACCACTAACCCCCTACAAAAGAGGGTAGTCTCATTTTGTGTAATTCAAAGTCGTTCCTTTGTTAGCAATAAGGGGGTCGTTCTATTCATAGATTTTTTTTTGTTTACAACAACAAGTCAAAGTACAGTCAATCAACCGAGATCCTTCCTCCTCCGTGGGAGTGTAGAAAGGTCTCCCCCCTGAGGTTACAAAGTCACCTCTTTTAAGGGCTACAAGTCGCAAAGTCGCTTTCGCTTTCGCTTACAGGTCGCAAAGTCGCAAGAATATTCAAGTCAAAAGTCAAATTTATTAACTATCAGTATGGTCGTTTGAAGGTCATCAAGTCACCGAAAAACTCCTCTACAGTGTCAGGTGTATATAGATTGTATAATATGATAATATGTGTAAACCACTTTCATCATTATTAAAAGCTTTAAAAGTACACTTGTAATCCTATACCAGTGGTATGTGCACTCCATACAATAACAACATAGATGGGACTGCTCCAACCTGAGCAGACTGGCAGCTACCAGCACTGTCCAGTCCTATCCAGTCCTGTCCAGTCCTATCTGGTCTCAGCCATTTTAGGGCACACCAGTAACTTCTGGTCGGGTCCAGTTCTGTCCAGCCTCATCCAGCCTCTGGGCAGAATGGGCTGGGTTAGACTGGATGTATCCAGATACACATACCAATATACAATAGCATGCAGTCAGTCCCAGGTATGCATTCCCAGCCAGTACTAGTGCAACCCTAGTACAATCATGAAGTTACATGATCACAAACAGGTATCTATAGTTTCCCCATAGAATAGTATTATTATGGCACAGAAGTGCAGCATGTATCCACTGCCACAATAGATTGCTCAACTCTCACTGTATTATTATTATATTCACCCTATGAACTACTGTTATACAAATTGTAATAAAGATATCATAACTATAATCAAATGGAGTCTTCCGTTCATTTTAAGTATGTCAGTCACCTGACATTTGGTGGAGAACGGCTTGATCCTTGTTTACTAAAAAATTGAGCAATTCTTGAAATGGTACTTGATACAACTTAATAGCACAAAACTGAAATTAAATAGATTGAATAGGGCCTCCCTACAGTAACAAGCAGTAACGTTAAACAGGACAATCCAGGAGAGACAAAGTATTATCAACGGGACTCCAAACAACAGATAAGGCAGCACCACAACATTGGGGATGCAGCCTGACACCACCGATGTATACAGTTATCCCATGGAGGCACCATCATAAAGCTAAGTATAGTATAATGTATTGCATTCATTAACAACCCCATTTACTTTCAGAATGTATTAACAATTCTCAAAGGGGACTGCTTTACCCAAATAATTGCAAGCTTTATAGAGTTTAAGCAAATAGACTCCTAATGACCTACTCTTATTTAATGTATGGATCTCATGATCTAAAGCAGAAAGCATGAATGTGTCTACAGTGTCTACAGTGGAGGATGCAATTTTACTTTTTCGGCAATTTCAGCTATGTAGTGAAAGTTTGTTGCGTATATTAGCAGTAGCAGAGGACATAGATGTGGAAACTACTTTCATTGGTAATCTAGCTCAGTTGTCTGAAGATCTTGACAAATATTATTACAGGCTAAGAGAAGAGGGATTTAGGCATTTGTATTATATATTGCACTGTGCCTATGATAAAGTGATCAAAACTGATGAAATCCCCAAAAGTCATGAATTTTTGAGTTCTCAGGATGATAATTATGACTTTGCCAGAAACAATCACTTAAAGGGCATTATATATGAGTTCTTAACTTTATCAGTGACCTGTTGCAAAGAATATCTGGTATATTTGAGAGAGATACAGAGCAGAAATAATCACCCAACCAATACATGCACATACAATATTAATGGAAACCAAGTTAATGGTTATCTGCCTAACACAGATAGTTTCCGTTACTCATCACAAACTAAAATTAACCATACCACAGTCCTTGCCCCAACAGCCCCAGTAACGCGAGGATATACATTATATTTTCATAACTGGGATACAGATTCAGAACAATCAGACACAGATGAAGATCCTGAAGAGGTATATCTAAATCAGTTTCCTAAATCAGATACAGATTCGGATTCAGATGGAGACCCTGAAGAGGTATATCTTAGTCAGTTTCCCCAAGAAGACCCAGATCCAGAGAATAATAACCCACAATACAAAGTAGGCACATTTAGTAATCTCAGAAAAGATCAGGATAAACTGAACTTCAAAGAACATAAAAAATCAGAAGATAACATAATTACCACTGCTAACTATACTGCAGAAGAAATTTATGACTCTGATGATTGGGAAACATCCTCAGAATGCTCAGACTCAGATGAGTGGGAAACATCTTCAGAATACTCAGACATAGAGGAAGAAGTAGAGCTTTTAGACCCACAGCCAGGCCTAACAAACGTAGAGCCTATAGACCCACAACCATGCCCAACTAATGTAGAGCTTCCAGAGCCACAACTACAACCACACCACCTAGAATCATTAGACCAACAGCAAGAAATACAAGAAACCCCCTTACATTTTGATATAGAAAAGAACATAACCAACCCTTTACATATCTATACACAGAGCTCAATAATAGTGCAAAATGTCCACAAGTCTAATATATTACTATTCAATGTTAAATATGGTTCACAAAACAAAAGGCGTAAAGGTAAATTCAAAAAGATAGGTGCTAAAAAGTCAAGGAGAAAGGCTCATTGTAATAGAGAGGGAAGTCACTCTTTGAATAGGAGAAAGAAACTATCATATAGCAGAGGCAAAAGAGCAAGAAAAAAGGGCATCTCAATGATAAAGTATAACAACAATACCAACAATCTAGTGCCATTAACTTACAAGGGCCCAAGAGACAGAGGTAAAATAGACTATGGAAACCAGTCTGTACCAATAGCAGAACCAGACCAGCATGGCATGTCATTGTAAATACTTTATGTATATATGTACATTACAAATAAAACTTTTACAAATTTAGAGGGTCATTCTCACCACTCACACTTAACCACATATTAGACTAGAACAGTACTAGTAGATCTGGGAGTGGGATTTGCTCAGTGAGAATGCCACTTTAAACAAGCCATAGCCTGTATTCATCAGATCCATGTTAGATACATAATATAGACTCACACAGGTCATGGGTAGCTACTGAGCAGTTCTAATCAGTGCAGTCCAAAGTACGAAATACAATACCTCTCCGTATCAAAACACTGTCTGTCAGACCACCCATATCCCCAGAACCAATCCTTTATGGAAAGCCATTTCTGCCACAATCTGGCATTTGAGTTTAGGTTGATAGTTTAGGTTTATAGTTTAGTGGTTATATTGTGTATGGTAATAAAAGTAAGATCCAACTAATTATCATGTAAAAAAAAAAAAATTAGCCATATCAAGGCCCACATTTTAAAAGTGATTTGGTTAGTAATGAATTTACCAGTTACTTTTGAGAATATCACCTGGCTGGTTGCACAACATATATTACATTTACGTGTCAAAACCAAATAGCAGTACTGCTATAAGTTTGCTATATTTGTACGATTTTTTTTCTTAAAAGTCACATAATTATACACATGTGCATTCTGGGACATTGACTCTTTCCACATCTGTTATGGCATGCCATTAGGCCAAAAGTGTCACTATTCATATAGAACTAGCAAGACTAGTAGGGAGCTATAATGGTTGGGGCTGCCTCACAGATCTGGATAAACCCATATTGGATGGTAGCTATGATAAAGTCCTATCACCTAACTGCATTCATGGTTGCATTAAAGACTGAAATAAATCTTTCTCTTCTGCTTTTAATCAAGGGACCTCATTCATACAGATGCGTGACTGTCAGGATGAGGGTGGCACATATATGATATATTGTATTAAGTTAATTGCATATTAGCCTCATATAACAATATTTTATTAACCTAAAACGGAGGTTATGGTTAACAGACCTCCAATATATAGAGGAATGCTACCTGGCCAAGTGGCAAACCACAACAATAACCTTTTAATTGTGAAACATCTGCAATCCTTAGCGATGGGTTTACAGTTATGGGGAATTAGCCACTCCTCACTTATCATACTACCCAGCAGTTGTTTAGAGCGACACCTTAGCACACCATAAATAGTCGGATTGTCATTCCTTGGCAACCATCATTCCCTGATGCCACTTGTCAACCTTTTACTTGCAAAATCGATTTGGAGGGGTCAAATCCTTGTGTGGGCGATAGCCGGCAGTTTAGATTGTGTCTTTTATATATTGCTCCATGTTGTAGTTTTGAGCCCCTGATTGCTTGGCATCATGCCATATATGTGGCCCAGATGAAGCAGTAAGACCCCCTAATCCCATGCCCATAACCCCCTCCCTACTATGTGCAGCTATGATGAATTTTTACAAATATATATGATGGTTTTGTCCTCTGGGTCATTGCCACCGAGATGTGAGATTCAACCCATGAAGCACATTGTATCACTTGTTTGCATTTGTAAAAAGGGAATTTAATATATGAATACATTTCCCATACAGCATTTTATTAAGCAGTTATCTAGAATTAGCCAGACACACTTTAAATCCATAATTTCTAATATTGCAAGTTGTGGAAAATATCATTTTTTAGACGTAGCAACCAGCAGTCTAGACATAAACATCCTGCAGTCTACACATAACATTCTGCAGTCTAGACATAGCCTATTCTAAGAATGGCATCCTCTGTACTGGTATAGACATTACATATCCAACATATATGCAGACATTATCCAGAGAACTGTTTCCTAAGTATTATTTAACATATTTGTAATGTGGAACGAAGCATTCAATCGTATTCAAATTTAGTCTCATTGCAACTTAAAATAGCTTGTAATCATTATGGACACACTGTTTTTTTTTCTTTTATCCAGCATGTCATGTATGCAATGCAATAGTTATATACTAATTCCTTATATCTAAGCTAAAAGTTCCATGCAGTACAGCATTAGGTATCTCATTTCATATTATAGGTTCCTTGGTCAAGTAGGATCACAATATGTGTTATCAACTTTATTTAACAACAACATATTATGTAAATCAGCAGCTTTCAATTCTTATGTAAAACCATATATATACTTATAAAATACCTTTGTTGTATCACTTTGGCAAATGGTTAATACATTATAATGTACAGTATCCTCAGAGAGATCTCTAAATTTGTCAGTTTTACATGTCAAAAATTTCATGCCACACTAACACCTATACAACATGCTTTAAATTTAAGGCATAGTGTTAAGATAATCAATTTTAAATCCCAGTCTATAATTAAACATCAGTATGGCTCGTCTAGTGTGACACATCTCATCTTGTTATGGACTAATTGAGTCTGATAATATCAAGTAATTCAGTGGAATTCACCGGAGGTAGAAGTTCTGTTCAACAAACTGTATGGCATAATTTTTATCAGTTCAACTTAACCCTCAGTTATCATTAGTATGGTAGATACGGTGAATTCGCAGTAGTTGTAGTATCAATATATTGTGCATATATTACATGGAACATGTATTAGTATTATTATGTATAGGACTAATATGATTTTATTTAGAAAACATATTGTATGTATGCTATGTGTAATTTTGGTTTCTTTATAGTGCATGGCTCATTCAGGTAGGTGGTAAATTATAGAGCTTGGTTTAGTCAAGGTTTAGCATCAAAGGCATGTTACCCTGTAAAATTTGCATCTCCTATATCTATCTCAATTTGTGTTTATAAAGGGATGACGATGGAGACGATAACCAGTCACCATGAACCTAACTAAGTGACCTTGCTTGAGTGCTGGGGGCATGACCTCAACAAGCATATCGAGTCCGTTCACCCGGCACAGAATTCAGATGTGGAGCTTCTGTAGGGCAAGACGCTTCACATTCAGAAATCAACCTATGATGCACCCGAGCCTGTGCAGTGTCAACAGATGACCGATACTCTATCAGTCTGATCGTACCATCCGACATTCAACAATCAACCTCCTCTATAGCCTCACCAATGGATCACCTATGAACTGTGTTAGGGATCCTCCAATGGAGATGGACTTATGGTCAGAATCTTCTGGCGTTTAATCAGTACAACACGTAAAGGTCTATGCTGATGAAATTAATTCGAACAACAGTTTTTCCACTGTTTGAAACAAACTCTGGAGATTGTAGGAAGCAGTGTCTTATTGTAATACTAAATACACGAAATAGCTGTCATGTACACCATTAATGCATTCATATTATCACTATATCAAAATGCTGAAGCATCATAATGAACTCTGTACTTGTATACGTATACAAACATGTGTATATATTCATATGTATTATTCATGTATTCATTACCTGATTTTATTGTCTAATAGCTATATGTAAAAGGTTAATTATAATGTATAGCTGACGTGACCATCTTTTTGTAGGAGGGTAGTAGTGAGAGCATGAGTAGTTTATTGGTAATTATTATAGACAGGCAGTTAGTAGCCGGGTAATTCGTTTTCTTTTGTGATATCCCATGCTAATATCATTTGTGGCACCCCAATATGTGTATGTGTGCTACATAGTAACAACAAACCTAGCATATTAGTATATTTTTCTGGACCTAAAAAAGAAATCACATCCTAAATCACTTTCAATGTTCCAAATTATAACTAGTTACAGGAGATATTTCCCCATAAGTATCCAATTCACATTCACAATCTATTTACGGTGTGTGCCACACCAATCTATAATTAGCCTTGTATGACTGGTGGTTTGAGTGTATGCACCTGTGGACCATTATTTTAGGCCTGTGATACTCATCAGTTATGCAGACCCATGTTCATAGAACATGGCTCAAGTTACACCGAAAGTAAGCCCATTGTATAGGGCCATGTACTGGAGCAATGACTTCCGTTTCTTGGGTTATGGCAGGATTACTGTATATATCAGATTTTAACTATGAATTCCAACCCGTCATATAGGGTTTGGAACAATATCAATGCCAATATACATCGGTATTAGCACTTGTACCTCATGGGGTTTCCAATAGCTCATGGTGGACTATACTCACTATAAGATCAAATATAACCATATAATCTGATCGACAACCCACCTATGAGGACTTCCTGAGGTCTTTTCAGTGCATTAACAAATTCATAGTTAAAAAATATGTCTACACCCTTCAAACGGCGTCTTTGCTGCATGTTGTTTCACATTGTATGACTGCTCATGATGGTATCATAGGTACTTATGTCATATGGTATAAGTGGTGGCAACTCTCATGCCTGTAGCAATACTTTTTTTGGGGTTGATTAATATTTGTGCTGCATACACTTATCCGAACGGAGTCGGATGCTTAAATGGGGGATATTGTCAGGTGTATATAGATTGTATAATATGATAATATGTGTAAACCACTTTCATCATTATTAAAAGCTTTAAAAGTACACTTGTAATCCTATACCAGTGGTATGTGCACTCCATACAATAACAACATAGATGGGACTGCTCCAACCTGAGCAGACTGGCAGCTACCAGCACTGTCCAGTCCTATCCAGTCCTGTCCAGTCCTATCTGGTCTCAGCCATTTTAGGGCACACCAGTAACTTCTGGTCGGGTCCAGTTCTGTCCAGCCTCATCCAGCCTCTGGGCAGAATGGGCTGGGTTAGACTGGATGTATCCAGATACACATACCAATATACAATAGCATGCAGTCAGTCCCAGGTATGCATTCCCAGCCAGTACTAGTGCAACCCTAGTACAATCATGAAGTTACATGATCACAAACAGGTATCTATAGTTTCCCCATAGAATAGTATTATTATGGCACAGAAGTGCAGCATGTATCCACTGCCACAATAGATTGCTCAACTCTCACTGTATTATTATTATATTCACCCTATGAACTACTGTTATACAAATTGTAATAAAGATATCATAACTATAATCAAATGGAGTCTTCCGTTCATTTTAAGTATGTCAGTCACCTGACAACAGTCACCTCCGACTCGCCTCCTCCCTACCCCCTAAACGGGGATAGGTAGGAGGCGATTCCCTAGAGATCAGATAAAATTATTTTTTTTCTCCGAAGCAGACCCCAAAGGCCCCCCAAAGTGCCCGCCCACCCCAAAATAGTGCCCCCCTCCCCCCCTCCCCTCCCCATGCATCTTAAAGTGCCCCCCTCCCCACCTCCCCCTCCCCCCCCCCCCATAGAAGCCTCCCATTGGCTGGTCCAGGTCATGTGACCAAAAGGGGGGCGTGGTCTGTCTATTATCTATATTATGCAAATGAGGGAGGGGTTCAGGTCACGTGACCAAGGGGGTGTGGTCTATTTTCCAAATAAGGAGCGCTTCCGGTCACGTGACCAAATAAGGAGCGCTTCCGGTCACGTGACCAAGGGGGTGTGGTCCTATTATGCAAATGAGGGGGTCACG
This sequence comes from Harmothoe impar, assembly GCA_947462335.1. NCBI lineage: Eukaryota > Metazoa > Annelida > Polychaeta > Phyllodocida > Polynoidae > Harmothoe > Harmothoe impar. Next base: position 5,118,839 of record OX381721.1, on the reverse strand, counting down.
TGATCCATTATTATGCAAATGAGGGAGTCACGTGACCAAATGGAAGCCTCTGATTGGCTGGTGATCAAGGGGGCGTGGCCTATTATGCAAATGAGAGGGTCGCGTAATCAAGGGGGCGTGGCCTATTATGCAAATGAGGGGGTCATGTGACCAAATGGCGGCCTCTGATTGGCTGGTGATCAAGGGGGCGTGGCCTATTACGTAATTATGCAAATGAGGGGGTCACGTGACCAAATGACGGCCTCTGATTGGCTGCATATCGAGTGAGTAATAAACAGTACTTAAGCATGGTCCCGTTCCGATACAATATATACTACTCAGGCGTTCCAGTGAACGTTTCTTCCCAAAGTGACCACTGGTCATATGACCGTGACAATAAAACATCAAATCCCTCCTCATACCGGAGGGGATCACTACCTGTCTGATCCTTCTTCCCGAAGGATTGATCTTCCATCTATATAGAACACCTTCGGATACTTCCAGCTCTGTCCATTGTGCTAAAAATCTCCTCATCTCTCGATTTTCTAGAGAGATTTCAGGTGGAACAGGTTTGATTCCCTTAGGAATTAACCCGAGCAACCTCCCCATGTTCGGATCCTTCTCCTGGAACCTTCGGATAGTCTCCATAGACCACTGAAGGATGCCAGTTCCTCTGGATTCCAGTGGCAACCGGACCCCAGCCAGGACCGCCCCGTGGGCTCCACAATCGTCACATTTTTCATTCCCACAACTCCTTATGGGCCTGGGGGACAGTGCATCAGCATTTACATGCTTTACACCGGGTCGGTGTTGGATCTGCTTCTGTTCCAACCCGAACTCTGATAAGTGTGCTAACCACCGGCCGATCCACCAGTGTAGAGGTCGCGGAAAACTTAGTCATTGGATCGGCTGGGAATCGAACCACAGACCTCTCGCACCGGTGACAAGCGTGCTAACCGTTACACTACCAACCCGTGTCTGACTGTTCTCCGCTCCCTAGGTTACTGGATCGGTATGGTACAGAGGGTGAGGATTACCCAGGTGTTTTACCCCTTCGGGCTCTCCACCAGGGTACGGGGAATCCGACCCCTACACTACCCCCATCAGCTTCCATCATGTCCTCTAGATTCGGATTTTCCGGGGGGTTACCAACCCTGGGCTTTCTCTCCCTCCTAGAAGGGGCTTTATCAAGCAGTTACAGAGAGTCCCAGCCCCCAGAGTATAGAGGCAGCTAGCACCAGGCATTCTCACCCACTGGAGACCGCAGGTCCCAATGGGGCTTTATCAAGCAGTCGTTGAGATACCCTGACTTCCCAGTGATGGAAGCTTTCTACACCATACCGATTCAGCCAATTTGTTGACTGAACTCCACGCTGAACTCCAACTGCCCGTACTGGGGACAAACACTTCCCAAGCTGCCCTTGCAACTACCAACTGCCAGCAGGTGGCCAATCCCCAGCAAGCTGGAATGCTCCTACCGTACACTCAACGTACTACCCGATTCATCGCGGCAGATCCACCAGTGTAGTGGTTCGGAATCTCAGAAAGAGAACAAGAACGTCAGTTTCCAAGTGCGAAGTAGAAAGAGTGTTTTTATTCAACGCACCCTATTACAATTGAATCTAGTCTTAACCCGAAGGGTAAGACGAAGTAGTCCTGGTTCAATCTAGTGATTGGGGTAGGGTAATGCTGGGAGTCAGCCGGGCCTGCACTGACTGGCGACTATACGAGGAGGGGAGGTTTATATACCCCCTCTGGATATGAAATCGACATGGTCACGTGTCGGTTGGCTCCCGCCTGAAACGTGATGCGCAGTACCCGAGAGAGGACAGTCGCCCCCTCTGGGATACCGCCCACACTAACGCCAGGCGGGAACAACCCGAACTTAACCCTCCTCGGTCACCTGGATGTAAATGATTACCGTAGTAAACCCCTTCAGGAGTGTAGGGCCTGCTATTTACTCATGCGCACTGTCATAATGGTAACAGGACATGTTCTTCCTCAAGTTTCTACTAAACCCAGATTAGGAATCAAGACTTCCCATTCAGCCCTATCAGCCTCACAGATAGGTTATATCAGAGTGTGGTGTCCTAATTCTAGCAAGTAGTAGTACTGGTCTGTAAATAAGTCACTAGAGACAAGGGCAAGGGACCTTCACCAAAGCAAAACACAGAAAAGACAGATGAGCAAACCACACCAAACATTTAATCCTAACAGTTGTAAAACTGATCCAAGGCTGACCCCTCTTTAATATGTCAGGGCTCTTGTGTCACAGCATGTGATTAAACTCCGTATATATATATACATAGTTTAATCACATCTATATCTATATATATAGATACAGCAGATCACAAAGATTGGAATAGAGAAAGGAGGTAAAGTAGGAAATCAGAAAAACTGACCACGAGAACAGCTTGTTAACCCTTTGGGGACGTCATAATGCATTCATACTAATGTGGATTATGTGCAGTACTCAAATTAGCAGATGCATACATAACACATGAATGCAATATTCAGTATGGAAGGCAATCGCTTTTAGGGCTGAAATTATCCCATCCGTCTGTAAAAGACCTTCTTTATATTTCCTAAACACATGAAGAAATGGAAAGAACTATCCAAGGCACAAGTAAAGGCAAGAAAAACCTTGCAATATATTATGTTATTTCTCAGTGGAATCAAATGTAGCAAATTGGTTTTGATATTTAATCCACAAATGGTGTAACGTATTGATGATTATAAAATCAGTAACTGCCTGCATTTAGATTATTCTGAAGCTCATAATAGACACACACTGTCAGTATTTCCCTTTGTTCATGCTGGAAAACAACAGCCTGCAGGCTCCAGCTTTGCTATTTCTGTCACACAACATGCAACCAACTTCTGTGTGAGCTCCCAGAATAAACACAACTTGGTACAGCTGCCGTGAAAACTAACTGTTTTTCCATGGTCTTGTCAGTAAGCTACACTCTGTTCCTGGAATTAAGTTGAAGGTTCAGGAGGGTTTCAGTATCAGCTTCTCACATTATTATTCCTGTCACATGACACACTACCCAGTCCGGCATCTGTAACAGAGTAGACCCTATTTGATTTGCTTTTTCAGGGTTCTTATCAACAAACCCACCTTCCCTAGAAAAATGAAAAACCACACAACAGCCAACATTTGAAAGTCTTTTCTACATTTATGTTGATGCTAGATCACCCTATCTTCATGCTAGATGGCTTTTTTTTCATACTGGATTGCCAAGTGTGTTGTTAACATTGCCGCAATTGCCCTAGCTCTCACGTGAATGAATGCTCACTTGTGATTGCTGTACAGCATCCAAAGGCGAGCCAGATGTCTGGGTGGTATGCAAAAGCATACCAAACCTGTGGGTGGTACTTTTTTTTTCATTATCCAAACACAGGATCATACCAATATCGTTAGGTTTTGTAATAACATGCATTACTGCGGGCAAGTGGTTACTTTCCCCATAAGCTTCTGTGATCACCTCAGCACTTAATAAGGTGCATATAAATGCAGACAGAGAGCAGCTCAGTGATGGATGTGGGGGTTATTTGTAGAGCCTGAACCCTGACTGGGGACCACTGCCAGCCTCCTACTGCTCCTAAATACAAAAGAAACAAAACTTATAGCATGAGATCCAAGGAGCCACAGCGACCTTTATTGACACTCAGTGTCACTTACATTGCATTATATTGTATTGTTTTGTAATTTCTTTTATTTATCCTGGCAGGATTGTAATGGCATAGAAGGTTGTATTAATACAATCACCAGCATTTTCGATGAGCGGAGGTAATAAAGGCTTTTGTAGCCTTATAAGAATATCATAACAGGGAAACACAGCCACGTATGGTGTGGATTCCTGTTATACATGCCTAACTTTTCATAATAAAGTCATGGATTATAATTTGGCACAGAGTTAATTTATTAGTTAGTATGTATACAATAATAGTCCTTTAATAGAAGAATAGTGATAGAGAAGTAGAAAAGAGAAGGATAGATAGAGGGGGATAGAACCCAAGCTAGGTAATAGCACTAGGTAATAATTGTATTATCTGGTTTTCTATTGTTTCATCTTTGCCGCGTCCTTGAGTGCAGGTCCATCTATTCTTTTTGACTCTTCTTGTCTATTTTTCTTTGTGTGTTTGCTTGTGTTGACCCCTGTTTTGTCTAAGTGTCATCCATTGTCCCTGGTTCGGTTCATATGAGCCCTGTGAGCCCTGTGAACATGTGAAACTGTTTCTTTAGAAACTCCATATAAGATCAGGATGTAAAAGATATAAATGTTAACATTTGGCGACATTACAGACAGTGAAACTCATCAATGTGAAGTGTTTTTTTTTCTATACACACTCATGATCTGATTGGATATTGAACATGTTAAATATACTTATAATAAATTCGGCCTGCAATCCTCAACAATTAGCTAAGAGATCATGCATGTAGTTTGAGCCATTGTATTAGCATTACCACACAGGATCTACAGAACAATCTATCTGTATCACTTTTTACTCTATCAGATGCAGTATGGCATGGGGATTACAGAACTACTCTCGGTTAAGCTCTATCTCTATTGGTTGTCTTTCAATCATAGAATACAATTGGCAAAATACGGGTATTTATTGGAGACATTTTCAATGATAAACCTGTGGGGCCAGTGGACCCCCTGCTCTCCCTCTATTTTACACTATTTTTCAAGTAAAACCAAGCTTTAAATGCTTATTTCTAATTCTGGCCAAAAGCTGTGGTAATCATTCTGAAGAAGAGGTCATCAGCTTATTTGAAATGCTCATATTTATGTTGTGTGATTAGTACAACCTTTGCGGGATTTCAATTGAAATAGCTATGTTTGGTAAATTTTGGGGTGTTTTATTTACTATAGAAATGAATGGAAAGCTGTTTAACAAGGCAATTTAAATCCTGCAAAGGTTCCAATGTACATAGCAAAATAATGTTTACATATTCAAAAAGCCCTTAACTTCTTCTAGACAAATGTTAATCTAGTAAGAGCCCTCAAAGCTGCTATCGATAGTCCAAAACGTTTTTTTTAAAAAGGGACCATAAAAATCATGAAAAAACACAAAAAGATCCTCCAAAAGACATTATGGCCCTGTTTGGTAATGCTAATTGTATACTTTAACAATCATCTTTGCAACAAATACAATTAGATATATATGAACATTACCTTCATAAGCTATTCCATGTGCATTTTTTGTTTGGTAAAGTACTGTTAAAGGCAGTCCTCCAAATGGTCTCAAAAGGCAAACAGCAACTCCTACCAGAGGTATGCTGGTGTAATTTGCCGTTGAAGGAGAAAAATACAGGTGACAAAAAATAAAAACTTGATTCACATCAATTACGTTATCAGGGTTTCAAAACAAATTTTTCTGAGCTCCCCCATTAAGATTAGGGCTATTTATTCAATAAGATTTCTTTTGGTTTCTCTTTAATTAATTGTCTGATTAATTGTGATTGAAAGCATCCTTAAACAGTGCCAGCTTGCAGTTGTGAGGAGCTCCGCAAAAAGCTTTCTAGTGGGGTTCTATGAGGGCAGAACACATTATTAAACCCTGATTTATTCAAATCAAAACCACAAAACTAACGAGCTCAATGTGGATGGCCACTGCCACCTGGGGGTATCTGCTGGTACTGTCCATGGATATTGATATTGGTTTATTGACTGAAAATCTTATCTATAAAACAATTTTTGAACATGTAGAAAACAGAGATCTGAATTGAACTATGGACAGAACAAAAATAAGAACTGTTACATTTTGAATTGGCTCATATTTACCACTACCTGTCATCTAAAACGTGATTTAGGTGGAATCAAACACAGCAAAAATCAGCAGAAAAACACACCCTCAGAAAAAAACCCATTAAACATGCCATATTAGCAAAAAAGAAATGTTAATTTTCTTCTTTTATTTTTTGCATTTTCTAAAACTTATTCGATTATTTTATTCTTGAGGTATTTCAATCTCTGCAGCCATATGCAGAATTACAATAATAAAATACTAAATGATTACAATAATTGAAATGGAAGTCTAATTGCAATATGCACATATGAATTATTTACATTATTTATTTGCTGGACAGTTTGTGTGAGATAGCAAATAGGCATTGGGCTGTGTACCTTTTTCATTTGCTATATGTTGTATCAAGCAACTGGATATTTATTATGTTAACCTTTCAGTCAAAGCTTTCATTCCCTATCTATATATATTTGTGGAATAGAAAGAGAACATGTTTTTACAAAATCACAGCTGTAACTGTTTTGTACTTCTAACAATGGTAGTGGATGCTAGAACAATACAAGTACTAATGACCAAAAAGGTTTCAAGGAGTGGAAACAACAGATAATGGAACCGAAGAATGCCTACAGGTGTTATTAGGTTCATACAGAAAAAGGGGAGTGAATCATCAAGCAACAGAAAATATCTTTTTATTTTGAAGCATAAAATTCAAGTGAAGCAGCATTTTCATAGCCTTTTTTCAATTAAGAGCTTGACGGATCTTTTCTAAGGTTTTTACATACCTTTACTTTCATTGAACAGCTGTTAGATGAACAACATGTTAAGGAATGCAAATAAGTAACTCGTCCTTGTTCTGTGAATTTTCCAATTGCAAATTGCTGATGTAATGGAAATAAGGTGCCTTATTTGTTTTGTTTATAACAATGTTTCAGCATTGTGCCAACAAAGCAATCAGTGACTAAAATTCACAGTCCCAGAATTGTGATTCTTTAACTTTGGAATTACATATTTCGATTTTAACAAAATGATGTACAGCATTGGTTAACCAGTTTAGATTGTTTAAAAAATGCAATTTGTCATGCAGAAAAGTGCTATAGTTAGTTATGACAAAGCTATTTCTTCTTGTAAGTGACTCATAATTTGCTATGATCTGTGTATTTGCCTTCATATAATAGGCATTAGATCTAAGAATACTATTTATACAATAAGAGCTTACAGGCAATGTTTTATTATCCACTGCTTATTTGGATCTTAGAAGACCAAGTCCAAGCATAGACTAATAAGCATTCAATGTCCAGGCATTATTCAAACCTTCATGATCAGCCCTTATCATGCACTGCTTTTGCAGCATTTCAGTTCTCTGCTCTGTATAATAGCTTGAATGTAGCTCTGCTTAAACACTGCTAATTTAGCCCTTGTTAAGCCAGCTCAAGTATAGATTAATAACCATAAAATGGGAAGCCCTTGCTAGCAGTCATAAAAAACTGCCCTAAGTGTGAACTGTTTCTGTAGCCCTGCAACTGAAACTACTAATCAGGGCTGTACCATCCCACTTAGTAAGGGCTGCACATGAATCAGTGCATACGCACTAGTTATTAGCAGGTTACTAATAAGGGCTGCAAGGCCACTATCCACTCAAGCAACAACTAGTAAGTGGTGGTGTGCCAACTGGGTACACTCTTCTTGTTAAAGCCCCACATCCATGATCTAATTATCACTGTGTCTTGCAGTGATTTAAAGAGGCACCTCCAGTTTCCAAAACTAATTAGGGAGCAGGGTATGAAGAATTATGAGAGCTGAGATTCACATTACTGTCTTTTGGTATCAGATCACAGACACCAGACACCCTCTCTACACAGAGCTTTGTTATAATTACAACATCTCTATAGTCAACTCCTTAACCATTTACGGACATATCTCACTACAGAGGTAAGTCATTCTGGAGGCAACCTCGACTCCCTTCCAACGCTGTTGCTTTTCTCTGTGTAGTTTAACGATGTAAGGCACTAGATGTAAAAAAAAAACCTGTTATTATTATCTAGGCTAGGATATAGCTGAACAAATATTCATGCATGACAAATGAATAACTTTAATAATTTCAAAGTACATAGATAACGTCGTACAATTATGCCATAGACAGGTCTATCTGTTAAAAGTAGTGAACTTCTCTTTTAATCCTTAGCCTTATTCGGGTAAAACCTGTTGTTCTCTGTCTTAATTAAATTAACTAGTAAAAATAAAAACTAGCTGTGACTGGGATGGTTTTCATTCTTCATGTTGAGCTGCCTCATAGGAAGCTGCTTCATCACCTTATGAGGCAGTGTGTAAACCATTGTGTAACCCTTTCAGGATGGCATGATACCTCAATGCATCATGGCTTTGGTAGTCATGATGCATGAATGCAGCCCTGGTGAGTAGCTTACCGGGGCTGCATTCATGCTTCATAGCGACCAAGGGCATGATGCATCAAAGTATCATGCCCTTGGTCATCATGATGTTTGAATGCGGCCCTGGAGAGCAACTCACCAGGGCTGCATACAAGCATCTTGCCGAACTTATAAGGTAGAGGCACTTAGGAAGGGTCAGCGTGATACACCAGTGAAGCCCTGGTGGGTTACCTGCCAGGGCTGCATTGGTGCATCATGACAACAAGTGTTTAGCGACATCCATCCTTAAGGTTAATCAAGGCAACAATTAACTTGGGTTTCACGCATGATCATTATGTTTGTAAAAGAATGAAAAATAAATTGGCACATTCTCTAATACGTCGTAGTGATGAATGATAAGTAGCCTGTACAGGATATTTTCTAGCACTTTGTAGATTCATAATTATACCCTTGACCAGACTAAAAGGGAATTATAATTGAACAGGCAATATTCTTTTTGTAATGAAATGAGCTGCTATAATTATAAAACAAACATATCGCATTCATGATCCAAGAAATTGCACTTACGATGCTGATGTTGTCCTTACTTTGTGATTCCAGAGAATTGATGACAGTGGCCTAGATTGGCCAATTTGATGAAGAGTGTTGTTCAGAAATGTTCTGACCAAATGCATCATGCATCATCATGTGTAAACATCATTTAATACTACATCCACACTCTGAGGTCTTAGATTGGAGAACTTGAAACAAGATAAAGCTTGGTTATAATCTCCCATTTTATCTCAGACATTTCTTACACCTGCTTCTCATACACCTCTAAAGGGACTCTACATTCATTGGCTTGTGTAGAATCAGCTGACACTGAACAGAGGTGTTAACATGGGTTAATGGTAGCTACAGCAGTAGCCGCCTGTTCTATGGGGCAATAAAGGGCAATAGACAATTGATTAATTACTGATAATCTGTTCATAATGTGCCTTGTAACAGAGTTTATAGACCACCGTTATTGGCTTAGATTAGTGTCATGATGCACATGATGTAGGTCAGATGTCTATTGGTATAATTATCTTCATATTTATTTGAAAGGGCAGCAGCAGTCCACAATGAAACTGAGTCTATTTCCAAATGAATGGCTATATGTAAGGAGCTAGTATTCTTGTCTTCAATATTTCAATGAGCCCAATTTAGGCGTTTGCACAATGCCAGTCTATGAGAGGCCTAAAGGTCACCATCGACTGATTTTTTGCACAATTTTCAGTGTTTACCTATCACATAATTTGAGAAATTGCCTTTGTATGTTTAGTATAATATGTCAAGTATTGATTAGTGAAGAAATCTAACAAAGAAGTTTGAATAAATAGCACATCTCGTAATGAATTGTCATTCCTAATTAATAACCTACTTTGAACCATCTTCAAAAGGATACATATGTAGTAAAATAATTGCATGGATCAATGTGATATATTTTCCACATAAATATCTGAGTGCTTAGCTATAAATCAATTCATTTGGCCCATGTATGTGTTCGTTCTGCAAAATACCCTAAGGGTTATGCATGATAACCCTGGTCGTCAGGAGCCCTGCCCTACCCTATCCTTCCCAGTATTTCTCTGCCCTGCCCTGCCTTTCCTATTAAATTCTAATCTTAAACACAATTTATTCATGTATTTAGAAATAGCCTTGGTATTTAAAGGCTATTTCTTATCCATTCTAGATGGGCTTTGTTGATGGCAGCATTTGGCCTAGGGTGAAGGACTGATCGGTCATGAAGATGATTATGGTAACTAAGAAATGATTCGACGAGGACTAGGTGTTTACTCCACCACTACTCTTTCAGAACTAAATCAGGTACGTCCTTCCCGCTCCCTTGGAGCTTTGGGTCAGCTGACCCCCACTGTAACCTAAATTGGCTCATTCTCATTGGTTGTGACACTAAGGAGGTCAGTCCCTTGTGTTTTAGTCCCAATGTTTGGGCTTCATAACAAACCTTTTATTTATCTGGCAACTAAAAAACTTCAAAAATGAAATTTATCAGTTACACCTCTAAAAAGAGGGAACCAGTCCAGAGACTGGTTTGATTTGTTATTTTAGAAAAATGTCAATACATTTTTAGTACCAATGTTTGAGTCACACTGTCCAGTGGGTGAGTTCTGAATAGAGTTTCAGCTGTTCAAGCTTCATCAGGTGATTGCAGAGTTTTATGCATTTTATTTTTATCAGTTCCTTTAGGATTGATTAATCACATTTGATTTAATGACCTGTGTGATGTTTTTTAGTCAGTCTGTGGTTTTTATGGAAGGGGCTACCCTAGGTAGGCCTATGTTGTGGACTTAGCCTGGGGCTAGACTCAGTCTACTGTACATTTTAGTGTACCTGATTTAATGTGAGATTGTAGCTTCTGGTTTTGATTCGGGGGTCAATCTTACATTGAAAGTTCTCCCGTGCTGTTGGTTGCACTACAGGGCCATGGGAATGATTTAAATTAATTTAAATTAATTTAAATGCATATTTTCCGGGCGTACCATAAATGTAGCGTTCAGTGTAGGGAAAAAAATGACGTGGCTTTTTGGGGATAGAATCTAACCAAAGCGATTTTCCATTATGTTCATCCCTAATGGGATGATAGTCCTCAGCCTCTGTACCCATTTCCATTCAATGGTTTTCCTCAGCTTATTGGCCCTTTTTGACTCAGGGTGTTCATAGATGAACTCCAGTATATAGACTTTCATGTCTTGGTCTTTTTTATGACCAGGTCGGTTGAAGTGGTACGCCACTTCACTTTTCCCATATCTTTTGTGTTCCACATCTCCGATGTGTTCTGCAATTCGGTCATGGAGGGTTCTTTTTGTCTCTCCAATGTATCTTTTGCCGCAGCATTTGCACTCTATGCAATATACAATGTTTGAGCTGCCGCACACAATGTTGGTTTTGGTTTCTCTCAAGGTGTTTTTGGTCACCGAGATTTTTCCTGATTTGTCCAGTTTTGGACACACTTCACAGACTGGGTGTTTTTTGGTCGGTATGTGGACACACCCATTGACCTTTGGGGGGTTAGAGCAGTCTGTGGCCTATCACGAGTTTTTTCCTCTGTAGGCCTCTGGTCGTGCTGGACTCACCCAGCTCGTCCCATCTCCTTCTTATAATTTTCTCCAATTTGTTGTAATTGGGTCTGAAGGTTGTGGACAGGAAGACTCTTTCTTCTTCCTGCTTTTTTTGGTCCTTCTTCTTTTTGGCGAGCAGTTCTCTGCGTCGTTTTTGGGTGGCTTTTTGTTTTGCCTCGGCCAATAGTTCTTCAGGGTAGCCCTTTTCCCTGAATTGTTGAGATTTTATCTCAGAGTGCTTTTCAAAGTCACTTTCATTCCTACAGATGCGTCGCAGTCTGAGGAATTGGCTGTATGGCAGACTCTTTTTCACACTTGGAGGGTGTGCTGAATCATACCGCAGGTAGCTGTTGGAGTCTGTCGGTTTGGTATACAAGTCAGTATACAGTGCTCCTGTGGTAGCCCTTTTCACCGTGGTGTCAAGGAAACTGATCTGGTCCTTGGACCATTCCGATGTGAATTTGATGCTGTGATGTTGGCTGTTCAGATATTCGAGCCACTTCTTTAGATCATCTTCCCCGTGATCCCAGACAAAGAAGATGTCATCTATGTACCGTAGCCAGACCCTTGGTTTTTTATCATGGTTTTCTAGAAATTTATTTTCTAGAGTTGTCATGAATAGGTTGGCATATGATGGTGCTACCCTGGTGCCCATTGCGGTGCCACTCATTTGTAGGTAGTTATCACCATTGAATTGAAAATTGTTGCTTTTCAGAACCATAGTTAAGAGATCTATCAGAGTCTCATTTTTAGGGTTCATGTCACCCTTTCTCTCATTTTGGAGCATGTTTTTTATGCTCTCTATACCTTCATCATTTGGGATGTTGGTGTATAGTGAGGTCACATCTAGTGTGCCTATTAAACTTGTGTCTGTTAGGTGGTCTAAATTTTCCACCTTGTTTATGAAGTCTGTTGTGTCTTTTACATAGGAGTTGCTGTTTTGTACCATTGGTTTCAGGAAGATATCAACAAAGGATGATATTCTTTCCGTGGGGCAGTCATTGGCAGAGACTATGGGTCTGCCTGGGGGGTTGGTCAAATTTTTGTGGATTTTTGGGAGGAAGTAAATTTGGGGGGTTCTGACCTTTTGAGATAAAAGGGATTTTCCCACTTTTTTACTGATTTCTTTGTCCTCCACCATTTGATGTACTTTTGACTCTACCTTTGCTTGGTACAATTCAGTCGGATCACTATCTAGTTTTAGATATGTTGTGGGGTCAGTCAGTTGTCTGTGACCCTCAGCTATGTATTTGAGGGTGTCCATAACTACTATGGCCCCTCCTTTATCTGCTGGTTTTATGGTAATGGACTTGTCTTTTGCAAGTTCTCTGAGTGCCTTTCTCTGGTTTGTATTTATATTATGGTCTTTAACCTCTTTGGGGTAGCTCGAATTGTTTAGACTTTTGATATTTTCATGAAACTAGTTTTCTAGAGGGATTGAACCACTAGGGGCTTTCCAGCCTGTACCAGAATTTTTCACCTTGATCAGGTTTGCCTTGCTGAATGGGGGTGCTGGCCTTTTGGACATTGATTCCATAATGGTTAGTTGTCTAAGGCCATCTGAGTCCTTATTGCTATTGTTGGCTTTCTTTTTCCCATCCAGGAATTTCTTCCCTTTGCCATTTTACCAATACTGTTTTGTTCTCAGCGTGTTATGAAATTTATCTAGGTCATTTCGAACTTCAGCTAAATCTACACTGGATTGTGTTGGACAGAACTTCAAACCCTTATTGAGGATTTCCATTTGAGGATTTGTGAGGGATTTATCAGAGAGATTTACCACCATAGATTTTTCATTGGATATTTCTGTATCATTTGAATTGATAGTATCATTGTGATCGACTGTTGATGACAATAAAGACACATTGACAACATTTTCAGACAAAGTTTTGTTTAATTCATTGAGAGGTATGGTTTGCACACAATTCAACTCATAGTCGGTGGACAGATCAAAATCATCATTCGATAAAGAGTCATTTTTATGAGAGTTTATCGTCGGTTGCCGCGCCCTGGGTTGCGCGTGTTGAAGTTTCCCCGGCTTTTCTTGTTTGGTCCACGGCCACGGCCACGGCCAAGGCCGCGGTTCTCGGTGTCGCTGTCGTCGTCAAACCTCCTTTTGAGGGCTGTGCGGGCCCTTGGGGGGTTCAGTATCTGGACCCTGGTGGCGTTTGGGACTTTGGACTTTACCTCCTGGTCTTTGACCAGATTTCTTTTGTTGGTGACGAGCATCTCGTCTTGGCTTTTCTTAGAAGCAGCCAATTTTTCGGGGGCATTGGGGGAGTCGGCAGTCCTCGGTGGCCTTATTCTGCACGACCCTGGCCTTGGCAAGGCTGATGGCCCGTTTATTCAGGCCCACTTCTACACGGTCGGTAATTTTGACGGCTAAAGCCATACGCCAATCATGAATATCATTACAAACGTCGGTCATGCTTAGGACCACATCTGGTGTGTGGTCAATGCAAAAGACCCAATTTGGAATATGTCTCGGTTCGACTGCCCGGCAGTCGTGGTACCAGTCGGCCCACAACTTGGCAGTCTGGGAGTCGAGGGCCGCCTTGTTGGCGGCATCCCAGGTCGATTTGGCCTCGTCTGGTAGGCGTAGGTGGTCCGGGATGGACTTGCCCTGTGGAGAAAGAGGAGGTTTAAGTTTAGGTTTAGCAAAACTTGCCTGTGTTCTTTTTAGGAGAGAAGTATCTGCGTGAACAGTAATGTTATCGGTCGAAGCGTCCTCCATGGCCGCCATGACACTTTGGCATGTGGCTACATGGGGCGGTTCGGGACCCTGTTTCGTATTTTCGTATAGCGTGTTTTCAAAGTCGGGCATAGAAGCCATCGTTATTTCTAACAAATCAGTTTCCATCGTTGTGGTTGATTGAGAAATGTTTTGGGAATTGTTGAGCATGGTAAATCTATTTTCTGTGTATAAATCTGTCAAAGTGCGCACATTATCTTCGTCTTGTCGCCTGCCTTTGCTTTGGCTGAAGCTGGTTGCCGGTACCTTTCGCTTCACACTGGGTGAGCGGGTGAGGATAACCTGAGAACCAGCGACTGTCATGGCGGCCGAGGCAGCATTCAAGAACGAAGACGCTAAGCTCAATTGTTTATACGTCTTGTTTTTCACACTTGCGGGACAAACAATGCAGCTAGAATGTTGTGTACTTACCGCTGCTGTTGTGGTTCCAGTCCCGCTGGAATTCTTGGCGTCTTGGCCGAAGGTGGCCGTGGTCTTTCGACTCGTGGCCGTGGCGTGGTCGCCGGTGTCAGCCATGGCTGACGGTGTCGTTGGTACTCGACCTATTGACACTCGAGGAAACACCGAAGTGGATTCTCTGTACACCAAGTGTACGGCTTTGCGAACAAAGTGGGTGGTGAAGTAGATTGGATCTACGACACCGAAGTTGCTGAAGTCGTTGTAATGGAAAACGGAGCACGCTTGTCTGTGAAGACCAAGAAATGATTCGACGAGGACTAGGTGTTTACTCCGCCACTACTCTTTCAGAACTAAATCAGGTACGTCCTTCCCGCTCCCTTGGAGCTTTGGGTCAGCTGACCCCCACTGTAACCTAAATTGGCTCATTCTCATTGGTTGTGACACTAAGGAAGTCAGTCCCTTGTGTTTTAGTCCCAACGTTTGGGCTTCATAACAAACCTTTTATTTATCTGGCAACTAAAAAACTTCAAAAATGAAATTTATCAGTTACACCTCTAAAAAGAGGGAACCAGTCCAGAGACTGGTTTGATTTGTTATTTTAGAAAAATGTCAATACATTTTTAGTACCAATGTTTGAGTCACACTGTCCAGTGGGTGAGTTCTGAATAGAGTTTCAGCTGTTCAAGCTTCATCAGGTGATTGCAGAGTTTTATGCATTTTATTTTTATCAGTTCCTTTAGGATTGATTAATCACATTTGATTTAATGACCTGTGTGATGATTTTTAGTCAGTCTGTGGTTTTTATGGAAGGGGCTACCCTAGGTAGGCCTATGTTGTGGACTTAGCCTGGGGCTAGACTCAGTCTACTGTACATTTTAGTGTACCTGATTTAATGTGAGATTGTAGCTTCTGGTTTTGATTCGGGGGTCAATCTTACATTGAAAGTTCTCCCGTGCTGTTGGTTGCACTACAGGGCCATGGGAATGATTTAAATTAATTTAAATTAATTTAAATGCATATTTCCCGGGCGTACCATAAATGTAGCGTTCAGTGTAGGGAAAAAAAATTATGGTAACTAAGCCACTTAGCTGCCCAGAATCCTGCTTATCTCAAATAGATTATATTACCCTGAGGCTAAAGATGCATGCCATTCTAAGGGCAAATTGCCAGATAAGGGGGCGTAATGATAGCAGGTTGGCAGTCAATGATGTAACCAAGCGGCTTACTCCAGAGGTTTACCCCAGCACAAAAAATCTAACGTGAATCCTTGGGTTATCACTTGGTTAGCAATTAATCAGGCATAATCATACCCTTACATCTCACATAAATAATACCGAACCCATAGCAATGAGTTTGTTACAATTAGTGCTCCTAGTAAATGTCGAACTGGGTCACATACATTGAGTTAGGTGAGATTGGATGTGACACTGGTGGCGTCACCTGGGAGAACTGTGTGTTGCAGGAGGTACACACACAAATTTACAACACACTTTTGACACACTTATGGCAAAGAGTGTGCATTTTGTAGCGTGCTGCACAAAAATGTGTGTTAAAAGTAGCTGCATAAAATGGTGTTCATAAGTGTGTAAACATAACACACTGTTCTTAGAGTGCAGTACTTGTTATACTAGTATGTATACCGTTATAACGATAATTACATACTTATTACCCGGATAATGCAGTTGATGATTATAAGTAACAAATTGATATTTGCAGTAGAGGTTGGACATTATGTGACTTTAAGTTGTATCCTACTTCAGACTAAAGAGGTAATGATATAGCTTAGCATGAGATAAGACTTCCTCACTGTGACTTAGATTATATATATAGGAGCTGCAGCACTGTTGTTGATTGGTTGCATGTCCTTTGTTCGGGAGGTACTAGGTCCAGGCCCCTTCTTTAACATTATGGATCAGCCTATATCTCAAGAGGGACCTGGTATATGAGACTGGAGGAGAGTGGATCATGTAGTTCTTAACTCTGCCTCTAGCAGTCTGTAGTGTAGTAGTAGTGGTCTGCATGGATCACTAGCCACCCCTGTGGTTATTATTACCTTTAACCAGTTGAAGACAGTTGACCTGGCCTGGTCAGGAGAAATTGCTAAGGGAACCATAAATCAGGCTTGGCTTGGTATGAAACATTTTATAGACCATAATAAAGCTATCATAACCTACTAAAATTAATCATTAAACTAGGCTTCTAGGGATAAACAATGCAGAAGGGAATCCTTATGTATTTGATTGTGTTTTTTTTTAACCGAATGCGTAGGATACGGTTTATTCCAGGGGGAGTATACCATTTTCTGTGGACACACTAGAGGCAGTCTAGACAGTCAGCACACTAGTAGGTATCAATAGTATTGTATACTACCACTGGCATAGCCTAACTGCTGGTCACACAATGATTACCTATAGCATCATCACTATCATCATTAGAACAGGATTACTCGTGGAGCCGGAAGGTAGCTCCTGCTTAGGGACACTTAAACAACTGAACGACAAGGTAGTTGTTGGCTCACTCCAGAGAGGAGCATGCTTTGGGGTAATGGCTTTTGTACCCCTTGTATTGTACAGGGCATGATCTAGAGGCTTATATTATATCTATTTTGGCAGTAAATGATACATAAATCCTGGGGGATGTTATAGAACTTAGCAATTTCCCTTTTTTTCCAAGATAGATTTCGATTGAAACTGTTTCTTTTCATTGTCGTGTTTTAAACATAATTTTGTTGTTTGTATTGTTTGGGAATATTAAACATGATAAATAATAGTTCGAAACATATGGATAGGCCAGAAAAAAAATTTCCCTATATGTTTATCATAGGGGGAGTCCACATCCGATTTTTGGGATTCTTCTCACATTGGTAATATGGTAGACCAATGTACCCTAATTATCATCTATGGCTTCCACAACTGAAGTCAACCACAGTCATAGACAACTATTTACAATGTGCTTGTGGGAAGTAGTCTTGTCATGGATCGCACTGTTATAGAGCATGGTCTGCTACACTTCCCAGGTGTGTGAGGGAGTGAGAAAAACTGAGTTATTACCTCTTCTATCTAAGGCGATCAATCTACAAGTTGTTCAATTTCCAAAGCACACATGTCCATGCTATTGTGGAGAAACCAGTCTACATTTTGGGGAGCCCCCAGGGAATTCCCTATGTGACGTCATAATATATATAGACAAGGAGACCTGACCTCCCTAGTCCATAGCCCAACCTCCCTAGTCCATACCCAGACCTCCCTAGTCCATACCCTGACCTCCCCAGTCCATACCCTGACCTCCCCAGTCCATACCTCGACCTCCCTAGTCCATAGCCCGACCTCCCCAGTCCATAGCCCGACCTCCCCAATCCATACCCTGACCTCCCCAGTCCATAGCCCGACCTCCCCAATCCATACCCTGACCTCCCTAGTCCATTTCCCGACCTATCCTCTAGACCAAAAACAACATGCAGACCAATTTTACAACATGCGGCCCTACATACGGCCCTTTTTCCTCCATTTTCTCAATATATGCTGCCCCTAGACCTACGACATTCAAGGGGAAATATACGGACCGTATACAGATTTTTTGATCTCCACATTATCCGGTGAAATGCAAAAACGCCACATTTGAATACGGACCCCCCACATTTGAATACAGATCTCCACATATTATGTGGTGAAACGGAAAAATGCCATATGTCACATATGGACCCATATCATGTGGTGAAATTGCCCCAAGGGAATGTCAGGGAAGGGACAGTGGAGGTCAGGGAATGGATTGGGGATGTCAGGGAATGGACAGAACATTATATTCTATTGCTAATGCCATATCACTATCACAAATGGAAGATATATCATTGTGATTTAACTTTCCCCAGCCACTGCAATGTTACTATTTGAATAAATGCATCGTTTACCCGCTACTTCAACTCTTATGTTCAGTAAGTGGGAAAATAAATGAACTTGTTATCCCCGCATTACAATGAATATCGCATTAGAAGCACTTTGATTAACAGAGGACATTGGAAAACAATCTTAAATAATAGCAAAACCTTTACACTTAAGAAAACACCATATAAGTTCCTCATAGCTTCCTTCTCGGTTCAAAATGGAGTGTAGTTTTTTTGGGTCCTACGGTTGAAGGAGGTGAAATTGTTTTTAGACACTCCCCCCCCCCAACTCCAACTCCACAAATGTTGTTGTTTAATCCCAACTTGTTATGACTGAGATTATTCATGCCTTACACAACAATGCTCGTTTTCCAGTAATGAATGCTATAATGGGATAAAGTTTGATTCTGTTCTTAAACCATAATGTAATAACAAAACGTCCAGGCTATTTCTATCTGGTCATTTAGCTTTAATTCATCTCATAAACAGTGGACAGTCAGTCATTTGTAACTGTAGAGAGGTGGAGATGCATCATTGACCAGAGATTTTATGTTATTATTAATGTGAAACATGGATCCATGGACTCTCTTATTAGTAGCATAGACTGATCTTACTATTTCGATTCTACATATATGTAAGTTGTTGCATTTAACCTTAATAACCCACTAGAGCATGTCTAAAAATTATAGCTAGTTATGATAATTTTACTCGTTTCTATATGATCTTTGGGCTATTATCTATCTGATAAACTATGGATAGTCTGACATTTGTAACGGTAGAGCGGCCATCAATATTCAAAACACAGATTCTATTTTCTATAAATTCAAGGCCGAATAAAATGTCTTACTTCAATGTCATATTGGTGTAGTGTCAAGTGTGAAGAAATGAAACATCACCATGCTTCGCTTCCCAAAGTCTTCATAACAGACTTAAACTAGTAGTAATAGACCTACAGCCATGATATAGGAATTGGAGTACCATTGCATCTAGAAGAATGGACTGACACTGGTTTGGTAGATATATCTCACACATGGTAAGTGTAATCTGTCTGTCCAAATAAACATAACATATTTGATATTTTAAATGTAAACACATTCTTTATAGTAAGATTCTTTATAATCGTAGGTGGTGATAGTGGTTTCCATCCTAACTTGTGGTAAAAGTCATGAATGCCAATAATAGTGTTTATGTTGTGTTGTCTGGCTTCTGACGAGAAAATTGGCCCAAAATTGCTTCAAACCAAGTCTACATATATGAGATGTGAGTAGCCAATATTAAGTACATACCGGTTGAAATGTTACATGTTGAATTACACTGTAATAAGTCACTGCTCATACAAAATATCATTTTCTTTTCTTTTTTTCCTGATATGAATGGTATAGTAAAATTGTTGCTATCTGCTATTTCTGCTATTGACAGGTGGAGAAGCTATTTATATAAAGCCTCCAACCAAATATGGAGAACTTTATAGTTTTTAAGTTTACACTAACTTGTTTTTATTCATGCACATTTAAAGGACCAGAGGTGGCTGAAGTTGCCTTCACCCCTGAAACAAAGGACTGGGAAATTCAGAGGCTTGTAACCATTGAGAATGCTGGGGGGGTAGGGGGCTGTTCACTGTTGTTAAATGGATGAGCAGGGTATTGTAACAGGCAATGAGAGATGGGGTAGTATATTACATTTAAATTGTAGAAGTATAAAAAACAGGTTTGATAACTTCAATGTCTTGTTAACTGATACAAATACTGATATTATAACCCTGTCTGAAACTTGGTTGGATCCCAGAGATGATAATTGTAATTTTTCATTGTGCAACTATAATGTGTATAGAAATGACAGACCTCTGGGAAGTAGGGCAGGTGACCGCACACTCCCAAAGATTGGTGGTGGCCTAGCTGTTTATGTAAGGAATTTTATAAAGGTCTCTGAATTTGAATATCATGTTTTAAACGTTTCAACAATAGATATTGAAGCACAAATATTGCAAATAGATGTACCACACAAAAAGAAAATGACTTTGATGAATGTGTACCGGCCACCTGAAGGCGACTTTCAAATATTTTGGAATTTTTTAAAACATATTATTAGTAACATTAGACATAGACAGAGACATAATTTGTATGTTACTGGTGATAATAATGTGAATATGCTTGATAAACAGAACCCGGACACACAAACACTATAAGCTGGTTTAAAAGGATATGGCTTGAAAAATCTGGTAACCAAGGCAACAAGACATAGTGATAACCCGGCTTTGTTAGATGTGCTCTTTACAAATGAAGATTGTGATTTCTCATAAACAAATAGGCCTATAAGTCTAAGTGACCATAATATTGTTAGTGCAATAAAGGGGAGATAGAATAACACATAAGGGAAAAAAGTCCATATTAGCCCGGAGCCTCAAAAACTATAATGAGCAACTTATTGGTGAGAAATTGAGTGCTCTGGATTGGCCTGATTATGACAATAATTTTAATGTTGAGGAATGCTGGAATTTTATTCACAATCATGTTAAAACGATCATGGACAACATGTGTCCTTTAAGGGAATATAGGGTGAAAGAAAAGAAAGAACCCTGGATGACAAAAACCCTAATAGCTGAAATTAAAAATAAAGATAGGATTTGTACACGATTAAAAAGACAAAAGCACCTGTCCTGAATAAAATAGATGAAGCTGATGGGGATTCAAAGAAATTTTGGCATGAAATTAATAAATTACTCCAGGGAAAAATAAAGATACTAATTCTGTTGAACTTAAAGATAATTTGGGGGATTTAATAGACAATGTTCCAAATTATATGAATAATTACTTTGCCAATATTGGTAGTAAGTTAGCTGAAAATTTTAATACAAATTGGACCTTTTGGGGTGATGAGAATGAAGATAGTCTCCTTGGTGAAATTGTTACAGATGTGGACGAGGTCACAAAAATATTAAAGGCGGTAAAAATGAGTAAATCCAGTGCAATTGATGGTCTCAGTACCAGATGTTTAGTTGACTCATTTCTACATATTGTTCCCCAACTGGTATATATGTTCAACAAATCTCTTAGAGATGAAGTGGTACCGGTTAAATGGAAATGTGCTACGGTTATCCCCATTCCTAAACAAGGTAACTTACAAGAAGTGTCTAATTATAGACCAATATCCTTGCTCCCTTTACCAGGTAAAATAGTTCATGGCAGAATAACTGATTTCTATGAAGAAAACAATATCCTATCTAGCAAACAGGGTGGTTGCAGAAAAGGTTTCTCCACAGTGAAAATAATAGAGGATTTAACTGATGACATATTAAGGGAAAGGAATAAGGGAAATAGTACAATATCGGTATTTATAGATTTTAAAAAAGCCTTTGACACGGTAGATCACAATATTCTTTTGGCCAAACTATCAAAATACGGAATTAAAAACAATCTTCTAAATAGGGTGAAAAATTATTTAACTGATAGGAAACAAAGAATCTTAATAAATGGTATTCACTCTGGGGAAGCGCAGGTCTTATATGGTATGCCCCAAGGATCTATCCTGGGGCCACTACTGTTTTTGACATTCATAAACGATGTAGAAAAATGTTGTGTTAATAGCTCGATTTTGTTATACGCTGATGATACAGCATTGTATGCCTCAGGAAGAGACTGTAACACGGTTGCACAAACCTTACAACATGACTTGCATCTATTTTCTCAATGGTGCAATCAAAACAAATTGACGATTAATGTGGGTAAGACTAAATATATGATCTTTAGACACAAACAAGCAGAAGTAAACATTACTTTGAATGGTACCAGATTGCATAAGGTGCCCAGCTACACGTATTTAGGGGTTATACTTGATCCACACTTGTCCTATGAGAAATTCATGAGTAGCCGATTCAGGAACGTTAATTATAGAGCGTATGTATTATGTAAGATTTCACGATATTTGGATAGCAATTGTATGATCATGATATACAAGACGTACATATTACCAATAGTTGAGTATGGAGATACAGTCAACTCCCTCCTAACGACCACCCCTCTATAACGACCACCTCGTCATTGCGACCAGTTTTGGAGAGTCCCAACCATTTTTCCCTTTGTTTTAATGTATAAAACTCCCTCTAATACGACCACCCCTCTAATGCGACCACCCCACCCTCCGACCACTAAAATTCTAGTCCCAATGAAGGGTTTCCTCCCTCTAATGCGACCACTGTGCCCAAGAGGGCAACTGGCCAGTGGTCGGAGATCAGAGAGCCAGAACCCCCCAACCCTTCCCTCTTAAATCAGATGGCCAGAAGAACTCCCCCCCCCCCTACCCGACTAGTGGTCGCACATCAGAGGGCCAGAATCCCTCCCCCTCACTCATCTACCTGACCAGTGGTCGCACATCAGAGGAAGGGCACATCAGGGACAGACAGAAGCCCTCCCCCGCCTTCACACCTGACTAGTGGTCGCACACCAAAAGCAGGTATATCAAAGGGAGGGCCAGACGCCCTCTCCCCCCCCCCCCCACCCTCACACCTGACCAGTAGTCGCACATCAGAGGAATAGCACATCAGAGGGCCAGAAGCCCTCCCCCCTCACTCAACACAGTGGTCGCACATAAGAGGAAGGGCACATCAGACTTTTGCAAATTGTACTATGATACACGGTATAGATATTATATAGGTGATCAATTGAATATTATAATCCATTAGATCCGACTTAAATTGTTACTAAACCTTTTGGATAACAAACTGTCTTTCTTACTGATACAGGGTGGAATATAACATCAGCCACACTGAAATTCCGTCCTAACTTGTTTGGCACAGTATAGAAATACCGATCTAAAAAGTTTTAAATAGGGGTAAAGTGTTGATACCGGTTATCCATAAAATACAGTATGTACCTTAGAGCTTACGAATCAGGACAA
Source organism: Harmothoe impar (assembly GCA_947462335.1). Classification (NCBI taxonomy): domain Eukaryota; kingdom Metazoa; phylum Annelida; class Polychaeta; order Phyllodocida; family Polynoidae; genus Harmothoe; species Harmothoe impar. The sequence continues at coordinate 5,095,691 of OX381721.1, read as the reverse complement.
CTATATCAATGATTGTATTCACCAGAACCCCCCCCCCCTTCCATCACCACTCACTCACCTGACTAATTTCCAAATAGCTCCATTTACTTAACCCAAACTCCCCCTACTGCGACCACCTCACCATTGCGACCACTTTTAGAAAGTCCCAAGGGTGGTCGCAATAGAGGGAGTTGACTGTATACTATATGCTAGTATGGGCACAACTGCATTGAAGAAATTGCAACGATGTCAAAACAGGTGCATCAAAGTAGCATTGAAATTGTCTTACTGGACAAGTACAAGTGCCATACATAAAAAAGCAAATAAAAATTTGTTAGAAGATAGACGAAGATTGCACCTTGAAATGGCAGCGTATATAAGGTCTAGGGATGACAAGTATGTGGATGAGAGACTTCTAAGAACCAGGCTATGGGACGGCCAAAACAGACCTAAAGACAAAATTATGGAACAAAATACCAATCCCCCCCCCAGAAATGAGGCACTTCCTTAGTCACAGATTACTGACTCTCTCTCTAAGTCCCGTTAACCTTGGTTCATATCAAAAATGAACAAACCATGATATTGAAGTCTTTCAGCTCCCACAAGACCACCCTGTAGTTCTCAACTTACTGTCGGAAATGTGTTTGTATTTTTCCCTCGTCGCAATTCTTAATAATTGCCACCAGGGGTATTAGATTGTTTACGTTCCTCTTTTCCCAATGCAAAAAATATTTAGTTTATCTCATGTTGCACCTGGAAATCGTATAAATGTCAGGTAAATGTGGAAACATGACACCTTAGTAAGTAAGCTATTTTTGTACTAATATTTATTATAGAAGCAGCTATGAAAGGTTAACTGTATTGGTGTAAAGGTTGCAGCCATAAATGGGATGAGTAATCCTAAATGCAGCCTGCCTTATTTTTAAGTATATAATGGACACCTGCAAATGTAACAGTTGTGATGAAATGACGAAAATGAAGGCTATTTAAACTCAAACTCAAACTCACATTTTTCATGGTGAAGAGTTTCATTGCATGCACACTAAGATATTCTGCCTTATTTGTAGTCTGGACTTTGACAAAAACAGGGCATATAGGAATTGGTCAAGAATGTCAGATAAGATATGTTATGTGCAAATCCCACAGCCTCGTCACCATGTCTGCCTCCTCTATGTCATGCAAGTGACACAATTCTCAATAGTCTTGTCCTCCACTACCTTGAATATTTTTAAGTCTCCATTTGAATCCATAGCCTGAAAACATGTATCCAACTTCATACCCTGAGCACACATGTTGTTTGTTGAATGACTTGCCTAGCAGTGGATGCCTTTACAAGTTGACTATGGCATCTGAGCGGATCACTAGTACTTGTAACCACTTCACAACTGGTCTGTTACTGCATACATATTAGAAAAATCCCACTGATTAGATATACTAAGATAAGAAGTGTGCTCTGGTAAAATAACATTTCAGGAATTTTCTTTTTCAGGCCACCATTGGGCAACAGAATGACAAAAAGGAGTGAAGGGTATACCGAAAAAGTTTTCAGGTAGCATTTTATGTACAAATCAATAGTCCTGCAATGAAAGGTTGATCTCTGATGCTAGCAGCAGTTTATATCTGAAGTTTTAAAATATATTTCCTATCAGAAATGGCAGAAAGCAAACCTTTTTCTTTCTTTTGCAGCCATTCCAATATTCTAAATATGAGAAAAAATGCAACTTAATTAAAGTTAGTTGGTCATGCATTGCACTATTTGTAAATCTTCTTGTTTTGAATTTTTAGGTGAAAATGCATAAGAATTAATCTGGTTGTATTGTTGCTTCTTTTGATTTTTCAAATCTGTTGGAAAGGGTTCCTAATAAGAATTGTTTACTTTATATCATTGTGTATATCTATATTTCATGTCTTCCCAGCAGCATCAACTCAATGGCCAGCACTGTCACGGAGCTAATAAGTTATCCCTTATTAAAACTATTCTCATCTAAGGCAAGACTTTTATGGATAGGTATATTAGGCTGTAGCTTTTTTTTTTTGGTCAACGTCAATGTTGAGAGGCAATCCTACTTATGCAATACTAAGGCATCTCGAATACTGATATTCTGCCGGCTGGCCAAACCGTCCTATGCCAAGGGTGTGCCACCTGCTCCTAGGAATTATACAACAGAATTACTGCCTGGTATTAAGTCGGTTAAGATCATAATTCTGACAAGACATCGTTCTGGGTCTTCCTTTATTGGGGACCTTTTCAGTCACCACCCTGATGTCTACTATATGTTTGAGCCATTTTACGTAATCCAAAAACATGGCATATCATTGGGAAATCAAAAGATATTGCAGAAAAAAGTTATTGCGCATCTATATCAATGTGCATTTGACTGGATTCAAACAGGATCTGTATATTCTCTCCGCAGTCGTCGATGGAAGAGGATGTTGTGCACCAAAGATAAAGTATATAATAAAATAGCAGCAGATTATTATAAAATGTGTAGAAAACAAAGTACCATTACGACTGCAGTAACATCAAATGTTTGTCACTCTTTCAAACACACTGTCATCAAAACAATCCGTGTACATGATGGAGGTATGATTCAGGAGCTTATAGCCAATGGTGTCAAAGTAATACATCTTGTACGTGATCCACGGGGCCAGATTGCATCCATCCTGAATATAAAAACATTCATTGGACTCAATGTCAGCCAAGCAGTTGCGCATACGTGTGCTAATCATACAATTATGTTGGATGCTGCAGAGAGACTTATAGGGGAGAATCAATCAATTAAGGACAACTACCTCTTGGTGAGATATGAGGATGTGGCCCTTAATCCAGAGGTCTTGGCTATGAGCATGTATAAATTTGCAGGACTTGATTTCCGGAGGGAAGTTCATGAATGGATAAGGATATCTACAGTTACTAACCCAACTAGCAGAAATCCTTACCTTACTAAGCGGAACTCTTCCACTGTGCCAACTGCTTGGACAACGAGGCTGAGTCTGCAAAATGTCATGGTAATACAGAAGGTGTGTAGTAAGGTGTTACAGAGACTCGGGTATAGAGTGATGTTGTCTAAGTCAGACCTCAGGAATAAGAACCCAATCATGGAGTTCCCACAGGACAATCTCCTATCCACCTGCTATCTACAGCAGAATACAACTTGATGGGCCATTTCATGAGTATGCCTTAAGACATATGGTGTCCCAGTCTGTAAACAAAATTATTTGTTGCTGTGATTTTCTTAAAGACATAATGTACATAATCACCTTAATTTGGTCCCAGAGTCACCTGAAAACAGAGAATTGAGTTTGCGCAGCTATAAAAACTGAACCACTAGGGCTGAAGATGTATTCAAAAGTGTTCCAAGGAGCCAAGACATATACCTTACAATAGAATAAATTTGTTAAAACATATTAAGAACTTTCTGATTTGTCCTTTCTCAGCCCCAAACTGCATAACTCTGGAGTTTGGGCCTTCAAACCAGTGTGTCCAACCCCTGATGTTGGGCTTCTGATGCTGAAAATTTCACTGTGCAGTCACTCTTAGCAATCCGACCTAGTAGCTCCAACTATATATACTAGGTGAATGGTTAGAACCAACATTGTATCCTTAAAGATCCATTAAACCTACAATCAACAATGTATAACATGTGTAGGGATAAGGGCAGTATCAAAATGGTGACTGCTAGCTCACAGGATATGACTGTCATATGGGACCATTGTCAATACGCATTGCACAAAGATCTGAGATTTGATATGCACAAAAGTAAGTGAGACTGGTTTGGTAAAAAGTAACACAACAATCGGCGGTTAGGTGTGTAGTTTAGGTTTTTTGTACATTAGGTATGTGATGGTATGCACCTAGTACCCTACCCAGCTCTCTCTGACTAGCTAGTAGCGCGTGCCCCTTATATACAATAGGGTGGTGCAGCGCCACTGGTGGACGGTGTAGGTACCATGTAGCAGGTGTTTGTATGCTTTGTCTTCAACTTGTAAGGGGAGACAAAGCAATCGTACATGATATTCTTGGTCAATAAATAGCTGTTTGAGCCTTCATAATATCACAGGACTCGTTATCTGAACCTAGGTTTTTTTGTTAAAACTGCAAAACTGTCTAACCTGCTGAATAAAGAATTGGTTGAAAGAAGATAAACTAAGATAATTTCAGCCTCTCTCAAATGCAGTCTTTTCTTGATACCGGTATTAGGCATTTCTTGTTGTCTCTGAATAGACTTGAACAAAGCCTCTTGATGTTTCCCTCAACTAGAGCAGCCTTGACTGTGTTCAAAAACCTTAATCATTAAGTTACTGCCAGGGTAGCAATCAGGTAAGTGATAATGCAGTTGATGATGCTTAGTAAACAATCAATGTTTGCAGTACAGGGTGGATATTATGAGACCCTATGTTTTTCACATTCTCATCATCACAGGTAATATAGGCAATAACTAAATACATAGTATAAGACACACATCATCAAATCAATACCATGAGGAATATGTCATATTACTTTCTGTTCCGACAGCCTCCTCCACTGCCTTATTCCTCAACCATGTATCTTGAGAAAAATGCCTTTTTACTTGACCCTGAGGATGAGTGATTAGGGAGTTGCCTTGTTGCCATCTACACAAAGAAACCATCCTTAATTTACATCACATCTGCCCAGCCTACAACAGTACATGTCTCTGGGGTGATTAGCAGGGCAAGCACACAGACAGAATAATATGTGTCCTGATAGGAAAGAGGTCTCATCAATAGAATGCCAGTCCCCTTTGGTCCAAACCAGTCCCAAATAAGACAGATTGCAGCAGGAAGGATTCTGGGACATCAATTAGATCCAATGAGATCCAATTTTCATTTCTCTGTAGGTAGTATTTATTCTCATCTCAAGTGAGACTCATATGTGGATGATTTTAGATTAATTGTACTGGCTTGAGAGGAATCAGGTTAATTGAATCTCTTGAATTGTTGTTTTCAGCACAACTTTGGATTATTCCATATTCCCTGTGAACTCCCAAATCATTTGAAGCATGTTAATGAAAGATCATGATTCAATGTGTTTAATTAACAGGAGGGCCATATTGCACGATGGCCATTGGAACAACTCCTGCAATGACCACTGACTCGGTCACTTTAACCTGCAGCTCTGTCTATTTACCTGGTGTGCTGTTCAATACTTAAATTCAATACGTGTATCAATTTGTTGATACACACCATTCTTCTCACTTACTTCTCCCATACAAGCATACTTTAATCTGAACACTCTTTAGCTACACATAATTACAAGCTGCCCAGTGGCAATTACGATAATTGTTTGACTAATGAAATTGCTAATTCATTGAGCATATAGTAATTCTCACTACATAGACAGGTTACTTCAGGAAAACCCACCCTAGGGGAATCCTGTGTCCATTAAAAAGATGGAGCAATGAAATAGATATCAAATATAAATAGCATATAGTGTAGTCAAGCTCATTCATTTACATTTCACGGTTATATACCAACAGTTAAAGTGTCCCAAGAGTTTCATTTCGTCTGATGACAGAGACAAATATCCGCAGTGTAGCTTGGCAAAATAGTCTCGGTATGGAAGTCATTACTTTTTATATTTGAGGCAACAAATCTCTAATTTGTTCAATTTCTATCCAAACATGGACTTTGATAGCATGCAGTTATAAAAACAATTAATCTACTCAGAACTGAAAGCTCTATGAACTACTTTAGCATCAAATATAGTTTGCATTCATAATCTCTCTGATATGGGTACTCTGGACATTTCCCTCATTGATTACCAAGGAAGTTAGATGAAACATTTTTATACAAATACTCACACAATTTCAGTAAATCAAAGAGGTGCCAGGGATGGAGGTAATAAATGCTGATTTTACGCAAGCATGTATACCATATCAAAATAAATTTCTCTGATGACGGTTTCTGCTTTCTCTATCAAGCAATAAATTATAAATATGTTGCACGCCAATTTTAGACAATATTATTTTCCAAAATGGCTTGATACATCACCAAATTTAAAGGTGGAATGTAAGCTTGTGCAATGGTTAAAAGCCAACATATAGAGATTCTTTTTCTGCAACAGCTGTTCAAATTTTTGTGATATACTTAATTCTTTATTCCAAGAAGCTCTCCTTTGTGGCTTGAGATTATAAGAGTTGTTCTTCACTCCGAACTACATCAAGGACATCATTCACAAACAAGAGCTCTCCACAGTGTCCCAGAGGCAGACACTGGCATCTAAGCTGGAGAAGTTCAAGTTGGATTAAAAATCTCTTCAAACCGTTGAAGCAGTACTTCAGAATATCAAGATCGTGCAAATCCTTAAAACGTCTTGTAGTCCAGCTGAGACAGGCACAGCCACTTTGAGTCAAAGCTGAGGAAAAATTGCCATGGGTGGTTGGAGATGATTCAAGTGGCAAATGTTTTTTTTCAAGGTGATTAATGGGGTCAAATTGGTCAGACCAAAGCCTAGTTCAGGTACCTTGCCCATGCAGGTTTAAGAAATAATCCAACTTGAGATGGGTTTGAAGATCTTGGGACAATTGATGTTATGGTAAACTATTTTAGTGCACTGGGACTTCCGACAAAGCTCGCATATGCCCCCCTTTCCCTAGATCCTGGATCCGCCCCTGCATATATAGACATGACACCAGTCCACAGGGCTCATCGACTGACTGCATACACCGAGGAGAGAATTTGAGGAGCTGTGAACAAACAAATGATTTTTAGAATTGGTATTTGAAGCATACTTTAATCTAAATCAGCCACATTTGAAAAATATATAGCATTAAAAAGAAATGCTAGATTGTGAAGATTGATGAAAATTCATTGAGTATTCATGAAATGCCTAATTCATTTAGAATATAATTTTTCTCATGGATTATTCTGAATGATACTCCAAGCTGTGATGTAGTATGATGAAGAAGGCAGATTAGCACACATACACTGCCCACTTCAGGAAATACATTGCACCCTTGAGGATTCCTGTGTGCATACAAGAGATGGATAGGTTTTGTGTTGTGCCACCTGTAATAAGGGTAACATCTTACACCTGGCAATTTATCCATATAATTTTCAGATGAATCTTCATATAGGAAGTTTGGCCATTTTTTTGTTGGGGGGGGGGGGAACTGTCTATAAGGTTATTCGTAGTAGGTTAATGTTAAAACTCTTGAATTATAGGGGGGATCTTTAGCTGAATAGAAGTGAATTTAACAAGGAAATTGGGATATCCCATATCCCTACTTCCTCTGTTGTTTTAGTGATTGAAACCCTACACAGAGCAGTAGAATATGGGGCTTATCCTCTGTGGCTCAGCCAAATAGGTTATTATTCTACAGCTCAAAGGTTTTCTCACTTAAACTAAACCTCTATCAATAGTAGATGAAGAGAATGGTATATATCCATACTTAGATAAATAAGTTATATGATTTTTCAATTTGTTTGTCACTGACAAAAGTGGGGTGATCAAGCACCTGAATACAACTTAGCTAGCTGCCCAGTTGTGTTTACAATGGTTTTAGAAGAATCTTCATATCATTGTTTGGAATGACTATGTTTGCAAACATCTCATATCAGGAGATTCACACAACAATCATCTTTCAAATGGAGTGTAATAAAATGCAGGATTTTGAATTTACAATTATGTATTTGTCGATCAAACTTCAGAGTTGTTCAAGACATTTATCAAAAACTCTTCTGAGAAGTCACCCTTTCTTGCTGCATTGGTCTACAGGTAAGTGATGGATGTAGACACACCTACACACCTTGTCCCCTGGTGAATGGTGCTGCCCTCAGGCAGGAAGGGGAGAGTTGACAACTGACACAACCCAAGAAGGAAGAGTCTCCTGGGTCGGACACAAGATCCATGGGCCCTGGTTTCTAAGGCTTCAATTTGTTTAAAGTTATTTTGGAACCTATATTCACCTAACATTGATGGACATTTGAAATATCTCACTACTTTTTTCCTACATGGTCATACATGATCATGAGATATCAAATTATATAATAATCGTTTTGAAACATCAATTCACTATCATAACCCTTATCATACCTCCAAAGATTTTAGTGACTGAAAAGATATCACTACATTAAATTCAACATGTTAAAGGGGTATTCTCTCCACTTACATTTAACCACATAGTAGACTACAATAGTCCTACAATTGTTAGCGGGATACATTTGGTGACTGTGCCACTTTAAAGAAAGTTAATCATTCAAAATCAACTAATGTTTAATTTATGACTTCATGATAGTAACAACTGGAACAAAACACCTCTTTACATTTAAAGGGGTCACATCATATTTCATTATAAAACCTGGTCGTCCTAAATCAAGTTGATCCAAGGTATTCATGGACTTCATCTGTTACTCCCAGCCCCAGTGATACAATATGCTTATACAGCACCTGTGGGGCCCTTATCCCTCAAACGAGCCCTTAACCCTCAAACAAGTATCCATTTGAGGGTTAAGGGCACACCACGGGCCCTTATCCCTCAAATATGGCGTTAAAGCACAAACGGCCTTATCCCTCAAATGGCCTTATCCCTCAAACGGCCTTAACCCTCAAACGGCCTTATCCCTCAAACGGTCTTAACCCTCAAACGGCCTTATCCCTCAAACAGCCTTAACCCTCAAACGGCCTTATCCCTCAAATGGCTTTAACCACAATTCTTCCACCATATCATATATAGCGTTTGAGGGATAAGGGCAAGTTGATATTTTAGGCCAGTTAGGTATATAGGATCACGATATAGCATTTGAGGTATAAGGGCAAGTTGATATTTTAGGCCGGTTAGGTACATAGGACTGTTATATAGCGTTTGAGGGATAAAGGCAAGTTGATATTTTAGGCCAGTAAGTGTATGGGATCACTATATAGCGTTTGAGGGATAAGGGCAAATGGATTATTTAAGGTAGTTAGGTATATATTGTATCACTATATGAGTCAGAAATCCGAAAAATGACCCAATTTTGGTCCCTATTCTGGATCACAACAAAATTTAGGCAAACTCAATGCATCTTTATGCAAGTTTATTTTATTAAAAGACATGTATCTTTGGTCCCAGAATCCACTTGAGGGAGAGCTTATCTCCCAGGGGGTCTGTTTTTATTCACCATCAAACAGAACCCGGAGTTATCGTTACAGACTTTCCGTCAAAAATACCAAACCATGTGTAAAACTGTAAATAAACACTACAATAACTTCTAATGTGGTACATATGTTGCCACAATATGTATGATTAGGCATGCCAAGTTTGAAAACCATAGACCAAAGACTTTTATTTTTAAGAGGCGACCAACTCTTCGAGACGCGTGGATTTTGGTGAAATTTTAAGATAAGAATGCCAACTTTACTCTAATTTCTTTAAAAATGCTCTGTCTATCATTAAATTGGCTGTGTGTTATCTGCAACATGTCTGCTATCAATATTAGGCTTAGTTTTGCATATGTGAAGACTGTGTGTGTGTTGGTATAACAAGCCATATTCATGGAGTTTCCGTTACGGACTTTCCGGTTTTTCGTAGTACTTGGATAACAGAGGCTCCATTTAATTTTGAAATACCACAAAAGCACCTGTTTACCCTTATTACATGACACAAACATGTCCTATATTAGAAAAAATAACATTAACCATCATACTATGGTTATTAGTAGAATAGTAAGGCATCTACCGGGAGGTACACGAGTCCAGGAAAACCAGAGTTTTCGTTACGGACTTTCCGGAATTGGAAGCTCATAGCACAATAGGTATCACACATCTCAAACATCTTCCATGCTTATCTACCTTATATCTATGTGTTCAAAACAGGTTGGACTAGCAAATTAGCCATATAAAACCCATGTTATCATATATTCTGACTATGCAATCTCGCTTGGAAGACAAAATTTCAAAATTTCTTCATGAAAACTCACATGAGGCATATAAGGTCAAAAATAAATCTTTTAGTATTCAGGAAATGACTATTTGGGATGAAGTAAGTACCATAGGGGCATCTTGTGTTAAAATATTAGGACGATTGGCCAGGTGGAAGTACATCTTTTTCAAATCAAGAGTTAACGTTACGGACTTTCCTAAACACAAAATTTACCCTGACAAATTGAAAAAGCAGATTTCCTTTCTCTTTTAGTGCTCAGATAGTTAGAATAGCTGTCCCTTTGACATCTAGTCCAGAAATGAGGAAAATAAGTTGATTATCAACGATTCTATGAGTATTTTTCTCATTGCCAATGAAAGTCCGTAACGAAAACGAAAGTCCGTAACGAAAACAAGCATTTTGACCTGCAGTTATCAAATCCAAGTACCCACTGTGGGTTTAACACTCTAGAATGATGTGTTGGGGCTGTGGGTATAATATAAAGCACAAAAAGCAGCATTGATTCCTATGATTATGGCCTGAGGGGGGTATTTGGAATTAAATGTGGTCAAATTGTGTGCACAGTCTAACTTAACCACCCCTCAGGTAAACTAAAACCTATACAACTGGCTCAAAACTTCACCCAGCTATGTAGCAAGGTGCGCTGTACAATATTTATCAAACAATGAACAGTAGATGGACAATATCACAGCAGCAGGAGGACTTTTACAGTACCCCCTGGTTTTCGTTACGGACTTTCATTATTGTTACGGACTTTCTTGATTACGCACCAAAATGCCTTACTGAGTACACAGAAGTAATATTAGGCTATTCTAGCTATCCAGATGGAGGGGATATGTACCAGCCATGAATATCAATTGCTTTTAAATAGTAGCTTGGGGGTATTTTGTGTTATGTACAGGAAAATGTATGTGAAAGTCTGTCACGTTAATGGATCACCAAAGTCACTCTTTGAGACCTGCAGTTGAGAAAAATTTGCGGATCATCCCAATTTCTTTTTTCATGATTAGAGCCCATAATCCCCTACATATTAGGTGTAAAAGCAATATTTGGGTGGATTTGCAAGTATGCAATCTATCACATCAATAGTTTTCGTTACGGACTTTCAGCGAGCAGCATTTCACAAATGAACCTCCACTGTGAAAATTTCGCGAAAGATATTGCCGTAAAAACTCCTGAATATTTGAGGTAGCATATATACCTAATGGACTGAGCTGTTTGGGATGGGTTGTAATAGTCTTAGTGGTTTTGGGGGGCTTTCGAAAAATTAAAAATTAGGGGGGAACACTGATTTTGGGGTATTTTTCACCTTTGAGGGGCCATAACTCAATAAATTTTGGTCCGACAATTTTTTTCCTTTTTTTTTCTGAAAGTCTAGAGTATTTCCTTTTACATGATATCAGAAGAAAAAGTATGGTGCAGGCAGTTCTATTTTTATGGCTGTTGGAAGGTGAAAAACCCCAAAAGACCACCAGTTGGTACGTGCATTGGGGGTCTGACTCATATAGCGTTTGAGGAATAAGGGCAAGTTGATATTTTAGACCAGTTAGGTATATGGGATCACTATATAGTGTTTGAGGCATAAGGGCAAGTTAATAAGTTGGACTAGTTAGGAATATTAGAGCACAATATGTGACAGTCCACGGGAAAACCAGCCTTATGCAAGGGGTGCATAAGGCTGGTTTTCCCTTGGACGGTCACATATAGTGTTTGAGGGATAAGGGCAAGTTGATATTTTAGGCCAGTTAGGTGTATAGGATCACTACATATAGTGTTTGAGGCATAAGGGCAAGCTAATATGTCGGACTAGTTAGGAGTATTAGAGCACTTTTTAGTGTTTGAGGGATAAGGGCAGATTATTCTTTTCGTACAAATAGGTATATTAGATGACTATGCAGTGTTTGAGGCGTAAGGGCAAGTTGATATTTTGGACTAGTTAGCTATATTTGATCACTATGTAGCTTTTGAGGGATAAGGGCAAGTTGATTTTTTAGGCCAGTTAGGTATATAGGATCACTATATATAGTGTTTTAGGTATAAGGGCAAGTTAATATGTCGGACTAGTTAGGAATATTAGAGCACTATATAGTGTTTGAGGGATAAGGGCAGATTATTCTTTTAGTACAAAAAGGTATATTAGATGACTATGTAGTGTTTCAGGCATAAGGGCAAGTTGATATTTTAGGCCGGTCAGGTAAATAGCCCTAGTAGCAAACACACTCTGGCCCCGGACGGGGCCAGACTGTGTTTGCAAGTCTGGCCCGGAGTGGGCTAACCGACGGGCTCCCGTCGGTTTAGGGCACTGGGCTTTGGTCTGGCCCAGTGCGGGCTTCCCATGTTGGGCGCAGATCGGGTTTTGGACGGGAAGCCCACTTTGGGCTTAGATCAGTTTTTGGACGGGCTTCCCTCTTTGGGCTCAGATTGGTTTTTGGACGGGCTGAAAGTGGGTTCAGATCGGTTTTTGGATGGGTTGAAAGCGGGCTTAGATTGGTTTTTGGACGGGTTGAAAGCGGGCTAAGATCGGATAATTATGGGTTTTTAGAATCTATTCAATCATTTTCCAATGATTTCTTGTATTTGTTGAACCAGATATCCTAGGTCCTGCTAATCAACCCAAGGCATAATCATACTCTTCCTACCCAATAATGGGAGTATCAAGCAGGCCTATTATCATCAGGTTTGAGCCACATGCAGCATAGACAAGTGTCTATGGTGCACATTGGCCTTCAAAGCCATAGTTCATACCTACATGGGGCACATGAGTCTTGTATTAAGATTGTAATGCCACAGAAATAGTGTTTACACTGGATAGCTGCTTAGAGAACCTCCTTTTCATCATTCAAATATATATTCTATCTTATTTCTAAACTGTGAGAACATCTATTTATTGTTTCCTATTCTACATCACTTTACCATTTTATTGTATTATTATATAATGTCAATTTCATCTGGCTTTGTTGGAAAACTCTAGATATTGTATAGTAGTGACATCTGGTGTCAATCATCAGAACTATTAGACCAGTTGCCCTGTCCAAACCCAACCTCAGCCCTCATCGGCCCAGAGTGGGCTAACCGACGGGCGCCCGTTGGTTTAGGGCACTGGGTTTTGGTGTGGCCCCAAGTGGGCTGCCCGAATAGGGCTCAGAACGGGTTTTGGACGGGTTTCCTGTCATCTGGCCAACATGAACCCAAAGCGGGTAGCCCTCTTTGAAGCTGATCTGAGCCCAAATCGGGCAGCCCGCTTTGAAACTGATCTGAGCCCAAAATGGGCAGCCCGATCGGGGCCACACTTCAGCCCAGCCATCTGCCCAACATGAAACCCAGCTCAGTTTTGCCCGACTTCAAACAGCCAATCCGAGCTAAAACCAAATTGGCCCCGTGCGGGCTTGCTACTAGGGAGGACTGTTATATAGCGTTTGAGGGATAAGGGCAAGTTGATATTTTAGGCCAGTTAGTGTATGGGCTCACTATATAGCGTTTGAGGGATAAGGGCAAATGGATAATTTACCCAGCTAACAACAAACGTTTTCCAAACGTTTGCAAACGTTTCTACCTGGTTTGGAAGGAAACCTTTGGAAAAGGTTACACCAAAACGTTTTTGTAGAACGTTTTTCAAACGGTTAGAAAACGTTTGCAAAAGGTTTGCAAAGGGTTTGCAAAAGGTTTGTACAGGATTAAGACGGCATTGCAGTAACATGTATACTAAAAGTCACCCCGAGGATCGAACCCAGGTCCTTTAGATTGGCTGTCCCAGGCTCTCCTACATGAGCTAACGAGGCTGAGGGTAGAACCAGGCTCACTTTCCCACAAGAGCTGACTCAGTCATGTCGGGGGTCATGTAGAAGCCTTTATGAGTTTTACATGGTTGCTACTAGGGACCTTTAGCAACCATGTAAAAGCTTATAAAACGCAGACATAGCAATGCTGAAAGGCTAGGATTTGCTAAAGGATAGGGCTTACTAAAGGTCCCTATTATGGACCTTCAGCAAACCCGACATAGCTCATATAACCCAGAGGTATCCTATGCCTTGAGCACTGCTACGTCTGCATTTTATGAGCTTTTACATGGTTGCTAAAGGTCCCTATTCTTCCAAAATCATTTCTGGGATGTATAATAGAGGCCATTGCTTACCCTGGATCTCATTTAATCAACTCCACTTATTTCATTCTCTATAGTCTATTTACCTCATAAGCTTAATTGCCTGGTTAGCTCAGGTGGAAGAGCGTGGGACTCTCCATGCAAGGACATTCAAGGGTTGGTGAATCGATCCCCAGTGGTGCAGGATATTTTTATTTGGTATTAAATGGGTATGTCCATTTGGATAAAACGTAATGAGGTAATGTATAGTGTAATCAACATTTTGGGAACGTTATTTCACTTATTAAATGCCGTTAAAAAGACGTTTAAACAAGTTTAACTTGTTACTTGGGTTCATACCCTCAGTTATGGTTTGTTTTTTATGTGAAAGATGTTAAAAAAACGTGCATATAACGTTACATACAAACGTTTGGCTGTAACGTTATAAAAACGTTATTTAGTGTCAACGTTTTTACGTAAAAAAAATGTTCTATTGACGTTTTTGCAAACGTTTGCAAACCTTCTACGAACGTTAAATCCTGGTAATGTAAACGTTTTTTTGTTTGCTGGGTAGGGTAGTTAGGTATATTGTATCACTATATAGCGTTTGAGGGTTGAGGGCAAATTGATATTTTAGACGAGTTAGGTATATAAGATCACTGTATAGTGTTTGAGGCATAAGGGCAAGTTAATATGTTGGACTAGTTAGGAATATTAGAGCACTATGTAGTGTTTGAGGCATAAGGGCAGGTTGATATTTTAGGCCAGTTAGGTATATAGGATCATTATATATAGTGTTTGAGGGATAAGGTCAAGTTAAAATGTTGGACTAGTTAGGAATATTAAAGCACTATATAGTGTTTGAAGGATGAGGGAAGATTATTCTTTTAGTACAAATAGGTATATTAGTGATCTTCTATACCTAACTGGCCTAAAATATCAGCTTGCCCTTATGCCTCAAACACTGAACAGCGGTCTCATAGACCTAACTGCTCTAAAATATCAACCTGCCCTTATCCCTCAAACCCTACATAGTGATCTCAAATACCTAACTGCCATAGAATATCAACTTGCCCTTATCCCTCAAACGCTATATAATGGTCTTCTATACCTAACTGCTCCAAAATATCATCTTGCCCTTATCCCTCAAACCCTATATAGTGAGTTCTACACCCAGTACCACCTGTGTAACAACTTGCCCTTATCCCTCAAACGTTATGTAGTTATCTTCTATACCTGACTGGCATATAACATCAGCTTGCCCTTATCCCTCAAACCCTATATATAGTGAGTTCTACACCTAGCACCAACTGTGTAACAACCTGCCCTTATCCCTCAAACGCTATATAGTGATCTTTTATACCTAACTGGCATATAACATCAGCTTGCCCTTATCCCTCAAACCCTATATAGTTGTCTAATATACATAGCTTACCTGAAATATAAAACTGTCCTTATCTCTCAAACGCTATATAGTAATCCTATATACCTACCTTACCTGAAAAATCAGCCTGCCCTTATCCCTCAAACGCTATATAGTATTCCTACATACCTAAATTGCCTGAAACATCAACTTGCCCTTATCCCTCAAACGCTATATAGTGATCCTATATGCCTACCTTACCTGAAATATCAACCTGCCCTTATCCCTCCAACCATATAAAGTGATCCTAAATATGTAATTTGCCTGAAATATTAACTTGCCCTTATCCCTCAAATGCTATATAGTAAGCTTATACACCTTATTACATCTTCGCATCAGTGCGCCCTTATCCCTCAAACCCTATAATCGTCTACTATGCATAACTTGCCTGAAACATCAACTTGCCCTTATCCTTCAAACGCTAAATAGTGATCTTATCTACCTAACTGGCATATAACATCAGCTTGCCCTTATCCCTTAAAACCTATATAGTTGTCTAAGATACATAGCTTAACTGAAATATCAACCTGCCCTTATCCCTCAAACGCTATATAGTGATCCTACATACCTACCTTACCTGAAATATCAACCTGCCCTTATCCCGCAAACGCTTTATAGTGATCCTACATACCTAAGTTGCCTGCAACATCAACTTGCCCTTATCCCTCAAACGCTATATAGTGATCCTATATACCTACTTTACCTGAAATATCAACCTGCCCTTATCCCTCAAACGCTAAATAGTGATCCTACATATGTAACTTGCCTGAAATATCAACTTGCCCTTATCCCTCAAACGCTATAATAGTAAGCTTATACACCTAGTACCACCTGCGTACCAGTGCACCCTTATCCCTCAAACCCTATTATCATCTAATATGCATAACTTGCTTTAAACATCAACTTGCCCATATCCCTCAAACGCTATAATTATAGTTTGAGGGATAAGGCTGTTTGAGGGATAAGGCCGTTTGTGGGTTAAGACCGTTTGAGGGATAAGGCCGTTTGAGGGATAAGGCCGTTTGTGCTTTAACGCCATATTTGAGGGATAAGGGCCCGTGGTGAGCCCTTATCCCTCAAACAGTTACTCATTTGAGGGTTAAGGGCTCGTTTGAGGGATAAGGGCCCAACACCACCTCCCTGAGCTGAGGCTTTATAGTGTTATAGGTACCTGGTGGTTTACAGCCGCATTCTAGGTTAGGGAGATGTTAGGGGCACAAATTGGTGCACAGTATCTTTGTTGTCACTGCCGTTTATAACTGTACTATATATAAAGTGCTTGCAATTTCTGCATGAATATTTTTTTTGCTTTCGATGCTAGAATTCCAGGTTTTGGAAGGGCTGGTTTCATATTTAGTTTTGAGCATGATGCATTTGTGCATGCTGTGCAAATTCATAATTATTCTGTCAGGTCCAATGTGTACTATGTGAGCTGAGAGAATTAGACATCTGTAAATCAAATGCCATTTGGTTACATGTATAGTTCTGGAGGTGCTGAGTCATGGTCCAGGCACCCATTCCATGAAGTAGATCAGATTGATGTAGATTTTGTTTTTGAGGCAATTCATTATTTATGAAGGTTTTAATTTCTCATGACTGGTTTTTAATTGTCCTAGATATTGCTGGTGATTTGTATATTGGTACAATTTTTTTCAGTACGATAGCAACTATAGTCCACCGAGGATTCTGACCTCCTGGCTTGCTGTGCTAATCTACAGCAAATATTTCAGTAAGATATCCTCTTGATGCAGCTTTCTTTAGGAATAGTGTTTAAGTGACAAAGGTACATATCTTACATTGCTTAAGCTTATCAAACACCATTACCTCAATATTGGACATCAGCTGACAGATTTAATTTTTCATTACAAATCAAATCAAACAAAAATGTTTTGAAGAAAGGATCAAAGTAAAACAACAAGCAACACTTCAGATTAAGATATTCCATGGAAGTTTGCATGTTGAATTTGCATTTGTCTGTTCTGACAGGTGAATAGCCTGTGGATAATTTCTGGTAAATTTCTGAAGAAGATGTTTTCTATTTTATTACATCTTCCATGGTGGGCATTGTTTACCCCTTGTTGCTACCACTTGTTGCCTGTCAGAATCACTTAGTTTAAGGGCCACCTGCTTAGTTATCTAAGGCAGCCTGACTACCAGCTGACAGCATGAATTGAGTGTTTCCACGCTGTGAGTAATAGAATTAATAGGCTGTCATGAATATTCTGAGAGAAGCGGAAACCTGATACCGGCTGATTGTGGGTTGCAGCAAGAACAGTGAATGATCAAGGGTACACTTCTTAAGTGCTATTGATACCAGAGTTCCCAATTGTGAAGTGTTATTTTTAAGCCAAAATCATAGATTTGTGAAAGATTTTTAAGTTTTGATAATCATATCTTGACAGCAATGGATCAGTTCATATTCTTCATACCTTAACTATCCATACAACGTTCTCATTTCCCACTGTCTTCTATTCACCTAAACTACTCACTCTCTCAGTAAGGCCACTCAAAAAAAGGGTTCTCATCACCAAGGTGTGAAAATATGACGAGGAAGGTTTTTTCCCCTCTTTACGTTTAACTTTCTGGCTAAAATATATAGAATGACATATACGTTTTTCATGACCAAATTTTATGTTTTAGTAATTACAAATCTATTAATCTTTAAGAGTGGGGAGAATGTAAGCTATTTCCCTCGCATTACTGGCAGCTTAAATTTGATACAAACTATGCCAATATGTGTTCATTTTTAGCATATTTTTGATCTAAAATTTGCAAAAAATAAAGTTTTCCTCAATACCTGTTCAATATGTGCACAGTAATGAGAAATTGTTTTACTTTGGGAGTGGCCAAACCCTACCCCCTGTAGGTGATTGAGTCTCTGACAGCTTAGAGTCCCTTGACCTTGCTCCCTAAGTCTTCCCCAGTAGACCTCTGGGTGGTAGCTCCCTCCCTGAGCCCCCATGTATCACACCATGCCCTTTGTGAGGGTCTAGTCCCCGTGGGCAGTCCTTCATCATGCAGCTTCTATTTTCTCTTCTCAAAAGGATACCTGGGAGAACGCTGGGCGACATGGGTCACTAAAAAGAATTGAAAAATAAAAGAAACTGAGAATTTTTCTCTTTCTTGCTGTGAATATCATCTATCCTTCTGTCACTGTCCTCTTTTAGGAAAAAAAATTTAAACTATTTTTTCTGGTGGCCCTTGTTGGCTTCCATACGTTAGACCTTCTTGAGTGTGTTTTAGGAGAGTTGTTCCTCCTTCTACCCAGGGTAAACTAATCTACATCAACTTTTAGATCATCAAGGGGGCCCCAAAGGTATTCGATATTCTCTTTGTGAGTGGCTCCCGGGGATTTCTAATGCAAGCTGCCTCATTTATAATGTATGTTAAGATGGTGTACAGGGAACAATGTAAAGTAAGAAATCTAAGAAAGCTGTGAAAGAACTTTACAGAAGTAATCCTTTCTGAAAAGAAGTATCTTTGGGAATGGGCCCTGCTTTAGTATGTGAAAGAGGCAAAGAAATTAATAGCATTAACTGATGAAAATATAGTTGATGATTGCACTGTATTGTGAATTCTCTGTCTTCTACTCTTAGAATCACTCAGAGGGTATGTTGTGTCACAGAATATTTTATAGGTATGCTTTTTTTTTGTTTTGGGGGGGGGGACTTTATGAAAGGGGAGTGGGGGCCCGTGGATTTGTGGGGGACTAAAAAGATTTGGACCCCTTTTGAACCAAAAAGCCAGCGCGTTACTAAAGCTCAAAGGGGTCAGCTGTGCTCAATTTCAACTTGATGGGGTGTAGACTAAAGAACTGTAGACCCCTCCCATGGGGGGACTAATCTAATTTAGACCCACTTGCGTAAAAATTTACCAACCACTCCCTAACTATGTCAAAAGAAGGCAAAATCACATTCATAAAGTATATGAATTATTAGATTAGGATATGACGTTTTTTGTTATGTCTAAGTGAGCACAGAACACAAAATCAGTGTATGTAACTTGTTAATCAATATTGATGCTGTACCCATTGATGTAGGATGTTAATTCATAGCACCAGTGGTGAGCTCTCATTAGAGTAGACACTTTCTTTACATGTAGCCCAATATCCTTTATATGCTTCAATCACACAGCGACTCTATCATAAGACTAAGACAGTTGTAAGTTGTTTTGTTCTATCTACACAACATACTCTGCTTGATCTGCTCCAGTCCCAGCTGACCCAGAGTCTGCTCCATGTCTCTGAGGTAATTAACAGACACCGGCTACACTCAGAATATGGACAAGCTCTGTGAATCCCCTCTGATTAGGAACCACTGTCTTTGGCCCCATTGATTCTGCTCCATGTCATTGGTTGTAAGAGATTCTGGAAATGACAGACATATTGGCATGTTTTTCTGGTAGAATATGCTGATTTTTCCAAGCAACTGCTTTGGGGAGGCATACGGGAAATTTGTGGAGCCAATAGAAGAGTAGCAAAGTAGTACTATTTTTTACCCTTCTTCCATAGAAGAGCCCCTCCTATTACAGAAGATTTCCATATAATATGTAGGATGAGGCAGAGATGGGTGAGGGAGCCTCTGCCAGGGGAGATTGGTAGATTAGCACACATACACTTCCCAGCTCAGAATTGAGATGTTACACCTGAGGCATTATTTTGTCTCGTCCATGTAAAACCCATTACACATGCTCTCATTCTCTTACTTGTCCATCTTAACATTGTTTTAGGCAAGCTAGATTGAATAAATTAGATACCAACAAGGAATTTGGACTAAGTGAGACCCAATACTATGCATTCCCCTTTTGTCTAAATAAATACAGATTACATCATGCACAATCAATCCAATGCCATGAAATAGAAATACAAAAATTAAACAGTTTTATTATTGGATATTGCCACTAGGAAGATCCATTTATTTGCATTCAAAGGGAAAATTTTCCTTAGCTTCTCATTTTTTGCTGTTGATATCTTAGATTCTTGCCCTCCACTTCTGTATTGGCAATCGTGAATGTCTACGCTAATAAAACTAAAAACCACACCAGAAAAAGTGAGGCATGAGAAGAAAAAGAAACATTTATAGGTATGATATGAGATTCAATTCCATGGCTTCTCACAACGAGTCAATAAAACATTATTTGCAGTCAAGATTCGATTTGGTTGGGATAAACAGTGGCAAACAGGAAAAGAAGGGATAGGCCAGCAAGACAGTATAGAATGCCAGCGGGGAAAACTACCACTTTCAGAATAGATAGGGATTCATGACTCACATATAAAGGGTTTGGTTTCTCTGTATTGTAAGTCAATGATTTTAGGATAATTTTCAGACCACCTTACTCCTTTGAAATACCCCCTTAACTATTATGGAGGGCCCTCATGGATGATACCTCAAGTATAAAACCCACTTGATGATAATCATGCCTTGATGACAATCATGCCTTAAACAAAGTGCTCTCGCTGTCCAGGGAATGTTAATATTAATGCCAGGCAGTCATCGCAGATTTATGTCCCTCCAGCAATAGATAATTGTGTAGGCCACTGTTCATGTTATCAGACACCCATAGTGGTCCTCTCCCCACCACAGGAGCACCTCAGCGAGCAAATTGATTGATGTGGGGGATTATTTGTGCGGCCTGGACCCTGACTGAGGAAAGCAAATAGCCTCCTACTGCTCCAAAGATATTAGGCAGCTAGCACAGACTTGATATACAGCAGGAATGACTGAGCTGTTAGTTAATATTTCAGGCACCGCTAACTGCCAGCCTCCTACTGTGCCACCTACATCATTTGGCTAGCACAGATCACAGTGATTTACAGTGATTTACATCATATACATCACATCTTTAACCGTAGATCTTGTTGTTGTGTATTATGAATACTGTATTGTATGTAATAAGCGCACAGTGCACTTATAAGATTATTTTAAGCTAGAAAAACAAAAACAAAATTTCATTTATTAAGCGCACACCCCTACCAATTTTTCCCCAATAATTTTACTTTTGCAGTGCCTCATTGAACATAATAAGCACACAGGGCACTTAGTGTATTAGACACGTTCCCAGAATAGGGTGTGTGCTTATTAGGGGATGTGCGCATATTAGGTTGAATATGGTATTTGTGGCCAGAAACTACACTAGAAGGTTGATGGCAGTATCAATTGTACAAGAGGATGGTAGAGTAATGTAAGATTGATGTATATCATGCACATATATTAAGGGCAACATGTATCCTGCTGAGGTCTATGTGCATTTTAGGCATTACATAAACAAGGTAATAAATTTTACCAAGGTAAACTATGCTTTGTATCACAATTGCTCACAGCCAAAAATGATCATCTCATTTCAAGAGAATAAACTTGTCGGATAGACCAATGACTAGTTTTAAGGATATTCATTTTCTTAAAACTAGTTATTTATCCGCCAGGCAAGTTTATTTATCTCATTTTCTTGAATGCTGACTGTGCTTCTACCTGCTGGCCCCAGGTTTACGTTAAGGGTTACTAGTACGGGCTGTGTTAGTGTGTTGACAGCTCATTTGTCAGGGTAAGTGGTTGTGTACTCACACCTGATAGGCTGCAAACACTCAAGAATCCCAGACGTGGCCTCCAGCCTCCCGAGCATCCATCCTTAGGTGTCTTGAACCCCAAGCGCCATTATAAATAGGGCTGAGTACCTGTCCCAACTCCATTTCAACCATCCCTGGGGGGCACCAACATCTGGACCACCTTGTGGGGTAATGCTGGGGGGAGCTGTAGTAGGGACTCAATAAGAGTCTAAGTGAGACTTAGAAGCTTCCAGTTAAAGTGGGTATATCTGATTTTTCTTCAAATTCTAACAGTATAGTATTTAGAAAAAAGAGGTCCATTAAAGGTCATTCATTTTTATAAGTATATCACAAAGGGATCCAATGTACATTTTTTTAATTGGCTGTTTCACATGCTCAAGGGGCACAACAGTCAGATTAATGTTGAGTCAATGTTAAATCAACAATCAATCAATATTAACGATCAGTTTTTAATTTTGTATCAATATTTTGTGCCCACTGGGAAATTCCCGGAATATAAAGCTTTTATCTTTTATCCACAATCTTAATCATATCTTAAGCTTAAAATCTTATATTGCAATGTGTTGTATGAGGCTGCAAATACTAGACCGTGAATAACAAAAAAAGACCATTAGGCCATGTGGTCGTAATAAAAATGTTTGATCTAAAAATTCCATGTGTTCCATTATAGGAATTTGCTGCCTTGATAGCCATGCTGGCAGCTGTATCAAAACGTGCATCATGCTTAAACAGACAAATAGTATGAGACCTGCATTAATAGGGAAAAGGTATTCTTATTGTTCATATGAACATATGAATTATTGAGTCCTCATCAATTGTCAAAGAAGGATCCAAGGGCTCTTCAGACTGACCTGTCAGGGTATTGTGATGGAGAAGGCAGATCGGTGTACATGTACAGCTGTATGAGGGTTCCCCATTACATCCTGAGGGTCCAGGTATTTATGTATACATAAAACGTGTGATCGGTGACACCTGGAATGACAGCTTCCTTGTGTACCTGTTGTAATGTATTATAAATGATCCATTAAACATCCCTGTGGTATTCCCTAGCAAACAATGGGTGGGTGTTTTTCTCATATCTAGGTTATGCCTCTTTTTGTCCATTTTTGTTTTGGCCTAATTGGTATATACCAAATAGGCCTTAAATAACAACTTGCCCTTATGCCTCAAAACCTATTTAGTCAGCTAATGTACTAAACAACCCTAAAATATCCGCCTGCCCTTATCCCTCAAACACTATACAGTGTGCCAATATACCAAATAGGCCCTAAATAACAACTTCCCCTTATGCCTCAAATGCTATATAGCAAGATCACATCCTAAACTACCCTAAAATATGCACCCTGTCTTATGCCTCAAACACTTTATAAGATGAAATCATAGCAAACTGCCCTAAAATATGAACTTGCCCTTATGCCTCAAACACTATATAGTGTGCCAATATACCAAATAGGCCTTAAATAACAACTTGTCCTTATGCCTCAAAACCTATATAGTCAGCTAATGTACTAAACAACCCTAAAATATCCGCCTGCCCTCATGCCTCAAACACTATATAGGTTGAAATCATAGCAAACTGACCTTAAGTATCCACCTGCCCTTATGCCTCAAACACTATATTGTGTGCCAATATACCAAAAAGGCCATAGATTACAACTTGCCCTTATTCCTCAAATGCTATATAGCCAGCTCATATCCTAAACTACCCTAAAGTATCCACCTGCCCTTATGCCTTAAACTCTATATAGTCAGATAATGTACTAAACTGCTCTAGAATGTCCACCTGCCCTTATTCCTCAAAAGCTTCATAGTCAGCTAATTTACTGAACTGCCCTGAAATATCCACCTGCCCTTATGCCTCAAACACTATTATAGTGTCCCTATATACGAATATAAACAACTTGCCCTTATGCCTTAAACACTGTTTGTAGTCTAAGGGCATTTGTGGTGTAAGGGTATTTGTGGTGTAAGGGCATGTGTTGCATAAGGGTATTTGTGCTTTTATGCCACTTTTGTGGTATTGTGGTATGGTTTGCCCTTATGCCTCAAAAGGTTATCTTTTTAAGGGTCAGTGGTAAATTTGTGGCGTAAGGGCCCGACAAGGCCTCTTGAGGGACTCTCCAGGTGTGCCTTAAGGCCTGTGACACTGATACTTACTGGGAGTAGGAAACAAAAACATGGATCAAGGATCAGATCCTAAAGCACAATGGACAAAAGTATTCTGTTTGGTAGAGTGTTATTTGACAGCCATAAAAGAAATCAGTTCCTCCCATATTAATAAATTCACATCAAAAAGTCCCTCCAATTAACTTCCTCCTCATTTCTAAATCCCACTAGGGTTCTTATTTGGTAGATTTATTCCTCCCTTTAGCCTATTTAAGGTGATTAGCTGTGCATAAATTCAGGGCTGCATCAGGTATTTTACATTCTCTTTGAGAAAGGCAAGTTTCATTCTGCATTATCTGTATGTTAATGACGCTTTCTGTGTTTTAGGAAATTGAAGAAAGTTAGGAAAACACTTTACAGAAGTAGTCCCATTTAAGAACAAAATAATCAGCAATCACCCTCCTTTCGTACTTAAAAGAATTGTGGAAATTAATTGCAGCAGCCATTGTTATCTAATCACATGGTCCTTGGCGAATTGACAATGACAACAGATCTTATCAAATCAATTAATCTGTCTCCAACTCTCAGTATCTCTCACAAGTCATGCTAATTGAGATACAATTTAAGTTACGTTACAGACAACACTTTCACCAAAAGTCAGAAGTAATACACATATATTGATATTGGTGTAGGAACATCAAGAATACAACATGCTTTACTTCCCTTTCTGTGACTGCTAATCAAAAAATAATGTTATGCTTGTGTGACTTAGAACCACCCCTAAAGTAACTAAACTAAAAAATAAAAAAGAGAAAGCTGAGATTTAATTCCACACCTTCCTACCAAAAGAGTCAATTTTATGAGCATTCTGACTAGTGGTAGGATCTTCCAGCATCATATTTGATTTGGTTGGGGATTGTGTGTGGCACAGAGGCAAAAGAAAGGGTGAGTATAACTTTATTAGATCTACAGCAGGGAACAAGACTATTGTGAGAATGAATGCAGATTTACTATTTTTCATTTCCTATATCTGGTTTTGTCTGCACCATAGATATTAATATTTGCATACGTCCCTACATTATAATTGAGCAAGTTATTTTAAGATGAAGCTGTCCGGTTTATCTTCTTGTGCCATACCCCAAAGATCATTTCTCCTTGAGGGTTGTATGGCCTTTATGAATGCTCTTGAAAGTTGTTTACCATGGCTGGGTTTAAACAAAAAGGCAGTAAAACACAGTAAGGGTTATAAACAACTCCCTAAGTAGACTAAGACTAAGACTAAGTAGAAAGCATTTAACATGTGGGTAAACTGTAGGAATAGCCTTACAATAGAAGCAGCCTAGACCATTAAACCATGTAGTCAGGTTGGTTTCTATCTCTTCATTAAGTAATCAACAAAACATAACAAGACAAAACACGCTGCAGATAAGTATTGTATTGTTGACGATATATAGACTTCATGACTGGTGTCTCTCCCGTTCTGGAAGAATAGCCACTTTCGAAGCCACTTTTGAGTGACGCTCTGTCATTGTTTCAGGGTATTTCAATCTAAAATGAACACGCAGTCCATGTTTGTTTACTTCCACAGTGTTTGTTAACTACCATAGCGACTCCATGGTGACCCAATAGCAATACCATGGCGACCCCATGGCGACCCCATGGCGACCCCTGGGAGCGTGTAATACAGGCAGAGCATACAATATGGCGAGGGCTTTTGCATGCTTCACTCGCATACAGCCCTCCAATCATGTTAGCATTGACAGATCGAATATACCCTGAAATAGAGAAAGTGCAAAGAGCTTTGAGATAAATGCATAGAGATACGTTTCAGTTTGTGCAAGTTGTCTCGATGGAGTTGAGACACCCACAGTGTCAAAGGACTATTATCCACTTAAAGTGAGACAACCGCCACAATCTCATCAGGGAGCTAAGTAAGGGCAGAATCAGAATGTAGGAGATTGAAGCACTGCTTTGTGAGTTAGAGGCTGAACCTCTGAGCTACAATGATAGATGCCTTTAGGGGTGTACTGCTTGTATGTCTTACCTTAGGGGAGTACATAACCTATTATATACTGATGAGTATACTCTGTTGTCACGGGACCCTTGGACGCCCTGCGCAAAATGAGCAGATCTAATCTAACTTTGTCATTGTCCCAAAACCAAAATGGGAGGATGGACCTACAGATAAAGGATGCTTATACTTTTAAACTAAAAAGGGATACTTTGTCAAGATCTAGGACATGATAGCTTACAAGAGAACTAGGTGAACAGCGATAACAGACTCCTATACACTGAATATGCATGATGTCTATGTAATAAATATCAAAAATGTGTATAAAACATGGGTCTGGTGAGAGCTCAGCAATGAAATATGAGAGAGTGCCTCCCATTACTCAAAGCCATCAAGGCTGACACAATATTGAAATGGGAGTAATTTGGGGCCTGAGCTTGAAGCAGATATGTATCTCCTATACAGAATTTGACCACAATAACCACTGAAGGGAAGAAAGATTTGTTTCAGACTATCTGGTCAAAAATCTCAGGTAGTGGGCAGGATTAAAAGCATCAGAACATACAAAGTATTGACAAATTAAAACCAGCGCAAGTAATTCTTACTTTGAGGCAAAAAGCATGGACCTGCAACAGCCTTACTGTTACTCTAATGCTCTGTCAAGGTAAATAATTAGTGATTCATTACTGGTGAGGATTGAGCTTTAACCACTCCAGGACGGCATGATGCATGTATGCCCTTGGTGGTCATGATGCATGAATGCAGCCTTGGCTGGTAACTCATTGGTGTTCCATGCTGATCCTACAAGGTTGCAACACTCTCGGTATGATGCACCAATGTAGCACTGGCAAGTTACTCACCGGGGCTGCATTGATGCATCATGATGCTAAATATCATCTTAAAGTGAGATCCATCCTTAAAGGGTTAACTTGATATGGCATAAGTATAGACTATGGGTTACTCTGCACAGTTCTGCCACCAGCTGGGCTTCTCCTGAACTTAAGACTGTGTGAGGGTTCATTTTTTTATACCACGACTCTTCTAGACTCAACAATTCACTGTCTCTCAACGAGGGGATTGTAATTGTTTTCTGTTCAATTTATAGACAACTTAAATATATGTATCCAGTCATATTCATGAAAGGATAGTTCTACATTGATATTTAAAAGTTATATGACCGTTTTTCACGAAACTGCTTTTTTTCATGCACCAAGGGGTCCAAATATAATGTAGGAGTATGCTTAAAACCTTTTGTGGCCATATACCTGAGGGCGTGGGCCATACATCAGGAATATTAGGGCAGGTTAAATATATATAGCAAATGCATGAAAGAGGGGCAAATTTGTATAGTCATATAGAGTGGCTTCACGCCTAACGCCCTTTTCCCCTCAAGAAGGAGACCCTCTTGTCATGTATAAGGGTATCTCTTTCATTAATATTATGGTTTAATATTGAAGAAAACATCCTAACCATGGGTGGGAACCCATTTATAGCTACTTGATAGGTTATTTCCATGGTTTCCTGGCCCATGAAACATGATGGTATGTCTTGACAACTCCTGAAATCTCTACATTACTCATTGTCAAAGATAATAATTCTGTAGTAAAAGGCTAAATATGGTTTATTTGTCCATAGTGCATTAGAAAACATCCATATCTTCAGCCTGGTATACAGTTATATGGGTTATAATCGATTATATTATGTGTTAAAGCTGTCTGAAAGGGGCGTTAGGCGTGAACCCAGAGTACATGAAAACGTGTCCAATAGCCTTAATATAGGATATATAACTGCCAGAGTTCATTGTAGCATGTTTCATATTTATAGAATTAAACCTTAGCTATCGTATGGGAAGAAGGCTGGTACATGGTAGTCTCCTCACACATCGATTCAGCTTGGTTGGATATCATTTTGTACTGTACAGAGAGCTACTCGTGAGGGCGTTAGGCCTTAAGAAAATGAAAGATATCCAATAATTTTAGCTTACTTGCTAGAAGAACTCATACAAGGTAGAGGAGCTATCCAGGAACATTTATGTAGCAGTTAAGAACCCGTGAGATTCAATAGAATAGAGTAAGGGGAGTATAGCCTATGTTAACCCTGTTGGTCAGCGCTGTGGGTTCACGCCTAACGCCCCCACCAATAGCTCTCTGTACAGTACTACAAAAGTCTTTGTATGCTTTAAACAATAGAATAAGGTAGGGGAGCTGTCCAGGGACATAGTAGCAGTTAAGAACCCGTGAGATTGGATAGAATAGAGTAGGGGGAGCATATCCTATGTTAACCCTGTTGGTCAGCATCGTGGGTTCACGCCTAACGCCCTCACCAATAGCCTTACTTTATTCTATCCAATCTCACAGGTTCTCAACTGCTACATATAGGTTCGTGGACAGCTCCACTACCTTATTCTAGTCCTTAAAGCATACATGAGGCTCAAAACATTCTAAATTTTTGGTTCTTGTAAGAAATTGTTGGCCAGGGCGTTAGGCGTGAACCCAGGGCGTTAGGCGTGAACCCAGCACATATATGGGCTCACAGGTATTGCTACTTATGTTGTATAATAATGCAATTAAATCACAAAGTAGCTAATATATATAGATTTATTTATAGCATAGTTAACTTGATTAAAAATAATATCTATAGATGGTACCACAGCATAAGAGTGTATGTAGGGCGTTAGGCGTGAACCTCCGTAAAAGTTCCCCAACCTAGTCAATGCCCTCTCTAGGCTATTGTAATTAACCCTCACTCTTAATTTCTTTTTTATTATGTAGGTACATGTTGGGCCTTAACATGGTATATTCAGATACTCTGTCTACTGTTATATTGTCAGAGGTGAAGGACATTGTTTAGGGCGTTAGGTGTGAAGCCAATAAAGTTCCCCAATGCATATCAGCATGCAGGACCTATACCATCCTGCCTATATCTGCCTATTTGGTACTAAGAAATTCCTTACCTTATTGGGGAAGTGGAATGATAAAGAAATAAGCATATAGCTATTAATTTAATTAATTATCTAGGTTTCACAATGGGTCATCATGATTTTCGGGTGGAAAAGGGCTGTTTTTTGGTACTTTTTGACCTCCAACTCTTTTATTTTTACTCATAGATAGGCAAAACCAGGGTACCCTGTAAAGTCCTGGTCCATCCCGACCAGAATACATCAAAAGGAACGATATATCTATCATATTTGAAAAAATATAGGCAGGAGGAAAAAGAATGTGAAAAAAAGCAGTTTCGTGAAAAACGGCCATATATCACAAATGATAGTTTCTTATTCACAAAGGAACACTTATTAAGATTACATGTAGTCTATGATGTGGATGCTATTAGATATCTTATTTGAGTGTAGTTGAAGGGTGATAACTCTGAAATACTGCCAGCTGCTTTCTTCTCAATGGAGTGTTTCATGATCCTGACCATTAACAGATACTGATAATTAGTGGACGGATGCAATCATACTGGGAAAAAACTCAAAGAGGTTTTGAATCATTTTTATACCTCATGAACAGAGAAGACTACGCCAGCTGCAGAGTATTACACCATTTTTGGAGCCAATAAAATTGCCTGAATCCAATCAGTCAAGCAGCTGAAATGATACTTGAAAGAGGTCAGCTGCAATTCTTCTGAATGCAGTCTGGATTCCTCACTTGCCTTTTGACCAACAATTGTGGAAGATTACTGAAATCCATCACAAAGTGGAGGACCTTGAGACGGAGAAAGATGTCCGCACTTTTTTAAAAGAATATAACCAATTTTGTTAATTATGATATCTCCAGAGCCCTGTCATTCCAGGGAGTGTAAGGAGAGTTGACTGGGTGATTCATCTTTACATGTCCTTTATCCTGCAAAGGCTGTATAATGCTTTTATACATTTTGCTAATGTTTCTTATAATGTGTGAGTCAAAATCAAGCATCGTGTTAACACTTCTCCATCAAAGGGTTAGAATGATACACCAAAGGTGCATTACTGGATTAGCTAGCATTGGCAGATCAGCTTGACAAACCCCTTTTAGTTACATGTTTTAGTAACATGGCATCCTTAACGCTTTGAAGATGGATGTCCCTAAATGATCATTATAATGCACCAATGCAGCCAAGGCGAGTAACTTGCTGGTGTTGACCTTTTGGGAGTGTCTCAATGTCATAGGTCAACATAATGTTTGAATGCAGCCCTGGCGAGTTGCTTGCCAGGGCTGCATTCATGCATCACAACAGGCACAGAGAACAGAGCATTCCACACTTACTGTATACTGCATACAGCTTGTGGTATAAATAATGAAGGCCGGCAACCGGGTACACCCACTTCTCTCATTGGCTGTTGGCACTTTCCTGCTTCATAACTCCCTCATACATTATGGATTGCCACACAAAACAATAATTTACTTTCACATTATTAATCATGCTCATAGGTCCACCATGATTTAACCAGGATGATCATCTCCAGATTACTTTATAATAGTTAACTTCTTCTACCCCCCCCCCCTACCACAAAGCCACAACTCATCAGTCTTCCAGTGTGTTATTGTCCCTGAGTTTTAATGTTTTAACTTAATTTTAGTGATGGTCACCTGGAGGCAAAACAATTTCAAGAGACATAGAAGTAGTTTTATCCCTCAGGTGAAAACAGCCCCTCTAACAACTTAAATCCTGGTATCAAAAATGAACATATTCAAATGTTTTAAAATGGCTTATGGTCATGACTTTTGTATAGAACTCGTATGAAAGCTAATGACAATAGAGTATGGAACAAAGGTAAACAGTGAGTTTAGTGAGTTGTGTCCCTAATATCTCTCTTACCTTAGACACTGTGCCTGGAATGAGGCTGTAAACCTGCAGGTACCAAACACTATAAAGCCTCAGTTCAGCAGGAGGTGCCGTTAACTTTGTATGGGGCTGTTGTACATACTTGGGTTACGGAGAAACAGATCTAGTCCACAAATACATTTGGCCAGCCTGATTTAGTATGATGAGATCTCGAATATGCTGACTACCTGTATAGTAGCTGAGGTGTAAACTGGTCCTTGGAAACCTGCAAAAATGAAATACAATAAAGTATCTCTAATAGTAACTACGTTTCACAGTATCTGAAACCCTTTCTCATTACATGAACAGTATGTCAACAACAAAATCAGTCCTGTGAATAGCATCTCATTTAGATAGGATGCTGCCTTAGATGATGATTTCAGACTCTGATGCTGTCCCGTCCCGGGAAAAGAAACTAGTAGCTACTAATGCATATCATACCTCAAGATATGCATATTGTGAGCAGAACAAAGATAACAGGCCTGTTTCAGATTCAACTCACAAGAGAGATCTCAGTCTGGGCATGAATAGCCTAAGTTCGACTCCATGCACAACATTAATTGTTGCAAGTGCTTAGAGATTATCTATCAGGTTGAAGGCTAGGTAATTTTGTGTAGAAAATACCTACATTCTGAATCATTTGTGAAATTGAATGACATTAGCAGTAATTAATGACATGCTCACAACATATGGACCAAAATATCTAATCACTTATACCGTATTGAAGATTGAGAAAGACTCCCTGCTTGTAGTACTTTTATATCTACTTCAACATTATACCTATAGGACACCCATTTAGGTGATTCCTAATGCTTATCATGCTCCTATAAGTCAGCACCACAGGTGTCTGTAGGTAAGGTATAGAGTATGACGTATGAGGAGACGTAACTCACTGCCTGGGGCTGCCTCGGGCTGCTTTGGGTCACCTGTCACATTACTCTCCTTCTTGTATGCAAGTCACTGCCCTGCATCAGCCGCTATGCCTGGAGAGAAATAGAAGGGGACTTAGAAAGGAATGTGCATTTTTCCTGTGCTGGGCAGATTCTTTCTGTATAAAGTGTACTGCTAATACACAGCATATATTTGACAGGATGATGTCCTGAACCTGGTTAGTGGTTAATTAACAAGAGTCCCCATGACACACAGCTGCCCAGCACTCTAAGGCATTTGCCTCATCCACATTATCAACAAAAATGTTGCAGATGTGCCACCAGTAACATGTCTAAAACCATTTAGTAATGTTCATTAGAAAATTTACTGAGTAATGTATCATTTATAACAAAAACTTATGTCATAGATCTACCTCAGAATGTACAAAATATGACATAAGAAACCTTTTTTGCTACCACTTTATTTCCATAAAGAGACACCAAATGGTTGCTGCACCAGATTGCAGTTTAGAATTAAACGGTCTTCACCTCGTTGTGGAAGTGGTTGTCTCGGTTCAAGGAATATCATGGAGTGACTGGGTGAGAATATATTTCTGTGAAAATGAAGATCTATGACAACTACATGATGTGAATCACAAAGCTCTCTTAAGGGCCCATGTGCTTTGTTTAGTGTAAGTAAGAGAGATGGCCCTGTTGTGAATCTGTCAAATAACTCAGCAGGACTAATGGTAGTGCCATGGACTATTATGGCATTGCTTAACCCTGGAGGAATCAACGCCCCATATCCATTTGTTGTCAAAGTGCAGCAATGCAGCACTGGTGAGTATTTACCTCATTGGTAGTATACAATGCCAATACCTCCGTCAGTTAACCTACATTAAGTCAATCTGAGTGCACTCTGTTGAGTTCCTTGCAATGTCTTATTAATTTAGATTTGTAAATGTGATAGGAAGAGAAATAAAGAGGAAAAAATACATAGGAAATGCACATTTATTAAAAAAGAGTCCTTTTCCCCTTTTGCAAGTCTAATGATATCCTCCTTCATACTTGTATTATTTCTGTACTACACTCCCTTCCCGACCAAATTTCATCCCTGCTTTAAGATCTTAGCACTTGGCAAATGGTCAGGCTTTGTTTTAACCTTTCCTTTACCATACAGGCATTATTGCAAGTTTACAGCGCAAGATCGTACATGCATTTATGCGAGGTAATCCGCTGATTTTGGCCGATTTGTAACTCCCTGTGGTTTTCCTTAAGATCCCAGTCCCATGATTTTTTCAGACAGTGGTCTATGGCATATTGTCTCTGTATATCTGAATCCATTTGTACACACATTCAATATCATAGAAATGCTGGGCATCTGAACTTGGGTGAGATTTAACCAACATTTTATATAATTCTAGCAATATTTGAGGCTGAAATCATGAAAAATGTCAAGCAAAATAGTTTTTGGGGGGAAAGATGGTTTTGTTCAGATTTTGATGCTGAAAAAGATTGTACTAAAAGTTTAGGTCTATTTTGATGCATCATGGCCTGACTAGAAGTTACCATGGCAACATTTACATTTCAAATAGGGTTTTATCTCCCTAAACTGAACACATAGGGTGATAGGGTATTTTACTTTCTAGTTATTCAATATTGTAAATTCTGTCATAGATATACTTCTATTTTGAATATTTACAAAGGTCTTTCATTTTCTAAAAGGTTAGGTCATGCCCTACATCCCAATATCCTATTTGAATTTTGTTTGAGAAAAAATGTGGTTTTGGGAGAGGTCTCTTTATGTTGGAACATGGTAACGAAGAGTTGAAGGAGCAATATCACCACTCGCACAGCTCCCTAATAGTAGACTAGAACAGTACTAGAATTTTGAATGGGACACACTTGCAGGAACCACTGCATGAGGGCTCCAGACACATGGTGAGATGGTACTAAATGTAGTCTCATGTAGTTCCCTTTCTTTTTGGAACCTCAGACCATAGGTGGAATTCATGATTGGCATTAAACAGGCATGTTAGGAGAGAACCTCAGCTGGCGATAGGCGAATATGAGTTACTTGGGTTGTGATAACATGAAGACTTAACCGCCAGTAATTACCATATATACATATCAAGCATAACACACATTGTACTAGTTCATAGTTGCCGACTATCATCGACCATTAAACATGTTCAGACTTGTTGCTATTGCCACCATCGGTCACTGCATGGCACTCTGCCACTGCTTGTGCATATCCTGAACCCACACTGCAGGTACTGACCAACTCTGGGGCCGTGCTGCAGAAGCATCAATATCCACACTGTATGTATATACATGTACAAATAAACCCAAACTACACATCTAATTTCCAACTGCATTTCAAAGTATCTATCATAGTAGCTAAATGCTAGATGATGATGGCCAGATATGAGAGGTAAACCTACATTTTCTTACAAGGTAATAAGATAAATCTTAGTCAGGCCAATAGAACAGTGTGTATTTTTTGTTATTGCCAATAAAGTATTCATGACAAAGTGTAGACCTAGATAACAGAAAGGCACAGTGTGTGATCCTCATTTAGTAGGATGTACCAGCTTATCAAGCTAAAGGAAAACTCCCCAGGTATCCTTTCTATGGGGATTATTTGATATGCTCCTCATTTACCTGGCTGCCTGCCTATAACTCTCCTTTAAGCCCAGATGCTTTAGAATTATCCATATAAAGGCTTATAGGCATACTTTGCTATTGAAGTCGGCCATAGACTAGAATGACATATGTCAATTTCTTATTGGCAGCATAATTCACTCCAAGTAAATCCTGAATGTATTCCTTAAGGATTATCTTGAGAGAGATTAGTTAGATGTAGTGTTAATGTCCACCCACACAGTTAATCCACATAAAAGTAGATGACAGCCTTGAAGGGTAGCCTCACAGGATCTTCTCATGACTTACCAAATCCATGTGTTCCAAGAATGTAAACAAACTGAACAAAGTTGGTGCAAGGGAGGCATATTAATACTAAAACCACCATCCAAGGCAACATGACAAAATATCGTAATCACTTATTATGCCATTGTCATACTGCTCATGTAATGAGAAATATTTAAGGTTGTTTATATTTTTGTCATTTCTTTGGATTACAGCATACAACTAAAAGTGTCTGCAAGTAATGTCAGTGCAAAGGCATGGTGTAGATGACATGGGAAAGCTATATTCAATTCAGTACCCTTTGCTGTCAGAGTAGAAAGGCTCTGTGCATGAAGCAAAAGCATACAGTAGGTTTGCTATCAAATGTTTTTGGGTTCCCTTGATATGAGTCCAATATTGTATAATTATATGGAACCAATAATGGTATATAATTTACATAACAATATGTCAGGTGGTGGGGGATGGACTATAGTCTAGTTCCTCCAACACTCCCAAGGGCTTTCCTACCAACCTCCCATTGTTGTAGTAACCAGCCAGTCCCCTTCATTGTTACTCAAAAGGAGTTGGTTATTTTTTTCTACCATACTACATGCAGATCTGAACAGGTGAGGCCATTTATGGCATTTTTTACTACTTAGCAAGACATTTTACCTGGGATTGATTGTATTATTAAAATGGTTGTTCTTTTAAAGAGTGCTTTACCTAATATATAATTGCAGATCCCTGGTTTGCACATGGGGTAACAGGAACTTGATGTCCATTTTGTGTTTCAGAGTAGTCTTAGACCTGTGCTTGAACAAGACTCACGCTCATATAAAACCCTTGTGCTTGAACAGGCCATTATGGTATTTGATATTACATTTCACAATTCACAAGGATAAGTTTTGGTACCAGTTACTCTACAGTAAGTCAGCATATTAGAGATCTCATCATCCTTTAAACCAAGCTGGCTTGATGTATTTGTGTACTTTATCTCCTACTCCCAGCCTTAAGTATAGAATTGCCCCGTACACAGCTAACGGCACCTCCTGCTGAACTGAGGCTTTATGCTGGTGGTATAACGCCTCATGCGAGACCTGGTGTCTAAGGTAAAAGAGATATTAGGGACACAACTCACTTAACTCATTGCTTACCTGCTTTATGCCTTGGTCTTTATGACAGTTCTATAGAAAGGGGTTACCACTAGCCATTTCACAGATGATGAATCTATTCTTTTCTAATGTGCCAGGATTTCAGATCCCCAAGGAGCTTTTTCATCTTTGGATCAAACAGTAGTCATTTGTGTAGTATAACTACTTTCCTTTACCCATCAGTACCATCAGGCTATAGCATACCCATTAAACTATCATTTATAATTTAGTCTAACAACAGTCTAATTCAATATTATCTAAAAATTTGTCGAAACCCTAGGGACAAAACTATGTCTAGGTCTCTCGAAACGGTTTTGTGTCATTATGGCTGGTTTCATACGCCGAGACAACGAGTATGACAAAAAAGCATATGGATGTTACTAAAGGTTGCCTGACATTTGAAGTTAGGAAATATAGCACAGGAAGACTGGTGAGTTGTGGCTTTATAGGGAATTTTATATATTTATTCAGATTTGTTTAAGAAAGCTTTACAAATTTCATGGCTACCATTTCAATCATGTATCTGTTCCAGACACGTGTGATTTACATGTTATATTAAACTGAGTATCATGTGCACACACCAGAACAATATTGGAGCAAAGCAATTGGCTAGAATCCAAAGTTATGGAAACCATAGACCATCATTTGATTTATTGTAAAAATGCGCCCTTCCTCCTTGCTTCCCAGGTTAGCTGTTATATCTGGTTTGACCTCAGGACCTGTGGCCGTACATTGTCTCTGCTTGTCCTACCAAGTGGTGGAGATGTGTTCTCATGGGGCAACAACTGTCATTTGTCACCAACATTAACTTGGTGATGTCCACTTCTGGCACCCTCCTATAGTCCCACCTGCATATATTATGCCAGCCTAGGCGATCTTTAGTAGGGACTATTTTAGACAAAGGGTCGTATTCATCAATTATTTTACTGTATGAGTCGTACTCACCATAGCCTTGCTTCTCCTTTGTCCTTTAGGGTAGACTGTCCCAGAGTCAACCACAAACCCTGATATGCCCTTGTTTTTGTGCATCACAGTACACTTCATGTGTTACTCTTTCCTGCAAAGGGCAAATAGAAACAATACCATACATGAATAACTACATAATTAAGGTGGACATCTCAGGGTATGTGATTTACTCTAGGTTGATCTACCCTGTATGGTGTATCACCTTCATAAGAAAGCCTTTGAAAATGTGAGCGCTTAGGAAAAAAAATCCTCTTTTAATTTAGTCTTTTTTTTTATTTTTTCTTACCATACATCATGTTGGTTTACATAATGCATATTTGCTGTACAACAAGTCACACTCCACATTTAAGCCTAAGATAATATAGGAAGAGATCAAAACCTCACAAATTAACAAAAGTTCTTCACTCTGTATCCCTAAATAATTTCCTTTGCTTCAAATGAAGTGTTCTCTTCCTAACTATCATTATCTCTCAGAAGTAATACCTTTTTTTTACATTTATTATTGTTATTATTCAAATTTTTTTTTTAATTTGCCATCATCTGTCATTTCATATTTCCTTAGATTCACTTTACCTAACCAGCACTTGAATGATAAAAGCTAAATCAACAATTGCAACCTATGCTTGTGTTTCTTATGACTACAAAGGCGAATGTCCACAGTATAATTATTGAAAGTGGGATTTTTTCGAAAGTTTCTGAAAATATCAGCCACAACCATTTTCCACTAAGTTTACAACTTTCAAACCATAAACTGTTCAATAAAGATATCTGACATTTCAATAACTCATTCCCTGCTGTCAAGCACCCACGTAATATCACACAGTATGTTAAGGCACTGGTCATCAGTCTTACTTACCTCAGGCTAAGCACTTCAGCTGTTGTGTTCATGTCACAGAGTTGCAGTACATCTTCATACACACTGCTATAGCTTATGTTTAAGTCACAGTTTTTGCCATTTTCTGTACATGGTGGTCCTCTGAGAACTACATACTCAACATCTGTAAGAATTTTCTTACTCTCCAGTTGGATCAATTAACGAAGGCAAATTAATTCAATTTAATCTATTTTTGTTATAAAGAATATATTGTTAAGATATAATAATGGTGAGCTATGCAAGAACCATAGAAGCTAATGCATCAGGGAAGCTGATGTGAAATATGCCCAACATATTACCACATATTGATAAATTGATGTAGGTTAAAGACCTGTTGTGTTGGGACATATACAACCCTATGGTTGATTATGTTGAGGGAGAGAATTGCACGAAGGGTCGGGCAGCTATTTGTCAAGACATCTTTTGTCAATTAACCCCATACTGGGTGAGGTACAGCAAGATCATCTGTCAAATATCCTAACAGTTTATATTGCAGCCCTTTAAGGATGCCGCTATACTTGCAGGCTGTTCATGCCAACCCTTGTTTTAACCCTCCCTTTTTGTTTTTTATCAAGATTATATCCAATATAGTATGTATAACGTACAACTAAAATCTGGGCAACAGCTAATACCGGTCTGCCACCCAGTCCTTTGTTTGTTGTATATCGTATCTGACTATTCTAAACATAATAAGGTGTGAAGTTACTCTTTCAACCTGACTCCTATAACATGGGCATGTCTGTATGAGAGTTACTCTTTTAACTTGACACCTATAATAATATTAGAGAGTTTATGTTGATGCCTTCATCATGTAGAGCAGTCATGTGTTACCCACTTGTTCATGATGCTTAAACCAATTCATTATATTTCTTTTAGAAAAGTCCAAGCAATCTTTTCCATCTTCCGCTTAAATAAGTGTTGTCTGCTTTGAAATGAATTCCAGGAACCCAGCAATCCTCCATAAATGTTGGAGGGCAGGTGTGAAATCTTGTCTACATCCAAGAGGATTACCATTGACCTCTATCAAAAATCATTTTAAGTTATTTTGCTGATTGGATGCAGGAAACTGTCTCGGTTCCAACCTTGTGTAGCTGCAATTATCTTCTGTCAAGGAGGTTTTGAATCGTTTAAAAAGCATTTGACCTATTCCTAAGTCTGATTACAACAGTCCATATGAAAAATATTTCTGTGAAAGTTCAAGTCTCTGGTATGTGAGGTGGTCCGTCTGGGAAGGCTGCAGCGCACGAAGTGAAGCCCCACGGCAGAACAGTGGGCAGGCTGCTGTAGGGTCATGTGACCCCAGGCCAGGTGTAAGTCCAGCCCACCTGTAATTAGTCCAGGTAGTGACCTGCAGTGGCTTGAACGTAGACTTGTAGGAATCTTTAGCTTGGTGATATTCATAAAAAATCTGTGATTTAGTTCGCCCAGTAATATAAATATGCATCTCCAGATCATAGAAATTCATAGCACAGGATGCAGCTTGATGCACTAGCCAGGTTTCAATGCAACCTTATGGTTGCCCACAGAACTAAACCTGAAGGACATCATCATATGTATCGGAACGGGACTATGCTTAAGTACTGTTTATTACTCAATCGATATGCAGCCAATCAGAGGCCTCCATTTGGTCACGTGACCGGAAGTGACCTACTTAGGGGATTAGTGGTGACGTCACGTGACCTACTTAGCCAATCAGAGGCCGCCATTTGGTCACGTGACCGGAAGTGACGTCATATGACCTACTTATGGACCGGAAGTGACGTCATATGACCTACTTAGGGGACCGGAAGTGACGTCATATGACCTAATTTAGGATCACGTGACCGGAAGTGACCTGATGAGTCACGTGACCGGAAGTGACATCACATGACCTAATGGACAACCGGAAGTGACGTCATGTGACCTCATTGAGGATCACGTGACCGGAAGTGACCTGATTGATCACGTGAAAGAAGTGACATCACGCGACTTAATGAAGAGATGAGCGTCTTTAAGGGGTCACGCGCTTTAAAATGTGATATATATTTTTTTTGGAGGAGGAGGAGGCGAGTCTCTTATTTTTTTGGTAAACCAATAAAAAACACAACAATATAAGTTTGTTTTTTCATTTTATTTTTTATGAGCGACTGGAAGTGACTTATTGAACTAGGTAGAAGTGTTCTTTAGAGTGTATAAGGGGGGAGGGGAGGGGAGGGGGGGAGGGGGGCCCTTTAAGATGCATGGGGAGGGGGGCACTTTTAGGATGCATGGGGTGGGTGGGGGGGAGGGGAGGGGAGGGAAGGGGGGAGGGGGCACTCTAGGGGGGTGGGGGGGGCACTCTAAGGGGAGTTTGTCTCTTTTAAGAAAAAAAGAAAGAAAAGAATTTAATCAAGAGACACACTTCTTCCTCTCGAGAGAAAGAAGTGTGTCTCTTAATTTTTTTGTTAAGGAAGTGATGGTCTTTAGGATCACGTGACCGGAAGTGACCTGATGAGGCACGTGACTAGAAGTGACGACGTCACATGCCCTAATGAGGAGATCAGCAGCGACCGGCGGCGGCAGCGGTGGCGGCGGCGGTGGTGCTGGTGGTGGTGGTAGTAGACGTTACAGTGGTCAGAGGTGATATGGTTTTTTTCCAACAGAAATCAGAGCTTTTATACAGAGGGAGTTTAATCCTATTTCCAACAGCACCCCAGCTGTCTAGCAGCCGCTCCGCTCCTTAAGAGCTTCTTAAGAGCTTAGATGACGAGGAGTATGTCATCGCCATCTGTGGAGGCCAGCTGAAAATGTCGTTTTTTCCTTATCCATAGCCTTACCTCCTACCCCCTACCTGAGGACGACTATCTCCCCCTTTGGCATTCATTGTAACAAACGTCAGAGGTCAGGTGAAAATCGGATTTTCATGCACAGCCTTAGTCAGCTGTCACCCCTATTGAACTAGCGGGCCGCCGCCGGCCGGTCTACTCACCACGGCAGGAGGCGGTGATTTTTTTTTGTTTTACACTTAAGTCGCTCACCACATGCACACGACTCTACTCACAGACAGACACACCCGTCTTAGGGGGTCCTGCTTCACACCACACGCCTCCTGTAGTTTTTTTGTATACACACTCTAAGCTCATGACTGCTTAATCCTTTATACAGCTAATGCGCGTTGAATTAGCACAGTCGGTACACCGTCCGCTCATGTCAGTCGATCTCTCAAAAAGGGGGGAAAGGGATCCAGTTGAAAACGTCATGCATTATGTCTTTTGTTTCTCTTTGTGAATGTCCCCCGGTCAGCCGGCGGCAGCAACCGCTTAATCCTTTATACAGCTAACGCGCGTTGAATTGCTGAACAGGGCAGTAAGAAGCTTAGCTCATGTCAGTTGATCTCTCAAAGGGGGGGAAAGGGTTCCAGCTGAAAACGTCATGCCTTATGTCTTTTGTTTCTCTTTGTGAATGGCCACCGGTCAGCCGGCGACAGCTGAACAGAGCAGTAAGTAGCTTAGCTCTAGAAGCGAGAAGGCGTATATAAGGGGGCTGGAAACACCCATTCACTCACTCAGTCTTTTGCTGCTCTCTACAGTCACCACCATGAGCAAAAGACAACGACTAGTGCCGTCCAAGGATCTAAGCAAGTTCAAGAACAAGAAGAGTACGCAGAACGGTGATCGTTTAGCGTCAGCGTCTCCTCTTGCTACTGAAAATGAGACTACCGCCGCAACGGCTTGGTCTTATCACCCTCCCGCTGTAGCGAGCGCTCGCAGCAGTAGTAGTGGTAGTAGTAGTAGTAGTAGTAGTAGTAGTAGTGGTAGTAGTAGCAGTACTACTGGTAGTAGTCGTCGTGGTAGCGACGTTGTTACACTCGCGACGGTTGTTGCTGCTAAGCGCGCTGCCGCTGCTACTGCTGCGCCTGCTGCGGCTGCTGCTGCTGCTGCTGGTGCTGCTGCTGCTGGTGCTGGTGATCCTCGTGCTGCTGGTGCTGCTGCTACTGCTGCTGCTGCTGCTGCTGCTGTGCCTGCTACTGCTGCGCCTGCTGAGGCTGCTGCGCCTGCTGCTGCTGTGCCTGCTACTGCTGCGCCTGCTACTGCTGCACCTGCTACTGCTGCGCCTGCTGCTGCTGCATAGAGGGAACGGTATGGAAACGTTCACGGCGAATTGGCCTGCAATACGAACGGGTGTCAGGATGCACGGGACTCGCGTGAGTGTAACAAACGTCAGACTACCAACCGGCGAGTTGAGTGACGCTGTAGATACTATGCGTCGCATTCACTTCACACAAAGATTCAGATACAAAGTGAGTTTCTCGGTAGGCTTACTCTTACAACACAGAGCAGACAAGAGCAAACTGCGCTACTTTCACGCCTCCCAGAACAACGCAACTCTCATACAACCGCTCCCTACTATAACTAATTCAGAAACTTTGGAAGAGCTCCTCTCAAAGATGGTAAACACCGTCGCTTGCGAGGAAGTACGGAAACTTTGCGACGCTGACACCAAGTGGCGCGTTCTTTTTCCTACCAATTTGAACATTTGCGTTTACATGGGATCGTTGGGAATTTCCCATAGGCGGTAGGAACAGTCAGGCCGGTCGAGTTGGAAAGAGAAGCGGTGTGTTAGATTTTCCCAACAAGGACAACCACTGCGTCTTCCGCTGCATTTCCTTTCACTTGTACAACACCAGCAAGCGCGCTTCAGATTTGTTACGTCAGTTCTGTCCCGCTGCCACATGTGAAACCTTTCCGGGTTTGAACATCCGCGACTATCCCGCGTCAGAGAACTTGTTTGACATACAAATAGCGGTTTACACCCCGACGCGTCAGGTGCCGGGGCGGAAGTTGAGAAGACGCGTTACTCTGATCAGACCGCCTTCCAGAACTCTGGCCGCCCAAGGTAAAGTCAACCTACACCTGACGGCGAAAGACGGTTTGCACGTCTCTCTGGTCACGGACTTCAACGCGTACGTGGGCGTATACAAATGTTGCAAGTGTAAGGCGGCGTTCACCACCGAGTTCTTGCTGAAGAGACACAGGAACCAGCTTTCCTCTTGCCGACAAGTCAAGTTGCGCTACGTAGGTTGCATCTACCAAAATTTCTTCAGACCGTGCAGAGAACCGTCGACCGAACACGTGTCCCTGCTGTGGGATCACGTCCCTTTGTCGGCTAGCGTCGCATCCGACTTTCCAGGGTGGGAGGGGTCGGTCTGCTTCGTCAGAGAATCCGACGCAGATTCCGACCCCTTGTTGGACCGAGCTTTAAATCACATAAACGAGAACGCCAAAGTCATCGGGGAAGCTGTGCTAGAACTTTACCGACCAACGTTAGCGAAGTTAGATGCGGCGATAGGTGAAGCTCTCCTGCTGGAGGAGGCGGTATTCACCCCTTCTCCAGGCGGCTTCGCTGCAGCTCACACCAGACACCCGTTAGTTCAACTGAAGAAGCGGCTTCTGAGATACATCCGTCAAGCTCCAGTCGTGGGCTTCAACTCGGGGCGTTATGACTTGAACCTGATCAAAATACGTCTTCACTCGTTCTTTGCCTCCGGAGACCGAAGACACCAACAATTCAGCGTCATAAAGAGAAGCAATCAATACTTTGCGCTTTACACACAGCACACGTTTTTCTTGGACGTAGTCAACTATTTGGCACCCGGTTACAACTACGCGAATTATTTGCGAGCTTTCACCAGAAACAAAGAGAAAGGTCACTTTCCTTACGAATGGATGACGTCCACCAGGAAACTGGTAAACAGAACCCTGCCACCAAGATCGGCTTTTGACAGCGAACTGACGGGCGTCAAAATGGCCGAATCCGACTACGCCACATGTCAGAAAGTTTAGTCCGACAAGAAGATGCAAACTATGAGAGATTACTTGATCCACTACAACAACGAAGACGTCAAACCTTTCATAGAGGCTCTGAAAAATCACGCTAAATTTTTCCAAGATCGCGGCATTGACATGTTGAAAGACGGGATCTCTCTCACCAGTTTGACTTTACAGTTCCTCTTCCAAAACCTAGAAGCTGCGTTCACAACGTTCCCTCCGTTCGACGTCGTCCTCCATGCTCTGATCAAAGAAAATCTAGTCGGTGGTCCTTCCATCATCTTCCATAGATTTCACGAGAAGGGCCCACGCGGATAAGGGAGCACAAGTACAGCCAAGAAGCGAGAACGTGTCAGCACATCCTAGGCCTAGACGCTAACTCTCTGTACTTGCGCTGCATGAGCGAAGCGCACTGCACGGGCTATTACGCGGTGAAACGACCTGAAACCGAGTTCAAGCCCGAAATTAGGCAAAGAAACTCTCACAGCACTTTGGAGTGGTTACGCTTCGTAGAGCACGACCGCGACGTGAAACTGCGCCACGCTTTCAACGGCGGCGAGATGGATCTAGGCTGTCGAAGAATTCGCGTCGACGGGTTTCACGCGGTCTCTAATACGGTTCCTCTTCCAAAACCTAGAAGCTGCATTCACAACGTTCCCCCCGTTCGACGCCGTCCTCCACGCTCTGATCAAAGAAAATCTAGTCGGCGATCCTTCCATCATCTTCCATAGATTTCACGAGAAGGGCCCACGCGGATAAGGGAGCACAAGTACGGCGAAGAAGCGAGAACGTGTCAGCACATCCTAGGCCTAGACGCTAACTCTCTGTACTTGCGCTGCATGAGCGAAGCGCACTGAACGGGCTATTACGCGGTGAGACGACCTGAAACTGAGTTCAAGCCCGAAATTAGGCAAAGAAAC
This sequence comes from Harmothoe impar, assembly GCA_947462335.1. Taxonomy (NCBI): domain Eukaryota; kingdom Metazoa; phylum Annelida; class Polychaeta; order Phyllodocida; family Polynoidae; genus Harmothoe; species Harmothoe impar. Next base: position 5,051,375 of record OX381721.1, on the reverse strand, counting down.
TCTCACAGCGCTTTAGAGTGGTTACGCTTCGTAGAGCACGACCGCGACGTGAAACTGCGCCACGCTTTCAACGAGTTTCACGCAGCCTCTGATACGGTTTTCCAGTTTCACGAGTGTTAGTTCCATGCTCACGAGTGCATACCGTCGCACCGATATCAGTGCGCTTCACTGAGGGAGGAGAGACGCGACAGAACAGCTAGAGTAAGCGCTTACTTGAAAGCGCTAGGTTACAAGCTGGTCGTCGTGTGGGAGTGCGAATGGAGAGAGATGAAGCGTCGAGATAAACGGGTTTAGGCCTCCCAACAACACTGGAAGCTTGACGCTTTGAAAGTGTCTCGAAACGCTATGAGCGAGAGCGACATCCTTTCCGCTGTCAAAGACGGGAAAATGTTTGGTTTAGTTCAAGTGGTCATCACTACGCCGCCTCACCTACGAGACTACTTCGAAGAAATGACCCCCGTTTTCAAGAACGTATCAGTTCAAAAATCAGACATAGGACCTTACATGTCAGACTTTGCGCAGGAAGAAAAAGCTGTTGAACACCCCTCAAAGATGTCTGATAGGAGTTACCACGGAAAAAATATTCTCTTGGGAACGCCACTTCTCAAGCGGTATTTAGATCACGGTTTGATAGTCACCAAAGTACAGCTGGTCGTAGAATACCTACCTAAATGCTCCTTTGCCAGTTTCGAGGACGAAGTAACGGCAGCGCGAAGACGTGGCGACGTGAACGAGAACGAGAAAATTCTGTCAAACTGTTACAAGTTAATGGGAAACGTCACGTACGGTAAAATAATCTGCAAGAAAGAAAAACACGCGGCGGTGAGATACACTGACAGTCGGAAGTTCGAACTATTGGCCAATTCGTGGCGCTTCAAAAAGGCGTCCGAGTTGAGTTCTGATCTGTTTGAAGTCAAACTACAACCGAAAACAGTCAAGAACAATCTCCCTTTTCAAATAGGGTTCATGGTATACCAGTACGCGAAGTTGAAAATGTCAAATGGACACCGACAGTCTTTACATGGCTCTCAGTGTGATAAAAATGGCGGCAACAGGTTAGGACGTGCTGGCGAGACGCGGGGACCTTTTCGACAATTTCTACATCAAAATTTATTGCTCACAACCCCCAAATACGACATTAGTACGTATTAAGCAACATAGATCCATTATATGTGGTTTCTATATATCGTCCGGACGTGTCACCTCCTCTACCTCGGTAAGAATATTTTCAAATCTCCCGCAAACTAGGATGGCGGACAAAAATGGCAAAGAGAACCGTAAGGGCTCCTCAGAGGGCTCCGACTCCGAATCCGAGGAAGAAACTCTCTTACCACAATTGCACTCCAAATCCAGTACAAAACAGATTACGGAAAAAGTAAATGAGATTGAACAAAGGCTGAACCAGCAAATAAAGGTTGGTAAAGGTTCCCTTAAATTGTTGAACAAACTTGAGAAAAGAATTGCCGGTGCCGAAGCCATTAATCAGAAGACGGTCGCCCAACTCGACACCATCTCCAAGCGCCTAGTCACCCTTACGGGCCTCTCCGACAAGCACAAGCAGAAATCCAACAACATGGGTCGAGATTTATTAAGCAGGACAATTTAGAACAGCAAAAGGTGCTTTCAGTTGAAGGTGTTGACGAAAATATCGATGTAAGTCTACGTACGAAACTAAACAACTTACTGACCGACCTTGACCTTCCCTTCGATGCAAATGTTGCCACACGCGTGTTTCGCCGGGGAAAAAGAGAGACGGACAAGACAGGTAAACCTCGCCATAGACCGATAATTGTACAATTTTCCTCGGCCCACTACAAAAGCCAAATCTTCAGCAACATTGGTAACCTGAAAGGGTTACCCGAGTGGAATGGCGTCCACCTTGCCGACGACTTGTCAACAGCTGACCGCGCTAAGCAGAGAGACTTGAGATGCATTCATGCTTTGGCCCGCTCCAAATCCATCGACGCACAGGTAAGGGGATTAACACTGTTTATCAACAAAACCCCTTATTCACACCACCAGATCCATGAGTTACCTCATGATTTGTCCATGATCAATGCCAAAACGATCCCGGTTAAAGACGGATGGGTCTTTCAATCTGAACACGCTAAACTGTCCAACCTCAACCCATGTGTATTCACCTACCAGGGTGAGCAGTTTGACTCAGTAGAGAGGGCCTATACTACTCGTATGTGTAACATCTCCAAGCAACCCCACGTACTGAAAAGGGTTAAAGCTGCTATAGAACCCAGGGACTGTATGTATGCAGCCAAGGCCTGCAAACAGACAAAAGAATGACGAGACATGGACACAAACGTCATGGAAGAAATCCTAGAGTGCAAATTTAGGGTACCCGAATACAGAAAATACCTCACTGGTCTTCAAGGTCACCTTTACGAGGGAACCAAAGACCCTAAGTGGGGCTGCGGATTCCACCTAGGCCAAAAGGAGTTAATTTCCCAAAACTCTGTCGACTCTGAAAATTCAAATAAACTAGGTCAGCTACTTGAGAAACTCCGAGATAAGTTACTCAAGGAGGATCAGCCCGAGAATGGAGGAGAAGGCACTGGAGGACTACCTCAAGATGAGGTCGAAATTCAAGACCAAGAAGAAACTGAGGAGGAACGAGCAGCCAGACAGGCTGAATTCTTTGACTGATCATAGTGGGAGAGATGGGGAGGTGAGATTCCGCGCTGAGAACATGATGACACAGTTTTGGCGTCCCCAACCAAGACACACTATTTTTACAGATTCACGAGGCCACTCAAGACATGGTAGCTTATCTGAGGCTATCAAGTTGACCATTAAAGACATTACCTCCGACCCCACCAAACTTGCCTCCTTTAAAGAAGTTACTGGTGGTGATTTCAACCTGAATGACATGAGATTCAATGTCTTTGTCTTCCCTGGAGCTAAGATCCAACAACTCTTCAGCTGGGCCAATCGCCACCTGGCACATCACCCCCGTGATTGTGTGTACATCCTGGGTGGGGTAAATAACATTACCTCCCTCAATAAATCTACACGCGAGATTACCTTGGAATGGTCACGACCTGAAGATCTTAAAAGTCACCTATGGGCGTATTCTGAACTAGGACTGTCATGGCTGACCCAAAATCACCCGGCCTCAATAGTTACTCTATGTCCTCTGACTGGCTCCTATCTGGAGCTACTTGCCCCTGCCTTGGTAGATGGTCAAGAAATTATAGACAAGGCGGTACGATCCTACAACAAAGAAGTGGTGGGCATGAATACCAGACACAATGTGGCCATGCCATGGTTACAGAAACACGTCCACAAAACTCGCCATGGAAAAGACAAAGACTACTACGTGACACTACCAAATGGTAACCCAGCACTACCTGATGGCATTCACCCCAGCCAGGAACTCTTAAACCTATGGGCAAAAGACTTCCTCACAGTGTTCACAAAAAACTACCTAGCACCATCCCACACCTTTTTCTAAACCTGTAAGATTTAATGGCTGGGCCTGTAAATTCTTTGACTCTGTAGTGTTATGGAGACAAAGACCTACAATCCCCTAAGACCAACTTTTCTGTAAAACTCAATATGTAAAATATTGAATATTATTAAAAGAAATCAACCTCAACTGATCCCTGAGCCTCCACCCAGGTACCTCTTATATTTTGTAAATGATAAGCCGTTATAATTTGTGTTACCTTTTGAAGTTACAAATTCTTTGATTCTACACTTAGTGTGTTCTCGTGTGTGTGTCTCCCTCCCCCCTCCCATGTGATTACATTTTATGTGTTAGACTAAGGGATGGTCCCCTTTCCTCCCGAAATCGTCAATGGCAGGTTGCCCCAATGATGTAGGTAAACCTAATGGGGACGTCATAAAGGCCGAAGTCCTCACAAGGAATTGTATCATGTCTACAGTTTTCATACTTTCAGCCCCTCGGGGTATTTTCTCTGACAAAATACATAAGATCAGAGTTTTTCTTACTTTCAAACTGACTTGCACATCCTGTGATGGCAAGTCTTAACGATATCTCAGGCACCAAAGGTATCCACTTTTTACATTTTAATGCTCGCAGTCTCAGGGGTAACTATAGCTCAATTTGTGCAGAATTCACGGGTCATAATGTTCATGTGCTATCATTCTCTGAAACTTGGTTTAAGGCAGTTGATGATGTATCTAGTTACCAACTGGCAGGTTACATAAGGTACAGACTGGACAGGGTCGTCTTGAACAAAAGAAAAGACAAAACCAAAGGTGGTGGAGGAGTATGTATTTATATTAAACAGGAAATTCCTCATGACTACCATTGTTTGGATGAATTTAATGTGTCTAATGAAGATATAGAGATGCAATTATTGATGATATGTAAGCCCCACATGAAGCGCATTATTTTCATCAATGTATACAGACCCCCCCAGGGCAAACCTGATGTGTTTGTGACTACTTTGAAAACTACCCTTGCCAATATTCCAGGCAGGAGTAAATGTGAGATAATTCTGACGGGTGATATGAACATTGATTTATTGACTCAAAAGGCACTGTATAACCAACTGGTCGAGAATCTCAACACGTTTAAACTCACACAGTTGATAAATGAAATTACTCGCATTTCACCCAGGGCAGACCAAAGAGACTCTATATTGGATCTCATATTCACAAATATTGATTGTGTATCTGCCTCGGGCACAGTAAATATCCACATCACCGATCACCTACCGGTATTTATGTCTAGGAAAATTGTAAAAGAGAAAATTGAAAAGATTGTTATACATGGTAGGTCCTACATAAAACTTAATGATGGTATAGTCATAAAATGGATGAATGACTTTGACTGGACTCCTTTTGACCGGTCTACGGATGTGGAGGAATGCTGGAACATCTTTGAAGTCATGTTGAAAACCATGCTGGATAAGTATTGTCCTTTGAAAGAATTGCGTATTCCAAAATACCAGGACCCCTGGATGTCAATGGACATTGTAGAGAGGTTGCGGGATAAAAATGTACAGGTGGCAAGGGCAAGACTTAGTCCTAACCAGGGTGACAGAGATGACGCAAGGAAGGTTAAGAACAAGTCCAACAAATTAAATGATAAAGCTCGCAAAGGCTACATTAAAGACACCCTAGTTGAAAATCAAAATAATCATAAAAAGTTCTGGCGTATCATAAACAATATGCTTCCTGGCCAACAAAACTCAAAACAAAACATACATTTAGTAGATGAAACAACCAACCTAGCTATTCCAGATGACAAAACCGCCGATTTTATTAATGAATATTTTACCAAAATTGGACCCAATCTGGCTGCTGACCTTACTACGCCATGGAAGCCATATGAGGAAATTTGTCCCTCAAGTATTGACCCTTTTACCACCAATTCTCAGGAGGTAGCAAAATTGGTCCATGACATAAACATCAATAAATCATCAGCCATTGAAGGTATCCCCACCAGAATCCTAAAGTTAGCTTTTCAAAATGCAATTGACAAATTGGTCAAGATATTCAACCTGTCCTTCCTTCAGGGTCTGGTACCCCTATCATGGAAAAATTCCAAGGTCACCCCCATACCCAAGGCGGGCAACTCTTCATCTGTCAATAACTATAGACCCATCTCGCTCTTGCCCTTGCCATGTAAGTTGTTGGAGAAGATAGTACACAACCGAGTTTATGGTTTCCTTGAAAAGGAAAAAATCTTAACTGATAAACAGGGTGGTTTCCGCCAGGGACAGAGCACTGTTAATACCCTGTGTTGTTTTACAGATGAACTGTTAGGTAGCATAAATGTTGCCCTTGAGACTGCAGCTGTGTTTATAGATTTAAGAAAGGCCTTCGACACCGTAGACCACAGTATACTGCTAGCTAAACTGGAAAGGTATGGTATAAGGCTCTCTAACCTAAATTGGTTTTATAGCTACCTGAGTAATAGAACCCAAGTGGTCAACGCCAATGGTATAACCTCTAGTATGCTCCCTGTGGTCTGCGGTGTCCCTCAGGGATCCATTTTGGGTCCTCTTCTGTTTCTCTTATACGTGAACGACATGACAAACTGTGTTAAAAATAGCCGGGTCCGTTTATATGCCGATGACACCGTTATATATGTAAGTAATAGCTCCAGACAGATTGCGGTGGATTTACTCCAAGAGGATTTAGAAAATTACTATACTTGGTGTATTCAGAATAAGTTATCTGTGAATGTAGCCAAAACCAAAGCTATGGTTTTCACTGCATCAAATAATCACCCTAAAACACTAGACTTAAACCTGGAAATGAATAGCCATATTCTTCAAGTTGTTAGTTCCTACAAATATCTGGGGGTCATTCTAGACACAAACCTAACCTTTGAAAAACATATAAATTCAATACATAGCACTGTTTCATACAAAACTTACCAACTAGCTTGTTTTCGAGATTTTCTGACTGAGAAGATGGCTCTCCAGGTATATAAATCCACCATATTACCCTATTTTGATTATGCAGACATAGTGTACATGAATGCAAACCTCGGCTACATTGCTAAGTTACAGACTGACCAGAATAGATGTCTGAAAATATGTCTGAAGCTGAATAGATTGACCAACACGGAATTGGTACATAATCAGGCCAAATTACCCATGTTAGCGTCAAGAAGATATATTCACCTGTTGAATTACATGTATAGGAGATCGAGGGACCCCGTTTATATTGACCATAGAGCCATCCGTACAAGAGCACATAACGGTCCACTGGTTATAGTATTAAGATCAAATTGTACCCCCTTTGATAGAAGTGTAAGATACCATGGTGCCCTATGTTGGAACTCCCTTAGCCCGGCTAGAAGAAATGCTACTAATTTTGACATCTTCAGATATCAGAGTAAATTGGCTTTAGTGGCAATGATACCGCCGGCATAGAGTGTTTCCAACAACCAAACATACTTAACCAGCACCCAAAAGGAAAACTGATCTGCTCTTCTTTAGACCCACAGAAATATATTCTCTTAAATATGTAAACAACCATAAGAACCCAAGATGGGTTCTCCTTCCCCCCTATTTTTTCTGATTCCCCCCCCCCCTATGATACGGGTGGCTCTACTGTCACCTCGATACAATATGCCTATTTTACACTGTGGCCTTGGCCAAGGCAATGCCGTAATAGCAACCCAATACTCGCAAGAGTAGGGATGAAGGTGATGCCTTTCATATATTGTCTCATATTGTCGCTACGATACTTAAATGTATATACTACAACTGTCATGTTATGATATCACACTACAACCACGAGCATATCATCACTGACGCCTGTAAATTGTACCTTAAACTGACAAGAGACAATAAAATGATTAATAAACTTAAAAAGTGGTGACACGTTGGATGACCTAGTCAAACCTCACCTGAGAGAGACGTTCTTCAGAGAGAAACGAAAGTGGATTCCGACAGCGGTGTGTGACGATCACTTAGAGCTTTTCGTGAAGATAAAAACAGAAAAAGTGTGAAAATGGTGTCCGCCGCCCGGAGGATGTTGTGAGAGACGTTACCTTCACGATCTGAGAACTTCGGGGCTTATGAAAGCGGAGTGGGAAGGTGACGGGATCCTAAGTTTCAACCCTAAGACTTACATTTGCTACGATCGAGTCAGCGGCACCGGTGAAAGAAAATCCCAAAAAAATTGAGTGCAAAAGGTGTACAGAAGTAACAAAACCCTAAAGAACCAGACGACTTCTTAGATGTTCTTCGCAAACGAAAAACTCTCCTTGCGGTAAATAGAAATTTCAAAGTGGTACGAAACAAAAATGGTCACTTACACCATAGAGAAAGATGACGTGCGCTACTTGTATTATAAGCGTCGCGTGCATTCTGACCGTGTGACAACGAGTCCTTTAAAAATATGAAAAAAAATAAGTGTGTTATTGATTGATTGAGCGCATCTTTTCAAAAATAGAGTGTTTATTAGAATTTAAAAAAAAATAAAATAAAAAAATAAAATAAAATTATTGTTGTGTTTTATTTTCATACGTCTTCTTTTATTAGAAAGTAAAAAAAATATTATAACAATTAACTTGCGTGTCCTCTTAAAGTGTCACTTCCTCCGGTCGCTGCTGATCTCCTAATTAGGGCATGTGACATCGTCTCTTCTAGTCACGTGACTCATCAGGTCACTTCCGGTCACATGATCCTAAAGTCCATCACTTCCTAAACAAAAAAATTAAGAGACACACTTCTTCATGACCCAACCAATCAGAGGCCTCCATTTGACCGGAAGTGACCCCCTCATTTGCATAATGGGTCACTTCCGGTGTACCAGCCAATTAGAGGCCTCTAACTAGGTCAAGGTCACGTGACGTCACTTCCGGTATGCCCTTATATGGGCATGTCAAGGTCACTTGACATCACTTCCGGTATGCCCTTTTATGGGCATGTGACGTCACTTCCGGTCAAATGGAGGCCTCTGATTGGCTGCGTCATGACCTTGACCTCTAACTAGGTCAAGGTCACGTGACGTCACTTCCGGTATGTCCTTATATGGGCATGTGACGTCACTTCCGGTCAAATGGAGGTTTCTGATTGGCTGCATGTCGATTGAGTAATAAACAGTACTTAAGCATAGTCCCGTTCCGATACATTATATACTACTAATATGTAATATGTAAGTGATAAATTAATACTACTGACATTTAATCCAACAGAGTGGCCATCTAATACTAATATCCATTTGTCTTAAGGGGTGAATCGATGGAGTGTAGCGAATAAAAATACAGTTCTTGATGAAGGCCTTTCTGAGAATGGTGGGCCACTAATATGCAGAAACCCATCAGCTGAATGTCCTACCTGCCTTAACAGAGGATTAGAATAAGAACAGTAAGACTGTTGTAGGTTGATGCTTTTTTTGTTTTAAAGTAAGGATTACTGACGCTTGTTTTATCTTCGCCATACTTTGTATGTTACTTAATTCTTTTCTGTAACTGAAATTCTAACGAGGTTATCTGAAACAAATCCTGTTACCATTCGGCTATCATTTGTTGCCTGTTAACACAGTTCTTTACAGAGATACATATTTCCTTTAAACTCAAACCTCAGAGAACTAATATCAAAAACGGCAATGTTCCTGCCTCATGGGTCTTATTTAATGTCTCTCTCATATTTCAGCAAATAATTATCAAGATTACAAAGACAACGTGCAAGGAATCATACACAGTTTTATATGGTTACCCAATGAAGACCACAGTAGTGGACATCACCTCGGGGGTTTGAATATTTAATGGATTTTTTTGGGGGGATGTCTGGAAGTGTCTCGTCTTGTATATTGTGTAGGGATCATTCACTAAGTTATGTTACATTCACTACCTGCATATCACAAAAAAATAAACAGACTCATTTTCGGTGACATTTTAATAGTATTTTCCTAGACATAAATTCCCGGTTACCAGCTTCTAGCCACTGCCTGCGTCTCATGTCCTCCATCTTGTAAATCCTGAGTGATGAGTTCCTGCCCCTGAGGGGCGAAGATTTCTTGTGCTCTGAAATCTGTCAACCTTTATATTCTGCTCATTACTCATTGGAATAGCAGCCTCAGCTGAAATTCAAAAGTGATTATTTAACCTGTATTTCATGATTTTGTCATTCACTTTATCCAAAAAGAAACGAAAGAAATACCAATGTTAACCTTTCCTATTTCATTAAAGGTATAAAAATGCCCAAACAAGTACCAGGAGTAAAGAATATTCGATTAGAGAATTCCAATATTTCTGTCTTAAATACGTGCTGGTATTGTGCAATTAGCAGTGAAACAATGTTATTGTAAACAACTGAAACCTAATATGCAAGGGGTAGTTTGGAAATCATTAGGCTGAAGTTATAACATGGAACAGACTAGAAAAAAGTGACTGATTAAAATGTGGTTAGAACTTGGGTATTATGTACCATGCCCTCTATGAAATGTCTAACAATGTTGATTTCTATCCACTATAGTCCATTATTGTCTGGCACATGGCCTGGAGGTCTCATTGCATGTTTCAGGGCAGAAACACAGACCTGACCATGTATCCCCTTTTACCTGTCCCAGACCAATGTCATATACGCCTCAGGAGGCAGGCATACAGTGTATGGTGAGCAGTCACGTGACTAGAACTGCATCCAGACTAGACTGCCTGGTAATGATTTTCAGTTTTCTAACTTGTGAGAGGAAATGTATATTGAGCTAGATGTATGTAATGTAAAATGCATTTGGACTATCATTAGCATGACTTAACATGAAATAAACCATGTGAAAAGTGTTGTTCTAGTAAACAGTGAAAAGAATAATCTGTCAAGTGGCTTGTTTATATGATCTTGATTTATTCTTGTTCATGATAAGATAGTTGTTTTTTCCCAATTGAATCCAAGTTCTATTATATGAAGACATAGATAATCTACCCATCAAAAGAGAGACTTTCAATGAAAATGTTTTCATTAAGCTAGAGCACCAATTTGCTTTTTAATATAAATTGCATCTCATTGTTGCCCAGATAGATCCCCTAAGGAGATATTATATCTCACTAATTTGTGAAAGTGTTCATCACTGTCATTTCCAAAGGCTGTACAGTAATAACACGCTGAGTAATTTGACAGTAGAGTGTGCTGGATAATGTGTTCTCTGTGGTAAATTTACAGTTGGCTGAGGCTTATATCAACCCTTTACAAACTGCAAAGTGTCTCAAGGACTATAATTCACCATGATACACATAGTCAGTGATAAATGTGTTGCCACTGTATTTACAAAAACTGACAATACTGCAATGTTTCAATCTCATGAGGTTGTATAATGCTTGAGTGCAATGAGTGACTTGCCAGGGCAGGCTTATTCATGATGGCCCATACTACCCTTAAAGGATCAAAAGTTTATAGGGGATGGACAAATGTTCTCCAGAGGCTGTACATGACATTATTCACGTTGCTAATTTATCACTTCACAATGTCACTTTATTTCCTAGTTCTTAATCATTTTAATGAACTGCAGTTCTCATATCTAACACAGTGCAAGGAGCAAGGGAAAAAATGGAGGCAGACTGATTTTTTATTACTTCATAGGCTGCATCCATTTTCTGACAGTACAAATTTAAAAATAGGATTTGTAATAACAAGTTTTGTTCTTGAATCTGTCTGAGCAGCTGGCCTTTTGGACAGTGATCCACCAATATGAAGTAATATTGGTAAAGAACAGACTAAATAGATTCGTCATGTAGCTACCAATGTTACTGATAATAGAGTTTACTGGTAGAGAGTATGAACCTATTCAAGAACAGACTCAGTAGGATGTGGTATATTTGCAGAACGAGCTTCTAATGGGCCATTTAAGAGCATGCAAATCAGTGTGTTAACTGTATTGTATCCTTCGCTATCTGTCCCACCTGACCCTGAATTAAAGACTAGGTCCTAATCACACCTTAGAATTCACTTTAGTATAGAACTGATTTTCCTCCTTTAGTTCTTACTTATATGCTGCATGCATTTCCACATTTGATAACCATGGTGCCACCCAAGAATATGGAGCGTCTCTGGAACCCTTGGTGCTACACAACCTCCTTTGCCTTGATACACTAAGGCAGCACTGGCAGTGCACTGAGTAGGAGGGTATCAGTCCTCATAGAGTGGATATCAGACGGCTGACCAGGGCAGTATTCATGCATCATAAGGAACAAAGGGCATAGTGAATTTAACAATTAACTTTTTAGCCCTTAAAGGGTTAAGCAGGCAGACACACCAAATGTGAGATGCCTTCATTAACCTGTAGGTTTAACCCTTTCAAGGATGTCATTAAAATATAACATTTGTTGTCATGATACATGAATGCAGCCAAGCAAGTCACTTGCCCGTGCTGCATTGGTGCATCATTTTGACCTTCATGCCTCAACCCCATTGCATTGGGATGATGCTTGAATGCAGCACTGGCAAGTTACCAGCTAAGACAGCATTCATGCATCGTGATGACCCAGGACATGATGCATTAAAGGCATGATGCCATCATTAAAGGGTTAAGTAGTTGGCTCATTATCTGTAGTCATCAACTATCGGAATGTGGTAGGTTCTCATCTGGACATAATGATTGTAACTTTTCGAACAAGATGTTCACTGTAATTAGTAAAAGGGAAGTTGCTTTGGTATTGCATTTAGTATGCTGTATATGAAAAAAATTCTATTAACCCCAGATATGCCTAAATTCTAATTCTTACAAGATCCGTAAACATATGTTTATAATGTCAAACTTTTAGATAGATGCACTAAATTACTTTTCCATGGAGAATTGAACACATAGGCATTTCTTGAAGAATGCTATTTCTCTGACTCTTAATGACACTGGGTACTGCATAGATCTTATGGGGAGTATTCAAACGCTAAAATGAGCAGATAACGGATGTGTAATGTTTACAAAAGGTCCCCCAGGCCAAAAGCAGTCATCATACAACAGGGTCATTCTTAATACCTAACATTTTATTTTGATGAGGCCAAGAGAAAAAACTTTCCCCGCACTTTTACTGCCCTGATGATAAATGAGAGCACGGCTGGTATTCCAGATGATTAAGTGAACAAATGGGGAGAAGTTATTCCTAGAGCCTTCAATTCTGATTGCTTATTTATTTTTATCACTGCATGTTATCAAAATATCATGTTGCCCTGGGAATCAAAGTAATTGGATTTTGATCGCATGGGATAGAAAAGATAATGACGACTAGAGCTATGTTTTAGTTCCTTGACACATTAGATCAATTTAGAGGATAAAATTCCCTGTCAGCGGGATCCTTGATTTGACTTCCATCAAGAGACCAATCCCATGAATATATCATCCCAATCTGCCTTATATACATTAGCAGGCCTCCCAAGATGGGGATATTGGGCCGGATCGTGTAATCTAGGCCAGGCTGTTATAAAATGTGTGTAGTTAGAACCTGGATCAGTTTAAACCAGTCCAGGTTATGTGTGCAGTCCTCAACTACCCTGTATTTTAAAAAACAACATTTACTTTCATCCAAGGATTGAAACCATTTGACAGTTCACATTATTTGATCCACATGCCATTTGGAGAGAGAAAGTAGAATCTGAAAGATGAGTATGTGTCTGAACAAAGGGCATGGCAGGGCACATGGAGGGTCAGGGAAGGATAATGTCACCCCAGGATGTGCTCAGGATGACAGAGTGAGTAGTACACGGGAACCAGCGATCGTGTGTTTAAATTAGCAGTTGGAACTGAAGGTGTGTGATTCTGATAATTGACAAGAAGTACAACATTGTGTAAACAAGGCCCACTTTATACAAAGCTAGATATTGACAAAATGTTTTGGGCAAAGATCTTGTTCTGCTGACTCATAAACATCCTCAATGTTGATCATGTTGATGCAGAGACTTGTCAGGACGGTCGGGCAGCTATTTGTCCCTGCATGTTTTGTCAATTAACCCCATACCTGGTTAACTATGTAAGAGCATCTATCAAATATGTTTTTCCTTTGGTATTACACCAGTGGGGACATAACAACATTAGCCTGTGTCAGGGTAGATGTTCCCCTCAATTTCCTTTATCCTCCATGGGGCAACAGGGGCTCGGTCTCTCCCTGCATTGGATAAGGATTGATGACCATGTGTGTGGCATGGTTTGTATGCCATAGAGTGTAATGGAAGGGCACACTTGTCTAGGTGGATGACTAAAGATGATTTGTGGCACAAATAGTATAAAGCCTTTTAGGATGAAATAATGTCCTAATGCATCATGCTTTTGGTTGTCATGATGCATTAATGCAGCCCCAGTGCTGCATTCAGGTATCATGCCAACTTTATGGAATGAGGACCTCAGATTTGTTCTACACTATATGGGGCTTTAGGTAGTCCAGGTAAACGTGATCCCAGTTTTCTCACATGTTTTCCCACGTTTACAAAACATGAATGAAAAAAACAGATATTCGGTCTTCATTGAGACACTCTGGTTCAGCATTATGCATCAATGCAGCAGTGGTGAATTACTCTCCAGGGCTGCATTTCTGCATCATGAAAACTAATGCCTGCTTTTTGAAAGATTTCAGAAATAAGCAATTTTCAATGAATGTTGGTCAGAGGGCAAGTGTAAATTATGGTCTGCATTCAGGAGAATTGCCATTGACCTCTTTCAAGAACCCTTCTAGGCTACTTGGATTCAGAACATGGTTTTGGTTGCATTCCCACAAAGGGATGCCATGCCAGAAGGTTTGAAAACCTATTTCATTTTTCTCCAATTGTGCAGCAGGCCAATATTTAATGGCACCTGTTAATGGGCAGAAGTATGAAGTATTTACTTGAGAAGAAGGCAGATAGCACCTCATGTCTCCTGTCCTGGAAAAAAACCATTTTGATTCCAATGTTTTGAAATCACAGGATTGAGGTGCTTTATAAAATTCCAAACCACTACACAGTGTTTAGTTCTGTAGATGCCCAGCTGGAGGCAGCACTGTGCAGGGTAACACATAGACGTCTATACTTTGTGCATGTTTAAACTTCACTCCCAACACTAACCTGACTCTTTATTACAGTACCAGATAAACTAAATCTAGACCCAAGGTGAGAATGTTGCTCTCATGAATCTCAAGCCAGTCATGAGGACCTTTTTCAGGCTAAGGTTCTCAGTGGATTTTCTAAAATATGATTTTTCCTTGTATCCCTTTTTGGGACAAAACAACCTATAATATTGTATTTAGTCCCTTTTTATAAAGTTCTATAACAATTCTCTGTAATTTTAGGACTTCGGATACTGGATTCATCATATTCATTTCTCCCATACATGATTCTGTGCATGCTTTTGTAGATCCATCCCCCTCCCCTTAGGGATGAATCTTAAAAAAAGCATATGTGGGAATTCTGGCTGGAGGCCGAGCCTAGATAATTACCTGTTTTTACCTTGGCCTTTCACACACAGAAATCCATCAGCTAAAAGTAATTATTGCCATTACAAAAGAAGTATAGATGGTACAGCAACAATGAGGATTTTACTTTCATCATCAACAGGCTGCGTCTCACGACCTTGGGACAATGTTGTTGTCTCTGATCAGGTGCCATCTCTGACCGGGTGCCGTCTCTGACCGGGTGCTGTCTCTGACCGGGTGCCGTCTCTGACCGGGTGCCGTCTCCGACCGGGTGCCGTCTCTGACCGGGTGCCGTCTCTGACCGGGTGCCGTCTCTGACCGGGTGCCGTCTCTGACCGGGTGCTGTCTCTGACCGGGTGCTGTCTCTGACCAGGTGTCAGAAAAAGGTGTTTTAAAAAGAATTATACTCATATATATAAGGATTTGGAAAAACGTTATGGCGGTTGTTATATAATCATAGTTTCCGTGGTGAGTGTGATGACCTACAGGAGGATTCATCTAAAAACAGGTTATATACCGGGTCAACTCTCATATAAGATTTATTATTGTACGTGTAGCTAGATTCACACATGTGAAGGATGAATTAATACCGGGTAGGGTAGTTTGTAATCTTTAATCTTTAATTGTTGATTCATCAGAAACATCTATAGCTAATATTGTACTGTTACTTTGAACTTTATATTGTTATAACCTAGATTAGTTTTAGTTTAGTCCTACACACCATATATAGTTGCTCCTAGCTTAGACTATGTCACATGAAAATATATGTCATAAGAGTGTCAAGTCATAGACACATGAGGATGAATAGCATCGCATGTGTACTAGTAGTAAAGGTGGTCGTATGCATTAACATGTTGGGGAAGGGAAAGGGAGTCCTGACTAGTGTAGGGTACAACAATTGTCATGGATGATACTGAAATACCCCAGGGCTTTAGAGTGGCCTTCTGGAACGCGAGAAGTATGAAGGATAAATTGACTGACTTGAAAGAATGCTTCAATGAAACTGATCCAGATTTCTTCTGCATAGAGGAATCATGGCTCAATGAAGGCATTGACGATAGCGAACTTCTATGGATTTGCTATAAAATTGTAAGATTGGATAGAACAACAGATAGAGCAGGGGGATTGTTGATCTATGTAAAAAATGAATTTGCAAATTATACAACGGTGGTAGAGGGAGCCTCGTATATACATGACGATTTAGAGGTTCTTACCATCTTAGTTGATAGACCCATGAGGAAGAAAAAGTTAATCTGTAATATTTACAGACCACCAGGGCCTAATAGACAGGCATGTATGGACAAGTTAGAATTGATTCTACAGGATCAAGATCTAGATAATATTGATGTCTGGATCGGTGGTGACTTAAACATTGACTCGAGCAAGCCTGATGATGCCAAATATCAGGAACTGAAGGTCTTCTTGAATACACATAATCTTAAACCACTAATTAACAAATGTACACGTCCTGAGAGTGGGACATCTATTGACAATATACTTACCAATGCTGAAAATGTTATCTATAGTGAACCAATGCCGGATCTCATCAGTGATCACCTAACTGTATTAGCTGTTCAAAAGAAACCCAAACTTGTTCTGTATGAAACAACTTTCACTGGCAGAAGTTATCGATTCTATGTATGTGAAGATTTGGAGGAGCGCCTCCTCTACTATGACTGGGCAGAGTTTTACAAGATGAATAATCCAAGCAAGCAATGGAATTTAATAATGGGAATCATTACTGAATATCTCGATGTAACATGTCCAATTAAAACCAAAACAATCAAAGGGAGGGATGTAGACTGGATGACATCTGAAATTGGGAAGTCATTCATAATCGGAGGGGACACATGATACGGTATCTCCGTACGAAGGACCCCTGGGAACTGGAAAGGGCCAAAATCCTCAGAAATAGAATCAGTAAAATGATCATTGAATCAAAAAAAGGGCAAATTGAAGAGGCGTATAATGTCAAAGGTGATGGACATCGTAAATTCTGGAAGAGAATTGGGGATCTTATTACTTTACAGATGGCTGATGTGTATATCAACCCTTTACAAACTGGGACCATTTGTCACCTTGATCCAAATACACAGTGCTGATTATAAATGTGTTGCCACTGCATTTGTAAGAAAACTCATCATACTACAAAGTTTCAATCTTATGATGTTGGTATAATTCTTGAATTCAGTGCAAGACTTACCAGGGCAGGCTTATTCATGATGGTCTATACTGTTCGTGGCTACCCTTAAAGGATCAATAGTTTAACAGGGGATGTGCAGATGTTCTCTAGAGGCTGTATATGACATTATTCACATTGCTAATCTATCACTTAACAGTGTCACTTTACTTCCTTGTTCTTAATCATCTTAATGAACTGCAGCCCTCAAAACTAACACAGTGCAAGGAGGACTGGAAGATATGGAGGCAGACTGAAATTTTATTTTTCTAAAGGCTGCCTCCTTTTTTTACACAGCAAAAATGTAAAAAAAGGATTTGTAATTACGGTTTTGCTGTTAAATCCGTCTGAACAGTTGGCCTGTTAGACAGTGATCCACCAATTATTCATAACATGATGGCCTGCAAGAAGTGATGTGGGTAAAGTACAGGCTGAATAGATTTTTCATGTAAATGCATTATTCGGTGAGCAATGGTTTTAGTGAAGCTAACAATCTAACTGATAAGAGATTCTGGTTAATTTGCCAAATGAGCTTCTACCAAACCATTTAAGAACATGTAAATCAGTGTGTAAACCGGAATGTGTCCTTCGCTATCTATCCCACCTGGCCCTAAATTTGAATTAAGGGCTAGGTCCTAATCACACTTTATCCAAAACTTTAGTATAGAACTGATGTTCCTCCTATAGTAGTTAGTTATATGCTGCGTGCATCTCCACATTTGCTAAACATGCTGGCACCCAATAAAATGGAGCATCTCTGGAGCCCCATAAAAAGTTGCTGCTTCACACTCCTGTTTGTCCTGATACACTAAGGCAGCACTGGCAGTGCACTAAGTAGGATGATATCAGGCGGCTGGCCAGAGCAGTATTCATGCATCATAAGTATCAATAGGAAGAGTGAATTTAACAGCATTTTGGCCCTTAAAGGGTTAAGCAGGCAGACACACCAAATCTGAGATGACCCTCATTAACCTGTAGGTATAACCCTTTCAAAGACGTGGTTAAAATATAACATTTGTTGTCATCATACATGAATGCAGCCCCGGCAAGTCACTTACCGGTGATGCATTGGTGCATCATTTTGACCCTCATGCCTCAACCCCATTGGATTGGCATGATGCTTGAATGCAGTATTGGCAAGTTACCAACTAAGACTGCATTCATGCATCATGATGATCAAGAACATGATGCATTCAAGGCATTATGCCATCATTAAAGGTTAAGTAGTTGGCTCATTATCTTAAGTCATCAACTATAGGAATGTAATAGGTACTCATCTGGACGTATTGATTATAACTTTTTGAACAAGATGTTCACAGTGATTAGTGTAAGGAAAGTTGGTTTGGTATGCTGAATATTAATGGTTTTTCTATTAACACTAAATATGTGTAAATCCCAAATCTTACAAGATCAGTTAACAGATGTTAATAATGTCAAATATTTTCATAGTTATACTACCTTACTATTTCATAGAGAATTATAAAACATAGACGTTTCTTGAAGAATTCTAATTCTCTGACTTATAATGACACTCAATACTGCATAGATCTTTGGGTGAGTTTCAAAAAGGTAAAATGAGCATAGCATGGATATATAATATGTACAGAAGGATCCGCAGGCCAAAAGCAGTCATCATGAAACTTTGCAGGGCTGTTGTTAATACCCAATATTCTATTTTGATGATGCCAAGAGAAAAAACTTTCCTATCACATTTACTGCCCTGATGATGAATAAGAGTATTGCTCAAATTCCAGATGATTAAGTGAAAAAATGGGGAGAGGTTATTCCTAGAGCCTTCAATTCTGATTGGTTATTCATTTATATCACTGCATGGTATCAAAATATCATGTTGCCCTGGGAATCAAACTAACTGGATTTTGATCGCATGGGATAGAAAAGATAATGACGACTAGAGCTATGTTTTAGTTCCTTGACACGTGAGATCAATTTAGAGGATAACATTCCCTGTCAGCGGGATCCTTGATTTGACTTCCATCAAGGGACAAATCCCCACAAATACATCATTCCAATCTGCCTTATATACATGTGCAGGCCACCCAAGATGGAGACATTTGGCCGGATCGTGTAATCTAGGCCAGGTTGTTAGAAAAGGTAGTTAGAACCTGGATCAGTTTAAACAAGGCCAGGTTATGTGTGCAGTCCTCAACTACCCTGTACTTTAAAAAACGACATTTACTTTCATCCAAGGATTGAAATAATCTGACAGTTCACATTATTAGATCTATATGCCATTTGGAGAGAGAAAGTAGAATTTGAAAGATGGATATGTGTCTGTGCAAACTAGACCAGTACAAAGGGCATGGCAGGGTACATGGAGGGTCAGGGAATGATAATGTCACCCTGGGGAGTACTCAGGATGACAGAGTGAGGTACATGAAGGGTATCGTGGGAAGCTCAATGGTTGAGTAGTAGAGGGGAGTAGTACAGGGGATTGGAAGATTGTGTGTTTAAATTATTGACTCCTCCGAGTTTGCACCATAATAACTCAAGATATATAAAAATAGTATCCTGTTTCAACGCTCGACCCCATGAATGACCACCAAGGGACTTTGACTGAAGTGATGAATACATGTAGAAGGGAATAGAGGAGGATACCAGAATAACCAGGTTCATGTGGGTGACAGATGACAGTAGGCCCCCCATGAGAACACACCTTCACTACTTGGTATGACAACCACAGAAAAAAAGATGGCTACAGGCCCTGAGGTCAAACTACATGTCCCTGGGAACCTGTGTAATGGAGGAGGCACAGGACATGCCTTATTACTTATGAGGTTGTACAGTATGGAGACGACAGAGTCCTTGACAGTATACAAGGAGTGAAACATGCATATTCAATTCCAGCTGTAACTATGCAGCCAGGCAGATTTAGGTAACAAAGCAGTTGCAACTGAAGGTATGTGATTCTGACCATTAACACATAGTAGAACATTGTGTGAACAAGGCCATTTTTATATAAAGCGAGATATTGACAAAATGTTTAGGCCAAAGGTCTGGTCCTGCTGCCGCATAAACATCCTCGATGTTGATCATGTTGATGAAGAGACTTATTAGGATGGTCAGGCAGCTGTTTGTCCCTGCATGTTTTGTCAATTAACCCCTAACCTGGTTAACTATGTAAGAGCATCTATGAAATATGTTTTCCCTTTGGTATTAAACAAGTCGGGAAATAACAACATTAGCCTGGATCTGGATAGATGTTCCCCTCAATTTCCTTACTCCTCCATAGGGGCAATAGTTGATAGGTCTCTCCCGTCATTGGATAAGGATTGATGACCATGTGTGTGACATGGATTGTATGCTATAGGCTGTAATAGAAGGGCACACTTGTATGGTCTAGGTGGACGACCAAAGATGATTTGTGGCACAAACAGTATTATGCCCTAATGCATCATGCTCTTGGTTGTCATGATGCATTACTGCAGCCCTGGCAAGTAACTCCCCAGTGCAGCATTCAGGTATTATGCCAACTCTATGAAATGAGGACCCGAGATTAGTTCTACACTAGATGGGGCTTCATGTAGTCCAGGTAAACACGATCCCAGTTTTCACACATGTTTTCCCACCTATATAAAACGTGAATGAAAACCGGGATCTCATTTACCTGGACTACTTGAAGCCCCATCTAGTGTAAAACAGAATTCTGATTTTCATTGAGACTCCCCGGTTCAGCATTATGCACCAAAGCAGCAGCGGTGAATTAATCATCAGGGCTGCATTTCAGCATCATGAAAACAAATGCCTGAGCAATTTTCAATAAATATTGGTCAGAGGGCAATTGCAAATTATGGTCTGCATTCAGGAGAATTGCCATTGACCTCTTTCAAGAACCCTTCTAAGCTACTTGGCTTCCGAACATGGTTTTTGTTCCATCCACAGTGCGATGCCATGCCAAAGGGTTTGAAAACCTATTTGATTTTTCTCCAATTGTGATTGCAGCAGGCCAATATCTAATGACACCTGTAAATGGGCAGAAGCATGAAGCATTCACTTGAGAAGAGGGCAGACAGCACCTAATGGGCTGCACAAGACAACAGTCTCATGTCTTGGAAAAAAAACATTTTGATTCCGATGTTTTAAATTCACAGGAGTTCCATAATCAGTAATTTATGTATCTTAGATGAATCATAAATGAACAAATGCTTATAATATCTTTTTATCTAAAAAGACAAAGAGACACTGCATGAGTCATCTACTTTCTAGTCCTTTACATAGTGCTTTTTGTTGCAGGAAAGGTGCTTAAAGTTGGACCCGCACCTTGTCAGCAGCTCCCAGCAGCTTTCTCCTACTTTAAGCACCTTTCTACTTTCCTGCAACTTTACAATTAATGTAAAGTCTGTTAAAGTTGACCAGCAACTTTCCTGCAGTTTAAATCAACATGTATAATACTGGGAAAGCTGGAGGGTTATAAGGCCGGGAGGGGGAGGGTTGTGAGACCGGGAGAGGGAGGGCTGTGAGGCCGGGACATGGTGAACATTCTCCTAGCATTATCTACAAAGTTGTAAAGTAGAACATGTTAGATTATTACCCATTGCTCACAGAATTTTGCTTTCGGGCTCTTTATGTTTTATGGATGTGAAAATATAGATAATAAGTTTTCATATGGTACATGGATTATTTATGTAACTTATCATTAACCCTTCCGGGATTGCAGCTCAATTTAGCTCTTTTAGGGGGGTCTGCAAGGGGTAGTGAGAATGCCCCTCACACCTCTGCTACCCCACATAACAGAGGGGAAGGCCGGGAAACACTAGCAATGACCATGCCCCTCGGGGAGGCCCGTAAAAAGGGGTGTATGTGTCCGCTAAATGTGTCCTAAAATGTTAAATATACAAGATACAACCCTGGGATTTTCTATGTCAATGCTGAACACAGACATGCATATGTATACCAAGTTACACGCTGACAAGATGCATAGAAACAAAGTTACGGCAGTGTTTGTGACATGCATCTTGTCCATAAATAACAGAATTTGAGGTCTTGAAGGTCCGTAAAAATGGCTGTATGTGTCCATTAAATGTGTCCTAAAATGTTAAATATGTAAGATATGGGCCTGGGATTTCTCATGTAAATGTTATACATATATGTACATATGCATACCAAGCTACACCTCGACAAGGTGCCTAGAAAAAAAGTTATGCAAGTGTGTGTAACACACATCTTGTGCAGGCAGCTGGGGGAGGGCTGTGGCGGTCTGTGGGCCACTATAGAGCCGCCAGAAGGTAGCATATGACACCTTGTACCCGCCCTGGAGGTGCAGGCAGCTGGGGGAGGGCTGTGGCGGTTTGTGGGCCACTATAGAGCCGCCAGGAGGTAGCATATGACACCTTGTACCCGCCCTGGAGGTGCAGGCAGCTGGGGGAGGGCTGTGGCGGTTTGTGGGCCACTATAGAGCCGCCAGAAGGTAGCATATGACACCTTGTACCCGCCCTGGAGGTGCAGGCAGCTGGGGGAGGGCTGTGGCGGTTTGTGGGCCACTATAGAGCCGCCAGAAGGTAGCATATGACACCTTGTACCCGCCCTGGAGGTGCAGGCAGCTGGGGGAGGGCTGTGGCGGTTTGTGGGCCACTATAGAGCCGCCAGAAGGTAGCATATGACACCTTGTACCCGCCCTGGAGGTGCAGGCAGCTGGGGGAGGGCTGTGGCGGTTTGTGGGCCACTATAGAGCCGCCAGGAGGTAGCATATGACACCTTGTACCCGCCCTGGGACCCCCTCTAGCCAATCACAGGGAGGTCTCGCAACAGTCACGTGACCATTACAGCACCCCCTTTATAATGGGGGTGGTGCTGGGGGGCTCCTCACTTCACCACTGACTGCCCAGCTGCCCACTTGACTGCACAACCTCTAGGACCCGGCCCCAGCCTTCAGGACCCGGCCCCAGCCTTCAGGACCCGGCCCCAGCCTTCAGGACCCGGCCCCAGCCTTCAGGACCCGGCCCCTGCCTTCCTTAACCTGGCCCTAGTCTCCAACACCCGGCCCATCCTCAAAATGATGACTCCCGCCCTCCCCTCCCCCCTTAAATAAAGTACAAATCCAAAAAAAAGCTGATTTTTAAGTAAACCTACAGTCAATATTCAATAAAATACCATTGGTGGCTAATCCAATTTCTGCAACTTTAAGCAAACCTCCAAGTCAGTATTAATGATCTTTCTGCAACTTTAAGCAACCTCCAAATACGGGTTTCATCAAATCTCTGCAGCTTTAAGCAAACATCCAAGTCAGGGTTTAATCTAATTTCTGCAGCTGTAAGCAAACCTCCAAGTCAGGGTTTAATCAAATTTCTGCAGCTTTAAGCAAACCTCCAAGTCAGGGTATAATCAAATTTCTGCAGCTTTAAGCAAGGCTGCAAGCCGAGTTTGATCAACTTTCAGCAACTTTTATTACGGCCATTCAGCGCGCCACAATTTGCTTAAAGCTGCAGGCTAGTCCGGATTTTTGCTACTTGAAGCGTTGCTGACAAGTTCGCTTAAAATTGCAGAAAGTTGATTATTTTTGCTTAATATCGGACATTAAGCAAAATTAAGCAATGTGTAAAGCTATCAAAATTAGATGGTTTATGCAGTGAGAGGGTCAGCTGTTGGCTGTTATGAGGATTGAACTGCTACATTAAATTCCAAACCACTACATAGAGTTTAGTTCTGTAGATGCCCAGCTGGTGGCAGCCCTGTGCAGGGTAACACATAGACGTCTATACTTTGTGCATGCTTAAGCTTCACTCTCAACACTAATCTGACTTTTTATTACAATAGCATAGGACCAGATTAACTTTATCTAGACCCAAGGTGAGAATTTTGCTCCCATATATCTCAAGCCAGTCATGAGCACCTTTTTAAGGCTTAGGTTCTCAGTGGATTTTCTAAAATATGATTTTCCTTGTATCACATCTTGGGACAAAACAACCTATAATATAGTATTTAGTCCATTTTTATGAAGTTCTATCAATTCTCTGTATTTTTAGGACTTATTGCTTTAGGTTCCGATACTGTATGCATCATATTCATTTCTCCAATATATTACTCTGCGCATGCTTTTGTAGATCCATCCCCCTCCCCTGAGGGATGAATCTAAAAACAGCATACGTAACCTGTTTTTACCTTGGCCTTTCACACACAGAAATCCATTTTTCCCCATGAGAACTCATCTTCACCACTTGATAGGACAAGCACTGACAAGGTAGGGCCACAAGTCCTGAGGTCAAACCAAATAAAGCAGAAAAGATGTGAAGTAAGGAGGGGGAACTTATTTATTATGACCAGTAGAGATTTACAAGCAGTCAGTATGGAGACCATAGAGTCAATTCTGAAATAGAAATAAATGATAGCAAACCACTATCAGTTGATAATATCTCAAGAACCCTCCAAAGCCCAGGTTGCCCCACTATCTTTATAATGGCAATTATCTTTTGAAATAGTACAATATAGTGAAATGAGTAGGATAGGACCTGTACTTGCATAGTAATGAATGTATTGATGCTGGCGACTGTTCACTGACATCAATGAAGAAGGATCACAGGGGCCTACTGCAGTATATACTGTGTGGAATCAATGATATCTGGTGTCATGTGGCACTTCACCATTGAGAACACTGGTGTTAGAAGCACTTTGTCTTACAAGCCCTTAGTCCTTCACTGTCCATGTCACTGCCTACCATCAGCAAGTATCAGGTTTAACTTACTCTCAAAATATTCATGATATATTGTTAATGCCATCATTCACCGCAAGGAGCGATTCAATATAGGTAGTCAGTCGGTGAGCAGGCTGCTTCAGATACCAAAGCAGGTGGAGCAGGAGGTTCATGATTATGACACGTGGTAGCAACATGGGGTAAACAAAGCCCACTGAGAGGTGTGATTAAAACAATAAATCTTCATCAGAATTTAACCATGAGTCATTCGCCTGTTGGAAGAGATATATGCAAACTCAACTCTTTTTTTAAAAACAATACTGAAGGTGTGCAAGGTATCTAATTCAGATTTTTAATTTTTTAAATCTTGACAAATTTGATTACTGATGAGTTACAATTGGTATGAAAATCTGTCCATGTTTTATGTTTTGGTAATGACATGTGACTGGCTCCAGCAAGGCCGAATATGAACTCATTCATCACCCACTTCTTTCACAGTCTCTTGCCATTATTAACAGTAATAAAGGCTGCAATACTATGTAGAGCTGAATACCAAATCACCAGTGTTACCCAGGGGAATCAAAAAGCAGAGAGAGAAAGAACTGCTTCATACATTATGTATTGCCTCAGTAAAATCTAAGATCTACTGTCATGTGATCCATTACATTGACATGGTGCTAAACCATGCCTTGTACAGCTTAGCACTTACAGATCACTGAAGTATTGAAGTATTGAAAATTTTATTGATCACATCTCCTCAATGAGGAGTTTTTCAATGAACAATTGAGAGACGATACAAAGCCGATCAATATACTAAATGTCCATTAGGTGGGTTCATATAATCAGTTCACGTAGCGTCTCAGTTCAACACCGCAAATTTATCAGAGTGGATGACATGACAATACAATGAAGTATTTTATAGAGATGATGATGAGGGGAGTTACAGGGGATAAAATAATACTCGTTTTCACGGCAGGTGTTCAGGTCAGTAGTGTATATGAGTTTAGGGCGGCTTTTCGCCCCACTTCTCTCTGGTTTTCAGCTTGAAGGCATTTTTGTCCTCCAGTTTCTGGGTTTCATGATCAAGCTGATTCCATAGACTCACCCCGCGGTAATACGGGCCTTTCTGGTAGAAGGCGGTATGCGCTACTCTTTCTGGGAATTTCAGCTTCAGATCTCCTCTTGTTCTAGCGTTTAGATTTCTGGTCACATGTCCTCTTTTTGAGAGCTTCCACATATGTTGAGCTAGTTGGCAAGTCCGTCTCTGCGCAAGCATGGGGACTTTATTTTTCTTGTGTAGTTCAGCAATGCTGTTTCCTCGTATAGCTACCCTGGTGCATATCCTGATGCCCTGATTTTGGAGTCGCTGTATTTTCTCTAGTTGGTATTGGTGTGCACTACCCAGGTAGAAGCTACAGTAGTCCGGAACTGGCATGATCATACTCTTGTAAATTATAAGGCAGATGTCCTCGGGTAGATACCCTCTCATGTTTCTGAGTTTGTGTAATCTATTGCCCATGTTCTTTTTGGTCTTATTTACAAACGGTGTTACTGTTAGTGGACCGTCCAGGTCTACCCCTAGGTAGGGATATGTATCAACTACCGGCAGGATTTGATCCCCCATTTTGATTATTGGGGCAACCATTCTGTTCAGCTTGGTTTTTGAGCCAAAGGTCATGACAGTACTCTTTTCAGTGTTTACTGTCATGTGGTTTCTGTTGCACCATTCATGAATATGTGTGACATCCTGTTGTAGAAGCCTGGCTGCTTCTATGGGGTCTCGGTGATTGATGTAGATTATGACGTCGTCTTCGTACATTGCTGACTTGCAGTTGACTAGGGTGTCACACAGATCATTGATGAACAAGACGAACAACAGAGGCCCGAGGGTCGAGCCCTGTGGCACCCCGAACCGTACATCCTGGGCTGGCGATCTTGTTCCGTTGGCAAGGGTACTGTGACTTCTGTCATTCAGGTAGTCTACAAGCCATTTTTTCAGCTCAATGGGTATTTTCAGGCAATTGATCTTTGTTACCAGCGTGGGATGGTCGACACAATCGAACGCCTTTGTGTAGTCGACGAAACATGCCATTGTGTACTCATTGTCATCTCTATGCTCATACAAGTCACGCAGAACTGAGAATACAGCGTCTCCAGTGCTCATCCCCGGTCTGAACCCAAACTGGTTTTTCGTCAAGATTTTATGTTGCTCTAGGTGTTGGCTAAGGTACTCGTGTACAATCTTTTCCAACATTTTGCCTGGCAGCGGCAGCAGCATGATGGGCTGCCAATTCTTAATCTGTGTGAGGTCACCTTTCTTTGGTATTGGCACCAGGTTTCCCATTGCCCATGCCTTGGGGAAGATACTCTTTTTCAGTGAGTTCTTGTACATTGAGACTAGGTGCTCCGGTAGCAGGGTTAAGGTGTCTTTCAAGACCGTGCTGTTTACCTCGTCAATCCCGGACGATTTATCTTTGTTTATTCTAGAGATTAGGTGGACCACCTTGTCCAGGGTCACAAGTTCATCAATGTCAACATTGACTCCGTTGTCGGTCAGAGGTATGTCCTTTATCTTTACTCTTTCTGTCCTGGCGTTGTCCCCTTTCTGGTCATATAGCTTTTGGCCTATTGTGGCAAAGTAGTTATTGACAAAGGTAGACACCTCGTCATTGTCAATGCTGTTTCCATCGGCATTTTTCAGATTTATTTGAGTGTGCCTGCTACCGGGGTTCAGAAGTCGATTCAGTTCCCTCCAGAATCGTCTATGGTCACCTCGGGACGAATTTAGGGTGTCAGTCACTCCCTCCCCTAGCGATGCTTTAAGCTGGCGTCTAATTAGGTGTGACAGTCTTTTAGCCTCCAGGTTTTCAGCGTAGTCTCCTGTTAATTTAAATCTCTGTAGACACTCCTGCCTATCATTAATATGTTCAATTGTATGCCGAGTCACATGCTTCTCAGGGACCCGTTTCAGAGTAATGGTTCTGACAGGGCAAGTCTCATCCAGGTATAGCAGGATGTGGGCTAGCAATAGCGACCACTGAGTTCCTGGGTCTTCAGTTTCAAAGAATTCCGTCCAGTCATGGCTGGCCAGGTGTTCATGGAGGTCATCAACATGGTAATATCTGTAGGATCTACCTTCCCTCGTTATGGTGACCTTGGTTTCCCTCTCTTTCTTCCTCTCCGCAAAGATAGGGTAATGGTCACTCAGCATGATGTCCAGTGTGCCAGCGCTTTTTACCACTTTACAGTTGGTAATTATATGGTCTATAATGGTGCCACCATCGGCGTTTGGCCGAGTCACTTCATTGATTTTCATTCTCATACCTGTTTCCCTGCAGAAGTCGATCAGCTCCCTTCCAGGTGGCAGGTTCCGTTTTCTCATGTCAATGTTTAAATCTCCTATGATCCATATCTCCTCGTCATGTTCCTGTAAAATATTTATAACGTCACTTAGGGTGTCAATAAAAGTGGTTACATTGCCCCTAGGGGGTCTGTAGGTGTTAAGAAGGATCATGGTCTTATGTTTATCTCTATTGACATTTATGGTCAGTAATTCAATGTCTGGCTCCATTCGGCAATGCTCGTACAGTATGGTGCTGGCAGCACCATAGGCCTCGCCAATGTATGTTACTAGGCCTCCTCCTTTATTGGCTTCTCTATCCAATCTAAATATTCTCTTACCTTCAATATATATCAGTTCATCTCCTGAGCGGTCGTCTAGCCATGATTCGCATGCGCATAAAATGTCGAAATCGCTAAGCAGCAGGGCAATTTCTAACTTCTTCGGTTCGAGGCTACGACAGTTAATTCCACACAGGGTCAAGCCCTTGAGCTTATTTATCTCCTCCGTAATAAGGATTCTCTCCGGTTCATTTTTCAGTTGTACAGCCTATATACAAATATACGTAAAGATAGGGCCAATTTAGGCCAACAGAAGATAAATATAAAAGGCGGGGTTGGGGTGGGGGAATGAATAAAGAGTAACAAATGGGATCAGAGACAAGTGTCTCAACACAACTTGTATTAGTTCCTTAGTATACAAACGGTCAGATGGGGTCCTATTCCGCGTGGCCGCACTGGGAATAGGAGATGATACCTTGCAATGGATTAACCAGAAGATATCCTAGGGTTGTGACAAGTATGTGGATAGAGGGCTTTTGAGAGCTCACGTGTACCAATTATAATGCTAGAGCAGGTGAGTGTATATTATGATAGTATTTATGCGACAGTTAAGGCTGCGGTAGTTGTCTTTACGACAGAGAGTTCAGAGTCAGTTCATGGCCATTATTGACCTAGCAGCTTATAGTGATTAACACTCCCTGTGATAGATAGTTAATGGGTATATCTTGTTCCATTTGGAATATTAATATAATGTATATATACTCAGAAAGGCTATTTCGTTCTATGACCATCAGAGAGTTAGTATAATTACATGAAATCCATACTATGACTTATTAGGAATTACATCACATGACAAGGTAATAATATGATCAAACAATGTGGCATAATGATTATTGCCAATCGACACAAATAATACCGTACAATCAATACATGGAATGACAAGCAATAGTCTATATTAGTTATAACTCAACATATACTAATTAATGCATATGATTGGTATTCTCCTACCTCAGACCCAAACGTGGGATACTTATCATTTCTGGCGATCATCTCTGGTGATCATGGTATGGAGGTCCAATACAATAATAATTAATCCGTATCCATATACGATGTATTGTTCGTTGATAATCATAAGGCTGAGCGTCCTTCATCAATAGTAAATCCTCTCATTGCCGGTAGCTCATCAACAGTGCTGGTGCTAAATAGGGTTAGTGAACCCAGAACAAAGGTGCATCATAACAGTGAACAGTAATGTGAGTGGTGGGAATAGCAGTTAGTTGACATCACAGCTGCTATAGCCTGAGGGTGTGCACATAGTGCAGCAGTGGTGAAAATGACAAGCCATTACAGCTGCCCTGGGGGGCAGTGGTAGGGCCTGTCCTCATGTTCACTACGAGAAGGTGGGGTTTTGGGCAGATATGCATTCTTCAGCATCGATTTCCCAATTAGGTTACCAATTGATCTGGTGGTGCTGCAGTCAGGATGGGTTCCATCAAAGAGGCGCCAGTACTTGTGGATAATGCACTCCTGTGCGGGATTCCATTTATGCATATAGTGGTCTATGCGCGGGGTAATGACACCAGATCCTTGGTTGTGCCAGCAAATTTCCCTATTTAAGAGCATTATTAGCCGGTTCAATTTTAGTTGATCTGGATGTCTACTGTGGACCCTACGCTTGCGTTCAAGATCCATCCCATATATGCCGCATATAACAACTTGTGTGCTTGGGAAGGTTTTTCTTATTTCAAGCAGCGAGTTTTCGAATTTTGCTGATAATAGTGCTACAACGTTTTCTATGGGCAAGTTGCTTGGTTTCAATTTGTAACCACCATAGCGGTGATCTTTCATGGTAATGTCACAGAGACCCATTGATAGCACCACGCTTCTCACATGTGGGTGGGTGTGTAGATATTGGATAACTTCCCCTGTGATGTAATGTATGCCTTTCCCCGGTATTGAGCGTACAGTTATCAATGCAGGGAAGTACTCACGTATATAAGGGCCCAAATGTCTTACTCTAGAGTCACCAAAGAGGCACGTAGCTGTCTCACGTTTTACATATAGTTTCCAGCGTAAATCCATGGTCTGTAGCCTTTACTCACAGCTGGCAGCATGTAGTGCAGTTGGGAGCAGGCAGTCCCTAGTCGTGAGGGATGTAGTATTATACTACTGGCCGTGTCTAGGTGTGTGTGTGGAGTGGGCAGTGAATGCAGTCGGGGGCGTTAATATACCACTGTAGGTAGCAACCTACTTGCGTCTCTCCAGTTCTGTGGCTGCACGCAGAATGCGCATTTGGGATCTTTTCGCCATTAGCAGTTCTCCTAGTCTGTTGGAGCCTGGTATCCTACCCTTGTTGTAGGTGGCGTGACCATAAGGCAAGCCGCCCCCCCAGTGGGTGCTTTTCGAAGCTTCTTTGATCGGGGTGTCGTTTGATGCAAGGAGTAGGTCTGTCAGGTCATTATGCTGGTCATATTTACAATCCACCACTTCTGACGCTATTTTATTCCTATCATCCCACCAGGGGTGGCCGGGAGGGAAGGTGACCTTATTGCCGTGTAATTTGATACGGTATTGTCCCTGCTCTGCCATAATCAGGTCTGCTATGTCTTGTCTTTTACCATATAGCGCTTTTGTGTACTGGAATGCCTGTTCATTGCTATTAAATGTCATTTGGTCGCCATGGCTGCCGTCTGCTAATAGTGGTTCATATTTCACTACCCTCGGGTACATATCGCTATAGTGTGCACTTGGGCCGCTGAAGGTTATACCTGCGATAGTTTCCTGAATGCGCTCACGTCTGGGGGCACGATCCCCTCCTTCCGCGTCGGCGCCGGAGTCACTGCTAGACGTGTAGTGCTCCTTTTCATGTTTGTCAATTTTGTTTTTTAGGGACTCAGGCAGGATTTCACTCGGCAGGGTCAATAGGTCTTCATGAGCGTATCTCTCACCATCTATGTATATACAGTCATCTTTTACTGAGACAGAAACAGCATTGTCACGATGGTGGCGGGCAATTTCCCGAAAGATCCACTTAGTGCGGCGGATATCATATGACTCGTCCCTATTTAACCATTGAGTTTGAGGGCCAGTTTCAGGTTTGAGTGCCGGGCGCAGGGACAGGGTCAACTCTAGGGCCTTCTTATTACTAAAGCATACTAGTACTTTACTAGGTCGGGCTGGGTCAGGTGGGGTGTCTTTGGGTCTCATACGCTGGCTTTTAATGATCTCACAGGGTTGAATATCAGCCCCCAATTCTGTGAGGAAAGTAAAGGCTGCCTCTTTGGTAGATTCATTGTCTTTCTCTTCCAGACCTGTTATTAGGAGGTTTCTAATAGTGGATGGGTGAGCATGTACGGCCGTGTCATCGTCGGGCGGGGGGACATCCCGGGGTGGGCGGCCTGGGACCATTACGGCAGCAGTAGGTGTCGGGTTTAATTTAAACTTATTTTCAAGTCCCTCTAACCGGCTGTTAATCGATGTTTGAAATGCTAGGTTGTCAGACTGTACCCGCTCATTTTCGATTCTATCATTGTCTACGGTTGTTTTTAGCGCATTTATGTCGGTAGAAACCGATTGGTGCATGTTGTTTAATTTCTGATCTAAATCTATACAGACTTTATCAACTTGTGCAGATGTCGCCATTTGCTGATTGATTTGTTGTAACATGGACAGAACACTATTATCACTTGAGACAGATGGGCTTGAAACCCACGCAGAACTATTGAGCATGTTGTTGTGTAACATGTGTTGATTTAGTAATGCCGGGTGTTGTATGAGGCCAGACGTAATCTGGTTTGACTGGGACGGGAATCCAATAATGGCGCCCGGTGCTGCCCGGGGTAGAGTGTGTTCTTGCCCCGCCATCATTGCGGGAAGATTCACTGTTGAGTCGGGAGTAGGTGAGTCAGAGGTCACCTTCTTTTTGGTAATTCGAGTTTTTTTCACAGACTTAACGGCGGTTGGTGATAAAGTATTGGCACGTTTCCGTCCCCTACCTTTGGGTTTGACCGTTGGTGAGTCCTCAGTGGTAGAGGCACCACTTGAAGGGGTACCGGCTGGCATTTCCCGAGTCGACGTAGTAAATCACTAATTTCCAGGTGATAAGACCAGTAAAGTTTCCACAATTGATTAATCCATGTGCACAAATGTTTATGCTACCCAGTGGTTAGCATTTAGGGTCGGATCCTGCAACTGTTCCCACCACAGGCAGTTGGTTTACACGGAGCTCTCACGCACACGTCTTTACTCTATGGCGGCCATCATTACATGACAGTACATGACTGTACAGTGGGCGTCCATCTTGAAGCCCCCTCCTCCACAAGCCAACAACACAATAGTCCTGTTTTATTCATATTATTATTGTCTTATGAATGTTCGGCTACCTTCTATCATTTCTATAAGCCAAGTTGGCGCTGTGATTGTCTAATCTAACAAAACAGTCAGAATGGGACAAAACTTTTAGGAGACTTCGATTTTTAGAATGACAATGGCTTTTCCATAATACATGCAAAATAAACTGAGACTAAATTGTGTCCCATAAAAAATGGCATCAGTCAAAGGCTATAGTAGAATGCCTATGAAATTGCTGATCACCACTGATATCAGCCTACAAGCATACAGTTAAGCAATATCTACCCTGAAAGTACAAATACTATACAAATTTATTTTTTAATACTATACAAATGACCAGTGTTCGGCTGGAATATGAGCTCCTCTGACATCTGTAATAATTACACTGAACAAACACATTT
Organism: Harmothoe impar; assembly: GCA_947462335.1. Classification (NCBI taxonomy): domain Eukaryota; kingdom Metazoa; phylum Annelida; class Polychaeta; order Phyllodocida; family Polynoidae; genus Harmothoe; species Harmothoe impar. The sequence goes on along the minus strand of OX381721.1, from coordinate 5,018,364 downwards.
AAACCTGTAAAACCTCTAACATTTCTTTCAAAAGGAACCGCTTTGAACAGCAATTACAAAAAAGTATTGTACACCCATGTCTAGCTGGTAAACAATGAGCTCAGTGGGTTGTGTCCCTTATATCACCCTCACCCTGCTAGCCTGGCCTAGAATGAGGCCATACACCACCAGGCACCAAGCAGTATGAAGCTTCAGCTCAGCGGGAAGAGCTGTTAACTGTTATATTGGGATGTTGTGTCACTGGGGGCTGGGAGTAAAAGATAATGGTAACAGGATAATGGTAACAAGAACTGTCTGAGGCCCTGTCTGTGGTTGAATGATATGGTGTTGCCAAAAATCTTATGCTCGAAAAATAATATATTGTGCTAATATGGTGCACCCAATGTATCGTAAATGCAGCCATATGAAGTTTTATGAAAACATCATGTCAGGTTGGATCTTTTGTGGTAAAGGGTAAGGGGATGTGGTATACCTAATCAGGGGGAAAGTGCTTTCTAATCCAACATACTAAATTTAAACAGATCATAATCTATAAAGGTAGAAGGAAAAAACTACGATAACAATTTTGATTGTAAATGACGCGGAGCTAGCCATTTTGAGGATGTGGTAATTGAAAATTGGAAATCCCCATGCTAGAGACCAGCTCATTGTCACTTACTTCAGCAGGGACTGCAGTAAATAAATAGGCCTTGAGGTGAGAAAACAAATTCCCTGTGTCAACAATATGGTGGAAAGTGCCTCACAAGTAACCTGGTCCTGCTGGAATGAAGATCTATGATTACCGCATGACATAGATCACAAAGTTCCCTAGTCATGGAGAGGGCTTCTTTACTGTAAGAACTAACACTAAGTAGAAAAGATGACATGCCCAGACCAGGACTCATCAAATAGTATAGTCTGTCCTGGACAATAATGTGGGAATGATGCACAAAAGAGTTTATTGTCTTGGACATGTCTAGATCACAGCCCTGCTATCAGACACTATAACAGCAGCAACGTGATGTCTGGTAAAATTTACACTCAACCTGTATCTCAACTGAGAGACATATTAATAGATCAATACTATGTTTGAATCAACTTGCATATTACACAATGTTAATTAAAAAGAGAGGTGGTGCATTATCAGTTACATTTTAATGGTAGATTCTGTGACATGAATTCCCAGGGAACATATCCATCAACCACTGTCTGCAGCCCCTGTCATCCATCTTGTGGACCCCACATGATGAGTTTCTGTCCCTGGGGGACTCATGCTATTCATCTTCTCAAATCTGTCAACCTTAATATTCTGCCTATTGCTCATTGAAGTTGGGTCTATACCCTGGGCCGAACTTCAAATGTGGTTACTGAATGAAAATGTGATGGTATTGTCTAAGTATAGTCCTTCGTCCTAGAACAGATTGGTATAGTTGATTGTAAGGACTGAAATTTGTCAACCTCAATATTTTGCCTCATTGATGCAGAGTCTATACTCGAGGCTGAAATTCAAAAATGGTTATTAAATGTTAGTTTGATGGTATTGTTTTAGTTTAGTCCTTTGTCCTAGAAGAGGTTGACTTAGTCGATTTTGATGATAGAAGAAGTTTGAAGTTTGAAGTTTAAATATTTTTATTGGCTGAAGGATATTACATCAATGGATCTTTTCAATCAGTAGCCAAACATATACACAGAAAAATAGCGGGGGTCAACTGACCCATACAATGTCAACATGTAATACCTCATTCAAATTTATGGCCTCTTAGAGTGTGACCGATGATAATGGTTTCCACGAACGTTTACAAATACACAACTTCACTTCATAATCACAATTACATTCACCATGGATAATACACAAAGTAAGCATTATGGTCAGAGATGTACAAACTCTTTTTCAGGCTGCTGCTATTCATCAGTGTTTACTCATCGAACCATTACTCAGAATCTCACAGATTTTAACAGTTTTTACATGGCATTATCATTGCGGAGATTGCTTAATTTGAATCAAGTTTGAATTAAATTTATGAACAAGGCTTCTGATTTATCGGTATTGTTAAACAAAACATATTGATACAATTGACTATGAGGAGCGATATACATAGTATGGACAGAAGTCAGTACCTCTTTGTAAACTATTGCATATTATTATTAAAGGGAAGGTTTGTATTTTATCATTATATATAATATACCTGGGATATTGACAAATTCTCAAGTATATGAATATCTTGTTCAGTTTATATTTCTGCTGATTACGTCTGAGCGACGCCAATCTGTTATTATTGAAAAACTCTTTCATGCTATGTATCCTATGTCAGCACATCTAATAGTATCCATAGATCAACTTGCTAGGGTTGAACTTGGTTTGTCAATGAACATTTGTCATGTCACCTACACACTAAATCTGCTGATGAAACATGATCTTAGATTCTGAAGTTGAATAATTTAGTAATATTTGATTTCCATAAATCTTTCTATTTTGATTGAAGGCTGTTTTTGTATTTTGATTGTATCAAAAGACTGTCTTGCGACAACCTCTCGCTGCTATACAACAAAGGACTAACAAGTCCCACAGGACAGCACTACTACTACCAAAGACAGTGATTCCTATGCACAGAGCACTCCCCAATCAGACCGGATTCACAGAGCCCTTCCATATTCTGATTGATGCTAGTCCCTGTTAATTACTTTAGAGACATGTAGCAGGCGGTATGTCAGTTGGGGTTTGGGCAGATAACACTGCATCAAAAACCACATCTAAGCAGCTTAAATCTGGATTAAATTTGATGACAAGGTCCTGAAAATGTCATCCGGACCTTGTCATCAAATTTAATGGACTTTTGATGGTCCTAAATGTCATATGACATTTTGAGCTCATTTAAGAGGATATTAAATTTACTAAAAATGTCATATGGTTTTTCGTTACATTTTTTAGTTGATATTAAATTTACTCAAAATATCATATGACATTTTGAGCAAATTTAAGACCACTTTAAATTCACTCGAAATGTCATATGAAATTTAAATAGATTTCAGAGTAGGTAGGGATAATTAAGAGTATCATTACAACAGTGAATACCAGATTAATGATAACATGTTAATACTTTTATCATAATTATTTAAGAATATGGTCTTAGAATTAATATTACCCTAAATTCCCGCCTACTACCCGCGGGTTGTACGCGAACCAAACACAGCTTTCATTTGAAACCAAACATGCCTATATAGGGTGCGGGTTATACGAGGGTTTTTATTATTATAGAACAGTACAAAAATATGAATTTTCAGATCCAGAAACGGGTTATAGGATTCTCCTAAGTTGGGGGTGCGGGGTATACGCGAAATGCGGGTTATACACGGGAATTTATGGTAGTGCTTTTCATAACAAAGGAGAGCCAGTGATGTGACAAAGCGAAGTTGGGCATGGCAAAATGCACCATAGAATTCCCGTGTATAACCTTATTTCATGTATGACCCAAACCATACTTTATGAGAACCGTTTATCCAGAACCTTGGGTCAGAAAATTGCCATTTTAGTGCATTAGTTCTACTATACTCCAAAAACCACAAATTATCAAAAATCGCAATAGGATAAAATTATAGTACTTGTTAGCCCTGCAATTATTATTTGTGGATATGGGAAACTAATTAGGATCATGAAATTCTGTGTGTTCAGGGAGTGTCTAGATCAGGAGGAAGCCGTGAGAGTGGTCAAAACGGCACTAGAAGTGTGTGGGTCAGGGTAGGAGCAGGAGGAAGCCATGAGAGGGCTCAGGACGGCTCTAGAGGTGTGTGGGGCAGGGTAGGACCAGGAGGAAGCCGTGAGAGGGCTCAGGACGGCTCTAGAGGTGTGTGGGGCAGGGTAGGACCAGGAGGAAGCCGTGAGAGGGCTCAGGACGGCTCTAGAGGTGTGTGGGGCAGGGTAGGACCAGGAGGAAGCCGTGAGAGGGCTCAGGACGACTCTAGAGGTGTGTGGGGCAGGGTAGGACCAGGAGGAAGCCATTAGAATGGCATAAGGACGGGAGAGGCAGGAATATAACAATGAGAGGAGAAGGGTATGATGCATTGGTTGACGCTACTGTTTCAATAGTATTTCCTCCAATTTGTTTATACTATAGTACAAAAGGGCTTCTTGTTATCACACAGAGAAAAGTAAAATATGTCCATAATGCTAACAATATATAGAATAAGATAACCCTATTCTTGACATCTAATTCATGGTAATAAAGGAAATTATTACTTTGGCTTACTAACCCCTCCCCACCTTCACACCTTATGCCCCCACCCCAATCATGGTGACAGCCTTGTCTGGGGGAAGCTTTCACCTAGCCATCCTGGCACCTTGGGATAGGGGTAGCCTACAGGTGAGACACATACAACAATGGACCCCTAAGACAATAGCTCTGCTCCCATACAACAAGCCTCAGTGTGGGTTATTTTTAAACAGGGTGACCAGTACACTACCAGGCAGCAGAGAGACCACATGTATATGTGGTTACATGCACAGTGTCTTAGGTAGGTACAGATACGTCTATTTAACATGTATACTGAGTGTAATGAGTAAAACTGCTGAAATCTAGCTTTACAATACACAAATTACCTTACTTTAATAATGAAATGATGTATATTAGCACTTGTGATTTAATGAGTACATTTTAACAATATTAACTGTCCTTTAGCATTTGATATTGCATATATAATATAGTTAAAAATCATAAATAACCTTTTCATGTATTTTTTATTTTCCAGGAGAAAAGTTTTACATGTAGCAGGAGCCACCGATCTGGCCATACCTAATAATAGGTGGTACAATATTTTACTATAGATGAGCCATAAAAGTTCATAATATTATTCATAACACATCATTTCCAAGCTTTTATATAATTTCTATGCGGTCCATTGAGGAGTATAATACACATGATACTAATCAGAGAAGTTGAGAGATTGTTACTTAGGTTGTACATCCTTTCTAGGGGGCCCATTGAAGGGTACACTAAATGTGTTTGTATTTGCATTTAATACTGTGATGGTATGTTGACTCATAATTCATCTAAAACAGCACTATTTATATTTTGATGATGTGGTCATATATGCTGGCATGGTTTTGTAAATACACTACAGTATTATATTTAATCATGCTTTAGAACATCCCAGTGTATGTACGATAATGTATATGTTTTGTATTTGATTTTTCAGAAGAAGTTACAGCAGGATAACCTGGGCCTACTAGAGCTCCAGGGGGGCCGCCATCCTCCCAGGCCGCAAGGAGACCACCAGGGGGCCGCCCAGGGACAGCATGGGCATGTGTGCCAGCCTGTGTGCCGGCCTCCCAACCTTCCACCCTCCTAGGTTGACCAACTCCGTAAATGATGAAATTGATGAAGCGATGCAAATTGTGCCCCTCCCCCTCCTCAATAAAAAACAACCATTAGCTGCATTCAAAAAAACACATCATTTTTATTTGTTTTTTGTCAACATTTAAGTGCAGTAGATACCGGTTTCTCATGGCATTTTGTCAACATTTAAGTGCAGCAGATACCGTTTTCTCATGGCATTTTGTCAACATTTAAGTGCAGTAGATACCGTTTTCTCATGGCATTTTGTCAACATTTAAGTGCAGTAGATACCGTTTTCTCATGGCATTTTGTCAACATTTAAGTGCAGTAGATACCATTTTCTCATGACGTTTTGTCCATATTTAAGTGCAGCAGATACCGTTTTCTCATGGCATTTTGTTAGCTTTAAGTAATGTAAAAACCGTTTTCTCATGACTTTTTATCAAATTTAAGTCTGCTTAAACAGTCTGGTTTGGACCTATAAGTTGTACTTAAATGCCATTAAAAACGGTATCTTGGACATTTAATTTCTCCTGACAAGGTGGATTAAATGTCATTATAATTCATTAAATATGGTATTTAAGCATTACATACGGTATCTAAGGATAGCTTAAAAGCACAAAAATGTCAAGCCTAATGCAGTCCTTTATAAAGGAAATGTTTGTTGTGAGGAGAGACAAAAAAAAAGGTACAACTGCCGAATGTACACACTACACTACAATACTGAAACAATCTTTCTCCAAATCTAAAAAGATGTTCCACTACCATATAAGTACACATGAATCCGTTATGACAAGGTTATTGAAAAGGAATCTAAGAAAGTAATAATTTGTTGAAAGTTCTAGAAATTGACAAGAAAATTTGTAACATGATTGTAACTGAAAATACATAGTTTATTATAGATGCAGAAAGTAGGTAACAGAACAATTGATTTTATGGGATTACAAATTGCCAAGAACCATGTCATTAGTTAACAATGGTGAATACAATTAGGTTCTCTGTTTCTTTTAAGTTTTAAAATAGGGCATACAGTTGCATCTAGCCGTGACTGCGAACACTGTAGTGCATATTATCCTGTGTCATCAGTTCTTGTTGAGATAGATTCACTGTAGTTTTCTGTATATTTTATGTAATTATAATTATCAGAAATATTGTAAAAAGTACACTAATGTATGTTTGTACATACATTGGGAACACACTAACCAGCAAACGAGAGTATCTACCATGGATTAGATCCTAAATCATTTTTAATCTAGATAAGCCATAGGCTATTATTGATATAATGGCCTCAAAAAACTAAAAGTCCTCTCATACGTGATATCCTAGCATTTTGGATGAACAGGTTCATAGCCTGTGAAATCTCTTCTGCCCATACCTTTATGTAGAGCTGCTATAAACACCAATGACAACAGAGCACAGTCCACATAGACCTAACAGGTGAACAGGGAGCTCAGTGAGTCGTGTCCTTCATGTCTTCCTTACCTTAGACACCAGACCTGGAATGAGGCCCTAAAGCACACAGCACCAAACACTATAAAGCCTCATGTTAGTTGTTATATGAGGTTATCACCGGGACTGGGAGGAACAGATAAAGTCAATGAATACCTTGGCCATCCTACTACAGGATGATGAACGTTTACTGATGCTGAAACATAATCAATCTGATTTATTAATCCTTCGGAACTAATATGTTAGATACAAGTCATATAAGAAATGGCTTTTATCTTATGAAGGTCCCCACCGAGCAAAATAGTAGCTAAGGTTTATGTATATTTTTAGTATAATTGATAAAATGTGCCGTCCCTTTCTTATGAACGGGGTTACAATGCATTCATCATTTGAAATGCTTACAGAAATATTTTTGGTTATTGGAACAATGCCATTGAGATTCTGTGAAAAGTATGCACTGTATATAACCATTTGATATCTCCACAGACTTAGCATCATTAATTATTGAATTGAGTTATAATAACATAATGTGAGTAAGGTAGCTCAAGAGTCTAGCTAAAGCTTGACTAGTTAGACAAACATGCTGAAGGTGTATTCCAGTAGCCACAAATCCAGTTTAACTTTGAATCAACATCGAATCAACATCAAATCAACATTGACAACAAGTTGTGTTCAATGTTCTTTGTCCACTGGGATGCATTTACACTTTGTCATGAATAGTACTGTATAAGGAAAAGATACGAACTGTTTTATCAGATATTGCCATGAGTATAGATTCATTTATTTGATTTAAGAAAATACAAGTTTACCAAAGCTACTCATGTTTGCCTATTGCCAACTGAGATTCTTGTTTCTGGAGGCTCTTATTGCCATCATGCATTCCATAGTCCTGTCCAACATTTTAAAAACAAAAAGAACTGCATGTGATTTGATATTGCCCCATCTCACAAAGTGTCTAGAGCCCTCTGTGGTTTATTTAAACACAGCCGCACCATTTACCAAACACTAACACCTTACAGCAAGAGATGAGATATAGTTGGGGATGGAGTTAAGCCCAAAAATAGAAAAAGCGATATATTATGACTATATTAGACTATATGGACTCCTGTTAGATTAGATGTGAATTTTCTGTACAGTTGTCTTGATCAGTAAATGTGATGATCCACTCAGTCTATTTCATATTACTTGTTGCATTCAGTAATTAGCCTACGGGACCTGGTCCTTCTGTTTTGCAGAATAAATTAAAAGAAATGTTGTGATTGAAACTTTGTGATCAAAAATATCTACTGTACCTTTGAAAGGCTATAAAAGGCACTAATGAGACATCTTAGAAGTTGAACCATATCTTTAGAGTTAGAATTTTAGCATGGGACTGATAATAGTTCTAGGGATATGCACATCACAGTTCAACATGTCACTAGACACATTTACTATCCAAAGAATCTTCTGTGTCTATTTTCATATGTACAGCTGTGCTTTTCCTGGGAAAAGCACACATTTCTAACTCATTATATTCTTGTGTTCTGTTTGGAGGGTGCCAGAACAGAGATATGAAAGAAAATGTTACTGTGCTCCCACAATTACCCTGAACAAATACGTTGGTCCTTTTAGGGAAACATATTGATTAGGTGTGCTACTGTGTCTCAATTTGATGTACACACAGAAAATCTGCATTAAATATTTTTGAAGACCTTTCTGCTCTCGGTCTTGTCAAGTAATTACCAAGCTAATCGTGAGTGTTAAAAAAGTACCCCTCTAATCCGTCTCACATACAAGGGTTCCATGAGTGAATTGAATACAAAAGCAGCAAGGCTTAGCAAGTTCAGAGCATTCATTTGACACAGTAAATAAACTGCAGGAAGAGCTGTATGGGGGATAAAACCCGGCTAAAACCTACACCACTGATCCATGTAATGTGGTGTGTTTCCAACTCAGCTATAAACATTCAGTGTGGCTAAAAAGCAGCCAGACAAAGCATCGAACTGAGGATGGGTTTTGTAACCAAGTATACTATGCAAAGAGCCTTCAGATGGCCAGGTCTGCAGCGTGTACAGTTGCCTGCAACGTACAGAAAAGGCAGGTGGGAAGATGATTATGTACAAGTATACGTGTGAATACCTTTTTATCAGCAAGACCATACCATCATGGAAAATACTGGTGCAGCAATTTCCGATGATAGAAATGTATACAAGCTGCCCTTATAAAATGCATCTATCCAAGAAAATAAAAGCAATAAAGGTTTCTGCTTATTTGGGCAAGTAACCAAAAGGTGTCCTTGAATCCATCGCTCATTGGTTCTCTAGATATATATCAGGCAAACTATGTAAAACCCTGCTGTAAGAATCTCCCGTTGAAGCACAGAAGCTAAAAAGCTTATAAGATCTTGTGTCTGACCCATGACACTCTTCCATTTTACACTTTGTTAGTTGTCCTATAGCCTGCTCCCCTGTGGGTGCAGGGCCATGCAGCAGGGGGATAGGTGCATGTCTAGGTGGCGTAGTGTGTCTAAATCAATAAGGTAGGTACAGAGATTTCTCATCACCAAAGACGGCAAAATTTGAGAGGAAGGGCTGTTTTTATTTAGCTTTTGTTTGTAGTCGTAGGCTAAAATCTAAAAGAAGATATATTTCCATGACCAAAATTGACATTTTAGTAGTTGAGAGTTCATGGATCTTTAAAAGTGGGGGAAATGTAAGTTTTTTCTTTAATACTGAATTACTGGTAGTATAAGCCTTAATCTGATACCAAATGTGCTAATGTGCTGATTTCTATATGCGGAGGGTGATGAGAGACCTGGACGATGATGTAGAGTAAGTCCATATTCTTACCTATGTTTTTTTTTTTTTCAAATTACAAAAATGGGCCTTTAATTGTAGGAATTAATATAAGGCAAAATTAAGGTATGACCATTATCTCAGTTCAACTCTTTCTGTGACAATAGGGACTTGCAGTCAATGGCATAAACCTTATAGCTGCCATACAAAAATGTCTTTGAACCATCAAGGTCGGCCAATTTTATCAAAGTCATTAATGTTTGTAACGCAGCCAAAATCATCATTTGGATAACAGACTATGTTTTCCTAAACCCTTCATTGTGTATAAAGAAAAACCAAACGCAATACCAGATTAGTTTGCCCTACTGATACCACTTATCCCTGGGAAAAAAGAGGGCGCACTGAGTCTGTTAAAATACTAAAGAGAGCATGACTGTCACTGCTCTGCATCACCGTTTACAGCCTTCCTGAAATACAGATAATGAATCCAGTTTAACTAATGGCTTTAAAGGGGAATTTAAAAATTGGTGATTTTACATAATAAATGGCAAAAATCTACTATTTTCCCCTATTTTCCCCTGTTTTCACCAATTTTCACCAATTTTCAAGTGACTATACTACTTTGAACAGCTCTGTAGAGCTTAATAATTGAGATATAGCTGAAAGAAAAAAAGATGTATCCCCAATCATCAAATCCTATGAAAGTCTTTTTTTTCCATCCCATAATGCTGTTCAAAGAAAAAAGAATGTTTTTGTTCCATTTGCATTCCATAGCTTCTAAAAACTTCCAAAGTGGAACTAATCTGATAAAAACATTAAATATGATCAATTCGGTGTACAATATGTATAGTCTCAACATATCTGTGTCAAATTATGCAAGCATGTGCGTAAACTTTGACCAATCTGTTGAGAGCCCTTAAACAGATCACCTGTTATTTCCCTTGATGCAGACCAGGATTTGCACTTGCCCTCTGACCTAAATTAATGCATATCTTGTAGCACTGCATACTTTCCAAACTCACTTAGAAACAGTACAATTAAGCAGAGGGGATGGTTTTATATCATCTACCCTTTATAAGACAAATTGCTTTGTATGTAGATTTCAAACATTAGGCATACATCATGGGTCTAATAATTGAATCACTTTATTCACGTAGGCATTTACCAATAAGTATGTCATTAATCAGAAAAGAGCTTTGCATTGTGGATGTGCTCATCCCATCCATCAAGCTGCGAACTAGCCTAGGGTCCTGATAGGTGGAGGGCACAGTGATTAGCAAACAGCCAGGATGGAATACCTTCAGGCAGTTCTTATGGATCGGTGAAAGAACCTCTTGAGGCTTCACATTGATGGAATCCTCTCCAGACTGTAGCAGCAGAAGTAGCTTGGACAAGGTTTTAGAGAGTGTAAAAGGGTTGCAAAAATAGTTGCAGATGCAAAACTGCAGCAGTTGTGGGTTTTTTCAACTACAATAATTTTAATTGGCACTAAAATCTGAATGCCGAACAACTTAACTTTGACAACATAGACAGATATACCATTTTCTACATGCATATTTATGTCCTTGTTCCTCGTCTTCTAGGCAGGGTGGTTCGGTAACTTCCGTACAAACCTTGACCTGTATACAAAGGTTCATATATTGTGTGATGGTTAATACATGACATTTTTTTGTTCTTTTTTTGTATTGATGTAAATTCCTGATATTGCAATATTTATTGAATACCTGTTTTCATGCAGTTCCTCCTATTAATATAGTTTTACACACACATAGAAGCATCATGTAAATATTTTGTTGGTATACTGTATTATTCAACATACTGTGTTGCTGGTGGAGAGAAATTAGGTAATGAACAAGCTAGAAGAGGCACTTCTTCAGTAATAATTTAGTGAAGGTATCCCCTTCAGGATATGAACTGCTTAAACTGTTGGCACCCTGATGCCAATGTTCTAGGACAAATTGACCCTAACCTGCTGAAGCTGGTCTATAATGGCAGTTCCCTGAGTAAAGTCTACACTGAAGTGTTTACTAACCCCTGCTGAGGTGGAGGCTCCTGCAGAGGTGCACCAGTACACTGCCTTCTTTCTGTGTCCTATATTCAGTTCCCATATGTTACTCACACACTACTAGGGACCATTACATTTCACCTAGTATAGTGTCCCTTAATGCTGCTCACTCTGTCATCCCTACAACCCCCAGGGTGGTATCTCCCTCCCTGAGCCCCCATGCATCATGTGATGCTACATATATGCAGGTCAGGTCCTCATGGACAACACTAAAGCATTTAACATCTACTTCCCCTTTCCATATGACTGCCTGCTTACTTTTGAATGCCTCAAGAGATCTGCAATGGATTGTTTCAGGGTAGTATTTCCTCTCCTTAGCCTAGTTAGCCATACACTTATAGTTATGTAGTGGGGCTGACCCATCAGTATCAGCAATTCACCATTGACACTGTCTTATAAGATTGAAAATGGATTTTGTACAATTATCCCAACATGAGGTAATATTATCCAAAATGACTACTTCATTATTCAGTTTTCACAGCTGCAATAGAGCATTTAGAGAACATATCAATCATTGTTATGAATATACAAATGAAGGTTGTAGGCTCTTCCCGGCATCATCCAAAACATATATAACCGGTGTGAGGGTACCGTCAACGTACATATTTTTGCTGGCACAAATTTTCACGGATTTGCTTCAAAGTACATTTTCGCTGGTATTTAAATTTGTTGATATTGAAATCCAACAGTCACATAACTATATTGGAGAAATCTTCGCTCTGTACATATTTTCGCAGATTTCAAAATCCCCGAAATATGTACAGCGTGAAATAAAATATGTTTACAGTAGTTACTGTTACCATGTTGCAATTACATCTGCTCACCTTTCTACCTACTGATCAACACAGAGCAATTCCCACCTCTCAGACTTGCACTGACCAGGCTGTGGCATGTCCCCCGTCATGCCCCTGTCTGCTGGAGGTGACAGGGGAGGGCAAAGGTCAGGGCAACTCCTAAAGCAGCCAAAGGAGCATATTGACATGTACTCCATAAGGTTTTTATTAAATTGATTTTCCTATGGTTCAATAAATTACTCACACAATTTACGGTATATGGATATTCTGCTATCTTGAGCTGAACAACTTAAATATTGAAGCTTTAAGCATGGATACAATATGTATTGCAGATTCGGATAGCAGCCAGTGGCATTTTGCACTTTGAGACAGTAAGAAACATCAGGAAAGATTTTGCAGAAGTAGTAGCATTTAAGCACAACTGGTTCTGGCAGTCTTTATCATGTTGATATTAAGATAGGAAGGAACTAATTGAAGCAATTGTCTTTGTAGGAACATGACATTTGAAGATCATGATCTTCTCAAATCAACTGTTCTGCCTCCTACTGTCAGTATCATGACTTTCTAGGGTTTGTTTCAGGACAGTTTGTCACCTTATATTTGATAAGGGAATATGCTTTTCCTGTAAAAAAAAAGTTCAGGAAGTGAATTTCATTTTCTCTTTGTGAAGGTCACTCAGGAATCCCAAGTGTATGCAGCCACATTTACAATGTATGTGAACATGGCACCCCAGGTATTCTCTGCTGTGATAACTCCAGGAAAGTTGGGGAAATTGTCACATTGGAGGTAAGATATCTTTGACAGTCAACCTATTAGGACTATAAGAAACGAAGTTAATTGCATTCACCATTGTAATCTAATGAGATGGTTCTTGGCAATTCACTGAAATCAATTGTACTGTGCCCCACTTTCTGTATCCACCTAAAGCTATGTCTTTTCAGTAACAATCAAACTCATGTTACAAACTTTATTGACAATTTCTTGAACTTTCAACAGATTTTTTTTCCCTAGTTTTTCTTGTCACTAACTATGTTTATGTGTACTTATATGGTGGAAGAACATGTGCTTAAAATATGAATTATATCATTTCAGTCTAGGAAATCAGTACAAAACAAGTATAAACTGCTGCTCCTCTGCAAAGTCAATGGGACTTCAAACTACACAAACAAACAAAAAGAAAGTTTGCTGTAAAGTATGTAAGGTTCATAGAGCCTGTTCAACAACAGGATAAAGACACATAATCTAAATAAACAAATGGTATCAGTATTAATATGTTCCAGTTAAGTTAAATAGCTGCTCTACATCTTGGCAAAACATTGTTTGCAGTGGCTGATTCTGAAGAGATATTCCTTCCCTGTTTTTGGTGGAATATAAATGATTTAATGTAAACCCTTGCCAAATAAGAGTTAAAGAAAGATTGTTTCAATATTGTAGTGGAGCCTACATGCGGCAGTTGTTAGATTTAGTTTTGTCTCTTGTCACAACAAAAGTTTCCTTTATCTGCCCAAACCCCAAATGACCTATCGCCTGCTACATATCTCTGAGGTAATTAACAGAGACTAGCATCAATCAGAATATGGAAGAGCTCTGTGAATCCCCTCTGATTTGGGACGGCTTTGTGCAAAGGAATCACTGTCTTTGGTCATAGAAGTGCTGTCCTGTGGGACTTGTTTGTCCTTTGTTGTATAGCAACGAGAGATTGTCTCAAAGATGGATGATTATTTTTGTATATAGTAGGGCTGAATCGTTGTGTAACTCTTAATGAAAGTTATGCAATTTGTTTTAATCCTAGGTCAACACAAGCTTTTGATACAATTAAAATAAAAAAACAGCCTTCAATCAAAATAGAAAAATCTACAGATATCAAATATTACTAAATTATTCAACTTCAGAATGTACGATTATGTTTCATAAACAGAGTAAGTGTGTGGGTGACATGAAAAATATTCATTGAAAAACCAAGTTCAACCCTGGCAAGTTGATCTTTGGATACTATTAGATGTGCTGACAGTCTGCCTGATGAAAGAGAGAATATATGGCATTAAAGAGTTCTTCAATAATCACAGATCGCTATTGCCCAGAAGTTATCAGCAGAAATATAAACTTAACAAGATACTCAACTACTGGAGAATAGATCAATATCTCAGGTATATAGGCATATTATATACAAGGATGAACTACAACCCTTTTGCAGTTTTCTTCTATCATCACAACAGACTATATTAACCTATTCTTCTAAGACAATACCATCGAATTTACAGAATATTGAGGTAGACAGATTTCCGTCATCACAATTATTTAAGAACAATTTTTTTTTAAGAACAATTCAACTTTATTGACCAAATATAGACTTCATCCTCTTACATGTGTACTGAGTGTCGCTTGTCAACTATATCAACTATATCAACCTGTTCTAGGACAAAAGACTATACTAAGACAATACGATAAAATGTACATTTAGTAACCACATTTGAATTTCAGCCTCCAGTATAGACTCTACATCAATGAGTGATAGGCAGAATATTACGGTTGACAGATTTCAGAGGATGAATACTTTTACTCCCCCTGGGACAGACTGTCATCATGTGGGGTCCACAAGATGGATGACAGGGGCTGCAGGCGGCGGTTGATAGATGTGTTCCCTGGGAATTCATTTCACAGAATCTACCATTAAAATGTCACTGATAACGCAGCACTTCTCCCTTTAATTAATATTGTGTAATATGCAAGTTGTGAATCAAACATGGTTTTGATCTATCAATATGTCTCTCAGGTGACGTACAGGTTGAGTGTATATTTTTCCAGACATCAAGTATTCAATCCCTGCTGGTGTTATAGTATCTGATTGCACGGTGGTGATGTGGACATTTCCAAGACAACAATGAACTCTATTGTGCATCAGAGTCATGTTTCATGTGCACAGCATCATATGTGTTGTGTTGTATTCACCAAAACATAATAATCAAATAAGGGTTAACTGCTGTAAGAATTCGATGGATATCAAATATAATATATTTGACAAATACCACTTCCATCTTTGTCTATATTTCTCCAATATCGGAACTGTTACAAATGCCTTTTGCATTTGAAGGTTGCTTAAATATGCCTAGCTTTTTGTCATTAACATTAGATGAGCTCTCTCTGAACACTTGCATCTAAATTCATCAGAATTGCATCCATTCAGGCTCCAGCATCCAGCAATGTAACTGTCTGTTAAAGCAGCACAGATGTCATTTATGATACAATCTCGCACAGTACGACTGACAAAGGTGGTGCTCAGATTAAAACCACCACTCTTAGAGGGAAACCGAAAGCTTCTGATGACAGATTCCTTTATCAATAAGGTTTTTATGGCATTGTGATGGATCAGTGTAGATTTGAGAGTGAATTATGGCTACGAGTGCTGGTAGCCACTATGCATCCTTTTTTCAGATTTGCATCTCTTAATCTGTTACATTAATTCAGAAGGGGAAATTTGAATTTGAATTATGTCCCATAGTCTGAGTCCATGGTGAATGTTGGATAGATTAAATTGAAATTTCTCTAATTCACATTGAAAGTGATATGCTAGATGATCTGAGATTAAATCAAAATATGACTTAATAATGTACTGTCTATACTTAAATATTTGCATTGGTTCAAATAAAATGTTTGCTAAAATACCTATGGTTTAATTAAGAACCTCTTCCCATTTATGAGCTTTAAGTCATCAAGTCAGTGCTAAATAAGCTGCATTGACTGTGAGGAACAGCTAAGTGAGCCACTTGATTAATGTGGGGATTATTATTGTAGCTTTAACCCTGGCTCCTACTGCTTCACACACACTCGGCAGCTTCCTGAGGTGTGATATACACTGGGAATGAGTTGTTGGTTGATATTTGTGAATCTCACCAGGGGCGTTTGCTCTTGGGTAATGAAATCTTTTTGTGACAGGAAGGTACATATGTTTGGTGCTGGCTGTTACAGCTGTGGTAGACAAAGAAAAAGGTAAGTAAGTGGTAATTTGTAGCTGTTTTGAGCTGGACTAGGAGAGGTGGTGAAGAACCTTTTTCTGTCTTCCCTATTGGAAGCACTATTGACAAAACCAGCCAATCTTTTTAACTATTGGTGCCTGGGGATCTAATGAGGTGATATATGTTAGAGTTTTGTGGTCTTGAAAAAAACTTCACATGTGTACTCCCTTCCAGAACAGATTAACCTGACTCAGAAACCACATTTTAAGGACAATGCAGTCTCCTGCTGTGGACCAGATGTGACATAAATATAGAGTTAAAGTGGCCAAATATAAAAAAAGCTAAAGATGTAGACCCCTCTACGATTTGTAGACAGGTTCACCCATAACCTTTGAGACATCCAAATGGTTGAAGAGACTTGAATGACCCTGATTTAGGACAGCTCTCTACATGTAGGGGACACCCTGTAAATAAGCAAAGGCCATTGGTACCTGGTTGAATGGGTACCCGCAGTTTTTATATACCAATGCAACAAGAAAGGGTAACTTAGTTGTTGATAAAGTTTTAAACAATTCTGAAGTGTGACTGACAAATACATAAAGAAAACCTCAAAATCCTGCATTCTTATATATGCTATTTGAAGGACACTGTCCTGTTAATCTCCTGATATGAGATGTTTGCAAAGAAAGCCATTACAGACAATGTTATGAGGATTCTGCTCAAACCAATGTGAGTAAATCCTAATTGTGGTTTTTTTTTTTTTTTTGAATTGCTTTATTGTTACTTCATGTATGATTTTCATAACAACAATCCTTGGTGTTTTACATGTGAACGTATGTGAACATGAATAATCCGATGATATACATTGCAAGCTGCATTCCTGGATATCTTAAGTACTAAGAGAATGAATTACATGTGTGGATCCATGTTAAATTAAATAGCGAATAATATGTACAACATGTAATAGCGACATTTCTTTTGTAAATAGCGTTTACATAGT
Source organism: Harmothoe impar (assembly GCA_947462335.1). Classification (NCBI taxonomy): domain Eukaryota; kingdom Metazoa; phylum Annelida; class Polychaeta; order Phyllodocida; family Polynoidae; genus Harmothoe; species Harmothoe impar. Next base: position 5,001,020 of record OX381721.1, on the reverse strand, counting down.
GTGGGCTTTGAGAAAAAACTCCTAAATTCTGCAGAAGTCAAACCTTACATTGAGATGAAATTGCTTCTTTACTAAATCATACATTCACTAGAACATCTTCACGTGCCCTTCTCCTTCTTTGTCTATTTATAAATTCAGGACTGTTAATATACTCTTTTCTTTTGCCCCTCATATTTGTTCCATAGATAACCTTGGTTAATCTTTTGAATGATTCTTTTTTAACCTGAAATTGCACATTTGCATCCAGTTCATTCCATAGTAGTACACCTCTATAATATGGTGATTTAATATAAAAGTCTGTCCTTGGCCTTTTTAACTTGAAAACAAATTTATCGTTTGCCCTTGTATTGACAGCCCCTCGTTGTGTGGGTAACTTTTTGGACAATCGAAATAAGAGAGACATCAATAACTCCTTCCGTCTATCAAGTAAAAGAGGGATTTCACATCTTTTGTGCAGTCCCACTACTGTTTCATCCCTAGTTTTACATCTGAGGCAAATCCTCAGAGCCTGATTTTGTAACACTTGTATTGAATTAATGACATCTTTGGTGGCTGAGTCCAGTAGAAAACAACAGTAATCAGCAAAAGGCAGAATAGTTTGTCGATAAATAGTAATAGCTGTAAATTCATCAACCATGTATCGTAGCTTAGCTAGTTTGAAAATTTTGTTAGTCATTTTAGAGTGAACTTCTGATGCAAACTTTTTCAATGTAAGTTGAGAATCCAGTGTAACCCCTAAATATTTATAACTATTCACAGACTGCAATGATTGCCCACCAATATGTAAAGTAAGTGGTGGAGCTTGTTGCAACTTTTGAGTCGATGCGAACCACATACATTGGGTTTTCTTAACATTAATGGTCATACTATTCGAATCACACCATAGAGCTAGTTGATTAAGATCCATTTGCACAGCTCTTTCTGCTAACCTATAATTTGAATTATTATTGTATAGTACTATGTCATCAGCATACATTATTATTTTTGAATTAGTGATTTTGTGAACAAGGTCATTTATGAACAGTATAAACAGAAGAGGTCCCAGAACTGACCCTTGCGGCACTCCAAAATTAATTTGCTTCTCATTAGAACATATGTTATCAACCTTTGTAGTCTGCATTCTATTTGACAAGTAAGCTTCTAACCAGTTCAAGAAAGTGAAATTCAAACCAATATCTGCCAACTTTCTAAGTAATAGACCATGGTGTATACTATCAAAGGCTTTTCTCATATCTACAAAAGTAGCTGCTGTGTAATGACTTAAGTCTCTGTATCTGAAGAGATCATTAACAAAGTTTGATACTGCTTCACCAGTACTGCAATTCTTCCTATAGCCAAACTGACAGTCATGTAAAATGTTATTAGTTTCCAGATAATTACTAAGGTACCTGTGTGCCAACACTTCCTGCATTTTTCCAATAACAGGTAATATACTTATGGGTCTTAGATTTGACACATTTTTTGAGTCCCCTGATTTTGGTAAAGGTGTAATACAGGCTTTAGACCATGACCCTGGGAAATCTCCATTGTCAAATGAGAATTGAAAGAGATGTACAATTTGAGGGATAATGCATCTAAATACATCTTTCAAAATCTTAGAAGACACAAAAGAGATACCTGATGGCTTACTTATATCTATATCATTTATAATTTTTTTCACATCATCAAACTCAATTTGCAGCGAAATTAAATCACCTCCATATGTCTCCCTATCAGGAGACTTGTACACAGTTTCCGCTCTCGACAAACCATTGGAAACTTTGGTTTCAAACAATTCTTCTCCAACCGAGGCAAAGTAATCATTTATGTAATCAGGAGTGTTTTCATACCCTACAAGTTCATTTTTCACATCATCAAATAACCTGGGCATTTTTACATCAGATTTTGTTTTTAGTAAGCTATTTACAGATTTCCAGAAGTTTTTGGGGTTGTTTTTGTTTTCTTCTAACTTTTCCTTAAATAAATTTGATTTTGCACTTTTAATGGCTTGGGATATTTGCTGTCTAAGAAATTTAGCCTCCTCAAGATATCTATTGTCCTCAGTGTGTCTAAAGTGTATTAAATTATCTCTTCTTAAATTTACTAGTTCCAGAATTTCATTATTAAACCAATCATTTCCAAAATCTTTGAATTGAATTTCCCGCAGAGGGCAGCATCAATCAAGGTAATCAATTACAATATCAATTATGAAATCCCATTTAGCTTCAGCAGTAGGCAGAACATAAAATACATCCCAGTTTGCATACAACAACCTATCAGCTAAGCTACTGAAATTATAATTCCTATAAGACCTCCCCGTGGTTTTCATCATTTTGAATTTGCGTTTCTCAATTTTTCTAACAGCATAAATTGGCAAGTGATCAGATATTAACGCATCAATTACACCAGATTGACTTACATGCATGCAATTTGTGATTATATTGTCAATGGTCGTACCAGTACCTTTCTTTCCATTTTTTCTTTTTTTCAATCTAGTCACACCAGATATTAGTGGGATAGCACCAAATGATTTACAGGTTGTTACAATCTGTTTGTGACATTCTTTGTCAGGTTTCCTAAAATTGACATTAAAATCACCACAAATCCAAATTTCAGAATCAATATTTTCCCCTATTAACTGTAAGTGCTTACAAAACAGATCTATATCAGTGTTTGGTGGTCTATAAATTGAACAAATAAGCAGATTTTTATGTTTTGGCTGATTTATATTAATAGCTAAGCACTCAAAATTCTTGTTACTTATAGTTATTAGACTCTTATCAATATTACAATAGGGCGCTAAGTCACTGGGCACCATACACATCACACCTCCACCATTTTTGTGGACTCTATCTAGCCTAAAACATCTTTTGTTTGGCCAATCAACCATTGAATCATCATGCTGTGACTTCAGCCAAGTTTCAGAAAAAGTTAGAATATTCCAGTTTCCTAGTAATTTATGAATTTCATCCTTTTTGCCAAAGTAGCTTCTGCAATTTAGGTGGAGGATTCCTAATCCTTTATAATCTTTTGCGTGAGAATCCATATTTCCATTATTGGATCCAATCCTACTGTTCTAAATGTCGCAAATCCACAAAGAATAACACATTTGATTAAAAATTGAACAATGAAACTAACTATGTACAAATGAGCATCGCTGTAGTGCATGTTTACAACTGACACTCCAACATATACAATGATGAATTTTGACAATTCTAACAAGATATGCTGAGAAGTATATACAAAACTGAGCTATTACATCTTAAAAAAGATGTTTTGACTTTACAATAATGCCAAAGACTACTATGGAAAACTACAGGAATATCAGGATCGAGCCGTCCTCCTCTTAGTGCGCTACACTTTAAGGTCATATTTATTATTTTCCTCATAAGAACTATAGGAATAATCCTTATATGCTGTAATTACTTATCTTGCGTATTATATACAATAATTCTGTACAATATACCGGTATGATCAACTAAAATGTACACACATTTTGTTGTACTGCCCGCTGGACCTGTACGTTAGTGTGCAAGTAGTATAGTATGTATCGGAACGGGACTATAGTTAACTACTGTTTATTACTCAATCGACCTGCAGCCAATCAGAAGCCTCCATTTGACCGGAAGTGACGTCACATGCCCATATAAGGGCATACCGGAAGTGACGTCACGTGACCTTGACCTAGTTAGAGGTCAAGGTCATGACGCAGCCAATCAGAGGCTTCCATTTGACCGGAAGTGACGTCACACGTCCATATAAGGGCATACCGGAAGACGTGACCTACTTAGGCTCAGCCAATCAGAAGCCGGCATTCTGGTAACTAGGGTAACGTGACCTACTTAGGGTTTGTTTGTAAACAACACCACGTGGCTCTCTTGTTTGTAAACAACACCACGTGACACGTGACTGTTTGTACACAAACAATTCGACTTAGTCTGACATTTTCAGCTGTCGCATGCTGACCTGCTGCTATCATAAGAGAAACAAAAGCCCTAATCACGCTTTTCAGCTGGATCCTTCCACCCACCAGACATGGATCCAGATGGGAGGGTGGTTTAAAATTAATCCGTGTACCGACTGTCATACAATAGTGTAATTAGTTGAACACGTGTTACCTGTATAAAGGATTAGCAGGTCATGGGCTTAGAGTGTGTATAGAAAAACAACTACAGGTAGCGTGAACAAAGCGACCCCCTCCCTTTCTGTCACTCTGTCTGTGACTAGAGGGCGCGCGTGTGGTAAGCGGCTTAAATCTAAAGAAAAAAAATCACCCTCTCCTGTCGTCAGCAGTCAGCTGGCCGGCGGCTGGAAAATGCGATTAGAGGGATGATGAGCGCGGTTTTTTATATTCAATATATTAGAAGTGTGCTTTGTTGCTTATATAGTTCATTATGCGTTTAAAATGTTCGCGAGTATCGTAGAAATGTACAAAAATCCTATTGTGGCGCCATCTGACGAAAAGAGCGGAGAACTATACTAGGGTATGGCGAGCTAGACTAGAGCATGTAATCACCAGGCGGCAGAGTGGTCAAAAGACAATCTCGTAGTAGTAGGTCTACTTGGATCTTGAGTAGCCACCCTTGTGGTTGCAATTACCTAGACTAGTTGACCCTGCCAGCCTGGTCAAGTGAAATTAGTAAGGAGACCGCACATTAACGCGCTCCACAGTCTTTAGACAGTTAAGACTATAGTACCGTAGATTCTACTGTGTACTCACACTAACTATTTACAGTGCTACATATTCATACCCGTGTTCTAAGTGTTTTTTTAGAAAAAAGCGATCTACTCACCCATTTTTTTTAGACAAACTCCTATTAGCAGGTAACCCCTGTATAAACCATACTGCAAAGATCTGCTACTTCGAGCGTCTGCCTCGTGACTGATAGTGTACAACAAGACGAAGTGGGCAGAGGTGAAGTACTGTTCCAAGAAAAATTGAGGCTCTTTATATAGCTGAGAGAGCGGCTAATCCGGATGTTCTAAGCTTGTTTTCACCTAGAGCCCCACCCTCTTCCAGAGAGGAATCAAATTGCTTTTCACCTGGACCCTTCCACCCCTCATCCATCAGCATGAAAAGAGGGATAACAAGTGTAACGTGCGCTACATGTATATGGGATTATAGCTGGTGAAGAGATAAAGCCAGGTCAACTGTGTATACAAAGACTACAGGAGGTGATTAACGACAGGTGTGACGCGCCAGCCCGTGGACGGATTATCTTCTAAGCTGACGCTTATTCAACTAGCCAGCTGCCGTCCGCTCCACTCACCACGGCAAGAGGAGGTGCTTTTGTTTTACACTTAAGTCGCTTACCACATGTACTCGTCTCTACCTCACAGACAGACACCCTCTCGCTTGCTTCACGACCCCTGTAGCTTTTTTTGTATACACACTCTAATCTCATAACCCCCTGATCCGTTATACAGGTAACGGGTATTCTCTTTTAAATAGCTGCCAGTCAGCCTGCGGCAGCTGAAAACGACGGTAAGTAGCTTAGCTCTAGAAGCAAGAAGGCGTATATAAGGAGGCTGACACGTGTATAGGCGCCTTATAAGTCGGCAGGGGGTAAATACTAGTGAAAAAGGAAGGCAGGTGTGCAGGTAGCTTTCTAACAGACACGTGTGTGCACTAAGCTGCTTAAGTCTAAACCCACCTGCAGTAGTCAGGTAGCATGTGAAAACTTACTTAACAGATCTCTTAATTGAGTAGAGACTCTGTACTGAGAGAGTCTTTTCAGCCGTTTAAGAGGATTATCTAGGACAGGGTACATAAGGAGTGAAACGACGCTCTCACCCATCACACTTTCTCGACCCGCCCTTCATCATCGTAGCATCGTCCACTCTACGCTCGCTCAGAATGTTATGATGGTTAGTTCTGCTATTTTCAGCTACTTTTCTTATCGAAGTGTTGACGCTACAGAGCATCGAAACTCTCTCCAAATGAGTCCAAGAAAGAAAAAGCAACTTCCACTTGAAGCAGGAAGAGAAACAGTGCCCTATGATGCATGTGAGGTAAAGAAACATTGGAAGGACGTCACCAAGGAGCAATGGATAGAAGCATGCTTCAACTTCATCGGAACGGAAGTAGTTTCATTTGGACAGAGGGAGAAGATTTTGTTGGAGCTATTTTTCTTAGCTCCGTATACTTGGCCTGACTGTGGTGAAATTCCTTCAGGTATTTGTTCAGTCTTCGCCATAGAAGTTATCAGGTCTTTGAAGGAGCTTCGATATATGCAAGGCACTCACGAGGAGATTGTTCAGAAAATGACGGAATTCGAAACAGGAGAAGACACAATATGGTGCGAGGAGACGACATATACGGACGATGATCTGGAGTACATCATTTGTAGCCCGTTGGAACATTATGTTAAAGACTTTGAGGACATGCTAGACAGCACTGAGATGAACCCGAAAGAGAGATCCCTTACTGCACAGAAAGAGGCCAAAGCTGTGTTGGAAAAGCTCAAGTTTGGTCAAGGATTCACTCTTCAAAGCAGCTGTGTGAGTGTGATAAAAGGCCTTGTGTTGAAACATCCAGACATGAAGTTTTCGCGTGCTGTCGACACACTTCCTTTGCCTGAACTGATGATGAACATGATCGATCCCATCGTACCAACATGTTTCGACTCTGCCAATTGTCCCATGTATAAAATGGTTTCAAGTTTTGCCCGTGGCCGATGGCTAAACGATCCACTGAAGTCAGAAAACCTCCTTGATTTAATCAACTGACTAAATGTATTTTCTCATACTAGTATTAGTAGCATTAGTAATAGCAGCTACTCAGTCTCGTGCAGCACAAGCAGCAGCATCTGTCAGCAGCATCCGTGACATCGTCAGCAGCAGCAGCAGCTGCACGAGCAGCACAAGCAGCAGCATCTGTCAACAGCATCCGTGACATCGTCAGCAACTGCAGCAGCTGCACGAGCAGCACAAGCAGCAGCAGCTGTCAGCAGCTGCAGCAGCTGCACGAGCAGCACAAGCAGCAGCACCAACAGCAGCAGCAACAGCAAATCAGCAGCAGCAGCAGCAGCAGCAGCAGCAGCAGCGGCGGTGTGGACCACTAAATTCGAGATGGCGACATGTCTGTTTCTTAGAATCGACATTCGACATGAGGCCTAGTGACATTTGACATGAAGCTTGAAAAACATAGTGACAGGTGACATGAGCAATTCTTAAAATCGACATGAGATATGAGCATAATTAAGCGACATCGACATGTGCCATGGCTATTTTTTTTTAAGACAAACGCCATAGACTCCTCATTCAAACCCCCACTAGTAGTGCTCTATAAGCGCAAGCTTTGCCTTAAGAGAGCTGTGGCTGTGAACCCTCTCCTCCCCCCGTACACACAGGTAAATATCAGAGTCAGCCAATGTCGCCAATACTACTCTCATACAAGGGTCAGGCACTGCTGGACTATAATAGATGGGTCAAGGACCATTCTACTGAGGGTCAGGCTAGGCTGGACATTCAATAACAGGCTGGACTTTGGCAAACTTGCTTGAAAGTCTGGCCAGCAAGAGTCCGTTGAAGGACTATACGGTAAAAAGGCTGCTGTTACAGTCAAGATACTCATATTTCAAGCCCAGAAAACTGTAATTAGCTTTCCAAGTTGTTTATTTAACAATATCCTGGCCTAGCAAGAAGCTGTCAGATGACATCTAAGAAAAATGGGGCTGTTAATTGATCAAGAGAGCTACATTGTTACAGAGTCCTATTCCTCTTTTGAGGTGGGACCAAATTTGAAAAAAGAATAAACTCAAAAAAAAGCCTTAAGATTGAAACAGTTGTAGATGACAAATTTAATGAGGAAGTCGTATTAATTAGTTTACAAATAGCCGCTGCACGAGCAGCACAAGCAGCAGCTGACACTAGTGTCAGCTGCAGCAGCTGCACGAGCTGCTTGTGCTGCTCGTGCAGCGGCTATTTGTAAACTAATTAATACGACTTCCTCATTAAATTTGTCATCTACAACTGTTTCAATCTTAAGGCTTTTTTTTTGAGTTTATTCTTTTTTCAAATTTGGTCCCACCTCAAAAGAGGAATAGGACTCTGTAACAATGTAGCTCTCTTGATCAATTAACAGCCCCATTTTTCTTAGATGTCATCTGACAGCTTCTTGCTAGGCCAGGATATTGTTAAATAAACAACTTGGAAAGCTAATTACAGTTTTCTGGGCTTGAAATATGAGTATCTTGACTGTAACAGCAGCCTTTTTACCGTATAGTCCTTCAACGGACTCTTGCTGGCCAGACTTTCAAGCAAGTTTGCCAAAGTCCAGCCTGTTATTGAATGTCCAGCCTAGCCTGACCCTCAGTAGAATGGTCCTTGACCCATCTATTATAGTCCAGCAGTGCCTGACCCTTGTATGAGAGTAGTATTGGCGACATTGGCTGACTCTGATATTTACCTGTGTGTACGGGGGGAGGAGAGGGTTCACAGCCACAGCTCTCTTAAGGCAAAGCTTGCGCTTATAGAGCACTACTAGTGGGGGATTGAATGAGGAGTCTATGGCGTTTGTCTTAAAAAAAAATAGCCATGGCACATGTCGATGTCGCTTAATTATGCTCATATCTCATGTCGATTTTAAGAATTGCTCATGTCACCTGTCACTATGTTTTTCAAGCTTCATGTCAAATGTCACTAGGCCTCATGTCGAATGTCGATTCTAAGAAACAGACATGTCGCCATCTCGAATTTAGTGGTCCACACCGCCGCTGCTGCTGCTGCTGCTGCTGCTGCTGCTGCTGATTTGCTGTTGCTGCTGCTGTTGGTGCTGCTGCTTGTGCTGCTCGTGCAGCTGCTGCAGCTGCTGACAGCTGCTGCTGCTTGTGCTGCTCGTGCAGCTGCTGCAGTTGCTGACGATGTCACGGATGCTGTTGACAGATGCTGCTGCTTGTGCTGCTCGTGCAGCTGCTGCTGCTGCTGACGATGTCACGGATGCTGCTGACAGATGCTGCTGCTTGTGCTGCACGAGACTGAGTAGCTGCTATTACTAATGCTACTAATACTAGTATGAGAAAATACATTTAGTCAGTTGATTAAATCAAGGAGGTTTTCTGACTTCAGTGGATCGTTTAGCCATCGGCCACGGGCAAAACTTGAAACCATTTTATACATGGGACAATTGGCAGAGTCGAAACATGTTGGTACGATGGGATCGATCATGTTCATCATCAGTTCAGGCAAAGGAAGTGTGTCGACAGCACGCGAAAACTTCATGTCTGGATGTTTCAACACAAGGCCTTTTATCACACTCACACAGCTGCTTTGAAGAGTGAATCCTTGACCAAACTTGAGCTTTTCCAACACAGCTTTGGCCTCTTTCTGTGCAGTAAGGGATCTCTCTTTCGGGTTCATCTCAGTGCTGTCTAGCATGTCCTCAAAGTCTTTAACATAATGTTCCAACGGGCTACAAATGATGTACTCCAGATCATCGTCCGTATATGTCGTCTCCTCGCACCATATTGTGTCTTCTCCTGTTTCGAATTCCGTCATTTTCTGAACAATCTCCTCGTGAGTGCCTTGCATATATCGAAGCTCCTTCAAAGACCTGATAACTTCTATGGCGAAGACTGAACAAATACCTGAAGGAATTTCACCACAGTCAGGCCAAGTATACGGAGCTAAGAAAAATAGCTCCAACAAAATCTTCTCCCTCTGTCCAAATGAAACTACTTCCGTTCCGATGAAGTTGAAGCATGCTTCTATCCATTGCTCCTTGGTGACGTCCTTCCAATGTTTCTTTACCTCACATGCATCATAGGGCACTGTTTCTCTTCCTGCTTCAAGTGGAAGTTGCTTTATCTTTCTTGGACTCATTTGGAGAGAGTTTCGATGCTCTGTAGCGTCAACACTTCGATAAGAAAAGTAGCTGAAAATAGCAGAACTAACCATCATAACATTCTGAGCGAGCGTAGAGTGGACGATGCTACGATGATGAAGGGCGGGTCGAGAAAGTGTGATGGGTGAGAGCGTCGTTTCACTCCTTATGTACCCTGTCCTAGATAATCCTCTTAAACGGCTGAAAAGACTCTCTCAGTACAGAGTCTCTACTCAATTAAGAGATCTGTTAAGTAAGTTTTCACATGCTACCTGACTACTGCAGGTGGGTTTAGACTTAAGCAGCTTAGTGCACACACGTGTCTGTTAGAAAGCTACCTGCACACCTGCCTTCCTTTTTCACTAGTATTTACCCCCTGCCGACTTATAAGGCGCCTATACACGTGTCAGCCTCCTTATATACGCCTTCTTGCTTCTAGAGCTAAGCTACTTACCGTCGTTTTCAGCTGCCGCAGGCTGACTGGCAGCTATTTAAAAGAGAATACCCGTTACCTGTATAACGGATCAGGGGGTTATGAGATTAGAGTGTGTATACAAAAAAAGCTACAGGGGTCGTGAAGCAAGCGAGAGGGTGTCTGTCTGTGAGGTAGAGACGAGTACATGTGGTAAGCGACTTAAGTGTAAAACAAAAGCACCTCCTCTTGCCGTGGTGAGTGGAGCGGACGGCAGCTGGCTAGTTGAATAAGCGTCAGCTTAGAAGATAATCCGTCCACGGGCTGGCGCGTCACACCTGTCGTTAATCACCTCCTGTAGTCTTTGTATACACAGTTGACCTGGCTTTATCTCTTCACCAGCTATAATCCCATATACATGTAGCGCACGTTACACTTGTTATCCCTCTTTTCATGCTGATGGATGAGGGGTGGAAGGGTCCAGGTGAAAAGCAATTTGATTCCTCTCTGGAAGAGGGTGGGGCTCTAGGTGAAAACAAGCTTAGAACATCCGGATTAGCCGCTCTCTCAGCTATATAAAGAGCCTCAATTTTTCTTGGAACAGTACTTCACCTCTGCCCACTTCGTCTTGTTGTACACTATCAGTCACGAGGCAGACGCTCGAAGTAGCAGATCTTTGCAGTATGGTTTATACAGGGGTTACCTGCTAATAGGAGTTTGTCTAAAAAAAATGGGTGAGTAGATCGCTTTTTTCTAAAAAAACACTTAGAACACGGGTATGAATATGTAGCACTGTAAATAGTTAGTGTGAGTACACAGTAGAATCTACGGTACTATAGTCTTAACTGTCTAAAGACTGTGGAGCGCGTTAATGTGCGGTCTCCTTACTAATTTCACTTGACCAGGCTGGCAGGGTCAACTAGTCTAGGTAATTGCAACCACAAGGGTGGCTACTCAAGATCCAAGTAGACCTACTACTACGAGATTGTCTTTTGACCACTCTGCCGCCTGGTGATTACATGCTCTAGTCTAGCTCGCCATACCCTAGTATAGTTCTCCGCTCTTTTCGTCAGATGGCGCCACAATAGGATTTTTGTACATTTCTACGATACTCGCGAACATTTTAAACGCATAATGAACTATATAAGCAACAAAGCACACTTCTAATATATTGAATATAAAAAACCGCGCTCATCATCCCTCTAATCGCATTTTCCAGCCGCCGGCCAGCTGACTGCTGACGACAGGAGAGGGTGATTTTTTTTCTTTAGATTTAAGCCGCTTACCACACGCGCGCCCTCTAGTCACAGACAGAGTGACAGAAAGGGAGGGGGTCGCTTTGTTCACGCTACCTGTAGTTGTTTTTCTATACACACTCTAAGCCCATGACCTGCTAATCCTTTATACAGGTAACACGTGTTCAACTAATTACACTATTGTATGACAGTCGGTACACGGATTAATTTTAAACCACCCTCCCATCTGGATCCATGTCTGGTGGGTGGAAGGATCCAGCTGAAAAGCGTGATTAGGGCTTTTGTTTCTCTTATGATAGCAGCAGGTCAGCATGCGACAGCTGAAAAATTCAGACTAAATCGAATTGTTTGTGTACAAACAGTCACGTGTCACGTGGTGTTGTTTACAAACAAGAGAGCCACGTGGTGTTGTTTACAAACAAACCCTAAGTAGGTCACGTTACCCTAGTTACCAGAATGCCGGCTTCTGATTGGCTGAGCCTAAGTAGGTCACGTCTTCCGGTATGCCCTTATATGGACGTGTGACGTCACTTCCGGTCAAATGGAAGCCTCTGATTGGCTGCGTCATGACCTTGACCTCTAACTAGGTCAAGGTCACGTGACGTCACTTCCGGTATGCCCTTATATGGGCATGTGACGTCACTTCCGGTCAAATGGAGGCTTCTGATTGGCTGCAGGTCGATTGAGTAATAAACAGTAGTTAACTATAGTCCCGTTCCGATACATACTATACTACTTGTGCAACACTACAAACTTACTTACCGGTACTCTAAAATTCTATATTTAGTATATGATAGTTAACAAGGTCGAGCTGTTTTTGTGTATTAACATCTAAATTGCAGCTGAAGAAGAACCACTTGATCTTTAGAATCTGTAGTTGGCTTGACTGTCTGTAAAACTTGTTGTCTTCTGACCTTCCTTCAGTAGCCAATTGTAGATATTTTGTCCTAAAATATTGTTTGTTATTTGCATCACTCTATCATCTCACTGCCCACTGGACCTGTGATATATTGTAGACTATTTTCACTGCCCACTGGACCTGTGATATATTGTAGACTATTTTCACTGCCCACTGGACCTGTGAAATATTGACTTGAGAATTGCATGAATATCAGATTGAAAACTGCCCACTGGACCTGTGTTCTTTCTAACATCATACATTTTGGAATGAAAAGAAGACTGCCCACTGGACCTGTCTTCAAATTTCATACATAACATAACCAACGCTACTTGACTGCCTTCTTGACCTGTCAACCAGCCGAGACACCTATGCCTTATTTAAGCTGAGCACTGAGGGCCTTTATGCCTTTAGAGAAATACTCTGCCACTTTGTTCATCATGTCACCGTCAGCATGACAGCCGTCATATAATCTGTCATATGACGTGCCTCCATGAGATATCGAGTGGTGAACAAGCCCATCAACTCTTACTTTTGCATTTGTTTCAAGTTTGTTGTTTTCATGAATTAGAGAGTTGAGAGATTTTATACCTGCATCATGAATGTCCTGATTGACATCTTTGACAAATGGAAGATGAGGTGTTGATTTGTTGTTGAATCTCCCAATGTCTAGCCCAAATACACCAGCCACTAGCACTGTAATTCCAGGTTGATATACACGTACCTCATGTCTAAAGATTTTCATTTTGTCTAATACTGCTGCTGCAGCCTGCTCAGCCGGTCCAACAAATTTGACACGCTCTCCATATCTTTTTTCTGTGTAGTCACAAATGCCTGTTGACAGTATGATTGCGTCAAAGCTCTCCTGGCCTAATCTGAGTTGGGTTATATATCTGGCTTCATCAGTACTTAGACCTGAGGCGTAGTTTATCACTACACATTCATCTACAACCGATCCTTTCAGTCTAGAGAAGAGGCCATTCAGTCTTGAGTCTCCCACTATAAAGATTTTCAATTTATCATCCCTCTCAATACCAATAATCCTCTGCTGAATGGGTTTGTGAAATTGTTCATATTGAATTTCTTTTGCATACACTATGCTATTAGCCATGACTTATAATTTCCTTAGGTTGTATTAGTGCTGGTATTACACTGTTAGACCATGGAATTTCCCATGAACACACTACCCTGTTGACTACCCGGTAGTTGCTGGTGTTGTTGTTGCTGTAGTTGATGATGCATGTACAACATAGGCCTACAATTTGATGCTGCATCCAGTGAGTCAGTATGACTAATTGCTTGCTCCTTACTTATGGTACCCTGACTCAGCTCATATTGGTTGCTGGCATTGGTATTTGCATTTGTGGGCGTCCTCATAAGTGACATGTGGGACACAGTTTTTATTGGAGTTGAACTATTTATGCCCTGCTGTGTTTGTAGCCTCTTTTGAACAAGTTGCTGTTGACGTTGTTGTTGCTGTTGCATATGCTGTTGATATTTATCTAGCTGCTCTTGTTGTTGGCGTACCACCAGCTGATGTTGTTGGCCTATCACTGGATGTTGTTGAGAGTTGTAGGTTGGTATACCGGTACTAGGAGTACTCACATGTGCAGCACTCAGCACTTGAGAACTTGGTGTTGTTGCTATTGGGGGTTTTTGCAGGAACTTTAGTAGAGTTGCCTGATGTTGTTGCCTGTCCACATCTTGTATGGGAAGCTGTTGTGGCGGTTGCAGCTGCTGCTGTTGCTGTTGCTGTTGTCGCTGCTGTTGACGTTGTTGTGATTGCCCCTGACCCACCTGAGAGACACTTTGTTGTTGCTGTTGTTGATTTTTCTCCTGTACTGGACGCTGCTGTTGTTGCAGCTGATATTGTTGTTGCGGTTGTTGTTGCTGGTATTGCTGCCGCCCAACCTGTGACTGTGCACTTTGTTGTTGTTGTTGTAGACCTTGCACCAGCGGTAAGCGTTGATGTTGTTGTTGTTGTTGTCGTTCAACCTGAGGAGAATTAGAAGCAGCACTATTAGACAATACACTCAGTTGCATGAAGTAATCCCTTACTTTAGTAGTCAACTTTCCCTGTCTGTTCCTACCACTGTATGTGCCATCGTCATATTTGTTGCTATTAAATTCAGCCAGACCACCCCACAGCTCACTCAGAGTACTTTCTACACAGGGTAACGGACTCGTGGCTATCAACCTCGCTTTTAGGTCAATATTTTGTTCATATTTAGCAATAAGCAGCCTTTCCATGACCTCTTCCCTCATTAAAATCCAGTCATCGTTTGAGGAAAACTCATTAGAAATGCTTTTCATTTGTCGAGGATTCCCCGTTGACATTACTCTTTTTGCCTTGTCGCCTTCTTCATGAAACATGCATTTCACATACACGTACGCTTGCTCTAAACAACTGAATACCTTCTCCTCACCTTGCACTTCAAATTTAATCTGACATTTGAAGAAGTTACTCAGAAATGCTGATTCTCCGTTGTAAATAAGCCCATTCGGCGTACGTCTAATCCTCTCTTCTTTGAATAGCCGATCACGCTGGTTGTTTACGTAACGTTCAGTGACGTCATCACTTTGTGCGGCAGCGGCCGCGTTCGGTTGCTCTACTATGGTGACTCCCGGTGGAATGAACTCGCTTGGGATTTTTTCCAAGTGATCAAAGGCGTAGCTTTGGCCGTTGATTTGAATAAATCCATCCAAGATTCTGGCTTCAATATCACTCTCAATACAATATCTAACTACTTTCCTCAGCTTGTTTTTCAATACTCGTATTTGCTTCGGCTCATCTTCACATATTGAGATTGGAGTATCTGGGTCTACATTCCTGAGCAGCCTCTGTTGCCGGTACATCTTTGATTTCAAGGCCAGCGTGTCTACACACACTAGAATTGGTACTTTCTTGTTGTAGTCTGGGATCTGATGTGGATTTCTCAATCGTCGCGCACTAATGATATTCTCCGGAGTAATAAAAATGCCCATGTCTAGGCATATATTCTTCAGATGAATATAAATATTTTCATTTGGCTTTTCTGCAACCCCATGAATTACAAGGTTCCTCATTTGATGTTCCCCGTCTCTTTTGACTCCGTTTCTTGATTTCACCGCCCCTGTGAATGATGAAGGCTCCGCCCCATTGACTTCTTTGAGCTGCTGAGTGAAATCCAACCTCAACTTGGCGAGATATTGCTCAGTTTCCAGCTTGAAATCATCTAACACTTTCTTTTGACCATCCAACTCTTTAAGTTTCAAATCAATTTTTACCACATCATTATTCAGTTTGACAACAGTGGATCTGGCAAAGGCATCATTTAGTTTTATTTCCTGACCAAGTCCAGAAATATCTTGAGCGATAGAATTTTGCAGATTGTTTTCAAGAATTGTCACCCTGTCAATCACTCCTGACAATTGTGTACTGGAATGTGCTAATTTCTTGTCAGTGTTGCGTGTAATCTCCCCATAATTATCATCTAGCCTTTTGTTTAGCGCCACTAATTGCGCTGCAATAAATGCTAGCGAGACCGGTGGCAAGTCTACCTCAGGTTGCGGCGCAGTCTGATCCCGCGCTGGGCTTGACGACGTCTCGTGATGATTGTTGTTGTTTTCCATAGCAACGCTCTGTGATATCTCTAATTCAGAAGTATTATTGCTTAATTTTTCCAAATCCATGTCAACAACTGCCGAGTTACCTTTGGTTTTACTCCTTGTAGACATGATGGTAAGCATGGGCAGTGGTTTGATGATTTTCTCCCCCGGCGCTTCCATCGTTGTCGACGTCATTGATGACGCCATGTTTTGAACGTTGATCTGCCGACTTCAGAAAAAGTGAAAAAACTTCTATTTGTCGCTTCTTACAAAAAATCTAATGTAACACAAATGTCCTATATACATTCACTCATCTTTCCTCCAAGATAAAGTGACCGCTCTCTCCTTTTTCCTGCATAAATCCTTAGTATTCACACAGCGTCATTTCAAGTCAAGTCTTCAGTTGGCCGCGTTGGTTCTGCTCACCCTTTCCTGCTGCATAGGCCTATAGTACTCCTGGGGCTCACTGATTGGGTGTGTTGACAAACAGCTCATCTGTCAGGGTAAGTGGTTGTGTACTCACACCTGACAGACTGCTAACACCCCCAGGCTTAGCCGTCAGCCTTCCCAGCATCCATCCTAAGATGTATCAAGTTCTTAAACCTGAGCTTTCCATCCCATTCCCCACCTTAACACCTTCTAGTTCATGGTCAGTTTAGTTTGTTGTAATGTTTTTATCTGGTCTCTGGGCCTGAACAGGGAGGTTTCCTTACAGACATGAACTGTAACTGATGTTGTGAATGGATTATGAGCTATAGGTTTACTAAGAGACTTCCTTCATACGGACAACTCAATCCTAATTCAGCCCGGCACCAGCATCATTCCCACATTATTGTCCAGGACAGACTATACTATTTGATGGGTCCTGTTCTGGGCATGTCATATTTTCTACTTAGTGTTAACTCTTACAGTCACGAAGCACTCTGCATGACTAGGGAACATTGTGATCTATGTCATATGGTTATCATAGATCTTCATTTCAGCAGGACCCGATTACTTTGTGAGGCACTTTCCACTATACTGTTGACACAGGGAATTGGTTTCTCACCACCAGGGCTATTCACTTCCTGCAGTCTGTGCTTAGGTGGGTGAAAATAAACTGGAATCTAGCATGGGGATTTCCAATTTCCAAATATCTAATTACTACATTATCAAAATCCAAAGTAAGTACAATCCTCATATGGCTAGTTTCCCATAATTTACAACCAAAACTCTTTTTTTTTTCGTTTCCCTTCTACATTTTTGATCATTATTTGTTTATATTTAGTATGTGGTTGTAGGTACACAAAAAAACACTTCCCCCTCAAAATATGTGAGAGGGGTTTCCCTTTACGTACTACTGTGAAAGCTGACCTAATCTTGTAAAAATGGTATATATAGGAATTCAAACTGACATGATGTTTTCCTAAAAAGGTTCACATTAACACTTTTGAAGACAGTTTTTTTCACAATATTTTTACAAAGAACTGTAGTGTTACAGTGAACTTCAGGATATATGTGCCAGCTCGAATCATCCTAAATGAGGCTTGTCCAGTGTTCCTGTTACCATTACCTCTTTCTCCCAGCCTGCAGTAACCTACATCCCCATATAACAGTTAGCAGCCCCTCCCACTGAGCTGATGCCTCATACTGCTTGGTACCTGGTGGTGTATGGCCTCATTCTGGACCAGGCTAGCAAGGTAAGGGTGATGTAGGGAGACAAACCACTGAGCTCACTGTTAACCAGTTAGACATGGGTGTACAGTACTTTCTTGTAATTGTTGTTCATAGCAGTTCCTTTTGAAAGAATTATTAGAGGTTTCAGATTTCAGAGGAAATCACATTCTGCCCATAGTCATTTGTATAGTTTTAGAAAATAAATTTGTATAGTGTGTGTACTTTCAGGGCAGATACTGCTTTACTGTATGCTTGTAGGCTGATACCAGTGGTCATCAGCAACTGTAAAGGCATTCTACTACAGTCTTTGACTTGTGCCATTTAAACAACATATTTATGGGATACAATTTAGCCTCAGATTATTTTGCATGTTATATGGAAAAGCCATTATGATCCTAGGAATAAAAATACTCCTATGTCTCCTAAAAGTTCTGTCCCTTTGTGACTGTTTTGTAAGCTTAGACAACCACAATGCCAACCTTGCTTATGGATGAGATAGAAGGTAGCCCAACAGTTTTGAGACAATAACAGGGGTAGACGCTAACTTTTTCAGCTGTGGGCCACCCGGGCTCGTAGCTCCAAAAATCTATGGGCCCGGACTTTAAGCTGTGGGCCAAGGAATATATTTTACTTTTTTCAAAGAGAAAATCATATAAATTCCCGATTTACCAATGTTAAAATGACACCAAATTGCTTCATTTCCTCACATTTTTCTCTTTCCAATGGCATATTTCATGTCTATACTGATCAGTTATATGTCTATCAAATATCTTGCAAAATTTCCTGTGGGCCACCCGGGCCCATGGGAAGGTAACTCTGAAGATAACCACAGTCCGGACCCAAAATTACGGGCCATTGGCTCCCGGGCAAACATTAGTGTCTACCCCTGCAATAAGAATATGATTAAAACAGGACATGTGAGTCGTTGCTTGTGGAGGAGGGGGCATAGGAGGTGCAAAACTGTACAAGGCATGATTTAAGCACCATGTCAATGTAATGGATCACATTGCACCCAGTGGGCACAAAATTCAGTCCAATGTTGAATCAACATTGAATCAATGTTGAATGAACATTGACAACTATTTATCAATGTTGATTCAATGTTCTGTGCCCACTGGGCAGTAGATCTTTGATTTTATTGAGGTAATACATAACGTATGAAGGAGTTCTTTCTCTCAAATACTTTTTTGTTTCCCCCTGGGTAATGCTGGTGATTTAGTATTCAGACCCTCATAGTATTGCAGCCTTTATAAATGTTAATAATGGCAAGAGACCGTGAAAGAAGTGGATGATGAATCAGTTCATATTCTGCCTTGCTGGAGACAGTCATATGTCATTACAAAAACATTAAAACACAGACACATACTAATCCGAATTCATCATTAATCAAATTTCTCGAGATTTTTTAAATTAAAAATCTGAATTAGATACCTTGCAGACCTTCATTATAGATTTTACAAAAATACTGCATGTTGAGTTTGCATATATCTTTCCTGACAGGTGAATGGCTCATGGTTAAATTCTGATGAAGATTTTTTTAATCACACTTCCCTCAGTGGGCATTGTTTTACCCAACATTGTTACCCCACGTGTCAGAATCACGAACCTCCTGCTCCACCTGCTTTGTTATCTGAAGCAGCCTGCTCACCGACTGATTACCTTTATTGAGTTGCACCATGCAGTGAATGATGGCATTAACAATATATCATGAATATTCCCAGAGTAAGTGAAACCTGATATTTGCTTATGGTAGGGAGTGACATGAAGAGTGAAGGACTAAGAGCCAGTAAGAACTTCTAACACCAGTGTTCTCAATGGTGAAGTCCAACATGACACCAGATATCATTGATTTCACACAGTACCTACTGCGGTAGGCCCATGGGATCCTTCCTTAATGATGTCAGTGAACAGTGGCAACCATCAATACATTCATTACTATGCAAGCACAGGTCCTATCCTTCTCATTTCACTATATTGTAGTATTTCAAAAGATAAATGCCATTATAAAGATAGTGGGGCAACCTGGGCCTCGGAGGGTTCTTGAGATATAATCAACTGATAGTGGTTCGCTATCATTTATTTATATTTCAGGATTGACTCTATGGTCTCCATACTAGACTGCTTGTAAACCTTCACTGGTCATAATAAATAAGTTCCCCCTCCTTACTTCGCATCTTTTCTGCTTTATTTGGTTTGACCTCGGGACTTGTGGCCGTACCTTGTCCGTGCTTGTCCTACCAAGTGGTGAAGATGAGTTCTCATGGGGCGCCCACTGTCATCTGTCAGCCATGAACCCAGCTCCTGGTACCCTCCCTGACCTTATCCATATATTTCCTATCAGCCCCGGTCCACTGGTGGACTTCGGTCTCTGTTTCTCGCTCTTTATAGAAGATAGACAGATCCGTTTCCTTTGGTCTCTGTCTCTCTTTCTGTTAATTCATTAAAAATATTATAAAAAAGTTACAGTCAGGGTGTTTTATAACCCTGTTAGAAATAATTCATGCAACCTCTTCTCAACATGTCTTCCATTACACCCTATAGCATACAATCCATACCAAACACATGGTCATCAATCCTTATCTAATGCCGGGAGAGACCAATCCACTGTTGCCCCATGAAGCATAAAGGAAATTGAGAGGAACATATATCCTGACACAGGCTAATGTTGTTATGTCCCCAATGGTGTAATACCAAAGGGAAAACATATTTGATAGATGCTCTTACATAGTTAACCAGGTTAGGGGTTAATTGACAAAACGTGCAAGGACAAATAACTGCCCGACCGTCCTAACAAGTCCCTGCATCAACATGATCAACATGGAGGATGTTTATGAGACAGCAGGACCAGACCTTTAGCCAAAACATTTTGTCAATATCTAGCTTTATATAAAGTGGGCCTTGTTCACACAATGTTCTACCATGTGTTAATTGTCAGAATCACATACCTTCAGTTTCTACTGCTTTGTTACCTAAATCTGCCTGCCTGCACAGGGACAGCTGGAATTGAATATGCATGTTTTACTCCTTGTATACTGTCAAGGACTCTGCTGTCTCCATACTTTACAACCTCATAAGTAATAAGGCATGCCCTGTGCCTCCTCCATTAAACAGGTTCCCAGGTACATGTAGTTTGACCTCAGGGCATGAAGTCATCTTCTTTTCTGTGCTTGTCATACCAAGTAGTGAAGGTGTGTTCTCATGGGGTGCCAACTGGCATCTGTCACACACATAATCTTGGTTACTCTAGTATCTTCCCCTATCCTTCTACATGTATTAAAGTCACTTCAGTGAAATTCCCTTGGTGGTCATTGATGTGGACTAGTGTTGAAACAGGATACTTTTTTTATATACCTTATGGTGTTATGGTGCAAACTAGGAGGTCTCAATAATTTCAACACACAATGTTGATTCCCCTCTACTGCTCACCCTCTACTACTCAACCATTGAGCTTCCCACGAGACCCTTCATGTATCTCACTCTGTCATCCTGAGCACACCCCAGGGTGACATTATCCTTCCATGACCCTCCCTGTACCCTGCAATGCCCTTTGCACTGGTCTAGTTTACACAGACAAATATTGATCTTTCAAATTCTACTGTCTCTCTTCAAATGGCATGTGGATCAAATAATGTGAACTGTTAAATGATTTCAATTCTTTGATGAAAGTAAATGTTGTTTTTTTGAGTACAGGGTAGTTGAGGACTGCACACATAACCTGGCCTGGTTTAAACTGATCCAGGTTCTAACTACGCACATTTTTCTAACAACCTGGCCTAGATTACACGATCCGGCCCAATGTCCCCATCTTGGGAGGGCTGCACATGTATATAAGGCAGATTGGGATGATGTATTTATGGGGATTTGTCCCTTGATGGAAGTCAAATCAAGGATCATCCTGCTGACAGGGAATGTTATCCTCTAAATTGATCTCATGTGTCAAGGAACTAAAACATAGATCTAGTAGTCATTATCTTTTCTATCCCATGCGATCAAAATCCAGCTAGTCTGATTCCCAGGGCAACATGATATTTTGATACCATGCAGTGAAAAATATAAATAAGCAATCAGAATTGAAGGCTCTAGGAATAACTTCTCCCCATTTTTTCACTTCATCATCTGGAATTTGAGCAGTGCTCTTATTTATCATCAGGGCAGTAAATGTGACGGGAACTTTTTTCTCTCTTGGCATCATCAAAATTGAATGTTAGGTATTAACAACAACCCTGAAAAGTTTCATGACGACTGCTTTTGGCCTGCGGATCCTTCTGTACATATTATATATCCATTCTATGCTCATTTTACATTTTTGAAACTCACCCAAAGATCTATGCGGTACTGAGTGTCATTATGAGTCAGAGAAATAGAATTCTTCAAGAAATTTGAATGTTTCATAATTCTCTATGAAATAGTAATGTAGTATAACTATGAAAATGTTTGATATTACAAACATCTGTTAACTGACCTTGTAGGAAATTGAATTTAGGCACATTTAGGTTTAATAGAAAAACCATTCATATACAGCATACCTAAGCAACTTTGCTTATACTAATCATAGTAAACATCTTGTTTGAAAATATAATCAATATGTCCAGATGAGTACCTATCACATTCTGATAGTTGATGACAACAGATAATGAGCCAACTACTAAACCCTTTAATGATGGCATCATGCCTTAATGAATCATGTCCTTGGTCATCATGATGCATTAATGCAGTCTTAGCTGGTAACTTGCCAGTGCTGTATTCAAGCATCATGCCAATCCAATGGGGTTGAGGCATGAGGGTCAAGATGATGCACCAATGCAGCACCGGTGAGTGACTTGCTGGGGCTGCATCCATGTATCATGACACACAGACGTTATATTTTAATGACATCTGTGAAAGGGTTAAACATACAGGTTAATAAGGGGCATCTCACATTTGGTGTGTCTGCCTGCTTAACCCTTTAAGGGCTTTAAATAGCTGTTAAATTCACTATGTCCTTTGTTCCTCATGATGCATGAATGCTGCCCTGGCCAGCTGTCGGATATCCACCTACTTAGTGTATCAAGACAAGCAGGGGTGTGAAGCACCAACTTTTAAAGGGGTTCCAGAGATGCTCCATATTATTGGGTGTCACCATGGTTAGCAAATGTGGAAATACACACAGCATATAACTAAGTACTATAGGAGGAACACCAGTTCTATACTAAAGTATTGGATGAGGTGTGATTAGGACCCAGCCCTTAATTCAAATTTAGGGCCAAGTGGGATAGATAGCGAAGGACACATTCCGGTTTACACACTGACTTACATGTTTTTAAATGGTTTGGTAGAAGCTCATTTGGCAAATTAACCATATCATACTGAGTCTGTTTTTGAATAGGTTCATACATTCTACCAGTAGAATCTCTTATCAGTTAGATTGTTAGCTTCACTAAAATCATTGCTTACAAATTAATGCATTTACATGAAAAATCTGTATAGTCTGTACTTTACCGCCATCACTTCTTGCAGGCTATCATGTTATAAGCAATTGGCAGTCACTGTTCAACAGGTCAGCTGTTTAACAAATTTAAGAACAAAACTTTTAATTACAACTCCTATTTTTACATTTGTGGTGTCAGAAAATGGCGGCAGCCTTCGAAAAAATGAAAATTCAGTCTGCCTCCATATTTTCCCTTGCTCCTTGTACTGTGTTAGATTTGAGGGCTGCAGTTCATGAAGACTATTAAGAACAAGGAAACAAAGTGACATTGTGAAGTGATAAATTAGCAACGTAAATATTTGTACAGACTCTGGAGATCAGCTGCCCTGCCCCTATCAAACTATTGATCTAAAGTATTCTTAAAAATGCAGTGGCAACACATTTATCACTGTGTATGTGTATCATGGTCACAAATGGTTTTTGAGACACTATCCAGTTTATGAAGGGTTGATATAAGACTCAGCCATTTGGAAATTTAACACAGAGAACACATTTTTCAGCACACTCTACTGTCACATTACTCTTGGTGTTATTACTTTACAGTGTTTGGAAATGATAGTGATGAATTCTTACACAAATTAATGAGATATAATTTCTCCTCAGGGGATTAATCTGAGCAACAATGAGATGCAATTGATATTAAAAAGCAAATTGGTGCTCTAGCTTAATGAAAACATTTTCATTGAAAGTCTCTCTTTTGATTGGTAGATTATTCATGTCTTCATATAATAGAACTTGGATTCAATTGGGAAAAACAACTATCTTATTATGAACAAGAATAAATCAAGATCATAAAAACAAGCCACTTGACAGATTATTCTACTCACTGTTTACTAGAACCCTTTTTACATGGTTTATTTCATGTTAAGTCATGCTAATGATAGTCTAAATGCATTTTACATCACATACATCAGGCTAAATATACATTTCCCTGCAGAAGTTAGAAAACTAAAAATCATTACCAGGCAGTCTAGTCTGGATGCAGTTCTCGTCACATGCCTGCTAACCGTATACTGTATGCCTGCCTCCTGAGGCGTATGTGACATTGGTCTGGTACAGGTAAAAGGGGATACATGGTCAGGTCTGTGTTTCTGCCCTGAAACATGCAATACGACCTCCAGGCCATGTGCCAGACAATAATGGAATATAGTGGAAAGAAATCAACATTGTTAGACATTTCATAGAGGGCATGGTACATAATACCCAGTTCTAACCACATTTTATTCAGTTACTTTTTTCTAGTCTGTTCCATGTTATAACTTCAGCCTAATGATTTCCAAACAACCCTTGCATATTAGGTTCCAGTTGTTTTCAATAACATTGCTCCACTGCTAATTGCACAATACCAGCACGCATTTAAGACAGAAATATTGGAATTCTCTAATCCAATATTCTTTACTCCTGGTACTAGTTTGGGCATTTTTATACCTTTAATGAAATAGGAAAGGTTAATATTGGTATTTCTTTCGTTTCTTTTTGGATAAAGTGAATGACAAAATCATAAAAAACAGGTTAAATAATCACTTTTGAATTTCAGCTGAGGCTGCTATTCCAATGAGTGATGAGCAGAATATAAAGGTTAACAGATTTTACAGCACAAGAAGTCTTCCTCCCTCAGGGGCAGGAACTCATCACTCAGGATCTACAAGATGGACAACACGAGACGCAGTCAGCCGCTGGGAACTGGTAACTGGGAATTTATGTCTAGGAAAATACTATTAAAATGTCACCGAGTCTGTTTATTTCTATGTGATATGCAGGTAGTGAATGTAACATAACTTAGTGAATAAGCCCTACACAATATACAAGACGAGACACTTCCAGACATCCCCCAAAAAAACCATTAAATATCCAAACCCCCGAGGTGATGTCCACTACTGTGGTCTTCATTGGCAAACCGTATAAAACTGTGTATGATTCCTTGCATGTTGTCTTTGTAATCTTGATGATTATTTGCTGAAATATGAGAGAGACATTAAATAAGACCCATGAGGCAAAAACGTTGCCATTTGTGATATTAGTTCCCTGAGCTTTGAGTTTATAGGTAATATGTATTTCTGTAAAGAACTATGTTAACATGCAAAAGATGATAGCCGAATGGTAACAGGATTTGTTTCAGATAACCTTGTTAGAATTTCAGGTACAGAAAAGAATTAAGTAACATACAAAGTATGGCGAAGATAAAACAAGCGTCAGTAATCCTTACTTTAAAACAAAAAAAGCATCAACCTGCAACAGTCTTCCCTACTGTTCTTATTCTAATCCTCTGTTAAGGCAGGTGGGTCATTTAGCTGATGGGTTTCTGCATATTAGTGGCCCACCGTTCTCGGAAAGGCCTACATCAAGAATTGTATTTTTACTCACTACACTCCATTTATCCACCCCTCAAGACAAATGGGTATTAGCATTACATGGCCACTCTGTTGGATTAAATATCGGTAGTATTAATTTATCACTGTTGCATATTTCCCTGATGTATTTATGTAGATGATGAGGTCCTTCGGGTTTAGTTCTGTGGGCAAACATCAGGTGGCCATGGAACCTTGCTAGTGGATGAAGCTGCATCCTGTGCCATGGCTTTCTATGATCTGGAAATGCATGTTTATGCAGCTACACAAGGTTGGAACCAAGACAATTTTCTGAATCCAATCAGTTAAGTAGCTTGAAAGGATTTTTGAAAGAGGTCAATGGTGATCCTCTTGGATGTAGACAAGATTTTACACTTGCCCTCTGACCAACATTTATGGAGGATTGCTGGTGTCCGGAATTCTTTACAAAGCAGACAACACTTTTTTAGGTGGAAGGTGGAAAATATTTCTTGGACTCTTCTAAAAGGAAATATAAAATGAATTTGTTAAAGCATTATGAACAAATGGATGACACATGACTGCTCTACATGCTTAAGGCATCAACACAAACTATCTCATATTATTAATGGAGTCCGGCTAAAAGAGTAACTTCACACCTTTTTATGTTTAGAATAGTCAGATAGGATATATAACAAACAAAGGACTGGGTGGCAGAGCGGTACTAGCTGTAGCCCAGATTCTAGTTCTATGTTATACATACTATACTAGATATAACCTGGATAAAAAACAAAAAGGGAGGGTTAAAACAAGGGTTGGCATGAAAGTATATTGCCTGTAAGTATATTGGCATCCTTAAAGGGCTACAATATAAACTGTGACAGATGTTCCTCTGTACCTCACCCAGTATGGGGTTAATTGACAAAAGACGCCTTGACAAATAGCTGCCCAACCCTTGGAGCAATTCTCTCCATCAACTTAATCAACCATGGGGTTGTATATGTCCCAACACTACCAGGTCTTAAACCAACAACAATTTATCAATATGTGGTATTATGTTGGGCATATTTCATAGTGATCAGCTTCCCTGATGCATTAGCTTTTAAGGTTTTTGCAAAGCTCACCATTGTTATATCTTAACAATATATTGTTTATAACAAATTTAGATTTAATTGAATTAATTTGTAATGATTAGTATATTGTATTTTGAATATGCCTTCGTTAATTGATCCAACTTGAGAGTAAGAGAAAGCTAAGAGATATGTAGGGTGCTGAGTATGTAGTTATAAGAGGACAAGCATGTACAGTAAATGGCAAAAACTGTGACTTAAACATAAGCTATAGCAGTGTGTATGAAGATGTATTGCAACTCTGTGACATGCACCACAACAGCTGAAGTGCTTTGCCTGAGGTAAGACTGATAACCAGTGCCTTAACCTACTGTGTGATATTACTTGGGTGCTTGACAGCAGGGCATGAGTGATTAAGGTGTCAGATTGAGCAGTTTATGGTTTGAATGTTTTAAACTTAGCAGAAACTGGTTGTGGCTGACATTTTCAGAGACATTTAAAAAGACCACTTTCAATAATTACTCTGTGAACGTTTGCTGCTGTAGTCATAAGAAACACAAACATAGGTTTTGTTCATTTAGCTTTCATTATTCAAGTGCGAGTTAGGTAAAATGAATCTAAGGAAATATAAAATGACAGGTGATGGCAAATTCCAAAAATCATTGAAAATAACATCAATAAATGTAAAAAAAGAGATATTCTTTCCAAAAGATAACAATAGTAAGGAAGAGAACACTTCATTTTAAGCTAGGGGAATCATTTAGGGATGCAGGGTGAAGAACAATTGTAGTGACTTGCTTGACAGCAAATATGCATTATGTTAACCAACATGGTGTAGGGTAGGAAGAAAAAAAAAATTAAATTAAAAAAGAAAAACACATTTTTTCCTTAATGGCTCATAGTTTCAATGGCTTCCTTTTGAAGGTGATATATCATATAGGGTACGTAGATCGACCTAGAGTAAACCATGTACCCTGAGATGTCCACCTTAATTATGTAGTTATTCATGTATGGTATTGAGTCTATTTGTCCTTTGCTGGAACGAGTAACACATGAAGTGTACTAGAAAATTGAAGTGGTCATCTCAGGGGATATGGTTGACTCTGGGTTGGTCTACCCTAAAGGACAATGGAGAAGTACGGCTAGTGTGAGTGGGAACTCATACAGTAAAATAATTGATGAATATGACCCTTTGTCTAAAATAGTCACCAAGTTAATGTGGCTGACAAATGACAGTTGTCGCCCCATGAGAACTCATCTTCACCACTTGGTAGGACAAGCACAGACAAGGTACGACCACAGGTCCCAGGGTCAAACCAAATATAACAGCTAACCTGGGAAGCAAGGAGGAAGGGCGCATTTTTACAATAAATAAAATGATGGTCTATGGTTTCCATAACCTTGGATTCTAGCCAATTGCTTTGCTCAAATATGGTTCTGGTGTGTGCACATAATATTGAATTTAATATAACATATGTAAATCACACATGTCTGGAACAGATACATGATTGAATGGCAGCCATGAAATGTGTATGACATTCTTAAACAAATATGAATAAATATATGTGTATATTAATTCCCCATGAAGCCACATCTCACCAGTCTTTCTGTGCTATATTTTCTAAGTTCAAATGTCGGGCAACTTTCAGTTTCATCCATATGCTATTTGGTCATACTGGTTGTTTTGGCGTCAGAAACCAGCCACAAAGAAACAAAACCGTTTCGAGAGACCTATAAGTAGTTTTGTCCCAAGGGTTTTGACAAATGTTTAGATAATATTGAATTAGACTGTTGTTAGACTGGATTATAAATGATAGTTTAATGGGTATGCTATAGCTTAGTGGTATTGACGAGAAAGGGAAAGTTATACTTCACAAATGACTACTGTTTGATTCAAAGATGAATAGGCTCCTCTGATCTCATCTGAAATCCTGCCACATTAGAAGAGAATAGATTCAACACCTGTGAAATGTCTGGTGGTAACCCCTTTATATAAAACTGTTATAAACACCAAGGCATAAAGCAGGTAAGTGATGAGCAACGTGAGTAGTGACCCTAATATTTCCTTTACCTCAGACACCAGGCTGGGAATGAGACCCTAAATTACCAGGTACCAGACAGCATAAAGCCCTAGTTCAGTAGCAGGTGCCGTTAGCTGTGTATAGGGTAAGTCTATACTAAAAGTTGGGAGTAGATGATAAAGTACAGAAATACATCAAGTCAGCTTGGTTTAAAGGATGATGAGATCTCTAATATGCTGACTTACTGTAGAATTTCAGTTATGTCAGTTATGCGGTAATGGCCTGTTTGAGAAAATGATGTGAGGGTGGCGCTTGTTCAAGCACAGGTCTAAGACGACTCTGAAACACAAATGGACTTGAATAGATTTTAAGTCCCTGCTACCCCATGTGTGTATACATATAGGGATCTGCATTTACATCTATATGGGCAGGTGCACTTTTGAAAACTAGCCTTGATTAAACAATCAATCCCAGATAAAATGTCATGCTAAGTAAAAAAGAAAATGCCTTAAAATTGCCTCACCTGTTCAGATCTACATGTAGTATTGAAAGTACAAGTGAAAAACATGCTATATCAAGGAAGCCTGAAATCATTTTATAGCAAACTGGATGCTTTTGATACTGTTCACAGAGCCTTTCTACTCTGACAACAGAGTGTACAGGCAGTGACAAGACATTTAGTTTAAAGGCATGTGTTTGTCAGCAATAGCATCTCAGCAGGATATCTTATTGATTCTTCTTTGTGTGTAAGTCCAACTTGATGTTGACAGGGTCTAGGATGTTGGTAGTACTGCTACACATGTATGTGCCAGGAAACATATAGAGGTTCACTGGATATAATCTCTCTACGAGAGAGTGGCGAGAACCACCAGGTACCATGTATTAGCGTGCATGCCCTAACTTGAGAACTTCCGCCTTGCTCGGGGCGCTCAGGCCATTTGAAACCAGAACTCCGAGATTACAGTCACGAGCGCTTATCGGGTGTAATTTTTTCTGAATTAAGGCAAATTACTACTTGTAAGAAATCAACAAAGTGTAAGAAGGTGTCTGGGGTCTTTACACTACAAATCAGTCTTTATATTACAAATTGATACCAATTTGTTGCGTAAAGACACCCCAAGGGTCTTTACACTACAAATGTGTCTTTAAAGCACAAATGTCTTTACGCTACAAATGTCTTTAGACTACAAATGTCAGTAGTATAGTATGTATCGGAACGGGACTATGGTTAACTACTGTTTATTACTCAATCGACATGCAGCCAATCAGAGGCCTCCCTTTTGGCAGGAAATTCAAAAGCAGCCAATGAGAGGCCTCCCTTTTGGCGGGAAATTCAAATAGGTCACGTGACCGGAAGTGACCTACTTAAGAGGGTCACGTGACCACCATGTTGGCGGGAAATTCAAATAGGTCACGTGACTGGAAGTGACCTACTTAAGGGGGTAACGTGACTACTAGGTTGGCGCGAATTTCAAATAAGTCACTTGAGATTTTTATGGATAAATAAATTTTAAAAAGAAAAAGCAAGCTGAAAGCTTGCTAAAAAATATTTTAAAAATGTGGCTCTTTTTTTTTAGGGGGGGGAGGGGCACTCTGGGGGGCACTCTTTAAGATGCATGGGGGGGGAGGGGGGGAGGGGGGGAGGGGGGGAGGGGGGAGGGGGGGAAGGGTTTTTAAGAGTAAGACTCGCTCTCTGCCCTCTCTTTTAGAGGGCAGAGAGGCGAGCTCTCTTGTTCAATTAACAGTTTACATTTTTCTTAGATGTCATCTGACAGCTTCTTGCTAGGCCAAGATATTGTTAAATAAACAACTTGGAAAGCTAATTACAGTTTTCTGGGCTTGAAATATAGGCCTTCAACAGCCCCCTGTTTTACAGCCATTTGGTCAGCGACAGCCCTCCTTTTCTCATCTTACACAGAGGCAAATATCAGAGTCACCCAATGGCGCCTAAACCACTCTAAGACAAGGGTCAGGCACTGCTGGACTATGATAGATGGGTCAAGGACCATTCTACTGAGGGTAAGGCTAGGCCGGACATTCAATAACAGGCTGGACTTTGGCAAACTTGCTTGAAAGTCTGACCATGCTGGATCCTTATGCCACAGTCTGTCAATGCTGGCCAGACTTTCAAGCAAGTTGCCAAAGGCCAGCCTGTCATTGAATGTCCGACCATAGCCTGCCTGACCCTCAGTAGAACGGTCCTTGACCCATCTATTATAGTCCAGCAGCGCCTGACCCTTGTATGAGAGTAGTATTGGCGCCATTGGCTGACTCTGATATTCGCCTGTGTGCACGAGGGGAGGAGAGGGTTCACAGCTACAGCTCTCTTAAGGCAAAGCTTGCGCTTATAGAGCCCTACTAGTGGAGGTCTGGATGAGGAGGCTATGGCGTTTGTCTTAAAAAAAATTAGCCATGGCGCATGTCGATGTCGCTTAATTATGCTCATATCTCATGTCGATTTTAAGAATTGCTCATGTCACCTGTCACTATGTTTTTCAAGCTTCATGTCAAATGTCACTAGGCGTCATCTCGAATTTAGCGGTCCACACCGCCGCTGCTGCTGCTGCTGTTGCTGCTGCTGCTGCTGCTGTCGGTGCTGCTGCTTGTGCTGCTCGTGCAGCTGCTGCAGCTGCAGCAGCAGCAGCAGCTGCTGCAGTTGCTGACAATGTCACGGATGCTTTTGACAGATGCTGCTGCTGCTGCTGCTGCTGCTGCTGACGATATCACGGATGCCGCTGACAGATGCTACTGCTAGTGCTGCTCGTGCAGCTGCTGCAGCAGCTGCTGCAGCAGCTGCTGGCTGCTTGTGCTGCTCGTGCAGCTGCTGCAGCTGCTGACGATGTCACGGATGCTGCTTGTGCTGCTTGTGCAGCCGCTGCTGCTGCTGACGATGTCACGGATGCCGCTGCCAGATGCTGCTGCTTGTGCTGCACGAGACTGAGTAGCCGCTATTACTAATGCTAATGCTAATGCTACTAATACTAGTATGAGAAAATACATTTAGTCAGTTCATTAAATCAAGGAGGTTTTCTACGATGATGAAGGGTGGGTCGAGAAAGTGTGATGGGTGAGAGCGGCGTTTCACTCCTTATGTACCCTGTCCTAGATAAGCCTCTTAAACGGCTGAAAAGACTCTC
Organism: Harmothoe impar; assembly: GCA_947462335.1. Lineage (NCBI taxonomy): Eukaryota > Metazoa > Annelida > Polychaeta > Phyllodocida > Polynoidae > Harmothoe > Harmothoe impar. The sequence goes on along the minus strand of OX381721.1, from coordinate 4,969,407 downwards.
TCAGTACAGAGGCTCTACTCAATTTAAGAGATCTGTTAAGTAAGTTTTCACATGCCGCCTGACTACTGCGGGCGGGTTTAGACTTAAGCAGCTTAGTGCACACATGTGTCTGTTAGAAAAGCTACTTGCACACCTGAGTAGTATAGTATGTATCGGAACGGGACTATAGTTAAGTACTGTTTATTACTCAATCGACCTGCAGCCAATCAGAGGCCTCCATTTGGTCACGTGACCGGAAGTGACCTACTTAGGGGATTAGTGGTGACGTCACGTGACCTAGTTAGCCAATCAGAGGCCGCCATTTGGTCACGTGACCGGAAGTGACGTCATATGACCTACTTATGGACCGGAAGTGACGTCATATGACCTACTTAGGGGACCGGAAGTGACGTCATATGACCTAATTTAGGATCACGTGACGGGAAGTGACCTGATGAGTCACGTGACCGGAAGTGACGTCACATGACCTAATGGCTAACCGGAAGTGAGTGACCTCATTGAGGATCACGTGACCGGAAGTGACCTGATTGATCACGTGACCGGAAGAAGAAGTGACGTCACGCGACTTAATGAAGAGATGAGCGTCTTTAAGGGGTCACGTGATATCTTTTTTTTTGGAGGAGGAGGAGGAGGAGGAGGAGGAGGAGGAGGAGAGGAGGAGGAGGTGAGTCTCTTATTTTTTTCGGTAAACTAATAAAAAACACTACGATATAAGTTTGTTTTTTTTTTCATTTTTTATTGTTTTACGAGCGACTGGAAGTGACTTATTGAACTAGGTAGAAGCGTTCTTTAGAGTGTATAAGGGGGGGGAGGGAAGGGGAGGGGAGGGGAGGGGAGGGGAGGGGGGGAGGGGGGCCCCTTTAAGATGCATGGGGAGGGGGGCGCTTTTAGGATGCATGGGGCGGGTGGGGGGGGGGGAGGGGGGGAGGGGGGAGGGGGGCACTCTAGGGGGGTGGGGGGGCACTCTAAGGGGCGTTTGTCTCTTTTAAGAAAAAAAGAAAAGAAAAAGATTTCAATCGAGAGACACGCTTCTTCCTCTCGAGAGGAAGAAGCGTGTCTCTTCGTTTTTTTTTGTTTATCACGTGCCTCGATGAGGCGATCAGCTGCGACTGGAGGAAGTGACACTTTAAGAGGGCGCGCGTCTTAATTGTTATGATATTTTTTTTTAACTTACTAATAAAGAAGACGTATGAAAATAAAACACAACAATTCACATGTCTCGTTGTTTCTTGCTTGATAAAGTCAAGTAATATCGCGATGCCGAGGTCAAACTTTCCCATGTCCTCAGTCAACACTCGAAGGAGTTCAAAAGGTGTACCGCCGGCACCGTCAGCTTCATCTTGCCACATTTTCAACACTCGGAAGGCCCACTCAGCGGGACTTCCTCCGTATTCGCATTCTTCAGCGATCTTATCTAACCTCTCAGGCGACAATTTTAAATGGTCCCCCACCTCTTTCCACCTGCTACCTAGACGTCTGCCGAGGGTGCCCAAGTGCTTATGCATCGCGCGCGAGTCGGGGTTTTCGAAATCCAACCCCTGTCTGTGGAGAAGGGACATCCACTGAGCCAACAGTTCCACGCGTCTAATGCGGGTGAAGACGCGACCGAGCTCTCCCCATCTATGACGATGCGGGGTTTCACCCCACCAGACTCGGAACATCGCCGTACACAGCTCCTCCGGTGTCTTGACACTGCGCTCTACTAGAGCATCCATACGGGCGGCGGTAACTTTTAAGCTACTGCCCAACTCTCTCCAACAGCCGCTCAACTCTTTACCTAGTTGACGAAGCAAGGCGTCGCTATAGGCTAACCGCCGCTGTCCTACCTCTCTGTTCTCCCCATCGGTCTGCCTCGCGCGTCTCACGTCGTCAAGCCGCATTAACTTTTTTTCAGGTGGACAAGGCGGTGAAGGCGAGCTTGAAAGTGGAATAGCTTGAGCCATCTCGTCTCGTCTTGGCGGCGGCGGCGGCGGTGGCGGCGGCGGCGGCGGCGGTGGTGGCGGCGGTGGTGGTAGTAGACGTTACTGTGGTCAGAGGCGATATGGTTTTTTTCCAACAGAAGTCAGAGCTTTTATACAGAGGGAGTTTAATCCCATTTCCAACAGCACTCCAGCTGTCTAGCAACCTGTCCGCATGACGCTTTTTCAGCCGCTCCGCTCCTTCCCTAGTAGCAAACACACTGTGGCCCCGGACGGGGCCAGACTGTGTTTGCAAGTCTGGCCCAGAGTGGGCTAACCGAAGGGCTCCCGTCGGTTTAGGGCACTGGGCTTTGGTCTGGCCCCGTGCGGGCTTCCCATGTTGGGCGCAGATCGGGTTTTGGACGGGAAGCCCGCTTTGGGCTCAGATCAGTTTTTGGATGGGCTTCCCACTTTGGGCTCAGATTGGTTTTTGGACGGGCTGAAAGTGGGTTCAGATCGGTTTTTGGATGGGTTGAAAGCGGGCTCAGATCGGTTTTTGGACGGGTTGAAAGCGGGCTCAGATCGGATAATTATGGGTTTTTAGAATCTATTCAATCATTCTCCAATGATCTCTTGTATTTGTTGAACCAGATATCCTAGGTCCTTCTAATCAACCCAAGGCATAATCATACTCTTCCTACCCAATAATGGAAGTATCAAGCAGGTCTATTATCATCAGGTTTGAGCCACATGCAGCATAGACAAGTGTCTATGGTGCACATTGGCCTTCAAAGCCATAATACATACCTACATGGGGCACATGAGGCTTATGTTAAGCAGGTTGTAATGCCACAGAAAAAGTGTTTACACTGGATAGCTGCTTAGAGAACCTCCTTTTCATCATTCAAATATATAGTCTATCTTATTTCCAAACTGTGAGAACATCTATTTATTGTTTCCTATTCTACATCACTTTAACATTTTATTGTATTGTTATATAATGTCAATTTCATCTGGTTTTGTTGGAAAACTCTAGATATTGTATAGTAGTGACATCTGGTGTCAATCATCAGAACTACTCGACCAGTTGCCCTGTCCAAACCCAACCTCAGCCCTCATCGGCCCGGAGTGGGCTAACCGATGGGCGCCCGTTGGTTTAGGGCACTGGGTTTTGGTGTGGCCCAAAGTGGGCTACCCGAATTGGGCTCAGAACGGGTTTTGGACGGGTTTCCTGTCATCTGGCCAACATGAACCCAAAGCGGGTAGCCCTCTTTGAAACTGATCTGAGCCCAAATCGGGCAGCCCGCTTTGAAACTGATCTGAGCCCAAAATGGGCAGCCCGATCGGGGCCACACTTCAACCCAGCCATCTGCCCAACATGAAACCCAGCTCAGTTTTGCCCGACTTCAAACAGCAAATCCGAGCTAAAACCAAATTGGCCCCGTGCGGGCATGCTACTAGGGTTAAGAGCTTAGATGACGAGGGGTTTGTCATCGCTATCCGTGGAGACCAGCTGAAAACGGTGTTTCTTCCTCATCCATAGCCTTACCTCCTACCCCCTACCTGAGGACGTCTCCCTCCCTCTGACATTCATTGTTACAAACGTCAGAGGTCAGGTGAAAATCGGATTTTTTTCATGCACAGCCTTAGTCAGCTGTCACCCCTCCCTATTGAACTAGCCGGCCGCCGCCTGGCCGGCCCGGTCTACTCACCACGGCAGGAGGTGGTGATTTTTTTTTGTCTTACACTTAAGTCGCTCACCACATGCACACGCCTCTACTCACAGACAGACACGTTTGTCTTAGGGGGGTCCTGCTTCACGCCACACGCCTCCTGTAGTTTTTTTTGTATACACACTCTAAGCTCATCACCGTTAATCCTTTATACAGCTAACGCGCGCTGAATTGCTGAACAGGGTGGTAAGCGGCTTAGCTCATGACAGTGGATCCCTCAAAAAAAAAGAGGGGAAAGGGATCCAGCTGAAAACGTCATACCTTATGTCTTTGTGAATGGCCGCCGGTCAGTCGACGGCAGCAACCGCTTAATCCTTTATACAGCTAATGCGCGTTGAATTGCTGAACAGGGTGGTAAGCGGCTTAGCTCATGACAGTCGATCTCTCAAAAGGGGGGAAAGGGATCCAGCTGAAAACGTCATGCCTTATGTCTTTTGTTTCTCTTTGTGAATGGCCGCCGGCCAGCCGGCGGCAGCTGAACAGGGTCAGTAAGTAGCTTAGCTCTAGAAGCGAGAAGGCGTATATAAGGGGCCTGGAAACCTCCATTCACTCACTCATTCTTTTGCTGCTCTCTACAGTCACCACCATGAGCAAAAGACAACACCTAGCGCCGTCCAAGAACAAGAAGACTACGCGGAACAGCGCTCGTTTAGCGTCAGTGCCTCCTCTTGCTACTGAAAATGAGACTACCGCCGCAGCCGCTTGGTCTTATCACCCTCCCGCTGTAGCGAGCGCTCGCGGCAGTAGTAGTAGTAGTAGCAGTAGTAGTAGCAGTAGTAGTACTAGTAGTAGTAGTAGTAGTGGTAGTAGTACTACTGGTAGTAGTCGTCGTGCTAGCGACGTTGTTACACTCGCGACGGTACACGTTGCTGCTAAGCGCGCTGCCGCTGCTACTGCCGCCCCGCCTGCTGGTGATCCTCGGGCTGCGGCTGCTGCGGCTGCTGCTGCTGCTGCACCTGCTACCGCTGCGCCTGCTACCGCTGCGCCTGCTGAGGCTGCTGCGCCTGCTACTGTTGCGTCTGCTGCTGCTGCTGCTGCTGCTGCTGCTGCTGCTTCTGCTGCACCTGCTGCTACCGCTACTACTACTGACGACAACGCTCCTGGCACAGCGCAGTACTGGCAACCGGGTTTTTACCTCCCCACTACTGTTGATGACTTTGATGACCTGCCGCACGTTGCACAGCCCCTCTCCTCCACCACTACATCGACCGACGCCCTCGACGCCGCTCGCGCTGAGAGTGACAGCTATTCGGACACTCAGCCCCTAAACTGAGAAGAAGAGGAGGAGGAGGAGGAGGAGGAGCAGCAGCAACAGGGTGAGACAGAGAACGACGCTGACGACGAGGCGTACGAACAACCCGAAGGGAGAGGGGTGGGCGGTACGTTTTTCGGCTCCCCTCTTCGACCTTTCGACCTCACTTGCACTAGTAGCGCCCCGTCCGGTCCGTGGCGACTGCCCTCACCGCCACCTTACGAGGGCGGCGGCGCTTCATCTTCTACCGCTACACTCAGCACCGACGGCGTGTGGCTGCTCTGTTCGAACAACGAGGCCTCGGATACCACCAGCGCTGACGTTGCTCCTGCTATCGGTTCTGCTGCTGATTCAGCTCACGCTGATGGTGTTACTCATCCTGCGGGTGTGAAACGTTCTAAGGTGAGTTCCAGAACAACAAGGCCTAGTAAGAAGAGAAAAATACAAGAAAAAGAACGAGATGGACGAGAAGAAGCAGAGAAAACCTTCTCCCGTCTTCTCGGGTTAGAGTTCTGCTTAGACGGAGCTTTGACGCTGGAGATCTGGGAGGACGTGGCTAGACTGTCTAGGAGGCCGCGCTACACAAAAGACGGCCAGGTGAAAGAGGCGTCTCTGAGCAGAAGCAAGCGAGTGCACTTCACGGCCGACGCGCTGCGCGAGCTAATAGCACGCATCGCCGATATCCGCGCAGTGGTGCGCATACGCGACACAGCGGCCGCGCAAGGAAGACCTAATCACACCCCCTGGTTCGCAGTGCTGGATGAGGAGGGCGAAGTGTACGCAGCTGTGAGCTACTACAGCGGTAAGAACCTCGTCCACGTGCGCAAGTACGAAGGTCCTGACAAAAAACCCACACAGCAGCGAGTGACGCTGTCCGCCAGAGCGCTCAAAGAGTTGGATGACAAAACAGAGATCATTCTGAAATATCTCGGCATAGATTCGGAATGAGAGACGCTCAACGCTCACGCGCGCACACACACACACACAGCGTTTTGACGTACGCTGTATGAGACAGACAGACGGATACACAGACAGCAGACAGAAAGATAAATAGATAGATAGATAGACAGATAGATTGATAGATAGATAGATAGTTAGACGGCTAAGTAGTTGGTAACTGAGTGAAAAAAAACATGACACAGTACGTATGCGAAAAGTGTTTCAAAATGTTTAAAAGACCGTACAACCACGAGAGACACGTAGAAAATTGTAGAGTAGTACCTAAGTTTTGCCCTCTATGCGGCGAAGGCGATTGCCGAAAGATCGCCTGTCGACGCGAATCTCTGGACGGGGTGACCGTCCCTCCGCGCATATGTGCTGTACCGAACGGGGAGGAAACGTTCACGGCGAATTGGCCTGCGATACAAACGGGCGTCAGGATGCACGGGACTCGCGTGAGTGTAACAAACTTCAGGCTACCAACCGGCGAGTTGAGTGACGCTGTAGATACTATGCGTCGCATTCACTTGACACAAAGATTCAGATACAAAGTGGGTTTCTCGGTAGGCTTACTCTTACAACACAGAGAAGACAAGAGCAAACTGCGCTACTTTCACGCCTCCCAGAATAACGCAACTCTCATACAACCGCTCCCTACTATAACTAATTCAGAAACTTTGGAAGAGCTCCTCTCAAAGATGGAAAACACCGTCGCTTGCGAGGAAGTACGGAAACTTTGCGACGCTGACACCAAGTGGCACGTTCTTTTTCCTACCAATTTGAACATTTGCGTTTACATGGGACCGGGGGAATTCCCCATAGGCCGTAGGATCACTCAGGCCGGTCGAGTTGGAACGAGAAGCGGCGTGTTAGATTTTCCCAACAAGGACAACCTCTGCATCTTCCGCTGCATTTCCTTTCACTTATACAACACCAGCAAGCGCGCTTCAGATTTGTTACGTCAGTTCTGTCCCGCTGCCACACCTGAATCCTTTCCGTCGCGTCAAGTGCCGGGGCGGAAGTTGAGAAGACGCGTTACTCTGATCAGACCGCCTTCCAGAACTCTGGCCGCCCGAGGTAAAGTCAACCTACACCTGACGGCGAAAGGCGGTTTGCACGTCTCTCTCGTCACGGACTTCAACGCGTACGCGGGCATATACGAATGTTGCAAGTGTAAGGCGGCGTTCACCACCGAGTTCTTGCTGAAGAGACACAGGAACCAGCTTTCCTCTTGCCGACAAGTCAAGTTGCGCTACGTAGGTGGCATCTACCAAAATTCGAGAACGATTTTCGAAGCGCTAGCAGGCTTCTCCATTTTTCCCCCCGACGGACATTCCGGAATCTACCCTTACAAGATCACCTTCGATTTCGAGGCTTTCTTCAGACCGTGCAAAGAACCGTCGACGGAACACGTGTCCCTGCTGTGGGATCACGTCCCTTTGTCGGCTAGCGTCGCATCCGACTTTCCGGGGTGGGAGGGGCCCGTCTGCTTCGTCAGAGAATCCGAGGCAGATTCCGACCCCTTGTTGGACCGAGTTTTAAATCACATAAACGAGAACGCCAAAGTCATCGGGGAAGCTGTGCTAGAACTTTACCGACCGACCTTAGCGAAGTTAGATGCGGCGATAGGTGAAGCTCTCCTGCTGGAGGAGGCGACGTTCACCCCTTCTCCAGGCGGCTTCGCTGCGGCTCAGACCAGACACCCGTTAGTTCAACTGAAGAAGCGTCTTCTGAGATACATCCATCAAGCTCCAGTCGTGGGCTTTAACTCGGGGCGTTACGACTTGAACCTGATCAAAATACGCCTTCACTCGTTCTTCTCCTCCGGAGACCGAAGAAACCAAGAATTCAGCGTCATAAAGAGAAGCAATCAATACTTGGCGGTTTACACACAGCACACGGTTTTCTTGGACGTAGTCAACTATTTGGCACCCGGTTACAACTACGCGACCTATTTGCGAGCTTTCACCAGGAACGAAGAGAAAGGTCACTTTCCTTACGAATGGATGACGTCTACCAGGAAACTGGCAAACAGAACGCTGCCACCGAGATCGGCTTTCGACAGCGAGCTGACGGGCATCAAAATGTCCGAATCCGACTACGCCGCATGTCAGAAAGTTTGGTCCGACGAGAAGATGCAAACTATGGAAGACTACTTGATCCACTACAACAACAAAGACGTCAAACCTTTCATAGAAGCTCTGAAAAATCACGCTAAATTTTTCCAAGATCGCGGCATTGACATGTTGAAAGACCGAGTTTCTCTAGCCAGTTTGACTTTACGGTTCCTCTTCCAAAACCTAGAAGACGCGTTCACAACGTTCCCCCAGTTCGACGCCGTCCTCCACGCTCTGATCAAAGAAAATCTAGTCGGCGGTCCTTCCATCATCTTCCATAGATTTCACGAGAAGGGCACCACGCGGATAAGGGAGCACAAGTACGGCGAAGAAGCGAGACCGTGCCAACACATCCTAGGACTAGACGCTAACTCTCTGTACTTGCGCTGCATGAGCGAAGCGCACTGCACGGGCTATTACGCGGTGAGACGGCCCGAGACCGAGTTCAAGCCCGAAATTAGGCAAAGAAACTCTCACAGCGCTTTGGAGTGGTTACGCTTCGTAGAGCACAACCGCGACGTGAAACTGCGCCACGCTTTGAACGGCGGCGAGATGGTTGTAGGCTGTCGGAGAATTCGCGTGGACGGGTTTCACGCGGCCTCTAATACGGTTTTCCAGTTTCACGGGTGTTGGTTCCACGCTCACGAGTGCATACCGTCGCACCGATATCAGTGCGCTTCACTGAGAGAGGAGAGACGCGACAGAACGACCAGAGTAAGCGCTTACTTGAAAGCGCTAGGTCACAAGCTGGTTGTCGTGTGGGAGTGCGAATGGCGAGAGATGAAGCGTCGAGATGAGCGGGTCAAGGCCTCCCAACAACGCTGGAAGGTTGACGCTTTGAAAGTGTCTCGAAACGCGATGAGCGAGAGCGACATCCTTTCCGCTGTGAAAGAGGAGAAAATGTTCGGTATAGTTCAAGTGGACATCACTACGCCGCCTCACCTACGAGACTACTTCGAAGAAATGACCCCCGTTTTCAAGAACGCGACCGTTTCAAAATCGGACATAGGACCTCACATGTCAGACTTTGCGCAGGAAGAAAAGCTGTTGAACACGCCTCAGAGATGTCTGATAGGGAGTTACCACGGAAAAAATATTCTCTTGGGAACGCCGCTTCTCAAGTGGTATTTAGAGCACGGTTTGATAGTCACCAAAGTGCAGCTGGTGGTAGAATACCTACCTAAACGCTCCTTTGCCGGTTTCGCGGACGAAGTAACGGCGGCGCGAAGACGTGGCGACGTGAACGAGAACGAGAAAATTCTGTCAGACTGTTACAAGTTAATGGGAAACGCTACGTACGGTAAAACAATCTGCAACAAAGAAAAACACACGGCGGTGAGATACACTGACAGTCGGAAGTTCGAACTATTGGCCAATTCGTGGCGCTTCAAAAAGGCGTCCGAGTTGAGTTCCGATCGGTTTGAAGTCGAACTACAACCGAAAACAGTCAACAACAACCTCCCTATTCAAATAGGGTTCATGGTATACCAGTACGCGAAGTTGAAAATGTTAGAGTTCACATACGACTTCTTGGATAGATTCGTCGATCGGCGCGATTATGCCCTTTGTCAAATGGACACCGACAGTCTTTACATGGCTCTCAGCGGTGACACGTTGGATGACCTAGTCAAACCTCGCCTGAGAGAGACGTACTTCAGAGAGAAACGAAAGTGGCTTCCGACAGCGGTGTGCGACGATCACTTAGAGCTTTTCGTGAAGACAAAAACGGAAAGAGTGCGAGAATGGTGTCCGCCGCCCGGCGGATGTTGTGAGAGACGGTACCTTCACGATCTGAGAACTTCGGGGCTTATGAAAGCGGAGTGGGAAGGTGACGGGATCCTAAGTCTCAACCCTAAGACTTACATTTGCTACAATCGAGTCAGCGACACCGGTGAAAGAAAATCCAAAAAATGGAGTGCAAAAGGCGTACAGAAGAAACAAAACCCTCAGGAACCAGAAGACTTCTTGAATGTTCTTCGCCAACGAAAAACTCTCATTGCTGTAAATAGAAACTTCAAAGTGGTGCGAAACAAAATGGTCACCTACTCCATAGAGAAAGACGGCGTGCGCTACTTGTATTATAAGCGTCGCGTGCATTCTGACGGTGTGACAACGAGTCCTTTAGAGATATGAAAAAAAAATAAAATAAGCGTGTGCATCTTTTCAAAAATAGAGTGTTTATCAAGATTGAAAAAAAAAAGAAATAAAAAAAATAAAATAAAATATTGTTGTGTTTTTATTTTCATATGTCTTCTTTTACTAGTAAGTCGCGCAGTCTCTTAAAGCGTCACTCATGTGACGACGTCGCTTCCAGTCACGTGATCCTAAAGACCCTCACTTCCTAAACAAAAAACTTCTTCTTCCGCTCACGTGATCAATCAAGTCACTTCCGGTCACGTGATCCTCAATGAGGTCACTCACTTCCGGTCGGCCATTAGGTCATGTGACGTCACTTCCGCTCACGTGACTCATCAGGTCACTTCCGGTCACGTGATCCTAAATTAGGTCATATGACGTCACTTCCGGTCCCCTAAGTAGGTCAGTAGGTTACCCAGAATGCACCACTAATCCCCTAAGTAGGTCACTTCCGGTCACGTGACCAAATGGTGGCCTCTGATTGGCTGCAGGGGTACCCAGAATGCACCACTAATCCCCTAAGTAGGTCACTTCCGGTCACGTGACCAAATGGAGGCCTCTGATTGGCTGCATGTCGATTGAGTAATAAACAGTAGTTAACTATAGTCCCGTTCCGATACATACTATACTACTCACCTGCCTTCCTTTTTCACTAGTATTTACCCCCTGCCGACTTATAAGGCGCCTATACACGTGTCAGCCTCCTTATATACGCCTTCTTGCTTCTAGAGCTAAGCTACTTACCGGCGTATTCAGCTGCCGCAGGCTGACTGGCAGCTATTTAAAAAAAAAAAGGATACCCGTTACCTGTATAACGGATAAAGGGGTTATGAGATTAGAGTGCGTATACAAAAAAAAAGCTACAGGGGGCGCGTGTCTGTCTGTGAGGTAGAGACGAGTCCATGTGGTAAGCGACTCAAGTGTAAAACAAAAGCACTTCCTCTTGCCGCAGTGAGTGGAGCGGACGGCGGCTGGCTAGTTGAATAAGCGTCAGCTTAGAAGATAATCCGTCCACGGGCTGGCGCGTCACACCTGTCGTTAATCACCCCCTGTAGTCTTTGTATACACAGTTGACCCGGCTTTATCTCTTCACCAGCTATAATCCCATATACATGTAGCGCACGTTACACTTGTTATCTCTCTTTTCATGCTGATGGATTAGGGGTGGAAGGGTCCAGGTGAAAAGTGATTTGATTCCTCTCTGGAATAGGGTGGAGCTATAGGTGAAAACAAGCTTAGAACATCCAGATTAGCCGCTCTCTCGGCTATATAAAGAGCCTCAATTTTTTTATCTCTGCCCACTTCGTCTTGTTGTACACTATCAGGCACGAGGCAGACGCTCGAAGTAGCAGATGTTTGCAGTATGGTTTATACAGAGGTTACCTGCTAATAGGATTTTGTCAGAATAGGGTGAGTTGCTCTTAAAATGAACATTTTAAATGGGTTGTTTATATGGTGTGAGGTGATGGTATCTGATGTCAATGAGCTAACACCTAACATTGAGGATTATGACCTCCCAGAGGGACGTCTCGCCAAATTCTCCGGTCTTGACTATAGTCTTAACTGTCTAAAGACTGTGGAGCACGTTAATGTGCGGTCTCCTTACTAATTTCACTTGACCAGGCCGGCAGGGTCAACTAGTCTAGGTAATTACAACCACAAGGGTGGCTACTCAACATCCAAGTAGACCTACTACTACGAGATTGTCTTTTGACCACTCTGCTGCGGCCTGCTAGTCTGGCGATTACATGCTCTAGTATAGTTATAGTTCTCCGCTCTTTTCGTCAGATGACGCCACAATAGGGTTTTTGTACATTTCCACGATACTCGCGAACATTTTAAACGCATAATGACCTATAATAAGCAACAAAGCACACTTCTAATATATTGAATATAAAAAACATGTCAATGTTGTGTATTTCTGATAGAATGAGGCAGATTCTTTGAAATATCAACTAAACTATAGCGAGATTGAAAATACTACACCATATCTAAAGCGATATAAAAAGCTATATAGAGTCAGAACCTCTGACGGATCGGTATTCTGCAACGGATCACTCAACCACTCGTCTTGAAAAGCCACACAGGGCTCCTGTTGAGCCTTGACGCTTTTGAGGCTTGATCCTATGCTGCCTAACATGAGGTGTAATTAATAACACCGATCGGTCCCTCTTTAGGGGCCACACAATTAACAAAGAATAGGGTAGGTCTTAGGTTTAAAGTGAATCTCCCAGGATTTTGGCGAGGCCGACAAAGGGGGAGATAACAGATTAAACTGCAGGAGACTATACGCAAACCTTGATACTCTCAGAGGGGAGCCCCATATTGCGGGCCTGTGGTCAGATCTATCACCTCCAGGGTGCAGTCTGCATGTCATAAATGACCACCACAGACATTGGGATATATTGTTAATCCTACTCCAGGGTCTCCATAATTAGACCCTGAATCCGTTGTTAAACGGGTGTGAGGTGATGGTAACTAATACTTATGAGATGCAGCTCTTACGAGGCATAAGCACCACCCAGCGCGGGGGCTCGCCTTGAGATGGGAAATTCACTATAGCACTATCTGTCATTGCAAATGGTGCTCGTGTAGAGTCGGGATGATGTACCAAAAGAGCATTTTATACACAATGATACCCTTGTACAAATGTGTATACCTAGTAGGCAGTGTCTAATCATCAAATCTAAGAGGGTGCTATAGTTTTATTATACTTTTATAGGTCATTTTAAAATCCGAGCTTAGCTTAGTTCATAGTCTCCTTACCAATTTTCACTTGACCAGGCTGGCAGAGCCAACTAGTCTAGGTAATTATAACCACAAGGGAGGCTACTCAAGATCCAAGTAGACCTACTACTACGAGATTGTCTTTTTGTCCCCTCTGCCGCCTAGTTATTACATCCTCCAGTCTAGCTCGCTACACCCTTTGAGCAGCTCCATTGCCTCGGTAAAAGTGTAGGGGCGTGCTTTCCACCTTCAGTCATCCATAGATTCGATCACCATCACCCCCCTTGAAATGACCTCAGCTGTTAAATAGGGCGTAAAGCAACCCAACAACCAACCAAGTCCCTGTCAAAGATGTGAATAACGAACGCGCTAGTATACTTCTCCGCTCTTTCGTCAGATGGCGCCACAATAGGATTTTTGTACATTTCCACGATACTCGCGAACATTTTAACGCAATAATGAGCTATATAAAGCAACAAAGTGTGCTTCTGATATATTAAATATAAAAAACAAGTCAACGTTGTGTATTTCTGATAGAATGAGGCAGTTTCTTTAAATATCAAGTAATCTATAGCGAGATGAAAAATACTACACCATATCTAAGGCGATATAAAAAGCTATAGAAAGTCAGAACCTCACACGGATCGGTATTCTGTCTGCAACGGATCACTCCTGACCCACTGGTCCTCGTATGCCACACACGGCCCTGCCGTGTTTAAGCTTTGAGGTCTTTGAGGATCCATGCTGCCCAACATGAGGCGTAATTAATTACGCTGATGTTGCACAGCACAGCGGCAGCATCTAACTAACTCTAAGGAGTTAGTCGGCCCCTCTTTAGGGGCCACACAATAAACAAAGAATACCCTGAATCTGGGACCTGCGGGCGAGGGCCCCAACTGTGAAGTCATTATTGGCCACATTGGTAATATCAATTAAAACTTTAGACAACACCCACCTTAAGTATCATTAACGGGCAATATCAATAAACTTAGCATCCTCCTGGTTACCACATTTAGCACCAATTTTACAACTCACAGGGGCCACCCTTGAAAATAACACCAGCCCCTTCCCGCTTTTTTATTGCTCTGCTGATTTCTCCAATCCAAAACATTGGGTATCTAGTCCAGCTGTGAGCTCATTAGGTAAGCCCTTTGTCGGCCTCGCCGGCAAGTCCCGGATTCAGTATAGAAAGACTAAGGGGGCGGGGGGTAGGTCTTTAGGTTTAGTGCTATCTGTGTCATTAGACCATTTAAGTGACATGTGACACGACCATTCTTAAAAATCGACATGTGACATGAATAAAAAATTCTCAATTACTGTATAAGTAGGCGCCCCAACTCTTCCTTCAAATTCCGGCCTTGCGGGTAGTCAAATTTTTAAAAAACATTCCTAGGGTCTATGGCCCCAAGAGTCCGATTGTATCAATTACGGTGCCCCTACATTTTCCCCCTTAGTGACACTAGTGACAACGCCTTTTTTCACTTAGTGTCATGTGACATGGTCATTTCTTAAAAATCGACATGCGACAAGGGAAAAAGCACTCCCCGTGACGTCCACGTCCAGACCCTCGCAAAGGGGTTACATAACAATAAGTACAAAGACCCTCTTTTCATGACAATACATGTTCATCTCAAACCCTTAGCGCCCCTATAAATAGGGTTAAGTACCTGTCCGACTCCCCTACCACTGCTGCTGGAAGAGTACCGAGAACTACCCCCTTTTTAGAAAACTAAGTAAAAATATCCTTCTTCATGTCCAGTTACATACAGTGTCGAACAATTTGACACTGTAGCAGCGTGTCTCCATATCTGTATGCTGCATAAATGCACAATACACGGTTCTGCACGCACTTAAACCAAGGCTAACATGGGTGACCTATATAGATGTGATACTCTCGTTTTCGGGGCTAGTAGAAATTAGGTGGCTAATATGGACGATCCGGGTTCGAACCCTCACTAAGTTTTAGTCAAGACGTCTAGCCACGTCGCCTAATGCGACGAAAGCGCGTCAAGGTGTATACAGGGTTCGAACCCGTGAGCTGCTCCTTGGGGCCACAAAAAACGCTTCAACCTTGAAATCCCATAGGAAAGAAATTTTGGGTTTTTGGACTTTAGGCCTTAATTTGGGGGTAATCCCGGGCTGATAGAAAAATAATTCTTGGACGAGCAGATAGCTCTGGATCTCTTTTATCTAAAACAGCGATAAATTGATTATGGTTCCGCATCAATTCATCCGACGAGGGGTAATCAGCCCCCCTCTCTGCCAATCACGGCAGTGAATTTAGACGGCGCGCAATCACTCGCAGCCATCGCGGACGGACCAATTGGTCCTGTCGGCATCTTAGTATGGTTCGTGTGACCTACTTAGAGGCTCACACGGTGGGGGTGTGTCCGGCGTTCGGCGCGCTGATTGGCTACTGGTGGGAGGTGCCGTGCTGCGTCAGGAACTTTACCTATTTGGGACGGGTGTTAAAGGCGCACTGAGTTGAGGTGCACCTTTAAGCAAGAGCACAATCCGGCCGTCGCGTTGGTAGCCTTACTACCCGTCGCGCATTCAACTGGAGGCTTAAGTGTGACAAATGACGATTCTTTGTCGACGTGACTACTAACATCAGCAGCATCGGCAGCAGCGGTAGCAGCATCGGCAGCAGCTATAAGGTGAAAACATGTTCAGACACGGTCGGCGTGTGAGACCTGTCCAGGCACGTCCGAGCAGGTTCGAACGTGTCTGAACATGTTCCGGAGTGCAAGACGCGTGCACACACACAGACCCACACACCCACACACCCCTATGTAGTGTGGGATGTAAAAGAACCCTTGTCTCGGTAAAAGGGCAATAGATTAGATCACCATCACCGCCCTTGAAATGACCATAGCTGTTAACTAGGGCGTAAAGCAACCCACACACCCACACACCCACACACCCACACATTTTTCTGTATGAGACTTCAGACCTGAAGTAGGGTGGCCGGAGGCTCTAGCTGGGCGCTCAATCTATATCTGATCCTATGTTAAGTGACCCTTTTATGATGGCCTCTCATTTTGGCTGGGGAGCAGATAGAGACCTCTAGTAACTTGATATGAAGAGATCTTGAATGGATCCTTCATACATAAGCTGGAATTAGCATAATAAATTGTATTACATAATGTAATTTAAGAGCAATATTAACAGACCTTCAGATTTTGAGTCTGTCTTGAGCTCTATAACTGGGTGATCTCATGTACCTATCCTCTGGGAGAATTGACACTGTTTGATGGCAAATCCATGTATCAACGGAATTCTTTTTTTGTTTGAAGCATATTGTATGCAGGCATGTCATAGGGGGTCCTATAGTTACTTGAGACAATTATATCTTATATAGATAAGCCTCCTAAAATTGTGTATTTTTAGCTCAATTATTTTTCTAGAACTGTTTAATTGGTAGTTTACGGTAGACTACTGAAAATAGAGCTAAATGAGCTTAAAATGATGCATTTGGAATGGAAATGATACAACCTACCGCCAGCCAGCGTCAGGACATCTCCTGGGGGTCATATGGGGGTCTGAGACCCCAATCCCAAGCATTTACCTCATATAAATAACACTAGACGGCACCACTTTGATAGGGCTATAGAGAGAATCAGACTGGGTAATTAGTACACACACTACACATTGGTGGCAGCAATGTGCTGTGGGGGAGGCCTTGCCCCTATGTATGTTCTAGGTACCTGCCTTCAGATCTGTCAGAAAGGTTGGAGGGGTGAGGCATAGGTAATCAGCTACAGTTAGTTACCTAGTTACTGTATCAACAGAACAGTGGTAATATGTTAAATGCGAATATTGAGGCATTCTAGACATACATGATACATATGTGTTTAATTCATTTAAAAAAATGCTCCGGCCACCCTACCTGAAGCTGCTCAGTGTACGGGACTAGGTTTTGTCATATGCCCTACGGACGCTACTCAAGGGGGAATAAGAGAGCTGTCTCACCATGGCATGGGCTGGCTGTAGTTTTTTATGTTTCGGTACCTACAACCAAACAGCCAGTACCCACCCCAGGGCTTCATGTCGCACGCGGGAAAAGTATAAAGATTCGAACGGTGGCGCCAACTGTCGGAATAGTGGGTACACTACGTCAGTAGTTCTTTTGTTCTCCGCTGAGTGACTCGGCGAAATGTAGTCGGTAGCTCTATTTTCAGTGCACTGTTCTGTTCATTTTCTACACTTAACGCTTAAATAGAACACGTGTTTGTACAAGCTAGCCGTTTTTATCAGTGCAAAAATTAAATAAGCATCGGATAGAACAATAAAAAAATGAGAAAGTAATCCAGCACTTAGTATAACACGCCAGTTTTATCATGAGACACCGAAAGTCTGGTTCTTTCGGGTGCATAAGACAGTCGACCGAGAGCTCCAAACCAACCAAAACGTACCAGAGTGCGATCTATCTCATTAGAACGTACCCGACAGGGCAGGGGCCTTCTATACCCCGGCTCTGATGAGCAAGCGACAATTGTTGCAGAGGTCCTATTCCTCTTTTGAGGTGGGACCGAAATTGAACAAAAGAATAAACTTAACCAAAAGCCTTAAGATTGAAAGAGTTGTAGATGACAATTTTAACGAGGAAGTCGTATTCATTAGTTTACAAATAGCCAGTGTAAGTACGCCTATGTATAGGAGAGAGACCTTGCTTATTTCTTATAGGGTTGTAAGATAGTCACATCATGATGCACATCATCATAAACGCATCATGATACATTTCAATCTTCATTGTAAGTAGACGAACCAGTAGACTCGCCTCTCTGCCCTCTAAAAGAGAGGGCAGAGAGCGAGTCTTACTCTTAAAAACCCTTCCCCCCCTCCCCCCTCCCCCCCTCCCCCCCTCCCCCCCATGCATCTTAAAGAGTGCCCCCCAGAGTGCCCCTCCCCCCCCTAAAAAAAAAGAGCCACATTTTTAAAATATTTTTAGCAAGCTTTCAGCTTGCTTTTTCTTTTTAAAATTTATTTATCCATAAAAATCTCAAGTGACTTATTTGAAATTCGCGCCAACCTAGTAGTCACGTGACCCCCTTAAGTAGGTCACTTCCAGTCACGTGACCTATTTGAATTTCCCGCCAACATGGTGGTCACGTGACCCTCTTAAGTAGGTCACTTCCGGTCACGTGACCTATTTGAATTTCCCGCCCAAAGGTCACGTGACCGGAAGTAGGTCACTTCCGGTCACGTGACCTATTTGAATTTCCCGCCAAAAGCGAGGCCTCTCATTGGCTGCTTTTGAATTTCCCGCCAAAAGGGAGGCCTCTGATTGGCTGCATGTCGATTGAGTAATAAACAGTAGTTAACCATAGTCCCGTTCCGATACATACTATACTACTAATGTCTTTATTCTACAAATGTCTTTAGACCACAAATGTCTTTACGCTACAAATGTCTTTAGACCACAAATGTCTTTAGGGCTACAAACAAAATGTCTTTATGCAACAAACCCTATATAGTGGTCTATGGTACCAAACTGCACTTAAAGATAAGCCAGTCTTTACGCAACAAATCCTATATAGTGGTCTATGGTACCAAACTGGGTTTAAAAATCGGTCAGTCTTTACGCAACAAACCCTATATAGTGGTTTATGGTACCAAACTACACTTTAAGATCAGCCAGTCTTTACGCAACAAATCCTATATAGTGGTCTCAGGAACCAAACTAGGCTTAAAAATCGGCCAGTCTTTACGCAACAAATCCTATATAGTGGTCTCAGATACGAAACTGGGCTTAAAAATCAGTCAGTCTTTACGCAACAAATGCTATATAGTGTTCTATGGTACCAAACTGGGTTTAAAAATTGGTCAGTCTTTACGCAACAAATCCTATATAGTGGTCGTTTGGTACCATATTTGTTTGATTGTGATCATAAAGGATACGGCTTTGTGATGTTATAAACTTATGGTGCTGACCCCCTGTGGTAGTGAGGGAAACCTAGGTTTGGCCAGACAACTCCAGTGCCCTGTGGACTGTGAGAAGTATTTACAGGTTGAGGTTGATAAACCCACCGATTCACCAGCCATGGATGATAGTTTACTGAGGGAGTTTGTTGCAGAATGTAAGGAGTCTAGGAAGATGATGCAACAGCAGATGGACTTAATCACCGGGTTGGTGGGAGGGTTGACAGGGTTGAACATCGAGCAGGGTGTCATGGCTGGAATTATGTTGTCATGTTGCCTTAGATGGTGATTTAAGTATTAATGTTGCTCCCCTACACCATATCTGTTTGATTACATGCTTTAAACATGGATTTGGTAAGTCATGAAAAGATCTTTTGAGGCTACTCATCAATATACTCATATACTCATCTGTGTATTAACGGTGGATTAACCGTGTAAGTTGACATTAACACTACATCAGGCTAATCCCTCTCAAGATTATCCCTCAGGGAATACATTCAGGATTTACTGGGAGTGAATTATGCAGTCAATAAGAGAGTGTCATTCTAATCTATGGCCGACTCCAACAGCAAAGTATGCCTATCAGCATATATGTGGATAATGCTAAGGCATCTAGGATTAAAGGATATGTTATAGGCAGGTGACCAGCGATAGGAAGAGCATATTATGTCATTGTCATAGAAAAGATGAAAATATAAGCTAGATGTTAATTTCAAGCGGTTCAAATTAAAATACCTGTTCAAAAACCTGTGATATAGGTCTGCAATTTGTCATGAATACTGCATTGGCAATAAGAAGAAATATTCACTGTTCTATAGGCTTGAGTGAGATTTATTTTATTAGTTTATCAGAAAAATAGGTTAACCCAAGTGACTCATATTCGCCTATTGCCAGCTGAAGTTTTCTCCTAATAAGTCTGTTTATTGCCAATCATGAGTTCTACTTACAGTCTGAGGTTCCAAATATAAAAGGAACTACATGAGATTAGATTTAGTACCATCTCACCAAGTGTCTGGAGCCTTCAGTGGTTCCCAAAAGCGTGTCTCATTCAAAATGCTGATACTGTTCTAGTCTACTATGTGGTAGCGAGTGGTGATATCGCTCCTTTAACTCTTCCTTTACCACGTTCAAACATAAAGAGACCTCTCCCAAAACTATGTGGTAGCTGTGCCAGTGGGGATATTACTGCCCTAAAACTTGGCCTGACTACTTGTCAAGTGCTAACATCTTAAAGCAGGAGATGAGATTTGGTCGGGAATAGAGTTAAGTACAGAAATAGTAGAAGTATAAAGGAGGATATTACTAGACTTGCAAAAGAAGAAAAGGACTCTTTTCAAATAAATGTGCATTTTCTATATGTTCTTCCACTTTTAGTTACCATTGTCAAAGCTTAAATATTTTTTCTATTCTCTTCCTATCACAATTTCAAATCCAACTTATTAAGACATTGCGAGGAACTCTACAGAGTGTGCTTACTTTGATTTAGTGTTAAAGTGTTGGCATCATGCACTACAAATGGGGTAGCTACGGACCAGTGCTGCATTGGTGCACTTTGACGACAAACGAAGATAGGGCCTTGCTTCCTCCAGGGTTAAACAATGCCATAAATGTCTATGGCACTACATTTAGTCCTGCTTAGTTATTGGAGAGATTTACAGCATGGTCTGTTAATGCGGAGGTCATCTTTCTTGCTTACCCAAAACAAAGTCCTCTGGCCCTTAAGAGAGCTTTATGATTCACATCATGTAGTTGTCATAAATCTTCACTTCCACAGAAATACATTCTCATGCAGTCACTGCATGATATTCCTTGAACCAAGACAACCACTTCCACAACTAGGTGAAGAAAGCGGTAGCAAAAAGGTTTCTTATGTCATATTTTGTACATTCTGAGGTAGCTCTATGACATTGATTTTTGTTATAAATGATACATGACTCAATGATACATGATTTAAGACCTGGTACTGCTGGCACATCTGCAATGTCCTTGTTCATTATGGTGATGAGGTAAATGCCTCAGAGTGTTGGGCAGCTATTTGTTATGAGGACTCTTGTTAATTAACCACTAACCAGGTTTAGGACATCATCCTGTCAAATATATGTTGTGTATTAGTAGTACACTTTATACAGAAAGAATCTGCCCAGCGCAGGAAAAATGCACATTCCTTTCTAAGTCCCCTTCTATTTCTCTCCAGGCATAGCGGCTGTTAAAGGGCAGTGACTTGCATACAAGAGGGTAAGTAATGTGACAGGCGACCCAAAGCAGCCGCAAGGCAGCCCCAGGCAGTTAGTTAAGTCTCCTCATACGTCAGACTCTATACCTTATCTACAGACACCTGTGGTGCTGAATTATAGGACCATGATAAGCATTAGGAATCACCTAAATGGGTATCCTATGAGTATAGTGTTGAAGTTGATATAAAGGTATTACAAGCAGAGGGTCTCTTTCAGATCTTCAATACGGTATTAGTGATTAGGAATTTTGGTCCATATGTCATAAGCATGTCATAAATTACTGCTAATGTATTCTAATTTCAAAAATGATTCAGAATGTAGGGATTTTCGACACAAAATTACCTAGCCCTTAACCTGATAGATAATCTTTAAGCACTTGCAGCAATTTGTATTATGCATGATATGGAAGTTAGGCTCTTCATGCCCGGACAAAGATCTCTCTTGTGAGTTGAATCTGAACCAGGCCTGTAATATTTGATCTGCTCACAATATGCATATCCTGAGGTAAGATGTGTATTAATAACTAACAGATTCTATTCCCATTTGATGTGGGCATTTTACACTCTTCCACCACTAAATTTCACAATTAAGACAAGACGTCCAATGGTTGCTTGTACACCAGATTTGTGATTACAAAAAACTGTCATTTTTCACAGAGTTGTGAAAGTGGCTATCTTGGTTCATAGAATATCATGGACTGGCTTGATGAGATTCTATTTTTGTAGAAGTGAAGATCTATGACACATACACTTGCCAAATCCATGTGTCATGAGGATTAAGGAAAATTAATGTGCTGGAACAGGCATTTAAGTCCAAAATAATCATCTAAGCATCCGTTGTGAAAGAGATGATATTAACAGGACTGATTTTGTTGTTGCCATACTGTTTATGCAATGAGAAAGGTTTTAGATATTGTGAAACCTTGTAGTTATTAGAGATACTTCTTATCCTAAGGGGGGGGGGGGATGCCACCACAAGGACACCTGGTGGTGAAATTATGAACTACAGGGCACAGGTCTTGGTCTCCAGCTCAGCATACCTTAGGGAAATCCAAATTATGGTAATATTACAGCATGTGGCTGTCCATCAATGTTACAACAATATAAAATACACTCTTCTCTTTGTGTCTAAAACATTCTGTAGGAATGTATGTGTGAGAAAGGAGAATTCATCCGGTTCAGTTGACATTGTGTTTTATCTGAGATCAGTAATTATGTAACTTTGAGCACCTACTACACAATTTTGTGTTGAGGTATATTGAACCAGCTATAACTAATAAACATAATTGAATTTTCTGGGAGGAGTTAAAACATACTTTTCTCATCGTAGACATTTATCTTATCACCTCTTTGAAGTTATGTTATGCAAATGAAAACTCATGCCTAGAATAATATCTCTTTAGGGAGTTGAATCTGAAGCAGGCCTGTAGTCTTTGGTGTGCTAACAATATGCACATGTTGAGGTATGGTTTGCATTAATAACAGCTGCCAATATAATGTATGAGCTGCAGTTATACATGTTCATTGAGAGAAGGTTCATCATTCATCTTGCATCAAAGCAGGTACTTCATCAAGGTCTAACAGCATTTTAGGCTGACAGTCCATTATCTGTTTCCAGACATGTATATACCAAATTACATTTTATTCAGCTGAATAGAATTAGTATACATTAGAACCAGTGTTGGGGAAAAGCAGATGGCTGGAATCTGAACTTATCAGAACCATATAGCATTGCTAGATTTATTGTACAAACCTGACTGATGTGCCCTTCCTCCTTCCTTCACTGGTTAGCTGTTATATCTGGTTTGACCTCAGGACCTGTGGCCATACCTTGTCTGTGCTTGTCGTACCAAGTGGTGAAGATGAGTTCTCATGGGGCACCAACTGTCATTTGTCAGCCACATTAACTTGGTGATGTCCATTTCTGGCACCCTCCTGCAGTCCCACCTGCATATATTATGTCAGTCAAAGTCCCAAGGTAATCATCAGTAGTGACTATACTAAGGACAAAGGGTCATTTTTACCAATAATTCTACTGTTTTAGTTACCACTCCCAATAGCCATGCTTCTCCTTTGTTATTTATCTTATTTATATCCTTTGAAGGAATGCCTTCCGAAACCAGGAGCCATCCCCTTAATCTATAAAGAAAAACATAAGGCATCAAGATTCCAAGTTTCCTCAGTTTTCCTCATCGTAGGTGGAGTGACCTAGTTCACATAACCTCCTGCAGGTTATGTGTATAACCTTCTCAGGAGGTTAAACTAACTAGGTCAAGTCTGACAGGAGGTTATGAGAACCATTTCTCATATATTACCATGCTTGTATTGGGATTTAAACCTAGGAGCACAAACCCTCCAGCCTGCAGTCCTCTGTTCTACCAGTTAAGCCATCAGTGCAGGCCTATGTAAAGGACATCACATGAACAACTGGTTGTTAGCTAACATTTTTTCCATGAAGAAATCAAATCTAGAAATGGTCACATCCTTTTGGTGAGTTGAAATCACTACCTTCTGACCCACAGGCTGAGCTGGCAAACACTATACTACAAAGGCTTGTCTGTCAGATGCATGCAAACACATCTGATTTATGTTCGAACAAGCAGGCCAGCACAAAGATTCCTGAAAGGAATATTTTAAGTGAACTTCTTCATTTTTGTTATTGGGGCATTGTAATTTAACATTTGCTTGTCCTGCAATGGATAGAGGATGGAATTAGTAAAACTTTTTGTTAAAAAAGGTAGCTAGGTAAAAGTGTGCCTCTATCGGGACCAATACCCACAATGATCTCAATGTAGCAATTTTACCAATTCAAATATGTTCATGAAACATAAATACTATCAAGATCCTCATCGAGAAGTAATTGAATGAATATGTTATGAGTGGCTTACCAATTAAGGGATCCTTGTCTAATACATCAGTTGTACAGAAACATGTCAATATTGCATTGCATTGGGACCTTGAGAAGGCAGAAGGCAGAAGCAGACCTTTGCATATAATAGGCCACCTGGAGAGAATGATCTTTGAAAATGTTGGTTATAACCCTTTTCCTCCAGGTCTAAACATGAGTAGTAAAAACTTTCACTAGATTAACTACTCAATAAAGATGCCTGACACTACACTTAGTCTTCCTTACTGCCACGTCCCAGCGATGTATTGCACAGTACGTCAGGACACAGGTGATTATTCTTACCTTCTGCAGACAAAGCACCCAGCTGCTGAGGGCACTTGTTAAAGATATTTGCTACTATAGATTATATTATACACTTTAGGATGGATGTCACTAAAATGACATTTATCGTCCTGATGCACCAATACATTTCCAGCGAGTAACTCACTTGTGCTTCATTGATGCATCATGTCGACCCTACAGCATTGTCTCAACCCCAAAGGGTCGGCATGATGCATCATGACAATAAAGGCATGATGCATTAAGGTATCATGTAGTCCCTAAAGGGTAAAATTATGTCACTACACTTGCTAAAAGCTACAGATTTGTCCTCTTAGAACTATTTATACTCAACACTGTCTAGATCTGAGGCAATTGTCTAGCTGTTTGTCATGGCATGCCTTGTCAAATAACCCCTAACCATGTGAAGTACACATGATGTCAAATATGACATCAGTTGATATCACAACCCTTGAAGGGTGGCAAGATGCTTTAATGCATCATACCCTTGGTCGTCATGATGCATAAATGCAGCCCTGCCAAGTAACTTGCCAGGCCTACATTCAAGCATTATGCTAAGCTAATGATATTGAGACACTCCCAAAAGGTCGGCACCAACGAGATACTCGCCTGGGCTGCATTGATGGGTTATGACAATCATTTAGGGACATTTATCCTTAAAGCTAAAAGGCGTTTGTTAAGCTAGTTCACTGATGCAAGCTAATCCAGTAATGAGCCTTCGATGTATCAGCCTAACCCTTCGGGAGAGTAGTGATAGCATGCTTGATTTTGATTCATACATTATAAGAAAAATTAGCAAAATGTATAAAAACACTATACAGCCTTTGCAAGATAAACAAGATGTTAAGATGAATGGTGCAGTCAACTTTCCTAACACTCCCTGGAATAACAGGGCTCTTGACTCTTACAGCATTGAATAATGACACCCAAAATGTGTCTAGCATTGGTTTTGGGTGCGAATTGAAGGGGCACACTTGTATGGACAATGTGGATAGCCCCTACAATGTGGAGCACATCTTTGGTTAATCATCATTATTTTATCCTGACATAATAACATAGGCATGAGATGTTTGCAATGATATGTACGATGTTTGTTATCGACCAGTGGATAATGCTTAGCCTGTGCAGATATTATAATTAACAGAATTGATTATATTCTTTTAAAGAGGTGCAGAGCTTCTCTTTCATCTTTCACCATCTCAAGGTCCTCTGCTTTGTGATGGGATTTCAGTAATCTTCCACAATTGTTGGTCAAAGGGCAGGTGAGAAATCCAGTCTGCATTCAGAAGAATTGCAACTGACCTCTTTCAAGCATTACTTAAGCTACTTGACTGATTGGATTCAGGCAATGTTATTGGTTCCATTAATGGTGTAATACTATGCAGCTGGCCTTGTCTTCTCTGTCAAGTAGGTTGAAAAAGAAATTCAAAACCTCTTTGAGTTTTGAGTATGGTTGCAGCCGTCCACTAAATATTAGTATTTGTTAATGGTCAGGAACATGAAACACTCCATTAAGAAGAAAGCAGCTGGCAACTAATGGGCTGAACAATACTTTAATACATTTTAAACCCAACTTTGAGTTAGGCAGGCACACAGCATTGTTTATAGGCTATGTCATGTCCGTTTCATTGTTTGTTTACTTCCCAAACAAATAAACGGTATTTCAGAATTCCCACCCTTTAATTACACTCAAATGGGATATCTAATAGCATCCACATAATATACCATATGTAATCCTGCTAATTGTTCTTTGGTGAATTAGAAACTGCCATTTGTGATATATCACTAATAAATTGCCTCAAAGTAAGAATTACTTGCACTGGTTTTAATTTGCCAATACTTTGTATGTTCTGATGCTTTTAATCCTGTCCACTAAGACCCCAAGGTACTCACATTTTGATATTGTATCAGCCTTGATGGCTTTGAGTAATGTGAGACCCTCTCTCACCAGACCCATGTTTTATTCACAACACAAAGTGCACTTAACTTTGTAATAAAAGTTGCATGTCCCCACATATAACTGTCGCAAGGGTGACACCTCTCAGGCAACTTTATGAGGAGGACATATAGATACTAATTGCAGCAGCTTTGAGGGATTATACACTTTGTGCACATTCAGTGTATGAGAGTTATTGCTGTTCATCTAGCTTTCATGTTAGCTATTAAGTCCCACCACTTGACAAGGTATCAATTTTATCCATATTATTGGTACACTTTTATCTGTAGGTGTATCTGTCATTTCGATCTTCAGACAGTAAGATTGAAAGATCAGATCAGCTTATTTTGTACAGGGCTTCCAAGGGTCCTGTGACAACAGATCATACTCATCTGTACAAGAGTTCATCTACCCCCCAAGAGTGAGGCATACAAGCAGTATATCTCTAAAGGCTTCCACCATTGTAGCTCAGAGCTTCAGCCTCTTACTCACAAAGCAGTTCTTCCCTCTCCTACATTCTGAGTCTGCCCTTGCTTATCTCCCTGATGGGATTGTGGCGGTTGTCTCAAGTTAAGCGGATTATCTCTTAACGCTGTGGGTATCTCCACCCAGACAACTTGCATACACTGTAAACTTAGATGCAGCAATCTAAAAGCTCTTTGCACATTCTACTTTGTTAATAAATACATCTTCAAAAATACAATACTCATCCTCAGTGTGGTCCTTGCTGTTTACTAAATGAAGAGATTGAAACCCCCAGAGTACATGGTTTAATGGTCTAGGCTGCATCTATTGTAAAGCTATTCCTACAGTTTACCCAAATGTTAAATGCTTTCTACTTTTTCCCTGACACCTTGTTTGCTGCATGTATGATTATTGACTATAAATGACTATTGAAACTTTCATTGACTATTTGAGGGCCCACATAGTCTCATCATGATGAATGCTGACCTTAGACAACTACTGCCGGCATCAATTAGGAATACATATATCCTTGCAATGAGGCCTCATCCTGGCATGTAGAGATTGAGGTAGGGATAATGTTGATGTTGGGCATGATTATCTTTCTGTTGTTTATGCGCTCAGTTAATGGCTCAGAGATCCTCAGTGATTTCACACATTGTTAATTATGAATAATGCATTCACAATATCAGTATATCAGTAATATGGTAAGCAACTTGCAGGAGCATTCATAGAGGCCATACAACCCTCAAGGAGACTTATAAAAACCATCCTAGGGGTACGGCACAAGAAGATAAACCGGACAGCTTCATCTTAAAATTACTTGCTCAATTATAATGTAGGGCTGTATGCAAATATTAATGTCTATGGTGCAGACAAAACCAGATATAGGAAATGAAAAATAGTAAATTTGCATTCATTCTCACAGTTGTCTTGTTCCCTGCTGTTGATCTAATAAAGTTATGAGATGATGCCTCACCCTTTCTTTTGCCTCTGTGCAGTACACAACCCCCAACCAAATCAGTATGATGCTGGAAGATCCTACCACTAGCCAGAATGCTTATAATATTGACTCTTTTGGTAGGATGGCATGGAATTTAATCTCATTTTAATTTTAAGCTTTCTCTTTTTCAATGTTTTGTTTAGTTACTTCCAGGGTGGTTCTAAGTCACACAAGCAAAACATTATTTTTTTGATAAGCAGTACACAGAAAGGGAGGTCAAGCATGTCATAATCTTAATGTTCCAACATACATAAATGTGTATTACCTCTGACAAGTATTGGAAAGGATTGAAAGGTGATAACATGGTTTGGTGAAAGTTTTGTCTGTAACGTAACTAACTCAAGAGGCTGAGTTGTGAGAGATACTGAGAGTTGGAGAAAGATAAATTGATTTGATAAGATCTGTTGTCATTGTCAATTCGCCAAGGACCATGTGATTAGATAACAATGGCTGCTTCAATTAATTTCCACATCTCTATTAAGTAACAGAGAAGGGTGATTGCCGATTATTTTTGTTCTCAAATGGGACTACTTCTGTAAAGTGTTTCTTCAACTTTCTTCTATTTCCTAAAACACAGAAAGCCTCATAAACATACAGATAATGCAGAATGAAACTTGCTGTTCTCAATGCACAGCTAATCACCTTAAATAGGCTAAAGGGAGGAATAAATCTACCCCATGCAAACCCTAGTGGGATTAAGAAATGAGGAGGAAGGCAATTGGAGGGACTTTTTTATGTGAATTCATAAATATGGGAGAAAATGATTTCTTTTCTGGCTGTCAAAAAACACTTTACTGATCAAAATACTATTGTCCATTGTGCTTTAGGATCTGATCCTTGATCCTTCACTGTTTTGTTTCCTACTTCCAGTAAGTATCAGTGTGACAGGCCCTAAGGATGAGACAGACCCTGGGAGTCCCTCAAGAGGCCCTCCCTTAAAGACTTACAAGCCTATTACTCACAAAGCACTTTTTCTTTCTCCTCTATGCTTTGTTCTATCTCCATTTTCACTCACAAAGACACGCATTAATTATCTGGTAAGACCCCCTGTACAACTAACAGCCACTTCCCTCAGCTCTCCACACATTCTACTTACCATGTTGCAATAAATGTTCTAGTTAATTAACACACTTAGATTTGTTGTATTTAGAATCACTGACTATTCATGCCATTAAGGCCCAGATGCAATCAGAGCCTCTCTGGTTATGATGCATGAATACAGCCCTGTTCAGTAATTAATTCTTGCATCATACAAAATTCATTCACACTCATGAAGAATAGTGATAATGACTGGCAATATTGACAGCACAGCAGTGCATCTTTAGCAGATACTTATTTTTCATATAAAATCAGCTGCTGTTACAAAGAGACACATATATCTTTTGAGAGGGGAAAACCTCTGCTTGAAAAATGCTTTGCAGAGTCCTCTGTGAACAGATCTATAGTGATTGAATACAGATGTAGACAATTACATTAACACCATTACGACTTAATTTTGCCAAAGCAGTGAGACCGAAAGCATAGTCAGGGAGAACAGCCAATGTGTACACTAACAGGGTGAGTTGCTCAATAATTTATCAGTTGCTGGCAAAATGAAAAACAATGATAACTGCATTACATGAATCACAAAGTTCCTAAACAGCGAGAGTGCTTAATTTAGAGTAACTAAGAAAGATGACTTGCCTTGACAGAATATGCAATGAGCCAAGCGTCTGGGCCCTTGACACTAGTGTAGGAATACTGCTGGTGGCAGGCGTTATGATGGTTGAATAGTTTGTTGACAGGAGGTTGTTTGGTAAACCTACTCATAGATTATCATCCATGATCCTGAGTAGGTTATATCTGTATTATTTCTATAACCCTCTCTGCCAACCCTCTTCCATGTGAATCCATATCATAACATGACATCACTGCCGTGACATAAATCAAGTTTCAGCCAGATTGTTTCTTTCTTTACCAGATAAAACACTGGGGCAATTATTCAAAGTAAGAAAGAGCCTATGAAGTAGAGCTAGCTAATGAATAAGATTGAAGAGGCCCTTTTTTGGATTGATAGAGTAGAAGTTTATGTGACAGGATATGAATTGTTTAACCTGTTGGCGTCCTGATCCCAATATCCTGCTAGGGGAAATTGATGTCGCAAATTGATGGAAATGGATGATCTTTGACCTAAATCTGCCATAGCCCCTTTCATGTCAGTTCCCAGGTTAACACCTGTAGTGAAGTGTGCATTAACCCTTTAAGGATGGCATGATACCTTAATGCATTATGCCCTTGGTCGTCATGATGCAAAAATGCAGCCTGGGCCAGTAACTCTCCAGTTTTGTATTCAAGCATCATGCCGACCCTACAGAAATGAGACACTCCTGAAAGGGTGGGTATGATGCACCAGTGCAGACCGCAGCGAGTTACTAGCCGGGGCTGCTTTGGTGCATCATGATGACAAATGTCATCTTTTAGCTACATCCATCCTTAATGGGGTAAATCGTGTTGACAGCACGGCTATTAAGATGGCAAATACCTAAAATGGAACACATGGAATTTTTAGATCAAACTTTTTTCATTATGACCACATGGCCAATATTGATTGAAAGTTGATTAAACATTAACTCAACATTGCTCTGACTGTTGTGCCCCTGGAGCACGTGAAAAAGCCAATTAAAGATAGAACATTGGATCACTTTGTGATGTAATTATTAACCTTGAATGGACCTCTTTTTTCTAAATACTATACTGTTAGAATTTGAAGAAAAATCAGATATACCCACTTTAACTAGAAGTCTCACTTAGACTCTTACTGAGTCCCTTCTACAGCTCCCCCATCATTACCCTACAGATCTTGGTGCCCCCCAGGGACGGTTGAAATGGAGTTGGGACAGGTACTCAGCCCTATTTATAATGGCGCTTGGGGTTCAAGACACCTAAGGATGGATGCTCGGGAGGCTGGAGGCCACTTCTGGGATTCCCTGAGTGTTTGCAGCCTATCAGGTGCAAGTACACAACCACTCACCCTGACAAATGAGCTGTCAACACACTAACACAGCCCGTACTAGTAACCCTTAACGTAAACCTGGGGCCAGCAGGTAGAGGCACAGTCAGCATTCAAGAAAATGAGATAAATAAACTTGCCTGGCGGATAAATAACTAGTTTTAAGAAAATGAATATCCTTAAAACTAGTCATTGGTCTTTCAGACGAGTTTATTCTCTTGAAATGAGATGATCATTTTGGGCTGTGAGCAATTGTGATACAAAGCATAGTTTACCTTGGTAAAATTTATTGCCTTGTTCATGTAATGCCTAAAATGCACATAGATCTCAGCAGGACACATGTTGCCCTTAATATATGTGCATGATATACATCAATCTTACATTACTCTACCATCCTCTTGTACAATTGATACTGCCATCAACCTTCTGGTGTAGTTTCCGGCCACAAATACCATGTTCAACCTAATATGCGCACATCCCCTAATAAGCGCACACCCTATTCTGGGAACGTGTCTAGAGGAATACACTAAGTGCCCTGTATTGTATTGTATTGTAATTTCATTTATTTATCCTGGCAGAATGTTGGCCTAGAAGACCGTATTATTATGTGTGCTTATTATGTTCAATGAGGTACTGCAAAAGTAAAATTATTGGGGAAAAATTGGTAGGGGTGTGCGCTTGATAAATGAAATTTTGTTTTTGTTTTTCTGGCTTAAAATAACCTTATAAGCGCACTGTGCGCTTATTACATACAATACAGTATTTGAAATACACAACAGAAAGATCTACAGTTAAAGACGTGATGTATATGATGTAAATCACTGTGATCTGTGCTAGCTAAATGATGTAGGTGGCACAGTAGGAGGCTGGCAGTTAGCCGTGCCTGAAATATTAACTAACAGCTCAGTCATTCCTGGTGTATATCAAGTCTGTGCTGGCTGCCTAATCTCTTTGGAGCAGTAGGAGGCTATTTGCTTTTCTCAGTCAGGGTTCAGGCCGCACAAATAATCCCCCACATCAATCAATTTGCTCGCTGAGGTGCTCCTGTGGTGGGGAGAGGACCACTATGAGTGTCTGATAACATAAACAGTGGTTTACACAATTATCACTGGAGACACATAGATATGACATTAATATTAAAGTTCCCTGGACAGCACTTTGTTTACTTAAGGCATGATTGTCATCAAGGCATGATTATCATCGAGTGGGTTTTATACTTGAGGTATCATCCATGAGGGCCCTCAGTAACAGTTAAGGGGGTATTTCAAAGGAGTAAGGCGGTCTGAAAATTATCCTTAAAACATTGACTTACAATACAGAGAAACCGAACCCTATTTGTGAGTCATGAATCCTTATCTATTCTGAAAGTGGTAGTTTTCCCAGGTGGCATTCTTTACAGTTTTGCTGGCCTATCCCTTCTTCTCCTGTTTGCCACTTTTTATCCCAACCAAATCAAATCTCAACTACAAATAATGTTTTATTGACCCCTTTGTGAGAAGCCATGTAATTGAATCTCATATCATACATGCAAATGTTTCTTTTTCTTCTCATGCCTCATTTTTTCTGGTGTGGTTTTTAGTTTTATTAGCGTAAACATTCACAATTGCCAATACAGAAGTGGAAGGCAAGAATGTTAGATATCAACAGGAAATATGAGAAGCTAAGGAAAATGTTCCCTTCGAAAGCAAATTAATAGATCTTCCTAGTGGCAATATCCAATAATACAACTGTTTAGTTTTTTTGTATTTGTATTTCATGGCATTGGATTGATTGTGCATAATGTAATATGCATTTTTTTAGACAAAAGGGGAATGGATAGTATTGGGTCTCACTTAGTCCAAATTTCTTGTTGGTATCTAACTTAATAAATCTAGCTTGCCTAAAAACAATGTTAAGATGGAAAAGAAAGAGAATGAGAGCACGTGTAATGGGTTTTGAATGGATGAGACAAAATAATGCCTCAAGTCTAAAATCCCAAATCTGAGCTGGGAAGTGCATGTGTGCTAATCTACCAGTCACCCCTGGCAGAGGCTCCCTCACCCATCTCTGCCTCATCCTACATATTATATGGAGCTCTTCTGTAATGGGAGGGGCTCTTCTATGGAAGAAGGGTAGAAAATGGTACTACTTTGCTACTCTTCTATTGGCTCCACAGAAGAAGTTGCTTAAAAAAATCAACAAATTCTACTAAAAAAACATACCAATATCTCTGTAATTTCTAGAATCTCTTGCAACAAATGACACAGAACAGAAACAGTAGGGCCAAAGACAGTGGTTCCTAATCAGAGGGGATTCACAGAGCTCTTCCATATTCTGAGTGTAGCCAGTGTCTGTTAATTACCTCAGAGACATGTAGCAGGCCATGGGTCAGCTGGGACTGGAGCAGATCAAGCAGAGTATGTTGTGTAGATAGAACAAAACCACTTACAACTGTCTTAGTCCTATGATAGAGGCACTGTGTGATTAAAGCATATAAAGGATGTTAGACCAGATGTAAAGAAACTGTCAACTCTAATGAAAACTTACCACTGGTGCTATGAGTTAAAAACCTACATTAACAAGTTACATACACTGATTTTGTGTTCTGTGCTCACTTGGACATAACAACAAACGTCATATCCTTATTAAATAATTCATATACTTTATTTGCCTTCTTTTGACATGTTTAGGGAGTGGTTGGTAAATTTTCACGCAAGCGGGTCTAAATTAGATTTTTCCCCCCATGGGAGGGGTCAAACTTTCTATAGTCCATCCTCCATCAAGTCGAAATTGAGCACAGCTGACCCCTTTGAGCTTTAGTAACGCGCTGGCTCTCTGGTACAAAAGGGGTCCAAATCTTTTTAGTCCCCCCCCCAAAACTTACCAGCCCCCATTCCCTTTTCGTAAAGTTCCCCCCCCCCCAACAAAAAAAAACATACTTATGAAATATTCTGTCTGTGACACAACTTACTCTCTGAGTGATCCTAAGATTAGAGGACAGAAAATTTAAGATACAGTGCAATTATCAATTATATTTTCACCAAATAATGATGATTGCAATTGCGATTAATTTCTTTGTCTCTTTTACATACTAAAGTGGGGCCATTCCCAAAGATACTTCTTTTCAGAAAGGATTACTTCTGTAAAGTTCTTTCACAGCTTTCTTAGATTTCTTACAACACATTTTTCCCTGTACACCATCTTAATATACATTCTAAATAAGGCAGCTTCCATTAGAAATCCCCGGGAGCCACTACAAAGAGAATATCCAAAACCTTTGGTGCCCCTTAATGTAGATTAGTAAACCCTGGCTAGAAGGAGGAACAACTCTCCTAAAACAAACTCAAGAAGGTCTAACGTGTGGAAGCCAACAAGGGTCACCAGAAAAATAGGTCAATTTTTGAAAGAGGACAGTGACAGGAGGATAGATGATATTAACAGCAAGAAAAAATAACGTTCTCCTTTTTTAATTTTTCAATTGTTTTTTGGTGAACCTTGTCTGCCACTGTTCTCATGGGTATCCTTTTGAGAATAGAAAATAGAAGCTGCATGATGAAGGACTGCTCGGGGGAACTAGACCCTCACAGAGGGCATGGTATGATACATATGGCCTCAGGGAGGGAGCTACCACCTAGAGGTCTGCTGTGGAAGACTAAGGGAGCAAGGTTTAGGGACTCTAAGCTGTTGGAAACTCAATCACCTACAAGAGTTAGGGTTAGACCACTCCAAAAAAAACAAAGATTTCTTGTCACCGTGCGCATATTGATAAACAGGTGTTAAGGAGAACTTTTCTTTTTTGCTAATTCTATATAAAAAACATGGTGTAAATAAACACATTGGCATAATTGGTATCAAATTAAGGCTTATACTGCCAGTAATGCAGTGGGAAATAGCTCATTACATATTATCCTACACATTTAAGCCCACCTTCCTCGTAATATTTTCAGACCTAGGTAATGAGAAACCACTTTACTTGAGTGGCCTTACTGAGAGGGTAAGTAGTTGAGGTGAATCAAATACAGTGAAAAATGAGCAAGTTGTATGGCTCATTAAAGATGAAGAACATTAACTAATCCATTGCTGTCAACATTTGAAAATATTTCCGAAATCTATGATTTTGGCTTTAAAATAATACTTCACAATTAGGAACTCTGGTATCAATAGCACTTAAGAAACGCACCCTTGATCCTTAACTGATCTTGCTGCAACCCACACTCAGCCAGTATCAGGTTTCCGCTTCTCTCAGAATATTCATGACAGCCTATTAATTTCATCGCTCACAGCGTGGAAACACTCAATTCATGCTGTCAGCTGGTAGTCAGGCTGCCTTAGATAACTAAGCAGGTGGCCCTAAAACTAAGTGATTCTGACAGGCAACAAGTGGTAGCAACAAGGGGTAAACAATGCCCACCATGGAGGATGTAATAAAAAAGAACAAATCATCATCAGAAATGTAAGAGAAATTATCCATAGGCTATTCACCTGTCTGAACAGACAAATGCAAATTCAGCATGCAATTTTCCATGAAATATTTGAATCTGAAGCGTTGCTTGGTGTTTAACTTTCATCCTTTCTTCAAAACATTTTTTATAATTTGATTCACAATGAAAAATTAAATCTGTCATTTGATGTCCAATACTCTGGTAAAAGTGTTTGACAGGCTTAAGCAATGTAAAATATTGACCTTTGTTACTTGAAGAAAATAAAGAATTCTTAGTATTAAGAATGCTGCTTCAAAAGTACATTTTACTGAGATATTTGCTGTGGATTAACACAGCAAGCCAGGAGGTCAGAATCCTTGATGGACTAAAGTTGCTATCGTACTGAAAAAAAGATTGTACTAATATACAAATCACCAGCAATATCTAGGGAAATTAAAAACAGTCATGAGAAATTGGCACCTTTATAAATTATGAATTGCCTTAAAAACTGGTCCACTGTATTGAATGGCATTTGATTTACATATGTCTGATTCTCTCAGCTCACACACTGCACATTGAACCTGAAAGAATAATCATAAATTTGCACAGCATGCACAAATGAATACTGCTAAAAACTAAATATGAAACCAGCCCCTCAAAAACCTGGAACCCTAGCATCGAAAGTAAAAAAAAATCTTTCCTGCAAATATTGCCTCTTAAATTTCCTTCATACATAGTACAGTTATAGACAGCAGTGCCACCAAAGATACCTTACACCAATTTGTGCCCCCAATATCTCCCCAACCTAGAATGAGGCAGTAAACTACCAGGTACCAGCACTATAAAGCCTCAGCTCAGCTGGAGGTGCTGTATCAGCCTATTGTATCACTGGGGCTGGGAGTAACAGATGAAGTGCATGAGTACCTTGGATCAAGTTGATTTAGGACGACCAGGTTTTATAATGAAATATGATATATTACCTGTGATGATGCGGATATGAAAAACATTGGGTCTCATAATATCAATACTGTACTGCAAGCATTGATTGGTTACTAAGCATCATCAACTGCATTATCACCTACCTAAGTGCTACCCTGGCAGTAACTCCATGATTAAAGTTAGAGTTTTGCACTGGGATGCGCCTCCTAGTAACGTCAGCTAAGTGAGGCTGCCAACCTACCCTCATTAATTGCACCATACTTATCATACTCCTTTTTTGTCTCATACATCTGTAGCTTTAGGGTAATATGGTTCAAATAGGCAGGATTCTGGGTGGCTGATGGCTTAGTTACCATAACTAGCATCATGACCAATTAGAGTCCATCACCCTAGGCTTAATGATGCCCCCAATAAAGCCAACCCTGAAGGGATAAGAACTGTAGTAGTATACAATGTATCGGAAACGGACTTTAGCCAGTCTAAGGATTGTGCTCGTTCGACCTGCAGTTAATCAGAGGCCTCCATTTGGTCATGTGACCCATTGCCAGTTAGGGGGTCATGTCACCCCTTGCTACGGTAGAGTGACCTAGGTAAGGGGGTACGTGACCCCAATTTGACCTAATTAGGGGTCACATGACCACCTCTTAGCTAATCAGAGACCAGCCTTCTGGTAACTATGGTAACATGACCTAATTCAGGGACGATTCCGGTCTCATGACCCCAATGTGACCTTGTTAGGGGGTCATGTGACCCATAAAGTATGGTTATAACATGACCTACTTAGGATGACGTAAGCACCTTTCAACCAATCAGAGGACGTGACCTAATTAGGGGATTAGTGGAGTCGTGTGGGCGGGGTTAATTATGTAAATGAGATGTCATTTCACTTTTTATATTTTGTTTTTTTTGTGCTTGATTGTTCAATGTACCAAAGAATGGTGAAATTTATCAATTTCCCCGTAAAAATCACACTTTGCAAGTATGAAAGGCTCTGCAGACCTTAATATTTAGAATACAGATAAAAGAAGAAAAACCACCCTCAGCAAGGAAACTAAACACAAGATTTCAAAATATGATAGTGATGATGCTATGGTAATCATTGTGTGACCAGCAGTTAGGCTATGCCAGTGGCAGTATACAATACTATTGATACCTACCAGTGTGCTGACTTTCTAGACTGCCTCTAGTGTGTCTACAGAAAATGGTATAGTCCCCCAGAATAGACCATATCCCGTGGATTCAGTAAAAAAAAAAACACACACTCAAATACATAAGGATTCCTTTCTGCATTGTGTATCCCCAGGAGCCTAGTTTGATGATTAATTTTAGGAGCTTTATCATGGTCTTATAGAATGTTTCATAACATGCCAAGCCTGATTCATGGTTCCCTTAGCAATTTTTCCTGACCAGGCCAGGTCAGCTGTCTTCAACTGGTTCAAGGTAATAATAACAAAAGGGGTGGCTAGTGATTCATGCAAACCACTACTACTACACTACAGACTTCCAGAGGCACAGTTAGGAACTACACGGTCCACTCTCCTCCAGACTCATGTGCTAGGCCCTTCAAGCTCCCTCTAGAAGAAGTGGCTGATCCATAATGTTATAGACAGGGCCTAGACCTAAGCATAGGATATGGAACCAATCAACAACAGTGCTGCAGCTCCTATAATCTAAGTTACAGGGAGGGGAGTCTCATCTCATGCTAAGCTTTATCATTACCTCGTAAGTCTGAAGTAGGATACAACTTAAAGTCACATAATGTCCATCTTCTACTGCAAATATCAATTTATTATTGGTCATCATCAACTGTATTATCAGGGTTATAAGTATATATTCATCATCATAACATTATAAGTACTAGTATAATAAGTACTGCACTCTAAGAACAGTGGGTTTTGTTTACAAACATATCAACACACTTTTCTGCAGCTACTTTGAACACACATTTTTGTGCAGTATGCTACAAAATGCACACTCTTTGCCCAAAGTGTGTTGATTTCAAAAGTGTTGCAAATTTGTGTGTTATTGTCTCATTTCATGCTAAGCTATATTATTACCTCTTCAGTATGAAGTAGGATACAACCTAAGCTCTCATAATACCCAACCTCTACTGCAAATATCAATTTGTTATTAGTCATCACCAACTGCATTATCAGGGTTATAAATATGCAATCATCATTATAATGGTACTAGTATAAGTCCTACACTTTAAGAACAGTGTGTTTTGTATACACACTTATCAACATGCTTCTGCAGCTACTTTTAACACACATTTTTGTGCAGCACGCTACAAAATGCACACTCTTTGCCAAAAGGGTGCTGATATCAAAAGTGTGTTGCAAATTTGTGTGTGTACTTATGCATGTTACTGCAACACACAGTGCTTAGAGTGTGTTCTCCACCTTCCCCTAGGTGGCACCACCAGTGTCTCATCAAATCTCACCTAACACAATCTATGTGACCCAGTTCCACATTCACAAAGAGCACTAATTGTAACAAACTCATTGCTATGGGTTCGCTATTATTTATGTGAGAGGTAAGCGTATAATTATGCCTGGTTAATTGCTACTGGAGCAACAACCCAAGGATTCACTTTAAGTTTTTTTACGCTGCGGTAAACATATTGGGTAAGCCGCTTGCTTACATCATTGACTGCCAACCTGCTATCATTACGCGCCCTTATTTGGCAATTTGCCCTTAAAGTGGAATGCATCTTTCGCCTCAAGGTAATATAATCCATTTGAAATAAGCAGGATTCTGGGCAGCTAAGTGGCTTAGTTACCATAAGCATCTTCATGACCAATCAGTCCTTCACCCTAGGCCAAATGCTGCCATCAACGAAGCCAATCTAGAAGGGATAAGAAATGCCCTAGAATTACCAAAGCTATTTCTAAATACATGAATAAATTGTGTTTAAGATTGGAATTTAATGGGAAAGGCAGGGCAGGGCAGGGTAATGCTGGGTAGGATAGGGTAGGGCAGGGCTCCTGACGACCAGGGTTATCATGTATAACCTTTTAGTGTGTTTTGCAGAACGAACACATACATGGGCCAAATGAATTGATTTATAGCTAAGCACTCAGATATTTACATGGAAAATATATCATATTTATCCACACAGTTATTTTACTGCATATGTATCCCTTTGAAGATGGTTCATAGTAGGTTAGTAATTAGAGATGCGCTATTTATTTAAACTTCTTTGTTAGATTTCTTCACTAATCAATTCTTGACATATTATACTTATGACACAAAGGCAATTTCTCAAATTATGTGCTAGGTAAACACTGAATATTGTGCAAAAAATCAGTCTATGGTGATCTTTAGGCCTCTCATAGACTGGCATTTGCAAAGGACAAAATGGGCTCATTGAAGTATTGAAGACAAGAATACTAGCTTCATACATATAACCATTCATATGAAAATAGACTCAGTTTCATTGTGGACTGCTGCTGCCCTTTTAAATATATATGAACATAATTCTACCAACAGACATCTGACCTACATAATGTGCAACATGACACCAACCTTAGCCAAAAACTGTGGTCTATAAACTCTGTTACAAGGCACATTATGAACAGATTATCAGTAATTAATCAATTGTCTATTGCCCTTTATTGCCCCATAAAACAGGCAGCTCCTGCTGTAGCTACCATTAACCCATGATAACACCTCTGTTCGGTGTCAGCTGATACTAGCCAATGAATGTAGAGTCAATTGATTTATCCCTTTAGAGATGTGTGAGAAGCAGGTGTAAGCTATGTCTGAGATTAAATGGGAGATTATTACCAAGACTTATCTTATATCAAGTTCTCCAATCTAAGACCTCAGAGTGTGGATGTAGTATTAAATAATGTTTACACATGATGATGCATGATGCATTTGGGCAAAACATTTCTGAACAACACTATTCATCAAATTGGTAGTCTGAGCCATGTTCATCAATCTCTGGACTCACAAAGTTAGGACAACATCAGCAAAAAGCAAATGCAATTTATTGGATCAGGAATGCCATATGTTTGCGTTATATATACTGCAGCTCATTACATTACAAAAACAATATTGCCAGTTCAATTACAGCCCCCTTTTAGTCTGGTCAAGTGTATAATTATAAACCTTCAAAGTGCTAGAAAATATACTGTAAAGGCAACTTATCATTACAATGTATGAGAGAATGTGCCAATTGATTTTCAATTCTTTATTAGATATAATGATCTTGCGTGAAAATTAATTGTTGCCTTGATTAAACCTTTACTGATGGATTCCACTAAAATATGATATTTGCAGTCATGATGCACCAATGCAGCCCAGGCAAGTCACTCGCCAGGGCTGCACTGGTGCATCACGCCGACCCTTCGGGAGTGTCTCTACCTTATAAGCTTGACAAGATGCTCGAATGCAGCCCTGGTGAGTTACTCACCAGGGCTGCATTCATGAGGTGATGAAGCAGCTTCCTATAACACCGCTCATCATGAAGAATGAAAACCATCCCAGTCACAGCTATTTTTTATTTTCAACAAGTTAATTTAATTCAGACAAAGAAGCACAGGTTTTACCTGAATAAGGCTAAGGATTAAAAGAGAGATTCACTGCTTTTAACAGATAGACCTGTCCGTGGTATAATTGTACGAAGTTATATATGTACTTTGAAAATTTTTTAAGTTATCCATTTGTCATGCATGATTATTTGTTCAGCTATATCCTAGCCTAAATAATAATAACAGGGCTTTTTTTTACATCTAGTGCCTTACATCATTAAACTACACAGAAAAGAAACAGTGTCGAAAGGGAGTTGAGGTGGCCTCCTGAATGACCTCCTTAGTGAAATCTGTCTGTAAATGGCTAAGGAGTTGTCTATACAGATGCTGTAATTATAACAGAGCTCTGTGTAGAGAGGGTGTCTGGTGTCTGTAATCTGATACCAAAATACAGTAATGTGAACCTCAGCTCTCTTAATTCTTCACACCCTGCCACCTAATTAGTTTTGGAAACTGGAGGTGCCTCCTTAAATCATTAGATCCTTAAATAATTAGATCATGGACTGGGGGCCCTAACAAGAAGAGTACTGTGAATGTACTTATTTTCACGATGTGAATTTTTGTGGAAGAGTGAAAATCGGCAATTTCGCAGGTATCTTTTCCATACTTAAGCACATAAAAATTTCGCAGATTTTTCAATTACGCAAACATCGCGAAAATATATACCCGGCGAAATAAAGTACTTACACAGTAAATGGATAGTATTCTTAGCTCTAAGGCCTATTATATGAAGGCAAATACAGAGATCATAGCCAATTATGAGTCACTTAGAAGAAGAAAAAGCTTTGTCTAAAACTAACTGTGGAACAAGTACATTCATGCATAAGATGATGAGGGCTGGCTCACCTATTCTTCTTCATGCAAAATTGAATTCTTTAAATAATGTAAACTGGTTAACCAATTTCGCACATAATTTGTTAAAATCGAAATAGTTAATTGCAAAATTAATGAATGGCCATTCTGGGACTGCCACTTTTAGTTACTGATTGTTTTATTGGCACAATGCTGAAACATTGTCATAAACAAAACAAATACAGCACCTAATTTCCATTTCATCAGCAATTTGCTATGGGAAAATGCACAGAACAAGGAAGAATTATTTATTTGCATTCCTCAACATGTTGTTAATCACTTGCTCTAACAGCTGTTGAATGAAATTAAAGGTAAGTGAAATCCTTAATAAAGATCTGTCAAGCTCTTGATTGAAAAAAGACTATGGTGTATGGCTATGCTGCTTCTGTTGGATTTTTTGCTTCAGAAGAAGAAGATATTTTCTGTTGCTTGATGATTCACTCCCCTATTTCTGTAAAAAGCTAAGAACACCTGTAGGCATTCTTCTCTTCCATTATCTGTTGTTTCCACTCCTGGAAACTGTTTTTGGCATTGGTACTTGTAATGTTCTGGCATCCACTACCATTGTTATGAGTATAAAACACTGACACCTGTGAATTTGTAAAAACATGTTCTCATTTTGAACCACAATTGTATTGGAAAAGAAAGCTTTGACTGAAAGGTTTATGTAAAGATTCAGTTCTTTGATATAACATATAGCAAATAAATTAGGTGCACAGACCAACACCTATTTGCCAGCTCACACAAACTCTCCAGCGAATAAATAATGGCTAGCCTCAGCATGCATGGTCTCATGACCTTTGCATTATATCAATCAAAGATGATATTCAAATTCATATATGTGCACATTGAAATAAGCCTTCAATTTCAATTACCGTTACTATTTAGTATTTTATGATAGTAATTCTGCATATGGCTGCAGAGATTGAAATAACTTTAGGATAAAAGAAAAGAATAAGTTTTAGGAATCGCAAAAGATAGAAGAAGAAAATTAACATTCCTCTTTGATAACATCTAATGTTAAATGTGTGTTTTATGAGGGTGTTTTTCTGCTGACTTTTGTTGTGTTGGATTCCACCTAAATTACATTTTAAATGACAGGAAGTGGTAAATATGAGCCAATTCAAAATGTAACGTTTGTTATTCTTGTTGTGTCTTTTGTTCAATTCAGATCAACCAGGGTGACTACTACCAAAAGCATAACCCCCCGCCCAACCACCCCCAGCAAACCACAAACCAGGGATTCCATCAGGCCCCAAAAAACAATTATTCGGGGCCACAGACCTACTGTCAGTAGTGGCCCCGGTGAACAGGTTTATAATCCCCGGTGTATATAGCAGAGATTGTATCGACGTCGGCTTCTTCGATACGGCCACGGGCGAAGACACGTGCGCGCTACCGCATGCGCTTGTTGACAAAATATCCCTCGGCCAATCAGAGAGCGCCTCGTCCAACCTCTCGCGGGGCGCGAGACGCCCCAAAGGGCTTCCCCGGTTGCGCAGAAGACGGGCCACCGATGAGTTGTGTAAATATTAGCCAAAATAACAGTGTTTCCTCGACAAGACACACCGGCATGGACAATACACATGCAAGCCTGACCCCCAAGGCCCGGACAGGCGGGCTGGCGGACACAGCACCCCTGCGTGTGGACGCCGGCAAGCCCCCTCCCCGAGCCGGTCAGCCCGGCCACCCCAAGTCGACCCCCAACCTCAACAACAAAGACGAGAACGGGATGGGTATCGACTTCCCCGCTATCAGGAACTTGTGTGAGTACAATATGTCAGACAAGTGTATTGATATCAACCCCCGCCAGTTCAAATCACATAGACAATCTTTTTGGCCCACATGGCACTATAGTGACACACACCCCGACTGGCAGCAATATATGTCAGGAATACCGGTCTCCCAAACAACATGCAGGCCCAGGTACACGTCCCCACAAATTTAAATGTAAATATGTGGGACAAACTCCTCACTGATTCTCAGGAAGATAGAAGGATACTTGAATTTATTAGATTCGGATTCCCCATAGGTTATATGGGACCAACATCAAACACAGTAAATATCCCCAACCACTCTAGTGCCACTCAACACAGCTCTCACATAGACACGTTCATAGACAAGGAGTTAACACTTGGGGGATTAGTGGGTCCCTTTACTGAACCACCGTTCATGGAGTGGGCTCAGGTCTCCCCACTCATGACTAAGGAAAAGGCAGGCACCGACGAACGCAGGGTTATTGCTGATATGACATTCCCCTGTGAGTCGTCGGTGAACGCATATGTAGCAAAGAACACGGTAATGGGCCAACAAAGGGCACACTCACTGCCCATCGTAGACAGCTTCACTCAAAAACTCTTGGAGGTCGGGGAGGG
The DNA here is from genome assembly GCA_947462335.1 of Harmothoe impar. Taxonomy (NCBI): domain Eukaryota; kingdom Metazoa; phylum Annelida; class Polychaeta; order Phyllodocida; family Polynoidae; genus Harmothoe; species Harmothoe impar. Next base: position 4,925,769 of record OX381721.1, on the reverse strand, counting down.
AGCTTTTATGAGCAGTTTGGACATAAGTCGAGCTTATAAAAACCTGACTTCAGATCCAATCTCATGGCCTCTCTTATGCATACGCTGGAGGGAGCAATACTATTGTGACATCACAGTCCCATTCGGGTCGAGGGCATCAGCGTCACACATGCAATCGGTCGCCGAGGCCATCATCAGAATGCTGGATAGACAGGGAGTCCAAGCAAAAATGTATCTGGATGACATTGTAATCTTATCTGTCAACAGAGACAAGGCATGGGCGGACTACCACAAGGCCAGGCAGCTACTCAAAAATCTGGGACTCCCCGAGGCGACGGAGAAGTCACAGCCACCAGCCAAGGTCGTAAAATGGCTGGGAGTAGTCATAAACGCCAATGAAATGAGCATCTCAGTACCAAAGAAAAAACTGGAGGAAATCATGTCAAAGGTCAGTTCATTTGCCAAGAGAAAGAGTCTATCTAGGAAACAGCTACAGAGCCTCCTTGGGTCCTTGCTTCACATATCAAAGTGCATTCACCCCGGGCGCCTCTTCGTATCACGTTTGCTAGACTCTCTTAGGAGCATGACAAAGAAGCACATTAACATTAGCTCTGCCATGAGAAAAGACATAAGGTGGTTCTTGGAAATCGGGACCTCCTGGAATGGGGTCAGTCTCATTCCCAGGGGCCCCCCAAACCTCACCATACACACGGACGCATGTGGGTCAGGGGTTGGGGCCACAGACACCAGCCGGGCATACGCCACACAGGTAGCTAGGGTGGACGATCCGGTAGTCAATATCACCCACCTGGAAGGCATAAATGTGGTGGTGGCTCTCCACACATTTCTGTCAGACGAGCATGTGGGAAAGAATGTTACTGTCTTCTGTGATAACTCTGCCGCAGTTTCAGTTTTTACCACAGGCAAAGGTCAGGACGCCAGTTTGCTAGACTCTGCAAGAGCTTTGTGGATGGTGGAGGCAGTACTAAACGTAAAACTTTGTTTCTTACACATTCCAGGCTCAAACAATGTACAAGCTGACGCCCTCAGCCGGGCACATCTGTCAAGTACGAAACTGACGGAAACTCAGCGAATTATAATAGACAACAAACTCACTGTAATTGACTCATGCAACTTCATGTTTGACAACATCAACCCTCGTATATCTTGCAGATCAGGGGCTCAGGTGGCTGCACAACCGGGCAGCCTGGAGGCAGACACAGGCAAGGACAGAGGGCACCTACAAAAACGGTACTTTTGCTGTAAGAGGGTACCTGGCCTTCTGTCATACAATGAGCATCCTACCGTACGCACCCATATACAAGGAGGTGTGTGCGTACCTGGAGTACCTTGCAGTACGGAAACTGTCCCCACTGACGATCAGAAACATTGTGGCACACATCAGACAGCACATGACCATGGCGACCGGCACGGCTCACAACATGTGGCACCCCAGAGTGCTGCTGGCGCTGGACCCGCTGGACCGCCAGAAAGACATCCCATCATACGTGAAGGAGGCAATCCCCCTACACATCTTCAGGCAGGTGGTCATGAGGATCCCACACACACAGGCAGGCACCACACTGAGGGCAATATTACTACTGACTTTCCACGCGGCCCTCAGGAAATCAGAGGTGGTGCCACCCTCCGTCAGAGCCTTCGACCACAAGAAGCATCTGACTCGAGGGGACATAGCAATATTCCAGAACTTTGTGGTGGTTACAGTCAAGTGGGCAAAAAATCTCCAGAAGTTCAACCAGAGGAAGGTCATCACAGTGCAACGGTCAGACAATGTCATGTTCTGCCCAGTCAGGGCGCTCACACAGGTGATGACAATGCACAAAGACCTCCCCCCAACATGCTCCGGCATTCACATTCCCAGGTACCGCCACCCCAATGCCAGTGACTTACATGGAGAAGGCATGGGACGGTATCTTTGGAAAAATGGGGGTAAAAGACAAGACAAATTCGCTCTACTCCCTGAGATCGGCCGCAGCGACCGCTGCCTTCACTGGAGGTTGCTCGGAACTCCAGGTGCAGAGGTACTGGGGCTGGAGGTCACAGGCCTACAAGAAATATATCAGAACTGACTCTAATGCTAAGGTCAACAGGGCAATTACTAAATCTCTAAACTCATAAATAATCAATTCATTTAATCACAATTCTTGGCTGGCTTGGCCCTTTATTCATTAATAATTGTATTAAATATACTTCTAGTCAAAATGTATGTATAAATGTGTATAAATATAAATGTTTATCGACAACATAAATTTTAATAAATCTTATTCACCCAAGCCGGCCTCATTAGTCTTGCTTTCTGGGAGTGCAGTAATGGTGTCTGAGTTGCGCTGGATAGGGTCACTCAGGGTCATTGGTGCCCCCTGGTGAAAGCAGCCACATTTAACAAATATCCTACAGGTATACATTCACCGTGTGACACACCTGTATGATGTCACTTCTTTCTTCACCAAATCTCATTCTATTCTACTCAGGCGCCCAAGGCGTCCACACCTGTATACTGTTCTAATAATCCCACCCACCCACTCCTGTTTACAAGGTTTTATTATCATATATATACATTTACAATCATTAATTTTACCGGTATAAATCGTGTCTTTTATGTATTCCTTTATTCATTTATAATTGTATTAAATATACTTCTAGTCAAAATGTATGTATAAATGTGTATAAATATAAATGTCTATCGACAACATAAAATTTAATAAATTTTATTCACCCAAGCCGGCCTCATTAGTCTTGCTTTCGGGGAGTGCAGTAATGGATGTATATGCTAGTTAAACCCCCTTTAATACTCTCCTTGGCCGTTCCGAGTCATTTCCATGGCATTACTGAACCTAAAGCCACTCAAAGTGTTCCTTTAAGGCATCTTAAATACAAACACTCGTACAGAGACTGTAAAAGGGGCAGGGCTGTTCTAAATGGTATACACTCGACTCTGACTGTCAGAATGTCACACAACCAATGGTCTAGGGGTGATCTCTGAACTAACATGGCTAGCCCTGCTACCCTTCTAGTCCACTAGGCAATAGCTTTAGCTGTCTGGTCCAGCCAATATATTATAGGGGTTGTTTTTGCGTAAGGCAAATTGATCTGGGTAGTGATAGCTCATACTATATACATATTGTATTAACCTGCAGACAAATCTCCTGGTAAGATAAGCATATATATAAACCAACAATTCAGTCGTTCCTGGTGCATATCACTTCTCCCCCGGCCTACTGTCCAACTCACCTTAGTCTTCACCTCTGCAACAAGTCCTTTTCAGTAAGCAATACATAATATTGTAGTCGGACGCTGTACTATTTCTATAGAACCTGATTTATCTATTTTGGTTGTGTTTGTGTTGTATCCGCTCCGCACTTCTGTCTGGTACATGGTATGTAATTGCATAATCCGGCACCTGAGGATTGGTGGAGTGCGACCTAGTAATACGCACCTAGCCGGGACAGCCACGTATCAAGTGTTTACGAGTAATTGAGTGGAGTTACATAAGTCTCAGTATATAAACCCATCGGTTCTTCGACTCTAGGACTCAGTGCTGCTGCGCACTTCGGCCAGCTTGACTGTTCCTCAGCATAGATTCCTAGAACTGTGTTGTACTTTTCGGCCTAGTCCTGTTGCTGCTCCTACCTCTGTGACCCTGCTTCTCTCTCCGTTCCACCCTCATGGGGAACAGAGGAGTTGACGCATTGGTATATAACTCCGGGCTAGCCTCCCTCTGAGGAGTCTAGTCTGTATGGAGTTCACTGAGATCGGAGAGAGCCCTGGACATTGGGGAATTATTGATTAGACCGTGAGCGTATCACTCCTGTATGTTCATGTAGCGCCCGTTGTCAGAAAGCATATTTGAACATCACTATCCGTCTGTATGATTACGTGCCGTATGTCAGAATGAATAAAGAGTAGATTCTGAACAACCTATTTTCGAATCTGGAGTTTTTCATAGCTCATGCCTATCTCAGAATAGCCAACAGCTACAATATGTTGTTTTGCCTCAGTCATTTTCTGATAGCACTAACCTGGGATAGGCACTACAGACTAAGGCCAGAGCATTTAGCTTTTCTCTGTAGCCACCTTACTTACTGTGAAGCCGCATGGGAATGGGAGGGGCATAGGTCCTCAGTCGGAGGCGGGAGCCCCATATGATTGGTTGATGGTCGTCTATCATACACTGACAGACGCACCAGTAACAGTTGATGGTCAACTCTACTGTCCCCCCTATCCAAAACCTATTGTACTAAGCAACAAAATAACAGTTGGTGGTCAACTCTACCCATGGTAGTAAGCAACTTAACCACCTCTTGCACCAATATTTACGAGAGTAGTAGCTGATGGTCAGCTACTACTGACCACCCCTCCCCCTCCAAATATTGAGTTAATTTGTAGGTTGCTGTTAAAGGTAGAATATGAACACTGTGGTATACCAGTCATGCTCCTAAGTATTGGTAGTAAACTACAAGTGTGTGTGTTGTGTGCACATCCATCATTGTGATACAATGAACGTTAGTAGGGCCAGGTGAATTGTTGGTATTGAATTGGGTAAATTAGTATAAAATCTGTATAAATCGCGCTATAAATGTTCACGACTGATTGACACCGGCAATCAGTTGGATAAGTATAAAACCTACTGTATATTCTTATTTACTTTTGAACGTCATTCTGAATGGCTAAGTATAGACCATCATATATGTCTGGAATTGTTATATTTGATATAATAGCTTCATGAAGCTAGGTGTAGAAATGTGTGCCAGCAATAATATAATTAGTTTTTGATGAAATGAAATCTCACATAAGACTGTGAACTTATATACATGACTGCTGATGTAAGGTGCTTGGAAACTCACCTTTTTTTTTCTTTTTTTTTTCTTGAATATTCTATACATCAATGAATGATACTTGTGTCTTGGACTGAGAAGTCTAATGTATCACCGAGGGTTTGGTCGGCCCATTGTTGAGACTGAAGAACAAACTCAATGAGCAGCACAAATAATCCTTACATCAATCACCCTTCTGTGTTAAGCCCTTGTATGTATGCACCTCATCTAGTGCTAAAGGAGTGGGCATTAACAGGGGGGTTAGTGGGGAATTGGGGGAGGTCCAAAATATGAGGAGGGGTCGGCCGCACTCAATTTCAGCTTGCCTAGGGGGGACCAACAAATGTTGACCTGCTCATGGGAAAATCCATGGACCGCCCTCTAGTTGAGATATGACCACTCCTTAACATGATGATATAAAGGTTCTTGGGAAAAATACAAATAAGTGTCAAAATTTTAAATGTGAAGGCTCAATGTTTGACTTTGTGTGGATCTACATTATTCTTGGGAAGGTGGTTTGTTGACAAGATATCCTTAAAAAAGCACATCAAATAGGGTTTACTCTGTAAGCAGATGCCAGATTGGGTAGCATGTCATGTGACAGGAATAATAATGGGAAAAGCTGATGGTGAAACCCTTCTGAACTGTCTAGGAATTTTTCTGAAAATACCCTACAAATACAGTCACTTTTCAAGGCAACCTCATCAGACCTTGTTTATTCTGGGACATCATACAGAAGTTGGTGGCATGTTGTGTGACAAAAATAGCAAAGCTGAAACCTCCAGGCTGTTGTATTTAATCATACATTAAGGGCTACACCAACATTGTGAGCCCTACATTTCTGAAACAAGAATTGCTGTTCTTGCCGCATAAAAAAATGCCTCAGGCATTTTCATACGCAGCAACAACCGCAATTCTTGCATTCGAAGAAACATAATGTCTACATGGTTGGTATGTTTGAAAGGAACCTATTCAAGACACCAAATAAGCAGAGCGGGGGAGGGGTTATCAGGGGGAAGGATGATATTACTTCAAATATGGCAGTTCCTATGAATTCTCTGGGTCCATGTTGGGGGGTAAGGAAATGTGTGTTGCTAGGCAGATAAACAATTAGAATAGCCGTTGCTGGGCAACCAGCTGTATTAGCAACAAACAGATAGAACCATTGAATTCCTTTGGTCCATATTAGGGGGGTAGGTATGATTGTAATCAACCTCAGGACCATGAAAATGAGTGTTGCTAGGCAGATAAACAATTAGAATAGTGGTTGCTAGGCAACCAGCTGTATAAGCAACAAACCAATAGAACCATTGAATTCCTTGGGTTCATATTAAGGGGGGTAGGTATGATTATAATTAACCTCAGGAACTATCAAAGGTTGATTCATATTATTGATATAACATAGCATAAATTTGTGTTGTGACTTCTTAATCCAAGATGGCGGCACAATCCAAGATGGCGGCGCCCGTTCTGACTTCTGGTAAAGTGCAAACATCATACACCTCGTTCTGGTGGTGCCTGGCAGCACCACCAGGTGGCTACGCCACCACTTCGGCACAAAAAATCTCTATTTAGGCTGCTATTGCCCATAGAGGGCATTCTATTTTACCCTTTACCGCAAATAATGATATTGTACTGATATTTGGGACATATTTTAAGGCATCTCAGCAGACTTGTCAACCCAATTCACAAAGACAGCATGAATTGCTGCTTCATGCCACCAATAACAAATCAGTCAACCTTGCAGGAATCATTCAAGCAAGCAGATTTATTTGCCTGTTTTGCCCTGTTGCATACTGCTGACTAAAGGATGCTGCCCTACAAGGCTTAAAGCCATTATCACCTCAAACTTCAGCACTGAGGTGGGATGTGACAGTATCTTGTGTAATCTTAATGTCACCCAGCATCATGAGGCAGTCTTGAGGTCTGAGTCTGGACTTATTCAGAAATGTGTAAATGTAAATGTTAGTCTTAACCCTTTAAGGACACATGTCGCTAAATATGACATTTGTCATCTTGATTCATTAATGCAGCCCCTGGGAGTAACTCACTAGTGCTGCATTCATGCATGATGCCAACCCTTCAGGGGGTGTCTTAATCCCATAGGGTCAGCATGATGCATTCATACATTATGACAACCAAGGACATGATGCATTAAGGCATCATGCCGTCCTTAAAGGGTCAATTGAACATCTTTGCAGATGGATAATGTCAACATCAATTACACCTGTTAACACAGTATTGCATTCATACAATCATGATTACATGCACGGGAATTACCACCAATGTTTTACCCTTAATGTGTGTGCATATTGATAACATTGTCCATCTTCAAAGTCAAACAGATTCATCTTTTGGTCGGATAGCAATCTTTGCTGAGGATGTTTTCCATCCAGAAAATATAATGTGACGAAGGCTAGATAAAAGCTGAAACGTTGTGATCAATGCATACTACCTGTATTATGGTGAAATAAAACTTCTAAGCCTTATGTTTTGGCGTCCTAGTTGTGTCCGTTATCAATATTTAAATCTATTGTTGAGAATGATTTTGCTAGCTTGCATGCATGTTTTCAGGAAGACAGAGGACATTAAACATTAGGGGCACCATTCTGCCCTTGAAGCGATGAAGTGTCATTTTGCCAGTGTAACTCCATTTACCAAGTCTAGACACTTGAAGGTAATCCAATATACCACCTTAACTACTCCCTGTGGATCTATTTCCCCTTGGCCATGCTTTCTGATTACATGGTTATTTCTGGTTTCACTGGGCCAATGCTATCCGCACGCCACAGGCGTGCGAATAGCGGCCGCTATTCGCACGCCCACAGGGTGCGAATAAGAGCCCTTATTCCCACACTAGGTAGGGCCTGCATAATACTTCTTATTCCCACACCATATATAGGGTGTGCAATTCAGGTCTTATTCAGGTCTATGAGGTGGCAATTGGGGTGTGAATTAGGGCCATTATTCACACCTTACATAGTGTGCAAATTAGAATCCTTATTCCCACACTGTGTGGGGTGTGAATAAGAGTACTTATTCACACACCATACAGGTTTGGTCTGGTGTGTGAATAAGAACTTGTATTTACACCCTACACAGGGTTTGAATAAGGGTTATTATTCACACACTGGGTAGGGTCTGAATGAGAGTTCTTATTCCCACACCCCATAGTGTGTAGTACAGGTCTTATTGGCACCCTATACTATACTTATAGGCCTATAGGGTGGTGATTGGGGTGTGAATTAAGGCTGTTATGCCCACACTGTGTGGGGTGTGAATTAAAGGGGCTATTAGAACCCTATGTAGGTAATGTGTGAATAAGAATGCTTATTCACACACAATGGGTGTGGGAATAACAATGCCTATTACAGGGTGTGAAGAACAACTCGATTCAACACACCAATCCATACCATATAGGCCTATGTAGGGTACCAATAAGACCAGTAATGGAACCCTATATGGTGTGGGAATAAGAACTGTTATTCAGACCCTACCCAGTCTGTGAACAAGAGCTCTTATTCGTACCCTGTGGACGTGCAAATAGCGGCCGCTATCCACACGCCCGTGGCATGCGGATAGCGCTTGCCATTTCACTGCAGCTTATTTCTCACTTCACTAGACCTTACCCATGATGAAGTAGGGAAAGTAGAAAGATATTGTCCATATTCCTATGCTATACTAAACATGTTTTTACACCATCTAAATATAGAATGGCTATGACTAAGAAGAAAAGACTGAACACAAGATGTTGCCTTGTCCGAGGTCTAGCAGTATGTGAGGACTACTTTATTGTGCTGAGTCAGCACCTGTGCTTTTGAGAACTGCACTATTGGAACTATTGTGATATCACTACAGGGCTCTACTGAGAGTCTATGTAATGTCACTTCTTGACACCAGGGGGCTCCACTGGCACACTGGCTCACTGAATGTTCTATGTCTATATAAACTATATAATGAAATTCTAGTTCCTTGGTGAAACAGCAGAATATAATTACTGACAATTCATTATTTTACCTACTGCCAAACCATTGAGAGGATTCCAAGTATCCTAATCTAATCCTCAGCAAATTTTGACTCATTCAAATGTGCCACATTTTCCAAATAACATACCAAAGATTCAAACAAGAATCAAACAAGCACAATTTTGTGCAAGTGTTGCGAGAAGTTTTTATTTGGTTCATACATACAGTAAGGGTATGTCAATAACAACTCTTAGCCTCTCGGTTTGAATTCAGGAAACCTGTAGGGACTCAATGATCTCTGTGCCTGAGTGGCAGGCCTGGGGGGGTGGCTCTCCTCCTGAAACATGGAACGTGAATAGGTCTACAGCCTAGGAAATGTGGTGCAGTGGTTAGCATACCTCACTCCGGATAGGGTGGCCAGGGTTGATTCCGAGCAGTTCTATAAAATGCTTTTCACCTATACGCGACCCCCACAAAAGGTGACCCTGCCTACATGGATTATCACCTATATTCTCAAATCCATACATTTGTTCTCAACCCTCCTTTATCCTGTTAACACATCAGTCTGAGCTGTACCTTCAGAACACTGTGAGCCCCTGGTGCTGCAGGTCACTGAGTTATTAAGGTGGAACCCACCTGGGGGCCTGGGCTGAACAGATAATTCAAAGTGTCAACTTATCTGTGATACATCAGGCCCTGAGCTGCTACCATTATGTCCTTAGGGAGTTGATATAATCATCATCAGAAGATGAGAGCACCTCTCTGTGGACTAGAGGTGTGCTAGATTACCATTGGGTCGTGTATAGTAGTGCTTTTAGAATACTACAGGCCCCTGGGACTAACAGTCACAGCTGTGAAGTGGGAGCTGCCTGGGTGCCTGGGGTGAGCAGTAGTAGGAAGGTGTCATCTTATCTCTGATGCACCAGGCCCAGAACTGCTCACATTACTGGCATTTAGGGAGATGGTGTATTCTTCATCAAAGGTAGAAGATGGAGGCAGGTCAATGTGAACAGGTGTGCTCTCTGTGTTGGGATATATCTCTGAGGAACACCAATCTAGATTTCTTTACTCAAACCAGAATATGTGTTATTTTGAAAAATGTCAATCAAGTGCATGGACTGGCCTGATAAATTTGATCAAATCTGAACATTATATTTGTTTGTTGGAGGCATATGGTCTGTCCTCTATTTTGTTACATACATATGTCCATGGTGCCTAGCCCAAGTCAGGTATGGTCCACGGCTACCTTAGGGCAGATAACTGTCTCCTGCTAGCAGCATCATGGAAAGATAGTTTTTCATACCTCAAGATACATATCAAATAATGTATTCATGGCTTACAGGCTCAACAACCATCATTTCACCACATATCCTGCTTAACAGTCACTTTGCACCTGTTGACACAAATTAAATGGTTTATTATCCTACTTCCAACCATTAATAGTGATCTATGAACTCTGCTACAAGGGGTGTCAACATAGTTTATCACTCTTTAATGTAATTTACCGCCTGTCTATTGCTACTTACTGCCCATAAAGTCAGGCATAAACTGCAGTAGTACATCAACCCATGTTAATACCTTTGTATCATATTAGCCAACTCCATATTAGTAACCTTAAATGTACATTAAATTGATTTATTATTGCTAATGGTGGGAAGAGCGTTTATCCATGTGAGCCGGGCTGGTGCAAGGAATATGTGAGGCTTAGGAAGAGACTATAGCTTTGGCATAAGGAAAGCCTACTAATCAAAATGAGATTTCAGTAATCTTTGGCCAAGGGTGCTACAAACCCTATGCACTGCACAGTTGGCCGGAGAGAGGTATTTCTGATTAGCCTCACCGATGGGTGGATGTTCGAGGTAGTTCATGACCAGAAGTATATTGTGATGAAGTTTATCAACATCTATAACCTGCCAAAGTACATGCCCAAGATAATACCTTTGTGAAGTGTAGGACAAGTCAGTTTAAATTGCTGCCTTAGCCATCTTGGTCTAATTTTTTGGTAAATTCCCAGTGATCCATGACTCAGTCAGAATGATATTAGACATACATTACAAAACATCAGCCATGCCTTACAATATATATTGTGAGTTACTCACTAAGGTTACTTTGAGTAGAGCTATAGTCAGTCCTCATCAGGTCCGGTAAATGGAGGAAAACCCTCCCCAGAGCCATTATTTACACCAGTGTTAATTTTCACAACGCAACTAGGTGTGAAAACACTGCATGGCTAGAATTAGCAACGGTTTTGCTTGTAGCATAATCACTACAGGGCTCAAATTAGCAACTGTTTTCTTATAACCCATTTGCTGAATGTTCTATCAATTTGCTGTGAAATGTATATATCCCATAAGATAGATAAGTGTATGCTCTTGAATCATACATGGGGAATAGTGAATCATACAGGTGATTGCCATGAAATCACATATAAATAAGCTTTTTCTATAGACTTTGCCTCTGTGCTCCTCCATTTCACCCAGTAAGCAGTGAGCCCTGCAATGTTTTCACACCTACCTGCGTTGTGCAAATTAACACTGGTGTAAATAACGGCTCTGGGGAGGGTTTCCCTTCATTTCCCGGACCTGCTCATGACATGATGGTCAGGACACTAATACATGCCACCAGACATGGGTAAGCACTGCGGAGGTACAACTTCTCCCTGATTGCTGCAGTGGTTGATGGTAATATGGGCTGACTAAAGGTCACTTTAGGGTAAACCAGAATCCATATCACTGGATAGGCTATGCAGTTAGATAGAGTAGAGGGTGATGCTTACCTTCTTCCAATCCAGAGTGCAATCATTAGCCTGACATGACAGAGTGCTAGACAAGGTCCTACTATTTGTAAAGGCCAGGCCTCATTCCATACAGGTCAGGAAGAAGGGGTTTTATCTGAAGTATGACATGAGTTCCCACCTTTTTCCTACATCTTCAATCAAATTGATGTATGACTAGTCATATTCATTGTTATATTAGATATTCTCTTTCGTTTGGTGTGAGGTGCTCTTCATAAAAAGATGTTTTCTTTAAGAAAAGACCAAATTGGTAACTTCTCCTTAGTTTTGATTCAAAGTGACTGTGCATGTCTTTTTCTCAAGTACAAAACCTCCAAAACATTTCAAGGATCTTGATGTTTTTAAGCACCACCTCAATGGTGCAAAGAACCTGTCCAAATCTTCGTGAAGTACAGTTTGACATGGCTCAAGGTTCATAAAAAGCAATGTGACCGCAGCAGACACTTTGCCAGCTTTAATGCCAGATGTTAAGTTTCTGTCTTAGAGACTGTGGAGGATACTTGACAGTGGAAGCTTTTCTGGATGTATACGGCCATTAACCTCAGCACTGTTATCCCCCAGACTCAAAGGTTAGCTGGGTCTGACATGGGTAGCTTTTATATGAAGTACCAATATCAGCATATGAAGCTCTGGGGAGATAAAAGGAACCTGTCCCCTTTACTGAAAATATAACAATACGTCTGCATCCTTTCAAGGAGTGAATGTTGGCCAAGTCCGGCAGTGTGAAATATTTTCTTGCGGAAAAAGAATCCCCTCCTGTTTTGAGCTCAATGCATAACTCCCTCAGTGACTCTGTCACCATGGTAGAGAGTAAACATTTGGATGGTTGAGGGTGAGGAAGTTTCACCAAAGAAGTGTACCCTTCAGATATGTGAAAGCTTTAGTTGGGGCAAGGTGTGTAGTGGTCTGGTCAATTTATAGCCATGCCATTTGTGAGATTATTATGGGCAGGGTAAGAAAGATGATTGCTTAAAGCGCCTGTTCATAATATAAGCCAGAGGCAAGGGATAACATCAGCAGGAGGTTAAGGAAGCCTTATTGATGTCATGGAAGGGTTGTAGCAGCAAGAGGTAGAGCAAGAGCTGTATGATAGAGGTTAAATCATCCTTACTCTTAGATCAAATATCTATCTTACTCCACTTTTAAAACTATTTCAAGCTTTCCATGCAGACACATTTTTTAATTCAAATGATAACCTCCTATGGGCATAGGATGATTAAGAATCCCTCCTACCCACTGCATTTCTGTAGAAAAAAAAGGGGGAAAAATCAGATGTAAAATTTAAATGACTATAAATGAGAGGCCACAATACATGGCTCCTAACTAAATATGTGTGAGGGATCGGTTTTGTGCTTCTTAGTTTGAATAAAATGTTCAGTGTCAAAATCCAAGAAAACTCCACTGGGATTACCTTTGTCAATGGCAAGACAATTGATTCAAATTAAATTAGTTCTGGTTATATAAAACACAGTTGGTGAATGAGCCACAGTCATGATTCATTAAAGTGTTTGCCAATTCTAATGAAGGTATTTCTCCTTTTCCTCAGCCACATGAGTGAGTCCTCATGTCATATTCAGTGTAGTGCCGCTCACTGATAATCAGATAATGGCGCTTTTTAGAGAGTTAAAAATCCCTTTGGCCCACAGCTAATCTTTTATTCCAGTTTTATTACTATCTTCTTATTAATGTAATGTAACTTTGGTTATGATAATCGAAATGAGTAAATAATACACCATTGTATTTCAGTGCATGGTATTAACTAAAACTGCTGCATTACTTAGAAAACCCTTTCTATGCTACAGGGTTTTTTATGATGCCCTCTAGAATAACCTGTGCATTCTGGTTGACAATGCAATGAAGAATGGTAAGACGCATCTATTTGGTTTGGAGTTGCCAGAAAAAGAAAGCAGTCTCGTTTATTTACTGGAAATGAGTTACCTAGTGTCGTAAAACATATTTGTTTATATGACGTAAAATGTGTTATCAGGCAAAGGGTTTGCCGCCTTGATTATTCAATATAGGATCGTATATATACTTACAATGTGCACCATAAACATTGCCAGCTGAAAGGCCTGAAAATAGTCAATGGGGAAACAGGATGACTACTAAAGGAAACACTATGGAGGGAATACTGTCAGTGACATCAGTATTCTGTCTTAGGAAAGTGCTTGCTTTATGCTACTGGAAAGGGGAATGTGGACACACTTGAGATTTGACACTGTCTCCAAGAAACCTTTCAGCAATAAAACCAGCAACAAACCAAAGTAGTGGGGAGAGGATACTGTCGTGTACTACGATGGTGAGCAAGTATAATGGTCAGGTTTTATTTCATCATAGGGATAATCTCTGAGCGGTGATAAAACCAGCACTAATTCTGGAGTAGCTGACAAAGCTTGTTAGGACTGGGAACTATCATCAGCATTAAGGACTACTCAATATTCTGCACGGCATACTCCAATCTGTCCATTTTCAACCTAGTTCTCTTAAAACAGAAATACCATTAACTCAATGAAAGCAAGGCCAATTCATAACCATGATTTTCAAATTAAAAAAAAAAACACAAAAAAAGACATTTGAATTTCCTGTATTACCTTGCCCAAGCATCTTTTCCCTACAAGTGATCCACAATTGAGTTCAACTCGTCTTCTTGAGCCACCTTAGTCCTCATAGTGTCACTTGATACTGAACAATATACTTCATGAGCATGGATGGGGTGTCATAATGGTGTCATGTAATTTGATGTGCCTGTTATTGTCAGTACTATGTGTAGTGATGAGGATATACACACCCTGAAGTCTAATAATAGCGCCCCACCATCAGCAGTAATGTGTTATAGAGTGTCATGGTAGCCAACCTTATTGCCACCAAGGTCATAACTGGAGTCAGTAAAGGTGGAGTATTAAACCAGGATGTCCCTACCAATAACATCAAGCCAGGAGTCTGACAAGCAGCTTTCAGTAAGTGCCCTTGATTACCTTTTTTCAACTTGTATCATGAGTGCAGTGTCCGTATGCTGTCTACAGAATTAGGTCTAATTAATCTCCCTTTCAGATTTAATACATCGGAAATAATAAGGAATCTTGGCTCCGGATTGCCTTACTTACCATAAGCAGCCATGTGACATTCTGTCAGCCAATCAGAGCCTTTTACCTGAGGGCAAACATTGCCTCAAATGAAGGCAATCCACGAGGGATGAGAACCGGTTTGTGTCAAATGACTTACCTAGGAGACAAAACTAAATAAGTCCCTTTACGGGAAGGTATATATGTACACATTCTAATGAGAAATTATTTTGTAATTCTTCCTCAGGTTTTCTTGAAATAGTCTGTTTCTACCTGTTTACACCTGGTCTGTTAATTTCATGACATCCTGATAATCAGCACCTCAAGGATAGGAACATTTTTTTGATCGTTTTATAGCTTTTTACGATCAATATTCATACAAATGTCATATGAATAAACTGCTTAAATTGCAAAAAAATGTAGCACATCATGAAAGCCATTTTATTCGTCCCTTTTATCCGGCTAATAATTAATAATGACTATTATTCGAAAGGCTTACTTTCCTAATGGTAGCTCCCAGCGCTGGGTTGTGAATGGGTCACTGGGTGAAACTGGTCATGAAATGGTCAAAATAATTCATACGAAACAAAATAACACCAATTATTCATAATGGGTTTCTGAACTCATTTTAATAACTTTAACTATTTAAATTCATTAATATTTATTCGATGAGAATGAGATGAGTTATTTAGGTTGATTACCTTACTTCATTAAATGATTAATTTGGATTCACAAGCATCCTAACACCTTGGCACCCTGGGATGTTCGTAAGCTGCACAACAGGTTCTCAGGTAGCTCCACAATAGTTAATTTAAATTTGAAACAATCCTGAAAAAAAGGTGTGCCCAATTCTTATGGGGATTGACAGAATTCCTCCAATGCAGAAATGGACAACAGCAATTAGATTTGGTGTTCTATATTTTAAGTTATTTGCGCAGACCTCAGAGCAGAAATGTTTATTGTTGGTGATTCAATCAAATTGTGACTACCGCCCATTAGGCCTGAATGATTTGTTCATTTTTTCCTACTCTGGCGCATTTATTTTCGAACTGACTTTACTCGACAGTGAAGCATTAGAACCAATGACAAAGAGCAAGTGACATGATTCTATTCTTTTATGAAAGATGTGAAAGAATCAATGCCCTTTAGCTCCCTCAAATGGGCCAATAGGAGTGAACGTGTGTCTTCATTCATGAATATTTTCCAAATACGCTTTCAGAAAGAATCTTTGAGGCAAATCCATCACAATGAGGGATTAAATGCAAACACAAGAAATATCTGTGACCACAATGCTTGTGACCTGTCCCCATTCATTGAAGCATGCCCGTGAATGTGGAAGTGTGTGTACCAGTCCATTGATAGATTTAAGAGGTGTCAGTAATGTCTATCCCTGTCTGTTTATTCTTTGCTATTCCCTAGTTATAACACAAATATACCAAAATGATTCAATGTTATAAAATGACTACAGATGCTTTACTATCTAGAGCTAAGGAGCGTACTGTTCTATATCCCTATAAATTACCTCGGAGTGCTACTACACACTAATACCTAAAGCATTCTGACTACCAGAGCTTCAAGGAACTGCACCAACCGCTCAAATGCAAATTAAAGACTTTGAAGGCAGTACATGTGCCAATGTGTCCTGGTAAAAAAAGTTTAATTCAAAAGCTAATGTACTTTCCTACTAGATCAAATCTCCAAGGTTCAGAAGAACATTGTTAGATAGTATCCCCTGTGTTTCCATACAAAGGCCACTGTACTTCTCTTCTACAAATTACATCCAACTCCTCCACCCAGGATCCCACCTTCGAATTTGATCCACTTGGGTAGAGTAACTTTGATGTCAGCCACATTCCCAGTCCCGTAGGGGATGTTCATAAGGGAGCAACTACACTGGATTCCTGCCCAACAGGTTAGGGTTAGGGTTAGCTTAGCCCTTTATGATAACAGTTAGGGTTAGGGTTATAGGGTAAGCTATCTTAAGAACCATTAACCCTCAACCTTGATAAAAGATTAGGTTTTAATATTGATGTAGTATACAAATCTTGGCCTTAGAAGGTCAGAAACCCTATTGATTATGAGGAAACTAAGTCTTATTGTTGTAACCTCTAGACAAAATAAAAGTTCAAAATTGTTTGGAAGAAAGGTATACAGTAATGCTATACAAGGAGAGCAAGCTTCCCAAACCCCATCTCCACACCTAATCCATGTTCTCATATCAGGGGGATCATATCTTCAACTACAACACAGCGCGGGATCAACCTCACTGTCAACAGGATACTACTACCTCTCAATTATAGATAAATATTTGAGCCATTCATCTTAAGTGACAAGACTATGAATGGACAGGGCAACGACACTACGTACCTCAGATGGTCTATCTCCCTCTGATATTTATAGATGATGGAATATCAGTTTCATAAATAGGGAGTTGTCATTTTTTAACAATATGGGGTTTGGTGAATTCGGGGGGGAACCAAAAAACAAAGACCCCTTAAAGAGGGGAACCCATACAATTGTACCTGTTTTGGGGAAAAAAAAGCCCATAATATAGCTCTAAGGGGTCAGCCACGCTCAACTTCAACCTGGCTGGGGGGGGGTTGGGGGACCGAGAAAATTTCGAGCCTTTCCATGGGGGGGGGGGGTGGTTTGAATGCCCTTTGAAAAAGCCATTGTTCAATGATAAGATGAGCAACGCAAAACTAATAATGTATAGTGAAAAAAAGTACATATCAAAGTGGGGACTTTTGAATCAATATAAAAAAGAAGTTTGCCAATGCTGAGTCAATATTGATTTAACCTGAGCATATTTGAATTTTCTACAAAATTCTAAATCTTACTTCATTAATTGTATTCCAAACACTGTAAAAGCATAGTATTAAGAGAATAGGGGTTAAGTAAATGTCAATTTGTGCATGCTAATAGGTCACAAAGTTATCAAATGTCCCCCAACCGATGGATTTTCGATGGAGGGAATAAATGGATGCACGCCTTTATTCCAAAATGACCATATCTTGGACAAAACATAAAATGAAGCAAATTCGGAGGACATTCGGGGGAATGTAACAGATAGGACGTCAAATATATGACTAATGAACATTCTGACGAATCATTAGAGAAACCTTTTTTTTCCAACAACCTTAATGCTGAGCAGTATTTTGCGCTCACTGCGTATGTGGCTTTGAGACTCTAACAGGTTCATCATCCAATTACCAAACGTTGCCAGTGTAGGCAGCAGAGGCTATAGACAGGCAGGTGAGAGACATGACTGTGTAACATGGACACTCATGAGGGAAGGCAGCAACACAGGCAATGCACAATACACATGCACTTATCTTACCCTCAGGGCCTGGTTTACTCTGTAGTGAGAGGTACTGTACAAGAGTATAAGCTATTGTGTAGATTCATTTTCCCTGATGACCAGATGTTTTGGGTTTATGAAGGCTGGCAAGTTTGCTAGGGGACAGTCCTTGGGGTTAGTTGTCCTCAGGCCTGTTGTCAGGTGGGCTTTGGCTTTAGTTAAGCGGGGTTCATAGGGAGTGGCATTGAGCATGGTATACACAGAAAAGTAAAAGAGTAAACTGTGTCTCGCCCATGGCTCTGGTAAAAATGTAGTGTCAAACATCTATTAATCCTTCTTATATCTAGGGTCAACTTGAGTTGACACTGACAGTACAGAGTGACCTCAAGTCGACCCTTCATATTAGTAGACTTATCATCGGTTTGACATAAAAATAGATCCTCCTGATACTACTGCACCCATCCTGATGGGGAGGCAGCAACACAGACAATGCATAATAAACAGGCACGTATCTTACCCTCAAATTCTCTGGATTTCTCTGGTAGTGAGATGTACTGTACGGGAGTGTAAATTATTGTGCAGATTTAGTTTCCTTGATGACCAAATGTTTTGGGTTCATGAAGGCTGGCAAGTTAGCTAGGGGACAGTCCTGGTGGTCAGTTGTCCTCGGGCCAGTTATCAAGTGGGCTTTGGCTTTAGTTAAGCCGGGTTTATGGAGAGTGGCATTGAGCATGGTAAACACAGAAAAGTAAAACTGTGTCCCCCACATGGCTCTGGTAAAAATGGAGCGTCAAACAGCTATTCACCCTGCTTGTATCCAGGGTCAACTTAAGGTGGCCGGCGGCCATAGGGTAGAAGTAACTACGATTTCACCATATTCCTACCACATGACCCTAATGACATATACTCTCCGAAAATGCAAAAAAAATAGGGGGGTCCCGAGCTTGTTTCTGAGATATTTCAGCACAAAGTCTGAGTGACCTGTAATAGAATCATATAGTATTCTGTTACATATATTGACAAAATGCATTCGAAAAGTAACTACACATTGTTGCTATTACATCAACATGTAATTCATGACATTATCTAATCAGAAAACGTGTTTTCAACATATGGTCCCAGGCATATTTGTATGTTTTTTTGCTATTTGAAATGAGAAAGTTCAGAAAACGGTACTGTGTGTCAGGCAGGCATTATCTGAAGCTTCCAAAGTGTGGGGACTATTAAAATTTGTGGCGCCTGTGTCTAGTGTGCCGTGATGTGATCAGTAGGTGGGTGGTTCGAATCTCAGGAGTACCTACGTTTTTACAAGATTTCTACAATAGAGCTATATTCTTAGATATTTTACATCAAAGTATAACTGACATATGATAGGATCATATACTGACAAAGTGACTGTGTAAAGTAACTACGTTTTTTTGATACTCTCATACAATATTATTTATAATCTGGTCACAGGAGAGCAATATAAAGTCTAAAATAGGTACTGTATACCATCTGGCTCTGTGGCCTCTCTGTCTGAGGCGTAGTGCAAGAAAGCAGAAGGTTGTGAGTTCGATCCTCACTCATACACCATCTTTAGGGCTATTTGGTGAGGTGATAGAAAACCATTTTTTTCCATAAATTTCTTTATCTCTTTTGATATGGATGATTATCACTATTATATATAAAGTTGTTGTATTCTGTCTGGGTATATTTGCCTACTCTCAACATAGATACAAAAGATGTGTTTGCACTTGATGGGAGTCGAACCCATGATAGAAAACATACTCAAATGAGGTGTCCAGCAGTCCAATCCATTCAGCTACAGAGATTCGTGCTTCTCCAGACAATTATTCTCTAGCTATTCAATATACCTTGTATTTTACTCAGTATTCAATTCCCCAAGGTTCGATCCCCAACCTAAACCCAAATATGTACAAAAAATGTTACTGAACGGTTGCAGATGGTCGTAGATACTTGGTGATTTCAAGATTGATATTACAATGAAAACGACCTTATAGGCAGAGGTGTTTCATATGAGGCAAAGATAGACTGGATCACATTAGGGAAATAGATGTGAGGGCTTGAGGGATGGCATAGCCTATGAATCGTTTGTCATTTGCTGGGCGAATGGCCATTACAACTGTCCTCTCCAATTCATTCACATAGGAACTGACACTCATTTACATGGATATTACTTTTATTGTTGACCTTGCTTCAGTTCAATGTCCCTAACCTCTTACCACACACATATTATGTCCATGTATAACAAATTTTCATCAAATCATTGATATGCAAGTGTAACAAGTAACAAGTTCTACCATATGTAGCAGGTGATACCTGCATGGTAAATGTTGATTCTCAAAGAGAAAAACACATAATAGCCAAATACATATATATATGTACGTACAAATTCAGTTCATGATCACCACTGAAATAGATAAATCTATTACAGTATGTGATAGTCACATGGGGAACAGAATCAAGTGGGCAATCTTTTTGTTGAAATGCTGCAGAAAACAACTGAATGAGTAGTTATAACATCCTTCCTACTTTGACACATAGTCATATACATTCTGAATTATCCGTTTACTGGAGGTCACCCTTGGTTTCCCATTTTCCCCCTTTTCTTTGAAGAGGGCTTCAACTCCCTCTTGCCCCTTTCTCTTGTGGGCAAGCTGAACATGCTTGTAAGACAGGCCGCTACCTGCAGCCCTCTCAGCCATCTCCTTACTTATAGCTTTGTCTTTGATCAGGGGATCCCAGCTTCCAATGTTCTGCCTTTTTTCTTTTAGATGTTCCCTGACATCGAGTATGTACTTGAGTTTGAATGTGTACTTCATATTTACATCTGGGTTGGTACATGCTACATCCACTAGCTGTTGCAAGGCTGTTACATCCCCCAGAGCATTATGTACTTCGTAAGTCTCGCTGGGAAGAAAATGTTTGAATAGATGTTCTGGTGTGTAGGACTGCAGCCCTGTATGTACTGCCTTGAAAAGGGGCAATGTGTCTAGGAAACCATATATCACATTACCCAGATGCACCCCACATGATGTACACGCATTGAGAAGGACATGACAGTCAAATGTCTTGATGTTATGTCCGATCAATAACACAAGTGTGTCACCTATGAATTCTTTGAGACCTTGCAAGGCATCTCTTATTGGAACTGCATTGACAAGTGTCCCATAAAGGTATAGTTGTCCATTGCAGAGTTTCAGTCCCGTTATTGCTGAGGCATCCGGTGGTATTGGTCTCTTGGGTGTCACGTAACAGGAGTAATTCCCATTTGGCCCTGTTGCAGCGATTTGAGTAATGTGACTATCTCTAGCTGAAAATAGAGAGCAATCTATAATATATGTATATATGTTTTATCAACATCCTTTGGCGGAAATGATGATAGGGAATGGCACATTTACTAAGTTACTTTTATTTACATTTGTCCCAGAACATCTACTAAACTACCCTGACATTTCTATTATCATCAAAAATAGCTGGAACTGAGGAATGTACACTATAATTATCTTCTGTGTTTAGCATAGGTTAGGTAAGTAAAATCAGTATACTGGTATGTGCAATGTCATATAGGGTTACTTACATAAACCAGTCGTTTCCAAATCAAAATATAGCTGTGGGTGAGTCATGTCCTCTACAGGCACTGCCAGTGGAGTTGACACAGGATCTGGGATGGAGTCCACATCTTGTGATTCTAAAAGGATATGCACAACTTATTGCATAATAGCATGGTTGCAATGTACACTCGGTCAATAGATCATACTATAACTGATAACAATAAACATTAGAAAGATAAAGTATAATCATATCAGAAAATCGTACTGCCTTATCATAATAACACCATTTATGTAGACATGGAATATGGTATATAGTCTTACCCTCATTCAGTCCAATACTTGTGCGATACGTGTCCCCTTCACGGACCTCTTTTGTTGTGGTAGATGTGAGTCTCTGCGCTTTGAGTTCCAAGCGGCGGCGTTTTGTTACCTTTTCCTGGGCCTTCAAATGTTTCCTTTTCACATCTTTGTTGATTTCTGAAACCCGCTTTGCAGTCTGTCTGCCTGGTGACAATCCAAGCTTTTCGTTCACCTAAATGAAACCATAAAAAGTGAATAACCTTGGATAGGACCAGCCCACTTCTGATATGTTCATGCTACAACATTATCATAAAATATATGGATATATGCTTCCTATTTTGACATTGTTGTGACACGATGATATGCTCATAATACAAATTTAATAAATCAAATTCATCATATGATTTAGTATAATTTCATAACATTATAAAATAAGTATGATAAAGCAGGTACATAATCATGTTTATATAGTGTGCATACACAAGACATTGATCATTAGTGCTCTACATTAGGTTCTTACAGGAGGACCTTGAGTATTAGTTTACTAAAAGCCTACTGACTATTTATATCAAAGTGAAAACAACATTTGTTGTATGAGCTCAACAAACTAATGCTACATTATAAATGAGGGTTCACTTAGATAAGTCTATCATAACTACATTACTATGATGCCATTGGCATGATGGTTTGATAGTTTGATGGTTTGATGATGACAGAATATGTAGTCATCTATGGATGAAATTCATTTGTATTAGATCCATAGTTTTTTTTTCAATCAGAATGGATTGGCACTGTATCTACAAGTTGTAATAAATCATAAGATCGCAATTCATCAATAGCATGGTTATTCCTATCACTAGATTCCTGGTCAGGAAAACCAGCTTGCCTCTACGATGTACTCACTGCCATGATATAACCGTGGCCAGTATTCTTTTGTGCAGTGGCTGCAGCGACCCTGAAGTCTAGACTCTCAGATCCACTGTGGTGATGTTTTTTTGGAGCTTTAGATGCCACAATACCATTGAAGTTCTCATTAACTTGAGTAGACTCAAGAGTTGCCAGCTTGTCAGACTGACCCTTGTATTTGTCAAAAATGTTGCATAGTTTCCCCTGAAGACTAACACTTGATAGGGGTTTACCATATGGTAAAGAGTTGAATCTGGCTTTGGGGTTATCTATATGTTTGCACCAGGTATCAAGACATGATGTGTGGTTATCAAACGGATGCTGTGACATCGCATCAAGGCCATTCTCTATTCCTTCGGTGTTACCTTTATTTTGTGTACACATATAATTGAAGTTTTTCTGAATGTATTTGATGGTATTCCCCGATATTTTCTCAGATTGTTTCAGCCCATAAAGGTCATTTCCTACGATCTTTTTCAAATGATTACTGTCAGATCTCTTTTCTATGTTGGGATCAACTTCCTTTCTAAGTTTGGAAATAGTTGCAGCATCCTCATCACCAACTATAATTTTGACTTAAGCATCCGGTGTCATGCTCTTCTTGACCATGGACATACTCATGTCTGCTTCCATCCCCTTGGCTGAGCCATCCCAATTACGTCTGCATGAATGTGGCTTAGGCTCACAACCTTTCTTGGCTGCAGCCTGACAAGTGCGACAGGTCTTTATCCTTGTCTCAACCCCCACTACCTTTCCGGTCTTGGTACCAAACATTGTGGCATGCCCTGCTCAAAAGGACATCAATGGAAAGAGGGATTATACATGGTGTGATTTGTAATTATTTTCAATAATATAAATAATAAGTGTACTCTAAGCATTTCAATAATATCCAAATATGGTATGATAACTTTAAAAACAATGTAGATACATAACATAGTTGGAAATATACACATTACACAATCACAATACCCACCTGACAAGCTTTTGTATCCATGGCCACTGCCCCGGCATTGCCAGCCACCATCAACACTGACGCTGAGCTCTTTCGGTGAAGCTTGGTCTGCCCTTGAAACAGAAATAGTTGGGATGCTAAACTGAACTTTATACAATGGTATAAGACACAAACACATGAGCAGGCCGCCATATTAACATGCAGGCCGCCATAGCGGCCCTTATATGCACGAGTTCCTCGTGTGAATATCGCTGGCGTGTTGACATACAGGCAGCCATGTTGACATGCAGGCCGCCACAAATATCAGGTGGGCCAATAGGCTGGGGGCCAAGTGAAAATGCATGAGTCTGTTGTGATCAGGATCGCCTGCTACATCTGATATTTCAACACCAAAAATATCAATGATATTGGCAGTAAGTATTTGCTGTGTTACCTTGTGGTGGTCTGCTTTATCTCTTCCTGGAGAGCCTCATGCACAGATTCTTGTGCAACCGCTTCCATTGCAGCACCTATCTCTCGTTCCCTTTCCTTCAGGCTTTTGTGATGGATGGTTGGCATGTTCATAGTTGAGAGGAGGTTATTCAATTGTCTTTCACCAATCCCAATATGAATCATACCTATAAAAGTAGAAACAGCTACGGTTATTTATTCACATGTTTAGAAATGATAAAATTATGTCATGTGCATTATACAGGTGCCTATGTTACGGTTTTATCTTAGATTTATATAAGAAATGAAGAACTATACATTTAGTATGCAGTAGTAAAAGATCAAGTAGGCTTAGGATTGAAGATGCTTACCAGAGGCTGCCTTACTGTTGATATCCCAGATTTTCATCTTCCCAGTAGGACCATGTCGTTTTCCAAGAGGCACGTTATTGATACTTGAGCACATTGGGTTGGGACATAGAATGTGTAGAAGTCCACCCAGTCCTTGTTGTGTATTACTAACAATGTTAGTCAGACTAAGGGGCAAGGTGCACTTGTCACATTGTGAGAGACGTTTTGCAAGAAAGTCAATTTCCACAATCTGTCTGCCCACTTCACTTGATTGGGCTGTTGGTTGTTCTAACTCTATGTCTGAGTCAGATCGAGTCTGGGTCACTACCTCTTCATGAACAAAATGGGACAGATCTGGAACTGCACCTGACCCTGACACTGTGGATGGTGTTGTGGTGACACGTACGTTGTTTGCATAGCTGTGGTCACATAGGTCTATATCCTCAGTTGTCTCACCTGTTCTGTACAGTTTCCACCTGTCTATCTGTCCTTTAGATATATTTTCTACACGTTTCCTGTGCAGTTTCGTCTTGAAAGATGTCTTATTCTTCATTGTGTTCACTGACACTCTTCTGTACAACACTTGCCATATGCACTACGTTGTGTTGTCAGCAGGTTCTGTATCCCATATATGCAGTGTCGTAAATAGCCCAGAAACACTAATGAAATGTAAATGCCATAGATCTAAATAATTGGTTTTAACTATCAAGTTTTATATATGTGTTTTATTTATTTACACAATTTCACATAATGATTGCTGTAATAGTATTGGGTGAAAATCGGCAGTGTTCAATATCTTCAGCTATATTATTATAATTATATAGCCTTGAATCCTAGGTATAATTCAACTGTCTCCATAGCATGGTGGTTCCATTCATGCCTAGGTATCAAAAGAATGATGGTTCGAACCCAGCTCTGGACCAGGTTTTTTTCTACTTACTTTTTCCTTGATACACATTTATAGAATAGATTACATAGGATGTCAAGCATGTATCAATAATATAAATATAATAGATTGTGTTCTTTACTTCTCACACAGATATGCATGAAGTTAATAGCAAAATCGTAATTTTATAAAAACATGACTGGGATTAGAACACCCTACCCTCTGATCATGAGACAAGCATGGAACACTTAGGCCATGAAGACTCTGTCAAACTCTATCTTACTTTCCACCTTGACATGGGTCAAAATGTCATCTAAACTGCGCAGAAAGCTGCGCAATGCACGTGTATTCCATCCCCGCCGGCCACCTTAAGTTGACACTGATAGTACAGAGTGAACTCAAGTCGACCCTTCATATTAGCAGAGTAATCATCGGTTCAACTTTCTATTTTACCAGAGCCACATTGCAGACACAGTTTACATTTCTTACTTTTCTCTGTGTATATACAAGAATAGCTCAGAGATCACCCATAAAATAGATCCTCCTGATGCTACTGCATCCAACAGGGAATGCTTACCCATGCCTCTTTGCCACCCATGTGAAGAAGAGGATGGGCTTTGGCTCTGTTTTTGTTAAGGAGGTGAGTTGGGAGAAGGAGAGTGGCAAGGACCATTCTGGGCTTCAGGCTTTCAGGAATGGCTCAATGCTTAACTATAAACTACATGTATGTGTGTATGTGAATCTTTAGCAGGGAACAGATTATAGAGCCCTCTTTAGATGTTGCAGAAAAATTAGTCATTGGATCGGTCACGGAATCAAACCACAGACCTTTCAAACCAGTGAAAAGCACGCTAACCAGTACACTACCAACCTGTGTCTGACTGTTCTCGACTCCCTACAATACTTGATCAGTTAGGAGGGTAGCAGTGACTTTCCAAGCAGTGCACCTCTACGGGCCTATTACTCGGACACAAGATATTACTGATCCCCTACACTTGTATCCGTACCAGCCATGTAAGATTCCCTTGACATAGTTATAGTTTTGAACAGTGTTTCAAAACAATGAATCACACATTACGCTTTCAATACACTTCTACATATGTCTTAGTCATACTGTTTACATGTATGTATACTGCCACTATCCTGAGCCCCATGCTAACTGAGCGGTAAGTCTGCAATCAAATTGTTTTCAAGGCAAGTCATTTTCTGTTACTTGCTTGTAGATGATACTTTCTAGCTTGCAAGGGGGTATAGTTGTTTTATACCATCATCATCATGTCCTATCCACATGCATAATGTGATACAATAAGTATTTTGCAAAGGATACTGATACCTTGTTCCCCGCTAGGCCAGAGGACTTTCAGCCATCATCCTTCCTGAAAACAATTACCTGCACAGAAGGAGACCGGAAGTATGGCCATTACTCCCCTGCTGGGACTCAGTCAGGCACTCTGGGAACTGTTACAAGCGTAAAATCATAGTGTAAAAAGACGGTGTAACAAAATACTCTTTTTTACACTTTTTTTTAAAGGGGGTGTTACAAAACAAAAGTAATGGTCTTTTATTTTTTTTCTATTTGTTAATGTTATGGACGTTTTTTTAAGTTACAGACTCGAAATTTTGCCAGGAGGTGTGAAAAAAATGTGTTAATTTGCCTAAATTTGCTTAAATTTGACATTTAACCCAATATTAACGTAAGTTTTTAAAAACTAACGTAAATATTGAAAAAAAGGTTTGTCATAGCGTAAAAAAAGAATTTTACATTCCGTAACATAATTTTGTTCTATAACACCCCCTCGTTTCAGGAAGTGGCACTACTTTGTCCCTATATGCGACAAAGTGCTGTGGGTAAAGCCTATATATATGGACTCCAAAAAGCTATTGTCCTAATAGTATAATATGTAGGTTCACACATTGTACATGTATTGTGGTTCCACACACATGGTGTTATAATGTACTTTCATTTCATTTAGTAATGTAACACATGCCTTACAGAAGATACAATAACCCAACAGAAAGTAACAGATGCAGAGAGTAATAAGCTGAACCTTTCTCTTAATATAATGTCGATGCATTGATTAATCATGGGAGCTATCACGACAACCTGTTTGTTTGAAAACAGCTATATCAAGTCTACTTGCCTAAGCTGATAATAGCAGTGTGTACACAAACATGAAAAAGAAAACCATAACTAACCACGACTTGATATCCCTAAATTAGTATTGACAAAGTGTGCTGTAGTGCTTTTATCCCACACAGTGTTTCTGAATCAACATTCTATAGATGCAGATATATATCTATATGCACTGTAAAAAAAATGCCATCAAAATGACAATGAATCATGGGCAACATTTTGGACATAACTTTCACCATTCAGAATAACGGTTAATCAGCGTTAAATCTTACAGAGTGAATCTGTAAAAAGTACATCTATTTTTTACAGTGTGCCTGACCTGACAGAAAACACTTAAACAAAGCTTTACTCATATTCATCGACTGAGACAATGTAAATCTATACACTATATATAGCAGGGGTTGAAAACAGCTTCCATCCCCCTTTCAGCATGGAATGTGAGCTAAATGTACTATGGATGTGTCTATGAAACCATTCACTCGGCTCTCACCAAGCAGGACTGGGACATCAGGAAGGCAGGAACATTGTACTGACTTTGCATACATAAACAAAACTCCAGGCCATTGACATACATGCACATCATACTTCACAAGTTGAAGCAGGGTCATATCACACAATGCCTTAGTATAGAAATATAGATCTAGTCTACAGAGGTTTCTGTGTGAGTGAAATTGTATTGGCTCTATCTCTACTTCGCTGCATCCCACACTGTCTCATCTGCCATCGCCATTGTGATACATGATATGTAGAAAGATTGCTCGTGGCTTTGGACTATCAGATTTCTTCTCAATGTCTGCCGACAACAGAGGAAAAGCACTCACTCTCATTTCCCTACACAGAAATGCTGGCAACATGCAAAAAGCTAACAAGCCAAATGTGTGGGACATGACAGCATATCAACTTTGTGGAAATAAGTCAATATGTAACTGGTTGTGTTTTTTCTCATGGAAGACCGGAGGAATGACAACATATATCTATAGGAAGAGGTTCACTGAAAGAGAAACAAAATTGTACTGTTTTATTTGTCATTGCATTGCAAAACTCAAAACCCTCCTCTGTGGGAATTTTCTTGTCATCCGCATTAAAGTTAGTATCATCAATGGTAGAGGTTCAAAAATCAATCAGGCGGTTCATAATGATCATAGATTATTTGCTACATGTGTTTTTTGTTACTCTCAGTCTCTCAACATATAGTTCTATTTTGATGTGATACTCCATTTTATTGCGTGGTGCACATTGTGGTAGGCACAAATAAATGTGAACCTATTGCAAATAGGTAGAACAAGCCTCTATGTGAAATTGCTAGTATGAACCGCTCCATCCGTCCCTTCACTACTTGGTGCACCAAGTATCTAGTGAAGTCAAAACATAATAAAAATTATGGCTCCCACCGCTTGGCATCACAAATCGCCTCGCTTAAGAGGGCTCTAAATGACCTAAGCAACCCCTAACAAGAATTGCGGTTGTTGCCGCGTAAAAAAATGCCTAAGGCATTTTTATACTCGGCAACAACCACAATTCTTGCATTTGAAGGAACATAATGTATACATGGCTGGTCTATTTGTAGGGGACCCATTCAAGACACAATATAAACAGGGCGGGAGGATGATTTAGCTGACAGATGTGACACAACAGGGGAAAACGTGCCATTACAGGGATTTAGTGTAATATACAGCCACTAGTAGGTGGCCACCAGTGCAGCAGCACACCATGATCTTAGTGATTTATCATGGAACTTATGGAAACTTTCCATTGCCTGATTTTGACAATCGTAACTCAAAGGATCACTTTGACCTTCTCTTCCAAATAAATATTAACATGTATTTTTGTGATTATCTAATTTTGAGTACACCAACAGCTTTCTTAGAGAATAAGATGTAGTTATATGGAGAATGTTCTGAGTCCTACTAAGTAGGACTAGCACTGTCAGTGCTTAACAGAGAGACAGGTTCATATGTGTTGCTAAGAAAGGCTGATGCTGATTATTTTGGGGGTAGGATTGCCAGAATTGGGAAAGGAGAAGTGGCCAATGATAAGGTTCCATGATAAGTCAGTAGGGTTATTTCATATTGTTACATAGGTTGTGGCCACCTAGTGGCTGTTTATGTCCCCGCAATGCTACGTTTTCCCCTGTTGCATCAAAAATATGGGAGTTATTATGAATTCCTTGGGTCCTTGTTAGGGGGGTAGGTAGGATTATAATCAACCTCAAGAGCATGGAAATGGGTGTTGCTATGCAGATAAACAATTAGAATAGCTGTTGTAGGCAATGAGCTGTCTTAGCAACAAACCAATAGACCCAATGATTTCCTTGGGTCCAATTTAGGGGGGTAGGTATGATTAAAATAAACCTCAGGAGCATGGAAATGTGTGTTGCTAGGCAGATAAACAATAAGAATAGCTGTTGCTAGGCAACCAGCTATCTTAACAACAAACCAATAGAACCATTAAATTCCTTGGGTCCATGTTAGGGGGGTAGGTAGGATTATAATCAACCTCAGGAGCATGGAATTGGGCGTTGCTACACTGATAAACAATTTGAAAAGCCGTTGCTAGGCAACCAGCTGTCTTAGCAACAGACTAATAGAACCATTAAATTCCTTTGGTCCATGTTGGTGGGGTAGGTAGGATTATAATCAACCTCAAGAGCATGGAATTGGGTGTTGCTAGGCTGATAAACAATTAGAATAGCTGTTGCTAGGCAACCAGCTGTCTAAGCAACAAACCAATAGAACTATTGAATTCCTTGGGCCCATATCAGGGGGTGTAGGTATGATTATAATCAACCTCAGGACCATGGAAATGTGTGTTGCTAGGCAGATAAACAAAATGAATAGTCGTTGCTAGGCAACCAGCTGTATAAGCAACAAACCAATAGAACCATTGAATTCCTTGGGTCCATGTTAGTGGGGTAGGTACAATTATAATCAACCTCAGGAGCATCGAAATGAGTGTTGCTAGGAAGATAAACAATTAGAATAGCTGTTGCTAGGCAACAAGCTGTCTTAGCAACAAACTAATAGAACCCTTGAATTCCTTCGGTCCATTTTCTGGGGGGGGGGGGGTAGGTAGGATTATAATCAACCTCAGGAGCATGGAAATGGGTGTTGCTAGGCAGATAAACAATGAGAATAGCTGTTTCTAGGCAACCAGCTGCCTTAGCAACAAACCAATAGAACTACTGAATTTCTTGGGTCCATGTTAGGGGGCATAGGTATGCTTCTAATCAACCTCAGGAGGGAAGGTTGATTAATATTAATTTTATCATTATATGCATAAATTTGTGTTGTGACACCTTGAAACAAAATGGCGGCACCCTTAAAACAAAATGGCGGCACCCGTACTGACTTCCTGTCAAGTGAAAACAATATAATGCCTCAACCTGGTTGTTTGCAAGCTCACCACCAGGGCCCCTCCGGGGCCTTTCGGGCTTAAAAAAATATGGCCATATTCTCATCCACACTCCTTCTGGTTGCTCTGTACTTATTCTCCCCACCCATCAATTAACTATGGTGTAGTCAGCCAAATTTAGAGGTAAGAATGATTGGGTACAGATTGTGAGCAGCAGCTGCATATAATGACTTTAAACATTTGGCTTTAATGAATCCAATCGATTTTAAATATCATATTGATGTTGCCCCTGCCCTGTAATTGCAGAGAATCAATAACACTGTCATTGACTGGCAAAGTCTTTTGGAACGTCATTCAGAAATACAATTACTCCTTGTAAATGACATTGTCAGACACAGTGTGACTAAAGTCTCCATCGGGAACTCGGAAATAGTGAGAAAAACATTAAAGAAACTAATGCCACTAATTGTTGGCAGGTAATGCGGGCTAAACTTGTCACTCGACTGATGCTGTTAACATAAACATATACAGCAAGAATGTCAGAAAATGTTTGTTGTAATGACTTCATGTATTTATTGATGAAACAATTGCATGCAGGCACCCTAATGATGCCTTGTTCATGAAAAGGCATCTTCCTTAATCCAAACTGACAGGGATGTATAGGACAGAATCAACGTTTAATTTGTACATAGTCTTACTTTACATAAAGTAATTTACAGAACACTGTAGAAATTCTTATTCAACCTTTTATTACGTCAACCAGACCTAAGCCCTATAGTAGGAACATGCTCAGTTGCCCATCATCCCAGATTTCCAAGGTGTTAGGAAACCAACCAATTAATCAGTCAATCATTTAAAGGATTCAGCCTTAAATACCTTATTTCCCTCTTATTGGATTAATATTGAATAAACTAAATGGTTGAAGTCCTAAAAATGAGTCCTGAAACCCATCAATGATAATGTTTTTCAAGAAAATGTAATTAACTATAACTAACTTTTTGTTTACCTCCTTTCTTGATCTCACTTCTTGGGTGATCCATGCCCCCCCCCCTCCGTTGCTCCTCTGTCATGGAAGCTACCTATGTTAAAAAAAGCCTATTGTTATGGTTGTTATATCAGCACTCAAGCTTCACCACATAGTCGACAAGAACAGTACTAGAAATGTGACTTGGATGTGTTTGGTTATTATGCTGCTTTTACAATGATGCCATTCCTATACTTACATGCATCCTACACTATGTTGCCTGAATAAAGGAGAATGCTGATATAGGTCATTTGACCTGTTTCCATTTTCCTGTGTTTGCCTTGCTGGTGGTATCATTTGGTCTAGGATGAAAGACTGTCCGTGCTTATAATAAGTCTGAAATTACTCTCTCTAGTTTATGTCATGGGTAGCAGTCAGGTCGGTAACGATGTAGTTACTGACACTTAATAATTAGAGCTTCGTCATTATGAAACATTATATTGCGTTTCCCCATCACTACAATAAGAACATCTAACAACAGGGATATGGAATTTGATGACACTATTACTCAGGGTAATCTCTCAGTGGCCATGACATCACACATGAACACTAGCCGAAGCTAAATTGTTCTGACTAGCATTTTACGAACTTTGAACCCTCGGCAGTCAGTCACCAAAAAGATGAAAAATAGGAATCTGAAAAAAAGACATATTTTGATTACAAAAATAGGGAAGAAAAGGGACAGCCAATTTTGAAGCCAGGACTGGGTTGTCGGAAACAAACAATTTCCTTTTGGGTCTTTGTATATATACCCTTTCAATGAGGATAGACGGCAAGTTGAAAACCTCCTTTTCAGTGATCAACTCCCAAGTTTTTGATTCCAAGAATGAAAGCATGAAAAGGATATGGCTCACTCTCACCAAATCAGTGCAACTAAAAAAGTGACGTACATGATCGGTGGACGTACATGATCGGCGGACGTACATGATCGGCAGCTTTATTTTTGTCTGAAATTTTTTTTCCAACTTCTCTCAAGTGTTGTCTCAGCATATAAGAAAGTCCCATCTCTTAAATATGTGTCATGGCCAGTACAGACCTTTGTTATTAATTGCTTATTACGTTAGGTGACGTACATGATCGGTGAATCTGTATGTAGTCCAAATCGTATTATAATGTAAGGATTTCAGGTTTGTAAGAAAGTATGTTATCCCACTCCCCCTGGTCTCCTGTAATGTCCCGAAGAACATGCCTAAATATGTCGCTTATGTTGAAATATACCCATTCCTCTGTTCCTTTTCAACCACTTTTTACTTATTCTGAACGCGACAAATTTCAAAGTTTTTTTCTGCCACATTTGTTTGACCCAATTACTGTAATCAGTGACTAATTGTAGTGGCCAATATGTCCCTCCCCATATCCCTTGTTACATGCAAACATTTCCTTTTATTTACCCTCTGTTATCCCATTTCAGTACGGTCCGATCATGTACGTCACCGATCATGTACGTCACCAATCATGTACGTCACCGATCATGTACGTCACCGATCATGTACGTCACCGATCATGTACGTCATCGATCACCTACTCTATTTTCTATCATGTATATACCACTTACATATCAATAATGTATCAATAATGTACCTCCTCTCCATTGGTATCTTCTTTGTTCTGTATTCAATTAATATTATTATGTGTTAATAGCTACCGGTATGCAATAACTGTAATAATCAACAACTATGACTGCGATATTTTTTGATAGAAATCCTATTCATCTGCTTTTTAATACATAATATTATGTTGGCAACTCGATCACTGCTGATGGTGCAACACAAACTTATCTTTGCAGTATATACATCTCATAGTGTCCATTATATGTGTAAATGTCGAGATAACAAAACTGTGCGTATCTTACATAGATCCTGTTCATATACAAGGTCAGGATGACGATAAATAGCGGAATGTAGCTCGTCTTTGACAAGCAAAGATGTACACAATTTCATATCTAACGGTATCCCTATACCAAAGTGCAAATAAAGTTTAAATTCGTTCACAAAAATATACATGTATTTCATACATGGTTCATGTTCGGCAACAAGAATCAAAGACGTTCATATATAGTATCACACCAGGGAGGAAACGTAAAGCTAATTAATACTTCACAGAGTGTTACTGGTATAACATCTCGTCAACTAGCAAAGTTATATCTTCTCAATATGGACATTAAATATACTATTCAAATAAATTACTTAATATTTATAACTGCTCGTATGTCTTTGATATTGTCACTTCCTTGACGATTTCCTGTGCCCTTTCCCTTTCCCTTTCCCTTTCCCTTTTGATTTTGGGGTTAGGTGCAGACCGAGCTCCTTGTATCTATGTAGAGACAGTGTTTCGGCCAAACTCCACTCATCCTGGGAACTCTGTGTCTTGGCTTCCTGTATCTCCAGGTACTCTCTCAGTGCCAGCGTATCCAAAATGGGCCATTCATCCGAAGAAGTGTCACCCTCCTCTTCCCTCACCTCATTCAGAAACCTTCCTTCATTTCTCTTGTTTTTGATCTTTTCTTGTTGCTGCACTTCAGACTGAGAGTACTTATCCCCTAAGTTGGCATCTTGTTCACTGTCACTCTCACTTTCATCTGTCTCTCCCTCACTGCTGCTGGTGTATTCCATCTCTTCACCGACTTGGGTGACATGTAGTGCGAGTCTGTGTTTGGCCTGATTCACAGCACTGCGTGTCCTTCTCTCTATCCCATTACGGCGACGAAGTTCTGTCCGATGTGTCGAGTGCACCTCGTCAAGCAGATCATCTTCGTCGCTGGTGAATTCTGCTTCCCCAGGAGCGGTTTTGTTGCTTCCTAGGGCATGGGCAATCTCGATATCAATTACCTCTGGATTCTCCTCTTCACTGTCCGGATTGTTGTCGGACTCGCTGGTGGAATGGGGTTGCACATCGGAATCAGGCTCGCTGTCAGTTTGAGAACTGTCCTCTGATTCTTGTTGTGCACTTCCTGCGGGGCGACGTTTCTTCTTCCTTCTTGTGGGTGGGCCGACAGTAGGGGGTTTCTTCCCTTCCTTGAACCAGCCGTCACACGTTGGGCGTAGGTCGTCGGTCAAGCAGCACTCTTTGTAGCAGGAAGTTTCTCGAAGATAGAGGTTTCCTTCGTGGAAGGTGGCTTGGTGTACAGCTGTTATTCCTCGTACCTCCTTACTCTTCCAACTCTCCACTACCTTTGTACTGCTTTTGATTTCCTTAGGGTCTGCTTTCAGTAGGTTGATCTTTTCAGTCTGTGGTTGAACAACAGAAATGAATTCCTCCACAGTTTGTATCGATCCACAAGACTTCACTGTTCTGTCTGCCAAACCCTTCAGAGCACCGCCTACTCCGTCGCAGGGACCTTTTCCGTGGCCTGCCTCTAACCAGTTCCAGGTTATCCGGATGCCAAACAAGTTCGATGCCCGCTTCAGCATCTGGCAAGCGTACCTGTTTCGGTATTGCGAAGAGGGAGAATCCGTTACCAGGTGTAGGTGCTCCATGTCCAGTACCAGACGCTTTATTTCCGCCACAAGGAGTAAAAGGAAGGTGAAGGTTGTGGGGAAACACTTTTGCTTCACGCTGCTTATTCCAACAAAGTTAAAGTTTTTCAACTTTTCGGCCCCCTCTTCTCCCAACAACTTAGCATACATCACCATGGGGTGTAATATCAACTGGTCTTTGCCAAAGAAGGCTGCTTGAATCTCTGCCATGAAAGACGTGGACCAATTTTCAGCATAGTCCATTTGACAAATCACATGCTTTGGTGGTAGATTTTCCTTCAGGAGTTTGATAGCTGTGTACTGGGCTTCTACCCTTGCCTGGTGCGCTCGGAAAATTTTAAGAGCAGATAGGAATCGTTTCTTGAACTTCCTTTTCGAGTACTGTTTTTTCTCCAGGACTGTGTGGTACACCCTACGTCGCTTAGGGCCCTCCGGGGGGTACCATCGTGTCTCCTTGTCCCACCTTTTGAACTGGACTACTTCTGCAGTAATGGCATCCAGTGCAGCCGTGATGTCTTCGTCCGACAAGAGTAGGAGCTCAGATGTGCGGTTTGGCAAGCCCTGCACAGCCTCGAGCATCAATCCCATGTTGGCGTGCGGTTTGCAGAGGCACACCGACCGTTTCAGGAAGACAGAGGTCTTCACGGTGCGCTTGTCTCTTGCTTTGCAGAAGGTAGCAAAGGACAAGGCCAGGTCCGTCTCCACGACGAACTTGCGGTGTAAGTTGCGCATGCAGTCTACCAGCGCAACAATAGGAATGCCGACGTCTTTTCTGTAGTACTTCTTGTCGGGAAGTGTGTACAAATTGTCTTCACGGCGCAGGAACTCATCGACAGCACGGCGCTTGTAGTCAGCCATGCGACGACGAGACGTCATCTGCTTTTTGCTTTTGTTCTTTGGGAAGATAGAGTTCCTGGACAGACGTATAGCTCGGGCTATGCTGGATTTCTGGGAAAACCGTTTCCTTGACCCTCCCAGACGCTCACTGAAAAGAATCTTCTTGGTGTCAGTTGAAGCATTCTTAAGTTGTTCTAAGATTTCAAAAAGGGGTAAGGCCATCTTCAGTTGGGCAGGGGTGGGATCAGGTAGTCCAATACCTTCCAAGAACTTTACTGTCTCCTTGTACACGGAAGAGGATTCAAGATTTTCGGAGTCCCCATCATGTCCATCCTCCCCTTCTGAATCGGTGGCCAGCACAAAGCCAACCTCCGGATTCTCGACCCACTCGGGGCACGGTCCGTCGTCATCGTCGTCGTCGTCGTCGTCTTCTGAATCGGTGGCCAGCACAAAGCCAACCTCCGGATTCTCGACCCACTCGGGGCACGGTCCGTCGTCATCGTCGTCGTCGTCGTCGTCTTCTGAATCGGTGGCCAGCACAAAGCCAACCTCCGGATTCTCGACCCACTCGGGGCACGGTCCGTTGTCATCGTCGTCGTCGTCGTCGTCTTCTGAATCGGTGGCCAGCACAAAGCCAACCTCCGGATTCTCGACCCACTCGGGGCACGGTCCGTCGTCATCGTCGTCGTCGTCGTCGTCTTCTGAATCGGTGGCCAGCACAAAGCCAACCTCCGGATTCTCGACCCACTCGGGGCACGGTCCGTCGTCGTCGTCGTCGTCGTCTTCTGAATCGGTGGCCAGCACAAAGCCAACCTCCGGATTCTCGACCCACTCGGGGCACGGTCCGTCTTCGTTGTCATCGTCGTCTTTATATTCTATAACGGGCTGCTGGAGTCTTCCATCCTGCACGGGGCTCGTTAAACCAGTGTTCAAGTCCACTTCCATTAGTCGGTCCGCATCGTCGTCGTCATCGTCGTCTTTATATTCTATAACGGGCTGCTGGAGTCTTCCATCCTGCACGGGGCTCGTTAAACCAGTGTTCAAGTCCACTTCCATTAGTCGGTCCGCATCGTCGTCGTCATCGTCATCTTTATATTCTCTAACGGGCTGCTGGAGTCTTCCATCCTGCACGGGGCTCGTTAAACCAGTGTTCAAGTCCACTTCCATTAGTCGGTCCGCATCGTCGTCTTTGTCTGCCTCATTTGTATGTCATGTTTCATCCGTCTCACTGCTACTCTCTTCTTCCTCATTCTCAGATGAAGAAGTTATTGTGGTGTATGGGGATGGTGAACTCTCCTCCAAATTGTATTTAACTGGTGAAGCGTACCAGACGGATGATTCTGCGATGGAACTGTCATCGTCCTCCCCCGACGAAGTACCATACACATCGTCCACCGACAACATCAAGGCCCTGGGGTTTGTAGTATCAACATTGCACGGTGCTTCATCATTATTGGCATCCTCAGCTGGCTGCTCAGGGGTCGGGTTGGGCTGTGGTGCGATCGGCTGGACGGTGCACGTGTCCGTCGGTGTCGGCGCCACCTGCACTTCATGGCTGTCCTGCCCCATTGGATCGTCAGCCGGCTGCTCATTATTGGCATCCTCCTCCTTAGTAGGGGCGTCACTGTGCTGCACTGTGTCGGAAACAGAGGTGTCCCCACACTCCTGCTGTTGTGGCAAGGTGGCCACAGGATAAAGGCCAAGCTTATTCATGTAGGCCACTTGACTGCACTCCGCCGGGTCCACATACTCGGGTTCACTTTGCTGCACCACAGCAGGCAGTGCTGGCTCGGCAGGAGGCTGGGTCTCATTAGTAAGGGCTTCACCGCGCTGCACTGTATGGGAAGCAGAGGTGTCGCCGCACTCGTGCTCACAGCTGACAAGTTGCGGACTGAGCTGCATGGGCAGTGTCTCATCCATGACTGCATCCTGTCCTTCACACACAGGCGCCAATAGGATGTTGTCGCATACTTGAGCTTTTGGGGAGCATGGTGGAGTAATCTCTACCCAATGTTCTTCCTCCTCCAATCCCACTAACAGATGTTGTTGCCATAACTCTGAATCATCAGCCGGCTGCTCAGTGGTCGGGTTGGGCTGAGGGGCGATCGGCTGGACGGTGCACGTGTCCGTCGGTGTAGGCGCCACCTGCACCTCATGGCTGTCCTGCCCCATTGGATCGTCAGCCGGCTGCTCAGGGGTCGGGTTGGGCTGAGGGGCGATCAGCTGGACGGTGCACGTGTCCGTCGGTGTAGGCGCCACCTGCACCTCATGGCTGTCCTGCCCCATTGGATCGTCAGCCGGCTGCTCAGTGGTCGGGTTGGGCTGAGGGGCGATCGGCTGGACGGTGCACGTGTCCGTCGGTGTAGGCGCCACCTGCACCTCATGGCTGTCCTGCCCCATTGGATCGTCAGCCGGCTGCTCAGGGGTCGGGTTGGGCTGAGGGGCGATCGGCTGGACGGTGCACGTGTCCGTCGGTGTAGGCGCCACCTGCACCTCATGGCTGTCCTGCCCCATTGGATCGTCAGCCGGCTGCTCAGGGGTCGGGTTGGGCTGAGGGGCGATCGGCTGGACGGTGCACGTGTCCGTCGGTGTAGGCGCCACCTGCACCTCATGGCTGTCCTGCCCCATTGGATCGTCAGCCGGCTGCTCAGGGGTCGGGTTGGGCTGAGGGGCGATCGGCTGGACGGTGCACGTGTCCGTCGGTGTAGGCGCCACCTGCACCTCATGGCTGTCCTGCCCCATTGGATCGTCAGCCGGCTGCTCAGGGGTCGGGTTGGGCTGAGGGGCGATCGGCTGGACGGTGCACGTGTCCGTCGGTGTAGGCGCCACCTGCACCTCATGGCTGTCCTGCCCCATTGGATCGTCAGCCGGCTGCTCAGGGGTCGGGTTGGGCTGCTCAGTCAGTATGACTGGTTTGTTCAGACTAACTTCCAGCACAGAGTGGGTTGTCGGTTCCTCGTCCAGTACTCTGCAGCCTTCACCTTCTGCAACTTCCCTCAGGTATGCATCCAATGTCAACACCGTGTATGCACCCTTTGGTAAAGTTTCTGCAGCCATCTCAAGCGTGGCCGGCTCCTCGTCACATGTCGCTGCATCTTCCTCCTCGTATGTCAATTTACTGCCAAATGGTGCAAAGAAGTTTGGTAAGTCGTAAACAAATTTATGGAAATGATTGTGACTGCTTACACTATCAAATTCTAATAAAAAATGTTATGCCAGCGTTATTTTAATCTTGCTCCTTCCTGCCTATTTTTGGTCATGTAAATGTGTTGGTAACTGTTCTCGATACTACATAGTTGCAAGAGTATAAATAGATAAAACAAGTGATACAGATAATGATTACCACCGAATTACAAAACTGTTTATTCTGAAGCACATATATATTCATTAGTACAATTAGTGGAAATGTTAGCTAGCAAAAGGTATCAGGCAGCACACCAAATTAGTATAAGTAGAAACGGACCACAATTGGGGTTTAAATAGAAATCCTGAGTCGCCGATCATGTACGTCACGTGACGTACATGATCGCCGAATCACCACCGGCCACAGACCTATCCAGATATATTATTATTCTGAAGCACATATATATTCATTAGTACAATTAGTAGAAATGTTAGCTAGCGACACAATTGGGGTTAAAATACAAAGGAACAGTACCGATCATGTACGTCACGTGACGTACATGATCGCCGAATCACCACTGGTCGCAGACCTATCCAGATATATTAGTAATACAGTTATACCACAGATATATTAATAATACAGTTACATCACAGCTTCCTTCGGTCCACCAGTTACACCAACGTATAAAAGCAACACAATTGGGGTTAAAATACAAAGGAAGAGTACCGATCATGTACGTCACGTGACGTACATGATCGCCGAATCACCACTGG
This sequence comes from Harmothoe impar, assembly GCA_947462335.1. Taxonomy (NCBI): domain Eukaryota; kingdom Metazoa; phylum Annelida; class Polychaeta; order Phyllodocida; family Polynoidae; genus Harmothoe; species Harmothoe impar. The sequence goes on along the minus strand of OX381721.1, from coordinate 4,885,734 downwards.
TCGCAGACCTATCCAGATATATTAGTAATACAGTTATACCACAGATATATTAATAATACAGTTACATCACAGCTTCCTTCGGTCCACCAGTTACACCAACGTATAAAAGCAACACAATTGGGGTTAAAATACAAAGGAAGAGTACCGATCATGTACGTCACGTGACGTACATGATCGCCGAATCACCACTGGTCACAGACCTATCCAGATATATTAGTAATACAGTTATACCACAGATATATTAATAATACAGTTACACCACAGCTTCCTTCGGTCCACCAGTTACACCAACGTATAAAAGCAACACAATTGGGGTTAAAATACAAAGGAAGAGTACCGATCATGTACGTCACGTGACGTACATGATCGCCGAATCACCACTGGTCACAGACCTATCCAGATATATTAGTAATACAGTTATACCACAGATATATTAATAATACAGTTACACCACAGCTTCCTTCGGTCCACCAGTTACACCAACGTATAAAAGCAACACAATTGGGGTTAAAATACAAAGGAAGAGTACCGATCATGTACGTCACGTGACGTACATGATCGCCGAATCACCACTGGTCACAGACCTAGCCAGATATATTAGTAATACAGTTATACCACAGATATATTAATAATACAGCTACACCACAGCTTCCTTCGGTCCACCAGTTACACCAACGTATAAAAGCAACACAATTGGGGTTAAAATACAAAGGAACAGTACCGATCATGTACGTCACGTGACGCACATGATCGCCGAATCACCACTGGTCACAGACCTATCCAGATATATTAGTAATACAGTTATACCACAGATATATTAATAATACAGTTACACCACAGCTTCCTTCGGTCCACTAGTTACACCAACGTATAAAAGCAACACAATTGGGGTTAAAATACAAAGGAACAGTACCGATCATGTACGTCACGTGAGCCCAGGATGATTTCTGGGGAATATTATGGGAAGATTTGCCAATCTTGACCTGAAATGGTGCATTCTGGTGCATGAAATCTCATATATTTTGATACTCGTGTCTGAGGAAATGACAAGCCCCCCCCCCCCACATAAAGGTAACCAGAGAATGACCAATTTGGAGGAATAAAATTGTGAGAATTCAGAGAAAACTGCGGAGTTAGCATGCCTGTGAAATAAAGAGTGCCAATCAAGTGACGTACATTATCGGCGACTCGGCTAAAAAGACAAATATATATGTATTTATACGTACATTTAAAGTATAGCTCCCGTTGGTCCCCTAGTGAATCAGTAGGGCACTGTAAAACCTACGTACAAATCACAGATCGATATATATATTAAGAAATTTCCCCAATCACACACAAATAGCGATGTTTGAACAGATATTGAAAATATACAGCAGTCCAACATTATAGCACTCCAATGCACTATCAGGGCTGGGCAGCTGTCGCAATGTCGCAAAAAATGTGCGACAGGGGTCTTTAAAAATGCGACAGGAACACCAGGGAGAGTCTGGGCTTTCTAAAGCTGAAAGAATTTTGTAAATATTCCAATTAGAACCAAAGTTAGGACTATTTCAATAGATTTCCTCTCCCAGTGTTCCCAGTGCAATACTCCCCATAAACCCCTCAGCAAACAACCATCTAACCATGGTTTTTCAAAATGTTCTTGGACCTATGCACTCACAGACCCCCCCCCCCCCCCCCACACACACACACCAATCTCAAGGTGGAATTCCAAACTTTTCCCTGACCAATATATGCCCGCAGAATGTACCAATCTGCCCACAGAATGTACCAATCAGAAAGTAAAATGCCCATATTCTTTGGTGCAACATGCCCAGAAACTATACACCAATCTGGAAGTAAATTTTCTTGAATTTCTTGGAGCATAGTCTCACGATCCCCTCAATATAATATATCAATCTAGATAGAATTACAAATTTCTCCTGGACCAATATGCCCCCGAAACACCACAAAATGCACCAATCTAAAGGTAAATTTTCAAAATTTCCCTGGAGCAACATGCTTCCAAAATGATCAGAATACATTGTGAAATTTCTAGATTTTTCTGAAACAACATGCCCCCCAAATCATCATGAAAACATCTATCTAAAAGGTAGAAGTTCCAAATCTTGGCTGAGCAGTATGCTCCCAACCCCCTCATTCTAAAAATAAAAATTTCCTGGATGCACATGCCCCCAAAAAGTACTTAGAAAACACCTATCTAAAGGTAGAATTTCTCAATTTTCTGAGAGCAATATGCCACCAATTCTCAGAATGCACCATTCTAAAGTTATTGTCTGGGAGGGATGTGCCCAAAACAGAATGCACAAATCTAAAGGCAGAATTTAGAGAATTTCTGTTAGCAATGAATGTGCCCTGAAAGTGACAAACCCCCTCAGAGCACACCAAACAGATATCAAAATTCTTTTTTATTACACACCCGAAATTCACCCCATTTTTCACTTCTTTCTTTTTTTTTTGGGGGGGGGGGGGGGGTCCCGCACCACACATACATCTAGTCAGTGTTTTGAACTTTTTTCTCGCCAAATCCGGTGTTTTAGGCAATTTCACTTTTTTGTAATTTTGAACTTTTTTCTCGCCAAATTAGGTGTTTTTAGGCAGATTTCACTTTTTTGCGATTTTGAACTTTTTTCTCGCCAAATAGCGGTTTTTTAGGCGAATTTCACTTCTTTGCGATTTTGAACTTTTTTCTCGCCAAAAGCTGTGGAATCTGCCTCCATGCGTGATCCCATTGATGGACTCTGGATAGACCCATGCATAGTGAAGACCTACATAGTGGACATGAGGTCAAGTTAAAAAGTGCAAGTCACTTGTTTTGCAACTTGCACTGAACTGAACCTAATAGCCCTTGACTGGATTGTCAACAATCAATTAAACTATGACCAAACTCCCTCTATTTCGGAGACCAAATACACTATCAAATGATTTATATTTTTTCAAAATAACACCCTGTGTAGAATGGCTCTGTATTCAGGAATCCTACTGCGAATAAAAAAATGTCAAATTCTAATTCTAAATCCCTGAAAATTGAGAAATGCTGATTTTCACGGGTTATGTAGGAAATGTACTAAAAACAGCAAAAAAGGGCAACAAAACCCGAATTTTCTCAAAAACTGTTCAGTAGGATTTTTTCTAACTGAGGTTCCACTGTTTTCTACCCTCATATTACACATTGACATAGAGAATATATTGACACCTAGTCAGGATTTTGCGCTCGGAGCAATCTGTGAGGCGAAAAACAGCCAAAATGAGCCACTGGTCTGAAGTATAAAACTGGGCATCGATCACTATAGAGCTACAAAGAGACAGAGAATCGATGTGCAGTAAAAATGTTAGTCATCCTTTCCGGCCCTCGCCAGCATTATTAGTTCCAGCACGTCAGTGGGATCGTGGCGATAATTTTCGTGTCCGTCGTTCGATCTTGTCCTGCAAACAACACGTGTCACACACGTTGGTTAGCTGTGTAAATTCGGTGGGGAAAAAAGGGACATGTGGATTTTGCTGTGCTCAACTCCATGTATACATATATTTAGTTCTGAACCACATCATATATATATATATATATCCAGTCCACTTTTTGTTTAAAGCAGGTAGTTAGTTATTTCACACCAGACAGTGTACTACTCAAAATGTCGTATTAATTTGATACATTATTAGACGAAGAAGAGAAAAGTATTAACCACCCCAAGAGAGGGTATAGCTTATCAATTATAGAAATGATTCCAGGCAGGCAGGCACTTATCACTAACCTGAGACAGGGTACTACTTATAATAACATGTACAAACTTAAAGCACTAGAAGTATAACAGGGTAGCCAATGACAAGGTAGTTTTAAATTCCTAGACTTTTCCGTGACATATCGCAGACATAATATCGAGGTTGCCGTACAATCACGACATAAACCCCTTGGTTTTAGATATCCTCAAACTATGACTAAGCACTACTTATTAAACTTTTCTTGCAATTGGCGAGTGATTATTATTGTACAACAAGGGTATTGTGTATCGCGTGCGCGCAAAATATGTACCTCCTCCTTTTTGAGCATTAACATATTTTTCTCTCTTAATAAAATATATAAATAGGCTTTTTTCAAAGAAGACAGGTGAATTTTTTCGTATTGCAAAGACTTCGGCAATTCCCGCACATTTACCCTGACAGTGGCTAACTGAGAGCAAACAGCCAGAAACAGGCATTCCTTAAGTGCAGTTCTTTTAATTATAATGTTCAAAATACATAATTGTTGTTAACCCACCTTGTTGCTAGCGGGTAGAAGTCCCCGGAATTTAGTGTGTCTCCGGAGTCTGACGACTCGGAGGAGGGCGGGGTTTTGGGACGCATACGTCCTAGCTTGCGCAAAACCTCGCCCTCCTCCAGGGAGGGCGCAGCGTGCGGGGGTGAGGGCAGCTTGGTCCAGCCCACCGGCAAAGTCACGGGGCTCGCGTGTGCTATGAAAGAAACCAAAATGAACATGTATATCAAGGCACGTTTGTAAGACATGTACAGGATCGGTGAAGTACAGGATCTTTGATGTATTTACTTGCTTATTTTTCCTGAGCATGTATAAACCACAATTTAAGATGCCAAGAACTATGCATATGCGGGTATTTCTATCTTTGTGGATGACATTACAACACCGATCATGTACGTCACATGACGTACATGATCGGTGACGTACATGATCGGTGACGTACATGATCGCTCATGTATTGACTTCCACACCCTTCCTGAGTAAGTTTAAAGCTAGATTAATTTAACCAAGTTGTACCTATGATGGGGGTCTTGATATGTTAGTTGTAAGAACTATGCAGATGGGAGTATTAAGATCATTGTATACGACATTACAACACCGATCATGTACGTCACGTGACGTACATGATCGGTGACGTACATGATCGTTGATTTATTGACTTCCTTACCCTTCCTGAGTATGTTTAAAGCTAAATTACACTAACCAAGGCGTGCATATGATGTGGGTCTTGATATCTTAGTTGTTAAAGCTATGCAGATGGGAGTATTAATATCATTGTAGATGACATTACAAGAACGCTCATGTGACATACATGATCGGTGACGTACATGATCAAGGCAAAGCCTGGGCCAACCTAGTACTCCTGGAACAAGTTCAAGTTGTGTTGACTCACGTTTGGATGTTGCGTTACTAGTGGAGCTGGAGGGTACTGCCCTGTCACTTCTCGGTGTATTAGAGCACGCGAATGGACCTGGCTGCAGCTCCGGGTTCTCCAGTATCCGTTGCTTTCGAGCCGGTGTGACATGCTGCAGTTTAGTGGAGCCGGAGGGTACGGCTGAGTGATCGGCTTGTTGCTCGTTCAAATTTTGTCCACTGCGTGTGGGGGTGAGGGCAGCCTTGTCCATCCTCTGCGAATTAGAGCAGGCGACTGGACTTCGCTGCAGCTCCAGGTTCTCCAGGATTCTTTCCCTTTTAGCCGGTGTGACACGCAGCGATTTGACAACTAGACTAGAAATTGTTCCGATGGTACTAGGTTGGCCAGGGCTACTAGGGGTGTGGTAGTTGACGACAACACCGCTTCCCTGACCAGGGTTGAATGGTGCAGGGTTATGATGTCGATCGGTGACATGGCGAACAGGACTGGATGCTCCAAGATCACATTTAGAAGGGGAGCTGGAGTACGTACTGCGTTTGGGACGGCTGCTGGGGTCGCGAGCAGCAGCACTGGATGCACGAACATCTGCTTTGGGAGGGGAGCTGTGGTGCCGACTACTCCGGGTAGTGGAACGGCTGTTGGGGTCGCGAGCAGCAGCACTGGATGCACGAACATCTGCTTTGGGAGGGGAGCTGTGGTGCCGACTACTCCGGGTAGTGGAACGGCTGCTGGGGTCGCGAGCAGGACTGGATGCACGAACATCTGCTTTGGCAGAGGAGCTCTGGTGCCGACTACTCCGGGTAGTGGAACAGCTGTTGGGGTCGAGAGCAGCAGCACTTGATGCACGAACATCTGCTTTGGCAGGGGAGCTCTGGTGCCGACTACTCCGGGTAGTGGAACGGCTGTTGAGGTCGAGAGCAGCAGCACTGGATGCACGAACATCTGCTTTGGCAGAGGAGCTCTGGTGCCGACTACTCCGGGTATTGTAACGCCCGCTGGGGTCGCAAGCAGGACTGGATGCGCCGCCATCATGTTTGGCAGTGGAGCTGTGGTGCGGAGTAGGACGGGTACTGGAACAGCTGCTGGTGGGAGTGACTTTGTGTGGCTTCTGCTTCTGTGTTTCTGAAATATGCCAATTTTTTCCATTGATTCGATTTTCTATTTCATTTTCACCAGTGAATGGATGTAGCGTTGACTGAATTATCGACTGAGAAACACTGCAGGTCGACAGTGGTGAGAACAACCCTGCTAGAATAAAATACACTAGCGCACAGTGCTGCGGAGGGATCGCGAGCGATGGGGTAAAAAAGGATGTAGCGTTGACTGAATTATCGACTGAGAAACACTGCAGGTCGACAGTGGTGAGAACAACCCTGCTAGAATAAAATACACTAGCGCACGGTGCTGCGGAGGGATCGCGAGCGATGGGGTAAAAAAGGATGTTTGTACAACATATTTTTTGGTACTCACCTTCCTTAGTCTGACGGCTCGTACTAGGGGACGGGGAGCGGCTGGGAGTGACTTTGCGTGGCTTCTGCTTCTGTGTCTCTGAAAGATGCCAATTTTTTCCCTTTGATTTGATATTCTATATCATTTTCAACAGTGAATGGATGTAGCGTTGACTGAATTATCGACTGAGAAACACTGCAGGTCGACAGTGGTGAGAACAACCCTGCTAGAATAAAATACACTAGCGCACGGTGCTCATAGGGATCGCGAGCGATGGGATAAAAAAGGATGTTTGTACAATATATTTTTTGGTACTCACCTTCCTTAGTCTGACGGCTCGTACTAGGGCACGGGAAGCGGCTGGGAGTGACTTTGCGTGGCTTCTGCTTCTGTGTCTCTGAAAGATGCCAATTTTTTCCCTTTGATTTGATATTCTATATCATTTTCAACAGTGAATGGATGTAGCGTTGACTGAATTATCGACTGAGAAACACTGCAGGTCGACAGTGGTGAGAACAACCCTGCTAGAATAAAATACACTAGCGCATGGTGCTTATAGGGATCGCGAGCGATGGGATAAAAAAGGATGTTTGTACAATATATTTTTTGGTACTCACCTTCCTTAGTCTGACGGCTCGTACTAGGGCACGGGGAGCGGCTGGGAGTGACTTTGCGTGGCTTCTGCTTCTGTGTCTCTGAAAGATGCCAATTTTTCCCCATGATTCGATTTTCTATTTCATTTTCAACAGTGAATGGATGTAGCGATGACTGAATTATCGACTGAGAAACACTGCAGGTCGACAGTGGTGAGAACAACCCTGCTAGAATAAAATACACTAGCGCACGGTGCTGCGCAGCGATCGAGAGCGATGGGATAAAAAAGGATGTTTGTACAATATATTTTTTGGTACTCACCTTCATTAGTCTGACGGCTCGTACTAGGGCACGGGGAGCGGCTGGGAGTGACTTTGCGTGGCTTCTGCTTCTGTGTCTCTGAAAAATGCCAATTTTTTCCCTTTGATTTGATATTCTATTTCATTTTCAACAGTGAATGGATGTAGCGTTGACTGAATTATCGACTGAGAAACACTGCAGGTCGACAGTGGTGAGAACAACCCTGCTAGAATAAAATACACTCGCGCACGGTGCTGCGGAGGGATCGCGAGCGATGGGGTAAAAAAGGATGTTTGTACAACATATTTTTTGGTACTCACCTTCCCTAGTCTGACGGGGCCGGTAGTGTGGGCTCTTCATAGGGTGCTCAGCCTCCGTCTCAGAAGGCTCATAGTTCGGGTCTGATTCATCTGACGCGGGCCGTTGGGGAGCTTTCTTCCCCCTTCTTTTTCTATCAGGAAGGTCCGGCAGAAGTACGCGTTGGTTCGGTGTGTCGCTGTCGCTATCGGAGTCTGACGAGGAGTCACGTGCGTCATCAGCGCCACCGCCCTTGGCATCTGCGGCTCTCCGGTGACGGGCTATTTTGCGAGTCGCAAACTCTTTCTCCCAGGCGGTGCTTCCCTTTTTAGGTCTGTTTCTCTGGAAGAAACAACAAAAGTGCATTCATCAGTGTCCATGATTCATTCCAGTGATATAGAATAGAAAACTGGGATATTGAAGAAAACACTCAATTCACAAGTAGTGACTGCGCCAGCGAATAGTACCTGTTTTCAATTTAAGACAACATTAAATTTCGAGCCTCCCACCACCCTCCGTACCAGGGCTGCATTCATGCATCATGACGACAAAGGGCATAATACACCAATGCAAGTCATGGACATCCTGTGGTAATTCGGGTGCAATTTGGGAAAAAAACTTATTAAAAATCAGTATTCTATCCTCCATGATTATGAGTGGAACCTTTTTTTCACATGTAAAGTTTCAAGCACTTTGTTAATTTCAGACTTAAAATGCAGTATTCTGGTGCATTTGAGCAGGATTCAAGCCTTACATTTGTATTATTCTTTATGACTGGGGCTATAATCTTGCATTCCGTAGACAACTTTTGGAATAGTTTAACGTTGAAATGAATTTTAAAGGGATAAATGAATTGGTTGGAGGCCTGAATTTGCAGGGTAGGAAGGAAGTTCGGATAAATTCGATTCACAGGCAGTACCAGATCTGACGGTGCTGTACATGATGGGCATGTGACGTATATGATCGGCATGTGACGTACATGATCGGCATGTATTAACATGATCTTTGATGTATTTACTTGCTTAATCTTCCTGAGCATGTTTCGTCCAAAATTTAATTGTGGCGGACATTACAACACCGATCATGTACGTCACATGACGTACATGATCGGTGACGTACATGATCGGTGATGTACATGATCGGTGACGTACATGATCGCTCTTGTATTGACTTCCACACCCTTCCTGAGTAAGTTTAAAGCTAGATTAAAGTAACCGAGTTGTACCGATGATGTGGGTCTTGCTATGTTAGTTGTAAGAACTATGCAGATGGGAGTATTAATATCATTGTAGATGACATTACAACACCGATCATGTACGTCACATGACGTACATGATCTAAATGTGACGTACATGATCGAAAAGTGACAAACATGATGTCCAGAAATGTGATGTACAATTTTAAGAGTTCTAAAAATGGGAACAAATACATGTATCTCATAATGCAGTTAACTATCACACCAGACCATGTAAGTCACTATGTACAGTTAAGTGGGAGGTGAATGAAGTTGGCTAAAAATATTTGATAATGTTGACAATGTTGATAATTAATACAAACTTACAAGTACGTAATAAACACGGAGTAAATTAATTTCAGTTAATCTTTTTCATATAGGATGCAAATTCTCCTTGGTTATTTATGGATGAACATATTATTAAATCATTATAAATGTCAATAAAGGTATAGATCTATAAATGGTGGTGGACCCCTAAGATTGACAAGGCGACCTGGCCTTTTCGTAAATCGACAGGGGACATGAGAAAAGTGACAAATCCAGGAGAAAAACAAAGATACCGACAAATGACATGACCATTTATAAATCAAAATTGACATGGGGACCCCCATCAACACCACAAATATTAAGTAATTAATACAGTTTTCATACTCACTTTTGAGACGTCAGCAAAATGACGCCTGCCCTCCGGGGTGAGCATCTTCCGGTTTCTGCTGACCCGTGTGTTCTTTTTGCGTCGGACACGATCATAGATTTTGAAATCTTCTGCGGACAGCGTGCTCGAAAACTCCTTTACCATGTCGACCCATTCGACCAGCTCGTCAACGCTGCAGCCGTTTGGAGGCTCCTGGATCGGGTCTGTGCGGAAAGGCGGTTGTGCTTCTGCCATTTCGGTGAATCTCTGAAAAATGTTTAGTTATTTATATCCATTAATCTATAAATACGTCAAAGCATCTAGACATCTACAGTAAATTGCTGACAACCTAGTTTATTTATTTCACGTTGGCTGGCGAAGCATAAAATACACGGCTCCAATTGCATAAGGGAGTGATCAGTTTTTAACACTGGGTCACCCCCCCCCCCCCCCGGTCAATGGGTCCAATTTTTTTTTGCCCCCCCCCGAAACCCACCTCCCCCCCCCCTTTTGTTAAATAAAAAAATCATTCCCTAATATTACGAAGAAGTGTTGAGTACACCAGCAGAATAAGTAGACAAAATTGCAAATGTGATTGAGTTTGCTCTTTTTTTTTTCAAATAAGGGAGTGATCATTTTTTAACAACAGGGGGGGGGTGGGTTTCGCGCGCGGAACGCGCAATTAGACAAAGGTTCATGAGTATAGTTCCCCACTGAGGGTTATTTCACGAGGCGGAGCTGAGTGAAATAACCCTCAGTGGGGAACTATACTCGTGCTCCTTTGTGTTTATTTCATGTTATTATTAACTATATTCCTCAAAATTCCACTTAATTGATCTAAAAATGCTATTTTACAGTGTTTAAATCATCAATTTTAATTATTTAAAAGGCTGTGAAATACGGGAGAGGGTTGTTAAGTCAATGGGACGGCCGTATTTACCATGAAATAAAATTGTTTAACACCCCCCCCCCCGGTCAAGGAGTCAAAGTTTTTCACACCCCCCCCCCCTTAGGGTATTAAATCGGCTCGCGCGCGGCCCTTTTGAAGCATAGTAACATGCGGGCTTTTTGGCTCAAAACAGGTTAAATTTTTTTGCCCCCCCCCCCCAAGAGGGGTCCAAATTTTTGCCCCCCCCCCTCCCCAAACCCACCACCCCCCCCCCCTGGGTGTGGGTGGACAGGGATACTTCTACATTTATAAAGCATGACCTTCAGCAAGGTAGAGGTCGGGGGAGGATAAAGTTGAACTATTCTTTTCATAGCCTTATCTGAACATTCACGATTGTCCGAACTGCTCGGACAATGTTTTGTCGGTATAGGGGGGGTGACGGCATTGCTACACCGTACACTGAATTCATTGCTAAAGGGGAGGTACAATATGCACAGTAAACCCATTTTATATATTTGCTTTCTAAAAAAGACGCTTCCAAACTATCCGGCGGGGGCCGCCGGATACCCGGGGCACGAGGGAGCGAGTGGCGAGTCGATCAAAACCAGCTCGCATTTTGTTTATGTTTTCGGTCATATCGTGATGACAATTATGCTTTTTCCGGAAAATAGGTGAGCTATACTTTACAGGACACTACTGTTACAGTTTCATATCAAAATAGTTGAGAAATATAGGCAATATCGGAGGAAAATGAAGCGTGAAATGCTACCCACCTTGTAAACACTAGAGTGGCGCTGAATATCCTGCGCAGTAGCCGGGAACCAGCGCAACCCACGCGGGGGCGGAATTACTCGACAGGGGGCGCGCGGGTGTGAGTTTCCCGCCGCAAAAAATGTTGTTTTGATCAATTTGGGGATGTTTTTGGTGGTTGGATTAGAGATCATGTACGTCACTGTAGCCGATCATGTACGTCACATTAGGACAAAATACACAATCGAATGATTTATACCGACACAACCCTACGTAATTTAACAAAATGCAGTGTTGTTCATAACACTAGGCTGAAAGGAAGAACGAACAGTGCAGTTCCTCACCTTTAAATATGACAAGGTTACATGATACAGACATTTCAAGTTTCCCGATCATGTACGTCACTTTTTTCCGCAAATGAAAGAACAAGGCTATGGGACTGGAAAGGGGGGGGGGGCTTAATTTCTGTTATCCACACCCTGTGTACACTAACGCATAACACATGTTGACACGTTACAGCACATAAATATGAAGGAGGGATGCCAAATTCGGCCATTTGTAATTACCCGATCATGTACGTCACTATGCCGCTTCTGCTTCTGTGTCTCTGAAAGATGCCAATTTTTCCCCATGATTCGATTTTCTATTTCATTTTCAACAGTGAATGGATGTAGCGATGACTGAATTATCGACTGAGAAACACTGCAGGTCGACAGTGGTGAGAACAACCCTGCTAGAATAAAATACACTAGCGCACGGTGCTGCGCAGCGATCGAGAGCGATGGGATAAAAAAGGATGTTTGTACAATATATTTTTTGGTACTCACCTTCATTAGTCTGACGGCTCGTACTAGGGCACGGGGAGCGGCTGGGAGTGACTTTGCGTGGCTTCTGCTTCTGTGTCTCTGAAAAATGCCAATTTTTTCCCTTTGATTTGATATTCTATTTCATTTTCAACAGTGAATGGATGTAGCGTTGACTGAATTATCGACTGAGAAACACTGCAGGTCGACAGTGGTGAGAACAACCCTGCTAGAATAAAATACACTCGCGCACGGTGCTGCGGAGGGATCGCGAGCGATGGGGTAAAAAAGGATGTTTGTACAACATATTTTTTGGTACTCACCTTCCCTAGTCTGACGGGGCCGGTAGTGTGGGCTCTTCATAGGGTGCTCAGCCTCCGTCTCAGAAGGCTCATAGTTCGGGTCTGATTCATCTGACGCGGGCCGTTGGGGAGCTTTCTTCCCCCTTCTTTTTCTATCAGGAAGGTCCGGCAGAAGTACGCGTTGGTTCGGTGTGTCGCTGTCGCTATCGGAGTCTGACGAGGAGTCACGTGCGTCATCAGCGCCACCGCCCTTGGCATCTGCGGCTCTCCGGTGACGGGCTATTTTGCGAGTCGCAAACTCGTTCTCCCAGGCGGTGCTTCCCTTTTTAGGTCTGTTTCTCTGGAAGAAACAACAAAAGTGCATTCATCAGTGTCCATGATTCATTCCAGTGATATAGAATAGAAAACTGGGATATTGAAGAAAACACTCAATTCACAAGTAGTGACTGCGCCAGTGAATAGTACCTGTTTTCAATTTAAGACAACATTAAATTTCGAGCCTCCCACCACCCTCCGTACCAGGGCTGCATTCATGCATCATGACGACAAAGGGCATAATACACCAATGCAAGTCATGGACATCCTGTGGTAATTCGGGTGCAATTTGGGAAAAAAACTTATTAAAAATCAGTATTCTATCCTCCATGATTATGAGTGGAACCTTTTTTTCACATGTAAAGTTTCAAGCACTTTGTTAATTTCAGACTTAAAATGCAGTATTCTGGTGCATTTGAGCAGGATTCAAGCCTTACATTTGTATTATTCTTTATGACTGGGGCTATAATCTTGCATTCCGTAGACAACTTTTGGAATAGTTTAACGTTGAAATGAATTTTAAAGGGATAAATGAATTGGTTGGAGGCCTGAATTTGCAGGGTAGGAAGGAAGTTCGGATAAATTCGATTCACAGGCAGTACCAGATCTGACGGTGCTGTACATGATGGGCATGTGACGTATATGATCGGCATGTGACGTACATGATCGGCATGTATTAACATGATCTTTGATGTATTTACTTGCTTAATCTTCCTGAGCATGTTTCGTCCAAAATTTAATTGTGGCGGACATTACAACACCGATCATGTACGTCACATGACGTACATGATCGGTGACGTACATGATCGGTGACGTACATGATCGGTGACGTACATGATCGCTCTTGTATTGACTTCCACACCCTTCCTGAGTAAGTTTAAAGCTAGATTAAAGTAACCGAGTTGTACCGATGATGTGGGTCTTGCTATGTTAGTTGTAAGAACTATGCAGATGGGAGTATTAATATCATTGTAGATGACATTACAACACCGATCATGTACGTCACATGACGTACATGATCTAAATGTGACGTACATGATCGAAAAGTGACAAACATGATGTCCAGAAATGTGATGTACAATTTTAAGAGTTCTAAAAATGGGAACAAATACATGTATCTCATAATGCAGTTAACTATCACACCAGACCATGTAAGTCACTATGTACAGTTAAGTGGGAGGTGAATGAAGTTGGCTAAAAATATTTGATAATGTTGACAATGTTGATAATTAATACAAACTTACAAGTACGTAATAAACACGGAGTAAATTAATTTCAGTTAATCTTTTTCATATAGGATGCAAATTCTCCTTGGTTATTTATGGATGAACATATTATTAAATCATTATAAATGTCAATAAAGGTATAGATCTATAAATGGTGGTGGACCCCTAAGATTGACAAGGCGACCTGGCCTTTTCGTAAATCGACAGGGGACATGAGAAAAGTGACAAATCCAGGAGAAAAACAAAGATACCGACAAATGACATGACCATTTATAAATCAAAATTGACATGGGGACCCCCATCAACACCACAAATATTAAGTAATTAATACAGTTTTCATACTCACTTTTGAGACGTCAGCAAAATGACGCCTGCCCTCCGGGGTGAGCATCTTCCGGTTTCTGCTGACCCGTGTGTTCTTTTTGCGTCGGACACGATCATAGATTTTGAAATCTTCTGCGGACAGCGTGCTCGAAAACTCCTTTACCATGTCGACCCATTCGACCAGCTCGTCAACGCTGCAGCCGTTTGGAGGCTCCTGGATCGGGTCTGTGCGGAAAGGCGGTTGTGCTTCTGCCATTTCGGTGAATCTCTGAAAAATGTTTAGTTATTTATATCCATTAATCTATAAATACGTCAAAGCATCTAGACATCTACAGTAAATTGCTGACAACCTAGTTTATTTATTTCACGTTGGCTGGCGAAGCATAAAATACACGGCTCCAATTGCATAAGGGAGTGATCAGTTTTTAACACTGGGTCACCCCCCCCCCCCCGGTCAATGGGTCCAATTTTTTTTTGCCCCCCCCCGAAACCCACCTCCCCCCCCCCTTTTGTTAAATAAAAAAATCATTCCCTAATATTACGAAGAAGTGTTGAGTACACCAGCAGAATAAGTAGACAAAATTGCAAATGTGATTGAGTTTGCTCTTTTTTTTTTTCAAATAAGGGAGTGATCATTTTTTAACAACAGGGGGGGGGTGGGTTTCGCGCGCGGAACGCGCAATTAGACAAAGGTTCATGAGTATAGTTCCCCACTGAGGGTTATTTCACGAGGCGGAGCTGAGTGAAATAACCCTCAGTGGGGAACTATACTCGTGCTCCTTTGTGTTTATTTCATGTTATTATTAACTATATTCCTCAAAATTCCACTTAATTGATCTAAAAATGCTATTTTACAGTGTTTAAATCATCAATTTTAATTATTTAAAAGGCTGTGAAATACGGGAGAGGGTTGTTAAGTCAATGGGACGGCCGTATTTACCATGAAATAAAATTGTTTAACACCCCCCCCCCCCGGTCAAGGAGTCAAAGTTTTTCACCCCCCCCCCCCTTAGGGTATTAAATCGGCTCGCGCGCGGCCCTTTTGAAGCATAGTAACATGCGGGCTTTTTGGCTCAAAACAGGTTAAATTTTTTTGCCCCCCCCCCCCAAGAGGGGTCCAAATTTTTGCCCCCCCCCCTCCCCAAACCCACCACCCCCCCCCCCTGGGTGTGGGTGGACAGGGATACTTCTACATTTATAAAGCATGACCTTCAGCAAGGTAGAGGTCGGGGGAGGATAAAGTTGAACTATTCTTTTCATAGCCTTATCTGAACATTCACGATTGTCCGAACTGCTCGGACAATGTTTTGTCGGTATAGGGGGGGTGACGGCATTGCTACACCGTACACTGAATTCATTGCTAAAGGGGAGGTACAATATGCACAGTAAACCCATTTTATATATTTGCTTTCTAAAAAAGACGCTTCCAAACTATCCGGCGGGGGCCGCCGGATACCCGGGGCACGAGGGAGCGAGTGGCGAGTCGATCAAAACCAGCTCGCATTTTGTTTATGTTTTCGGTCATATCGTGATGACAATTATGCTTTTTCCGGAAAATAGGTGAGCTATACTTTACAGGACACTACTGTTACAGTTTCATATCAAAATAGTTGAGAAATATAGGCAATATCGGAGGAAAATGAAGCGTGAAATGCTACCCACCTTGTAAACACTAGAGTGGCGCTGAATATCCTGCGCAGTAGCCGGGAACCAGCGCAACCCAGGCGGGGGCGGAATTACTCGACAGGGGGCGCGCGGGTGTGAGTTTCCCGCCGCAAAAAATGTTGTTTTGATCAATTTGGGGATGTTTTTGGTGGTTGGATTAGAGATCATGTACGTCACTGTAGCCGATCATGTACGTCACATTAGGACAAAATACACAATCGAATGATTTATACCGACACAACCCTACGTAATTTAACAAAATGCAGTGTTGTTCATAACACTAGGCTGAAAGGAAGAACGAACAGTGCAGTTCCTCACCTTTAAATATGACAAGGTTACATGATACAGACATTTCAAGTTTCCCGATCATGTACGTCACTTTTTTCCGCAAATGAAAGAACAAGGCTATGGGACTGGAAAGGGGGGGGGGGGGCTTAATTTCTGTTATCCACACCCTGTGTACACTAACGCATAACACATGTTGACACGTTACAGCACATAAATATGAAGGAGGGATGCCAAATTCGGCCATTTGTAATTACCCGATCATGTACGTCACTATGCCGCTTTTTTTTTTTTTTTTAATTGATAAATAAAATGGGTAGGGGGGGGTCATTGGTTCTACATTTTACACTGTACAGGTTAAGTGGGTTAAAACGAATACAAAGGAGTGCAAAAAATTGGCTGACAGAAGGTATGAAGGGTGCAAAGAAGACAAACCGTGAGAAAATGTTACGATTTAATTGAAAAAAATTTCATTCAGCCCCCCCCCTTGTTGCACAATTGAATGATTTGGACATTATTTTTTCACCCCTGTTTCCGCTAAAAATAGTAATGGCCTGTAGGTTTGGTTAGATGAGTCAAATATATTAACGCAGGGGGTAAAAGGTGGATTTTGTACTCTGCCGATCATGTACGTCCACCGATCATGTACGTCCACCGATCATGTACGTCACTTTTTTAGTTGCACTGATTTGGTGAGAGTGAGCCATATGCATGCTAGCATTACATTAGACAATTTCCCTCTGCCCTACAAGGCTTATTCTTCCTTCAGGCTAATGTAAATGTTTAGTCCTTGTAAAGTCTCATCAGAGGCTAGCATTGTGGTAGATTACCACTACACCACTACAAAATATATCATTAAATCCCCAGTGAAGCATAGCACTCCTGGTTCCTCAGCTTTGATAGGCATAAATAGAGTAGCTCTCCGAGAGGTGCTGCGCCTCTTGATGTCATACCTTTAAGGTCAGTCTGCTTCCGTTGGTGGTCACTAGGGGGCTCTCCTTCATCTATGTAATGTGATAGAGGTGGGCTCCCTGTAGGTCCTGACAAAGATGATAGGAGTAGCAGTCTTATTGTTAATAGGGTCATGGAGGTTCTTTTACAATAAGGGAGATAGTGTTATTGATCTGCAGGAGTCTGGTTCTACCAGCAGTCTGGCATTAGGGAGTTGTCATTTTTTAACAACAAGGGGGGGTTGGTGGATTTGGGGGGGACAAAACAAATTTGGACCCCTTGAAGGGGGGGACCAAACAAATTTAGACCCCTTTTGGGGGGGACCAAAAAATTTGCACCCTATTTTAGCGAAAAAGCCTGCACGTTACTAAAGCTCAAAGGGGTCGGCCGGGCTCAATACCAACCTACCTGAGGGGGGGACCAAAACATTTGCAACCCCTCCTGCGGTGGGTACCCAAAGAATTTAGACCTGCCCATGCGAAAATCCACGACCCCCCCTGTTGTTGAAAAATGATCACTCCCTTAACCCTTGGGAGGTCTTGTTCTGAGTGTGAGCAGGTGATTTATGAAATGCAGACCTCAGAGGTTCGTCTTATCTATGAGTTTATTACTAGGAAGCTGAGGCAGTAACTCCATTATAATAGCCTCTAGAGACAAATTGATGGTCTCTGGATAAAGACAAGCCTATTACTTTAACAGATGAACAAGGCTTCAGCAATGGAGAACATTTATACTGGAAGATACAAATAGCACTCACCAATCTGATGTAGTATTTTTACTTTCATACTTTGCAATTGTAATGATTTACAAATTGAGCATGAGACAACATAATTATTTACTTCAGTAGGAAAAGAGGAAATGCCATTCTCAGTTATGTTCACGTCATTATTTCTATTGGGTCACCCTTTCATTTACTTTCCATAAATTATCCTTGAGATAAGTAGACCATGTTTGGAACTCAGAGGATTGTGCCTAACAGATAGCCTTCATCTTCATTTTACTTGTACTATCTTTTACAACTTTCTGGCATTGTCATAAGGGGCTTACCTGCATCAACCATGTGCTGTATTTGTCTTTAGGCCTTCCACCTGAGACTCAACATTTGCACCTGCTATTTTCCTTTCTAGTAATATTCAATCACTTCCCACAACCTATTCTGATATCGATGGACTGTGATGGGTTATCATTATAAGTTACTCATCTAGCTAGGCCAAATTTTAAAAAGAGGTTTGTTTCAGGTAACATGGGAAGAGAGTCTTTAGTCGGTAGGTCGGCCCCTCTACGATACCGTTAAACTGAACAATAATAAGTGTAAATTTTTTTTTTTCAAACTACAAATATAAACCTAAAATTGACCCCCAAAATACAGTAGAAATATAAAAATTGATTCAAAATTGCATAAAAGAAGAGTAGGGTCGGCCCTGTTTTGATAGGGCTGGCTGGGTGACCTGAAACAAACTTTTGTTGTTGGGCCTATCACACTGCTTGATGTATTGGTCTATAAGGAATTCCCCTGAAATCCATCAATTTTGACCCGTCTACACACAGCTGAAACTATCAGTGCCACAAAAGGCAGGGCAACTATTTTTGAATCTGCCAGCATCAGTGGTGCATTACTGGGTGGTGAGTTCTGGTGAAAAGGAAATCTATAGTCATGATAAAGTGGAGTGATCCATTGCATTAGGAGTGCTTGGAGGGATGTAGATTGGGGGTATGTGTCAATCCTATATCCAGCAGTTATACCATTGTGGATGTCAGCTTTGCTAAGACGGCCTCGGGGACGCACAGGGTATTTATGTCAATGAGTTATCCCCCCCTTCCACATTTAAATGGGCTAACGGGCCTATGTTTAAAAGATACAATTTTGAGTCGAAATCTTACCAGCAAAAAAGAAAGGACATCCAAATTCAAAAAAGGTATACAATATGATATATATAATATCATATGCTGCAGAGAATTGGATAACTCTCCCTTGTTAACCCTGAATATGGTGCATATCCTGGCAGAAAGCCCCTAAGAGAGCAAAACAATTGATGTGGGGATTATTTGTGCAGCCTGAAGCCTGACTGAGGAAAGCAAATAGCCTCCTACTGCTCCACAGGTATAAGCAGCTAGCGTCCATGTAGGATACACCCTGATTTCCTGGTTAATATTTGCTTGTCATGCCAGGAGAGTTTGCTGTAGGTTGATTTATCTATTTGTTGTAGAAGGGAACCCTTGCGGTTGTGGATAGCTCGCTATACAACCAACCATGCTTAGTTGAAAGGAACTGCTACTTAATTAGAGATTCTATTGCTATGTGCATGGCACTCAGGATTATCTAAGTTTGATTTATGATCAAACAGAAAATTGTAAAAAGAATTGCAATGTCATCGATCCAACTTTCAGTCATTCTACCGAGTCATTCTACCTTAGTCATTCCAGTCCTATGAGTATTAGGCCTTAGCCGTATTCTGGTTAGCCTTAGTCATCTTTGAATATCAGTTCATCATTCTGACGAGTATCCCTATGACTAACGAAGGATAGTCACTACAGACTAAGACCCAAATCATTTGGATTATCAGTGTGTTAGGCTGCCAATAGTGGACTAAAACAAATACTACACGGAGCTGTAGAAATGGTCCTCCCTCCATTTCTACCCATTGTTGGGGGTGTAGAATATGGAACAAGAAATCACAGCCAAAGAAAATGATCTCTTTTCAAAAAAATTGATGATTAAACTTGTCTGGCGGACAAGCTACTTGTTTTAAACAAGTGGTTTGTCTGCCAGACAGGTCTAATGATATTATTTTCAAACTACCATTTTAAGAAAAAGGACTTCTTAAAACAAGTGATTTGTCCACCAGACAAAATTAATAATCTTATTTTCCTTGAAATTAGAACTTTTTTAAGCCATGATGTTGCACCAACAATTAGCCCAGATAGAAACATGTATAAATGTTTGATACAGCAACTCCATTTCCTCACTACCTGACACATGAAACATAGGTCTTCTTCATAACTGGAGGAAATTAGGAAATTATTATCTTTTTTTTTTTGTTTAAAATAAATTCATTCATTTTCATGATTTTCTATAAATTTGCTTCTTAATTAGTACAGGTTTGCTTTAGGCAATTTCACACTTCCTTAGAATATTAATCTATCCAAGGGAAGTGAGGCGACACAGGAACTGTTTGGGATCCGCGCCGCTGGATAGACGGCCTATTTATTAACATAGTAACATGATTAGTTGAATAAAGTAGAGAAGAAAAAAAAAAAAAAAAAGAATTTTTTTCAAATGTCCATGATTGAAGGTGTAGCAGGCTGGCAGTGACGTCACGGCGTCACTGGCGGGAGAGCTGGTAACACCCCCTGTTGATTAATAGTAGTACTAGTTGACTAGTCCATGTCATTAATCTATCCAAGGGAAGTGAGGCGACACAGGAACTGTTTGGGATCCGCGCCGCTGGATAGACGGCCAAAGTCCAAATAATATAGCATGATTATATAATATGAAAATAGAACAAACTTAAGTCACTCATGATAATATAACTTAGTCAATAGAGCGCACCCTTATGGTGCGTCGCATACGACGACAAGGCCTTGGAGACTAAGGAGTCCGTCGCCACTCGATTGGTGAAAGGCTTGGTGAGATACACCAATGCCGCCATGCTGGACCAATCCCCACATTGTCTTATATCCTCCAAGGAGAGGCCCAGATTGTACATGTACAAGGCGCCTGCGCGTCGTAAGGAGTGGCAACCCACCCTCTTAGACTCCAGACCCGAGCGGTCTAGCAGGGTCTTGAGAAAAGATAACAGCTTGCTGTAAGTCAAAGGCTTAGGGGTGCCAGATCCTACCAGCATGAAGGCTGGGCTGTTTGGATCTGAGCTTGGGAGATCCATGAAATGTTTCCGGACCCAAGTCACCGCGCACACTGGGGAACCAACAGCTACAGTGACAGGGACTCGGTGGACCTTTTGGCAGTACTGAATGGTTTTGGAGCTGGACACTTTTATTTCCAGCCCCCAGTCATTGAAGACCACGGCTCCTCTACGCAGGTAGTGACCCTGCAAGGCACTGGAGTCCGGGACAAGATTACTCTTCCTTAGGAGGCCTCTGAAGGCCAAGGCGATGCATGCCCACATAGTGATCTCGTTTGGATTTGAAAGGTCCAAGCTGTTAAACATCAAATGCAAGTCCTCCAGGAATAAAGTGGGGCGGTGAGGTTCTGGGTCGCCCAAGGCCCGGCGGATACCCGACATTGTCATAGCAAAAGTAAACTCAG
Source organism: Harmothoe impar (assembly GCA_947462335.1). NCBI lineage: Eukaryota > Metazoa > Annelida > Polychaeta > Phyllodocida > Polynoidae > Harmothoe > Harmothoe impar. Next base: position 4,864,326 of record OX381721.1, on the reverse strand, counting down.
ACCTGAGGTATAGCACATCATGGCTAAAATAATTGTTAAGGCTGATCACAGCGCTGATGTAGTTCTGGATTGTAGAATATCTCAAGGATTTAGACAGGTACACCGCGTAACGGCACATGACGTCAAGCTTGGTGGGTACCGGGGTGGCGTCGGCTAGGGCACAGAAACCGAGGAACTTTTTCCACTGGGAAGTTTTCGTTTTCCAGGTGGAGGCCGACCACGCCATCGACCTCAACTCCGCGGCCCTGATGTCCAGCTCCCTGACAAACTGGTTTGTTTCTACAACATAAATGGAAAGGAATGTCATTAAAGCACTCGGCTCTGGACACTGCATCGGCAACAACATTCTTGTAACCCGGCAAGAAAACCCCCACTAGATGGCAATTAAAAATCACAGTGTCCCAGAAAATGAGGCGGAGGATGTCCATAGACCTGCAAATCATCTACACTCGCACATACACAAATAGCATCACAATCTACACTGATGTCCCATGTCTGCGCGTGCCCTCGGCTCGGCTCCGCACTGACGGCTAATGTCTGCGCGTGCACTCGGCTCGGCTCCGCGCTGACGACTAGATCATGTGGTCACATATGATGACCCGGGTTGCCCTGTTGGGCATGAGGGGGACCTTGAGGTGGGAAACCACTCCCATATCCTGGAGGGGGGTTACCCATCATCTGAGCCTGGTTGCCATAGAAACCGCTAGGTTGGCTCCTGCAGTATCTACCTTTATGAGCCCCCCGGCAGTTGCTGCAAATATGTTTCTTGTTGCAAGGGTTATAGTCGCATCGGTCTCGGAAGTTCCATTGCCCACAGATATCCGGGGGGCACAGCCCTCCCTTGTTGCCGGAGCCCCGCCCCCCGCTGTTGGCCCCCCGACTCTCACTGCGCGCCGCCTCCCGGGCCAGCGCTCTGAGGACTGGTCCAGTGTTATCCGCGCCCAGGCAGTCGTGGCGGGCATCCTCATCGCAGTGTACAAAATCTGTGAGATCACCCTCTATGACCTTGGTGGTGACCTTGAACTCATACTTAGCAAGAGTGTCGGCCTCATAAGCCTTGGACAAGCCCCTCATAGTGATGAACTTCATATGGGCAGAGTAGCCCCTGGCCGTTATGCGGCTGGGAAATTCACCTTTAATGATACACTCGTGCACACATGTCATGCCATACACAAGCTCTCGGTAGGACATTTGCTTGTAATCCTTGTCCACCTCCAGATGATAATCAGGCCTAATTTTTTCCCTAGACCTCTTCCTCCTGTTGTCCCTAGCATAACCCCTAAGCTCATCACACAGAATATCTGACAAACCTTGAGGTTGACGGGGTCCCAGGAGAGCAGCATCAAAGTCTGGGGAGAGTAGTCCCAGAGACTGGTGTGATAGCCCAGCCCTCTGTAGCCCTGCCTGGATGGTGGCTGAAGCAGAGGATGGGTACAGAGGCTGTGGCCTCTGCTGCTGTTGCTGCTGTTGAAATGGCTGTTGCCACTGTTGAAACTGCTGTTGCTGCTGTTGATCAGCTTGCTGGTGCTGGGGTTGCTGCTGCCTTTGCACCCAGAGCAGGTAAGACTGGTATGAGGTGTCGGCATTGCCATTTGGGTACCCACCACCAACCTGACCTCGCTCTTCACGGGTGTCCGATCGCTCTCCGCGGCCCACCTCTCGCTCTGTGCGGTCGTCGGTGGTACAGGGAGCTGAGCTGAAGCTGTTTGAGGTGTTTCCTCCCCTCTGCCACTGCTGATCGTCTCCAAAACGATCAAAATAGCCTTGTGAATAGTCTCTCCGGGCCTCACCGGAAGGTTGAGAGTGGGCGCCGCCATGATTGTTGATGTCCGCGGCCGCGTTCGAGCCTCCACCCCGGTGAGCAGAAGTCGGCGCTGGTCCCCGCGTGTCCGCATGTTGCCCGCCGGGTACCGGCCGTGATTCCGCGCTCCGGTAAGTGACTGACCGACTTTTTTCACCCTTGAACGCGTCCGCGCTGCCGACAGCCTGCACCACACCGCGGAAGGCGGCTTCTGCAAGGTCTGTATCCCTCTCTACCCGTTTATTGCCGGCTCGTAATGCGGCCAGCTCCATTTCAGCCTCTTTCAGCCTCTGTGCCCGCTTAAGTTCAGCCTCTCTGGCTCTCTCCCTGATGGTGAGAGCCTCGATCCTCTGTAGTTCTTGTACCAGCTCTGCCTCACGGACCGCATCGTAGTCCGCGGCCTGTTGGTCATGTTGGCGGGTCGTACCGCCCGGGGGTCCCGTCGGCGCAGGGCTGTAGCTGCCGGTCCTCTGCTGCCCGTCGGAGCCGCCATGCTCCTCCGGTGCCGGCTCAGTCCTGCCCTCCTGCTTCTTGGGTGTCCCCTTGTTAGGGTTGGGTGCATCGCACTGTGGGCAACCATTTCGGTTTGAGTGGTATTCAAACCCACAAAAACAGACAGTAGGCATGGCGAAATCTCAAGACAAGCACTAGATCTCAAGAAATATCTCAAGAATATTTTTCAAATGTCCATGATTGAAGGTGTAGCAGGCTGGCAGTGACGTCACGGCGTCACTGGCGGGAGAGCTGGTAACACCCCCTGTTGATTAATAGTAGTACTAGTTGACTAGTCCATGTCATTAATGAATATTATTTATAGATATGGACCCATTATTGTCCTTTTATTTTTAAATAATCGTCTTCATATAATGTTCTGCTTTGTAGTCTTAGCTACATTTTTCATAGTAGACATATCTCACCTATGGTCCAACTATGCTGGTAAAACACATAAATGAGGATGAGAATGAGATATGCATATCTCATCCTAGGCTACATTGAGATATTGTTCTCAACTTCAAACTGATCCCGCTTAAAGAACAACTCTGTCAACATATGTGAGATGGTTGTTGTGATGCTGCATTGTTTACCATTTCCTGCATGATTCCCACTTAAAAGACTTATGATATAGATTATAACAAAGCATGTTGAACATGGGATGTTCTTGCCTGAGTGCCGCCTCAAAAGGCAGAGCACTATACTATGACAATTGGTATAATTATGAATCCTTAACATTTAACACAAGGTATTGTACTGATAACCTCAAGTTACAACTAGGTAGATTGGATCCTTTGGACAGGGAAACACAAGTATAGCAATATAGAGAATGCAATATATACAGGACATCTGCATTACATTCCCATGATGGTATTCACTTGTTGCCGTTTATTGGTTCAAATTGGGGTCCAATAAAAAACTTAATGTGTGACAGTGGAACAACATAATTTTTTCTAATCACATAGTTCGTCCTTGTAATTTTTAATTATATTCACCACAAAGCGAAAAACATGCTCTTTCTAAGCATCAAAAGCAAAGATTGAATAAAGGAAGTATCTATACTAAAATATAAAGAAAATATCGAATAGGTGCATATAATAATGATACTTCTAGGCATAGAATTTGAAATAGTACCTTATCCACCACCACTTACAGTAAGCTTGAAAAGGTATGACCACTATCTGCTATATACTTATCATGATGATGATGCATTTCCTCCCTTCCTCCCCCCCTCATTCCCTCCTATCCCCATCCATGGTAGCTACCGGCCATTCTCTACAGCATTAAGAAAGTGCTTTTTTATGTCATATTAGCCATGCAATTGATGGTGTTCCATTCTTGGTGTTTCTCTCAGTATTCACCCTGTTTCCCAATTGACTATTCTCCTGCCTTTCTGCTGTGGCTGTATCTGTTCCGTATTCATACACAGGTCAGGTTACCAGTACCCCCACCCCCCCCCCACACACAGACACTTCCCATTATGCGGCATCATATCATGCTCATTTAATCCTTTAGCGATGGATGTCGCTAAAATATGACATTTGTCATCATGATACACCAATGCAGCCTAGGCGGGTAACTCCCCCACGCAGTATTGGTGCTTCATGCCAACCCTACGGGAGTGTCTTAACCTCATGGGGTCAGTATGATGCTTGAATGTAGCCCTGGCGAGTAGAATTGATGCATCATGACAACCAAAGTTATGATGCATTAAGGCATTATGTAGTCCTTTAAGGGTTCAGATACAATTGTGGCTAGGGAAAAACCCTTCCACATCAATGAGGGCGTAAAGATGAGGTGAGACGTCAGTTTCAATACTTGGTATCTTTTATTAATAATAATATTAATATCAGAGTACCAGTCACTAGGGCTCAGTATATAAGTTACTGATGGTTGCAAGATGATAAGTGATTTCCTCCTCCATCTGACCGGGGTATAAGTACAGGTGCCCGGCAGGTGGAGGGGGTGCCCATGTGACCGGAAGTAGATGTAACAGTGGTTTTCATTGGATAATATACATTTGACATTTGATTGGATAATTATATATTCATGGCTTTAACATGTGGTGTGCGCTGGACCGCGGGTGGGGAGCCTGGGTCCAGTGCATTATGGGTAATGGATTACATAATAAGTAGCATGCGCACATGGGGGCTTTGTCGCCTGCCTCCAGGTGGTCTCCAGCCGGCTCAAGTGGCTTTGGCGGTGCCACACTGATTAAGGGTGTCCAGCTTTATAGCATTGTTTTATGTGTTGACAGTTAATCCTTGGGGTCAACATATAGTTCATTTGTTTTGTGTATAGGTGACCGGTCGGTGCCTTGTCGTCTGGGGGGCTGACCGTTACCTATTGTCCCTGGGATAAGGGTCTGCTTGTGATCTATGGATTAGTTATGCATGGGGGTTAGTTTGGCTTGGCTTAGTGAGAAATAGGTATGTCTGACGTCTAGGTGTACTTTGATGGACATATGGATTGAAAATATGTATAAAGTATTGTGCGTATTACAAATAATAATAAATATGAATATTAATAATCATAAATCATAATTATGACGTAATATGACGTAATATGACGTAATACAATTGATGAAGGTATAATAAGGGGTTTTGTGGCGTGACAGCACCCCCCAATACAACTCCTGCACGCCCTCGTGCAGGCCGAGAAGTCGTAGAGGAAGAGTTATGTCACGCTTCAAAGGTATTTTGTATGAACATTTTTTTTTGTATTTTATGATTTTTGTATCTATCTATCTTATACATTTGACTATGACTTTCTCAATCACATTTTCTAGGTAGTACAGTGTTTTATACATACATGTTATGCAGTGGTAATAATAATATTTCTATGGTAACGTACTGGTACTATATGTCTCGCTTCCGTTCTATTTATATGACTAACATTTTGGAAGCTTTTCACCTTACCAAATTCACATAATAAAGTCGTTGTACAGTGGTAATAGTAATTTGACGTACTGATTCTATATGTCGCGCTTCCGTCCTAGTCTATAATACAATCGCTTCATACGATAGGAAGCTGTAAGAAATTCATTTCAATAATAATATAGATGTACTAAGCGTTTACATAGGCCATGTGTAATACTTAGTATGGTATGATAGTACATGTATAATAGTAGGTTTTGAGCAGTGTATTTTGTTTTATGTAATGATCTTTGGCAATACTTGATCTTTTTGATATTCATTCTCAATGTCGAGGGGCAATGGAGGAAGTTCGTTCTGAGTTATCACCTTCTATATTAAATTTTTATGTTTCATTTCCTGTCTCACTCTTTTTCATAACAATGGCTGTCAATAGTTCGGTAGTGGTCATGTCTTTTGGGTTTTTGATAAGTGACGTGGTATTGTCACTGTCGGGGTCAATGTCAATGTTGTCTTGGGTTTCGGTCGGATGTAGGGATGTCGTCATTTCAATAGTCTTAAGGGTTAATCCTGTGGTGGTGGTGTCGTCTTTCAGGGCCGGTATGATAGAAAACCGTGCCGCTAGGGGTAGTATGACGTGGTTGGGTAGATAGTATGACTTCTGTTTTCCGTTGATGTTGAATGATATGGGGCCGTTCCATGTCATGTTTATGCGTGGGTATGGGCATGACAGGGCTGAGATGGCCGTCAGGGTTGGGATGAATTCATTAACAATAGAGTCGCGTTCGTAGGGTAGGGATAGTAGTGGTATGGTGTGGTTGACGTGTCCTTGGTAAATTTTGAGCGTAATAGTAGGATTGGTTTTGTGTCCCGAGTTTGTCATTCCAAAGTGGCGTGTAATCTTGTTTTTACACTTGAAGATGGTTTTGATAACAGCGTATACGATTAAAGCTACAAATATTAGGGTAAAAATGTTATGGGCATCAACGTATTGATCTAGATTGATAGTGTGGTTTTCTTTGGTTTCACTCTGGGGGATGGGGTTAATAAATTTCCAAGAAATGTTGTTGGGTCGAGCACTAACGGTCGGGATGGTCGCGAACAGTGCTTTTCCTTTGGATACATATAATAAGTAGAAGAATCCTACGGCGTTTAGAATGCAAGTGACTGGTACTATATAATTCCATACGGGGCTAGCGAAGAAGCTAGCTATGTTCTCCCGTATTGGTGTGTCCTGGATGGGTCGGTCTAAGATGTCTGCTGCGTTGGTGGCTTCTATTAGGATATTCCTGGTGAAGGGTTCCAGGTCCAATGTAATGTCTGATGACAACTTGCTGATGTTTGTCATCGATTTGATGATAGCTTGTGTATGTAGATGTGGTATGTGTATTGGATCGTGGTGTAGTGATGATGCTGTGATGTTGAGATTGTTTGTGAGTGCGAGTAGTATGGGTGTATTGGCCGCGTGCATTAGAAAATGTGTTGAAGAAGATTCGTTACAAGGAATTTTGGTGTTTGGGAGGTACAATGAGTCAAACTGTAAGTGGCACATACATGGGACACCAATAACTGCGTAGGCCGAAGCTTTCTTAGTAGTTGGTGTCATGTGCTGACAGATGACGTGGTAGTACTCCCTGTTAGTAGTTACTAAATATTTGTCTTTACCAATAGCTATAGCACGGGTTTGTATGGGTCTCAGAGGGTGTACTTGAAATGTGCAGAGTCTGGCTATGTCTGCCTGGTCACCTTTAAAGGCCGCCATGAGGCAGGTTGGCTGGTCACTGCGTATTCTAGGCATGGTCCTAGCGCATACTTTCAGTATCGAGCCTTGGCACGTAAGCAAATCTGCGTTTGTCATCTCTAAGTACAATGTCTCTGCCTCGTTGACAGCGAGGAAAGTTTTGTCAGTGTGTAATAGGGTAGATCCAGAACTTGTCGTATTTTCGGTGTTAATGGGGACGTGGGTTGTAATTACTTGATATAAGTTAAATGCTGCGTCTGTGGCAGAAATGATAACGTTAATATGAATGTATAAGTGAGTTTTGGAATATGTGTATAGTGCAACTGGTTGTGAGTAGTAATATGCGGTGTCAATAATGGTTACCTCGGATCCTGGGTTCCTAATTTTGAGTTGTGTGTCTAGGGTGGCTAGCTTGAGTGCCAGTTCTGTGGGTTGGATCATATCCGGTGCTAATATTCCAGTGGACAATAATCTGAGAGAATTTTCCACCTTGTATAACCCTTGTTGGTACGCGATCCTGGTCATTAGGACAATTACCTGAGCCGATATGATGGCTGACTGGGTAATCCTTCGATCCTGGTCGGCTTGGATGGAGGTTAGGGTTGTGGAGAAATCATCAGACCATGAGTCTATGTATTCGGTAATATTAAGTAGGGATTCCTGTACAACGTCCTGTTGTTTTATATAAGTGTCTAGAAACTGCTGGTGTTGCTGGGTGACATCATGTAATCCTTGTGCAGTTTTAACATTGACGTCGGCCAGTGTACCAATTCTAGCATCTAGGTGATGTATGACGTTGATGATAGAATCCATGTCTCTAGTGGTTGCCAGGCCAAAGATTGATTTAAAGAGCTCCCCTAAGAATCCTAGGATAGCTCTCTTTGGCCTGTTAGTAATAGGATCCGAGAGGAAGTGTGCAATGTTCTTTAAAGTTTTAATAATGTTAATATCTACGTTTTGTAGTAGTCGGTCGAGGTCAGCAGCTTGTTGTAACATCTTGGCGTCATGACTGTCATGGGGTCCTAGTGAAGTCAGTTGAAGAGTCCTGATGGTGTTGTAAATGAGTGGCTTCGGACGAGGAGCCATTGGGATGTTGTAGGGGATGGCCAGTATGACCTCGTGTAGGTCATGACCGGTAATGATTTGTCCCGGCAGCTGTTCATAGATGAGGCCGATATTTTGCCTCACTATTGGTTGTGCTGTCGTGTAGATGATGTGAGTGATGAGTAATAGGAGGTATGGTGTATACCTCATGATTCCCGAGTTGTTGGGATTTGATAGTAATAATAGTAGTAGTCGATCGTTTGTAGTAGTAATAGTTGATAGTCGATAGTTGGTGAAGGATGAGTGTAAGTGCGCAGTACTGGCGGGGATCTACCAAATTAACTGTGGGCTGCTCCTGACTGAATCGATGTGTGTAGGGGTGTGGTCACTGGGTGACTGTGGAAAGATGGGGGGATGTGTGGGAACTTATACCCTTTGGTCTGGGTACAGGGTGGTGGCTATGTCACCCTGCCATGTTGGTCGTTATCACACTCCCATAAGTGGAGCTTTTGTTTGCGCGCTCCAGTGGTGGCGCCATCCAGGGCTCAGATTGCGGTCATCCTCCTGGTGTTGTTGACACCTGCGATGCATGCGGGCGGCCGCCTGCATACACCGCTTTTCCACTGGTCTATGGGGGGGGGGTTGTTAATAAGAGTGCGCAAACTGTCCTTTCATGTCGGATTTTGACATGTTGATAATAGTTCTATTTGAAGTGTCAGTTTGTTAAAGGAGCAGCAATAATATGGAGTCGCCCTGCCACTTACTTGTGTGGTGAAATGGGTATCGATGGATTATAAGTTATAATAATAATAGTTGATGAAGCTTGTGCGCTTTTTGATGATAAATACTGTATTTCTAGTATTTCTTTATGATGATCGGTGTGTCAGTCGTGATTCTTTGTGAATCATTATAATAGTAATAGTGATAATAGTAGTTGTTGTAGTCGGTGTTGATCTTTTTGGTAATAAAGTCGATAATATATGACAGTTGGTGTCTCTTTGTGATAGTAGGGATAATATAGTGAGCTTTTTTTGTTGTTTATGTAATATAGGTGATAACTCTTTTCCTCTTATATATTCTATAGTTTATATTATGGTTTTAGTCCTACCGGTGTCCTCCTCTTGACCTTGGAGTGGGCTGGCTTTGCTTTATATATATTTTTGGTTTGTAGAAGCGCTGGTCTCGCTTTATATGAATCTCCGTCTTTCTTCCATAGTTTGGTTATGAGGTCGTCGTTCGGGTCAATGAGTCTGTGTATGAAGTCATTGTTTCTCACGTGACGTACGAGTTTCAGTCTGTCTACGTGGACTGGGTTTTTCATTGTTTTCATTGTGATCACGGATTTGAGGAGGACGGATGTTTTTGAGACGAATTTGCACACTATGTATGGACCGGAGTACACCTTCTGAAGTTTTAAACATTTTGTTCTATCCATCAGTCGGGGTACCTTGACATACACTAGTGATTCTTTCTGCACCTTTGTGGGTTTTGCCTTTTTGTCGTGTTGTTGTCTCATTTGTTCTGTCCTCTTTTCAATGTTTTCAATGACCTGATTGTATGTGTAGTCTATTTTCTTTAATTTGTCAATGATGTGGAGATTTAGACTTTTCTCTTCTTCCTGGTTGAGTTTGTTGTCTATTATGGTGTTTGGGTTCCTTCCCTTCATAATGAAGAACGGTGTGAAGGCAGTGGTGGCGGACTCTGTGTTGTTGATGGAGAACACGAGGTGTGGTAGGAATACATCCCATGTGTCCTGGTGTTCCTCACAGTAGGCCCGTATGCCTTCAGACAGCGTCTTCACATATCTTTCAGCCTGGCCGTTCGATTTTGGTCTATAGGCCGAGCTGAAGACATGTTTTATGTTGAGGGAAGATGTCATGTTTCTGAATTTTGAATTTTTATATGACGTTCCATTGTCTGACTGGAGGTATGTTGGTATACCCTCGGCCAGAACAACCTTTTCTATGAATTCTGCGGTAGTTGTTTCCGCGTCCAATGATGTAGTAGGGTAAGCTATGCAGAATTTAGAGAACCTGTCGACCACTACCTGAATGTAAACGTTCTTTCCTGGTGTTGGTGGTAGTGGGCCTATGGCATCTATGTGGACAAACTGGAATGGGTAAGAAGGGGTACTATGGGCCGTCATTGGCAGGTTGTTGGTTAGATTCATCTTTTTGGCTTTCAAACAGACGTGGCAGGTCGCTGTGAATTTCTGGACGTCGGCCGCCATGCTCTTCCAATATACTTTGGGAAGCATGGTCGACAGCATTCTTTGTGCGCCAGCGTGGCCTGCCATTGGTAGGTCGTGAAAAAGCTTCAAGATGGGAAGTCTCATGTCATCTGGGATGACGGGTTGGAATGAGAATTCCTTGTGTTTCTTCCATAGTACCGTGTTGATATGGACCAAAATATCATTCAGCATGATGTGGTCATCAGCTATTTTGATAAATTGCTCCGTTTCCTTCTTGTTTTTGTCGTTGGGTACCTGTCCGTTCTCTAAATACGTGATGATAGCTTTCGTATGTAAATTATATCTCTGTTCTCTTTTCAGGTTGAGTATGGAGATCTGTGGGTCAGAGAGGCTCTCTATCATTTCAATCAGATGATTAGTCTGATTGGCCAAGTGTTTTGCCATGTCTGTGGCGTCTCTTCTAGGCTTCTCATTTTTCCTCTTCGTTTTTGGTTTATCTGTGGTTTTCTTAGGTTGCGGTGCCGGGGTGTGGCCTGGGACCGGTCGGGTCGCCGCAACCTGCTCTATTTGTTCTGTTTGAGTTTCTTCTATGAATGTTGATAGGGCTTCTAGGGATGTAGAGGGTACTGTCAGCTGCTGTGGGGCGTGGCCTGGGACCGGTCGTGCAGCTGAATCCACTTCCTGTTGTACTGAGGCCACTATTGTTGCTAACAGTCCCTTGTATTCTGTTTGTGGAAGCCCAAAATGATGTAATTTGGTACTTGGGATGTCGGGATTTGCTCTGAGGTTGGGGGTAAGTCGTTTTACTTCTTCTATGTCTTCTGTGTTTTCCTCCATACATTCACAATAGAAGTGATGGGTGGAGTTTCTCTTCAGGATTGATTTGGGTAGACGTTTTGGTAGAGTCAATGGTGGTTCGTCTTCTATGAATTTCTGTGTGTGTATGTCATCCTCAAACATAATTCTATGTTGTACCCTTATGGCTTTGGGTTTTGGTGGAGGATCTGTCATCGGTGTGTTGTCTAGTGGGTAGTCTCGTCTTGACATAACGTCTGATGGTATGTTTAATTTGCCTTTTATGTGTCGGATATTGAATTGAAATTGTTGAATTTTGAGTGCCCACCTTGCCCACATGTTTTTGTTATCTGATTTTGTCAACATGTGGATGAGGGCTTGGTGGTCAGTATATAACTCGAATGGTCTTCCTTCTAGGTAGTGTCTGAAGTACTCTATTGCAAATACTACTCCCAATAGTTCTCTTTGGGTGGCACCATAATTCCTTTCGTGGTCATGGAGTGCTCTGCCCGCAAAGGCTACTGGTCGTAGAACGCCGTCTTTCTCCTGGGAAAGAGTAGCTCCCAGGGCTGTACCAGATGCATCTGTTGTAAGATGGAACTGTTTGTTGTAGTCTGGGTACAGCAAGATGACGTCATTGCATATAGAGTCCTTCAGGGTCTGAAATGCAGTCTCACATTCTTTGGTCCAGACAAATTTGTTCCCATTTTTGAGCAAGTTGAATAGAGGTCGACCAATTTCACTGAACCCTTTGATGAATTTTCTATAGAATTGGGCGAGTCCAGTGAATGACCGCACCTCTTTTGTGGTCTTCGGTGTGGGGAATGTCTGGATCTTGTGGACTTTGTCTGGAGATGGTTTGATACCGTTAGTGGTGACTTTCATTCCTAGGAAGTCTAGTTCCTCTAGGAAGAATTCGCACTTGGTTTTCTTCAACTTTAGTTTGCCATTTCTTAGTGCTTCGAATATGTTTCTTAAATCAATGAAATGTTGATCTATGGTAGGTGATAAACACAAGATGTCGTCTAAGTATGGGATTGCACATTTGTACTGCAGGTTCTGTAGGATCAAATTGACTACAGCTTGGAAAGCCTGAGCACTGCTGGCGAGTCCCATGGGCATGGTCTTGTATCTATACTTTTTGGTCCTAGTGAGAAAGGCTGTGATGTCCCTGTCATCCTCTCTAATTGGTATCTGGAAGTACCCTTGTTGGGCATCCATTTTAGAGAACACGGCCGGTCGCATCTCACCAATCATTTCTAGGCTGTCGTCTGCTCGTGGTGATGTCAAAGCTTGGTTGATGGATTGGGAATTCACGTATCTTAAATCTGTCACTAATCTGTAACCCTGCCCGTTCTTTTTCTCTACAAGAAAACTTCTGGATGACCAGGGACCCGTTTTGGTTTCCTCCAGAATGTCCTGCTTTACCAGCTTCTGACATTCAATTTCAAGTCGTTCAGCTTTGTGCGGGGCCATTCTGAATGGGTAGAACTGTAAGGGTTTGGCGTCTGGGATCAGGTTGATTTTATGGGTGTACAGATGGGTTCTTCCAATCATGTTATCTTTTCCCACGAATATGTCGTCGTATTCTTCTATTAATTGGCAAAAAGTTGTGAATTGATCTTCTGTGAGGCATTCTGGTTTTTGGAAGACGTGTGATTGTTCTTTTTCTGGTTCTATGTCTATGTCCTTCCCTATGTACATGTCTTTGTCTATGTCTTGTTCGTCGTGACCTGTCGTCTCTTGCACCATATTTATAAGATCTTCGTCGTCTGACATGGATTGATCCATGTCAGAGTCAGAGTACTCTGAATATGTTGGTGTTGGCACATAGAATGTTTTGTCTGACCCTGTTGATGATGCACTGTCACTGATAGTGGAGTTGTTGTCTATGTCTATGTCTATTTCTGTCTCCTCGGGTTGTGTGTCCTCGTAGCCTGTCGATAATATATTATTTTCTTTGTCTATGTCTGTTTTTGTATATAAGGCTACGATTTCACCCTTCTGGATTTTACAGATTCTAGATGTGATATTCAATAATATCAGTGGGTGTCTGTCTCTTTGGTCAGGTGTCACGACTGAACGTTGTACGATGTAGTTTGGAAGTTTGTCTGATCTGTCGAAATTGTCTGTTATACCATTGATTTGACTGACTGAGTGGTAGCATGTGACTTGGCCTGTTATGGCCATTTCGGAAAATGGAGGTATCGAAATAGCTCTCACTGCCCTGATTGGTTGAGATTTTGGAGTTGGGTCAGTGGAGTAATTGATTTTGCTTTTAGTCTTTGATAGAAAATCTGTTCCCAGTATGATTGGTGAGGAACAATTTGGAAGAATTGCAAATTGATGGCTGAATGTTTTGCCTTGAATTTTGAATTTGATTTTGATAGCTCTTTTGATGTGACACAATGCTCCATCGGCAAGATAAACTTTGGACCTGATTCGTGAAAACTCATGAGGAACTAGTTTCGATAGAGTGGAGGCTAGACCCTCTCTCATGCAAGAGACGGTGGCTCCTGTGTCTACTAGACTGGGGATGTTGGTATCTTTGAATTGTAGATCTATATTGCCATTGACCATGTTGATAAACAAAACACTCTGCTCACCTTCTTCCATGTGTAGGTCGGGGAGTGGTGGGGGGACGACTTCCAGAGTAGCTTGGACGTCGGCAGGTTTCCCGCGCACTGGTGCAGCGTTGTGGGTTGTCTGTGGGTCATGTGGCATGGTTTCGATGGGCGATGCTGTGTCTTCTGTGTTGGGGACTGTTTTGTCATCCTGATGAGGCCTATCCATAGGATGACAATCTAGTTTCCCGTCGTCTTGGTGAGGTCGTTCATCATGCTGACGAGCTGTGCCATGGTGTACTGTGGAGTGGGGTTTTGTGGCGTTGGTTGAAGTTGTAGTTGTTGTTGTTGTTGTGGCCATTGTTGTTGTTGTTGTTGTGGCCATTGTTGTTGTTGTTGTGGTGGCTGCCATGATTGCTGTTGGGGCTGCCACCTTTGTTGTTGTTGTTGTTGGCTCTGGATGAGTTTGAAGTGATGTGGGGGTAGGGAACCCGTTTGAAGAAGGGTTATGATGTCTTTGGGTCCCCCTTTGAATCGGTGGGTGGGAGGGATGAGGCCCATTGAACGTGCCTTCCTTATGTTGTCAACGTAGTTGATGTCGAAGTCCTCTCTCCTCCCTCTATAGTTGGGTGGTAATGCAAAGTCAGTTGGTGGAGATTGGTGTGTAGGTGTAGCTGCTTGTTTGTGGTAGGTGGGTTTTGGTTTACCACCCCCCATAGCAGCTACTGTATGTTCGGTCTCCATTACTTCCTGTTGCTTCTGAAGAAGGTCTCTCAGTTTTTCGTTCTCCCTATCCTTCTCCCTTAACTGAGCAGCTATGACTGGGTCTAGGGTGTTGCTGGATAGGGATGATACCTTATGTGCGGAGGTCTTTTTGTAGAGGTACGCGCACCTGAGTGCTCTACAGAGGGAAGCCCATGTAGTAGGACTTTCCGCTCTGATCGCCTCTCGGTAGTCCTCGTTTAATACTGTGGCTACCTGGATGATGGCAGCTTCTATGTCCACCCCCTTGTTTTGGAAGTGGGTGTTGGCGTCCTTTAGCCATTCTTCCATGGTGTGTAGGGTGGGGTCAAATTGGGACAGTGTCAATAGTTTGATGTCGTTCTCGACATCCTTGAAGTGGTGAATGAGTCCCTTCTTTATAAGGTCATAATCGTCTTGTACACTAGTGGGCTGAATACTGTACCATTCGTACGCTGGTCCAGCTAGATAGACTGCACAAGTGACATGGATGGGGTGATCTTCTTGAGGGTATTTCAGTCTAACAAAGCGTTCTAGGTCGGTGAACCACTTTCTGGTGCTCATCTTAATGTCTGGCTTTGAGAATTTGATTGGTTCACGGATGGTGTACTTGTTAGCTTTTGAAATGGCGCTAGCCAGGTCGCTAATGGACTTGTTGTTTCTATAGTCTGCGATATCAGATTTGAGTCTTTCTAGCTCTGCCTTGTGGGCCGCTAGTTGCTCATCTAATTTTCTTGATATCCTATCGTCTAGTTCTCGTTGTCTTTCTACCTCTACCTGATCGTCTCCGGCCATGTTGACAGTGGGTTCAACACGAATGGGAGAGGTGGGTGGGGTAGTAATGTCTATAGGTATAATAGGTACAGTGTCTATAAGTGTTGGTTTAGAATGTCTTACTGTATCCTTGTAGATGCAGGAGGTGGACTTGGTGATGTGCTTGTTGTTGCTTGGTCCTTTCCTCCTGGTGGGTTGTAGACCTGATGTTGGTGCTGGTCCCTGGCTCCTAGTGTGCCTCCGTGATGATAGGTCACTGAGGGACTGGTGTCTCTGCATTAAAAAATTTCTTCATGGTCGCAGGTAGCTGAAAGTTGCCCGGTTCTCTACCACTCTGTGGCTAGGGAAAACCCTTCCACATCAATGAGGGCGTAAAGATGAGGTGAGACGTCAGTTTCAATACTTGGTATCTTTTATTAATAATAATATTAATATCAGAGTACCAGTCACTAGGGCTCAGTATATAAGTTACTGATGGTTGCAAGATGATAAGTGATTTCCTCCTCCATCTGACCGGGGTATAAGTACAGGTGCCCGGCAGGTGGAGGGGGTGCCCATGTGACCGGAAGTAGATGTAACAGTGGTTTTCATTGGATAATATACATTTGACATTTGATTGGATAATTATATATTCATGGCTTTAACATGTGGTGTGCGCTGGACCGCGGGTGGGGAGCCTGGGTCCAGTGCATTATGGGTAATGGATTACATAATAAGTAGCATGCACACATGGGGGCTTTGTCGCCTGCCTCCAGGTGGTCTCCAGCCGGCTCAAGTGGCTTTGGCGGTGCCACACTGATTAAGGGTGTCCAGCTTTAAAGCATTGTTTTATGTGTTGACAGTTAATCCTTGGGGTCAACATATAGTTCATTTGTTTTGTGTATAGGTGACCGGTCGGTGCCTTGTCGTCTGGGGGGCTGACCGTTACCTATTGTCCCTGGGATAAGGGTCTGCTTGTGATCTATGGATTAGTTATGCATGGGGGTTAGTTTGGCTTGGCTTAGTGAGAAATAGGTATGTCTGACGTCTAGGTGTACTTTGATGGACATATGGATTGAAAATATGTATAAAGTATTGTGCGTATTACAAATAATAATAAATATGAATATTAATAATCATAAATCATAATTATGACGTAATATGACGTAATATGACGTAATACAATTGATGAAGGTATAATAAGGGGTTTTGTGGCGTGACACAATTGTAACACCAAAACATATTTAGTATTCCCTCTATCATGTTTGCTTTAGGAAATACATTGTCTTCCCTCATTGACTATTCTCCTTCCTTTCTTCTAGGGATGTATCTGTTCCATATTCATCCACTGTCAGGTTACAATTCACACACCCACACAGACAGCTAATACAGACACCCCGACCTACACTTATCCTACATCACGTTACAGTCTATTTTAGGAAGATCATATTGAATGATGTAAATAACTAAATCAAAAGATAAATAAAAAAAGAACCCGGTGCTTCTTCTTGACTATTGATTCTTACGCGTGTCAATACTAACCAGATTGATTGCCCGCGTACATCTGAATTGGCACAGATTGTGAGCAGCTGGTAAGGACTATAAAGTATTTTCCTCTGACACTATTATTGTACGGCTCAAGAATCTAGGACATCTAAGAATAGTCAGATGTCCATATAGGTTTCACCCTGCTCCACCATTATAATTCCTATGTTTTTTTCCTCAATGAAATGAATGTGATCTATTTCGATATGCCAGCCAAAAATTAGTTTGGTGCTTTGCTAAATCTGTATGTAAATGCAATCCTCTCCTGAGTGTTCAAAAGAAGCATTTCCTCAAATAAGGGTGAGACATATTCTATTCCAATATGCAGTTTAGGTGAAAGTTGGAGTAAACTGATATATGAGACCCAGGACTAGAGTCTCAACCTCCAAATCTGGTTCTATTATACACAGGCCTGGACAATCCCGGACATTCGCCATTACAGGTATATAAGCCTATAGGGGAGGTTCTCCCAGCAAGGGGAGATCTTCCCTTACTTAAGCCTGCCCCTTGGTCGGCGCCCTGCCTTTATCTCTACTGAGATAAGGGCCGCCGGGAGAGATAAGGGCCGCCACCAGTCCGCCCCTCCAATGGGGAATCTCCCAGTGCAGTATCTTATCAGGGTGTGGTGGTAAGGGAGGGGGGAGGGGGGAGGGGAGTCAACATATAAATGTACCTTATTTAGGCTATATTTTGACATTTAAATCATTATATCTTGAGAAATACAAGAATGGTATACAAGCCCATTCACATACAACTAGCTAACTATTTTACGTACCTATAGATAGGTTCATCGTTTTCAGCAAATTATGGTAAGATATCAGCAAATTGGATTTTCTGATTGTACCGAAAATCAGTGTACAACAACCGAAAATCAAGGGAAGAAACCCCCTCACCCTATTTTCTCCCTTCAAGGTATGAAAGGCAGGATTTTCCCAACCTGATACAGCCTCTCAAACTCCTTCCTAAGCTTCTCAATCATCTGTATAGGGTCTAGACACTGTACTAATAGGATGTGTCTCATGAGATCAGGCCAATGTGAAAGTCTCCAACAGGGTGCCATCTATGACTAGGTGCCATCTTTGACCGGAAACCATCTTTGAACAGCCACCAGAAAGAAAAAAATAATTTTTGTTTGATATGTAATGGATGAAAGAAAAATAATTGTGATGGTTTTATATCCATATATGACCTGCCTGAAGTACATCGTTTTCTGTCATGAGAGACAGCCAATAGATTCATGATACTTCTTTAGACCCAGCGAAGCATACCTCACCAAAAGCAGTTCCCTCTTCAACATACTCACATTTTTTCATAGAAGCTTTTCTGCTGACTTTTTCAGGTCAATAGTCAGCACTAGTATTAAATCCCTTCATTTTATAAAAGGATATAATTTGTATATTCTGTATGCGAAAGCCATTTAAATTCTTTATTTTTTATTCAAATTGATTACATGTACACTTGTCCTGCCTATGAAAGAAGAACATGTGACATAGTGGAAATGGTTTTAACTGTTTATGCCAAACCAACATGCTAATAATCACATGGATGTTTGTATAAAGTATTGATTTTTCATTAATCACTATAGTGATTCTTGAAAAAAATGTATTTGTCATAATGTTCGCAATATTACCCGATGTATACTACTAAATCTTAGGGCAGATTTTACATATAGCATCATATTGATAGAATGCACTGAAACAATTTTTGCCATTGAGATGACAATGTTGGGATAGGAATCCAATTCAGCCTCTATTTTGATTGATCCAATTCTCTGCAATGCAGACATCACACGGTATTCCAACATAGACTGCCTATGGATCCAATTATCTGCCTCACCTGCCACACAACACATATTACAAGGTTTTACTCATTGCATCTCATTAGCAGAAACACTGTAAATCTATACACCAGTGAGGCTCTAAAAACTGCTCCTTTTGTCCAATGCACTAGCGTGCTGAGTTCAATGTATTGTTGATGTTTGTATGCATGCATACACACAGGGCTTTATTCGATAAGCTTCATAGGACAGCGTTTAGGTGGTGAGACGTCTAGAAGCATCTTCAGATGGGTCAAAATGTGTATAGATATAATGTTTATTCTAGACATGTCATTTTAAGGTTACTTTGCCTTTCCTGCATTTGATTTACTTCTAAAGAATATTTCATACTTTTAAATGTAAATAGTGCCTGCCAATAATACACATGGCAGGCTTAACAATACTATTTCTTAAACTAACTTTGTTGTAAGGCTGATAGCACATGGTACCACCCTGTTCCATCCCCCTCCTTCATTGACCCCAACTCATCCATCAGTTTCTTCAATCTTGCTTCTATTCTTATCAGTACCATAGTTGTTCACTCCAGGCTAGGCTCTGATTGAGGCTAGCTTTGTTATTGATAACAGAGGTGCTTCTCTGAGAACCTGCCACATTTACTAATTGGTCATCTTATACAAGTTAATCCTTCCCTGATTAATGTTCCAGTACTGTTATTGGCTAGTATAGACACTACTTACACAGTCACTGTTGCTACCTGCTGTGTATTTACCGTAAAACCTCGCTTATAAGTCGACCCCACTTACAGGTCGAATTGCAATTTTGAGGAAAAAAATCGACCTAAAGCAAAATTCATTGAACTTTTGGAAAACCTCACTTATAGGTCGAATTGGAGTTTGAGAATTTTTTGGGGGGCTAGACCCCATCCCAGACCCCCCTAAAGCATCCTTTGCCTGGCCAAATTGAGTAGTATTTATGATATTCTGCCCTTATTATGACGACCCCCTACTTATAGAGAAATAAGCAGGTTTTATAGAGGAAAAGAATCCCCTAACAAAGGTGTATTTAACAGTATTTAGAGTTCATATTTTTAGGCCCCTGAAAAGATTATATTTTTTCAAAACCTCACTTATAAGTCGAATTGGACTTTCGAGGGAAAAAATCGACCTATAGCAAAACAAAATTTAAAATAAAAATCGACCTATAAGCGAGGTTTTACGGTACTCTCTGCAGGCTAGTTTGGAGTCTGATAATAAGATGAGGAACCTTTATCACTTATTAACAGCTGTAACAGGGATATATTCTATCATGGGTAGAGCACAGGGGAACTATTTTAAATAATTCTGATTTCTGTATACTCACAATATGATATGAACTTGAGTCACTGCAGAGAAAACCTCAGGGACAAAGAAATTAAAAGAGCAATAACAAACAGATTCTCCCAGCTATGAAGTTGATCTATACATAGTGTCTGCAGTAATAATAGGTGTGCTTGTGAAATGGATAAGCTGAGTCAATGTCGTTCAAAACTGATCGAATTCAAAGTCCAGGTATAAGAGAATAATATATAGCATATTTATCTGCAATAGTATGATAACATCCTTTATACACTGCACTATATCTTATGCTCGACATATTTTGAAGTTGGTTGTATTTCAAAGATCATTTGTGAAATAAATATATATCAAAAACTCAAAAATACAGATTTGACAGTCTTCATGTGTGCACTGTGCCCAGTTAGGATTTTTGAAAGCCCATCTGTGCATTAGGTTGTATATATATATATATATCAGCAACTACGTCCAAAGCTCAGGGCTGATCTGTGTTTAGGGGGAGTCAGATATCCAATAATTTCTTTTTAATGTGTTGCTTATATTATCTACCTAAGGAAATAGTATATGTAGGAGTTTATTTGTATTGAGTGGATATCTTTATCCCTCCCCACATATTATTATCCTTTCTTTATTGTCCTTTTCATTATAGACTTTTGATATTTATCAGGGGTTAACAAGCACCCTCTTAGGGGATCTCATGTTCCAGTTCATATTTTTTTCCTTCCTGCAGGTCTCCTTTTGAATATAAGTGTGGCTTGATAGGTTCCTATATATACATCCAGTCCTTTGTATGGAAAATTGAGTGCTCATCTCATTCAGCACGTCCAGAAGGAAACTGATACCCCATAGCCAAAGCCAATCCTTCCCCAAATCTACTGTCACAATGGGGACAGCAGATTAAAAGCTGTGGGCAGCAGCAAAGTTAAGAAGCGTTTCATTCACAAAGAATGTCTGTACATGCTACCCATCTAATACTTGCGATGAATGCTGAGGCCAAATGCAAAGAGCTTCAGTATTGATCAACCTTTGTCAGGCTATGGCCAGAATGAATTTATAGCTGCACACATGGTAAATATTCAATCACTGGAGATATTTCCTGGTTCTAAAATGACCAGTAGCCATTCTCATATAGTTGCTATAGAACAACTTGCTAAACTGCATATTATATAGAAGTGATTACTGTACCAACTGATATAACCTTGACAATTGCATTTATATGATTTTCCAAAACATTCAGCTTGACACCAATTGATTTTTTCTTTTGAAAGATGGTCAAGGAAAATTATCTGGAGGCTGATTCACAAAGTTTAAAAAGTGGTATAGACATTGCAGTACTCTTATGGCAACTATGCATTATCTTCTGCACATGGTCTGAGATACTAATGTAATAAACGAGTCTTTGTTCCCCAATATTGGTGAGAAGTTATTAAGTAAAGAATAAGGGCGACACAGTTCAGCTCAAGTGTACAGGTTGCTTTTTGGGTTTTATTCAGGTAATCCTAGACAGGCTTTAGCTAATCCGGGCAAACTCCCTATAAAGTTTGGAGCAGGTCAGTAGGCTCACAGCCGATATGATCTTGGGTCTTTGCACTACAAGAGCTACAAAGGAACCGATGAGTCCCATAAGACGCTGGCTATATATGAGTCAGACCCCACATTTATGTACCAAGTCGTGTTTTTCAGTGTTTTTCACCTTCCATGAGCTATAGAATAAAGAGCGCTGCACCATACTAGGTCTTGTTGGTATCAGATGAGAGGGAACACTCTAGGCTTTCAGAATTTTAATTTTTTTTGGTCTTGGACCAAAATCTTAGGATTTATCGCCCTCCGAAGTAAAAAAATACCCCAAAAACAGGGTTCCAGGCTCTTTTTCTCTCTTCATTTGTCTCCCATGGCCAGGAAACCCATTAGAAGCCTCCCAAATCAACATGGTTTACAAGGTATATGTGTTAGCTATCAGATTCATGAGTTTTAACTGGAATTTCTGTTCTCAATTTTTCATCCCAGCCCTCCTTTTAATAAATGTCACTCGTGTAATGTCCGTAACGATAACTCTTGATGCCTGAGCCTGGTTACTTCCAATGGCCAATCAATATCAATTCTATATGTCATATATGGGGGTCAATGGGTTCTCGAGCCACGAAAAAAATTAGGAGCCTTCTGGTTATATTTTAGCCTACAGGTACAAAAGAGTTAATTTGTAATGCAGTTAACGTTACGGACATTACAACACATAAATCCCCTATAAACATATAAATACCCCAAACCTATCAATTCAAAGTAATTGTTATCCATGGCTAGTATGCTTTCATTCATTCTGGAAGGAATTGCAGCCTAAATTCTCTTCTGTGTATCAGGAAAGGGGTTTTCAATGCAAAACTGTAATGTCCGTAACGTTAACTCTGTAATGTCCGTAACGATAACTCTTGATGCCTCAGCCTGGTTACTTCCAATGGCCAATCAATATCAATTCTATATGTCATATATGGGGGTCAATGGGTTCTCGAGCCACGAAAAAAATTAGGAGCCTTCTGGTTATATTTTAGCCTACAGGTACAAAAGAGTTAATTTGTAATGCAGTTAACGTTACGGACATTAGTAGTATAGTATGTATCGGAACGGGACTATAGTTAAGTACTGTTTATTACTCAATCGACATGCAGCCAATCAGAGGCCTCCATTTGACCGGAAGTGACGTCACATGCCCATATATGGGCATACCGGAAGTGACGTCACGTGACCTTGACCTAGTTAGAGGTCAAGGTCATGACTCAGCCAATCAGAGGCTTCCATTTGACCGGAAGTGACGTCACACGCCCATATAAGGGCATACCGGAAGTGACGTCATGTGACGTCACACGCCCATATAAGGGCATACCGGAAGTGACGTCATGTGACCTTCACATGTACATATAAGGGCATACCGGAAGTGACGTCAAGTGACTTTGACTTAGTTAGAGGCTTCTGATTGGCTGGTACACCGGAAGTGACCCATTTATGCAAATGAGGGGCCTACTTCTGGTCAAATGGAGACCTCTGATTGGTTGGGTCATGAAGAAATGTGTCTCTTAATTTAATTTTGTTTAGGAAGTGATCGATTTTAGGATCACGCGACCGGAAGTGACCTGATGAGTCACGTGACTAGAAGTGACGACGACACATACCTTAATTAGACGATTCAGCAGCGACCGGAGGAAGTGTCACTTTAAGAGGACACGCTAGTTAATTGTTATAATTGTTTTACTTACTAATAAAAGAAGACGTATGAAAATAAACACAACAATAATTTTATTTTATTTTTTTATTTTCTTTTTTTTCAATTCTAATAACACTCTATTTTTGAAAAGATGCGCTCAATCAATCAATAACACACTTTTTCATATTTTAAAGGACTCGTTGTCACACCGTTAGAATGCACGCGACGCTTATAATACAAGTAGCGCACGTCATCTTTCTCTATGGTGTAAGTGGCCATTTTTGGTTCGTACCACTTTTGAAATTTATATTTACCGCAAGGAGAGTTTTTCGTTTTCGAAAACATTTAAGAAGACGACTACTTCTGTACACTTTTTTTGAGATTTTCTTTCACTGGTGCCGCTGATTTGATCGTAGCAAATGTAAGTCTTAGGGTTGACACTTGGGATCCCGTCACCTTCTCACGCCGCTTTCTTTTCTTTCTGAAGTATGTCTCTCTCAGGCGAGGTTTGACTACACACAGGCAAACATCAGAGGCACCCAATAGCGCTAATTCTACCTTCAGACAAAGGTCAGGCACGGCTGGCCTATAATAGATGGGTCAAGGGCTATTCTAGTGAGGGTCAGGCTGCGCCGGACATTCAATAAAAAGCTGGAGTTTGGCAAACTTGCTTTTGAAAGTCTGACCATGCGGGATCCTCATGCCATAGTCTGACAATGCTGAACTCTTGGGAGAGTATGCCGGACTCTTGCTGGCCAGACTTTCAAGCAAATTTGCCAAAGTCCAGCTTGTTATTGAATTTCCGGCGTAGCCTGACCCTCAGTAGAATAGTCCTTGACTCATCTATTATAGGTCAGCAGCGCCTGACCCTTGTATGAGAGTAGTATTGGCGACATTGGCCGACTCTGATATTTACCCGTGTGTACGGCGGGAGGAGGGGGTTCACAGCCACTGCTTGCGCTTATAGAGCGCTACTAGCGGAGGTCTGGATGAGGAGACTACGGCGTTTGTCTTTTGCTTGTGCAGCTGCTGCTGCTGCTGCTGACGATGTCACGGATGCCGCTATTACTAATGCTACTAATACTAGTATGAGAAAATACATTTAGTCAATTGATTAAATCAAGGAGGTTTTCTGACTTCAGTGGATCGTTTAGCCATCGGCCACGGGCAAAACTTGAAACCATTTTATACATGGGACAATTGGCAGAGTCGAAACGTGTTGGTACCATAGGGTCGATCATGTTCATCATCAGTTCAGGCAAAGGAAGTGTGTCGACAGCACGCGAAAACTTCATGTCTGAATGTTTCAACACAAGACTTTTTATCACACTCACACAGCTGCTTTGAAGAGTGAATCCTTGACCAAACTTGTGCTTTTCCAACACAGCTTTGGCCTCTTTCTGTGCAGTAAGGGATCTCTCTTTCGGGTTCATCTCAGTGCTGTCTAGCATGTCCTCAAAGTCTTTAACATAATGTTCCAACGGACTACAAATGATGGACTCCAGATCATCGTCTGCATATGTCGTCTCCTCGCACCATATTGTGTCTTCGCCTGTTTCGAATTCCGTCATTTTCCTGACAATCTCCTCCTGAGTGCCTTGCATATATCGAAGCTCCTTCAAGGAGTTGATAACTTGTATGGCGAAGACTGACAAACTTGAAGGAATTTCACCACAGTCAGGCCAAGTATACGGAGCTAAGAAAAATAGCTCTAACAAAATCTTCTCCCTCTGTCCAAATGAAACTACTGTTCCGATGAAGTTGAAGCATGCTTCTATCCATTGCTCCTTGGTGACGTCCTTCCAATGTTTCTTTACCTCACATGCATCATAGGGCACCGTTTCTCTTCTTGCTTCAAGTGGGAGTTGCTTTTTCTTTCTTGGACTCATTTCGAGAGGGTTTAGATGCTCTGTAGCGTCAACACTTTCATAAACAAAGAAAATAGCAGAACTAACCATCGTAACGTGCTGAGCGAGCGTAGAGTGGACGATGCTACGAAGATGAAGGGCGGGTGGAGAAAGTGTGACTGGTGACAGCGGCGTTTCACTCCTTATGTACCCTGTCCTAGATAAGCCTCTTAAACGGCTGAAAAGACTCTCTAAGTACAGAGCTTCTACCGCAGGTGGGTTTAGACTTAAGCAGCTTAGTTCACACACATGTCTGTTAGAAAAAGCTACTTGCACACGCGCCTTCCTTTTTTCACTAGTATTCACCCTCTGCCGACTTATAAGACACCTATACACTCTTTCTCGTGAAATCTATGGAAGATGATGGAAGGACCACTGACTACATTTTCTTTGATCAGAGCGTGGAGGACGGCGTCGAACGGAGGGAACGTTGTGAACACAGCTTATAGGGTTTTTGGAAGAGGTCTTGTAAAGTCAAACTGGCGAGAGAGATGGCGTCTTTCAACATGACAATGCTGCTATGTTGGAAAAAAATAGCGTGATTTTTTCAAAAAGCTTCTATGAAAGATTTGACGTCTTCGTTGTTGTAGTGGATCAAGTAATCTGTCATAGTTTGCTTCTTCTTGTCATACTAAACTTTCTGACATGTGGCGTAGTCGGATTTCGGCCATTTTGACGCCCGTCAGTTCGCTGTCAAAAGTCGATCTCGGTGGCAGGGGTTTTTTGTTTACTAGTTTCTTGGTATACGTCATCCATTCGTAAGTAAAGCAACCTTTCTCTTTGTTTGTAGTGAAAGCTCGCAAATAATTCGCGTAGCTGTAACCAAGTGCTAAAAAAGTTGACTACTACGTCAACTATTGATTGCTTTTCTTTATGACGCTGAATTGTTGGTTTCTTCGGTCTCCGGAGGCAAATAACGAGCGAAGGCGTATTTTTTGATCAGGTTCAAGTCGTAACTCTCCGAGTTGAAGCGTACGACTGGAGCTTGACGGATGTATCTCAGAAGCCGCTTCTTCAGTTGAACTAACGGTTGTCTGGTGTGAGCTGCAGCGAAGCCGCCTGGAGAAGGGGTGAATGTCGCTTCCTCTAGCAGGAGAGCTTCACCTATCGCTACATGTAACTTCGCTAAGGTTGGTCGGTAAACTTCTAGCACAGCTTTCTCGATGACTTTGGCGTTCTCGTTTATGTGATTTTAAACTCGGTCTAACAAGGGGTCGGAATCTGCGTCGGATTCTCTGACGTACGCTGCCCCTCCTACCCCGGAAAGTCGTATGCGACGCTAGCCGACATCGCTGCATAGAGAGCAAAACTTAGGTATCGTTCTTCATTTTTCTACGGGTCGCTCGTGATTGTACGGTCTTTTAAAAATTTTGAAACACTTTTCGCAAACGTCCTGCGGCATGTTTTTCTTTTTTTTGTTTTTTTCACTTATTTACCAAATATTAAAAAAATAAACGTTGTTTATCACTTCGAATACTAGACGCCTCTTACCACACGATGCTATTAGCATAGTGAAAGACGTCTGTAGTGTAGGATCGATTTCAACAGATGTCCATCTTACTGCAGGGATCAGACGAGAGTCGTCAACACTGGTGTGTCACAGCTCACTTTTATTTCTTTGGGTACAGCTGCATACAACCCTTGAACATACATTGCGACGTCGCCGCGTCCCATGTAGTCTTCCAACACTTTCATCAGAGCCATAGGCTCAGACGTCTCGTTGTACTTCCAAGCTTTCAGCACTTCATAGACAGGGTTCTTCACAGTCCTGTCAGAAGGCACAGGTTGAGAGATGGAAGTTACTTCATGAGAAGTCAACCCTAAGTAGATCCCTATGGTCTTCCAGTCTCTAGGGCAGAGCTCAGCTAAAAGAGAGAAATATTTCTGCACTTTCCACTCCATGTCTCCACTCTCTAAGCCATCCCACATGTCATGCTTGTCCATGTACTCACGTGAGAATTTGATGAGGTCCATACGGTAAGATTCTTCCAAGGCGGCGGCTAGGTCCTTCCACCTACTAGTACAACTTTTCTGGTACCAAGTAGTGAACATTTCTCTAGCTTGAGTTATGACACTTGTCTCACAACTGAGATATCCCATATCCTTCAAGTTCACTTCAAGGAATGAACCTAACCGTATGTAATCTGATGTCGGCAACTTACCGCTTATTTTCAGTAGCATAGCGTCTGACAAGTATCCTAACGGCTCTGCTTTGAAGTATGATGATACAGGTACTACTGCAGCAGAACCAATAACAGGAGCAGCGTCTGCGCTGGTATCAGACGACTCGTTGTCGGAACAGGGCAACCACATGACTTCGTAAGGTATTGGTGAGGGCAGTCGCCACGGACCGGACGCACTACCAGTGGAAATGAGGTCGAAAAACGGACTGTGCGCCCGTGACACTTTGGGTTCCTCGTACGCCTCGTCGTCAGCGTCATTCTCTGTTTCACCCTGTTGCTTTAGGACATGTATGTCTACTACGCGCTGCTGGGGCTGAGTGTCCGAATAGCTGTAAGTCTCAGCGCGAGCAGCGTTGATGGCGTCGGTTGATGAAGCGGTGGAGAGGTTCTGTGCAACGTACTGCGTGTCAGTACTAGTAGCGGTAGTCGCAGCAAGAGGTGTAGCAGCAGCAGCAGTAGCAGCAGCAGCAGGAGCAGCAGCAGCAGCAGCAGCAGGAGCAAGCGCAGCGCTAGCAAGTGCAGCAGTAGCAGGCGCAGCAGTAGCAGGCACAGCAGCAGCAGGCACAGCCGCCTCAGCAAGCGCAGCAGTAACAGGCGCAGCAGCAGCAGCAGCAGCAGCAGCAGCAGGCACAGCAGTAACAGGCGCGGCAGCAGCAACAGCAGCAGCAGCAGCAGTAGCAGCAGCACTAGCAGCACGAGGATCACTAGCAGCCGCAGCAGGCGCAGCAGTAGCAGCAGCAGCGTGCTCAGCAGCAACAACCGTCGCGAGTGTAACAACGTCGCTACTACTGCTGTGTGCGCTCGCTACAGCGGGAGGGTGAAAAGACCAAGCGGTTGCGGCGGTAGTCTCAATTTCAGTAGCAAGAGGAGACGCTGACAGTAAACGATCACCGTTCTGCGTATTCTTCTTGTTGTTGAACTCGATTAGATCCTTGGACGACAGTAGTTGTTGTGTTTTGCTCATGGTGGTGCCTGTAGAGAGTAGCAAAAGACTGAGTGAGTGAACGGGTGTTTCCAGGCCTCTTATATACGCCTTCTCGCTTCTAGAGCTAAGCTACTTACAGCTCTCTTCAGCTGCCGCCGGCTGACCGGTGACCATTCACAAAGAGAAACAAAAAGTCATAAGGTATGACGTTTTCAGCCCCTTTGAGAGATCGACTGACACGAGCTAAGCTACTTACTGCCTTGTTCAGCAATTCAACGTGCGTTAGCTGTATAAAGGATTAAGCAGTTGCTGCCGCCAGCTGACCGGCGGACATTCCCAAAGAGAAACAAAAGACATAAGTCATGACGTTTTCAGCTGGATCTCTTTCCCCCCTCCCTCTTTTTTTTTGAGAGATGGACTGCCATGAGCGGGCGGTGTTCCGACTGTACTAATTCAACGCGCATTAGCTGTATAAAGGATTAAGCAGACATGAGCTTAGAGTGTGTATACAAAAAAACTACAGGAGGCATGTAGTGTGAAGCAGGACCCCCTAAGACGGGAGTGTCTGTCTGTGAGTAGAGTCGTGTGCATGTGGTGAGCGACTTAAGTGTAAAACAAAAAAAAATCACCGCCTCCTGCCGTGGTGAGTAGACTGGCCGGCGGCGGCCGGCTAGTTCAATAGGGGTGACAGCTGACTAAGGCTGTGCATGAAAATCCGATTTTCACCTGACCTCTGACGTTTGTTACAATGAATGCCAAAGGGGGAGAGAGTTGTCCTCAGGTAGGGGGTAGGAGGTAAGGCTAATGGATAAGGAAAAAAAACACCATTTTCAGCTGGCCACCACAGATGGCGATGACATACCCCTCGGCATCTAAGCTCTTAAGAAGCTCTTACGGAGCGGAGCGGCTGCTGGACAGCTGGGGTGAGTAGACCGGCCGGCGGCGGCTAGCTAGTTCAATAGGAGTGACAGCTGACTAAGGCTGTGCATGAAAATCCGATTTTCACCTGACCTCTGACGTTTGTTACAATGAATGCTAAAGGGGGAGAGAGTCGTCCTCAGGTAGGGAGTAGGAGGTAAGGCTAATGGATAAAGAAAAAACACCATTTTCAGCTGGCCACCAAAGATGATGATGACACACCCCTCGTCATCTAAGCTCTTAAGAAGCTCTTACGGAGCGGAGCGGCTGCTGGACAGCTGGGGTGCTGTTGGAAATAGGATTAAACTCTCTCTGTATAAAAGCTCTGATTTCTGTTGGAAAAAAACCATATCACCTTTGACCACAGTAACGTCTACTACCACCACCACCAGCACCACCGCCGCTGCCACCGCCGCCGCCGCCGCCAGTCACAGCTGATCACCTCATTAAAAGCATGTGACGTCGTCGCTTCTAGTCACTTGCTTCATCAAGTCGCTTCCAGAGACACGCTTCTTCCTCTCGAGAGGAAGAATGACGTATATAAGGAGGCTGACACGTGTATAGGTGCCTTATTAGTCGGCAAGGGGTAAATACTAGTGAAAAAGGAAGGCAGGTGTGCAGGTAGCTTTCTAACAGACACGTGTGTGCACTAAGCTGCTTAAGTCTAAACCCCCCTGCAGTAGTCAAGTAGCATGTGAAAACTTACTTAACAGATCACTTAATTGAGTAGAGACTCTGTACTGAGAGAGTCTTTTCAGCTGTTTAAGAGGATTATCTAGGACAGGGTACATAAAGAGTGAAACACTGCTCTCACTCATCACACTTTCTCGACTCGCCCTTCATCATCGTAGCATCGTCCACTCCACGCTCGCTCAGCATGTTATGAGGGTTATTTCTACCTTTACAGCTTCTTTTCTTATCGAAGTGTCGACGCTACAGAGCATCGAAACTCTCCAAATGAGTCCAAGAAAGAAAAAGCAACTCCCACTAGAAGCAAGGAGAGAAACGGTGCCCTATGATGCATGTGAGGTAAAGAAACATTGGAAGGACGTCACCAAGGAGCAATGGATAGAAGCATGCTTCAACTTCATCGGAACGGAAGTAGTTTCATTTGGACAGAGGGAGAAAATTTTGTTGGAGCTATTTTTCTTAGCTCCGTATAGTTGGCGTGACTGTAGTGGTGAAATTCCTTCAGGTTTTTCAGCGTTCGGCATACAAGTTATCTGGTCTTTGAAGAAGCTTTGATATATGCAACGCACTCACGAGGAGATTGTTCAGAAAATGACGGAATTCGAAACAAAAGAAGTATGGTGCGAGGAGACGACATATGCGGACGATGATCTGGAGTACATCATTTGTAGCCCGTTGGAACATTATGTTAAAGACTTTGAGGACATGCTAGCCAGCACTGCGATGACCCCGAAAGAGAGATCCCTTACTGCACAGAAGGAGGCCAAAGCTGTGTTGGAAAAGCTCAAGTTTGGTCAAGGATTCACTCTTCAAAGCAGCTGTGTGAGTGTGATAAAAAGTGTTGTGTTGAAACATCCGGACATGAAGTTTTCGCGTGCTGTCGACACACTTCCTTTGCCTGAACTGATGATGAACATGATCGACCCCATCGTACCAACATGTTTCGACTCTGCCAATTGTCCCATGTATAAAATGGTTTCAAGTTTTGCCTGTGGCCGATGGCTAAACGATCCACTGAAGTCAGAAAACCTCCTTGATTTAGTCGACTGACTAAATGTATTTTCTCATACTAGTATTAGTAGCATTAGTAATAGCGGCTACTCGGTCTCGTGCAGCATCCGTGACATCGTCAGCAGCAGCAGCACGATCAGCACAAGCAGCAGCTGCTGCACAAGCAGCACAAGCAGCAGCATCTGTCAGCAGCATCAGTGACATCGTCAGCAGCAGCAGCAGCAGCAGCTGCTGCACGAGTAGCACAAGCAGCAGCATCTGTCAACAGCATCCGTGACATCGTCAGCAACTGCAGCAGCTGCACGAGCAGTACAAGCAGCAGCAGCTGTCAGTAGCTGCAGCAGCTGCACGAGCAGCACAAGCAGCAGCACCGACAGCAGCAGCAACAGCAAATCAGCAGCAGCAGCAGCAGCGGCAATGTGGACCGCTAAATTCGAGATGGTGACATATCTGTTTCTTAGAATCGACATTCGACATGAGGTCTAGTGACATTTGACATGAAGCTTGAAAAACATAGTGACAGGTGACATGAGCAATTCTTAAAATCGACACGAGATATGAGCATAATTAAGCGACATCGACATGTGCCATGGCTATTTTTTATTTTTTTTGAAGACAACCGCCATAGCTTCCTTATCCAGACCTCCACTAGTAGTGCTCTATAAGCGCAAGCTTTGCCTTAAGAGAGCTGTGGCTGTGAACCCTCTCCTCTCTCCGTACACACAGGTAAATATCAGAGTCAGCCAATGTCGCCAATACTACTCTCATACAAGGGTCAGGCGCTGCTAGACTATAATAGATGGGTCAAGGACTGTTCTACTGAGGGTCAGGCTAGGCCGGACATTCAATAACGGGCTGGACTTTAGCAAATTTGCTTGAAAGTCTAGCCAGCAAGAGATGCACATCATCATAAACGCGATCATGATACCTTTCATGGTAAGTAGACTCGCCTCTCTGCCCTCTCTTTTAGAGAGGGCAGAGAAGCGAGTCTCACTCTTAAAAAACCCTGCCCCTCCCCCCCTCCCCCCCTCCCCCCCCATACATCTTAAAGAGTGCCCCCCAGAGTGCCCCTCTCCCCCCCTCCTAGAAAAAAAGAGCCGTATTTTTAAATTATTTTTTAGCAAGCTTTTTCAGCTTGCTTTTTTTTTTCTTTTTTTAAATTTATTTATCCATCAAAATCTCAAGTGACTTATTTTGAAAGCCAACCTAGTAGTCACGTGACCCCCTTAAGTAGGTCACTTCCCGTCACGTGACCTATTTGAATTTCCCGCCAACATGGTGGTCACGTGACCCTCTTAAGTAGGTCACTTCCGGTCACGTGACCTATTTGAATTTCCCGCCCAAAGGTCACGTGACCGGAAGTAGGTCACTTCCGGTCACGTGACCTATTTGAATTTCCCGCCAAAAGGGAGGCCTCTCATTGGCTGCTTTTGAATTTCCCGCCAAAAGGGAGGCCTCTGATTGGCTGCAGGTCGATTGAGTAATAAACAGTACTTAACTATAGTCCCGTTCCGATACATACAATACTACTGACATTACAACACATAAATCCCCTATAAACATATAAATACCCCAAACCTATCAATTCAAAGTAATTGTTATCCATGGCTAGTATGCTTTCATTCATTCTGGAAGGAATTGCAGCCTAAATTCTCTTCTGTGTATCAGGAAAGGGGTTTTCAATGCAAAACTGTAATGTCCGTAACGTTAACTCTGTAATGTCCGTAACGTTAACTCTGACTGACCGTAAGCCCCCCTGCTGCATTTTAAGACATGCACTACGCTAAATAACAACATAATAAGATAGAATGGACATTGCTACAGCACTGTGTGGAATTTAGATGCATTCCTACGGGTATAACTCAACCTTTCAACCCTCCAAATGATTTATTTAGTCAGAAAATGACAAAATGTCCACTAAAATCTCACTGTCAAGCCCTAAAACCCTGAGAGGGGTATGTTTTCTGTTGTTTATATTATACCTACACTTACTTTTCATTACTTTAGTGAGTTAAACTTGAGCTGGTAAGCTCTTTTTGATTACTAGAGTTAAAAATAGTTAACGTTATGGACATTACAGAGTTAACGTTACGGACATTACATGAAAATTGAAAATCCTCAAGGAGAAGTGAATACTGATGATATGTATATTTTTTCTGGATAGCATGTTGTAGGGTTATCTAATCTAAAAGCCTAATCAAGAAGAAAGAAAAAATCCCATATTTTTAATTTGTCAGGGTAGAATTTGTTGTATGTAATGTCTGTAACGTTAACTATATTTTTAATTTCTTTTGAAAAAACTACTTCCACCCAGTCAATCATCTCTATATTTTAACACAACATGCCCCTATGGTACTGCTGTCATCCCAAAAAGTTATCTACCCTATAGAACATACTTCGTTTTTTATGGGTGCTTAGTGCTACCAATACTGTAATGTCCGTAACGTTAACTGCATAAAAAATGCCTGTTTTTTGCAATTAGAATGACAAAAAGGGTCTCCTTGTATGCAAAACTATACATATTTTGGAAGTAGACACACTGAAGATGATACACAGTGGCTTCAATGATTATTAAAACAGTTTTTGATCAAGTTAGAGTAAAGTTGGTGATATTCTGTAAATATTTCAACATTTTCAAGATTTTCGGAAAGCCCCCTAAGTGACAATATGAAAAGTATTTGGTTTATGGTTTTCAAACTTGGTATGCCTGATTATACATAGTGTAGCTACTTGTAAACCAAAATAGAACTCACTTTGGTGTTTTTCAGACATTTTATCCGATGTTCAATATTTTCAGCGTAATGTCTGTAACGTTAACTCCAGGTTGTGTTTGAGAGTGAATAAAAACTGACCCCCTGGGAGTTAAGCTTTCCCTCGAGTGGATTCTGGGACCTAAGATACTAGTCTTTCAATAAAATAAACTTGTATAAAGATGAATTGAGTTTGGTGAAATTTTTTTTTGATTCAGATTTGGTACCAGATTAGTGCATTTTTAGGAATTCTGACTCATATAGGCAGCTAGCCTGCGCCTGCACATGCAGACCAGAAGCCTATAGCCACCTCTATCCATACCCCATGCCCGGAGTAGGTGCTGCCACCTACTGCCAGACAGAAGGGTTTGGACAGAGCTCGCAACGCAGCGTCCAACAGAACCCGCCATATAGTATGTCTAGCCCCTGCACTAACAAATAGATATTGTGTATGAAGAATCTAACATTGAAAGGTCAGGAATGAGGCCAAGAACCTGACTGCTTTTGACATGGATAGCTCTCAGTGCTGAAGTACCAAGCTGTGCATGGCATATATGGTTACCTTCAAGTGGCAATATACATCATACAATATTCATTATTTAACAACACTAGCACTCCCAGCCCCAATATATAGAAATAGAAAAAAAAGATGAGGGACCATTTTTATATGATCTACGTTATTCTTAAAGGAAACTTTGTTGGAATTCAGTAGAAACAAAGTATGTATATTCAAAATGATATCATATTTGTCTTTTGGAGACTTTCTCAGTTCCCTTAATAAAAAGAGGATCTTAAGCCTGATTCATATGCATATCTGACATAATCTATTTATCTAGGCTCCTAATCTATATGTATCTTTGTAGCAAATAACATATAGCCAATTCTTCCGTCTCCCTAGATTGGAGTTTTACCCACTTCCCAAGTGAAGGAATCCAGTGGCTACTAACTACTCACAGGCACAGAGGTCGCCATAGTGCTCCTTTCAGAGACCCCATCCAGCTGCATGCACCACAGAGTACACCATCAGACCTATCCACCTCATCCCATTCCTACTGCATCTACTGTTTTCCCTGTGGGGGGCATTGTATCTATCACAAATGTGTAATGTTATATGGGATGGTTACACAGATAGCCGCGGTACAGTACATACTTTGAGAGAGCCTCCCCTCGGAGGTGCTCTTAGGGTTGTACACCCCCTATATGAACGTTCTCAAGCACACATCCCACATTCATCCATAATGTAACATATTATAGTCAGATCAGGAGTAGGCAGGGCT
The DNA here is from genome assembly GCA_947462335.1 of Harmothoe impar. NCBI lineage: Eukaryota > Metazoa > Annelida > Polychaeta > Phyllodocida > Polynoidae > Harmothoe > Harmothoe impar. Next base: position 4,829,821 of record OX381721.1, on the reverse strand, counting down.
GTATCATTGTGCTTCCAGCTTCACACTCTAATTCCATATTCCCTGTCAACTCCCAAGTTCATGTCTGTGAATACTGTTGGTCTGCAGTACTCCAGCAATTTATTCTGTGATAGAAGTGTATTACCCTTCTTAATAGATAAACAAACCCGACTTCTTCTTTTAAGTACTTCATCTGCAACAATTATAAATGATATTCTGAATATTTTAGTTGTTCTACCAAACAGGTGCATATTCTCACAAATACAGTGTCTTCTAATCTTTTTTTTCCGTTTTGATATTATAAAGGACCATTTTACTTATGTGAAGATCATTAAATTATCTTCTCAAATATAATTGGTCAAAAAGCACTTATAAGTTATTGCCAGGTAAAAGTACTTATAGAATAAAATATGTTTATTCTACCCCAAAGACGTAAAGGTTCTGTTTTACTGGACACAGATTGGCTTCACTGCATAAGTTGTATCAGCTGTTGTTTAATTCATGCGTCAATTAAAAAGTAACATATTGAGAGCAGCAATGACCCCTTATCATTACTACCATTCTAAATAGCAAAACTAAACCATTGTGACAGGAAACATCATACACCTTGGGATATATTAGGTTGAGAATATATGTTTTTAATATTTGTACCATTAGGGACATGAGGATAGTACATTTGTCCTAGTCTTCACTGCATATCCTTAAAGTAACATTGCTATGTAGAGGAGTTATCACAGGCATGTACAGCAAGCTTTGCTTCTTGTTGTTTAGGAATATTAATGGTCCACCATATTCACTTTGCTTTCCACTAACAAATTACTTTGCCCCTCTCAGATTCTATAGCGGTCAATTAACTATGGCCTAAAACAACATCTATAATGGATAATTTCCCCCTGTCGATACTGCACTAGATATCATCAATCCACATTGAAGCCCCTGTCCATGTTAGCCAATCTAGGTTTATTTATGTGTGTGGGACTGGTGCTAGAAACAATTTATGAGGAGACTAAAGTCATGAAACATGAGAATGCTCCTAGAACTGATATTCCATGATGAGCGACTATTCATAACATTGGCATACCCATTCGGCTTTTAAATCAATCAAACCTTTCTGTATATGTATCTGAAGAAAACTGTTCTTGTCACATTGCAGTAATTATCATTTCAGGGAAATTGGCTTTTTGGCTAAGTGCCTGTAATCTGTTAAGATTGTTAGTCTTTGAAACCAACTTTATTAACAATGTAAACTACACAGAATTGGGTGGCAGGTTGTGTGACAGAAACAACAAACCCAAAACCTGAACTAAACATACCCTGAACCCTTTAAGGCACTGCATGAAGTCTACATTTACATGACTTAAATATGCATGAGGAAACAGTTAAAGCATATTTGATTTAATAATGTTATAATCATTCCTTGACATGGCATTGATGAGCTTAAATCCAATCAAAATACACCTTTCAGGCAAATTTGATTACACAAAAACACTCATGCAGTGAGACACATGTATGGTTAGCTTATTGAGCTAAAAGATTTATATATAGCCAATATAATGCATCATTCAAACTGAAATGGATAATTATGATGTATAGCTTCATGGTCATATTCCTTACACAGCAATTTTTCGTTGTCTGCACCAGTAAGGTTCTCTTTTTGCGGAAGAATGCATACTATGTTTGTTTTTTTAACTCATTTTGTTTCGATATAAGTTTGTCAGCAGCCCTTTAGGAACCACCTCTTTATATTTCATATTTTTTGTCACTCCCCTACCTGAGTCAGTACCAGGCTGTGTCTCACAAACTTGGGCTAATGTCAAAGTCTCTGACCGGGTGCCATTTCTGACCTGGCGCCATATCTGACCGGCCTGAATTTAAATGGTTCATTTAGGACAGATGATGATAAAAATGGGCAACTAATTACTACTTTAAATAGTTGTAACATCCATTAACCTTTTCAGCCAAATTCTATCTACATCTGCCCTAAATAAACCGTTTCCATTCAGGCCCATCAGAGAAAGCACCCGGTCAGAGATGGCACCCAGTCAGAGATGGCACCTGGTCAGAGCCAAAAACATGGGCCCAAGCTTGTGAGACACAGCAACCAGGTTTCTGCTTCTCTCAGACTGTTCATGGCATAAATTTAGTTTTATTGTGGAAAGCTTGCAGCCAGCTAATCCAGGCTATCACCTGGCAGAAAAACAGATTGAGAAAACAAAACAATTATAAGTGGAGGTAAGTGATTCTGATAGGTAACAAGTGGCTGCTCTACCATTAAAATATAATCTTAATTAAGCATACAATATTTAAAGTTTTGGTCATTTGACCTATAGACATTCACTGAACCTAAAGGGTCTAAAGGCTGACCTACATCTTCAAGAGGCCATAACTCCTTTGCAGAATTGGGTCTTTATGAAGACTTATAACCTAATTCAACTGTTCAATGCCTACCTTTTGCTGTATATAGCATACTGCCTAGGAGATCAGTGCAGACGTTTAAAAGGTGATACCTCCTGTGGATTAATGAATCAATTTGATATCTCTGTAAAGGACACAAGGATCCAGTTACTGGACATGATGTAGAGCAAAGGAAAAAAGCCTAGGAATTGTCGTACATCTCATGCAAGGTCTTCCTAATCAGGTGACATATTATTCTGACTGTGTCCTGACTGAGTCCGTTAATCATCCCAGAGACATGTAGTGTTCTAAGTTAGGTACGAGTGGAGTAAATCAAGTATAGCCACTATGTGTAGACAAAGATAAAGGGACTCCCAAGTCACTCATCTACCTGAAAAAGTACATTAGAACTCACATGGAGTAAGAGAAGTGGAACAGTCACTTGTGAGTCTGTGGCGCTGTCATAACGGTTTAAACTGTTGTGATGTTAGTGCCTGAAGCAGATGTGTCTGGCAGTAACAGATGTATATCAGTTATTCTGACCGATGTATACAGAGCTTACATTGATAAAGTTTGAAGCATTTCACTCACAAAGAAACTTCTGTGCAAGTAAAATCTTCCCCCCCACCTTTTGATATGCCTTGATGTCAAATGCCAAGAGCATTGCTATTGTTCAAACCTTATTTTGGTTAAAATTAGAGTTAAATACAGAATTACACACCCAGTAAATATTCAATCACATAATAAGTTTGCTTCATTGTGCATAAATGTTCAGGGAGGTTTTTTATCCTGCGAGAACAAGAACTCTAATCTTTAAAACAGACATAAAGGGTAGAACAGCAGATGTCCTTGAGTCTATATGAAAAGTTTTTCGCCTGGCAGGACATTCGGTCCTGCAAATTTGTTATTCTGCAGGCCTGACCTAATGTTTGCAGGCTCGGATACCCACTGGCAATATTTGTACCTAGAAATGTTGTATAAAGCAATACTTTTCAAAGGAAATGGTATATCTAGATCATTCTCATGATTAAAATTTGTATAATTTTGTGTCATTTTCTATTGAATATTCAGGCTTTCTAGTTTACTCTGTAGAAACCATGAAATTGGTCTGATTTACAAGCTGTAAAAACTGGCATGTAGGCAAGGACCACAGCCAGCCATTCGGACCGGCAGACACAGACTTTCTGCCGGACCAGCATATTGGTATTTATTCTATACCGGATTTGGTAATAGCAAAACGTAAAAGGCTATTTCCCGTACCCTTACTCCATGGATGAGGAATAATCAAACCATTTAGAAAACCCCAGAATGGTGAACTTAATGTCAACTACATTTGCTAGTGATGTAGCTCAAAGAGCTCTTAACTATAAGTGGATGGTTGTTTTTATAATTGCCTGATATCAAAATACCATGTATGCTTAGGACTCAAACAAATTGGAGATTGATGGCCTCAGATAGAAAAAATAATGACTACTATGTTTCTTCAATTGCCATCACATCAGGGAAATGTAGCGCATAATGCTCCCTGTAAGTGGGATCCGTGACTAAAATGTTATCTAAAGGCATGTTCCTTAAACTATACTCTGCAGTGATGATCCTGAAGAAGACCAATTAATTTGGTCGAAACGTCGATTCACTCTACATGCTCATAAAGCAACCATTCAACACCTTGTAATTCTCAGCTAATAAAAGTCAACTATACTGTACATGATTGTGTCTTGGTTTTGTGTGATACCTCAACCTAAGTAATGGATATTCTGCAGTGTTTGGTTTCTGCCAATACCTGAGGCACGACCAACTGAACACTTTGTAGGTTAAGTAGTTCATGTAAAGATGTTTATTCTATAACATGTACTTGTGTGTCAAAGTGATTTACGGTGCTATATAGGTACAGAAATCAATAATTTCCCACTATTTGCCACTCCTTACATTTCTAGAGCAGCTGATCCATTTCAGAAGGTCTGGGTAACTTGTCTAGTATGGTTCAATACACAAAGCAAACATAAAAACCTATTGCTTATTGTATTTTATATTGACATGTTATGAAAACTTGCTGTGTTTGAAGCATGATAATAGAAGAAAGCTATTTAGTGGACAACTCTAAGTAGTGATATATATCCTCTTAACATTATTTTAATCGTTTTGATTGACAATATCAGAAGTCATACCAATTCAGAGTATACATGAAGTGTAATACACTCAATTACCCTGATTCTTCTTATGTGTACTCTTGCTTTACATAATATCCATCAAGGAAATATATTATTCTAACTGCGTCCTTAGCCAACTAATTACAGAAAGAAAACATGTATTAGGGGTAAGCTAAGATTAAAGTGAATTGTATTCAGTTGTTTTCTGATAACAAAGCAGCCTGTAAACTGCCTCATTTCTATTTAGGAACCGTTGTGTTGTATTCCCTGTGAACAATGATTAGAAACTTTTCAGATAAAATGATAAAATTGGAAGCGCCCCTGTTTACAACCCCTCCAATAGCTCCAAATGCTACAAATCACCAACTATCTCCACTTTACCCTGGGTATCGATTTCAGCAGAACTCACATGATAGATGTAAGAGTTGCACCACCACTTGTGCCACCGCAAGCTGTAGCAGTGTTCTGGCAGCTTAAAACAGTTTGATTTCAGTATGTCTGTTGTAGAGGTCTGGCATCTGTGTACAGTCATACATCACTTTGGAGCCTTCATTGAGGGATAACTGCAAGTGCTGTATGCAGAAAAATCAATGCCGTTAGATTACAGAAGGCTGCTCTCGGAGCCTACATTCATCTCCTGTCATGATCCTTCTATACAAGAGCAAGCATGGGGAGGAGATTGAATATTGATGCATGCAGTGAGGACTGTTTGTGAGCTAAAATACAATTTTATTTCACATGTCCAAGCACTGAGATTTCTAAGAATGATTTTCTTTGGGAACCATGGATAGATTAAAATTAAGAACATAATTCCTAAGTTGGATGAATAGAATTTGATTCGCTGTTCAAAAAAAAAATTCATAAACTATTTGTACAATATGAGATGTGCTGTAAATAACCCTTTTTAGTTAATTTGAATGCACTAATGTAAACATGTTGGTGGAAACAGGTATTTATCTATAAAAGACTTAATCTCCAGTTAACCCTTTCCCTGCCGATACTGCATATATGCAGTACCACTGTAAAACCGATACTGCATATATGCAGTACTGTATTTTAGTACCCAAAAACCGATACTGCATATATGCAGTACCAGGGCACTATCTGTAGTGTAGTGCCGGTTCTAATGGGACATATTCATCTGCAATGTCCCCGGTGGTTGGGAACAATTTTTCAAAAGTAAAGCGGCAGGGAAAGGGTTAATGGCTATTATCATATGATCTCAAATAGGCAAGTTCTTGGTGGGGATGTCTAATGCTCATCGATCTTTAGCTATTACACCCTGTGTAATCTCCAAAATGGTAGTACTACACGACTGCAGCTTGCTAACAAATTGCTAACCAGAAGGAGAATGAAGTCGATGAACCCATAAGTGTATCAACATGGAGATGAGATGTTACATTTATGCTCTGTCTATGACATTACATCAATGAAGCTGATGAAGTAGATCCCCCTAGTGGCCACCTGGGGAACCAGACTGACCTTTAAGGCATCAAATAACACAGTGAGGTGATGGGTGTCCAGGGCGGAGCCACTCAATTAGTGTCTTAGTACTGGTGTCAGGGTCTCATGGGAGGTGGGAACCTCTTTAATCAATGTCAGGCTATCCTCAGATGGGACCTAAACAGGAGTGCAAGTCCTCATTATAGCTAGTAACAGAAATAAGATGGAAGAGACTGGAGGAGGAAATTGGGGCAAAGGAATAGAACTGGTCCTATGTAGCCTTTTCTTCTTCATATAATCAGGCGAACTATGTGTAATAAGACCTAGACTGAAGCAGGACTAATAGAAAGGCAGGAATATGAAACCAGTCTGAGAATGGAATTCATAGATTTAATACAATACATGTACTCAGACAATTTAATATCACCACATATTACAGCAATTAGATGGAGCACTAGTTTAAGTTCTTTGCAATAGAAATTAAAATGATATAGTTGTTTCCTTTTCAAAAGTTTATACTTATTAATGTTATTTATGAAAAAGTAGTTACTAGTCCGTAGAGAATACACAATCTTTGCATGAATTCAAAGTAGCTTCTGAATGATGCTGTAGTGTCAGTTTAAATAAAGGACAATGTTCTTAGTCTAACAAGGCATCATTAGGGTGCCTCCCAGTCATTGTAGTAATGCTGGGTGTTTAAATACATGATGAAAATATTACATCCAATTCTTCATTATACTACTGTGCAAAGATGAATAAGCCAAGGTTCTGGTGCATTAGGACAGTAGAAGTTGAAGCTGTCAGGGGCCTCCATCAATTAGTGGAATAAGTCTCATTAATGTCTATGTCACTATGTTCAATTCTCCTTATTATCTAAAACAAACAGCATTTAGATTCATATATCTCTGTCATAATGTATTTTTCAAAGGAACATTGTCTGATTTTCAAACATTTCTTTTCATTTCAAATAAATGATAAATGTACTATGATGGTCTCGCTGTACACTGGTGATCAAACAATAGAACACAGTTTACTATTAGGGGTGGTAATAGGCAGGATCCAAAAGACACTTAAACATCTGTAATTTGGTCAAAAACATGTTAAACTTTATACGGTTGAATCATTATAAACATACATTATCCATTCATCGAACTTTTTCCATTCTATGGAATTTTAAGAGCTATGGAATGTAAATGGAACAAAAACGTTCTTTTTTCAGCTTGTTTTGCCTAAAACAGTATTATGGCACAGATATGGAGCATAATGTATGGGTTTTATGATTAAAATAGGTTTTGTTGTTGCACTATTAAGGGCACATTTTTTTCATTTTATTGATCTTTTAATTTTTAAGGTCTACAGAGCCTTTGGAGTTGCATAGTTACCAAGAAAACTGTGATTTTTCCTAATTTTACATGAAAATAACCGTTTTTTTCAGGTAACTATGCAACTTTGAACAGATCTGTAGACCTAAATAATTGGAATATCACCAAAAGAGAGAACAGTGCCCTCGATTATGACACTTAAAAATCCATCCTGATCAATAGACCTGAAAACATCACTCTTTTTCTATACCAAAATGCTGTTTAAATGATAAAAAACTAAAAAAAGAATGTTTTTGTTCCATTCACATTCCACAACATTTAAAATGTTAAAAAAGGAAGGAATTTGATAATGGTGATGTATACGGTGAAAATGATAATTGATATATAGGTTTAGCATAATTGCACTAGTCTATGCATGCTTATGTATTTTAGCTGGTCTTGGCCATTACGACGCCTTATGGCTAATTTGTTGAAAACAATACTGAAAAAATTATTTTAAATTCAGAGTAACCCTGCACATGTCTTGTAATGGGCACTGGTGATCCTCAAACTCAGTGCTCAGAACGATATTTTGGGATTACACTGTATCCCCCTTGGGTTCTTTGCAAGAAACCATTTTGCTTGATGATTACTCAGTCTCCCAGGGGATGCTTCATAAGAAATCAACTACACTTGATTCCTGGCCGATGGTTAGGGTAGAGATTAGGGTTAGCTTAGTTCTCTCTGATTACAGTTAGGGTTAGATTAAGTATGAAATTAAGGAGCATGGTTGAATAATATGATTTCTTCTGACATCTTCATCATGAAGCATAAGATATTGCATTAATGTCGTGCAATAAAGGTGAATCTGCCTTCATCAAGTACAACCAGTCTCTTAATAAGCACATACTTCCTTCACAAGCCTTCTTTTACCAGTTAGCAAATCAGCAGTAGCAGTGCTTTCAGAGTACTATAAACCTCTGGGATAGCACATCACAGCTCTAAGGTGAGATGTGCCTGGGGCCTGGGCTGAGTAGATAATAGAAAAATGTCACCTTGTCTGTGGTACACTAGGCCCTGAGCTGCTCCTCTTGATGGCCGTTAGGGAGCTGATCTACTCATCATCAGACAAAGGAGACGCAGGCAGCTCCCTGTAGACTACTGGTGCTCTACAGCTAAATTTGTCACCAGGCTGTGTGTGCATCCATATCATGAATAGCAGATAGTTGCACATAAACATTAGCAATCTTTCTTAAGTCTTTGAACATTTGGATGGGTAGGCATAAATGTTACTTATATACCTGGCATGGTCTCTTTAAAATAAAAGCTTTGTAAAGGAGGACTAATAATTATTCAAATGTTCAAAGCATGCAGAATAATCCACAATTTCTCCCATAAGTACCACCAGTGAATAGCATATCCATAGTTGAGGTACATCTACCAGGTCCAATCACAGATGTAGACACAGCAGTGCCGCATTCTGACACCAGGGGGCCTAGCTGAGTCTCAGCAGGGGGTAATGGGCGTACTTTTGGTCTCCTTCTGTGCAGGTAATTGTACTCAGGAAGCAGCTTGGACCAAAGAGCTCTGGACTAGCAGGGGGCAACGCATCAGCATTCTGTCCCTGATGCCTTCTGCCTATGGCTGGCATGTGTCTGCAGGACGCATATTAACTGCCATAGCCTCTACTTTATTCACATCCATCAAGTTAGTTAGCTCTGAATGAAGTAAATCAAGTAAAAAAAGGATATCACATTGGTATATTGATTGATCTGCATTGCTAAATCAATTCATTAAACACATTACCTATGCAACTTTGCTTAGCATTATAAAGCCACCAGTAAACAAAAATGTTATACAACATTTCATTATGTTATATAACGTTTAACTAAGGCTCCTTACTACAGCATAACGTTATATGTTTGTTTAAAAACATTATTTTGACATAGAAAACGTGTGTTCTTTGTTAGCTCGGCCTCCACCATTTACAAATGACCTCTTTTTGCATAGTTTATGGACTGGGAGAAAGTGCTTAAGGCCCAGACAAAGTATTTTACATGTGCAGAGGGGGCTATATAAGTTGAATATTCTTCTTTGTGCACCTAATTTTCAAAACCAATTTCTTTGTTATCTCCTGAAAGTAAGAGGTGGTTGTGGGCTTGAGAGACATAAAATGGCCATTTTATGGCAGTGTTGGTAAAATAATTGCTGTATGGTACATGGCGAGGGTATAGAGGCCAGGCTATTCTGGATGGTATACACTCTACTAGAACACTCACGAAGTGACATAAGGATGTACTTTATGACTGATCTTTGAACTACCCAGCACAAATCTCGCTCAGTGTCACTCCCCTTCTCCTCCACTGTGATACTCACCCTGCCTTTCTCCATTAAATATAACACAGACCTAGCTAAGTTGGGAAGAGTACATCTGTCAATTCCTCTTCTCATGCAAATTAGTGAAATGGATAGTTTTCATTTCTTTCACAAATCATGTGTCAAATTTGTAAAACAGAAAGAACAAACTAAGAGATTGGATAAACTCCCTATGAACCTGTATATCAAGTTTCATGGTATCTTCAAGCTATACATCATTAGCCTAACCCATAGAAGTTTTGGCTAGCAAATAAAATACAACCATCACTAAAATGCATGATCAAATGCTAATAAACCTTATTTAAAGCACACCAGTACCTGATCTTAACTCCAATGGATGGCTGTAATTTGGTTACATTCATTAATCTGTTATTGCTCGTTATCTCTATCTGGAACATCATCTACAACAGAGAAGACAGACATTAGTTCGACAAATTTAATGAAGCTCCTTCTGTTTCTTTTTGTAATGCAGAGATATTACTCGGAATCATGTGATTTGTCTTAGAGCCATTTTCTTTTTTAAATTTTGCCTAGCTGGATGTGGAACTTATAATGATAACCCATCACAGTCCATCGATATCAGAATAGGTTGTGGGAAGTGATTGAATATTACTAGAAAGGAAAATAGCAGGTGGAAATGTTGAGTCTCAGGTGGAAGGCCTAAAGACAGATACAGCACATGGTTGGTGCAGGTAAGCCCCTTATGCCAATGCCAGACAGGAGTTAAAGATAGTACAAGTAAAATGAAGATGAAGGCTATCTGTTAGGCAGAATCCTCTGAGTTCCAAACATGGTCTACTTATCTCAAAGATAATTTATGGAAAGTAAATGAAAGGGTGACCAGATAGAAATAATGACGTGAACATAACTGAGAATGGCATTTCCTCTTTTCCTACTGAAGTAAATAATTATGTTGTCTCATGCTCAATTTGTAAATCATTACAATTGCAAAGTATGAAAGTAAACATACTAGATTAGATTGGTGAGTGCTATTTGTATCTTCCTGTATAAATTGATCTCCATTGCTGAAGCCTTGTTCATCTGTTAAGGTAATAAGCTTGTCTTCATCCAGAGACCATCACTTTGTCTCTAGAGGCTATTATAACAGAGTTACTGCCTCAGCTTCCTAGTAATAAACTCATAGATAAGACTAACCTCTGAGGTCTGCAGTTCATAAATCACCTGCTCACATTCAGAACAAGACCTCTCAAGGGGTAAGGGAGCGATCATTTTTCAACAACAGGGGGGGGGGGGGGGTCGTGGATTTTGGCATGGGCAGGTCGAAATTTTTTGGGTACCCACCACAGGAGGGGTCGCAAATGTTTTGGTCCCCCCCCTCAGGTAAGTTGAAATTGAGCCCGGCCGACCCCATTGAGCTATAGTAACGCACAGGCTTTTTCGCTAAAACGGGGTGCAATTTTTTTTGTCCCCCCCTAAAGGGGTCTAAATTTGTTTGGTCCCCCCCTTCAAGGGGTCCAAATTTGTTTGGTCCCCCCCCCAAAAATCCACCAACCCCCCCTTGTTTTAAAAAAGATGACAACTCCCTAATGCCAGACTGCTGGTAGAACCAGACTACTGCAGATCAATAACACTATCTCCCTTATGGTAAAAGAACCTCCATGACCCTATTAACAATACGACTGCTACTCCTATAATCTATGTCAGGACCTACAGGGAGCCCACCTCTATAACATTACGTAGATAAAGGAGAGCCCCCTAGTGACCACCAACAGAAGCAGACTGACCTTTAAGGTATCACATCAAGAGGCGCAGCACCTCTGGGAGAGCTACTCTATTTATGCCTATCGAAGCTGAGGAACCAGGAATGCTATGTCCCATAAGGGATTTAATGTGTGATACATTTAGTAGTGGTGTCACGGTCTAACAGAGGCTGGTAACCTAATTTATCTACAACAAAGCTAGCCTCAGATGAGATTTTACAAGGACTTAATATACATCTACATTAGCCCGAACAAAGAAAAAGACTTATAAGGCAGAAGGACATTGCCCAATGTAGTCCAATAAAAAGAAACAGTAAATTACTGGTTCACATAGAATACAAGGTTAATTAAGACATGTGCAGATGTTTCTCCCACGAATGGGTTTAGCTTTAGAGCAGAACTATGCTCCATTACTGGCCTCAATCACAAAATGTGGTTCTCATTAATCCTCATTAAGGGGTGTATAAAAAGGCCCGAAAGGAGAAGGTATGTTTCAGCCAACCTGGCCCTTGCTTAAAAATCGGCCGTCACTAGCGGTTTTTTTCCCATTTTAGTATTTAAGATATGTATTCTCTTCAAAACCCTGGTTTTTTTTTCATGTTTTTTAGTGTCTTTTTAATCATTTGGAACAGGCTCCAACTGACCATCCAGTGGGGTTGAGGCTCGTAAAATGCAATTCCAAACACTTTTCCTTGACCAAGAGTTCACCTGTGATGTCATGGCCATTGAGAGATAATTCTCAGTAACATTGTGGTGTCTTCTTACTTTAGTGATGGGGATACACAAGATAAGGTTTCAGTATGTTCAAGCTCTGAATATTAAGTGTCAGTAACTACATTGTTACCCACTTAATCACTACCCATAACAGTAACTAGAGGGAGTTATATCGAACTTATGAGAAGCACCGATGTCATTTAATAACAGTCTCTCATTCTAGGCCAAATGCTACAGCAAACAAAAAAAAAGGACAAATGAGAACAGGTTAAATGACTTATTTCTGCATGCCCACTTACTCAGGCGACATACTGTAGGATGCATGTAAGTAATAGTAATGTCATTATAGTTTAAGCCGCATAGTCACCAAACACGTCACATTTCTAGTACTGTACTAGTGTACTATTTAGTTAAGCTTGAGTTGCGATAGCACAACCAGTGTCCAATAGGTTTATTTAATAATAGGTAGCTTCCATCAGAGAGGGGAGAGGGAGGGGGGGTACATGGGTCACCCAACAAGTGAGATCAAGGATAGTTAATTATTGTTAATTACATTTCCTTGACAAACATTGTCATTGATGGGTTTCAGGACTCATTTTTAGGACTTCAACCATTTAGTTTAGTTAACATTAATCCAATCAGAAAGAGATGAGGTATTTAACGCTGAAACCTTTAATTGATTGACTGATTAATTGGAATTAGTTGGCTTCCTAACACCTTGGAGACCCGGCATGGTTGAGAACTGAGCATGTTACCAGTTGTTTACTGATAATGAAATAAACAGGAAATAAATCTTAATTCATTTAGTTTTTTCGAAATTAACCCAATCCAGTGACACAGTCACAGTAAAACTTACTTTTTTTCAGCCCCCCTTGTATTGTACAAAATCCTTTTCATATGAAGGCATATACATTTATTTTCAATCACTTTCAAGAATTGCTTTGTATTGACTAGTTTTAGTACCAGAACTATATGTCTCTTGGTAGACAGTACTTACTACTGCAGCTTGCATTCCTAAAGAAGACAGCTGCAATTTCCCAGATTATAGATACTTTTTTTCCTATCATACATGTGACTCTTATCTGTATACATATTCTATAACTTTTTTATTTCAATCCGAACCACTCCAAACCTTTATGTGAGGCATCCCATGCATGAAAGTTGAAAAGATCAAGCACTGTATACATAATTATCTTTTAAGCCAATAAAAGTTATTCAACAATGGCAACAGCAGTTCTGTTAATGAATATGTTATCCTAAGTGGTATCGTGATACACATTGTGTAAGCGGGTCTACTCCGGAAAATAAACCTTACTATTATTGGGGAAGCAAGCTCATCTTAAATTCATCCTACTTGTCAAGCTTTTAACTGTTGTTACAACCAGTCTATCATAAACCTGCCGGACACCAGCTATAGCCGGCTAAAAGCCTACTGGTCTGGCAGAAAGACTGCATCTGCTGGACCCAATGGCTTGCTACTAGCCTGGGCTACATGTGAGTTTTTAGGGATTGTAAATTGGATTATCCTCAAGGTTTCTAGAGAGTAAACTAGAAAGCCTAAATATTTTCTAGAAAATAACATGAAATTATGTTTATTGAAATGATTCAAATATAGGGACCAGTTACCCCTATATACATTTTTAACTAATACTTCAATTCTCACGTTTAATTTCCCCAGGTATCCAGGCCTGCAGATATTTAGCTGGGCCTGTTGAATGTAATCTCTGCAGGACCAAATGTCCTACAAGGCGAAAAACTTTTGTATAGACTGGTTGTTGGCGTGTTACCTGAAGTCATAGAAAGTTTGGTTTTCCTGCTTTCACTGATATGGTTTGTCGTGTCAGCTGTTATCTGAGTATGAATCAGTTACCCACTTTTATCAATTTTTTGTCTGCCCTAAATAAAACGTTTTCATTCAGGCCCATCAGAGATGGCTACCGGTCAGAGATGGCACCCAGTCAAAGATGGCACCTGGTCAGAGACGAAAACATTGGCCCAAGGTCGTGAGACACAGCCTACAGCTTCATTTGATATCAGGCTGTGTTTGCATCCATATCATGAATAGCAGATTGCTACGCATCAACATTAGCAATCTTTCTGTAGTCTTTGAACAGGTGGATATATAAGCATAAATGTAACTTATACACCTGACATTGTCTCTTTAGAATAAAACTTTGTAAAGGAGGACTTATAATGATTCAAATGTTCAAAGTATGCGGGATATTTCACAATTTCTCGAATAAGTACCACCAGTGAATACCATATCCATAGTTGAGGTACATCTACCAGGTCCAATCACAGATGTAGACACAGCAGTGCCGCATTCTGACACCAGGGGGCCTAGCTGAGTCTCAGCAGGGGGTAATGGGCGTACTTTTGGTCTCCTTCTGTGCAGGTAATTGTACTCAGGAAGCAGCTTGGACCAAAGAGCTCTGGACTAGCAGGGGGCAACGCATCAGCATTCCGTCCCTGATGCCTTCTGCCTATGGCTGGCATGTGTCTGCAGGACGCATATTAACTGCCATAGCCTCTACTTTATTCACATCCATCAAGTTAGTTAGCTCTGAATGAAGTAAATCAAGTAAAAAAAGGATATCACATTGGTATATTGATTGATCTGCATTGCTAAATCAATTCATTAAACACATTACCTATGCAACTTTGCTTAGCATTATAAAGCCACCAGTAAACAAAAATGTTATACAACATTTCATTATGTTATATAACGTTTAACTAAGGCTCCTTACTACAGCATAACGTTATATGTTTGTTTAAAAACATTATTTTGACATAGAAAACGTGTGTTCTTTGTTAGCTCGGCCTCCACCATTTACAAATGACCTCTTTTTGCATAGTTTATGGACTGGGAGAAAGTGCTTAAGGCCCAGACAAAGTATTTTACATGTGCAGAGGGGGCTATATAAGTTGAATATTCTTCTTTGTGCACCTAATTTTCAAAACCAATTTCTTTGTTATCTCCTGAAAGTAAGAGGTGGTTGTGGGCTTGAGAGACATAAAATGGCCATTTTATGGCAGTGTTGGTAAAATAATTGCTGTATGGTACATGGCGAGGGTATAGAGGCCAGGCTATTCTGGATGGTATACACTCTACTAGAACACTCACGAAGTGACATAAGGATGTACTTTATGACTGATCTTTGAACTACCCAGCACAAATCTCGCTCAGTGTCACTCCCCTTCTCCTCCACTGTGATACTCACCCTGCCTTTCTCCATTAAATATAACACAGACCTAGCTAAGTTGGGAAGAGTACATCTGTCAATTCCTCTTCTCATGCAAATTAGTGAAATGGATAGTTTTCATTTCTTTCACAAATCATGTGTCAAATTTGTAAAACAGAAAGAACAAACTAAGAGATTGGATAAACTCCCTATGAACCTGTATATCAAGTTTCATGGTATCTTCAAGCTATACATCATTAGCCTAACCCATAGAAGTTTTGGCTAGCAAATAAAATACAACCATCACTAAAATGCATGATCAAATGCTAATAAACCTTATTTAAAGCACACCAGTACCTGATCTTAACTCCAATGGATGGCTGTAATTTGGTTACATTCATTAATCTGTTATTGCTCGTTATCTCTATCTGGAACATCATCTACAACAGAGAAGACAGACATTAGTTCGACAAATTTAATGAAGCTCCTTCTGTTTCTTTTTGTAATGCAGAGATATTACTCGGAATCATGTGATTTGTCTTAGAGCCATTTTCTTTTTTAAATTTTGCCTAGCTGGATGTGGAACTTATAATGATAACCCATCACAGTCCATCGATATCAGAATAGGTTGTGGGAAGTGATTGAATATTACTAGAAAGGAAAATAGCAGGTGGAAATGTTGAGTCTCAGGTGGAAGGCCTAAAGACAGATACAGCACATGGTTGGTGCAGGTAAGCCCCTTATGCCAATGCCAGACAGGAGTTAAAGATAGTACAAGTAAAATGAAGATGAAGGCTATCTGTTAGGCAGAATCCTCTGAGTTCCAAACATGGTCTACTTATCTCAAAGATAATTTATGGAAAGTAAATGAAAGGGTGACCAGATAGAAATAATGACGTGAACATAACTGAGAATGGCATTTCCTCTTTTCCTACTGAAGTAAATAATTATGTTGTCTCATGCTCAATTTGTAAATCATTACAATTGCAAAGTATGAAAGTAAACATACTAGATTAGATTGGTGAGTGCTATTTGTATCTTCCTGTATAAATTGATCTCCATTGCTGAAGCCTTGTTCATCTGTTAAGGTAATAAGCTTGTCTTCATCCAGAGACCATCACTTTGTCTCTAGAGGCTATTATAACAGAGTTACTGCCTCAGCTTCCTAGTAATAAACTCATAGATAAGACTAACCTCTGAGGTCTGCAGTTCATAAATCACCTGCTCACATTCAGAACAAGACCTCTCAAGGGGTAAGGGAGCGATCATTTTTCAACAACAGGGGGGGGGGGGGGGTCGTGGATTTTGGCATGGGCAGGTCGAAATTTTTTGGGTACCCACCACAGGAGGGGTCGCAAATGTTTTGGTCCCCCCCCTCAGGTAAGTTGAAATTGAGCCCGGCCGACCCCATTGAGCTATAGTAACGCACAGGCTTTTTCGCTAAAACGGGGTGCAATTTTTTTTGTCCCCCCCTAAAGGGGTCTAAATTTGTTTGGTCCCCCCCTTCAAGGGGTCCAAATTTGTTTGGTCCCCCCCCCAAAAATCCACCAACCCCCCCTTGTTTTAAAAAAGATGACAACTCCCTAATGCCAGACTGCTGGTAGAACCAGACTACTGCAGATCAATAACACTATCTCCCTTATGGTAAAAGAACCTCCATGACCCTATTAACAATACGACTGCTACTCCTATAATCTATGTCAGGACCTACAGGGAGCCCACCTCTATAACATTACGTAGATAAAGGAGAGCCCCCTAGTGACCACCAACAGAAGCAGACTGACCTTTAAGGTATCACATCAAGAGGCGCAGCACCTCTGGGAGAGCTACTCTATTTATGCCTATCGAAGCTGAGGAACCAGGAATGCTATGTCCCATAAGGGATTTAATGTGTGATACATTTAGTAGTGGTGTCACGGTCTAACAGAGGCTGGTAACCTAATTTATCTACAACAAAGCTAGCCTCAGATGAGATTTTACAAGGACTTAATATACATCTACATTAGCCCGAACAAAGAAAAAGACTTATAAGGCAGAAGGACATTGCCCAATGTAGTCCAATAAAAAGAAACAGTAAATTACTGGTTCACATAGAATACAAGGTTAATTAAGACATGTGCAGATGTTTCTCCCACGAATGGGTTTAGCTTTAGAGCAGAACTATGCTCCATTACTGGCCTCAATCACAAAATGTGGTTCTCATTAATCCTCATTAAGGGGTGTATAAAAAGGCCCGAAAGGAGAAGGTATGTTTCAGCCAACCTGGCCCTTGCTTAAAAATCGGCCGTCACTAGCGGTTTTTTTCCCATTTTAGTATTTAAGATATGTATTCTCTTCAAAACCCTGGTTTTTTTTTCATGTTTTTTAGTGTCTTTTTAATCATTTGGAACAGGCTCCAACTGACCATCCAGTGGGGTTGAGGCTCGTAAAATGCAATTCCAAACACTTTTCCTTGACCAAGAGTTCACCTGTGATGTCATGGCCATTGAGAGATAATTCTCAGTAACATTGTGGTGTCTTCTTACTTTAGTGATGGGGATACACAAGATAAGGTTTCAGTATGTTCAAGCTCTGAATATTAAGTGTCAGTAACTACATTGTTACCCACTTAATCACTACCCATAACAGTAACTAGAGGGAGTTATATCGAACTTATGAGAAGCACCGATGTCATTTAATAACAGTCTCTCATTCTAGGCCAAATGCTACAGCAAACAAAAAAAAAGGACAAATGAGAACAGGTTAAATGACTTATTTCTGCATGCCCACTTACTCAGGCGACATACTGTAGGATGCATGTAAGTAATAGTAATGACATTATAGTTTAAGCCGCATAGTCACCAAACACGTCACATTTCTAGTACTGTACTAGTGTACTATTTAGTTAAGCTTGAGTTGCGATAGCACAACCAGTGTCCAATAGGTTTATTTAATAATAGGTAGCTTCCATCAGAGAGGGGAGAGGGAGGGGGGGTACATGGGTCACCCAACAAGTGAGATCAAGGATAGTTAATTATTGTTAATTACATTTCCTTGACAAACATTGTCATTGATGGGTTTCAGGACTCATTTTTAGGACTTCAACCATTTAGTTTAGTTAACATTAATCCAATCAGAAAGAGATGAGGTATTTAACGCTGAAACCTTTAATTGATTGACTGATTAATTGGAATTAGTTGGCTTCCTAACACCTTGGAGACCCGGCATGGTTGAGAACTGAGCATGTTACCAGTTGTTTACTGATAATGAAATAAACAGGAAATAAATCTTAATTCATTTAGTTTTTTCGAAATTAACCCAATCCAGTGACACAGTCACAGTAAAACTTACTTTTTTTCAGCCCCCCTTGTATTGTACAAAATCCTTTTCATATGAAGGCATATACATTTATTTTCAATCACTTTCAAGAATTGCTTTGTATTGACTAGTTTTAGTACCAGAACTATATGTCTCTTGGTAGACAGTACTTACTACTGCAGCTTGCATTCCTAAAGAAGACAGCTGCAATTTCCCAGATTATAGATACTTTTTTTCCTATCATACATGTGACTCTTATCTGTATACATATTCTATAACTTTTTTATTTCAATCCGAACCACTCCAAACCTTTATGTGAGGCATCCCATGCATGAAAGTTGAAAAGATCAAGCACTGTATACATAATTATCTTTTAAGCCAATAAAAGTTATTCAACAATGGCAACAGCAGTTCTGTTAATGAATATGTTATCCTAAGTGGTATCGTGATACACATTGTGTAAGCGGGTCTACTCCGGAAAATAAACCTTACTATTATTGGGGAAGCAAGCTCATCTTAAATTCATCCTACTTGTCAAGCTTTTAACTGTTGTTACAACCAGTCTATCATAAACCTGCCGGACACCAGCTATAGCCGGCTAAAAGCCTACTGGTCTGGCAGAAAGCCTGCATCTGCTGGACCCAATGGCTTGCTACTAGCCTGGGCTACATGTGAGTTTTTAGGGATTGTAAATTGGATTATCATCAAGGTTTCTAGAGAGTAAACTAGAAAGCCTAAATATTTTCTAGAAAATAACATGAAATTATGTTTATTGAAATGATTCAAATATAGGGACCAGTTACCCCTATATACATTTTTAACTAATACTTCAATTCTCACGTTTAATTTCCCCAGGTATCCAGGCCTGCAGATATTTAGCTGGGCCTGTTGAATGTAATCTCTGCAGGACCAAATGTCCTACAAGGCGAAAAACTTTTGTATAGACTGGTTGTTGGCGTGTTACCTGAAGTCATAGAAAGTTTGGTTTTCCTGCTTTCACTGATATGGTTTGTCGTGTCAGCTGTTATCTGAGTATGAATCAGTTACCCACTTTTATCAATTTTTTGTCTGCCCTAAATAAAACGTTTTCATTCAGGCCCATCAGAGATGGCTACCGGTCAGAGATGGCACCCAGTCAAAGATGGCACCTGGTCAGAGACGAAAACATTGGCCCAAGGTCGTGAGACACAGCCTACAGCTTCATTTGATATCAGGCTGTGTTTGCATCCATATCATGAATAGCAGATTGCTACGCATCAACATTAGCAATCTTTCTGTAGTCTTTGAACAGGTGGATATATAAGCATAAATGTAACTTATACACCTGACATTGTCTCTTTAGAATAAAACTTTGTAAAGGAGGACTTATAATGATTCAAATGTTCAAAGTATGCGGGATATTTCACAATTTCTCGAATAAGTACCACCAGTGAATACCATATCCATAGTTGAGGTACATCTACCAGGTCCAATCACAGATGTAGACACAGCAGTGCCGCATTCTGACACCAGGGGGCCTAGCTGAGTCTCAGCAGGGGGTAATGGGCGTACTTTTGGTCTCCTTCTGTGCAGGTAATTGTACTCAGGAAGCAGCTTGGACCAAAGAGCTCTGGACTAGCAGGGGGCAACGCATCAGCATTCTGTCCCTGATGCCTTCTGCCTATGGCTGGCATGTGTCTGCAGGACGCATACTAACTGTCCTACTGCTCTACTTTATTCACATCCATCAAGTTAGTTAGCTCTGAATGAAGTAAATCAAGTAAAAAAAGGATATCACATTGGTATATTGATTGATCTGCATTGCTAAATCAATTCATTAAACACATTACCTATGCAACTTTGCTTAGCATTATAAAGCCACCAGTAAACAAAAATGTTATACAACATTTCATTATGTTATATAACGTTTAACTAAGGCTCCTTACTACAGCATAACGTTATATGTTTGTTTAAAAACATTATTTTGACATAGAAAACGTGTGTTCTTTGTTAGCTCGGCCTCCACCATTTACAAATGACCTCTTTTTGCATAGTTTATGGACTGGGAGAAAGTGCTTAAGGCCCAGACAAAGTATTTTACATGTGCAGAGGGGGCTATATAAGTTGAATATTCTTCTTTGTGCACCTAATTTTCAAAACCAATTTCTTTGTTATCTCCTGAAAGTAAGAGGTGGTTGTGGGCTTGAGAGACATAAAATGGCCATTTTATGGCAGTGTTGGTAAAATAATTGCTGTATGGTACATGGCGAGGGTATAGAGGCCAGGCTATTCTGGATGGTATACACTCTACTAAAACACTCACGAAGTGACATAAGGATGTACTTTATGACTGATCTTTGAACTACCCAGCACAAATCTCGCTCAGTGTCACTCCCCTTCTCCTCCACTGTGATACTCACCCTGCCTTTCTCCATTAAATATAACACAGACCTAGCTAAGTTGGGAAGAGTACATCTGTCAATTCCTCTTCTCATGCAAATTAGTGAAATGGATAGTTTTCATTTCTTTCACAAATCATGTGTCAAATTTGTAAAACAGAAAGAACAAACTAAGAGATTGGATAAACTCCCTATGAACCTGTATATCAAGTTTCATGGTATCTTCAAGCTATACATCATTAGCCTAACCCATAGAAGTTTTGGCTAGCAAATAAAATACAACCATCACTAAAATGCATGATCAAATGCTAATAAACCTTATTTAAAGCACACCAGTACCTGATCTTAACTCCAATGGATGGCTGTAATTTGGTTACATTCATTAATCTGTTATTGCTCGTTATCTCTATCTGGAACATCATCTACAACAGAGAAGACAGACATTAGTTCGACAAATTTAATGAAGCTCCTTCTGTTTCTTTTTGTAATGCAGAGATATTACTCGGAATCATGTGATTTGTCTTAGAGCCATTTTCTTTTTTAAATTTTGCCTAGCTGGATGTGGAACTTATAATGATAACCCATCACAGTCCATCGATATCAGAATAGGTTGTGGGAAGTGATTGAATATTACTAGAAAGGAAAATAGCAGGTGGAAATGTTGAGTCTCAGGTGGAAGGCCTAAAGACAGATACAGCACATGGTTGGTGCAGGTAAGCCCCTTATGCCAATGCCAGACAGGAGTTAAAGATAGTACAAGTAAAATGAAGATGAAGGCTATCTGTTAGGCAGAATCCTCTGAGTTCCAAACATGGTCTACTTATCTCAAAGATAATTTATGGAAAGTAAATGAAAGGGTGACCAGATAGAAATAATGACGTGAACATAACTGAGAATGGCATTTCCTCTTTTCCTACTGAAGTAAATAATTATGTTGTCTCATGCTCAATTTGTAAATCATTACAATTGCAAAGTATGAAAGTAAACATACTAGATTAGATTGGTGAGTGCTATTTGTATCTTCCTGTATAAATTGATCTCCATTGCTGAAGCCTTGTTCATCTGTTAAGGTAATAAGCTTGTCTTCATCCAGAGACCATCACTTTGTCTCTAGAGGCTATTATAACAGAGTTACTGCCTCAGCTTCCTAGTAATAAACTCATAGATAAGACTAACCTCTGAGGTCTGCAGTTCATAAATCACCTGCTCACATTCAGAACAAGACCTCTCAAGGGGTAAGGGAGCGATCATTTTTCAACAACAGGGGGGGGGGGGGGTCGTGGATTTTGGCATGGGCAGGTCGAAATTTTTTGGGTACCCACCACAGGAGGGGTCGCAAATGTTTTGGTCCCCCCCCTCAGGTAAGTTGAAATTGAGCCCGGCCGACCCCATTGAGCTATAGTAACGCACAGGCTTTTTCGCTAAAACGGGGTGCAATTTTTTTTGTCCCCCCCTAAAGGGGTCTAAATTTGTTTGGTCCCCCCCTTCAAGGGGTCCAAATTTGTTTGGTCCCCCCCCCAAAAATCCACCAACCCCCCCTTGTTTTAAAAAAGATGACAACTCCCTAATGCCAGACTGCTGGTAGAACCAGACTCCTGCGGATCAATAACACTATCTCCCTTATGGTAAAAGAACCTCCATGACCCTATTAACAATACGACTGCTACTCCTATAATCTATGTCAGGACCTACAGGGAGCCCACCTCTATAACATTACGTAGATAAAGGAGAGCCCCCTAGTGACCACCAACAGAAGCAGACTGACCTTTAAGGTATCACATCAAGAGGCGCAGCACCTCTGGGAGAGCTACTCTATTTATGCCTATTGAAGCTGAGGAACCAGGAATGCTATGTCCCATAAGGGATTTAATGTGTGATACATTTAGTAGTGGTGTCACGGTCTAACAGAGGCTGGTAACCTAATTTATCTACAACAAAGCTAGCCTCAGATGAGATTTTACAAGGACTTAATATACATCTACATTAGCCCGAACAAAGAAAAAGACTTATAAGGCAGAAGGACATTGCCCAATGTAGTCCAATAAAAAGAAACAGTAAATTACTGGTTCACATAGAATACAAGGTTAATTAAGACATGTGCAGATGTTTCTCCCACGAATGGGTTTAGCTTTAGAGCAGAACTATGCTCCATTACTGGCCTCAATCACAAAATGTGGTTCTCATTAATCCTCATTAAGGGGTGTATAAAAAGGCCCGAAAGGAGAAGGTATGTTTCAGCCAACCTGGCCATTGCTTAAAAATCGGCCGTCACTAGCGGTTTTTTTCCCATTTTAGTATTTAAGATATGTATTCTCTTCAAAACCCTGGTTTTTTTTTCATGTTTTTTAGTGTCTTTTTAATCATTTGGAACAGGCTCCAACTGACCATCCAGTGGGGTTGAGGCTCGTAAAATGCAATTCCAAACACTTTTCCTTGACCAAGAGTTCACCTGTGATGTCATGGCCATTGAGAGATAATTCTCAGTAACATTGTGGTGTCTTCTTACTTTAGTGATGGGGATACACAAGATAAGGTTTCAGTATGTTCAAGCTCTGAATATTAAGTGTCAGTAACTACATTGTTACCCACTTAATCACTACCCATAACAGTAACTAGAGGGAGTTATATCGAACTTATGAGAAGCACCGATGTCATTTAATAACAGTCTCTCATTCTAGGCCAAATGCTACAGCAAACAAAAAAAAAGGACAAATGAGAACAGGTTAAATGACTTATTTCTGCATGCCCACTTACTCAGGCGACATACTGTAGGATGCATGTAAGTAATAGTAATGACATTATAGTTTAAGCCGCATAGTCACCAAACACGTCACATTTCTAGTACTGTACTAGTGTACTATTTAGTTAAGCTTGAGTTGCGATAGCACAACCAGTGTCCAATAGGTTTATTTAATAATAGGTAGCTTCCATCAGAGAGGGGAGAGGGAGGGGGGGTACATGGGTCACCCAACAAGTGAGATCAAGGATAGTTAATTATTGTTAATTACATTTCCTTGACAAACATTGTCATTGATGGGTTTCAGGACTCATTTTTAGGACTTCAACCATTTAGTTTAGTTAACATTAATCCAATCAGAAAGAGATGAGGTATTTAACGCTGAAACCTTTAATTGATTGACTGATTAATTGGAATTAGTTGGCTTCCTAACACCTTGGAGACCCGGCATGGTTGAGAACTGAGCATGTTACCAGTTGTTTACTGATAATGAAATAAACAGGAAATAAATCTTAATTCATTTAGTTTTTTCGAAATTAACCCAATCCAGTGACACAGTCACAGTAAAACTTACTTTTTTTCAGCCCCCCTTGTATTGTACAAAATCCTTTTCATATGAAGGCATATACATTTATTTTCAATCACTTTCAAGAATTGCTTTGTATTGACTAGTTTTAGTACCAGAACTATATGTCTCTTGGTAGACAGTACTTACTACTGCAGCTTGCATTCCTAAAGAAGACAGCTTCAATTTCCCAGATTATAGATACTTTTTTTCCTATCATACATGTGACTCTTATCTGTATACATATTCTGTAACTTTTTTATTTCAATCCGAACCACTCCAAACCTTTATGTGAGGCATCCCATGCATGAAAGTTGAAAAGATCAAGCACTGTATACATAATTATCTTTTAAGCCAATAAAAGTTATTCAACAATGGCAACAGCAGTTCTGTTAATGAATATGTTATCCTAAGTGGTATCGTGATACACATTGTGTAAGCGGGTCTACTCCGGAAAATAAACCTTACTATTATTGGGGAAGCAAGCTCATCTTAAATTCATCCTACTTGTCAAGCTTTTAACTGTTGTTACAACCAGTCTATCATAAACCTGCCGGACACCAGCTATAGCCGGCTAAAAGCCTACTGGTCTGGCAGAAAGACTGCATCTGCTGGACCCAATGGCTTGCTACTAGCCTGGGCTACATGTGAGTTTTTAGGGATTGTAAATTGGATTATCATCAAGGTTTCTAGAGAGTAAACTAGAAAGCCTAAATATTTTCTAGAAAATAACATGAAATTATGTTTATTGAAATGATTCAAATATAGGGACCAGTTACCCCTATATACATTTTTAACTAATACTTCAATTCTCACGTTTAATTTCCCCAGGTATCCAGGCCTGCAGATATTTAGCTGGGCCTGTTGAATGTAATCTCTGCAGGACCAAATGTCCTGCAAGGCGAAAAACTTTTGTATAGACTGGTTGTTGGCGTGTTACCTGAAGTCATAGAAAGTTTGGTTTTCCTGCTTTCACTGATATGGTTTGTCGTGTCAGCTGTTATCTGATGTAATGGGAATGTGAATGCACAAACTGACTGGCTAACCATCTTATTCTCATTAAAATCGAAATAGGTGATATCAATACCACTGAAGCACCATTCTGGGAGTGCAAATTTATCCTACTGATTGTGGGAACATCTTGATGATCAATACAAATAAGGCGGATAATTGCCATTCAGTTAGTTATCATCTGCAATGGAAATGCACAGGCAGAATGAATTATTTATATTGTTTAAAAGTTGTTGATTATCTAAGAATTAAGGGTGGTTAAGTTCTACTTGAATTCTTTTTTAAATTCTTATTCTGAAACGATTGAAGATGTCCAAAGCTGTTGCCCTTTTATTGTTTCTTTACTGGGACTATTGGCTTAAAAGGAAGGTATTTCCTTTGGCTTAATGATTCAATTTTATATCTCTGTAAGAACGCCTCAGGGCATTTGGGGTATAAATGTTTTTCTATTATCTGTGTTTCACATTTGTAACAAATACTTTTGTTATTGGTACTATAAATGTTCTAACATCAACTGCCATTATTATGAGTGTAAAACATGGACAACTGCCTCAGAGAAGATAACTATTTTCTCCTTGGTGTTTTTTGTTGTTCTTATATTTTCGAATTATTCTCTATATATATCCGTCATAAAGTATTCAACATGTATATAAGTCACCTGTATTTATTATACCTGCATGCAGATTATTAACACACATCCTGGTAAACAGGATTCAATTCTACAGGAAAGGAAAGTTTTGGCTGAAACAATCAACTTAGGATCCAGTTAATGGAAATGATGTAAAACAACGTAAAAAGGTAAAAGGAGTAACCTTCTCAGGTAATCTAACCCATTCCATATATGATGGTGATTACCTCTCAATCTTCGGCGTGTTCTGCCTCTCACTGCATGAAACACTCGATATAAGTTCATTTAAGTTTTTCCTAAAAGCCATTATATATGCTTAAATGTCGAAGATAAGTAGCTATAATGACCTTTAATCGACCTTGCCGGGAAGACTTAAATGTCAAAGCTTTCACATTTAAGCATATTTTGGTATACCAAAAGTGACTATTTTGGTATATTTAAGCATATTTAAGTTTACCCAAATGTACCAAAATATTTACCTTAAGGTGATTAAATGAAATGTCAAGGCCATGGGAAATTCACTTAAATGTGATTAAACCAAATTTCAAGGCCATGATGAATTTACTTAAATGTGATTAAACCCAATTTCAAGGCCATGATAAATTTACTTAAAGGTCATTAAACCAAATGGCAATATTCAGGTGCTTGTATCCAAAAATTCTCATTTAAGCAATTTTAATGACCTTTACATGACCTTTTAATGGATATTGCCATCTTCTCTAATTTTACCTAAATGTCATTAAATATATCAAAATCTGCTTATTTTGTAATGCAGTAGGATGGTGCTCATTCATTAGGTTCATCATATAATGGCAGGCTCCATGTGGAGCCGCCAGGGAGGCCGGGGGAGCCGCCAGGGAGGCCGGGGGAGCCGCCAGGGAGGCCGGGGGAGCCGCCAGGGAGGCCGGGGAAGCCGCCAGGGAGGCCGGGGGAGCCGCCAGGGAGGCCGGGGGAGCTGCCAGGGAGGCCCGGGGAGCCGCCAGGGAGGCCGGGGGAGCCGCCAGGGAGGCCCGGGGAGCCGCCAGGGAGGCCGGGGGAGCCGCCAGGGAGGCCGGGGGAGCCGCCAGGGAGGCCGGGGGAGCCGCCAGGGAGGCCGGGGAGCCGCCAGGGAGGCCGGGGGAGCCGCCAGGGAGGCCCAGGGAGCCGCCAGGGAGCCGCCAGGGAGGCCCGGGGAGCCCGGGGAGCTGAGCAGTCAAGTAGGCAGCTGGGCAGTCAGTCGGGCAGAGCTTCAGCAGGCAGCAGGTAGGTTGTAGCAGCAGGAGGTGTATCCAGTAGGCCAGGCACTAGTGAAGTGAGCAGCACCACCAGCAGCACCCCCATTATAAAGGGGGTGCTGTCACAGTCACGTGACCGCCGCGAGACCTCACTCTGATTGGCTAAGGGAGGTCACGTGACCTCTGATGTGCACTGAAGCGGATCAGTGTAGCTTTGGCCGTCATTGGGTGCGCATTGTAGCGCTTCTAGAGGGGTTAGGGAGTCCCATGAGGTATCATTGTAAAGCCCCCGGGACTCCCAAAATGCCTGAAAGTAGATCTCGCTGTGCTCTAAGTAGTTCTGACTTTACAGCACCAAATGTGTATTGTAGCTTCAGGGAAATTAATAGATGAAATGAAGCAAAATAAAGAGTACAGAGACCACCACACCAGTCCCACTGCTGCCTGCCCCTCCAGGGCGCAGACAAGGGGTCATATACTGCCTCCTGGCGGACCTAGAGCGCCACAGACACCGCCACACCAGTCCCACTGCTGCCTGCCCCTCCAGGGCGCGGACAAGGGGTCATATACTGCCTCCTGGCGGGCCTAGAGCGCCACAGACACCACCACACCAGTCCCACTGCTGCCTGCCCCTCCAGGGCGCGGACAAGGGGTCATATACTGCCTCCTGGCGGACCTAGAGTGCCACAGACGTGCCTCTACATGGGTAAAAATCGACACGGGCGACACGGCGACACGGCCGTTTTAGGCCTTTTTTAAAATCGACGGACACAGGAATATTAGGGGTAAAAATCGACCCACAGGAAATTTTCTCTATGTTCTTATATACCTAAAAATCGACACAATGGCATGGTTCTTCTGCTAAAAATCGACACAGCGACACGGTCAAAATCGTGGGTACCCATGTAGAGGCACACAGACACCGCCACCCTAGTCCCACTGCTACCTGCCCCTCCAGGGCGCGGACAACTCCCCTGATTAGTATCAAGGGTTGTAGCCCTCCAGAATTCCTCAAAATAATGTAAAACCCATTAAGATATATTTCCGGTAAATAAAAAATTTCCTGAAATTTCCTGAAAATGTCATTTGACATTTCCGGTAAATTTAACTTTCCCTTAAATTTCTTGGTAATGTCATTTGACATTTCCGGTAAATTTAGGTTACCCTTAAATTTCTTGGTAATGTCATTTGACATTTCCGGTAAATTTAGGTTTCCCTTAAATTCACCGGAAATGTCAAATGACATTTCCGGTAAATTCAAGTTTTCTTTTATTTCATGGCAAGCTCCAAACGACCTTTCCATGATATTTCCCGGATATTTTGGTACACTTAAATATACTTAAATGGGAATTTCGATGCAGTGTCTGTTTATTGTCTCTGCATCATCTATGGTACAGTCTGCTACAAACAGGGCCCATGGGAATTGTCGTATACCTCAAAAGTTGTAGATTTACAGCTGTTATCTACAAATTAAAGGGAGGTTAAGTTTTACGTAAATTCTGATTTAAGTTCTGGAAAGATTAAAAATGGCTTAAAGCTGTTGCCCTTGTTGCACTTCTGTTTTTTCTTTGCTTGGACTTTTGGCTTAAAAAGGTGATACCTCCTGTAGATTAATGAATGAATTTGCTGTCTCTATAAAGATCACAAGGATCCAGTTAATGGACATGATGTAGAGCAAAGGAAAAAAGCATAGGAAAGGTCGTACATCTCATGAGAGGTCTTCCTAATCAGGGGACATATTATTCTGACTGTGCCCTGACTGAGTCTGTTAATCATCCCAGAGACATGTAGTGTTCTGAGTTAGGTAGGAGTGGAGTAAATCAAGTATAGCCACTATGTGTAGACAAAGATAAAGGGACTCCCAAGTCACTCATCTACCTGTATCTGTACGTCAGAACTCACATAGAGTAAGAGAAGTGGAACAGTCACTTGTGAGTCTGTGGGGCTGTTATAACAGTTTAAACTGTTGTGATGTTAGAGCCTAATGCAGATGTGTCTGGCAGTGACAGATGTATATCAGTTATTCTGACTGATGCATACAGAGCTTACATTGATAAAGTTTGAAGCATTTCATTCACAAAGAAACTTCTGTGCAAGTAAAATCTACCCCCCTCCCTTTAGATATGCCTCGATGTCAAATGCCAAGAGCATTGCTATTGTCCAAACCTTATTTTGGTTAAAGTCTGAGTTAAATACAGTATTACACACGCAGTAAATATTTAATCACATAATAAGTTTGCTTCATTGTGCATAAATGTTCAGGGAGGTTTTTGATTCCTGCGAGAACATGAACTCCAGTCTTGAAAAGAGGCATAAAGGGTAGAACAGCAGACGTCCTAGAGTCTATACGAAAAGTTTTTTGCCTTGCAGGACACTCGGTCCTGCAGATTTGTTATTCTGCAGGCCCGACTAAATGTTTGCAGGCCCTGATACCCACTGGAAATCGTGTATCTAGATCATTTTCATGATTAAAAGTTGTATAATTTTGAGTCATTTCCTATCAAATATTCAGGCTTTCTAGTTTACTCTGTAGAAACCTTGAAAATGGTCTGATTTACAAGTCATAAAAACTGGCATGTAGGCAAGGACCACTGCCAGCCATTGGGACCGGCAGACACAGACTTTCTGCCGGACCAGCAAGCCTTGAGCCGGTAATAGCCAGTGTCCAGCACAATTTTGTATAGACTGGTCCTTACTATCTTGGTATTTTTCTATACCGGATTTGGTAATAGCAAAACATAAAAAGGCACTTTCCCGTACCCTTACTCCATTGATGAGGAATAATCAAACCATTTAGAAAAACCCTGAATGGTGAAATTAATGTCAACTACATTTTCTAGTGATGTAACTCAAAGAGCTCTCAGCTATGGTTGTTTTTATAATTGCTTGATATCAAAATACCATGTATGCTTAGAAGTCAAACAAATTGGAGATTGATGGCCTCAGATGGAAAAAGTAATGACTACAAGGTTTTTCATTTGCCATCACATCAGGGAAATGTAGCGCATAATACTCCCTGTCAGTGGGATCTGTGACTAGAATGTTATCTGAAGGCATGTTCCTTAAACTATACTCTGCAGTGTTTGGTTTCTACCATAACCTGAGGCACGACCAACTGAACACATTGTAGGTTAAGTATTTCATGTAAAGATGTTTATTCTATAGTATGTACTTATGTGTCAAAGTGAATTACGATGCTATATAGGTACAGAAATCAATAATTTCCCACCATTTGCCACTCCTTACATTTATTTCTAGAGCAGCTTATCCATTCAAGAAAGTCTGTGTAACCTTTTTAGTATGGTTCAATACACTAAGCAAGCATACAAACCTATTGCTTATTGTATTTTATATTGACATGTAATGAAAACTGGCTGTGTTTGAAGCATGATAATAGAAGAAAGCTATTTAGTGGACAACTCTCAGTACTGATATATATCCTCTTAACATTATTTTAATCGTTTTGATTGACAATATCAGAAGTCATAAAGAGTTGCGGAATAACACCAATTAAGAGTTTACATGAAATGTAATTCCCTCAATTACCCGATTTGTCTCATGTATACTCTTGCTTTACACAATATCCATCAAGGAAATATATTATTCTAACTGCGTCCTTAGCCAACTAATTACAGAAAGAAAACATGTATTAGGGGTAAGCTAAGATTAAAGTAAATTGTATTCAGTTGTTTTCTGATAACAAAGCAGCCTGTAAACTGCCTCATTTCTATTTAGGAACCGTTTCAGATAAAATGATAAAATTGGAAAATAACCATCAGTATCTGCTGCCACATGCAGCTGCCCTGTTTACAACCCCTCCAATTGCTCCAAATGCTATAAATCACCAACCATCTCTACTTTACCCTGGGTATCGATTTCAGCAGAACTGACAAGATAGATGTAAGAGTTGCACTACCACTTGTGCCACCGCCAGGTTCGGTCCGTATGGGCCCTGTGGACCTGCTGACCAGCCTTCGGCTGTGTTGGTTTCAAAACTTTATCACTATATGTGCCACCGCAAGCTGTAGTAGTGTTCTGGCAGCTTAAAACAGTTTGATTTCAGTATGTCTGTTGCAGACGTCTGGCATACGTGTACAGTCATACATCACTTTGGAGCCTTCATAGAGGGATAACTGCTAGTGCTGTGTGCAGAAAGATCAATGCTGTTAGATTTCAGAAGGCTGCTCTCGGAGCCTACCTTCATCTCCTGTCGTGATCCTTCTGTACAAGAGCAAGCGTGGGGTGAGATTGAATATTGATGCCTGCAGTGAGGACTGTTTGGGAGCTGTTTGAATGTTTAGGCACTGGCATTTCTAAGAATGATTTTCTTTGGGAAGTAAGGATGAATTAAGTACTTGAGCCTCAGTTATAGTAAATGTGACAGGAGTGTTTTCTTTAACACAGTGATGTATATATCATTATGTAAGATAATACATCTGATAAAAACCTTTAACATTTAAATTCTTTTTTTTTTATTGGAGCCTTATTTGTACCTGTATCACCGAACCTATAGTTTCCATCAATATATTTACCAAGTTGTATTTAAATAGAACTTCATCGGCTGTTTTCATAACATTTCATAATGTTTCATAAAACATTTATAGAATATGAAATGTGCTGTAAATAACCCTCTTTTATTGATTGGAATGTAATATATATCCTTGTTGGTAGAACCAGACATTTATGTCAAAACTCTTAGTCTAAAGGTAATGGCTTTTATCATATAATATTCAATAGACAAGGTCTGGGTGGTGATGTCTTCTGCACATAGATCTTCAGCTATCACAGACTAAGTAAGCTCGAAAAGGGTACTACCAGACAACGGCAGCTTGTTACAAATTGCTAACTAGAAGGATAACATAGTCAATGAACCCATGAACTTGATGTATGCCCCGTCTATGACATTTCATCAATGAGGCTGATGAAGCAGATCCCCCTAGTGGCCACCTGGGGAACCAGACTGACGTTTAAGGCATCAAATAACACAGTGAGGTGATGGGTGTCTGGGGGAGCCACTCCATTAGTGTCTGAGTACTGGTGTCAGGGTCTCATAGGAGGTGGGTACCTCTTTAATCTATGTCAGGCTATCCTCAGATGGGACCTAACCAGGAGTGGAAGTCCTCATTATAGCTGGTAACAGAAATAAAATGGAAGAGACTGGAATTGGAAAGTGGGGCAATGGAATAGAACTGGTCCTATGTAGCCTTTTCTTCTTCATATAATCAGGTGAACTATGTGTAATAAGACCTAGACTAAAGCAGGACTAATAAAAAGGCCGGAATATGAAACCAGTATGAGAATGGAATTCATATCTCCAAAACAATGTACTCTGACAATTAAATATCACCGCATTTTACAGCAATTTTGATAAAACACTAGTCCAGCTAGTTTAAGCACTTTTGCAATAAAAATGAAAATGATGT
This sequence comes from Harmothoe impar, assembly GCA_947462335.1. Classification (NCBI taxonomy): domain Eukaryota; kingdom Metazoa; phylum Annelida; class Polychaeta; order Phyllodocida; family Polynoidae; genus Harmothoe; species Harmothoe impar. The sequence continues at coordinate 4,797,308 of OX381721.1, read as the reverse complement.
ACTTGTTTCGTTTTCAAATGTTTTCTCTCATCAATTTTATCATGAACAAATAATCAATTGTCTGTAGAGAATACAGAATCTTTGCATTAATTCAAAGTAGCTTCTGAATGATACCGTAGTGTCAGTTTAAATTAAGCACAATGTTCTTAGACTAAAGCAGGACTAATAAAAAGGCAGGAATATGAAACAAGTATGAAAATGGAATATATATATATGCAATATATATTGTATATCGCTGCGCTTTACAGCTATTAGATAACACACTAGTGGGGCATGTTTAAGCTATTTTGCAATAAAAATGAAAATGATGTACATATTTCCTTTCCAAATATTTATACTGATCAATGTTATCATGAACAAATAATTGATTGTCTGTAGAGAATACACAATCTTTGCCCTTATTCAAAGTAGCTTCTGAATGATACAGTAGTGTCAGTCTAGATTAAGCACAATGTTCTTGGTCTAACAAGGCATCATCAGGATGCCTCCCAGTCATTATAGTAATGCTGGGTGTTTTAAATACATGATGAAAATATTACATACATATTTTCATTATACTACTGTGCACATACGGATAAGCCAATGTTCCGGTGCATTGGGAAAGTAGAAGTTGAAGCTGTCAGGGGCCTCCATCAATTAGTGGAATAAGCCTCATTAATGTCAATGTCACTATGTTCAATTTTCCTAATCATCTGAAACAGACAGCATCTTTGTTCATATATCTCTGTCAGATTACATTTAATAAAAAGTCCCCTTGAAACCCTAATGATATTAATGAGAACAACCTTAAATAAAATATATTGTCTGATTTTGAAACATGAAACAAAATGACAAATGTAGTATTACGGTTTCGCTGTACACTGGTGAACAACTCAAATTGTTAAGTAAACAATTCAAGATTAAACCTAATTTGTTGAATAATGTTTAAACACATAGAACCTTCTAACAACTATGCAAAACGTAGCTTTTCCTCATGTACTGGGAGCTGGTATTCCTCATACTTGGAGTTCAGCCCTCAGTACTGGCACTTAACCAAGAGTAGTATATATTGTATCGGAACCGGACCATGCTTAAGTACTGTTTATTACTCAATCGATATGCAGCCAATCAGAGGCCTCCATTTTGGCGGGAAATTCAGAAGCAGCCAATGAGAGGCCTCCCTTTTGGCGGGAAATTCAAATAGGTCACGTGACCGGAAGTGACCTACTTCCGGTCACGTGACCTTTGGGCGGGAAATTCAAATAGGTCACGTGACCGGAAGTGACCTACTTAAGAGGGTCACGTGACCACCATTTTGGCGGGAAATTCAAATAGGTCACGTGACTGGAAGTGACCTACTTAAGGGGGTCACGTGACTACTATTTTGGCGAGAATTTCAAATAAGTCACTTGAGATTTTAATAGATAAATAAATTTAAAAAAAAAAAAAAAAAAAGCAAGCTGAAAGCTTGCTAAAAAATATTTTAAAAATGTGGCTCTTTTTTTAAAGTGAGCCTAGGCAAAGCCTAGCCTGAAGCCACGAAGTGGCCTCAGGCTAGGCTTTGCCAACCACTTTATGCAGTGGTCGAAATTGATGGGTGATTTGCAGCAATCAAATGGCAAATTCAATAGTCTTTTTCTAGTAAGTTCATTAAGATTACTTTTGAAATAAATGATAGATCATCTCTCATTATGAAGATCTATCACTTACCTGACGATGGATTGCAAAGAAAATATATCTGTCACCATCAGTCACGACAGATGTCTACATAATGCTGCAAAAAGTTTAAGAGGGGACAAAATTGCCGACATTGTGCCCATTCTCACATTCTCCTAACACATTCTAATGCATCTGTAGGTTCTCAATGCAGCTCGACTAAGACTCTGTATGGAGAGTGTACCAGTGACGTCACGTACCCTACGTCACCTAGCAACGTCGCTACGTTACCAAGCAACGTCGCTATGTTACCTAGCAGTGACGTCACTTCCTGCAGAGTCCATGTTGTTTTTGTTGGATCAGTTTGCCGTGATAGTAAAGCTCAGTTTGCCGTGAAGGTAAAGCTCAGTTTGCCGTGAAAGTAAAGCTCAGTTTGCCGTGAAAGTGAAGCTCAGTTTGCCGTGAAAGTAAAGCTCAGTTTGCCGTGAAAGTGAAGCTCAGTTTGCCGTGAAAGTGAAGCTCAGTTTGCCATGAAAGTTAAGCTCAGTTTGCCGTGAAAGTAAAGCTCAGTTTGCCGTGAAAGTGAAGCTCAGTTTGCCGTGAAAGTGAAGCTCAGTCTGCTGTCAAAGATTTATCAGTAGGGCCTACCCGTCAATCAGTTTGCTGTCAGAGTGGGTTAATAGCCCAGTTTGGTGAGTCGGGAGGGGGGGGGGCTCACTTTTTTCAGGGTCATATCCAATTTTATTTAAGAGGGGGGGGAGCACTCTGGGGGGCACTCTTTAAGATGCATAGGGGGGGAGGGGGGGAGGGGGGGAGGGGGGGAGGGGGGAGGGGTTTTTAAGAGTAAGACTCGCTCTCTGCCCTCTCTTTTAGAGGGCAGAGAGGCGAGTCTACTGGTTCGTCTACTTACAATGTCAACATTTTTTTTTTGTTTTGTTTTTGGGAAAGTTTGGTAACGCGACTTACTTAGGGCAATAACATCTAGAAGAGAACTCTTGCTCTAAGTTTAGGGGGGACTACATTATTGGAAATGGTAGTAGTAGTAGTAGTAGTAGTATACTGAGTGTTAGGACTCTTGCTACACGACCAAACATTGAAATGTATCATGATGCTTTTATGATGATGTGCATCATGATGTGTCTATCTTACAAACCTATAAGAATAAGCAAGTTCTCTCTCCTACGCATATGCGTACTTACACTGGCTATTTGTAAACTAATTAATACGATTTCCTCATTAAAATTGTCATCTACAACTGCTCAATCTTAAGGCTTTTTTTTTTTTTTTATTGAGTTTATTCTTTTTTTTTCAAATTTGGTCCCACCTCAAAAGAGGAATAGGACTCTGTAACAATGTAGCTCCCTTGATCAATTAACAGCCCCCATTTTTCTTAGATGTCATCTGACAGCTTCTTGCTAGGCCAGGATATTGTTAAATAAACAACTTGGAAAGCTAATTACAGTTTTCTGGGCCTGAAATATGAGTATCTTGACTGTAACAGCAGCCTTGTAACCATATAGTCCTTCAACAGCCCCCTGTTTAAGAGCCTTTTGGTCAGCGACAGCCCCCCTTTTCTCATCTTACGGGGGGGGAGAGGGTTCACAGCCACAGCTCTCTTAAGGCAAAGCTTGCGCTTATAGAGCACTACTAGTGGGGGTCTGGATGAGGAGTCCTATGGCGTTTGTCTTAAAAAAAATAGCCATGGCACATGTTGATGTCGCTTAATTATGTTCATATCTCATGTTGATTTTAAGAATTGCTCATGTCACCTGTCACTATGTTTTTCAAGCTTCATGTCAAATGTCACTAGGCCTCATGTCGAATGTCGATTCTAAGAAACAGGCATGTCGCCATCTCGAATTTAGTGGTCCACACCGCCGCTGCTGCTGCTGCTGCTGCTGCTGCTGCTGCTGATGCTGTTGCTGCTGCTGTTGGTGCTGCTGCTTGTGCTGCTCGTGCAGCTGTTGCAGCTGCTGACAGATGCTGCTGCTTGTGCTGCTCATGCAGCTGCTGCAGCTGCTGACGATGTCACGGATGCTGTTGACAGATGCTGCTGCTTGTACTGCTCGTGCAGCTGCTGCTGCTGCTGACGATGTCATGGATGCTGCTGACAGATGCTGCTGCTTGTGCTGCTCGTGCAGCTGCTGCAGCTGCTGACAGATGCTGCTGCTTGTGCTGCTCGTGCAGCTGCTGCAGCTGCTGACGATGTCACGGATGCTGTTGACAGATGCTGCTGCTTGTGCTGCTCGTGCAGCTGCTGCTGCTGCTGACAATGTCACGGATGCTGCTGACAGATGCTGCTGCTTGTGCTGCACGAGACTGAGTAGCTGCTATTACTAATGCTACTAATACTAGTATGAGAAAATACATTTAGTCAGTTGATTAAATCAAGGAGGTTTTCTGACTTCAGTGGATCGTTTAGCCATCGTCCACGGGCAAAACTTGAAACCATTTTATACATGGGACAATTGGCAGAGTCAAAACATGTTGGTACGATGGGATCGATCATGTTCATCATCAGTTCAGGCAAAGGAAGTGTGTCGACCGAACGCGAAAACTCCATGTCTGAATGTTTCAACACAAGGCCTTTTATCACACTCACACAGCTGCTTTGAAGAGTGAATCCTTGACCAAACTTGAGCTTTTCCAACACAGCTTTGGCCTCTTTCTGTGCAGTAAGGGATCTCTCTTTCGGGTTCATCTCAGTGCTGTCTAGCATGTCCTGAAAGTCTTTAACATAATGTTCCAACTGCCTACAAATGATGTACTCCATATCATCGTACATATATGTTGTCTCCTCGCACCATATTGTGTCTTCTCCTGTTTCGAATTCCGTCATTTTCTGAACAATCTCCTAGTGGGTGCGTTGCATATATCGAAGCTCCTTCAAAGACGTGATAACTTCTATGGCGAAGACTGAACTAAGACCTGAAGGAATTTCACCACAGTCAGGCCAAGTATACGGAGCTAAGAAAAATATCTCCAACAAAATCTTCTCCCTCTGTCCAAATGAAACTACTTCCGTTCCGATAAAGTTGAAGCATGCTTCTATCCATTGCTCCTTGGTGACGTCCTTCCAATGTTTGTTTACCTGACATGCATCATAGGGCACTGTTTCTCTTCCTGCTTCAAGTGGAAGATGCTTTTTCTTTCTTGGACTCATTTGGAGAGTTTCGATGCTCTGTAGCGTCAACACTTCGATAAGAAAAATAGCTAAAATAGCAGAACTAACCCTCATGACATTCTGAGCGAGCGTAGAGTGGACGATGCTACGATGATGAAGGGGGGGTCGAGAAAGTGTGATGGGTGAGAGCGTCGTTTCACTCCTTATGTACCCTGTCCTAGATAATCCTCTTAAACGGCTGAAAAGACTCTCTCAGTACAGAGTCTCTACTTCATTAAGAGATCTGTTAAGTAAGTTTTCACATGCTACCTGACTACTGCAGGTGGGTTTAGACTTAAGCAGCTTAGTGCACACACGTGTCTGTTAGAAAGCTACCTGCACACCTGCCTTCCTTTTTCACTAGTATTTACCCCCTGCTGACTTATAAGGCGCCTATACACGTGTCAGCCTCCTTATATATGCCTTCTTGCTTCTAGAGCTAAGCTACTTACCGTCGATTTCAGCTGCCGCAGGCTGACTGGCAGCTATTTAAAAGAGAATGCCCGTTACCTATATGCATTAGGTGATGAAAAAGCTAGCCCGCCACCCAGAAAAGTGTCGCTACCAACTTGACTGTATACGAGCACCAAGCGGAGAACAACAGAACTATTTTCTGCTTTTGCTCCAATGCGGCGCTATATGGGTGGCGACCCCAAGATTAGCGAACTTATGATGTAGCATTTAAGGTTGGAGAATTCCACCCCTCTGAATGTGACAATTCGATATGCAAATTCCTAAATTTTCTGAGGGTCTGTGGGTCCCAAAACACCTCCCTTAGTGACAGTAGCGACATAGGGCATGATCATTTTCTTAAGATCGACATGTGGCGCCCCATGGGGACCTCCAAGTAAGAACTAGCACACACCGAGAGTTGTAACTCGCCAAGAGTCACGCTTGTTTGCTTATACACTATAAAACGCTGTATAAGCAAGTACACCAAGTCACTATATGTATATAGTGTGCGGACAGAAGTCAAAATCGTCAGTAATCCGCATGAAAACCTGTTAAAAAATAGTGTCGCTATACTTACCATTGTCGTATTATTTAGAGTCAGCCTCCAGCGCCACCCTGCTGCTATTTATAGACCAGGGATACCACGCAGCTAGAGTAGGGGTTCCCGGGTTTCGTTTCCCTGCCGGTTTCCCCTTCGGTCGGCAACCATCTGACTAAGTTTTGAGAGATGAGCTGTTGGCCGCGTCCCGGTGGCCGTGCGATTATGGCACCGGAGATATCAGTACCCGTGATTGGGTCAGGAGAAGTGGTCTACCTCCGAATGAATGAAATGACTACGGCGCGGCCAACAATGAATTTTTACATTTATATTAACTAGAGATCTAGGGCTACCCTCTGGTCAAGGAACTGAAGCTCCATCTATTTTCTTACCCCCTGAAATCACCCTCTTTTGTCAAATTTTTCCCGAAAAGTTCTCTATGGGATTCCAGTGGTTAAGTGATCTAACCAGAAGGTCGGGGCTTCGAATCCCACCAGCAGTAAGACGAGAAGACGCTCTCTTAATTGATTAGGAGGTGGGGATTCCCCTCCAGAACGAGCCGGGACTGCCACTGCGTCATGTGTTATATAGACATTTGATGGACGTAAACACGGCTACTATAACTAGACCAACTGATCATTGTAGGTTTCAATTAAGATAGCAACCTTATGTGAAAGAGATGAAATAAATAGTCAGTACAGCTCATCCTCTTTTTCTGTTACCGGAGACACTAGAACCCTTCACCCGTCTGCTCAAAATAGGGTGACCTTAAGGTGCTCTACATAAGGTGAAAACATGTTCAGACACGGTCGGCGTGTGAGTCCTGTCCAGTCACATCCGAGCAGGTTCGAACAAGTTCGAACGTGTCTGAACATGTTCCGGAGTGCAAGACGTGTGCACACACGTCCGAGGAGCAGGTTGAGACAAGTTCCAACACACACACACACACACACACACACACACACATTTTCTGTATGAGAATTCAGACCTGAAGCTGCTCAGTGTACGGGACTAGGTTTTGTAATATGACCTACGGACGCTACTCAAGGGGGAATAAGAGGGCTGTCCCACCATGGCATGGGAGGGCTGTAGTTTATGTTTCGGTACCTACAACCAAAGAGCCAGTACCGACCCCGGGGCTTCATGTCGCACACGAGAAAAGTATAAAGATTCGAACGGTGGCGCCAACTGTCGGAATAGCGGGTACACTACGTCAGTAGTTCTTTTGTTCTCCGCTGGGTGACTGCGCGAAATGTAGTCGGTAGCGCTATTTTCTGTGCACTGTTCTGTTCATTTTCTACACTTAACGCTAAAATAGAACAAGTGTTTGTACAAGCTTAGCCGTTTTTATCAGTGCAAAAATTAAATAAGCATCGGATAGAACAATAAAAAATGAGAAAGTAATCCAGCACTTAGTATAACGCGTCAGTTTTATCATGAGACACCGAAAGTCTGGTTCTTTCGGGTGCATAAGACAGTCGGCCGAGAGCTCCAAACTAACCAAAACGTACCAGAGAGCGATCTGTGATAATCACCTTTCTATCTCAGCACGTACCCGACAGGGCAGGGGCCCTCTACTTCCCTGCTCTGATGAGCATAACATGAGCAAACCGCTACATTGTTACAGAGTCCTATTCCTCTTTTGAGGTGGGACCAAATTTGAAAAAAGAATAAACTCAAAAAAAAAAAGCCTTAAGATTGAAACAGTTGTAGATGACAAATTTAATGAGGAAGTCGTATTAATTAGTTTACAAATGGCCAGTGTATGTACGCATATGTATAGGAGAGAGAACTTGCTTATTCTTATAGGTTTGTAAGATAGTCACATCATGATGCACATCATCATAAACGCATCATGATACATTTCAATCTTTGGTCGTGTAGCAAGAGTCCTAACACTCAGTATACTAATAATGTAGTCCCGCTAAACCTAGAGCAAGAGTTCTCTTCTAGACGTTATTGCCCTAAGTAAGTCGCGTTACCAAAATTTCCCAAAAACAAAACAAAAAAAAATGTTGACATTGTAAGTAGACGAACCAGTAGACTCGCCTCTCTGCCCTCTAAAAGAGAGGGCAGAGAGCGAGTCTTACTCTTAAAAACCTCTCCCCCCTCCCCCCCTCCCCCCTCCCCCCCTATGCATCTTAAAGAGTGCCCCCCAGAGTGCTCCCCCCCCTCTAAAAAAAAGAGCCACATTTTTAAAATATATATATTTTTTTTTCTAAATTTATTAATCTATAAAAATCTCAAGTGACTCATTTGAAATTCTCGCCAAAACGGAGGCCTCTCATTGGCTGCTTTTGAATTTCCCGCCAAAATGGAGGCCTCTGATTGGCTGCATATCGATTGAGTAATAAACAGTACTTAAGCATGGTCCCGTTCCGATACAATATGGGTCGGATCGGAAAAAAGATGCTGATCTGGGTTTTTGGGGGTTTTCTGCTTTGCAAGAGCCACATAATAAAAATACATACACCAGTATGGTCTTTGTTGGTTTTTCATAAGAGGGAAGACTCTAGGCTTTCGGAAAAAAATTGAAATTTCGCATTTACAAAGATTTTTTGTTGATTTATGAGCCACCAAATTTGAAAAATGGCTAAAATCCATGTTTTTCAGCTAATTATCCATGTTTAACAAGGCCATCATGTCAACTGACACATCAAAAACTATCACTAAACAGCATTTCCTAGTAGCTATATATGTTATGTGAACAAATCAGCTCGTTACACTTTCATATCCCACGCAAATATTTCAACAGTGACCTTCAAGTGTAGCAACTACATGTTTCGGAGGCGTCTGTGACGTTAATAAAAGGGCCCATATCTTTATTAATAGTATTCACTAAATATCCTTACTACAAGCAATCTAGAGCCTCCCTATGGGTGTGCTCATGGCAAAAAACAAATTGAGCCACGCCCACTTTTTCTCTCCCTTATGGGCAATTTAGTGTATTGGAACTCAAGTTACTGTTACGGACGCCTCAACACATATTACCCTCTCCAGCTTATATTTATGCTTTTATTTTAAATTATTGTACCCTTTTATACCTATTGGGTCTTGTTGATGGATCATTAACAGCATTTGCATTGATAAGTACCCCATATGTATTGCGTTTGCTGTATTTGTGTACGAGTGAGGCGTCTGTGACAGTAACTGAGGCGTCTGTGACAGTAATGAAAGGACAAGGAAAATTGGTCCCAGCCTATGAAATATGGGTCACTGGTGGTATATATCAACTGAAAAGAATAAAATAGATGTTCCCCATCTCCTCTGTGTAGTTTTGTTACGATCCCATGTAATTAAGGTTATATTTTGGGCACTTCCAGAACCAACTCTGGAAAAACAGTCACAGACACTTAACACCTTTTACCCTCTCGAGCATATATTCATGTTTTCATTCAAATCTCTTTGTATCTATTACCCTTATATGGATATGTTGATGGATTGTCAATAGCTATTTCATTGATAAGTACCCTATGTACCTTGTGGATGCTGTATTTGTATACCAGTGAGGCGTCTGTGACAGTAACGGAGGCGTCTGTGACAGTAATGCATGTATATGCAAATTGGTCTTGGCCCGTGAAATATGGGTCCCTGATGGTATACACTGACTTTAATGGGTAGAATAGATGTTCCTCTACTCTTGTGTGTGGTTTTTTCTATGATCCAATTTGATTATACTTATACTGTTGGCACTTTTAGAACAAATTCCTGAAAATCTATGAAATTTCGTCAGGAGTTATAGTACCATGTACCAAAAGGGCATTCAAGCATAGTATTCTATGATTTATGTACCATCTGCACACCCCCCTTTATCATTTTAGGCTGCTACATTTACCCAGCTGTGCTTTTTTCTGGCAATTTCATGTCATTTTATGCATTCATGAGTTTTTGTCACAGACGCCTCAGAGAAAAATTGAATGTCTGCTATACATGGACTACTTAATGGAATTGGATGCTGTAAGTTTACCACATGCTTTAGGGGCACCTAATCTAATAATCTGAACCCAAATAATACAAGAAACCCTTTTATTTTTCAAAGTTTATCTACATTTTAAGGCCATTTAATTTTCGTCACAGACGCCTCATTATTCTATAATTGAAGGAATTGACTAGTACTCCTGCACCCAGCCTCCCAATATTTTAATACAACATGCCCCTATTATATCTATAGTATGAGTAAGGTGCTTTGGCCGTAGTAGAAACTTCATGTTTCAAGTGCTTAATGATGTATGATATCTACATGAGGCGTCTGTGACGTTAATGAATTCTTGCATAGGTCTCACACAGACAGCTGGTATTTACCTCTGAGGTCTGGTATAGTCATTATTATTGTTTTAAATGACTGTAAGAAGGTTTGCCTTACAGATTAGAGATGGAGAAATGTCATTGTGATGTTGAATTTCTATTAACATGGCCCCACAGATTGTATTGTGAAAACTGATGAAAATGTAACTTTTTAAATTTTCAAAGACTGAGTGCATAATTTAAGAGTGGTATATCTCATCGTATATTAGCATTAAATAGTTAAGTAACCTGTTTTGTATTTGCTTGTAAGTTTTAAATATGTTCTGAACACTTGTGATGATTCTATGATGATTCTAGGGAATTGCTTTGAGTCTCGAGGCGTCTGTGACGTTAATAGAGTATTCAACACCACATTGCAATGACTGGTGTGGCCAGATGGTCCAATACCATTATCTAAGGATTAATATCTTGGGAACTAGACATATTAAAGATATTACACAGCTATTTTGATGGTAAACCGAGCAAGTTTGAGGAAACTAGGCTAAAGTTGGTAAAGTGTTACAAACTGCTTTGGATTTTTCTTATTTCCACATAATTGAAAGTACCACAATTTTTTTAATTTGCGACCTATAGCTTTGAAATTTTCCAGTAATAGTGGTACATGATCAGCCAAATAGGAGACAAAATTTGGAGTTCCTGGGTCACTTAAAAAGAGATTGTTGCATTGCACTCTTCATTAATGTCACAGACGCCTAAAGATTATGGTAGCATGTGGTGCACAGTGAATAGAAACTGCATTCTTGGGCGAAACAGAGTTCCACAGTGGTTTCAGGGAGCCAAGATGCTACCCTTTTAAGAAAATAAAGTTGTTTAGTGAAATTTTGAATTTGTGTTTTGCCCATGTGTACCCCCAGATCTGCATCATTTTTTGATCCGACCCATATATACTACTACCAAGTATATCCTTGTAGGTGTGAGGTAGATGTATGTTTGCCTTAAGGTGCACAATGCTACCATAATATGTTAATCTTGAAGCACAAGATCATGGGGATATCTTATGGTCCAACCAAAGACAGGGATTTCACTGTATCCCCCAGGGGTTCTTTGCAAAAAAACATTTTGCTTGATCCGTACTGCTTCTCCTAGGGACGCTTATTGAGAAACCAATTATACTGGATTCCTGGCTAATGGTTAGGGTAGAGGTCAGGGTTAGCTTAATTCTCTCTGATTACAGTAAAGGTTAGGTTAAGGATTAACTTAAGAAGCATGGAGGAAGAATAAGACTTCTTCTAACATCTTTGTCAGGAAGCATAAGATAATGCACTAATGTGGTGCAGAAAAGGTGAACAACCAGTCTCTTCATTAGCAAATACTTCCTTCACAAGCCTTATTTTACCAGATAGCTCTTTAGCTCTAACAGTGCTTTTAGAGTACTATAAACCCCTGGGACGGCACATCACAGCTCTAAGGTGAGATGAGCCTGGGGCCTGGGCTGAGTAGATAATAGAAAAGGGTCACCTTATCTGTGGTACACCAGGCCCTGAGCTGCTCCTCTTGATGGCCTTTAGGGAGCTGATCTACTCATCATCAGACAAAGGAGACGCAGACATCTCCCTGTAGACTGCTGGCGCTCTACAGCTTAATTTATTACCAGGCTGTGTGTGCATCCATATCACGAATAGCAGATAGTTGCACATAAACATTAGCAGTCTTTCTGTCATCTTTAAACATTTTAATAGATAGGCATGAATTGAACTGATACACTTGGCATGGTCTCTTTAAAATAAAACTTTGTGAAGGAGGACTTATAATTAGTCAAATGTTCAAAGAGGTCTAGAATATTTCGCAATCTTTCCCATAATAAGTACAAACAGTGAATAGCAAATCTGGCTCAAACCTCTGACCTATGTTGTTTTGGCTATTTCTGGCCCTTTTCAGGCTTATAGCCCTACAGAATAACCAGTTTTGTACCAATCTTTTCAAAAATTTGGTATATGTGAGAAAACATCCCAACAATTCTGGATTTTTTTTTTTTTTGTGCATTGGCCCAATATTTTTCGTTTTTAGGCCCTCCAAAGGCCCAAAAACCCTTAAAAACGTCAAAAACCCTTTAGATGACATGTTTGACATGTCTCCCATGTCTACTAAGACAGTAACAGCCTATCCCTAATATCATTTTCTATTAGGCCTATGGTATAGTCAATTGATTCACAAGGATTTCACTAGATATGTACCGTATCTTTTTCTCCACAGCCATTTAAGTGTATATTGTCAGCAAAATTTTCAAATGTCCTTTCATTTTGATACCACTATACAGTAAATAAACAAGATCCAAATAGTATCCCTTGTACCCCAGATTGTGAGGTAACTATTGTTTCTTTTGCCAGAAAAAAGAAATTTTGAAAAAAATCTAATATTCCAGCCTCCAGGACCAAATGTGTATTGTGATACTTATTTTGGTCCCGGAGTCACCCTCTTATTTTAGTCTCGGAGTCACTCGCCTTTCTGATAATAGTAAAACCCACACAGAATTGTTAATATCCTATATATTTTAGTTATCTTTAGTGCCACTGCTTCCTATCCGCCCCCTCTAATGCTCTAAACCAGAAATCTGATGATTCCACTAATTTAACCTACATTTATACAATATTTTATTTTGGTCTCGGAGTCACCTGGGTGACTCCGAGACCGAAATAAGGTGAAATAGCCGCTTTTTAGGCCAGTACTGTGCCAAGTAGGTTCAACGAAGGATCCTAATGGTCCGTATTTCCTATAGTATATACCATCAGGATATTGTAGAGTGATTTTGACAATTAATTAAACCATTTTGAGTGAACTAGGGTAAAATGAGAGTATGTTGTTAAAATTTTAATATTTTTGATAAATCTTCAATATTCATCGAGCTGTTTCTCAAAAACTATTTTTCTGAGGGTATCCATTCTTGGTATGCCTTAAGATATATGTTGTCCCAGTTTGTAAACAAAGTTATTAGTTGCTGTTATTTACTTTGAGACATTATGTACATAATCACCTTATTTTGGTCTCGGAGTCACCCGAAAACGGACAATCAAGTTCGTGAGGCAATAAAAAATGAACCGCTAGTGAATATTGATCAGAAGAAGGTAAGGCAAAGTAACCTTAAAATAACCTTTTTATAACATTATATCGATACACATTTTAACCCATCTGAAGATGCTTCTAGACCTCTCCCCATCTCAATCCTGTCTTATGAAAGTTATCGACTGAAGCCCTGTGTGTATGAGTGCATGCAAACATTCACGGTACAGTGAACTCAGCACGCTAGTGCATCGGACAACAAGGTCTGTTTCAGAGCCTCAATGGTGTATAGATTTACAGTGTGTCTGCTAATGAAACGGAATGAGTAGAGCCCTGTAGGAAGTGTTGTCTGGCAGGTCAGGCATATAATTTGATCTATAGGCAGTGAATGTTGGAACCCTGTGTGATGTTTGTATAGTAGAGAATTACATCAATGAAAATAGAGGGTGAATTGGATTCCTTTCCCATTATTATAATCTTAAAGGTATAGGGCAGGGTTTGATCTATTCTTCCAACAATATCTCTTAATGACTTGGGATTATATTTTTTTGACATATGGTGATGTGATTAAAGTAACGGAATCAACACTTCATAGTGATATATTTTAATGTATTGACATTTGAAGATAAGACACCCTTAACTATGGCCGTTTATTGTGGAAACCCCATTTTTTCAACATTTGCAAACTTTATGAAAAAATTGACCAGCTTAGTATATGTAACATTGTACCGTGATGCATCATAACACATGCTGTCCTTACCTTTTTAGTGGCTTTTGGCATCTTTTTTACTGTGTTGTTGTCGTTTTGGTAAGTGGTCTAGCAGTTGGCAGATTGCAAATGGCGGATTCCGGAAGTGAAGTCAGACAGGGAATTCCCTAGGGGTATCCCCGTTTTCATAAGTCGCTTCCCGCTTTCGATGTCGCATAGTCCCGCATTGGTACCAACACGGGTATACCAATACGGGATCCTGCATTGGTAACCCGTAAGCACGGAAAAAAAAGCCAATTCCGTACGGTCGTCATACAGAGTGGGAAAAAATTAAGTTTTTCAGCTTCCAAATGCTGGTCCCGTATACGGTCTGTATTTTTTCTCCATATTGGATCCGTATTGGACCAATGGGGATTAACACCCTCCAGTAATAAGGGGAGAACATCTGGGGCAAAATCAATCCATAGTCATATGTGAAACTAATACGCAATGTCCGAATAAATGATAGCATGTGCAGAATGCCATAGTCTGACATGTAAAGGGTTAATAAAGGTGACTTAAGACATATATGCAACAGGGAAACATGCTTTTGTCATGCTTTTAGGTTGTTTCATTTCTCGCTACCAGGTGCCATATGCATAAACCCTGGCTAACCCCTTTAATGGCCATAACTGTTTCAGTGCATTCAATCAAACTTGATGTGTACAATTTGTCCCTGGATTTAGTAGATGGCATCTAGTTAAAGATGGCACCTGGTCGAAGAGGTTCACATTGGCCTGATCTCATGAGACACATTAGTACAGTGTCTGGACCTAAGTGGGTGATTGAGAAGCTGAGGAAGGAGTTTGAGAGGCTGTATAATAGAACCAGATTTGGAGGTTGAGGACAATTATAGACTCTAGTCCTTAGTCTCATATATCAGTTTACTCCAACTTTCACCTAAACTGTAAATGGGAATAGAATATATCTGACATATTGGAGGAAAAGCTTCTGGTAAACACTCAAGAGAGAATGACATTTACATACAGATATGTATAGTAAAGCACCAAACCTATTGTTGGCCGGCAAATAGAAATAGATCACATTCATTTTATTGAGAAAAAAACATGCAGATTATAATGGTGGAGCGGAGAGAAACTTATATGGAGATCTGACTATTCTTAGATGTCCTAGATTATCGAGTTGTGCAATAATAGTGTCCGATGAATGTTTTTTTCAGTCCTCCCAAACTGCTCACAATCTGCGCCCATTCAGACGTACGTGGGCAATCAATCTGGTTGGTGTTGACACAAGTAAGAATCAAGAGTCAAGAAGAAGCACCAGATTTTTTAAAATTCATCTTTTCATTTAGTTATTCACTTCATTAAATATGATCTTCCTAAAATAAACTGTAGCATGATGTAGGATAACTGTAGGTCGGGTGTCTGTAGGAGCTGTCTGTGTGGGTGTGAAAATTGTTACCTGACCAGTGGATGAATATGGAACAGATAGGTCCCTAGAGAAAAGGAAGGAGAATAGTCAATGAGGGAAGACAATGTATATCCTAAAGCGAACAAGATAGAGGGAATACTAAATATGTTATGGTGTTACAATTGTATCTGAACCCTTTAAGGACTACATGATGCCTTAATGCATCATAACTTTGGTTGTCATGATGCATCAATTTTACTCACCAGGGCTACATTCGAGCATCACACCAACCCTATGAGGTTAAGACATTCCCATAGGGTTGGCATGCAGCACCAATGCTACGTGGGCGAGTTACCCGCCTGGGCTGCATTGGTGTATTATGATGACAATAGTCATTTTTTTGCGACATCCATCCCTAAAGGATTAAATGCCACATAATGGGAAGTGTCTGTGTGTGGGGGGGGGGGTGCTGGTAACCTGACCTGTGTATGAATAGGGAACAGATACAGCCACAGCTGAAAGGCAGGAGAATAGTCAATGGGGAAACAGGGTGAATACTCAGAGAAACACCAAGAATGGAACACCATCAATTGCATCGCTTATATGACATAAAAAATCACTTTCTTAATGCTGTAGAGAATGGCCGGTAGCTACCATGGATGGGGATAGGAGGGAATGAGGGGGGGAGGAAGGGAGGAAATGCATTATCATCATGATAAGTAAAAGAATATAGCAGATCATGGTCATACCTTGTCCAACTTACTGTAAGCGGTGGTGGATAAGGTACTATTTCAAATTCTATGCCTGGAAGTATCATTATTATATGCACCTAGGTATCCGATTTATTCTTTATATCTTTTTAAAAACCAGTATATCCTTCTCATCAATAATAGGTACTTCCTCTATTCGATCTCTGCTTTGGATGCTTAGAAAGAGCTTATTTCTCGCTTTGTGGTGAACATAATTATAAATAACTGGGACCAACTATGTGATTAGAAATAATTATGTTGATCCACTGTCACACATTAAGCTTTTTGCTGGACCCCCCATTTGAACCAATAAATGGCAACAAATGAATACCATCATGGGAATGTAATGCAGATGTGCTGTACATATTGCTTTTTCTATATTGCTGTTGAAATAGGAAATTCTATCTCCATACTTGTGTTTCCCTGTCCAAAGGATCCAATCTACCTAGTTGTAACTTGAGGTTATCAGTTCAATACCATGTAGCCCTCTGTACCACAATCATAACCTGTCATGTATAAACTTTATACAGATAAAACTTTCCAAATATTATGGATTCATAATTATATCAATTGTCATAGTATAGTGATCTGCCCACTTTCCAGATGGCACTCAGGGAAGAGCGTCCCATGTTCAACATGCTTTGTTTTTATTCATATCATAAGCTTTTTAAGTGGGAATCATGAAGCAAATTTTGTACATTGCAGCATCACAGAAACCTTTTATATATAACTTGACAGAGTTGTTATTTAAGCAGAATCAGTTTGAAGTTGAGAACAATATCTCAATGTAGCCTACACCCTTAATGCATGTATGGTATAGTTAACCATCCTATTGCACATTATATAACGATCTCACACTTCATTTTTCAAGTGACAAGGATAATGTTTGAGAGATGTTGGAAATAGTCTGAAAGAATAATTGTGAGAAAATTGTCAATTACAATTACGAACACATAATAATTAATGATGCCGCAATTATTTCAGCAATTTCCTCCAGTTATGAGAGGCCCAATTGCCAATTGATAAAGAGAAAAAGACTATATCAGCAAAGTATTTCCCAACCTTTCTAACTTCCTTATACATAATACTGGGAGCCTGTGCTCACTATCATACCTTTTTTATGGTTAGAACAGCAGATAAATCTCACACAGGAGTCAGTAGGGCTTACAGAATCACTCACTGATTCTTCACCCCCCATTCTCCTCAATCCACATTATTGGCCAGTATCAGCTTTGTGAACTTTATGAAGAAATTGCATGACAGCTTATTAATTCCATCGTTCAAAGCTTGCAGGCAGACTGCACTAGATAACAAAGCAGGTGGTCTTTATGTAAATGATTCTGAGTGCCTCAGAGGTATGAAGTTGGAGTCAAAGAAAAAAATACATTTTCAACCGAAGCTGCTAAAGAATATCACCTAGATACATTCTAGATACATTCGAAATTAGGCATTCACAATT
This sequence comes from Harmothoe impar, assembly GCA_947462335.1. Lineage (NCBI taxonomy): Eukaryota > Metazoa > Annelida > Polychaeta > Phyllodocida > Polynoidae > Harmothoe > Harmothoe impar. Next base: position 4,779,890 of record OX381721.1, on the reverse strand, counting down.
TGAAGTTCTGTTTGTGATATATTTCCGATCCTGATTACAACTATTCACACCTAAAATGTTGTAGAAAGTTATTTCTTTATGCATTTTATACACAAACTATATTCTTTAATTATTGTTTACTATCTGGTAATGTCTTGCATATCAAGGAGTGTCATTACAGTTTGCAATAATATAGTATCTGAAAGGGAACACCTCATATTTGATTGCTTGTTAATGTAATTGCAAGTAGTTTGAGATGGATAAAAAGCATGGATGAATATTAATTCCATTAGGTTTCCAGAGTATGATATTGAGAGATGACAGAGTAATAAATATATAGTTGTCAGTAATCCCTGACTTCTGCTGGTATATGGAATCTACTGTAATGTATAAAAACCTACTATTGTCATTGGCAAGAAATGAAATAGGGTTTTTCTGAAATAGTATCTGCAGTGTCAAAGGGTGTCGTTGTTAGGATACCTATTGTTTAACCTGTGTAATTTAATAAAACATACAAAGATGAGCAGAAAACAAGTAGGCTACAGCTTTGGAATACAATAAAGCTGCTTGAAAGACATCCTTGAACTGATACGGCCCAAACAGTCCTTCATACACCTCAGACTGCATTACCCAGTGCATTGTACAGTACCTTCTAATGCCCTTGTAAGATGAGGAACTAATTCTCTTGCCTCACAGTGTTTTACTGTCCCTAAGCAGGAGAGTCTGGCTACTTTCTGCTTACACCATTAATCCTGTTCTAATGATGATTGTCTCAGTATCACAGACCAGCCACACAGAGACAAAAGGCTACTCTACTTTACAGCCACACCAAAGGGGTACACACTGCGACATCTACTACTGCTACTTATTGTACTATACATGTAGTACAAAAGCCATCCTCATAAAGCATGCTCTCTTACACCAAGCCAGCTCCCTTCTCTTTGAGCAGTTTTATTGTCTCTGTGCAGGAAAGCCTGGCTACCTTCCGCCTCTATTATTTAATCCTGTCCTTGCGGTGATTGTCTCAGTAGCACTAGACTCAACCACACCATACAATGGATGGCTGAGCAATGCTACACCAACTACCTGAGTGCTGGGAGTGAGTGATGGTAACACTATAGCTACATAACAAGTCGGATCTCATGGTGTTGGGAAATTAAAGGTAATGACTTCTTGGGGAGGCAGAGACAATGTAAGGGGATCTAGCTCTAGGTGGCTGACTATTGGCTGGTGCGACATCCCTAGAGAAGTAGAAGGCTTGTAATAAAGGTAATAAAAGTTTAACACAATTTAAAGGACTACAGTATGGACAGCAACGGTCATAGTGACAAATCATAGGGCAAGAACGGGTTGCAGTAGACATTTAGGGACTGTATGAACGCAGATGAAGTTGGTATCAGACACCTGCATCATGAATTTTGCTTCATAGTAATGGTGCCTGGAAGGATGACAGCAAATAATATGCACAGCAAAATATTGCCTAAGGTAAACTCCTCAGGAGCTTGTCCTTTTCTGTGTGTCTACCTGTCTGTCATGTTACATCCAAGTTCCTCCTTACTTGCTGGTAGGTTTGCTAGAGCAGAAAAACATGATTTTAAACTTAATTTGATTCAGTTTTACAACGGAGAAGAATGTTTAATCATGATAGTAATTGTGAGCATTAAAAGCAACTGGAATATTTTACAATCTCCCAAAGCTGTTTCACACGTCAATAGGATATTCATCTAAACGGCAAAGGTACATCAGACAATGATAACTATTAAAGTAGGTGTGCTTCTTCATATATTTCTTACTTAAGGAAACTATGCTCAGACAACAATATCCAACAAGTTTTTGATATTTAATTTTGCTGAAGGATTCATTTGGTCAGCCTGATGACCTGCAATGTGTTGAAACAATTAGAGCATTATCCCAGGTACAAAATTAAAAGAATTCTAAATTTTAAAAAATCAGCTGTCTTACCCTAATCAGGAATGTATAGTCATGATTAAGCCTTCAGAAATAGATTCATAGCTATTTAGGCATATGGGGGATACACTGGGTTGTTCTGTGCCAGCTACTGAGGAAAACTTTAGCCATACTGTGTCTGACAACGTCATTTACAAGGAGTCATGGTATCTTTGAATGACATTCCTAAAGACTTTGCCAGTCAAGGACAGCGTTATTGATTCTCTGCAATCACAGGGCAGGGGCAACATCATTATAATATTTACAATCTATAGGATTCATAAAAGCGAAATGTTTAAAGTCATTATGTACAGCTGCTGAATATGAAAGTACTAGCCTGATTTTTTAAATTTTGGCCTAAGGCTATTTAGAGCCCTCTTGAGCGAGGCAATTTGTGATGCCATGCGTTGGCATCCATCATTTTTATTATGTTTTGACTTTGCTATATACTTGGTGCACCATGTAGTGAAGGGACGGATGGATGGGTTCATACCAACAATATCACACAGAGGGTTGTTCTACTTATTTGCATTACATTATTTCTTGCCTTCCACAATGTGCACCATGGCAAGAAATTGGAGAATCATATCAAAATAGAACTATGTATTGAGGGACTAAGAGTAACAAAAAAACACATGTAGCAAATATAATACGATCTTAAGGAAATGCCTGATTCATTTTTTTAACACTTACCATCAGATACTAACTTTAAAGGGGATGACAAGAATATTCCCACAGAGAAGGGTTTTGAGTTACGCAATGCAATGATAAATAAAAACAGTACAACTTTGTTTTTCTTTCAGTGAACCTCTTCCTAAAGATGTGTGTTGTCATTCCTTTGGTCTTCTATGAGAAAAACACAACCAGTTACATGTCGAGTTGTTTCCACAAAGTTGATATGCTGTCATGTCCCACACATTTGGCTTGTTAGCTTTTTGCATGTTGCCAGCATTTCTGTGTAGGGAAATGAGAGTGAGTGCTTTTCCTCTGTTGTCGGCAGACATTGAGAAGAAATCTGATAGTCCATAGCCACAAGCAATCTTTCTACATATCATGTATCACAATGGGGATGGCAGATGAGGCAGTGTGGGATGCAGTGAAGTAGAGATAGAGCCAATACAATTTCACTCACACAGAAACCTCTGTAGACTAGATCTATATTTCTATACTAAGGCATTGTGTGATATGACCCCGCTTCAACTTTTGAAGTATGATGTGCATGTATGTCAATGGCCTGGAGTTTTGTTTATGTATGCAAAGTCAGTACAATGTTCCTGCCTTCCTGATGTCCCAGTCCTGTGTGGTGAGAGCCGAGTGTATGGTTTCACAGACACATCCATAGTACATTTAGCTCACATTCCATGCTGAAAGGGGGATGGAAGCTGTTCTCAGCCCCTGCTATATATAGTGTATAGATTTACATCGTCTCAGTCAATTAGTATTAGTAAAGCTTTGTTTAAGTGTTTTCTGTCAGGTCAGGCACACTGTAAAAAATAGATGTTCTTTTTACAGATTCACTCTGTAAGATTTAACGCTGATTCACCGTTATTCTGAATGGTGAAAGTTATGTCCAAAAAGTTGCCCATGATTCATTGTCATTTTGATGGCATTTTTTTTACAGTGCATATAGATATATATCTGCATCTATAGAATGTTGATTCAGAAACACTGTGTGGGATAAAAGCAATACAGCACACTTTGTCAATACTAATTTAGGGATATCAAGTTGTGGTAAGTTATGGTTTTCTTTTTCATGTTTGTGTTCACACTGCTATTATCAGCTTAGGCGAGTAGACTTGATATAGCTGTTTTCAAACAAACAGGTTGTTGTGATAGCTCCCATGATTAAGCAATGCATCCACATTATATTAAGAGAAAGGTTCAGCTTATTACTCTCTGCAACTGTTACATTCTGTTGGGTTATTGTATCTTCTGTAAGGCATGTGTAAAAAATTGAAAAAAACTAAAAGACCATTACTTTTGTTTTGTAACACCCCCTTGAAAAACAGTGTAAAAAAGAGTATTTTGTTACACCGTCTTTTTACACTATGATGTTACGCTTGTAACAGTTCCCAGAGTGCCTGACTGAGTCCCAGCAGGGGGGTAATGGCCATACTTCCGGTCTCCTTCTGTGCAGGTAATTGTTTTCAGGAAGGATGATGGCTGAAAGTCCTCTGGCTTAGCGGGGAACAAGGTATCAGTATCCTTTGCAAAATACTTATTGTATCACATATGCATGTGGATAGGACATGATGATGATGGTGTAAAACAACTATACCTCCTGGCAAGCTAGAAAGTATCATCTACAATCAAGTAACAGAAAATGACTTGCCTTGAAAATAATTTGATTGCAGACTTACCGCTCGGTTAGCATGGGGCTCAGGATAGTGGCAGTATACATACATGTAAACAGTATGACTAAAACATAATATTATGTAGAAGTGTATTGAAAGCGTAATGTGTGATTCATTGTTTTGAAACACTGTTGAAAACTATAACTATGCCAAGGGAATCTTACATGGCTGGTACGGATACAAGTGTAGGGGATCAGTAATACCTTGTGTCCAAGTAATAGGCCTGAAAAGTCACTGCTACCCTCCTAACCGATCAAGTAATGTAGGGAGTGGAGAACAGTCAGACACAGGTTGGTAGATTACCGGTTAGCGTGCTTTTTACCAGTTTGAAAGGTCTGTGCTTTGATTCCTGGCCACTGAAATGACTAAGTTTTCTGCGCAATCTAAAACGGGCTCTACATTCTGTTCCCTGCTAAAGGTTCACATACAAACATACGCACATACATGTAGTTTATAGTTGATCATTGAGCCATTCCTGAAAGCCTGAAGCCCAGAATGGCCATTGACACTCTTCTTCTGTCCCACCTTACCTCCTTAAAAAAACAGAGCCAAAGCCGATCTTATTCTTCACATCGGTGGCAAAGAGGCATGGATAAGAATTCCCTGTTGGATGCAGTAGCATCAGGAGGATCTATTTTATGAGTGATCTCTGAGCTATCCTTGTATATACACAGAAAAAAGTAAAGATGTCAACTGTGTCTCAAATGTGGCTCTGGTAAAATAGAAAGTTGAACCAGTGATTACTCTAATATACTTTAATATGAAGGGTCGACTTGAGTTCATTCTGTACTATCAGTGTCAAATCAAGGTGACCCTGGATACAAGCAGGGTGAATAGCTGTTTGACACTCCATTTTTACCAGAGCCATGTGGGAGACACAGTTGAAGGGAATTGCTGGTTCCTACACAGAAGCCACCTGGCGGCAAAAATTGAAGCTCATGAAAAGTATTCTTTAAGCTATATTCATATTCCTACATAGACCACTTTCCCTAAATCAACTATTTGTATTTGCTATTCTGAAAGTATACCTCCATTGTTCACACATATTAACTGCTAGGACACCCATAGGATCCTATAGTTAAGGCCAAAGAAATATTTTTCCAAAAATCATGCCTTTCTCATTTCATCCGTGACCCCCTGTTTTATTGGTCATAAAATCTTTGTATAGGTGTCCATTATACATTCCCAAGGTTTGGTTGCAATATCAATAGAAGAAGAGGATTATCCATGACAGATAATGTGAAAATGCCGTTTTCCTATTCATTTCTTTAGTTAAGGTGCTCCTTTGCTCAAATGGCCGTATCATGAAAGTTAGTACTGCGACATGGCAATTTCTTTTGATTTTCTATTAGATGATAAATCAAACAAACATAATCCTGAGTTATATGCAAAAGTCTAAAGAACATCGGTAATCGTGCGACAAGTAGCGAGTCCCTTTAACTAAAGCCAAAGCCAACCTGATAACTGGCCTGAGGACAACTAACCCCCAGGACTGTCCCCTAGCAAACTTGCCAGCCTTCATGAACCCTTAACATCTGGTCATCAGGGAAAATGAATCTACACAATAACTTATACTCTTTTCCAATACATCTCACTCCAGAGTAAACCAGGCCTTGAGGGTAAGATATGTGCCTGTTTATTGTACATTGCCTGTGTTGCTGCCTTTCCTCATTAGTGTCCATGTTACACAGTCATGTCCCTCACCTGCCTGTCTATAGCCTCTGCTACCTACACTCTCAACGTCTGGTAATTGGATGAAGAACCTGTTAGAGTCTTAAAGCCACATACCCAGTGAGCCCAAAATACTGCTCAGCATTAAGGTTGTGGGAAAAAAAGATTTCTCTAACGATTCGTCAGAATGTTCATTTGTCATATATTTGATATCACATCTGTTACATTCCCCCGAATGTCCTCCGAATTCTCTCTAATTATATTTTTTGTCCAAGATATGGTCATTTTGGAATAAAGGCATGCATATTATTCCCTCCATCGAAAATCCATCGGTTGGGGGACATTTGATAACTTTGTGACCTATGAGTATGCACAAATTGACATTTACTTAACCTATATTCTCTTAATACTATGCTTTTACAGTGTTTGGAATACAATTAATGAAGTAAGATTTAGAATTTTGTAGAAAATTCAAATATGCTCAGGTTAAATCAATATTGACTCGGCATTGGCAAACTTCTTTTTTATATTGATTCAAAAGTGCCCACTTGGATATGTACTTTTATTCACTATACATTATTAGTTTTGCATTGCTCATCTTATCATTGGACAATGGCTTTTTCAAAGGGCATTCAACCCCCCCCCCCCACCCCCCCCCCACCCCCCCCATTGAAAGGCTCGAAATGTTCTGGGTCCCCCCCCCCCCCAAGCAGGTTGAAGTTGAGCGTGGCTGACCCCTTAGAGTTATATAATGTTTTTTTTTTTCCCAAAACAGGTACAAATGTATGGGTTCCCCCCTTTAAGGGGTCTTTATTTTTTGGTTTCCCCCCCCGAATTCACAAACCCCCATATTGTTAAAAAATGACAGCTCCCTATTTATGAAACTGATATTCAATCATCTATAAATATCAGAGGGAGATAGACCATCTGAGGTACGTAGTGTCCTTGCCCTGTTCATTCATAGTCTTGTCGCTTAAGATGAATGGCTCAAATATTTATCTATAATTGAGAGGTAGTAGTATCCTGTTGATAGTGAAGTTGATCCTGCGCTGTGTTGTAGTTGAAGATCTTAACCTTTTATCACGGTTGAGGGTTAATGGTTCTTAAGATAGCTAACCCTATAAACCTTACCCTAACTGTTATCATTAAGGACTAAGCTAGCCCTAACCAATACCATTGGGCAGGAATCCAGTGTAGTTGCTTCCTTATGAATATCCCCTGCGGGACTGGGAATGTGGCTGACATCAAAGTTACTCTTCCCGGGTGGATCAAATTACCATACAAAGCTGGGATCCTGGGTGGAGGAGTTGGATGTAATTTGTCGAAGAGACATACAGTGGCCTTTGTATCCAAACACAGGGTATACTATCCGGCAATGTTCTTGTGAACCTTGGAGATTTGATCAAGTAGGAAAGTACAGTAGCTTTTGAATTAATTTTTTTACAAGGACACATTGGCACATGTACTGCCTTCAAAGTCTTTAATTTGCATTTGAGCGGTTGGTGCAGTTCCTTGAAGCTCTGGTAGTCAGAATGCTTTAGGTATTAGTGTGTAGTAGCACTCCCAGGTTAGTTATAGGGATAATGAACAGTAAGCTCCTTAGCTCTAGATAGTAAAGCATCTGTAGTCATTCTAGAACATTAAATCATTTTGGTATATATATGTGCTATAACTGGGGAATAGCAAAGAATAAACAGACAGGGATAGACATTACTGACACCTCTTAAATCTATCAATGGACTGGTACACACACTTCCACATTCACGGGCATGCTTTAATGAATGGGGATGGATCACAAGCATTGTGGTCACAGATATTTCTAGTGTTTGCATTTAATCCCTAATTGTGATGGATTTGCCTCAAAGATTCTTTCTGAAAGTGTATTTTGGAAAACATGAATGAAGACACATGTTCACTCCTATTGGCCCATTTGGGGGAGCTAAAGGGCATTGATTCTTTCATAAAAGAAAATAATCATGTCACTTGCTCTTTGTCATTGGTTCTAATGCTTCACTGTCGAGTAAAGTCACTTCGAAAATAAATGTGCCAGAGTAGGAAAAAAACAACAAATCATTCAAAGCCTAATGGGCGGTAGTCACAATTCAATTGAATCACCAACAATAAACATTTCTGCTCTGAGGTCTGTGCAAATAACTTAAAATATAGAACACCAAATCTAATTGTTGTTGTCCATTTTTGCATCGGAGGAATTCTGTCAATCCCCATAAGAATTGGGCACACCTTTTTTTCAGGGTTGTTTAAAATTCAAATTAACTATTGTGGAGCTACCTAAGAACCTGTTGTGCAGCTTACGAACATCCCAGGGTGCCAAGGTGTTAGGATGCTTGTGAATCCAAATTAATCATTTAATAAAGTAAGGTAATCAACCATTAAAGAATTCATCTCATTCTCATCGGATAAATATTAATGAATTTGAATGGTTATCATTATTAAAATGAGTTCAGAAACCCATTATGAATAATTGGTGTTATTTTGTTTCGTATGAATAATTTGGAGCATTTCATGATCAGTTTCACCCGGTGACCCATTCACTTCTCCGCGCTGGGAGCTGCCATTAGGGAAGTAGGCCTTTTGAATAATAGTCATTATTAATAATTAGCCGGATAAAAGGGACAGATAAAATGGCTTTCATGATGTGTTACATTTTTTTGTAATTCAAGCTGTTTATTCTTCAAGCATTTTTATGAATATTGATTGTAAAAAGCTATAAAAAGATTGAAAAAATGTTCCGATCCTTGAGGTGCTGATTATCAGGATGTCATGAAATTGACAGACCAGGTGTGAAACAGACTATTTCAAGAAAACTCGAGGAAGAACTACAAACTAATTTCTCTTTTAGAATGTGTACATATATACCATCCCATTAGGGGACTTATTCAGTTTAGTCTCCAAGGCAAGTCATTTGACAAACCAGTTCTCATCCCTTGTGGATTGCCTTCATTGGAGGCAATGTTTGCCCTCAGGTGAAGGGCTCTGATTAGCTGACAGAATGTCACATGGCTGCTAACAGTAACTAAACTAATCAAGGGTAAAGATTCCTTACTATTTCCGATGTATTAAATCTGAAAGGAAGATTGATTATACCTAATTCTGTAGACAGCATACGGACACTGCACTCATGATACAAGTTGTAAAAAGGTAATCAAGGGCACTTACTGAAAGCTGCTTGTCAGACTCCTGGCTATATGTTACTAGTTGGTACATCCTGGTTTAACACCCCACCTTGACTGACTCTAGTTATGACCTTGGTAGCAATAAGGTGGGCTACCATGCAGTTAATGACACTCTATAACACATAAATGATGGTGATGCTATTAATAGACTTCAGGGTGTGTATATCCTCATCACTACACATAGTACTGACAATAACAGGCACATAAAAACACCTTTATGAAACCCCATCCATGCCCATAAAGTATATTGTGACACTATGAGGACTAAGATGGCAAGTCTAAGAAAACAAGTTCGACTCAATTGTGGATTGCTAGTATACACAAGATGGTAATGCAAGGTAATTCAGGGAATTCAGATGTGTTTTTTTTTCAATTTGGTAATCATCATTATGTATTGGCCTTGCTGATATCAATGAGGTTAATGATATTTCTGTTTTAAGAGAAGAAGGTTGCAAATAAACCTTTTCTTGAGGAATGCTGTGCCAAGAGTTAAGTTGTCCTTCTCTTAATGCTGATGAGAGTTTGCAGCGCTAGCAAGTTTTGGTCTGAGTTACTCCAGAATTAGTGCTGGTTTTATCACTGTTCCAAGTCAGAGATGATCCCTATGGTCAAATAAAGCCTTACCATTATACTGGCTTCCCCTTGTAGTACACGGCAGCATCCTCTCTCAACTACTCTGGTTATTTGCTGGTTTATTGCTGAAAGGCCGGAGCCTGTGTATTTCTGTGTCAAATCTCAAGTGTGTCCATACACCCCTTTCAACTAGCATAAAGCAAGTACTTTCCTGTAACGTTGCATTGTCAACCAGAATTCATAAAACCCCCTGCAACATAGAAAGGGTTTTCCAAGTATGCAGCTGCTTCAGTTAATACCATTCACTGAAATGCAATAACATATTTACTCATTTCGATAATCATAATAAAACTAGAATAAAACATTAGCTGTCGGCCAAAGGGATTTTTAACTCTCTGAAAAGCGCCATTATCTGATTATCAGTGAGCCGCACTGCACTGAATATGACATGAGGACTCACTCATGTGGCTGAGGAAAAGGAGAAATACCTTCATTATTATCGTAAAAAATGTAATGAATCATGACTGTGTCTCATCCACCAACTGTGTTTTATAAAACCAGAACTAATTTAATTTGAATCAATTATCTTGCCTTTGACAAAGGTAATCCCAGTGGAGTTTTCTTGGATTTTGACACTAAACATTTTATTCAAACAAAGAAGCATAAAACTAGTCCTTCACACATACTCAGTTAGGAGCCATGTATTGTGGCCTTTCATTTATAGTTATTTAAATTAAGGTCTGATTTTTTCCCTTCTTTTACAGATTTGCAGTAGGTAGGAGGGTTTCTTAATCATCCTATGACCATGGGAGGTTATCATTTGAATTCAAAACTTTGTCTGCATGGAAAGCTGGAATTTAAAAAATCTTGAAATAGTTTAAAAAAGTGGAGTGAGATAAATATTTGTTCTAAGAGTAGTGATGATTTAACCCCTATCATACAGCTTGCTCTACCTCGTGCTCCTACATACCTTCCTTGACATTAATTAGGCTTCCTTAACCTCCTGGTGATGTCATCCCTTGCCTCTGGCTTAAATTATGAACAGGCACTTTAAGCAATCATCTTTCTTACCCTGCCCATAATAATCTCACAAATGGTGTGGCTATGAATTGACCAGACCACTACACACCTTGCCCCAACTAAAGCTTTCACAAATTGGAGCGGTACACTTCTTTGGTGAATTTCCCTCACCCTCAACCACCCAAATGTCTAACTCCCTTCCATAGTGACAGAGTCACTGAGGGAGTTATGAATCCAGCTCAAAGCAGGGGGGGGAGTGTTTTTCCTCAAGAAAATATTTCACACTGCCAGACTGGGCCCACATGCACCCCTTGAAAGGAAGCAGACGTATTACTATTGTTTCAGTGAAGGGGATGGTTTCTTTTTTTTATCTCCCCAAAGCTTCATACGCTAATATCTACACTTCATATAAAATATACCCATGTCAGACCCAGCTAACCTTTATGTCTGGGGGATAACAGTGCTGCAGTTAATGCCCGTCTACATCCAGAAATGCTTTCACCGTCAAGTATCCTCCACAGTCTCTTAGACAGAAACTTAACATCTGGCATTAAAGCTGGCCAAGTGTCCGCTGCGGTCACATTGCTTTTTATGAACCTTGAGCCATGTCAAACTGTACTTCAAGAAGATTTGGACAGCTTCTTTGCACCATTGAGGTGGTGCTTAAAAACATCAAGATCCTTCAAAAGTTTAGGAGGTTTTGTACTTGAGAAAAAAGACATGCACAGTCACTTTGAATCAAAACTAAGGAGAAGTTACCAATTAGTTTTTTTCTTAAGGAAAACAGCTTTTTATGAAGAGCACCTCACATCAAGCGAAAGAGAATATCTAATATAACAATGAATATGACTAGTCATACATCAATTCAATTGAAGTTGTAGGAAAAAGGGTGGAACTCATGTCATACTTCAAATAAAACCCCTTCTTCCTGACCTGTATGGAATGAGGCCTGGCCATTACAAATAGTAGGACCTTGTCTAGCACTCTGTCATGTCAGGCTGATGATTGCACTCTGGATTGGTAGAAGGTGAGCATCACCTACTAGTCTATCTAACTGCATAGCCTATCCAGTAATGTGGATTCTGGTTTACCCTAAAGTGACCTTTAGTCAGCCCATATTACCATTAACCACTGCAGCAATCAGGGAGAAGTTGTTCCTCCAGAGTGCTTTACCCATGTATGGTGGTCTGTATTAGTGTCCAGACCACCATGTTATGAGGACTGACTATGTTTGGCTCTACTCAAAGTAGCCTTAGTGAGTAACTCACAATATATATTGTAAGGCATGGCTGATGTTTTGTAATGTATCTCTAATATCATTCTGACTGAGTCATGGAGCACTGGTAATTCACCAAAAAATTTGACCAAGATGCCTTAGGCAGTGATTTAAACCGACTTGTCCTACACTTCATTAAGTCATTATCTTTGGCATGCACTTTGGCAGTTCATAGATGTTGATATACTTTATCACAATATTCTTCTGGTCATGAACTACCTCGAAAATCCCGCCATTGGTGAGGCTGATCCGGAATACCTGTCTCTGGCATACTGTGCAGTGCATAGGGTTTGTAGCACCCTGGGGCAAAGATTGCTGAAATCTCTTTTTGATCAGTAGGCTTTCCTTATGCCAAAGCTATAGTCTCTTCCTAAGCCTCACATATTCCTTGCACCAGCCTGGCTCACTTGGATAAACGCTCTTCCCACCATTAGCAATAACAAATCAATTTAATGTACATTTAAGGTTACTAATATGGAATTGGCTTATATGAAACAAAGGTATTAACATGGGCTGATGTACTACTGCAGTTTATGCCTGACTTTATGGGCAGTTAGTAGCAAAAGACAGGTGGTAAATTACATTAAAGAGTGATAAATTATGTTGACACCCCTTGTAGCAGAGTTCATAGATCACTATTAATGGCTGGAAGTAGGATAATAAACCATTGAATTTGTGTCAACAGGTGCGAAGTGACTGTTAAGCAGGATATGTGGTGAAAAGATGGTTGTCGAGCCTGTAAGCCATGAATACATTGCTTTGATATGTATCTTGAGGTATGAAGAGCTATGATGCTACTAGCAGGTGACAGGTGTCTGCCCTAAGGTAGCCATGGATCATACCTGACTTGGGCTAGGCACCATGGACATCTGTTTGCTTAACAAAATAGAGGGCAAACCATATGCCTCCAACGAACAAATAACATGTTCAGATTGGATCAAATTTATCAGGCCCGTCCATGCACTTGATTGGCATTTTTCAAAATAACACATATTCTGGTTTGAGTAAAGACATCTAGATTGGTGTTCCTTAGAGATATATCCCAACAATAAAAGCAGACCTGTGGTTTACATTGAACTGCCCCATCTTCTCTCTCTAATGACGAGTATATCATCTCCCTTAATGCCATTAATGGGAGCAGCCCTTGGCCTGGTGCATCAGAGATAAGATGACACCTTCCTACTACTGCTCACCCCAGACACCCAGGCAGCTCCCACCTCACAGCTTTGACTGTTAGTATACATCAGTATTCTGAAGGCACTACTATACACGACCCAATGGTAATTTAGCTATTGGACACCTCTAGTCCACAGAGAGATGCTTCCATCTTCTGATGATGATTATATCAACTCCCTAAGGACATAATGGTAGCAGCTCAGGGCCTGATGTATCACAGATAAGTTGACCCCTTTCAATTATCTGTTCAGCCCCGGCCCCCAGGCGGGTTCCACCTTAATAACTCTCTGAACTGCAGCGCCAAGGGCTCACAGTATTCTATAGGTACAGCTAGGGCTGATGTGTTAACAGGATAAAGAAGGGTTCAGAAGGAATGTATAAATTTTAAAGATATAAGTGGTAATTGGTGCAAGGCAGTATCACCTTTCCTGAATTTAACCAAGAACTAAGTGCCTAAGAGATGTGATTGACGCACCTCATCATAAAAAGCATCTTTATTTGTGTCGAGGCTTACACTAGTGCCTCACTTACTCCCCTGGTGGTGTGCAGGTCCCTGGCAACCGTGTGTTTACCGTGTGTATACTGTGTTTGTATTACTTCCCCCTGGAACATTTTGCTTACTTTCACCCCCTGCCAGTGTGTCTAGGCAAATGGCACTCCCGTGTTGGATGTTACTTGCAATAGGTTATATATTACTTCCAGATTCATAGCTGGTATATCATTGGTGTATCATTTGGAGAATTGGCACTGTGTGTCTAAGGCCATTAATAGTTTGTCTCCACACTTACACAAAACTGTGCTTTTTTGATTCTTGGAATCCTCTATGGTTTTGCAGTAGGTAAAATAATGAATTGTCAATAATCTTAAAATGCTGTTTTCAGGAAGGAATTAGAATTACATTGTATAGTTTTCCAAAGTTTTTTCTTGGCTGTATCATGGAAAATGCGGCACATTTTATTGAGTCTAAAAGTGTTACCAGACTCTATTTCTTTAGGCAGCACAGTCTAAAGTGAGGCTCCACAAAGCTGTTTTTGTCAGTTAATCAAGGAAAAATTAGCAAGAAGCTTTTTTTTGCTGAGGCCCTATTCAATCTGGTATTCAAGATGCTGCACTTCAGATGGTCTACAGACATACAAGTTTAGTATAGCATAGGAATATGGACAATATCTCTCTACTTTCCCTACTTCGTCATGGGTAAGGTCTAGGACATTGATAAGTAAGCTGCAGTGAAACCAGAAATAACCATGTAATCAGAAAGCATGGCCAAGGGGAAGTAGATCCACAAGGAGTAGTAAAGGTGGTATATTGGATTACCTTAGAGTGTCTAGACTATGGGGTTACACTGGCAAATGGGGTTACACTGGCAAAATGACACTTCATTGCTTCAAGGGCAGAAAAGTGCTTTAATAGTTTATGTCCTCTGCCTTCCTGAAAATATGCTTGCAAGTAAGCAAAATGATTCTCAACACTAGATTTAAATATTTATAATGGACACAACTAGAATGACAAAACATAAAATTTAGAAGTTCCTTTTCACCATAATACAGGTAGTATGCATCGATCACAACGTTTCAGCTTTTATCTAGCCTTTATCGCATTATATTCTCTGTATGAGAAAGTGTTTGCTGTCTTCACCCTTGAACCAAAGAATTACCTTATTCTTAAGTCAGATAAAATAGGCCAAAAATTAATCCATAAGCGACTACCATGCAGATAGCAGGGACATGGTGGCTAGATAAGGTTACAGCTTACCTCCCCCCTCCCCCCCTCCCCCGCCAATGCAGCTTCAAGCAGCTGAAAGTATGAGGTAGGGAAGACCTATTGCGGGGTTATGGGTAAGTAGAGAACCACACAGATGGGTTTCTGAAAGTGTAAGGCACTCAAAAAAATGTCAGTCAACCTGTCCTTTGACCATGTTGCCAGAACAACCCACAAGTTAGTGAAGGTTAGGGACTAATGGACTTTTATTTCGATGCTGCACTCACCCAAATGGTTGGAGGATCTGGTCATGCTGAACCTACTCCACAAAGTCTGCAATTCTGGACTCTTGGAAGTTGAAAAATAGGCTCCCTAGCGTCCAGCATTGCCAGACTCTGAAAAGATTGTCTGGAGTGGCCAGACTCTCCAGCCACTTAGGGGAGTCCAGCAATACTTGACCCTAATTTGGATGGGTCAGGCATTGCTGCTTAACCCTTGTTAAGAGTCAATGGGCAGGCGGTGTGGGGTATCCGAGGCCAAAGGAATGGGTTAAGTTCCTAGTCAGGTTAATTAAGATCCATGCTTAACGTTGATCCTTTTGATAATGTGAGATTATTATTATCAGTCAGAACAGGTTTCTGTTACAGGATGCTAAGCATGGAAACTGTCTTCTCAGATGTTTAGATTTCCCAGAAGATGAACATGAGGCAAGGTGGCTTTGATATTAGATGAGGATGGTTCTGGAATCATTGGGAGTTCGGTGTGCTGAGTCTTATTGAAATGCTGTATCTTTATCATACTTTATGACAAATATTCAATAATAAAGTCCTGAATATTCCTGCTATATCCAGCATCAATGTTGATCTCTTTGATAATAAAAAAAACAACCTTGGTATGCTGTGTCTTCTAGGGTAGATGACTTGCCTCTTATGACAGTGGTTGATTTATTTTTGATATTCTTTAGTGTGTTCATTTGTTGAAGAAGGACTTTGAATTAACCCACAAAACTAAGTATTCAAGCTCTCTAACACTGGTCAATACTGTATCCACTGGTGAACGCTTTATTTAAGGCAGATGAAGATATAAATGGGCTGAACGGATTTCATCACACTTAAATAGTCAACCTTAATATCCCCATTGTAAACCGTTTTCTATCAAGCCAGTCAAAGATTGCACCCGCTGAAATATTGCACCCAGTCAAAGATTGCACTCAGTCAAAGACTTTCCAATCAGCCCAATCCAATGAGACACAGCCCTCAGAAATGTTACCCTTCTACTCCCGTTGAGATGTCAACTGGGAACTTAACAGCTTGCACTGTTTAAAGTTGATTGAGCCATTCATCTCACAAACAGTATGGCTGTAGATGGTAATGCATGTTAAAGGCTGGGACATGATATACATAAGAAAGGTGAGTTGTTATGCTTGTTACCTGCTAGGATGAGTTGTGGAACATGAAGAGAACATCTATATTGAAATAAAACACAACATTGCCCTTAATGCACCTCAGGCTAAGGTTACACAGTTTCGGTTTTGTTTTTGAATTAGTAAGGCAATGTGTTACTTCTCACATAGGGCATCAATTTATCGCCCCCTTCACCCATGTATGTCTTGTGATACAAACTTCTTATACACCTGCTTTACATCAAGAATAGACAAATCACTAAAGAAAAAATGCACCATTCATGTTATTCAGAAACAATGAAAAGGTTGGGCTTTCACGGTTATTGAGGAAATATAGTTATATCACTAGAAAACTTTTCCTTAGGGAGGCATCAAATTTGGTTTACAAAAGACCAGTTTATGTAAGAAAATACAAATATTAAGAAGTTCAGTAATTGGCGCACTGTCTGCACTATGGCATGCATCACTACAACCACTCTACACAACCTTGTGTGGTAGTGGTGGATTGTGACAGCTCATGAATCTAGGCTTCACATGCAATAGTCACACAAGTTGATGGATAGCTCCATAAGTACTGCTTTGAAATCAATCAATTTTGAGCTGTCAGTTTTGAGCTGTGATAGTCATTGCATGCCAAACTGAGATTTTAATCTCCTACCTCCAAGCTCTTATCACCTTTATTACTGCCAGTATCTGTACAGGCAAAGTGGGTTAGAGTCTGAGTTCAGATTTAGTTTTTGGGCAATATACATTAACACACAATATGTAATGAATCAGCTGGTTAAGGTCCAATACCTTTTTTTATTAGACCCTGTCACTTAGCCTTGCTATTCATCTCATGCATGCTTTGGGGTTTATCACACTCGATATATCATCCCAGACACAGCATAATTTCTGAAGGGCAGACTGCTTCAACTTTAGATAGTGAGAGGTTCAACTTCATTAGATTAGAGGTCTATGGCATACACTTGTTGAATACAATCACAAATATGCAATGGCCGTGCCATTTTTGCTTATCTATCGGTATCCCCGAGTCAGCAGTAGACGTCAACTTTGTGTGAATATGAATGAAAGAACTATGTCTGGTTCACATTGATGTATATATACCATGCATACGTTTCATTACATAGGATGTGTGTTTTGGGCATCTCAGCAAACAGCCGTGTGTAAGTCTACTACTCTGAAAGCACATCTCATGGGGGTGTCTCACAAAGTGACTTTCTATGTACGGTGACTAGCAGAATGTTACTGGATGTTTGCCTAGAGCACTATTACTAAAGTATAACTTACATATTGTAACCTACCCGTCTGCATGTCATGCTGGATCAATAAATAACATGCCCCCTGCGGGAAAACAGTGGATGTTGTTGTCATTGAGGTAAAGTGGATAGGTCTGCTGGTGTACCCTGTGGGGCATACTGGGTGTCTGAGTCTAAAGGAGCACAGTGGGACAATCTTTCTATAATGCAACACTAGGCAATATAGGATCCTATGATAATGCGTGCATAACTCATTTAATGACATATATATATATATATGTATATATATATATATATAAATATATATATACATATACATATATATATATATATATATATATATATATATATATATATATATATATATATATATGTATTTATATTTATGAAAAAAACTGCCAGGTGTCTGTTTGTAAAGATGAGGCAGAAATTCAAAATGATCATGTATAACTTTTGCTTTGCCTTTCCTGTTAACTTTTTTCATTGATTGATGCTTTATTTCTATTAAGGTTAATTATTAGAGAGAAAAAAGTAGTTATAAGTTCTTTTAAACACAGGTCAACGCCAAATGAACTTTTTCAAACAGTAAATACTACAGCTCTGAAGAGGTATTCCATAACATATCCTTAAGGGTTACCAAGGGCATAACATTTAGGCACCTGTAAAAGAAACAAATGCTATGAACCTTCATTAGACTACCAACGGTCCTGTGTTAGTCTTTATCTGTTCCTCCCAACCCCAGTAATACAATAGGCCCACACAGAGTTAACGGCACCTCCAGCTGAACTAAGGCTTTATAGTGTTTGGTACCTGGAGGTTTACAGCCTCATTTCAGGCCTGATGCCCGTGGTAAGGGGGATATAGGGGACAGCACCTGCACCAAGTAATGGAGATTGAGCTACAGGCATCATAATATAGGGTCCCAGCCTGTACAGTGGTACTAATGGTGTTGTTATTGCTAGAGCTGCAATGCAATCTAAAGCTTTAAGCATCCTGCTATCTCCTGATTTGTCTTCTGAGTATGGCTGTATTATTTTGTAGGGAAAGCAAATGACATTGAAAAGGGATTTTTTGTTGCAGCAAAGCTCATTCAAGTATGAATGTTTATGGCTTTTGTGACATATTCTAGCGGAAGGCTTTATTTTTAGTTATTTATTTACTAGAAACTTGATCTGTCTGACAGATTATAATAGAGAATTGCTGCTAACAAAAGTGGTCATTGAACAGAAGGAGATCAATGATAAAGTGTGAAGGCAGACAGGCTCCCCTTTTTGGAGACAGTGAAACAGAAACAGAGGTCAGCTAGTTGGTGTATAATACATTTTGATAGCTGTAATTATTGCACACGCATTAGGATGATGGTTCCTAGTCTGTGTACTGGAGTGCTGTAGAGAATTCGGGTAGGTCTGTGATATGTTCTGTTGATCAGTTATAGTGTCAGTATTAAATCATTGGCCATGAATCATATCTTTTGGACTTGTTTGGACTTGAGCTTACAAAATTGGGTAAAGGGTTAAGCAGAGGTCCACTTCAGTTTTTGACTTTGTTTTCTCTGTCGCACAACATGCTACCCAATTCTGAATCTACTTACAGTGTAAACATGATTTTGTGGGTTGAAAAAATTCCAGTTGTTTTCAAGGGGTCTTGCCTACCAACCCTTAAAACTATATCCTACCTAAGTAGGACATTCATTGGTTGTTGCCAAAGATATTATCTTTTTCTCTTCGATTTAAGGCTTAGAGGCTGTGTCCCTTTATTGCACCAATACAATGCCAGAACTACATAATTCCAATATAAGTCAATACAATACACCCTTGTACAGTTATTTGAGAAGTTATCAATATTTCACAAAGGCTCATTTTCGTGGAGACAATCTTGGAACAGTATTCACTGAATACCACTCAGGAACTTTCTGTCTGGCACAACATCCAAATCTTATGATTACATGCCTTTTGGCAGAACAATGAATCTGCACAACCCAATTACTGCTGTAGCGCTATCAGTTCTTCCTGGGGAATACCTTACAGCACTGTCTACATGTAGATGAGGCAGTAGGGAGTAGGTCCTCATCATCTTTACAAGTAACCACACATGATTAACACCAAGGCGAGATACCTCCAGAACCTTGCATGTCTCTTGGCCAATTACCAGGGCAAGGACACAGATGGAATAACATATATCCTAATTGTGAAGACCTCCTCATGCTCATCAATGTACTTGTTTTTGTTCCTTGAACTTTTATTACCTTTGCTGCAAGTCAATCAAAATAATACAAAATAAATACCTAACTGAAACAGGATAGATTCAGAGATTTCCACCAGAAAGCCATTCTTCTTTTCCCATGCTATATACAATAGACTGTCACGTATTTCCCTATATAAACCATGATAAAGAATGGGTCTATATGGATGGGTGGAAGAGTGCAGGTATCAGTGTTGGGGCACAGCTCATGATTGAGGTCACACACAGATACACCAGGCAATTTGCCAAAGCTGATGAATTATATCTCAATCCTGTCATTTATAATCAGGAAAAGGGTCCAATATACCCCACCTTGGTACGGGTGTCTCTTGTGGTTGTGTTCTGTTCTTATGAAAATGTACAAATGGTGCATAACTTTGGAAAGTGTGAAGAATCAGACACAAGCAGTCAAAGATGACATCTTTTTTCCTTAACTCTTAGCTCTTACAACTTGTACCTTTCTAGCCAAGGTGTGTTAATATTTTAATTAACGATTTAGCCGCTCTGTATATAGATGGTATACAATAAGTGGATATTGTCAGGAAACACAAGGGAAAAAACAAAGAAATTAGCTGACAGAAGGTAAGAGATTATTCATATATTCCTGTACTTGAATAGTATAGTAAAAAAAGAATGGCTGTACCTGGTCCCAGTGTTTGAAAGCTAACTGGGTCACACTGGTGGATTGTGGGAAGTGTCAACCAGGTAACCCCTAGGAGAGAGACCAGGAATCGACTGCAGCATCTGAGTAGTAGACTACCGCAGGAGTAATAGAAGTAGTACACTTGAGTTGTACTGTTATAATAACAACATGATAATAACCCCCATTAACTGCTAAATCTACAAAGTGTCTCATTGGAAATGGAAGAGGTCTCTAGACAAAAATCTAGTAAAAGATTTCCACTGACAGGAACTATCAGGTCCATGTCATTAGAAATAGCTGAAGTAGAGGATCTGATGCAAAATTACTATGATGAAAACTATTAAAAATTGTACTTTTGTTTAGAATTTTCTCACCCACCCTGCTACCGGTGAATAATTACTGCTGAACAGCAACAAGGCGTTTTACCTTCAAAACTTTAATAACTCTTGTAATTGTAATCTATGTAAGCCATTATAAGTCTCTTTAAATCAGTACATTTACCTTTTTGTTGTAATCAGAGAAGGCATGTTCTCTTTCACCTCAAGGAGTTAATTCCTGCTCACGCAGAAGACAATCCCCCAAAATGGTTCACAATAAAAGGTGCTAATCTCTTGACATCCTGTAAATAGTTGTTCTTTGTTACCTTAATCAAGCTACAAACTTCTTTGGGTCTTGGGCAAACTCAGATTAGTTTTACTGCCTAAGATGGCATAAGCACTATATGCCCCTGAAAGATCTTAAAAGCGGATAGACTTTCAAAGGGTTTCAGAGTCAAAACTTGAATAGTTCACTCATCTTGTTACATGCCTGCCTCTTTGTATCTTAGGTGCACATGAAGTCACTGTGTGCTCATTGATAATCATAAAGCTTCAGGCCTTAGTCTGTAGTGTTAATCCCAGGTTAGTTATACACACTCCTAAAAGTCAGCGTCATTGTCGCTAAAACCAAAATCACCTGAAAGTAAGACAGTGCCTGACTTTCAGGTGAGAGTGGTTTCGGCGACAATGACGTTGACTTTTCTGAGTATGTAGGGATATTGGTCAGAATGAAGAATTGATATTCAAAAAGGACTAAGGCTAAACTAACAAGAATTGCGGTTGTTGCCGCGTAAAAAAATGCCTCAGGCATTTTTATACGCGGCAACAACCGCAATTCTTGCATTCGAAGAAACATAATGTCTAGATGGTTGGTATGTTTGAAGGGAACCCGTTCAAGACACCAAAAAAGCAGGGCCGGGAAGGGGTTATCAGGGGGAAGGATGATATTACTTCAAATATGGCATTTCCGATGAATTCCTTGGGCCCATGTTAGGGGGTAAGGAAATGTGTGTTGCTAGGCAGATAAACAACTAGAATAGCCATTGCTAGGCAACCAGCTGTATTAGCAACAAAAAGATAGAACCATTGAATTTCTTGGGTCCATGTTAGGGGGGTAGGTATGACTATAATCAACTTCAGGACCATGGAAATGTGTGTTGCTAGGCATTTAAACAATTAGAATAGCCGTTGCTAGGCAACCAGCTGTATGAGCAACAAACAGATAGAACCATTGAATTTCTTGGGTCCATATTTGGGGGGATAGGTATGATTATAATCAACCTTTGGACCATGGAAATGTGTGTTGCTAGGCAGATAAACAATTAGAATAGCCGTTGCTAGGCAACCAGCTGTAAAAGCAACAAACGGATAGAACCATTGAATTCCTTGGGTCCTTATTAGGGGGGGTAGGTATGATTTTAATCAACCTCAGGACCATAGAAATGTGTGTTGCTAGGCAGATAAACAATGAGAATAGCCGTTGCTAGGCAACCAGCTGTAAAAGCAACAAATGGATAGAACCATTAAATTCCTTGAGTCCATATTAGGGGGGGTAGGTATGATTATAATCAACCTCAGGACCATGGAAATTTGTGTTGCTAGGCAGATAAACAATTAGAATAGCCATTGCTAGGCAACCAGCTGTATTAACAACAAACAGATAGAGCCATTGAATTCCTTCGGTCCATATTAGGGGGGGTAGGTATGATTATAATCAACTACAGGACCATGGAAATGTGTGTTGCTAAGCAGATAAACAATTAGAATAGCTGTTGCTAGGCAACCAGCTGTATAAGCAACAAACGGATAGAACCATTGGATTCCTTGGGTCCATATTAGCGGGGGTAGGTATGATTATAATCCCTTTCAGGACCATGGAAATGTGTGTTGCTAGGCAGATAAACAATTAGAATAGCCGTCGCTAGGCAACCAGCTGTATATGCAACAAACCAATAGATCCATTGAATTCCTTGGGTCCATATTAGGGGTACACTGGTCCCCGAGTCACGACTCTGGTCACTCCTTCGCAGCGCGCACCGCCACCAAGGTCACGGTCGTTTGTTTTGCGCGCTTCGTGCCTCCGCCTGCGAAGAGTTCGCACCGCGTCTCGTCAGATTGGCGCGTCGTGCCCGTCAGCAAACAACAACATCATGGGGGGGGGGGGGGGACCCCCCCCCCCCCCCCTCAGGTCAGAAAGTCGTCGAAGATTTCGTGGGGTGGGCAGCTGTCGCCATGTTGCCAAAAAGTGGCGACACTGGCCTTGAAATTGGCGACAATACCCTCCTAAGCCTTAGCTAGAACCAACGTTATGATACATTTGCACTAAAATACATTATTTGACTTCAATATCTTAAAAAAATGTTAATCTGAAAAAGATTGAGATTAACGTCAGGTCCATATTGGCAATCTCTTGTTAAAAATGGCCCAGGGCAAGTGGTCAATTAATTGGAGATGGGGGGGGGGGCCCTGCACCCTGAAAATCATAAACATCGAGAAAAATTAAGGGAGTGATAATTTTTTAACAACAGGGGGGGGGGTTTCCGCGTGGAGCATGCAAAAAAAATTTCATCCCCCCTCGGTCAACAGGTCAAAATTTGTAACCCCCCCCCCCCCCCACCCATACGGATCAGAAATTGGCACTCGAGCGGGCCCTTTGAAGCATAGTAACGCGCTGGCTTTTTGGCCCAAAACAGGTTAAATTTAAAGAGGGGTCCAAATTTTTTACACCCCCCCCCGGTGAAGGGGTCCGATTTTTTTTGCCCCCCCCCCCCCAAAACCAACCCCCCCCCCTGTTGATAAAAAATGATCACTCCCTAAAGAGGAGAAAAACTGCAAAGTTACTGGAAGCCAAATCTGGCCCTTTCTAGTGCCAAAACCTGGGTGCCAAAACTTGGCCCTTCCTTATGCCCAAACTTGGTGGCCTTTCATAATTCAGATATGAGGCAAAGTATTATGTGCCAAAATGCATCAGAGTGCACCATTTTTAAAATAGGTTAAGATTTTTTTAAATTTCCAAACCATTTCCAATTTCAATTTCAATTTCAATTTCAATTTTTCAATTTCAATTTTTGTTTATTCACATCCTCATGAGAGGTAAAGGAAAGAAAATAAGAGAGAAAATCAGATTCAGCCGATAGTTACAATGGCATCACTGGTGTACAAAGTTATGGTACAAAGTTATGAGGTTTACAATATACACTCTATGTTCTGCATAGATCTACATGATAGACACTAATAGTCTGCAAACTCTATATTTGACTAGGTAAAATTAATGGAACAGGCAAGTTATTAGCTATACAACATTCCATCTTTTGATCAGGTAGTATAGGCCAGGTACATCTGGCAGCACCAATAAATATATAGAGATTCTCTGTCTTTTCAGCACCAATGAGCACCAGGTTGACTAGTAAGGGTGCAAAGACAGTGAGATACAATGAAAACAAAGAGATAATAATTAAGAGATAATAGCACCACTCTTATTAATTAATTAACCAGGATTGGCAGAGCTTTAATTTAGTGCAGTCTTCTTATGCTTAGATCTTTTAATATCAGACCTATCCTTTTTTGCAAGTGGTATCCTTTTTGTGGGTTTAAATTTTTCCATAATTGTAGCACAAAATTTTGATAGGTTACTTAGGACATTGGGGTCTTTGTTATTAAAGAGATTTGCCATGGTTACGGTGCTTGGGCGGGATGGTATATTGTTGGCGAGGAGGATTGATCGGTCATGATCGAAGGTGCTGCAGTGAAAGATGTAATGAAATTCATCTCCTATGTCACCACTCTTACATAAAGGGCACTTTCTCTCCGAATGTTCAACTCTGGTATACCTTCCCGTTAAGATTGGGAGACTGTGGTTCCCGCACCTGAATCTGCTCAGGCATGTTCTATTTTTGGCATTAAGATTGACTATATATGTGTCAAGGTTTAGCTCATTTTTAAAGATTCTGTAGTTATAACAGTGGCCAGAATCCATAACAGTGCTGTGCCAATCCTGGTGTTCTATGTCTGTGAGCCTTCTTTTCACTGTGGCTTTTATGAGGCTGTGTGAGGTAGTTATAGCCTCGTCACAAAAGATATTGCCAAGCCCACTTTGGTTAAGACTATCCTGTACATGTGTCAGCAACTGCGACTGAGAGCCATCATTCCTTTGTCTTTCCTGCACAATTTTATATAAGGCTCATTCTCATGAACGTGGTGCAACTCACTGAAACGTGCTATTTTCTATATATTTCGAACCCATTTACTTTTTTTCTAATTTTTTTTGGCCTCTAAGTTGCAAAGTATTTAGTTCTACCAGAATATATATAGTTTACCCTACCTCTTTATTTTATTATGCCCATAATATGCCCAAAAGTGACCCAAAGTTGACGTTTTCTGACCATAAATGGGCTTAAGCATGGATTTTAAAAGATCTAACAGGTCTTTTGGGCTTATTTTTGTTTTGAATCATTGCACAATATTACTCTGCATCATTCTAAGTCGGAATCACATACATATACCTTATACAGGTGGTACAGCTCACTAATAAGTGGCTCAAACTCCTGACTTATGTTGTTTTAGGATAGAAGAAGGACAAATCAGAAAGTTCTTAATATGTTTAAACAAGTTTAGTATATTGAAAGGTATATATCTTGGCTCCTTGGAACACATTTTGATACATTTCTAACCCTAGCGGTTCAGTTTTTATCGCCTCGTGAAGTTTATTGTCCTTTTTTCAGGTGACTCCGTGACCAAAAATCCATGATCATGAACATTATGTTTTAAATACATCACAGCAACTAATAGTTTTGTTTACAAGCTGGGCCAACATATATCTTGAAGCATACCAAGAATGGATATCCTCTGAGTAATAGTTTTTGAGATACAGCCCAATGAATTTTGAACATTTATCAGAAATATGAACATTTCAACTACATACTCTCAACTTTACCCTAGTTTCCTCAAAATGGTCCCATTATTGGTTAAATTCACCCTACAGTGTCCTGATCATGTGTACTTTAAGAAATATGAAGCATCATGATATCTGGTTAGACCAAATTTGCACAGTATAGGCCTAAAGTACCCCTATTAACCTATTTTACGTCACGGAGTCACCCGGGTGACTCCGTGATGGAAATTATTTCTTGTATAAATGAGCATAAAAATGGTGGATTTTTGCATTATAACATTAGAGGGAGTGGGTAGGACACAGGAAAACCAGAGATAACTTAAATATATTGGGTATTAACAATTTTATGAAGGTTTAAATTTTCATCAGGATGGCTGGTGACTCCGTGACGAATATTCCGGGTGACTCCGTGACGGAAAATATGTATCCCAATAGACATATGCTCCTGGAGGCTAGATTATTGGATATTTTTCAAAATTTCTTTTTTCCAGCAGAAGACACAAGAGTTACCTCACAATCTGGGATACAATAGAGACTGTGTGGATCTTCTTTATTTACTTTATAGAGGTATCAACCTGAAATGACATTTGAATATTTTGCTCACAAAACACACTTAAATGTCTGTGGAGAAAAAAATACGGAACATATCTAGTGAAATCCTCGTGAATCAATTAACTATACCATAGACTTAATAGAAAATGATATTAGGAATAAGCTGTTACTGCCTCAGTACACATGGGAGGTATGTAAAACATGTTATTTTTAGCGTTTTTGAGGTTTTTAGGGTTTTTTGGGCCTTTGGAGGACCAGAAAACGGAAAATATTGGGCCAATACACAAAAAATAGAGATTTCCTGAATTATTAGGATGTTTTTTCACATATGCCAAAAAATTGAATAAATTGGTTCAAAACTGGTTATTCTGTAGGGGTATAAGCCTGAAAAGGGCCAGAAATAGCCAAAACAACATAAGTGGGGAGTTTATGCCAAGTACCTTTGACCCAATTTCGCCTTTCTGACCATTGTTTTGTATTTTTAATGCTTTTTAAACAGTTTCCCACCCCCCCTGCACATTATAATTTTTAAACATGTCATACATGTTGCCTAACAAAATTGATCCCATGAAGCATCAGATACACAAAGTAGCCTACTCATATCTATCTCAAGTCCATGCACAGTGGTGCTCCAAAATATTGTGACATATATATTTTTCACAGGGATCCTTTCTGACCCTTTTTTGCACCTGTAGTGATATCATGAAGAGTTCTCATAGTTAACTGTGTACAATATTTGCAAATTAATGGCCCTTATGGCCCTCAAATATATATTCCAAAAATCAGGGCCCTGGCCCAAATGCACAAGCAACTGAATGCCTCATATTTTCATCCTGGATCCTAACCTAGCATGCAAAATCGCCTTTCTGACCAGTCAGAAAGGCAATTTCTTTTACCATCTTCTCACTGGCAAGGGAGAATAGGGATGCATCATGGGTGAACTTAGTTTTTTCCTAAATAGCATATTGACATGGCATCATATTGGCACCAAGAGAAACGAGAAAATACGTACAGAAATAGTATTTAATACCATTATAACCTACAATACAAAATCGCCTTTCTGACTGGTCAGAAAGGCGATTTTCTTTTTACCATTCTTTCACTGGCAAGGGAGGATAGGCAAACATCATGGGTGAAGTTAGTTTTTTCCTAAATAGCATATTGATATGGCATCATATTGGCATCAATAGAAATGAAAAAAAATAATGCTAAAATAGTATTAGCTACCAGTATAACCTACAATCAAAAATCGCCTTTCTGACTACCCAGAAAGGCAGTCAGAAAGGCGATTTTTCTGACCATTCTCTCACTGGCAAGGGAGAATAGGGATGCATCATGGGTGAACTTAGTTTTTTCCTAAATAGCATATTGACATGGCATCATATTGGCTCCAAAAGAAACGAGAAAATACATACAGAAATAGTATTTAATACCATTATAACCTACAATACAAAATCGCCTTTCTGACCAGTCAAAAAGGCGATTTTTCTGACCATTCTTTCACTGGCAAGGAAGAATAGAGGTACATCATGGGTGAATTTAGTTTTTCCTAAATAGCATATTGATATGTCATCATATTGCCACCAATAGAAATGAAAAAAAATATGCTAAAATAGTATTAGCTACCAGTATAACCTACAATCAAAAATCGCCTTTCTGACTACTCAGAAAGGCAGTCAGAAAGGCGATTTTTGTGGCCATTCTTTTACTAGGAAAGTAGAATCGTGATGCAGCAGGGGTAAAATTAGTGTTTTACTAAATAACATATTGATATGGCATCATATTGGCATCAGTGGAAATGAAAGAATAAATAATAAAAACAGTATTAACCACCTGTACAACCTAAAAAGGAAAATCGTCTTTCTGACCAGGTAAGAAGGCAGTCAGAAAGGCGATTTTAAAATTTTAAATGGTTTTATATAGTAGCAACATAAGTAGGAATACTTTGGTTCAGAAGCACAATTACTTAACTAGTGAATAAGATCGAAAAAATAAAGCTATTACATTCAAAACATATGTATTATTGGCTTTGGGACCTTGTCCCCAAAGCCATTTACACCACAGACCAGAGTGTGAGTTTTTCGGCAAGAAATGACTAGCATAGGCCCCCTTGATCATTGTTAGATATAGCCCTAGCTGGCCCTTAAACCTTGCCTAGGACTGGCATCCCCATGTGTCCTTGTAGGTGTGTGCAAGACTAATTTATGCTAGATCTTGTTTTCAGTTACTGCATGTAGAACCAATGTACCTTGTGGTAAGGCCTAGACATCTTGTGAACAGCCATATTTTGAGTTCTCTAATGTGGCTGTCAATGGCAAGGATAGGTACCAGCCTAATAACTATTGACTCCTATGTCAAGCCAAGCTGTCAATGTCAATGCCAATTCCCATACTATGCACATACAGGACCTATACTAGAAGTTAAATGGGTCCAGGGTGGCTCTTGAAATCACTCAAGCCCGCCCAAAGACAAACTGTGAAGTCCAACATAATTACCTTCCCCCACCCAACACACATGCACCAATCCTGAAATAATATTTTACAGTCTTTAAAGGAAGGCCATCACAAGTCCTCCTTGTGCCCCCCTCCTCCTCCCTGTGCCTCCCTATGCCCTCTCATCCTCCTCCTGCCTCTGCCCTTTCCTCCTCCTGCCTCTGCCCTCTCCTCCTCCTGCCTCTGCCCTCTCCTCCTGCCTCTGCCCTCTCCTCCTTCTCCTTCCTTTCTCTGCCCTCTCCTCCTCCCTCTGCCCTCTCCTCCTCCCTCTGTCCTCTCCTCCTTCCTCTGCCCCCTCCTACTACCCCATCTACCCCTCTCCCCCCCCCCACTCTACCCCATTTTCCTCCTTCCTGTTACCTCCTCCTCCCTCTGCCCCCTCCTACTACCCCATCTTTCCTCTCCTCCCCCCCTCTACCCCATTCTCCTCCCTCTGCCCTCCCTCTGCCTTCCCTCCTTCTGCCCCCTCCTCCTCCCTCTGACTGCCAAGATGGCTGCCGAAAACTCAAGATTGTCTGATTTCCTTGTGTGATACATGGATAATAGGGTTTTCTGGGATGTAGAATCCATTTCCAGGCTCACAATTTCAATTCGGGAAATTTCCAAGATGGCTGCCAAGATGGCCACCAAAAACTCAAGATTGTCTGATTTCCTTGTATGACACATGTACGTATAATAGGGTTTTCTGGGGTGTAGAATCCATTTGTAGGCTCCGATTTTTGATCCAGGTAATTTTCAAGATGGCTGCCAAGATGGTATTTGCATAGGCATCAATGGAGTGCACCGCCACCAATGGAATTGCATTGGAACCTATTTGATTCCATTGGCACATATTGGGTTCTATTGTTATACCAGCTGCAGTAAAACCAATAGAAATCAAAAAGATGTAGCTAAGTGCATGTAATTAATTGACCATGCAGTGTTGCTGCAAACCATCAAACATGAATTGCATAAGAACCCCAGAAACACCAAAAATTATAAATCTATACCCCCTCGTTTTCTCACCTGTAGTTAATAACAATCCTATAAAACCCAAAGCCACTACGGCTTTGCCGTAAAATCCTTGAATTTGTCCCCTTGTTGTCTTTATTCATCTATGTGATATATAGACATAATAATACAGTATTTTCGCCTTTCTGACCATTATTTTACATATGGGCTAGATGAGAAAAAATAAATGCATTAAACTGCTACAGATTTCAGTTTTATATGAATGAATAGATGACACAATTTGGTAATAGGATATTTCAAAAAGTCTGAATACATATATGACAGATTTTACAGGAAAATACTGCAAAGTTTTAAAATATTTCAGAACACTCAAAAGTGGAAAAAAAGAAGGAAATGAGATACATTAAAGGTGGGTAGTAAGGGAGAATGGGATGGGTTATTGGTACAATTTGGTGTTTGCTGGTTTGCATTTTGTATGGGCTGTAAATAACATTAATAGAAATTAGAATGTATAATTACTGCTTGCCAATAGAGCCAATATTCAAGTAGGTACAAAAAGTGGTCAGAAAGGCGATTTTTTAATTAAATGAGTCTATTTTGAACAGTTACCATGGTTACTGCATACATATTTAAATAAAACTACTCATCCAGTAGTGTCCACCAACACCTGCAGTATACTAATAAAGAAGGAATTGACCATATGCCAAAGTTACTGTTCTGCTCCCTTGCTACCTGAGTTGCATCACGTTCGTGAGACTGAGTCATATGATGTGGGATATTTTACTTGTTTTCCCAGCAACAATTCTATGCCAGAAACTGATCATCCTTTGTTTGACAATACAGCTTAACTTAAGTCGTCCCAGTTCTCCCAATGCCATGCAATTTGCTGTGCGTGCATTCAGCTTAAGGACAAATTTACAGAAATAGCTCTGGACTCTTTCAATTTCACGCAAGTCTGAAAAACCCCATACCTCGCAACCGTATAGTAATATTGGTACAATACATGCATCAAAAAGATGGCATTGGATATCGACTGGGAGTTGTAGTTTTC
The DNA here is from genome assembly GCA_947462335.1 of Harmothoe impar. Taxonomy (NCBI): domain Eukaryota; kingdom Metazoa; phylum Annelida; class Polychaeta; order Phyllodocida; family Polynoidae; genus Harmothoe; species Harmothoe impar. Next base: position 4,749,203 of record OX381721.1, on the reverse strand, counting down.
GAGCCTTTGACAATAAGCTAATCAGGGCTCTTTTCGCTTGTGTGACCTGTTTTCTTATGGCTTGGGTAAACTTACCATTATAATTGAACTCTATTCCCAGATATGTATAATTGTGTTGCACTTCCAGTGGTTCGCCCTGGTACAGTAACTTTGGTAGCTTCTTTACCTTGCCACGTGAGAATATTACTACCTTTGTTTTCGAGGTATTTACAGTAAGCTTCCAGTCATGGCAGTACTGCTCCAAAACATGTAGCATGTTCTGTAGGTCTTCAGAAGACTCGCTAAGTAGGATTGTATCATCAGCATACAGTAAGATATACAGCTTTAGAAGTACTTGAGATTCAGGGTCAGTGCCCAGCCAGCTAACACCTTCACAATGGTTTTCGAAATGACTTTCTAGGTCATTCAAGTATATGGCAAAAAGCAGTGGTGAGAGGTTCTCACCTTGCCTCACCCCTACGTTGCAACTAAAATATTCTGACAGGCAAGTGTCAACACGTACACAAGACTTTGCTGTCTGATACATACTTTTTATAACATTCAACACTTTACCATCGATATTAGACTTGAGTAGTTTTACCCACAATGAGGACCTATCCACAGTGTCAAATGCCTTTTTATAGTCTACAAAGGCACAGTATAGTCTCTCTTTCTGTGACAGGAATAGTTCAATAATACAGTGTAGGTTAAAAATATGATCAAGTGTGGAATAACCTTCCCTAAATCCTGCTTGTTCTTCTCCCATTATATTGTTATATTCTAAATAGGTACCTAGCCGTATGTTTAATATCATTGTAAACAATTTCCCCATACAGCTAAGTAGGGTTATTTAACCAATAATATATGAATATGAAGCACAAGGGTTGTGTATTGATGAATAACGACCCGAGGTGCGTAGCACCGAGGTCGTTATTCATCTATACACAGCCCGAGTGCAGTCATATTCATATATTATTAGGTTTATTATACGATATTTCGATTCATATGTCTTTAATTACCTTTAAAACGTCCTAATTTCGCCATTTTGAAGGATTATTGACTGAATATCACTCGTACACCAGTAGCGCCATGTTGTGGAACTCTTCAGTAGGGGAGGTGAGGAAGAAAGAGCTAGGCGCGGGGATCGGTTATTATTTTGTTACGCTGCTTTCGCCAGCCTAAAGAATATGGGTGTGGACCACTAAAATCGACACGGCGACATGGCCGTGTTGGGGCCTAGTGACATGCGACATGAGGAAAATCAGAGAGAGTGACATGGGACATGGCCATTTCTTAAAATCGACAGGGTGACATGGCCATTTCTTAAAATCGACAGGGCGACATGGTCATTTCTTAAAATCGACATAGGAAATCGGGACCCCCCATCCAGACCCCCAAGAATACGACTGTACTCCCGCGTCGCCACCTGCCGTTTTGGTTAATAACCGCTCCCCTCTATACTTCAATATAGGCAGCGTTTCCCTCCAAACTCACCACAGCCGGATAGGCATGGGTGCCAGCGTGTGAGCCCAATACACCAAGGGTCCCCGGATCGATCCTGGGTGGAAACGAACCATTTTCAAAATGCCTATATACATGTGAAAAAAAGCCCCTAGAATTATTTTAACGAAAGGCTAAGTAAAGTCCAACTTCTACCTTTATAGTAAAAAAGAAATTAGAAAAGAATATTGATTTTCAAAGAAATTATACCAAAAAATGCCTTTTCTTCTGTAACTCGGTAAATAATGGTCCTACAGGGCTAAAAATCCGCCTGTAGACTCCTTGTTTCGCCACCTACCTCTACCAGCGCCTCCACGGCGTGGTGGTTAGCACGTCGGACTCTAAGTCTTGATGTAGCGTGTTCGAGTCTCCATGAAACCTCGGATTTTATGGCTGACGATTCCCATTCAGAATCGTTCTGATATTCTGGATATCAGAACGATTCTGAATGGGGAATTCAGAATCGTTCTGATATCCAGAATATCAGAACGATTTCACCTCCCCAAGTGTGCGCTATGCAGGAATATCAGAACGGGAATATCACCTAAAAAGCACGGTGTAAGCCCATATCGTATAATAAACCTCTATAATTGTCTGGGCTATTAATATCACCTTTATTTTTATATATTGGTACTATAACACCAACTGACCAGGATTCTGGGACAATACCTGTATCTAGGACAAGGTTAAAGTATGCACTGATGATAGCTAGGAGGTCAGAAGGACTGTTTTTTATGAACTCATTGACGATGGAGTCGTTTCCTCCAGCCTTGCCATTTTTCAGCTTTTTAACCACTTCCTCAATTTCAGTGACTGTTATTGGTTGGTTAAAAGGCAGGTCACTGGTATCACGTGTTGGAGTACCCTGGTCGGGGCATAGATTCCCTTGGTCAGTGCATACATGCTCAGGGGACATGTTCGGAACAGTATTTAGATTTTCAAAATGGGACCTGAAGGAGTCCAGGGAAATCTGGCCAGTTTTACTTGTGGTCCCGTGTGCATTGTTCAAGATTTTCCAGTAGTCTTTAGGATTAGTACTTTTTAAGTTACGTAAATTCTCATTTAGTTTCTTGTTATAGTCCAGCAACGCTGACTTTATGGTAGCCTTATATGCCTTACTGGACATTTTTAATAGCAACTTGTCTGACTCACTCTGACTTCTCGCAAATCTGTTCTTAGCACTGAATACCTCTTTCCGAGCATGTTCACACCTGTCGCTGAACCAAGGTTTTCTAGGGGTGATACGTTTTCTGAAGTTATTTGTGCCTTCCCTGGCATTGCGGTGCACAGGCTTAATAACACCAGCATGTTTACCACATTCAGTATATACCTCTGTGAACAAATTTGATATATGGTCTATGTCCTTTTGTCCTACCCCAGTACCACGGCCCCGAGCATTGGTGATTAGTGTTTCAATCTTCTCAATATCACAGGAGTTAAAGGCCTCTTTAAATTTAGATGTCTTACCGTTATCCCAATGAACTCTGGTAAGTGGTACCTGCATGTCAGAGAGTTCCAGATTAGACTGATTATCAATCACCTCGGTAGATACAGCTGTAGTGGACAATTCCAATATGATAGGCGAATGTACATCAGACAGGCAGGAATCAAATGTGTCAACATGAAAACTATTAATTAAGGGAAACAGTGAAGCAGATGCAATGGCATAATCTATAATGCTGGTCCCTTTACACGTGAATTCAGAAGACTTTTTCCCAAATCTGCCATTAGCAATTAGGATGCCTGCACTTATACAGAGTTCAATTAGTTTCTTCCCATTTGAGTCCAACTTCTTGTCAGTATACACCCTATTCACTTCTATACCAAGTTTTCTTATCGTAGACTCGTCTAAGAAAAGTTCATCTGCCACATCTTCTAAACCCGTTGCATATGCCACATGCTCACATGACTCTATGAAGTCTTGTTTATTCCCGGTCCTTGCATTAAAGTCCCCTATAAGGCAGATCTGACTGTCTGGGTAGAGGCTTTGCATATGGATTAGGTCAGTCTGTATGTTTTCAAACTCGTTACCTGTACTATAGGGTGAATCACATGGAGGGATATACACTGTACCCAGTATCAGGTTGTAACCTAAGATTAGGGGATCTAATTGCAACCACTGCACATACTCGTTTTCACTAGGAGTAAGAGCTTTCACATATTTTGTTAAGTCACTTTTTATGAATGTGGCTATGCCTCCTGATTTCCTTGAGAACTTTTGTCTGTGGTGGTAAAATGGAGTAAAGCCTTCCACTTTTATGTTCGCTTCATCAAGAGCATCCAGTTTTGTCTCTGATAGGCTAATAATATCGAAGTTATCATAGATATAGTCCTCCAATATTGAGTAATTCAGCTTTGAGACAAGGCCACATACGTTCAACCCCAAGATTCGCAGGCTTTTGACTTGAGCCTGGTTTTTGGTGTATGCTGTGGGCATTGGGAGTGACTCGCCAGATGTAGGCAGGTCTTCTCCTAGTTTGGGCACTCTTTTGAAGTCTTCTGCATTGAAAGTTTTAGGACAAGTACTATGTCCATGGGGAGATGTTAACGGTATAACATCATCGGAACTTGCCCCCATGGACTCTGATCCCATGCTCTGGGCACCGTCGACTGCCAGCTGGGGTGGTGTGGTTGGAGCCCTACATTATAAACCATTCCAGATTGCATTGGGGTGCTTGTTGGCACTTGAGCAAAACTGTGTGGCATTTGAGCAAAACTGTGTGGCATTTGGTGGCATGGGTGATGACTATAGCTTTGCTGCGGTACATATGGTACAGCCTGTGCATATCTAGCCATACCTGCCTGGTGATCTTGGTATGCGGAGTTGCCATGAGGCTCGGCTTGACCTTGTGCAGGTATCTTTGAGTTGGTACCCGTTTCCTGCAGGCATCGAAGAGTTGCTTCAATCAAGGTATGTAGTTCAGGATTACTCTGACTTTTGGAGCGCATGTCATGGTCCTTGGGTGGTTGTGGGGAGGACCTGCGGTTGTGCTTGGTCTTCTTTCCCTTGTTCCGCATCATTTTTGGGGGCCCTTCGGATACAGCATCTGTACTTGGGTGATTCTCTCTGCTGTCTAGCTTGGAGAACTTATTCTGCACTGGGACCTGTCCCCAGTCGTTAGTCCTCTGCTGCCTATGCGTGGACTGTGCACCTTGCTGTTCCTTCTGCTGTTGCTTTTTCCTCTGCTGCCTGGGGACCGACCAGCTGTCTGTTACTGTATCAGGGTGCTGATTCCCTCCAGGAGTTTTCATACTAGGGTCGGTACATGTTGGGGTTGGTGTTACCGGTGCCCCCTGTTTCTCCCCAGCAATCACTAGTTTTAGGTTGGCTGCTATCTGCTTCAGTCCTGATTCGCGTAGATGTAGCTTGTCCTTCTGTAGGGCGCTGGGGAGATACTTGAATGTGGGGTTGTGGTCCACATAGCAAGTCGTCTCGGACTGCAGTGACTCCAAGAAGACGTTGACCTTGTCAATGCGGTCATTGAGTTGGGGGTTATCAAATCTACGAACTATTCCAAAGACAAAGTTCCAGTCCCAATGAAAATAGGACAATTACAGAATGGAGCAATAATGTATCTTGTGCCAAAATGCACCAGAACACACCATTTTAAGTCTAGACTTCTGAAATAATCTTGAGGGGGATTAGGGGCACGTGCCCTGCTGCGCTTCGTGAAAAATGCCAACGGGGAAGGCCCTTTTTTTGCACATTCTTCCAAAACATGTCTTGGCTACAACCAGTCCTGTATTGGCTCCAGGGTTTTCAGATATGCCCACCCCTCGGAAATTAAGGGCTCCAGGTCACAAAGTCGCTTTTCTTAGACTATTTTTGCTATAGACATATTTTTCCAAAAGTCGCCAGGTCGCTTAAATTACTGTACCAGGTCGCCTGGAAAAAAGCCCAGGTATCCAGGTCCCTTTTTACCCCTCTGGAGCCACATCATGCTGCATAGAGTTGATGATCAGATATGGAGTTGATCACGGCCCTATACTATAACAGGGGGGGAGGTGGTTTTCGACGCGGAGTGAGCAAATTTTTTTTCACCCCCCCCCCCCGGTCAACGGGTCGAAATTTTTACCTGATTATCTGACCTGACATTTGGACTCTCTTACCATATTCTTAGCTATATGACCCTTTATTTGTCCCCTCCCACCCGTTTCTAGCTATCTGAACACTTGTTTGGCCTTGCCCATCCCATTTTTAGCTATATAACCCCGTCTTTTGGCGAAACGAGGCGAAACGATGGTTAAGAAAGCTAAGAATGTGGTGGAAGAGGCCAAACGATAGGTCAGATAGCTAAATATGGGGTGGAACAAGGGATCAGACACCGAAAAATAGGGTGGGCGACTCCAAACGAGGGTGCAGATAGCTAAGAATGGAGCAAGCAAGGCCTGATGAGGGGTCAGATAGCTAAGAATCGGTTAAGAGAGGCCAAACGAGGGGTGAGATTGCTATTAATTGGAGGCAAGTGGGCAAGCAAAGGATCAGATAGCTAAATATGGGGTGGGAGAGGCAAAACAAGGGGTCAGATAGCTAAAAGTGGGGTGGAGAGTGTGACCCCACGCTAGGGACGATGTTTTTTTAAACTAAGAATCGGTAAAAGAGGCCAAAATGGGGTGGGCAAGGCCAAATAAGGGGTCAGATAGCTAACTATCATATGGGGAGGCCAAATGAGGGGTCAAATAGCTAAAACTAGGATGGGCAAGACCAGACGAGAGGTCATTGATCCCTCAATTCAGTCACCAGGCCCTTGTATGGGCTCTCACAGTTGCTGCTTGGTTCATCAGGCCCTTTTATGGGCTTGCACAGCCATTGCTGGGGTCACCAGGCCCTTGTATCAGCCATTGCTGGGGTCATCAGGCCCTTGTTTTGGCTCGCACAGCCATCTTTGGGGTCACCAGGCCCTTGTTTGGGCTCACACAGCCATCGCTGGGGTCATGAGGCCCTTGTATGCACTCGTACAGTCCTTGCTGGGGTCAACCGGCCCTTGTATCAGCTTGCAGATCCCTCAATTCAGTCACCAGGCCCTTGGTTGGGCTTGCACAGCCATCGCTGGGGTCCTCAGGCCCTCTTATGGGCTCCCACAATCCTGGCTAGGTTCACCAGGCCCTCCTATGGGCTAGTACAGCCATCGCTTGGGTCACCAGGCCCTCGTGCACCAGGCCCTCGTATGATCTCGCACATCCCTCAATTCAGTTATTAGGTCCTTGTTTGGGCTCACACAGCCCTCGCTATGTTCACCAGGCTCTCCTATGAGCTCGCAGATACCTCAGTTGAGTCACCAGGCCCACCTATGGGCTCGGACAGCCCTTGCTGGGGTCATCAGTCTCATATTTCAAAAAAATATATGTTCTTTCTCCAGTTATTGCTGTTTTAGGAAAAGAAAAGTAGTAGATCATTCAAAGTGTCGATGGGTAGGCAAGACATTTAGCACAGTTCTGCTGTCTTTATGACCCCAATTCGCGACCTGTGTCGTGAAATTCGCGTCATGTTGTGTCAAAAAATACCCATCCCTACCCCTGCCCTCAGAATAGGTTGAAAAAAGAGACCCCCCCCCCTAAGAATAGGTTGGAAAAAAAATACCCTCCCCCCCTCCGAATACCCCTAAAAAAAATGCCCTCACCCCTGATTTGCACACACCCCCCTCCCCGGCATGAACGCTCCATATTGAGTTCGCTGGTTCCCACGGGTGCCTGGGGCTAACCCGCAGGTCCTGGCTATCTAGTACTAGCTCTCTAAGAGCTAGTGACGTCATCTATCACTCTCCCATCTTTGGCAAAGACCAAAACATGTGTAGGAGAGTGTACATTGCGCATGTGCATGCACATGCGCGATGTACACTCTCCTGTACACATGTTTTGGACTTTGCCAAAGATGGAGAGTGTGACCCCACGCTAGGGACCTGCGTCCTTGATAATGGACGGGGAACCAGCAAACATATTGAGTAAAAAACAATAGATCAGACGGTCGGGACAAATAGATCAGACGGTCAGGACAAATAGATCAGAAGGTCAGGACATGTGTGGAAGGTCATAGATATCATATGTATAGCACCACTTACTCTTGTCCAAACTTACATAGCGGTACACACACAGAAGAGGCTTGACAATTTTTTCCTAGAATAAAGACCTCTCCTAACTCAAGGAGCCATTTGAAGTATTCATACAAACTCTACAGAATTTTATATTTCTCCTCCCCAGGAAAAACGCTGCCAACCCGAGATGCAGTCCCTGATGTGGCTGCCCCCGAGGCTTCCTGCAATGGTGGGTGGAGTGCTGGTGTCGGACATAATGTATCAGTTTAAATCACATGAGCAACATTTGTATGGCGGGACCATTGGCCAATTTGTCCACTTTTGCACCAGCTAATATCTCCAGAGATGCCACTGAATTGTTGACAAAAAGTAGGAAACCCTAGAATTTTTAGTAAAATTTTCAGTAGAAAATCGACTTAAATGAATATAGAAATTCCAGCCAAAAAGTGGGATTCCTGTAAAAGTAGGGAGAATGGCATCTCTGTACCTCAGGCCAACGCTGGGAATCGAACCCAAGTACCATACAAATTGCATTTATTACACCAAAGCTATTCAAGCTTAATTTCTGTTGTATTTTCTCCTGGGAAGATTTACCCTTTTGCCAGTTATATTTCAATGTAGCATCATGAAGCTTCCGTTGTTATATCAATACGAGGGTTTCATTCATGCTCTCTCAATGCAATACAAATGTACTGGGGGTAGGCTATATGACCATGGCCCTCCTACAGTACAGTGCTGCCACCTCACACCAATCATGTACACTAAAGACCTTGTCCCCACACTGGACTGTACAGTGTGACCTCCTCCCTGCCCTGCTTGAGACTGGCACTTACAGGCTGGTGCAGCTACATATATGCTCTGCAGTATAGAGGGCGCTGTGGCACTTGATTCCCCCCCTTGTATACCATATTACCTCTTATAAGCCGAGTCCCGAATATTAGCCGGGACAGGGAATAAAAAAATGGTTAAATAGCACTTATCTTATTATAAGTTCGCTTCTGATTGGAGTATTCACCTAATTCTTGCATGTATACAACAATAATTCATTTAATAAACTACACATACCTGGGCCGACTCCACACACCTGGGGGCGACTCCACACACCTGGGGACGTCTACACACACCTGGGGACGTCTACACACACCTGGGGACGTCTACACACACCTGGGGACGTCTACACACACCTGGGGACGTCTACACACACCTGGGGACATCTACACACACCTGGGGGCGACTCCACACACCTGGGGACGTCTGCACACACCTGGGGACGTCTATACACACCTGGGGATGTCTATACACACCTGGGGACATGTACACACACCTGGGGACATGTACACACACCTGTCCCATAGTAGTTAAAACGGAAACGAAAAATGTAGGCTACTGATAGTATCCAAGGACCATCTTTAGTCCTGATATGGTACCAACATGTACATTATGTCAAGTTAAGGTTAATCTGCGAAAGAAAATAAATCTAAAAATACTTTAAACCACCCATGTGATTTTGCATTAACTCTTGGATTTGTAAATTTCGGCATCACTTAGGGTATAGACCTAGACCAGGTGTGTGGGGTCGCCCCCAGGTGTGGAGCTGCACGTCAATATAATGAGCAGTGCTTGAGAAAACCTGTAAGAGAAAATAAGTTATCAATATTACTACCGGTATTTACACTTAAAGACGACAGTAAAACTTTGCATATAGGCCGCGGCTAGTACAAAAATATGTACATGTTTTCTTGGCTTTTAGGATACGCAAATATATGTATAGTGTGAAATAGCTACGTTTACAGCATCATTACTGCTGCAGTGTATCAAATGGTACGAAAATTGTAGTGTAAAGTAATGTTCACTGATATCGTGACTAAAAGTTAATCGTGAATGGTGGGGAAGGTCTCAGGGCCTGTTTAAAGAGTACCGGTACTGGTTCATGTATTTGACAAATGAATAAACTCACAATGTGGGCTGCTTGGACACGATGTGGGCTGCTTGGACATGATGTGGGCTGCTTGGACATGATGTGGGCTGCTTGGACACAATGTGGGCTGCTTGGACATGATGTGGGCTGCTTGGACACAATGTGGGCTGCTTGGACACGATGTGGGCTGCTTGGACACAATGTGGGCTACTTGGACATGATGTGGGCTGCTTGGGAGAGAAAATGTAAAGTGGTTAATATACACAACATACCTGTATATGAGGGCTGTACCAACGTGAAGAGAGCAAAGTCACAAAAATCATCCAAAGTACTTGTCATTATTTAACAGCAGGGGGGTTGTGAAAGGGAGGTGAGGCAGCAGTGAAAATCTTGCGTGCCCCTGGAATCTAGATGTTTGTTTGGTAAATCTGAGCAGTCTGAGAAAATTAGAGCACTTCCCTCAGCCCAAGACGCAGCAACCCCCCCCTCCCCAGCTGGTGGCGTTATTTGTGAACGTTTTCCCAGTGACTAAGGGAGTGTTCACCCGGGGGGGTACTCAATTCTTTTTTGACACGGGTGTGCGGCTGGCCCTTTGGCAACCCTTACCCTTGGTGAGGGGGATTTTGGTCAGAAGTGAGGGGGATTTTGGTCAAAAGTAACCCTTGCTGAGGGGGATTTTGGACAAAAGTGCCTAGGTTTTAGCAATTTTTCCCGAGGAGTTGGCCTTGGTGTAAGAATTTTGGTCAAAAGTAACCCTTGTTTTGGGGGGATTTTGTTGAAATCTCCGAAAAGTGACCCTTGGTGAGGGGGATTTTGGTGAAAATTGACCCTTGGTGAGGGGGATTTCGGTGAAAAGCAGACCCTTGGTGAAGGGGATTTTGCTCAAAAAGTGCCCTTCCTAGCCGCACACCTGTGTATACAAAATATATGAAGTGCCCCCCCCCCCCCGGGAGTGTTCATTTATTAATTACAGGGGGGGGGGTGGTGAGATTTCGCGCAGAGGGGTGGAATTTCCCCCCCCCCCTCGATGTGATCTCTTAATTCCTAGGTTTAATGATTGTCTTTATACGTGCATTTTCAATTGACAGAAAATTGTTATTTTTGTTCCTCTCAATAATGTGGCAGTTGGGGAGGTGTATTTCAGTTAGCTCTTCCTTTGTGCCAAAGAATTCAATATATTCTAAGCCATAGATTGGTGTACCATAATACTTTAAACCGCAGTAGGGTGGGCAAGCTCAAGTACTGCTAATTATTATATCAATAACCTAGCCTCCTGGTCTAGAGCTGTACAGATCGATTTAATAGCTACAATTATTAATGAATGAATATCATTAGATCTATCACCATGGTTTCTATAATGGCAATACCTGGTCGTCTTCATGGGGGGGGGGGGGTAGGGAATTGTAAATTTGTGGAGAAACAGCACCCTATTGTTGAAAGATGGATTGTGTGATATACATCACAAGTGACCCAGGGCCCACTTGGCAGACCAAAAAATAAAAAATAAATCTACCACCACCCACGGGCATTAACTTTAGCGTTTTCAACATGCCTGTGCTGTAAGTTGTATGCACTACACGCAAAAACATGCGCGAAAGTTGATGCCCGTGGATTCCGAGAGCACCCTTATGGAAGGCTCTATTTGACCAAAAAGCGTCTCATAAAAACGTCTCACCTGCTCTTCACCATTGCAGGTATAGGAAGTCTGTGTGAACGTGACTCCTTTAAAGTCAGGATTCAAGGTCACTGGCCTATCTTCAGCATTAGTTCACAGAGACTTGTTTTTTGGGTAGTTTTTGACATTTTTTATTTGTCTTTTTTCACTAGGAAAAAAAATTGTACGGAAATTTTGGGAAAAACGGGAAGAGAAAGATAGTTCCCGAGATGTGGATGAGCTTTTTTTGGGAGAGAAATACCAAAAAACAAAAGCAGGGTGAATTTTCAAAGTCAGCTGACCAATCTATGTTTTTTGTTGGAAAACCGTCTCACAGAGACCCAGGGTCCCTGGGTCAATAATGACCACTTGCTAAGTAGAATTAGTATTTAAAAGGAGTGCACATGCATAGTCGGAGGGCCTTTAAAAACTGATTTTTAGTATTTTCAGTAAAAATGGGCTGAACTTGGGCACACTGGTTACCATGGAAACAGAGCAAATGTTGACTTTGTTATGATAATGACAATTGAGAAAACTAGTCTTGAGTCGAAAATTAAGCAAATCAGTTGAGTTTTTCCCCAAAGTTTGGGTTAACAACAGGCTGGGCTGGTCAATATACAACTTATATCAACAAAACTCACCTGCAGTTCGCTTCACCAAACCCTTGTGCATCTATGGGCACTAGCATATATATGTAAATAAAGATCTAACCCACCATACCCAGGAGAATTCAAAAGTAAACAGTGCGCCGCTCCCATTACGAGCGTCACCACTCGCGGAACCCGTTACCAGAGGTAAGATTGGAGGCGTCAGCGAAGTCGTAGCGAAGCAGCCCCGAACGATGCTGAGGAGCCCAGTGTACATCAATAGTACACTAGGGAGCCCAGAGTTTTGTCAACATGACCATGGACAGTAATTAATAAATGAACACTCCCTTAATAGCCGATGGGTGTCGCCCCTTTTCAGCGAAAAAAACCAGTGCACTACTTCTTCAAGGGGGGGGGGGGGGGGTTGACAACTCTTGAATGTATCTAAAGTTATGTATAGGATACCCGGATGTGCCCCAGGAAGATGGGACTTTGCGTATATGGAACTGAATCATAGTGGGCTAGTAGTGACAGTAGTGTGTGGGTGTATGTGGTGGGGGGGGGGGGGGGGGCAAAAATGAGGTAGGGTCGAAAATTTGTTCCCTCTCCTCCATATAACCCCCCCCCCCTACAACCCTGTTAAGAAATGTTCACTTCCTTAGACAAAGAGGGGTGAGTCTAGTGAAGACGGGCCCTGGGGGATGCCAAGACAGGTGCCCCCTCGCCTTCCCCCCCCCCCCCCCCCACTGAAAATGACCATTTAAGCCCTCACCCTACGCTTATGGTCGGTCTGACAGTTTTCAGTGTTATTCTTATTTAAAGATTTATTTTTTCCGTAAGGGATATAAAAATGGTCTGGACTTGGGCTGATCGGTTACCATGGAAACAGGCCCAATATCATGAATTTTGGTAGCCAGAGGACTCTCCCATGTACTTTTGGGGCCATATATAAGTGCTTCACCCTAATAAAATAATGCCTTATGCTATACTAAAATATTCCCAGACATTTATTTCTAAATTTTACGGTAGAAAAAAATGGAAAATTTATACCCGTTACCATGGTAATGGACAAACTTGTTGACAATACCCAATTTCCACTTACCAAAAATGAATCTTTAAACCCCAGCCCATTTTTTATTCTTGCCCTGATTGTATTTTGGACTATACCTACAGTTGCACATAGGTTTCTAGTATTTTCAGTAAAAATGGGCTGAACTTGGGCACACCCGTTACCATGGAAACAGAGCAAATGTGCACTTTGTTGTGATTATGACAATTGAGAAAACTAGCCCTGAGTTGAAAATTAAGCAAATCAGTGGGGGTAAAGACCTGTATACATGTAAAATAACATGTTGTTGACAAGCTGAGCCCTTGATTTGGGAGAAATATTGAACAATAATACCCATTTAGAGCCAGATTGTCAGTTTGACAGTTGACATTTTCCCCAAACTTTGGGTAAACAACAGGCTGGGCTGGTCAAAATACAACTTATATCAACAAAACTCACCTGCAGTTCGCTTCACCAAACCCTTATGCATATATGGTCTCTAATTTGTATGGGTAAATAAAGAGTTAACCCACCATACCCAGGAGAATTCAAAAGTAAACAGTGCGCCGCTCACACTACGAGCGTCGCCGCTCATGGAGGGCGTTACCAGAGGTAAGATTGGAGGCGTCAGCGAAGTCGTAGCGAAGCAGCCCCGACCGCCGCCGAGGAGCCCAGTGTATATTAGGGGGGGTAGGTATGATTATAATCAACCTCAGGAACTATCAAAGGTTGATTTATATTATTGTTATCACATAGCATAAATTTGTGTTGTGACACCTTAATCCAAGATGGTGGCACAATCCAAGATGGCGGCACCCGTTCTGACAAAGTGCAAACATCATATACCTCGTTCTGGTGGTGCCTGGCGGCACCACCAGGTGGCTACGCCACCACTTCGGCATAAAAAATATGGCTAAGCCCTAATACTCGTAGGAATGGAATGACTAGGGTGGGTAAGCAATATATACTGACTATACCTGATAGTATTGACTTACCATGGTTGTTTGTATAGGGAGCCAAAAAATGATGAATAGGAAATATGCAAAGATAGCTACTTAATGGCTTTTTTTTTACAATTTATTGTTCCACGTGCTGAAAAATAGCAGTTTGTGATTCACATTAACAGTTCGATCATAATTGAGTCAAAGAAGGATACCATTCTTACATCAATAAAAAGCTCTAGTCGGGATATTTACGAAATTCCTCCAGATTCGATGAGATTTATTCCTATACTTTTATCCAAAAAGGGTGTCTTAATATAATTAGCTTATTGTTGGGATAATCAGGATTCTGTAAATGTTTGTCTATAGATTTGGGGGGCATTAAAGTCACTCCTAGAGTCAAGTTGAACACACAAGCAGGTCTTACACTGCACATAGCTCAGAGGGATGCCATCCACACCCACTTTGAGGGAGGCACACACATCTCTTCTGTGTTCAGTCTCAATTTACCACAGATACTAAGATGGTCAGCATCTCTCGAGATTCACTGATACGTCTCTCCAGTTGCAAGCTGAGTGAAACACAGATTGCTGTGTTCAGTATCAATTTTCCACACATACTATTATGGTGAGCATTTCTTGAGATTAGATACTTAGAATTTCCTGGGAATGTGACCAAACAAAATGTCGCTTAGTAGAATAGATGTCCATACTTTATTCCAAGGGTAAAAGGATGGATCATATGGAGTAAGACTGACACTTCTAATGGCGGTTGACAGAAGGGTTTAATCTGTTTATCAATTGAAGAAGCTCACAATAAGCATTCAGGAATTTTACAACCGTAAGTTCTTTAGCATGTTTCAATTAGAATATCAGTTGTACAGTTTTTCTAATGTACTGTGTGAGCTTATGTTGCATAAAAGCTGTTTTTTTACTCACCCAGTGTTCTTTAGGTTACCTTCATTTTCCCCTTATTTTAATTTTGTTTGGGGCTTTTACTTTATTTTTGCCAAGATGGTGAACAATGACAGGAGTCAGTATAACATTTTTCCTAGCCCAAAGAAAAAATATACGAGAAGTTGTCCCTGTTGGGGTTTGAGTAGTTTGTGCTTGGACAGAGGCTCTGAAGTGTGGGTGGAGCATTCCCTAAACCATGTTTTGGATGAGCCTTAGCTAGGGTATACTACCAAGAAATTATAATCATATTCATGGTGCCAAGCATATAAACCACATAAAACACTGCAATAAAGAGTTTCTTACTCAGGCTGTAATTGAGTGTATTAAGGTTTCTTGTAAAAAAGACAACCACAAATGATTTAAAACGTTACAATGTTTCATGTCTCTCTCTGTTGCCTTAGTGGGTCCACAGTATAGGAGTCCTCACTACAGGAACCGGGTGGTCACTGGCCCCTTCATACATTGTACGTAGTCGTCATCATCAGCTCTCATCCAGGTGGCCCCCACTAGCTGTAGGTTGTTCACAGAGATAAGGGCCTGTACTACACCATGCAGGCACCTGTAAGGGAAACAACCATATTAATCACTCTTCTTGTCAAAAGTAGGAAGTTCTTCTTAATTTTGATTTTATTTTATGGTACACTACTTGAAGATTCACCTTTCCAGATATTCATGACACCAAATGGGCATAATCCAGCACGAGGGGTATTATTAAGCTCTCACCAACCCCTACAGAGAATTTTAGGGCTTCATAACAGCTTAGTAAGTGGTCTGTTCCCAGGAGGTTTTGATTCTATCAAATATTCTTAAAAAACACAATTTAGTGATGTGTAAAGTTGGTCTGAGTGAAGCCGGTGGTGGCAGCTTTATAATTCATAAACAACAAAAAAACACCATGAGGTACCCTACCTGTTAAAGGGACAGTTATTATACTTACATAAATAACTTACAAGTGGTGCCTACCTGACAGAGGGACAGTTGGTCTGAGTGAAGCCGGCGGTGGCAGTTATAACATTTATAAATAACACTAAAACACCAAGTGGTGCCCTACCTGTTAGTGGTACAGTTTTTTTAATTTGACATAAATAACTAACAAGTGGTGCCCTACCTGACAAAGTGGCAGTTGGTCTGTGTGAAGCCGGCGGTGGCAGCGACACTGATGTGTGTCCTCTGTTCGTACAGCAGGAAGTAGTAGGTGTGTACAGATGGAGGCCCCGGCTCCCGGTACGGCGCGATTACGTCACCCAAACTTTTGTCAGGTCCCTCAAGGTTGATGATGAGTCCATGAAGGATAGAGACATCTCCATCTATTATCAACATGGTGTATAGCTTATCTGGAATTAAGAGGAATTCAAAGTTTAAAAGATTTTACATACAAAGGCAGTGGGATATCACAACACTACCACCCAGTAAAAAACAGTAGATTCTAGAGCCAGCAAAACTTGATGTATTTAGACTTTTTCCTACAGGAGCAATCCATAAGATCAACAAATGGTGTTACAGGGAAAAGTCAATAGACGCAGCAGGCAAAAATTGTTTTTGTTAGCTAGGCCCAGAACTCAAAGTTACAAATAATAACTTACATGTTTGGTACATGTCAAAGAAGACTGTTCATTTAGTAGGAGTGTCTCTGATTGGTCTAGTACAGCAATTGCAACAATAAACTGTTTATGAATGCAGCACCAGGAAAGTATCTTTCACCTATGCTGCATCTGGCGTTCATGTATCAAAACAATATGTTGCTCTTAAAGTACAATATTTGAGAAAACTTAGTTTTGTATCAGGGAGTGGTTATTTTTTAACAAATGGGGTTGGTGGATTTTAGCGAGAGTGGGTCCAAAACTACCTAGTCCCCCTGTGGGTGGGGTCAACATTTTTGCTTCCCCCAGGTAGGTTGATATTGAGCGCGGCTGACCCCTTTGAGCTAAAGTAACATGTGGGCTTTTCCGCTAAGGAGGGTGTGATATTTTTGTTCCCCCTTCTTGAGAGGGGTCCTTATCCCCCCCCCCTTAAATTCACCAAGCCCACCCTCCCTGTTATTAAGAAGTGACCACTTCCTGACTCACCTGCAAAGTCTATATCATTATTAGGAGACTTGCTGTACATCTCCAGGGAGTGCCTGTGATTAGACTCTGCCCGTAGGTCAGCCGCATTCAGGATGGGGTTACCAATCGGGTCCAGGAACAGGTCGCTGCCACTAGAATGAGACATGTGCTGTACTGTGAACCCCATATTTAAGACTTTTATTTGGGAAGGAGGGGATCTTTTTAAAGGCAGTGTTTCAATGCATTTGCCAAATAAACATGGTGACAAATAAACGTGACCCCTTTAAGGGTTGAAGGTATACAAGACAATCTAGCTAATCTTAGATCGACCATCAATTTTCCTTAATGCCCCTTACCTGAAGCTTATGGAACATAATATTTCACAGTGTTTATTTGCCTTTTAGAGAGCATTTAGATTTGAGAACATAATGTATAGGCCCTCATGAGAACATCACATTTTTCTAGAATTTTAAATGCACAAAAAAATCTTCCTACAATCTCTCAATATAAATGCAGACATGCATTTATATGATGATTAGGAACATGTTGAAAACAAGAAAATATGGGGTCACAGGAGGGAGTAAAAATGCAGACCATAATTATGTATACAGGATCCGTATTGGGAAGGAGAACTTTTTTTTTTCGCCTCCATATCACGTCCGTATGTGAATACAGTATTGCCATATATTGTGCTGCATACAGCATACCAATCCCTCTTAGACATCTTAAAATATATAAACATACGGAGGTAGGCTAAAGAGAAGGGAGGTCGGGGGATAGAGAAGGAGGTCGGGGGATGGAGAAGGGAGGTCGAGAAATGGAGAGGGGAGGTCGGGAAATGGAGAGTTCTTTCTTTACACCAGGATGAACTAAACGGGATAGATGTATCTACATTACTATGATAAGTTGTAAGGTAGGTAACACAAGAGAGGTTTCTCCCCTGTGTGGGTATCAGGGTGTGTGTCCATGCATCTAGACATGCAAAAGATATCGACCAAACCGGCATAGGTATCGGCTGTGTTGGTGCAGCCACCTAGAGGCTAAGCCATGCACCAAACGTCTGATGAAACATGCTGGCCTCAACTCCTCCCCTATAAGTAAGGGAATGGAGATTGAAAGCAAAATTTTTTCCTGAGTCAGTTCACTTTATGGTAAGACAGAGCCCTCTTGTCCTCCGAATGCACCCCTACATTTTGCAAAGAAATAACAGATTAAGCATATTCTAGTAGGGCTAGCGTTATAATTCTTCCAGCATTATCTCATTTAAGATCTCTTCTATATACCCCAAGTGAAAAATGCAACATTTTCGTACTCTATAAAAATAGCCTGAAAAGAACCAATAACATAAGACATTTGAATAAACCCTTTAACGGCCACATTCTACATCGTAGAATGCGGCCCTTAAGGAATTACCGTGATCAAGATATGTAGAAAGCCAAGGTATGGCACTTAAATGGTTGATAGAAGTAGATCAGGACATAAGTAAGATAAATCTGCAAATATCATGGTTGCAGGTAGTTCATTTTTTTGCCACCAGATGCCTTATGCATAGATAGTGTTGCATACCTTTAAGTATGCTATACAACCTGATACTTACGGGTGAGTGATTGAGAGTGGCCCACACTTGTACGTAAAGTCATCAGACGTAAACCTGACACGGAGGTGCACCGTCAGGTTGTAGGGCTGAGTCAGGAAGGGCAGGTCTGGTGCATTCTCCTCCAGTGCTGTAAGGTATCACAAAGATCGATGTCATAGTCATCTATTATGTTTAACTGCTTATCAGACATAAACGCTGGGCCAGGAGCCAATGGTCCATAGTTTTGGGTCAGGACCCATAATTTTCCGAGTGGCCCTAACCTTGCTTTACATGCCAATTTTTACGGCTTGCGAATTGGACCATTGTTAAGGTTTCTAGAGACTAAGACTCTTAATAGATGGGTCCATTTTACTGTCCTACCTTGAAAAATTCCTGTGCCCACAGCTTTAATCAAAGGGCCACAACTTTCCTGAGCCACAGGCCCGGCTAACCCATGGTCTCAAATGTTAGTGTCTACCCCTGCTTTTGACCGCATTGCATTTGCGTTAGCACTTTGTTCTAATGATGAATGAATGCAGGGTTACCCTAACAAGATTATACACAACATATCAATATCATTTCTGTTTGTTTATCTATGAATACAAGAGAAATCCAATCTTTAAGAATGTATTTAAAATGGCTCTTACCACTTGTTGTTGATATTTATATCCTTAGAGTTAAACTCACCCTTCTGGGTTAAGAGTGGACAGAATTGTTGTGAAAGGTGTGTGTTGGAGAGCTGTACAGAGTATGGGTCAGCGTCTAGGATCAGCCAGTTGATGCCAACAGGACCTGGATGGTGGAGCAGGCACCTTTACAATCAGCTCGACATAGTCAAATACTCCAATAATCCAGTGTCCATTCCAAGGTATGTGGCTGACTACAGGTGAAAATATTCTAGTAGGTTGATGCAGTTAAGTGAATAAATATTGTGGTACCATCAAAATTTGCTCAAGACTGCCCAAACTCAAATTTATTACTACCGTAAAACCTTGGCTACAAGCCGACCTTGGCTATAAGCCGAATGTGAGTTTAGGAGTAAAAATTTGGCTTATAACAAAAGTGCTTGAAATTTGTTTTCACTATGTTTCTACATTATTAAAACCTCGCCTATAAGCCAAATGGGAGTTTGGGCTTAAAATTTGGCTTATAGCAAATAAAAACGTCAAATAAAATTTGGCTTATAGGCGAGGTTTTACGGTACATAGGATTTCTTACCATTTTCACTGATTCACCACTTTTGTCTACAATATCAATGAGATGCAAATATTACAAAGTGAGAACATTCCATTTACCATCCAGGTGATGCTTTTGTACTAAGTTAGAGAGGTTGAATAGTAAAGGCTCTTCGTCTGAGACTATCAGCCCCCTCTGTTTGTACAGTAGGAAGGAGTAGACAAGCGCACCACTCCACCGTGCATCTGATCCTTCGTATCGCCTCAACACCTGTAAATTCCACATAGACCAGATTTTACAAAGAATGTAAAGCAATGGCAATATTTTATACCTACTCTATGGCTATATAATGCAGCCAAATACAGACTTTAGAAGGTGTCATTTGTGATATAGTCAGTACCAAAACTATTAAGGGGTTCTGTGCACGAGCCCACCTTGCTTTCTTATTTTCTTTCCTTTTCAAAACTGACATTTAACAATGATAAAACCCTATGTTTGATATACTGAATGCTCATAGGGACATGCTAAATTAGTGACCTAGACATTTGAGGTTGAGTTTGATTATTCCTTTTGCAAAATATTGCATGATAAATAAGAAAGTTCTTTCAACATAGTTGGACATCCTGGTACTAAGGGGGGTGTCGTTTTTTAACAACAGGGGGTTGATTGATTTTGGGGGGGGGACCAAAAGAATTCGGACCTCACTTAAGGGGGCGGAACCAAAGAAAATGCACCACTTTATAGCCAAATAGCCTTACTAAAGCTCAAAGGGGTTTGCCACATTTAATTTCAACCTGCCGGGGGGGGGGCAAAAAACGTAGACTGTGACCCCCTGTCTTGTTAAAAAATGACCATTCCCAAAATGTAACTTTCTTGATATATGAAGTTATACATCAGTTACCAATGCATTGGTGACATCATTGCCTCTGATGTTTGCAAAGCCCATATGGATGACATTCCTGTCAACATCCAGAAATATGAGGGTGAAGAGTTCATTCCTCTCTGCACGCCAACTGAACCGAGGCATCTCCCTTATGTCCCAGCCTTTTACACGGGAGTCAGACAATGGATCCAACTCAAAGTCAATCAGGTCCTGGGTTTCATATTTATAGTCACATCCTGTATAACTACCTGGATATGAAGAGGACAGCTTGTTAATTAAAAAAATAAATGTTGTTTTTTTCCTCTAAGCTATATAACTGTAAAATACTTAAATCAAATACAGCTAAATTTAAGGGATAGCTTGAATCTACACTTCATGCAATTGAGGCTGCGTCTCACAAACTTGGGCCAATGTTTTCGTCTCTGACCGGGTGCCAGCTCTGACCGGGTGCAAGATTTTACCGACCTGAATAAAAACAGGTTATTTAGGGCAAATTCTCCCAAATTTCAGCCAAATTCTATCTACATCTGCCCTAAATAACCCATTTTTATTCAGGCCGGTCAGAGCTGGCACCCAGTCAGAGCTGGCACCGGGTCAGAGCTGGCACCTGGTCAGAGACAAAAACGTTGGCCCAAGTTCGTGAGACACAGCCTTGAACAACTTTACACAGCCACAAAATAAAGCGACTCAATAAACTTGACAAGTTTAGGAAAGATTTGAGGGGTTGAGACACTCCAGAAGGGTCAGCACTGTGCACTAATGCAGCTCCAGTAAGTAACTCACCCGGGCTGCATTGGTGCATCATGACAACAAATGTCACCTTTTAGCGACATGTATACTCAAAGATTAAAAAATACTTTGTACACCATAAGCTATGGCAGACAGGCATAGCATATGGGAACACTGCCTTTAGAAGAAAGCACTGCTGTATCAGCCATGTAATGTATAGTATCAACTACCTGGGGGAGAGGTGTAGTGCACACTGAGGTAGCGGTCTATACCAGACAGGGGATCCACCCTAGGGGGCGTCCCAAACACTAACATGGACAGGGAGTTGGGCTGGTTTGGGAACCGAGTCTCAGCCCGACAACCGTCTATATCAGACGGCTCTGGGAGACATACTGTAGAGAACCCTGAGGTGTCCTGGGCCTTCTGCCGTATCAGGGACAGACAACGCACCCCTCTGTCTGTACGTCTCACATCAGGGTGACAGGCTGTGTCCTGCCCTGCCACTGCTGTAATGGGAAACAATGATTATTTCATTGTAAATACAGCCTGTCACTGTTAAACCTATGGGTGGGTCATTCACTACGCCAAAGTGCAATAACCCAAGGCGGTTTGCACGCTGTGGTTGTATTGCACTCTCCCGGGGTCATGGGACCTGTACAAAATTAAAAATTTGTCGTCATGATGTTACTCGCAAGGACTGCGTTTAAACATCCTGCCGACCTTATGGGGAAAAGACACTCTTGGAGTGTCAGTATGATGCACCAATGTAGTATCGGCAAGTTACTCACAGGGGCTGCATTAGTGCATCATGACAACAACTTTTATAGTGGCATAGATCTGTCCTTAAATGGTTAACTACTATTAACAGCATGCTGCATGGGTGTATCAAAATGACAAGTGACCATTGACAATGAAGCAGTAAAACTGCACAGAATTTTACTTTTAAGCAAATCCAAATTCATATCAATGAATATATATGGATCTACACTTACAGGAATCAGATTTTCCCATGAATTTTATGTTATCTGAATTAAACTATTTCCCTAACCTGACAGTCCTACTCCCAGAAAGAGATATACCGCTAGATGTGTTGATCGCCACATCTTGGTGAAGACTCACCGTCCAACTGATGTCTAGAGTTATTTATTGTCGGCTTTTGTGTGTGCTGTATTACAGTATCCACTACTGACGCACATTGGTAAACCTTTAAGGGCTGCACCCTGCTTTATTGTGACCTACCCTTGGCTGTTTTGATGCTTTGTGCATCATGTCAACCATAAAGGTCTGATACACTCCCACAAGGTATGCTGAGGCAGCATTCAAGATTCATGATGTCAAGTAAGGCTATTACACGACACACCACCTATAAGGGTTTATTGAATCGTAAAAAAAAAAAATAACAGCAAAACGAAGTCTTAATTAGAAGCCATACTTGCATGCAGAGACCAAAGTGCCCTTTACATCATCCATGCATGCATTACAAAAGGTTGCATGTAATGTTACACTTGAAGGCACTTAGTGTTTACCTTTGTTCGTATTAGGCTGTGTCTCATGAGATTGGGCCAATGTGACCGTCGTTAACTGTGTACCCTCTTTAATTTGACTGGGTGCCATCTTTGACCTCCCGACATAAAATGGTTTATCTAGGGCAGATTAAGTTGTAAATAGAGATATACCCACTGCCATCTTCTTTATCTTATCTGTTCCATATCAAATCTTAAATACCTTTTTTTCTATGGTGGCCTGTCAAAGATGTTATCCAGTCATAGATGGCACCCGGTCAAAAATGGCAGCCTGGTCAAAGACTATCACATTGGCCCAATCTCATGAGACACAGCAATAACTTGTTATTACACACATCATGTTAACTTGTTGACTTTCCACATTGCCTTGGCCTTGTCATGCTACATGAATGCAGCTCTTTGACTGGGCTACAGATATGTTACTGTACTAACATTTCAGACACATTTATTCAAGATTTTAAACATAGAGAAAATCGGACCATGTTGCTTTAAATTGGTGGGTTGTTTGTCCTGTACTACATCCAATACACCCGCATAGAGTTAATGGTCTAATTGACATTACTTTGGTAACCCATTAGGAGTCACATCATGTTGTATGCATGCAGGAATTATAGCCAATAGAACAATACAATGAAACAATAACAAGATGATGGTATGATGGTACGCAACAGAGAACTTGGTAGTCAATCAGTATGTTAGCTTAAACTAATTAAGATACATACATAATCACACAAAAATAGTTCTATAACTTATCAGGATGGAACAACCTATCATCAGTGGTCGATATCCCTCTCAAGCTCAATGACCTAATTAATAGTATAATACCTCTTGGTTTTCAGTTCTTATTTCAAATCAATTAATTAAACTTAATAATAAGTGAGGGTGGTAAGTGCATCATAATAAGCTATACTTCAAAAGCACACTGGATGCTCAGCTCTTAGAATTTAATTGCAGAACACATTGTCCATAACCAAAATTATCTTTAAGCAATTTTTCACATGTTTTGACGGTATCAATATTTGCAATTTCATACTTCCTTAATCCTTGGAGCTGGAAAGTGACCTTTTGGTTAAAATGTAGGAGCTATTACCGATACTAACAACATTTCAAAATATATGCATGAAAAGTTCAAATTCCAAACAGTTATTGTTGTTGGGTTTTTCCTTATGAACCCTACTGTATAAATCCTATACACAGAGAAAGAAACAGCATCAAAAAGGGAGTCAAGGTTACCTCCAGAATGACGATCCTTTCTAAGGGCACTGGCAGGGTTTCCAGGTCCTTATTTGACTACTTGTCAGGCTTCATTGCACCTTGCTTTGGGTTAAGTATTCTGAATGTAATTTACAAATGTCTAAATACAATGATGATGGTGGGCAGACCATTATAGTAGTATGCCCTAGAAGGTGAGTACATTTAGGGCGTACCAGAATAGTGGGTATGTCCTCAACATGTCTATTGCTTTTACCAAAGAGTGCCATATTTCACACCCCCTGTGAAATAACCATTGGCCGGATTTCGCTGCCTTGTGACGTCATCAAAGTGGCAGTTTGTTTACGTTTAGCAGCGTCGAAAAAGGCTATTTAAGCTGATTTAGGCCCTACCCCTGTATGATAATTTTATTTAAAACGAAAAAGGTAAAAAATAAACATGAAGTTTCACTCATTTAGGAATGTTGTCAGGGTTATTTCACTTGCTGAATTTTGGGCCGCATTTCAATCAGCCTACAGCCTCGTGAAATATGGCCCAAATTTGAACTTATGAAATAACCCAGTCAACAGGCCAAAAAATTTGAACCTTTGTCTCTTTATCAAGGTGTGAAAATAGCCCAGAAGTACAATGAGCTCTAAAGTAAACCAATTTTGGATGGGAGCTATAGAGTTCAATTAAACGTAAAATGTTGGCCTAATCCTTGTGACAGAGACACCTGGTGGTGATTGCCAGGACCGG
The DNA here is from genome assembly GCA_947462335.1 of Harmothoe impar. Classification (NCBI taxonomy): domain Eukaryota; kingdom Metazoa; phylum Annelida; class Polychaeta; order Phyllodocida; family Polynoidae; genus Harmothoe; species Harmothoe impar. The sequence continues at coordinate 4,724,706 of OX381721.1, read as the reverse complement.
CTGCCTGTTTTAGTGTTAGTTATTGCAGCATTCGCCTCTGGTTTATTATCACTCAATATGATGGATGAATCGTAAAAAAAAGATAGAGCCGGACCACCATACTGCATCCCCATGTAGATCACCAGCTTATTTGCATATTTATGAGCATAACATATTTAGCCATGTTTACCTACCACAGGGAAAGCTTCATATCATGTGATATTATAGTGTGTAAAAATATTAAACCAGCAGATCTTTGCTGACAGTATCTGAATGGCATAGTTATATTTTTGCTGAGAAAACAGATTGGGCCAATTTATCATGTACTGCCTTAACCCTTTTACCTCACCTACATACTTAGCACAAGGGGCAGCGGCCTCACTGTTATTCACACTACCACTAAGCTGATTAACATCAACACGTGCCCTCACTGGGTCACTACTACTACATGTGGTTGGCTTGAAACATACAAACTCATCAGTGGGGTGAACAGTTGCTGGTAGCCGTTTGTTAGATGAGTGTAAGCCCTATCCTGAATACATTCTGACATTGGTACACCCTGTAGACCTGTGTGTCGGATCGCCACACTTAGAGCAGACATGGCCAAATATACATGCACGGGAGTCGCACCCCAACCTATTGTAAAATTATAATTTTGCCATTCTCATCAATTCTGATACCTTCACTATTCTTTTTAGGGAAAGTACTGACCCTGGTAACCTTTACCCTGATTGGGGGGGTAACCCTGACCCTGATTGAAGTAGCCCTGATTGGCATCCCCCCTTTCCCGACCAGAATCTTGCCCTCTACCCCGGCCGCGCAGAGTTATCACGGTGCAGCTCTTTCACCTTCTTTAGGCTATCTGTATCGAAATATTGTTTGGATAGAAGGTCGTTGCCAAAACAAAACTCACCAATACCCTTCCCATGTACACATTCCTCGCGGAGATCTGCATCATAGCCTGCAAACTGATGCTTATCATAGAGGTCACTAGAGGCTTTAAAAGAAATAAAACCCAAATGCCTGAGGAACTGTTTCATTTTCTCTAGGGTACCAAATGTACCCTCATCAATCCCTACACAAGCCCAATTAAGGGACACATACATTAGTTCTTCAAACAAAAGTGATCTGGGCTCGCGGCCTCTGGTATAGCGTTTAAGATCAAATTTCTTTTTCACCTTGGTCAAACGATCAAGATAACTGTCTCTACCTGCTGGTAAATCAAATCTCGGTGTTGAAGTCCTGGGACCCTCTCCTCCAGGGCTTGACTCTTGGGAGTCCAGGAGAGTCCTCGGAGTCTTGGTCTTTTCTTCATGGCGACCGCTGATCTTGACACACAAAGTCAAACGTCCCCGGATTTTTTCCTCCAGTTTTTCCACTCGATCCTGCTCCTTGTGAGCCACGTCCAGTTCATCGAGGTATTTGAGGTATTCCTGCCTCGAGGGAAACTTTTCCTCTGGCAGTAGAGTAGCCAGGCTGGCATTCAGCTCCTCCTGGGCGATGGCAGCTACCTCCTCAACGGTCTTTTTTGAACCGTCTATGCGTTTACTCCTCCTGGGCTTAATGGGCCGGCTCCTTTTTACAACTCCCCTTGGGGGTGCATAATCATGTCCACACCTGTAGCACCAGGCATCCGCCATAGCGATGGCTTGTGGAAATAATATTCAAAATGATATTCAAAATGTCAACCGTCAGTTATACAGCGCACCTACTCAAAGCGAAATAACCCAGTCCTTATGATGACGATACTTCCAGGATTAGAGTCTGAAATTGTGCATAATCTACCACAGATATAACAAACTTGGAGAGGCTATGATCATAATGTATGCTTTATTCTATCATTATTGCATTTAGATGATATATGTTCTACCGCTCCCCCGCCCCCGCCATCCCCTCCCATGTACCCTCCACTACCCATTCCAATGACATAAGAAAAGCCATAAGTTTTGTCATGTGGGCCTGATAGCATTAAATATATATGGTGTTGCCTTAAAAATTCATCCTGTTTCCCAATTCTCATGCTCCTCATCTAAGGACATATCTGTTCCATATTAGTAATCACCTTAACCCCTTAAGGACAAGTTTCAATAAAAGATGACATTGGTTGTAATGTTGTGAAATGCAGCCCCAGCAAGTGACTCGCTGATGCTGCATTGGAGCATCATACCAACCCTCTGGGAGTGTCTCAAGCCTGGAGGGTGTGCATAGTATTTAATTACAGCACTGGCTAGTCACTTGCCAGGGCTGCATTCATTAATAGGGAAAACATGGCGGCAACGGGCTAAGACGGTGGAAAAGGCGCTCCGCAATGATTTGAACATTCAGATACTAAAACTAAGTCGAAATTCAAAATCTCTTCAGCCCGCTGAATTATAACAACACATAGAACCAACATAGCCATGTCGAGAGGAGGGAGAGGAGCCAGAGTGGATATGCAGACGAGAAAACAACCGCCCCAAGGACAGCTCGACATGTTGACAGGGGACGCGTCACCGGCTGAGGTCATAGCGGCAGTGAACCAGCTGTCACAACGTATGACAGTGGTCGAAACCTCAAATACCACCATGCAGGGAACGCTGACGGAGATTAACAAGACTCTTCAAGGCCTAAATGATACGAATTGCACTACACAGCAAACCATGACCAGTCTTTCTAAAAAAATGGACGGACATGATGAACGTCTGGAGGGCTTTCAGAATGCGTTGACAGAGACTGGAGCCACTATGAAAAAGATAAGTGACACCGCTATGGCCCAGACTAGAATGCTGACAGCTCACGGTAATCGATTTGAAAAAATGGACTACCAGGACAAGCGTAAGGTAGTTATAATGGAAGGCTGCCCAGAGGATCAGGCCGAGAACCTACCTGTGATTATGGTGCGTTTGTTTAAAGACGTTGGGTTGGACTGGACTCAGGATGTATTAGACTCGGTGGAAAGGGTAGGACCGTACAGGCAGAACCAAGATGGCGGAAAACGTAAACAAAAAGTCCGAGCGGTAAAAATCGTCTTCCTCAAACCCACAAACAAGTCGAAACTTATGAAGTCTCTCAAATTCTTAAAGAAGAAGCCTTATTGGTATGGAGTATCATTTGGGGATGAACTGTCCGACACAGAACACAGGCAATTCCTTGATCTAAGGACTATGTATTTCTATGCTAGAGCGAAAGGCATGGAAGCCAAACTGCGACAGAAATTCATCATCATCAATAAAGAAGCATATCCACACTATCGACTCAGAAACATGCCGTACCCTGAGCTAACAATGAAAAATGCCACGACAGTCGACACACCAGATGGGATCCTGTTTAGATCCGAGTATAATCCTTTCTCTAATCTTTACCCGTGCAAAATTAAAGTTGAGGGAGAATGGTTCGAATCTGTGGAGCAGGCGTTCCAGTGTAGAAAAGCTACTATCTGTGAGGATCCTAGAGCCTGGGAGGTGATCAAAGCCATGGACTGTCTGTATAAAATCATGAAGCAGGCAAAAAGGATTGAGTCCAATGCTGAATGGGCTCGACTTGCTGAGGGAGTACTCTTTCAATGCAACAAGGCAAAATTCACCATTCCAGATCTCCGAGAGCTGCTCAAAAACACCAAGGGCAACAGGATGTATGAGGCCAGCTATCACCCTGTGTGGGGCTCTGGTTTCCACCTAGGTCAAGGAGCAGAATGTAAACAAAACAACCTTAGGAATGAGAATGGACATGGCAGGGTGCTAGAACGGGTGAGACGAGAAATCTATGCGGAGGATGGACTACCAGAACCAAAGCTGAACGAAGCACCTACAGCAGCAGCAGCAGCGCCCCCTGCTCCTCCTCCTCCTCTTCAAGAAGATCAACTAGAAGAACAAGATCAGAACCAACCCGACGCTGCAGCGCCAGCAGTAGAACTGGGTGAAGACCAAGGAAAAATTCCTCGGCACACAAGAAAAACTGTGACAATTGGCTTGTGTACTCCGCCAACCCCAACGCCTAGTGCTTCGTATCTATAGGTCCAGCAGTGTAAATTCATATGTCTTTTGTTTTATATTTTAAATTTTAATTTATAAATCAATCCCACATCTATTTTAATTTAGATAAATATATAAACATGTATATATTTATAACAAATTTTAAAGGAAAAATGACAAGATTTCTTGAATCGTTATCAAATTTGCTCTGGTCTTTTGTATATTGAAGCTAAGTCAAACTCCAGTAATGCTAGTTGGGGCTGGGGGGGTATACGGGTACAAATTAAGTTGTCAAGAGATCTCTGAGCAATGTATCAGGACTCGAACCTAAATCAAAATGAAAATGTGTATGAGAGTACAAATACTGGAGGTGGTTTGCCTCGCTGTTTGGGCTTACCGGTAATATATATTAGATAGCCATGTGAGATTGAAAAGCTGGTATAGATACTATATGTGGTCTATTTAGTCTGAATCTACCATTATCATGGACACGATTTGATATGTATGATTGTAAATCGAATGAAATACTGTATGTGGTCTACTTATTCTTAATTTACCGGAGATTTATATATCCGACTACTGTGTAAAATTCAAAAAAATGTGTAAAATGAAAATGTGTAAAATTGTAAATCGTCCTCTCAGGGCATCTTTAAATTGTTACCTTTGTACCTGGATTTATTCCTTAGGCAAAGAGTACTTTATTGACTGTGACGTGTATAATACAAAGGTTATTCTAAAATCTGAATATACCGGTAGACTGGGAATGTGATGTGGATATGGGTATGTATGAGGTTTATTTTGTCTAAATTTACCGGTATTCTATGTGTGATTTAATTTACTAGATGTGAACGTAGCATCTTACCGGTACCTAACTTTATATAACTATTACTTTTCCTTAACCCTTGTGTAGGGCAAATGGTATTGTGATTATATTTGTAGACATTCTCATTTATATGTGGAATGGAATGTGTATATGGGTTTTGATAATTCATCGACTACTTACCGGTATCCTAGTTCATTGATTATTTTTGGTTTTCTGATCTAATTCAAATTCAAAATTGGATCTTTTTCTTTTTTTATAAGCTCTTTATAAAACTTTGGCAACATGTAGACTCTGACATTTATCGACATGGATTGACATGGGTTGACATGAGTTTTCTGGAAATTGAATTTAGATACTTAGAAAAATTAAACAGGAGCTATGCCAAACTCTGCACGCCAGCTCATAGAATTTATCTGAGCATATACATGGGAGGCCACAAGTGCCGACTCCTATTGTTGGGGGGTAGGTTTTTTTGGGGTTTATTGTTCTTTTTCTTTTTTTGTCTTGTATGTGAAATGGTACTTGAAAAAATGTGGGAAAATTTTCATAAGGCGAAGACGTGAATTTTAAGAAGGGATTCTCTGTAGTCCATCTAAATGCAAGAAGCATCAGAAACAAAATGACAAATTTGAAACTTGAATTAGCTAACATAAATATAGATATAATATTATTTTCCGAGACTTGGTTAAACGATACAGATGAGGATGGTTTGTACACATTTCCACGCTATAGTTTATTTAGACAAGATCGTATCAGTATTTACAGGGGTGGTGGCCTTTGTGCGCATGTAGACGAGGGAGTCTCTTGTTCAATAGATAAATTTAAGCATCTAAACAGATGTAATGGAAAACATAGAGGTCCAATGGCTGCTTTCAGTCAAGGGAGAGTGTAAGAAGGCTCTAATATGTAATGTGTACAGACTCCCTTCTGGCTCGATACAGACTTTTTGTGACACTATAAGAGCTCTGCTACTACAGGTTGATGACCTCAGCATTTTTGACGTATTCATTCTAGGGGATTTTAATGTAAATGCACTCAATGCCACGAATGAGAAACATATCTTATATGAGTGTATGGATCAATTTAATTTGACCCAACTAGTACATGGTGTAACAACAACATCAGGAACTAATACATGTATAGATTTAATTTTTACAAATTGTACGAAAATTGTTTCTAGTGGTCCTTTAAATATCCATTTAAGCGATCATTTACCTATACACCTGATAAGGCAATATAATTATGTAAAACCTGTGTTTAGAAAATTTAAAGGCAGATCTTACAGAAATTTCAATATGGAGACGTATTTGTCTAGTCTAGAGGAATGTGATTGGACTTATTTTGAAAACTGTAACAATGCATCGGAGTGTTGGGAAATATATGAAAATATGCTGAAAAGAATGTTGGACGTACAGTCACCAGTAAGAGAGTTTAAAGTAAGAGATAAGCCAGACCCCTGGATCACAAACTATCTAATAGAATGGATTGCTGATAAAAATAATTTGTTGAAGGAAGCAAGACATTCTAATAGTGTATTAACATGGTACAGAGCGAGACGCCTGAGAAACACAGTTAATCTGGAAATTGACGAAGCTAGAAATAAAAAAATTTCTGAGCTTAGCCAGGCAATGTTGAATGATTCAAAGGGCTTTTGGGCTACCTTAAAAGAAATTCTACCCTCAAACAAATCAGGTTCTAAATTTATAAATTTAATTGATGATTTAGGTAACCAAATTTCTCAAGACAACAAAGCAGATTTTATAAATTGTTTCTTCGCAGAAATTGGTCCAAAATTGGCTCAAGCCCATCAAAAGGATTTTGAATTTAATGGGACTAGATGCCTAGAGGATATGCCTGATGTCTCTTTCTCGGACAAAGACATAATTAACTGTGTTAAGAATTTAGATGTCTCAAAGTCTTCTGCGCTAGATTTGTTACCCACCAACATTTTTAAAAGGGCTGTTCTGAATAATCCCTCACGCTTTATAAAAATTATAAATTTGTGTGTGGCTACATGTATGATACCAAATAGCTGGAAAATTGCGACAGTGACCCCTCTACCTAAGGGGGGTGACTCCACGAACGTATCGAATTTGAGACCAATTAGTGTTTTACCTGTCCCGGGGAAGGTGCTTGAGAGGCTTTTACACACTGCTATTTCAGACCACTTAGATGCAAATAATATTCTGTCCCCGCACCAAGGCGGGTATCAAAAAGCTAAGTCAACCGTGGATTCCATAAGTAAGCTAGTAGATAATGTACTTGAGAATAGAAATAAAGGTAATATAAGTATGGCTGCATTTATAGATATAAAAAAAGCCTTTGATTCCGTAAATTATATTATTTTAATTTCAAAATTGGAGCAGTATGGTATTAGAAATAGAACTCTAACTTTAATAGAAAATTATTTATCTCAGAGACAGCAGTGCACAATAGCTAATAATGTCAGATCTAGTACCCTTCCTTTAACATGTGGCGTGCCTCAAGGCTCAATTTTGGGCCCCTTATTTTTCCTTTTATATATAAATGATTGTATAAATGTTGAGGATGACCACCAGACTATACTTTATGCTGATGACTCAGTCCTATATGTGTCTGGAAAAACTATACCAACTTTAGAAAATAGGCTTTCGACTGCTTTAGACAAATTTTCGAACTGGGCATCCATAAATAAATTAACGATGAATGAATCAAAAACCAAAATTATGACATTTGCCTCTAATATTAAATTAAAAAGACTAGAAAAACCAAAAATTGTAGTAAATCAAAAGGAGATAAAAAATGTGATATCATATAAATATCTGGGAGTCATCCTCGACGAGCAACTTAATTTTAATATGTACTTGAGAAATATGATAAAAAATCTCAGATTCAAGTCAATATTGTTGTATAGGACAAGGCTGAGTATGGCCAAAGAAGCCAGATTGAGGGTTTACAAAAGTCATGTGTTGCCAGTTATTGACTATTGTGATGTATTGTACTCTCGATCCTTAGCTGGTACTCTCGAGGAGTTGCAAAGAGTCCAAAATAAGTGCTTAAAAACTTGCCTTTCGAAGCATATCTTGACACCTACTGAAGAAGTACATAAAGAAGCTAAACTACCGGTACTAGAGAAGAGACGCCTATACCATACTAAGCTATATGCCTATAAAAGATCAAAAAAGGATAAATTTTTAGTAAAAAAAACAAGAATTACAAGGGCTAGTACAGCACCTTTGTTGAGGTATGATATCATACATAGTGCTTCATATGAAAATTCGGTGGGTGTATCATGTGCACAAGTTTTCAATGCTCTACCTCCGGACTATAGAAATATCCCAGATTTCATTTCTTTCAAGCGTAAAGCTAAAGAAGAAATGCTGAACACTATACCGGTACACTAAAACACATATAAGACATGAAACCGTATGTATTTTCTTAACTTTTTTCTTTTTAAATAGGGGGATATTATATTATATCATTTAGATGTTAAAAACTAAATGAATTTGCTGCCTGTAGGTTTTCCGCAAAAGGACTCATAGTTATTTCATGTATGTATTATGATGAGATTGTTTATATGATGATACCACTATACAACAGCTAGCCTGACAGTGGGTCATCGGCTTTATTGATCAAGTATAGATACTACATACACTCGACTTCATGTATTGAGAAAAATTGTTTTGCTGGTTATTGGGTAAAAGAATTACTTTATTTCATATACGAGTGTTCGACAAAAAAGCAAAATGTTAAGCCTTAAGAACGTGTGGTCAATAAAGTCAAACTTGTTCATAAAAAATGCATCATGACAACCAAGGCTAAGATGCATTAAGGTATCCTGGCGTCCATAAAGGGTTAACCTAGAGCTATCCTGCATTATGTCATGGTCAACATGAGCAGGTGATTCTAGTTTCTGTCATAACATCCCCCACAGCAAATTCTGATATTGTTAGTGGTTCATAACATCCCTGACACCTTAGCTTAAGGCACTAATAGGGTAGGCCCTGGTCCTCTCTCTTGGGTGGCCACTTTAGCGATAATTTGGGATTCTCCATATGGGTGGCTTTGTTAGTTCTTAGCTTGCAATCTATCGTCAGCCTAAGATAGTGACAACACTTACAGATGCCATAGCCGGCATGGAACAGGGAAATTGCCAAGAGCAAAACCGGAAGTGGAAATAATGCCTGTGTCAGTGTAAACACTGTACTTGAGGAACAGGTCTGTGCCACTTAAAACACTATAAGACGTTGTACAGATCATAAATCTGTTGATGATTCATGGAGTTTTGTCTACTTCAAGGGGGAGGCCTATACATCTGATGCTCTATGGATTCTCTAATTAAACATTGGATAATTCATGAACTGAAGGTGTACTAAAGCAGTCATTGTGTGATAACGGTTCCATGCATCACCTTACACCTGCCCCATAACACTCACTCCACACTTTATGACTATGTTTAGTGTCTATACTTTGATAATGTATGAGCATAAAACTTATTAGTTATTCAACAGTAGCCTCCAGAAGATAATCCCGGAGAGACAAATCATTTCACAAACCATCATGATGAGCCTTTAACACATTAAGGAGAGACATCACTAAAGGAAGACATTATATGCATGAATGCAACCCGGTGAGAAACTTACTGGTGCTACATTGGTGCATCATGCTGGCCTTTGGGAGTGTCTCAAACCTGCAGGGTTGGCATGATGCTTGAGTTCGGTTGCATTCAATCATCATGACGACAAATGTCATATTTTAGTGATACCGTTATTGAAGAGTTAAATCTTACATAATGACGGTTGATGGATGGTAGTTTTACTGTCATGCTAAGTTTCCCACTAAGTCTTCTCATCCAAGAAAAATTTTGGAGTTTTGGAGGTGTACCTGATATGACAAGTCTTGGTCGGTTGGAATTTCCAATTGAAAAGTGCAATTATCTGATTAGGAGTCACCCACTCTACATTGAAAGGAGAACCAGCACTCGCTCATCTGCAAGGAATGGTGTAAGTGGCTCAAACTCCTGACTTATGTTGTTTTAGGATAGAGCAAGGACAAATCAGAAAGTTCTTAATATGTTTAAACAAGTTTAGTATATTGATAGGTATATATCTTGGCTCCTTGGAACACTTTTTGATACATTTCTAACCCTAGTGGTTCAGTTTTTATCGCCTCGTGAAGTTTATTGTCCTTTTTTCAGGTGACTCCGTGACCAAAAATCCATGATCATGAACATTTTGTTTAAAATACATCACAGCAACTAATAATTTTGTTTACAAGCTGGGCCAATATATATCTTAAAGCATACCAAGAATGGATATCCTCTTAGTAATAGTTTTTGAGATACAGCCCGATGAATTTTGCACATTTATCAGAAATATTAACATTTCAACTACATACTCTCAACTTTACCCTAGTTTCCTCAAAATGGTCCCATTATTGGTTAAATTCACTCTACAGTGTCCTAATCAGGTGTACTTTAAGAAATATGAAGCATCATGATATCTGGTTAGACCAAATTTGCACAGTAAAGGCCTAAAGTACCCCTATTAACCTATTTTACGTCACGGAGTCACCCGCGTGACTCCGTGACGGAAATTATTTATTGTATAAATGAGCATAAAAATGGTGGATTTTTGCATTAGAACAATAGAGGGAGCGGGTAGGACACAGGAAAACCAGAGATAACTTAAATATATTGGGTATTAACAATTGTATGAAGGTTTAAATTTTCTTCAGGGTGGCTGGTGACTCCGTGACGAATATTCCGGGTGACTCCGTGACGGAAAATATGTATCCCAATAGACATATGCTCCTGGAGGCAAGATTATTGGATATTTTTCAAAATTTCTTTTTTCCAGCAGAAGACACAAGAGTTACCTCACAATCTGGGATACTATAGAGACTGTGTGGATCTTCTTTATTTACTTTATAGAGGTATCAACCTGAAATGACATTTGAATATTTTGCTCACAAATCACACTTAAATGACCGTGGAGAAAAAAATACGGAACATATCTAGTGAAATCCTCGTGAATCAATTGACTATAGAAAATGATATTAGGAATAAGCTGTTACTGCCTCAGTACACATGGGAGGCAAGTAAAACATGTCATTTTTAGCGTTTTTGAGGTTTTTAGGGTTTTTTGGGCCTTTGGAGGGCCAGAAAACGGAAAATATTGGGCCAATACACAAAAAAATAGAGATTTCCTGAATTATTAAGATGTTTTTTCACATATACCAAAAATTTGAATAAATTGGTGCAAAACTGGTTATTCTGTAGGGGTATAAGCCTGAAAAGGGCCAGAAATAGCCAAAACAACATAAGTGGGGAGTTTATGCCAAATACCTTCTTAAGGATCTGATAAAACATTGATGAATTGTGACTGTCTGTCACCCATTGTCCATGTTTTGAATAACCAGGAGTAATTAAATTTTGATCAATTATCTCATATTCAACAGATTCAATCCCTCTGAAATTTCTTAAGGTTTGACACTGAACAGCAGATGAACAAAACATTCCCTTGCGCTCCTGGTATCCAATGCAGGAGCCAAGTAATAAAGTACTTTCAGCAATATATGCTGCATAGAGCCACATAGCCTCACATCAAAAACACACTAATTGATATTGATTGGTTCAACATGTAATTAGTGCAGAGTAATCTAGTGACAGTGACTTTAATAGGGCTTATACCACTAATAGATGGAGGATACTCCCATCATGTACAGCCATGCTGATATATCTGGTGCTGGAATCTCTTTTTTTCTACTTACAGTTCCCATCTGTCATCAATAAATAATTGGTTAAATAATATCAGTGAAGAATTTGCATAATCCACCTGCATTAGGGTTCTTCTCTAACCGATCTGCCATGACTGTCAGTAGGATCAAGTCTATTCCATTATAAAACACAAATTCGGGGGTTTGTGAAACCATGAAACGGACATATGTTCCTAATTTGCTTTGAATGCAACAGGCTGTATGATTCGAGTTTTAATTTTTGGTTCACATACAAACACTGCTCCTTACTATCACAATATAACGCACAATTGATCACAGACAAGGTTTGAAGTACACTAGCAGCGTCTCGCTGGTTCGAAGTGAGCAAGAGCTGTACGAACTGGTATTGGCCCCAGCAAGGGCTGGTGCAAGATCCAGGAGCAGGAGGGGTGTAGGGGCCTCGATCACGGAAGTCACGAAGGTTGTGGGTCAGAGCTTGTCCGGGGACGAACTCCCTGATGTGGCCAACTACGGCCTCTTATATACCCAGATTACAGAAACTGTGTGGAATCTTTATTACAAATTTAGGGGGGACAATATGGATACATAGGGCAATCAGAAAGAAAAATAACATAGAAATTGGGGATGGTCATCAGGGAGCCTCTGGTTGAGTTGACACAGAATCAGCTTTGTGTTATATTTTGGTGCTGTATTTAGCCCCACATACACAATTGTCATTTCTGGATGACTAAGGCTACCAAAGTTAGCCAGTAAAGGTTTAGGTTAGTGTGAAGATAAGTGACAGTTCAGGTTACACCAACAGCAGGCCCTTCTGATTTATTGATTGATTTACCAATCACACAACATTGTTGAGAGGTCCCTGCACAGTCTGCCAAATACACCTGCAGCCCCCAGCATGATGTAAGACCTGCAGTACTATTCATTATTTTTAAATGGTTTGAGTAAATATCAAGCCGGGTTGGCTTCAGCACTGAGCCTCGTATTTCGCAAAAGCTGAATAACCAGCCCCCGTATTTCCTCAAACCTCTGTATTTCCTCAAACCTTCACTTCCGGTATAGCGTAAGGATATATATAGAACGAAGCCACTTCCGGTCGCGCGGAAAACTAGTTCCGGTACACAGTTTCGTCTGCTACAATGGCTTCCAAAGCAAGTTCAAGAGTTCCAGGCTATGATGATGCGACAGAAGAGAAGAAAAGGGAGGGTTCTAGGAAGTATTTGAGGGATTTCTTCTTCGAAATCATGGGAGAAGTGCAGGCGGACATTGTTAAAGAGGTTCTGGAGGAGGAAGGACCATTTAATAATGCGGATATCTCAAACTTCGATGTCTGTTTTGACGTAGAAGAGCCCCTCCCTCAGGAGGAAAATGCGGAAAATGTGGCGAACGCGGACGATGAGGCTCCAAATCCGCGTCCCCCTACCCTGGAGGAGCTGCAGCAGGAGGCTGAGCATCGCACATACGTGTTAGAGAGGAGGAATGTCAATACTGTGAAGAAGACGATCTTGGTAAGTGTCAAAATGAAGCCATTGTTGATGTTTTGAACGGGGGTCTGCTCGGGGAGTAGGGAGAATTTACTTTCGGTGCGTTTGGGTTTGCCGCGGTTGGGAGAATTGAACATTTGATTCAAAAATTTGTTTTTCTTCGATATTTCAGTAAATATATGTCGTATTTTTTATAATTTTTAGGTCCTGCGGAAGGTACATGGCCACTTTAAAGAGAAATTAGATGAAGACAGGCAGGTGCTGGATATTCCACCCCGCAGACTGGCTACGCTGATGTCCCAGTTCGTGCTCGGTGTCAGGAAACCACTGCCGAGAGGAGTCACTTGGGAAGAGGCGACGGACGCTCAAAAGTACCACCAACCGGACACCCTCACCAGCTATTATACTGGTGTAGCGAGGTAAAAAAAATGATGAATAAATAGATTGAACCCTTCTACAAAGCATACGTCAAAACCAGAATCAAATTCCACCCCTAGATAATGTAATTTTCGATTCTTGGAAATGTCACTGAAAACTGAAAAAATGGCCACGATCTAGACCAAATTCTCAAAGTCCCCGATTCAAGCCCTGTTTACAAAATAACTACTGAATATTATGCAATGGCACCTCGAAATCCTGTATCTCCACATAGTTGTCATAGTCCCTGCAAAAGGATTTGCTCAAATATCGTCTCTAAGTACCGAAATAATTAAAAAAGCAAACTGAAGAATCTTGGTGGAAACTGCGCTGTCATTTTTAAAGGCAGCGCGCTTGTGGTGAATATGAACAATATTCTTCAGTTTGCTTTTTTAATTATTTCGGTAATTAGAGACGATATTTGAGCAAATCCTTTTGCGCGCATGACGACAACTATCCATATATACAGGATTTCGGGTTCCCATTGCATAATATTCAGTAGTTATTGAGAAAAATGAACTTTTGTGGCGAAGTTTTCACTCGGTCAGACGCTACCCGGTAGTGCTTTAACATAGCGAATCTATTGGCGCCAACTGACAGTGGCCCGAGCCAAACTGGAAATATGCTCTAAAATTGCACAGAAGGGGGGGGGAGCCCCAAAATATTTTTTTCTCAACTCCCCAGTATTAGGCCTTTCTAGTCATGTGATTCATTAAGAAATCCATCATGTAGAAGTCACTAAACCGAATAGCGGCACGACCCTCAAACATGAATGCTACTAGAATCACTTGAAAAATTGCTCAACGACAAAAAATTGTTCGGGGGGGTTAGAGCAATTTTTCAGATCTGCCCTTGATATATATTAAAGGTGACATGTTTAATATCCCAGATTTCGATATCCCATTTAATAATAATAATTCTAAGACCCCCCAAGCCCCCCCTAAGTTAGGGTCACTTCAGCTTCTAAACTCTGTTGAAATCCTATATACGGCCTCGTCGCTGCTCAACTTGCGTTTGCTTTTTTCAATTTTTGGATATTTTGAGGCCCCTAAAATGTCTGAGCCTCAGTTAGAGTAAAATCGACATGCTGAACTACCACCTATTTTTTTCCTGACCCAAAAAGACCTATTTTTGACCCAAATACAGCACTTTGAAATCTAATCCCCCCTCAGTATGACCCAGCTCCCACACCCGTGCCGACTGGAACCTCGCTACCTTGTCATAGTATTTGCACAAATTAACCATTTTTGGCCTGTTTCCTATATATTCACATATTTTGAGCTTGATATCAATGTTCGGGTATGTCATATTGAGGCTAAACCTGAAATAAAAGAACATCGTATCCTGCTAAAAGTCAATATTTTCTCAAAGTGAATGAGGTGCTGGCACTGGCCAGAGACAAAAAGTTGTACTCACCATGTCGCCGACCTGTTATGTTGGGCTGCTGTACCATCCAGTGCAATGCCACAGTAGATCCATATCTCCTATGAATGTTTACCTTGGAGGTCCACATTATTAATTATTATTTTTCCTTTATATTTTGCAGGCACTGTTGCGAGAATGGTTACCCGGTAAACCTGATCACCGATGATTCGTTCACCTTATTCCGGAAGGTCCTCGAAACCCGAAGGACAGAACTGAAGGACCTGGGGCTGGGTAACAAGCCCTTCCGTGCCATCCCGCTCAGCGATGAGATGGTAGAGCAGTGCTAGGAGTCTGGAGCATTCGGGTACGACACTCCCTGTAGTCTGCAGAACACGATTTTTTTTTTTTCTCTAATGCCTTCGGTTGGAGGACCTCCGCTGAGCAGTATGACACTTTTTGGACAGATATTACCCTCGAGGAGGAGGGTACAGATAACGAACACCTCAAGTGGAATGAGCGGGGAACCAAGACCCGGAAAGGAAATAGCGCTCCCAGGGACTATGACACGAAGATATGGGCGATTGAGGATATAGAGAGGTGTCCGGTCCTCCTTTGGAAGGTGTTCCGCTCACGGAGGACGGAGGCCCAGCTGACCTCCGAGTGCCAGTTCTTCCTGACCCCAAACTACCACGCGACTTGGGACAGCCGTTTCCCCTACAAGCATCATCCGATGGGTCAGAGCACGATCGGCAAAATCATGCTGGTTGTTAAGAAGCAAGCGCAATTGGAGGGTCGTGTCACTGGTCATTCAGGTCGAAAGACCTCCATCACAAACCTGCTGCAGCAAGGTATTCACCCTCTCTTTATTGCAAAGCATTCGGGGCACAAGAACTTAAACTCCATCAATGCCTACAGCAACCCGAGTGCGGACCAGCAGCGTCTGATCTCCGACATCACTGTCGGAGCTCGGAGGCCCGTCACGGATCCGGAGGGACTCCGCCGACGGAGGCCCGTATCCGCTGCAGCTGGATCGGCCTCCAGCTTAGCTGCGTCAGCCTCCAGCTCAGCTGTCTCGGCCTCCCAGTCAACTCCTTCCGCCTCCAGCTGGGCTGTGCCGACCTCCAAGGCGACTTTTTTTTTTGAACAAGAATCAACTTTATTGGCTTGAAGTATATGAGTTTGACAATAATGACGTACAAGTGTCTCTGTTCATCGGTAATAAAAATGAGATAACTGCGTAGATAATAACATATTAATAAGATTTAAATGACATTGAGACCTCTGAAAAGTTGTTCAGCCAACAAGTTACTAGTCACACCCGTCAGCAAGCTGTTTTTGGTGTGACCAGTTTCACCATTTGTAATTTACTTAAATAACCATTCTTTGTAGAAAGACACCGGCATATATTACACGCTAAACTTGTTCATTGATAGTACCCCCCCTAAATTAAGATGACTCACATTTGTTTAACCTTCATACTTGTGAATATATAACAGTCCCTCAATTTTCATCTAGAACAGGAATTGTGTTTTCTAATAATTGTTTCATTTCCCTTTTAAATTCATCCAGGTTTTCTAAGCTCCGCGTCTTAACATTTAGGGAGTTCCAAGCTTGGCCACAAGACACTTCAACAGATTTTTCATACGAAGCACAGTGTATGTGTGAATATTTCAACAAAGGCGCCTCTGATAATCTCGTGCGTCTGACTTTCTTTTGTTTGAAAATTTCATACCTAGATCGTCTGAATGCATACATCCTGGTATGATACCTTCTTCTCTCTGCCAACATTGGCAATTCAGCTTTAGCATGAACTGTTTCAGTTGGCGTGAGCAGGTGATACCCAAGGCAGGTTTTCAGACATTTATTTTGAACTCTCTGAAGTTCTCCTAGTAAATCAGCATTGCCACCATTGTATAAAACATCACAATAGTCTATTACGGATAACGCATGTGATTTGTACACTTTTAAGAGTGATTTATCACTCATGACATCCTTTGACCTATACAATAAAACAGACTTAAACCTCATATTTTTTATTAAGTTTTTGATATGCATCGAATAGTTCAACTCTTCATCCAATATGACACCCAAATACTTATATGAGACTACATTTTTTAACTCTTTATTATTCAATTTAATCTTGGGTTTGACGAGTCTAGAAATTTTGATTTTTGATGCAAAAGTCATAATTTTTGTTTTATCCTCGTTCATGGATAATTTATTACAGGATGTCCAGTTGTAAAAGGACTGTAAGGCCACAGTAATTTGCTGTGATAAAATGTTAATGTCTTTGCCAGATACATAAAGTACTGAGTCGTCAGCGTACAGGAGTGTATTATGGGTGTCATGCTGAGAAATGCAATCATTTATATACAATAAAAAGAACAACGGGCCCAAAATTGAGCCCTGTGGCACGCCACAAATTAAAGGAACACTTGCAGATTTGATGTTGTTTGCCACCGTACACTGTTGTCTTTTTGATAAGTAATTTTCTATTAACGTCAAAGTCCGATTTCTAATCCCATACATTTCCAGTTTATTTAACAAAATAATATAATTTACGGAATCAAATGCTTTTTTGATGTCTATGAAGGCTGCCATGGTTATATTACCCTTATTTCTATTATTTAGTATATGGTCAGTCAATACACTAATTGTATCTAAGGTTGATTTCCCTTTTTGATACCCGCCCTGTTTTTTTGACAAAATTGAATTTAATTCCAGGTGGATCGAAATTGAGGAGTGTATTAGCCTTTCTAGAATTTTGCCTGGGACAGGTAGTACACTAATGGGCCTAAAATTTGAAACATTTGAAGAATCTCCCCCTTTGGGTAGCGGTGTTACTGTAGCTATTTTCCAACTATCAGGAATCTTGCAAGTGGTCACACACAACTTAATAATCTTACAAAATCTTGCTGGTTTAAAAAGAACTGCTTGCTTAAAAATATTAGTAGGCAAATACTCAATCGCTGAGGATTTGGAAGTATCCACATCTTTAACACATTTTATAATATCATCGTCTGAAAACTCAATATCCGGCATATCATTTTCACATCGTACGCCATTAAATACAAACGGTATGTTATGTCTCTCAGCCAGTTTAGGGCCTATTTCGGCAAAAAAATTGTTGACAAAAGTTGCTGAGTCAGCCTTTAAAATTGGTGCACCATGGTCATCAACTAAATTTATAGATTTCGATCCATTCTTACTCGAGGGAATCACATCCTTAAGCAACGCCCAAAATTTCTTGGAGTCCTTAAAATAGGCCTCACTTAAATTCCTATAATAAGCATTTTTGGCATCTTCAATTTCAATATTGACTTCAATTTTCAGAATTCTAGCCCTATGCCATGATAAAATACATTTGGCTTGTCTGGCTTCATATAGTGCATTATTCTTATCTGTGATTCTCTCGAGCAAATAGTGCGTCATCCAGGGGTCATTCTTGTCCCTTACCCTAAAACCTTTGACCGGACATTGTAGGTCCAATTTCTGTTTTAGGATGCCGACAAAGATCTCCCAACATACACTAGCATCATTACTGACATCAAAATTGTCCCAGTCTGCATTTTCTACGTCAATTAAATATCTATTAACATCAAAGTTTCTATAAGATCTTCCCATGAAGCTTTTCATAACTATTTTAGGGTGTACATGTTTATTAATTAAATATACCGGTAAGTGATCACTTAAATGAACGTTCAGCGGACCACAAGACACAATGTCGTCAGAATTTGTAAAAATTAAGTCTATACATGTATTTGTGCCCGAGGTGGTAGTGATACCCTTAATTAATTGAGTCAAATTAAATTGGTCCATGACCTCATACAACGTTCTCTTCTCCGGAGAATCAACCAAAGTATTTACATTAAAGTCTCCTAAGATAAATATATTGTAGGAATTTAGATCGTCGATCTGTAGAAACAAAGCTTTTATAGTTTGACAGTAATTTATCAATGAGCCATTAGGTGGTCTATACACATTAATTATTAACGAGTCCTTACTTCCTCCTTTAATAGAGAGAAGCCATTGGATCTCAATATCTACATTGCATCTATTCAATAGCTTAAATTTCTCTACTGAACAGGTAACATTTTCATCGACATGTGCACAGAGTCCACCACCTCTATAAATACTAATACGATCACTTCTAAATAAATTATACCTTGGATATGAAAATAAGCCATCTTCATCTGAATCATTAAGCCACGTTTCAGAAAACATCACTATATCTATATGCTTATTCATTAATTCAGTTTTAATCCCAACAGTTTTATTCCTAACGCTCCTAGCGTTCAGGTGGACCAAGGAGAACCCCTTTTTGAAATCAGGTAACGCGCCTGTATCTAACATAAAGTTTGACCAGAGGGACTCTAGATACGCCCCTTGCTATCACATCATGATATATATGAAAATTAACAAATCGTACATTGAGGATATACTTCCTTCCCACACTATAAATATAAGTATGACCCTTATTTCCCCCCCCCCCCTCACAGGTATGCGGCTCTTGTGGCCACCCATGTTTGATATGAATTCAGAGTGGTTATATGAGGGTAGCTCAAGGCTCAAACTAACAAT
The DNA here is from genome assembly GCA_947462335.1 of Harmothoe impar. NCBI lineage: Eukaryota > Metazoa > Annelida > Polychaeta > Phyllodocida > Polynoidae > Harmothoe > Harmothoe impar. Next base: position 4,705,393 of record OX381721.1, on the reverse strand, counting down.
TTTGCTTATTAATACCCCAACAGGCTGGTATTTGGAACCCAGCGTACTCAAACTACAATTTTCACATTCAATATCAATATCCAATATCTAAATGTCAAATATAAAGTATGCATGATTACATGATATTCTTACCCCAATCTCAATCAGCTCTCATGGTAACATGTTAACCGGTAGGCTACTTAAAGACAATTTCAATTTCAACCCTCCTGCGGTACAGTACACAAAAGCACGAGACATGATTTCAAAGTATAGCAGTGTATCACAGTGTATCACAGTGTACCGGTATGTAGTTAATATCATTATGAATTGTGTTCCTTATTTGACATAAATTTCTTACTAGATCTATTTTAATTTTCATCACTATAATTAATCTAAATTTTAAGTTTGGAGAGTTTGACTTCAATATAAAAATATAAAATATACAATTAGCGGTGTACCGGTATGTTGTTTTATATATTCTAAGACACTATTGAAAGTTTTAACACAATTATGAGTTTTAACCCAGAATATGCTTCGTCTTGTGACTAGTGTTTTTACATAGGTACAGTCCTGTCTATCCCACATTCTCATTCCCCGGTGGAGGAGCTTGAGGTGGTGTTGGTGGTACGTCAGGTAGGGGTCTTGGAGGGTTTCCATCATCATCCTGGCGGACATTGTTCATGTTCCCTGCATTTTCGTTGTCGTCACCAAGGTCGCCATTTTCGTCGCCGGGGTTGCTGTTTTCGTCACCTGGATTGCTGTTTTCGTCACCAGGGTTGCTGTTTCCGTCACCAAGGATGCTGCCTTCGTCATCTGTTGGATTTCCATCAGGTTGTGCCGGGGTCATCTCTCTACGAATTCTCTCTAGAATCAGGCCGTGCAGGTTTTCACTGTTGAGGTTGGCTTGGGTACAGTGTCTCGCTTGGCCAAGATGGAATCCTGACCCCCAAATGGGGTGGAAGCTAGCCTCATAAAGGTGTCCTTTCGTAGATAGCAGGTGGTCTCTCATCTCAGGGTTGTTGAATTTAATCTTGTTGAATTTGTAGAGGTACTTCTCAGCGTCTCTGGCCCAATCATGTGTGATGGGGATTTTTTTTGCCTCGTTCATAATCAAATAAGGATTTGACAGGGACATTATCACGTCCAGTGCCTCTTCATTTCCACACACACTCGCCTTGGAGGCTTGGAAGGCTTGCTCCACTGAATTGTACTCTACTCCTTCTGATTTTAAGACACAGGGATATAGGTTGGAGAGTTTGTTGTGTGAGGACCTGAATAGAACTCCATCTGGGGTGCGTGCCGTGGTTGCCTCTTCCATTGTTAGGTGTGGGTGTGGGAGTGTTCCTAGCTGATGATGTTGGTACGCCACCTTGTTTATGATGACTGAGCGCTGCCTGAGTCGAGTGTCCATGTTGTGGTCACGGGCCAGAAAGTACATGGCCCGCAAGTCCAGAAACTGACGTCTTTCTGTGTCATTGAGGTCATCACCGATCGAGCAACCCATCCAGTAATAATTCCCCTTGAGGAGGTTGAGATTTTTCATCAGGATTGATTTGTAACCGGGTTTTAGTAACACCACTTTCACCGTACGCGGCTTACCGGATGCAGTCGCATGGGCGCCGCCATCTTGGTTGTTTTGGTTTTGCCGTCTCCCTCGGTGAAGAGTTCCTTGCCGTTCAACGGTATCGACTTGCTCTACGCCAAATCCCACATTACATTCCTTAAAAAGGCGCCCTATGATGTATAACAGGTTCTCTGAAGGGTCTTCCGGGCATCCCTCTATAACAAACACCTTTTTGTTCTCCTGTCCTTCCAATCGTTCAAACGCTAGGTTGTGTGTTGTTAGAACCCGGGTCTGCGCCATTGCTGTCACATTGATGCGCTTCATCGCCTTTTCCGTCTCTGTCAAAGTGTCACTAATTCCTGATAAAGCATCATCATGTCCAGACAACTTCTTCAAAAGCCCATCCAGGGCCTCTGACGCCTTTCTATTCGTCTCAGCTACTCCTTGAAGTGTGGTGTTTATCTGATCGATGTCCCCTTCAATCTTGGTGGTTTTACCCTCCTGCGCTGTCAGACGTTTCGCTAGCATGTTGACGGCGGTGACAACATCTGCTGTCGAAGCTCCGGCCTTTAGCAGGTCGTCTTTACCTCTCTTGTTGGTTTTGTCTTGGTTTGCCATCGTGAATAAGTCCTTCCCACCTTAACACAAATGTTGTCCAAATATGGCTACTGCACGTCAGTTTGACTACCTTTTTTTATGGATATCCCGCGGAGCCTATGCGCTTACCAACTTTAACCGGATGCCGCCATCTTTCTCTGATCCGTCGGCCTCCAGCTCAGCTGTGTCGGGCTCGCACTCTGCCCCGTCGGCCTCCAAAGCAGCATCCGGGTGCAGCTCTTTTGTGGACCTGAGCCCGGACTTCGTGGCCCCGAATCATGCGAAGCGTAGGCCCGGCCGCTTGTCCCTACTCAAGACCGGCCGTGCTTCCAAGGCTGCCCGCTTCATGGAAGTCGAGGAAGTCAAGGAAGTCGAGGAAGTCGAGGACGTGACTCTAGTCGGCGGGCCCAATGAGGCGGCTCCTCCTGCGGCTGTCCGTACGGCTCCTGTGCCCGCTGTGGCACCTTTCGCTCCAGCTGCGGCCATTTTCGCTCCAGCTGCGGCACCTTCCTTCGGCACAGCTGCGGCACCTCTTGTCGTCGGAGGACCGAACCAGATGGCCGCAGCCCTCCAGGCGGCCCTCTCTGGAATGTTTTGTGGGAACACAACGATTAATGGGGGGATCCACATTCATATGCATCATGGGAATTATGCCGCTAGCCAGAACCACACCCAAGTTAACATGAGCCCCACCTTGCCCCCAACTAGGTTTTAATTATAGATAATTTAGAATTAATTAATTAAGCTGGCCTCCTAGTAAGCATTGTAGATTAAGATTTAGGCATTGAACAGCAACTCAGAGGTCGGGCGACTGTGGTAGGGTTCTCCTCTGTCGGGCACCGTACCTGACCTGTGACATTGACTATTTACATCATGTCATTTTAACTTCATAAAATATTGTCATCTATAAATAAAACCGTCATGGGGCTCTACATACCTTTATATTTGATGTGCTGGCTTGTATAAACGTATTTCCTCCTGTATTTCAGGTATTTCATATTTTTAAGTTGCCTTGAAGCGAAGTATGTGTCCTCGTGCGAGCTGTCTGCTCTCACTCGCCGGGCGGATATTTGAATCCTTGTACATACGTGAGCGCTACTGGAATGTGGGGGGAGTGGGATATCCAGCAAAATAAAATCGTATTTCTGTTGTATTTGATCGTTTGTCGCCTTACTTTTCATAGATTGCATTGAAATCGAGCAGTTTAACATCGATTTCCTATAATAAAACGATGAAATCGAGTAAAGACGAAAAAGCACCGGACGCTGTGATCAGCTGATCGTTGACCTACATTCAGATTGAGACGATATCATTTTTTTAAATTTGGCTCCGTTTGGGGGTTAAAATAGCATATTTTGGCTTGAAACCAAGCCTAAGCTCTACAAAACATCCTATATTTACACGTACAATAGCTGAATTAGGCCTTAGCCCCCCAGAAAATTTGGTTGAGGGTTTCTAACACGATGGATCGGCGAAAAAATGAGACGATAAAAATGTGGCTGCCCGGCTTGAGCTTGACAGTGGCAGGCCGCGGGTGGTTTCTTCACCTTCCCCGAAAAATAATATGTTGTTTTTTGGGTTTAAAATCGAGTTATATTGAAAGAAACATAGTGCAGGCCAGAGAAAAGATCCTATATTTGGACGTACAAGAGGTAAATTAGGCCTTAACCCCCCAGAAAATTCGGTTGAGGCTTCTTAACTTGAAAGTTCGGCGAAAAAATTGATCGTAAAATTTTCCCATAGACAAACAGTGGCGCCGAAATCAAGACTGGTGAGCAGAAAAGCGGACGGTGTGAGCGAGCAGTAATTTTTTTTTCTTTTTAATGAATTATCGTTTGATCGTCTTTCTTTTCAAAAAATTAATGTGTTTTAATAGCGTATTAGGCCTAATTTCTAAAAATAACGACGATATAGGCGATAGAAGGGGGGGGCGACTATATTTTTGCAAACCATATCACGCACGCGCAGAGACCTGAAGTGAAGTCGAGCAAGGTGTCATGGCAGCGTTCGGACGTGAGTGGGGACGATGCAGGTTAATAAATTGTCTTTTTCTCCTTTAATACTTGACATCTGCATTTAAAAATAAATACAGGATCAGTTTAAGTTCTGTATTTCCCCTCCAGATTGACATTTCAAGGCCCCGTATTTTGTTTCAACCCTTATGAAGGGTTTCAACGAAATACGGTGCCTTTCAATGTCAATCTGTCGGGGAAATACAAAACTTAAACAAATCCTGTATACATATATACAAAATGCTGCAAGACATAGATCACAGAGGTGCAGAGGAATACTTCAACACGCTACAGTGCCACGATAATCGCAAACATAAACAATTAATTCATGCTTGCATGACCCGTTCTTTTTATGATAAACATAACAGATCAACTTAAATCTATCTACATGTATCATATTCCTATCTGACAACTTGTCCCCACATTACCGCTGCATAATCATTAAAGTGACATGGTCCGATGATTCAACTTTTTTTTAAATTAAAAATGAATCAAAATGTTCCCTATGGCCATACTTCTAAAACAATAGGGACTCATGACAACCCGTTACAATTAGTAATGGGCTTGTGTACACTGTGTGGGAATTACCCTACTTATAACACTGTCAAAACTGGACAAACAAAAAATTGCACAAATCAGTTATTCACTGATGTTTCTCCCATATTACCGAGACAAGTTTAGCTCTCTTGTTTTAAATATATAAAACAAAATGCACCACTTGCCGAATATTTTTAAATAAATATTGGGCCTAGCACGGGTCCTTACATGAGTGTTTAAGATTTTTAAACACCCCAATTAGGAACCTCCAGTCCTCACTCCTTGGTTAAGAGTGAGGTGGAGGCAAGTCTAGTATACAGACACACCTCCTGTACTAGGGTAGGGCAATAGGGAGACACAGCCTCCCCACCCCCACCCACCCCTAACTCTAAACCACCACAAAACTCCTGATGAGACTAATGTCGAAACCGTTACCCAGTCAACCTGCAGAGAGAAATAAAACCCTCTCAACCTACTTTTATTTTTTAAACAAATAAGAAATAAAAAATAACCCCAGCCTGTCTAATATAGACTGGGGTCCTGAGGCAAGTCTAGTCTAAGAACTAGACACTGCCCACCTCCTGGTTACACACCACCTCGGTGCCTGTGTACCAAGGAGGCCAGGGTTGACTAGTGTTGGACCCCCTCCCCCACCCGCCTACTGGTGACCAGGGGAGGGGGTAGTGCTTGGTGCATGGACAAGGGTGAAACTGACCTGGGAGCCCCCTATATAAGGCAGCTCACCCTGGCTTGTCCGTCATACGGTAGAGTGTGGTCTGTCCGCCTGGTATAGCCCTCCCCTCGGGTTGGCTCACTATGGCTATACTTCATGTGCTAGCTACTTTTTTTTTGTCTCATTCTCTTTAATTCAGCTTAAAATCTGACTAATTATCAGATTATGGCTCAATTTACTAATTTTGGAGTGCAAGCTATAATTCCCCCATTAAAAAAAAACACTGTAAAATACTACACTTGCACCATGTCGGACCCTTAATTGGGTTCTTATTGCCCATAGATAACATTTTTTTGGGCCCTATTCTCCAAATATGATATTGTACTATCATATGAAACACTTTAAGCAGGATTTAAAATGTAAAAAAAATCGGGCCATGTCACTTTAAGTACCGGTAAATTGATTATTTATTATTAATTATAAATCATATACACAAAAGGACCAATCAGAATCCAGCAAGGCATTTACTGCCAAGTCAACAATGACAATTGTAACCTAGCAACACTGCCAATTGTAAACAAAGCAGATTCCAAAATAGTACTTAACCTATGGATTTTCAAGAAAAATCCAACAACGCCTGAAGAAGTTTACTGAATGCAAACAAAACGTTGCATGTTCACTAATATTCACCCACCCCTTTCTCAATGTAAATATCACCCCTATTAAAATGTAAAATAAACCAATTTCAACTTGTTTGGTTTTGTTTGGAATTATGACATAAAAAATGATTTATTGATTCACAGGGTATATGTTTCTGTCACACTTTAGCCCTTATATCTCATATTTCAGATCATGAGATATCATTTATGTGCTGTCTGACTCCATGTACTCTCCACTTTTTAGCTCACTTCAGTAATTCAGGTTTTGATGCCACAGTAGATGACACTAATGCTGCATTATATAGTGTATGAAGCCTGAGTACATACAGAGGAACCCTTTTCACTTATCATTATCAGTATAATCACTTGCTTCATATTCATTTGTTTTAATTCTCAACAAAAGAAGATCGTACACCAATACTCAGACGTGGAAAAATGAAGCTGGGTCTGCAAAAAAATATTTCTGCAGAACTAAATGTCCTGCATAGTGAAAAAGTGTTCATATAGACTGTGCTTTTGACCTTATCCGCAGAACAAGACAGCTCTGGTTCTCTCAAAAACTTCTTCAATACAAGAGTTCACCACCAAGTTCCCTCCAGCCTCTCAAACAGTAATATAAAAACTGGCCAAGTGTCTGCTGCAGGCGTTTTGCCTTCATCTGAATGATGAGCCATGATGACCTCCATTTGGGATGGATTAGAAAGTTTCTTCACAGCTCTGAAGTGGTGCTTTAAATATCAAGAAGGTTGATATAAGTGGGACATTTTGTTTTTGTATGGAGGACAGGTTGAGTCACTTTTGGTTGAGACTGAAAGTTTCAACAGCATCTTGAGTTATTCATATTTGCAACTACTTTAACTCTTGATGGCCTGAATGCATCCTGCCATTGGTCGTCGTGATGCATGAATACAGCCCTAGCAAGTCAGCACGCCAGTGCTACATTCAAGCATCAATTGTAGATAGTATGTTGTAACTTCTCAACTGGTAATGTTGATATTATTTGAGAAGGCATATTACTAAAGGCTATGTGTTATTGTATATCCTTGAGGGCTTCAGAGAAACCGGCCACATCTGGGGAAGAAAATCTCTCTTAATGAGAGTCAGATATTGTTGGATTCTGGAGGGATACCCTCTTAAAATGAAATCAAGCCTTGCCTTTCAGCTTGCGAGGGAAGGGAGCCCCCAACAGCTGCAATAGTCTTATAGACATTCCTGTCCTCACGATTTTGGTCTGCCCTAGGGGACCTTCAGTCTGCCTGTATTAGCATCAGCTGCTGCAGCAATCAGAGGGAGGTTGTTCCTGTGCAGGCCATGTTCATGTCCAGCAGTCTGCCGTAGTGTCTCACTCAATTAGATGTCATTTGGACTGACTATACACACAACATCCTCAGAGAGGGCCTGCTTTACAACCGTCTTGCTATCAAAGATTGAAGTAAAGGCATTAGTTTTAGTTAGATATTTAAAAGGATGCCATTCTGATAATATCATTCTTGTGGTCCCATTTAGTATGTAAACATGAATGAACATTATTCAAATATCCATAATGATATCCTAACAAAAAAACTATGTATTCAGGGGGATTTCTCATGTATGATGTGCAATATTTTAACATATATATGTGTGCGTAAGATCGTGTTTGAAAATCAAAGTCTGGCTATTCCATACCGACTTTCAGACTCCACCCATTGCCTATGGGGTGCTAGGTATAATCAGTGGTTAGTGTGAATGGGTGCAGCTGGTAAATATAATGGATGTCAAGTGTCACTTTTGTGAATCTAGTAATTTTTGTGTGCTATGTTAATGATTTCCCTTCTGTGTGATTCAAAAGAATCAATAAATTTGCCCTTAACTGCCGATGGCTTTTAGAGAGTCATTCTGCAATAGCCTCACCACAAACATAAACCACTTGACAATACATAGACATCGCTATAATAAATCAATCCCTCATATACTATCATGTTCTGTAGTAGCTATACCTTTCTAAACTTCAATATTGATCTTAGTCATGGAGTCTTGCAAAAAAAACAAAAGGTATTGAAATTGACAAAGTTATAACATCAATGGTCTGAAAAGTGTTACAAACACGTTGCGTTCAAATCACATGGGGCGTTTTCCTTCTCCACATGATGCAATGTGTCATGCTTTATACAGCTGGTATAAACTATGAGAGGGCACAGTGTCAATAAGGAGATATACAGTCTGTGCTTCTAGTTCAGTGGAGTAGGAAAATGGAGGGCCAGGGGACCAGTCCCACCCCCCAAATTACAGAGGAGGGGGAGGGGGCTGAATATGTTTGAAGTCCCAATGCTATGATGCATATAGTTCCTAGTTTGCTTTCTAGGCCAATGTAGTGTTCCTGCACACAGATATACACAGAACAGGAACGGTGTCTAAAGGGAGCACAGGTTGCCTCCAGAATGACTCCTCTCTCTAGGGGGGTCCAGGTTTCCCAAGGGAGCCTAGTGACTCTCTGGCCGACATAAGGCAGTCACCTGGGTGAGTTATATAGCTCTCTTGGCATTTCACTAGACCCTTAGCGTGCCACAGCATGCAATACGGCTCAGGGTTATTTATTACATGCTCCCCTCAGGAACGACACTGCCATTGATTTAACCTTGATATGCTGTATTCACCATGAAATAAATGGCACTTGTGCATTTGTGTCTGTATCCCAGTTCACAAGTGCTTTGCTCGTCAGTGTCCCCTGGGTTGATGTACATCAGCCAGAGTACAGTTATCCTACTTGCTATATCTGCCTGTTCCCACCATGATGAATATCTACATTCCTGTAATATTCATAAGAATTAGCCTAAAAGGTTCTAATCTCACAATTCTTCATGGTATTTCAATGTCCTTCATTGGATCACATACAGTTATGTTTATTCTCTCAATATTATTGCATAAAACAACTTTCCCAGCTAGCAAAACTCATGTAAATTACATCATTTTTACATCATTTTCTGATTGGTGTTGACATCATTGGATGATGTCAATTGTCGTTCCCAAGATGTCACATATGCAAGAAGTTTTTACGTGTCCCTTTGCATGGGTATTTTACATAAGTATATTTACATTTAAAAAAATGCATATCAACGATATGTTTGAACTTAATAATAATGATGTATACAATTGATCAGCTGTAGGCCTAAAACATGTCTGAAACATATAAATTTAGACATGTCAAAAAGATGTGATATGGAGATATGTACATGACATATTGCAGGGATGACATTTATACCAGTTTTGAGTATACCCCCCTCCGAGTAGTGATTATAAATCAGATAGGATATCTAGGATAACTCTGAGAGATTGTAGACATCATATAGTTATGTTCATTTTATGTCAATGTATGACATGTACACAGGCACTCTGCATAGGAAGCAAGCACCTGCTCTGTGAAAGACACTTTGCAGGCATTTTCCATTCCTTACAGACACAGTTATCCTAGCCAGGAGGCCCAGATGTGATATCAGCCCAAAGCCAGAATTTCTTCTTATACAATTTGAAAGGACACAGAAAAGGTATCCCATTATGTGCCTTGGCTGTCCAACTATAATTCACCAAGTCACTGTAACACAAGTAACATATTAAATGTCACTGAAGAAATTTAGTCCATTTTTGTCTCTTATTGCAGTATATAGAATTAATTTCATCCAACTTTTAATCAAGAATGGGGGAATGCTGATCAAAATGTGATCACATTGCAAAATGAGACGCCTAGTGTTGGAGCTCAGAACTATGATAGGAAATAGTAATGTTGACTTATAGATGTCATATTCTGACAAGATTGTGATGTCTAAAATATGTTACATTGGAATAAATCCATACTCCTATTATTTTGACGTCACAATCTTGTCAGAATATGACCTATTATAGTTCTGGACTCCAACACTAGGGGTCTCATTTTGCAAGGCTGTCACATTTTGATCAGCATTCATTCATTCTTCATTGAAAAGTTGGATCAAATTAATTGTATAAACTACAATGAGGGACAAGGTTGGACTAAATTTCCTCTGTGATATATAAGGTGTCACTTGCGTTACAGTGACTTGTTGAATTATTGTTGGATAACTAAGGCACATGGGTGGACACCTTTTCTGTGTCCTTTGCAATTGTATAAGAAGAAATTCTGGCTTTGGGCTGATATCACATCTGGGCCTCATGGCTAGGATAAATGTGTCTGTAAGGAATGGAAAATGCCTGCAAAGTGTCTTTCACAGAGCAGGTGTTTGTTTCCTATGCAGAGTGCCCATGGACATGTCATACATTGACATAAAATGGACATAACTATATGATGTCTACAATCTCTCTCAGAGGTATCCTAATTATCCTATCTGATTCATAATTACTACTGGGGAGGGGCTATACTCAAAACTGGTATAAATGTCATCCCTAGAACATGCTTGTAGATATCTCCATATCACATCTTTTTGACGTGTCTACATTTACATGTTTTAGACATCTTTTACAGCTAGTCATATATATGCCATTATTGTTAAGTCCAAAGGTATCACTGATAAATATGTCTCTTTTATATAAAATGTTTATATAAAATACACATAAATATTGTTACATCAAGAACCCATGCAAAAGGACACGTAAAAACTTCTTGCGTATGTGACATCTTGGGAACGAAAAATGATATCATGAAATTACTAGTTATTTTTATGTAAGGTGCTAGCTGGGTTTGCTTTTGGGATAGCCCTGCAGCTGCCAGTGATGCAGCGACATGTCTCACCCTACCCAACTGATTGTTGTACAGTAAAATCTCCCCTGGGAAATATCCCATATACTCCTGTAGTTGGTCTCTTACTACGTATGTAACACTTGAGTACAAAAACCAGACAAGGTAAATTAGACTTTAATATACGGCGACTTTATTGTAAAGGTAACTCTTGTGTATTATAGTACAAGTATAACCAGCGGATATACAAGATCAGAACAGATATATAATACAGTGGGGCAACCCTATAGCATAGAGTTAAGCCCGTGAGCACAGGGTGGTCATGTCACGACAGTCCCAAACCTGACTGACTTCCAATGGAGAAGTAGCCGTCTTATATACAGCGCTGCATAGCCACGTGACCGTACTAGCAGCGCCACCTGTTAGGTTTAGTTATGTAAAATGCTTATGTAACAACTACCGACGGTAACCGAAGGTGGTACCGGTACACTACCGTATAGATAACCGAACTAGAGGAGTCGGTGTATGTAACGAACCGACGACACTAGTTAGATGAATAAAACAGTTATTAAACACAATAGAACCGTGTTGTCTTACATCATACAACATACAATAGATATACAACAATAACAGTTAGACTTTATAGTCAACCCGTTACACTACCCCCCTTAAGAATGTAGGAAGGGTTGGTTTTATAATAATAATACCTCTTGGATACATTATATACCACGTATATCTATTTATCAACAAGTAACATTTCTACTCATAGTAACAACAGGCATACATACATGAACAACCAAGTTAACATGTATATAACAGTTTATATCAACAGTATAGTCTTTGGTATCAAACCATAGTCCCGTAGGCACATGATATAAAAACTGTCCAACTGATAGTCCTAGACTAGTATCAGTTAAAAGTAAAGGCACCAAATAACCACCTTGGAAACTCAACACATCACCTACTACATTCAGCAATGGTGCGAATCCGTGTGGAGTTAGTGTCCTTATATATAAATAATAGAACTATAATAGCTCTCACTTCCTTTGGCGAAGAAAAGTTTATATATAAAAATCCATAGTAGCGTATCCTAAATAAGGTGGGATAGATCATCATCCTTATTTGGGGCGGTACTCCAGTACCTAGCAGTTTATGGTGGTAGAGATGGATAGAGTCCAGCACCGGTATAGTGCTTCCATCTCTTGTGAAATATAAATATAAAAAGGTAGGTCCGTGCCTCCCTATAAATAAGTATCACAGGAGGATGATCCATATAATAGTTTATAGGTCACACAGTAATATAGTGACCGCAGGATCAGGAGCCCTGGACAGTAGTAGAGCACCGACGGTTGTGGCTTAGGTGTAAACCACGGTTGAAGACATCAGGCTGCTTCCAGTTTGGTGGCAGTAGAGACTACGTTAAGTCACGACAGCACCGTCGGTCTGCTTCGGTTGTCCAGGGGCGTGTAGCTGCGTCGATGGTTTAGTTTTACCTCCGAGGGGCGGAACAGTGCACCCCAGAGGGCCTGACAGGGGACCATCCTTAGGTGTCCATAGGGACACCGCCGGATGGCTTTCCTTCCCCATCAGGACTTCCTCCAGGAGGGGCCTCCGTGGTGCAAACCACAGCAGCCTCCACCTGGAGAGGAAGGGCTCCACCTGGAGCTACCGAGAGGGTACTCGGCGCCACAGTAGGTTCCCCGCCACTGACCACCCGGGTAGAGTGTGCCATGAAAGAGAATGGCATCTCATACCTAGGTGGGTGTACTGACAGTACTGGGGTCACAGGAGGAGCAGGCCTTGCGGCAAGCCCCAACCTGGACTGGAGATCTGGAAAACCAGTTCTCTCCCACTCTGTCAGCTTTAGCCCGAACTGTCGGAAGAACTTGGCGTCACAAGTTGTCAACCTCGATTCAAGCTGATCGATCGTAGCCCTCCAGAGGGCATGATCTTGATCCAGGTTCGCCTCACGCTCGGCAAGGACTCTGGTGCGTTCAGCAACCCAAGCTTTTCCTTCCCGGATAGCCTGTTCTCTGAGCAATTTGTACTGCTCAAAGTAGGACTTCTCCAAGAAAGAAACCTGAAACTGGAGTAGCTTACTTGCGTTTTCAGCCATTTTCGCCCTGTAGCACTCAAATCCGGGGACTAGAGTGTCAGAGAATCCAGTGTCATAAGCAGGTCCGTCTCCAGGCAACACAGGTAACCCTGCTAGCCCTTCGTCAACAGCCCTGTGCTCAGGTACTGGAGTCACCTCGTCATCCCTTGCGGGGTCAGAGGTTGCTCCGTGCTGGGGTGGAGCAGTCGGCTGGGCTGACGCCCCATCCGGCTGTTGTACCTCTACCTGTTCAGCGTCACTGACAGGTGAGATACCCTCCTGTGTAGCCAAAGCTTTCTTTTGCTTCTGGCTCCACTTGTACTGCTTGACATAGTCAGCAGCAACCTGACCCGCCTGCTCGTCACCCAAAGAGTTCTGAACAATAGCCAGTGCATCACCCAGTTTCTGTCTCTCCTGCCGGGGCAGTTGATCAGCAACCGGGGGCAATGCAACCGAAGATACCGTGACGGTACCGACGGTTTGGCTACGGTCGACCTCAGATGTTACCGTGGCGGTGGCGACACGTTTCTTCGCAGGTTCACTGCGGGAACGGTCACGCCCACCTTTGGTATCATCCTTGGATGACTGGCGGCCCCTTTTCAGATCTTTCTTCTTAGGAGGGGTATCCTTTTTGACAGTGGGCATCGGAGTTTCTGTATCTGGCCCGAGATCGGTTTGTTCGCACTTGGCGCCCTTACACAATCTCTCCCAGTCAGCTTCCGTGAGGTAATTCCACTGTTTAAGTTTGTTGGTACGCCACTTATACTGTAGATTTCCTACACGTTTGTGGCACCCCCAAACCTTCAGTGCAGCCTCAACTCCACGACTAATAGTGCGCTTGTGAACGCCCTTATTGTCGCAAAGATGCCTTACCAAACCAGCCCTCCGTTGGCAACGGAATAGCTCGCCGTCACTGTACTCAGGGCAGGAAGTAGAAGTACTCCCACTCACACAGTACAAGTAGGGACGCACATTCATGTGCTTTTCTACTAAATGACGGGCAAACTTGAACAGGTTTGGCCACCGTTTTGCGGCTGTCGCAGTCCCTTTCAGGCGCTGACAGCGAACATACGGGCAGGGATCCCCTGGCACGTAGTTCTTCCAAGCATATTTCAGCTTGGAGCGGCATGACTTGTGGATGTTAGGTTTATTCCCGTCCAACACTGCCCTGAGGTACACGAGGTACCAGTCAATGGGGTGGGAGTCACCTGTCAACCAGTCTTCGTCATCCGAACCCTCGGTCGTGTGAGGTGCAGGAAGAGCCATTTTGCCATTTTCCTGAACTAAGTCAGAAAGGCTCAGGTTCTTCCGGTCATCATCAAGGAGACACAAGTTCAGACGAACATGCGCTGCCTTGGCGCGGAGGCGGCGATTGGCCCTGCTCTCTGCGACAGACCATCCTTCGGCTTCCGCCTTGGATACTCTATCAGCAACAGCTTTGAGCCTTTCTGCCTCAGTCGGTGCGACCTCTTCGGTAGCAGGAGTTTCAGGGGAAGATACAATCCTCCTCTTAGGCTTCCGCTTCCGTTTGGTCTTGACACGAACCGTCGGTCTGATGAATCACCCTCAGGGACCGTCGGTATTTTTGCCACTACACCGGCGGGTTTCGGAGAAGATCCCCCAGCAGGGTTCTTCTCCTGGTTGGTATTACTACCACCCAGACCAGGTTCTGTTTTCGGAACAACATCACCCGACCCCTCAGGGTTAGGTTCTGCTGGTACCGAAGCCGAGCCTTGACCGACGGTTGGAGCACTGGTAGTGTCCATTTCCGTGTCAGACTCGAGAACTCGGTCTTCCCCGTCGGAGGCCTCAGCCTTCTCCGGGGCCATGCATTTGCCATCTACACGGGCTGCCATACCGTTAGCTCAGGCGTAGGTGAACCTCACGGTTCACTCACCCGAGCCTTTAGTAGCACAGCAAGCAAACAATAGTGTAGGTACTGCCGGGCAGACCTAGGCACCACTGATCAACACGTTACCCTACGGGCAAACGTGCTGATCTGAAGAAGCCTGGCTGCCTGTGGGCCTTATATACCCCACCCGTCCCCCGTGACCCCGCCCCTTGACCGGCTTCTCAGCCAATCAGGGGTCGCGTCTCCAAGACGCGCCGAGGTGACCCAATTTCTCACGGCTCATTTGGCGGGAGAAATCGATCAGGTGACGCGGGCAGCGCCCTTCCCACGCCTGGCATATCCGACGGTGGGAACACTCACTGTTGTTTACAATTTTCGTGGCGGAGCCACCGGAAAACCCGGGAATGATGTACCGGCGTTAGAGGACATACACAGCAGCGTGTTACTAAGCAATATGTGGTCAAAACTAATCCCATACTTAGAATTAATCGGCAAAGCCAGCCACCCGCCCTGAACACGTGCTTTTCTACCTCCAACGGATAACCACACCGGATAACCCGTCTCTTCTCGTTGTGTTTTGGTGATCGAGTACCGGGCCAATGACCACCGGCCCAGTACGGAACTGTCCATGGAAATTTAATCAAGCCAGCAGCTAAATGTCGTCAACAAGGTAAGAAAAAAATGTTTACACAATTTTATCTCGCTCTCTGACACGTGTACTCCTCCGTAGACCTTGTACCGGTATGTCCAGCAATGATGACACCGGAGGTATCACCTTGCTTTGTTTACCGGTGTCTACGGTTAGTCCTTTACGCACAGCTGACCCTTTTTTACGAGGCCTACCGCGCTTGGGCTTGGTAACACACGACTGTGGTTCAATCGGTAATTTCCTAGGACGACCCCTTCGGCGTGCTACCGTCGGTACCGACGGTATGACCGTTGGTCCTGCCTTCGGTATCTTTGGTAGCTTAGGGTCGGTTGGTGCTGGTACTCGACCAGCACCGAGGGAATCTTCACCGTCATCTATATATGGAACTCCATACCAAGGTCGGAGTCTAGCCACATGTGATTTAGTGAGAGTCCCTTTTTGCAACCGTATTACTACAGTAGTTTCACTTACCACCATAGTAACCGTATGCGGACCATCCCAGGAGTACAGGGTCTTGACTTTGGAATTTGGTGTGCTAAATCTCGCGACCTTATCCCCCACCTTGAATTGGCGGAGTTTAAGGCCCGTGTCATAGCCCACCTTCTGCAAACTAGCAGATTTTTCCAAGTTGTCCCTTACTACTCCATAGGACTCGCGTAATGATTGTCGAAGTGATTCAACAAACATCACTGTGCAGGGTTGCTCGAGCTGGTGTCCCTGCACTCCATAGACCATGTCACTAGGCATGACTATGTCTTCACCCATTACGAGCATATTAGGCGTACAGCCCGTCGACGCATGTTCGGTAGCATTGTAAGCATGGGAGATATAGCGAGCGTGCTCATCCCAATCATCCCGGTGCTCATTAACCATTGTCGTGAGACATTGGATCAACGTCCGATTGAAACGTTCCACCATACCATCCGATTGAGGTCGGTAGGGGTTCGTATGCGTCTTGCAGATGTGTATTTTACTACACAGTTCTGCCCACAGTCAAGATTCAAACTCACGACCCTGGTCGGAGTGAAGCATTAAAGGACCTCCCCACGTGAGGATCCAATTCTCGAAAAGTGCTTCTGCGCAGGTAACAGCCGTATGATTTACCATCGGATATACTTGGACATACTTGGTATAGTAGTCCTGTACCACCATCATACAGGTATTCCCACGGGGAGTCGTGTTGAAACCACTAATGATATCAACAGCGATCCGGGCAAATCGAACACCGAATAGCTCTTGACTTAGAGGTAGTTTACCAATACCAGGTCCAGGCTTTGATAAACAGCATTGGGGACATTGTTTCACCCAACGCCGTATGTCCAAAGTCATACCAGGCCAGTAATATCTACTCTTAATCTTTGCCTCAGTTCGTTGTCTGCCAAAGTGTGCTGAAGTTCTGTGGCCATGACAGTAATTGAGCAACTGTAGTCTGAGTGACAAAGGCACTACAGACTGAGCTGTTCTCTTCCTGCCAGGTTGCACCCTCCAGCGGCACAATACACTGTTCCGTATAAAAAGATTATCCCACTGAGCTAACAGTTGTCTAACTTCTTTACATTCCAGCGAAAGTGCGGGGCGAACAGGCTTGGACAGGCCCAACAACTTCAAGGAGTACACCCTCGAAATAGCCGGATCTGCAAGCTGCTCATCCTTCAAGTGATTTAACGTCGAGTTAGGAACTTTCGCACCCACAGACGCAATCACTGCATTGTGAGACCCACAGTCTCGGCAGTCTACACGGTGACAGTTCCGGATAGGATAGCGGGACAAGCTGTCCGCATTCACATGATCTACTCCACTCCTGTGTATGATATGCTCATTTGTCATGCCAAACTCAGAGAGGTGGTTCAACCATCTACCTATCATCCCCTCAGCGTCCTTGAAGTTAAGGAGCCACTGCAGAGATGAATGATCCGTCCGTACGAGATAATTCCCACCATATAGGAAATGTCTGTACTTTTTTGTGTAAACCACCACTGCCAAGAGTTCACGCTTGGTTGTGCAGTAGTTACGTTGTGTTTTGCTTAGACTGTTGGACGAAAATGCCAGCGGCACTTCTCGCCCATCCTGGATCTGCGACAAGGCAGCACCAATACTTGTATTAGAAGCATCAGTGTCCAAGATGAACTTACCAACAGGTGCAGGGTAGTGCAAAACAGGTGTTTCTAAGAAGAGTCTCTTTAGTAGTATAGTATGTATCGGAACGGGACAATAGTTAACTACTGTTTATTACTCAATCGACCTGCAGCCAATCAGAGGCCTCCATTTGGTCACGTGACCCCCTCATTTGCATAATTACGTAATAGGCCACGCCCCCTCATTTGCATAATTACGTAATAGGCCACGCCCCCTTGATCACCAGCCAATCAGGGGCCACCATTTGGTCACGTGACCCCCTCATTTGCATAATAGACCACGCCCCCTTGATCACGTGACCCCCTCATTTGCATAGTAGACTACGCCCCTTTGATCACCAGCCAATCAGTGGCTTCCATTTGGTCACGTGACTCCCTCATTTGCATAATAATGGGTCACGAGACCCCCTCATTTGCATAATAGGACCACACCCCTTTGGTCACGTGACTGGAAGCGCTCTTTATTTGGAAAATAGGCCACACCCCTTTGGTCACGTGACCTGACCCCCTCCCTCATTTGCATAATATAGACAATAGACAGACTACGCCTCTCTTTTGGTCACATGACTTGGACTAGCTAATGAGAGGCTTCTATAAGGGGGGAGGGGAGGGGAGGGGGGGAGGGGGGCACTTTAAGATGCATGGGGAGGGGAGGGGGGGGGGGAGGGGGGCACTATTTATGGGGTGGGCGGGCACTTGGGGGGGAGGGGGGCTTTTGGGGTCTGCTCGGGAGAAAAAAAAAAATTATCTGATCTCTAGGGAATCGCTTCCTCCCTACCCCCCTTTAGGGGGGGTAGGGAGGAGGCGAGTCGGAGGTGACTGTAGAGGAGTTTTTCGGTGACTTGATGACTTTCAAACGACTGTACTGATAGTTGATGAATTTGACTTTTTGACTTGAATATTTCTTGCGACTTTGCGAAAGCGACTTTGCGGCTCGTAGCCCCTTAAATAAAGAGGTGACTTTGTAACCTCAGGGGGGAGATCCTTCTACACCACCACAGAAAAAGATCTCGGTTGATTGACTGAACGCGGCGGGTATGAGTCATCATGGGGCCCTTGACGGGTGGGTCCTCCCCATGCAGCCGTATGTCGAATTTAAGAAATGCCCGTGTCACACGTCAGTAAGGGAGAAAACGTTTTTTGAAAATATTTAGAACCCGAATTTGAGCATTCTGGTACATTTTTAAGGACCCAGACACCGCAAAGCCGGGTACCATCCAAGAAAAAAAAGAAAAAAAAAAATTTGGCGAAATGCTTAGGTTTGAAATGGTACTTTTTCTGATGCACTCTTCGAACATTTTTTTTTCCTCATGTCACTATGGTCCATGTCACATGTCGGACTCAAGAAATGCCCCATGGCCCATGTCACTTAGATGTCCGTGTCCGTGTCGTCGTATCGATTTTTAAGAAAATGACCATGTCACCATATCGAATTTAGGGGTCTAGTGACATCAGCATGTCCGGCTATCCTCCACAAATTTAGCTCTAAAATGTTTACTTTTTTTTGGGCCGATTTTTCATCATTTTAAAAAAACAATAGGCTGTTGAAATGTTTGCTGTTGTAAATAGAAACAAAAACAAAACAAAGCGCATGGTAAGATTATGTCACATTGCAGTCGCGGGTCCGCTCTTGGCTTATCCAGCCTCTTCGTGGATCCGCGACTGTCAATGTGATCATATACTAATCACCCGGCGTTTACGGTATTATATACTAAGGTATGAGACGGGTCCTACAGAAAAGGTGTCTAAAAAGCGCTGCGACCTGATTGAAATGACGTCAGCGGCCTCTGCTCGTCAGTGCCCGGCTGTAGCTCGTAGGACATGTCATTCTGCTTTTCTGGATGTTTTGAAATATTTTGATTTAACTGTTAATACCTGATAACAAGTCTCTGAAGCAGTTTTTGATCGAGTACGTCTTCTCTACGTTTCCATCGATTAGCTGCTTCAGCAAAAAAAATCGCGCGCGCGGTCTAGTCTAGATGACGGAGTCGCTAAAGCTCTGTTTAGAGAGTGGAACTTGACCTTGACTATAGACTCAGTACTAACTGAACGCCCCGCTATGTCACTCCTCACGTGGGTATATGTACAAGCTTGGGTTCTTCACTTTACGGCTTGACTAAAACTGAGACGCGTCCATGATAAACTCTAGCCTTTTTTCCTTTTCTAGGATCGAGAGAGAGATTTTAAATGGGGCTGTTATCTAAATAGCGTGGAACTAAAATCAGGCTGCGGCAGATAGTATCTCTGCGCACCTCAAGACTCAACGTAACTTTCACTCTCCAGCAGAAGTTTAGTTGTCACTAATGATGGGCGGCGACCGTCGTGCACCGGCGGATATTGGAGAGTGTTGGAGAGCTGAACCTTACAGACATATAAATCAATCGCTCTGGTGGAAATATCTCGCCATAGATTGGAACCAAATACTTATCTAATGGAATCGTTATCAGTTTTCAGTTTTCTTGCCGTACAAAATTTATTTCCAACTCTTCACGTGGTGATAGCTGAAGGTCGCTCGTCGTAGGTACGTGTGACCGGAACACCCTTTTTGGTTTTGGCGCGGGTTGACATCAGATTTGTACCGTACTGTCGCGATTAAGGGCTCTGAGGGAGCGCTTTTCAATTCGGTGAAGTTCTTACTCAGGAGCTATATACAAGCTAGGCGCTGGCGCTTATTCAAAGTCGCGATTTTAGTGCTTGAGAAAAAACATTTGGAGGCTCTTATACTCCGATGCTTATACAAGACCGGCGCGCTTTTCAACACTAGTTGCTTTATCGCGACCGTACGGTATGACTTCGGTGTCACAAGGTCCCAAACTCCAAATAAGGAAGTGAAACGACGTCGTCTGTCTACCTCGTGCGCGTCATAGCGTCGTCGAAAATAGTGTGACGTCAGCATCTCTCAGGCGGCTAGGAAGTCAGTTCGACAAAATGGCTCACGGAGTGAACTTCGTGGCCGTTTCTCGATCTATGATCGATGCGGCCGTGGAGAAGGAATTCGTAGCCGTGCTACAGAGAGAGGAGGCGGAGAGACAGAACTTCGTGGCCGTTTCTCGATCTATGATCGATGCGGCCGTGGAGAAGCAGTTCGTAGCCTCGCTACAGAGAGAGGAGAGACAGCGGACTGCTGCTGAAGCAGAGGGTGTGGTGGATGAGCTGATCGCGAACGTCGCTGATCAACTCATCCGCCAGTGCGTGGAGCGAGTCAAGCAGCAAGTCTGCATGGAGGAAGGACTACCGCCCGCCGTGCTGGAGGAGCTGCTGAAGGACCACCACGCGTTATGACCACGCCCTCCGCTTCAGCAGCAAGGTCCCTGCGACCCTCTCTCTCTACCAAACGGTCCTTTTAAGGACCAACCACTGATCACAAAAGTTGAAAATCAATCTCAATATAATATACGCATCAGAAAAACCCCTAATACGCTCTACACTGAAACCCTGTTGAGTAGGTAGATCGAGTTGGGCTTTTTGTGTTTTTTTTTTTTTAGGAAGGGCAATCAGGTCATCGTGTGGAGATCATCAGGTGTCCTGTGTGTGTGTGTGTGTGTGTGTGTGTGTGTGTGTGTGTGTGTGTGTGTGTGTGTGTGTGTGGGCGTGGATTAAACCCTTATGAGGTACTTTACGGGGAGGGGGAGACCTTGTGAGGTAAAATTCCTTGTGAGGTAACCTCACAAGGAAATGCCCTTATTTGGGTATATTACGTAATGAAACACATTTTCCGCCACTTTTTGAGCGAGACCTCACAAGGCATGAGGTGTGTTTAAAATTGTGTTTAACCGTGTTTGGAAACACACTCAAACACAGTTTTTCTAATGATTCCTAGCACAGTCTACAGAGGGCTCCACCGGGCCATGTTAGGAACTCATCAGACTACTGCCACTGTACCCCATAAGGAGCCCAGGGAATCAACACCTAGAATATCAGGTTGCTTGTATGTAAACACAGTATACAATTTCCTCTGGGAAAAGGAAGCCCCCAAATGCAGACTAAGGATTGGTGACTTATATGTATCCAAACTAGATGAAGAAACATGGACAATAACAAATTATATGTGGCATGTACTTGAGAGTCACAAGGACCACATCACTACTGTGTCTTGCTCAAATAAGACCTCTTGAGGACCACAAAAACCTGTGTGTCAGTCCTAAATTGAGGAAACCTCAGATGGACTATGCTAATATTGGCTGAATGTCCTTCAAATATAAAACCTCACAGGTACCACATGGAAACTGTCTCTGTGTGTCACACTCATGGGACATCATGAGGGATATAGCATAACTATCTAACACTTTTCAACTCCTAGTGGGCACATCCCAGCGCAAGAGGCATTATTAACCCTTTAAGGGCCACTGCTGCCTACTAAAACAGTACATGTCTGTGTTGCAGATATAAAAACCTCATAAGGACAATACCAATACTGTGTGTTCTTTTAAACTAATAATACCTTACGGGAAACTCACTAAAACTGTGTGTGTGCTGTGCTGCTAAACCTCACAAGGACCTCTTTGAAACTCTGTGGGGGTTTAAACAAATAAAATCGCACACACATTCAGACTGCAGTCCTTGTGAGGTTCTGTCGATGTATGACTCACACACATTCAGACTGCGGTCCTTGTGAAGTTCAGCAGATGTGAGACACACACAGTCAGACTGTGGTCCCTGTGAGGTTTTGTCAATGTAAGACTCACACACAGTCAGACTGGGGTCCCTGTGAGGTTCTGTCAATGTAAGACTGGTACACATTCAGACTGTGGTCCTTGTGAGGTTCTGTCAATGTATGACTCACACACATTGACAGTGTGGTTCTTGTGAAGTTCTGGCAATGTGAGACTCACACACATTCAGGCTGTTGTCTTTGTGAGGTTTTGTCAATGTATGACTCACACACATTGACACTATGGTCCTTGTGAGGTTCTGTCAATATAAGACACACACATTGACACTGTGGTCCTTGTGAGGTCCCATCTGTCAACAAGCACAGTATCAAGTTACCCAGCTTTCTCCCCTGGAATCTAAACAGTCCAACATGTGGTTCTTGTTAAGTCCTACCCTGCTTCTGACAATGACACCTAAGGGAATAGATGAACAGAGTGCCAAATTTCCTTAACACTAACACAGTATCAAATTACCTCTGAAACATTTACATGGAGTTGCAGAGTTGCTTTAGAATACATAGATGCCAAAAACCTTATGAGGTCTTGCCTCTGGGTGACACTAACACAGTTATAGAGGTTTAGATATGAATTTCATCCACACTGGACCCATAAACAGTTATACCAGTGATCCTTGTTAGCTTTCAATTCTGGATAACTCAAACACAATTAAACAGACAGCTTTTATTTCTGTGTAACTCACAAACAATAGTAGTCCTCACACACATTCAGACTGCGAATAGTAGTCCTTGTGAGGTTCTGTCGATGTATGACTCACACACATTCAGACTGGGGTCCTTGTGAGGTTCTGCCGATGTGAGACACACACAGTCAGACTGTGGTCCTTGTGAGGTTTTGTCAATGTAAGACTCACACACAGTTAGACTGGGGTCCCTGTGAGGTTCTGTAATTGTATGACTCACACACATTGACACTGTAGTCCTTCACAGCTTTTACATCTGTGTAACTCACAAACATTAGTAGTCCTGGTGAGGTTCTGTCAATATGAGACTGACAGGCAGTACAGTGATCCTTGTGAGGTTCCATTTCTGTGCCTCTCACATATATTTATACAGACAGTGTTTTTGAGTTTTAATTTCTGTGTCACTCATACCCAATTAAACAGACAGTCCTTGTGAGGTATTATTTCTGTACAACTCACACTTAGTAAAACAGGCAACCCTTGTGAGATTGCACCTCTTTGGAAAGTAGGGAACTGTTGTGTTGACCTGACCCAGATTCCTTGGAGGGGTATGGTTGGGAGAGGATAATGAGGGGGAGGGTGTAATAAAACCAAGGTCCCTGGCCCTCACTGACCACAGGTGGTGTCCATATCACAGATTGGCTGACAGGCCCCTGTTCTGTTCAATGTCAGATTACTTGACTAGTGTAGTATATTCTGGTCTAAAGGACACACACACAGAAGTGAAAGAGTCACAGTGACTCCCACTTGGGAGTCATAGGGCTATCACTCAGATGACTCTATAAAAACTCGCTTACTGACTCTCTAAAATTATGGAGTCTAATCCCTCTGCAAAGAGAGTCAAACTCCATACAGAATCAGAGTCAGACAGGTCTGACTCTCTAGTGTCTATGAAAGAGAGTGAAATATATTTTTGCTCCATACATTGCAAGAGAGTCAAAGCTATTTGACTCAACATAAATGAGATTTAACCAGCAAAACATGTCAGTCTGGAGTTGACACTAATTGTCAAAAACAATGAGAATCATATTTGTGTGCAGCTCTTCTGACTCCATTTCCATTGGTTTGACAACATTTCTTTTCTCTGTGCACCTAGTTACATAAATGATGCACACTATGCATGTATGTGGAGTCAGCTGGCTGTGACTCTCAAATGACCATTATGCCTCTCCCTATGGAGTCCACCAGCCTGTGACTCCTCTCCCACAGGAGTCAAATGGAGATGACTCCTCAAAACTTATGGCTACAGTCAGTTGTTGATATCAGTGACCACATTGCTGTAGAAAGGGGTAGGGGGAGTCAGTTGTTGATATCAGTGACCATATGGCTTTAGGAGGGGCAGGGGGAGTCAGTTGTTAATATAGTAGGCGGATTTGGGGGAGAGTCCTACAGCCTTGTAGTCGCTGGTACATACAACTGACTCCCACTGCTCCCTGCTACAGCCTTGTAGTCGCTGGTACATACAACTGACTCCCCCTGCCCCCTGCTACAGCCTTGTAGTCGCTGGTACATGCAACTGACTCCCCCTGCTCCCTCCTAAAGCCTTGTAGTCGCTGGTATATACAACTGACTCACCCTGGCCCCCCCTACAGCCTTATAGTCGTTAGTACATCAACCTGACTCCCCCTGTCCCCCCCCCCCACACAGCCTTGTAGTCGCTGGTACATGTAACTGACTCCCCCTGCCTCCCCCCCCCCCACAGCCTTGTAGTCGCTGGTACATACAACTGACTTCCCCTGGCCCCCCCTACAGCCTTGTAAAAGCTGGTACATGTAACTGACTCCCCCTGCCCCTTCTTTAGCCTTGTGAACGCTGGTTCATACAACAGACTCCCTCTGCCCCCTCCTACAGCCTTATAGTCGTTAGTACATCAACCTGACTCCCCCTGCCCCCCCCCCCCCCCCCACAGCCTTGTAGTAGCTAGTACATGTAACTGACTCCCCCTGCTCCCTCCAACAGCCTTGTAGTCGCTGGTACATGCAACTGACTCCCCCTGCCCCCTCCTACAGCCTTGAAGTCGCTGGTACATGCAACTGACTCCCCCTGGCCCCTCCTTCAGCCTTGTAGTCGCTGGTACATACAACTGACTCCCTCTGGCCCCCCCTACAGCCTTGTAAAAGCTGGTACATGTAACTGACTCCCCCTGCCCCTTCTTTAGCCTTGTGAACGCTGGTTCATACAAGACTCCCTCTGCCCCCTCCTACAGCCTTGTAGTCGTTAGTACATCAACCTGACTCCCCCTGCCCCCCCCCCCCCACAGCCTTGTAGTAGCTAGTACATGTAACTGACTCCCCCTGCTCCCTCCCACAGCCTTGAAGTCGCTAGTACATACAACTGACTCCCCCTGCCCCCTCCTCACAGCCTTGTAGTTGCTGGTACATGCAACTGACTCCCCCTGCCCCCTCCCACAGCCTTGTAGTAGCTGGTACATACAACTGACTCCCCCTGCCCCCTGCTACAGCCTTGTAGTCGCTGGTACATGTAACTGACTCACCCTGCTCCTTCCTAAAGCCTTGTAGTCGCTGGTACATGCAACTGACTCCCCCTGCTCCCTCCTAAAGCCTTGTAGTCGCTGGTACATACAACTGACTCCCCCTGACCCCCCACCTCCCACAGCCTTGTAGTCGCTGGTATATGCAATTGACCCACCCTGCCCCCCCCCCCACAGCCTTGTAGTCGCTGGTACATACAACTGACTCCCCCTGGCCCCCCCTACAGCCTTGTATAAAGGTGGTACATGTAACTGACTCCCCCTGGTCCCTTCTTTAGCCTTGTGAACGCTGGTTCATACAACAGACTCCCTCTGCCCCCTCCTACAGCCTTATAGTCGTTAGTATATCAACCTGACTCCCCCGCCCCCCCCGACAGCCTTGTAGTCGCTGGTACATGTAACTGACTCCCTCTGCCCCCCCCCCCCCCACCGCATAGCCTTGTAGTCGCTGGTACATACAACACACTCCCTCTGCCCCCTCCTACAGCCTTATAGTCGTTAGTACATCAACCTGACTCCCCCTGCCCCCCCCCCACAGCCTTATAGTCGCGGGTACATGTAACTAACTCCCTCTGCCCCCCCCCTTCTCACAGCCTTGTAGTCGCTGGTACATACAACTGACTCCAGCTGCCCCATCCTCCAGCCTTGTAGTCGCTGGTACATGTAACTGACTCCCCCTGGCCCCCCCTACAGCCTTGTAGTCGCTTTTACATACAACTGACTCCCCCTGCCCCCTCCTACAGCCTTGTAGTCGTTGGTACATGCACTTGACTCCCTCTGCCCCCCCCCCTCACAGCCTTGTAGTCCCTGGTACATACAACTGACTCACCCTGCCCCCCCCCCCCCACAGCCTTGTAGTCGCTGGTACATGTAACTGACTCCCTCTGCCCCTTCCCCTCACAGCCTTGTAGTCGCTGGTACATACAACTGACTCCCCCTGCCCCCTTCTACAGCCTTGTAGTCGCTGGTACAAGTAACTGACTCCCCCTGCCCCCTCCTTCAGCCTTGTAGTCGCTGGTACACACAACTGACTCCCCCTGCCCCCTCCTCACAGCCTTGTAGTTGCTGGTACATGTAACTGACTCTCCCTGCCCCCTCCTACAGCCTTGTAGTCGCTGGTACATACAACTGACTCCCCCTGCACCCTCCTACAGCCTTGTAGTCGTTGGTACATGTAACTGACTCCCCTTGCCCCCCCCCCCTCACAGCCTTGTAGTCGCTGGTACATACAACTGACTCCCCCTGCCCCCTCCTCACAGCCTTGTAGTTGCTGGTACATGTAACTGACTCCCCCTGACCCCCCACCTCCCACAGCCTTGTAGTCGCTGGTATATGCAATTGACCCACCCTGCCCCCCCCCCCCAACAGCCTTGTAGTCGCTGGTACATACAACTGACTCCCCCTGGCCCCCCCTACAGCCTTGTAAAAAGCTGGTACATGTAACTGACTCCCCCTGGTCCCTTCTTTTGCCTTGTGAACGCTGGTTCATACAACAGACTCCCTCTGCCCCCTCCTACAGCCTTATAGTCGTAAGTACATCAACCTGACTCCCCCGCCCCCCCCCCCCGACAGCCTTGTAGTCGCTGGTACATGTAAATGACTCCCTCTGCCCCCCCTCTCACAGCCTTGTAGTCGCTGGTACATACAACTGACTCCCCCTGCCCCCTCCTCCAGCCTTGTAGTCGCTGGTACATGTAACTGACTCCCCCTGGCCCCACCTACAGCCTTGTAGTCGCTGGTACATACAACTGACTCCCCCTGCCCCCTCCTACAGCCTTGTAGTCGTTGCTACATGCAGCTGACTCCCTCTGCCCCCCCCCCTCACAGCCTTGTAGTTGCTGGTACATACAACTGGCTCCCCCTGCCCCCTCCTACAGCCTTGTAGTCGTTGGTACATGCAACTGACTCCCCCTGCCCCCCAAACAGCCTTGTAGTCGCTGGTACATGTAACTGACTCTCCCTGTTCCCTCCTACAGCCTTGTAGTCGCTGGTACATACAACTGACTCCAGCTGCCCCATCCTCCAGCTTTGTAGTCGCTGGTACATGTAACTGACTCCCCCTGGCCCCCCCTACAGCCTTGTAGTCGCTTGTACATACAACTGACTCCCCCTGCCCCCTCCTACAGCCTTGTAGTCGTTGGTACATGCACTTGACTCCCTCTGCCCCCCCCCTCACAGCCTTGTAGTCCCTGGTACATACAACTGACTCACCCTGCCCCCCCCCCCCCCCACAGCCTTGTAGTCGCTGGTACATGTAACTGACTCCCTCTGCCCCTTCCCCTCACAGCCTTGTAGTCGCTGGTACATACAACTGACTCCCCCTGCCCCCTCCTACAGCCTTGTAGTCGCTGGTACAAGTAACTGACTCCCCCTGCCCCCTCCTTCAGCCTTGTAGTCGCTGGTACACACAACTGACTCCCCCTGCCCCCCTCCTCACAGCATTGTAGTTGCTGGTACATGTAACTGACTCTCCCTGCCCCCTCCTACAGCCTTGTAGTCGCTGGTACATACAACTGACTCCCCCTGCACCCTCCTACAGCCTTGTAGTCGTTGGTACATGTAACTGACTCCCCTTGCCCCCCCCCCCCTCGCAGCCTTGTAGTCCGCTGGTACATACAACTGACTCCCCCTGCCCCCTCCTCACAGCCTTGTAGTTGCTGGTACATGTAACTGACTCCCCCTGACCCCCCACCTCCCACAGCCTTGTAGTCGCTGGTATATGCAATTGACCCACCCTGCCCCCCCCGCCCAACAGCCTTGTAGTCGCTGGTACATACAACTGACTCCCCCTGGCCCCCCCTACAGCCTTGTAAAAAGCTGGTACATGTAACTGACTCCCCCTGGTCCCTTCTTTAGCCTTGTGAACGCTGGTTCATACAACAGACTCCCTCTGCCCCCTCCTACAGCCTTATAGTCGTAAGTACATCAACCTGACTCCCCCGCCCCCCCCCCCCCGACAGCCTTGTAGTCGCTGTACATGTAACTGACTCCTCTGCCCCCCCTCTCACAGCCTTGTAGTCGCTGGTACATACAACTGACTCCCCCTGCCCCCTCCTCCAGCCTTGTAGTCGCTGGTACATGTAACTGACTCCCCCTGGCCCCACCTACAGCCTTGTAGTCGCTGGTACATACAACTGACTCCCCCTGCCCCCTCCTACAGCCTTGTAGTCGTTGCTACATGCAGCTGACTCCCTCTGCCCCCCCCCCCCCTCACAGCCTTGTAGTTGCTGGTACATACAACTGGCTCCCCCTGCCCCCTCCTACAGCCTTGTAGTCGTTGGTACATGCAACTGACTCCCCCTGCCCCCCAAACAGCCTTGTAGTTGCTGGTACATGTAACTGACTCTCCCTGTTCCCTCCTACAGCCTTGTAGTCGCTGGTACATACAACTGACTCCCTCTGGTCCCCCCTACAGCCTTGTAAAAAGCTGGTACATGTAACTGACTCCCCCTGCCCCTTCTTTAGCCTTGTGAACGCTGGTTCATACAAGACTCCCTCTGCCCCCTCCTACAGCCTTATAGTCGTAAGTACATCAACCTGACTCCACCTGCCCCCCCCCACAGCCTTGTAGTAGCTAGTACATGTAACTGACTCCCCCTGCTCCCTCCCACAGCCTTGAAGTCGCTAGTACATAACACTGACTCCCCTGCCCCCTCCTCACAGCCTTGTAGTTGCTGGTACATGCAACTGACTCCCCCTGGCCCCTCTTACAGCCTTGTAGTAGCTGGTACATGCAACTGACTCCCCCTGGCCCCTACTTCAGCCTTGTAGTCGCTGGTACATGTAACTGACTCACCCTGCCCATTCTTCAGCCTTGTGAACGCTGGTACATACAACAGACTCCTTCTGCCCCTCCTACAGCCTTATAGTCGTTAGTACATCAACTTGACTCCCCCTGCCCCCCCCCACAGCCTTGTAGTCGCTTGTACATGTAACTGACTCCCCCTGCCTCTGTGGAGTCAGCTGGCTGTGACTCTCAAATGACCCATATGCCTCTCCCTAAGGAGTCCACCAGCCTGTGACTCCTCTCCCACAGAAGTGAAATGGAGATGACTCCTCAAAACTTATGGCTAGTCAGTTGTTGATATCAGTGACCACATTGCTGTAGAAAGGGGTAGGGGGAGTCAGTTGTTGATACCAGTGACCATATGGCTTTAGGAGGGGCAGGGGGAGTCAGTTGTTAATATAGTAGGCGGATTTCGGGGAAAGTCCTACAGCCTTGTAGTCGTTGGTACAAGTAACTGACTCCCCCTGCCCCCTCGAACAGCCTTGTAGTCGCTGGTACATGCAACTGACTCCCCCTGACCCCCCACCTCCCACAGCCTTGTAGTCGCTGGTATATGCAATTGACCCACCCTGCCCCCCCCCCCACAGCCTTGTAGTCGCTGGAACATACAACTGACTCCCCCTGGCCCCCCCTACAGCCTTGTAAAAAGCTGGTACATGTAACTGACTCCCCCTGGTCCCTTCTTTAGCCTTGTGAACGCTGGTTCATACAACAGACTCCCTCTGCCCCCTCCTACAGCCTTATAGTCGTTAGTACATCAACCTGACTCCCCCGCCCCCCCCGACAGCCTTGTAGTCGCTGGTACATGTAACTGACTCCCTCTGCCCCCCCCGCACAGCCTTGTAGTCGCTGGTGCATACAACAGTCTCCCTCTGCCCCCTCCTACAGCCTTATAGTTGTTAGTACATCAACCTGACTCCCCCTGTCCCCCCCCCCCCCGACAGCCTTGTAGTCGCTGGTACATGTAACTGACTCCCTCTGCCCCCCCCCTCTCACAGCCTTGTAGTCGCTGGTACATACAACTGACTCCCCCTGCCCCCTCCTCCAGCCTTGTAGTCGCTGGTACATGTAACTGACTCCCCCTGGCCCCCCCCTACAGCCTTGTAGTCGCTGGTACATACCACTGACTCCCCCTGCCCCCTCCTACAGCCTTGTAGTCGTTGCTACATGCAGCTGACTCCCTCTGCCCCCCCCCCTCACAGCCTTGTAGTCGCTGGTACATACAACTGACTCCCCCTGCCCCCTCCTACAGCCTTGTAGTCGTTGGTACATGCAACTGACTGCCCCTGCCCCCCAAACAGCCTTGTAGTCGCTGGTACATGTAACTGACTCTCCCTGTTCCCTCCTACAGCCTTGTAGTCGCTGGTACATACAACTGACTACCTCTGCCCCCCCCCCCCCCTACAGCCTTGTAAAAGCTGGTACATGTAACTGACTCCCCCTGCCCCTTCTTTAGCCTTGTGAACGCTGGTTCATACAAAAATCCCTCTGCCCCCTCCTACAGCCTTATAGTCGTTAGTACATCAACCTGACTCCACCTGCCCCCCCCCCCCCCACAGCCTTGTAGTAGCTAGTACATGTAACTGACTCCCCCTGCTCCCTCCCACAGCCTTGAAGTCGCTAGTACATAACACTGACTCCCCCTGCCCCCTCCTCACAGCCTTGTAGTTGCTGGTACATGCAACTGACTCCCCCTGCCCCCTCCCACAGCCTTGTAGTAGCTGGTACATGCAACTGACTCCCCCTGGCCCCTACTTCAGCCTTGTAGTCGCTGGTACATGTAACTGACTCACCCTGCCCATTCTTCAGCCTTGTGAACGCTGGTACATACAACAGACGCCTTCTGCCCCTCCTACAGCCTTATAGTCGTTAGTACATCAACTTGACTCCCCCTGCCCCCCCACAGCCTTGTAGTCTCTTGTACATGTAACTGACTCCTCCTGCCTCTGTGGAGTCAGCTGGCTGTGACTCTCAAATGACCCATATGCCTCTCCCTAAGGAGTCCACCAGCCTGTGACTCCTCTCCCACAGGAGTCAAATGGAGATGGCTCCTCAAAACTTATGGCTAGTCAGTTGTTGATATCAGTGACCACATTGCTGTAGAAAGGGGTAGGGGGAGTCAGTTGTTGATACCAGTGACCATATGGCTTAAGGAGGGGCAGAGAGAGTCAGTTGTTAATAAAGTAGGCGGATTTGGGGGAGAGTCCTACAGCCTTGTAGTCGTTGGTACATACAACTGACTCCCCCTGCACCCTGCTACAGCCTTGTAGTCGCTGGTACATGCAACTAGCTCCCCCTGCTCCATCCTAAAGCCTTGTAGTCGCTGGTACATGCAACTGACTCCCCCTGCTCCCTCCTAAAGCCTTGTAGTCGCTGGTACATACAACTGACTCCCCCTGGCCCCCCCCTACAGCCTTATAGTCGTTAGTATATCAACCTGACTCCCCCTGCCCCACCCCCACAGCCTTGTAGTCGCTGGTACATGCAACTGACTCCCCCTGACCCCCCCCCCCCCCACAGCCTTGTAGTCGCTGGTATATGCAATTGACCCACCCTGCCCCCCCCCCCCACAGCCTTGTAGTCGCTGGAACATACAACTGACTCCCCCTGGCCCCCCCCCCCCCCCAACAGCCTTGTAAAAAGCTGGTACATGTAACTGACTCCCCCTGTCCCTTCTTTAGCCTTGTGAACGTTGGTTCATACAACAGACTCCCTCTGCCCCCTCCTACAGCCTTATAGTCGTTAGTACATCAACCTGACTCCCCCACCCCCCCCGACAGCCTTGTAGTCGCTGATACATGTAACTGACTCCCTCTGCCCCCCCCCCCGCACAGCCTTGTAGTCGCTGGTACATACAACAGACTCCCTCTGCCCCCTCCTACAGCCTTATAGTCGTTAGTCCATCAACCTGACTCCCCCTGCCCCCCCCCCCACAGCCTTATAGTCGCTGGTACATGTAACTGACTCCCCCTGCCCCCTCCTCCAGCCTTGTAGTCGCTGGTACATGTAACTTATTCCCCCTGGCCCCCCCTACAGCCTTGTAGTCACTGGTACATACAACTGACTCCCCCTGCCCCCTCCTACAGCCTTGTAGTCGTTGGTACATGCACTTGACTCCCTCTGCCCCCCCCCCCCCTCACAGCCTTGTAGTCGCTAGTACATACAACTGACTCCCCCTGCCCCCTCCTACAGCCTTGTAGTCGTTGGTACATGTAACTGACTCCCCCTGCCCCCTCCTACAGCCTTGTAGTCGCTGGTACATACAACTGACTCCCCCTGCCCCCTCCTAACAGCCTTGCAGTTGCTGGTACATGTAACTGACTCCCCCTGCCCCCTCCTACAGCCTTGTAGTCGCTGGTACATACAACTGACTCTCCCTGCCCCCTCCTACAGCCTTGTAGTCGTTGGTACATGTAACTGACTCCCCTTGCCCCCCCCCCCCTCACAGCCTTGTAGTCGCTGGTACATACAACTGACTCCCCCTGCCCCCTCCTCACAGCCTTGTAGTTGCTGGTACATGTAACTGACTCCCCCTGCCCCCTCCTACAGCCTTGTAGTCGCTGGTACATACAACTGACTCCCCCTGCCCCCTCCTACAGCCTTGTAGTCATTGGTACATACAACTGACTCCCTCTGCCCCCCCCCCCTCACAGCCTTGTAGTAGCTGGTACATACAACTGACTCCCCCTGCCCCCTCCTACAGCCTTGTAGTCGTTGGTACATGCAACTGACTCCCCCTGCCCCCTCCTATAGCCTTGTAGTCGTTGGTACATGTAACTGACTCCCCCTGCCCCCTCCTACAGCATTGTAGTCGTTGGTACATGTAACTGACTCCCCCTGCCCCCCCTCACAGCCTTGTAGTTGCTGGTACATGTAACTGACTCCCCCTGCCCCCTCCTACAGCCTTGTAGTCGCTGGTACATACAACTGACTCCCCCTGCCCCCTCCTACAGCCTTGTAGTCGCTGGTACATACAACTGACTCCCCCTGCCCCCTCCTACAGCCTTGTAGTCCTTGGTACATGCACTTGACTCCCTCTGCCCCCCCCCTCACAGCCTTGTAGTCGCTGGTACATACAACTGACTCCCCCTGCCCCCTCCTACAGCCTTGTAGTCGTTGGTACATGCAACTGACTCCCCCTGCCCCCCCCCCCACAGCCTTGTAGTCGCTGGTACATGTAACTGACTCCCTCTGCCCCTTCCCCTCACAGCCTTGTAGTCGCTGGTATATACAACTGACTCCCCCTGCCCCCTCCTACAGCCTTGTAGTCGCTGGTACATGTAACTGACTCCCCCTGCCCCCTCCTACAGCCTTGTAGTCGCTGGTACATACAACTGACTGCCCCTGCCCCCTCCTCACAGCCTTGTAGTTGCTGGTACATGTAACTGACTCCCCCTGCCCCCTCCTACAGCCTTGTAGTCGCTGGTACATACAACTGACTCCCCCTGCCCCCTCCTACAGCCTTGTAGTCGTTGGTACATGTAACTGACTCCCCCTGCCCCCCCCCCACAGCCTTGTAGTCGCTGGTACATACAACTGACTCCCCCTGCCCCCTCCTAACAGCCTTGTAGTTGCTGGTACATGTAACTGACTCCCCCTGCCCCCTCCTACAGCCTTGTAGTCGCTGGTACATACAACTGACTCCCTCTGCCCCCCCCGCTCACAGCCTTGTAGTAGCTGGTACAAGTAACTGACTCCCCCTGCCCCCTCCTAGAGCCTTGTGGTCGTTGGTACATGCAACTGACTCCCCCTGCCCCCTCCTACAGCCTTTTAGTCGTTGGTACATGTAACTGACTCCCCCTGCCCCCTCCTACAGCATTGTAGTCGTTGGTACATGTAACTGACTCCCCCTGCCTCCTCCTCACAGCCTTGTAGTTGCTGGTACATGTAACTGACTCCCCCTGCCCCCTCCTACAGCCTTGTAGTCGCTGGTACATACAACTGACTCTCCCTGCCCCCTCCTCACAGCCTTGTAGTTGTTGGTACATGTAACTGACTCCCCCTGGCCCCCCCTACAGCCTTGTAGTCGCTGGTACATACAACTGACTCCCCCTGCCCCCTCCTACAGCCTTGTAGTCATTGGTACATACAACTGACTACCTCTGCCCCCCCCCTCACAGCCTTGTAGTAGCTGGGACATACAACTGACTCCCCCTGCCCCATCCTACAGCCTTGTAGTCGTTGGTACAAGCAACTGACTCCCCCTGCCCCCCCCCCCCCACAGCCTTGTAGTCGCTGGTACATGTAACTGACTCTCTCTCTGCCCCTTCCCCTCACAGCCTTGTAGTCGCTGGTATATACAACTGACTCCCCCTGCCCCCTCCTACAGCCTTGTAGTCGCTGGTACATGTAACTGACTCCCCCTGCCCCCTCCTACAGCCTTGTAGTCGCTGGTACATACAACTGACTCCCCCTGCCCCCTCCTCACAGCCTTGTAGTTGCTGGTACATGTAACTGACTCCCCCTGCCCCCTCCTACAGCCTTGTAGTCGCTGGTACATACAACTGACTCCCCCTGCCCCCTCCTACAGCCTTGTAGTCGTTGGTACATGTAACTGACTCCCCCTGCCCCCCCCCCACAGCCTTGTAGTCGCTGGTACATACAACTGACTCCCCCTGCCCCCTCCTAACAGCCTTGTAGTTGCTGGTACATGTAACTGACTCCCCCTGCCCCCTCCTACAGCCTTGTAGTCATTGGTACATACAACTGACTCCCTCTGCCCCCCCCCGCTCACAGCCTTGTAGTAGCTGGTACAAGTAACTGACTCCCCCTGCCCCCTCCTACAGCCTTGTGGTCGTTGGTACATGCAACTGACTCCCCCTGCCCCCTCCTACAGCCTTTTAGTCGTTGGTACATGTAACTGACTCCCCCTGCCCCCTCCTACAGCATTGTAGTCGTTGGTACATGTAACTGACTCCCCCTGCCCCCTCCTCACAGCCTTGTAGTTGCTGGTACATGTAACTGACTCCCCCTGCCCCCTCCTACAGCCTTGTAGTCGCTGGTACATACAACTGACTCCCCCTGCCCCCTCCTCACAGCCTTGTAGTTGTTGGTACATGTAACTGACTCCCCCTGGCCCCCCCTACAGCCTTGTAGTCGCTGGTACATACAACTGACTCCCCCTGCCCCCTCCTACAGCCTTGTAGTCATTGGTACATACAACTGACTCCCTCTGCCCCCCCCCCCTCACAGCCTTGTAGTAGCTGGGACATACAACTGACTCCCCCTGCCCCATCCTACAGCCTTGCAGTCGTTGGTACAAGCAACTGACTCCCCCTGCCCCCCCCCCCCCCCACAGCCTTGTAGTCGCTGGTACATGTAACTGACTCTCTCTGCCCCCCCCCCCTCACAGCCTTGTAGTCGCTGGTACATACAACTGACTCCCCCTGCCCCCTCCTACAGCCTTGTAGTCGTTGGTACATGTAACTGACTCCCCCTGCCCCCTCCTACAGCATTGTAGTCGTTGGTACATGTAACTGACTCCCCCTGCCCCCCCCCCCCTCACAGCTTTGTAGTTGCTGGTACATGTAACTGACTCCCCCTGCCCCCTCCTACAGCCTTGTAGTCGCTGGTACATACAACTGACTCCCCCTGTCCCCTCCTACAGCCTTGTAGTCGTTGGTACATGTAACTGACTCCCCCTGCCCCCTCCTACAGCCTTTTAGTCTTTGGTACATACAACTGACTCCCCCTGCCCCCTCCTCACAGCCTTGTAGTCGTTGGTACATGTAACTGACTCCCTCTGCCCCCCCCCCTCACAGCCTTGTAGTCGCTGGTACATGTAACTGACTCCCCCTGCCCCCTCCTACAGCCTTGTAGTAGCTGGTACATGTAACTGACTCCCCTTGCCTCTGGGTGACACTAACACAGTTACAGAGGTTTAGATATGAATTTCATCCAGCTTTACAGTCCCTGCACACTGGACCCACAAACAGTTAAACCAGTGATCCTTGTTAGCGTCAATTCTGGATAACTCAAACACAATTAAACAGATAGTCCTTCTCACAAACTCACAAACAATAGTAGTCCTTGTGAGGTTCTGTCAATGTGAGACTCACACACAGTCCAGTGATCCTTGTGAGGTTTCATTTCTGTGCCTCTCACATATATATTAATACAGAAAGTGTTTTTGAGCTCTAATTTCTGTGTCACTCATTCCCAATTAAACAGACAGTCCTTGTGAGGTTTCATTTCTGTACAACTCACACTTAGTAAAACAGGCAACCCTTGTGAGATTGCACCTCTTTTGAACGTAGGGAACTGTTGTGTTGACCTGACCCAGATTCCTTGGAGGGGTATGGTTGGGAGAGGATACTGAGGGGGAGGGTGTAATAAAACCAAGGTCCCTGGCACTCACTGACCACAGGTGGTGTCCATATCACAGACTGGCTGACAGGTCCCTGTTCTGTTCAATGTCAGTTTACTTGACTAGTGTAGTATATTCTGGTCTAAAGGTCACACACACAGAAGTGATAGAGTCATAGTGACTCCCACTTGGGAGTCATAGTGCTATCACTCAGATGACTCTATAATGACTCGCTTAATGACTCTCTAAAATTATGGAGTCTAATCCCTCTGCAAAGACAGTCAAACTCCATTCAGAATCAGAGTCAGACAGATCTGACTCTCTTGTGACCAGAGTCAAACTAATGACTGTCTATGAAAGAGAGTGAAATAGATTTTTCTCCATACATTGTGACAGAGTCAAAGCTATTTGACTCAACATCAAGGAGATTTAACCAGCAAAACATGTCAGTCTGGAGTTGACACTAATTGTCAAAAACAATGAGAATCATATTTGGGTGCAGCTCTTCTGACTCCATTTCCATTGATTTGATAATATTTCTTTTCTCTGTGCACCTAGTTACATAAATGATGCACACTAGGCATGTATGTGGAGTAGGCTGGCACTGACTCTCAAATGACCCATATGCCTCTCCCTATGAAGTCCACCAGCCTGTGACTCCTTTCCCACAGGAGTCAATGGAAATGACTCCTCAGAACTTATGGCTACAGTCAGTTGTTGATATCCGTGACCATATGGCTGTAGGAGGGGCAGGGAGAGCCAGTTGTTAATATCCTAGGCGAATTTGAGGGAGAGTCAGTTTTTGATACAAGTGACTTCATGCCTGTAGAAGGGGGTAGAGGGAGTCAGTTTTGAAACCAGCGACCACAGGGATGTAGGAGGGGGCAGAGGGAATCGGTTACTGATATTAGCAACTACAGGGCTGTAGGAGGGGGCAGGGGGAGTCAGTTGTTGATATCAGTGACCACATGGCTGTTGGAGGGGGCAGCGGGAGTCAGTTGCTAATATCATAAGCGGATTTTGGGGGGGAGTCAGTTTTTTACACACGTGACTTTATGCCTATAGAAGGGGGTAGGGGGAGTCAGTTTAAAAACCAGCGACCACAGGGATGTAGGAGGGGGCAGTTGGAGTCAGTTAATGATATCAGTGACTACAGGGCAGTAGCAGGGGGCAGGGGGAGTCACTTGTTGAAACCAGTGATTTCATGGCTGTATGAAAAGGGAGGGGGAGTCAGTTGTTAATATCAGAGACTACAGGGCTGTAGTCGCTGGTATTAGTAACTGACTACCCTGCTCCCTCCTACATCTCTGTAGTCACTGGTACAAAGAACTTACTCCCCCTATCCCCTCCTACAACCCTGTAGTCAATGGTATCAAGCACTGACTCCCCTGCCCCCTCGTACAGCCCTGTAGTCGCTGGTATCAGTAACTGACTCCCTCTGTCCCCCTTCTACATCCTTGTAGTCGCTGGTTTCAAAACTGACTCCCCCTACCCCCTTCTACAGGCATTAAGTCAATGGTATCAAGAACTGACTTCAACCCAAACCCTCCTACAGCAGTACAGTCATTGGTATCAGTAACTGACTCCCTCTGCTCCTTCCAAAATCTCTGTTTTTGCTGATATCAACAACTGACTCCACCTACCTCCTCCTACAGCCATGAAATCGCTGGTTCCAACAAGTAACTCCCCCTCCCCCTCCTACAGCAATGTGGTCACTGATATCAGTAACTGACTCCCTCTGCTCCCTCCTACATCCCTGTAGTCGCAGGTGTCAAAACTGACTCCCCCAACCCCCTTCTACAGGCATAAAATGACTTGTATCAAAAACTGACTCCCGCCCCAAATCCGTCTACGATATTAACAACTGACTCTCCCTGTCCCTCCTACAGCCATATGGTCACTGATGTCAAAACTGACTCCCCCTGTCCCTTTCTACAGCCATGTGGTCACTGATATCAACAACTGACTCCCCTGCTGAAGGAGTGTTTAGGGGGAGTCAGTTCTTGAAACAAGTGACTTCATGCCTGTATAAGGGGGTAGGGGGAGTCAGTTTTGAAACCAGGGACCACAGGGATGTAGGAGGGGGACTCAGTTCTAGATACCAGGGACTACAAGGCTGTAGTGAGGAAAGTAAATAATTGAGACCAGCAACTAGAGTGTTTTATAAGGGGGATAAGGGGTATTAGGAGTCAGTTGTTAATAATAGCGACTACAGGGATGTTGGAGGGGACAGAGGGAGTCAGTTAATGATACAATAGACTATATTGCTGTAGGAGGGTTTTGGGGGAGTCAGTACTTGATACAAGTGTGGACCTTGTGAGGTTTCCCCATGTGAGACTCAGACACAGCGTCAGTGTAGGCCTTGTGAGGTTTCCCAGGGTGAGACGTACACACAGTGTCAGTGTCAGCCTTGTGAGGTTTCCTCATTTGAGACTCACACACAGTGGCAGTGTGGACCTTGTGAAGTTTCCCCATGTGAGACTCACACACAGTGTCTGTATCGGCCTTGTGAGGTTGTATCGGCCTTGTGAGGTTGTGACTCACACACAGTGCCAGTGTGGACCTTGTGAGGTTTCCCATGTGAGACTCTCACACAGTGTCAGTGTCAGCCTTGTGAGGTTTCCCCATGTGAGACACACAGTTTCAGTGTGGACCTTGTGAGGTTTCCCATGTGAGACTCAAACACAGCGTCAGTGTGGACCTTGTGAGGTTCCCCCATATGAGACTCAGACACAGGACCTTGTGAGGTTTCCCATGTGAGACTCACACATCGTCAGTGTGGACCTTGTGAGGTTCCCCCATATGAGACTCCCATCTCATGAGTTTCCCACAGTGACGTATGTGTACTTATACAAACAATAGACATATCTGGTGTCTCCATGAATTTCTAGGAAATATGTGCCCTGAAGTTTGCACTCCCCAGTTTGCAAGGACCTAGTCCTCTCTAACATTGGAAATGTGAGATTTACACACAGTGTGAGTGTCAGCCTTGTGAGGTTTGACAGTTGTGAGACTCACACACAGTGTCAGTGTCAGCTTTGTGAGGTCTCTCCATGTGAGACTCACACATAGTGTCAGTGTGGACATTGTGAGGTTTCCCCATACTGTATAGGCCTTGTGAGGTTTCCCATATGAGACTGAAACACAGCGTCAGTGTGGACCTTGTGAGGTTTCCCCATGTGAGACTCGCACATAGTGTCAGTGTAGACATTGTGAGGTTTCCCCATGTGAGAATCAGACACAGTGTCAGTGTCTGCCTTGTGAGGTTTTCTCATGTGAGACTCGCACATAGTATCAGTGTTGACATTGTGAGGTTTCCCCATGTGAGAATCAGACACAGTGTCAGCCTTGTGAGGTCTCTCCATGTGAGACTTACACACAGTGTCAGATTCATCATTGTGAGGTTTCTCCACATGAGGCCTGAACACAGTGTCAGTGTGGACCTTGTGAGGTTTGACAGTTGTAGGACTGACACACAGTTTAAGTGTTGGCCTTGTGAGCCTTCCCCATGTGAGACTCACACACAGTGTCAATGTGGACCTTGTGAGGTTTCCCCATGTGAGACTCACACACAGCGTAATTGTAGACCTTTTGAGGTTTCCCCTTATGAGACTTACACACAGTGTCAGTTCCCATGTGAGACTCACAGACAGTGTCAATGTAGGCCTTGTGAGGTTTCCCCAGGTGAAACTCACACACAGTGTCTGTATCGGCCTTGTGAGGTTTAACAAAACTTTGTGAGACTCACACACAGTGTCAGTGTGGACCTTGTGAGGTTTCCCCATGTGAGACACACAGTGTCAATGTGGACCTTGTGAGGTTTCCCCATGTGAGACACACAGTGTCAATGTGGACCTTGTGAGGTCTCCCCATATGAGACTCAGACACAGGACCTTGTTAGGTTTCCCATGTGAGACTCACACACAGTGTCAGTGTGGACCTTGTGAGGTTTCCCCATGTGAGACTCACACACAGTGTCAGTGTCAGCCTTGAGAGGTTTGTCAAATGTGAGACTCATACACTGACACCGCAGTGTCGGCCTTGTCAGGTTTTGCCCATCTGAAACACACACAGCGGCAGTGTGGACCTTGTGCGGTTTCCCAATGTGAAACTCACACACAGTGTCTGTATCGGCCTTTTGAGGTTTAACAGAACTTTGTGAGACTCACACACAGTGTCAGTGTGGACCTTGTGAGGTTTCCCCATGTCAGACTCAGACACAGCGTCAGTGTAGGCCTTGTGAGGTTTCCCCATGTGAGACTTGCACACAGTGTCAGTGTCAGCCTTGTGAGGTTTAACAGAACTTTGTGAGACTCACACACAGTGCCAGTGTGGACCTTGTGAGGTTTGCCCATGTGAAACTCACACACAGTGTCTGTATCGGCCTTGTGAGGTTGTATCGGCCTTGTGAGGTTGTGACTCACACACAGTGCCAGTGTGGACCTTGTGAGGTTTCCCATGTGAGACTCTCACACAGTGTCAGTGTCAGGCTTGTGAGGTTTCCCCATGTGAGACACACAGTGCCAGTGTGGACCTTGTGAGGTTTCCCATGTGAGACTCAAACACAGCGTCAGTGTGGACCTTGTGAGGTTCCCCGATATGAGACTCAGACACAGGACCTTGTGAGGTTTCCCATGTGAAACTCACACACAGTGTCAGTGTAGGCCTTGTGAAGTTTCCCCATGTGAAACTCACACACAGTGTCTGTATCGGCCTTGTGAGGTTGTATCGGCCTTGTAAGGTTGTGACTCACACACAGTGCCAGTGTGGACCTTGTGAGGTTTCACATGTGAGACTCTCACACAGTGTCAGTGTCAGCCTTGTGAGGTTTCCCCATGTGAGACACACAGTGTCAGTGTGGACCTTGTGAGGTTTCCCATGTGAGACTCAAACACAGCGTCAGTGTGGACCTTGTGAGGTTCCCCCATATGAGACTCAGACACAGGACCTTGTGAGGTTTCCCATGTGAGACTCACACACAGCGTCAGTGTGGACCTTGTGAGGTTCCCCCATATGAGACTCCCATCTCATGAGTTTCCCACAGTGACATATGTATACTTATACAAACAATAGACATATCTGGTGTCTCCATGAATTTCTAGGAAATATGTGGACTGAAGTTTGCACTCCCCAGTTTGCAAGGACCTAGTCCTCTTTAACATTGGAAATGTGAGATTTACACACAGTGTGAGTGTCAGCCTTGTGAGGTTTGACAGTTGTGAGACTCACACACAGTGTCAGTGTCAGCTTTGTGAGGTCTCTCCATGTGAGACTCACACATAGTGTCAGTGTGGACATTGTGCGGTTTCCCCATACTGTATAGGCCTTGTGAGGTTTCCCATATGAGACTGAAACACAGTGTCAGTGTGGACCTTGTGAGGTTCCCCCATATGAGACTCACACACAGTGTCAGTGTGGACCTTGTGAGGTTTCCCCATGTTAGACTCGCACATAGTGTCAGTGTGGACATTGTGAGGTTTCCCCATGTGAGAATCAGACACAGTGTCAGTGTCTGCCTTGTGAGGTTTCCTCATGTGAGACTCACACGCAGTGTCAGTGTTGACATTGTGAGGTTTCCCCATGTGAGAATCAGACACAGTGTCAGTGTCAGCCTTGTGAGGTCTCTCCATGTGAGACTCACACATAGTGTCAGATTCATCATTGTGAGGTTTCTCCACATGAGGCCTGAACACAGTGTCAGTGTGGACCTTGTGAGGCTTGTGAGGTGTCCCAGTATGAGACTCAGACACAGTGTCAGTGTCAGCATTGTGAGGTTTCACGATGTTCAACTGACACACAGTTTGTTTCTTTGAGGTTGGGCCATTTAATGTTTTACTCTGCATGTTTATAAGTGTTTCAATAACACTTAAGTGATGTCAAATGAATGTCTTCAAATTAAATAATGTCAAATGAATAACTTCAAATTAAAGATAAAAAAGTTTAAAAAAAGTAAAACAAATTTGTTTTAGCACTATTAGGGTCACTGGCAGTATGATCACATATTCTTCTCTTATATTCTTGTCAGGAATGGCAATATACCAAACTTTATCTACATTTACTATTACTTACCATAAAAGCTCTCCAAATTGCCTTGTCAAAATAATTATATTACAGGTATTATATTCCCATTGATAGTCAACATGAAATCCATTTAATCAATCTATCAGTTATTACACAGTGGTCTCTATGAGGTACTCAGAATGTACCTTATGAGGTACCCAAAAGGTACCTTATGAGGTACTTAAAAGGTATCTTGTGAGGTACCCAAAAAGTACCTCATAAGGCCAACCTCATAAGGTGCCTCTCACCCCATACCTCACAAGGGTACTTTTGGATACCTCATAAGGAGTTTACCTCACAAGGTCGAAATGTGGGGATGTGTGTGTGTGTGTGTGTGTGTGTGTGTGTGTGTGTGTGGGTGTGGGTGTGGGTGGGCGGGTGTGTGTGTGTGTGTGTGTGGGTGTGAATTTTATACAAATACAATTATTCATTCCTTTCAGCAAGAAAATTAGCTCAATGTAATCATATGATTTGAACTGCCCTACTTATCAGGGCCTTGACGACATCGGACCGCCCCCCTTTTCAGGATCTAAATGGAAATTCACCGCCGCCGCTTTTCAGAGTCGCGCTGCAGTGGTTATCCAATACATGGCGGAGCGCCATTACCTAATTCTTTTGTATGTGAAAAAAAACCAGCACTGATAAGGAGTTTAAATAGACAGATATTGGTTCTACACTATCAAAAAATAACCCCTCAGCGCTTTAATGCTAAAGGTAGCATAGTGCTTTAATGCGCTACGCTCTTTGTCGATATGCCAGTGTATGCATGCATGCAGCCCTGGTGAGGAACTCTGAGTGCTGCATTCATGGCTTATGACGACAACGGGCACTGCACATTAAAGCGCTATGCGACTATTAAAGGGTTAGATCCAGTCTTGCTCCAGTCATCCCGAATGCTATACCCAGAGTTGGTGGTCTGGTCCAGACTGCTGTACACAGATTGTGGACGGGATGGCAGGTTGCT
This sequence comes from Harmothoe impar, assembly GCA_947462335.1. NCBI lineage: Eukaryota > Metazoa > Annelida > Polychaeta > Phyllodocida > Polynoidae > Harmothoe > Harmothoe impar. The sequence continues at coordinate 4,661,997 of OX381721.1, read as the reverse complement.
GCCAGACTATCCCTCTGGTACGATATGCGGCTGGCGCGGCCGAGACTGTCTTATATGATGCTGAGTCGAATTATGTATTAGATACCCTACGAGTAACTGAGAGTATGTCAAAATAATCACGGCAAACTGACTGGCGACTTCATAGGATTATAGGGCGGTTATTATTACATAACTCAGTAACCTTTGGTTATGTGTTAGATAGAGTACACTTGGACACGGTTATTCCATATACCCACTGCCCCACAGGGTCAAGACGAGGTGATTTAAATAATAAGACCCAGACGGGTAAAATAGCCAAAGTCAACAATGACCTGTTTTTTTAGCCAATATGGACAAAGAGACACGGGGTGCTGTACACAGGTTGTGGACGGGCTGGCGGGTCGCTGCCAGACTATCTCCCTGGTCCGATATGCAGCCGGCGTGGCCGAGACTGTCTTATATGATGCTGAGTCTAATTATGTATTAGATTCCCTACGAGTAACTGAGAGTGTGTCAAAATAATCACGGCAAACTGACTGGCGACCTCTTAGGTCAGTTATTATTACATAACTCAGTAACTTTCGGTTATGTGTTAGATAGAGTACGCTTGGACACGGTTATTCCATATACCCGCTGCCCCACAGGGTCAAGACGAGGTGATTAAATAATAAGACCCAGACGGGTAAAATAGCCAAGTCAACAATGCCCTGTTTTTTAGCCAATATGGACAAAGAGAAACGGGGTGCTGTACACAGCTTGTGGACGGGGTGGCGAGTCGCTGCCAGACTATCCCCCTGGTCCGATATGCAGCCGGCGTGGCCGAGACTGTCTTATATGATGCTGAGTCTAATTATGTATTAGATGTCCTACGAGTAACTGAGAGTGTGTCAAAATAATCACGGCAAACTGACTGGCGGCCTCATAGGTCAGGTATTATTACATAACTCAGTAACCTTCGGTTATGTGTCAGATAGAGTACACCTGGACACGGTTATTCCATATACCCACTGCCCCACAGGGTCAAGACGAAGTGATTAAGTAATAAGATACCCAGACGGGGGGTAAAATAGCCAAGGCAACAATGTCCTGTTTTTAGCCAATATGGACAAAGAGACACAGGGGGTGCTGGGAGTTGGCGACAAGGGGCAAGACGGGCAAGACTACTTCTCAAAATAGACAATGCCAATGGCCAAGACCTAGTTCTTAAATTCGACAAAGCCCATTGGTATCTCTTATATTCGACAAGTGACACATGTGCCCCGTCTGTGGTCCTAATATAGATTTTCTAAAAAAAAAAAAAAAAAAAAGTAAATTTTCTGCACCATGTGACAACGACCGATCAGCTACATAGCAGAGATTTCCCCAACCTTTTTTTGGTTATTTTTCTATTCAGTTTTTGATCAGCGCACTATATTATCGTGGGTTTTTTTAAAAAAATTTTTAATCATAAATAATATGTAGACTTGGAAAAAAAAGAAAAAAAAGAGAGCTGACACGCAAACTCCTACTCACATGTCGCTGTTTTGTCACTAAACCCAAAGACCCACCCACCCCGTAGGAAGGGGAGACGCTTGTGAACGTTCCCTTAGGCCTCTATTCTTTATTTTATTGTGTGGCCCCTAAAGAGGGGCCAACCAACTGACACTGTCAGTTGGTTAGATGCTGCACAACATGGGCGTAATTAATTACGCCTAGTGTTAAGCAGCATGGATCACTGTGGTTTGACAGACTGACCTCAAAGGGCCCCCGTTAGATGGGGGCCCTTGTGGCACAACGAGTCAAAACGAGTTGATCCGTTTTTCAGATTGCCGACTCGGCGAGAGTTTCTGACTATGTATCTTTTATAAAGCCTTAGATATGGTGTGGTATTTTTCATCTCGCTATAGTTTAGTTGGTATTCAAAGAAACTGCCTCATTTCTATCAGAAATACACAATATTGAATTGTTTTTTATATTTTAATATATTCAGAAGCGCACTTTGTTGCCTATATAGCTCATTATGCGTTGAAATGTTCGCGAGCATCGTAGGAATGTACAAAACCCCTATTGTGGCGCCATCTGACGAAAGGGCGGGGAACTATACGTGACCTGAACCCCGCCCTCAGCGCGTTCGTTATTCGCATCTTTGACAGCGACTAAGAGACGCTCAAACTGTCTCTTATTTAGTTTGAACTTATCACAAATTTGTCTTTGATAGGTCGTAGATTGACTTCTGACTTTTTTTCTTTTTTAGTTAGAATAAAAAACAAGTGACGCCGACACAGACCTGCGTATAACGCGCTCCACCGTCTTCAGAGGGTTGAGTCTATAGTACAGTAGATTCTACTGTGTACTTACACTAACAGTGCTACATATACATACCTGAGTCATAAGTGAGGCGTTTTTGTTGTTTTTTTTAGGAGAAAAAAAGTGATCTACTCACCAAACCGCTATTAGTAGGTAACCTGTATGACCCATACCGCAAACATCTGCCTCGTGACTGATAGTGTACCGGTGGTGAAGTGCTGTTGCAAGAACAATTGAGGCTCTTTATATAGCTGAGAGAGCGAATGGTCTAATCTTGTTTTCACCTTGAGCCCCACCCTATTCCAGAGAGGGTATCAAAAATCACATGTACACGTATATGGGCTTATAGCTGGTGAATAGATAAGGCGGGGCAACTGTGTATACTAACACTACAGGGGGCGTTTTAACGACAGGTGTGACGCGCCAGCCCGTGGAGGGAGCTTTTGTTTTCACCTAGAGAGTGTATACAAAGCCTACAGGGGGTGATTAACGACAGGTGTGACGCGCCAGCCGGTGGCCGGATCACCGCATCTTCTAAGCTTTGTTTTTACCTAGAGAGGGGATCGAGAGTGTATACAAAAAACAAAAAAAAACCTACAGGGGGTGTTTAACGCGGCCGGCTGCCTACATGCTATGGTCTAAGCCTGTTTTCAGCTAGAGAGGGACCTAAATCACCTAAGCCTTTTCCACCCTTAAATCGATCTGATAATTACCATAAAGAGGAGTAATGCGTGTTACATGTATATGGGCTTATAGCTGGGTAAGAGATTAAGATGCTAGTCAACTGTGTATGCAAAAAAAAACTACAGGGGGTGTCTAAAGTCGATTGTCATGCGCCAGCGGGCGGACGGAAGTCTGCCACTCTAGCTGTGACTACAAGCGCGTGCGTGTGGTAGACAGCTTAAATCAAACACAAGTTAAGCTCCTTATAGCTTCCTACTGACTGCGGATTCGAGTGCTTGCAAGATGGTCTTTTGTTTTTTTCATCTATTTCCTCGGGGGGTCGAACAGGATTAAAGATGTAACGAACCCGCACCTACACAGGTAGACAGCTGGTCGCCTTCCTAGTGAGAGTTTTCCTCTTGAGTTAAGAAGCTTATCTCGGAGCCTAGTACATAAGCGAGAGTGAAACATGAGTCCCACACACTTCTTCTACCACCTTCAGCATGGCGTCATCAGGAATCACTCTACGTTCTACCGAATGTGAGCAATCCCAACACTACTACAGAGCCGCGACAACACCACACGAGGAGACGTCCATGTTTACTGATGAGTTAACAAGTAGCAAGGTGGAGGTTGGTTTTTATCAAGATTCGTACGGGTGGCTGGAAAGTGTGATGGCTACTTCTGCAGCTATTGCTGCTGCTCGTGCAAAACGTGAAGCTCGTATCGCTGTTCGTGCTACACATGCTGCATACGAAGTTGCCAATGCTGCTAACAACGCTGCTGTTACTCTCGCCGCTGCTGCTCGTGCTGCTAATGTTTTTGCTACTGTTTCCGCTCTTGCTACCGATGCTGCTGCTACTGATGCTGCAACGTCTGCTAAAAGTGTTGCTGTTGCGGCTGCTGCTAGGGCTAATGCTATAAATGCTTGTACAGCTGCTAAAAAAATAGCCTGTTTTGCTTATGCTAGTCGCAGTGTCGCTGTTACGGCTATGGCTGATGCACATGATGCTAAGTTACGGGCTTTTGCTTTTGCTGAAGATGCTGTTGATGCTGAAGATGTTGCTGCTGCTGCTGCTACTGCTGCTGAAGATGCTACTGCTGCTGCGGCTGCTGCTGCTGAAGATGCTGCTGCTGCTGCGGCTGCTGCTCTAGACACCTATGACGCTGCTGCTCTAGACACCTATGACGCTGCTGCTGCTGCTGAAGATGCTGCTGCCGCTGCTGCTACTGCTGCTGCTGAAGATGCTGCTGCCGCTGCTCTAGACACCTATGACGCGGCTGCTGCTGCTTTTGCTGAAGATGCTGCCGCTGCTGCTGCTGAAGATGCTACTGCTGCTACTGCTGCTGCCGCTGCTGCTACTGCTGCTGCTGAAGATGCTGCTGCCGCTGCTCTAGACACCTATGACGCTGCTGCTACTGCAGCTGCTGCTCTAGACACCTATGACGCTGCTGCTGCTGCTGAAGATGCTGCTGCTGCTGCTGCACTAGTCATCTATGACGTGGCTGCTGCTCTAGACACTTATGACGCGGCTGCTGCTGCTGCTGCTGCTGAAGATGCTGCTGCTGCTGCTGCTCTAGACACCTATGACTGAAAACTTAGTAAGCGTTATTTACAAACACTACTGCTACCTATGACTAAACTTAGTAGGTGTTATTTACAAACAAGAGAGCCACGTGGTGTTGTTTACAAACAAAGAGAGCCACGTGGTGTTGTTTACAAACAAAGATAGCCACGTGATGTTGTTGTGGCCTATCATGCCAATGAAGGGGTCACGTGATCAAGGGGACGCGGCCTATTATGCAAATTAGGGGGTCACGTGACCAAATGGCGACCTCTGATTGGCTGGTGATCAAAGGGGCGTAGTCTACTATGCAAATGAGGGGGTCACGTGATCAAGGGGGCGTGGCCTATTATGCAAATGAGGGGGTCACGTGACCAAATGGCGGCCCCTGATTGGCTGGTGATCAAGGGGGCGTGGCATTTTACGTAATTATGCAAATGAGGGGGCGTGGCCTATTACGTAATTATGCAAATGAGGGGGTCACGTGACCAAATGGAGGCCTCTGATTGGCTGCAGGTCGATTGAGTAATAAACAGTAGTTAACTATAGTCCCGTTCCGATACATACTATACTACTCTCTTTAACTCACTGAAAGACTGTTCTGCGGCTGGAGACCAGACTATCTTAGCCTTAGCCTTCTTCTCTCCAATCATCAGCTCTTGTAAGGGAGCTGCGACTCTCGAGAATCCAGGTATAAAATCTCTGTAGTATGAACAAAACCCGATGAAAGAGCGTATCTCCTTCGTGTCCATCGGACGAGGCCAGTTTTGTACCACTTCGATCTTATGAGGATCAGCCATGATGCCATGTTCAGAAACAATTCTACCTAGGTATTCAACTGATTTCCTAAAAAGCTTGCACTTTGAAGGTTTCAATTTCAGACCATATGATAAGATGCGTTTCAGCACAGCTTGGAGGTTCTGTAGAGTTTCCTCCACAGAACCACCGAAGACGATGATGTCGTCCAAGTATACTAGGCACTTTTTCCAAAGTAAACCCCGTAACATGGTTTCCATCATTGCCTCGAAGGTTGCCGGGGCATTGCATAGCCCAAACGGCATGACGTTGAACTCAAATAGTCCCATATGGGTAGAAAATGCGTTTTTTTCTCGGTCCCGGGGGTCCATGCCGATCTGCCAATAACCAGATTGTAAATCTAGTGTACAGAACCATTTCGCCCCACCTAGAGATTCCACACATTCATCTATCCGAGGTAGAGGATATGCTTTCTTCCTATAGTCGATGCAAAATCGACAGGAACCATCCTTTTTGGTGACCATCACCACAGGACTTGACCATGGACTCTCACTAGGTTGAATCACATCTTCATCCAACATCTTTTCTACCTCAGCCTCCATAGCACCTTTTTTAGCCATGGGTAACCGACCGTAGGGGATTCTACTGGGAAGCGCGTCCCCAGTGTCAACCCGGTGTTGTACCGTATTGGTAGGCCCTAGAGGATCTCCTGGTTGCGCAAAGGCGTCAGATAACTCCGACAGCTCATGTGCCACCATTTCGCTCTCTAGGGTTGTGAGGTGTGACTCACACAACAGGGACCTTAAATGTTTCGGTAGGTTGGATTTAGCTAGAGCCTCTTCGTGGGAAGAGTCTCCCGCCACCACACCTACTTCCACAAAGTCCGTAGTTAGTGAGTCTACCCCATATGCTCGCGTAGTGTTACCAATAGGCTTCCCTTTTCGTAGAGTGATTTCTCTACTACTCGAGTTACAAATCGGTATCACCCCCCAACGAGCGTTGGCCAGGTAAGTATGATAGCCAGCAAGACCTAACTCAGAGAGCTTTTGATCTTCTGGTTCAAACATACCCGGCCGTTTGGCCTGCACTCCCACGCAGCTGACTAGGACATCGGATACATGTCCTGCTGCCAACTTTGTGTCTTGTGCCACTGACGCCACAGAAGAACCATTCCTTAAAACACACTGTACAGATTGTTTATAAGGATGTTTAATCTGAAGTCGGCCTGTTGCGGTGTTCATTGTTACCCCGTAAAGAGCAGCAAAGTCCATCCCCAGTATGCCATCATCAGTGATGTCGGTGATGGTTGGACATATCCAGTATGTCTTGCCATCGACCAACATAGGTTTTACAGATCTGCCATAAGTCTGCATACTATCTCCCGTAGCAGTCAGAGCCTTTACTCCCAGTAGCGGAGCTTCGGGCTGGTTGCAAAGACGGGCCATGAATTTACGATCGACCAAGGTGTGAGATGCACCCGTGTCGACCAAAAATTCACCACGCGTCCCGGAAATAACCAGACTCAGGTACCAACGCTGTCCCCGTAAAGGGACACACTCAGAGGTCAGCATCGGGCTTCCCCCTCCATCCATAGCAACCCCTTTTGTCAGGAGATAATCCCAACATGGGTCGCTCGGGGAGTCTTGAATCACACTGCTCTGGGCAATTGATTCTAACCAAGACTCCTCTAAGCCAGCGACTACAGAATCCTCCGGATTCCGTTCGTCCTTGCCAGCCCCGCCTTGCCAGACGCTTACAGACCCTTCTGCCTCTGCGCGGCCTTGGTTCATGGAAGAGTTAACACCGTCTACTAATCCCTTACAGGCATGGCTAACTGTGGGGGCGCCATCCTTGCCAAGAGGATGGGCCCCATTCAGTTTTCCGTCTCCTTTTCGGTTTTAGCAGCGATGGGTGCAGGGGCTTTGCATTCGCTAGCCCAATGACCCATCTTCTGACAGCGTCTACATGGCTGAGGTTTCGTGTCCTTTTTCTTCTTCTTTCTCCCTCCGGATCCAGAATTAGAAGTGGACGCAGAGCTCTTTTCCAAGTGCTTCCGCAACAAACCCTCAATCATCTTTTCCATGTCCCTGTCAGGCATTACTGCCGCCACCTCCTCGGAGGCGGGCTGTTTTTTCTTAGGTGGTTTTGTGGCGGCCTCTACCACCTGAGCTCCTTTCGGGGCTACAGATGGAGCTGCCGACACTCCTCCACTAGGAAAAACAGCCTGTTTGGTGTCATACACATCTGCATGGTCGAAAAGGTCAGCTAGAGATAAGTCCGGCTGCCATTTCTCCCGCAGATATGCCTGGAGATTGGTGTCTCTGATTCCATTGACAAACCTGGAGGTTAACTCCTGGATGACAGTGGGGGTGTCAGGTCTACATCCCTGATAACACTCGGATATCAGTTCTTGTAGAGCAAATCCATAGGATCTCAGATGCTCGTCCTTGCGTTGGACACGTTTGAGCAGCTGAGTCCTTGGGTCATGCTCACCAATCTTCCCAATCGCCCATTCAGCTGTTTCTTCAAGTGAGCTCAATGTCTTGATCTTCACTCTCTCGAACGCCAAAAGGGCTGGTTCACCTGGCCCGTTGCAGAGTGCCTGCTTCAGAGCAACCAGCGCTTGCTGATTGTTCCAGCGATTGCTCTCCACAATAGCCTTGAACCGAACTTTGTACTTTCTCCAGGGTGGCGACCCTGTGAAAGGCGGAATATCGATGGCCTTTTGACGGGCTGCATCAGGATGTTTGATCTCCCCAAAGTTGAAAGAAGCATACCGTTCATCCAGTTCATCGATGTCCCGCGGGACGATGTCTGTCCCCAGCTTCTCAATAGCCGGGTTCCGGTCGTACTTAGCCCGCTGGACAGGAGTTAAGCCCTGTCTAGCTCTGGGTTTCGGTACTGGAACTGAGACCAAGGTCTGCTGTTGGTTCAACATCGTTGAACCAGTAGATGGGTGGGTGCCCCCTGGAGGTGTTGCCGTGCCTCCAAAGGCGCCACCACAGACCGGAGTCTGTAGATAGCTAGCCCCCATCTGAGGTGTCATACCTGTTACCGTGGTGTGTACTAGCGGCGGGACACTTGAAGGTGTCACTGTCGTGTACACATTGGGTATGGGTATGACTGGAGGTACCACCGTGGTAGGTGGTGGTACTTGCTCCGACTTCGTCTTCAGGTCATGATTGACTTGCCTTAAGCTTGCGAGGTCTTGTCTGGCTAAGTGGAGCTGCGTGCTCAAATCCTTTCCCAAGGAATTTAAGCTTGCAACCTCACATTCGCCAGACACCCTCTGGTGCAAAAGTTTGTCAACCTCCACCTTGTGGGAAGCCATCTCGTTCTGGAGTTCCAGCAGGAACTTTTTCTTCTCATCAACCTCCCTTAGGAATAACTTCCTAGTTTGATTGATGGAAGCAAGTTCCTTCCGGGCTTCCGCGAGCTCATGCAACTCAGTTTTCCTGGTGGGGATACCCATGGCAGCTAGTAGGTCCCCATCCAGTGGTAAACTGGATGGCTCATCTACTGCTGGCGGATACCCCTTACCAGGAGCTTCTGTTGCCACATTAGTCTTCTTTGATAGCCCGCCACCCCCCATACCGTTCGGTGTAGGAGTGGCACCATCAGTGAAAACCGACGTGTCTGGATCCAATGAAGGATCTGCTACCGTCGGTGTAGAACCGAAGGCAGCTGGGCCGAGAGTTTTAGGCTCTCTACCCGGTATTTTCTGACCCTCAGGACAGAAAAGATTCGTGGAAAGGGAGTCCAACGATCTCCTGGAGCTTATATCAAAGGGTCCCGGGATTGGAGATTGCTCCCCATCCTCCCCTCTGGTAAAGGCTTCCACAATAGGATCACCTATTGCTTCTTGGGAGAGGTCGTCACTGGGCACCTCCAAGGCTGCCCGGCTCTCCCCCCTATTGGATTTGCCTGTGAAGAAGCGTACATTCTGTACGGCTTCTTCACGTTCCTCAGCAGGGGTTTTAGTCCTGCCGCTGAACGAGCTGACAAAATCGTATAGGTAATCCATATACTGTAAGTCTATTTAATACCCTATCAATGGTCGGTTCGATCAAGTGGTCACGGCACCAATGTAGTTGGTCTCTTACTACGTATGTAACACTTGAGTACAAAAACCAGACAAGGTAAATTAGACTTTAATATACGGCGACTTTATTGTAAAGGTAACTCTTGTGTATTATAGTACAAGTATAACCAGCGGATATACAAGATCAGAACAGATATATAATACAGTGGGGCAACCCTATAGCATAGAGTTAAGCCCGTGAGCACAGGGTGGTCATGTCACGACAGTCCCAAACCTGACTGACTTCCAATGGAGAAGTAGCCGTCTTATATACAGCGCTGCATAGCCACGTGACCGTACTAGCAGCGCCACCTGTTAGGTTTAGTTATGTAAAATGCTTATGTAACAACTACCGACGGTAACCGAAGGTGGTACCGGTACACTACCATATAGATAACCGAACTAGAGGAGTCGGTGTATGTAACGAACCGACGACACTAGTTAGATGAATAAAACAGTTATTAAACACAATAGAACCGTGTTGTCTTACATCATACAACATACAATAGATATACAACAATAACAGTTAGACTTTATAGTCAACCCGTTACACTCCTATAGTGCCCCTTAGGCACAGCATAACATCTATAGAGGCAGGGGTAGAGACTAACACTGGCCCTGAAAGCCAATGACACGGGCCTAAAGTTTTCTTAAGATTTACCTTTTTATGGGCATAGATGGCCCATAGGTGTGGATGAAGAAAAGTCTAGCACAATATATCTTTATCAATATATCAATGTCATATGTTATTGAAAAGAGAAAACCACTGAGAAACATGTTTCTCTGGTCTTTCGATATAGGTTGACCAGTGTAACCTAAGAAAAGTAATAAATTTATTCTTGGCCAAAGGTTTCAGGTAAGGGCTCATAGATTTCTGAGGCCATTGGCCCGGATGGCTCATGGCTGACAAAATTAGTTTCTACCCCTACAGAGGATAGGTGTTATACTGAGCATGCTGGATGTGGTAGGGTAGGCTTAAAGGGGCGTTTTGGGGCACTATGTCCGCATCAGCCATCTCTAAATCCTAGACTATTTCAGTCTGATTGATGTATTGTTGTAGTGCATAGGGTTGGTAGGTGATTTTAAATTTTTGCCTTTTATTCTCAAACATGAATATACCAGCTAGCTTTTCCACGTACCCTAAAATTGACAAAAAAAGAAGTAAAAGTAGGAACATTTCTTCAAAATTCCATTTAAAAGAAATTGGCCCTGTTTAGAGTCAATCAGGTGATCTGACAATGATGATCAAACTGTACCTATAGTCATTGTGATGTTTAGGCATGAACTTACTTGAAAGCCCCATAAAGGAATATTGTACGGCTTTGTATTATTTGTTCAGGAATGAATGCACACTAACAAAGCTCAATACAACATGAATGGAAAACATCCCCAGCAAAGATTGCTATCTGACCAAAAGATGGATCCGTTTGACTTTGCAGATGGACAATGTTATCAATATGCACACACATATTAGGAGTAAAACATGGTTGGCAACTCCCAAGCATGTAATCATGATTGTATGAATGCAATACTGTGTTTCAGGTGTAATTGATGTTGACATTATTGATCTACAAAGATGCTCAATTAACCCTTTAAAGATGGTATGATGCCTTAATGCATCATACCCTTGGTTGTTATGATGCATTATTGCAGCATTGGCAAGTAACTCGCCAGTGCTGCATTCAAGAGGCATGCCAACCCTATGGGGTTAAGACACCCCCTGCAGGGTTGGCATCATGCATGAATGCAGCACCGGTGAGTTACTCGCAGGGGCTGCATTAATGGATCAAGACGACAAATGATATGTGTCCTTAAAGGGTTAAGACTAACATTCACATTTTCACATTTACACAATTTTACATTTCTGAATGGTGCATTAGTTCAGACTCAGACCTAAACACTGCCTCAGGCTGTGTCTAATGAGTTTGTAACAATTGAAACATCTTTGACCTAGTGTAGTCTTTGACCGTGTAGTCTTTGATCGGGTGTAGTCTTTGACCAGGCAGTGTTAAAATGGCAGAAATGAGGCCTATATAGTAAGAAAAGAGGGGAAATAGTGCACCCATATGTTGATACACATTTATAGCAAACATAAATCAATTTTGTTATATATATATATATATATATATATATATATATATATATATATTGAGCATACTATGCATACTAGAGCATAATGTTATCATTTCCCTCTGCCCAGTCAAAGACATCACTACATTAACATAAACAGCTGCACTGTGCAAAGTAATAGGCAATAAGATTTGTCTCAAACTATTTTACATTGTATAGATATGTAAAATATCAAAAGGTTTTAAAAGAATTAAAAAAATTAGATTATAAAGTTGCCTGGTCAAAGACTACACCGGTCAAAGACTACACCCGGTCAAAGATGTTTCAATTGTTTCAAACTCATGAGACACAGCCCTCATGATGCTTCATTGCAGCGGGACATTTAGTTTACAGCAGATACTGCCACATCCCACCTCAAGTTTGAGTTGCTAATGGCTTTAAGCCTTTTAGGGCAGCATCCTTGTGTCAACAGTATGCATTAGGGCAAAACAGGCAAATAAATCTGCTTGCTTAAATGATTCCTGCAAGGTTGAGACATTTCTTAATGGTTGGCATAAAGCAGCAATGCATGCTGTACTTGTAAAGTGATGCCCTAGAGTATGTCCCAAATGCCACTACAATATCATATCTGCAGGATAGTATGTATCGGAATGGGACTATGCTTAAGTACTGTTTATTACTCACTCGATATGCAGCCAATCAGAGGCCTCCATTTGGTCACGTGACCCGTTGCCATGGTAACGTGACCTTCTTAGGACTCTCAGCCAATCAGAAGCCAGCATTCTGGGTGACCTACTGACCTACTTAGAAGCTCTCAGTCAATCAGAGGCCGGCATTCTGGTAACCATGGTAACGTGACCTACTTACGTCACGTGACCTACTTAGGCTCAGCCAATCAGAAGCCAGCATTCTGGTAACTATGGTAACGTGACCTACTTAGGGTTTGTTTGTAAACAACACCACGTGACACGTGACTGTTTGTAAACAAACAAACAAAAAAGTTATGTAACTTATATATAGAAAATAAACACAACAAGATAATTTCTTTTTTTCCATGTTATGCTAAAATTATATCTTCAAAAAGCACATCTGTTACAGTGTCTATGTGCAAGTACGCGCGTTCTCATTCAAACACTATAACACTATTATACTGTAGCAGCAGCAGGTAGGGCAGGAAGAAAAGCAAGAGCACGAGCAGAAGCGACGACACCATTTGCACCATCCGGCCGTCGCGTTGGTAGCCCTACTACCCGTCGCGCGTTCAACTGGAGGTTTAAGTGTGACAAATGACGATTCTTTGTCGACGCGACTACTAACATCAGCAGCATCAGCAGCATCAGCAGCAGCGGCAGCAGCCTCGGCAGCAGCGGTAGCAGCAGCAGCAGCAGTGGCAGCAGCAGTAGCGTGAGCATTAGCAACAACAGCAGCAGCGACAGTAGCAAGGGCAGCAGAGCGTACACTAGCAGCGTCATCAGCGGCGACATCGGCAGCCGCAACAGCATCAGCAGTAGCAGCGTCGGCATCGGCGGCATGAGTAGCTGCATCGGCAGCAGCAACAGCAGCAGTCACAGCCGCAGCGGCAACAACAACGTCATCACAACCAGCGTCACTAACAGCCGCAGTAAATGCAGCAGTAGCACAATGAGCAGCACTAGCAGCAGCAGTAGCAGCGGCTACAGCATCAGCTTCACATTCGCGCGCCGCTTCATCATACCGCTTCATGTCACGGTCGTAACTTTCCATCATGGGGATCTGCAAATTGAGGCGTGGTGGTGGTGGTGGTGGTAGTAGTAGTAGTAGTAGTAGTAGTAGTAGTAGTAGTAGTAGAGTGAATGATGATGACGATGACGAATACGGTTTCACTCCCCCTTATATACCCTTACTCCCCCCTTTTTTCAAGCCACCGGCCAGCTGCCCACTCACGGCAGGTCTTTAGATTACTTACTACGCGCTCATCATCCCTCTAATCGCATTTTCCAGCCGCCGGCCAGCTGACTGCTGACGACAGGAGAGGGTGATTTTTTTTCTTTAGATTTAAGCCGCTTACCACACGCGCACCCTCTAGTCACAGACAGAGTGACAGAAAGGGAGGGGGTCTCTTTGTTCACGCTACCTGTAGTTGTTTTCTATACACACTCTAAGCCCATGACCTGCTAATCCTTTATACAGGTAACACGCGTTCAACTAATTACACTATTGTATGACAGTCGGTACACGGATTAATTTTAAACCACCCTCCCATCTGTATCCATGTCTGGTGGGTGGAAGGATCCAGCTGAAAAGCCTGATTAGGGCTTTTGTTTCTCTTATGATAGCAGCAGGTCAGCATGCGACAGCTGAAAATGTCAGACTAAGTCGAACTCTCGCCGCTCCTATAAAAGACTGAGATGCATTCTCTTTCCACATGCCCTTCTACCATCGCCGCCGACACCGCCACCGCTGGCCAGCCGACCGCCGCCACCGCCTGCAGTCACCCGGCCGCCCCTACCATCACCGCCATCACGCCAGCAGGGAATTTCGAGCTGAGTCTGCTTATTGCTTATTTTTTTTCTTTGAGCTTTTTGTTTTGAAAATTTTTATTTTCACTCAGTCTTTTTTTTTTCGGAGGAAAGAAATATGGCACCGCAGAGGGCGCGAGTTTTTAAAAGACGGACACGCGAACAAAGTGCCCTCCTCAACTGCCAGGCTATTTTTTTATCTCAAAGGAGAGAGCGTCACGTAGTTGACGTTCAGGCTTCTCTTGAAGCGTACCGAATTCTCGAGAAAAGCAAAGCCGAGTGCCAAAGAAATCGTCGTTATACAAGAGCGGAAAAGGAAAACGTAGCGACATGGCCGAGAGCCGTCTTCTCAGAACAGTATTTACTCTACCATTGCATAATAGCCGCTCTCAGCGCCCCCACTCGTTGGGCGTTTCATGAAAAGAAAGAGCGCTGCTACTCCCCTCACCCTGCCTCCTCTTATAAAGTGAGAATAAGCGCTATGAAACGATTCGACAAGCCGATCGGTTTTTTGGGAATGACTGCAGCTCCCACTCGGTGGGCGTGCGTTGTGGCCGACGTGAACATGGTCTCTAAACGTTTCGACGTCGTCACTTGTTATCCCGCATATTGCAACGCAGCCGAATTGAAGAAGATAGGGACGCACTATTTTAAACCATACACTCCAATATGTATTTGTCACCGCCGCGCTCACACGCCTTATTGCTTTTTCGAGACGATCGTGTCACAACACAGAAATAGAAAAAAAAGCGGCAAAGCAACGAGCTTTGCCTAAATGATCAAAAAAAAATAAAATAAATAAAATTGATCTGCGCTTTTCTCTCCTCCTCCCCTCCTTCTCCTCCTCTTCCTCTTCTTTTTTTTTAAAATAAATATTTGTATCAGACTCCTCTGAGGTCTGATACAAACATTTATGACTATTGAGTGAAAATAGAATTTTATCGCAAAAATAAAAAGAAAAAAAAGACACTTCTGCCGCCGCTACTGTGACACCGGCCGGTATCAATAAAAAGGTCGGCTGACTTTTCTCCACAACCATTCACTACCGACCGTTCGAGTGAGAAACACAGCAGACAGTCAGACACACAACTACTCTCTGACGCGTGCTGAAAAAAAACAAAAATGTCGAGTAGTAAAAGCAAACTCTTCACAGAAATTCATTTCGACGCTCGACTACAAGGACCCTTTAGTTGTATCATTAGCGGTCTGTCGGGTTGTGGAAAATCGCGCTTGGTGGATCAATTTCTGAGCGACGTGAACAATTTGGTCACGCCGCCGGTGGAAAAGACTTTTTACCAATACGGCGAGTGGCAACCTCTGTTTGAAAAAATGCAAAATCAGTACGCTGTGGAATTCAGAGAAGGTCTTCCTAGCAAAGAGTCTATAGCAGGAGACGTGGAAGTAGCAGAAGACGCTTTACGACCACACTCTCTACTGATATTGGACGATCTGATGAGCAGTTCCAATCAGCAAGTGGTAGCTGACATCTTTACTAAATACTCCCATCACTGGAACGTGAGCGTCATATATATCACTCAGAACCTATTCCAGAAATCACCCGACTTTCGAACTATGAGTCTGAACGCTCACTACATGATCGTTTTCAAGAACCCGCGCGACATGGGGCAAATAGCTAGTCTGTCTCGCCAGGTGTTTCCCTCCAACGCGGCGGCCCTCTCTAGTATATTTACCCATGAACTCAAGCGACCTCACTCATACCTCCTTCTGGACTTCAAGCAGTCAACACCTGACGATCTGAGAATACGCTCCTCTTTGACATCCATACACTCTCAGCTAGTATTCGTACCGCTAGACAAAAAAAAGAAGAAGAGAAAGTAGTAGCAAAAATGGCTTCTCATCTACTCGAAAGACACTTTGGTACTCTCAAGCACTTAGCTAAGTGCTCGCCAAAGGACTGCTCGCATCTAATAGACTCTGGAAGCGACGATCTGATCGCAGCGTTGAGTGAGATCTGTCACAATTTACTCGTAGGGAACATCCCGCTCAGCGACAAACAACTGGACAAACTTCGAGAATCGGCTGACGTGTTGAGGGAGGTTGGCAAAAAATCTACGCCCATCAAAAAAAAGAGACGCGTCTTGGTACAACAGAGAGGTTTCCTCATTCCGGCTCTCATAGGGATGGCCTTACCTCTTATAAAGAGCATTCTCCGTATATGAGACACCTCATTCGACACCTACTCGCCGACAGTACCATCACTACCGCCACCGCCAGCGTCATCGCCACCGTCGTCCCCATGACAGACTCAGAGCAGCAACAAGACTACAAACGCTTAGCGCTCGTGGATCCTGAGACGCCCTACAAATCATCACGAGCAGGTCTACTTCATCATGTGCCCGCTGCTGCTACTACTAGCGCTGCTACTACTGCAGTCGCTGCTGCTAGTACTTCTACTGCTCCAAACCTTCCTCCTCTTCCTGATGAGCGTAGTGAAAAGAACGAGAGTTCCGCCCCTGCCACCGCCGCCCGCCTACCTGCCGATATGGCCTATTACCACAAGCAGGCAGAACAATCCCTTCATCCCAACGCAGCACTGCACCAGGTGCTACAGTTTATCTACAGGGACTTGGACTTAGTGTTGAACGATCCAACTTTGGAATCGCGCGAGAAAATGTTGAAATACCGAAGGTTGTTGAATAGATTGCAATTTTTTCTCGCGAATCCCAACAACAGCAACATTTCTTCGTCCTACACTTCTTCGCCACCGGCTCACCTCCGTCAGTCTGCTAAAGAAGCCAGCGCGTCCCTACTTGAGCGCTTGGTGAACCAAGTTCCCAAGAGGAATCACATCCGGACCGCTGCGCTGTACAATAAATTGGAGAAATCCGGTGTGGTCAAGTGGAACAAGGACGGTGCAGTGCGCGAGATGTCGGGTCGGAGAATCCCACCTGAGCGTCACATCAACATAGTGGAATTACTGAGCGACGCCGCCAGGTTCAGGAAGACGGCGACCAGACTGGCGGGCTACTCTCCGTTCACAAAAGCGCTGCACGAAGCAGATCCCACAGACTCCTTGATCGGAAACCATCTGTATAAAGCGAGCGGACCTGGCCGAAGTTTGGACACACGGCTTACTGACAGAGGTCGGAAACGACCGAGCTTCGACTCGGAAGAAGGAGAAGCAAAAGAAGAAGCAGCAGCAGCAGCAGCAGCAGCAGCAGCAGTAGCAACAGCAGACTCTTCTTTCCAGGTGGACGATCAATCCTCTGACGACGACGAGGGCAGTGAACTTTTCCAAACTCCGACTACAGTGAAACCCCCGTCGGCCTATAGGAGCGCGGCGAGTAGGAAAAGGAAAAGGCGCAACCGCCTAGCGCAGGCGGCTTCGTACACTCCTGCTCCTGGTGCTACTCCATCAGGCCGACGATGGGAAAACCAGTGAAGAGACTGACCAAGAAGGAAAAAGAAAAGAAGCGCGTAGTAGCTAGATATACCGACGTCAAAGCACCCTCCAGTTTCACTAGCGTGACTAAACTCCAGAAACATCATTTTCGCCACCTAAACCCGGCCGTCATCCGAGATGCTTTAGTGTCGCTGGACGCCTACACTAAACATAAACCCATTCGGAGAAAATTCGCAAGGAACAAGACTATAACCGGTGCAATCGATCAGCAGTGGCAGATAGATCTGATGGACATGCAGGCTTTGGCGTCTCACAACGACCGCTTCCGGTACGTGGTGGCGGCGATCTACGTTTTCTCTAGGTACGCGTGGGCCGTTCCCATTAAATCCAAGAGTGGTGCTGATGTTACCGAGGCCTTCCAAAAGATGACAGACACTGGCGAGAGACAACCGCGCACTGTTCAGACAGACAAGGGGAAAGAGTTTTTGAACAAGATCTTTCAAGATCACTTGAAGAGCGAGGGCATAGAGTTTTTCACTGGCGAGAACGCCGACATCAAAGCTAGTCTAGTGGAGCGCTTGAACAGCAGTCTGAAGGAGAAGCTGTGGCGTTATTTCACACACAAGCGCACGTATCGCTACGTAGACGTACTGCACCATGTAGTGTCTTCTTACAATCGCACTCACCACAAGACGTTGAAAATGGCGCCGGCTCAAGTCAGCTCGGAAAACAGCGAAAAGTTTTCTACCGACAAGATCTCCCAACTAACAAACAAATCGACGAAATATGGAAAAAGAAGAAAAAAACAAAGACGTCTGCCGTCTACGTCATCGCTCCGGGTGACAGAGTGAGGATGTTGAGAACTAAAGGCACCTTTGACAAAGGGTACGAGGGAAACTGGCGCGAGGAAGTGGTCGACGTTGCTAAGATGTTGGGAAGCAGAGGGTTCGAGCTAAAAGACGACAAGGGCGAGGAGATAAAAGGCGTCTTCTACCCGGAAGAGGTTCAGAAGGTGTACAAGAGTCGTTACGACAACAACTACCTGATAGACGAGGTATTGCGCCGCAAGACCGTCGACGGTAAAGAGCTAGCTTTCGTACGTTGGTTAGGTTACGACGACAAGTTCAAGGAGTGGATCCCCGTCAAAAAAATAACGTAGAAAAAAAAATGAACATCACCCTACCTAGCAACAGCTCTATGGAGTATTATCCTGACAACAGCTTGACGTCTTTCCAAACTCACTTCGACTCGCCGCTCCTTCTGCCTGAAGCGTACGAAGCGGCTCTGACTGAGATCATCCTCCCTACAGAATGGACTCACGTGCACGATGACTTGATCATCGTTGTTCCTCTGCGCACCAAGGGTTCGCTAGAGGAGGCGATCAACGTTTTAAAAGACGCTAAATTCGCCGCAGGTAAACTGGAGGGGAATGAAAAACGCGAACGGTCTGAGCAAGCTAACGTTCAGCAAAAAATACCCGCTGAGCAGGAAGGAAGCGAGCTATGTAACGGTGGAAGAGATATCAGACACGTCGGAAGAGCAGCGATTGAAACCGGAAACAAAAAGGTTCAAGAGAGAGGTTGACTTGAGACAGACGAATGCCGTATACAAGCAGTTCTTGTCCCCGGCCGTGAAGAAGAAGGCGATCAGCGATCAAGCAAGACAGATGATCGAAAAGATGGAGATAGACATGGGAGTGCGCAGTTTTATGCCAAACATATTCGAGATACCTCCTATTTTCACCGGAAGCAACCACACCCTAGTCGAGCGCTTGAGTGAGACGTTGTGAGATGACAGACTAGAGGGCACCAGCTTCCTGCTCAAACCGATGGGGATCTTATCGTACGACTCCAAGACGAAACGCGTCACCATCAAACCGCCGAGACACTGCGCTATCCTGCTGACTCAGCATCTCGCATGTGTTCTAGGCTTCGGAGAGAAGACGTGTTTCGCGTCACCGACTACCGGCGCCTACTCAATGGATGTTTTCGGGGACGTGCACTCTGTGTACATATACACCGACATGATCCAGGAGAGACGTGTGGGCGACATGCAAGTGCCGCTGTTACGCTGCGTCGCGGTGGACAGAGGCGGAAGGCGTCGAGGTGGCGTGCAAGCTATCAGTTTTCCCCATTTGGATTATTTCCCCTTGAAATCCAAGAGGTTTACCGAGGTCGGCATATATTTAAGAGACCGATCCGGCCATTCCATCCCATTCAGTAGAGGCGAGGTGACCGTGACACTTCATCTGAGACCTATTGAGCGCTAAAAGAAAAAAAAAAGATGCGTCAACGCGTTCCGTACTTTCCACCCAGGCGCACCGTCGGCAGAGGGTACAGCGATTACTATAACACGCAGCTGGGCAACGGCATCAACGTGTACAGCGGGCGCTCTTTCCAGAGCGGGCACGGTTTGGGCGGCGCTCTGTTAGGTCTGATGCGCTCGGCTACCCCGCTATTGAAGTCAGTGGGAAAAACGCTGCTCCGCGCCGGTGTGGGCGTAGCTAAAGATGTGCTGGCAGGTCGGACTTTAAAGAGCAGCGTGAAAGACCGAGGCACAGGCGCTCTGAAGAGACTGGCGAGTACGGCGTTCTCAGGAGGAAAGACAACTGTCGCGTCTAAGAAAGGGTCGAAACGTCGCCGGCATTCTCCTCAGACGGGCGGTGGCTCTTGCAAGAGACGTAGAGGGGATGTATTTGACCGGTAAGCGCCTAGGCGCTTAGGTATAAATAAAAAGACTGGAGGCGGCCGGCGTCAGTCTGTCGTCCGCGTGAAGAGAGAACACAATGGCTTACGTACACGAGAGCAGTAACGAGTGCGCGCTCTCTGAGCTCGACCTGCACACCGTAGCGCCGACTCAGACTACTATCTTAAAGTCGTCTTTCCTCGGGATAGAAACAAAAAACTCTTTAGAGGATGGAGGTAACATAAATTTCACCATCAACAAGTCGCAAGAGTACACAGACCTGAACGAGAATTACCTTCATCTGGAATGTCAAGTGCTGAAAGCGAACGGAGCGGCGCTAGAGGACACCAACGCTCACTCGCTCTTCAAAGACGTCCAAGTCTCCATCGGCGGTTTCAAAGTGTCTGGCAACACCAAGACCTACCCTTACCGAGCTTACTTGGAAGGGTTACTCAACTACAACAAAGACGTGAAGTGCGGCGTCATGAGCGCCCAGGGGTGGCATGAAGATAAGCCTGGTCAGTTTGACGCGTTGACTAACGCGAATGCGGGGTACAAAGCGCGCAGGAAGCTAATCTCCAACAAGCGCTTTTCGCTGATGGTGGGACTGCACTTTGACCTGGCTCATCAACCGAAGCTCATCGTTGGAGAGACAGAAATCAATCTCACTCTGAAACAGGCAGCGCCCTCTTTCTATCTGATGTGCGCCGCTGACGCAGGCTACAGCTTGAAGATCTACAAAGCAAAGCTCTACGTGCGACGTGTGTTGGTGGCGGACGCTGTAGCGGAAACGCACGAAAGAGCGGTGATAGAACACGGCCCCTTCGACTACCCGGTGAACAGAGTGGAGGTGATGACGTACGCCATCCCTCAAGGTAACAGAGATCATAGCTACACGCACTCCAACACAGGCCAGCTTCCCAAGTCGATGATGATTTGCTTCCTGGACCACGACGCCTTCAACGGTAGCTATACCAAGAACCCGTTCGAGATGAAGCATTACAACATCAGCTCGCTTCAAGTGATAGTGAACGATCAGAAAGTGCCGAACGACGCTTACGTGCCCGACTTTAACACCAAAGCGGCCGTGAGAGAGTACTTGGCGCTACACACGGAAACGGGGATGTACGAGGGCGCGCGCTCCTGTGGTATTTCATACGAGCAATTCCTGAACGGTTACACGGTGTTCCCCCTCGATTTAACCCCAGACAGATCGCACGAAGGGTGTCGCGTGAACCTTATAAGAGCGGGTCAGCTGAGGGTGGAAGTCAGTTTCCGCTCGGCGCTACAAGCGACAACAACGGTGCTACTCTACTTGGTGTACACTATTCCGAAGCACCCTATCAAAGACACTTGTTCCGTGAGCAACACAGATCCGCAACATTTACCAGGTCAGCATTGGGTAGCGTTTTACGTGTCGAGCACGGGTGAAGTGTACTACTTTGATTCCTTCGGCTTACCGCCGCTGAGTGCGGAGTTCTTGTCTTTCGTGGAACGCTCTGCTCCGTTCAAGTGGCAAAGAAACCGCTTTCAACTACAAGACACTTCTGCTGACACCTTTGGACCTCATTGCGTTCATTTCCTAATTGAAGCATGTCGAACAAGAAACCCCAAGAAGTGCTTCATGCGCATGAGCAAAATCCCAAAGCTGAGCGACCGGACAGTGAGTCAGAAGCTATCGATGATGCTGTTGTGACAGAAATAACGGGTTGTTGGGATGGCAGACGTTTCATGGAGGCAAAGATTCTCTGCCTTGCCGAAATGGTGTTGGATTTATCCAAAGTCGTGCAATGTCTATTGGAGAGAGGACGTCAGGGGTGTGGTGCGAGTGAAGGCGGCGTGAGCCTGTTGGGTTGCAAATCGAAGAAGCAAGCTAAAAAAGCATAAACTTTTGTGTTTTTTGATTGAAATGAAAATAAAGAATAAAATGAAAAAAAAAGAAATTATCTTGTGTTTTTATTTCTATATATAAGTTGTATAACTTTTTTTGTTTGTTTACAAACAGTCACGTGTCACGTGGTGTTGTTTACAAACAAGAGAGCCAAGTGGTGTTGTTTACAAACAAACCCTAAGTAGGTCACGTTACCATAGTTACCAGAATGCTGGCTGCTGATTGGCTGAGCCTAAGTAGGTCACGTGACGTAAGTAGGTCACGTTACCATGGTTACCAGAATGCCGGCCACTGATTGGCTGAGAGCTTCTAAGTAGGTCAGTAGGTCACCCAGAATTCTGGCTTCTGATTGGCTGAGAGTCCTAAGTAGGTCACGTTACCATGGCAATGGGTCACATGACCAAATGGAGGCCTCTGATTGGCTGCATATCGATTGAGTAATAAACAGTACTTAAGCATAGTCCTGTTCCGATACATACTATACTACTATTGGTATAGCCCTTTATGTATGATTAAATACAACAGCCTGGAGGTTTCAGCTTTGCTATTTTTGTCACAAAACATGCCACCAACTTCTGTATGAGGTCCCAGAATAAACAAGGTCTGATGAGGTTGCCTTGAAAAGTGACTGTATTCAGAGGGTCTTGTCAGGAAAAACAGTCCCTATTCCTGGAATTAGGTTGAAGGTTCAGGAGGGTTTCAGTATCAGCTTTTCCCACTATTATTCCTGTCACATGACACGCTACCCAGTCCGGCATCTGCTTACAGAGTAAACCCTATTTGATGTGCTTTTTCAGGGGTTCTTGTCAACAAACCTCTTTCCCTAGAATAATGTAGATCCACACAAAGACAAACATGGAGCCTTCACATTTGAATTTTCTACATTCAGTTATATTTTCCCCATGAGCCTCTATCATCATGTTAGGGAGTGGTCATATTTTAACAAGAGGGGGGGTCTGTAAATTTTCGCACAAGCAGGTCTAAAATCTTTTGGCCCCCCCCCTAGACTGGTTGAAATTAAGCAGGGCCGATCCCTTTAAGCTATAGTAACGTGCAGGCTTTTTTGTTAAAATGAGTGCAATTTCTTTTGGTTCCGCCTTCAAGGGGTCCACATTTGTTAAGCCTCCTCCCCCAAATCCACCAACCCTCTTACTGTTAAAAAGTGGCTACTCCCTTAGCACTTAATGAGGTGCATACATACAAGGGCAGAAAGCAGCAGAGTGATTTATGTAAGGGTTATTTGTGCTGCTCCCGCCTCTGACTGAGGACCTCTGCAACTCCCACTTCCATGCGGCTTCACAGTAAGTTAGGTGGCTACACAGAAAACATAAGTGCTTAGTCTGAAGTGGCTATCCCAGGTTAGTAATAGGAACATTGGTCAGGTATGAGCAGGTGTTATTCAAAATTGACTGAGGCATATTTTTTACGCCTTTATGAAAAGGACTCAGGTTGGTTGTATAAGGAGCCAAAAAATTACGAAATTTGGTTAGGCTATAGTGACTGAGAGATTGGTCATATGGGAAGCCAATGAATATCATTGTGCTTCAAGGTAGGTTAGGGGGCTAGGGGAGAAGTGATATGTAGACAGGCAGTAGCGGCATTCATGCATCATGATGACCAAGGACATGATGAGGTATCAGGCTGTACTTAAATGGTTAAGGCATGGAATAACATCTACAGAGGGATGGTAGGTCTGACATATTTTACTGAAAGGGCAACCATGGGACACTCTGTACACACTATCTGCAGTCTATACCAAAACCTGCCGGACACTGGCCACAGCCGGCAAAAAGTCTGCTGGTCCAGCAGAAAGGTGTCCTGTGCCGGCCTGTAATATAGAAATCCTTGCCTACATCCCGGTCTTCACGGCTTGTAAACCTTGATGTGCTTTTTCAGGGGTTCTTGTCAAGAAACCCACCTTCCACAGAATAATGAAGAACCAGACAGTGGCCAACATTTCAAAGTCTTTTTTTTATATATTTTGATGCTAGATCACCCATTTTTCATGCTAGATCACTGTTTATTCATACTAGATCGCTGAGTGTGTTGTTCGCATTGCCGCCATTGCCCAAGCTGTCGTGTGACTAAATGCTAACTTGTGCTCATTTCTATACATACTAATGATCTGATTTGGATATTGAACACGTTAAATGTACTTTTAATAAATTGTGTCTGCAATCCTTTATAATTAGCTCACAAATCATTCATGTACTTTGAGCCAGTGTACACTTTAACAATCGCCTTTGCAACAAATGCAATTCAATATGTATGAATATGTCCTGAGCACTGCCATAGGGGGCCAATGGGTATAGTAAAAAAAAGGGCCTCCTGAAAGCCAAAATTTACATTTGCATTGGAAGCAATACGCTATAGCAGTGCACATCCAGAAAATACCAGCAGTCCTAAGGATAAGCTATTCCATTTTTTTAGGCAGTTCTCCTAAAGTTCCCAACCGGCAAACGGCAACTCCTACTTCAGTAGTGCTGGTGTAATGTGCCATTGAAGGAGAAAAATACAGGAAACAACAAATAAAAACTGGATTCACATCAATTATATTATTAGGGTTTCAGAACTAATTTTTCTGACCTCCCCCATTAAGATTAAGGCTATTAATCTATCCAAGGGAAGTGAGGCGACACAGGGACTGTTTGGGATCCGCGCCGCTGGATAGACGGCCTATTTATTAACATAGTAACATGATTATTGAATAAAGTAGAAAAGAAAAAAGAAATTTTTTAAATGTCCATGATTGACCGAGTGGCAGCCCGCAGTGACGTCACGGCGTCACTGGCGGGAGAGCTGGTACCACCCCCTGTCGATCAATAGTCGTACTAACTTGTTAGTCCATATCATTAATCTATCCAAGGGAAGTGAGGCGACACAGGGACTGTTTGGGATCCGCGCCGCTGGATAGACGGCCAAAGTCCAAATAATATAGTATGATTATATAGTATGAGCATAGAACAATAAACTTAAATCACTCATGATAATATAACTTAGTCAATAGAGCGCACCCTTATGGTGCGTCGCATACGACGACAAGGCCTTGGAGACTAAGGAGTCCGTCGCCACTCGATTGGTGAAAGGCTTGGTGAGATACACCAATGCCGCCATGCTGGACCAATCCCCACATTGTCTTATATCCTCCAAGGAGAGGCCCAGATTGTACATGTACAAGGCGCCTGCGCGTCGTAAGGAGTGGCAACCCACCCTCTTAGACTCCAGACCCGAGCGGTCTAGCAGGGTCTTGAGAAAAGATAACAGCTTGCTGTAAGTCAAAGGCTTAGGGGTGCCAGATCCTACCAGCATGAAGGCTGGGCTGTTTGGATCTGATCTTGGGAGATCCATGAAATGTTTCCGGACCCAAGTCACCGCGCACACTGGGGAACCAACAGCTACAGTGACAGGGACTCGGTGGACCTTTTGGCAGTACTGAATGGTTTTGGAGCTGGACACTTTTATTTCCAGCCCCCAGTCATTGAAGACCACGGCTCCTCTACGCAGGTAGTGACCCTGCAAGGCACTGGAGTCCGGGACAAGATTACTCTTCCTTAGGAGGCCTCTGAAGGCCAAGGCGATGCATGCCCACATAGTGATCTCGTTTGGATTTGAAAGGTCCAAGCTGTTAAACATCAAATGCAAGTCCTCCAGGAATAAAGTGGGGCGGTGAGGTTCTGGGTCGCCCAAGGCCCGGCGGATACCCGACATTGTCATAGCAAAAATAAACTCAGACCTGAGGTATAGCACATCATGGCTAAAATAATTGTTAAGGCTGATCACAGCGCTGATGTAGTTCTGGATTGTAGAATATCTCAAGGATTTAGACAGGTACACCGCGTAACGGCACATGACGTCAAGCTTGGTGGGTACCGGGGTGGCGTCGGCTAGGGCACAGAACCCGAGGAACTTTTTCCACTGGGAAGTTTTCGTTTTCCAGGTGGAGGCCGACCACGCCATCGACCTCAACTCCGCGGCCCTGATGTCCAGCTCCCTGACAAACTGGTTTGTTTCTACAACATAAATGGAAAGGAATGTCATTAAAGCACTCGGCTCTGGACACTGCATCGGCAACAACATTCTTGTAACCCGGCAAGAAAACCCCCACTAGATGGCAATAAAAATCACAGTGTCCCAGAAAATGAGGCGGAGGATGTCCATAGACCTGCTATTGTCACTCTTGCCCGTATTCAACGCGGCCACCACTTGGGTGTTGTCCGTCACGCATTCTACACGTGTGTCGCGCCACTCGTCCCCCCATCTCCTCAACGCCATGAGGATAGGATATAGCTCCTGGACGTTAATGTTAGAGGGAATGTGCATATCCGGTTTAGGAGTACAATGATTGTGAAGATCTCTCGGGTCCCTCCAACTCTTAGACCACGAGCCGGCGGCCCAGTCGTCGCCGTACACAGCCCCCCAACCGACCGTGGTTGCCGCATCGGTGTGAATGATTGCCGTGTTCATTGGGCCCGGTTTGATGATCTTTGCCTCCCCGTTAAACCACGCTGCGAAGTCTGACCACCACAGGAGGTCCTGGCGGAATGACTTAGATAGCGAAACATATCGCTTGCCGGGGGTAAAATGCGAAAGCATTTCGATGACTCGATGACTGAAGGTCCTGCCGCCCCTAACTAGCGTGCTGCAGTGGGCTAGGACCCCACATAGGCATTGCAGCTGCTTCCTCGTCGCCCGCAGGCGACCTGAGAAGAAGGCTATTTCCTCGTGTAGGCTGGCTATTTTCTCGTCGGGCAGACGGAGCTTCATTTCGATGGAGTCTAACTCCACTCCCAGATAGGTCTGGATTTGGGCCGGCGACTTGACCTTTTTATATGAAATATAGAAACCCAACCTCCTCAATACACTATGGAGGTAAAGTTGGGCTGTCCGGCATTCGCTGAAATTGCGACCCATCACTAGAAAGTCATCAAGGTAGTTGGCACAAAAGAAACCTTGTCCCTCCATATGACGCGAGACCGCGTCGGTGATGCGAGTGAAAACGCTAGGAGACATCCTGGTCCCGAAGGCCAAGAAATTGTCCTCTATGAAGCACGGGGTACCGTCTATGTCCCACTGCAAACCTTGAAACTTCCTGTCACTCTCTCTTATCAAAATTGACCTATACGCACTGGTAATGTCTGTGACTGCCATAAAGCAGTACGGTTGTATGGCTGCAGAAACCATATCTACGGTTTTATACTTGAAAGTTTGGAAGGTTGATTCCATAAAGGAATTGATGGATGCCCCTAGCGGGCGGCTAGCATCCGTGATAGGCCTATACGAGCCCCCTTTTTTCTCGACGGCACCGAGGGCATGGATGCAGTGGGGGGTACTCGGCACCAAGGACAACTTTCCACTACTCAACTCCTCGAGAATAATCTCGCTAATCTCATCCTTGGCTGAGACGGTCGCAGATTTATAGTTTGTACACAAATACGGGTGAATCACAGAGCCTGGGTCAACCAATTTAAAGCCGTGGGTTAAACCGTCCAACAAAAAGTGTGCGTCTGGGTCGGGGGCGGCTACACCATGTCCCGACAGCATATCCCTCCATGCACATAAATTCATCTGTGATCGAACACCCCCCACAAAGTGGGTCTCCTTGACATCCCATAATGGGAGGTAGTCTGCGTACATGCTACATAAATCATCTACACTCGTACATACACAAATAGCATCACAATCCACACTAATGTCCCATGTCTGCGCGTGCTCTCGGCTCGGCTCCGCACTGACGGCTAATGTCTGCGCGTGCACTCGGCTCGGCTCCGCGCTGACGACTAGATCATGCGGTCACATATGATGACCTGGGTTGCCCTGTTGGGCATGAGGGGGACCTTGAGGTGGGAAACCACTCCCATATCCTGGAGGGGGGTTACCCGTCATCTGCGACTGGTTGCCATAGAAACCGCTAGGTTGGCTCCTGCAGTATCTACCTTTATGGGCCCCCCGGCAGTTGCTGCAAATATGTTTCTTGTTGCAAGGGTTATAGTCGCATCGGTCTCGGAAGTTCCATTGCCCACAGATATCCGGGGGGCACAGTCCTCCTTTGTTGCCGGAGCCCCGTCCCCCGCTGTTGGCCCCCCGACTCTCACTGCGCGCCGCCTCCCGGGCCAGCGCTCTGAGGACTGGTCCAGTGTTATCCGCGCCCAGGCAGTCGTGGCGGGCATCCTCATCGCAGTGTACATAATCTGTGAGGTCACCCTCTATGACCTTGGTGGTGACCTTGAACTCATACTTAGCAAGAGTGTCGGCCTCATAAGCCTTGGACAAGCCCCTCATAGTGATGAACTTCATATGGGCAGAGTAGCCCCTGGCCGTTATGCGGCTGGGAAATTCACCTTTAATGATACACTCGTGCACACATGTCATGCCATAGACAAGTTCTCGGTAGGACATTTGCTTGTAATCCTTGTCCACCTCCAGATGGTAATCAGGCCTAATCTTTTCCCTAGACCTCTTCCTCCTGTTATCCCTAGTATAACCCCTCAGCTCATCACACAGAATCTCAGACAAACCTTGAGGTTGACGGGGTCCCAGGAGAGCAGCATCGAAGTCTGGGGAGAGTAGTCCCAGAGACTGGTGTGATAGCCCAGCCCTCTGTAGCCCTGCCTGGATGGTGGCTGAAGCAGAGGATGGGTACAGAGGCTGTGGCCTCTGCTGTTGTTGCTGCTGTTGAAGTGGCTGTTGCCACTGTTGATACTGCTGTTGCTGCTGCTGATCAGCTTGCTGGTGCTGGGGTTGCTGCTGCCTTTGCACCCAGAGCAGGTAAGATTGGTATGAGGTGTCGGCATTGCCATTTGTGTACCCACCACCAACCTGACCTCGCTCCTCACGGGTGTCCGATCGCTCTCCGCGGCCCACCTCTCGCTCTGCGCGGTCGTCGGTGGTAAAGGGGGGTGAGCTGAAGCTGTTTGAGGCATTTCCTGACCTCTGCCATTGTTCATCGCCTTTAAAACGATCAAAATCGCCTTGCATATCGTTGTAGGCGGCCGTACCGGATGGCAGAGAGTGGGCGCCGCCATGTTTGTTGTGATCTGTGGCCGCGTTCGAGGACGCACCACGGTGAGCAGAGTTCGCCGCTGGTCCCCGCGTGTCCGCGTGCCGCCCGCCGGGTACCGGCCGTGAATCCGCGCTCTGGTGAGTGACTGAGCCGTATTTTTCTCCCTCGAACGCGTCCGCGCTCCTCATGGCCTGCACAACACCGCGGAAGGCGGCCTCTGCCAGGTAGGTATCCTTTTCTACCCGTTTATTGCTGGCTCTGAGTCCGGCCAACTCCATCTCGGCCTCCTTCAGCCTCTGTGTCCGCTTTAGTTCGGCCTCCCTGGCTCGCTCTTTGATTGTTAGGGTCTCAATCCGCTGAAGGGCTTGTAGGAGCTCGTCCTCCTGGGCTGCGGCGTCTACCGCGGCCTGCTCAGCTTGTTGGCGGGCCGTACCGCCCGGGGTTCCCGTCGGCGCAGGGCTGTCTTTGCCGGTCCTCTGCTGCCCGTCGGAGCCGCCATGCTCCTCCGGTGCCGGCTCAGTCCTGTCCCCCTGCTTCATTTTTTAAATGTCCATGATTGACCAAGTGGCAGCCCGCAGTGACGTCACGGCATCACTGGCGGGAGAGCTGGTACCACCCCCTGTCGATCAATAGTCGTACTAACTTGTTGTTTATTCAATCAGATTTCTTTGGTTTGCCTTTAATAATTGTCTGATTAATTGTGATTGAAAGTTGTGGGTGACGCATAATTAGCTGTGATCTGTGTATTTGCCTTCATATAATAGGCCTCAGATCTAAGAATACTATTTATATACTGTTCCTGTTAGCGCCCCAAGTCCATGATCTTATTATCGCTGCCTCTTGCAGTGATTTAAGCCGGCACCTCCACTTTCCAAAACTAATTAGGTGGCAGGGTGTGAAGAATTATGGTAGCTGAGATTCACATTGGTGTCTTTTGGTATCAGATTACAGACACCATACACCCTCCCTACAGAGAGCTTTGTTATAATTAAAGCTGCTGTATAGTCAACTCCTTAACTTACAGAACTTAATCTCACTAAAGAGGTTAGTTATTCTAAAGGTAATCTTGACTCCGTTTTGACGCTAGGGGCTTCTGTGTGTAGTTCAACGATGTAAGGTACTAGATGTAAAAAAAAGCTGTGTTTTTATTATCTAGGCTAGGATATAGCGGAGAAGATATTCATGCATGGCAAATAGATGACTTTAATTATTTCAAAGTTCATAGATAACATTGTACATTTATACCAAAGACAGGTCCATCTGTTAAAAGTAGTAAATCTCTCTTTCAATCCTTAGCCTTATTCGGGTAAAACCTGTTGTTCTCTGTCTTAATTAAATTAACTAGTTAAAATAAAAACTAGCTGTGACTGGGATGGTTTTCATTCTTCATGATGAGCTGCCTCATAGGAAGCTGCTTCATCACCTTATGAGGCAGTGTGTAAACCATTGTGTAACCCTTTCAGGATGGCATGATGCCTTAATGCATCATGCTCTTAGTAGTCATGATGCAGAAATGCAGCCCTGGAGAGCAACTCACCAGGGCTGCATTTAAGCATCTTGCTGAACTTATAAGGTAAAGGCACTCAGGAAGGGTCAGCGTGATACACCAGTGAAGCCCTGGTGGGTTACTTGCCAGGGCTGCATTGGTGCATCATGACAGAAAGTGTTTAGCAACATCCATCCTTAAGGTTAATTAAGGCAACAATTAACTTGGGTTTCCTGCATGATCATTATGTCTAATAAAATAATGGAAAATAAATTGGCACATTCTCTTATAGGTCATAGTGATGAAGGATAAGTAGCCTGTACAGGATATTTTCTAGTACTTTGTAGGTTTATAATCATACACTTTATAAGACTAAAAGGGGATTATAATTGAACAGGCAATATTGTTTTACTAATATCATGAGCTGCTGTATATAAAAGGCAAACATATTGCATTCATGATCCAATAAATTGCACTAACTATGCCGATGTTGTCCTTACTTTGTGATTCCAGAGAATTGATGACAACCCAGTAAACACCCTACGTAGTTCCAACGTAGCTCAGAGGTTTCTCTAGGTAGATGTCCAACCAAAAGGTTTGAGATTGGTAATTTTGGAAGGTTTGTAGACGTCAAAACGTTAAGGTTTATTTACGTTCAACAGATGTAGACATCTGATTCACGTTGATCTACCTCATTCAGACGTAAAAATTCTACGTAGATCTATGTTAAAAGACGTAACTTTTAAACTTCAATTGGGTAGATGACTTTTCCCTGTCACACTAGGTGGCAGCACTATCAATTATGGAGAGTATATTACAGCTCCTTAACAAATCTACCACATTCAAGCAGTAAATTCTCATTAATTGTGAATTCAATATCATGCAAATAAACTGCATTCAATAGAATATTTATATATAAAGGACAGGTGATTAAAGTATTGTGCATGAATAGGTGCTTTGAGGCACTTTACTGTGAGGACACCACATTGTTGGTAATGGAAGAAATAAAAAGCCTCTCTGCAGCCAAAACTATTCAACAGATCTATACTGTCAGGCTGTTCAATTGAACTACAAGAATATACTATGTAGAATGAGATGAGATTAAAAATTATAGTAGTTACTTTGTATGAATATTGTTTGTAAATGTAAATTTGTCTGCAATATATTACAAGTCTTTGTCTGAGTCCCACTATGTAGACTTGTGTTTACTGGGAATGGCCCAGATTGGCCAAATTGATGAATAGTGTTGTTCAGAAATGTTCTGACCAAATGCATCATACATCATCATGCGTAAACATTATTTAATACTACATCCACACTCTGAGGTCTTAGGTTCGAGAACTTGAAACAAGATAAAGCTTGGTTACAATCTCCCATTTTATCTCAGACATTGCTTACACCTGCTTCTCACACACCTCTAAAGGGATAAATCAATTGACTCTACATTCATTGGCTTGTGTAGAATCAGCTGATACTGAACAGAGGTGTTAGCATGGGTTGATGGTAGCTACAGCAGTAGCCGCCTGTTTTATGGGGCAATAAAGGGCAATAGACAATTGATTAATTACTGATAATCTGTTCATAATGTGCCTTGTAACAGAGTTTATAGACCACCGTTATCGGCTTAGATTGGTGTCATGATGCATATTATGTAGGTCAGATGTCTATTGGTATAATTTTCTTCATATTTATTTGAAAGGGAAACTGAGTCTATTTTCATATGAATGGTTATTGGTAAGGAGCTAGTATTCTTGTCTTCAATACTTCAATGAGCC
Organism: Harmothoe impar; assembly: GCA_947462335.1. Classification (NCBI taxonomy): domain Eukaryota; kingdom Metazoa; phylum Annelida; class Polychaeta; order Phyllodocida; family Polynoidae; genus Harmothoe; species Harmothoe impar. The sequence goes on along the minus strand of OX381721.1, from coordinate 4,629,898 downwards.
CATTTTGTCCTTTGCAAATGCCAGTCTATGAGAGGCCTAAAGGTCACCATAGGCTGATTTTTTGCACAATATTCAGTGTTTACCTATCACATAATTTGAGAAATTGCCTTTGTATCTTTAGTATTATATGTCAAGAATTGATTAGTGAAGAAATCTAACAAAGAAGTTTGTATAAATAGCGCATCTCGAAATGAATTGTCATTCCAAATTACTAACCTACCTTGAACCATCTTCAAAAGGATACATATGCAGTAAAATAATTGCATGGATCAATATGATATATTTTCCACGTAAATATCTGATTGCTTAGCTATAAATAAATTCATTTGGCCCATGTATGTGTTCGTTCTGCAAAACACACTAAAAGGTTATGCATGATAACCCTGGTCGTCAGGAGCCCTGCCCTACCCTATCCCCCCCAGCATTACCCTGCCCTGCCCTGCCTTTACTATTAAATTCCAATCTTAAACAGAATTTATTCATGTATTTAGAAATAGCCTTGGTATGTATAGGCTATTTCTTGTCCCTTCTAGATTGGCTTCGTTGATGGCAGCATTTGGCCTAGGGTGAAGGACTGATTGGTCATGAAGATGCTTATGGTAACTAAGCCACTTAGCTGCCCAGAATCCTGCTTATCTCAAATGGATTATATTACCCTGAGGCTAAAGATGCATGCCATTCCAAGGGCAAATTGCCAGATAAGGGCGCGTAATGATAGCAGATTGGCAGCCAATGATGTAACCAAGCGGCTTACTCCAGAGGTTTACCCCAGCACAAAAAATCTAACGTGAATCCTTGGGTTATCACTTGGTTAGCAATTAATCAGGCATAATCATACCCTTACATCTCACATAAATAATACCGAACCCATAGCAATGAGTTTGTTACAATTTGTGCTCCTAGTAAATGTAGAACTGGGTCACATACATTGAGTTAGGTAAGATTGGATGTGACACTGGTGGCGCCACCTGGGAGAACTGTGTGTTGCAGGAGGTACACACACAAATTTACAACACACTTTTGACACACTTTTGGCAAAGAGTGTGCATTTTGTAGCGTGCTGCACAAAAATGTGTGTTAAAAGTAGCTGCATAAAATGGTGTTCATAAGTGTGTAAACATAACACACTGTTCTTAGAGTGCAGTACTTGTTATACTAGTATGTATACCGTTATAACGATGAATACATACTTATTACCCGGATAATGCAGTTGATGATTATAAGTAACAAATTGATATTTGCAGTAGAGGTTGGACATTATGTGACTTTAAGTTGTATCCTACTTCAGACTAAAGAGGTAATGATATAGCTTAGCATGAGATAAGACTTCCTCACTGTGACTTAGATTATATATATAGGAGCTGCAGCACTGTTGTTGATTGGTTGCATGTCCTTTGTTCGGGAGGTACTAGGTCCAGGCCCCTTCTTTAACATTATGGATCAGCCTATATCTCAAGAGGGACCTGGTATATGAGACTGGAGGAGAGTGGATCATGTAGTTCTTAACTCTGCCTCTAGCAGTCTTTAGTGTAGTAGTAGTGGTCTGCATGGATCACTAGCCACCCCTGTGGTTATTATTACCTTTAACCAGTTGAAGACAGTTGACCTGGCCTGGTCAGGAGAAATTGCTAAGGGAACCATCAATCAGGCTTGGCTTGGTATGAAACATTTTATAGACCATAATAAAGCTATCATAACCTACTAAAATTAATCATTAAACTAGGCTTCTAGGGATAAACAATGCAGAAGGGAATCCTTATGTATTTGATTGTGTTTTTTTTAACCGAATGCGTAGGATACGGTTTATTCCAGGGGGAGTATACCATTTTCTGTGGACACACTAGAGGCAGTCTAGACAGTCAGCACACTAGTAGGTATCAATAGTATTGTATACTACCACTGGCATAGCCTAACTGCTGGTCACACAATGATTACCTATAGCATCATCACTATCATCATTAGAACAGGATTACTCGTGGAGCCGGAAGGTAGCTCCTGCTTAGGGACACTTAAACAACTGAACGACAAGGTAGTTGTTGGCTCACTCCAGAGAGGAGCATGCTTTGGGGTAATGGCTTTTGTACCCCTTGTATTGTACAGGGCATGATCTAGAGGCTTATATTATATCTATTTTGGCAGTAAATGATACATAAATCCTGGGGGATGTTATAGAACTTAGCAATTTCCCTTTTTTTCCAAGATAGATTTCGATTGAAACTGTTTCTTTTCATTGTCGTGTTTTAAACATAATTTTGTTGTTTGTATTGTTTGGGAATATTAAACATGATAAATAATAGTTCGAAACATATGGATAGGCCAGAAAAAAAATTTCCCTATATGTTTATCATAGGGGGAGTCCACATCCGATTTTTGGGATTCTTCTCACATTGGTAATATGGTAGACCAATGTACCCTAATTATCATCTTATCAAATATGGCTTCCACAACTGAAGTCAACCACAGTCATAGACAACTATTTACAATGTGCTTGTGGGAAGTAGTCTTGTCATGGATCGCACTGTTATAGAGCATGGTCTGCTACACTTCCCAGGTGTGTGAGGGAGTGAGAAAAACTGAGTTATTACCTCTTCTATCTAAGGCGATCAATCTACAAGTTGTTCAATTTCCAAAGCACACATGTCCATGCTATTGTGGAGAAACCAGTCTACATTCTGGGGAGCCCCCAGGGAATTCCCTATGTGACGTCATAATATATATAGACAAGGAGACCTGACCTCCCAAGTCCATAGCCCAACCTCCCTAGTCCATACCCAGACCTCCCTAGTCCATACCCTGACCTCCCCAGTCCATACCCTGACCTCCCCAGTCCATACCTCGACCTCCCTAGTCCATAGCCCGACCTCCCCAGTCCATAGCCCGACCTCCCCAATCCATACCCTGACCTCCCCAGTCCATAGCCCCACCTCCCCAATCCATACCCTGACCTCCCTAGTCCATTTCCCGACCTATCCTCTAGACCAAAAACAACATGCAGACCAATTTTACAACATGCGGCCCTACATACGGCCCTTTTTCCTCCATTTTCTCAATATATGCTGCCCCTAGACCTACGACATTCAAGGGGAAATATACGGACCGTATACAGATTTTTTGATCTCCACATTATCCGGTAAAATGCAAAAACGCCACATTTGAATACGGACCCCCGACATTTGAATACAGATCTCCACATATTATGTGGTGAAACGGAAAAACGCCATATGTCACATATGGACCCATATCATGTGGTGAAATTGCCCCAAGGGAATGTCAGGGAAGGGACAGTGGAGGTCAGGGAATGGATTGGGGATGTCAGGGAATGGACAGAACATTATATTCTATTGCTAATGCCATATCACTATCACAAATGGAAGATATATCATTGTGATTTAACTTTCCCCAGCCACTGGAATGTTACTATTTGAATAAATGCATCGTTTACCCGCTACTTCAACTCTTATGTTCAGTAAGTGGGAAAATAAATGAACTCGTTATCCCCGCATTACAATGAATATCTCATTAGAAGCACTTTGATTAACAGAGGACATTGGGAAACAATCTTAAATAATAGCAAAACCTTTACACTTAAGAAAACACCATATAAGTTCCTCATAGCTTCCTTCTCAGTTCAAAATGGAGTGTAGTTTTTTTGGTCCTACCGTTGAAGGAGGTGAAATTGCTTTTAGAAACTCCCCCCCCCCCCCAACTCCAACTCCACAAATGTTGTTGTTTAGTCCCAACTTGTTATGACTGAGATTATTCATGCCTTGCACAACAATGCTCGTTTTCCAGTAATGAATGCTATAATGGGATAAAGATTGATTCTGTTCTTAAACCATAATGTAATAACAAAACGTCCAGGCTATTTCTATCTGGTCTTTTAGCTTTAATTCATCTCATAAACAGTGGACAGTCAGTCATTTGTAACTGTAGATTGGTGGAGATGCATCATTGACCAGAGATTTTATGTTATTATTAATGTGAAACATGGATCCATGGACTCTCTTATTAGTAGCATAGACTGATCTTACTATTTCGATTCTACATATATGTAATTTGTAGCTTTTAACCTGTAATAACCCACTGGAGCATGTCTAAACATTATAGCTAGTTATGATAATTTTACTAGTTTCTATATGATCTTTGAGCTATGATCTATCTGATAAACTATGGATAGTCTGACATTTGTAACGGTAGAGCGGCCATCAATATTCAAAACACAGATTCTATTTTCTATAAATTCAAGGCCGAATAAAATGTCTTACTTCAATGTCATATTGGTGTAGTGTCAAGTGTGAAGAAATGAAACATCACCATGCTTCGCTTCCCAAAGTCTTCATAACAGACTTAAACTAGTAGTAATAGACCTACAGCCATGATATAGGAATTGGAGTACCATTGGATCTAGAAGAATGGACTGACACTGGTTTGGTAGATATATCTCACACATGGTAAGTGTAATCTGTCTGTCCCAATAAACATAACATATTTGATATTTTAAATGTAAACACATTCTTTATAATAAGATTCTTTATAATCGTGGGTGGTGATAGTGGTTTCCATCCTAACTTGTGATAAAAGTCATGAATGCCAATAATAATGTTTATGTTGTGTTGTCTGGCTTCTGACGAGAAAATTGTCCCAAAATTGCTTCAAACCAAGTCTACATATATGAGATGTGAGTAGCCAATATTAAGTACATACCGATTGAAATGTTACATGTTGAATTACACTGTAATAAGTTACTGCTCATACAAAATATCATTTTCTTTTCTTTTTTTCCTGATATGAATGGTATAGTAAAATTGTTGCTATCTGCTATTTCTGCTATTGACAGGTGGAGAAGCTATTTATATATAGCCTCCAACCAAATATGGAGAACTTTATAGTTTTTAAGTTTACACTAACTTGTTTTTATTCATGCACATTTAAAGGACCAGGGGTGGCTGAAGTTGCCTTCACCCCTGAAACAAAGGACTGGGAAATTCAGAGGCTTGTAACCATTGAGAATGCTGGGGGGGTAGGGGGCTGTTCACTGTTGTTAAATGGATGAGCTGGGTATTGTAACAGGCAACGAGAGATGGGGTAGTATATTACATTTAAATTGTAGAAGTATAAAAGACAGGTTTGATAACTTCAATGTCTTGTTAACTGATACAAATACTGATATTATAACCCTGTCTGAAACTTGGTTGGATCCCAGAGATGATAATTGTAATTTTTCATTGTGCAACTATAATGTGTATAGAAATGACAGACTGTGGGGAAGTAGGGCAGGTGACCTCACACTCCCAAAGATTGGTGGTGGCCTAGTTGTTTATGTAAGGAATTTTATAAAGGTCTCTGAATTTGAATATCATCATTTAAACGTTTCAACAATAGATATTGAAGCACAAATATTGCAAATAGATGTACCACACAAAAAGAAAATGACTTTGATGAATGTGTACCGGCCACCTGAAGGCGACTTTCAAATATTTTGGAATGGTTTAAAACATATTATTAGTAACATTAGACATAGACAGAGACGTAATTTGTATGTTACTGGTGATAATAATGTGAATATGCTTGATAAACAGAACCCGGACACACAAACACTAGAAGCTGGTTTATATGGATATGGCTTGAAAAATCTGGTAACCAAGGCAAAAAGACATAGTGATAACCCGGCTTTGTTAGATGTGCTCTTTACAAATGAAGATTGTGATTTCTCATAAACAAATAGGCCTATAACTCCAAGTGACCATAATATTGTTAGTGCAATAATGGGAGATAGAATAACACATAAGGGAAAGAAGTCCATATTAGCCCGGAGCCTCAAAAACTATAATGAGCAACTTATTGGTGAGAAATTGAGTACTCTGGATTGGCCTGATTTTGACAATAATGTTAATGTTGAGGAATGCTGGAATTTTATTCACAATCATGTTAAAACGATCATGGACAACATGTGTCCTTTAAGGGAATATAGGGTGAAAGAAAAGGAAGAACCCTGGATGACAAAAACCCTAAAAGCTGAAATTAAAAATAAAGATAGGATTTGTACACGATTAAAAAGACAAAAGAGACAAGACTGGAAGCACCTGTCCAATGTGGAGAGTAATAGAATTACCAAGGCATGTAGAGAAGCAAAGAAAAATTATGTTCAGAATAAAATAAATGAAGCTGATGGGGATTCAAAGAAATTTTGGCATGAAATTAATAAATTACTCACAGGGAAAAATAAAGATACTAATTCTGTTGAACTTAAAGATAATTTGGGGAATTTAATAGACAATGTTCCAAATTATATCAATAATTACTTTGCCAATATTGGTAGTAAGTTAGCTGAAAATTTTAATACAAATTGGACCTTTTGGGGTGATGAGAATGAAGATAGTCTCCTTGATGAGATTGTTACGGATGTGGACGAGGTCACAAAAATATTAAAGGCGGTAAAAATGAGTAAATCCAGTGCAATTGATGGTCTCAGTACCAGATGTTTAGTTGACTCATTTCTACATATTGTTCCCCAACTGGTATATATGTTCAACAAATCTCTTAGAGATGGAGTGGTACCGGTTAAATGGAAATGTGCTACGGTAATCCCCATTCCTAAACAAGGTAACTTACAAGAAGTGTCTAATTATAGACCAATATCCTTGCTCCCTTTACCAGGTAAAATAGTTCATGGCAGAATAACTGATTTCTATGAAGAAAACAATATCCTATCTGGCAAACAGGGTGGTTACAGAAAAGGTTTCTCCACAGTAAAAATAATAGGGGATTTAACTGATGACATACTAAGGGAAAGGAATAAGAGAAATAGTACAATATCGGTATTTATAGATTTTAAAAAAGCCTTTGACTTGGTAGATCACAATATTCTTTTGGCCAAACTATCAAGATACGGAATTAAAAACAATCTTCTAAATAGGGTGAAAAATTATTTAACTGATAGGAAACAAAGAATCTTAATAAATGCTATTCACTCTGGGGAAGCGCAGGTCTTATATGGTGTGCCCCAAGGATCTATCCTGGGGCCACTACTGTTTTTGACATTCATAAACGATGTAGAAAAAAGTTGTGTTAATAGCTCGATTTCGTTATACGCTGATGATACAGCATTGTATGCCTCAGGAAGAGACTGTAACACGGTTGCACAAACCTTACAACATGACTTGCATCTATTTTCTCAATGGTGCAATCAAAACAAATTGACGATTAATGTGGGTAAGACTAAATATGACTGTGTATCATGAGATCAGTGCATTTCCCGTTCCTGTCCGGCCTACATTAATATGCTCAAATCAACTAGATATTTACCATGCTTATATTAGTCCTTATGATGCATTGCACTATATTTTCCTTTTTTCTTATTTAATGATTTTTCTCCCATTTTCTTTAATTAAAATGCCCATTTCCCGTTCCTGTCCAACCAGAAACAATTGCCCTCAGAAAATATGTATTTTATATACACCACAATTATAATGGGCCAGCATATTATATTGTTACTATATTATAACTAAAGGTTGAAAACATCAGTTTATCTCCCTATCTCTGGTCAGAATGTGACTTTTTTACACATTTCATCAGTGCCTAATCTATTTTTTTTTTACTGGGCATACTTTTACTTAGAAACATGCAATAAGCACCCACATGTATTGCCAAGAGTCATATCTAAAGGATTTACAAAGAAAAATAATCATGTTCTTACATGGTTTATCATTTATTCCTGGTCAAAGGGCTGGACAGGAACGGGATATGGCTGGACAGGAACGGGATATTTGATTTCTGTAGGTGTTCTATGTACTGTGTTCATGGTAAAACACATCATAAGCACCCACAGGTATTGCCAAGAGTCATATATAACCAATTTTCAAAGAAAAATAATCATGTTCTCACATGGTTTATCATTTATTCCTGGTCAAAGGGCTGGACAGGAACGGGATATGGCTGGACAGGAACGGGATATTTGATTTCTGTAGGTTTTTCATGTACTGTGTTCATGGGAAACAAGTCATAAGCACCCACATGTATTGCCATGAGTCATATCTAACGGATTTTCAAAGAAAAATGATCATGTTCTTACATGGTTTATCATTTATTCCTGGTCAAAGGGCTGGACAGGAACGGGATATGGCTGGACAGGAACAGGATATTTGATTTCTGTAGGTGTTCCATGTACTGTGTTAATGGGAAACAAATCATTAGCACCTACATGTATTGCCAAGAGTCATATCTAAGGGATTTTCAAAGAAAAATAATCATGTTCTTAGATGGTTTATCATTTATTCCTGGTCAAAGGGCTGGACAGGAACGGGATGTGGCCGGACAGGAACGGACAGGAACGGGAAAAAGAGGGCAGTTGGGCACCATATGAGGTTATAGAAATAGATAGGAGGGTACATATTTAGTGTAAGAGAAGAAATCTTTTTAAGTTATATGCTCTATATAGTAGAAATGCTTAAATATGTTAGCATTTTAAAAATCAATCAATTTGATGGAATGGACAGGAACGGGATAGGCAAAGAAAAAATGCTGAATATGCAAAAATGGTTTAACCATATTGTACAGAAATGAGGTGTATGGGAAGGAGAATGATAACCTCACAATCTATTATATTTATAGTAGAAAAAGATATGTGAAAAGGGAAATACAGTCTGCTATATGTATTTCAGGCCAGACAGGAACCACTTTGGTGAGATGAAAAATACTAAAAAATTATAAAATTGAAAAAACTAAAAGTGCAGTAAAATACTGCATGAGTAGCAGTATATGCATGAGAATTATGAGTTTGATTTGAGAATATTTTTGACAAGTCGGACAGGAACGGGAAATGCATCTATCTCATGATACCTAGTCATATATGATCTTTAGACACAAACAAGCAGAAGTAAACATTACTTTGAATGGTACCAGATTGCATAAGGTGCCCAGCTACACGTATTTAGGGGTTATACTTGATCCACACTTGTCCTATGAGAAATTCATGAGTAGCCGATTCAGGAACGTTAATTATAGAGCGTATGTATTATGTAAGATTTCACGATATTTGGATAGCAATTGTATGATCATGATATACAAGACGTACATATTACCAATAGTTGAGTATGGAGATATACTATATGCTAGTATGGGCACAACTGCATTGAAGAAATTGCAACGATGTCAAAACAGGTGCATCAAAGTAGCATTGAAATTGTCTTACTGGACAAGTACAAGTGCCATACATAAAAAAGCAAATAAAAATTTGTTAGAAGATAGACGAAGATCGCACCTTGAAATGGCAGCGTATATAAGGTCTAGGGATGACAAGTATGTGGATGAGAGACTTCTAAGAACCAGGCTATGGGACGGCCCCATGCTCAAAGTAAACTTCCCTCACTTAACCTTATATCAAAAGAGTCTTGAATATAATTTAGCTACACTTTGGAATGACTTAGATGTCAATATAAGAACCATAGCCACAAAAGACCATTTCAAAACAGACCTAAAGACAAAATTATGGAACAAAATACCAATCCCCCCCAGAAATGAGGCACTTCCTTAGTCACAGATTACTGACTCTCTCTCTAAGTCCCGTTAACCTTGGTTCATATCAAAAATGAACAAACCATGATATTGAAGTCTTTCAGCTCCCACAAGACCACCCTGTAGTTCTCAACTTACTGTCGGAAATGTGTTTGTATTTTTCCCTCGTCGCAATTCTTAATAATTGCCACCAGGGGTATTAGATTGTTTACGTTCCTCTTTTCCCAATGCAAAAAATATTTAGTTTATCTCATGTTGCACCTGGAAATCGTATAAATGTCAGGTAAATGTGGAAACATGACACCTTAGTAAGTAAGCTATTTTTGTACTAATATTTATTATAGAAGCAGCTATGAAAGGTTAACTGTATTGGTGTAAAGGTTGCAGCCATAAATGGGATGAGTAATCCTAAATGCAGCCTGCCTTATTTTTTAAGTATATAATGGACACCTGCAAATGTAACTGTTGTGATGAAATGACGAAAATGAAGGCTATTTAAACTCAAACTCAAACTCACATTTTTCATGGTGAAGAGTTTCATTGCATGCACACTAAGATATTCTGCCTTATTTGTAGTCTGGACTTTGACAAAAACAGGGCATATAGGAATTGGTCAAGAATGTCAGATAAGATATGTTATGTGCAAATCCCACAGCCTCGTCACCATGTCTGCCTCCTCTATGTCATGCTCCATGTCTTTGTTGACAAATACGAATGTGGCCAACACCCAGGCAATTATCAGCGTCAGCCTGGTGCTAGCGTTGTCCCGATGCTGTACTCTTGCAGGCTGCAAGAGACTCTTCCCGGAGTCCAGCATTGCCAGACTCTAGCATGTGGATCCAGCATGGCCAGAATCTCAAGCAATTATGAGTGAGTACAGGCTCTAGATAAAGGTCCAGCTTAGCCTGACCCTCACTACAATGGCTCTTGACTCACCTACAATAGTCCAGCAGTGCCTGACCCTTGTATGAGAGTGCTATTGGCAACAATGGCTGACGCTGATATTTGCCCGGGCGAACTGAGACCCCAGCTAAGAAAAGCTTTTGTTTTAGAGTATCCTGATTATTTTCCTCCTTACAAACTGTCAGTTGTAAATACTCTTCTCTGGTGGGGAGGGGGGACTGAGAGCCCCGCATTTGATACCACCATACATCTTTAAGGGGGCAATATAGGGTAGAGAAGTAAAGCAGTTAATCATGTATAGTTCAGTAGAATTGTGTTAAAACTAGACATATCATATATGGTTATAACCAAGTGTAATGCCTTCATCAAATTCCTTCCATTATTTGGTGTAACTATGGCTGTGGAAAGTTGATGGAACAAAAACATTTTTTCTTTTTCTCATTAGAAGGGTACTTTTGTATAAAAATATGGTGTAACTTTAATGTTTTGAAATCTTAACCAGTGTTTGGTATGCTTGCTGAGGGAGGTTTTTCTTCTTTTATCTATATTTTAAATATTAAGGTCTGCAGAGACATTTTCTGTGGTCATGTCAAGTTTTAACACATTTCTACGAAAATATGCATGATAAACTATTCTCCTGGATCTGCCCTATTGTGCCCCCTTAAGACCCTGGTGTTTTTGCTAGCTTTATGTTTGCAATCCCATATGTAACTCTGCTCAACTACAATCCTTCTAAAATGTCCAGGGTGGTATTCCAAAAAAGTGACACAATTCTCAATAGTCTTGTCCTCCACTACCTTGAATATTTTTAAGTCTCCATTTGAATCCATAGCCTGAAAACATGTATCCAACTTCATACCCTGAGCACACATGTTGTTTGTTGAATGACTTGCCTAGCAGTGGATGCCTTTACAAGTTGACTATGGCATCTGAGCGGATCACTAGTACTTGTAACCACTTCACAACTGGTCTGTTACTGCATACATATTAGAAAAATCCCACTGATTAGATATACTAAGATAAGAAGTGTGCTCTGGTAAAATAACATTTCAGGAATTTTCTTTTTCAGGCCACCATTGGGCAACAGAATGACAAAAAGGAGTGAAGGGTATACCGAAAAAGTTTTCAGGTAGCATTTTATGTACAAATCAATAGTCCTGCAATGAAAGGTTGATCTCTGATGCAAGCAGCAGTTTATATCTGAAGTTTTAAAATATATTTCCTATCAGAAATGGCAGAAAGCAAACCTTCTTCTTTCTTTTGCAGCCATTCCAATATTCTAAATATGAGAAAAAATGTAACTTGATTAAAGTTAGTTGGTCATGCATTGCACTATTTGTAAATCTTCTTGTTTTGAATTTTTAGGTGAAAATGCATAAATATAAATCTGGTTGTATTGTTGCTTTTTTGATTTTTCAAATCTGTTGGAAAGGGTTCCTAATAAGAACTGTTTACTTTATATCATTGTGTATATTTACATTTCATGTCTTCCCAGCAGCATCAACTCAATGGCCAGCACTGTCACGGAGCTAATAAGTGATCCCTTATTAAAACTATTCTCATCTAAGGCAAGACTTTTATGGATAGGTATATTAGGCTGTAGCTTTTTTTTCTTGGTCAACGTCAATGTTGACAGGCAATCCTACTTATGCAATACTAAGGCATCTCAAATACTGATATTCTGCCGGCGGGCGAAACCCTCCTATGCCAAGGGTGTGCCACCTGCTGGTAGGACTTATACTTCAACAGAATTACTGCCCGGTATTAAGTCGGTTAAGATCATAATTTTGACAAGACATCGTTCTGGGTCTTCCTTTATTGGGGACCTTTTCAGTCACCACCCTGATGTCTACTATATGTTTGAGCCATTTTACGTAATCCAAAAACATGGCATATCATTGGGAAATCAAAAGATATTGCAGAAAAAAGTTATTGCGCATCTATATCAATGTGCATTTGACTGGATTCAAACAGGATCTGTATATTCTCTCCGTAGTCGTCGATGGAAGAGGATGTTGTGCACCAAAGATAAAGTATATAATAATATAGCAGCAGATTATAATAAAATGTGTAAGAAACAAAGTACCATTACGACTGCAGTAACATCAAATGTTTGTCACTCTTTCAAACACACTGTCATCAAAACAATCCGTGTGCATGATGGAGGTATGATTCAGGAGCTAATAGCAAATGGTGTCAAAGTAATACATCTTGTACGTGATCCACGAGGCCAGATGGCATCCATCCTGAATATAAAAACATTCATTGGACTCAATGTTAGCCAAGCAGTTGAGCATACATGTGCTAATCATTCAATTATGTTGGATGCTGCAGAGAGACTTATAGGGGAGAATCCATCAATTAAGGACAACTACCTCTTGGTGAGATATGAGGATGTGGCCCTTAACCCTGAGGTCTTGACAGAGAAGATGTATGAATTTGCGGGGCTTGATTTCCGAAGAGAAGTTCATGAATGGATTAGGATATCTACAGTTACTAACCCGACTAGCAGAAATCCTTACCTTACTAAGCGGAACTCTTCCACTGTGCCAACTGCTTGGACAAAGAGGCTGAGTCTGCAAAATGTAATGGTTATACAGAAGGTGTGTAGTAAGGTGTTACAGAGACTCGGGTATAGAGTGATGTTGTCTAAGTCAGACCTCAGGAATAAGAACCCAATCATGGCGTTCCCCCAGGACAATCTCCTATCCACCTGCTATCTACAGCAGAATACAACTTGATGGGCCATTTCATGAGTATGCCTTAAGACATATGGTGTCCCAGTCTGTAAACAAAATTATTTGTTGCTGTAATTTCTTTTTAGACATAATGTACATAATCACTTCATTTCGGTCCTGGAGTCACCCAAAAACAGACAAATGAATTTGTGCAGCAATAAAAACTGAACCACTAGGGTTAGAGATGTCACAAAAAAGTGTTCCAAGGAGCCAAGATATATACCTGTGAATAGAATAAACTTGTTTAAACATGTTAAGAACTTTCTGAATTGTCCTTCATCAACCCCCAAACTGCATAATTCTGGAAAAGACACTCTCATTCATAGGACCTAGCAGCTCCATCTATATATACTAGTCGAATGGTTAGAACCAACATTGTATCCTTAAAGATCCATTGTACCTACAATCAACAATGTATAACATATGTAGGGATAAGGGCAGTATCAAAATGGTGACTGCTAGCTCACAGGATATGACTGTCATATCGGGCCATCGTCTTTTCTTGATACAGGTATTAGGCATTTCTCGTTGTCTCTGAATAGACTCTTGATATTTCCCTCAACTAGAGCAGCCTTGACTGTGTTCAAAACTCTAACCTCAATCATTAAGTTGCTGCCAGGCTAGCAATCAGGTAGGTGATAATGCAGTTGATGATGCTTAGTAACCAATCAATGTTTGCAGTACAGGGTAGATATTATGAGACCCTATGTTTTTCATATCCTCATCATCACAGGTAATATAGGCAATAACTAAATATACAGTATAAGACAATCAATGTTTACAGCACAGGGTGGATATTATGAGACCCAATGTTTTTCATATCCTCATCATCACAGGTAATATAGGCAATAACTAAATATACGGTATAAGACACACATAACCAAATCAATACCATGAGGAATATGTCATATTATTTTCTGTTCGGACAGCCTCCTCCACTGCCTTATTCGTCCACCATGTATCTTGAAAAAAAAAGCCTTTTTACTTGACCCTATCACCCTCTACTGCACTATAGTGGTACATTGTGAGAAAGAGGATGCAGATATATTCATTGTATCTTTGCTTTACCTTGATATTACTTTTGGCCAGATGTTTAATCAACTTAAAGCCTTTTTTTAAAAATCTACCAACAACATTTTCCTTACCGGGGCAATAAATAAAATTGCCAAATGTCTAGGCTAAAATGCTGCATCTTTGAAAGTCTTTCAGGTGAACACAGACATCAATACAGGAATTATTGCAAATGTTGTCAGTACCTCCTGGGAACGCCTCACATCAGTACCAGAGTGAGGATGAGTGATTAGGGAGTTGCCTTGTTGTCATCTACACAAAGAAACCATCCTTAATTTACATCACAATGCCCACCCTACAACAGTACATGTCTCTGGGGTGATAAGCAGGCCAAGCACACAGACAGAATAGTATGTGTCCTGATAGGAAAGAGGTCTCATAAGTATGATGACAGTCCCCTGATCCAAATCAGTCCCAAGTAAGACAGATTGCAGAAGGAAGGATTCAGGGACATCAATAAGATCCAATGAGATCCAATTTTCATTTCTCTGTAGGTGGTATTTATTCACATCCCTAGTGCGACTCATATGTGAATGATTTTAGATTTATTGTTCTCGCTTGAGAGGAATCAGGTTAATTGAATCTCTTGAATTATTGTTTTCAGCACAAATTAGTGTTATTCCATAATTCCTGTCAACTCCCAAATCGTTTGATGCATGTTAATCAAAGATAAAGATTCAATGTGTTTAAATAACAGGAGGGCCATATTGCATCATGGCCATAGGAACCACTCCTGCAATGACCACTGACTCTGTCATTTTAATGTGCAGCTCTATTTACCTGGTGTGCTGTTCAATACTTAAATTCAATAATACTTAATACTTGTATCAATATGTTCATACACACCATTCTTCTCACTTACTTCTGCCATACAAGCATATTTTAATCGGAACCCTCCACAGCTACACACCTTTACAAGCTGCCCAGTGGTCATTACGATAATCGTTTGAGTAATTCATTGAGCATATAGTAATTTTCACTACTTAGACAGTTTACCTCAGGAAAACCCACCCTAGAGGATTCCTGTGTCAATTAAAAAGATGGAGCAATGAAATAGATATCAAATATAAGTAGCAATAATTTTTGCTATATATAGTGTAGTCAAGCTCATTCATTGACTTTTCACGGTTATATATCAACAATGAAAGTGTCCCAAGAGTTTCATTTTGTCTGATGACAGAGACAAATATCCGCAGTGTACTTTGGTGAAATAGCCTCGGTATGGAAGTTATTACTTTTTATATTTGAGGCAACAAATCTCTAATTTGTTCAATTCCTATCCAAACATGGATTTTTATAGCATGCAGTTATAAAAACAGCTATCCGCTCAAAACTGAAAGCTCTATGAACTACTTCAGCATCAAATATAGTTTGCATTCATAATCTCTCTGATATGGGTATTCTGGACATTTCCCTCATTGATTATCAAGGAAGTTAGATGAAACATTTTTATACAAATACTCACACAATTTCAGTAAATCAAAGAGGTGCCAGGGATGGAGGTATAAAATGCTGATTGGACGCGAGCATGTATACCATATCGAAATAAATCTCTCTTATGAAGGTTTCTGCTTTCTCTATCAAGCGATAAATTATAAATATGTTGCACGCCAATTTTAGACAATATTATTTTCCAAAATGGCTTGATACATCAACAAATTTAAAGGTGGAATGTAAGCTTGTGCAATGGTTAAAAACCAATATATAAAGATTCTTTTTCTGCAACAGCTGTGCACATTTTTGTGATATTCTTTATTCTTTATTCCAAGAAGCTCTCCTTTGTAGCTTGAGATTATAAGAGTTGTTCTTCACTCCGAACTACATCAAGGACATCTCTCACAAACAAGAGCTCTCCACAGTGTCCCAGAGGCAGACACTGGCTTTTAAGCTGGAGAAGTTCACGTAGGATAAAAAATCTCTTCGTACCTTTGAAGCAGTACTTCAGAATATCAAGGTCCTGCAAATCCTTAAACGTCTTGTAGTCCAGCTGAAGACAAGCACAGCCACTTTGAGTCAAAGCTGAGGAAAAATTGCCATGAGTGGTTGGAGAGGATTCAAGTGACAAATGTTCTTTTCTTTTTGAGGTGTTTAATGGGGTCAAATTGGTCTGACCAAAGCCTAGTTCAGGTACCTTGCCCATGCAGGTTTAAGAAATAATCCAACTTGAGATGGGTTTGAAGATCTTGGGACAATTGATGTTATGGTAAACTATTTTAGTGCACTGGGACTTCAGACAAAGCTTCCCTAACCCCCCCTTTCCCCAGATCCTGGATCTGCCCCTGCATATATAGACATGACACCAGTCCACAGGGTTCATCGACTGACTGCATACACTGAGGAGTGAATTCGAGGAGCTGTGAACAAACAAATGATTTTTAGAATTGGTATTTGAAGCATACTTTGATCTAAATCAGCCACATTTGAAAAATATATAGCATTAAAAAGAAATGCTAGATTGTGAAGATTTATGAAAATTCATTGAGTATTCATGAAATGCCTAATTCATTTAGAATATAATTTTTCTCATGGATTATTCTGAACGATACTCCAAGCTGTGATGTAGTATGATGAAGAAGGCAGATTAGCACACATACACTGCCCACTTCAGGAAATACATTGCACCCTTGAGGATTCCTGTGTGCATACAAGAGATGGATAGGTTTTGTGTTGTGCCACCTGTAATAAGGGTAACATCTTACACCTGGCAATTTATCCATATAATTTTCAGATGAATCTTCATATAGGAAGATGGCCATTTTTTTGTTGGGGGGGGGGACTGTCTATAAGGTTATTCGTAGTAGGTTAATGTTAAAACTCTTGAATTATAGGGGGGGATCTTTAGCTGAATAGAAGTGAATTTAACAAGGAAATTGGGATATCCCATATCCCTACTTCCTCTGTTGTTTTAGTGATTGAAACCCTACACAGAGCAGTAGAATATGGGGCTTATCCTCTGTGGCTCAGCCAAATAGGTTATTATTCTACAGCTCAAAGGTTTTCTCACTTAAACTAAACCTCTATCAATAGTAGATGAAGAGAATGGTATATATCCATACTTAGATAAATAAGTTATATGATTTTTCAATTTGTTTGTCACTGACAAAAGAGGGGTGATCAAGCACCTGAATACAACTTAGCTAGCTGCCCAGTTGTGTTTACAATGGTTTTAGAAGAATCTTCATAATATTGTTTGGAATGACTATGTTTGCAAACATCTCATATCAGGAGATTCACACAACAATCATCTTTCAAATGGAGTGTAATAAAATGCAGGATTTTGAAGTTACAATTATGTATTTGTCGATCAAACTTCAGAGTTGTTCAAGACATTTATCAAAAACTCTTCTGAGAAGTCACCCTTTCTTGCTGCATTGGTCTACAGGTAGGTGATGGATGTAGACACACCTACACACCTTGTCCCCTGGTGAATGGTGCTGCCCTCAGGCGGGAAGGGGAGAGTTGACAACTGACACAACCCAAGATGGAAGAGTCTCCTGGGTCGGACACAAGATCCATGGGCCCTGGTTTCTAAGGCTTCAATTTGTTTAAAGTTATTTTGGAACCTATATTCACCTAACATTGATGGACATTTGAAATATCTCACTACTTTTTCCTACATGGTCATACATGATCATGAGATATCAAATTATATAATAATCGTTTTGAAACATCAATTCACTATCATAACCCTTATCATACCTCCAAAGATTTTAGTGACTGAAAAGATATCACTACATTAAATTCAACATGTTAAAGGGGTATTCTCTCCACTCACATTTAACCACATAGTAGACTACAATAGTCCTACAATTGTTAGCGGGATACATTTGGTGACTGTGCCACTTTAAAGAAAGTTAATCATTCAAAATCAACTAATGTTTAATTTATGACTTCATGATAGTCACAACTGGAACAAAACACCTCTATACATTTAAAGGGGTCACATCATATTTCATTATAAAACCTGGTCGTCCTAAATCAACTTGATCCAAGGTATTCATGGACTTCATCTGTTACTCCCAGCCCCAGTGATACAATATGCTTATACAGCACCTGTGGGGCCCTTATCCCTCAAACGAGCCCTTAACCCTCAAACAAGTATCCATTTGAGGGTTAAGGGCACACCACGGGCCCTTATCCCTCAAATATGGCGTTAAAGCACAAACGGCCTTATCCCTCAAATGGCCTTATCCCTCAAACGGCCTTAACCCTCAAACGGCCTTATCCCTCAAACGGTCTTAACACTCAAACGGCCTTATCCCTCAAACAGCCTTAACCCTCAAACGGCCTTATCCCTCAAATGGCTTTAACCACAATTCTTCCACCATATCATATATAGCGTTTGAGGGATAAGGGCAAGTTGATATTTTAGGCCAGTTAGGTATATAGGATCACGATATAGCATTTGAGGTATAAGGGCAAGTTGATATTTTAGGCCGGTTAGGTACATAGGACTGTTATATAGCGTTTGAGGGATAAAGGCAAGTTGATATTTTAGGCCAGTAAGTGTATGGGATCACTATATAGCGTTTGAGGGATAAGGGCAAATGGATAATTTAGGGTAGTTAGGTATATATTGTATCACTATATAGCGTTTGAGGAATAAGGGCAAGTTGATATTTTAGACCAGTTAGGTATATGGGATCACTATATAGTGTTTGAGGCATAAGGGCAAGTTAATATGTTGGACTAGTTAGGAATATTAGAGCACAATATAGTGTTTGAGGGATAAGGGCAAGTTGATATTTTAGGCCAGTTAGGTGTATAGGATCACTATATATAGTGTTTGAGGCATAAGGGCAAGCTAATATGTCGGACTAGTTAGGAGTATTAGAGCACTTTTTAGTGTTTGAGGGATAAGGGCAGATTATTCTTTTAGTACAAATAGGTATATTAGATGACTATGCAGTGTTTGAGGCGTAAGGGCAAGTTGATATTTTGGACTAGTTAGCTATATTTGATCACTATGTAGCTTTTGAGGGATAAGGGCAAGTTGATATTTTAGGCCAGTTAGGTATATAGGATCACTATATATAGTGTTTTAGGTATAAGGGCAAGTTAATATGTCGGACTAGTTAGGAATATTAGAGCACTATATAGTGTTTGAGGGATAAGGGCAGATTATTCTTTTAGTACAAAAAGGTATATTAGATGACTATGTAGTGTTTCAGGCATAAGGGCAAGTTGATATTTTAGGCCGGTCAGGTAAATAGGACTGTTATATAGCTTTTGAGGGATAAGGGCAAGTTGATATTTTAGGCCAGTTAGTGTATGGGCTCACTATATAGCGTTTGAGGGATAAGGGCAAATGGATAATTTACCCAGCTAACAACAAACGTTTTTCAAACGTTTGCAAACGTTTCTACCTGGTTTGGAAGGAAACCTTTGGAAAAGGTTACACCAAAACGTTTTTGTAGAACGTTTTTCAAACGGTTAGAAAACGTTTGCAAAAGGTTTGCAAAAGGTTTGTACAGGATTAAGACGGCATTGCAGTAACATGTACACTAAAAGTCATCCCGAGGATCGAACCCAGGTCCTTTAGATTGGCTGTCCCAGGCTCTCCTACATGAGCTAACGAGGCTGAGGGTAGAACCAGGCTCACTTTCCCACAAGAGCTGACTCAGTCATGTCGGGGGTCATGTAGAAGCCTTTATGAGTTTTACATGGTTGCTACTAGGGACCTTTAGCAACCATGTAAAAGCTTATAAAACGCAGACATAGCAATGCTGAAAGGCTAGGATTTGCTAAAGGATAGGGCTTACTAAAGGTCCCTATTATGGACCTTCAGCAAACCCGACATAGCTCATATAACCCAGACGTATCCTATGCCTTGAGCTCTGCTACGTCTGCATTTTATGAGCTTTTACATGGTTGCTAAAGGTCCCTATTCTTCCAAAATCATTTCTGGGATGTATAATAGAGGCCATTGCTTACCCTGGATCTCATTTAATCAACTCCACTTATTTCATTCTCTATAGTCGATTTACCTCATAAGCTTAATTGCCTGGTTAGCTCAGGTGGAAGAGCGTGGGACTCTCAATGCAAGGACATTCAAGGGTTGGTGAATCGATCCCCAGTGGTGCAGGATATTTTTATTTGGTATTAAATGGGTATGTCCATTTGGATAAAACGTAATGAGGTAATGTATAGTGTAATCAACATTTTGGGAACGTTATTTCACTTATTAAATGCCGTTAAAAGAACGTTTAAACAAGTTTAACTTGTTACCTGGGTTCATACCCTCAGTTATGGTTTGTTTTTTATGTGAAAGATGTTAAAAAAACGTGCATATAACGTTACATACAAACGTTTGGCTGCAACGTTATAAAAACGTTATTTAGTGTCAACGTTTTTACGTAAAAAAAATGTTCTATTGACGTTTTTGCAAACGTTTGCAAACCTTCTACGAACGTTAAATCCTGGTAATGTAAACGTTTTTTTGTTTGCTGGGTAGGGTAGTTAGGTATATTGTATCACTATATAGCGTTTGAGGGTTAAGGGCAAATTGATATTTTAGACGAGTTAGGTATATAGGATCACTGTATAGTGTTTGAGGCATAAGGGCAAGTTAATATGTTGGACTAGTTAGGAATATTAGAGCACTATGTAGTGTTTGAGGCATAAGGGCAGGTTGATATTTTAGGCCAGTTAGGTATATAGGATCATTATATATAGTGTTTGAGGGATAAGGTCAAGTTAAAA
Organism: Harmothoe impar; assembly: GCA_947462335.1. Classification (NCBI taxonomy): domain Eukaryota; kingdom Metazoa; phylum Annelida; class Polychaeta; order Phyllodocida; family Polynoidae; genus Harmothoe; species Harmothoe impar. Next base: position 4,608,971 of record OX381721.1, on the reverse strand, counting down.
TGTTGGACTAGTTAGGAATATTAAAGCACTATATAGTGTTTGAAGGATGAGGGAAGATTATTCTTTTAGTACAAATAGGTATATTAGTGATCTTCTATACCTAACTGGCCTAAAATATCAACCTGCCCTTATCCCTCAAACCCTACATAGTGATCTCAAATACCTAACTGCCATAGAATATCAACTTGCCCTTATCCCTCAAACGCTATATAATGGTCTTATATACCTAACTGCTCCAAAATATCATCCTGCCCTTATCCCTCAAACCCCATATAGTGAGCTCTACACCTAGCATCCCCTGTGTATCAACCTGCCCTTATCCCTCAAACCCTATATAGTGATATTATATACCTAACTGGCCTATAAGATCAGCTTGCCCTTATCCATCAAATGCTATACAGTGGTCTCATAGACCTAACTGCTCTAAATATCAACCTGCCCTAATCCCTCGAACCCTACATAGTGATCTCCAATATCTAACTGCCATAAAAATATCAACCTGCCCTTATCCCTCAAACGCTATATAATGGTCTTCTATACCTAACTGCTCCAAAATATCATCCTGCCCTTATCCCTCAAACCCTATATAGTGAGTTCTACACCTAGTACCACCTGTGTAACAACTTGCCCTTATCCCTCAAATGTTATGTAGTTATCTTCTATACCTGACTGGCATATAACATCAGCTTGCCCTTATCCCTCAAACCCTATATATAGTGAGTTCTACACCTAGCACCAACTGTGTAACAACCTGCCCTTATCCCTCAAACGCTATATAGTGATCTTTTATACCTAACTGGCATATAACATCAGCTTGCCCTTATCCCTCAAACCCTATATAGTTGTCTAATATACATAGCTTACCTGAAATATAAAACTGTCCTTATCTCTCAAACGCTATATAGTAATCCTATATACCTACCTTACCTGAAATATCAGCCTGCCCTTATCCCTCAAACGCTATATAGTATTCCTACATACCTAAATTGCCTGAAACATCAACTTGCCCTTATCCCTCAAACGCTATATAGTGATCCTATATGCCTACCTTACCTGAAATATCAACCTGCCCTTATCCCTCCAACCATATAAAGTGATCCTAAATATGTAATTTGCCTGAAATATTAACTTGCCCTTATCCCTCAAATGCTATATAGTAAGCTTATACACCTTATTACATCTTCGCATCAGTGCGCCCTTATCCCTCAAACCCTATAATCGTCTACTATGCATAACTTGCCTGAAACATCAACTTGCCCTTATCCTTCAAAAGCTAAATAGTGATCTTATCTACCTAACTGGCATATAACATCAGCTTGCCCTTATCCCTTAAAACCTATATAGTTGTCTAAGATACATAGCTTACCTGAAATATCAACCTGCCCTTATCCCTCAAACGCTATATAGTGATCCTACATACCTACCTTACCTGAAATATCAACCTGCCCTTATCCCTCAAACGCTTTATAGTGATCCTACATACCTAAGTTGCCTGCAACATCAACTTGCCCTTATCCCTCAAACGCTATATAGTGATCCTATATACCTACTTTACCTGAAATATCAACCTGCCCTTATCCCTCAAACGCTATATAGTGATCCTACATATGTAACTTGCCTGAAATATCAACTTGCCCTTATCCCTCAAACGCTATAATAGTAAGCTTATACACCTAGTACCACCTGTGTACCAGTGCACCCTTATCCCTCAAACCCTATTATCATCTAATATGCATAACTTGCTTTAAACATCAACTTGCCCATATCCCTCAAACGCTATAATTATAGTTTGAGGGATAAGGCTGTTTGAGGGATAAGGCCGTTTGTGGGTTAAGACCGTTTGAGGGATAAGGCCGTTTGAGGGATAAGGCCGTTTGTGCTTTAACGCCATATTTGAGGGATAAGGGCCCGTGGTGAGCCCTTATCCCTCAAACAGTTACTCGTTTGAGGGTTAAGGGCTCGTTTGAGGGATAAGGGCCCAACACCACCTCCCTGAGCTGAGGCTTTATAGTGTTATAGGTACCTGGTGGTTTACAGCCGCATTCTAGGTTAGGGAGATGTTAGGGGCACAAATTGGTGCACAGTATCTTTGTTGTCACTGCCGTTTATGACTGTACTATATATAAAGTGCTTGCAATTTCTGCATGAATATTTTTTTTGCTTTCGATGCTAGAATTCCAGGTTTTGGAAGGGCTGGTTTCATATTTAGTTTTGAGCATGATGCATTTGTGCATGCTGTGCAAATTCATAATTATTCTGTCAGGTCCAATGTGTACTATGTGAGCTGAGAGAATTAGACATCTGTAAATCAAATGCCATTTGGTTACATGTATAGTTCTGGAGGTGCTGAGTCATGGTCCAGGCACCCATTCCATGAAGTAGATCAGATTGATGTAGATTTTGTTTTTGAGGCAATTCATTATTTATGAAGGTTTTAATTTCTCATGACTGGTTTTTAATTGTCCTAGATATTGCTGGTGATTTGTATATTGGTACAATTTTTTTCAGTACGATAGCAACTATAGTCCACCGAGGATTCTGACCTCCTGGCTTGCTGTGCTAGTCTACAGCAAATATTTCAGTAAGATATCCTCTTGATGCAGCTTTCTTTAGGAATAGTGTTTAAGTGACAAAGGTACATATCTTACATTGCTTAAGCTTATCAAACACCATTACCTCAATATTGGACATCAGCTGACAGATTTAATTTTTCATTACAAATCAAATCAAACAAAAATGTTTTGAAGAAAGGATCAAAGTAAAACAACAAGCAACACTTCAGATTAAGATATTTCATGGAAGTTTGCATGTTGAATTTGCATTTGTCTGTTCTGACAGGTGAATAGCCTGTGGATAATTTCTGGTAAATTTCTGAAGAAGATGTTTTCTATTTTATTACATCTTCCATGGTGGGCATTGTTTACCCCTTGTTGCTACCACTTGTTGCCTGTCAGAATCACTAACCTCCTGTCACACCTGCTTAGTTATCTAAGGCAGCCTGACTACCGGCTGACAGCATGAATTTAGTGTTTCCACGCTGTGAGCGATGGAACTAATAGGCTGTCATGAATATTCTGAGAGAAGCGGAAACCTGATACCGGCTGATTGTGGGTTGCAGCAAGAACAGTGAATGATCAAGGGTACACTTCTTAAGTGCTATTGATACCAGAGTTCCCAATTGTGAAGTGTTATTTTTAAGCCAAAATCATAGATTTCTGAAAGATTTTTAAGTTTTGATAATCATATCTTGACAGCAATGGATCAGTTCATATTCTTCATACCTTAACTATCCATACAACGTTCTCATTTCCCACTGTCTTCTATTCACCTAAACTACTCACTCTCTCAGTAAGGCCACTCAAAAAAAGGGTTCTCATCACCAAGGTGTGAAAATATGACGAGGAAGGTTTTTTCCCCTCTTTACGTTTAACTTTCTGGCTAAAATATATAGAATGACAGATACGTTTTTCATGACCAAATTTTATGTTTTAGTAATTACAAATCTATTAATCTTTAAGAGTGGGGAGAATGTAAGCTATTTCCCTCGCATTACTGGCAGCTTAAATTTGATACAAACTATGCCAATATGTGTTCATTTTTAGCATATTTTTGATCTAAAATTTGCAAAAAATAAAGTTTTCCTCAATACCTGTTCAATATGTGCACAGTAATGAGAAATTGTTTTACTTTGGGAGTGGCCAAACCCTACCCCCTGTAGGTGATTGAGTCTCTGACAGCTTAGAGTCCCTTGACCTTGCTCCCTAAGTCTTCCCCAGTAGACCTCTGGGTGGTAGCTCCCTCCCTGAGCCCCCATGTATCACACCATGCCCTCTGTGAGGGTCTAGTCCCCGTGGGCAGTCCTTCATCATGCAGCTTCTATTTTCTCTTCTCAAAAGGATACCTGGGAGAACGCTGGGCGACATGGGTCACTAAAAAGAATTGAAAAATAAAAGAAACTGAGAATTTTTCTCTTTCTTGCTGTGAATATCATCTATCCTTCTGTCACTGTCCTCTTTTAGGAAAAAAAATTTAAACTATTTTTTCTGGTGGCCCTTGTTGGCTTCCATACGTTAGACCTTCTTGAGTGTGTTTTAGGAGAGTTGTTCCTCCTTCTACCCAGGGTAAACTAATCTACAGCAACTTTTAGATCATCAAGGGGGCCCCAAAGGTATTCGATATTCTCTTTGTGAGTGGCTCCCGGGGATTTCTAATGCAAGCTGCCTCATTTATAATGTATGTTAAGATGGTGTACAGGGAACAATGTAAAGTAAGAAATCTAAGAAAGCTGTGAAAGAACTTTACAGAAGTAATCCTTTCTGAAAAGAAGTATCTTTGGGAATGGGCCCTGCTTTAGTATGTGAAAGAGGCAAAGAAATTAATAGCATTAACTGATGAAAATATAGTTGATGATTGCACTGTATTGTGAATTCTCTGTCTTCTACTCTTAGAATCACTCAGAGGGTATGTTGTGTCACAGACAGAATATTTTATAGGTATGCTTTTTTTTTATTTTGGGGGGGGGGGGACTTTATGAAAGGGGAGTGGGGGCCCGTGGATTTGTGGGGGACTAAAAAGATTTGGACCCCTTTTGAACCAAAAAGCCAGCGCGTTACTAAAGCTCAAAGGGGTCAGCTGTGCTCAATTTCAACTTGATGGGGTGTAGACTAAAGAACTGTAGACCCCTCCCATGGGGGGACTAATCTAATTTAGACCCACTTGCGTAAAAATTTACCAACCACTCCCTAACTATGTCAAAAGAAGGCAAAATCACATTCATAAAGTATATGAATTATTAGATTAGGATATGACGTTTTTTGTTATGTCTAAGTGAGCACAGAACACAAAATCAGTGTATGTAACTTGTTAATCAATATTGATGCTGTACCCATTGATGTAGGATGTTAATTCATAGCACCAGTGGTGAGCTCTCATTAGAGTAGACACTTTCTTTACATGTAGCCCAATATCCTTTATATGCTTCAATCACACAGCGACTCTATCATTAGACTAAGACAGTTGTAAGTTGTATTGTTCTATCTACACAACATACTGCTGCTTGATCTGCTCCAGTCCCAGCTGACCCAGAGTCTGCTACATGTCTCTGAGGTAATTAACAGACACCGGCTACACTCAGAATATGGACGAGCTCTGTGAATCCCCTCTGATTAGGAACCACTGTCTTTGGCCCCATTGATTCTGCTCCATGTCATTGGTTGTAAGAGATTCTGGAAATGACAGACATATTGGCATGTTTTTCTGGTAGAATTTGCTGATTTTTCCAAGCAACTGCTTTGGGGAGGCATACGGGAAATTTGTGGAGCCAATAGAAGAGTAGCAAAGTAGTACTATTTTTTACCCTTCTTCCATAGAAGAGCCCCTCCTATTACAGAAGATTTCCATATAATATGTAGGATGAGGCAGAGATGGGTGAGGGAGCCTCTGCCAGGGGAGATTGGTAGATTAGCACACATACACTTCCCAGCTCAGAATTGAGATGTTACACCTGAGGCATTATTTTGTCTCGTCCATGTAAAACCCATTACACATGCTCACATTCTCTTACTTGTCCATCTTAACATTGTTTTAGGCAAGCTAGATTGAATAAATTAGATACCAACAAGGAATTTGGACTAAGTGAGACCCAATACTATGCATTCCCCTTTTGTCTAAATAAATACAGATTACATCATGCACAATCAATCCCATGCCATGAAATAGAAATACAAAAATTAAACAGTTTTATTATTGGATATTGCCACTAGGAAGATCCATTTATTTGCATTCAAAGGGAAAATTTTCCTTAGCTTCTCATTTTTTGCTGTTGATATCTGAGATTCTTGCCTTCCACTTCTGTATTGGCAATCGTGAATGTCTACGCTAATAAAACTAAAAACCACACCAGAAAAAGTGAGGCATGAGAAGAAAAAGAAATATTTATAGGTATGATATGAGATTCAATTCCATGGCTTCTCACAACGAGTCAATAAAACATTATTTGCAGTCAAGATTCGATTTGGTTGGGATAAACAGTGGCAAACAGGAAAAGAAGGGATAGGCCAGCAAGACAGTATAGAATGCCAGCGGGGAAAACTACCACTTTCAGAATAGATAGGGATTCATGACTCACATATAAAGGGTTTGGTTTCTCTGTATTGTATGTCAATGATTTTAGGATAATTTTCAGACCACCTTACTCCTTTGAAATACCCCCTTAACTATTATGGAGGGCCCTCATGGATGATACCTCAAGTATAAAACCCACTTGATGATAATCATGCCTTGATGACAATCATGCCTTAAACAAAGTGCTCTCGCTGTCCAGGGAATGTTAATATTAATGCCAGGCAGTCATCGCAGATTTATGTCCCTCCAGCAATAGATAATTGTGTAGGCCACTGTTCATGTTATCAGACACCCATAGTGGTCCTCTCCCCACCACAGGAGCACCTCAGCGAGCAAATTGATTGATGTGGGGGATTATTTGTGCGGCCTGGACCCTGACTGAGGAAAGCAAATAGCCTCCTACTGCTCCAAAGATATTAGGCAGCTAGCACAGACTTGATATACAGCAGGAATGACTGAACTGTTAGTTAATATTTCAGGCACGGCTAACTGCCAGCCTCCTACTGTGCCACCTATATCATTTGGCTAGCACAGATCACAGTGATTTACATCATATACATCAAGTCTTTAACTGTAGATCTTGCTGTTGTGTATTTCAAATACTGTATTGTATGTAATAAGCGCACAGTGCGCTTATAAGATTATTTTAAGCTAGAAAAACAAAAACAAAATTTAATTTATTAAGCGCACACCCCTACCAATGTTTCCCCAATAATTTTACTTTTGCAGTACCTCATTGAACATAATAAGCACAAAGGGCACTTAGTGTATTACTCTAGACACGTTCCCAGAATAGGGTGTGCGCTTATTAGGGGATGTGCGCATATTAGGTTGAATATGGTATTTGTGGCCGGAAACTACACTAGAAGGTTGATGGCAGTATCAATTGTACAACAGGATGGTAGAGTAATGTAAGATTCATGTTTATTATGCACATATATTAAGGGCAACATGTATCCTGCTAAGGTCTATCTGCATTTTAGGCATTACATAAACAAGGTAATAAATTTTACCAAGGTAAACTATGCTTTGTATCACAATTGCTCACAGCCAAAAATGATCATCTCATTTCAAGAGAATACGATAAATAAACTCGTCTGATAGACCAATGACTAGTTTTAAGGACATTCATTTTCTTAAAACTAGTTATTTATCCGCCAGGCAAGTTTATTTATCTCATTTTCTGGAATGCTGACTGTGCCTCTACTTGCTGGCCCCAGGTTTATGTTAAGGGTTACTAGTATGGGCTGTGTTAGTGTGTTGACAGCTCATTTGTCAGGGTAAGTGGTTGTGTACTCGCACCTGATAGGCTGCAAACACTCAGGGAATCCCAGACGTGGCCTCCAGCCTCCCAAGCATCCATCCTTAGGTGTCTTGAACCCCAAGCGCTATTATAAATAGGGCTGAGTACCTGTCCCAACTCCATTTCAACCGTCCCTGGGGGGCACCAACATCTGGACCACCTTGTGGGGTAATGCTGGGGGAGCTGTAGAAGGGACTCAGTAAGAGTCTAAGTGAGACTTAGAAGTGTCTAGTTAAAGTGGGTACATCTGATTTTTCTTCAAATTCTAACGGTATAGTATTTAGAAAAAAAAGGGCCATTAAAGGTCATTAATTGGTACAAGTTTATCAGAAAGGGATCCAATGTACTATCTTTAATTGGCTCTTTCACATGCATAAGGGGCACAACAGTCAGATTAATGTTGAGTCAATGTTAAGTCAACATTCAATCAATATTGACGATCAGTTTTCAATTTAATATAAATATGTTGTGCCCACTGGGAAATACTTGGAATATAAAGCTTTTATCTTTTATCCACAATCTTAATCATATTTTAAGCTTCAAATCTCATATTGCAATGTGTTGTATGAGGCTGCAAATACTAGACCGTGAATAACAAAAAAAAACATTAGGCCATGTGGTCGTAATAAAAATGTTTGATCTAAAAATTCCATGTGTTCCATTTTAGAAATTTGGAGCCTTGATAGCCGTGCTAGCAGCTGTATCAAAACGTGCATCATGAAATAATCATGTGATAATTTTTTAGCTTAAACAGAAATATAGTATGAGACCTGCATTAATAGGGAAAAGGTATTCTAATTGTTCATATGAACATATGCATTATTGAGTCCTCATCAATTGTCAAAGAAGGATCCAAGAGCTCTTCAGACTAACCTGTCAGGGTATTGCGATGGAGAAGGCAGATGCCACTTTTGTGGTATTGTGGCCCATGGTTTGCCCTTATGCCTCAAAAGGTTATCTTTTTAAGGGTCAGTGGTAAATTTGTGGCGTAAGGGCCCAACAAGGCCTCTTGAGGGATTCCCAGGGTATGCCTTAGGGCCTGTGACGCTGAAACTTACTGGGAGTAGGAAACAAAAACATGGATCAAGGATCAGATCCTAAAGCACAATAGACAATAGTATTCTGATCGTTAAAGTGTTATTTGACAGCAAAAAAAAAAAATCTGTTTCTCCCATATTTATGAATTCACATCAAATAGTCCCTCCAATTAACTTCCTCCTCGTTTCTAAATCCCACTAGGGTTCTTATGGGGTAGATTTATTCCTCCTTTTAGCCTATCTAAGGTGATTTGCTGTAAATAAATCCAGGGCTGCATCAGGTATTTTACATTGTTTTTGAGAACGGCAAGTTTCATTATGCATTATCTGTATGTTAATGAGGCTTTCTGTGTTGTAAGAAATTGAGGAAAGTTGAGGAAACACTTTACAGAAGTAGTCCCATTTGAGAACAAAATAATTGGCAATCACCCTTCTTTCCCTCTTAAAAGAGATGTGGAAATTAATTGCAGCAGCCATTGTTATCTAATCACATGGTCCTTGGTGAATTGACAATGACAACAGATCTTATCAAATCAATTAATCTGTCTCCAACTCTCAGTATCTCTCACAAGTTATGCCTCTTGAGTTATTACTTTAGTTACGTTACAGACAAAACTTTCACCAATCCATGTTATCACCTTTCAATCCTTTCCCATACTTGTCAGAGGTGATACACATTTATGTATGTTGGAATATTAAGATTACGACATGCTTGACCTCCCTTTCTGTGTTCTGCTTATCAAAAAAATAATGTTATGCTTGTGTGACTTAATACCACCCTGGAAGTAACTAAACAAAAAAATGAAAAAGAGAAAGCTGAGATTAAATTCCACGTCATCCTACCAAAAGAGTCAATATTATAAGCATTCTGGCTAGTGGTAGGATCTTCCAGCATCATATTTGATTTGGTTGGGGATTGTGTACTGCACAGAGGCAAAAGAAAGGGTGAGGCATCATCTCATAACATTATTAGATTTACAGCAGGGAACAAGACAAATGTGAGAATGAATGCAGATTCACTATTTTTCATTTCCTATATCTGGTTTTGTCTGCACCATAGATATTAATATTTGCATACGTCCCTACATTATGATTGAGGAAGTTATTTTAAGATGAAGCTGTCCGGTTTATCTTCTTGTGCCGTACCCCTAAGATGGTTTTTATAAGTCTCCTTGAGGGTTGTATGGCCTCTATGAATGCTCTTGCAAGTTGCTTACCATGGCAGTAAAATACTATTCAACGCTAATTAAAGGGTTATAAACAACTCGCTCATTAGTTATAAACACTAACAGTGACCTGTGACTGATATTGTGAATGCATTATTCATAATTAACAATGTGTGAAATCACTGAGGATCTCTGAGCCATTAACTGAGCGCATAAACAACAGAAAGATGATACTGCCCAACATCAACATTATCCCTACCTCAATCTCTACATGCCAGGATGAGGCCTCATTGCAAGGATATATTTGTTCCTAATTGATGCCGGTAGTAGTTGTCTAAGGTCAGCATTCATCATGATGAGACTATGAAGGCCCTCAAATAGTCAATGAAGGTTTCAATAGTTATTTATAGTCAATAATGATACATGCAGCAAACAAGGTGTCAGGGAAAAAGTAGAAAGCATTTAGCATTTAGCATTTGGGTAAACTGTAAGAATACCCTTACAATAGATGCAGCCTAGACCATTAAACCATGTACTCTGGGGATTTCAATCTCTTCATTAAGTAATCAAAAAACAGCAAGGACCACACTGAGGATGAGTATTGTATTGTTGAAGATGTATTTATCTACAAAGAATAATGTGCAAAGAGCTTTTAGATGGCTGCATCTAAGTTTGCAATGTATGCAAGTTGTCTGGGTGGAGATACCCACAGTGTTAAGGGATCATTATCCACATAACTTGAGATGACCACCACAATCCCATCAGGGAGCTGAGTAAGGGCAGAATCAGAATGTAGGAGAGGGAAGAACTGCTTTGTGAGTAAGAGGGTGAAGCTCTGAGCTACAATGGTGGATGCCTTTAGAGGTATACTGCTTGTATGTCTTACTGCAGGGGAGTACATTACCTATTATTGTCACAGGACTGCTTGTATGCCCCACCCTAGGGGAGTAGATGAGCTCTTGTACAGATGAGTATGCTCTGTTGTCACAGGACCCTTGGAAGCCCTGTACAAAATAAGCAGATCTGATCTAACAATCTGAAGATCAAAATGACAGATACACCTACAGAAAAAAGTATACCATTAATTTTAGAGATAAAATGGATACCTTGTCAAGTTGTGGGACTTAATAGCTTACATGAAAGCTAGATGAACAGCAATAACTCTCATACACTGAATGTGCACAAAGTATATAGTCCATCAAAGCTGCTGCAATTAGTATGTATATGTCCTCCTCATAAAGTTGCCTGAGAGGTGTCACCCTTGTGACAGTCATATCTTGGGACTTTTATTACAAAATTAAGTGTACTTTGTGTAGTGAATAAAACATGGGTCTGGTGAGTACTCAGCAATGAAATATGAGAGAGTGTCTCACATTACTCAAAGCTATCAAGGCTGACACAACATCAAAATGTGAGTTCCTTGGGGTCTGAGCGTAGAGCAGATATGTATCTCCTCAACATAATTTGTCCACAACAACCAATGAAGGAAAGATTTGTTTCAGATTATAATGTCAAAAATCTCAGGTAGTGGACAGGATCAAAAGCATCAGAACATACAAAGTATTGGCAAATAAACCAGTGCAAGAAATTCTTACTTTGAGGCAATTTATCAGTGATATATCACAAATGGCAGTTTCTAATTCACAAAAGAACAATTATTAGGATTACATACAGTATATAATGTGGATGCTTTTAGATATCCCATTCGAGTGTTATTGAAGGGTGAGAATTCTGAAAAACTGATTAGTATTCTAGGAAGTAAACAACAATGAAACGGACATGACATAGCCTATAAAAATGCTGTGTGCCTGCCTAACTCAATGTTTGGTTTTAGAATGTATTATAATGTTGTGCAGCCCATCAGTTGCCAGCTGCTTTCTTTGCAATGGAGTGTTTCATGACCCTGACCATTAATAGATACTGATAATTAGTGGACGGCTGCAATCATACTGGGAAAAAACTCAAAGAGTGATTGAATCATTTTTAAACATCCTTGACAGAGAAGACAACGCCAGCTGCACAGCATTACATCATTATTGGAACCAAAAATTATTGAATCCAATCAGTGAAGTAGCTTAAATGATACTTGAAAGAGGTCAGTTGCAATTCTTCTGAATCAGACCCGATTTCTCACTTGCCCTTTGACCAACAATTGTGGAAGATTACTGAAATTCATCACAAAGCAGAGGACCTTGAGATGGTGAAAGATGAAAGAGATTGTCTGCACCTTTTTAAAAAGAATTTTATCAATTGTGTTGATTTTAATATCTGCACAGGCTAAGCATCATCCACCGGTGGATAACACATATAGTGAATATCAATGCAAACATCTCATGCTGTGGCATGGTGCATATTAAATACTAGTAACACTATGTTTGATACAGTAGGTCGCAATATATATTGTTGTATCTTAATGTTTGATATCATTATAGTAAATAACTAGATTATGTTCTGCCTATAAGCATCTACTTTCTTGCAGTCCAAGTAATCAAATGAGAAATGAATTGAATCGATTCCAAATGTTCTGTATATTTAATTTTGAATATCACCTAGTCAATTGATCTCAATGGACAATTGCCTCAGATCTAGACAGTGTTGAGTATAAATAGTTTTAAGAGGACATGCCTGTGTAGCTATTAGTAAGTGTAGTGACTTAATTAACATGGTTACTGGAATTAGCATCAGGGAAGTTGTTGAAGGCATTCAACCTTTTGTGTACAACAGCTTGATTTACTTATGCCTTAATTTATTTTCCTATACATATAAGTTCAAGAAATATGTGCTAAATGAACATCATTAAGTGTCATAATCTGCCACAGTACCATAATTGTGTGGGTATGAAGGTTACGAAGAGGAACTGCTTTTAGGCCTTAAGAGAGATTCTAAGGTAACAAGTAAAAATTGAATGCTGAATGGCTGTCCATATGCCCGAAGTAAAGGTGTGTTTCAGGTTACCCAACCATACCTAGCAAAATAGGGCCAACATTATGAACTTTTATCTAATTTTGGGCTATTTCAGAAGGCACCTGGTTACAGAAGGCATTCCTTCAAAGGAGATAAATACAATAAATGACAAAGGAGAAGCATGGCCATTGGGACTTGGAACTAAAACAGTAGAATTATTGGTGAAAATGACCCTTTGTCGTCAGTATAGTCACTACTGATGATCACCTAGGGACTTTAGCTTACATGAAATATGCAGGTGGGACTGCAGGGGGTGCCAGAAGTGGACATCACCAAGTTAATGTGGCTGACAAATGACAGTTGGTGCCCCATGAGAACTCATCTTCACCACTTGGTAGGACAAGCACAGACAAGGTACGGCCACAGGTCCTGGGGTCAAACAAGATATAACAGCTAACCTGGGAAGCAAGGAGGAAGCGCACATCAGTCAGGTTTGTTCAATAAATCTAGCAACGCTATGTGGTTCCTAAAAGTTCAGATTTCAGCCATCTGCTTTTCTCCAACACTGGTTCTAATGTAAACTAATTCTATTCAGCTGAATAAAATGTAATATACCCGTCTGGAAACAGATAATGGACTGTCAGCCAAAACAGTGGTAGACCTTGATGAAGTACCTGCATTGATGCAAGATGAATGATGAACCTTCTCTCAATGAACATGTTTGACTGCAGCTCATACATTATATTGGCAGCTGTTATTAATACATAGTATACCTCAACATATGCATATTGTTAGCATACCAAAGACTACAGGCCTGCTTCAGATTTGACTCCCTAAAGAGATATTATTCTGGGCATGAATAGTCTAAGTTTTCATTTGCAGAACATAACTTCAAAGAGGTGATAAGATAAATGTCTACAATGAGAAAAGTAAGTTTTCGCTCCTCCCAGAATATTCAATTATGTTTATTAGTTATAGCAGCTTCAATATACCTCAATAAAAATTGTGCTCAAAGTTTGATAATTACTGATCTCAGATAAAACACAATGTTGACTGAACCCGTTGAATTCTCCTTTCTCGTGCATAGACTTTCCTCTAGAATGTATCAGACACAAAGAGGAGAGTGTATTTAATGTTGTTGTAACATTTATGGATAGCCACATGCTGTAATATTACTATTATTTGGATTTCCCTAAGGTATGCTGAGCTTGAGACAAAGACCTGTGCCCTGTGGTTCATAATTTCACCATCAGGTGTCCTTGTGCCGGCGTTTCCCCCCCCCCCCCCCCCCCGTCTTAGGATACGAAGTATCTCTAATAACAACAAGGTTTCACAATATCTGAAACCTTTCTCATTGCATAAATAGTATGGCAATGACAAAATCAGTCCTGTAGATATTATCTCTTTCACATAGGATGCTTAGATGACTATTTTGGACTTGAATACCTGTTCCAGCACATTAATTTTCCTACATCCTCATGACACATGGATTTGGCAAGCCATAAGAAGATCCTCTCAGGCACCACTTGCCTGCAGTAGTTACCTAATCCATGGATTAACTGCGTATTACAGAAACCACATTCAACTAATTATAACAGTGTGCCTCTAGCTACAAGCAGGATTCCTTGAGAGTGAATCATGCAGTCATGAGATGTTGACATGTGTAAAGCCTTCATCCCAGTCCATTGCAGACTGCAGCAGCAATGTAAGCCTAAAGCATCCAAGGATCATATTGATCAATGTAAGGCATCACACAGGATTAATAGAGATATAGGTAGGCAGCCGGAAATAGGAAGAGCATGATTACAAATTATGAAGATATGAACCACATATCTACACCTAGAGAGTGAAAAGTAGAACACCTCTAAAAAACCTGAGGTAATTGCTATTCATATATAACCATAGGAGACATGTTACTTAATTTAGGTACCTCAACTGGATATCCAAATGTGCTGTGTTTTCTATCACCTTTTGAATTCACATTTATTGAGATCTGGCAGAGGACCAATCACACATATTATTGTGGAACCATTTGTAAGGCTTAGCTTTTTTCATGATCATGATTCCTTTGGACTCAATTGTTGAGTCTGACTTTATATATAGTGATGTGCATAATGCCCTGCCATTTAGCTAGCTATGCATTATTGTAAAAACATCACGTATAAGCCTAACTCGCGTATAAACCACACCCTGACTTTGGGCCCATTCTATAAGCCACACCAGTGATCTGATTACGGTGACTTTATTACTGTGCTATAGTAGCAAAAACTCACATATATAAGCTGCACCCTGACCCTGGGCATATGCTATAAGCAGCACCGCCAACCTGATTTCCTTATAAGCCCCAGCTTATACCCCAGGTTTTACCATAGTCCCCTCTGATGACAATATTACATGAAGCATTGGTTTAACAAGGTCAACTTAAAGAGTTAAACAATGCCATGATGACCACTAGTCCTGAGTTATTCTATAGATTCCCAATATGATCTGTAAATGCAGTGGTCACTTTTCTTACTTACCCCAAACGAACGCACAGGCTGCTAAGGAAGCTTTGTGATTCCTATCATGTATGTGTCATAAATCTTCACTTCTACTAAAATAGATTTTCTCATCAAGCCAGTCCATGATATTCCATAAAACAAAATTGCCACTTTCACAACTATGTGAAAAATGCCTTTTTTGTGATCACAAATCTAGTGTACAAGCAACCGTTGAACGTCTAGACTTAGTTGTGAAAATGAAGTGGTAGAAGAGTGTGAAATGCCAAAATCAAATAGGAATTGAATCTGGTAGTTATTAATGCATATCGTACCTCAAGATATGCATAATGTTAGCAGATTAAAGATTACAGGCCTGGTTCAGATTCAACTCACAAGAGAGATCTTAGTCTGGGCATGCATAGCCTAGGTCCCATATCATGCATAACTTTGATTGCTGCAAGTGCTTGCAGATTATCTATCAGGTTGAGGGCGAGGTAATTTTGTGTCAAAAATCCCTACATTCTGAATCATTCTTGATATTAAATGACATTAGCAGTAATTTATGACATGCTAAAGACATATGGACCAAAATTCCTTATCACTAGCACTGTTTTGAAGATCTGATAAAGACCCTCTGCTTGTAATACCTTTATATCTACTTCAACATTACACTCATAGGACACCCATTTATGTGATTCCTAATGCTTAACATGATCCTATAAGTCAGCACCACAGGTGTCTGTAGATAAGGTATAGAGTCTGACATATGAGGAGACTTAACTCACTGCCTGGGGCTGCCTCGTGGCTGCCTTGGGCCCCCTGTCACTTATGGCGCTATAAATCCAAATGGATTAGAGACTGGTACCTCAGGTACACACCAGGGGGGGGCACAGCTGGGCAGGCAGGCCAGCAGGACCTCTGGGGTTAGGGGAAGGAACTACCGTAAAACCTCGCGTATAAGCCGCGGCTTATACGTGAATCAGATCGCTGGTGCGGCTTATAGGGTTGGCACAGAGTCCAGGTGCGGCTTATACGCGAGTTTTTGCTCCTATAGTACAGTACTAAAGTCACCATAACCAGATCGCTGGTGCGGCTTATAAGATCGGCCCAAAGTCGGGGTGCGGCTTATACGCGAGTTAGGCTTATACGCAAGGTTTTATGGTACCCCCCCCCCCTCCGAGCAGCCACAACAAAGGAAGCGTCATTGGCTACCGCGCGTCGGCGGGAAGAACACTGTTTGAAAATTGGTGGTGGTAGGTCGGCAGTATGGCGACCAAAAAGAAATTACAGAATTGTTCAGAGTGTGGTAGTCAACATGCGCCTAAGGGAGGCCGGGCCTGTGTGTACAAAGAACAGGCTGAGAAAAAAGCCTTGGAACTGGGAAGTGGTGGAGAGTGGGGGTTACATTTGGACTTGAACACCATGGAGGAGGATTCAAAAAGTTACCTGGGTCTGTCCATACCGGAGGTGAAGACGATTGACGCCAAGGTGATACACACATTGGTGGCAGAAAGCAGGGAGTGTAGAAAGGTCATGAAAGAGCAAATGCAGATGATTAACACTCTGGTTCAAGGGTTGGCTATTTCCAAAGGTGTCATGGCGGAAGGTGACGCTACCGGTAGAGCATCTAGTACAACAGCCGTTGCATCTAAGGGAGCGAAGGGTGGCCGGAAATTAAGCAACAACCCTTTTGTGTATGAGGATGGCTCATTAGTGGAGGACATTATGGAGCACGAGGAGGAGGAGGTTGAGGAACCAGTGTTCAATTCGCCAGAGGCCCAGGAGGAACGGCGGCAGGCTGAGAACAATAAAAACCTTTTGCAAGCCCTGCTGGCTGGGCTAGGAAAGGTGGGCCTTCAAAGCAGGATCCAAGACAACCGGGGCTACAACTGGGGCAAAGGTTTCTGCCCTCACGAGTGTTAGGAAACCGGCCAGTGACGACTACAATATTCGGCCACCAAAGTGCATGGAGTGAGGAGGGTCGTCATCATGGCTGCTGCTCGTCCAACAGCTGCTGCTCCAGGAAGGATGGGCGTAAGTTTGTGACTTTTGATCTTGACTTACACATGCCAAGTAATAGACGTAAACATCCAACTATAAATGATATAGTATCCGCGCACCTGAGCTTACTAAATAGTATGTTGGAGTTTGGGGGGATTGATGTGTACGGTTACTCCAAGCACATCAGGTTCCTGTCAGACAAAATAGGGGTGTATGAACAGGAAGCCTTGATAGCCTATGACTTGGGAATGAGGGAGAGGGCCGAAGAGCATGGGATGGAGGTTTTCTGTTATGGGGACCATGATCTTTTCAATTCCCACATAGGTTTTGAGAATATGGATTTCTCAAGGGGGCAGTATGGCAACCGGAGTCAGGGTAGGGGAGGGCGGGGTAGGGGCAGAGGAGGCTCAAGCCAAGGTTATAATCAAGGGTGAGGAGGCAGGGGGGGGGGGTATGGTAGGGACCAAGGTGGTTTCCCAGGGGGCCTACTGTATAGGACCAACATTTGTTTTGGGTACAACGATCAGGCAGGGTGCAGGTGGGTAGACTGTAGATTTGCACATGTATGCTTGTAATGCAAAGGCAGCCACCCTCAGCATAAGTGTAAAGGAGGGAAGAAGGAATAGGATGAGGCGCCTTCCGGGTTGGAGTTTGTCATACAAGGTACAGACAAGGAGGATCAGGGAGAGAGAGTGGGGGCAGACCTTAGTGGTAGAAAAAAAGGGGGCGTGGTCGAGTCGGTTGGTGTTGTTGAGAGCAGCCTCGTCGAGGGGTTTGGATGCTCGAAAATGTCCTGCGCTGAGGTTGTCCCTGTCATAAAGACAGATTTTTCAGTTTTTTCTGGTGATTCTCCAGCCCAGGTACCAGACTCAGGTGCTGTGGGTGGAGTTGTGGAGGTGGTAGGTGGGGTAGATCACAATGCATCGAAAATAAATCACGGGGTTGTTGACAGATCGGCCATTATCATGGGGGCCGCCATTATGAATCCCGTTCCCCGCGAGAGCTGGGACGAGATTGGTGACGTCACACGCCAGTATGGCGGTTTCGGGACTGGCAAGGTGGAGGCGGACGGTAAGCCTAAATTTATTATTGAAAGTGTCTGTAACAGCCATGGGGTTGGGGGCTGCTACAGTTGTGGGGTTGCAGTTCTAGACCCTGAGGTGGATTTATGTGAAGTTTCGGTGGATGGGGCAGTGGAGGGCAGTGATGGGGGCAGTTTTCCCGTTTATCGCTCACTCGACAAGCCGACGTTTGTAGACAAGGTGGAGTGGGGTGGTAAAAGTTTCGACAGGCCGTGTGGCACCAAATGTGGGGGGCAGCACAAACTGGAGGGAGTCAATGTACAGCTAAATCAATGTGCCTTTTTTGATGAATGTTTTTGTCACCCGGGGGGAGTTGATGCCCGGGCTGAGTATCTCTTCACGGGAGTTCGGGACGGTTTTAAAATTGTAGATCAGGGTTATACCGGTACTTATGAGAGGTCTAACTATTCGTCAATAGAGAAGCCGGTGGCTCGAGCTAAGATGGATAAACTGGTACAGAAGGAGTGGGATAATGGGGTCATCCAAAAAGTGGTGGATAAGCCGCAATGTGTACATTCCTTGGGGGCCATATTCAAACCAGATGGGTCTATCAGGCCCATCACTGACTGCAGCAGGGGCATGAGGGGGGTGGGTGAGGATAGCGTCAATGATCATATGCAGTCAACATGCGACAAGTTTGCTTTTGTAAAGGTGGACAAGATAGTGGACGAGATGAAGCCTAAATCTTTGTTCTCTGTCATGGATATCCAGGCCGCGTATCTGTCGGTACCGGTAGCGGTAGAGGACAGAACCAAGCAGGGGTTTGTGTGGAGCTTGGGGGGTGAGACTTCATACTGGGTAGATGGGGCGCTAGCTTTTGGCTTAAAATGTGCGCCATATATTTTCACTCAGATTACAGAATTTGTTCTCAGATGTCTGTCAAGAAGGGGGGTAGGGGGGGTCTATGGGTATCTTGACGACTATTTAGTGGTGGGAGATACAAAGGAGGAGTGCAGGGCAAAGCAAGCTGTTTTGATTGACTTGCTTAGAAGCCTGGGGTTCCACATTGCATGGAAAAAGCTGGTGTCCCCCACACAGGTGATAAAGTATCTTGGGCTTGAATTTGACAGTGTCAAAATGGAGGTTAGGCTACCAAGGGAGAAGGTCACCAGAACTATGGAATTAGTAAGCAAGTTCAGGGGAAAGAAGTGCTGTACTAGGAAGGAGTTAGAAACCTTAGCAGGTTATCTAGCACATGCAAGTCAAGTGGTGAGGGGGGGAAGAACCTTCTCACGCAGAATCATCAATCTATTGAAATACATTCCCTGGGATGACAAGGTGGTTCACATTCCTGACTGGTTGGTGGGGGATCTTACCTGGTGGAAGAATTTTGTTGACATCTTTAATGGGAAAGCCAGGTGGATCAAAACCTCCGGTCAGACTGTCCCTCAGGTGGAAACAGATTCCTCCAAGTCTGGGTTTGGAGCCCACAGGGTAGGTGACTGGGTGGCAGGTGTGTGGGATGAAGAGAGAGATCAAGAGAGTGAGTCCTTCTTGGAGCATCACTATGCAAAGTCACCGGGGGAAGTAGATGAGACAGCAGACATAAATCTCTTGGAGTTGTGGCCAGTTCTGGCAGCCTTGGATAGGTGGGGAGATAGTTGGAGGAATCACAAGGTAGTGATATGGACAGATAATACCCAGGTGCAAAGCATGATAGGCACCGGTAGGTCAAAAAGTGTCAGGGCAATGTGGTGGTTGAGGGAGCTGTTTTGGAGGGTGTGTCTATACAATGTGCATCTGGTTAGTAGGAGCATCTCGACAAAAGAAAATACTGTCGCTGATTATATTTCACGCTTGTTTGATAAACGCAACAAAGGAACACTCCCACCCACACATAAGCAATGGTTATGTTGCTTTCAGGTGACGGATTAAGGAGACAGCTGAGGGAGTATCAATCGCAGTGGATGGCGGAGTCATCCTTGGCGACCAGAAGCTCCCAGTGGAAGTCGTATTTTTCTTTTTGTGGCGAATTTGACTATAAGCAACCCCTACTAGCGACTTTAGAGATGGTTTTGCTGTATGTAGTATATTTAGCAGAGAGATTAGTATTCAAATCTATTCAGGCCTATTTGGGGGCAGTCTGGATACTCCATGACATGGCAGGCATGCCCCACATTGATAGTCATACGTTTGAGCTAGTAGTCACTATGAGGGGCATCAAGAGAGTTTTCGGTGATACTACCAATTCGGTAATGTTAAGGACAAAGTTTACTGAGGCATGTATCATTTATAACAAAAATCTATTTTATAGATGTATCTCATCATGTACAAAATATGAGATAAGAAATCATTTTTGCAACCGCTTTATTTCCACAAGTAAAAATAGACACCAAATGGTTGCTGCACCAGATTGCAATTTAGAGATAGTCTTCACCGAGTTGTGGACGTGGTTGTCTCGGCTCAAGGAATTTCATGGTGAGGCTTGATTAGAATATATTTCTGTGAAAATGAAGATCTATGACAACTACATGGTGTGAATCACAAAGCTCTCTTAAGGGCCAGAGGACTTTGTTTTGGGTAAGCAAGAAAGATGACCTACGCATTCCCAGACCATGCTGTGTATCTCTCGTTTAAACCTAGCAGGACTAATGGTAGTGCCATGGACTATTATGGCATTGTTAACCCTGGAGGAATCGAGGCCCTATCTTCATACGTCGTCAAAGTGCACCAATGCAGCACCAGTCAGTAGCTACCCCATTTGTAGTGCATGATGCCAACACTCCAACACTAAATCAAAGTAAGCACACTCTGTAGAGTTCCTCGCATTGTCTTAATAAGTTGGATTTGTAATTGTAATAGGAAGAGAATAGAAAAAATATTTAAGCTTTGACAATGGTAACTAAAAGCGGAAGCATATATAGAAAATGCACATTTATTTGAAAAGAGTCCTTTTCTTCTTTTGCAAGTCTAGTAATATCCTCCTTTATACTTCTACTATTTCTGAACTTAACTCTATTCCCGACCAAATCTCATCTCCTGCTTTAAGATGTTAGCACTTGACAAATAGTCAGGCCAAGTTTTAGGGCAGTAATATCACCACTGGCACAGCTACCACATAGTTTTGGGAGAGGTCTCTTTATGTTTGAACGTGGTAAAGGAAGAGTTAAAGGAGCGATATCACCACTCGCACAGCTACCACATAGTAGACTAAAATAGTATCAGCATTTTGAATGAGACACGCTTTTAGGAACCACTGCAGGCTACAGACACTTGGTAAGATGGTACTAAATCTAATATCATGCAGTTCCTTTTATTTTTGGAACCTAAGACTGTAAGTCGAACTCATGATTGGCAATAAAAAGACTTGTTAGGAGAGAACTTCAGCTGGCAATAGTCAAATATGAGTCACTTTGGTAAACCTATATTTTCTGATAAACTAATAAAATATTTCTTACTCAGGCCTATAGAACAGTGTATATTTCTAGTTATTGCCAATGCAGTATTCATGACAAAGTGCAGACCTATATCACAGGTTTTTGCACAGGTATTTGAATTTGAACAGCTTGAAATTAACATCTAGCTTATATTTTTATCTTTTCTATGATGATGACAAAATATGCTCTTCCTATCGCTGGCCACCTGCCTATAACATATCCTTTAATCCTGGATGCCTTAGCTTTGCCCACAAAGATGCTGATAGGCATACTTTGCTGTTGGAGTCGGCCATAGACTAGAATGACACATGTCTATCTCGTATTGACTACATAATTCACTCCCAGTAAACCCTGAATGTATTCCTGAAGGATTATCTTGAGAGAGATTAGCTGGATGTAGTGTTTGTATCCACCCACACAGTTAATCCACACAGTTAATCCACACAGTTAATCCAAACAGTTAATCCACAGATGAGTATATGAGTATATTGATGAGTAGCCTCAAAAGATCTTTTCATGACTTACCAAATACATGTTTAAAGCATGTAATCAAACAAATATGGTGTAAGGGAGCAACATTGATACTTAAATCACCATCTAAGGCAAAAGGACAACATATTTCAAGGATTTATTATGCTATAGTCATAATGCTTATCTAATGAAAAAAGGTATATAGTTTATATCCTTGTCATTTTTATAGATTGCAGCATGCAACTAAAGGTGGTTGTGAGCAGTATCAGTACTAAGGCATGGTGAAGATGATAGGGCAGAGCTATACTCTATAGATCGATCATAGAAATAGATATGTGTGCAGGCAAGGGGAAAGGGATATCCGACGAAAATGTCAACTTTAAAATTGATATCATAAGCTTTCCATTGATATATTACACAAGAGGATATCATTTCTAGTTTTTGAGAAATGGCTATATGAATATGGGTGGGCATTGTCCTGTCCAAACCCCCAATTAGCTCTAAGTCTCATAGTTTCCAAGATATCTCTATCTAATTAGCATAATTAGAATAATTAGAAAATGATCATACATTTTCCTCCTATAGGCCATAGCTTTTGATCTAGAAATGATAATGTTATTCCCTTTTGACCATAGTAACCCTTGTGAATCATTCTATCAATGTGCTTCTAAATTTTCTTTATTTGGTATGGAAATCATGTTTCCATGGCAACACATATCAACAAAGTCACCCATTTAGGCTCTAAAACGTTCTTTTTATATTCCAAATGAGGAAGCTTTTCAATAAAAAATGGAATGTTTTGTATAAAAATACTGAATTCTCCTGAAAAAATTATCAAAAACAAAAATTAGCTTGTTTCTACCAATTTAGGCCATGGTGGAGCCCCCTGGTGCCTAAAATAGGTACTAATCCCGCAGGGATACCCCTTTCTGCTTGACTGCTCACATATGTATAGCAGTACTACCAACATCCTTGACACTGTCAACATCAAGTTGGACTTACACACAAAGGGGAATCCATAAGATATCCTGCTGGGACGGTATAGATGACGAATACATGCCTACAAACCAAATGTCTTCTCACTGCCTGTACACTCTGTTGTCAGAGCAGAAAGGCTCTGTGAACAGTACCAAAAACATCCAGTAAGTTTGCTATAAAATAATTTCAGGCTTCCTTGATATGGCATGTTTTTTACTTGTACTTTTGATATTACATATAGATCTGAACTGGTGAGGCAATTTTAAGACATTTTACCTGGAACTGATTGTTTAATGATGGCTAGTTTTTAGATCCCTAAATACAAACAATGGGTAGCAGGGACTTAAAATGCAGCCTTAGTCCCTACCCGATCTTTAGTAACATATGAAGAGATCAAAAGCTCACAACTTAACAATAGTTCTTCACCCTGCATCCCTAAATAATTTCCCTTGCTTCAAATGAAGTCTTCTCTATGCTCAATACAGATATCTAACACCCCAATAACTCATGCCCTGCTGTCAAGCACCCAGGTGGTATTGCACAGTATGTTAAGGCACTGGTCATCAGTCTTACTTACCCCAGGCAAAGCACCTCAGCTGTTGTGGGAGTTGTGTGGTTCTTGTCACAGAGTTGCAATATATCTTTATACACACTGCAATAGTTTAAGTCACAGTATTTGCCCTTTACTGTACATGCTTGTCCTCTTAGAACTACATACTCAGCACTGTACATATCTGTAAGAATCTTCTTACTATCCAGTTGGATCAATAAACAAAGGTTCATTCAAAATACAATACACTAAACATTACACATTAACTCAAATTAAAATCTAAATTACTCATAAATGATGTGTTGTTGAGATACAATAATGGTGAGCTATGCAAGAACCTTAGAAGCTAGTGAAAATGAAATATGCCCAACTTAATACCAGCTTTTGATAAATTGTTGTTGGTTAAAGACCTGAGAATGGTGGGACATATACAACCCTGTGGTTGATTATTTTGATGGATAGAATTGCTCAAAGGGCCGGGCAGCTATTTGTCAAGGCCTCTTTTGTCGATTAACCCCTTACTGGGTGAGGTACAGCGGATCATTTGTCAAATATCCTAACAGCTTATATTGAGGTCCTTTTAGGGAAGCCATAGTACTTACTGGCTGTTCATGCCAACCCTTGTTTTAACCCTCCCTTTTGTTTTTATCGAGGTTACATCCAGTATGGTATGTATAACATACAACTAGAATCTGGGCTACAGCTAATACCGCTCTGCCATCCAGTCCTTAGTTTGTTATATATCTGACTATTCTGACTATAGGTGGTATGCTACTCCTTTAACCTGACTCCTATAATATGGGCATGTATGTATAAGAGAGTTTGTGTTGATGCCTTGATCATGCAGATGAGTTAAGTGTTATCCACTTGTTCATAATGCTTAAAAAAATTCATTCTTATAAAGGCCCGACACCATCGTGCGTTATAGGCCAACAGACACTCTCGATGTCAAGAACATCGTTTTCTATTCTCTAAGTATGCATTATATTAACAATTATCAAGGCTGACCATGAGTCCCAGTTGAGTGTACTAAGCCCTGACTAATCCACTATAATGTATACAGAGCTATAGTATGGTGTAACTGATATATGCCACACCAGTGGGGAGTTTTGTTCTCACCTTCTGTAAGTCTTATATAATTGGGCAATTTGCTTTGTTCTGCTGGCCAAGTGTGGTATAAGCATCACTGATGTTGAAGCACCATGTCAGGGGTAGATCTATATATATATATACTAATGTAATTCTTGGTCAGGCCCGAAGTTTTCTACAGAATTAGCTTCCCATGGGCCCGGCTGGTCCACAAATAAGGGGAAAGGAAACCCATGGAAAATATCCTCTTATCATTATAGGGATGCAATATACCATTGAAAAGAGAAAATCAACAGGAATCTTTATATCTTGACTAAGTTTGTATGTATCCTAATCCATAATAACAATGATTTTCTTTTGGAAAAAAGAAATACTTTTGTTGGGCCCATAGATTTAGGCCTGGGACTGTAGATCTGCAGGTTTAGGTGGCCCATGACTTAGAAATCTTAGCTTCTACCCCTGCCGTATGTTTCTTGAAAAGGTATTATAAACATGGAGTCTTACTGAAACTTGTCAAATCCTCACATGGGTATAAGTAATGTAATTTTTTCGGCTTTCAGGAAAACATGCTTGCTTCACCTATTTTTCATTGTAGATACATATTTGCTTTTATCTAAGACCACAGGGTACTCAAATCTTTACTGTCACTGTCCCAACCTTGAGGGCCTTGTTTACACTCAGGAACCTTAGACAGTTCTCCTCAGACACATACACTTTATTTGTAATACATGTTTTACACATCCAGGTTTGGATCGCAGACACAAAATCAACACATCTGACTAAATTTTATGAGGATCATGTTTTATGATTTAAGTCATTAGCTTTAATGATTTAGGCCAAAAATAAAAAAAAGGTGTGTTTCAGGTTACCCGACCCTACCTAGCCAACCAGGGCAGACCCTAGACATTTTTATCCACTATTGAAAAAAATATTTATGTTTTAAGTGATTTTAGGGCTATTTTAGGGTCAAATTGATAGTGTATGAGTCAATGTCGTAGTCAAGAAGAAAGTTTTGAAAAAGAAAATTCATGTTGTAAGTATTTTTAGGCGTATTTCAGGGTCAAATTGATAGTCTACGAGTCGACACTGCTGTAGGCTAGTCAGCGCTGAAGTTTAGGAGTCAACTTTTGGGTGATTTCAGTCCAAAAATTTAAAAGAAAAAAATTAAAAATTAAAAAACCCGACCTACCCTACCTAGATTTTCTGGATATGTTACCTGAAACACTTTTTTTTTTGGGCCTTATAGAGACTTTCCATGTTAAATATTTGATCCAATAAATGGTCAGTATATCACAGTCTGTGATTGCTGTTCAGGCAACTATTAACAACTTCTACTTATATATAAGACTGTAGATCTACCCTTCATTACTTTCTCCAATGATCTCTGTGCAATGAAATAGCTACTGAAATGTACTGAATGATAAATCATGTACTGTCATAGGGTGAGACAGACAAGCAGTATACCTCTAGAGCAAACCTTTTACTCACAAAGCAGTTCCTCTATCCACTACATGAAAGTCTGTCCTCACTTATTCCCCTGATGGGAGTGTGGCAGTGGTCTCAATAAGTAAATAACGGTCCTCCGACAATGTGAGTGTCAATGCTCTGCACAGACATCAACATAGACTGCAGGCTAGTTTCATTTATAATGGCTTTGTAATAAGGCCTGGGCCTGCTATGTAGAGTTTGAGGTGGGGATAATATTGTTTATGGCTCTGTCAAAGGCTCAGAGATCCTCAGTAAACTTACAAATTGTTGATTATACATTATCTATTGACAATTATAGTTATAGGCCACTGCAGGTTTCAATAATTCCTGGGTGAGTCTTCTTTTAACCTTTGTAGGAGGGCCTGTTGCTCCATTGCACTCTGTGAGGGCTGTGTGGGTGAAGCATTCATATAGGACATGCACCTCCTAAGGACACTAAAGATCCCCAGGGCACAAGAAGATGAACTGGACGGCTGTGTCTTAAAATAATGCTCAAAAGATCCCAGTAGTATAGTATGTATCGGAACGGGACTATAGTTAAGTACTGTTTATTACTCAATCGACCTGCAGCCAATCAGAGGCCTCCATTTGGTCACGTGACCGGAAGTGACCTACTTAGGGGATTAGTGGTGACGTCACGTGACCTAGTTAGCCAATCAGAGGCCGCCATTTGGTCACGTGACCGGAAGTGACGTCATATGACCTACTTATGGACCGGAAGTGACGTCATATGATCTACTTAGGGGACCGGAAGTGAGGTCATATGACCTACTTTAGGATCACGTGACCGGAAGTGACCTGATGAGTCACGTGACCGGAAGTGACGTCACATGACCAAATGGCCAACCGGAAGTGAGTGACCTCATTGAGGATCACGTGACCGGAAGTGACCTGATTGATCACGTGACCGGAAGAAGAAGTGACGTCACGCGACTTAATGAAGAGATGAGCGTCTTTAAGGGGTCACGCGCTTTAAAATGTGACATCTTTTTTTTTGGAGGAGGAGGAGGAGGAGGAGGAGGAGGAGGAGAAGGAGAGGAGGAGGAGGCGAGTCTCTTATTTTTTTCGGTAAACTAATAAAAAACACTACGATATAAGTTTGTTTTTTTTTTTCATTTTTTATTGTTTTACGAGCGACTGGAAGTGACTTATTGAACTAGGTAGAAGCGTTCTTTAGAGGGTATAAGGGGGGGGGGGAGGGGAGGGGAGGGGAGGGGAGGGAAGGGGAGGGGGGCCCCTTTAAGATGCATGGGGAGGGGGGCGCTTTTAGGATGCATGGGGCGGGTGGGGGGGAGGGGGGGAGGGGGGAGGGGGGCACTCTAGGGGGGTGGGGGGGCACTCTAAGGGGCGTTTGTCTCTTTTAAGAAAAAAAGAAAAGAAAAAGATTTCAATCGAGAGACACGCTTCTTCCTCTCGAGAGGAAGAAGCGTGTCTCTTCATTTTTTTTTGTTTATCACGTGCCTCGATGAGGCGATCAGCTGCGACTGGAGGAAGTGACACTCTAAGAGGGCGCGCGTCTTAATTGTTATGATATTTTTTTTTACTTACTAATAAAGAAGACGTATGAAAATAAAACACAACAATTCACATGTCGGTCGTTCTTGTTGTTTCTTGCTTGATAAAGTCAAGTAATATCGCGATGCCGAGGTCAAACTTTCCCATGTCCTCAGTCAACACTCGAAGGAGTTCAAAAGGTGTACCGCCGGCACCGTCAGCTTCATCTTGCCACATTTTCAACACTCGGAAGGCCCACTCAGCGGGACTTCCTCTGTATTCGCATTCTTCAGCGATCTTATCTAACCTCTCAGGCGACAATTTTAAATGGTCCCCCACCTCTTTCCACCTGCTACCTAGACGTCTGCAGAGGGTGCCCAAGTGCTTATGCATCGCGCGCGAGTCGGGGTTTTCGAAATCCAACCCCTGTCTGTGGAGAAGGGACATCCACTGAGCCAACAGTTCCATGCGTCTAATGCGGGTGAAGACGCGACCGAGCTCTCCCCATCTATGACGATGCGGGGTTTCACCCCACCAGACTCGGAACATCGCCGTACACAGCTCCTCCGGTGTCTTGACACTGCGCTCTACTAGAGCATCCATACGGGCGGCGGTAACTTTTAAGCTACTGCCCAACTCTCTCCAACAGCCGCTCAACTCTTTACCTAGTTGACGAAGCAAGGCGTCGCTATAGGCTAACCGCCGCTGTCCTACCTCTCTGTTCTCCCCATCGGTCTGCCTCGCGCGTCTCACGTCGTCAAGCCGCATTAACTTTTTTTCAGGTGGACAAGGCGGTGAAGGCGAGCTTGAAAGTGGAATAGCTTGAGCCATCTCGTCTCGTCTTGGCGGCGGGGGCGGCGGCGGCGGGGGCGGGGGCGGCGGCGGCGGCGGGGGCGGCGGCGGCGGCGGCAGTGGTGGCGGTGGTGGTGGTAGTAGACGTTACTGTGGTCAGAGGCGATATGGTTTTTTTCCAACAGAAATCAGAGCTTTTATACAGAGGGAGTTTAATCCCATTTCCAACAGCACTCCAGCTGTCTAGCGACCTGTCCGCATGACGCTTTTTCAGCCGCTCCGCTCCTTAAGAGCTTAGATGACGAGGGGTATGTCATCGCTATCCGTGGAGACCAGCTGAAAACGGTGTTTCTTCCTCATCCATAGCCTTACCTCCTACCCCCTACCTGAGGACGTCTCCCTCCCTCTGACATTCATTGTAACAAACGTCAGAGGTCAGGTGAAAATCGGATTTTTTTCATGCACAGCCTTAGTCAGCTGTCACCCCTCCCTATTGAACTAGCCGGCCGCCGCCTGGCCGGCCCGGTCTACTCACCACGGCAGGAGGTGGTGATTTTTTTTTTGTCTTACACTTAAGTCGCTCACCACATGCACATGCCTCTACTCACAGACAGACACGTTCGTCTTAGGGGGGTCCTGCTTCACGCCACACGCCTCCTGTAGTTTTTTTTGTATACACACTCTAAGCTCATCACCGTTAATCCTTTATACAGCTAACGCGCGCTGAATTGCTGAACAGGGTGGTAAGTGGCTTAGCTCATGACAGTGGATCCCTCAAAAAAAAGAGGGGAAAGGGATCCAGCTGAAAACGTCATACCTTATGTCTTTGTGAATGGCCGCCGGTCAGTCGACGGCAGCAACCGCTTAATCCTTTATACAGCTAATGTGCGTTGAATTGCTGAACAGGGTGGTAAGCGGCTTAGCTCATGACAGTCGATCTCTCAAAAGGGGGGAAAGGGATCCAGCTGAAAACGTCATGCCTTATGTCTTTTGTTTCTCTTTGTGAATGGCCGCCGGCCAGCCGGCGGCAGCTGAACAGGGTCAGTAAGTAGCTTAGCTCTAGAAGCGAGAAGGCGTATATAAGGGGCCTGGAAATCTCCATTCACTCACTCATTCTTTTGCTGCTCTCTACAGTCACCACCATGAGCAAAAGACAACACCTAGCGCCGTCCAAGAACAAGAAGACTACGCAGAACAGCGCTCGTTTAGCGTCAGTGCCTCCTCTTGCTACTGAAAATGAGACTACCGCCGCAGCCGCTTGGTCTTATCACCCTCCCGCTGTAGCGAGCGCTCGCGGCAGTAGTAGTAGTAGTAGCAGTAGTAGTAGCAGTAGTAGTACTAGTAGTAGTAGTAGTAGTAGTAGTAGTGGTAGTAGTACTACTGGTAGTAGTCGTCGTGCTAGCGACGTTGTTACACTCGCGACGGTACACGTTGCTGCTAAGCGCGCTGCCGCTGCTACTGCCGCCCCGCCTGCTGGTGATCCTCGTGCTGCAGCTGCTGCGGCTGCTGCTGCTGCTGCACCTGCTACCGCTGCGCCTGCTATGGCTGCGCCTGCTGAGGCTGCTGCTGCGCCTGCTACTGTTGCGTCTGCTGCTGCTGCTGCTGCTGCTGCTGCTTCTGCTGCACCTGCTGCTACCGCTACTACTACTGACGACAACGCACAGCGCAGTACTGGCAACCGGGTTTTTACCTCCCCACTACTGTTGATGACTTTGATGACCTGCCGCACGTTGCACAGCCCCTCTCCTCCACCACTACATCGACCGACGCCCTCGACGCCGCTCGCGCTGAGAGTGACAGCTATTCGGACACTCAGCCCCTAAACCGAGAAGAAGAGGAGGAGGAGGAGGAGGAGCAGCAGCAACAGGGTGAGACAGAGAACGACGCTGACGACGAGGCGTACGAACAACCCCGAAGGGAAAGGGGTGGGCGGTACGTTTTTCGGCTCCCCTCTTTGACCTTTCGACCTCACTTCCACTAGTAGCGCGTCCGGTCCGTGGCGACTGCCCTCACCGTCACCTTACGAGGGCGGCGGCGCTTCATCTTCTACCGCTACACTCAGCACCGACGGCGTGTGGCTGCTCTGTTCCAACAACGAGGCCTCGGATACCACCAGCGCTGACGCTGCTCCTGCTATCGGTTCTGCTGCTGATCCAGCTCACGCTGATGGTGTTACTCATCCTGCGGGTGTGAAACGTTCTAAGGTGAGTTCCAGAACAACAAGGCCTAGTAAGAAGAGAAAAATACAAGAAAAAGAACGAGATGGACGAGAAGAAGCAGAGAAAACCTTCTCCCGTCTTCTCGGGTTAGAGTTCTGCTTAGACGGAGCTTTGACGCTGGAGATCTGGGAGAGTAGTATAGTATGTATCGGAACGGGACTATAGTTAAGTACTGTTTATTACTCAATCGACATGCAGCCAATCAGAGGCCTCCATTTGGTCACGTGACCCGTTGCCATGGTAACGTGACCTACTTAGGGCTCTCAGCCAATCAGAAGCCAGCATTCTGGGTGACCTACTGACCTACTTAGAAGCTCTCAGCCAATCAGAGGCCGGCATCCTGGTAACCATGGTAACGTGACCTGCTTACGTCACGTGACCTACTTAGGCTCAGCCAATCAGAAGCCGGCATTCTGGTAACTAGGGTAACGTGACCTACTTAGGGTTTGTTTGTAAACAACACCACGTGGCTCTCTTGTTTGTAAACAACACCACGTGACACGTGACTGTTTGTAAACAAACAACTTATATATAGAAAATAAACACAACAAGTTCCATGTTATGTTAAAATTATATTTTCAAAAAAAAAGCACATCTGTTACAGCGTCTATGTGTAACTACGCGCGTTCTCATTCAAACACTATAACACTATCATACCGTAGCAGCAGCAGGTAGGACTGGAAGAAAAGCAAGCGCACGAGCAGAAGCGACGACACCAGTTGCACCATCCGGCCGTCGCGTTGGTAGCCCTACTACCCGTCGCGCGTTCAACTGGAGGTTTAAGAGTGACAAATGACGATTCTTTGTCGACGCGACTGCTAACATCAGCATCGGCAGCAGCATCGGCAGCATCGGCAGCAGCATCGGCAGCAGCGGCAGCAGCCTCGGCAGCAGCGGTAGCAGCAGAAGCAGCAGCTGTAGCAGCAGTAGCGTGAGCATTAGCAACAACAGCAGCAGCGACAGTAGCAAGGGCGGCAGAGCGGGCACTAGCAGCGTTATCAGCGGCGTCATCGGCAGCCGCAACAGCATCAGCAGCAGCAGCGTCGGCATCGGTGGCATGAGTAGCTGCATCGGCGGCAGCAACAGCAGCAGTCACAGCCGCAGCGGCAACAACAACAACGTCATCACAACCAGCGTCACTAACAGCCGCAGTAAATGCAGCAGTAGCACGCTGAGCAGCACTAGCAGCAGCAGTAGCAGAGGCTACAGCATCAGCTTCACATTCGCGCGCCGCTTAGTCATTCCGCTTCATGTCACGGTAGCAACTTTCCATCATGGGGATCTGCAAATTGAGGCGCGGTGCTGGTGGTGGTAGTAGTAGTAGTAGTAGTAGTAGTAGTAGCGTGAACGATGATGACGATGCCGAATACGGTTTCACTCCCCCTTATATACCCTTACTCCCCCCCCTTTTTTTTCAAGCCACCGGCCAGCTGCCCCCTCACGGCAGGTCTTTAGATCAGCCTTAAGTCGCTTACTACGCGGCTCATCATCCCTCTAATCGCATTTTCCAGCCGCCGGCCGGCTGACTGCTGACGACAGGAGAGGGTGATTTGTTTTTCTTTAGATTTAAGCCGCTTACCACACGCACACCCTCTAGTCACAGACAGAGTGACAGAAAGGGAGGGGGTCGCTTTGTTCACGCTACCTGTAGTTGTTTTTCTATACACACGCTGAGTCCATGACCCGCTAATCCTTTATACAGGTAACACGCGTTCAACTAATTACTCTATTGTATGACAGTCGGTACACGGATTTAATTTTAAACCACCTTCCCATCTGGATCCATGTCTGGCGGGGTGGAAGGATCCAGCTGAAAAGCGTGATTAGGGCTTTTGTTTCTCTTATGATAGCAGCAGGTCAGCATGCGACAGCTGAAAATGTCAGACTCGCCGCTCCTATAAAAGACTGAGATGCGTCTCTCTTTCCACACACCCTTCTACCATCGCCGCCGACACCGCCACCGCCGGCCAGCCGACCGCCGCCACCGCCTGCAGTCACCGCCATCACACCAGCAGGGAATTTCGAGCTGAGTCTGCTTATTGCTTATTTTTTTTGTTTGAGCTTTTTGTTTTTTAAAAATTTTTATTTTCACTCAGTCTTTTTTGTTTCGGAGGAAAGAAATATGGCGCTGCAGAGGGCGCAAGTTTCTAAAAGACGGTCGCGCGAACAAAGTGCTCTCCTCAACTGCCCGGCTATTTTTTTATCTCAAAGGAGAGAGCGTCACGTAGTTGAGGTTCACGCTTCTCTTGAAGCGTACCGAATTCTCGAGAAATGCAAAGCTGAGCGCCATCGTCGTTATACAAGAGCGGAAAAGGAAAACGTAGCGACATGGCCGAGAGCCGTCTTCTCAGAACAGCATTTACTCTACTATTGCATAACAGCCGCTCTCAGCGCCCCCACTCGTTGGGCGTTTCATGAAAAGAAAGAGCGCCGCTACTCTCCTCACCCTGCCTCCTCTTTAAAGTGAGAATAAGTGCTATGAAACGATTCGACAAGCCGATTGGTTTCTTGGGAGCGACTGCAGCTCCCACTCGGTGGGCGCGCGTTGTGGCCGACGTGAACACGGTCTCTAAATGTTTCGACGTCGTCACTTGTTATCCCGCATATTGCAACGCAGCCGAATTGAAGAAGATAGGGACGCACTATTTTAAACCATACGCTCCAATATGTATTTGTCACCGCCGCGCTCACACGCCTTATTGCTTTTTCGAGACGATCGTGTCACAACACAGAAATAGAAAAAAAAACGGCAAAGCGACGAGCTTTGCCTAAATGAAAAAAAAGAAAAAAAGTCTGATACAAACATTTATGACTATTGAGTGAAAATAGAATTTTATCGCAAAAAAAAAAAGAAAAAAAAGTCACTTCTGCCGCCGCTACTGTGACACCGGCCGGTATCAATAAAAAAGGTCGGCTGACTTTTCTCCACAACCATTCACTACCGACCGTTCGAGTGAGAAACACAGCAGACAGTCAGACACACAACCGCTCTCTGACGCGTCCTGAAAAAAACAAAAAAAATGTCCAGTAGTAAAAGCAAACTCTTCACAGAAATTCATTTCGACGCTCGACTACAAGGACCCTTTAGTTGTATCATTAGCGGTCCGTCGGGTTGTGGAAAATCGCGCTTGGTCGATCAATTTCTGAGCGACGTGAACAATTTGGTCACGCCGCCGGTGGAAAAGACTTTTTACCATTACGGCGAGTGGCAACCTCTGTTTGAAAAAATGCAAAATCAGTACGGTGTGGAATTCAGAGAAGGTCTTCCTAGCAAAGAGTCTATAGCGGGAGACGTGGAAGTAGCAGAAGACGCTTTACGACCCCACACTCTACTGATATTGGACGATCTGATGAGCAGTTCCAATCAGCAAGTGGTAGCCGACATCTTTACTAAATACTCGCATCACTGGAACGTGAGCGTCATATACATCACTCAGAACCTATTCCAGAAATCACCCGACTTTCGAACTATGAGTCTGAACGCTCACTACATGATCGTTTTCAAGAACCCGCGTGACATGGGGCAAATAGCTAGTCTGTCTCGCCAGGTGTTTCCGTCCAACGCGGCGGCCCTCTCTAGTATATTTACCCATGAACTCAAGCGACCTCACTCATACCTCCTTCTGGACTTCAAGCAGTCAACACCTGACGATCTGAGAATACGCTCCTCTTTGACGTCCATACACTCTCAGCTAGTGTTCGTACCGCTAGACAAAAAAAAGAACAAGAGAAAGCAGTAGCAAAAAAATGTCTTCTCATCTACTCGAAAGACACTTTGGTACTCTCAAGCACTTAGCTAAGTGCTCGCCAAAGGACTGCTCGCATCTTATAGACTCTGGAAGCGACGATCTGATCGCAGCGTTAAGTGAGATCTGTCACAATTTACTGGTAGGGAACATCCCGCTCAGCGACAAACAACTGGACAAGCTTCGAGAATCGGCTGACGTGTTGAGGGAGGTCGGCAAAAAATCTACGCCCATCAAAAAAAAGAGACGCGTCTTGGTACAAGAGGGAGGTTTCCTCATTCCGGCTCTCATAGGGATGGCCTTACCGCTTATAAAGAGCATTCTCCGTATATGAGACACCTCATTCGACACCTACTCGCCGACAGCACCACCACCACCACCACCACTACCGCCACCACCAGCGTCATTGCCACCGTCGTCCCCATGACGGACTCAGAGCAGCAACAACACTACAAACGTTTAGCGCTCGTGGATCCTGAGACGCTCTACAAATCATCACGAGCAGGTCTACTTCATCATGTGCCCGCTGCTGCTGCTACTACTAGCGCTGCTACTACTGCAGTCGCTGCTGCTAGTACTTCTACTGCTCCAAACCTTCCTCCTCTTCCTGATGAGCGCACTGAAAAGAACGAGAGTTCCGCTCCTGCCACCGCCGCCCGCCTACCTGCCGACATGGCCTATTACCACAAGCAGGCAGAACAGTCCCTTCATCCCGACGCGGCCTTGCACCAGGTGCTACAGTTTATCTACAGGGACTTGGATTTAGTGTTGAAAGACCCCACTTTGGAATCGCGCGAGAAAATGTTGAAATACCGAAGGTTGTTGAATAGATTGCAATTTTTTCTCGCGAATCCCCACAACAGCAACATCTCTTCGTCCTACTCTTTTTCGCCCCCGGCTCACCTCCGTCAGTCTGCTGAAGAGGCCAGCGCGTCCCTACTCGAGCGGTTGGTGAACCAAGTTCCCAAGAGGAATCGCACTCGGACCGTGGCGCTGTACAAACAATTGGAGAAATCCGGTGTGATCAAGTGGAACGAGGACGGTGCGGTGCGCGAGATGTCGGGTCGGAGAATACCACCTGAGCATCGCATCAACATAGTGGACTTACTGAACGACGCTGCCAGGTTCAGGAAGACGGCGCCCAGACCGGCGGGCTACTCGCCGTTCACGAAAGCGCTGCGCGAAGCAGTTCCCACAGACTCCTTGATCGGAAACCATCTGTATAAAGCGAGCGGACCTGGCCGAAGTTTGGACACACGGCTTGCTGACAGAGGTCGGAAACGACCGAGCTTCGACTCGGAAGAAAGAGAAGCAGCAGCAGCAGCAGCAGTAGCAGCAGCAGACTCTTCTCTCCAGGTGGACGATCAATCCTCTGACGACGAGGATGACGACAGTGAACTTTTCCAAACTCCGACTTCCTATAGGAGCGTGGCGAGTAAGAAAAGGAGAGGGCTCAACCGCCTAGCGGCGAGCTCGTCGTTCACGCCCTCAACAGGCCCACCATGGGCAAACCAGTGAAGAGACTGACCAAGAAGGAAAAAGAAAAGAAGCGCGTAGTAGCTAGATATACCGACGTCAAAGCGCCCTCCAGTTTCACTAGCGTGACTAAACTCCAGAAACATCATTTTCGCCACCTGAACCCGGCCGTCATCCGAGATGCTTTAGTGTCGCTGGACGCCTACACTAAACATAAACCCATTTGGAGAAAATTCGCAAGGAACAAGACTATAACCGGCGCAATCGATCAGCAGTGGCAGATAGATCTGATGGACATGCAAGCTTTGGCGTCTCACAACGACCGCTTCCGGTACGTGGTGACGGAGATCGACGTTTTCTCTAGGTACGCGTGGGCCGTTCCCATTAAATCCAAGAGCGGCGCTGATGTCACCGAGGCCTTCCGAGAGATGACAGGCACTGGCGAGAGACGACCGCGCACTGTTCAGACAGACAAGGGGAAAGAGTTTTTGAACAAGATCTTTCAAGATCACTTGAAGAGCGAGGGCATAGAGTTCTTCACTGGCGAGAACGACGACATCAAAGCTAGTCTAGTGGAGCGCTTGAACCGCAGTCTGAAGGAGAAGCTGTGGCGTTATTTCACACACAAGCGCACGTATCGCTACGTAGACGTACTGCACCATGTAGTGTCTTCTTACAATCGCACTCACCACAAGACGTTGAAAATGGCGCCGGCTCAAGTCAGCTCGGAAAACAGCGAAACAGTTTTCTACCGACAAGATCTCCCAACTAACAAACAAATCGACGAAATATGGAAAAAGAAGAAAAAAACAAAGACGTCCGCCGTCGACGTCATCGCTCCGGGTGACAGAGTGAGGATGTTGAGAACTAAAGGCGCCTTCGACAAAGGGTACGAGGGAAACTGGCGCGAGGAAGTGGTCGACGTTGCTAAGACGTTGGGAAGCAGAGGGTTCGAGCTGAAAGACGACAAGGGCGAGGAGATAAAAGGCGTCTTCTACCCGGAAGAGGTTCAGAAGGTGTACAAGAGTCGTTACGACAACAACTACCTGATAGACGAGGTGTTGCGCCGCAAGACCGTCGACGGTAAAGAGTTAGCTTTCGTACGTTGGTTAGGTTACGACGACAAGTTCAACGAGTGGATCCCCGTCAAAAAAATAACGTAGAAAAAAAAAAAAAAAAAAAAAAAAAAATGAACATCACTCTACCTAGCAACAGCTCTATGGAGTATTATCCTGACAACAGCTTGACGTCTTTCCGAACTCACTTCGACTCGCCGCTCCTTCTGCCCGAAGCGTACGAAGCGGCTCTGACTGAGATCATCCTCCCTACAGAATGGACTAACGTGCACGACGACGACTTGATCATCGTTGTTCCTCTGCGCACCAAAGGTTCGCTAGAGGAGGCGATCCAGGTTTTAAAAGAAACTAAATTCTCCGAAGGAAAAAAACCACAGGTAGACTGGAAGAGAATGAAAAACGCGAACGGTCTGAGCAAGCTAACGTTCAGCTCAAAATTCCCGCTGAGCTGGAAGGAAGCGAGCTATGTAACGGTGGAAGAGATATCAGACACGTCGGAAGAGCAGCAATTGAAACCGGAAACAAAAAGGTTCAAGAGAGAGGTCGACTTGAGACAGACGAATGCCGTATACAAGCAGTTCTTGTCCCCGGCGGTGAAGAAGAAGACGATCAGCCATCAAGCAAGACAGATGATCGAAAAGATGGAGAAGGACATGGGAGTGCGCAGTTTCATGCCAAACATATTCGAGATACCTCCTATTTTCACCGGAAGCAACCACACCCTAATCGAGCGCTTGAGTGAGACGTTGCGAGATGATAGACTAGAGGGCGACAGCTTCTTGCTCAAACCGATGCGGATCTTATCGTACGACGCCAAGACGAAACGTGTCACCATCAAACCGCCGAGACACTGTGCTGTCCTGCTGAGTCAGCATCTCGCATGCGTTCTAGGCTTCGGAGAGAAGACGTGTTTCGCGTCGCCGACTACCGGCGCCTACTCGATGGATGTTTACGGGGACGTGCACTCTGTGTACATATACACCGACATGATCCAGGAGAGACGTGTGGGCGACATGCAAGTGCCGCTGTTGCGCTGCGTGGCGGTGGACAGAGGCGGAAAGCGTCGAGGTGGCGTGCAAGCTATCAGTTTTCCCCATTTGGATTATTTCCCCTTGAAATCCAAGAGGTTTACCGAGGTCGGCATCTATTTAAGAGACCGATCCGGTCATTCCATCCCATTCGGTAGAGGCGAGGTGACCGTGACACTTCATCTGAGACCTATTGAGCGCTGAAAGAGAGAAAAATGATGCGTCAACGCGTTCCGTACTTTCCACCCAGGCGCACCGTCGGCAGAGGGTACAGCGATTACTACAACGCGCAGCTGGGCAACGGCGTCAACGTGTACAGCGGGCGCTCTTTCTAGAGCGGGCACGGTTTGGGCGGCGCTCTGTTAGGTCTGATGCGCTCGGCTACTTCGCTATTGAAGTCGGTGGGAAAAACGCTGCTCCGCGCCGGTGTGGGCGTAGCTAAAGATGTGCTGGCGGGTCGGACTTTAAAGAGCAGCGTGAAAGACTGAGGCGCAGGCGCTCTGAAGAGACTGGCGAGTACGGCGTTCTCGGGAGGAAAGACGCCTGTCGCGTCTAAGAAAGGGTCGAAACGTCGCCGGCATTCTCTTCAGACGGGCGGTGGCTCTTGCAAGAGACGTAGAGGGGATGTATTCGACCGGTAAGCGCCTAGGCGTTCAGGTATAAATAAAAAGACTGGAGGCGGCCGGCGTCAGTCTGTCGGCCGCGTGAAGAGAGAACACAATGGCTTACGTACACGAGAGCAGTAACGAGTGCGCGCTCTCTGAGCTCGACCTGCACACCGTAGCGCCGACTCAGACTACTATCTTAAAGTCGTCTTTCCTGGGGATAGAAACAAAAAACTCTTTAGAGGATGGAGGTAACATAAATTTCACCATCAACAAGTCGCAAGAGTACACAGACCTGAACGAGAAATACCTTCATCTGGAATGTCAAGTGCTGAAAGCGAACGGAGCGGCGATCGAGGACACCGACGCGGTAGCTCCGGTGAACAACTTGGCTCACTCGCTCTTCAAAGACGTCCAAGTCTCCATCGGCGGTTTCAAAGTGTCTGGCAACACCGAGACCTACCCTTACCGAGCTTACTTGGAAGGGTTACTCAACTACAACAAAGACGTGAAGGACGGCGTCATGAGCGCCCAGGGGTGGCATGAAGATACGCCCGGTCAGTTTGACACGTTGACTGACCTTGGCCTTTCACACACAGAAATCCATTAGCTAAAAGTAATTATTGCCATTACAAAAGAAGTATAGATGGTACAGCAACAATGAGGATGTTATTTTCATCATCAACAAGACAGATGTAACAATTTCCAAGCAAATCTGATTTGCCTCAGAGTAAGAATTCATTGCACTGCTATGCATTTTCTTAAATCTTAAATTGTTTATTCCTCACATTTCAGTAACTGAGGTCTGGCTAAAGGTCAATCTTAATAAATCCTCTTTACCATGGGTAATAATTGTGGTCCCATTCTGGAATTTATGCACATTAACACAGTTTCTGACATCTTTGCATTCATCTCAAGCATTACGGTTCTACTAACTTTACTGTCACTGTTACAGCCTCAAGGGACCTTCTCATGCTTTGACAGCGAACTCTCCAGGCTATTATTTATGAGACATGGTACACATTGATGAATGCCAGGGTACTACATATCTCCAGGATTTTCATGGATCACAGACAAAAGGCTTGAATCCACTGGCACAATTTAATGAGTTTGAGATATAATGAGCGACTGCATTAATAGCCTATACAGAGCCATCAGGGTTCAATATTACCTTCATATGGTTTATTTGCTTTCTGCCATTACAGTTTATCCAGTGTTTCATGACAGCAATAAGGTCCTGCTTCTCCACAAAGAACCGCTTTTACCATTACCAAGCTATAGGTTTTGTTTTTGAGCCTTATAGGGGTCAAGGGAGTCTCCGTCCCACAGCAACTAGGTGTTCTTCTGACACTTTCAGGCCAGAGAAATGGTTCTAAAATTAGACTATTAGCATTAGGTTTATATCACCAGAGGGAGTATGTGTCACCTCTCTACCACCAGGGGGCGCACCACACTTGGTTGGTTGGTTACTCTGTTTGGGTTAGGTTAACCACCATGACTTAATTGTAACTGTGACAGGCCACATTTTTTTCTTTTTTTTAAGTATTTATTGGGTCTAATGACTATAAATAGCCAAACCTAGACTTAGGCGCATTGCCATTCTGCCGTCCGTACCCCTATCTAATATACATCAGTTGTTAGACGGTCTTTATATGGATCATAACAAGCTATGGAGAACAGTGTATCACAAATACTTCATGTAATATATGAATATTTCAGATAAATCATATCATGTACATATATTGTAATATATTATAGAAAAGATTCACATTATATTGGTGCCATTGTCAGGTATGATTTGCCAAAGAGCATGCAGATAGATTGTTGCCACAATCTTTTCCTTCATCTAACAAATAAGCTTATTTCCAAATTGAATTCTTTTCAAAAGTAACCACTTCTGTAAATTGAGGAGTTTTCAGATGGTGAGTGTTATATATGGACTAGAGACAAAAAAGGTTGGGGTAAAAGACACTTTTAGAATAGGTTCTATTAATTATTTCCAACAGGGTTATGGAAACACCCTGACCGTATCTTTTTTATAATATTTTTAATGAATTAACAGGAAAGACATATAGATAGAGAGACAGAGACCAAAAGAGAAGGATCCATCTATCTTCTATAAAGAGCGAGAAACAGAGACTGAAGACCACCAGTGGACCGGGGCTGGCAGGAAATATATGGACAGGGTCAGGGAGGGTACCAGGAGCTGGGTTCATGGCTGACAGATGACAGTGGGCGCCCCATGAGAACTCATCTTCACCACTTGGTAGGACAAGCACGGACAAGGTATGGCTACAAGTCCCGAGGTCAAACCAAATAAAGCAGAAAAGATGTGAAGTAAGGAGGGGGAACTTATTTATTATGACCAGTGAAGATTTACAAGCAGTCTAGTATGGAGACCATAGAGTCAATTCTGAAATAGAAATAAATGATAGCAAACCACTATCAGTTGATAATATATCAAGAACCCTGGTGTCATGTGGCACTTCACCATTGAGAACACTGATGTTAGAAGCACTTTGTCTTACTGGCCCTTAGTCCTTCACTCTTCATGTCACTCCCAACCATCAGCAAGTATCAGGATTCACTTACACTCAGAATATTCATGATATATTGTTAATGCCATCCTTCACAGCATGGTGCTACTCAATATAGGTAGTCAGTCAGTGAGTAGGCTACTTCATATAACAAAGCAGGTGGAAAGGGGAGGTTCGTGATTCTGACACGTGGTGGCAACATTGGGTAAACAAAGCCCAGTGAGAGAGGTGTGATTAAAACAATAAATCTTCATCAGAATTTAACCATGAGTCATTCGCCTGTTGGAAGAGATATATGCAAACTCAACATGCAATTTTTTTTTCTAAACTAAACTGAAGGTCTGCTAGGTATTTAATACAGATTTTAAAATTTTTAAATCTCGACAAATTTGATTAAAGATGAATTTAGATTGGTATGAAAATTTGTCTGTGTTTAAATGCTTTGGTAATGACATGTGACTGGCTCCAGCAAGGCAGAATATGAACTGATTCATCACCCACTTCTTTCACAGACCATTATTAACACTAATAAAAGGTGCACTACTATGTAGAGCTGAATACCAAATCACCAGCGTTACCCGGGGGAATAAAAATGCAGATAGAGAAAGAACTGCTTCATACATTATGTATTACCTCAATAAAATCTAAGATCTACTGCAATGTGATTACATTAACATGGTGCTTCAACAGTGTCTTGTACAGCTTAGCACTTACAGATCACCGTACAATGGGTGTCCATCTTGAAGCCCCCTCCTCCACAAGCCAACAACACAATAGTCCTGTTTTATTCATATTCTTATTGTTTCATAAATGTAGGGCTACCTTCTATCTCATTTATAAGACTGTGATTGTCTGAGCTAACAAAACAGTCACAAAGAGACAAAACTTTTAGGAGGCAAAGAAGTACTTCTATTTTAAGAATGACAATGGCTTTTCCATAATACATGCAAAATTGTATCCCATAAAAAAGTTTAATGGCATCAGTCAAAGGCTGTAGTAGAATGCCTATGAAATTGCTGATCACCACTGATATCAGCCAACAAGCATACAGTTAAGCAATATCTACCCTGAAAGTGTAAATACTATACAAATTTCTTTTTTAATACTTTACAAATGACCAGTGTTCTGCCGGAATATGAGTTCCTCTGACATCTGAAGTAATGACACTGAAAAAACACATTTAAACCTATAAAACCTCTAATATTTCTTTCAAAAGGAACCGCTATGAACAGCAATTACAAAGATTTATTGTACACCCATGTCTAGCTGGTAAACAGTGAGCTCAGTGGTTTGTGTCCCCATATTTCACCCTCACCCCACTAGCCTGGCCCAGAATGAGGCCATACACCACCAGGCACCAAGCAGTATGAAGCTTCAGCTCAGCGGGAAGAGCTGTTAACTGTTATATGGGGATGTTGTGTCACTGGGGGCTGGGAGTAAAAGGTAACGGTAACAGAAACACTGGACAAGCCTCATTTAGGATGATAAGAGCTGTCATATATATCCTGATTATCACTGTAACACTACAGGTCCTTGTAAAAATATTGTATATAAAAACGGTTTTCAAAAGCTTAAGTTTGAACCTTTTAAGGAAAACATCATGTCAGTATGGATTCCAATACATACCATTTTTTTAAGATTAGATCAGCTTGCAGGGTAAAGGGATGCCTCTCTCACATATTTTGAGTAGAAAGCGTTTTCTTGTGAGCCCCATGTACTAGATATAAACACTTTATGATAAAAAATGCAGAAGGACAAAACAATAATAAAAGTGTTGGCTGTAAATGATGGGAAGCTAGCCATATGAGGACTGTACTTACTTTGGATTTTGATAATGTAGTAATTAAAAATTTGGAAAAATGAAATCCCCATGCTAGATTCCAGATTATTTTCACCAACTTAAGCCCAGACTGCAGGAAGTGAATAGCCCTGGTGGCGGGAAAAACAATTCCCTGTGTCAACAGAATAGTGGAAAGTGCCTCACAAAGTAATCTGGTCCTGCTGAAATGAAGATCTATGATTACCACATAACATAGATCACAAAGATCCCTACACATGCAGAGTGCTTCATGACTGTAAGAGTTAACACTAAGTAAGAAAGACGACTTGCCAGGACAGACTATACTCTGTGATGAGTCCTGGTCTTGGGGCTGAACAATAATCTGGGAATGATGCTGGTACCAGGCTGAATTGCAATTGAGCTGTCTGTACGATAGAAGTCTCTTAGTAAACCTATAGCTTATAATCCATTCACAACATCAGTTACAGTGCACATCTGTAGGGAAACCTCTGTGTGCAGGCCCAGAAACCAGATGTTTGTGTTTGTTTGTTTGTAATTCATTTATTTAATCTGCACATACAGTAGGGCCAGGCCCTGTTTATGTATTGCAGCTCATGTGCATGATTATCAGTGATGGTGTTCATGATAAAAATACATTCAATTTCCTTAGGGGATTAATTAGAGTCTTTATATAGCGATAATAGAAGAAAAAATAACTTAATTATCCAGATCCAAGATGTATATGGAACTAGGATGTTCTTTCATTACCTTGTTACATAATAAACCTGTATAGTAGGTTATAAATGAAGGGTGATACAACAAGTCAAGTCTTGCGTGAGCATGCATTGACATTGTACATACCTCCTTCAGGGCTGTTGTTATTGCCCAGGCTGATGGAAATTGCCTAATATGTTATAATCAAATATAATATAAGAAATATAATATAAATATAAGATAAAAAAATGACAACAAACTAAACCGACCAAGAACTAGTGGGTGTAAAGGTGGGGAATGGGAAGGAAAGCTCAGGTTTGAGAACTTGATACATCTTAGGATGGATGCTGGGGAGGCTGATGGCTAAGCCTGGGGATGTTTGCAGTCTGTCAGGTGTGAGTACACAACCACTTACCCTGACAGATGAGCTGTTTGTCAACACACCCAATCAGGGAGCACCAGGAGTACTATAGACTTACGCAGCAGGAAAGGGTGACTTATTCACAATCAAGTTATGCTTACATTGGATTGAGTAGAATCCCCATAGCGTTGTCTATCATAGCTTTGTTTGCAAACATCTCATATCAGGAGATTAACAGGACATCGTCTTTCAAATAGTATATATGTTAGAATGCATTATTTTGAGGTTATATTTATGTACTTGCCAGTCACACTTCAGAAATGTTTAAAGACTTTATCAACAACTTTTCTGAATAGTCATCCTTTCTTGCTGCATTGGTATATAAAGCCTGTGGGTACTCATGTAACCAGGTACCAATGGCCACGGCCTGCTTACAGGGTGTTCCCTACATGTAGAGAGCTTTGGGAAAACAGTACCATTTGTGAGGTGAAACTGCCTCCCATTCCCCTTGCTTCAATATTGAACATACAGGTTAATAATTTAATTAATAGTATCCATTATGTATACTATAGTTGATTCATAAATTGAATTATGTATGTTATTTCATATCTACACATTCAGGCACTTTGATGGAGGTAATCTGTATACAGGCAAATGATCTACAGCCCCTTGGACCCCCTGTTGATTGGTCTAGACATGACCATAATTACTATTTGTACATATCACCTCATCCAAATAAGACCCTAAGTAGTATAG
Organism: Harmothoe impar; assembly: GCA_947462335.1. Classification (NCBI taxonomy): domain Eukaryota; kingdom Metazoa; phylum Annelida; class Polychaeta; order Phyllodocida; family Polynoidae; genus Harmothoe; species Harmothoe impar. The sequence continues at coordinate 4,564,338 of OX381721.1, read as the reverse complement.
TATGTATCGGAACGGGACTATAGTTAAGTACTGTTTATTACTCAATCGACATGCAGCCAATCAGAGGCCTCCATTTGGTCACGTGACCCGTTGCCATGGTAACGTGACCTACTTAGGGCTCTCAGCCAATCAATAGCCAGCATTCTGGGTGACCTACTGACCTACTTAGAAGCTCTCAGCCAATCAGAGGCCGGCATTCTGGTAACCATGGTAACGTGACCTGCTTACGTCACGTGACCTACTTAGGCTCAGCCAATCAGAAGCCGGCATTCTGGTAACTAGGGTAACGTGACCTACTTAGGGTTTGTTTGTAAACAACACCACGTGGCTCTCTTGTTTGTAAACACCACCACGTGACACGTGACTGTTTGTAAACAAACAACTTATATATAGAAAATAAACACAACAAGTTCCATGTTATGTTAAAATTATATTTTCAAAAAAAAAGCACATCTGTTACAGCGTCTATGTGTAACTACGCGCGTTCTCATTCAAACACTATAACACTATCATACCGTAGCAGCAGCAGGTAGGACTTGAAGAAAAGCAAGTGCACGAGCAGAAGCGACGACACCAGTTGCACCATCCGGCCGTCGCGTTGGTAGCCCTACTACTCGTCGCGCGTTCAACTGGAGGTTTAAGAGTGACAAATGACGATTCTTTGTCGACGCGACTGCTAACATCAGCATCGGCAGCAGCATCGGCAGCATCGGCAGCAGCATCGGCAGCAGCGGCAGCAGCCTCGGCAGCAGCGGTAGCAGCAGTAGCAGCAGCTGTAGCAGCAGTAGCGTGAGCATTAGCAACAACAGCAGCAGCGACAGTAGCAAGGGCGGCAGAGCGGGCACTAGCAGCGTTATCAGCGGCGTCATCGGCAGCTGCAACAGCATCAGCAGCAGCAGCGTCGGCATCGGTGGCATGAGTAGCTGCATCGGCGGCAGCAACAGCAGCAGTCACAGCCGCAGCGGCAACAACAACAACGTCATCACAACCAGCGTCACTAACAGCCGCAGTAAATGCAGCAGTAGCACGCTGAGCAGCACTAGCAGCAGCAGTAGCAGAGGCTACAGCATCAGCTTCACATTCGCGCGCCGCTTCGTCATTCCGCTTCATGTCACGGTAGCAACTTTCCATCATGGGGATCTGCAAATTGAGGCGCGGTGCTGGTGGTGGTAGTAGTAGTAGTAGTAGTAGTAGTAGTAGTAGTAGTAGTAGTAGTAGTAGCGTGAACGATGATGACGATGCCGAATACGGTTTCACTCCCCCTTATATACCCTTACTCCCCCCTTTTTTTTTCAAGCCACCGGCCAGCTGCCCCTTCACGGCAGGTCTTTAGATCAGCCTTAAGTCGCTTACTACGCGGCTCATCATCCCTCTAATCACATTTTCCAGCCGCCGGCCGGCTGACTGCTGACGACAGGAGAGGGTGATTTGTTTTTCTTTAGATTTAAGCCGCTTACCACACGCACACCCTCTAGTCACAGACAGAGTGACAGAAAGGGAGGGGTCGCTTTGTTCACGCTACCTGTAGTTGTTTTTCTATACACACGCTGAGCCCATGACCCGCTAATCCTTTATACAGGTAACACGCGTTCAACTAATTACTCTATTGTATGACAGTCGGTACACGGATTTAATTTTAAACCACCTTCCCATCTGGATCCATGTCTGGCGGGGTGGAAGGATCCAGCTGAAAAGCGTGATTAGGGCTTTTGTTTCTCTTATGATAGCAGCAGGTCAGTATGCGACAGCTGAAAATGTCAGACTCGCCGCTCCTATAAAAGACTGAGATGCGTCTCTCTTTCCACACACCCTTCTACCATCGCCGCCGACACCGCCACCGCCGGCCAGCCGACCGCCGCCACCGCCTGCAGTCACCGCCATCACACAATTTGGTCACGCCGCCGGTGGAAAAGACTTTTTACCATTACGGCGAGTGGCAACCTCTGTTTGAAAAAATGCAAAATCAGTACGGTGTGGAATTCAGAGAAGGTCTTCCTAGCAAAGAGTCTATAGCGGGAGACGTGGAAGTAGCAGAAGACGCTTTACGACCCCACACTCTACTGATATTGGACGATCTGATGAGCAGTTCCAATCAGCAAGTGGTAGCCGACATCTTTACTAAATCCTCGCATCACTGGAACGTGAGCGTCATATACATCACTCAGAACCTATTCCAGAAATCACCCGACTTTTGAACTATGAGTCTGAACGCTCACTACATGATCGTTTTCAAGAACCCGCGCGACATGGGGCAAATAGCTAGTCTGTCTCGCCAGGTGTTTCCGTCCAACGCGGCGGCCCTCTCTAGTATATTTACCCATGAACTCAAGCGACCTCACTCATACCTCCTTCTGGACTTCAAGCAGTCAACACCTGACGATCTGAGAATACGCTCCTCTTTGACGTCCATACACTCTCAGCTAGTGTTCGTACCGCTAGACAAAAAAAAGAACAAGAGAAAGCAGTAGCAAAAAAATGTCTTCTCATCTACTCGAAAGACACTTTGGTACTCTCAAGCACTTAGCTAAGTGCTCGCCAAAGGACTGCTCGCATCTAATAGACTCTGGAAGCGACGATCTGATCGCAGCGTTAAGTGAGATCTGTCACAATTTACTGGTAGGGAACATCCCGCTCAGCGACAAACAACTGGACAAGCTTCGAGAATCGGCTGACGTGTTGAGGGAGGTCGGCAAAAAATCTACGCCCATCAAAAAAAAGAGACGCGTCTTGGTACAAGAGGGAGGTTTCCTCATTCCGGCTCTCATAGGGATGGCCTTACCGCTTATAAAGAGCATTCTCCGTATATGAGACACCTCATTCGACACCTACTCGCCGACAGCACCACCACCACCACCACTACCGCCACCACCAGCGTCATTGCCACCGTCGTCCCCATGACGGACTCAGAGCAGCAACAACACTACAAACGTTTAGCGCTCGTGGATCCTGAGACGCTCTACAAATCATCACGAGCAGGTCTACTTCATCATGTGCCCGCTGCTGCTGCTACTACTAGCGCTGCTACTACTGCAGTCGCTGCTGCTAGTACTTCTACTGCTCCAAACCTTCCTCCTCTTCCTGATGAGCGCACTGAAAAGAACGAGAGTTCCGCTCCTGCCACCGCCGCCCGCCTACCTGCCGACATGGCCTATTACCACAAGCAGGCAGAACAGTCCCTTCATCCCGAAGCGGCCTTGCACCAGGTGCTACAGTTTATCTACAGGGACTTGGATTTAGTGTTGAACGACCCCACTTTGGAATCGCGCGAGAAAATGTTGAAATACCGAAGGTTGTTGAATAGATTGCAATTTTTTCTCGCGAATCCCCACAACAGCAACATCTCTTCGTCCTACTCTTCTTCGCCCCCGGCTCACCTCCGTCAGTCTGCTGAAGAGGCCAGCGCGTCCCTACTCGAGCGGTTGGTGAACCAAGTTCCCAAGAGGAATCGCACTCGGACCGTGGCGCTGTACAAACAATTGGAGAAATCCGGTGTGATCAAGTGGAACGAGGACGGTGCGGTGCGCGAGATGTCGGGTCGGAGAATACCACCTGAGCATCGCATCAACATAGTGGACTTACTGAACGACGCTGCCAGGTTCAGGAAGACGGCGCCCAGACCGGCGGGCTACTCGCCGTTCACGAAAGCGCTGCGCGAAGCAGTTCCCACAGACTCCTTGATCGGAAACCATCTGTATAAAGCGAGCGGACCTGGCCGAAGTTTGGACACACGGCTTGCTGACAGAGGTCGGAAACGACCGAGCTTCGACTCGGAAGAAGGAGAAGCAGCAGCAGCAGCAGCAGCAGCAGTAGCAGCAGCAGACTCTTCTCTCCAGGTGGACGATCAATCCTCTGACGACGAGGAGGACGACAGTGAACTTTTCCAAACTCCGACTTCCTATAGGAGCGTGGCGAGTAAGAAAAGGAGAGGACGCAACCGCCTAGCGGCGAGCTCGTCGTTCACGCCCTCAACAGGCCCACCATGGGCAAACCAGTGAAGAGACTGACCAAGAAGGAAAAGGAAAAGAAGCGCGTAGTAGCTAGATATACCGACGTCAAAGCGCCCTCCAGTTTCACTAGCGTGACTAAACTCCAGAAACATCATTTTCGCCACCTGAACCCGGCCGTCATCCGAGATGCTTTAGTGTCGCTGGACGCCTACACTAAACATAAACCCATTCGGAGAAAATTCGCAAGGAACAAGACTATAACCGGCGCAATCAATCAGCAGTGGCAGATAGATCTGATGGACATGCAAGCTTTGGCGTCTCACAACGACCGCTTCCGGTACGTGGTGACGGCGATCGACGTTTTCTCTAGGTACGCGTGGGCCGTTCCCATTAAATCCAAGAGCGGCGCTGATGTCACCGAGGCCTTCCGAGAGATGACAGGCACTGGCGAGAGACGACCGTGCACTGTTCAGACAGACAAGGGGAAAGAGTTTTTGAACAAGATCTTTCAAGATCACTTGAAGAGCGAGGGCATAGAGTTCTTCACTGGCGAGAACGACGACATCAAAGCTAGTCTAGTGGAGCGCTTGAACCGCAGTCTGAAGGAGAAGCTGTGGCGTTATTTCACACACAAGCGCACGTATCGCTACGTAGACGTACTGCACCATGTAGTGTCTTCTTACAATCGCACTCACCACAAGACGTTGAAAATGGCGCCGGCTCAAGTTAGCTCGGAAAACAGCGAAACAGTTTTCTACCGACAAGATCTCCCAACTAACAAACAAATCGACGAAATATGGAAAAAGAAGAAAAAAACAAAGACGTCCGCCGTCGACGTCATCGCTCCGGGTGACAGAGTGAGGATGTTGAGAACTAAAGGCGCCTTCGACAAAGGGTACGAGGGAAACTGGCGCGAGGAAGTGGTCGACGTTGCTAAGACGTTGGGAAGCAGAGGGTTCGAGCTGAAAGACGACAAGGGCGAGGAGATAAAAGGCGTCTTCTACCCTGAAGAGGTTCAGAAGGTGTACAAGAGTCGTTACGACAACAACTACCTGATAGACGAGGTGTTGCGCCGCAAGACCGTCTACGGTAAAGAGTTAGCTTTCGTACGTTGGTTAGGTTACGATGACAAGTTCAACGAGTGGATCCCCGTCAAAAAAATAACGTAGAAAAAAAAAAAAAAAAAAAAAAATGAACATCACTCTACCTAGCAACAGCTCTATGGAGTATTATCCTGACAACAGCTTGACGTCTTTCCGAACTCACTTCGACTCGCCGCTCCTTCTGCCCGAAGCGTACGAAGCGGCTCTGACTGAGATCATCCTCCCTACAGAATGGACTAACGTGCACGACGACGACTTGATCATAGTTGTTCCTCTGCGCACCAAAGGTTCGCTAGAGGAGGCGATCCAGGTTTTAAAAGAAACTAAATTCTCCGAAGGAAAAAAACGGTCTGAGCAAGCTAACGTTCAGCTCAAAATTCCCGCTGAGCTGGAAGGAAGCGAGCTATGTAACGGTGGAAGAGATATCAGACACGTCGGAAGAGCAGCAATTGAAACCGGAAACAAAAAGGTTCAAGAGAGAGGTCGACTTGAGACAGACGAATGCCGTATACAAGCAGTTCTTGTCCCCGGCGGTGAAGAAGAAGGCGATCAGCGATCAAGCAAGACAGATGATCGAAAAGATGGAGAAAGATATGGGAGTGCGCAGTTTCATGCCAAACATATTCGAGATACCTCCTATTTTCACCGGAAGCAACCACACCCTAATCGAGCGCTTGAGTGAGACGTTGCGAGATGACAGACTAGAGGGCGACAGCTTCTTGCTCAAACCGATGCGGATCTTATCGTACGACGCCAAGACGAAACGCGTCACCATCAAACCGCCGAGACACTGTGCTGTCCTGCTGAGTCAGCATCTCGCATGCGTTCTAGGCTTCGGAGAGAAGACGTGTTTCGCGTCGCCGACTACCGGCGCCTACTCGATGGATGTTTACGGGGACGTGCACTCTGTGTACATATACACCGACATGATCCAGGAGAGACGTGTTGGCGACATGCAAGTGCCGCTGTTGCGCTGCGTGGCGGTGGACAGAGGCGGCGTGCAAGCTATCAGTTTTCCCCATTTGGATTATTTCCCCTTGAAATCCAAGAGGTTTACCGAGGTCGGCATCTATTTAAGAGACCGATCCGGTCATTCCATCCCATTCGGTAGAGGCGAGGTGACCGTGACACTTCATCTGAGACCTATTGAGCGCTGAAAGAGAGAAAAATGATGCGTCAACGCGTTCCGTACTTTCCACCCAGGCGCACCGTCGGCAGAGGGTACAGCGATTACTACAACGCGCAGCTGGGCAACGGCGTCAACGTGTACAGCGGGCGCTCTTTCCAGAGCGGGCACGGTTTGGGCGGCGCTCTGTTAGGTCTGATGCGCTCGGCTACCCCGCTATTGAAGTCGGTGGGAAAAACGCTGCTCCGCGCCGGTGTGGGCGTAGCTAAAGATGTGCTGGCGGGTCGGACTTTAAAGAGCAGCGTGAAAGACTGAGGCGCAGGCGCTCTGAAGAGACTGGCGAGTACGGCGTTCTCGGGAGGAAAGACGCCTGTCGCGTCTAAGAAAGGGTCGAAACGTCGCCGGCATTCTCCTCAGACGGGCGGTGGCTCTTGCAAGAGACGTAGAGGGGATGTATTCGACCGGTAAGCGCCTAGGCGTTCAGGTATAAATAAAAAGACTGGAGGCGGCCGGCGTCAGTCTGTCGGCCGCGTGAAGAGAGAACACAATGGCTTACGTACACGAGAGCAGTAACGAGTGCGCGCTCTCTGAGCTCGACCTGCACACCGTAGCGCCGACTCAGACTACTATCTTAAAGTCGTCTTTCCTGGGGATAGAAACAAAAAACTCTTTAGAGGATGGAGGTAACATAAATTTCACCATCAACAAGTCGCAAGAGTACACAGACCTTAACGAGAATTACCTTCATCTGGAATGTCAAGTGCTAAAAGCGAACGCAGCGGCGATCGAGGACACTGACGCGGTAGCTCCGGTGAACAACTTGGCTCACTCGCTCTTCAAAGACGTCCAAGTCTCCATCGGCGGTTTCAAAGTGTCTGGCAACACCGAGACCTACCCTTACCGAGCTTACTTGGAAGGGTTACTCAACTACAACAAAGACGTGAAGGACGGCGTCATGAGCGCCCAGGGGTGGCATGAAGATACGCCCGGTCAGTTTGACACGTTGACTGACGCGAATGCGGGGTACAAAGCGCGCAAGAAGCTAATCTCCAACAAGCGCTTTTCGCTGATGGCGCGACTGCACTTTGACCTGGCTCATCAACCGAAGCTTGCTGGTGGTGGACGCTGTAGCGGAAACGCACGAGAGAGCGGTGATAGAACACGGGCCCTTCGACTACCCGGTGAACAGAGTGGAGGTGACGACGTACGCCATCCCTCAAGGGACCAGAGATCACAGCTACACGCACTCCAACACAGGCCAGCTTCCCAAGTCGATGACGATTTGCTTCCTTGACCACGACGCCTTCAACGGTAGCTACACCAAGAACCCGTTCGAGATGAAGCATTACGACATCAGCTTGCTTCAAGTGATAGTGAACGATCAGAAAGTGCCGAACGACGCCTACGTGCCCGACTTTAAGACCAAAGCGGCCGTGAGAGAGTACTTGGCGCTACACACGGAAACGGGGATGTACGAGGGCGCGCGCTCCTGCGGTATTTCATACGATCAATTCCTGAACGGTTACACGGTGTTCCCCCTCGACTTAACCCCAGACGGATCGCACGACGGGTGTCGCGTGAACCTTATAAGAGCGGGTCAGCTGAGGGTGGAAGTCAGTTTCCGCTCGGCGCTACAAGCGACAACAACGGTGCTACTCTACTTGGTGTACGACAACGTCGTCGAGCTGACCCGAGATCGACACCCCGTCACCGACTACCACATGAACTGAAGACAAGACGGCGGTACTTGGCGTATCGTATGAACACGCTTGAAATAAGCAGAGTGTTGAAGGAAAACGTTCACACAAAACATCGTTTCCTGGGCGTTTTCTCTTGTGACACTATTCCGAAGCACCCTATCAAAGACACTTGTTTCGTGAGCAACACAGATCCGCAACATTTACCAGGTCAGCATTGGGTGGCGTTTTACGTGTCGAGCACGGGTGAAGTGTACTACTTTGATTCCTTCGGCTTACCGCCGCTGAGTGCGGAGTTCTTGTCTTTCGTGGAACGCTCTGCTCCGTTCAAGTGGCAAAGAAACCGCATTCAACTACAAAACACTTCTGCTGACACCTGTGGACCTCATTGCGTTCATTTCCTAATTGAAGCATGTCGAACAAGAAACCCCAAGAAGTGCGTCATGCGCATGAGCAAAATCCCAAAGCTGAGCGACCGGGCCGTGAGTCAGAAGCTATCGATGATGCTGTTGTGACGGGTTGTTGCGATGGCGGCCGTTTCATGGAGGCAAAGATTCTCTGCCTTGCCGAAATGGTGTTGGATTTATCCAAAGTCGTGCAATGTCTATTGGAGAGAAGTCGTCCGGGGTGTGGTGGTGCGAGTGACGGCGGCGTAAGACTTTGCGGCCTGTTGAGTTGCTGCAAATCGAAGAAGCAAGCTAAAAAAGCATAAACTTGTGTGTTTTTTCTGATTGAAATGAAAATAAAGAATAAAATGAAAAGAAAAGAAATTATCTTGTTGTGTTTTTATTTCTATATATAAGTTACATAACTTTTTTTTGTTTGTTTGTTTACAAACAGTCACGTGTCACGTGGTGTTGTTTACAAACAAGAGAGCCACGTGGTGTTGTTTACAAACAAACCCTAAGTAGGTCACGTTACCCTAGTTACCAGAATGCCGGCTTCTGATTGGCTGAGCCTAAGTAGGTCAAGTGACGTAAGTAGGTCACGTTACCATGGTTACCAGAATGCCGGCCTCTGATTGGCTGAGAGCTTCTAAGTAGGTCAGTAGGTCACCCAGAATGCTGGCTTCTGATTGGCTGAGAGCCCTAAGTAGGTCACGTTACCATGGCAACGGGTCACGTGACCAAATGGAGGCCTCTGATTGGCTGCATGTCGATCGAGTAATAAACAGTACTTAACTATAGTCCCGTTCCGATACATACTATACTACTACCCTAAGTAGCATAACAGCCACTCATGGCCTGTCTTCATTGGGTTAAGAAATCTACATGATTGGTTGACACAAAGCCAGCCAATAGAAAACTGACCCTTCTGTCCGTAACTCTCAGACAGCCCAGGGCACCATCTGAGAGTTACAGCCGCAACTAACTATAGTGTGTTAAGCAGTAGGAGGCAGGGTTAGAGCAAAAATAATGCTCCACATTAATCAATCCACTCACTGAGCTGCTCCCTCACAGCATATGCAGCTTATTTAGTGCTAATAAGATGACTGAAAGCTTATGAATGTTAAGAGGTTCTGGATTAAGCCCTAGGTATTTGAGCAAAGATCTTATTTGAACCTATTCAAATAGTTAATTATAGACAAGATACCATAAAGTAATTTTTTTGATTTAATCTCAGATCCTCTAGCTTATCACTTTCAATATGAATTAAAAATGTTTCAACTCAATCTATTCAACATTCACCATGAACTCAGACTATGGGACATAATTCAAATTCAAATTTCACCTCCTTTTAAAGGAAGGGAACCATGTGATGCAAATGTGATAAAGCATGTACAGTGACCACCAGCATTAGTAGCCATAACCCCCTCTCAAACCTACAGTGATCCATCACAATGCCATAAAAATAATTTAGTAAAAGCAACCTGTCATCAGAACCTATCCGTTTCCCTCTCTGGGGTGGTGATTATGTCAGTCCTACTGTGCGAGATTGTAACATAAATGACATCTGTGCTGCTTGTACAGGCAACTATACACTGCTAGATGCTGGAGTCTGAATGGATGCATTTCTGATGAATTTAAATGCAAGCATTCAGAGAGAGCTCATCTAATGTTGATGACAGAAAGCTAGGCATATTCAAGCAACCTTCAAATGCAAAAGGGACTTTTAATAGATCCTATATTGGAGTCATACAGACAAAAATGGAAGTGGTATCTGGAAGATTATTATATTTGATATCCATCCAATTGTTACAATGGTTAAACCTTATTCGATTACAATGTTTTAGCACAATGCTTATGAAGCTGTACACATGAAACATTACTCTGATGCACAATAGAGTTCGTTGTTGTATTGGACGCATCCAGATCACCACCTTGCAATAAGTCACTAAACCAGAAGAAGGGATTGGATACTGTAAACACATGTATTTTCGCGCATGAATATTTTTGCGATTTGCCTGAAGTAATTTTTTGCATGTAGTTGAATCCACGCATTTTGGCATATGTTACTTATATGACTATGTTGGATATACATTTTCGCCTTACATATTCACATGTTTACAGTACTTCATGTCTTGTAAATTTTACACACAACCTGTATGTCACCTGAAAGACATATTGAGAGATCAAAACTATGTTTGATACACAGCTTGCATATAACACAATGTTAATAAAAAGAAGAGTGTTGTGTGATCAGTTATGTACTATTTAATGGTAGATTCTGTGACATGAATTCCCGGGGAACATATTCATCAACCGCCGCCTGCAGCCCCTGTCATCCATCTTGTGGACCCCACATGATGAGTTTCTGTCCCCGGGGGCATAAAACTATTCATCCTCTGAAATCTGTCAACCTTAATATTCTGCCTATCACTCATTGATGTAGAGTCTATACTGGAGGCTGAAATTTAAAAATGGTTACTAAATTTAAATTTTATGGTATTTTTTTATTCTAGTCCTTTGTCCTAGAACAGGTTGATATAGTCGATTGTGATAATAGGAGGTAACTGGGAAGGTTTGTACTTCATCATTATCTATAACATGCCAAATTACCTGAGATATTGATCTATTCTCCAGTAGTTGAATATCTTGTTTGGTTCATATTTCTGCTGATTACTTCTGAGCAACGGTGATCTGTTATTATTGAAGAACTCCCTAATTCCAGATGTCCTATCTTTCATCAGGCAGGCTGTCAGCAAATCTAATAGTATCCATAGATCAACTTGCTAGGGTTGAACTGAGTTGAATATTATTCATGTTACCTACACACTTACTCTGCTGATGAAACATGATCTAACATTCTGAAGTCGAATAATTTAGTAATATTTGATATCAATAGATCTTTCTATTTTGATTGAAGTCTGTTTTTGTACTTCGATTGTATCAAAATACTGTGTTGACCTGGGACTAAAGCAAATTGAATAACTTTCAAAAAGAGTTACATAAAGATTCAGCCCTACTATGTAAAATAACCATCTTTGGGACAATCTCTCGCTGCTATACAACAAAGGACTAACAAGTCCCACAGGACAGCACTACTATGACCAAAGACAGTGATTCCTATGCACAGAGCACTCCCCAATCAGACGGGATTCACAGAGCTCTTCCATATTCTGATTGATGCTAGTCTCTGTTAATTACCTCAGAAACATGTAGCAGGTGGTAGGTCAGTTGGGGTTTGGGCAGATAAAGGAAACTTTTGTTGTGACAAGAGACAAAACTAAATCTTACAACTGCCGCATGTTGTAGGCACCACTACAATATTGAAGCAATCTTTCTCCAACTCTTATTTGGCAAGGGTTTTCATTAAATCATATATATTCCACTAAAAACAGGGAAGTAACATCTCCTCAGAATCAGCCACTTTGAACAATGTTGGGCCAAGATGGGAAGCAGCTATTTACCTTAATGGAAACATATTGATACTGTTACCTTTTGTTTATTTAGATTTTGTGTCTTTATCCTGTTATTGAATAGGCCCTATGAACCTTACATACAGCAACCTTTCTTTTTGTTTGTTTGTGTAGTTTAAGGTCCCATTGACCTTGCAGAGGAGAAGCAGTTTATATTTGTTTTGTACAGATTTTTTAGACAGAAATGATATAATTGATATTCTAAGCACATGTTCTTCCACCCTATCAGTACATATGAGCATAGTTATTGACAAGAAAAGCTAGGAAAAAAACAGTTTGTTGAAAGTTCAAGAAATTGTCAAGAAAGTTTGTAACATGAATTTGATTGTTACTGAAAAGACATAGCTTTTGGTGGATACAGAAAGTGGGGCAGAGTACAATTGATTTCAGTGAATTGCCAAGAACCATGTCATTAAATTACAATGATGAATGCAATTAACTTTGTTTCTTATAATCCAAATAGGTTGACTGCCAAAGATATCTTACCTCAAATGCGACTATTTTCCTAACTTTCCTGGAGTTATTACAGCAGAGAATACCTGGGGTGCCATGTTCACATACATTGTAAATGTGCCTGCATACACTTGGGATTCCTGAGTGACCTTCACAAAGAGAAAATGAAATTCACTCACTGAACCTTTTTATTTACAGGTAAAGCATACCCTGCTAACAAAAAAAACTTTATTTTATGTCAAAATAACGTTATAAAATTTTATTTAACGTTATGCAATATTAAGGAGCCTTAGAGAAACGTTATTTAACGTTATATAACGTTATAAAATGTTGTATAACGTGTTCTATTTACTGGGTATTTCCTTATCGAATATAACGTGACAAACTATCCCAAAACAAGCCCTTGAAAGTTATGATACTGACAGTAGGAGGCAGAACAGTTGATTTGATGAGATCATGGTTTTCAAATGTCACGTTGCTACAAAGACAATTGCTTCAGTTAGTTCCTTCCTATCTCAATATCAACATGATAAAGACTGTCAAAAGCAAATGTGCAGAATGCCACTCATTGTATCCATGCCCAAAGCTTCAATATTTAAGTTGCTCTCCTCAACATAGCAAAATATCCATTCACCATAAATTGTGTGAGTATTTGACTTTTCTTAAACCTACTGCTACTGCTGCCTGCCAACCAGGTGCATAGGAAGATCAATTTAAGAAAGACCTTATGTAGTAAGTGTCAATATAGGCTGCACCTTTGGCTGCTTTAGGAATTGCTCTGACCTCTGCCCTCCCCTGTCACCTCCAGCAGACAGGGGCATGAAGGGTGACATGCCACAGCCTGGTCAGTGCATGTCTGGGAGGTGGGAATTGCTCTGTGTTGCTCAGTAGGAAGAAAGGTGAGCAGATGTAATTGCTCACTGACATGGCAACAGTAACTACCCATACACTGGTTTATTATTTCTTGGATGATGCTAGAAAGAGCCTATAACCTTTATTTGTATATTCATAACATTGGTTGATAAGTTATGTAGATGCTCTATTTCCAGCTGTGAAAACTGAATAATAGTCATTTTGCATATTATAACCTCATGCTGGGATGATTGTACAAAATACATTTTAACTGCTATAAGATAGTGTCAATGGTGAACTGCTGAAAAAGATATTGATTGGTCAGGCACACTACAATAACTCTAAATGTATTGTTAACAAGGCTAAGGAGAGGAAACAATCCATTGGAGATTCAAAAGTAAGCAGGCAGTCATATGGAAAGGGGAAGTAGATGTTAAATGCTTTAGTGTTGTCCATGAGGACCTGACCTGCACATAGAGCATGACATGATGCATTGGGGCTCAGGGAGGGAGGATACCACCCTTGGGGGTTGTAGGGATGAGATAGTGAGCATCATTAAGGGACACTATATCGGGTGAAATGTAATGGTCCATAGAAGTGTGTGAGTAATAAGGGGGAACTGAATATAGGACACAGAAAGAAGGCACTGTACTCAGGGAACTGCCATTTGTAAACCAAATCCAGTAGGTATGGGTCAATTTTTCCTAGAACATTGGCATCAGGGCGCCAACAGATTAAACAGTTCATATCCTGGAGGGGATACCTTCACTCAATTATGACTGAGCATTTGCATCTGCAACTATTTTGGCAATTTTTTTACATCTCCAAAAAACCTTGTAAAAGGCTACATTGTTTATCCACTCTGGCCCCATTAGGTTGCTTCAGGCCTCAAGAAAACAACCCCCTGAAGGTGTTCTATCCTAGCTGTTTGCCAATCATTGTAGCCTCCAGCTATCTGGATCCCAGGCTAGTTGTTAGCTTGATGGATGGGATGAGCCGATCTACAATGCAAAGCTCTTGTCTGATTAATGACATACCTAGCAGTTTTTAGCAAACAAGAATAAAAATAATTAAATTATAACAGTCTATACGAAATCCTGCCGGACACCGGCTATAGCAGGCAAAAAGCCTGCCGGTCCGGCAGAAAGGCTGCTTCTGCCGGCCTTAATGTCAAGCCGTAATCCAGAGATCCTTGCCTACATGTCATTTTTTACAGCTTGTAAATCGGACCGTTATTAAGGTTTCTACAGTGTAAAACAGAAAGCTGGAATATTTTCTGTAATGTTCTTCAGTAATTTATATATCAAAATAATGAATGTTATTGTAGCATACTGAGGAACCCTATTCATGGAATACTATCAGTATAAACACTTGCTTTATACTATATGTATGTCGCCTGAGAAACATATTTAGAGATCAAAACTATGTTTGATTCACAGCTTGCATATAACACAATGTTGATTTAAAAGAGGAGTGCTGAGTTATCTGTGAGATTCTAATGGTAGATTCTGTGACATGAATTCCCAGTGAACATATCTATCAACCGCTGCCTGCAGCCCCTGTCATCCATCTTGTGGACCCCACATGATGAGTTTCTGTCCCCGGGGGAGTAATACTATTCATCCTCTGAAATCTGTCAACCTTTTTATTCTACCTATAGCTCATTGAAGTAGAGTCTCTACCCGGGGCTGAAATTTAAATGTGGTTACTGAATAAAAATGTAATGGTTTTGTCTTAGTTTAGTCCTTTGTCCTTGAACATGTTGATATAGTCAATTGTGATGACAGAAGATAACTGGAAAGGTTTGTACTTCATCATTATCTATAGTATGCCAATACTGATGGGATATTGACCTATTCTCCAGTAGTAGAATATCTTGTCAAGTTTATATTTCTGCTGATTACTTCTGAGCAATGGTGATCTGTTATTATTGAAGAACTCTTTAATCCAATATATATATATATATATATATATATATATATATATATATATATATATATATATATATATATATCCTATCTTTTATCAGGCAGACTGTCAGCACATCTAGTAGTATCCATAGATCAGCTTGCTAGGGTTGAACTTGGTTTGTCAATGAATATTTGTCATGTCACCTACACACTTACTCTGTTTATGAAACATGATCTTACATTCTGAGGTTGAACAATTTAGTAAAATTTGATATCCATAGATCTTTCTATTTTGGTTGAAGGCTGTTTTTGTATTTCGATTGTATCAAAATACTGTGCTGACCTGGAATTGAAACAAATTGAATAACTTTCATAAAGAGTAACACAACAATTTAGCCCTACTATATATAAAAATGATAATCAATCTTTGGGACAATCTCTCGCTGCTATACAACAAAGGAAAAACAAGTCCCACAGGACAGCACTACTATGACCAAAGACAGTGACTCCTATGCACAGAGCACTCCCCAATCAGACGGGATTCACAGAGCTCCTCCATATTCTGATTGATGCTAGTCCCTGTTAATTACCTCAGAGACATGTAGCAGGCGGTAGGTCAGTTGGGGTTTGGACAGATAAAGGAAATTTTTGTTGTGACAAGAGACAAAACAAATCGTACAACTGCTGCATGTAGACAGTACTACAATACCTAAATAATCTTTCTCCAACTCTTATTTGGCAAGGGTTTACATTGAATCATTTATATTCCACCAAAAACAGTGAAGGAACATCTCCTCAGAATCAGCCACTGCAAACGATGCTGGGCCAAGATGTTAAGCAGCTATTTACCTTAATGGGAACATATTGATACTGTTACCTTTTTTTTTTTTAGATTATGTGTCGTTATCCTGTTGTTGAACAGGCTCTATGAACCTTGCATCCTTTACAGCAACCTTTCTTTTTGTTTGTTTGTGAAGTTTAACGTCCCAGTAACCTTGCAGAGGAGAAGCAGTTTATATTTGTTTTGTACTGATTTTTTAGACTGAAATGATATAATTCATATTCTAAGCACATGTTCTTTGACCATATAAGTACATAAGAACATAGTTATTGACAAGAAAAGCATACATTTGGGATTCCTGAGTGTCCTTCAGAAAGAGAAAATCAAATTCACTCCCTGAACTTTTTTTTGAAGGTAAAGCATACCCTGCTAACAAGAAAACGTTATTTTATGTCAAAAATTACGTTAAAAATCTTCATTTAAAGTTATGCAATAGTAAGGAGCCTTAGAGAAAAGTTATCTAACGTTACATAATGTTATAAAATCTTGTATAACGTTGTTTTTTTACTGGGTATTCCCTTATTGAATATAAGGTGACAAACTTTCCTGAAACAACCCCTAGAAAGTTATGATACTGATAGTAGGAGGCAGAACAGATGATATTCAAATGTCATGTTGCTACAAAGACAATTGCTTCAATTAGATCCTTCCTTTATTAATATTAACTTGATAAAGACTACCAGAACCTATTGTGCTCAAATGCTACTACTTCTGTCAAATCTCTCCTGTTGTTTCTTACTGTCTCACAGTGCAGAATGCCACTGGTTGCCATCTCAAACTGCAATACATCCATGCCCACAGCTTCAAATATTTAAGTTGCTCTCATCAACATAGCAAAATATCCATTCACCATAAATTGTGTGAGTTATTGACTTTTCTCAAACCTACCGCTACTGCTGCCTGCCAACCAACTTCATAGAAAGATCTATTTAAGAAAGACCTTATGTAGCAGGTGTCAATATGGGTTGCACCTTGGGCTGCTTTGGGAGTTGTTCTGACCTATGCCCTCCCCTGTCACCTCCAGCAGACAGGGGCATGAAGGGGGGCATGCCACAGCCTGGTCAGTGCATGTCTGGGAGGTGGGAATCGCTCTGTGTTGCTCAGTAGGTAGAAAGGTGAGCAGATGCAATTGCTCACTGACATGGCAACAGTAACTACCCATACACTGGTTTATTATTTCTTGGATGATGCTAGAAAGAGCCTATAACCTTCATTTGTATATTCTTAACATTGATTGATATGTTATCTAGATGCTCTATTTGCAGCTGTGAAAACTGAATAATATAACCTCATGTTGGGATGATTGTACAAAACACAATTTCAATTTCATTTCTATAAGACAGTGTCAATGGTGAACTGCTGAAATGGATGTTGATGGGTCAGCCTCACTACATAACTATAAGTGCATGGTTAACTAGGCTACGGAGAGGAAATACTACCCTGAAACAATGCATTGGACATCTCTTGAGGCATTTTAAAGTAGGGCGGCAGTCATATGGCAAGGGGAAGTAGAAGTTGAACGAGTTAGGGGTGTCCATGAGGAACTGACCTTCAAGTAGAGCATCACATGATGCATGGGGGCTCAGGGAGGGAGATACCACCCTGGGGGTTGTAGGGTTGACAGAGTGAGCATCATTAAGGGACACTTTATTAGGTGAAATGTAATGGTCGGTAGAAGTGTGTAAGTAACATAGGGGAACTAAATATAGGACAAGGTCACAAATGCAGGAAGGAATTGGTTAGTTGATCTTTGGTCTAAAAAATGAGGGGAGTATAGTGGGGCTATTCCATTGGTGATGTACTGTTGCTTTTATCAACATGACAAAACTGACTGCAAACACTGTAGTGAATACGATCCTGTGTCATCAGTTGATGTTGAGATAGATTCACTGTAGTTTTCTCTATATTTTTTGTTAATATAATTATCAGAAATATTCTTAAAAGTACACTTACGTATGTTTGTATAAACATTGGGAACACAATTACCAGCAAAAGGGAAAATCTACCACAGATTGGTTCCTTACTCATTTTTAATCTAGATAAGTCATAGACTATTATTGATGAAATGGCCTCAAATAATGAAAATTCCTTTAATGACTAGCCTCCCGTCCTGATAGGTGGAGGGTACAAGCAAACAGCCAGGATGGAACCCTCAGGGGGTTATTGTGGATCTGTGAAAGAACTTGTTGAGGCCTCACGTTGATGTTATCCTTTCCAGACTGTAGCAATACAATGGAGCCAGAATGAATAAAAAAAAAAGTAGCTTGGATAAGGCTTTAGGGGGTGAAAGGGGTTGCCAAAATAGTTGCCGATGCAACTTTTTCAACTACAATAATTTTAACTAGCACTAGAATATGAATGCAGAACAACTGAACTTTGACAATATAGAAAGATATCATTTTTTACATGCATATTCATGTCCTAGTTCCTCGTCTTCTAGGCAGAGTGGTTGGGTAACTTCCATACAAGCCTTGACCTGTATACAAAGGTTAATATATTGTGTGATGGTTAATAGATAAAAGCTTTTTGTTCTTTTTTGTATATATATGTAAATTCCTGATATTGCACTTTTCATTGAATACCTGTTTTCATGCAGTTCCTCCTATTAATATAGTTTTACACACACATAGAAGCATCATGTAAATATTTTGTTGGTATACTGTATTATTCAACATACTATTTTGCTGGTGGAGAGAAATTAGGTGATGAACAAGCTAGAAGAGGCACTTCTTCAGTAATAGTTTAGTGAAGGTATCCCCTCCAGGATATGAACCGTTTAATCTTTTGGCACCCTGATGCCAATATTCTGGGACAAATTGACCCAAACCTGCTGAAGCTGGTTTGTAGTTGGATGTTCCCTGAGAAAAGTCTACACTAAAGTGCTCACTAACCCCTGCTGAGTTAGGGGCTCCTGCAGAGGTGCACCAGTACAGTGCCATCTGTCCGTGTCCTATATTCAGTTCCCCTATATTACTTACACCATTACACCATTACATTTCAACTGATATAGTGTCCCTAAATGATGCTCACTCTGTCAACCCTACAACCCCCAGGGTGGTATCTCCCTCCCTGAGCCCAGATGTATCATGTGATGCTCTACTTGAAGGTCAGTTCCTAATGGACAACCCTAAAGCAGTCAACTTCTACTTCCCCTTGCCATATGACTGCCTCCCTACTTCAAAATGCCTAAAGAGATGTCCAATGCATTGTTTCAGGGTAGTATTTCCTCTCCTGAGCCTAGTTAACCATACACTTAGAGTTATGTAGTGAGGCTGACCCATCGACATCCATTTCCGCAGTTCACCATCGACACTGTCTTATAGAAATGAAATTGTGTTTTGTACAATCATCCCAACATGAGGTTATATGATGCAAAATGACTAGCTTTCAGTTTTCACAGCTGCAAATAGAGCATCTAGATAACATATCAATCAATGTTAAGAATATACAAATAAAGGTTATAGGCTCTTTCTAGCATCATCAAAGAAATAATAAACCAGTGTATGGGTAGTTACTGTTGCCATGTCAGTGAGCAATTGCATCTGCTCACCTTTCTTCCTACTGAGCAACACAGAGCTATACCCACCTCCCAGACATGCACGGACCAGGCTGTGGCATGTCCCCCGTCATGCAGAGGTCAGAGCAACTCCAAAAGCACCCCAAGGTGCAACCCATATTGACACTTGCTACATAAGGCTTTTTTAAATTGATCAGGCAGTAGTAGCAGTAGGTTTAAGAAAGGTCAATTACTCACACACTTTACGGTGAATGGATATTTTGCTATGTTGAGGAGAGCAACTTAAATATTGAAGCTTTGGGCAAAGATACAATACTTATTGCAGATTCAGATAGCAATGAGTGGCATTCTGCACATTTGCTTCTGGCAGTCTTTATCATGTTGATATTGAGATAGGAAGGAACTAACTGCAGCAATTGTCTTTGTAGCAACTTGACATTTGAAAACCATGATCTCATCAAATCAACTGTTCTGCCTCCTACTGTCAGTGTCATAACTTTCCAGGGCTCGTTTCGGGATAGTTTGTCCCGTTATATTTGATAAGGGAATACCCAGTAAATAGAAAACGCTATACAACATTTTACAAAGCTATATAACGTTAAATAACGTTTCTCTAAGGCTTCTTAATATTGCATAACGTTAAATGAACTTTTATAACGTTATTTTGACATAAAACAATGTTTTTTTGTTAGCAGGGTATGCTTTACCTGTAAAAAAAGGTTCAGGGAGTGAATTTCATTTTCTCTTTGTGAAGGTCACTCAGGAATCCCAAGTGTATGCAGCCACATTTACAATGTATGTGAACATGGCACCCCAGGTATTCTCTGCTGTGATAACTACAGGAAAGTTGGAGAAATAGTCCCATTTGAGGTCAAATATCTTTGGCAATGAACCTATTTGGAATATATGAAACAAAGTGAATTGCATTCACCATTGTCATCTAATGACATGGTTCTTGGCAATTTGACAATGGCACAGAATACACTGAAATCAATTGTTCTGTTCCCTACTTTTTGTATCCAACAAAAGCTATGTCTTTTCAGTTACAATCAAATTCATGTTACAGACTTTCTTGACAATTTCTTGAACTTCCAACAAGCTGTTATTTCCTAGCTTTTCTTGTTGATAACTGTGTTCAGTATTGTAGTGTAGTGTCTATATGTGGCAGTTATGCGGGTTTTTTTGTCTCTCGGCACAACAAACATTTCTTTTATCTGCCCAAACTCCAACCAACCTACCTCCTGCTACATGTCTCTGAGGTAATTAACAGAGACTAGCATCAATCAGAATATGGAAGAGATCTGTAAATCCTGTCTGATTGGGGAGTGCTCTGTGCATAGGAATCACTGTCTTTGGTCATAGTAGTGCTGTCCTGTGGGACTTGTTTGTCCTTTGTTGTATAGCAGCGAAAGATTGTACCAAAGATGGATGATTATTTTCATACATAGTAGGGCTGAATCTTTGTGTAACTCTTTTTGAAAGTGATTCAATTCCATTTAATCCTGGGTCAACACATTCTTTTGATATAGTCAAAATAGAATAAACAGCCTTTAACCAGAATAGAAAGATCTATGGATATCAAATATTACTAAATTATTCAAGTTCAGAATGTAAGATCATGTTTCATCAGCAGAGTTAGTCTGTAGGTGACATGACAAATATTCATTGACAAACCAAGTTCAACCCTGGCAAGTTGATCTATGGATACTACTAGATGTGCTGACAGTCTGCCTGATAAAATATAGGATATATGGCATTAGGGAGTTAATCAAAGATAACAGATCACCGTTGCTCAGAAGTAATCAGCAGAAATATAAGATTAACAAGATATTCAACTACTGGAGAATAGATCAAAATCCCAGGTATTTGGGCATGTTATAGATAATGATGACTTTCCAAGTTATCTCCTATTATCACAATCAACTATATCAACCTGTTCTAGGACAAAGACCTAAACTAATCAATACCATCAAATTTATATTTAGTAACCATTTTTAAATTTCAGCCTCGAGTGTAGACTCTACTTCAATGAGCAATAGGCAGAATATTAAGGTTGACAGATTTCAGAGGATGAATAGTATTACTCCCCCGGGGACAGAAACTCATCATGTGGGGTCCACAAGATGGATGACAGGGGCTGCAGGAAGCGGTTGATAGATGTGTTCCCTGGGAATTCATGTCACAGAATCTACCATTAAAATGTCACTGATAACGCAGCACTCCTCTTTTTAATTAACATTGTGTAATATGTAAGTTGTGAATTAAAGATAGTTTTGATCTATCAGTATGTCTCTCAGGTGACATACAGGTTGAGTGTAAATTCTACCAGACATCAAGTATCCAATCCTTGCTGCTGTTATAGTATCTGATTGCAAGGTGGTGATCTGGACATATCCAAGACAACAATGAACTCTATTTATGCATCAGTCATGCTTCATGTGAACAGCTTCATGTGCATAATGTTGTATTTACTGAAAACATAATAATCAAATAAGGTTTAACAATTGTAACAATTGGATGTATATCAAATATAATATTTCTGACAAATACCACTTCCATTTTTGTCTGTATGACTCTAATATGGGAACTGTTACAAATCCCTTTCGCATTTGAAGGTTGCTTCAATATGCCTAGCTTTCTCTGATCAACATTAGATGAGCTCTCTCTAAATATTTGAATTTAAATTCATCAGAATTCAGGCTCCAGAATCCAGCGGAGCATAGTTGCCTGTTCAAGCAGCACAGATGTCATTTATGTTACACATCTCTCATAGTATGACTGACAAAGTCTGTGCTCCAATTAAAATCACCACCCTGAGAGGGAAACAGAAAGCTTCTGATGACAGATTGCTTCATCAATAAGCTTTTATATGGCATTGTGATGGATCACTGTCGATTTGAGAGGGGATTATGACGACTGGTGCTGGTGGTCAGTATACATGTTTTATCAGAGTTGCATGACAGGTTTCTCTTACGCTCTTAATCTGTTATAGCAAGGCGGCATAGCTAATCCATTGTGCATTTTTTGCAGAAGTTACCAAATTTCTCACAGACATTGACTGATATATGATAAACAAATTTTCATTAAGAGGCAATTTAGATCTGGTGTATGAAGGCTGTGGGGGCCATCTTTAAAAAGGGTTATTTATGATTGCATTTCTAGTCAGTTGAACTGCTGAGGGTATGTCAATATCCCATTTCTGAGACTGCAGTAACACAACAAGATAGCTTAGATATGCCTCTAATGACCTTCTGAAACATTAAGAGCTGAGGCAAGATCAAGGTCATTTGTCAAGGTCAAACACCAGCAAAATGGAATTTCCTGATGGATTTCATTCATTTCTATACATATATATATACTAGGTGTTGCAAATTAGAAACATTCAACAGGACCATACATCACCTTTCCTTCATATCAGCAGTAGTTATTCTTCCATGCTATTCTGAGATGTAGATGCTTTTTGATTAAGTGTGGTATGCATGACAACTCATACCACTTCAGTTTTAGATATGATATTGTATTTCATAATAGTAAATTGTAGTCACTTCCACCTAGTCATCTTCAGGGCATCTACAGACATATATGCAAACAATACATAAACAAGGGGTGGCATAAAAAGACTTTTTATTCTTATTTAATCAGCCTAATAGCTTATAATTAATTAATGCAATTAACCAGCATCAAAATATCAAGTTGATGTACTAAAGATAATCTAACCATCACATATTTACTATTCACTTCAATTGACATATATATTTAATGCTGTGAATAAAAAAGCCTGAATTACTCCCACACTTCCCACAGGAAAATGAACTGTAATACAAAGCTTGCAATAGAGATGAATTTAGAGATGTTTGTTATAAATTATTGTTTGCTAGCCCATCTCATCATTAAATTTCATTCCAATATTGTTTATCCATACACTTTAGTGGTACAGCTACTTACCTCACTTATGTGAGCATTCCCCCTCGCATACGCATAGGGCTGTGCAGGGAAGATTGGCTTTTCTGCATTTGCAGTTCTTAACGCAGCCCTTCTGGCACTTGCATGATGTCAACTCAGAACAACTTTTGCCTGCCTCTGGTAGTACAGTCCAGAGTGGCTCATACAGACCACCATCAGTTTGGGTCCAGCCCCAGAGAACAGGGGGAGGTGGCTTTGGAGCATGAAAATGTGTGTTGCTAGGCAGATAGACAATTAGAATAGCTGTTGCTAGGCAACCAGCTGTAGTACCAACAAATGAATAGAACCTTTGAATTCCTTGGGTCCAATTTAGGGGGGTAGGTATGATAATAATCAGCCTCAGGAGCATGAAAATCTGTGTTGCTAGGCAGATAAACAATTAGAATAGCTGTTGCTAGGCAACTGGCTGTATTAGCAACAAACCAATAGAACCATTGAATTCCTTGGGTCCAATATAGGGGGAGTAGGTATGATTATGATCAACCTCAGGAGCATGAAAATGTGTGTTGCTAGGCAGATAAACAATAAGAATAGCTGTTGCTAGGCAACCGGCTGTATTAGGATCAAACCAATAGAACCATTGACTTTCTTGGGTCCAATTTAGGGGGGATAGGGATGATTATAATCAACCTCAGGAGCTCCGGAGAATTCTGCCCTAAGTTTGAGAGAGTTAATCATGTTGTTCAAGAATTATTATGGTAATCTCTTTAATAATCGTTGCTAGGGATAATAGAATAAACCTGCTGTTGCTAAGCAATGTTTTGCATTTTGAAGTGAATGCATTGAAATGCATGCGGTGAATTTACGGGGTAGGGGTACTTGCGACTTGAGTTCACAAATGTCTTACCCCCCCCCTTTTTTGGGGGGGGGGGGGGGGGAGGGGGGTCTTTGATTCTAAAGTTTGTTGATTGTACCAAATATATAATATGGACAGTAATGTTATATCTTTGCTGACCAGCTGGCCATAACATGAAACCCTAACTCGGGCATATATGTTTTTTTCCATTGGTGACCTTGAAAAATGACCTTGACCTTAAGCAAACTTCCTGTCCATGTGGATCTTGTATGGGGCAGATCTTAATTAAAGCCATATGTCATTATACATAGATTAAGTAAATATTCACTTACATGTAGGCATTTTAGTAGACTAGAGAATGTTTTTTAAAAATTGATTTTCTCAGGGGGCTCACGGGCCCCCTAGGGCAGATCTCAATTGCCTCTTAATGAAAATTATTTCTTTACATGCTAGTCAACATGTGTGCAAAAGATGGATACTTCTGCAAAAAACTCACAATCCATCTGTCTACTGTAGCTATGCCGCCCCGCTATTACATTAATTCAGAAGGGGAAATTTGAATTTGAATTATGTCCCATAGTCTGAGTCTATAGTGAATGTTGGATAGATTAAATTGAAATTTCTCTGATTCACATTGAAAGTGATACGCTAGATGATCTGAGATTAAATCAAAATATGACTTAATAATGTACTGTCTATACTTAAATATTTGCATTGGTTCAAATAAAATGTTGGCTAAAATACCTATGGTTTAATTAAGAACCTCTTCCCATTTATGAGCTTTAAGTCATCAAGTCAGTGCTAAATAAGCTGCATTGACTGTGAGGAACAGCTCAGTGAGCCACTTGATTAATGTGGGGATTATTATTGTAGCTTTAACCCTGGCTCCTACTGCTTCACACACACTCGGCAGCTTCCTGAGGTGTGATATACACCGGGATGGGGGGGGGGGGGGGAGGGGGGTCTTTGATTCTAAAGTTTGTTGATTGTACCAAATATATAATATGGACAGTAATGTTATATCTTTGCTGACCAGCTGGCCATAACATGAAACCCTAACTCGGGCATATATGTTTTTTTCCATTGGTGACCTTGAAAAATGACCTTGACCTTAAGCAAACTTCCTGTCCATGTGGATCTTGTATGGGGCAGATCTTAATTAAAGCCATATGTCATTATACATAGATTAAGTCAATATTCACTTACATGTAGGCATTTTAGTAGACTAGAGAATGTTTTTTAAAAATTGATTTTCTCAGGGGGCTCACGGGCCCCCTAGGGCAGATCTCAATTGCCTCTTAATGAAAATTATTTCTTTACATGCTAGTCAACATGTGTGCAAAAGATGGATACTTCTGCAAAAAACTCACAATCCATCTGTCTACTGTAGCTATGCCGCCCCGCTATTACATTAATTCAGAAGGGGAAATTTGAATTTGAATTATGTCCCATAGTCTGAGTCTATAGTGAATGTTGGATAGATTAAATTGAAATTTCTCTGATTCACATTGAAAGTGATACGCTAGATGATCTGAGATTAAATCAAAATATGACTTAATAATGTACTGTCTATACTTAAATATTTGCATTGGTTCAAATAAAATGTTGGCTAAAATACCTATGGTTTAATTAAGAACCTCTTCCCATTTATGAGCTTTAAGTCATCAAGTCAGTGCTAAATAAGCTGCATTGACTGTGAGGAACAGCTCAGTGAGCCACTTGATTAATGTGGGGATTATTATTGTAGCTTTAACCCTGGCTCCTACTGCTTCACACACACTCGGCAGCTTCCTGAGGTGTGATATACACCGGGATGAGTTGTTGGTTGATATTTGCTAATCTCACCAGGAGCGTTGGCTCTTGGTAATTAATCTATTTGTGGCAGGAAGGTACATATGTTTGGTGCTGGCGGTTACAGCTGTGGTAGACAAAGAAAAAGGTAAGTAAGTGGTAATTTGTAGCTGTTTTGAGCTGGACTAGGAGAGGTGGTGAAGAACCTTTGTTCTGTCTTCCCTATTGGAAGCATTATTGACAAAACTAGCCAATTTATTGAACTATTGATACCTTGGGATCAAATATGGGGATATATATTTAAATAACAAATTTACCTGACTCAGAATCCACATTTTAAGGACAATGCAGTTTCCTGCTTCACACCACATGTGATACAAATATAGAGTTGAAGTGGCCAAATAAAAAAAAATGCTAAAGATGTAGAGCCTTCTACTATTTGTACACAGGTTCATGGATTGCCTTTAAGACATCTAAATGGTTGAAGAGACTTGCATGACCCTGATGTAGAACAGCTCTCAACATGTGGGGGACACCCTGTAAGCAGGCCGTGGCCATTGGTACCTGGTTGTATGGGTACCCACAGTCTTTATATACCAATGCAACAAGAAAGGGTGACTTCTCAGAAAAGTTGTTGATGAAGTTTTTAACCATTTCTGAAGTGTGACTGACAAGTACAAAAATATAACCTCAAAATCCTGCATTCTAATATATACTATTTGAAAGACAATGTCCTATTAATCTCCTGATATGAGATATGTGCAAACAAAGCCATTACAGACAATGCTACGAGGATTCTGTTCAAACCAATGTGGGCAAAACCTAATTGTGAATAAGTCACAGTTTCCCGCTGCATAGGTCTATAGTACTCCTGATGCTCACTGATTGGGTGTTGACAAACAGCTCCTCTGTCAGGGTAAGTGGTTGTGAAATCACATCTGACAGACTGCAAACACCCCCAGGCCTGGCCCTCAGCCTCCACAGCATCCATCCTAAGATGTTTCAAGTTCTCAAACCTGAGCTTTCCATCCAATTCCCAACCTTTACACCTACTAGTTCATGGTCAGTTTAGTTTGTTGTCATGTTTTTATCTGGTCTCTGGGCCTGCACACAGAGGTCTCCTTACAGACATGCACTGTAACTGATGTTGTGAATGGATTATGAGCTATAGGTTTACTAAGAGACTTCCATGGTACAGACAACTCAATCCCAATTCAGCCTGGCACCAGCAAACATGAAGCACTCTGCATGACTAGGGAACTTTGTTATCTATGTCAAGCAGTATTAATAGATCTCCATTTCAGCAGGACCAGATTACTTTGGGAGGCACTTTCCACTATACTGTTGACACAGGGAATTGGTTTTCTCACCACTAGGGCTATTTACTTACTGTAGTCTGTCCTTCAGTGGGTGAAAATAAACTGAAATCTAGCATGGTGATTTCTAACTTTCAAATTTTTAATTACTACAGTCCTCACATGGCTAACTTCCAATCATTTACAACAAACACTTTTTTTATTGTTTTGTCGTTCTACATTTTTGATCATAATGTGTTCATATTTAGTATGTGGGGTAGGTTAACAAGAAAACCCTTTTTTGAGAGAGGCATCCCTTTACCTATTACCGTAAAAGCTGATCTAATCTTAAAAAAACTGTAGCATTTGAATCCAAACTGACATGATGTTTTCCCAAAAAAGTTTACATTGAAGCTTTTGAAAACCATTCATTTTAAATGGCTTTATTTACAATATTTTTACAAGAATCTGTAGTGTTATAGTGAACATCAGGATATATGTAACAGCTCTAATCATCCTAAATTAGGCTTCTCCAGTGTTATCTTTTACTCCCAGCCTGCTGTAACCTACATCCCCATATAACAGTTAGCCGCCTCTCCCGCTTAGCTGAAGCTTCATACTGCATGGTACCTGGTGGTGTATGGCCTCATTCTGGGCCAGGCTAGCAAGGTAAGGGTGATATAGGGACGCAACCCACTGAGCTCACTCTTTACCAGTTAGACATGGGTGTACAATACTCTCTTGTAATTGCTGTTCATAGCAGTTCCTTTTGAAAGAATTATTCAAGGTTTCACAGGTTTAAAATATGTCTTTTTTGAGTTTCATAACTTCAGATGTCAGAGGAAATCGTATCCAGGCCTAACACTGGTCATTTGTATAGTATTGAAAAAGAAATTGTATAGTATTTGTACTTTCAGGGTAGATACTGCTTTACTGTATGCTTGTAGGCTGATGTTGGTGGTCATCGGCAACTTTATAGGCATTCTACTATTGTCTTTGACTTATGCTGTTTTGTAAGCTTAAACAATCACAATGCCAACCTTGCTTATCTAGCTGAGATAGAAGGTAGCCAAACATTTTTGAGACAATAAGAATATGATTAAAACAGGACAAGTGAGTTGTTGCTTGTGGAGGAGTGGGCATAAAAGGTGCTTAGCTGTATAAGGCATGGTTGAAGCACAATGTCAATGTAATGGATCACATGACAGTAGATCTTAGATTTTATTGAGGTAATACATGATGTATGAGGCAATTCTTTCTCTCTCTGCTTTTTGATTCCCCCTGGGTAAAGCTGGTAATTTGGTATTCAGACCTACATAGTAGTGCACCTTTTATTAGTGTTAATAATGGCAAGAGACTGTGAAAGAAATGAATGATGAATAGGCTCAAGCTCATATTCTGCCTTCCTGGAGTCACATTTCATTACCAAAACATAAAACATGGACACATTTTGATACTAATCTAAATTCATCATTAATCAAATTTTCTCGAGATTTTTTAAATTACAAATCTGAATTAGATACCTTGCAGACCTTCATCATAGATTTTACAAAAATATTGCATGCTGAGTTTGCATATATCTTTCCTGACAGGTGAATGGCTCATGGTTAAATTCTGATGAAGATTTTTTTTTTTAATCACACATCCCTCAGTGGGCTTTGTTTTACCCAACATTGTAACCACGTGTCAGAATCACGATCCTCATGCTCCACCTGCTTTGTTATCTGAAGCAGCCTGCTCACCAACTGACTACCTTTATTGAGTGGCTCCATGCGGTGAATGATGGCATTAATAGACTATAATGAATATTCTGAGTTTAGGGAAACCCTGACACTTGCTGATGGTCGGAGGTAACATGAAGAGTAAAGGTCTAAGGGCCAGTTAGACAAAGATTTTCTAACACCAGTGTTCTCAATGGTGAAGTCCCCCATGATACCAGATATAATTTATTCTACATAGGTTCTACTGCAGTAGGCCCCTGCGTTCCTTTCTTAATGGTTTCAGTAAACAGTGGCCACCATCAATACATTCATTACACTGTGCAACCACGGAAAAAAACGGGGGGCAGACCTACCTGACTAGGCTAATTTGAGGTGACTGAATCCAAAAATGATGGTGAAAAATGCCCCAAAAAGTCTCAGTTTCAAGATATTCCAAACATGATTATTTGTCGATCTACTACTGAGTATATGATCGGACCAATATAAAGTAAGGACAGCATTCATAAAAAATTGTCAATTTTGTTTGTCTGGCTGATATAACATGACTCTGAGGCACATTTAGTGGTAAGAGACCATAAAAACTGGATTCTGTTATCAGTGATATTTTACCAATATCGATTGAAAAAATAACATAAAACATGTAAATTTATCCTAAAAGGATATGACATTTTTTTAAGCTACTAAGATCAGGATTGTGACCCGTTGTGACAAAAGTACCTGCATGGAAGCTTTAATTACTGTTTTTAGCCCCCACCGGCACCAGAATCCCCAAAGCGTTAACAAATAGACAGAAAATTGCTCATATAACCCTGACCCCATCCACGTATGCAAAATATAATTATAGATCATTGGTGTTACATCTTTAGTATTAAAATTCTATTTCTATAATGGGTTTTTTAGGCAAAAAAGGTATTAAGACCAGTTTCTGGATACCATGGCAGCCATCCCCAGAGTCAACAAATTGGATAATGGCTCTAGTATATTGGAAATATCATCAATATTGCAAAACTCAAAACAGGCCTTATAAATTCCTTTCAGAACCAATTTTTCAACTAAAAGGTATCCTTGTATGAGGATATTTGACCATAAAACCTAATTTTACATGAAACATTAGCCAGGTACATTGCTGGAATATGGTCAGAGGTAGTCCTGATGGTGAAGACAATGGGAAGCCAATGCGACCTTTTTTAAACACTAGTTACATATTTCAAAATGTTTTTTTAGACCTATTTATTCACCAAGAGTACTTGTTTCCATAACAGATCAGCAGTATATTAATCATGTAACTAGCTGAAGATAAGTCTTACATGAAAAGAAGCATTTTCCTACTTTTTGATCAAATTGTGTATATCTAGGACTAAATGAGGTCTAACCGGTTATATAAGAAAAGACCATGTGAAAATCAGAAAACTGAGACATACATGCAACCACAGGTCTTATTCTACTCATAACACTATATTGTACTATTTAAAAAGATAATTGCCAATATAAAGATAGTGGGGCAACCTGGGTCTCAGAGGGTTCTGGAGATATCATCAACTGCTAGTGGTTTGCTATCATTTATTTTTATTCCAGTATTGACTCCATGGTCTCCATACTAGACTGCTTGTAAATCTTCACTGGTCATAATAAATAAGTTCCCCCTCCTAACGTAACATCTTTTCTGCTTTATTTGGTTTGACCTCAAGACTTGTGGCCGTACCTTGTCCGTGCTTGTCCTACCAAGTGGTGAAGATGAGTTCTCATGGGGCGGCCACTGTCTTCTGTCAGCCATGAGTCTAGCTCCTGGTACCTTCCCTGACCCTATTCACATATTTCCTGTCAGCCCCGGTCCACTGGTGGACTTCGGTCTCTGTTTCTCGCTCTTTATAGAAGAAAGACAGGTCTGTCTCCTTTGGTCTCTGTCTCTCTTTCTGTTCATTCATTAAAAATATTATAAAAAGATACAGTCAGGGTGTTTTATAACCCTGTTGAAAATAATTCATAGAACTTATTCTAAAAGTGTCTTTTACCCCAACCTTTTTTGTCTTTAGTCCATATGTAACACTCACCATCTGAAAACTCCTTAATTAACAGAAGTGCTAATGTTTAAAAATAATTCAATTCGGAAATAAGCTTTTTTGTTAGATAAAGGAAAAGATTGTGGCAACCATTGTTATCTATCTGCATGCTCTTTGGCAAACCATACCTGATAATGGCACCAAGATAATGTGTCCTGTCACAAAAAATGAATCACAGTTACAATTAAGTCATAGGGGTTCACCCTTACCCAAACAGAGTAACCAACCAACCAAGTGTCGTGCACCCCCTGGTGGAAGAGAGAGGTGACACACACTCCCTCTGGTGATATATACCTAATGCTAATAGTCTAATTTTAGAACCATTTCTCTGGCCTGAAAGTATCAGAGGAACACCTAGTTGCTGTGGGTTGCAGACTCCTATGGCCCATATAGGGCTCAGAAACAAACCTACAGCCTGTTATTGGTAAGAGGGGTTCTTTGTTAAGTAGCAGGACCTTATTGCTGTCATGAAACACTGGATGAACTGTAATGGCAGAAAGGACATAAACCATATGAAGGTAATATTAAACCCTGATGGCTCTGTATAGGCTATTAGTGCCGGTGCTCATTGTATTTCAAACTCATAAAATTGTGTCAGCGGATTCAAGCCTTTTGTCTGTGATCAAGGAAAATCCTGGAGGTATCTGGTACCCTGGCATTCATCAATATGTACCATGCCTCATTAATAATAGCCTACAGAGTTCACTGTCAATGTATGAGAAGGTCCCTTGAGGCTGTAACAGTGACAGAAAAGTTAGTACAATCAACCTTAATGCTTGAGAAGAATGCAAAGATGTCAGAAACTGTGTTTATGTGCATAAATTCCAGAATGGGACCACAATAATTACCCATGGGAAAGAGGATTTACTAAGATTGACCTTTAGCCAGAACCTCAGATATTGAAATGTGAGGAAATAAAAGTAACAATTTAAGATACACAGTATGGTACAAATGCATAGCAGTGCCATGAATTCTTACTTTGAGGCAAAACATATTTGCTTTGAAATTGTTACATATCTCCTGTTGATGATGAAAATAAAATCCTCATTGTTGCTGTACCATCTATAGTTCTCTTGTAATGGCAATAATTACTTTTAGCTAATGGATTTCCGTGTGTGAAAGGCCAAGGTAAAAACAGGTGATTATCTAGGCTTGGCCTCCAGCCAGAATTCCCACATATGCTGTTTTTAGATTCATCCCTCAGGGGAGGGGGATGGATCTACAAAAGCATGCGCAGAGTAATTTGTGGGAGAAATGAATATGATGAATACAGTATCGGAACCTAAAGCAATAAGTCCTAAAAATACAGAGAATTGATAGAACTTTATAAAAAAGGGACTAAATACAATAGTATAGGTTGTTTTGATGTGATACAAGGAAAATCATATTTTAGAAAATCCACTGAGAACCTAAGCCTGAAAAAGGTGCTCATGACTGGCTTGAGATTCATAAGAGCAACATTCTCACCTTGGGTCTAGATGAAGTTTATCTTGTACTATGCTATTGTAATAACGAGTCAGGTAAGTGTTGACAGTGAAGCTTCAACATTCTATGTGTTGCCCTGAACAGTGCTGCTTCTAGGTGGGCTTCTATATAACTAAATACTGTGTGGTGGTTTGGAATTGTATATAGGACCTCAATCCTCATAACAGCCAACAGCTGACCCTCTCTCTGTGTTTTTAGTCAATAAGAAGATATCATAAGTGCTTATTCATTTATTATTCATCTAAGATACCTATGTGATATCATACCTGATAAGGGAACTCCTGTTTAAAACATTGGAATGACAATGGGTTTTTTTTGCTGAACATGAGACAGTTGTCTTGTGCAGCCCAGTAGGTGCTGTCTGCCGTCTTCTCCAGTGAATGCTTCATGCTTCTGCCCATTAACAGGTGCCATTAACCACTGGCCTGCTGCAATCACAATTGGAGAAAATCAAATAAGTTTTCGAACCCTCTTGCATGGCATGGCACTGTGGATGGAACCAAAACCATGTTCTCAATCCAAGTAGCTTAGAAGGGTTCTTGAAAGAGGTCAATGGCAATTCTCCTGAATGCAGACCATAATTTGCACTTGCCCTCTGACCAACATAAATTTATTGAAAATTGCTCATTTCTAAAATCTTTTAAAAAGCAGGCATTTGTTTTCATGATGCAGAAATGCAGCCCTGGAGAGTAATTCACCACTGCTGCGTTGATGCATAATGCTGAACCGGAGAGTCTCAATGAAGACCCGAGATCAGTTTTTTTCGTTCATGAACTGTACAGGTCGGAAAACATGTGTGAAAACTGGGATCGCGTTTACCCGGACTACTTGAAGCCCAATCTAGTGTAGAACAAATCTCTGGTCCTCATTCCATAGAATTGGTATGATTCCTGAATGCTGCACTGGGGCTGCATTAATGCATCATGACAACCAAGAGCTTGATGCATTAGGGCATTATGTCATCCTTAAAGGCTTCATACTATTTGTGCCACAAATCACCTATGGTCATCCACCTAGACCATACTATAAGTGTGGCCTTCCATTACACCCTATAGCATACAATCCATGCCACACACATGGTCATCAATCCTTATCCAATGCCGGGAGAGACCAATCCACTGTTGCCCCATGAAGCATAAAGGAAATTGAGGGGAACATATATCCTGACACAGGCTAATGTTGTTATGTCCCCGATGGTGTAATACCAAAGGGAAAACATATTTGATAGATGCTCTTACATAGTTAACCAGGTTAGGGGTTAATTGACAAAACATGCCAGGACAAATAACTGCCCGGCCGTCCTAACAAGTCTCTTCATCAACATGATCAACGTTGAGGCTATTTATGAGTCAGCAGGACCAGACCTTTGGCCTAAACATTTTGTCAATATCTAGCTTCATATAAAGTGGCCCTTGTTCACACAATGTTCTACTATGTGTTAATTGGCAGAATCACATACCTTCAGTTCCAACCGCTTTGTTACCTAAATCTGCCTGCCTGCACAGTTTGCAGCTGGAATTGAATATGCATGTTTTACTCCTTGTATACTGTCAAGGACTCTGTCATCTCCATACTGTACAACCTCATAAGTAATAAGGCATGTCCTATGCCTATTCCATTACACAGGTTCCCATGTACATGTAGTTTGACCTCAGGGCCTGTAGCCATCTTTTTTTCTGTGCTTGTCATACCAAGTAGTGAAAGTGTGCTTTCTTGGTGCACCTACTGTCACCTGTCACCCGCATAAACCCGGTTATCCCCTCCACATGTACACATTACTTCTGCTGAAGTCCCTCGGTGGTCATTCATGAGGTCAAATGTTGAAACAGGATACTATTTTTATATATCTTATGGTATTATGGTGCAAACTAGGAGGACTCAATAATTTAAACACACAATCTTCCATTCCCCTGTACTACTCCCCTCTACTACTCAACCATTGAGCTTCCCAGGAGACCCTTCATGTATCTCACTGTGTCATCCTGAGAACACCCCACGGTAACGTTATCCCTCCCTGACCCTCCATGTGCCCTGCCATGCCCTTTGTACTGGTCTAGTTTACACAGACAAATATTCATCTTTCAAATTCTACTTTCTCTCTCCAAATGGCATGTGGATCAAATAATGTGAACTGTCAAATGATTTTAAT
This sequence comes from Harmothoe impar, assembly GCA_947462335.1. Lineage (NCBI taxonomy): Eukaryota > Metazoa > Annelida > Polychaeta > Phyllodocida > Polynoidae > Harmothoe > Harmothoe impar. The sequence goes on along the minus strand of OX381721.1, from coordinate 4,529,773 downwards.
CCTTTGATGAAAGTAAATGTTGTTTTTTTAAAGTACAGGGTAGTTGAGTACTGCACACATAACCTGGCCTGGCTTGTACTGATCCAGGTTCTAACTACGCACATTTTTCTAACATCCTGGCCTAGATTACACGGGAGGCCTGCACATGTATATAAGGCAGATTGGGATGATATATCAATGGGATTGGTCTCTTGATGGAAGTCAAATCAAGGATCCTGCTGACAGGGAATGTTATCCTCTAAATTTTTTTTTTTATTTTTTTTTATAGATTTTTATTAAGGTAATGTTCAGCATAGTATACTATAGAGTATACAGCCAAAGTCCGGATTACGACAATATGCCGATCCTCCATCCGGGCCTTCTCTAAATGCCTAACTGACTAATATAACAATAATTATGTGTAATGACGACAATTTCCATTATGTACATCTATATCAATAGTATAAGAACAGTTTATCATAGCAAATCATGGGGTTGGACAGGGGAGTGGGGGGGGGGGGGGGGGTTGTTTGGTTGGTGTACACATGTCTTAACTCTAAAAAACATTTATGTATAATGTGGCTCTGTTTCAAAGCTCAGCCTTTAAAATACAATGTAAAATGTAAGAACAGGAACATCATTGAATAATAATATAGATATTAGCTTGTGTGTACCGAGCAGCGACACGCGGATAGGAACATTGTCTCTTAGGCAGATCCTGCTGACAGGGAATGTTATTGATTTCATGTGTCAAGGAACTAAAACATAGCTCTAGTCGTCATTATCTTTTCTATCCCATGCAATTAAAATCCAGTTAGTTTGATTACCAGGGCAACATGATATTTTGATACCATGCAGTGATAGAAATTAATAAGCAATCAGAATTGAAGGCTCGAGGAATAACCTCTCCCCATTTTTTCACCTTATCATCTGGAATTTGAGCAGTGCTCTTATTTTTTCATCAGGGCAGTAAATGTGATAGGAACGTTTTTTCTCTTGGCATCATCAAAATAGAATATTGGGTATTAACAACAACCCTGCAAAGTTTCATGGTGACTGCTTTTGGCCTGCGGATCCTTCTGTACATATTTTATATCCATTCTATGCTCATTTTACATTTTTGAAACTCACCCAAAGATCTATGCGGTTCTGAGTGTCATTATGAGTCAGAGAAATAGAATTCTTCAAGAAATTTTAATTTTTCATAATTCTTTATGAAAGAGTAATGTAGTATAACTATGAAAATGTTTGATATTATAAACATCTGTTAACTGATCTTGTAGGAAATTGAATTTAGGCATATTTAGGGTTAATAGAAAAACCATTCATACACAAAATACCAAAGCAACTTTCCTTATACTAATCACCGTAAACATCTTGTTGTTTTTTTTTGAAACATTTATCTTTATTCCTGAGTTAAGGTACGGTTACATCTAGATATTGATCATATTTGTGCTGTGGGGTGCACTCCCGTATGTATGAAAATAGATCCCTTTTCTTGCAGAATCAAGAGAGTATATTAACAGGTTAACTCAGGCCAGAAAGGTCTCCCTCCTCCCACTTATTATAAGCGCTTGGAGGATCTTCTTGGGAGACCCTTTCCTTCTTAAGAAGGCAGTGGATTCATATTATAGGTGTCAGGTCCTGTTTAGACCTATACCCATTCATTGTGATTCAATACCAAACACAAATAATACAGTTGTTAACATGAGAGAAAGTGGTTTCTCAACTAAATAACTATTTACAGTATCACCTTGGCAGTATCGGTACCCTTCCAGCCAGCCATGATTTTCTATCCAATTTAAAGGCATTATGGGTGGGTAAGAGGCGAACAGGGGGTGGCAGTGCATTCCAAACCATTGAGCCATAGTGTTCAATACTTCTAAAATAAACTTCACAGTGGGGTGTTACTCTAAACAATATTGGTCCCTGGTGGGCTCGTGTCGGTACATATCTATTAACAGTGTATTCATTATCATGAGCTCTTTTGTACATGAAATTTAACAGGTGGGCTACTCTTCTATCTTTCAACAATGGTGTCTTGGCTAGGGCATGTACCAGGTCTGTGTCTGTAAGATGGTCTAGCCTGAGACATATCTTGAGGCATCTATTTTGGGCATATTGTAGGTCATCAAGTATATATTGAGAAGCTGAGCAGAACAATTGATCACCGTAATCAAAATATGGTAGTATCTTTGAGAAGAATATCTTTAAAGCTATACTTTTTGTCATGGAGGTCCTGAGGTTAGCCAGAACGAAAGTCTTATGATTAATTGACTTTAGCTGTTGCTTTACATGGAGATCATATTTGAGATGACTATCAAGCATTACACCCAAATATTTGTATGACTGGACCACCATCAACTTTACATCATTTAGAAACAGGTTTATATGCATAGCATTTAATTTCATCTTGGAGGCAGTAAAAGCCATCACTTTGGTTTTACCCGTATTTACCGTGAGTTTGTTTTGTAAGCACCATAAACCAAATATATCCAGACTTAATTGCAATCTATTGTGAACATTGACAAGGTTAACATCTGAATCAAAAATAACAGTGTCGTCAGCATACAGTTTGATACCAGAGTTATTTACACAGTTAGGCAAGTCATTCACATATAACAAAAATAGTAAAGGGCCCAATATGGAGCCTTGTGGGACACCGCAGACCACTCCAAGCGTATCAGATAGCATGTTATTAACCTTAGTTTTTTTAACCCTGTTGCTTAAATAACTATTTAACCATTTTAGATTGTCCCCTCTTATACCATAATTTTCCATTTTACTAGATAATATGGAGTGGTCCACGGTGTCAAAGGCCTTGCTCAGATCAATAAATACAGCTACAGTAGGTTTTGCAACATTCAAATTTCTAGCAATAATATCTGTAAAATCAGCCAATGTGGCAATAGTTGACCTTCCAGCTCTAAACCCTCCTTGGTGTTTTGATAAAATATTGAATCTTGTTAAGAAGTTCATAATGTGTTTATGTGCAAGTTTCTCTATTAATTTACAGGGTGTTGGTGTTAACGCAATAGGGCGATAATTTCCAACATGTTTGGGATTACCGGACTTATATATAGGCACAATTGTTGCAATTTTCCATGCGGCTGGAACAATACATGTATTGAACGAACAGTTAAACATTTCTGTTACCCTTACAATTTCATGGCCAAAGGCATCCTTTATCACCATATTTGACATATTATCGATGGCGGAAGATTTATGTACATTAATATTTTTAACTACATCCTTAACCTCATTTTGTGTGGTACTGAAGGCAAGTAGATTTTCAACATTTCTGTTATCATAGGGTCTCCACACATCATTCATGTCACGTGACAGTTTAGGGCCTATGTCGGTGAAAAAAGTATTGATATAATTTGGAACATCAGATTCAGGGATTGGTGTAGCAGACACATTGTCAACTAGTTCTATGATAGCGTGCTTGGGTGCACCAGGTATAAGCTTCTGAATTTTTCTCCAAAATTCTGTAGACTTGCCTTCAGTGTTTTTTAATTCCTCTCGTATGCACCTTCTTTTAGCTGTCCTTGAGAATTTATTACCATCTCTTTTTGCTTTCTCAGCATTTGCTATGTCATTAGCATTACCAGTACGCTTAGCTTTGGCCAGCAAATTATTTTTATCTCGTAGGACATTGACCATATGGTCTGTTACCCATTCTTCACGTTCTTCAGGGATTTTGAAGGACTTAACTGGACACATTTTATCCAAAGAGGCCTCTATAACATTGTGTAAAATATCCCATTTTAATGAGACATCATTTGAATTATCAAAATTTGTCCAGTCATGTGTATTCATATCCATCCCAAGACGCGCAGCGTCATACTTTTTATACGACCTGCCCATGTGTTCAACCTTGGGTCTTTTGTCTGCTTCCTTTTTTCTAATCATATAGACAGCATAATGATCGGAAATATTAAGAATCATAGTACCTGATTGGTTTGACTTGTTGTACCAGAAATATGCATTATGTAAACCAACATGATATTGGGTAAGAAAAAAGAAAAAAAAAGGAAAAAGAATGAATTAAAAAATGGAAAAACATATTTTTCCTAATGGCTCATAGTTTCAACGGCTTTCTTTTGAAGGTGATACATCATATAGGGTAGATCAACCTAGAGTAAATCACATACCCTGAGACGTCCACCTTAATAATGTAGTTATTCATGTATGGTATTGTCTCTATTTTTCCTTTGCTGGAATGAGTAACACATGAAGAGTACTGTGATGCACAAAAACAAGGGCATATCATGCATAAATGACTATAAAATTAAGGTGGTCATCTCAGGGTATATGGTTAACTGTGGGGCAGTCTACCCTAAAGGGCAATGGAGAAGCAAGGCTATGGTGAGTGGGACTCGTACAGTAAAATAGTTGATGAATATGACCCTTTGTCTACAATAGTACCTACTAAAGATCCCCTAGGGACTTTGGCTGACATAATATATGCAGGTGGGACTGCAGGAGGGTGCCAGAAGTGGACATCACCAAGTTAATGTGGCTGACAAATGACAGTTGGTGCCCCATGAGAACTCATCTTCACTACTTGGTAGGACAAGCACAGACAAGGTATGGCCACAGGTCCTGGGGTCAAACCAGATATAACAGCTAACCTGGGAAGCAAGGAGGAAGGGCGCATTTTAAGAATAGATCAAATGATGGTCTATGATTCATCTGAAATACCTATCTGGTACTTGATTATGAAACTCCTGTCATTTCAAAACATTGGAATCATAATGGGGTTTTTTCCAGGACATGAGACCGTTGCCTTATGCAGCCCATTAGGTGCTGTCTGCCCTCTTCTCAAGTTAATGCTTCATGCCTCTGCCCATTAACAGGTGCCATTTGATATTGGCCTGCTGCAATCACAATTGGAGAAAAATCAAACAGGTTTTCAAAACCTCTTGCATGGCATGTCACTGTGGATGGAACCATAACCATGTTCTGAAGCCAAGTAGCTTCTTGAAAGAGGTCAATGGCAATTTTTCTGAATGCAGACCATAATTTGCACTTGCACTCTGACCAACATTTATTGAAAATTGCTCATTTCTGAAATGTTTCAAAAAGCAGGCATTTGTTTTCATGATGCAGAAATGCAGCCCTGGAGAGTGATTCACCACTGCTGCGTCGGTGCATAATGCTGAACCGGAGAGTCTCAATGAAGACCCGAGATCAGTTTTTTTCTCTTGTTTTGTCCGGGTGGGAATACATGTGTGAAAACTGGAATGGCGTTTATCTGGACTACTTGAAGCCCCATCTAGTGTAGAACAAATCTTGGGTCCTCATTGCATAGAGTTGGTATGATACCTGAATGCTGCACTAGGGCTGCATTAATGCATCATGACAACTAAGACCATGATGCATTAGGGCATTATGTCATCCTTAAAGGCTTAATACTGTTTCTGCCACAAATCATCTTTAGTCATCCACCTAGACAATACAAGTGTGCCCTTCCATTACACCCTATAGCATACAATCCATACCACACACATGGTCATCAATCCTTCTCCAATGCTGGGAGAGACCAATCTACTGTTGCCCCATGAAGCATAAAGGAAATTGAGGGGAACATATATCCTGACACAGGCTGATGTTGTTATGTCCCTGATGGTGTAATACCAAAGGGAAAACATATTTGATAGATGCTCTTACATAGTTAACCAGGTTAGGGGTTAATTGACAAAACATGCCAGGACAAATAGCTGCCCGGCCGTCCTAACAAGTGTCTGCATCAACATGATCAATGTTGAGGCTATTTATGAGTCAGCAGGACCAGACCTTTGGCCTTAACATTTTGTCAATATCTATCTTTATATAAAGTTGGCCTTGTTCACACAATGTTCTACCACTTGTTACTTGTCAGAATCACATATCTTCAGTTCCAACTGCTTTGTTACCTAAATCTCCCTGCCTACAAGGTGACAGCCGGAATTGAATATATGCATGTTTTACTCCTTGTATACTGTCAAGGACTCTGTCGGCTCCATACTGTACAACCTCATAAGTAATAAGGCATGCCCTGTGCCTCCTCCATTAAACAGGTTCCCAGGTACATGTTGACCTCGGGGCCTGAAGCCATCTTCTTTTCTGTGCTTGTCATACCAAGTAGTGAAGGTGTGTTCTCATGGGGTGCCAACTGGCATCTGTCACACACATTTTTTTTTTACAAACATTTATCTTTATTTCTGAGTTACAAATATATCCATTTACATCGAGGTATTGATCACAAGTGCGCTAGGGGCGCACTCCCATATAAAGTGAAAAATATCCTTTTTCCTTCATTGTCATAATAAAAGTTAATAACTCAGAATGAGAAAGGTCCCCCTCCTCCCACGCAAATTAGGTGTGTGGAGGATCTTCTGGGGGAACCCTTTCCTTCTTAAGAAGGTTAATGACAATAGTAAGAATTTTCCTGACCCGTTTGGGTCTTAACCTATTCTTAAACCCTGTTTAAGGGACATCATATAATGGTACATATTTATATGGACCGTTGTCATTGTCATGATCCTTTTAGATAATGATTATGGGTACCTTTCCTTCCAACCATAGTTTTCTTTCATTTTTAAAACTATCATGGGTAGGTAAGAGGCGGACATGGGCGGGTAGGGTATTCCATAACATTGAGCCAAAATGTTCAATTGATTTGTAGTAAACCTCAGAATGTGGAGTCAGTCTAAACAATACAGGGCCCACATGTGCCCGGTTTGGTATATTCCTATTTACAGTGTATTGCTCGTCATGTGCTCTTTTGTACATAAAATTTACAAGGTGAGCTTGCCTTCTACTAATTAACTTTGGCATTTTTGATTTTGCATGTACCACATTTGTATCTGTTAAATGGTCAACTTTCAGGCAAATCTTGAGACATCTGTTCTGGGCGTACTGTAGGTCATCAAGTATATATTGGGCTGCCGAGCAAAAAAGATGGTCTTCATAGTCAAAATAGGGGAGAATTTTTGATTTGTAAATTTTGAAAGCTATACCTTTAGTCATGGACAGTCTTAGATTTGCCAAAATAAAAGTCTTGTGGTGTATCAACTTTAGCTGTTGTTTTACATGCAGATCATATTTCAGATGGGAATCTAACAATACACCTAAATATTTATACGATTGTACAACCATGAGTTTAGTATCATTCAAAGACAAATTTATGTCCATAATCTTGGTTACTCTAGTATCTTCCCCTATCCCCTTTTACATGTATGTATAAGGCACTTCAGTGAAAGTCCCTTGGTGGTCATTTATGTGGACTAGTGTTGAAACAGGATACTATTTTTATATACCTTATAGTGTTATGGTGCAAACTAGGAGGACTCAATAATTTAAACACACAATCTTCCATTCCCCTTTACTACTCACCCTCTACTACTCAACCATTGAGCTTCCCACGAGACCCTTCATGTACCTCACTCTGTCATCCTGAGCACTCCCCAGGGTGACATTATCCTTCCCTGACCCTCCATGTACCCTGCCATGCCCTTGGTACTGTTCTAGTTTGCACAGACAAATATTCATCTTTCAAATTCTACTTTCTCTCTCCAAATGGCATGTGGATCAAATAATGTGAACTGTCAAATCATTTCAATACTTTGATGAAAGTGAATGTCCAGGGTAGTTGAGGACTGCACACATAACCTGGCCTTGTTTAAACCGATCCAGGTTCTATAGTCCATGGCACCAAGAAAGGGACTATTGAATTAGGCTTGTTTTCTATGTGAAATAGCATGTAGAAACAATTCTAATGGGCACAAAATATTTCTCGATGAAGAGCTAAACACATACACATGAGAATAAATGTTTACAATCAGGGAAATTGTTCATTCACTTGCTTGTAAAGTGCAGTTTCACGACACTATTGGTAAACACTCTTTATTGCACACTAGAAGTATAGGGAATATAATCAAAACTTCCCCAAAATGCTGATTTTAAGCAATTTTTGAATATTTCGATCTCACTTTGTGGAAAGGCTCACATTTGCATTTCTTTACCCAGAATGTTCTAAATGGTACCATTGTGAAGAAGAAATTGTTCCCTCATTTATTTGATGACTAATTCCATCTCTGACAGTGTATTTCAATTTCTATAGGTGCTAATGCAAATCAAAGTCAGCAAAAATACAACATTTCAGAAATGTTTCTAGGGTATTTATAAATTTCACAATTACCCACATTTCTCCAGAGAAACAGGACATTGTCATTACCTTAAACTACAGAGTCTTGGCTAAAAAACGTTTTTTACATGAACATGATGCGACTACTAGTGCCAAAGACGGGATCATTACATGAAATGCAAAAGGGCAAACATAGTTTGGCAGTCCCTTTCTTGGTGCCACGGACCATAACTACGCACATTTTTCTAACAACCTGGCCTAGATTACATGATCCGGCCTAATGTCCCCATCTTGGGTGGTCTGCATATATAAGGCAGATTGGGATGATGTATTTGTGGGGATTTGTCCCTTGATGGAAGTCAAATCAAGGATCCCGCTGACAGGGAATGTTATCCTCTAAATTGATCTCATGTGTCAAGGAACTAAAAGATAGCTGTAGTCGTCATTATCTTTTCTATCCCATGAGATCAAAATCCAGTTAGTTTGATTCTCAGGGCAACATGATATTTTGATACCATGCAGTGATAAAAATAAACAAGCAATCAGAATTGAAGGCTCTAGGAAAAGCCTCTCCACATTTTTTCACTTAGTCATCTTGAATTTGAGCAGTGCTCTTATTTATCATCAGGGCAGTAAATGTGATGGGGAACGTTTTTTCTCTTGGCATTATCAAAATAGAATGTTAGGTTTTAACAACAACCCTGCAAAGTTTCATGATGACTGCTTTTGGCCTGCGGATCCTTCTGTACATATTATATATCCATTCTCTGCTCATTTTACCTTTTTGAATTCACCCAAAGATCTATGCAGTACTGAGTGTCATTATGAGCCAGAGAAATAGAATTCTTCTAGGAATGTCTATGTTTTATAATTCTCTATGAAAAAGTAGCGTAGTATAACTATGTAAATGTTTGATATTATATACATCTGTTAACTGATCGTGTAGGAAATTGAATATAGGCATATTTGGTATTATTTCTGGACAAGGCACTGTCGTGTCCCAACACTACATTCCTACTGACACAGGTGAGTTCAATTTTGCCGCTCCTGGTGAGTGTCAGGTCATGTGATACCAAATCCTGTTTTCTTATTGGCTGAGGGAAGATTCAGGTCAAGTTCTTCCTCTCTTTTTTCTTATTTTTGTTTTTATGTGCACCTATTCCCTTTCAGGGAACATTTAATTTACATTTGGACCCAACGGGTCCCTATTGAAATGAACTTCATTTTATTTCTAAAAAATCTAAATGCCATATATGGTATTGTCTCATGATGCTGAGAGTTGGTTCATGGTTGGTAATATTTGTGATTTGTTTTGGTATTTTTTGGAATGTTTCATCCCTTTCAGGGAATCATCAGGTGTAACCTCGGTGACTCTACACATTTAATTGTTTTAATTTATTTTTTTCTTTGATTTTGTGTGTGAATTGTGTAGATGTGTGCTTATTTATTTATCGTATTTTACCATTTACGGTTTCCTGTTGAAGTTGCACACTGAGTTGAATGGTTCAGCGTGGGAAAAAAATGACGTGGCTTTAAGGGTACCGATCTAACCATAGCGGCTTTCCAGGATGTTCCTCCCTATTGGTACTAGTGTTTTTAAATGTTGTATCCAAGAAAATTCTATAGATTTTCTTAGTTTTGTGCCTCTTTTTGACTCAGGGTGCTAAGATGAAGTCTAGAATGTAGACTTTCATGTCTTTGTGTTTGTTGTGATCTGGTCTGTTGAAGTGGTAGGCCACTTCACTTTTGTCCTATCTTTTAAGATCCATGTCACCGATGTGTTCCTTTATACCGAATCTGATGTCTCAGTATGTTTCACCCACATATGCTTTGTTGCAGGTTTTGCATTCGATGCATTTAACTCAGGGTGCATCTTCAACAGGAAACAGTTAATGGTAAAATACAATAGATAGGAAAAATATCTTCATATAGGCATATTTGGGTTAATAGAAAAACCATTCATATACAGCATACCAAAGCAACTTTCCTTATACTAATCACAGTAAACATCTTGTTTGAAAAGTTATAATCATTATGTCCAGATGAGTACCTATCGCATTCCGATAGTTGATGACTACAGATAATGAGCCAACTACTTAACCCTTTAATAATGGTATAATACCTTTAATGCACCATGTCCTTGGTCATCATGATGCATAAATGCAGCCCTGGCGAGTAACTCACCACTGCTGCCAACCACCATGCCAATCCTTAGGGGTTGAGGCATGAGGGTCAGAAATAATGTACCAATGCAGCACCGGCGAGTGACTTGCTGGGGCTGCATCCATGTATCATGACACACAAACGTTATATTTTAATGACATCTGTGAAAGGGTTAAACCTACAAGTTAATGAGGGGCATCTCACATTTGGTGTGTCTGCCTGCTCAACCCTTTAAGGGCTAAAATGTTAATTGTTAAATTCACTACGCCCTTTGTTCCTTATGATGCATGAATACTGCCCCAACCAGCTGTCTGATATCCACTCTATGAGGACTGATACCCTCCTACTTAGTGCACTGCCAGTGCTGCCTTAGTGTATCAAGACAAACAGGAGTGTGAAGCACCAACTTTTTTTCCAGAGACGCTCCATATTCTTGGATGTCACCATGGTTATCAAATGTGGAAATACATACAGCATATAAGTAAGGACTAAAGGAGGAACATCAATTCTATACTAAAGTAAAATCTAAGGTGTGATTAGGACCTAGCCTTTAATTCAGGGTCAGGTGGGATAGATAGGGAAGGATACATTACAGTTAACACACTGATTTGCATGCTCTTAAATGGCCCGTTAGAAGCTCATTCTGCAAATTCACCACATCCTACTGAGTCTGTTTTTGAATAGGTTCATACTCTCTACCAGTAAAATCTATTATCAGTAACATTAGTAGCTACATGACAAATCTATTTAGTCTGTTCTTTACCTATATTACTTCATATTGGTGGATCACTGTCCAAAAGGCCAGCTGCTCAGACAGATTCAAGAACAAAACTTGTTATTACAAATCCTATTTTTATATTTGTACTGTCAGAAAATGGATGTAGCCTATGAAGTAATAAAAAATCAGTCTGCCTCCATGTTTTCCCGTGCTCCTTGCACTGTGTTAGATATGAGAACTGCAGTTCATTAAAATGATTAAGAACTAGGAAGTAAAGTGACATTGTGAAGTGATAAATTAGCAACGTGAATAATGTCATGTACAGCCTCTGGAGAACATTTGTCCATCCCCTATAAACTTTTGATCCTTTAAGGGCAGTATGGGCCATCATGAATAAGCCTGCCCTGGCAAGTCACTCATTGCACTCAAGCATTATACAACCTCATGAGATTGAAACAGTGCAGTATTGTCAGTTTTTGTAAATACAGTGGCAACACATTTATCACTGACTATGTGTATCATGGTGAATTATAGTTCTTGAGACATTTTGCAGTTTGTAAAGGGTTGATATACACATCAGCCAACTGTAAATTTACAACAGAGAACACATTATTCAGCACATTCTACTGTTACATTACATTTGGCAAATTAACGAGAATCTCTTATCAGTTAGATTGTTAGCTTCACTTAAACCATTGCTTACCGAATAATGCATTTACATGAAAAATCTATTCAGCCTGTACTTTACCCACATCACTTCTTGCAGACCATCATGTTATGAATAATTGGTGGATCACTGTCTAACAGGCCAACTGTTCAGACAGATTTAACAGCAAAACTGTAATTACAAATCCTTTTTTTACATTTTTGCTGTGTAAAAAAGGAGGCAGCCTTTAGAAAAATAAAATTTCAGTCTGCCTCCATATCTTCCAGTCCTCCTTGCACTGTGTTAGGTTTGAGGGCTGCAGTTCATTAAGATGATTAAGAACAAGGAAGTAAAGTGACACTGTTAAGTGATAGATTAGCAATGTGAATAATGTCATATACAGCCTCTAGAGAACATCTGCCCATCCCCTATAAACTTTTGATCCTTTAAGGGCTGTATGGGCCATCATGAATAAGCCTGCCCTGGCAAGTCACTCATTGCACTCAAGCATTATACAACCTCATGAGATTGAAAAATTGCAGTATTGTCAGTTTTTGTAAATACAGTGGCAACACATTTATCACTGACTATGTGTATTATGGTGAATTATAGTCCTTGAGACACTTTGCAGTTTGTAAAGGGTTGATATAAGCCTCAGCCAACTGTAAATTTACCACAGAGAACACATCATTCAGCACATTCTACTGTTAAGTTACTCTTGGTGTTATTACTGTACAGCCTTAGGAAATGACAGTGATGAATACTTTCGGAAATTAATAAGATATAATTTCTCCTCAGGGCATCAATCTGAGCAACAATGAGATGCAATTCATTTTGAAAAGCAAATTGGTGCTCTAGCTTGATGAAACCATTTTCAAACACAAAAATTCAATTGAGTGTCCAGTAGTAGCAGGTGAGGTGTGGGCAGTTGTGTGCGGGTAGTGACCAGGTAAGTATAAGTAAGATATACTGACCAAGTATAAGTAAGATAGACTGACCAAGCAGCGTCCCTAGTGAGTAAAACCAGCCTTCCCCCAGAGAGGGGGATGTGGTGATCAGTCTCTCGAGGTAGTTCTAATGTACCCCTCCAGGGGATGGGGGCGCCCCTTCAACGCTCTCCGCTTTACTCATTCAACCAAGCACCCATTATATGTCCTATAACCTTGATTCAAATAGGGAAAGAGACCACCTTTTATCATTAATAAGAATAAATCAAGATCATGAAAACAATTCAGTTGACAGATTATACTACTCACTGTCTACTAGATCAATACATTTAACGTGGTTTTATTCAAAGTTATGCTAGTTTAAGTCTAGATGCATTTTACATCACATACATCATCCTCAATATACATTTCCTCTCACAAGTTAGAACACTATAAACCATTACCAGGCAGTCTAGTCTGGATGCAGTTCTAGTCACGTGCCTGCTAACCGTATACTGTATGCCTGCCTCCTGAGGCATTATGTGACATTGGTCTGGGACAGGTAAAAGGGGATACATGGTCAGGTCTGTGTTTCTGCCCTGAAACATGCAATAAGACCTCCAGGCCATGTGCCAGACAATAATGGACAATAGTGGAAACAAATCAACATTGTTAGACATTTTCTAGAGGGCATTCTTGTTTGGGCATTCTTATAACTTTTATGAAATAGAAAGGGTTAACATTGCAATTACTTTCTTTGACTAATTATCAGCAATAAGGTCTTACAGACCGTCATACCTCCAAGAAATGCTCCTGAGAAAATAATCATAAAAACATTAAAAAAAGCTATAGCTCTTTTTTTTTTGACTGAAAATGGGCTAATTCTGTACTAGTAGGCAAGTTGCAGATGACAATGGAGTATAACACTGCATGTTATCTTTGCTATCACTATGGACTATGTCTCTTATATTTCAATTACAGTTTTGCTTTGTTCAGAGGATCTTTTTGGATAAAGCGAATGACAAAATCATTAAATACAGATTTGATAATCACTTTTGAAGTTCATCTGCGGGTGCTGTTTCAATGAGTGATGAGCAGTATATAAAGGTTAACAGATCTAGAGCACAAGAAGTCTTCCTTCCTCAAGGGTAGGAACTCATCACTCAGAATCTACAAGATGGAAGACATGAAATGCAGGCAGCGGCTGGAAGCATGTATCCTGGAGCATCCGTGTCTAGGAAATAACTAATGAAATGTAACTGAAAAAGTTCTTCGCATGTGATATGCAGGTAGTGAATGTAACATAACTTAGTGAATGATCCCTACACAATATACAAGATGAGACACCTTCAGACATTAAAAAACCACATCAAGTCTCATATAGTCTCTATTGGTGGAATGATATGCCAATACTTGTATTCAGTTGGAAATTAGCTTCACTATGCGGCACTTTGGTGGATCACTCTACATTTGAGATAGGACTGCACCCTACTTCATCATTTACTATCCTCATTTTTACAAGTAAGATTAGTATACATCCGAGGGGCTGGTACAATCAGGGATTTACGCTACTGCGTCACAATTTTTAATAATTTACTTTATCATCTAACAATTTATGATAATACCAGCGAATATTTTAGCATTTACCCTGTGGTCTTAAGATTTACGCTGTGGTCTCAACATTTAGACTAAAATAGGCTAGTTCACTCTGTTTCAACACCACCTATGAAGTAGGATGTTTTTTTAACAAAAATCTTTTTCTCTGTACCAACCCCTGAAAAATCAACATGAAAAGATCTTTGTGACACTTACTTCCGCTTTTGAAAATGATCACCATGCTTGGTAACAGTACCCTTGAGATCTCATACAAAGGATAGACTCAAGAATGTAACTGTTCGTGTTGAACTATGATAGAACATGACACCAATTAGACCTCCGAAAAGTTGATGAAGTGATATCATTTTTATTATTACCTGTATTTCCTGTCTAAATATCAAATGCCGAGTCCCTGTTTATGGCCACCAACACCACAGAAAACCTGCAGGAAAACACAGACAACCATTAAATGCCACTCCAGAAATCAATTAGAACTGCATATTGCATCCTTTGCACTCTGCATATTCAGTGCAGTCATGAGACAGAAGCAGACACAACTTGCGGTTTTGATGCCCAATGATGCAGCAATCATGAACACTTCATGCTGCTAAACCCTTGGATTATTGAAATATGGAGGAAACTAAATACATTGTATATTTCAAAGGTTCATAATTGAAAGATTATATAGCTTTATTCATAATCATAAATAACAATTTGATCTACAGGTAGGAATAAGAAAAGGGAAGCGGCTATTTCACATGCTATTCAATCATAGGATGCATATATTTTAACTGTAACATATCAGTCACCTTCTCAAATTGCCATGCTACGCTCCTCTCCAGCACATGTACTTTACTTTACTGTAATAAATGATTCACAGCTCTAGGGTATGATCATCTGGATCGCAAACACAAGAACACATCTGACTCTGTTTTATGAGGATCACGTTTTGTGATCTAAGTTATTAGCTTTAATGGCTTATAGGGAGCTTTTAATGTTCGATATTTGACCTGATAAACTGTCAGTTTATAGAAGTGTATTGTGGAGTAGACAAGGCGGTATGCTTCGCTTGCAATGCGACCACGATATGAGCTCCTAGTATGAGCCCACCTTTCCACTTTGAATTTACCGCCCGTGGGAATCAACCATATATATATTTTGACTTATTTGCGCACATCTTAGTAAGAAAAAAAGCAATGAGACAGAAGTCCAAAACCCAAATGCCTTGGTGCACCCTGCAGCAACACCTGCCTTAACACAGATTAATTGACACTTTAGTACAGGTTTTATTTTGGGAAATGACATAAAGCTGCTACAGCAGGTATGAGTCAGAGATCATTAATCTACATCAATTTGTGAGGTCAATTTGTCCCAGGGTATTGGCAGTTGGGTGCCAACAGGTCAAACAGTTCATATCCTGTCAAGTAAACTGCTACTCAATTGTTCTAAAGGATGAGTCTCTTCAATCGTGTACATTACTTTACTTTTCTCTTTTTCTCTATGGGCAGTATAGTACTTTAAATGATACGATATACTCTATTTGGTTTGGTATAATGGCCCCTATATCTCCCTTTGAGCTAAAGTAATGCGCAGGCTGTTTTACTAAAGAGGGGCCCAATTTGTTTGCCCCCCCCTCAAAATGGGTTCAAATTATTTTGGTGCCCCCCTACTTCCCTAATAGGTATAATACAACTAGAGAGCTCTCCATAGAACTTGATGTGTCTCTGTTAAAGGTAATATGGATGATGCAAGGAATTTCGAAAGATCTAAACAACAAATTAATATCTGAGGTTCAAATATATTCTCAAAAATCAGTTCATGTTTCAGCCATCCATGTTAGAGTTCCCATCATCCCAAATTAGGCCAAATGTACTTGCAGACTTAATCTGTTATTCCTAACCTAAAGTATCCGATAGCGACCTTGCAGTGGATAAATGGCACCTCCTGCTGAACTAATGATTCAAAGTGTTACCAGCCCCTTTTAGGACCGGGATTGTAGGTGGAGGGATAGTCCATAGGTTCCCTGTGATGGCAATGGGGGTGAAGTCACAGCTAAATAAGGTCCATATTCAAAATTGCTAAGCTTACGCCATCACATGCCATTACTGACCTATTCAACATTGACATGTTGATCAATTTTGTCAAGACCAAAAGAAAGTAAGCTAGCTAAGTAGGCATTTCCTTATTCTGACAGTTTGATGGTCGGTGTATAATATTTAGTAAAATTCTTCACTAATGTAAAATCAACAATTTGTAAGTTTACTGTGGATCTCTGAGCCTTGCACTAAGCCATAAACAATATTATCCCCACCTCAAACTCTCCATAGCAGGCCCAGGCCTTATTACAAAGCCATTATAAATGAAACTAGCCTGTGGTCTATGTTGATGTCTGTGCAGAGCATTGACACTCACATTGTCAAAGGACTGTCATTTACTTATTGAGACCACTGCCACACTCCAATCAGGGGACAAAGTGAAGACAGACTTCCATGTTGTGGATATATTGACATCTATCAAATCATATTAGGTGTAGAAACACTACTACCACTAGTACCACTGCTAGTACACCCGTCACTAGTAATCGCTACAACGTGAAGGTTATAAGACCTTGAGGTTGTGGTGATAGCACCATCTTCAGTAGCAAGGAAAGACACTAAACATCCCCTCTTCGTGGTCTTCTTGTGTAGGTGTAGCTTAGTTGGTCTTCTGCTCATGATGGTGTGTGTAGAGAAAAGAGTGGGTGAGTGAATGGTGGTTTTCCACCTCCCTTATATACCACTGCTTCTGGATACCTGCTGGTTTTGCCAACTCTTAGAAGCAAGAGCGCTAAGCCTGTTATCACAGTAGGATGTCTATTAATCCGTTTTTCACCTGACCTCTGCTGTTACATCATAAAAGGGGAGCGTGGTCCTCATAAGCTCTTAATGAGCGGATGAAAGGGCTCATGTGGATAAGTCGGGTATGCAGTTGGAAACGGGACTAAAATCCGCTGTATAAGTATAAAAATCACATTTCAGCTGCCCTCCACAGATGGAGATGAAAAGGAAAGCCGAATACCATGCGTTCTCCTCATAAGCTCTTACTGAGGGGATGAAAGGTCTCATGTGGATAAGTCTGGTATGCAGTTGGAAACGGGATTAAAATCCTCTGTATAAGTATAAAAATCACATTTTAGCTGCCCTCCACAGATGGAGATGAAAAGGAAATCAAAATACAACTCCTCCTCCTCATAAGCTCTTAATGACCGGATGAAAAGTCTCATGTGGATGAGACGGGTATGCAGATGGAAATGAGATTAAAATCCTCTTTATAAAAAGCTCTGATTTTTCAGTTGTAAAACCCATATCACGTCTGACCACTACACCTACCACATCTACCAAGCAGTAGCACGGCCACCACCACCACCACCACCACCAAGTTGTTTACCTACAGACAAGATGAGAGGTGAAACAGGTACAATGGCACAGGCGATCTCCCCCTGTAAAGAGCAGCGTGACGCGCGTGTGGAGACTGAGGGTAACGGCGTGAGAAGAGAGGTGGTAGCGGGCTTCACATATAGCGATCAGTTGCTTCATGAAATAGGTCAGCGACTAGCTTGGTGGCGTATAACTACACCTCATGCGTGATGGCAAGAGCTCACCCTTGCCTTCCTCGGTATCGCTCGACCGGATCTGTTGCTAAAGAAGCTACACTTTTTCACCAAGTGTGAGTCGGATTACAACAATCCCGACTTGTCTACAATAGAGCGATACTTCAGCGGCATGGCCGAATCGCTAGGTAGCGAGTGGAAACACTTGGGGCAGTATTTACCTTTGTCGTCTGACGAGTTACATAGGATCGCTCAACAATCCAAAGAAAAAGACCTCACTTCTTAAAGTCTTGTTGGAGCCCATGGAAAGGCTTGACGTCGTCATCCATATATTACTTCACTTTCTACACCAAGGAAGGCGCTCTCGCTATTACTCTTAAGGGACTAGTTGCAAATAACATCGAGCACACCCTTTCTAATACACTTGTGAAAGAAAAAAAAAAGAAGTTGCACACTGGCGCACAATCAAATATTAAGTCGCAACACAGGAGCGTGTGTCTGCAGTGGTGGCGTTGTCGTTGTCATCGTCGTCATCGTCATCGTCATCTTCAGAGGGTGTGCAGTCAGCCAACAGGAGAGGCGTTTAAACACAACCATATAGAACACTCACTCACGTCACGTCACTGGTTAGTATCTCATTTGGAGCGCAGTCGGGGGAAAAAAGCACTGACCCGCCTGTCTACCTACCTACCTACCTACCTACCTGCCTACCTACCTGGCTACTTGTCTGTCTACTTACCCGACCAACTAACTGACTGACTGACCGACTGACTGACTGACTGACTGACTGACTGACTGACTGACTGACTGACTGACTGACTGACTGACTGACTGACTGACTGACTGACTGACTGACTGACTATCCACCACCTTACTACCATCATGGGCGACGACCACAGGCTGGCCAAGTACACGGCTTTCGCGGATTAAGGTAGGCGACTGGACACTTTCAACGCCTTTGGGTAGTATAGACCATGCTCTTTCGCAGAGACTCCGAAGAGGAGGCGAGTCTCTTAATTAAGTAAAGTTCTTTTTTTCTTTTTCTTTTTGCCCCCCAAGACACGCACTCTCCCAAAGTGCCCCCTTCCCCCCCAAAGTGCCCCCCTCCCCCCAACTTCCGGTCATCGCTAATCCCCCCCTAAGTAGGTCATGTGACGTCACTTCCAGTCATCTTAAGTAGGTCACTTCCGGTCACTGGGGTGTGGTCTATTATGCAAATTAGGGGGTCACTTCCAGTCAAATGGAGGCCTCTGATTGGCTGGTACAGCGGAAGTCACCCATTATGTAAATGAGGAAGTCACTTCCGGTCAAATGGAGGCCTCTGATTGGCTGGGGTCATGACCCTGACCTCTAAGAAGGGCAAGGTCACATGACATCACTTCCGGTATGCCCTTATATGGGCATGTGACGTCACTTCCCGTCAAATGGAGGCCTCTGATTGGCTGCAAGTCCAATGAGTAATAAACAGTACTTAACCATAGTCCCGTTCCGATACAAACAATACTACTGACACATATCAAGGAAACCAAAAAAAAACACATTCAATAGCAAAATTACTGTATGTTTTTGGAACTGTGCACAGAGCCTTTCTACTCTGACAGCAAAGAGTACTGGTAGTGACAGGACACTTAGTTTCCAGGCACACATTTGTCATCTATACCGTCCCAGCAGGATGTCTTATTAATTCCCTTTGTGAGTGAGTCTATCTAGATGTTGACAATGTCTGGGGTCTGGGATGATGGGATGTTACTGATATTCAAAAGGACATGCAGTGCTCTATTGCTGCCTTTGTAAGATGTTGCCATCCTGAAAGTATTTTCCCATATTTGAATATAGCTTTGCGGTGTCATCTACACCATACCTTAGAACTGATACTGCTAGCAAACACCTTTAGCTGCATGCTGCAATCTAAAGAAATGACAAGGATATAAACTATATTTTTCATATATTTCTCATTACATGAGCAGTATGACAATGGCATGATAGGTCATTACGGTATTTTGTCATGTCGCCTAGGATGAGTATTAATGTAGCTTCCTGACACCAACTTCGTTGGATTAAATTATTACAACCCATAGATTTGGTAAGTCATGAGAAGATCCTCTGAGGCTACTCATCAGGGCCGTTATGTACTCATCTGTGGATTTACTGTGTGGGTGGACATTGACACTACATCCAACTAATCTCTCTGCAGATAATCCTTAAGGAATACATTCAGGATTTACTGGGAGTAAATTATGCTGTCAATAAGAAATAGACACGTGTCATTCTAGTCCATGGCCGACTCCTTCAGCAAAGTATGCCTATCAGCTTTTATATGGATAATTCTTAAGCAACTGGGCTTACAGGAGATATGATAGGCAGGCAACCAGGTATAGGAGGAGCATGTCAAATTATCCCCATAGAAAGGATATCTGGGGAGATTTCCTTTAGCTTGATTAGCTGGTACATCCTACTAAATGAGGATCACACAAATTGCCTTTCTGTTATCTAGGTCAACACTTTGTCGTGAAAACTTTATTGGCAATAACAAAAAATACACACTGTTATATTGGCTTGAGAAAAAATTATGTTATTAGCCTGTTGGAAAATATAGGTTTATCCAAGCAACTCATATTCGCCCATTGCCAGCTGAGGTTTTCTCCTAAAAAGTATGTTTATTGCCAATCATGAATACCACCTACAGTCTGAGGATCCAAAACCATCTCACTAAGTGTCTGGACCCTTCAGCGGTTCCTTAAAGTGGCATAATCACTGAGAATATCCCATTCTAGTACTGTTCTAGTCTACGATGCAGTAGCTGCGCCAGGGGTGATTAGCTCCTTTAAAACACAGCCTAACCATTTATCAAGTGCTAACATCTTAAATCAGGAGATTCAATTTAGTGGACAATGGAGTAGAGTACAAAAACAGTAGATGAATGAAGGAGGCTGACTTACTGAAGTGTTGGCATAACACACTACCAATGAGGTAGCTACTCACCAGGGCTACATTGGTGCACTCTGAAGACAAATGAAGATAGGGCCTTGATTCCTTGAGGGTTAAACATTGCCATAATAGTCCATGGCACTACCATTAGTCCTTCTGAGTCATTTGAGATATTTACAGCACGGTCTGTGAATGCGGAGGTCATCTTTCTTGCTCACCCAAAACAGAGTCCTCTGGCCCTTAAGAGAGCTTTGTGATTCACATCATGTAGTTATCATAGATCTTCATTTTCACAGAAATATGTTCCTATCAAGCTTCTCTGTGCAATTCCTTGAACCAGGACAACCACATCCACAACTAGGTGAAGACAGTTATCTCCTGATTGCAATCTGGTGCAGCAACCATTTAGTGTCTTGTTTTACTTGTAGAAACAATTTGTGACATTTTGTACATTCTGAGGTATGACAAATGGTAGATTTTTGTTGTAAATGATACATGACTGAGTAAACTTTCTAATGAACATTACCAAATAGTTTTAGGCCTGGTTACAGTGGCCCAGGAGGGTCAATTTTTTTTGTAAAATTGAAATTGCAAATCCACTTCAACTTGCAAAAAAAAAACATGAGTTGAAAGTGAAAACTCCAACTTCAACCATTTGCTGTCACCTGTCAACTGTCAAGTCAAGTAAAACAACTTGTGACTGCTATCTTTCAACACTACATAAAACTAAAAGCAATGCAAATGTCAAAGTTGAAAGTGAAAACTCCAACTTCAGTCGCTTACTGTCAACTGTCAAGTGTCAATTCAAGAACAACAGCTTGTGACGGGTATCTTTTAGCACTGTAGTTCACTCCATGTGTCCCATGGTATGCTTTGAAGGCTGTGTGCCATGCTGTGTACCCTGCTGTGTGCCTTGCTGTGTGCCATGCTGTGTGCTGAGCTGGGATGAAACTAAGAGTGGAACTTGTGGTAGAACTTGTGGTAGAACTTGTGGTGGAACTTGGGGTGGAACTTGGAGTGGAACTTAGAGTGGAACTTAGAGTGAGCTTGGAGTGGAACATGAGGTGGAACTTGGAGTGGAACTTGGGGTGGAACTTGGAGAGGAACCTGGAGTGGAACATGATGTGGAACTTGGAGTGGAACTTGGAGTGGAACTTGGGGTGGAACTTGGGGTGGAATCTGGGGTGGAAGCTGGGGTGGAACTTGGGATGGAACTTGGGGTGGAAGGTTGGAACACGGGATGCAACACGGGATGCAACACGGGGTGCAACACGGGGTGGAACACGGGGTGGAACACGGGGTGGAACACGGGGTGGAACACGGGGTGGAACACGGGGTGGAACACGGGGTGGAACACGGGGTGGAACACGGGGTGGAACACGGGGTGGAACACGGGACGGAACACGGGACGGAACACGGGTGGAACACGGGACGGAACACGGGACGGAACACGGGACGGAACACGGGACGGAACACGGGACGGAACACGGGACGGAACACGGGACGGAACACGGGACGGAACACGGGACGGAACACGGGACGGAACACGGGACGGAACACGGGACGGAACACGGGACGGAACACGGGACGGAACACGGGACGGAACACGGGACGGAACACGGGACGGAACACGGGACGGAACACGGGACGGAACACGGGACGGAACACGGGACGGAACACGGGACGGAACACGGGACGGAACACGGGACGGAACACGGGACGGAACACGGGACGGAACACGGGACGGAACACGGGACGGAACACGGGACGGAACACGGGACGGAACACGGGACGGAACACGGGACGGAACACGGGACGGAACACGGGACGGAACACGGGACGGAACACGGGACGGAACACGGGACGGAACACGGGACGGAACACGGGACGGAACACGGGACGGAACACGGGACGGAACACGGGACGGAACACGGGACGGAACACGGGACGGAACACGGGACGGAACACGGGACGGAACACGGGACGGAACACGGGACGGAACACGGGACGGAACACGGGACGGAACACGGGACGGAACACGGGACGGAACACGGGACGGAACACGGGACGGAACACGGGACGGAACACGGGACGGAACACGGGACGGAACACGGGACGGAACACGGGACGGAACACGGGACGGAACACGGGACGGAACACGGGACGGAACACGGGACGGAACACGGGACGGAACACGGGACGGAACACGGGACGGAACACGGGACGGAACACGGGACGGAACACGGGACGGAACACGGGACGGAACACGGGACGGAACACGGGACGGAACACGGGACGGAACACGGGACGGAACACGGGACGGAACACGGGACGGAACACGGGACGGAACACGGGACGGAACACGGGACGGAACACGGTGGAACACGGTGGAACACGGTGGAACACGGTGGAACACGGTGGAACACGGTGGAACACGGTGGAACACGGTGGAACACGGTGGAACACGGTGGAACACGGTGGAACACGGTGGAACACGGTGGAACACGGTGGAACACGGTGGAACACGGTGGAACACGGTGGAACACGGTGGAACACGGTGGAACACGGTGGAACACGGTGGAACACGGTGGAACACGGTGGAACACGGTGGAACACGGTGGAACACGGTGGAACACGGTGGAACACGGTGGAACACGGTGGAACACGGTGGAACACGGTGGAACACGGTGGAACACGGTGGAACACGGTGGAACACGGTGGAACACGGTGGAACACGGTGGAACACGGTGGAACACGGTGGAACACAGTGTCCCAGCTGTTGGGACCCTGTGGAACACCCCTGTTCCACCTTGTGTTCCACCCCCTGTTCCACTGGTGTTCCACCCCTGTTCCACCCCCTGTTCCACCCCCTGTTCCACCCTTGTTCCACCCCCTGTTTCACCCCCTGTTCCACCCCTGTTCCAGCCCCTGGACCACACCCTGGACCACCCCCTGTTCCACCCCTGTTCCACCCCCTGGTTCACCCCCTGGTCCACCCCCTGGTTCACCCCCTGGTCCACCCCTTGTCCAACCCCTGGACCACCCCCTGGTCCACCCCCTGGACCACCCCCTGGACCACCCCCTGGACCACCCCCTGGTCCACCCCCTGGTTCACCCCCTGGTCCACCCCCTGGTTCACCCCCTGGTCCACCCCTTGTCCACCCCCTGGACCACCCCCTGGTCCACCCCCTGGTCCACCCCCTGGACCACCCCCTTGACCACCCCCTGGACCACCCCCTGGTCCACCCCTTGGACCACCCCCTGGTCCACGCCCTGGTCCACCCCTTGGACCACCCCCTGTTCCACTATGCAATTAACTGTCTAGCACCTTTTGAAGCATATCATAGGACACATTGAGTGACCTACAGTGCTAAAAGATACCTGTCACAAGCTGTTGTTCTTGAATTGACACTTGACACTTGACAGTAAGTGACTGAAGTTGGAGTTTTCACTTTCAACTTTGACATTTGCATTGTTTTTGGTTTTATGTAGTGTTGAAAGATAGCAGTCACAAGTTGTTTTACTTGAATTGACAGTTGACAGGTGACAGTAAATGGTTGAAGTTAGAGTTTTCACTTTCAACTCTAGTTGATTTTTTTCAAGTTGAAGTGAATTTGCAATTTCAAAATTTACAAAAAGATTTGACCCTCCTGGGCCACTGTACCTGGTACTGCTGGCACATTTGCAACATTTTTGTAAATTATGGTGATGAGGCAAATGCCTTAGAGTGCTGGGCAGCTTTTTTTTTTTTTTATAGATTTTTATTAAGGTAATGTTCAGCATAGTATACTATAGAGTATACAGCCAAAGTCCGGATTACGACAACGCGCCGATCCTCCATCCGGGCCTTCTCTAAATGCCTGACTGACTAATATAATAATATTTTACCTGGGAGGGGTAGTAAACTAATAGGCCTAAGATTTGTGACTAATTTTGAGCTGCCTTTTTTGGGGATGGGTGACACTGTGGCCACCTTCCATGACTGAGGAAACAGGCTCTGCTGAAGGCTAGCATTATATATAGTACATAGTTTATCAGGGAAGAGCTTAAATATGTCACACAATAACCATGTTTTAATTTGTACAACATACGAGTATAATCAACCATTTTTTATCTGTGAGACTCCTAACATTATGGCACATTATTTTGAGTCCTTTCTTACCATCTAGGAAGCTTATATCAACTGGCATGGTTGTTTTCACAGAGTACAAATAACATATGACACCAACCGTAACGGGGGGGGGGAGGGGGAGGTAGGAGGGGTGGGGGGGGGGGGTTTAGTTGCAATCTGGTGAATCGCTTCATGCAGAGATTGGGGGTGGGTCGCTGCGCCATTCATCAGATTAAAGATGAGTGTGTCTATATCAACCATATAGGGATGATAAAAGTTTAAATGAGGATTATTATTTCTTTTACAACTTGACTTTATATATACTTACTATTCTAATCTAATTTTGATTCTAATAGCTCTCATGGTGTCGTACACACAAACACCAAGATCTATTATTTATTAAAGCACTTACCATATACATTAAATTCTAGCTGAGTCGCACACGCAATAACTCAGAAACACACATCATTTCAATTTACCTTTGATTTTATGCTTAAGTGCTATAGGTCATACCTAGCTTTGATATGCTACAACATGAAACATTAATACAGTGAGGGTAGAGTGGCATTTTTTACCATGGACTCATGTATTTCCACTGCTACCTGCTCAAGCGCCTTTTCATCATAGTGGCACCCGTCCTCCAGTATGTGATACACATGTGAATAACGACCCTTGCCTTTTGAGGGGTGACAATGAGATGCTATCCAGGGGGTTAGCAGAACAGTTGTGATAGCGAATTCAACAATATATCTGTTGACCCTTACCATCAGGTCATTCAGTGTGCGTTGCTGAGGGTGAGGGGTATTTGAGATTATGCCATTATACCTGTTTAGGTCCACGCCCACAACAGTCTGAAAATGATTTTACATTGACTAGTAAAGGGGTGGTTTCTGATCATATAGAAGGCAGTATCCATGGTACATTTGTGGTTTTCAAATATCTGAATAGGGTCTTTCCACCTTAAAAAGGTAGCCTTAGTCTCCCTACACCTGAAGGTGATATCACAAATGCCCCCGAATAAGAATATAATGTCTGGCCTGATTTGACGCTAGAGCAGGGTCGCCTTCCTTGCCAGACAGTGTAGCCCCTGTGACTTGTACGGGACAAAAAGATACTGCACACCTTCAACATTAGCGTGGGGTAGGCATGCGTCCAGGTACTCGCCCCTTGAATCGGACACTATCAAGACCCTCATGCTGTAAAAGAGTTATTGGTCATTTAAAATATATAAATTAAAGGCTTATCACATAATAATATGTACAATGATTAAAATATATCATAAGCAGTTTAAACTACACATATGGCACAGGCAGCCGGTGTACAATGAAAGTTCTTACATGCCTGTATAGGCTAGACCGCTTTTACCACCGGGGTTTGCAGTTGTCGCCTTGCTGAGGACTGACGTTGCTTTTGTGGTAGTAGGGGAAGCGCTGCTGGTGTTTGGAATGGTGAGGTTAGTCATCCTCCTACACATTGAATGAGTGATTTCTGGCCGCTGGACGTCTGCGTATGGCCAGTGGTGTGTTGTCGGCAGGGGTGGACGGCAAAGTGAGACTTGGTTCTATTGCCCGTGCCTGCTGACCCTCACCTACGATTGGAGTTGCGTCTTGTACTAACAGAGTGGGCGCCGTCGCAGCTTCTACCTGTGGCTGTGCTTGGAGTTGTACCTGCGCTGCTGGCTGTGTAGTGGCGGGCGGCGGGGGAGGGGGTGGTGGTCTTTGCTCTGGCTGGGTGACTGGGGGTGGAGGTGGGTCTGCTCTGGCGTGTTGGTGAGGAAAGCCTGCTGTAGCCAGGGGGAACAGGGTATGCGCCCTGCGTTGGCGCCTAATTTCTGCTCTCACCTTTTCTAAAATATGCCCCCCTAAATTTCGACCAGGAAAAGAGCCATTTTGAAGGGAGCGGGCTGAGATAGAGGTTACTGTACCCCATTTTCTAGATATGGATGTCTCATACAAGTTGTTTTCCCTTGAATCTACCTAGAGGTCACCCAGATATGAGTTCTGCTCATATTTCAACATGTTGTATCTCTCTAGTTGAGCCTCCTCCACCGCATCCCATGCTGGGCAGATTATCTCTTTAGCGAGGTTCATCACTTTATAAGCACACTCGGTAATGAGAATTTTCTGCAGTTTGGCTCGGGGAACCTTGGCAAACATGGCTTTTTCGTAAGAAATAGCGTGTTCTACAGAGTTAAAAGTTCTGCCTTTGTCAACAATGCTGCACTCATATAAATTAGAGAAGGGGGCCAAAGGTGAGTTATATGCTATAAATTTCTCTGTAACCCTTGTCTTGGCATGTTCCAGACTCAGCTCATAGGGCAGGTCCGACAGGTTGGCGTGTGAGTAGTAGGCGCCTTGATAGACTATGCCTCTACCTCTAGGGGACACTTCCATGTTGGCGCGTGCAGCCAGCTGTGTAATCGCTCTCACGTCCGCCTTCTGCTGCTTGACCTCTATACAGTCGTCTTGGTTTAGGTACATAACTTTTAGATCTTCGTGTTCTTTTAGATTTACCTTAGCTCTCAAAATCGAGTCCCGGGCGGTGGCAGTTGTGAACAATATGAGAAGGGGACGGATTGGCTGAGCCCTGGAGCCAATCCTAATAACCTTGTCTAGATCCTCTCTAAGTAAGGGAGGTGCAATCCTTTTCAAGATGTCAAAGGCTACGTCCATAGGTACTTCTCCCTCAGTATAATCAATCCCCTCTAGTATTAGCTGTTTCGTACGGGTTCGCTGATCAACGTTTATCAATTTGTCCCGTAGTTCCTCGTATATCAAGTCTGCCCTACGTTGGTCTCTCTCTAGTACAGAATTTTTACAATCAACCTTTATGATATCATCTTGTAATTTCCCTTCTATTGTCTTAAGGCTGTCGACCTCAGTTTGTGTGTATTTGAGAGATTCCCTGAGTGCTGTAACCTCAGCGCTGGGTTCAGTGGGCTTTTTTACTTCTTTCAATAAATAAACTAAAATTGCACCAATCTTGACTAGGTCACTATCATTCTTCGTTCTAGATGTTTTTCTGCTGAGAAAAAGTTCGGCGACTGCCTGTTCCACCCCCTCAGGTAGGGACCCGGGCGGTATTGACTCAGCCATATTGGGTTTGGGCTTGGGCGATTTTAGGTGTAATGGTACAGTGAGGCACAAGGGAGCCCTGTTCAATGTCTTAAAAACACATTAAAACCAAGATGGTAAAAGTTACCTACTTAAAAAGGCTCAAGAAAGTGTCTTGCCACATGTATCCTCCTTTGTATAGCAATATATAGACGTGTAGGGGACTCGAATCCCACTCGGATCGCAGTTATATAAGCCACCGTAAGATAATGGTTCGTGACCCGTATACGAGTGTTGGTAAGGGGGCGCTGCGATCGGGTAGGGTGGGATATACAAGGCCGGAAGGCTCAGTGGTAGACAGACCTCATCAGGTCTCGTCCCGAACAAGAACCGAACTTAGATTACTGTGGTAGGAAACGTGAATCCAGAACGTATAAAGAACCTTCCGAGTTGTTTATTCTGCGACCGTAAAATACTAAACTCTACATTGGTGCCGTGACCAGTCGAGATAGCAGGTCATCGTGGCGGAGGCCCGACCAAAAGAGGGGGAGGGAGAATCGAGGATTGAGGAATCGTTAGAGGATGGGGAACTGGATCTCAGTCTGAGGAATATAGATCGAGTGTGGGCCAGTGCATCGAAGATGCAAACCCCAACTGAGAAACGAACCGCTAGACGGGAATTGATGGACTCGTTAGGCTTGATTACGCCTGGGATATTCGACATAGGTCAGAAGACAGAAGATAGGGATCGGAAGAGACGATTAGAGGAGGACCGGATATACCAGGAGAAAGTACGGGCCGATCAACGCATCATGCAGCAACAGTATAGTGCCATGAATGACGAGTTGGTACAATTGATGAAAGATAGGGATGACCAGATTGAATCGAACAGAAGGATCACGATGGGGTTAAGGGAAGGAACGGAACAGTTATCCCGTGATATAAATTACATCGCTGATCAACTGGCTGAGCAACAGAGAATTCTTGCAATACAGAAGGGGGAGGAGGTTTCCATTCGGAAACGAATGGAACAGGAACGAACCATTTTAGAGAAGGATAGAGAAGAGCCAAAGAAGTCAAGGAGGCTGAGAGATCAGTACGAAATTGAGGTGAATCGACAGTCCGTGAAAATGAATTCCATTATAAAGGAACGTAAGGAGAAGGAGGCGGACGCGCTGCAATTTTTAAAAAATTACGAAGTAAAGAAAGAGAGAATTGCAGAGGAACGAAGGCTGGCGAAAGAGGAGTTGGAGGAGTTGCGAAAAAGGAAAGAGGAGGTTACCGATTCTTTTCTGGCCTATCAGATGGCGTTGGAGGAGGAACGAAAGGAGCAGGAGGTTGATGCCCAATCCACTCCGAAGCCCATTCTGAAAGGTTTCAACCCTTTTACTAGTGATAAAGGCATGTCAAATGTAAAGGAAGGCCGATATCAGACTGACCAGGACTCGAATAGACAAGTGACCATTGGTCGTACCGACACGAGGGACATTACACCGCGAGAGGGTCCGAAAGACCGGGTGAACCACAGCTACGGATCATTGAACCCGTTCGCGGATGACACAATAAGTGGTCCGCAACCGCCAAGTGGAGCCCCGATATATAACGTCACATACCAGTACGCTATGCCAGGTGCAGCACCGATAGACCCGCACAGTTTTAACCCCGGCCAGACCACAAACCCTAGTCGGACACAGGATCCCGGAAGAAACAATACGGGCACCGCCAGTAATGGTACCAATCAGGGTACAGCGGGCACGACGGGTGCTGGCGAAATGTTGGATCGGTTGCCGAGAAACGAAGACTTACGAGACGGGCTTCAATGTCCCCAGCCACAGCAGCTATTTATGACGCGGATCCTTGTATCCAAAACATGGGCGTAGATTGTTGTAGCCGGAAGGGGGATGAGGCAGCGGAAATAATGGACTGGAGTCAGAGGCAGTCGGATCGCTTGGTTTGGAGTGCCAATGCTGCAAGGAAACCTATCCGAGAAACGAAGAGATTTAATGGGCTGGACTGGAAGGAGAGTTATCAGGACTTTTGCGATGATAACAAATATCACGGGTGGGATAAGAACGCTTCATTGGGACCATTGATAAAATGGCTAAACGGGGGACCGGGTCGGATCGCTGTTGATGAGTGGCGGTTGATATATGGAGACACCGGTACATACGATCAACTGGTCAATTCGGCGACTTATCTATTCGGCACCCTAGTGGCAACGGACCCATGGCAGGAGTTCCAATCTCGTACCCAGAAACCGAAGGAATCTCCGAAGATTTATGGACTCGAGCTGCAACGATTACTCCAGAAGGCAAGACCGAACTGGAGGCGTGATGATGAATATTTTCTGGATGAATTATTCACGCACTACATTAAGGGCTTGAGGGATCCGGCACATGCCAAATTAGTACAAAAGGAATGGGTTCGAGGCACGTCCATGGTTGATCTGTTTGTTTCATTGGACCAGTTTGAAAAGAAACGTCGCCTGTTAGCAGAGTTCGTACCGCAGAGTCGGGTACATGCAGTACATGAGGAGGACAGGGATGATTTCTCTAGTGATTCGGAAGACGAACATATTGCTGGTGTCAAGGTAGACGGGAAAAACAAAAGTCGATGGAAGAAGAGGTCTACTCCAACAGATACTCACGTCAGATCCGTTGAGAAACCCGTAGAAAACAAAGTTGAATCCTCCAGCAGTAATGCTCCGGAAGAAACGAGTATGGGTAAGATCTTGGAGGCCATGATGAAACAGATGAAAGATATGATGGAGGTTAAACAAAAACCGAGAACGGACCGATCAACTATTAAATGTTTCAGATGTCAAGAAATGGGGCATTTCGCCTCGTCTTGTACTGCAAAGAAACCCGTATGGAGAGAACGTAAGGAGGAGGAATCGGGAAATTAGAGGGGGTTATTAGTAACGGCAAGCAGATAGCCCCTGTAGAAAGTTGCCAAAGTGCCTTCGACGCGAATGTATTTGAATTAGGTACCGACCATTCGCCCAGCAGCACGGGTCAAGAAGAAGGGCCAGAATCGTGTGGGGCTGGGGGGACTAGTGAAGAAATTGCCATGGGGAGCAGAACCGGGAAACTGGACACTAGTACAGAGGACGGGTGGATAGAGGAGTTGACCAGAGTAAGTGGCATCCGCCTTCCGCGAGGTCATCCGTGTCTGAATTATTTAAAGAACCATGGATTCGATCTTGGGTTGGAAACTGATATCAAGAGATTCGCTAGTAATCCGTTTGTGTTGGACGGGAAGAGATGGTATGTGTCGGTTTCAGTGAATGGCAGGTTGGGAGATTTTTTGATAGATAGTGGGGCTAGCCACTCCATTATCTCCAAGAAGTTCTTCGATTTGGTGTCCGACATGGATGAGGACCTCACAACGAGGGTAAATGCATGTGGGGCCGACGGAAGCAAAATACCGACATTTGGTAGGACTTGTATGATTGTAGTATTGGGAGGAAGGGAATACGTATTTTCACCGACGGTGGCGGAGATAGAGGATGTTGGAATCTTAGGAATGGACTTCGCGTCATTATATGGCGCTATATTGGACCCGGTTACGGCCAAATTGAAGTTGAACCATCTGTATAGAGACCGAATCCAATGTATAGCCAAGAATGTTAGTGGAATGGCGTGTGTAGCACAAACCATAAAAATACTGCCCGGAACGGCCTGTGATGTCTTGATGTCATCCATCCGATGTTTTAGGGGTCAGGCGGGAGTATTCAAACCAGACATGGAAATGTTGAAGGAGAAGGGATTGGAGTCAGCAGACACTTTGGTGGGAAATGCCTCGTGGGCAGTAACTCCTGTGACCAATCCGGGTTTGAAGACTGTATATCTAAATAAAGGCACTGCAAGGTTGTACTTGCGGAGGCGGTCACCGGTAGTCCAATGGACATATGCAGTATAAGTAAAAAACTGAACTGGAAGTGGGAGTGAATCAATTGTTGAAAGATTCCACGTTGGAGAGTGATGAGCAGAGAGGTTTATTAAGGAACGTACTGGAGGAATGTGCGACGCCAATTGCGAAACCAGGAGAACCGTTGGGGAGGACTGATAAAGTATTGCATTGTATAAAGACTGGGGATGCGGAACCTTTCAAAATACCATACCGCCCGCTGCCTCTAGCCAAGAAAGTTGTGGCTGAGGAAGAAATCGGAAAGATGTTGAAAGAAGGGGTGATTGTCCCGAGTACGAGCCATTGGAGTAGCCCGGTATGTATGGTAACCAAGAAAGATGGAAGCATCAGATTCTGTATCGATTATCGTAAGTTGAATGGATTGACCAAGAAGAACTCCTATCCTCTCCCTCGGATAGACGAGACTATTGATTCCCTGGGAGGAAATAAATGGTTTTGTACGATTGATCTACAATCCGGATACTGGCAGGTGGGAATGAAAGAAGAAGATATGGAGAAGACCGTGTTTTCGAGCCATATTGGTTTATACCAATATAATGTGATGCCTTTGGGTTATGTAATGCCCCGGCCACATTCGAGGCGATGATGGAGACGTTATTGAGTGACATATTATGGAAGAAATGTTTGGTATATTTGGATGATGTCATAATATTCGGGAAATCGTTCGAAGATTGTCTGGAAAACTTGAGGGTTGTATTGAAACGGATTAAATCGAATGGGTTGAAATTGAAACCGAAGAAATGTAGTTTGTTTCATAAGAGTATCAACCATTTGGGATGAATCATCTCGACGGATGGAGTAAAGGCAGATCCGGAGAAGATTCGAACGGTGATGGAATGGTCGGCACCTAGAAGTCCGAAGGAGGTGCGCTCGTTCTTGGGTTTTTGTTCATACTATCGGGATTTCTTGCCCGGATATTCGAAACTGAGTTATCCGATTCAAAGTCTGTCACATTGGACGCCGGGGAGAAGGAAGGAAGTGTTTCCGTGGGGTTTAGAGCAGGAGGAGTCTTTTCGAGCTGTCACTGTCACGGCACCAATGTAGAGTTTAGTATTTTACGGTCGCAGAATAAACAACTCGGAAGGTTCTTTATACGTTCTGGATGCAAAGAGAGAGAGTTTTATTCACGTTTCCTACTACAGTAATCGAGGTTCGGTTCTTGTTCGGGACGAGACCTGATGAGGTCTGTCTACCACTGAGCCTTCCGGCCTTATATATCCCACCCTACCCGATCGCAGCGCCCCCTTACCAACACTCGCGCCCTCTGTATACGGGTCACGAACCATTATCTTACAGTGGCTTATATAACTGCGATCCGAGTGGGATTCGAGTCCCCTACATAACCCCCCCTAGACAAAACATACACTTTTCTTTTAAAACGGATACCTTCCAGGTATACACAAATATATAAAAAATGAAGTTATGTCTACAATACACATAGGGGTATGCAAAGCATACGACTCGAATAACACTATACACACATTATGTACATTAAACATGGCACAAGTTTTACCAATACGAACGGCTTAACACGCTTCATAATAACTTAGTAACACGCATGCTTCTACGTGGGGATATATATACATATGAATCATACCGAAAATATATATTATTACAGCTCTACTCTTTATCCAGAATAACAGTTTATACAATATATACACTGCTCCCTGATCAATGTAGTAGTATTGATCAGGCACGCTTGTCAAAAAAATTGACAGCGGGTCCATGGCGCTCTCCTCTTCAACAGCTTCCCTGATCATTGTTGGTTTTGATCAGGCACACCAAATAAGAACGAATCTTATGGTGGGTGTAAAGGTGCTCTCCACTTCTTTCCTCGAGTTTTCGGGTCCACATCATATTAATTGTATCATCTCTCATACTCAGTCGTAGCTCCCTGTCCCCTGATCTTTGATGGAATTGATGGATCAGGCACGCGTTCAGACTTGCGTCCGTCAGCGGGTGTACAGGTGCTCTCCCCTTCTCAGCTGTCCTGAACCAACTGGTGATTTTTAGATCAGGCACGCATCCAGACTCGCGTCTGTTAGGGGGTGTAAAGGTGCTCTCCTCTTCTTTTCCTGTTCGTCCTATTCGATTCTACTACCCCTAACATTCCGATTCAGCCCCAGTACGGTTCCTAACAACCTAACCTTCTAAGGCGTCCTCCAGGAGTTTCAGCGCGGAGGGTCGGGTCCCATCCCATTCGTCCAGAAACACTCCGAAACATTCGAGGAACTTAACGTTCATTGCCTCATTTTTGGCATCGAGCTCAGATAGTTTCTTCCGCAGAAGGGCAGTGCTGGAAGTAACGGTTTTACGGTCCTGCTCCAACCTAGCCTTCTCTTCATTCAACATCTTCTCTTTGTCAATATA
Source organism: Harmothoe impar (assembly GCA_947462335.1). Classification (NCBI taxonomy): domain Eukaryota; kingdom Metazoa; phylum Annelida; class Polychaeta; order Phyllodocida; family Polynoidae; genus Harmothoe; species Harmothoe impar. The sequence continues at coordinate 4,495,630 of OX381721.1, read as the reverse complement.
GACCTTTTCTAATTCAGCCCGAGCCTCCTCCAATGCTTTGTCATTCTCTTCTTTATAACGATCCTTATGTGTTTTCTGAATGGCTACCACCGAATCAGCAAAAAGGTTCACGACCCCGGCGTTGAAACGGATCGCTAACTCTTTCTGTGATTCCTGAAATTCATCTACTAATTTCTGCGCCCCTTCACATTCTACCTTCTCAGCCGCATCAAAATAGTGTACCACCGGTTTTGTAGACATCCGGAGCCGGTTATCGGGGACAGTGGTCATCAGAGTTGCTGGTGGTTTTAGCGAACTCTGCGATGGCCGTGGTTCCGGGTAGTCCGTTGTCTCATCAGACGGAACCGACGGTTGTCTCCACACCGATGGATCGGCCGGACTCGGAGTGGGTTTAGACGGAGCGGGTGGGGTAGGTTTGATCGGGCCACGGTTCAAAGGTGACTGATACACAGTCGTCGCGGATCGGTTCTGGGGCACTCTGAAGGTCGACGGTGATTCGTCCCGGCCCCGCTTTGCATCCCCTCGTGCTGGACTTTGGCTTGCCTGACCTTTGGTGTCAGTTTGATTCCTAGGTGGATCCCCCCGATACTCGGCTACCCGGTTCCACATCTCCTGGGGCATATCAAACTTCCCCCGATCCAGTAATAATGCGGCTCGGGCACTCAATTTGCCATTACGGGCATCGGATACCTCACAGTAGGATTCAGTCATGGTCGATATCCCCTGAAAATTTTCCCTGCCCATTCTGTCGTATTTCTCCCGCCACAATCGGTGCAAATTATTAACTCGGGCCACGGCAGCACTCATACCCGGAGTATGACAGGTCTTATAATGGCGAACCATATTCGCCCTCCGAGTCGTTACGCAGCCGTCACATTTCTGATTCTCTCGAGTCGCCTCCGTCTTCTGACATTCAGACACCACCGAGTGGTGCATATGCCGTTCGGTTAGGTGCCGGAGGAACCTACGGGCCGTTGTGAAGTGTTTCGGTCTCGGGTTCTTTAAGCACAAGGCAAACGGACAGATGGTTTCTCGGTTCACCAGGTACCACTCCTTGTAGGCCCATCGGATTTTCCAACGATGATCCCTATTGTAGTACGCATCCGAGTGATGCCGGATCTGGTCGAACCACCATTCGTAGTGGTCAGATGGTAGCGGATCTTTGACAGTCGGTCGGAGCCAATCTTCATCATCCGATTCACTTTCCATGTTATAAGCGGTGGGGCAACAATATTTGGACGGTCCCTTGGCGCACTCCTCGAACGAGGCGGGTATGAACAGACGGAGCTCGGTGTTTGCATTCTTATACACCTCTTGGAGTCGCTCAAATTCTTCCTCAGTCATGGAAGACCCCTTATTCGGTTTCGTGACCTCCTCCTCCGGTTCATCCCCCACCTCCTCCTGCTCAGTTTCCCCCTCACTCATATTTACATCCGCACCCGATCCGACGTTATCTTTCAACTTCGTTTTCTCTATAATAGCCCCTACCCCTGCACTTGCAGCAGCCTGCATTGCTTTCATTTGTCCGGGCGTCGGTTCTTTCTGCTTCAATCCTTCAGTCACCTTTTCTACTGTCTTCGGGTTGACTGTTAGGTCGACTATTCTCGGTTTCGGGTTCTTACATTTCCCCCCTTTCTTAGCAGCTCGTTTCTCCTTCGGACTGAGAACCTTCTCAAAGTCCGACGAATCCGTGTCCGTCTGACTTTCCTGACTCTCCTGACTCTTTTCCTTCTTTACTTTCGATTTCCGGAGCACCACCTTCCCTTTCTCTACCGCGTCTTTTCTTAATTTTTCTGCTATCCTTTCCTTCTCTTCCTCTTCGGACGGGTCTCGATTCAGTTCGGATCATATCCCTTGTTTTTCTTTCCTTCCCGGATCAATGCACTTATGATCTCGTCTCTGCGAGACGGATCATCGTCACTCTCTTCCAATCGATCATAAAACACATCAATGTCGATACTGAATAATTTAGTCTTTCTTTTCCGCTTCGCTAGCTTCTCCCATCCCTCCACGGTTCGCGGCAAGATGTTCTTTTCTGGTTCTCTAAAATATATATCCGCCTGTATGTCGAGTCCTGTGATCCCGACCCGAGTCGTTCCCGGAACGCTGACTGGAATTATCGGTAGTCGCTTGGCTCGGTACATCACTTCGCAGTCAAATACAGCCTTGCGAAAACCTTCGTGCATGTTCAGTCCCTTCTGCATTTCGGGAAAGAATAGCAGCCAGTTCGAAGGCAACGATTCATATACATCCGCCCCCAATATAGCGATCAGACAGTCTCTTAATTCAATCGGAAGAGTTCTAGGTACTCCTCCTTCCGGGACTACGATCAATTCATCCGCCAGAAATAGTTCCCGGCCATCATAACGGCTCACGAACCCCTTTTGGTCGGGTTCGGTATGTTTGGTGGTAACAAGCTTAAATACAGACCGGCCTTTCTCGTCATACTCCTCCGTTTCTTCCTCCATGCTCACGTTGCCTAATGCAGCGTCTTCGACTCCAGTGACGGGTGAGAGCGGTTCATCCATAACATCAGTCATATCGATACTATCGTCTACGGTGTGGCAAGAACTTGCCATGTTTCGGTCTCTTTCTCGGGGTACGGTTCAATAAATTTCAGATTCCTGGTCTTCACCTCGTGCCTGTGTTCACAAGCAACCCGGGTCTCCCACTAACCTTGATTTACAACTCTATTTCGCTTTGAAAACAACTTCTCCTCGTGCGCTCGCTGTTGACCTTTGGTCCACCAAAAATCAATATGGCGGTTCTTTCACCCGGAACGACCTTCCGCGCATGCGCGTCACCCCATGAGATTCCGCTCGGGGCGTGACCTCCTGACCTCGTTCTAGATGTAAACAAAAGGGTTTTCGCGACATTCATTACGGTACTAATTGCTGTCTATCGGAGTCTTTCATTGGTTCGGAGTGAGCTCATCAGGAGTCTAAGTAGATGTATTTACAGGTAGCATATGCTCAACCCGCCGGATTATCCGTCCACCACCCTCAGGAACACTCTAATCCGGTTAATTTATCCCCTCCTCCAGTGCCTGGGTATCGTTCCAACACATAGGACAGATGTATCCGGTCTGCTCCACCGGATAATCATATGACATAACATAAAACTGGATTACATTCGTTGTGATTCAGACTAGGTAATTGCAGTCCCTGGGTTCAATCTAGGACTGCGTCTCACCCCTCCTGGGTGAGGTTTTAGGTACCTGGTGAGGACAGGGGCCTTTTCGGACGGTGAGCAGGCCACACTCACCGTCGTCCCCCTGCGCTTCCCTTCGCCTGCCGAGACTTTGGATTTCTTACTCACTGATCGTGTTGGTGAGTTTTCGTCCTGCACCTTCCGTTTCTTCGGGCGTCCCACCCCAGGTTTCACAGCCACATTCTTAATTTCTTTCTTCATCTGATTTAATTCATCCGTCCCCATTTTGAACATTTCCGCGGAGTACTCCCTTCCTTTCCACGGTTTCAGCAGATCGACGTTGGATTTCTGATTCCTACCATGCGTATCCCTCATTAGCACAGTATTGTCACTAATCCGCTGTGTGATCCGCCAAGGTCCATCCCAATTGTCACTTAATTTAATCCCTACTAACGGTTCATGGTATCTTCCTACCAACTCTCCCACCTTGTATCTTCTACTCTTAAGATTCGTGTCATACCCGACCTTCTGCCATTTAGCATTCTTCTGTAACTCTTGTCTAACCAATTCGTATGCATTTTTAAACTGTTCTTTCAGAGCCTCCACGAACATTATCTGACATGGTACCTCCGGGTTCATTCCTACTACCCCAAATACCAGGTCCGCGGGCATGATCAGATCCTCCCCGAACACTAGTAAGTTAGGGGAACAGTTAGTGCTAGCATGTACGGTGCTGTTATAGGCATGACACACAAAGTCACATTGTTCATCCCAGTCATCCATTCTCGGATTTACTAGTCCCTTTAATACTTGTATAAGGGTTCGATTAAACCTTTCTAACTGTCTGTCACTCTGCGGCCGGTATGGATTAGTACGAGTCTTACAAATCGCTAACTGATGGCACATCTCCTGCCCCAGATTCGATTCGAATTCCCGTCACAGATTCGATTTGCATCCCCTCGTGAAGTTCAACAGCCACCTCAATGACGAATGATCCGTTCTCAAAGTAAAGTCCGATCCCCACAAAAACTGTTTGAACTTCTTAGTGTATACAACCACCACCAGTAATTCTCTCTTGGTCGTGCAATAGTTCCGTTTCCCCTTATTCATCGTGTTACTTGCAAATGCTATGGGTACCTCTTCCCCATCCTGTACCTGAGAAAGGGCTGCCCTATACATTCGTTACTGGCATCCGTGTCTAAAATGAAATGGCCATCCCGAGTCGGATATCTGAGTACCGGGGTCTCCTTAAAAAGGTTCTTTATCGCTCGAAAAGACTCCTCCTGCTCTAAACCCCACGGAAACACTTCCTTCCTTCTCCCCGGCGTCCAATGTGACAGACTTTGAATCGGATAACTCAGTTTCTAATATCCGGGCAAGAAATCCCGATAGTATGAACAAAAACCCAAGAACGAGCGCACCTCCTTCAGACTTCTAGGTGCCGACCATTCCATCACCGTTCGAATCTTCTCCGGATCTGCCTTTACTCCATCCGTCGAGATGATTCGTCCCAAATAGTTGATACTCTTAGGAAACAAACTACATTTCTTCGGTTTCAATTTCAACCCATTCGATTTAATCCGTTTCAATACAACCCTCAAGTTTTCCAGACAATCTTCGAACGATTTCCCGAATATTATGACATCATCCAAATATACCAAACATTTCTTCCATAATATGTCACTCAATAACGTCTCCATCATCGCCTCGAATGTGGCCGGGGCATTACATAACCCAAAAGGCATCACATTATATTGGTATAAACCAATATGGCTCGAAAACGCAGTCTTCTCCATATCTTCTTCTTTCATTCCCACCTACCAGTATCCAGATTGTAGATCAATCATACAAAACCATTTATTTCCTCCCAGGGAATCAATAGTCTCGTCTATCCGAGGGAGAGGATAGGAGTTCTTCTTGGTCAATCCATTCAACTTACGATAATCGATACAGAATCTGATGCTTCCATCTTTCTTGGTTACCATACATACCGGGCTACTCCAAGGGCTCGTACTCAGGACAATCACCCCTTCTTTCAACATCTTTCCGATTTCTTCCTCAGCCACAACTTTCTTGGCTAGAGGCAGCGGGCGGTATGGTATTTTGAAAGATTCCGCATCCCAAGTCTTTATACAATGCAATACTTTATCAGTCCTCCCCAACGGTTCTCCTGGTTTCGCGAATGCCGTCGCACATTCCTCCAGTACCTTCCTTAATAAACCTCTCTGCTCGTCACTCTCCAACGCGGAATCTTTAAACAATTGATTCACTCCCACTTCCAGTGCAGGTTTTTTACTGATACTGCATATGTCCATTCGACTACCGGTGACTGCCTCCACGAGTACAACCTTGCCTATTACAGTGCCTTTATTTAGATATACAGTCTTCAAACCCGGATTGGTCACAGGAGTTACTGCCCACGAGGCATTTCCCACCACAGTGTCTGCTGACTCCAATCCCTTCTCCTTCAACATTTCCATGTCCGGTTCGAATACTCCCGCCTGCCCCTGCTACACACGCCATTCCACTAACATTCTTGGCTATACATTGGATTCGGTCTCTATACGGATGGTTCAACTTCAATTTGCCCGTAACCGGGTCCAATATAGCGCCATATAATGACGCGAAGTCCATTCCTAAGATTCCAACATCCTCTATGTCGGCCACCGTCGGTGAAAATACGTATTCCCTTCCTCCCAATACTACTATCATACAAGTCCTACCAAATGTCGGTATTTTGCTTCCGTCGGCCCTACATGCATTTACCCTCGTTGTGAGGTCCTCATCCATGTCGAACACCAAATCGAAGAATTTCTTGGAGATAACGGAGTGGCTAGCCCCACTATCTATCAAAAAATCTCCCAACCTGCCATTCACTGATACCGACACATACCATCTTTTCCCGTCCAACACAGACGGATTACTAGCGAAGCTCTTGATATCAGTTTCCAACCCAAGATCGAATCCATGGTTCTTTAAATAATTCAGACACGGATGACCTCGGGGAAGGCGGATGCCACTTACTCTGGTCAACTCCTCTATCCACCCGTCCTCTGTACTAGTGTCCGGTTTCCCTGTTCTGCTCCCCACGGCAATTTCTTCACTAGTCCCCCCAGCCCCACACGATTCTGGCCCTTCTTCTTGACCCGTGCTGCTGGGCGAATGGTCGGTACCTAATTCAAATACATTCGCGTCGAAGGCACTTTGGCAACTTTCTACAGGGGCTATCTGCTTGCCGTTACTAATAACCCCCTCTAATTTCCCGATTCCTCCTCCTTACGTTCTCTCCATAAGGGTTTCTCTGCAGTACAAGACGAGGCGAAATGCCCCATTTCTTGACATCTGAAACATTTAATAGTTGATCGGTCCGTTCTCGGTTTTCGTTTGGAGAAAGCGGGACTCGAACCCACAACCCCCTGACTCCGGAGCCAAGTGCTCTACCACTGAGCTACTTCCCCGTCTGACAATCTAACAGCGCCGTACGTTACTGGGTCGGTTTGGTAACCACTGCCCTTACACAGCTCCCCCAGCCTCTATCATGCCCCGTAGCAGCCAATGATAGAAGCTCACAGTGCGGAACCGATCCAGCCAATATGTTGACTTGACTCCATGCTGAACTCCAACTGCCCGTACTGGGAACCAACTCTTCACTACCTGCTCCTCCAACTACCAGCCGCCAGCAGGTGGCCAATCCCCAGCAAGTTGGGATGCTCCAACCGTCTAAGTCAACCGTACCAGCGAGTGCGCTCGCTTTCTCCACCAGTGTAGGACGTATTACTCCAGGGGAACTTCACTGTGGAGAAGTTTTGGCGCAGGAGGTTTACAGCCTCATTCCAGGCAGGATGCCTGAGGTAAAACACACAACTCACTGAACTGCTTACCTTTGCTACGAACACTGTTGTCATTAGCGTTTATATAAGAGTTCTATACAAAAGGCATGACCATAAGCAATTTTACAACTGTTGAATATGTTCATTTTTGATGCTAGAGGATCTGTATTTGGCTCAAACAGTCTGGGTATAGTTTGTGTACTTTCATGGTAACTTGTCAGTTCTACTGTACAATGTGTGGGCTAAGGTGATTGAATATTTGCAAAGTTAATGCCGTTGTTTTACAGCAATAGCTGGCAACTTATACCCTTGAAACTTGGCCTTAATGGGATATGTATATTTAGTCTTGGTCTATTATCATCTAAAAGCTTTTGTCACCTGAGGGATGAAACTACCTCTATGTCATCTATAATGGTTTTGCCTCCAGGTGACCATCACTAAAAGATGAATCTAAAAACATTTAAACTCAGGGACAATAAACCATAGGAAGACTGATGAGGTCTTTGCCCAGTAAACACACTTACGTTATTCAACGTTCTATGAACATTATTTCTATGTCTGAATTACGTTACTTTACTACGTTAATGAAACGTTCAAATGTAAGGGTTCTTTTACGTTATTAAACCTGAATGAACGTTATTTAACATACATATACGTTATGTGAACGTTATTTCCAGGTTTATTTACGTAAATTATGTAAATCAAAACCCAAAGAATATTATGTAGACATTATTAGTTTTATGCCAATATAAATCTAGATAGTCTTTCTTCTCAAATATGTAAATATAAAAAATTGTAGTTCTATTTCAAAAATGTCATTATTGAATTCACAATTGTTCTTATTTGTTACTTGTGTGTATGTCCCTCATGTACTCGAGTAGAAATAGTGGCAGCTCTGAGAAGGGAACCCCAGACCCTTGGATATGAAGATCACTGCTCTAGCTACTGACCTAACCGGGCTTGTGTGTGTGGTTGAGGTACAAGGGACCTTTACCAAACCCAACGTAGCTCATTAAAATAGAACTAGGCACTTTTACATGCATTGATGGCAATATTAGAAACCTAGGTTATGTCAACATTTAATGAGCTACAGTGTGGTCTCTACAATCTTAATCACTCTAATACTCGAGTATATGTCATTCTAATGCCTCCTAGACTCTTGGTACAACATCAGCCTTATTAGGGACTTTTAGAAACCCTGCTTCGTATGTCATAAGAGCTTTTTGCCAAAATAAAATCTACCAACAACAACAATGTAGCTCAGTAGCATTCAGTATTACTACCTTGACTATGTACACTCACAGGGCCGGTTAGCTCAGGTGATAGAGCATTAGACTTCAAATCCAAGGGTCTGGGGTTCCCTTCTCAGAGCAGGCAACATGCACTGACGAAGTGAAATGCAGAATGTCTTTACATTTTTAATAGAAATGTAAATATTATGATGTGGTTTCGAATCCTGTAACCAGCAATTTGATTTCAGTTTTGAGCCCTGCACATGTCTTATTGAATAGTGTGATGTTATATCTCTATTTGGTATAGAAGTAGTAAAATGGCCTTAAATATAATATAAGATATGAATGTCCTTCTGTCTGTCAGGGGTATCCCTCAAATGATAAATTATTCGATCAGATCTCTACTATAAAACGTTTTTGAGATGAAACTGGATCGCTGGTCACAGGATTCGAACCCACATGGTAATATTTACACACGTTATCAAACGTGGAAATAACGTTTATTGGCCCTAGAAATAACGTTCCCTTAACGTATATATACGTTCAATAACGTTTAATTACGTTCAATAACGTAAAGCAACCCTTACATTTGGACGTTATTTTATGTAGTAAAATAACGTTTAAATAACGTAGGTGTGTTTACTGGGTGGTTGTGGTAGAGGGGTAAAAAGACTTTGACTATAATAAAATAATCTTCAGGTGCCCATTTTGGATTAGTCATGGTGGACCTGTCAGCATAATGAATCACATTGAAGTAAATTAGTGTTTTTTGGGGAACAATTCATAATGTATGAAGGAGTTATAAGGGAGCGTGATAGTGCCAACAGCCTATGAGAGAACTGGGTGCAACCAGCTGCCTGCCTTCATGATATGGATTACAACCAAAAAATTCCTCATGTGGTAACTTCCTCTAGAAATGTTAATTGAGTAGTGACAAAGGTCCATTTTCCCCATTCTTAAAGCCAGTCATATGCCACTACTGAAACATTTGACGACAGATTTTATTACTCCAATGAATTCATATTAAATCAACGTTGAGCATGGCTTCTTTGAGAAAGGACCAGCTGGACTAAAACACCTGAAAAAATGTTCTGATTGGTCGTTTGATATAAGCTTACATTTTGAGTTTACATCTGTTTGTTTTATCATTTGAAAGGCCTGTGAATCATTTCCAGTTAAATTCTCATGAAAATTTCTTTCTTGGTAGGCATTGTTAACCCTATGTTGCTACCATTTGTTGGAATCACTTAACTTCAGTCCCACCTGCTTTGTTATCTAAACCAGCCTGACTAACATGCTGTGAACATTAGCACACTGTCATGGACATTCTGAGAGGAGCAAAAACTTACTTTTCTCATTGTAGACATTTATCTTATCAACTCGTTTTTCATCTTTCAATTTATGTTATGCAGATTAAACTAAGACTATCCATGCTCAGAAGAAGATCTCTTTAGGGAGTTGAATCTGAAGTAGGCCTGTAGTCTTTGGTCTGCTAACAATATGCACATCTTGAGGTATGCTATGCATTAATAACAGCTGCCAATATAACGTATGAGCTGCAGTTATGTATGTTCATTGAGAGAAGGTTCATCAATCTTGCATTCATGGAGGTACTTCATGCAGGTCTAGCACCATTTTAGGCTAATACTCCGTTATAGTATATGCATAATTAGAGGGTGGAGAGTAGCTCAGGAGGTAGAGCGTTGGACTCAGACATGGCGGGTCACTCAAACAAATCTCACTAGCGCCCTGCTGTGTCACATTAAGAGCTTCCCCCTGGTATGGTTGACATACAGCATACAAAAGGCCTGTCCATCTGACACTATGCCTGTGTAAAAGAACCATTGCCATTCTACCTTTGCTCACCTCATAGATTCGATCACCATCACTTCCCTTGGCACATTGGCACATAGAATTGGTATACATTAGAACCAGTGTAGGAGAAATGCAGATGGCTGGAATCGGAACTTATCTGAACATATCGGAACCACCCAACAAAGACTATAATTATTATGTAATTAACTTCTCTCAGTTCCATCTCTCTAACAACCCAACAAATACTAATGAAGGCCATAGTGACCATAACCCTTTTATTCAAAACTGATAGAAAAACATCTCCACTCTCTCTATATGCCAATTACATCAAGCATGTGTCATACCATCAGACACACCTTTTAGGCCCTTTCTTTAAATGTAATATTGCTTGTCCACAAGGACTTACTTTGTACTTATAGTTTTGATTCTGTATGTTCATGCTGAACACCATGAGCTGGATTATCACTAAGACATGCTCTAGTGTACTGTAATATTCAAGGATTAATAAAAGAAACTTCAACTTCAGTTAAATTTACTCTACAAACCTGACAAATGTGCCCTTCCTCCTTGCTTCCCAGGTTAGCTGTTATATCTGGTTTGACCCCAGGACCTGTGGCCGTACCTTGTCTATGCTTGTCCTACCAAGTGGTGAAGATGTGTTCTCATGGGGCGCCCACTGTCATTTGTCAGCCACATTAACTTGATGATGTCCACTTCTGGCACCCTCCTGTGGTCCCACCTGCATATTTCATGTAAGTAAAAGTCCCTAGGTGATCATCAGTAGTGACTATACTGAGGACAAAGGGTCATTTTTACCAATAATTCTACTGTTTTAGTTCCCAGTGCCAATAGCCATGTTTCTCCTTTGTCATTTATTGTATTTCTCCTTTAATGGAATGCCTTCTGAAACCAGCAGCCATCCCCTCAATCTATCAAGGAAAACATAATGCATTAAGATTCAAAGTTTACTCAGTTTTCCTCGTTATTCACCAATGTACACCATGTGTAATTATGAAAGAAATCACTATGTTGGGGAGATCCTACCTTTGATGCCTTGCCAGGAGAAATGAGGGGGGGTTTCCCTCAATTTTGGGTTGATTTACATGGTTATTATTTGTGGCAAATAATTAATCTGTTTACAGGTGAATAATATAGCTACCTAGGTGTATGTGAGATGGTTTGAATAACAGACTTATATTTCGTGAAATATAATGATCTTAATGACATAATATGGCCAAAATAAAGTATATATGTGGACTCTGCCCACCCTTCACCCTCCCTTAGCACCCCACCTGGATTAGATACAGCACTGGAAGATTCCCCCTTGGAGGTGTAGATGGCGGTGGTAACCCTTATCTCTCCTGTGGTGCGTATGTCTGTAAAGATAAGGGCTGAGCGCCCACCAAAGAGCGGCCTTGATTAAGGAAGATTTTTCCCCTTGCTGGTAGAACCTGCCTTATGGGCCATTATACCTGTAGTGGAGAATGAGGTCCCGGATTGTCTAGGCCTGGTCACTTAGTCCAACAATATCACATTCAACAGCCGTGCTGCCCTTAGATACTTTTTCCATCATAAAGAGACAATTCCTCTCACACAACTTAAACTAAGCTCTCATCATTAAATGATTTCCTCACCCAGCCTCAGCTAACCTTGCCTCCATGCCCCTGTCCAGACAGCAGCAACTCTGTCAGCCTAAGCACTCCCCAGGGTGGTTTCTTCCCTCCATAAGGGGCCAGCTATCTTGCCATGCCCTCCATGTCATTAGACCAAAAATAAAGGTGTATTTCAGGTTACATAGTCTAGGTAGAGTAGGTATTTAGATATTTTTGTTTAATTTTCACTTTGCCCTGAAAAGTTGCCAAAAGTTGACTTGCAAACTTCAGCCCCTACTCACAGACAACAGCGTTGACTCATGGACTATCAAATCGACTCTGAAATAGCCCAAAATTAGATTAAAGTTTATAGGGTCGGCCCTATTTTCCTAAGTAGAGTCGGGTTACCTGAAACACCTTTATTTTGGGCCTCATGGACAACCCTTCAGCATTCAATTTCTACTTTTTACCTTAGAACTTTTCTTAAGGTCTAAAACCAGTTGTTTCTGAGTAGCAGTTCCTCTTCTAAACCCCCCTAACCACACAGTTAGGGTCCTGTGGCAGATTTTGACCGATGATGATGTTCATAAAAGGTTAAATGCCCGAACAACTTCCTTGATACTAATTCCAGTAAACATGTTACCAAACAGGTTATCCGCCATGCCTACAAGTACCTCCCACTTTTCAATAGTTAACCCTTTAAGTATGGAAGCCACCAAAAATGGTATTCTTGGTCATGATGTACCAATGGAGCCCCAGTGAATAACTTGCCAGTGCTGCATTCGTGCATTATAATGACCCTACGGGAATGTCTCAACCCTTGAGGGTCGGCATCATGGTTGAGTTACTCGCCAGGGCTGCAATCGTGCATCATGAGGACCAAGGCATTATGCCTTATTGGATTATGCCGTCCTTAAAGGGTAGTAGTATAGTATGTATCGGAACGGGACTATAGTTAACTACTGTTTATTACTCAATCGACCTGCAGCCAATCAGAGGCCTCCATTTGGTCACGTGACCCCCTCATTTGCATAATTACGTAATAGGCCACGCCCCCTCATTTGCATAATTACGTAATAGGCCACGCCCCCTTGATCACCAGCCAATCAGAGGCCGCCATTTGGTCACGTGACCCCCTCATCTGCATAATAGGCCACGCCCCCTTGATCACGTGACCCCCTCATTTGCATAGTAGACTACACCCCTTTGATCACCAGCCAATCAGTGGCTTCCATTTGGTCAGGTGACTCCCTTTGCATAATAATGGATCACGTGACCCCCTCATTTGCATAATAGGACCACACCCCCTTGGTCACGTGACCGGAAGCGCTCTTTATTTGGAAAATAGGCCACACCCCCTTGGTCATGTGACCTGACCCCCTCCCTCATTTGCATAATATAGACAATAGACAGACCACGCTTCCCTTTTGGTCACATGACTTGGACTAGCTAATGGGAGGCTTCTATAAGGGGGGAGGGGAGGGGAGGGGGGGAGGGGGGCACTTTAAGATGCATGGGGAGGGGAGGGGGGGGGAGGGGGGCACTATTTATGGGGTGGGCGGGCACTTGGGGGGGAGGGGGGGCCTTTGGGGTCTGCTCGGGAGAAAAAAAAAAAAATTATCTGATCTCTAGGGAATCGCTTCCTCTCTACCCCCCTTTAGGGGGGTAGGGAGGAGGCGAGTCGGAGGTGACTGTAGAGGAGTTTTTCGGTGACTTGATGACTTTCAAACGACTGTGCTGATAGTTGATGAATTTTACTTTTTGACTTGAATATTTCATGCGACTTTGTGACTTGTAAGCGAAAGCGAAAGCGACTTTGCGGCCCGTAGCCCCTTAAATAAAGAGGTGACTTTGTAACCTCAGGGGGGAGATCCTTCTACACCCCCACGGAGTAGAAAGGATCTCGGTTGATTGACTGTACTTTGACTTGTTGTTGTAAACAAAAAAAAAAAAAAAAAAAAAAAAAAAAAAAAAATCAATGAATAGAACGACCCCCTCATTGCTAACAAAGGAACGCCTTTTGAATTACACAAATGACCCTCTTTTTGTAGGGGTTAGCGGTAACTCGACTTGAATTAGAGTATTAGGGAGAGCAAAAACGCGACTACACACCGTCTTAGACTGTCGTCTTACGGACCGGATAACAATAACCCTAGTTACCTCGGTTACTGTTGCTCAAGAGACGGCGATGGATCTGGTCACGTGGATACTGAAAGAAGGTCTACCTATAACCACCACTCTAGTTTGAACGCGGCGGGTATGAGTCATCATGGGGGCCCTTGACGGGTGGGTCCTCCCCATGCAGCCGTATGTCGAATTTAAGAAATGCCCATGTCACACGTCACTAAGGGAGAAAACGTTTTTTGAAAATATTTAGAACCCGAATTTGAGCATTCTGGTACATTTTTAAGGACCCAGACACTGCAAAGCCGAGTACCATCCAAGAAAAAAAAAAAAAAATTTGGCGAAATGTTTAGGCTTGAAATGGCACTTTTCTGATGCACTCTTTGAACATTTTTTTTTTTCCTCATGTCACTATGGTCCATGGCACATGTGGGACTCAAGAAATGCCACATGTCCCATGTCACTTAGATGTCCGTGCCCGTGTCGTCTTATCGAATTTTAAGAAAATGCCCATGTCACCATATCGAATTTAGGGGTCTAGTGACATCAGCATGTCCGGCTATCCTCCACAAATTTAGCTCTAAAATGTTTACTTTTTTTTGGGGCTGATTTTTCATCATTTTTAAAAAACAATAGGTTGTTTGAAATGTTTGCTGTTGTAAATAGAAACAAAAACAAAACAAAGCGCATGGTAAGATTATGTCACATTGCAAGTGGCGGGTCCGCTCGAGGCTTATTCAGCCTCTTCGTGGATCCGCGACTGCCAATGTGATCATATACTAATCACCGGCGTTTACGGTATTATATACTAAGGTATGAGACGGGTCTTACAGAAAAGGTGTCTAAAGAGCCCTGTGACCTGATTGAAATGACGTCAGAGTCGTCTGCTCGTCAGTGCCCGGCTGTAGCCCGTAGGACATGTTATTCTGCTTTTCTGGATGTTTTGAAATATTTTGATTTAACTGTTAATACCTGATAACAAGCCTCTGAAGCAGATTTTTGATCGAGCACCTGTTCTCTACTCTTCCATCGATTAGCTGCTTCAGCAAAAAAAAAAATCGCGCGCGCGGTCTAGTCTATATGACGGAGTCGCTAAAGCTCTGTTTAGAGAGTGGAACTTGACCTTGAGTATAGACTCAGCACTAACTGAACGCCCCGCGGGGTCACCCCTCACGTGGGAATATGTACAAGCTCTGGTTCTTCACTTTACCGCTTGACTAAAACTGAGACGCGTCCATGATAAACTCTAGCCTTTTTTTTTCCTTTACTAGGATCGAGAGAGAGATTTTAAATGGGGCGGTTATCTAAATAGCGTGGAACTAAAATCAGGCTGCGGCAGATAGTATCTCTGCGCACCTCAAGACTCAACGTAACTTTCACTCTCCAGCAGAAGTTTAGTTGTGACTAATGATGGGCGGCGACCGTCGTGCACCGGCGGACATTGGAGAGTGTTGGAGAGCTGAACCTTACAGACATATAAATCAATCGCTTTGGTGGAAATATCTCGCCATAGATGGGAACCAAATACTTATCTAATGGAATCGTTATCAGTTTTCAGTTTTCTTGCCGTACAAAATTTATTTCCCACTCTTCACGTGGTGATAGCTGAAGGTCGCTCGTCGTAGGTACGTGTGACCGGAACACCCTTTTTGTTTTTGGCGCGGGTTGACATCAGATTTGTACCGTACTGTCGCGATTAAGAGCTCTGAGGGAGGGCTTTTCAATTCGGTGAAGTTCTTACTCAGGAGCTATATACAAGCTAGGCGCTGGCGCTTATTCAAAGTCGCGATTTTAGTGCTTGAGAAAAAACATTTGGAGGCTCTTATACTCCGGCGCTTATAAAAGACCGGCACGCTTTTCAACACTAGTTGCTTTATCGCGACCGTACGGTATGACTTCGGTGTCAAAAGATCCCAAACTCCAAATAAGGAAGTGAAACGACGTCGTCTGTCTACCTCGTGCGCGTCATAGCGTCGTCGAAAATAGTGTGACGTCAGCATCTCTCAGGCGGCTAGGAAGTCAGTTCGACAAAATGGCTCACGGAGTGAACTTCGTGGCCGTTTCTCGATCTATGATCGATGCGGCCGTGGAGAAGGAATTCGTAGCCGTGCAACAGAGAGAGGAGGCGGAGAGACAGAACTTCGTGGCCGTTTCTCGATCTATGATCGATGCGGCCGTGGAGAAGCAGTTCGTAGCCTCGCTACAGAGAGAGGAGAGACAGCGGACTGCTGCTGAAGCAGAGGGTGTGGTGGATGAGCTGATCGAGAACGTCGCTGATCAACTCATCCGCCGGTGCGTGGAGCAGGTCAAGCAGCAAGTCTGCATGGAGGAAGGCCTACCGCCCGCCGTGCTGGAGGAGCTGCTGAAGGACTGCCACGCGTTATGACCACGCCCTCCGCTTCAGCAGCAAGGTCCCTGCGACCCTCTCTCTACCAAACGGTCCTTTTAAGGACCAACCACTGATCACAAAAGTTGAAAATCAATCTCAATATAATATACGCATCAGAAAAACCCCTAATACGCTCTACACTGAAACCCTGTTGAGTAGGTAGATCGAGTTGGGCATTTTTTTTTAGGAAGGGCAATCAGGTCATCGTGTGGAGATCATCAGGTGTCCTGTGTGTGTGTGTGTGTGTGTGTGTGTGTGTGTGTGTGTGTGTGTGTGTGTGTGTGTGTGTGTGTGTGTGTGTGAATTTTATACAAATACAATTATTCATTCCTTTCAGCAAGAAAATTAGCTCAATGTAATCATATGATTTTAACTGCCCTACTTATCAGGGCCTTGACGACATCTGACCGCCCCCCTTTTCAGGATCTAAATAGAAATTCACCGCCACCGCTTTTCAGAGTACTGCAGCGCCATTACCTAATTCTTTTTGTATGTGAAAAAAACAAAAAAAAAAACAGCACTGATAAGGGGTTTAATTAGACAGATATTGGTTTCTACACTATCAAAAAATAAACCCTCAGCGCTTTAATGCTAAAGGTGGCAATAGTGCTTTAATGCGCTACGCCCTTTGTCGATATGCCAGTGTATGCATGCATGCAGCCCTGGTGAGGAACTCTGAGTGCTGCATTCATGACTTATGACGACAACGGGCACTGCACATTAAAGCGCTATGCGACTATTAAAGGGTTAGATCCAGTCTTGCTCCAGGCATCCAGAATGCTATACCCAGAGTTGGTGGTCTGGTCCAGACTGCTGTACACAGATTGTAGACGGGATGGCGGGTTGCTGCCAGACTATCCCTCTGGTACGATATGCGGCTGGCGCGGCCGAGCCTGTCTTATATGATGCTGAGTCTAACTATGTATTAGATACCCTACGAGTAACTGAGAGTATGTCAAAATAATCACGGCAAACTGACTGGCGTCTTCATAGGATCATAGGGTGGTTATTATTACATAACTCAGTAACCTTTGGTTATGTGTTAGATAGAGTACACTTGGACACGGTTATTCCATATACCCACTGCCCCACAGGGTCAAGACGAGGTGATTTAAATAATAAGACCCAGACGGGTAAAATAGCCAAAGTCAACAATGACCTGTTTTTTTGTTTTTTTTTTGTTTTTTTTTAGGCAATATGGACAAAGAGACACGGGGTGCTGTACACAGGTTGTGGACGGGCTGGTGGGTCATCTCCCTGGTCCGATATGCAGCCTGCGTGGCCGAGACTGTCTTATATGATGCTGAGTCTAATTATGTATTAGATGTGCTACGAGTAACTGAGAGTGTGTCAAAATAATCACGGCAAACTGACTGGCGACCTCATAGGTCAGTTATTATTACATAACCTTCGGTTATGTGTTAGATAGAGTGCACTTGGACACGTTTATTCCATGTACCCGCTGCCCCACAGGGTCAACATGAGGTGTTTAAATAATAAGACCCAGACGGGTAAAATAGCCAAGTCAACAATGTCCTGTTTTTTTAGCCAATATGGACAAAGAGAAACGGGGTGCTGTACACAGCTTGTGAACGGGGTGGCGGGTCGCTGCCAGACTATCCCCCTGGTCCGATATGCAGCCGCGGCGTGGCCGAGACTGCCTTATATGATGCTGAGTCTAATTATGTATTAGATGTGCTACGAGTAACTGAGAGTGTGTCAAAATAATCACGGCAAACTGACTGGCGACCTCATAGGTCAGGTATTATTACATAACTCAGTAACCTTCGGTTATGTGTCAGATAGAGTACACCTGGACATGGTTATTCCATATACCCACTACCCCACAGGGTCAAGACGAGGTGATTAAGTAATAAGATCCCAGACGGGGGGTAAAATAGCCAAGGCAACAATGTCCTGTTTTTAGCCAATATGGACAAAGAGACACAGGGGGTGCTGGGAGTTGGCGACAAGGGGCAAGACGGGCAAGACTACTTCTCAAAATAGTCAATGACAATGGCCAAGACCTAGTTCTTAAATTCGACAAGACCCATTGGTATCTCTTATATTCGACAAGTGTCACATGTGCCCCGTCTGTGGTCCTAATATAGAATTTCTAAAAAAAAAAAAAAAAAAAAAAAAAAAAAAAAAAAATTTTCTGCACCGTGTGACAACGACCGATCAGCTACCAACCTATTTTTGGTTATTTTTCTATTCAGTTTTTGATCAGCGCACTTTATTATCGTGGGTTTTTTTTTTAATTTTTTAATCATAAATAATATGTAGACTTGGAAAAAAAAAGAGAGCTGACATGTCGCTGTTTTGTCACTAAACCCAAAGACCCACCCACCCCGTAGGAAGGGTAGACGTTTGTGAACGTTCCCTTAGGTCTCTATTCTTTATTTATTGTGTGGCCCCTAAAGAGGGGCCAACCAACTGACACTGTCAGTTGGTTAGTAGATGCTACTCAACATGGGCGTAATTAATTACACCTAGTGTTGAGAAACAACATGCCTGAGCTCAAAAGGCCCCCGTTGGATGGGGGCCCTTGTGGCACAACGAGTTGATTCGTTTTTCAGATTACCGACTCGGCGAGAGTTTCTGCCTATGTATCTTTTATAAAGCCTTAGATATGGTGTGGTATTTTTCATCTCGCTATAGTTTAGTTGGTATTCGAAGAAACTGCCTCATTTCTATCAGAAATACACAATATTGAATTGTTTTTTATATTTTAATATATTCAGAAGCACACTTTGTTGCCTATATAGCTCATTATGCGTTGAAATGTTCGCGAGCATCGTAGGAATGTACAAATCCCCTATTGTGGCGCCATCTGACGAAAGAGCAAGGAACTATACGTGACCTGAACCCCGCCCTCAGCGCGTTCGTTATTCGCATCTTTGACAGCGACTAAGAGACGCTCAAACTGTCTCTTATTTAGTTTGAACTTATCACAAATTTGTCTTTGATAGGTCGTAGATCGACTTCTGACTTTTTAGTTAGAATAAAAAAACAAGTGACGCCGCCACAGACCCGCGCATTAACGCGCTCCGCCGTCTTCAGAGGGCTGAGTCTATAGTACAGTAGATTCTACTGTGTACTTACACTAACAGTGCTACATATACATACCTGAGTCATAAGTGGGTTTTTTTTGTTGTTTTTTAGGGGAAAAAAAGTGATCTACTCACCCAAACCGCTATTAGTAGGTAACCTGTATGACCCATACCGCAAACATCTGCCTCGTGACTGATAGTGTACCGGTGGTGAAGTGCTGTTGCAAGAACAATTGAGGCTCTTTATATAGCTGAGAGAGCGAATGGACTAATCTTGTTTTCACCTTGAGCCCCACCCTATTCCAGAGAGGGTATCAAAAATCGCATGTACACGTATATGGGCTTATAGCTGGTGAATAGATAAGGCGGGGCACCTGTGTATACTAAGACTCCAGGGGGCGTTTTAACGACAGGTGTGACGCGCCAGCCCGTGGAGGGAGCTTTTGTTTTCACCTAGAGAGCGTATACAAAGCCTACAGGGGGTGATTAACGCCAGGTGTGACGCGCCAGCCAGTGGCCGGATCACCTCATCTTCTAAGCTTTTGTTTTCACCTAGAGAGGGGATCGAGAGTGTATACAAAAAAACTACAGGGGATGTTTAACGCGGCCAGCTGCCTACATGCTATAGCCTAAGCCTGTTTTCAGCTAGAGAGGGATCTACATCACCTAAGCCCTTTTCCACCCTTAAATCGATCTGATAATTACCATAAAGAAGAGTAATGCACGTTACATGTATATGGGCTTATAGCTGAGTAAGAGCTTAAGATGCTAGTCAACTGTGTATGCAAAAAAACTACAGGGGGTGTCTAAAGTCGATTGTCATGCGCCAGCGGGCGGACAGAAGTCTGCCACTCTAGCTGTGACTACAAGCGCGTGCGTGTGGTAGACAGCTTAAATCAAACACGAGTTAAGCTCCTTATAGCTTCCTACTGTCTGCGGATTCGAGTCTTTTGTTTTTTTCATGTATTTCCTCGGAGGGTCGAACAGGATTAAAGATGTAACGAACCCGCACCTACACAGGTAGACAGCCGGTCGCCTTCCTAGTGAGAGTTTTCCTCCTGAGTTAAGAAGCTTATCTCGGAGCCTAGTACATAAGCGAGAGTGAAACATGAGTCCCACACACTTCTTCAACCACCTTCAGCATGGCGTCATCAGGAATCACTCTACGTTCTACCGAATGTGAGCAATCCCAACACTACTACAGAGCCGCGACAACACCACATGAGGAGACGTCCATGTTTACTGATGAGTCAACAAGTAGCAAGGTGGAGGTTGGTTTTTATCAAGATTCGTACGGGTGGCTGGAAAGTGTGAGGGCTACTTCTGCAGCTAATGCTGCTGCTCGTGCAAAACGTGAAGCTCGTATCGCTGTTCGTGCTACACATGCTGCATACGAAGTTGCCAATGCTGCTAACAACGTTGCTGTTACTCTCGCCGCTGCTGCTCGTGCTGCTAATCTTTTTGCTACTGTTTCCGCTCTTGCTACCGATGCTGCGGCTACTGATGCTGCAACGTCTGCTAAAAGTGTCGCTGTTGCGGCTGCTGCTAGGGCTAATGCTATTAATGCTTGTACAGCTGCTAAAAAAATAGCCTGTTTTGCTTATGCTAGTCGCAGTGTCGCTGTTACGGCTATGACTGATGCCCATGATGCTAAGTTACGGGCTTTTGCTTTTGCTGAAGATGCTGTTGATGCTCAAGATGTTGCTGCTGCTGCTGCTACTGCTGCTGATGATGCTGCTGCTGCCGCTGCTGCTGCTGCTGAAGATGCTGCTGCTGCTGCGGCTGATGCTCTAGACACCTATGACGCTGCTGCTCTAGACACCTATGACGCTGCTGCTGCTGCTGCTGCTGAAGATGCTGCTGCCGCTGCTCTAGACACCTATGACGCAGCTGCTGCTGCTTTTGCTGAAGATACTGTTGATGCTGCTGCTGCTACTGCTGCTGCCGCTGCTGCTACTGCTGCTGCCACTGCTCTAGACACCTATGACGCTCCTGCTACTCCTGCTCTAGACACCTATGATGCTGCTGCTGCTGCTGCTGCCACTGCTCTAGACACCTATGACACTCCTGCTACTCCTGCTCTAGACACCTATGATGCTGCTGCTGCTGCTGCTGCTGCTGAAGATGCTGCTGCTGCTGCTGCACTAGTCATCTATGACGTGGCTGCTGCTCTAGACACTTATGACGCGGCTGCTGCTGCTGCTGCTGCTGAAGATGCTGCTGCTGCTGCTGCTCTAGACACCTATGACTGAAAACATAGTAGGCGTTATTTACAAACACTGCTGTTACCTATGCCTAAACTTAGTAGGTCTTATTTACAAACAAGAGAGCCACGTGGTGTTGTTTACAAACAAAGAGAGCCACGTGGTGTTGTTTACAAACAAAGATAGTCATGTGATGTTGTTGTGGTCTATCATGTCAATGAAGGGGTCGCGTGATCAAGGGGGCGCGGCCTATTATGCAAATGAGGGGGTCACGTGACCAAATGGCGACCTCTGATTGGCTGGTGATCAAGAGGGCGTGGCTTATTATGCAAATGAAAGGGTCACATGATCAAGGGGGCGTGGCCTATTATGCAAATGAGGGGGTCACGTGACCAAATGGTGGCCTCTGATTGGCTGGTGATCAAGGGGGCGTAACCTATTACGTAATTATGCAAATGAGAGGGCGTGGCCTATTACGTAATTATGCAAATGAGGGGGTCACGTGACCAAATGGAGGCCTCTGATTGGCTGCAGGTCGATTGAGTAATAAACAGTACTTAACTATAGTCCCGTTCCGATACATACTATACTACTAAGGGTTAATGAGCATAGCTAATGAGCTGCGTCCTTAACCACAGAGCTCAATGAAGGTCAGTTTGCTGAGGTGTGCCAGTCTATCTACCTGGTTAACCCTGTAAGGGTAGCACACATATTCAGGTCCTTTTGTCCTTACGACGCATAAGTGCAGCTCTGGTAAGGTGGCCATACCGACCCTATGCTAATACAATTCAATCATGAAGAGTTATTATGATACGAGAGCTCATTTGCTGAATCATCCTGATAAATGACCTCGAGGCATCACACCATCCTGAGAGAGTTACAGAGCTGATCAATATTCTTGTGTAGCTCAAGTAACTAGATCCTATAGTAAAACTGTACGCTAAAAAGCAAGTCCTCATAGTTATTGGCACTAAGCTATACACCTAAGTCGAGATGATGGTGATACTGAAGAAATCACCCTGGGTTACTTTGACATATACATTGACATCCTGTTATGATTCCCACTTATGAAGGGTAACATTGAGCGGTAAGGTCTAAAGCAGTATGAAAAACAGAGTTGACTGGAGAAATCAATTGGTCATGTTGTCACGGGTTTCAGTGAGTAAACCTGTTTCCTTTGCCAAGTTTATCAAGGACTCCTGTAGGGCTTCGACATGTATCTGAATGTACCAATTTTACCAATTTAAATATGTTTATGAAACATATATATTATCAAGATCAAATGAATATGTTACCAGTGGTTTACCAATTAAGGGATCCTTGTCTAATACACATGTTGTACAGTAACATGTACATTATTCCAAAGCATTAGGACCTTGAGAGGGCAGAAGCAGACTTTTGCATATAATATGCTTATTTCATGACCTAAAGTGAACAGCCACCCGGAGAGAATGATCTCTGAAAATGTCAGGTACAACCCTTTTCCAGGTTAGTAGTTAAAACTCTGGATAACTACTACTCAATGAAGATGCCTGACACTGCATTTTGTGAGGCACTTACAGGTAGTTATCAAGGCAAGTGTTAGCATGCCTCTATCCCTAACAAGTGCCTTAATAACTACCTTTTCATGGGTTTACCCTATGGCGTTGATACACTCCCAAAGGGTCGGCATGATTCCCAATGTGAACTAATGTGCAACCACCACCGCTACAACAGCCGGCTGCCAAGTGGCACTCCTCCCGTAGGCCTACATTGCGTGAGGCGGTCTGTTTGCGGCCTGTGTTCAATTCCTGGAGGGGGCTGCACATTTGAGTATTTTTCGTATGCCAATATGGCTATGGAGTTCTTTCATTGCCTTGTCCTAATATCAGGAAACGTCTTGGTCTAGAAATTAAATCCTGAGCATGCATTAGCGTAAGATAGCTGCACGGCAAAATGCCAGAATCGCTGGATAATCTTCCTTATTGCCACAAACTGTTGTCACTAAAAGATGACATTTGTCATCATGATGCACCAATTCAGCCCCAGCGAGTAACTTAGTTGTGCTGTATTGATGCATCATGCCTATGCTACGGCATTGTCTCAACCCTATAGGGTCGGCATGATGCTTGAATGCAGCCCTGGGAAGTTACTCACCAGGACTGCATTTATCCATCATGACGATAAAGACATGATGCATTAAGGTATCATGTAGTCCTTAAAGGGTAAAATTAAGTCACTGCACTTTCTAATAGCTACTCAGTTTTGTCCTCTTAGAACTGTTTATACTCAACACTGTCTAGATGTGGGGCAATTAGGGCTGACTTTTATGTGTGCAAGAGTACATACTTATCTGTATTTAATAAGCTATGTTCTCCCCTACAGTAAGACATACAAGCAGTACACCCCTAAAGGCATCCACCATTGTAGCTCATAGCTTCAGCCTCTTACTCATAAAGCAGTTCTTCCTCTTTCTCCTACATTCTGATTCTGCCCTTACTCAGCTCCCTGATGGGATTGTGGTGGTCGTCTCAAGTTATGTGGATAATGGTCCCTTGACGCTGTGGGTATCTCCACCCAGACAACTTGCATATACTGCAAATATAGATGCAGCCATCTAAAATCTCTTTGCACATTATACTTTGTTATTTAATACAGCTTCAACTATACAATACTCATCCTCAGCGTGATCCTTGCTCTTGTTGATTACTTAATGAAGAGATAGAAACCCTCCAGAGTACATGGTTTAATGGTCTAGGCTGCATCTATTGTAAGGATATTCCTACAGTTTACCCAACTTTAAATGCTTTCTACTTATTCCAGGACATTTATTGACTATTGAAACCTTCATTGACAATTTGAAGGCCTACATAGTCTCACCATGATGCTTGCTGACCTTAGACAGCTCATACCCTTATCAGGAAAAAAGAAAAATATCCTTGCAATGAGGCCTCATCCTGGTATGTAGAGATTGAGGTAGGGATAATGTTGGTGTTGGGCATAATTATCATATAGTTGTTCATGGGCTCAGTTTATGGGAACTTACAAATTGTTAATTATGAATAATGCATTCACAATATCAGTCACAGGTCACTGTAAGTGTTTATAACTGATGAGGGAGTTATTTGTAACCCTTGAATTAGTGTTAAATAGTGTTTTATGCGTTTTTGTTTAAATCCCACCATTGGTATCGCACAAGAAGATAAACCGGACAACTTCACCTTAAACTAAAGTGCTCAAAGGTATGTGAAAAGGTCCCTTTCAGAACACCTACATTGGAGGTACACAAAACCACCAAAGTACCATATCTTAGTCTAAGACGCCAGGCACATATCAGAAATTATTCCTATAAGAGAAGTAAAGATGACACTTACATAGAGGTTGCTAACAGACGCACCAGGTTTGCAGATGCACCCATACTTAAGTGTGATCTTGCACATTGTAAAGTATATGAATTAAGTGTAAAATACAAAACTGCCCAATCTTGGAACAACCTTGATGTAAAAATGAGGAGTATTGAAGAGAGCCAAGAGTTCAAAAACCAAACAAAGAAGGACTTGCTCACTGATATCATAGAAGGACTGTGTTAATGTATATGACAATACAACGTATGTTGCTCAATATAATATCATTAAGTTGGAATTCCACTCAACATTTAACCTGTACAGTGCATCCAAGTTAATTGGTTGTAACCCCTCTTTGATTCAAACACCCTCAACCCTAAGTGTCTATAACATCACAGACACTGTGTCAATAACATCTGACACCCTCTACCATAACACCTGTAGAGGTCTTACAACTGCTCGACAAAAGCCATAATATATAGTAGGTAACCTATTAAGATGTCATACTATTATAGACTAAAAATTGTATACTGCAAAAGAAAAAAACTGAAAAATGTTCAAAAAAGGGTTCAAACAGTCAAGTTGTCCGACCATGCCATAATGCTTATAACGCATGCAAATATAAGTTACAACCGGGGAGACAATTCCCAGTTACCTTTAAACTGTAGTCTCCCGGGTCTTCATTGCAATATGATAATATTTTGAATAAGATCTGGGTAATAGCAATGTAATACTACCATAATTGATACCCACCAAACTTGATGGACGCCAACAATATTGATGACTGTATGTACATATTTATTGCAATAAAGAGATATAAAACCCAATTATAATGTAGGGACGTATGCAAACATTGATAGCTATGGTGCAGACAAAACCAGATACAGGAAATGAATAATAGTAAATCTGCATTTGGTCTCACAGTAATGTTGATCCCTTTTGGAGATCTGATAAAGCTATAAAATGATGTCTCAGCCTTCTTTTCCCTCTGTGCCCCATCCAAATCAAATATCAT
The DNA here is from genome assembly GCA_947462335.1 of Harmothoe impar. Classification (NCBI taxonomy): domain Eukaryota; kingdom Metazoa; phylum Annelida; class Polychaeta; order Phyllodocida; family Polynoidae; genus Harmothoe; species Harmothoe impar. The sequence continues at coordinate 4,469,903 of OX381721.1, read as the reverse complement.
GCTGGAAGATCCTACCACTAGCCATAATCCTCATAATATTGACCCTTTGGTAAGTTGGTGTGGGATTTAATCTCAGATTTCTCTTTTTCATTTATTAGTTTAGCTACTTCGGGGGTGGTTCTAAGTCACACAACCATAACATTATTTTTTGATTAGCAGTACACAGAAAGGGACGTCCAGCATGTCGTAATCTTAATGTTCCAACACCAATATCAATAAACGTGTATTACCTCTGACAAGTACTGGAAAGGACTAAAAGGTGATAACCGGGTTTGGTGAAAGTGTTGTCTGTAACGTAACTAAAATTATGACTCAAGAGGCATAACTTGTGAGAGATACTGAGAGTTGGAGACAGATTACTTGGTTTGACAAGATCTGTTGTCATTTTCAATTCGCCAAGGACCATGTGATTAGATAACAATGGCTGCTGCAATTAATTTCCACATCTCTTTTAAGTAACAAAGAAGTGTTATTGCCGATTATTTTGTTCTCAAATGGGACTACTTCTGTAAAGTGTTTCCTCAACTTTCTTCAATTTCCTACAACACAGAAAGCCTCATTAACATACAGATAATGCAGAATGAAACTTGCTGTTCCAAAAGAGAATGTAAAATACCTGATGCAGTCCTGGATTTATGCACAGCTAATCACCTTAAATAGGCTAAAGGGAGGAATAAATCTACCCCATACAAACCCTAGTGGGATTTAGAAATAAGGAGGAAGTCAATTGGAGGGACTTTTTTATATGAATTCATAAATATGGGAGATCTTGAAATCTAATTGATACATTGCCATTAAACTCTGGACTGGTCAGCATTTGAAATAACGTCTGAAACTGATGTCTTTTCTGGCTGTCAAAAACACTTTACCAATCAGAATACTATTGCCCCTTGTGCTTTAGGATCTGATTTTGTTTCTTCACTGTTTTTGTTTTCTACTCCCAGTAAGTATAAGTGTCACAGGCCCCCAGGGTGAGACATACATGGGGAGTCCCTCAAGAGGCTTTCCCATAAAAACTTACAAGCCTTTTACTCACAAAGCACTTTTTTCTGTCTCCTCCATGCTTGGTTCTATCTCCACTTAACACCCCAATGGAAATGTTGCAGTTGTCTCAATAAGTAGATTATGGTCCCCTGACGCTGCAAGTGTCTTTACTATTCAGACAACTGTAAACCCTGCAGACTCAGAGTTGTCCTTCTGAAGACGTTTTGCACATTATACTATACTATAAATATAAATCCTCTACTATATATAGTATAGTCTTCTACTATATATAGTATATATACACATTATTGGTTATAAATGTTTTAAGTTTATCTCACTCACAAAGACAAGCATTAATTGCCTGGCGAGCGAGACGCCCTGTACAACAGATACTTATTATTCACATAAAATCAGTTACAAAGGGATAGATACTTTGTCTTTTGAGAGGGGAAAACCTTATGTGAACAGTGATTGAATACAGATGCAGACAGTTGCCAGGTTATATTGACACCATACATCTCTTGCTAGAGTTCAGAACATTGTTACCTAGTTTTGTCAAAGCAGCCCTAAGTTGGTAGGCATGGTGACGGTGAAAACAACCAATGTGTACACTAACATGGCGAGTTGCTCAAGAAGTTATCAGTTGCTGGCAAAATGAAGATCCATGGTAACTGCATTACATAAATCACTAAGTTCCTAAACAGCCAGAGTGCTTAATTTAGGGTAACTAAGAAAGATGACTTGCCTTGACAGAATATGCAATGAGCCAAGTGTCTGGGCCCTTTACACTAGTGTATGAATACTGCTAGTGGCAGGTCTTATGATTGTTGAGTAGTTTGTTGACAGGAGTTGTCTAAGTAAACCTACTCATAGATTATCATCCATGATCCTGAGTTGGTTATATCTGTATTGTAGCCCTGGCGATTTACTACCCGGGGCTGCATTGGTGCATCATGATGACAACTGTCATCTTTTCAGGACATCCATCCTTAAAGTGTTAACCCTTGTTGAGGTTGATGTTAGTTATCAGGGGACAGACATTTGACCAGTTTAGTACTGTTTGGATAGATATGTTGAATATAAATACAACTAGTGAACACCTAAACATGCACTTAATCATACTTGTCCTACATTAATGCAGCACTTTTACCCAGGTAGCACTTGCCCACTGTCAAAAATAATCTCATTTCAAGAAAATACATTTTCTTAAAACTGGTCATTTAAAATTGTAAATATTTTTTTTAAATCCTGACATCAGATTTTTCTGCAAAAAAAAATCACCATTTATTGTACATCCTTATACTTTGTGCTATAGTGGAATAGGTATTGGCTCAAGCTGGACACTTTGAATCTGGGCTGACCTATCTCAGCTCCCAATTATAGTCCTGGACAAAAGAAAGCATAACCTAGATATGGGAAAAACACCCACCCATTGTTTGCTAGGGAATACCACTGGGATCTCTAATGGATCATTTATGATACATTACAACAGGTGCACAAGGAAGCTGTCATTCCAGGTGTCACTCATCACTATTTCTATCCATACGTGAGCCCTCACGGTGTAATGGGGAACTCTTATACGGCTGTACATGTACACACCAATCTGCCTGCTCCATCACAATAGCCTGACAGGTCAGTCTGAAGGGCCCTTGGAGCATTCTTCAACAATTAATGAGGACTCAAGAATTCATACGTTTTCTTTAAATTAATATTATGTAATATCTTATACTATCACATATTATCTGTCTGTTTATGCTAAATTATTATATGATGATTTTATGATGCATGTCCTTATGTAGCAGACAACAGGACTAGTAAGGCGGCAAATGTCTACAGTTGAAATGATGGGATTTTAAAAACAAACATTGGCCTAATCTTGTTATTTATAGCTAGTATTTGCAGCCTCATACAACAAAACTCAATATCAGACGGTGCATTTTTAATGTTTGACTATGCCACACAATGTGATTGAGATAAATGTAAAGCTCATTTCAAATATTTAAAAGCATGTGAAACACCAATAAGCTAAAGGCTTCTAAGTGTAATCCTTGTTCCTATCACCTGGACTCTTACTGAGTACCTACTACAACTCACCCAGCACCACCCCACAAGGTGGGTAGGACCTGAGGGCAGTAGAAACAAACATTAGTTTAAACTGCACCTGAATGGAACCACGCCTGCACAAGCCTGGAAAGCTAGGTTTAAATGCCCAGATCTCAGTACCCCCCAGCAACAGTGGGAGTGGAGTGGGGACCGCTACTCAGCCCTATTTATAAGGGCCCTTGGGGCCATCTTAGGATGGATACTCGGGAGGCTGGAGGCCACGTCTGGGATCCCCTGAGTGTTTGCAGTCTGTCAGGTGTGAGTACACAACCACTTTCCCTGACAGATGAGCTGTTTGTCAACACACTAACATAGTCTGTACTAGTAACCCTTAACATGAGCCTGGGGCCAGCAGGTAGAGGCACAGTCAGCATTGCCTGTCACAAAACTGGTTTAAAATAGGGCTTAACAAAACAACACAGCCAAAAATAATTATCTCATTTTAAGAAAATGAGATGAATAACCTCGCCTGGCAGACAAATAACTAGTTTTAAGAAAATTAATAATCTTAGACATTTTTACTTTTGACTGTGAATAGAGCATTTGTGATACAAAGCATAGTTTACATTGGTAAAATGTATTGCCTTGTTTATGTAGTGCCTACAATGCACATAAACCTCAACAGGATTCATGTTGCCCTTAATATATGTGCATGATATACATCAATCTTACATGACTCTACCATCCTCTTGTACAACTGCTACTGCCATCAACCACTCCAGGGTAGATTCTGGCCACAAATACTGTATTCAACCTAATAAGCGCACATCACCTAATGGGAACACACCCCCATTATTCGGCCAATTTTAGACAATAAAATGTCCAAATTGTGTCGAATTTTGAGCTGAAATGTTTGTTTGTATGTATTTCTTTGATTTTTTCCTGGTAGGATGTAGGGTCTGGTAGACTGTGTTACACAAACACCAGCGTATCTTCTGATGAGCAGAGGTAATAAAAGGCAATTAAGCCTTTGTAAATTCAATTTATAGTAGGAAAATGCACATTTGGGTACATGTTCCTACCATGTCTAGTCTCTATTATTAAGGTTTGGTATCAAATCCTTTTTTTTCACTAGTTCTAGTGGTCAAGGAGACCATGTTTAGGTTAGTAAACATTTGAGCAACAGTATCTTAATTCATTTAAGAAGGAGGATAGAGAAGGATAGAACCCATGCTAGGTAAAAGCAATGGGCAGAGTAAGAAAGATTGAAGTTGATCGTATTCTTCATGAATCTTCTTTCATATTTAGTTACATATAACTAAATATGTATATAAATGCCTCATAAATGAAGATGTGCTTTATGAGAAGCACAGCCACATGATCAAATCAAAAAACTACTAGACATTTGTCTAGAATAAAATGCTAAGTGCACTGTGTGCTTATTACTTTCAATAAGCACACTTGTGATCTAAGTACTGTGATGTAATTTAACTGTTGATAACTATGAATGTTTAAGGTACCGCAACAGTAAAATAATTGGGTACAAATTGGTGGGGGGTGTCCACTTACTAGAATGAAATTTCGATAATCTTATAAGCTCACTGTGTGCTTATTACCTCTAATAAGGTATATGACTATATTTAGAGCACCGCCGATTCGGCGTAGAGATTGACAGATGAGATACAAAGTGAAATATCTGCTGACCAAAGATTGTTATAGGAGTTATAAATCACTGTGATCTCTGCTAGCCAAATGATGTAGGTGGCACAGTAGGAGGCTGGCAGCTAGCCGTGCCTGAAATATTAACTAACAGCTCAGTCATTCCTGGTGTATATAAAGTCTGTGCTAGCTGCCCAATATCTTTGGAGCAGTAGGAGGCTATTTACTTTCCTTAGTCAGGGTTCAGGCTGCACAAATAATCCCCCACATCAATCAATTTGCTAGCTGAGGTGCTCCTGTGGTGGGGAGAGGACCACTCTGGGTGCCTGATAACATGAACAGTGGCTTACACAATTATCTATTACTGAAGGCACATAAATCTGTGATCACTGCCTGACATTAATATTAAAGTTCCCTGGACAGCACTTTGTTAACTTAAGGCATGATTGTCATTAAGGCATGATCATCATCAAGTGGGTTTTATACTTGAGGTATCATCCATCAGGGCCCTCCATAATAGTAAAGGGGGTATTTCAAAGGAGTAAGGTGGTCTGAAAATTATCCTAAAATCATTGACTTACAATACAGAGAAACCGAACCCTATATATCGTCACCTCAGTATACAAAGGTCGTAAGTGAAAAATCCATGTTTTGAGATATAGGCAAAATAAGAAAACCCACTGTAGTCTTCATGCTGTATATTTCTGATTACTTTTTAAACAGATGCCACAATGCTGCACAGAGTTTCCTACATGTATACTCTAATAGATGAAAACGAGTTACATAAAGAATTCTTTGCTGTTTGACCCTATTCCCTAGTAACTATCACAATAATTAGGGGAAAATCAGGTCACTTACGACCTTTGTATACTGAAATACACATATTTTTTATTCAGTATACAAAGGTCGTAAGTGATTTCTTTAGTTTAAAACTATAATTAACCCCTAAATAGGTATATTAATGCAATGCTTTGTAACCCCTGTGGTCACTACACAAACTAATTTATTTTTACCTGCCGATATTACATAAAAATATAATAGAGGTGGTGCTGTTGCTAAGCAACAGCGATATTTTCTGCTAAAATGAACGATTTCAGCCATTTCCCCTATACATTCACCCCCTTAATGCTTAAGAATTATCATATTTTTGTTAAAAGATGCGTATAGCCATATGCAATCATAATTACAGGAAATCATTAGAAAAAAAATATTTTTTTAAATTGTTTTATTCAAAAAGACATGCTTTCAGACCACTTACGACCTTTGTATACTGAGAAGAAATGCATTAAATCACTTACGACCTTTGTACACTGAGCTATAACTATGCAAAGAATGGTCAAAATCAAAAAAATCCAAAAATTGTGGAAAATTCTTTGAATAAAGTAAAATCTCAAAGAATAAAAAAAAAATCTTGTTTTCTCACTTACGACCTTTGTATACTGAGGCGACGATATGTGAGTCATGAATCTATTCTGAAAGTGGTAGTTAACCCCGCTGGCATTCTATACTTTCTTGCTGGCCTTTCCCTTCTTCTCCTGTTTGCCGCTGTTCATCCCAACCAACTCAAATTTCGACTGCAAATGATGTTTTTATGACCCCTTTGTGAGAAGTCATGGAATTGAATCTCATATCATACATATAAATGTTTCTTTTTCTTCTCATGGCTCATCTTTTCTGCTGTGGTTTTTAGTTTTATTAGCGTAGACATTCACGATTGCCAATACGGAAGTGGAAGGCAAGAATCCCAGATATTAACAGCAAAATACGAGAAGCCAAGGAAAATTTTCCCTTTGAAAGCAAATAAATGGATCTTCCTAGTGGCAATATCCAACGATAAAACTGTTTAATTTTTGTATTTCTGTTTCATGGCATTGGATTGATTGTGCATGATGTAATATGCATTTATTTACACAAAAGTGGAATGGATAGTATTGGGTCTCAATTAGTCCAAATTTCTTGTTGGTATCTAACTTAGTTAATCTAGCTTGCCTAAAACTATGTTAAGAAAAAGAATGAGAGCATGTTTAATGGGTTTTATATGGACGAGACAAAATAATGCCTCAGGTCTAAAATCCCAACTCTGAGCTGGGAAGTGTATGTGTGCTAGTCTACCAATCTCCCCTGGCAGAGGCTCCCTCACCCGCCTCTGCCTCATCCTACATATTATATGGAGCTCTTATGTAATAGGAGGGGGTCTTCTATGGAAGAAGGGTAGAAAATGGTACTACTATGCTACTCTTCTATTGGCTCTACAGATTTTTCGTATGCCTCCCCGAAGTAGTTGCTTGGAAAAAATAAAAAAATTCTACCAGAAAAACATGTCACTATGTCTGTAATTTCCAGAACCTCTTACAACAAATGACACGGAACAGAATCAATAGGGCCAGAGACAGTGGTTCCTAATCAGAGGAGATTCACAGAGCTCTTCCATATTCTAAGTGTAGCCGGTGTCTGTTAATTACCTCAGAGACATGTAGCAGGCTCTGGGTCAGCTGGGACTGGAGCAGATCAAGCAGCAGTATGTTGTGTTGATAGAACAAAACAATTTACAACTGTCTTAGCTTTATGACAGAGGCACTGTGTGATTGAAGCATATAAAGGCTGGATGTAAAGAAAGTGTCTACTCTAATGAGAACTGACTACTGGTGTTATGAATTAGCAACCTACATCAATGGGTACAAAATCAATATTGATTAACGAGTTCATACACTGATTTTGTGTTCTGTGCCCACTTGGACATACCAAGGATGTCATATCCTAATTTAATAATTCATATACTTTATTAATGTGATTTTGCCTTCTTTTGACATAGTTAGGGAGTGGTTGGTAAATTTTCATGCAAGAGGGTCTAAATTAGATTAGTCCCCCCATGGGAGGGGCCTACATTTCTTTAGTCTGCACCCCATCAAGTTGAAATTGAGCACAGCTGACCCCTTTGAGCTTTAGTAACGCGCTGGCTTTTTGGTTCAAAAGGGGTCCAAATCTGTTTAGTCCCCCACAAATCCAAGGGCCCCCACTCCCCTTTCATAAAGTCCCCCCCCCCCCAAAAAAAAAGCATACCTATAAAATATTCTGTCTGTGACACAACATACCCTCTGAGTGATTCTAAGAGTAGAGGACAGAGAATTCACAATACGGTGCAATCATCAACTATATTTTCATCAGTTAATGATGATTGCAACTGCTATTAATTTCTTTGCCTCTTTCACATACTAAAGCAGGGCCCATTCCCAAAGATACTTCTTTTCAGAAAGGATTACTTCTGTAAAGTTCTTTCACAGCTTTCTTAGATTTCTTACTTTACATTGTTCCCTGTACACCATCTTTACATACTTTATAAATGAGGCAGCTTGCATTAGAAATCCCCGGGAGCCACTCACAAAGAGAATATCGAATACCTTTGGGGCCCCCTTGATGATCTAACAGTTGTTGTAGATTAGTATACCCTGGGTGGAAGGAGGAACAACTCTCCTAAAGCAAACTCAAGAAGGTCTAACGTATGGAAGCCAACAAGGGTCACCAGAAAAAATAGTTTAAATTTCTTTTCCTAAAAGAGGACAGTGACAGAAGGATAGATGATATTCACAGCAAGAAAGACAAAATTCTCAGTTTCTTTTATTTTTCAATTCTTTTTAGTGACCCATGTCGCCCAGCGTTCTCCCAGGTTTCCTTTGGAGAAGAGAAAATAGAAGCTGCATGATGAAGGACTGCCCACGGGGACTAGACCCTCACAGAGGGCATGGTGTGATACATGGGGGCTCAGGGAGGGAGCTACCACCGAGAGGTCTACTGGGGAAGACTTAGGGAGCAAGGTTAAGGGACTCTAAGCTGTTGGAAACTCAATCACCTACAGGGGGTAGGGTTTGGCCACTCCAAAAATAAAACAATTTCTCATTACTGTGTGCATATTAAACAGGTGATGAGGAAAACTTTATTTTTTGCTAATTTTAGATCAAAAGCATGGTAAAAATGAACACATATTGGCATATTTTGTATCAAATTAAAGCTTATACTGCCAGTAATGCAGAGGGAAATAACTGACATTCTCCCCAATCTTAAAGATCAATAGATTTGTAATTACTATAATGTAAAATTTGGTCATGAAAAACGTATATATCATTGTATATATTTTAGCCAGCAAGTTAAATGTATAGAGGGGAAAAAACCTCCCTCTTCATATTTTCACACCTTGGTGATGAGAACCTTTTTTTTGAGTGGCCTTACTGAGAGAGTGAGTAGTTTAGGTGAATAGAAGACAGTGGGAAATGAGAACGTTGTATGGATAGTTAAGGTATGAAGAATATGAACTGATCCATTGCTGTCAAGATATGATTATCAAAACTTAAAAATCTTTCAGAAATCTATGATTTTGGCTTAAAAATAACACTTCACAATTGGGAACTCTGGTATCAATAGCACTTAAGAAGTGTACCCTTGATCATTCACTGTTCTTGCTGCAACCCACAATCAGCCGGTATCAGGTTTCCGCTTCTCTCAGAATATTCATGACAGCCTATTAGTTCCATCGCTCACAGCGTGGAAACACTAAATTCATGCTGTCAGCTGGTAGTCAGGCTGCCTTAGATAACCAAGCAGGTGGCCCTAAAACTAAGTAATTCTGACAGGCAACAAGTGGTAGCAACAAGGGGTAAACAATGCCCACCATGGAGGATGTAATAAAATAGAATAAATCTTCATCAGAAATTTACCAGAAATTATCCACAGGCTATTCACCTGTCAGAACAGACAAATGCAAATTCAAATGCAAACTTCCATGAAATATCTTAGTCTGAAGTGTTACTTGTTGTTTTACTTTGATCCTTTCTTCAAAACATTTTTGTTTGATTTGATTTATAATGAAAAATTAAATCTGTCAGCTGATGTCCAATATTCAGGAAATGGTGTTTGAATTGCTTAAGCAATGTAAGATATGGACCTTTGTCACTTAAACACTATTCCTAAAAAAAGCTGCATCAAGAGGATATTTTACTGATATATTTGCTGTGGATTACCACAGCAAGCCAGGAGGTCAGAATCCTTGGTGGACTATAGTTGCTATCATACTGAAAATAGATTGTATTAATATACAAATCACCAGCAATATCTAGGGCAATTAAAAACCAGTCATGAGAAATTGAAACCTTTATAAATAATGAATTGCCTCAAAAACAAAATCTACATCAATCTGATCCACTTTATGGAATGGGTGCCTGGACCATGACTCAGCACCTCCAGAACTAGACATGTAACCGAACGGCATTTGATTTACAGAGGTCTAATTCTGTCAGCTCACACACTGCACATTGAACCTGAAAGAATAATTATGAATTTGCACAGCATGCACAAATGAATCATGCTAAAAACTAAATATGAAACCAGCCCCTCCAAAACCTGGAATCCTAGCATTGAAAGTAAAACGAAAATCATTCCTGCAGAAATTGCCTCTTAAATCACCTTCATATATAGTACAGTTATAAACAGCAGTGACAACAAAGATACTGTGCACCAATTTGTGCCCCTAACATCTCCCTAACCTAAAATGAGGCTGTAAACCACCAGGTACCAACACTATAAAGCCACAGCTCTGCTGGAGGTGCTGTATAAGCATATTGTATCACTGGGGCTGGGAATAACAGATGAATTTTATAAATACCTTTGACCAAGTTGATTTAGAAACCAGGTTTTATAATGAAATATGATGTGACCCCTGTCAGTGTAGAGAGGTGTTTTGTTCCAGTTGTGACTATCATGAAGTCATAAATCAAACATTAGTTGACTTTGAATGGTTGATTTCCTTTAAAGTGGCATAATCACCAAATGTATCCCGCTTACAACTGTAGTACTATTGTAGCCTACTATGTGGTTAAGTGTGAGTGGTGAGAATACCCCTTTTACATGTTAAATTTAATGTAGTAATAGCTATTTAGTCACTAAAATCTTTGGGGGTATGATAAGGGTTATGATAGTGAATTGATGTTTAACAAGAATTGCGGTTGTTGCCGCGTAAAAAAATGCCTCAGGCATTTTTATACGCGGCAACAACCGCAATTCTTGCATTTGAAGAAACATAATGTCAACATGGTTGGTATATTTGTAGGGGACCCATTCAAGACACCATACAAACAGGGCGGGAGGATGATATAACTGACGGATGTGACACAACAGGGGAAAACATGCCATTACAGGGATTTAGTGTAATATACAGTCACTAGGTGGCCACCAGTGCAGCAGCACTAATAGAACCATTGAATTCCTTTGGTCCATGTTAGGTTGTGTAGGTAGAATTATAATCAACCTCAGGAGCATGGAAATGGGTGTTGCTAGGCAGATAAACAATTAGAATAGCTGTTGCTAGGCAACCAGCTGTCTTAGCAACAAAATAATAGAACCATTGAATTCCTTGGGTCCATGTTAGGGGGGTAGGTACAATTATAATCAACCTCAGGAGCATCAAAATGTGCGTTGCTAGGCAGATAAACAATTAGAATAGCTGTTGCTAGGCCACCGGCCATCTTAGCAACAAATTAATAGAACCATTGAATTCCTTGGGTCCATGTTAGGGGGGGGAGGTAGGATTATAATCAACCTCAGGAGCATGGAAATGGGTGTTGCTAGGCAGATAAACAATAAGAATAGCGGTTGCTAGGCAACCAGCTGTCTTAGCAATAAACCAATAGAACCATTGAATTCCTTGGGTCCATGTTAGGGGGGGTAGGTAGGATTATAATCAACCTCAGGAGCATGGAAATGGGTGTTGCTAGGCAGATAAACAATTAGAATAGCTGTAACTAGGCAACCAGCTGTCTTAGCAATAAACCAATAGAACCATTGAATTCCTCGGGTCCATGTTAGGGGGGGTAGGTAGGATTATAATCAACCTCAGGAGCATGGAAATGGGTGTTGCTAGGCAGATAAACAATTAGAATAGCTGTTGCTAGGCAACCAGCTGTCTTTGCAACAAAATAATAGAACCATTGAATTCCTTGGGTCCATGTTAGTGGGGGTAGGTACAATTATAATCAACCTCAGGAGCATCGAAATGTGCATTGCTAGACAGATAAACAATAAGAATAGCTGTTGCTAGGCAACCAGCTGTCTTAGCAACAAATTAATAGAACCATTGAATTCCTTTGGTCCATGTTAGGGGGGGTAGGTAGGATTATAATCAACCTCAGGAGCATGGAAATGGGTGTTGCTAGGCAGATAAACAATAAGAATAGCTGTTGCTAGGCAACCAGCTGTCTTGGCAACAAAATAATAGAACCATTGAATTCCTTGGGTCCATGTTAGTGGGGGTAGGTACAATTATAATCAACCTCAGGAGCATCGAAATGTGCGTTGCTAGGCAGATAAACAATTAGAATAGCTGTTGCTAGGCAACCGGCCGTCTTAGCAACAAACCAATAGAACCATTGAATTTCTCGGGTCCATGTTAGGGGGGGTAGGTATGATTATAATCAACCTCAGGAGCATGGAAATGGGTGTTGCTAGGCAGATAAACAATTAGAATAGCTGTTGCTAGGCAACCAGCTGTCTTAGCAACAAACTAATAGAACCATTAAATTTCTTGGGTCCATGTTAGGGGGGGTAGGTAGGATTATAATCAACCTCAAACGCGTGGAAATGGGTGTTGCTAGGCAGATAAACAATTAGAATAGCTGTTGCTAGGCAACCAGCTGTCTTACCAACAAACCAATAGAACCATTGCATTCCTTGGGTCCATGTTAGGGGGTATAGGTATGCTTATGATCAACCTCAGGATTGAAGGTTGATTAATATTAATTTTATCATTATAATGTATAAATTTGTGTTGTGACACCTTAAAACAAAATGGCGGCACCACTTAAAACAAAATGGCGGCACCCGTACTGACTTCCTGTCAAATGAAAACAATATAATGCCTCAACCTGGTAGTTCGCAAGCTCACCACCAGGGCCCCTCCGGGGCCTTTCGGCCTTAAAAAACAATTATTATATATAATTTGATATCTCATGACCATGTATGAAAAAAAAGTGAGTCATTTCAAATTTCAATAGATGTAAGGTGAATATAGTCTCAAAAAATAGCTTTAAAAAAGTGCTGGTTGGAAAACAGTTTGAACCTTAGAAACCAGGCCTCATGGATCTTCTGTCCGACCCAGGAGACTCTTCCATCCTGGACTGTGTCAGTTGTCAACTCTCCCCTTTCCGCCTGAGGGCAGCACCATTCACCAGGGAGCAAGGTGTGTGAGTGTGTCTACATCCATCACCTACCTATAGACCAATACAGCAAGAAAGGGTGACCTGTAAGAAGAGTTTTTGATAAATGTCTTGATTAATTATGGAGTCTAACTGACAAAAACATAATTGTAACTTCAAAATCCTGCATTTTATTACACTCTATTTGAAAGATAATTGTTGTGTGAATCTCCTGATATGAGATGTTTGCAAACATAGTCATTCCAAACAATATTAAGAGGATTCTTCTAAAACCATTGTAAACCCAAATGGGCAGCTAGCTAAGTTTTATTTAGGTGCTTGATCACCCCACTTTTCTCAGTGACAAAAGAATTTAAAAATCATATAATTTCTTCATCTAAGTATGGATATATACCATTGTCTTCTTCTACTATAGATAGAGGGTTGAGTATTAGTGAGAAAACTTTTGAGCTGTAGAATAATTACCTATTTGGCTGAGTAACAGAGGATAAGCATATTCTACTGCTCTGCATAGGGTTTTCATCACCAAAACAGTAGAGTAAGTAGGGGTACGGAAAAAAAATACCAAAAAAAACACTAAAAAAAAAAACCCACCAAAACAAACACATTTCAAATATAATTATATTGCCTATATGAAGATTCATCCAATAAATATATGGATAAATTGCCAGGTGTAAGAGGTGGCCCTTATTTCAGGTGGCACTACACAAAACCTATCTGTCTCTTGTATGGACACAGGAATCCTCAAGGGTGCGATGTATTTCCTGAAATGGGCAGTGTATGTTTGCTAATTTGCCTCTTTCATCATACTACATCACAGCTTTGAGTATCATTCGGAATAATCCAGGAGAAATATAATATTTTTAATGAATTAGGCATGTTAGGAATACTCAATGAATTTTCATCAATCTTCACAATCTAGCACTTCTTTTAAATGCTATTTCTTTTTCAAATGTGGCTGTCGATGATTTAGATTAAAGTATGCTTCAAATAACAATTCTAAAAATCCATTGTTTGTTCACAGCTCCTCCAATTCTTTCCTCAGTATGTGCGGTCAGTTCAATGAGCCCTCTAGACTGGCGTCATGTCCATATATATGCAGGGGCGGATCCAGAATCTGGGGAAAGGGGGGGGGCTTTGTAATTTACATCAAAATTTAAAGAAAAAAAGGGCGGGGGTGAGGGGAGTTTTTTTGTTGGACGTCCCAGTGCACTAAGATCATTATTCGGTATATAACCTTGTCAAAAGGATAATTATCACCCTTTTTAGGTATTTTGAGGTATTTTATTTGATGATGGACAATGCTATCCGGTAGGGAAACAGTTAAGTTGATCCTCTTAGTATTATTTGCTTTTCCCTATAGGAGAGTTTAGAGTTTTATAGTTTTATTGGCCACATATTAGGATTCTTTTTAATATACAGCCATTTAAATATTGGCACCAACAGTAAGCTACGACTGAGGGTTTACGTCTGAGTAGTTTTCATCTTGAAGGTGGCTAGGCTATCTGAGTGCTGGGTTTCAGCTGATAGCCGGTTTAAGGCTAACATACCCCGATTAAGAGGGCTTACTCTGAACAGTTCAAAGACAGGTCTATTAACCTTGATTTTTACAAATATGTTATTTCTTAGTGCTCTACGCGGCACCACAATGTGATCAATATTCTGAGTGTATTTATACATGAAACACAGTAGATGTAGAGTTCTACGTTCAGACAGTCTGATCAAACCACCAAGTATATGTAAATCAGTTGTACGAATATCACGGGGATTTTTGATACCCATACACAATCTGAGGCACTAATTTTGAATAGTCTGTAAACAAGTTAAGCAGAGGGCCGGGCCACTGTCTGTAAAAAAATCGCAATAGTCAAAGACAGGAAGGATCATTGATTTATAAATCCTGAGTGCTAATGCTTGCCCAGTTACCCTCCTTATATCACATAATTGCAGATATCTTGAGCGAGACATTGACCATACTTTATTACACTGAGGTTTAAAAGATAATTCGTCGTCCACAATAACACCGAGATAGTTAAATTGGGTCACTCTTTTAAGTTGAGTGTTTGCTAAGTTAATATCACAGTTATTCAGATCCAGCTGATACCTGGTAGGATGACACTATAATAGTTCGGTTTTCTTGACATTAACTGTCAGAACATTTGAGTAACACCATTTATATATATTATCCAGATCTTCTTGTAACAATCGAACAATGACGTCTTGGGATCTGCCACTAACTACAATGGCTAAGTCATCGGCATACAGGAAAAAATTACAATGTTTAATGGATTTAACGATGTCGTTCATATAGATTATAAATAATAAAGGCCCTAGCACGGACCCTTGTGGGACACCACAGGTAACAGGTAGAGTTGATGACAGGACAGAATTAGCTAGTGTCTTCTGCTGCCTGCCACTTAAGTAGTCCTTGAACCAATTTACACAAAGAGGACTACAACCAATTTTCGAAAGTTTATCTAGGAGAACAGAATGATTAACGGTATTGAATGCCTTTTTTAGGTCTAATAAAACTATGGCCGAAATTTCACTCCTATTCCGGGATTCATAAAGTAACTGGATCAACCCAAAACAAGCATCAGTGGTAGACCTTTTGGGCATAAAGCCGAACTGCATTATATTTATAATATCATGTTGTAATAGATACGTAATTAGCTGTTTGTGAACATATTTCTCAATCAATTTGCTAAATAAATCAAGTAGGCAGACTGGTCGCCAATGGCAACATCTCTTAGGCAGCCTGATTTTGGTAGTGATACCACACAACCGGTTTTCAGACTAACAGGCAGTGAAGCACCATGTATAGAATTATAATTATGTGTCTCAATAAATTTGGTTTAACAGCTAAGGTGTCTTTCACAATCTGTGCACGGACATTACTAATACCAGAACTCTTGGATGGCTTCAAGTTCCCAACTAACTTTTTTGAGTCAGCCTTAGTGCAGTCAGTAAACTCAAACACACTCGGCAGATGATTTACAGGGAAGGCATCAGCAGTTGCAAGATCAAAGTCCGATGCCAGTGCTTCACCTATTGTTACATAATAACTATTTACAAAATTGGCAGTGTCCTCTGGACTCACAGACAGGCCATTGTCGTCTGTCAAACTTAGCTCACAGTGGGATCTCTTACCCTTCCAAATCCCATTGATGATTTCCCAAAACTTATGTGGGTCATCGCGAAATTTGATTAAACTACTTTCAATAATTGCCTTTTCCTTACTGATAATTAAAATTTTGATTCGCTTCATCAAGCGCTTGGAAGTTATCATAGGCCTATTCAGCACTCCCCTGGGGGGCATTTCACCACATAATATGGACCCCCCGTATGACTCATATGGGGGGTCCGTATGTGACATATGGGGTTTTTCCGTTTCACCACATAATATGTGGAGATCCATATTCAAATGTGGGGGGTCCCTATTCAAACGTGGCGTTTTTCCATTTCACCACATAATGTGGAGATCAAAAAATCCGAATATGGTCCGTATATTTCCCCTTGAATGTGGCAGGTCCAGGGGCAGCATATATTGAGAAAATGGAGGAAAAAGGGCAGTATGTAGGGCAGTATGTTGTAAAAGGGGTCCGCATGTTGGTTTTGGTCTTGAGGAGGTGGTGGTGGACGTGAGGACATGGTGGTGGACATGCAGACATGGTGGTGGACGTGTATACATAGTGGTGGACGTGTAGACATGGTGGTGGACGTGAGGACATGGTGGTGGACGTGTAGACATGGTGGTGGACGTGAGGACATAGTGGTGGACGTGTAGACATGGTGGTGGACATGCAGACATGGTGGTGGACGTGTAGACATGGTGGTGGACATGAGGACATGGTGGTGGACGTGTAGACATGGTGGTGGACGTGCAGACATGGTTGTGGACGTGTAGACATGGTGGTGGACGTGAGGACATGGTGGTGGACGTGTAGACATGGTGGTGGACGTGCAGACATGGTGGTGGACGTGTAGACTTAGTGGTTGACGTGTAGACATGGTGGTGGATGTGAGGACATGTTGGTGGACGTGTAGACATGGTGGTGGACGTGTAGACATGGTGGTGGACGTGTAGACATGGTGGTGGACGTGTAGACATGGTGGTGGACGTGAGGACACGGTGGTGGACGTGTAGACAGGGTGGTGGACGTGAGGACACGGTGGTGGACGTGTAGACATGGTGGTGGACTTGTAGACATGGTGGTGGCAGTGTAGACATGGTGGTGGACGTGAGGACATGGTGGTGGACGTGTAGACATGGTGGTGGACGTGCAGACATGGTGGTGGACATGTAGACATGGTGGTGGACGTGAGGACATGGTGGTGGACGTGTAGACATGGTGGTGGACATGCAGACATGGTGGTGGACGTGTAGACATGGTGGTGGACGTGTAGACAGGGTGGTGGAGGTGTAGACATGGTTGTGGACGTGAGGACGTGGTGGTGGACGTGTAGACATGGTGGTGGGCTTGAGGAGATGGTGTTGGATGTGAGGGGATGGTGTTTGACTTGAGGAGATATAAACCATATCCTAACGTCCAATGGAGAGGGGAGGTAAGGGAATGGAGATGGGAGGTCGGGGCATGGAGAGGGAGGTCAGGGAATGGAGAGAGGAGGTCGGGGAATAGAGAAGTAAATATAAATAACAGACTACTTTCAACTAGCTGAACACAGGGGAGGTTTCTCCCCTGTGTGGATCCATGTTGGTATCAGGGTGTATGTGTGTGTTTAGTTGAATGGTGAACTCATGATTATAAAAAAGTGTAACACCTGACCTTCCCTCTCCCTTCTCCATTCCCCGACCTCCCCTCTCCATTCCCTGACCCCCCTTCTCCATTCCCCGACCTCTCCTCTCCATTCCCCGACCTCCCCTCTCCATTCCCTGACCCCCCTTCTCCATTCCCCGACCTCTCCTCTCCATTCCCCGACCTCCCTTCTCCATTCCCCGACCTCCCCTCTCCATTCCCCTACCTCCCCTCTCCATTCCCCGATCTCCCTTCTCCATTCCCCGACCTCCACTCTCCATTTTCTGGCCTCCCCTGTCCATTCCTAACATCCGAAACTGAATGCGGACCCCCTCTAGCCTACCTCCGTATGTTGCTACATATTATGACGTCACAGAGGGATTTCCCTAGGGGTTCCCCGGAATGTAGACTGGTTTTTGCACAATTTTACAATTGAGCCAGGTGAGTGCCGCATTCACATATGAAAATATAAAAAAATTGCATTAAACATACTGACACAACACGGCAATACTCCAGAAATGGAAAAATTATTATTTTAAAAAAAGTCTGTATAAGGGCCCTATTTGGGGGCCGTATGTTAGTATATTATTCAGGATGCGGTGAAATGGCCTCCTGGGGATCTTCTTAGCTTTGCAGAATTTGACTTCAATGTCACGCACGCCCGAGTATCTCAGTTGTAATGGGCCCTTTAGATAGCATACGCGGGAATCCCCGACCACGTCCACAATCCTCATGGCGTAGGTAGTGGGGTTACAGACCGAGAATTTAGGTAGATACAGGTAAATACCGCAGATCAGTTGCTTAAACTGCTGGCTTATGTGCCGTCTGAGATCTCGGGGACGAGCGTGCTCTCGCGTGCCGTTCTCCACTCTCCCCCGGATGTTTGGATGTTGCCGCCCGTTTTTTGGTCTCGTGCTCGGCCTGGAACTGCGACCGGAGATCGACCAGCAGCTGACCCAGTTGGTTCTCACTGCTCTAATTAGACTCACTGTGCCAGCATTGATCATCGTAAAGCGCATTACTAGACCAAAATTGATCGAGTTCACTTTCAATGAGGGCAGAGACTGCCGGTGAGGTGCAATAGGTCACGCAGGCGATGACGTTGTCTGAATTTCTTTGATAGGCAAAGTTTCATGGCAGGAATCCTGTGTTTTTTCCATTTGGTCGATTCTTTGCAATTGCAATTAGAGGTCGATGACAGATGCAGACTTTTAGCTGTTTACTACCATGACGTAAATTATCTCAAGATCTTCAGCCCCATCTCAAGATGGATTATTTCTTAAACCTGCATGGGCAAGGTATCTGAACTAGGCTTTGGTCGAACCAATTTGACCCCATTAAACACCTCAAAAGAAAAGAACATTTGTCACTTGAATCATCTCCAACCACTCATGTCAGTTTTTCTTCAGCTTTGACTCAAAGTGACTGTGCCTGTCTTCACCTGTACTTCAAGACTTTTAAAGGGTTTGAAGGATCTTGATATTCTGAAGTACTGCTTCAGGGGTGTAGAGAGATTTTTAATCCGATGTGAACTTCTCCAGCTTAAAAGGCGGTGTCTGCCTCACGGACACTGTGGAGAGCTCTTGTTTGTGAGAGATGTCCTAAATGTAGTTTGGATTGAAGAACAACTCTTATAATCTCCAGCCACAAAGGAGAGCTGCTTGGATAAAGAATAAAGAATAAGGATTACACAAAAATGTGCACAGCTGTTGCAGTATAAGAATCTTTATATGTTGGCTTTTAACCATTGCACAAGCTTACATTCCATCTTTAAATTTGGTGATGTATCAAGCCATTGTGGATAGTTGTTTTTATAACTGCATGCTATCAAAATCCATGTTTGGATAGGAATTGAACAAATTAGAGAATTGTTACCTCAAATATAAAAAGTAATGACTTCCATACCGAAACTATTTCGCCAAAGTACACTGCCGATATTTGTCTCTGTCATCAGACAAAATGAAACTCTTGGGACACTTTCACTGTTGATATATAATCGTTAAATGTCAATGAATGAGCTTGACTACACTATATGGTATTTATATTTGATATCTATTTCATTGCTCCATCTTTTTAATTGACACAAGAATCCTCTAGGGTGGGTTTTCCTGAAGTGAACTGTCTATGTGGTGAGAATTGCTATTTGCTCAATGAATTAGCAATTTCATTAGTCAAAAAATTATCGTTATGGCCACTGGGCAGCTTGTAATGGTGTCGCTGTAGAGGGTTCAGATTAAAGTATGTTTGATGGGAGAAGTAAGTGAATGGTGTGTATCAACATATTGATAAAGTATTGAATTTAAGTAGCGAACAGCACACCAGGTAAATAGACAGAGCTGCACGTTAAAGTGACCGAGTCAGTGGTGATTGCAGGAGTTGTTCCTATGGCAATTGGGCAATATGGGCCTCTTGTTAATTAAACAGATTGAATGGTTATCTTTGATTAACATTAATCAAACAATTTGGGAGTGGATAGGGATTATGGCATAATCCAAATTTGTGCTGAAAGCAATAATTCAAGAGATTCAATTAACCTGATTCCTCTCAAGCCAGCACAATTAATCGAAAATCATCCACATATGAGTCTCACTTGAGATGAGAATAAATACTACCTACAGAGAAATGAAAATTGGATCTCATTGGATCTAATTGATGTCCCTGGATCCTTCCTGCTGCAATCTGTCTTGTTTGGGACTGATTTGGACCAAGAGGACTGGCATTCTACTTATGAGACCTCTTTCCTATCAGGACACATATTATTCTGTCTGTGTGCTTGGCCTGCTAATCACCCCAGAGACATGTACTGTTGTAGGGTGGGCAGATGTGACGTAAATTAAGGATGGTTTCTTTGTGTAGATGGCAACAAGCCAACTCCCTTATCACTCATCCTTACTCTGGCACTGATGTGAGGCGTTACCAGGAGCTACTGACAACATTTGCAATACTTCCTTCATTGATACCTGTGTTACCTGAAAGACTTTGAAAGTTGGGGCATTTTAGCAGAAATATTTTCCAATTTTATCCAATGGCCCTGTAAGGAAAATGCCAGTGTTGTTGGTAGATTTCAAGGAATGGCCTCAAGTTGATTAAACATCTTAGCGAAAGTAATATCAAGGTAAAACACAGTAACAATGAATATCTGCATCCTCTTTCTCACAATGTACTCCTATGGTGAACAGGAGTTAATAGGGTCAAGTAAAAAGGCATTTTTCTCAAGATACATGGTTGAGCAATTAGGCAGTGGAGGAGACCAGAAAGTAACATGACATATTCCTCATGGTAACGAGTTGGTGATGTGTGTCTTACAATACATATTAAGTTATGGCCTATATTACCTGTGATGATGAGGATATGAAACACATTGGGTTTTTAACATCCATCCTGTACTGCAAGCATTGATTGCTTACTAAGCATCATGAACTGCATTATCACCTACCCAATTGCGACCCTGGCAGTAACTCAATGATTAAGGTTAGAGTTTTGACACAGTCAAAGCTGCTCTAGTTGAGGGAAACATCAAGAGGCTTTGTTCAAGTCTATTCAGAGACAACGGAAAATGCCTAATACCGGTATCAAGAAAAGACTGCATTTGAGAGAGGCTGAAATTATCTGAGTTTATCTTCTTTTCAACCAATCCTATACTCAGCATGTTGAGACAGTTTTGCAGTTTTAACACAAAAACCTAGGTTAAGATAACCAGTCCTGTGATATTTTGAAGGCTCAAACCGCTATCAATTGACCAAGAATATCATATACAATTGCTTTGTCTCCGCTTACAAGTTGAGGACAAAGCATACAAACAGCTGCTACCTGGTACCTACACCTACCACCAGTGGTGCTGCACCACTCTATTGTATATAAGGGGCATGCGCTACTAGCCATTCAGAGAAAGCTGGGTAGGGTTCTAGGTGCAAACCATCACATATTTAATGTACAATAAACCCGAACTACACACTTCACTGCCGATTGTAGTGTTACTTACTTTCGTGCATGTCAAATCTCAGATCTTAGTGCAATGCTTATTGACGATGGCCCGATATGACAGTCCTATCCTATGAGCTAGCGGTCATCATCTTGATACCGCCCTTATCCCTACATATGTTATAGATTGTTAATTGTAGGTATAATGGTTCTTTAAGGATACAATGTAGGTTCTAACCATTCACCTAGTATATATAGATGGAGCTGCTAGTTCCAATGGCTGAGAGTGTCTTCTCCAGAGTTATGCAGTTTAGGGGTTGAGGAAGGACAAATCAGAAAGTTTTTTACATGTTTAAACAAGTTTATTCTATTCACAGGTATATATCTTGGCTCCTTGGAACACTTTTTGAGATATCTCTAACCCTTGTGGTTCAGCTTTTATTGCTGCACAAACTCAATTGTTTGTTTCGGGGTGAGTCTGGGACCGGAATAAGGTCATTATGTACATTATGTCTGAAAAGAAATAACAGCAACAAATAATTTTGTTTACAAACTTGGACACCACATGTCTTAAAGCATACTCATGAAATGGCCCGTCAAGTTGTATTCTGCTGTAGAAAGCAGGTGGATAGGAGATTGTCCTGGGGGAACTCCATGATTGGGTTCTTATTCCTGAGGTCTGACTTTGACAACATCACTCTATACCCGAGTCTCTGTAACACCTTACTACACACCTTCTGTATTACCATTACATTTTGCAGACTCAGCCTCTTTGTCCAAGCAGTTGGCACAGTGGAAGAGTTCCGCTTAGTAAGGTAAGGATTTCTGCTAGTCGGGTTAGTAACTGTAGATATCCTAATCCATTCATGAACTTCCCTTCGGAAATCAAGTCCCGCAAATTCATACAACTTCTCTGTCAAGACCTCAGGGTTAAGGGCCACATCCTCATATCTCACCAAGAGGTAGTTGTCCTTAATTGATGGATTCTCCCCTATAAGTCTCTCTGCAGCATCCAACATAATTGTATGATTAGCACATGTATGCGCAACTGCTTGGCTAACATTGAGTCCAATGAATGTTTCTATATTCAGGATGGATGCCATCTGGCCTCGTGGATCACGTACAAGATGTATTACTTTGACACCATTCGCTATTAGCTCCTGAATCGCACCTCCATCATGCACACGGATTGTTTTGATGACAGTGTGTTTGAAAGAGTGACAAACATTTGATGTTACTGCAGTCGTAATGGTACTTTGTTTTCTACACATTTTATAATAATCTGCTGCTATATTATTATATACTTTATCTTTAGTGCACAACATCCTCTTCCATCGACGACTGCAGAGAGAATATACAGATCCTGTTTGAATCCAGTTAAAGGCACATTGATAGAGATGCGCAAGAATTTTTTTCTGCAATATCTTTTGATTTCCCAAAGATATGCCACGTTCTTGGATTACATAAAATGGCTCAAACATATAGTAGACATCAGGATGGTGACTGAAAAGGTCCCCAATAAAGGAAGACCCAGAACGATGTCTTGTCAAAATTATGATCTTAACAGACTTCATACCAGGCAGTAATTCTGTTGAAGTATAAGTCCTAGGAGCAGGTGGCACAACCTTGGAATAGGATGGTTTCGCCCGCCGGCAGAATATCAGTATTCGAGATGCCTTCGTATTGCATAAGTAGGATTGCCTGTCAACATTGACGTTGACCCAAAAAAATATGCTACAGCCTAATATACCTATCCATAAAAGTCTTGCCTTACATGAGAAGAGTTTTAATAAGGGATAGCTTATTAGCTGCATGACAGTGCTGGCCATTGAGTTGACGCTGCTGGGAAGACATGAAAGATAAATATACACAACGATATAAAGTGAACAATTTTTATTAGGAACCCTTTCCAACAGATTTGAAGCAACAATACAACCGGATTATTTTTTATGCACTTTCACCTAAAAATTCAAAACAAGAAGACTTACAAATAGTGGAATGCATGACCAACTAACTTTAATCAAGTTACAGTTACTTTTTCAGTATACGCTTCACTCCTTTTTGTCATTCTGGTGCCCAATGGTGGACTGAAAAAGAAAATTCCTGAAATGTCATTTTACCAGAGCACATTTCTAATCTTAGTATATTTAATCATTGGGATTTTCCTTCAAACTAATATATGTGCAGTAACAGACCAGTTGTGTAGTGGTTACAAGTACTAGTGGTCCGCTCAGATGCCATAGTCAACTTGTAAAGGCATGTACTGCTAGGAAAGTCATTCAACAAACAACATGTATGCTCAGGGTATGAGGTTGGATACATGTTTTCAGGCTATGGATACGAATGATGACTTAAAATACTCAAGGTTGTGGAGGGCAAGACTATTGAGAATTGTATAACTTTTATGGGTTACCACCCTGGACATTTTAGAAGGATTGCAAGTATTTTAGTTGAGCAGAGTTACATATGGGATCGCAAACATGAAGCTAGCGACCACACAAGGGTCTAAAGGGGGCACAATAGGGTAGATCCAGGAGAGTAGTTAATCATGTATATTTTAGTAGAAATGTGTTAAAACTTGACATGACCACAGAAAATGTCTACATCGAATTTCTTCCATTATTTCTTGTTGCTATGGCTGTGGAATATTAATGGAACAAAAACATTGTTTTTTAGCTTCTTTTCATTAGAATTGCACTATTGTATAGAAATATGGTGTAATTTTGATAGCTTAACATTTTGATTGAGTGTATAGTGTCCTTGCTGAGGGTGTATTTTCTCCTTTTATTGATATTTCAATTATTAAGCTCTACAGAGCTATCAAAAAAATGGGGATTTTCTCAATTTCCTCGTAAAAATCACACTTTTTTTACAAACGATGCATGTATGGAAGGCTCTGAAGACCTTAATATTTAAAATATAGATATAGAACAAAACACCCTCAGCAGGGATACCAAACACCTGCTAAGATTTCAAAATATTAAAGTTACACCATATTCTTATACAAAAGTACCATTCCAATGAGAAGAAGCTAAGAAAATGTTGTTATTGTTCCATCAACATTCTACAGCCATAGTAACACCAAATAATGGAAGGAATTTGATGGAGGCATTACACTTGGTCATAACCATATAATATATGTCTAGTTTTAACACAATTCTACTGAAATATACATGATTAACTGTTTTACTTCTCTACCCTATATTGCCCCCTTAAAGATTTATGGTGGTACCAAATGGCAGGACTCTCAGTCCCCCCTACCCACCAGAAAAGAGTATTTAAAACTGACCGTTTGTAAGGAGGGAAATAATCCGGATATTCTAAAACAAAAGCCTTACTCAGCAGGGGTATCAGTTCACCCAGGCAAATATCAGCATCAGTAAATGTTGCCAGTAGCACTCTCACACAAGGGTCAGGCACTGCTGGACTTTATTAGGTGAGTCAAGGGCCATTCGAGTGAGGGTCAGGCTAGGCTGGACTTTTATTGAGAACCTGTACTCACACAGAATTGCATGAGATTCCGGCCATGCTGGATCCTCATGCTAAAATCTGGCAATGCTGGACCCTGGGAAGAGTCTCTTTCAGCCTGCAAGAGTCCAGCTTTGCGGCAAAGCCTGCGTCAGGCTCACCCTGGTATTTGCCTGGGTGTTGGCCACATTAGGAATTGTAAACAAAGACATGGAGCATGACATAGAGGAGGCAAACATGGTGACGAGGCTGTGGGATTTGCACATAACATATCTTATATGACATTCTTGACAAATTCCTATGTGCCGGTTTTTGTCAAAGTCCAGACTACAAATAAGGCAGAATATCTTAGTGTGCATGCAATCAAACTCTTCACCATAAAAAATGTGTTAACATTTAAAATATCAAATGTGTTATGTTTATTGGGATAGACAGATTACACCTACCATGTGTGATATATATCTACCAAACCAGTGTCACTCCATTCTTCTAGATGCAATGGTACTCCAATCCCTCTATCATGGCTGTAGGTCTATTACTACTAGTTTAAGTCTGTTATGAAGACTTTGGGAAGCGGAGCATGGTGATGTTTCATTTCTTTACACTTGACACACCTTACACCAATATGACATTGAAGTAAGACATTTTATTTGGCCTTGAATTTATAGAAAATAGGATTTGTGTTTTGAATATCGATGACCGCTCTTCCGTTACGAATGTCAGACTGTCCATAGTTTATCGGATAGATAATAGCTCAAAGATCATATAGAAACTAGTTAAATTAGTATAACTAGCTATAATGTTTAGACATACTCCAGTGGGTTATTACAGGGTAAACGCTACAAATTACATATACATAGAAAGGAAATGGGAAGATCAGTCTATGCTGCTACTAAGAGAGTCTACGGAACTATGTTTCACATTAATAATAACAGAAAATCTCTTGGCAATGATGCATCTCCACTTCTCTACAGTTACAAATGGCTGACTGCCAAAGTTTATGAGATGAATTAAAGCTTAAAGACTAGAAAGAAACAGCCTGGACATATGTTATTGCTATTATGGTTTAAGAATAGAATCAATCCTCATCCTATTATAGCATTCATTACTGGAAAATGAGCACCATTGTGCAAAGCATGAACAGTCTCAGGCATAATAAGTTGGGATTGAAGAAACAACAACATAAGTGGAGTTGGAGTTGGGGGGGGGGGGGGTGTCCAAAAACAGTTTCACCTCCTTTAGCGGTAGGACCAACAAAACTACACTCCATTTTGAACTGAGTATGAAGTTATGGGGAACTTACATGGTGTTTCCTTGAGTGTGAAGGTATTGCCTTTATTTAAGATTGTTTTCCAATGTCCTTTGTTAGTGCAAATGCTTCTGATGGGATATTCATTGTAATGAGGGGATAACCAGTTCAATTATTATGCCACTTACTGAACATAAGAGTTGAAGCAGCTGGTAAACAATGCATTTATTCTAATGGTAACATTGCAATGGTTGGGTAAAGTTCAATCATAATGATATATCTTCCATTTGTGATGGTAATATGGCATTAGCAATAGAATATAATGTTCTGTCTATTTTCTGACATCCCCTATCCATTCCCTGACCTCCAATGTCCCTTCCCTGGCATTTCCCACACTCAAAAACCTACCTACGTGTCTATATATATTATGATATCACATAGGGAATTCCCTTGGGGCTCCCCAGAATGTAGACTGGTTTCTGCACAATCACATGGACATGTGTGCTTTGGAAATTGAACAACTTGATGGTTTAATCGCCTTAGAAAGAAAAGCTAATAGCTCTCATTCTCTCACACACCTGGGAAATGCAGCAGATCATGCTCGATGTCAGTGAGGTCTGTGACTAGAGTTCTATCAAAAGACTACTTCCAACAAGAACATTGTAAACATTTGTCTATGAATATGGTTGACTTTGGTTACTGAAGCCATATTAACAGATGATAATTAGGGTACATTGGTCTACCATATGACCAATTAGAGAAGAATCCAAGCTGGTCACATGGGAAAATCCGACGTGGGCTCACCCTACAATACACACAAAGGGAAATGTTTTTTTGGCCTATCCATATATAGAACTATTATTTATCATGTTTGATATCCCTAAACAATACATACAACATCATTGTGTTTAGAACATGACAATGAAAATCTTTCTTGGAAAAAAGGGGAAATTGCTAAGTTCTGTAACACCCTCAATGATTTAGGTATCATTTACTGCCAAAACATATCACAGAGCAATTTCAGAGATATACCCAGATTCCCTGTTCAATACAAAGGGTACAAAAGCCATCAGCCCAAAGCATGCTCATGTGCAGTTAGCCAACAACTCCCTTGTTGTTTAGTTGTTTTAGTGTCCCTAAGCAGGAGAGTCTGGCCATCTTCCGGCTCCATGAGTAATCCTGTTCTAATGATGATTGTTTTAGTATCACAGCCCAGACATGCAGAAACAAAAGGCTACTCTTCTACATCACAACTAATGGCAAGCTACTGCTACACTTCCCACCTGGAGTCGTGGGGAGTCCGGGGTTGGGAGTGCTTGCTGTATCAGTAGACAATCAAGAGGTTCTGGGGGAGTACCCAGTCATCACTAGGTCATCATATGTGATGACCCAGGGTCATCCTGTTGATCAACTTTTGACCAAAAGAGAGTGTTTGGCAATCATAGTGATGAAGTTAATCATTGTGTGACCAGCAGTTAGGTTATGCCAGTTGTAGTATACTATACTATTGATACCTACCAGTGTGCTGACTATCTAGACTGCCTCTAATGTGTCCACAGAAATTGGTATACCCCCCTGGGGGCTAGTGATCCATGCAGACCACTACTACTACACTAGTGGCACAGTAAGGAACTACATGATCCACTCTCCTCCAGTCTCATATGCCGGGCCCTTTAAGCCCCCTCTAGAGATAGAGGCTGATCTATAATGTTATAGACAGGGCCTGGACCTAGTATAGGATATGTATCCAATCAACAACAATGCTGCAGCTCCTATAATCTTGGTGACAGGGAGGGGAGTCTCATCTTGTGCTTAGCTATATTATTACCTCTTCTCCCTGAAGCAGGATATGTTTACAATATATGGTCACATAATGTCCAATTTCTACTGCACATATTTGTTATTAATCAATAACTGCATTATCAGGGTTATAATGATTGTATTTATCATTGTAAGGGTATAAGTACTAGTTTAAGTACTGAACTCTAAGAACGGTGTGCTATGTTCACATACTTATCAACATGCTTTTACGCAGCTTCTTTTAACACGCATTTTAGTGCAACACGCTACAAAATGCACACTCTTTGCCAAAAGTGTGCTGATCTTAAAGGTGTGTTGCAAAGTGGTATGCATTACTACCTATGCATGTTCCTGCAAAACATAGTTCTTAGAGCATGTTGTCCACCTTCTTCCAGGTGGCACCACCAGTGTCTCATCCAATCTCACCTCACTCAATCTATGTTCACCAGGTCCACATTCACTGAGAGCACCAATTGTAACTAACTCATTGCTATGTGTTCAGTGTTATTTATGTAAGATGTAAGCGTATGGTTATGCCTGGTTAATTGCTACCCGAGCAATAACCCAAGCATTCACGTTAGGTTTTTTAAGCCGCTGTAAACATATGGGGTAAGCCGCTTGGATACATCATTGACTGCCAACCTGTTATCATTACGCGCCCTCATTTGGCAACTCACCCTTAAAATGGAATACATCTTTAGCCTAAGGGTAATATAATCCATTTGAGATAAGCAGGATTCTGGGCAGCTAAGTGGCTTAGTTACCATAATCATCTTCATGACCGATCAGTCCTTCACCCTAGGCCAAATGCTGCCATCAACAAAGCCAATCTAGAAGGGATAAGCAACGGCCTATAAATACCAAGGCTAGTTCTAGATGCTGTAGCTACCACTAACTCATGTTAACACCTCTTCTTTACAAGCCAATGAATGTAGAGTCAATTGATTTATCCCTTTAGAGATGTGTGAAGCAGGTGTTAGCCATGGTAGATGATAACCAAGCATTGTCTTATATCAAGTTCTCCAATATAAGACCTCAGAGTAGAGGGGGGTGTTAAATCATTAATTTTGTCGTACTGTTTCAGGGACAGGCTCAAACTATGCATTTGGGACCCAAAACTCGGGAAATCACAAAAATGTGGGGTCAGAAGATCGGCCAAGTAGTGAGAAAACAGCCAAAATTCAGGCTTTCAGATTCCTACATAAACCTCACCATGCCTTCATGAAAATGGTCAGAAACCTTCATTTGGGACCCAAAGAGACCATTGAAAGTCATATTGTTGTGATTATAGGGGTGTTTCTCCCTCTGGGGAGGGGTAGTGGCCATGGTAAAATACCGATAAATCAGCTTTTTTTAAGGTATTTGCTCATATACAATCAGGTCCCCATACTGCCATAAAACATCATCATGAACTGTTTTGGAGGGCCCCCTGTTTCTGTTAACTACCCCCTATGACCCCTAACCCCCACCCCCCCCCCCCTCCCCCCCCCCCCTCAGTATGCACCAATAGCCATCAGATAACTCCCCCCCCCCTTCGCCTCTATATTACACTGTACTCAGAATGTCAGGATTTTTGAACATTAATAGTCATACACAGACACCTTAGCTTGTCCTGGGAGTACGACAGTGATGTGTTTAAAAGAGGGGTGGGGATATAGAGGGGGCCCAGACCTCCTCCCTTACCCGGTACAGACATAAGAGGAGGGCTACCTCAGTCCATATAAGAACTCCAACCACCAGACCTCTTATAATTTATTTATCCTACATGAATGGCTTTAGCACCTCAACAGAAAACTGATAAGGGACCCAAAGAGACAATTACAGGTTATATTCTTGTGATTGCATGGATATAACCCAAATCTTGGAGGGCCTTTGCTTCAATATATTTGAATTGTCAACATATTAAAATAAGTTTAGATCAGATAGATAACACCCTTTTCAAAGGTCTCTATATTCATTTTGAGTTATCCTACCAATGGTCACAACCCCCCCCCCCCCCTCCATTCTATGCCCAGTACCTCACCCCATGTGTATTCATAGTCAAGATGACTGCTTAATGTTGTTACACTTATTATACATAGTAATTCTATAATAGTTATAGCAGAGATCTAATATTAACATCACTAATAACCTTACACAACCATGAATAAAAACCCTGACTCTCCTCCTTAACTAAGGGATTAAATGCATAGAATGATGGATGGTAGAGGGGTGGGGGAGGAGCGTGAAAATGACTCCAAATAAGGACTGGTGTCCATATCTCTCCGCCTGCCCCTTGCATGGTTAGTATCCTAGACGTAAGACAAGAGACAATTATTTAATTCAATTCTCTGAGGTGTTAAATTGATACTCTGAACCCTAAATATTATTGAAGTCAATAATAAATCCTGCAATTATATATCATTGGGAGGGGTAGGTAACCCTGATACCTCATTTGCAATGCTAAAGATCAGATTTTGTCAAAGACGGGCATACATGCAACATCTGAGTGTGCTGCTATAATATTCAGATATATGAAAATATAACATAGGCCTGGTGATTGGTAGACCTATGCCATCCCCTATATGGGGTAAAGGGTAAGTTGGTAGAACTCATTTCAAACTTTGAGAACAGATGAATACATATCTTGATATTAGACCAAATATTGAACCCAGATTCTAATTGAAGTACAATATCCCTCTACCACCTGTAGTAGATACAACTACCAGGGTGATCTCTTTTTTTTTTTTTTTTTTTGGGGGGGGGCTTTGGGACCCCTCTTTTAACCACACCACTGTGCCACTCCCAGGCATGATACATACCATGAGAGGCAATGCTGTGCACTGTACTGGTCATATGGAGGGACGGTTGGGATGATGGTTCTACTGTGTAATATGGAGGCGGGGGGGGGGTTAATTTAAAGGCTAGTAGTTGGGGGTGAGGGGGGTATGGGGTGGAGGGGGGTCATAGGGGGTGGTTAACAGGAACAGGGAGCCCTTAAGAAAGGTTCAAACTATCAGATGGGTCTTATGTTAATAGATTATTTCAGTATAGGGTAATGTAGAGGCAAAGGGGAGGGGAGGGTTATCTGATGGCTATTGGTGCATGTTGGGGGGGGGGGGGGGGGGTCATAGAGGGGGGTCAACAGAAAGAGGGTACCCTCCAGAAGGGTTTAATCTGCCTGATTGGGTGTCCTGAGGATCTTTTATGGCAGTATAGGGATGTGATTGTGAGGGAGCAATGCCTTCAGAATAGCTGATTTATTGGTATTTTACCGAGGACGAACCACCTCCCCAAAGGTGTGAACACCCCTATAATCACAACAATATGACTTTAAATGGTCTCTTTGGGTCCCAAATGAAGGTTTCTGACCATTTTCATGAAGACATGATTTGATTTTAGAAGGAATCTGAAAGCCTGAACTTTGGCTGTTTCTCACTATTTGGCCGATCGGACCCCATGAATGGGGGGGTCACAGGGGTCCGAAAAAAATATGTTTGTGATTTCCCATGTTTTTAGACCCAAATGCATAGTTTGAGCCTGTCCCCGAAGAAAAGTAGATTTATCACCCCCCCCCCCTACTCAGAGTGTGGATGAAGTATTAAATAATGTTTTCGCATGATGATGCATGATGCATTTAGTCAGAACAACACTATTCATCAAATTGGCAGTCAGGGCCTTGGTCATCAAACCTCTTGAATCACAAAGTAAGGACAACATCAGCATAGTAAGTGCAATTTATTGGATCATGAATGAGATATGTTTGCCATATATACAGCAGCTCATTATATTACAAAAACAATATTGCCTGTCTATAATCCCTTTTCAGTCCGGTCAAGTGTATGATTATAAACCTACAAAGTACTAGAGAATATAGTGTAGAGGCTACTTATCATTAATCACTACAATGTATGATAGAATGTGCCAATTGATTTTCCATTCATCTATTAGACATAATGATCATGCGTAAAAGTTAATTGTTGCCTTGATTAAACCTTTCAGGACGGTTGTCGCTAAAAGATGACATTTGTCATCATGATGCACCAATGCAGCCCTGGCTAGTAACTCACCAGGGTTGCGTTGTTGCATCTTACGGACCCTTCGGGAGTGACTCTACCTTATAAGTTCTGCAAGATGCTTGAATGCAGCCCTGGTCAAGGGGTCCACATTTTTTTGCCCCCCCCCCCCCAAACCTACCACCCCCCCCCCCCCTGTTGATAATAAATGATCACTCCCTTAGACTCAGCGGAACCCTGTCGCCGATTTTTGACCCGAAGGGCCCCCACACAAATTCATCATGATTACCAAGGCCATGATGCATTAAGGCATCATGCCATTCTGAAAGGGTTAAACAATGTTGTACACACTGCCTCATAAGGTGATGAAGCCTCTCTCTATGAGGCAGCTCATCATGAAGAATGAAAACCATCCCAGCCACAGCTAGTTTTTTTTAAAACTAGTTAATTTAATCAAGACAGAGAACCACAGAGTTAAAGACAGATTCACTACTTTTAACATATGGACCTGTTTTTGTTATTAATGTACAACGTTATCTATGTACTTTGAAATTATCAAAGTAATCTATTTGCCATGCATGAATATGTTTTCAGCTATATCCTAGCCTAGATAATAATAACACAGCCTTATATTGTTAAAGTACACAGAGAAAAGAAACAGCGTCAAAAGGGAGTCAAGGTGGCCTCCAGAATGACTAATCTCTTTTGTGAATGCTGTTGGTAAATGGTTAAGGAGTTGACTATACAGATGCTTTAATTATAACACAGCTCTGTGAAAAGAGGGTGTCTGGTGTCTGTAATCTGATACCAAAAGAATCTCAGCTCTCATAATTCTTCTTACCCTGCTCCCTAATTACTTTTGGAAACTGGAGGTGCCTCCTTAAATCCCTGCAAGAGGCAGCGATAATTAGATCATGGACTTGGGGCTCTAACAAAGAGAGTATATGGATAGTATTTTTAGCTCTAAGGCCTATTATATGGAGGCAAATACACAGATCGTAGCTAATTATAAGTCACTTACAAGAAGAAATAGCTTTGTCTTAACTAACTGTTGCACCAGTACAAATAGCATGTGCATTTTTCTGCATGAAGAATTGAATTCTTTAAATAATCTAAACTGGTTTATCAATGTCATACATAATTTAGTTAAATAAAAAATAAGTAATTTCAAAATTAATGAATCCCCATTCTGGTACTGCCAATTTTAGTTACTGATTGCTTTGTTGGCACAATGCTGAAACATTGTAATAAACAAAACAAATAAGGCACATTATTTTTCCACCTCATCAGCAATTTGCAATGGGAACATGCACAGAACAAAGAAGAATTACCTATTTGCATTCCTTAACATGTCTCTCTAACAGCTGTTATATGAAATTAATGGTAAGCGAAATCCTTAGAAAAGATCTGTCAAGCTCTTGAAAAAAGGCTTTGAAAGTGCTGCTTCAATTAGATTTTTTGCTTCAAAAGAAGAAGATATTTTCTGTTGCTTGATGATTCACTCCCCTATTTCTGTATGAACCTAATAACACCTGTAGGCATTCTTCGGTTCCATTATCTGTTGTTTGCACTCCTTGAAAGCGTTTTTGTCATCAGTACTTGTAATGTTCTGGCATCCACTACCATTGTTACAAGTATAAAACACTGACACTTGTACATTTGTAAAAACATGTTTTCATTTTGTACCACAATTATATAGGAAAAGAAACCCCTAGCTAAAAGGTTTACATAAAGATCCAGTTGTTTGTTACAACATATATCAAACAAATTAGGTGCACATCCCAACGCCTATTTGCCTTCTCACACAAACTCTCCAGCGAATAAATAACTGCCAGGCTCAGCATGCATGGTCTTTGAGACCTTTGCATTATATAAATCAAAGATGATATACAAATTGATATGTGTACGCTGAAATAGGACTTCCATTTCAATTATTGTAATCATTTAGGATTTTATGATTGTAATTCTGCATATGGCTGCAGAGATTGAAATAACTTAAGAATAAAATAATAGAATAAGTTTTAGAAAATGCAAAAGATAAAAGAAGAAAATTAACATTTCTTGTTTGCTGATATGGCATGTTTGATGTTGTTTTTTCTGAGGGTGTATTTTTCTGCTGATCTTTGCTGTGTCTCACGACCTTGAGCCAATGTTTTTGTCTCTGACTGGGTGCCGTCTCTGACCGGGTGCCGTCTCGGACCGGGTGACGTCTCTGACCGGGTGCCGTCTCTGACCGGGTGCCGTATCTGACCGGGTGCCGTATCTGACCGGGTGCCGTCTCTGACCGGGTGCCGTCTCTGACCGGGTGCCGTTTCTGACCGGGTGCCGTCTCTGACCGGGTGCCGTCTCTGACCGGGTGCCGTCTCTGACCTGGTGTCAGAAAAATGTGTTTTTTAAATGTTAACCTATACTCATATATATGAGGATATGTAAAAAGTTATGGAGGCTCTTATGTTATTACTATTAGCCTCCTGCTGTTGGTAGAACATAACTAAAATCCCAAAGTGACATCCGGTCAGAGACGGCACACGGTCAGAGACGGCACCTGGTCAGAAACGGCACCCATGGCCAGTCAGAGACAAAAACATTGGCTCAAGGTCGTGAGACGCAGCCCTAAATCACGTTTCAAATGACAGATAGTGGTAAATATGAGCCATTTAAAAAAATAACAGGTTTTTTTTTGGTTTTTTTATAGTTCAATTCAGATCTCTGTTTTCTTCATGTTTAAAGATTGTATTATAGATATGATTTTTAGTAAATATACCAATATCAATATCTGTGGACAGTACCTGCAGACGCCCCCAGGTGGCAGTGGCCAACCACCTTCGATTTTGTTGGCTTAGTGGTTTTGATTTGAATACATCAGGATTTAATCATGTTTTCTGTCCTCATGGAAACCCACCAGAAAGCTTCTTGCGGACCGTCCCGACTAATGCAAGCTGGCACAGTTTACGGATGCTTTCAATCAGAATTAATCAGACAATTAATTAAAGGCAAACCAAAAGAAATTTGATTGAATGAATAGCCCTGATCTTAATGGGGGAGCTCAGAAAAATTGGTTTTGAAACCCTTATAATGTAATTGATGTGAATCCAGTTCGTTTTTTTATCTCCCGTATTTTTCTCCTTCAATGGCATATTACACCAGCACTGCTGTAGTAGGAGTTGCTGTTTACGAGTTGGGGCCATTTGGAAAACTGCCTTAAATAGTACTTAACCAGGCAAAAACACACATGGAATAGCTTTTCCTTAGGGCTGCTAGTACTCTCTTAAGGCGCACTGCGATAGTGTTTTGTTTCGTATGCCAATGCAAGATTTTGGCTTTCAGGAGGCCCTTTTTACTATACATATTTGCCCGCTATGGCAGTGCTAAGGACATGTTCATACATATTTAATTGCATTTGTTGCAAAGACGATTGTTAAAGTATACTGTAGTTGGTCTATTACTACGGGTGTGAACGCATACAAAGACCAGACTTTAATATACGGCAACTTTATTGAGGAAAATGCTCAAGTATTATTTTACTGCAGTAACCTCAGTCATACAGTGATCAGAACCGGATCTTATAAAATAATACAGTAGGGTAACACTACAGCATAGAGTTTACCCGGAGTGCAGGGTGGTGTTGCCTCAGCAGTCCCAAACCTGACCGACTTCTCTGGGGAAGCAGTCGACCTTTTATACAGGGCTGTGGCAGTCACATGATGATACCAGCAGTGCCACCAAGTGTTTATGTTACGTAATGCATTTTGAAATTCTTAAAGAGAAGTTACCGTTGGTAGTATCGGTAACCACAGTATGTAACCGAATTATGATAACGACTGTCCATGAAACGGACCGTCGGTACTCATTAAGGAATAAAACATGCTATGAATACAATAATAAAACCTGTGTCGTTTTACATCATAACAACAACATACCATAGATATACCACATAACCTTCGGCAGCAAAGCTGCCCGTTACAATACAATAGCTGAAAGTACATGTGTGATCTGTGAGCTAATTGTGGAGGATTGCAGGCACAATTTACTAAAAGTATATTTAACGGGTTCAAAATCCAAATCAGATCATGAGTGTGTATAGAAAAAAACACTATTTCACATTTATTAGTTTCATTGTCGGTAATGTTGCCAAAAGATAACATTTATAACTTTTACCTTTTGATCTAACGGGCAGTTTCTAATAAAAAAACATGGTTTTAAAACTGACACAGCCGAAGGCTGCTCAGCAGATTCACAGGGCCCATCGAAACCGAACCTGGGACCATGAATGACGCTTAGATGAAACAAGGGACAACACAAGCAAACATACATTTTTCCTTATTTTTTCCCCCTGTTCCCATTTATTTAAATGAGAGCTTAGGACCACCTTAACCTTATAAACCATAAGTAGGAAAAAGAGACTCATGCTCCAACACAAATGTACCTGTATGCATATGTTAGAATGTATTTCCCCCCCCCCTCCCATCTGGTAGGGGAAGAACTATGGGAGGTAGAGGGCCATCACCACAGGAGGGCACTGTTATCTATAGAGATAAGGGCTGCCGGGAGAGTTAAGGGCTGCTGCCAGTCCACACCTATAAGGAGGTTTATTCCAGTGCAGTATCTAATGCAGGTGAGGTGGTGAGGGAGGGAGTACGGGGAGCAGGAAGGAGTCCACATATGAATGTACCTTATTTTAGTTATATTTTGCTATTTGAATCCTTATATCTTAAGCAATACAAGAATGCTATGTAAGCCAATTCAAGTATACATCGCCAACTATATTGTCTACCTGTATATATAGGTTAATTATTTTTAGCAAATAATGGTAAGATATCAAAAATTGTTTTTTTTTATTAAACCTAAAAATCCCTTCACCCTACTTTCTCCCTACAAAGTATCAATGACAGGGTTTCAGTAACTTGTTTTTCCGAAAATCGTTCACCTTTTGCGTGGAAAACATACACCAACAAGAACGACCTTTTTTCATTAAAGTTATAATATGTGTTAAAACGCCAAAAATTAAGTTATAAAATATTGCAATTGCAGTTGCAAACTAAAAGTCATTCATACCTGCATAAGTTTGTGCCTTAGTTTTCATTCAAAGTGACTGTGCATGTCTTTTTTACAAGTACAGTATCTGAAATCTTTTTTTAGGATCTTGATATTTTTAGGCACCACCTCAATGCCGCAAAGAAGCTGTCCAAATCTTCTCGAAGAATATTTTAACATGGCTCAAGGATCATAAAAAGCAATGCGACCACAGCAGACACTTGGCCAGATTCAATGCCAGTTGTCAAGTTTCTGTCTAAAAGACTGTGGAGGGTACTTGACAGTTAAAGCTTTTCTGGATGTAGCTGGGCATTAACCTCAGCACGGTTATCCTCCACACACAAAGGTTAGCTGGGTCTGACATGGGAACCTTTTATATGAAGTGTAGATATTAGCATATGAAGAAGTGGGGAGATTGAAAAAAAGAAACCATCCCCTTCACAGAAACAATAACAATATGTCTGCTTCCTTTTAATGAGTGCATGTGGGCCCAGTCAGGCAGTGTGAAATCTTATCTTGAGGAAAAACACTCCCCCTCACTTTGAGCTCAATGCATAACTCCCTCAGTGACTCTGTCACTATGGTAGAGAGTTAGCCATATGGCTGGTTGAGGGTGAGAGAAATTCACAAAAGAAGCGTACCCTTCCAATTTGTGAAAGCTAGTTTAGTCAATTTATAGCCATACCATTCGTGAGATTATTATGGGCAGGGTAAGAAAGATGATCCCTTAAAGCGCCTGTTTATAATCTCAGCCAGAGGCAAGGGATAACATCACTAAAAGGATAAGGAAGCCTAGTTAATGTCATGGAAAGGTGTGTGGCAGCACAAGGTAGAGAAAGTGCTGTATGATAGGCTTTACACCATGCTAACATCAAATACTCTCAGAACAAATAATTATCTTACAACACTTTTTTTTAACTATTTCAATATATAACTAAGATTTCTTTTAATTCCAGCTTTCCATGCAGATAATGTTCTAAGTTCAAATGATAACCTTCCATGATCCTAGGGTGATTAAAAATCCCTCAGACCTACTGCAGTTCTGTGAAAAATAAAAATAAAAATGAAATTTAAAATTTAAATGACTATAAATGAAAGGCCACAATACATGGCTCCTAATAGGAAGTTACATCAAAAACGAATCATTTGTTTCATATATTATTTATCTAGTGTTCCCTTTGGACAAGATATGTACAAATGCATTGCAAAAATCAGAATAAGAATATCTTGAGCGGTAAGTGCTTGAGAGTGAAAAGAAGTTAAAGATTTCCTTATAAATTCCCCCTGCTGCTCTACATATAACCTGTCAGGCGAGTGGCACTTATACTCTGTGTACAGTGGGGCCTTCAGTGAAGTAGGTAATCACCCTGTATGCGGCAGAGTACACTGAAACTAACAAATTGTCTTTATTGAATAAGTCATATTTCACAAACTACACTGATTAGCCACCCAATTATTTTGTCATTAAGATATATGAGCCAATACCTTTCCATTCATATACTTTTGATCATGATTGTGTAATGTATTTGTTTCTTTACTATGACCTTCACAGTGGTCAATTTCCGGGGGAGATGTGAATAACTATGCTAAATGTCAGAAATGCATTGAATTTATCAATATGGCTTCTATAAAGTTACAATATACCATTTTTGAAATATTGAAACTATCTCATTGAGGTGCTGTTTGGAAGTTTTATTTCAGTCATATATCCTAAACCATAAGATAATAAAAAAAATGGTATGAGCTCAAAATATGCCCCAATAGGTGTAAAATATAACTACAGAAAGAGATTTAATGAGACAAGTATAGACTAGCCCGGAAATAACATAATCTGAGAAGAATAGGGTCCTCCCATACTGTACAATAGGTGCCATGTATACCCCTCTACACAGTGCTCGCGCTGGGGACACGCAGGGCTGACTGGAGTGAACACCCTACTCCTAACTGAATATGTGTGAGGAATTAGTACTTCTGTATTTGTATGAAATGTCATTGGCAAAATCCAAGAAAATTCCACTGGGGTTACCTTTGTCAATGGCAAGATAATTGATTCAAATTAAATTAGTTCTGGTTATATAAAACACACCTAGCTGAAGAGACACAGTCATGATTTGTTAAAGTTTTTGCCAATTATGAAGGTATTTCTTCTTTTTCTCAGCCACATGAGTGAGTCCTCATGTCATATTCAGTGTAGTGCGGCTCACTGATAATCAGATAATGTCCCTTTTTAGAGAGTTAAAAATCCCTTTTGTCCACGGATAATGTTTTATTCCAGTTGTATTACTGTCTTCTCATTAATGTAATGTGACTTTGGTTAGGATATTCCAAATGAGTGAATAATGCCATTGCCTGTCACTCTGGTTTGGAGTTACCGGGAAGAAAATTCTACATATGAACCCACCTTCAAACCTTTTGGTAAAAAAAAGAAAATTAAAAGTGCCTGGGCTCTTGGACTAGTGGGTAGTGGCCCTTTTGTGGAAAGTTGTAGGCATCACCCACCACCCCTCCATCTGACCCAGTTGTTAATAATGTGGAAGGACAAGAGGGCCTTGGCAGCGGATATAGGTTGTAACGCTTCACGGCTTACAAAGTGTTGTGCTAGATATGGTCGGCTCCGGATGTGGGTTATATCATTATTAGAGTAACACGCTCATGTCTACACCTACAAGTATTTTATTACGGAAACCTACAAACAGACACTTCGGATCCCTTCAGTTGGGATCAATCAGGCTAGTTAGTTAAGTTAGCTCTGCCTTAAGAAAGCTGGGTAGGTCTGCTTGGAGGTCTGGTACCTGTGTATATATATACTACACTTCTGGCTGCTCACACGTCTGGGGGAGGACATACCTGGAGTAAAGGACTCAGAGGAGGGGATGTCATTAAATACTTCCAGTAACTGAGGAGAGGACAACTGCATTGAAGGAGAGACTAAGGATCATTTACCAGTCTGTACTACTAATTACTTGAAGTGGGATTATTAATTATTACAAAATATGCTTACATCAAAAGTGTATATATCAATGTATATTCATTATATTGTTAGATATCTCAGGTACAAAAAGACATGTATATCAATTGTGTTATACTTATATTATAGAGTATGCACTGTATTAAATGTATGGGTAAAAGTAAGTGAACAAGAATTGCGGTTGTTCCCTCGTAAAAAAATGCCTCAGGCATTTTTATACACAACAACAACCACAATTCTTGCATTTGAAGGAACATAATGTCTACATTGTTGATATGTTTGAATGGAACCTATTCAAGACACAAAAAAAGCAGGGGGGGAGGTGTGTGGGGCCTTTATCCCACAAAATGTCCTTTATCCCACAAAAGACTATAGTTTTGTTGAATAGAGGCTGATATGATTATTACATAGCTTTTGAGAGATAAAGGTTGGTTAACACTACAGTTATGTAGGTTTTGTGACATAGAGGCCCAAAGAGATATTAGGGCAATTTGACATGTCAGAGTAGTATATATATGGGTTTTGTGATATAAAGGCAAGGTGATATGCGAAGAGAATAGTTGTTACTTGTCGGAAATTCAGTAGATGAGACTAATATTATATGGGTTTTGTGATATAAATGCAAGTTGGTTTGTGAGAATAGTTCTTATTTGAGGGAAATTCGGTATATCAGACCACTGTATATAGGTTTTGTGATATAAGGCCAGTTGATTTGATTATTACATAGCTTTTTTTGTGATAAAGGCCGGTTGATACTACAATTAAGCAGGGATTTTTTATATAGAGGCCAAAGGAGATATTGGGGCGATTTAACATGTTAGAGTAGTATATAATATATAGGTTTTGTGATATGAAGGCAAGTTGATATGTGAGGAGAGTAGTTGTTATTTTATGGGAAATACAGTAGATAAAGGCTAGTTAATATGTAAGAAAAATAGCTTATATTTTAAGGTAGTTCAATATAAGGGACCAGTACATATACGTTTTGTGATATAAAGGCAAGATGATATGATTATTACTTAGGTTTTGTGATATGAAGGCCAGTTGATATGATTATTATATAGCTTTTGTGAGATAAAGGATGGTCTATACTACAATTATGTAGGTTTTGTGACATAAAGGCCAAAGGAGATATATAGGGCAATTTGACATGTCAGAGTAGTACATGTTTTGTGATATAAAGGCAAGTTGGTATATGAGGAGAGTGTAGAGGGAATTTCGGTATATATGTATATATATATAGGTTTTGTGACATGAAGGCCAGTTGATATGAATATTACATAGGTTTGGTGAGATAAGGGCCAGTTGATATGATCATAACATAGGTTTTGCGATATCAAGGCCAGTTAATGTTGATACCATATAGGCTTTGTGAGATAAAGGCATTTTGTATGTGGGATAATGGTTTTTGTGCTTTAACTCCAATTTTGTGGGATAAAGGCCCGTGGTCAGCCTTTATCCAACAATATGTGGGATAAAGGACATTTTGTGGGATAAAGCCCTGCAAGGTGTTAATAGGAGGAAGTATGATACCACTTCAAATGTGGTAGTTCCTATGAATTCCTTGGGTCCATGTTAGGGGATAGATATGATTGTAATCAACCTCAGGACCATAGAAATGTCTGTTGCTAGGCAGATAAACAATTGGAATAGCTGTTGCTAGGTAACCAGCTGTATCAGCAACAAACTTATAGAACCGTTGAATACCTTTGGTCCATTTTAGGGGGGGTAGGTATGACTATAATCAACATTAGGACCATGGAAATGTGTGGCTAGAAGAATAAACAATTAGAAAAGCTGTTGCTAACCAACTAGCTGTGTCAACAACAAACCACTAGAACCATGGAATCCATTGGGTCCATATTAGAGAGGGTATTTATGATTATAATCAACCTCAGGACCATGGAAATGTGTGTTGCTAGGCAGATAAGCAATTAAAATAGCCATTGCTATGCAACCAGATATATTAGCAACAAACCAATGAAACCATTGAATTCCTTGAGTCCATATTAGTGGGGTAGGTATGATTATAATCAACCTAAGAACCATGGAAATGTGTATTGCCAGGCAGATGAACAATAAAAATAGCCGTTTCTATGCAACCAGATATATTAGCAACAAACCAATAGAACCATTTAATTCCTTGGTCAAAAACTATTTTAATGAAAAATAGATCTTAAAGCGGTAGGCAAATTATTTGAAATATTGAAATAACTGTGTCTTAATTATAGAAAATTCTGGAAAATAGGAGATAGTATTAGAGTATTTTTTCAGATATAGACATATATAAGCCTGACACATATGTAAGCCTGTCATTGTATAAGCATGTCATGTGTATAAGCCTTCCCCATGTATAAACCTTCCCCATGTATAAGCCTACCCCATGTATTAGCCTGCCCCATGTATAAGTCTGCCCCTAGTATAACCCTGACTAGTTTGCCACTTAGTACTTGTATGAGCCCAGGCTTATAGGGGGGGAAATACAGCATTGGTATGGCAACCAGGTCATTCCCTAAATTTGACTTAGCGCCAAGGGCATTTGTTTGTCTCATTTGTTGAACCTTTTGATATCCATTAATCTTTTAGGGCTGCACAATGTAACTGATGAATAATGTGTTTCCATTTCAGTTAATCTCCGAAACGGCGGAATCCCACTGTGATGATGAATACGAATGTGGTGAAATACATAACCATATGTGTTCTATCAGTCCTACTGGTTTTTTTCACCAACAAACAATTTAACGGTGTGATTAGAGCAGTAAAAGACATTGCCTTAAATACCATTCAGAAATCAAAGACAGAAGGTCAGCTAACAAATTACACTTATGCTCTGGGAATGATGAATAAATCAAAGCAAAGACTTGACAAAGCAGGCCAAAAGAACCCCAAACCCACAGCACCATTCTTCTTCAAGCCCAATATCCCATCAAATGGAACAGTAAGGCATAACAAACAGGTAGTTCCCAAAATAGTCCACTATACCTGGTTCTACCCAAAAGACAACTGTACATTAAAGTTCTACCATCATATATCTATGTTGAGCGCTTACAAGTTTATTAAACCAATAAAAATAATAGTATGGAATGAAGGTCCTCCTTGTGGAAAATGGTGGAATGAAACAAGGGTAAAGATCCCTATTCTAGAGACCAAGTTCATGGCAGCACCTAATTCAACCATATTTGGCCATACAGTCAATTTACCAGAGCATAAAACAGACCAGGCCAGAATAAGTATCATACTGAAATATGGGGGGATATATCTTGATTCAGATATGGTAGCGTTAAAGTCCTGGGACCCCCTGCTCCACTATGACACCACAATGGGGGCAGAGACTGACTGGGATCTATGTAGTTGTGCCATCCTTGCTGTCAAAAACTCCACGTTCATCCAGCGTTGGCAGCAGTCCTACCGTAATTTTGATGATAATGACTGGGGCTATCATGCCTGTATAATGCCTTATAAAATAGCTAAGGCACAACCTGAGTTGATTCATGTTGAGTGGGGTACGTTGCATCGGCCGAACTGGGAACAAACTGAATATATCTATGAGCCTGGGATGCTATGGAACTGGTCAGGACATTATGGCATGCACCTCTACTATAGATATCACAACACAGATCATAACCCTGAGGATATCAAGACGATGAATTCCACCCTAGGACAAGTGTTTAGACATGTCTACTACAACACAACCAAGTTGATGGAATGACTTCACCAAAACTTGAACCTTGTGTATCACTATTGTAGTCGGGTACATATATAAATGTTTTGGGGGTCATGAAAGCATGAAACAAACAAAGGTTCCCATTTGGTTCGAATACATACCATCAGGACATTGTAGAGTGATTTTTACAATTAATTGAACCATTTTGTGTGTGTATAATTACCCCATAATTATATAAGTATAATGCTACCGGTCACAGTTGGTTTATATGTATTACTTAGGTTTATACTAAGCCTACCTGGCCTGCTGGCTCTGTATGCCTTAGGTCAGGGTCGAGGTCTCCTTGTATACTGGACCATAACCAACTAACAGGGATCCACACCTGTGTATTTTGTGTATGAGGTGGGCTGTGAGACCTATATATATATTGTAGGCCCTGTTTGCATATACCTTAATTTGGATGACCATATAGTGTGCAAGTTTGTAAAACCGATACGAGAGAACGGAATAAAGTACCTGTTGCATTCAAACCGAATTGGAACATGTGTTTGTCTCTTACCTTAACGACCCTCCCTCCACCTTATGCTCAGAACTAACACTATATTCATAATCACAATTCTAATTTTACACTGTTGTGTGGATCCTTGAGGTTCAAAGCAATAATATCTAGTCACATAACTAAGCTATAAATGTTTGTACACACTGGTGATCAGGATACCAGTGTGAATAGATATTATTGGTTTGAACCTCATGGGTCCACACAAGACCGTAAAATTAGAAAATGTGATATTTAGGTAATGCAGTGAAAACATTTGGTATAAAGCTGAATCTTATAAGTGTTCGCATCCCTCCAACGCCCCTCCATTGTGAAGTTTTTGAATGAACAGTCCTTTACAACTGTGGAACACTTGAGGTCCCTGTTATCGT
Source organism: Harmothoe impar (assembly GCA_947462335.1). Taxonomy (NCBI): domain Eukaryota; kingdom Metazoa; phylum Annelida; class Polychaeta; order Phyllodocida; family Polynoidae; genus Harmothoe; species Harmothoe impar. The sequence goes on along the minus strand of OX381721.1, from coordinate 4,425,236 downwards.
CTAAATAACGACCATGTCATGGTCTAAATACCCTAGACAGACCCTGTCATGGTCTAGATACCCAAGACAGACTATACAGAACACGTCATGGTCTGAATACCACATACAGACCATACTGCATGTGTACCACCCCATACAGACCATACAGACCCCACACAGGGGGGGGGGGGGGAGTCATCCACCCCTCCATGCTCTGGGGGCTGCAGCAGTTCACAGCCAAGTTAGACATCACACAATAATTATTATAAATGTATAAATAGATGTTAAATACGGCCTTTCTTGGTCAACTCAATGGGAGTGCCGTATTTACCATGAAATAATATATGATAGTCTATAAATGCTACCAGTACAATATAAGTATATAAATAATATATCTGAATATATTAAAGGAAGACAAGAGACATTAGTGTGGTGGAAATATATAGCACTAACTCAGCCCTATAAGTTAATTATCACAGTAATAACAATTACAGTGAGTCCATAAATACTGTTATACTCTATTTTATATGTGACATATGACAGGCTCACCAGGCCTATATGAAATAACACATTCAAATCAAGGGGATGAATCCCTGCATCACAAGAACATAAGCCAATAAGTGCTTAACCAGGTCCAAACAGACACAGAAAGCTAATAATATTTTTTTATTCAGCAATATTATACAATAATAGATAAATATAAACAAGCAGAATAAATACCCAAAAATACCATAAATATCAAAAATACACAAGTATCATAACCCTATCATACATGTACCCAAAAATTGAAAATACTGGAGGAACTCAGGTGAAAACTTTACTGGAGGAGTGTATCACGTCGACTGACTACCGTTACTCCAGTGTGGCCTTATGTACTGCACCACCACCAAAGGGAATGTATCATGGCAATGATACCGCTGACATCACATTGTGGCGCTGCAACAATGCGGCCGCTGTGGGAACTATCCAGGTGCCGCTGGCCCCTCCTAGAGGGTGCGTCGAGCAACTCCCCTCCTCCAGGGTTTATATGTGCATAGGGCTATGCTGGGTAAAAAATGACAGGTACAAAAGTAAGTGCACCATTCAGCATGTTTGCTTTACATTGCGTCAGCTAAGGCCCCTGTCAGGATATATTTTCAAATTACATACATTCAAATAATGATTTGGCGTAAACGTGTTGCAAATTTTTAAACAGGCCTGAAAAGAGACATGTATGTAGAGTTATTCCCAGATTGGTTAAATTTCAGGCAATGATTGATGAGATGACATGAGAGGTTGAGTTGATACTTACAAGGGGTTAGTTTGCTACAATAGTGGTTCTAACACTCATGCCAGTGACTCACATATTCAACTCTATAGACCAAGCGTAGTGACTTGGTCAGGGGACCAAGCACACGGTGCTGAATTCATGACATGTTTTTAGGAGACCAGACTCTCGCCATGGCTACAGCCAATGAGCGCACGTCACTGGGAGGCTGGCCTGAAGCCGGCATTCAGTCCAGTGTTGCAAAGGTTACAGTGTAATTACAGTTTTATTTCTCACATTTACAGTGTAATTACAGTTTTATTTCTCACATTTACAGTGTATTTACAGTTTAGAATGCGTTTTGTTTGTTGTCAGAATCACATTTAACCATTTTGCACCTGTGAGAAGCCTGTTGACCAAGCCACTCCGTCTCGGGTTTTGCCATTGGAAAATATTGTTGTGCCATAATACTGGCCCTTGTTCCTTCACTGTTGATGTCACCCCCCACTCTCAACCAGTGTCAGGTTTACACTACTCCAAGAATATTCATGACAATGTATCATTCCAATCCATCATAGCTTGAAGCGAGTCAATCCCCCCTGACACTCTTTTTTTGAACAAATTCGAACTTTTATTTGGTCTAAGTAAAGGTACAATTTTAAAGATTGCTTTGGTATAGTATACGGAACAAATAAAGAACATGGACAGCCCATCTGCAAGCAGTTATTATAGGTTGCACATATGATGAAATATAACTCTAAATGAGGTATTGGATAATAACAGGTATTTTTTAGAAAACTTGCCACGGCATCATATATCAATATTAAGTACATATGTACAGACCCTATTTAATTACCCATTATGTTTAATTGTTAAATTAATTAATTAATTAATTATCGGTACGGTTTTGTACAATTGTTCTGCCATCTTTGACTTGAATGTATCATAATCAACAATGTTTCTAGTTTATCAAGCATAGTTTGGTGGTCATCCTGGTTGGAAATACAATCATTTATATATGACAAGAAAAATAAAGGTCCTAGAATAGATCCCTGGGGTAATGAGTAGTTTGGTAGACCTAATACTGTTTGCAAAACAACACTGCTGCCTATGAGAGAGGTAGTTTTCAATCAGGGATAAATTTCTGTCACGTATACCGTAATTTATTCAAAAACAATTTGTAATTAACTGAATCAAAGGCTTTTTTAATGTCAATAAATGCTGCTAAACTAATACTGCCTTCATTTCTATTATCTAATATGTCATCTACAAAAGTGGAAATGGAATCGAGTGTAGACTTGTTTTTTTGATGACCTCCTTGTTTTGAATTTAGAATCCAATGTAAATTTATGTGAGCCATTAACTTATTATGAACTAACCTCTCAAGTATTTTTCCAGGCACTGGTAGGACACTAATAGGCCCTAAATAGGCCTTGGATATTTATCATGCGTTTGTGTAGTAGGCTAAGTAAAATAACAAAGCAGTTGTGACTGGGGCTAAGTGATTCTGACAGGTAACAACTGGTAGTCAGCAAGGGGTAAACAATGCCCACCAAGGAAGGTGTGGTGATAGAAAAAATTTCCATCAGAATTGTCCACTGGCTTTTCAGCTGTCAAGACAGACAACTGCAAACTCAACATGCAACCTTTATAAAATGTTCAATTAAGTTCTGTAGATTGATTTATTCTGGTTCTTTTATTTAAAACAACTTTTAATTTGGGCATGAAAACCTAAAATTGGCAAATGTTCGATGTAATTGCATTTGGCTGGCTTCGGCCATGTGGAATCTGGACATTTATCACTTCAAGAATAACATTGATAAATGTTTAGAGAAGCTACATTATGAGCATTTCTGGCTTGGATATTTATCATGCGTTTGTGTATCAACTATTACTACTAATAACAGTTATCCAAGTACACAGTAGAACACCAAATCACCAGCACTATTCAGAACCTTACTGAGTTTCTCATGTCCATAAATATGATTAAGATCAAATCAAAAGTTATACAACGTTGTATAATGTTTCTCTATGGCTCCTTAGTGTGGAAATATAACATTTTGCTTGTTTCTGAATCAGTGGATTTTGGAATATGCATGAATAATCATACTGAATAAATATTGCTCTGTACGTACATATCCTATCCTGGATGTTCAGTGAAGGAAAATTCCTTAAAATGAGTACAGCACGAAGCAATGTATTTGGCTGTAGGGAGAGGGGTAGGGCCATGGGGGGGAAGAGGTCACCTGGTCAAAGACATTGATTGGTCAAATACATCACCTGATCAAAGACATTACGGCCAAAGACGTCACCCAGTCAAAGATTATCAACTTGTCTCGTCCTCATGAGACACAGCCCCTACTTCAAATGGGAAATTTGTGACTAGCATCATGTAGTTGTATACCAGGTTGTAGTTGTCATGGATATTTAGGTACTTATTAGAGTAGTATAGTATGTATCGGAACGGGACTATAGTTAACTACTGTTTATTACTCAATCGACCTGCAGCCAATCAGAAGCCTCCATTTGACCGGAAGTGATGTCACATGCCCATATAAGGGCATACCGGAAGTGACGTCACGTGACCTTGACCTAGTTAGAGGTCAAGGTCATGACGCAGCCAATCAGAGGCTTCCATTTGACCGGAAGTGACGTCACACGTCCATATAAGGGCATACCGGAAGTGACGTCATGTGACCTTCACATGTCCATATAAGGGCATACCGGAAGTGACGTCACGTGACCTTGACTTAGTTAGAGGCTTCTGATTGGCTGGTACACCGGAAGTGACCCCGTATGCAAATGAGGGGACTACTTCCGGTCAAATGGAGACCCCTGATTGGTTAGGTCATGAAGAAATGTGTCTCTTAATTTTTTTTGTTTAGGAAGTGATCGACTTTAGGATCACGTGACCGGAAGTGACCTGATGAGTCACGTGACTAGAAGTGACGACGACACATGCTTTAATTAGGCGATCAGCAGCGACTGGAGGAAGTGTCACTTTAAGAGGACACGCTAGTTAATTGTTATAATTTTTTTTTACTTACTAATAAAAGAAGACGTATGAAAATAAAACACAACAATAATTTTATTTATTTTTTTATTTTCTTTTTTTCAATTCAAATAAACACGCTATTTTTGAAAAGATGCGCTCAATCAATCAATAACACACTTTTTTTCATATTTTTAAAGGACTTGTTGTCACACCGTTAGAATGCATGCGACGCTTATAATACAAGTAGCGCACGTCATCTTTCTCTATGGTGTAAGTGTCCATTTTTGGTTCGTACCACTTTGAAATTTCTATTTACCGCAAGGAGAGTTTTTCGTTTGCGAAAACATCTAAGAAGACGACTGGTTCTTTAGGGTTTTTGTTACTTCTGTACACTTTTTGCACGCCATCTCTTTTTTTGGGATTTTCTTTCACTGGTGCTGCTGACTCGATCGTAGCAAATGTAAGTCTTAGGGTTGAGACTTAGGATCCCGTCACCTTCTCACGCCGTTTACATAAGCCCCGAAGTTCTCAGATCGTGAAGGTAACGTCTCTCACAACATCCGCCGGGCGGCGGACACCATTTTCGCACTTTTTCCCGTTTTATCTTCACGAAAAGCTCTAAGTGATCGTCACACACCGATGTCGGAATCTGCTTTCGTTTCTTTCTGAAGTATGTCTCTCTCAGGCGAGGTTTGACTACACAGAGGCAAATATCAGAGGCACCCAATAGCGCTTATTCTACTCTCAGACAAGGGTCAGGCACTGCTGGACTATAATAGATGGGTCAAGGGCTATTCTAGTGAGGGTCAGGCTACGCCTGACATTCAATAACAAGCTGGACTTTGGCAAACTTGCTTGAAAGTCTGACCATGCGGGATCCTCATGCCATAGTCTGGCAATGCTGAACTCTTGGGAGAGTATGCTGGACTCTTGCTGACCAGACTTTCAAGCAAATTTGCTAAAGTCCAGCTTGTTATTGAATGTCCGGCGTAGCCTGACCCTCAGTAGAATAGTCCTTGACCCATCTATTATAGTCCAGCAGCGCCTGACCCTTGTATGAGAGTAGTATTGGCGACATTGGCCGACTCTGATATTTACCCGTGTGTACGGTGGGAGGAGGGGGTTCACAGCCACAGCTTGCGCTTATAGAGCGCTACTAGCGGAGGTCTGGATGAGGAGACTACGGCGTTTGTCTTAAAAAAAAATAGCCATGGCACATGTCGATGTCGCTTAATTATGCTCATATCTCATGGCAATTTTAAGAATCGCTCATGTCACCTGTCACTATGTTTTTCAAGCTTCATGTCAAATGTCACTAGGTCTCATGTTGAATGTCGATGCTAAGAAACAGACATGACGTCATCTCGAATTTAGCGGTCTACACTACCGCTGCTGCTGCTGCTGCTGCTTGTGCAGCTCGTGCAGCTGCTGCAGCTGCTGACAGCTGCAGCTGCTGTAGTTGCTGACGCTGTCACAGATGCTGTTGACAGATGCTGCTGCTTGTGCCGCTCGTGCAGCTGCTGCTGCTGCTGACGTTGTCACGGATTCCGCTGACAGATGCTACTGCTTGTGCTGCTTGCGCTGCTCGTGCAGCTGCTGCAGCTGCTGACGATGTCACGGATACTGTTGACAGATGTGGCTGCTTGTGCTGCTTGTGCAGCTGCTGCTGCTGCTGACGATGTCACGGATGCTGCTGACAGATGCTGCTGCATGTGCTGCACGAGACTGAGTAGCCGCTATTACTAATGCTACTAATACTAGTATGAGAAAATACATTTAGTCAGTTGATTAAATCAAGGAGGTTTTCTGACTTCAGTGGGTCGTTTAGCCATCGGCCACGGGCAAAACTTGAAACCATTTTATACATGGGACAATTGGCAGAGTCGAAACGTGTTGGTACGATGGGGTCGATCATGTTCATCATCAGTTCAGGCAAAGGAAGTGTGTCGACAGCACCCGAAAACTTCATGTCTGGATGTTTCAACACAAGACTTTTTATCACACTCACACAGCTGCTTTGAAGAGTGAATCCTTGACCAAACTTGTGCTTTTCCAACACAGCTTTGGCCTCTTTCTGTGCAGTAAGGGATCTCTCTTTCGGGTTCATCTCAGTGCTGTCTAGCATGTCCTCAAAGTCTTTAACATAATGTTCCAACGGGCTACAAATGATGGACTCCAGATCATCGTCCGCATATGTCGTCTCCTCGCACCATATTGTGTCTTCGCTTGTTTCGAATTCCGTCATTTTCTTGACAATCTCCTCCCGAGTGCCTTGCATATATCAGAGCTCCTTCAAGGAGTTGATAACTTGTATGGCGAAGACTGACAAACTTGAAGGAATTTCACCACAGTCAGGCCAAGTATACGGAGCTAAGAAAAATAGCTCTAACAAAATCTTCTCCCTCTGTCCAAATGAAACTACTGTTCCGATGAAGTTGAAGCATGCTTCTATCCATTGCTCCTTGGTGACGTCCTTCCAATGTTTCTTTACCTCACATGCATCATAGGGCACTGTTTCTCTTCTTGCTTCAAGTGGGAGTTGCTTTTTTTTTCTTGGACTCATTTCGAGAGGGTTTCGATGCTCTGTAGCGTCAACACTTTCATAAATAAAGAAAATAGCAGAACTAATCATCGTAACGTGCTGAGCTAGCGTAGAGTGGACGATGCTACGAAGATGAAGGGCGGGTGGAGAAAGTGTGACGGGTGAGAGTGGCGTTTCACTCCTTATGTACCCTGTCCTAGATAAGCCTCTTAAACGGCTGAAAAGACTCTCTCAGTACAGAGCTTCTACCGCAGGTGGGTTTAGACTTAAGCAGCTTAGTTCACACACGTGTCTGTTAGAAAAGCTACTTGCACACCTGCCTTCCCTTTTCACTAGTATTCACCCTCTGCCGACTTATAAGACACCTATACACTCCTTCTCGTGAAATCCATGGAAGATGATGGAAGGACCACCGACTAGATTTTCTTTGATCAGAGCGTGGAGGACGGCGTCGAAGGGAGGGAACGTTGTGAACACAGCTTATGGGTTTTGGAAGAGGACCTGTAAAGTCAAACTGGCGAGAGAGATATCGTCTTTCAACATGACAATGCTGCGATCTTGGAAAAAATTAGCGTGATTTTTTCAAAAGCTTCTATGAAAAGTTTGACGTCTTCGTTGTTGTAGTGGATCAAGTAATCTCTCATAGTTTGCATCTTCTTGTCGTACTAAACTTTCTGACATGTGGCGTAGTCGGATTTTGGCCATTTTGACGCCCGTCAGTTCGCTGTCAAAAGCCGATCTCGGTGGCAGGGTTCTGTTTACCAGTTTCTTGGTATACGTCATCCATTCGTAAGGAAAGCGACTTTTCTCTTCGTTTCTGGTGAAAGCTCGCAAATAATTCGCGTAGCTGTAACCAAGTGCCAAATAGTTGACTACTATGTCCAAGAAAACTGTGTGTAAACCGTCAAGTATTGATTGCTTCTCTTTATGACGCTGAATTGTTGGTTTCTTCGGTCTCCGGAGGCAAAGAACGAGTGAAGGCGTATTTTTGATCAGGTTCAAGTCGTAACGCTCCGTGTTGAAGCTCACGACTGGAGCTTGACGGATGTATCTCAGAAGCTGCTTCTTCAGTTGAACTAACGGTTGTCTGGTGTGAGCTGCAGCGAAGCCGCCTGGAGAAGGGGTGAATGTCGCTTCCTCCAGCAGGAGAGCTTCACCTATCGCCACATGTAACTTCGCTAACGTTGGTCGGTAAAGTTCTAGCACAGCTTTCTCGATGACTTTGGCGTTCTCGTTTATGTGATTTTAAACTCGGTCTAACAAGGGGTCGGAATCTGCGTCGGATTCTCTGAGGTACACCGACCCCTCCTACCCCTGAAAGTCGGATGCGACGCTAGCCGACAAAGGGACGTGATCCCACAGCAGGGACACGTGTTCAGTCGACGGTTCTCTGCACGGTCTGAAGAAAGCCTCAAAATCGAAGGTGATGTTGTAAGGGTAGATTCTGGAATGTCCGTCGGGAGGAAAAGTTTCACGTGTGGCAGCGGGACAGAACTGACGTAACAAATTTGAAGCGCGCTTGCTGGTGTTGTATAAGTGAAAGGAAATGTGGCGGAAGACGCAGAGGTTGTCCTTGTTGGGAAAATCTAACACAAGACTTCTCTTTCCAACTCGACCGTCCTGCCTGTTCCTACCGCCTATGGGAAAACCCCCAGGTCCCATGTAAACGCAAATGTTCAAAATTAGTAGGAAAAAGAGCGCACCGCTTGGTGTCAGCGTCGCAAAGTTTCCGTACTTCCTCGCAAGCGACGGTGTTTTCCATCTTTGAGAGGAGCTCTTCCAAAGTTTCTGAATTAGTTATAGTAGGCAGCGGTTGTAATGAGAGTTGCGTTGTTCTGGGAGACGTGAAAGTAGCGCAGTATGTTCTTGTCTTCTCTGTGTTGTAAGAGTAAGCCTACCGAGAAACCCACTTTTTATCATTGTGTGAAGCGGATTGCGACGCATAGTATCTACAGCGTCACTCAACTCGCCGGTTGGTAGTTTGACGTTTGTTACACTCACGCGAGTCCCATGCATCCTGACACTCGTTCGTATTGCAGGCCAATTCGCCGTGAACGTTTCCTCACCGTTCGGTACAGCGCATGTACGTGGAGGGATAGTCACCTCGTCCAGAGATTCGCGTCGACAGGTGATCTTTTCAGCAATCGACATCGCCGCATAGAGGGCAAAACTTAGGTATTGTTCTTCATTTTTCTACGGGTCACTCGTGATTGTACGGTCTTTTAAAAATTTTGAAACACTTTTCGCAAACGTCCTGCGTCATGTTTTTCTTTTTTTTGTTTTTTCACTTATTTACCAATTATTAAAAAAAATAAAACGTTATTTATCACTTCGAATACTAGACACCTCTTACCACACGATACTATTAGCATAGTGAAAGGTGACTGTAGTCTAGGATCGAATTCAACAGATGACCATCTTACTGCAGGGATCAGACAAGAGTGGTCAACACCGGAGTGTCACAGCTCACTTTTATGTCTTTGGGTACAGCTGCATACAACCCTTGAACATACATTGCGACGTCGCTGCGACCCATGTCGTCTTGCAACACTTTCATCAGAGCCATAGGCTCAGACGTCTCGTTGTACTTCCAAGCTCTCAGCACTTCATAGACAGGGTTCTTCACAGTCCTGTCAGAAGGCACAGGTTGAGAGATGAAAGCTATTTCATGAGAAGTCAACCCTAAGTAGATCCCTATGGTCTTCCAGTCTCTAGGGCAGAGCTCAGCTAAAAGAGAGAAATATTTCTGCACTTTCCACTCCATGTCTCCACTCTCTAAGCCATCCCACATGTCATGCTTGCCCATGTACTCACGTGAGAATTTGATGAGGTCCATACGGTAAGATTCTTCCAAGGCGGCGGCTAGGTCCTTCCACCTAGTAGTACAACTTTTCTGGTACCAAGTAGTGAACATTTCTCTAGCTTGAGTTATGACACTTGTCTCACAACTGAGATATCCCATATCCTTCAAGTTCACTTCAAGGTATGAACCTAACCGTATGTAATCTGATGTCGGCAACTTACTACTTATTTTCAGTAGCATAGCGTCTGACAAGTATCCTAACGGCTCTGCTTTGAAGTATGATGATACAGGTACTACTGCAGCAGAACCAATAACAGGAGCAGCGTCTGCGCTGGTATCCGACGACTCGTTGTCGGAACAGGGCAACCACACGACTTCGTAAGGTGGTGGTGAGGGCAGTCGCCACGGACCAGACGCGCTACCAGTGGAAATGAGGTCGAAAAACGGACTGTGCGCCCGTAGCCCTTCGGGTTCCTCGTACGCCTCGTCGTCAGCGTCGTTCTCTGTCTCACCCTGTTGCTTTAGGGCATGTATGTCTACTACGCGCTGCTGGGGCTGAGTGTCCGAATAGCTGTAAGTTTCAGCGCGAGCGGCGTTGATGGCGTCGGTTGATGTAGCGGTGGAGAGGTTCTGTGCAACGTGCTGCGTGTCAGTACTAGTAGCGGCAGTCGCAGCAAGAGGTGTAGCAGCAGCAGCAGCAGCAGGTGCAGCAGTAGCAGGCGCAGCAGTAGCAGGCACAGCAGCAGCAGGCGCAGCAGCCTCAGCAGGCGCAGCAGTAGCAGGCGCAGCAGTAGCAGGCGCAGCAGCAGCAGCAGCAGCACTAGCAGCACGAAGATCACCAGCAGCCGCAGCAGGCGCAGCAGTAGCAGCAGCAGCAGCGTGCTTAGCAGTAACAACCGTCGCGAGTGTAACAACGTCGCTACCACGACGACTACTACTACCACTACTACTGCTGCGTGTGCTCGCTACAGCGGGAGGGTGATAAGACCAAGCGGTTGCGGCGGTAGTCTCAATTTCAGTAGCAAGAGGAGACGCTGATGCTAAACGATCACCGTTCTGCGTACTGTTCTTGTTCTTGAACTCGATTAGATCCTTGGACGACACTAGTTGTTGTGTTTTGCTCATGGTGGTGACTGTAGAGAGCAGCAAAAGACTGAGTGAGTGAATGGGTGTTTCTAGCCCCCTTATATACTCCTTCTCGCTTCTAGAGCTAAGCTACTTACGGCTCTGTTCAGCTGCCGCCGGCTGACCAGCGGCCATTCACAAAGAGAAACAAAAAGACTTAAGGCATGACGTTTTCAGCTGGATCCCTTTCTCCCTCCCCTTTGAGAGATCGACTGACATGAGCTAAGCTACTTACTGCCTTGTTCAGCAATTCAACGTGCGTTAGCTGTATAAAGGATTAAGCAGTTGCTGCCGCCGGCTGACCGGCGGACATTCACAAAGAGAAACAAAAGACATAAGTCATGACGTTTTCAGCTGGATCTCTTTCTCCCCTTTTTTGAGAGATCGACTGCCATGAGCGGGCGGTGTACCGACTGTGCTAATTCAACGCGCATTAGCTGTATAAAGGATTAAGCAGTCATGAGCTTAGAGTGTGTATACAAAAAACTACAGGAGGCGTGTGGTGTGAAGCAGGACCCCCTAAGACGGGTGTGTCTGTCTGTGAGTAGAGTCGTGTGCATGTGGTGAGCGACTTAAGTGTAAAACAAAAAAAAACACCGCCTCCTGCCGTGGTGAGTAGACTGGCCGGCGGCGGCCGGCTAGTTCAATAGGGGTGACAGCTGACTAAGGCTGTGCATGAAAATCCGATTTTCACCTGACCTCTGAAGTTTGTTACAATGAATGCCAAAGGGGGAGAGAGTCGTCCTCAGGTAGGGGGTAGGAGGTAAAGCTATGGATAAGGAAAAAACACCATTTTCAGCTGGCTTCCACAGATGGCGATGACATACCCCTCGTCATCTAAGCTCTTAAGAAGCTCTTAAGGAGCGGAGCAGCTGCTAGACAGCTGGGGTGCTGTTGGAAATAGGATTAAACTCCCTCTGTATAAAAGCTCTGATTTCTGTTGGAAAAAAACCATATCAACTCTGACCACAGTAACGTATACTACCACCACCACCAGCACCACCGCCGCCGCCACTGCCGCCGCCGCCAGTCACAGCTGATCGCCTCATTAAAGCATGTGACGTCGTCACTTCTAGTCACATGCTTCATCAAGTCGCTTCCAGTCGCGTGATCCTAAAGACCCTCACTTCCTAAACAAAAAAAAATGAAGAGACACGCTTCTTCCTCTCGAGAGGAAGAAGCGTGTCTCTCGATTGAAATCTTTTCTTTTCTTTTTTTCTTAAAAGAGACAAACGCCCCTTAGAGTGCCCCCCCACCCCCCTAGAGTGCCCCCCTCCCCCCCTCCCCCCCTCCCCCCCCCCACCCGCCCCATGCATCCTAAAAGCGCCCCCCTCCCCATGCATCTTAAAGGGGCCCCCCTCCCCTCCCCTCCCCTCCCCTCCCCTCCCCTCCCCTCCCCTCCCCTCCCCTCCCCCCTTATACACTCTAAAGAACGCTTCTACCTAGTTCAATAAGTCACTTCCAGTCGCTCGTAAAACAATAAAAATGAAAAAAAAACTTATATCGTAGTGTTTTTTATTAGTTTACCGAAACCTCCTCCTTCTCCTCCTCCTCTCCATCTCCAAAAAAAAAAAATATCACATTTTAAAGCGCGTGACCCCTTAAAGACGCTCATCTCTTCATTAAGTCGCATGACGTCACTTCTTCTTCTTCTTCTTCTTCTTCTTCTTCTTTCTCGTGATCCTAAATTAGGTCATATGACGTCACTTCCGGTCCCCTAAGTAGGTCATATGACGTCACTTCCGGTCCATAAGTAGGTCATATGACGTCACTTCCGGTCACGTGACCAAATGGCGGCCTCTGATTGGCTAACTAGGTCACGTGACGTCACCACTCATCCCCTAAGTAGGTCACTTCCGGTCACGTGACCAAATGGAGGCCTCTGATTGGCTGCAGGTCGATTGAGTAATAAACAGTAGTTAACCATAGTCCCGTTCCGATACATACAATACTACTTATTAGGCTTATTGAATGACTAGTGGCACTTGGTTTCATGTGATTTTTAGCAAAAGTAAAAACTGCAGTTAAAGTGGGCAATCACTCTCTGAGAAATACAATGGGCTGCACTCCCATCACTAACACATCCAGTATTAGTAACAGTGTCAGACAAACATTTGTACTTTCTAAGAATGTTCCCTTTAGCTGCGGAAACAGACGATGCTCAATACACCTTTTGTCCTTCCCAGGAGACTCTTCCATCTTACTCAGTGTTTGTTGTCACCAGCCCCCTCCCTGGTGGGCGCCATGCAGCTGGGGATAGGTTTGAAAGGGTGTCCAATGTCACCTTCTAAGGTTGAATTTGAGCGCAACCAAACCCTTCGAGTGATGGCAATGTTTTTGATGAAAATAAGGGTGAAATCTATTTGGTCACCACTCAAGAGGGGTCCAAATCTTTTTTCTCCCTCTAAACTGTCCAAATTTGGGTGGCGCTGTAAAGAGTTGTGGAAAAGTCAGATTCTAATGGGAATCAAACCCCAGTCCTATGACATCATCTAAATGGTATTTCTTTATATTTCTTTATATTTGAAAGTCTAGTGTGCCTACTTGTTAAATTGAATCGAAAATGGTAAAAGGATTAAACACAATGCTACACTTGTTCAAATTTGTTGAATGGATTTACCTATTTAACTTGTTATATGTCTGACTGCATTTTACTCGGCCTACAGCCTTGGGAAATACTTGAAAACTCGTAAAAAAAAAACAGTCAACAGACTGAAACTTGCCAACCCTTGTCCTATTGTCCTAAATCACAGCATAACATTTCTCCTGGTTTGCAACTCATATTCTACTACACAGTATATGAGTGGGTGCAAGGAACGTTTCAACCCCAACAGGTCTCTTACGTCATTAATTTGTTGACAAATGTATTGGAAAATCTCTTCTCCAAATAAATGATCTGATCACTACCGGTGCCCACAGTAAATAGTCAGTGATATGAACCACAGTTTCCACAGTGGCAGTATGATGCTCTCTTCTGTCTGGGTCCTCCCCATGAAACCGTTACCACAGTGCTGCTCTCAAGTGGCAAGCTCAAGAACTAAGTTGTGTTCCCACACGTAGACGGGATAGAGACATAACAAGTCTATACTAAATAGGCTATTCCACACTAGCGGGAGGAATCGTATTTGTAAATGATTGTTCGGATTGAAAGAGTGGTTAAGGCACTGGCCAACCAATCCAGGGGTCATAGGTCTGAATCCATGATAAGGCTACATGTGTTTCCTAGTTGCTCAAACATGTAATTGTATTTACAAAAAAGTTAAAGATGTAATAATACAAAACTATTTTAGATATGCTTATCTTTTGTAAAGGATCTTTACATCCAAATTATATAATATCATGATTTTTGACCTGCCAAAAATACATTTTAAAATTTTATGTGAATGAAATAGCCTTGTCATGGATTTGAAGTCATGACCCATGGATTAGTAGGCCAGTGTCCTAACCACTCCCCTAATCTAAACAGTTGACATAAGGACTCACAATAGAGACCTATAACTGAAAGGTGGATGGCCCCTAAAACTCCCAATTTTTAACATGACAAGAATCAGCTTCAGCCAATCAGCTGACTCCTAAAGTTAGTGTAGGAAAGAGCACTGGTACCAGATAAAATGGTGCTGTATGGTGGTCATCTTGCTAATGAGGAATAGAGTATTGAAATAGGCAAGGTAATATACCTGAGTGACACAAACTACTGGGGAATATGCATGTATAATACTTTATTGAAATGTCTTTCACATAGTGACCAACTAATGATGGTATGCTATACTGTTCTGGCACATATTTGTATTCCTCACTAGCGGGATACCAGTGCTGCCACAATTGAGGGCACTTAGAACTAGAAGTGTTGGTCACAGGGGGGCCCAACATCTGGGGGGAGAGTGAAGCAATGATTACACTAGGCCTCTACATGTGGGTATTGTGCATTGGTAGTAGTAAAGTATGTATCGGAACGGGACTATGGTTAACTACTGTTTATTACTCAATCTACATGCAGCCAATCAGAGGCCTCCATTTGGTCACGTGACCGGAAGTGACCTACTTAGGGGATTAGTGGTGACGTCACGTGACCTAGTTAGCCAATCAGAGGCCGCCATTTGGTCACGTGACCGGAAGTGACGTCATATGACCTACTTATGGACCGGAAGTGACGTCATATGACCTACTAAGGGGACCGGAAGTGACGTCATATGACCTAATTTAGGATCACGTGACCGGAAGTGACCTGATGAGTCACGTGACCGGAAGTGACGTCACATGACCTAATGGCCAACCGGAAGTGAGTGACCTCATTGAGGATCACGTGACCGGAAGTGACCTGATTGATCACGTGACCTAAAAGGACTCGTTGTCACAACGTCAGAATGCACGCGACACTTATAATACAAGTAGCGCACGCCGTCTTTCTCTATGGTGTAGGTGACCATTTTGTTTTGCACCACTTTGAAATTTCTATTTACAGCAATGAGAGTTTTTCGTTGGCAAAGAACATCCAAGAAGTCGTCTGGTTCCTTAGGGTTTTGTTTCTTCTGTACGCCTTTTGCACTCCATTTTTTGGATTTTCTTTCACCGGTGCCGCTGACTCGATCGTAGCAAATGTAAGTCTTAGGGTTGAGACTTAGGATCCCGTCACCTTCCCACTCCGCTTTCATAAGCCCCGAAGTTCTCAGATCGTGAAGGTACCGTCTCCTACAACATCCGCCGGGCGGCGGACACCATTCTCGCACTCTTTCCGTTTTTGTCTTGACGAAAAGCTCTAAGTGATCGTCGCACACCGCTGTCGGAATCCACTTTCGTTTCTCTCTGAAGTACGTCTCTCTCAGGCGAGGTTTGACTAGGTCATCCAACGTGTCACCGCTGAGAGCCATGTAAAGACTGTCGGTGTCCATTTGACAAAGGGCATAATCGCGCCGATCGACGAATCTATCCAAGAAGTCGTATGTGAACTCTAACATTTTCAACTTTGCGTACTAGTATACCATGAACCCTATTTGAATAGGGAGGTTGTTCTTGACTGTTTTCGGTTGTAGTTCGACTTCAAACAGATCAGAACTCAACTCGGACGCCTTTTTGAAGCGCCACGAATTGGCCAATAGTTCGAACTTCCGACTGTCAGTGTATCTCACCGCCGTGTGTTTTTCTTTGTTGCAGATTGTTTTACCGTACGTAGCGTTTCCCATTAACTTGTAACAGTCTGACAGAATTTTCTCGTTCTCGTTCATGTCGCCACGTCTTCGCGCCGCCGTTACTTCGTCCGTGAAACCGGCAAAGGAGCGTTTAGGTAGGTATTCTACGACCAGCTGCACTTTGGTGACTATCAAACCGTGCTCTAAATACCACTTGAGAAGCGGCGTTCCCAAGTAATATTTTTTCCATGGTAACTCCCTATCAGACATCTCTGAGGCGTGTTCAACAGCTTTTCTTCCTGCGCAAAGTCTGACATGTGAGGTCTTATGTCCGATTTTGAAACGGTCGCGTTCTTTTAAACGGGGGTCATTTCTTCGAAGTAGTCTCGTAGGTGAGGCGGCGTAGTGATGTCCACTTGAACTAAACCGAACATTTTCCCGTCTTTCACAGCAGAAAGGATGTCGCTCTCGCTCATCGCGTTTCGAGACACTTTCAAAGCGTCAACCTTCCAGCGTTGTTGGGAGGCCTTAACCCGCTCATCTCGACGCTTCATCTCTCTCCATTCGCACTCCCACACGACGACCAGCTTGTGACCTAGCGCTTTCAAGTACGCGCTTACTCTAGTCGTTCTGTCGCGTCTCTCCTCCCTCAGTGAAGCGCACTGATATCGGTGCGACGGTATGCACTCGTGAGCGTGGAACCAACACCCGTGAAACTGGAAAACCGTATTAGAGGCCGAGTGAAACCCGTCCACGCGAATTCTCCGACAGCCTACAACCATCTCGCCGCCATTCAAAGCGTGGCGCAGTTTCACGTCGCGGTCGTGCTCTACGAAGCGTAACCACTCCAAAGCGCTGTGAGAGTTTCTTTGCCTAATTTCGGGCTTGAACTCGGTCTCAGGTCGTCTCACCGCGTAATAGCCCGTGCAGTGCGCTTCGCTCATGCAGCGCAAGTACAGAGAGTTAGCGTCTAGTCCTAGGATGTGTTGGCACGGTCTAGCTTCTTCGCCGTACTTGTGCTCCCTTATCCGCGTGGTGCCCTTCTCATGAAATCTATGGAAGATGATGGAAGGACCGCCGACTAGATTTTCTTTGATCAGAGCGTGGAGGACGGCATCGAACTGGGGGAACGTTGTGAACGCGTCTTCTAGGTTTTGGAAGAGGAACCGTAAAGTCAAACCGGCGAGAGAAACTCCGTCTTTCAACATGTCAATGCCGCGATCTTGGAAAAATTTAGCGTGATTTTTCAGAGCTTCTATGAAAGGTTTGACGTCTTTGTTGTTGTAGTGGATCAAGTAATCTTCCATAGTTTGCATCTTCTCGTCGGACCAAACTTTCTGACATGCGGCGTAGTCGGATTCGGACATTTTGACGAAAACCGTGTGCTGTGTGTAAACCGCCAAGTATTGATTGCTTCTCTTTATGACGCTGAATTCTTGGTTTCTTCGGTCTCCGCAGGCAAAGAAAGAGTGAAGGCGTATTTTGATCAGGTTCAAGTCGTAACGCCCCGAGTTGAAGCCCACGACTGGAGCTTGACGGATGTATCTCAGAAGACGCTTCTTCAGTTGAACTAACGGGTGTCTGGTCTGAGCCGCAGCGAAGCCGCCTGGAGAAGGGGTGAATGTCACCTCCTCCAGCAGGAGAGGTTCACCTATCGCCGCATCTAACTTCGCTAACGTCGGTCGGTAAAGTTCTTGCACAGCTTCCCCGATGACTTTGGCGTTCTCGTTTATGTGATTTAAAACTCGGTCCAACAAGGGGTCGGAATCTGCGTCGGATTCTCTGACGAAGCAGACGGGCCCCTCCCACCCCGGAAAGTCGGATGCGACGCTAGCCGACAAAGGGACGTGATCCCACAGCAGGGACACGTGTTCCGTCGACGGTTCTCTGCACGGTCTGAAGAAAGCCTCGAAATCGAAGGCGATCTTGTAAGGGTAGATTCCGGAATGTCCGTCGGGGGGAAAAATGGAGAAGTCTGCTAGCGCTTCGAAAATCGTTCTCGAATTTTGGTAGATGCCACCTACGTAGCGCAACTTGACTTGTCGGCAAGAGGAAAGCTGGTTCCTGTGTCTCTTCAGCAAGAACTCGGTGGTGAACGCCGCCTTACACTTGCAACATTCGTATATGCCCGCGTACACGTTGAAGTCCGTGACGAGAGAGACGTGCAAACCACCTTTCGCCATCAGGTGTAGGTTGACTTTACCTCGGGCGGCCAGAGTTCTGGAAGGCGGTCTGATCAGAGTAACGCGTCTTCTCAACTTCCGCCCCGGCACCTGACGCGACGCGGTGTAAACCGCTATTTGTACGTCAAACAAGTTCTCTAACGCAGGTAAGTCGCGGATGTTCAAACCCGGAAAGGGTTCAGGTGTGGCAGCGGGACAGAACTGACGTAACAAATCTGAAGCGCGCTTGCTGGTGTTGTATAAGTGAAAGGAAATGCAGCGGAAGATGCAGAGGTTGTCCTTGTTGGGAAAATCTAACACGCCGCTTCTCTTTCCAACTCGACCGGCCTGAGTGATCCTACCGCCTATGGGAAATTCCCCCGAGAAACCCACTTTGTATCTGAATCTTTGTGTCAAGTGAATGCGACGCATAGTATCTACAGCGTCACTCAACTCGCCGGTTGGAAGCCTGAAGTTTGTTACACTCACGCGAGTCCCGTGCATCCTGACGCCCGTTTGTATCGCAGGCCAATTCGCCGTGAACGTTTCCTCCTTGTTCGGTACAGCACATATGCGCGGAGGGATGGTCACCCCGTCCAGAGATTCGCGTCGACATGGCGATCTTTCGGCAATCGCCTTCGCCGCATAGAGGGCAAAACTTAGGTATTACTCTACAATTTTCTACGTGTCTCTCGTGGTTGTGCAGTCTTTTAAAAATTTTGAAACACTTTTCGCATACGTACTGCGTCATGTTTTTTCACTCAGTTACCAACTACTTAGCCGTCTAACTGTCTATCTATCTATCAATCTATCTGTCTATCTATCTATCAATCTATCTGTCTATCTATCTATCTGTCTGCTGTCTGTGTATCCGTCTGTCTGTCTCATACAGCATACGTCAAACGCTGTGTGTGTGTGCGCGTGAGCGTTGAGCGAGAAATTTGAGAATAATCTCTGTTTTGTCATCCAACTCTTTGAGCGCTCTGGCAGACAGCGTCACCCCCTGCTGTGTGGGTTTTCTGTCAGGACCTTCGTACTTGCGCACGTGGATGAGGTTCTTACCGCTGTAGTAGCTCACAGCTGCGTACACTTCGCCCTCCTCATCCAGCACTGCGAACCAGGGGGTGTGATTAGGTCTTCCTTGCGCGGACGCTGTGTCGCGTATGCGCACCACTGCGCGGATATCGGCGATGCGCGCTATTAGCTCGCGCAGCGCGTCGGCAGTGAAGTGCACTCGCTTGCTTCTGGTCAGAGACGCCTCTTTCACCTGGCCGTCTTTTGTGTAGCGCGGCCTCCTAGACAGTCTAGCCACGTCCTCCCAGATCTCCAGCGTCAAAGTCCCGTCTAAGCAGAACTCTAACCCGAGAGGACGGGAGGTTTTCTCTGCTTCTTCTCGTCCATCTCGTTCTTTTTCTTGTATTTTTCTCTTCTTAGTAGGGCTTGTTGTTCTGGAACTCACCTTAGAACGTTTCAGACCCGCAAGAAGAGTAACACCATCAGCGTGAGCTGAATCAGCAGCAGAACCGATAACAGGAGCAGCGTCAGCGCTGGTGGTATCCGAGGCCTCGTTGTTGGAACAGAGCAGCCACACGCCGTCGGTGCTAAGTTTAGCGGTAGAAGATGAAGCGCCGCCGCCCTCGTAAGGTGGCAGTGAGGGCAGTCGCCACGGACCGGACGCGCTACCAGTGGAAGTGAGGTCGAAAGCTGTGGAAGAGGGGAGCCGAAAAAACGTACCGTCGGCCCCTTTCTCTTCGGGTTCTTCGTACGCCTCGTCGTCAGCGTCGTTCTCTGTCTCACCCTGTTGCTGCTGCTCCTCCTCCTCCTCCTCCTCCTCCTCTTCTTCTTGGTTTAGGGGCTGAGTGTCCGAATAGCTGTAACTCTCAGCGCGAGCGGCGTCGAGGGCGTCGGTCGATGTAGTGGTGGAGAGGGGCTGTGCAACGTGCGGCAGGTCATCAAAATCAGCAACAGTAGTGGGGAGGTAAAAACCCGGTTGCCAGTACTGCGCTGTGCCAGGAGCGTTGTCGTCAGTAGTAGTAGCGGTAGCAGCAGGTGCAGCAGAAGCAGCAGCAGCAGCAGCAGGCGCAACAGTAGCAGGCGCAGCAGCCTCAGCAGGGGCAGCAGTAGCAGGCGCAGCAGTAGCAGGCGCAGCAGCAGCAGCAGCAGCCGCAGCACGAGGATCACCAGCAGCAGCAGCAGCAGCAGGCGGGGCGGCAGTAGCAGCGGCAGCGCGCTTAGCAGCAACGTGTACCGTCGCGAGTGTAACAACGTCGCTAGCACGACGACTACTACCAGTAGTACTACTACCACTACTACTACTACTACTACTACTACTACTACTACTACTACTGCTGCGAGCGCTCGCTACAGCGGGAGGGTGATAAGACCAAGCGGATGCGGCGGTAGTCTTATTTTCAGTAGCAAGAGGAGGCACTGACGCTAAACGAGCGCTGTTCCGCGTAGTCTTCTTGTTCTTGAACTTGCTTAGATCCTTGGACGGCGCTAGGTGTTGTCTTTTGCTCATGGTGGTGACTGTAGAGAGCAGCAAAAGACTAAGTGAGTGAATGGAGGTTTCCAGGCCCCTTATATACGCCTTCTCGCTTCTAGAGCTAAGCTACTTACTGCCCCTGTTCAGCTGCCGCCGGCTGGCCGGCGGCCATTCACAAAGAGAAACAAAAGACATAAGGCATGACGTTTTCAGCTGGATCCCTTTCCCCCCTTTTGAGAGATGGACTGTCATGAGCTAAGCTACTTACCACCCTGTTCAGCAATTCAACGCGCATTAGCTGTATAAAGGATTAAGCGGTTGCTGCCGCCGACTGACCGGCGGCCATTCACAAAGAGAAACAAAAGACATAAGGTATGACGTTTTCAGCTGGATCCCTTTCCCCTCTTTTTTGAGGGATCCACTGTCATGAGCTAAGCTACTTACCACCCTGTTCAGCAATTCAACGCGCGTTAGCTGTATTTATATATATATAAGGATGAACGGTGATGAGCTTAGAGTGTGTATATAAAAAAACTACAGGAGGCGTGTGGCGTGAAGCAGGACCCCCTAAGACAAACGTGTCTGTCTGTGAGTAGAGGCGTGTGCATGTGGTGAGCGACTTAAGTGTCAGACAAAAAAAAATCACCGCCTCCTGCCGTGGTGAGTAGACCGGGCCGGCCGGCGGCGGCCGGCTAGTTCAATAGGGGTGACAGCTGACTAAGGCTGTGCATGAAAAAATCCGATTTTCACCTGACCTCTGACGTTTGTTACAATGAATGTCAGAGGGAGGGAGGCGTCCTCAGGTAGGGGGTAGGAGGTAAAGCTATGGATGAGGAAAAAACACCGTTTTCAGCTGGTCTCCACGGATAGCGATGACATACCCCTCGTCATCTAAGCTCTTAAGGAGCGGAGCGGCTGAAAAAGCGTCATGCGGACAAGTCGCTAGACAGCTGGAGTGCTGTTGGAAATAGGATTAAACTCCCTCTGTATAAAAGCTCTGATTTCTGTTGGAAAAAAACCATATCGCCTCTGACCACAGTAACGTCTACTACCACCACCACCGCCACCACCGCCGCCGCCGCCGCCGCCAAGACGAGACGAGATGGCTCAAGCTATTCCACTTTCAAGCTCGCCTTCACCGCCTTGTCCACCTGAAAAAAAGTTAATGCGGCTTGACGACGTGAGACGCGCGAGGCAGACCGATGGGGAGAACAGAGAGGTAGGACAGCGGCGCTTAGCATATAGCGACGCCGTGCTTCGTCAACTAGGTAAAGAGTTGAGCGGATCTTGGAGAGAGTTGGGCAGTAGCTTAAAAGTTACCGCCGCCCGTATGGATGCTCTAGTAGAGCTCAGTGTCAAGACACCGGAGGAGCTGTGTACGGCGATGTTCCGAGTCTGGTGGGGTGAAACCCCGCATCGTCATAGATGGGGAGAGCTCGGTCGCGTCTTCACCCGCATTAGACGAGTGGAACTGTTGGCTCAGTGGATGTCCCTTCTCCACAGACAGGGGTTGGATTTCGAAAACCCCGACTCGCGCGCGATGCATAAGCACTTGGGCGCCCTCGGCAGACGTCTAGGTAGCAGGTGGAAAGAGGTGGGGGACCATTTAAAATTGTCGCCTGAGAGGTTAGATAAGATCGCTGAAGAATGCGAATACGGAGGAAGTCCCGCTGAGTGGGCCTTCCGAGTGTCGAAAATGTGGCAAGCTGAAGAGGAAGAAGCGTGTCTCTCGATTAAAATCTTTTCTTTTCTTTTTAAAAGAGACAAACGCCCCTTAGAGTGCCCCCCCACCCCCCTAGAGTGACCCCTCCCCCCTCCCCCCCTCCCCCCCACCCGCCCCATGCATCCTAAAAGCGCCCCCCTCCCCATGCATCTTAAAGGGGCCCCCCTCCCCCCCTCCCCTCCCCTCCCCTCCCCTCCCCCCTTATACACTCTAAAGAACGCTTCTACCTAGTTCAATAAGTCACTTCCAGTCGCTCGTAAAACAATAAAAATGAAAAAAACAAACTTATATCGTGGTGTTTTTTATTGGTTTACCGAAAAAAATAAGAGACTCGCCTCCTCCTCCTTCTCCTCCTCCTCTCCTTCTCCTCCTCCTCCTCCTCCTCCTCCTCCTCCTCTCCTTATCCTCCTCCTCCTCCTCCTCCTCCTCCTCCTCCAAAAAAAAAAAAAAAAATATCACATTTTAAAGCGCGTGACCCCTTAAAGACGCTCATCTCTTCATTAAGTCGCGTGACGTCACTTCTTCTTCTTCTTCTTCTTCTTCTTCTTCTTCTTCTTCTTCTTCCGGTCACGTGATCAATCAGGTCACTTCCGGTCACGTGATCCTAAATGAGGTCACTCACTTCCGGTTGGCCATTAGGTCATGTGACGTCACTTCCGGTCACGTGACTCATCAGGTCACTTCCGGTCACGTGATCCTAAATTAGGTCATATGACGTCACTTCCGGTCCCCTAAGTAGGTCATATGACGTCACTTCCGGTCCATAAGTAGGTCATATGACGTCACTTCCGGTCACGTGACCAAATGGCGGCCTCTGATTGGCTAACTAGGTCACGTGACGTCACCACTAATCCCCTAAGTAGGTCACTTCCGGTCACGTGACCAAATGGAGGCCTCTGATTGGCTGCATGTCGATTGAGTAATAAACAGTAGTTAACCATAGTCCCGTTCCGATACATACTATACTACTATTGGTTGTACCTGGACACTCCTTATATTACCTGTCCAGGATAGGGTTGTGGTTAGGACAATGGACTCATGATCAGCAGTACCTAAGTTCAAATCCCCTCCATGCTAACTGTGGTGACCATAGCAGGCACAAGTAAATCTCTTTTTATTTAGGTCCTGTGGTCGATCTGTTAGGGAACATTCCTTTGAGTTGGAACATTTATTACCTTGGGTTCGACCCCATTGGTTGTTCAAGGTCCCTATTACAGTATCTCGTTATTTAGCATTGATCATTAATGAAGATAATCAATAACAAATTTTACCTATTGTACATGGATCTACCGTCAGCCTCGATAGCTCAACCAGGAGAGCCTGGAACTCCCAATTCAAGGGTCCCGGGTTCGGTTCTTGGTGTGGCTTTTAGTGTAACATATATGGTTACCAAAAGTTTTCCAAGCATTCATAAATGGTTTACAAAAACCTTTTGGTGCAACCAATAGGGTTGAATCTAAGGTAATAAATGTTCCAACTCAACCTAGCAGACCTAAGTAAAAGAGAATTCCTGGTGCATGGTATGGTCACCACACTTAGCCTGGAGGGGATTTGAACTTAGGTACTGCCCATCATGAGTCCATTGTCCTAACCACAACCCTATCCTTGACAGGTAATAAAGAGATTGCAGGTGTCCTAGCATGCAGAGAATGTAGTTCCACTCTCCAAGCAGAGCTTTAGCTCCCTGATTTGGTCTACATGATTTGCTGAAGCTAGTGACTGGACAGGAGAGGGTGCACACTGGGACCAGTCAAATATGGTGCTGTCCAGTGGACAACCAGCTAGGGCGGAATAGAGCATGGCATAGGATACACATGATGAAATTGTGAACTTCATTTCCCTCTCCTTGTGAACAAATTGTTGACTTCCAATCAAAAGTGTGGAGAGAGGGTACAGCAGAGGTTAGAATTACCTCTGCTACTACTTCACAGGAGGGTAATATGGGGGGAAACAAAGGCCTCCACATGGTTAGGTAGTTGTACCATGATAGTGTTATTGGACCAAAATCTATCATATTTACTTACCTAGATTGTAGTATGGTTTCTACATTCTACTATAGTTATGCATATGATATATAAGAGAGCCCTGAAAGATATATTTATTCTTTAACAAGTGTAGGGGCACGATGTCCGGGTGTGTCTCCCCGCAGGGGGTGCCATAACCGGAAGTCATTGTGCATCGTGCCCTATATGTCCAAGGGACTTGTCAATGCAATCCAGTAATGTAGGGAGCAGAGAGTAGTCAGACACGGGTTGGTAGTGTAACAGTTAGCACGCTTGTCACCGGTGCGAGAGGTCTGTGGTTCGATTCCCGGCCGATCCAATGACTAAGTTTTCCGCGACCTCTATACAATTTACAATATATTGATGTGACCATTACTGTGTGAGATATTGTTCTGATACCCTGTAAAGTTTTACACAGATGACTTTTGTTTGCCCCCCACTATGCTGTTATTAAGTGCAATCTACAACTCTAACCTCTGCTATTGTCCAGTAATAAGACAACTCATAGAATATGCCCACTGGATTGCATACAAATGGGCCAGAACAAGTCTCAGAGCAGTACGGGCATTGTTTGATCTCCCCTATTCCTTCCCGAGAAAAGATCTACTATTTATAAACACAGGCCCATCTTGGACATAATGACCATCAACCGTCCCCATATATAGAGGCGCTTCTCGGGACTGGTACCTGCTGTGCATTGAGGTACCTGGGGGTACCAGCGGTAGGGGTGGGTCCATCTAACCTGTGGGGACGTCCCAGCATCTTTCAGTGGCCCTTATTCTGTGCTCAATGGTGGATGAGTCCCTTACCAAACATCCAAGGGAGTACTTTGTTATCCACCCTCTCCAAGCAGATTCTTCCATCCGTTTCTACCGCCACTACTTCCTTCTCTGCCAAAATGCAGCAGATTTTCCTGAAAACTTACCTACGCCATGCTTTTGAGATACTCATTTATACAACTATGATTCACTTCAAATATGTTAAAGATAGGTTAGGAGCTAATTTGGGGTCGATTTCTAGTTTTCAGTTTTCAAGGTATTTTTGTTCATATGTCTGTATAAAAAGTTTGTAGCTTTTTAAAGCATTCCGATACTTGTAAATGCATGAAATATAGAGAATAACAGGTCAAGGGACCCCTTTCTGTAATAGAGGCGGGTCCCCTGGTCTATTCTGACCATGATTTTCTTTTTATGGATTTATATGTATCAGAATGATTTAAAAAGCTGCACACATATTTACATGGACATTATGAAAAAGAACACATTGAAAAACTGAAAAACTAAAATCAACCCTGAATTAGCTCTTTAAGGGATAGATGAAGGCAAACTGTTTAAAATTATAGAAGTAATGGACATATTCCTGGGAACTATTATTGGTGTATTGAGATTGCTCAGGTCGCAGCAACATAAGAAAAACTCAGACGTTATATCCCCACAGTGCCAGTTTTGCTGCCGTCAGCAGATTTGCACATGCATGTGTTTTGCCACTGTTGAAAGTACATATACATGTAGTATATGAGCACAGGCTATTGTGGAAAGGTGTGAATGCTGTGCTAGGGTCACACTGAGGGGAGGGGGGGGGGCTAGCTCCCATGGTCACTTGGGGAGGTGTGTGTAGTCTAGCTCCTGGGTACCACCAAACTGGTGCTAGGGAGATATGTTTCTCAACTGAATGGAACTTTTATTTTGATATTACTCTGTTAGTCAATATGGTAGATATTAGATATTTTGGATTCGACTAGGGCATGAATATATCTAGTGAGATAGATATGTGAATTCTTTCCCAAAGTTGATGAAAAAATCCTAAATGAGTTTCAGTGGCAACTTTTGCTAGTTTTCATGACCCAGTCATAATAGAAGTCAATTTAATCAACTTTGCCAATGTCTAAACAACTTGACAACTAACATGCATATATATATTGGGCACGTATTATTATAGCAGGAGTATCAGTTCAGGCTAGATGCTCAAATAACTTGATCTATTTGTGATTTAAAATTATAAGTCTGGGCTGTAGTCAGATCTGCTGACAGAGGCAGTTTTGCTGACCAGACCATAGGCATATATGCCCCTGTCTACACCACTGGCAACGTCGGGGTTCCCTGTGTTAGCTGAGACCTGTTGCAGTGTGAAATGGCTATAGGAGAGCAGACAAGCACCCCTTTTTTAACAGAAGATTTCTGAGAATCAGGGCCTTTTGGCAGAGTCTTATTTGAGACTGTTCTGGGGGAGTGCCTCTTGATGGTGACCACCAGGTGCCTGTAGCTTAGTACACTCTGTGTTACCAGTGAATACACATCTAGAAATTATGCCACATAAGGGCCCTTAGTGGATGCAGTGTAATGCACATATATAATGATGCATCTACTCTTGTATTTTACCGTGAACATACTTTTTTCATGGGTTTAGGTTCTTAAAGGGGTATACAGATAGCCCTGTAGATGCTACTGTTTGCTGCTACATCCCAATGCCACACCACACACAGCAGCATGACATCTATAACACAAACCCTGGCTGCTGTCTGATTGAAAAACTAGTTCTTTGTAAAAGGGGAGCTTCCAAATAAAAGATACCCATGTATACCCACAGTGGGCATCATTTCTGTTTGCTCACTCACATATGTATATTCCCATGACAAATAGATATGTTCGCAGAGCTCGGTCAGTACTATTGTTGGCAGCGGGTCCCCTATGTAATGCAACTCTCAGAGGCAGTCGTCGATCATAAAAGAGCTGCTGCATCTCGACTTACAGTCCTCTCACGCTGTCAGTGGGAACAGGCACTAGTTCTCTATATGCTTCATAACATATATTCTGTTTTCATGATGCAGCACCATTGCAGCACTGCCATGTAATTCTCCAGTACGGCATTGGTGCGTCATGCCAATCCTACATGAGTGTATCAGTCCTGTATGGTTAGCATAAATGCAGCACTGGCAAGTTTGTTGTTTTTGTATTATAACAACAACTAGGCATGGTGTATTTCAGCACTATGCTGACCCCAAAGGGTTTTATGCAGTATCTTGTTACAGTAGCCCTACTGGCAGCATGTACACTGTTTGGCTAAGGTATTAGACAGGATACCAATTAGGTACAGCCTGTAGGCAGCTAGGGTGTAAGGAAGGGAGGCTCTGTGTAAGATGAGCTCCTGTGGTGCCTTTATCACTGACTTAAGGGAGGGCTCATTCTTTAGCATGGTGGGTTTTCGTGGAGCGCCTGAAATTTTACAACCCCCCCGTCAAGGGGTCAACGTCATTTACCCCCACCCCCTTAGGGTCGAAAATAGGCACTTCACCATAGTAACATACAGGTTTTTTTGGCTCAAAACAGTTTAAGTTTTTTTCTGCCCCCCCCCCCCCGAGGGGTCCCAATTCTTCACCCCCCCCCCAGTCAATGTGTCCAAATTTGTTTCCCCCCTAAAACCCCAACCCCCCCCCCCATCCACCCTCCCCCTGTTGTTAAAAAATGATCACCCCCTTGAAGGCCTCTGAGTGGAGCAGGTAACTTGTGTATGTGCAATAAGATACAGTTTCATAGAAGCATTATGTCTCCACAGGGCCGGGACCAACTGACTTCCTGGCCAAGCTTGTTACTTTGGGGAACTGGGGGAAGCCTGTAAACATGTACAGTATGTGTCCTGAATGAATGCTCACGTTTTAACAACAGGAGTAGGGCATTGAGATTTTGCTTTGAATAAAAGTGTTTCATTGGATATATCATTGGATTCGGCACATTGCCGTTCTGCCTCCAAGCCCCCTTTCTCTCTTGAAGGGCTCTCGAAGGAGAGCAACTTACAGTCATGCCAGTCTACATATAAAATGATGGGATAAGATAAACATATATGTTCTAAACTCTAAAATATGTGTGTTGTGGGAACATGCATTTTAAAGAGTAACACAATTTGAGTAGTGTAAAAGAGGAGCACATTTTTGAGGTCAATAGTGTGCTCAACTTTTACAATTGAGCTGAAATGGTGAATTGATGTTATAACACTTTAGATTAGTAATAAGTAGCCCATTTATATCTCCCTCTCCCTTGAATATACTGTTTTCTATCAAGCCGGTCAAAGATGGCACCCGGTCAAAGATGTTCACATTGGCCTGATCTCGTAAGACAGAGCCACTATGTCAGTGAGATTTTCATAACAGCGGACAAGATGGCGGTCATTTACAGTCCCCCACCGGCACAGTGACGGTCTAAGGTTGTCATCACACACTGACGCCTCTCGTGACGCACTCAGGATGAGAGGGAAACCCGATGGCAGCCATGATGGATTACAGCTTTGTGGCACTCCACGCAGCCCAACATACACAGCTCTGGGTCAATCAGAAAGAGAGGGAGATGAAAAGTACACTCCACACAGACAGCAGGGATACTTCTAAGGCCTAAAAAAAGGTTTGTTTCAGGTCATCTGACCGACCCTATCAAAACAGGGCCGACCCTACGTTTTTCTGGTGCAGTTCTGAAGAATTTTCATATTTTTAGCCTTCTTTGGTCAATTTTTGGGTATTCAAAAAAGTAAACACTTTCATGTTAAAACGATATTTAAAAATAAAATAACAATCTGACCTACCGACCCTACATTTTCCTCCCATGTTACCTGAAACAAATCTCTTTTTTTTGGCCTAACCAGCAAAGGACAACCCACCATCCACCTACCATGTACATCTCTGGGCCAAGAATCAAGGATAGTGAGAAACGTGAGGGTCACTGCTTCACTTTCAGATGAGAGTACCTTTGAGGAAAGTGAGGCTCACAATTCTTAGTGTGAGACGAAGATGTGTAGTGATTATTTTGGTTAATACATGTACATTTTCTGTATACTTTGCTGTTATTCACAATCCCCCCAGGCTATTTTAATCATCAATTCCCTTTAAAGGGTGCTATCGTCCTACCCATATGGTCTTACCTTATTAGCCAGAGCACAATTTATTTGGGGTTCTTAAATAAAAAGAATCTGAATATATTTTATACCCCTCCTCCAATCCAATATCTCATTTTATATCAAGAATTACCACTTTCTTACTCCTTGTTAGAGCTAGAGGTGTCTTTTCAAGTTTTAAGACAAGTGAAGGCCAAACAGTATGCATTATGTTCGCCATAGGAATATTCATTAACACTTTTAAGGCTGCAGGGTGCTTTCATGTGCAATGCTTATTTGCCATTATGATGCACGAATGTAGTCATGACATAGACAACTACGATGATGATGATGATGACCGGGTCGACAGTGATAGACCTACATTCATGCCGACCCGTCCATGGTGTATCAACCCTACAGGGTCAGTGTTTATTTGATCAGATGATCATATAAACTTACATTATCAAAGTACACAGATTGGGACCTGATTATGGCAAAGGGCAAACTGTATGAAGGCATTTCAGGGTAAATGTTAAACTTCTCTAAACAGTAAAATGAAAGGTAAAGCATATCAAGGCTGAAGCATGGTAGAGACAAGCCTGATTTCCGGTCAGTCTGTAAATCATTGTATTTCTCTATTTACAGTTAGATTCTATAATTATGTAGTATATCAAATAGTTATTCTACTGCTACTGTAGGCCTACCCACGTCAGTGGCCAGCCACGGCCAGCAGCCCGCCGCTGCAGTCCTAGCCACGGGCAGGCCTACTGGTGCCGCAGTCCCACTGTCCCTACCTGTAGGGTCGGTAGGTCAGATTTCTTTTTAATTCTACCCAATAAAGGGTAAAAATACAAAAACGTCTTCAAAATTGCTTAAAAAGCATAGGGTCGGCCCTGTTTAGATAGGCTTAGTCCGGTGACCTGAAACAAAAGTTGTTGTTTTATTGGCTAAATGATACATGTGTGTAATGGACCGATGTATCTAATTTAAGAATGAGTCAACACAGTTTGGTTCAGTTCACATATCTTATTGATATGACCAATGCTCACATGTCTGGGG
Source organism: Harmothoe impar (assembly GCA_947462335.1). Taxonomy (NCBI): domain Eukaryota; kingdom Metazoa; phylum Annelida; class Polychaeta; order Phyllodocida; family Polynoidae; genus Harmothoe; species Harmothoe impar. The sequence goes on along the minus strand of OX381721.1, from coordinate 4,395,131 downwards.
GGAAAACACATCTGTAGTGAAGGACTCAGAGGAGGGGATCTCATTAAACAGTTCCAGTAATAGAGGAGAGGATGACTGCCTTCAAGGAGAGACTAAGGATTATGTACTGGTCTATAAATTTATTATATGTACTAGTCATTACTTGAAGTGGGATTATTAATTATTACAAAATATATGGGGACTGTTTTTTTTAACCCTTTAAGGACGGCATGATACCTTAAAGTGGCATTCTCACTGAGCATATGCCACTCACAATTCTTGTACTCATCTAGTGTACTATGTGGCAGTATCGAATACTCAAAGTCCATCACTGGCCCTGGACAAATTTATGTCTAGATAAAATGATCAGGAATCCTGGATCATTTTTTGATGAGGAGTGTGTGTTTGAACCTCACCATGGCACACTGGGGAGAACATTTTTAAAAGTATTTATTTGAACCAATTAAGGCAGAATTGCCCCTCTATTGCCTTAGTCATATTACATATTAAACAAGTGAATATGTAGGTATAGATGTATAAGTAAACCCCCAGACGGAAAACGTACAGTCGGGGTCCGAGTCTACATTGGTATGGGAGCTAACTGAGATAGTTCCTCTTGTAGACACCAGGTGGCAGGCTGGTGTGGCTGCGTCCTACTGACCTAGATAGGATTGCACCACTCCATGATGTCAGGTACATATACACACTGCCCACTGCAGCCTGCCATGGTGAGCCACAGTCTAGGGGATAGCTTGACTCTTCTAACCTGATGGTTCCAACCCTGAACCATCCCCCGATTGTCAGACATTGATTTGTGCACTTCCCCACGCAGATCAGTCCCCAAAGACAGTTACGACACTCACTGTAATTTTAGTGCATTATGCTGTTGGTTGTCCACGTGACTACAGCCTAGGTCAGTAATTATTTGTCAGTGCAGCATTTGCATCATGCCCACCCAGATAATTACCCAGTGTGATGCACCAATCTTGGTGCACCACAGATTCGCTCAACCAGTACCTTTTTCCACCACAAGGGCTCCAAATGGGACTGGTGGCACTGCTATATTTAGATTGTTACTTCCTGTCAGGCTGTGAATAGGAATTGGTGTACTGGAATTGATTGGTCAACTCCTGAGCAAAAGTAAGTGCAACAAGTTTTTTATATGAGTTTGCCCAGACTCTATTAGTGCAGGTCTCAGACAGGGAATTGAATTTTCACTATAGTTTAATGTAACGTAACATGCGATAAAAAAATCCCAGCCCGGTATTGATGGAAAATCTCTTAGGAATGAATAGGAAAACCTTTTATACACTATATAAAAAAATTAAACGAGTTTTTGTTCACGGAAATCTGAAATGCCGGTTCCTAACATGAATGAACTACCATAATTGACCTTATGGGCAGTGAATAAGTTCATTTCAGACCGAACCTAAATGAACATTGAAATATAGGCCTATCCCTGCAATAATCATATATCTTGAGGAGCCATCTCAATCAGGATATGCTGAGGGCCATCTGTGATTTTTTACAGAATTTTAGCAAATTTTCCAAACTATTTTGACCACCCAGAACTCACCTAGTATTTACTGCAGAGTTCTTCTTTCCCTAATAATGTACTTAATGACCCGGAATTCCCTATCTGAGGCCTGCATGGAGAGGTGTGCTTTTCATATATAGCGAAAATCATTTTTTCATGTGCCCTTGTGTGTTTGAAGTATGAATATGAACTTTTATTGGCCCAGAGCAACTCTTTCCTATAATACAGAGACTTGTTTATGTCAAACTACCAACCTAAATAGTAGCGTTTCCAGCCCTTGGCCTCTGGACTGAGCTTCTATAGACTAAAACATGAATTTCTGTAGGAAATAGTGCTGACAGAGCCATAAAATTGCACAGGTAGGTTACTAACAGGCTGCTGATGATGTTGCAAGCAAGAAACATATTGCCCTATATTGAATTGTGTAAATATTCTCATGACAATGTATAAAGGATGGCAATAATTATTTGGAAAATCCTACAAATTCATAAAAAAGTGGTCATTTTGACCACAATGGCATACCATATTATCAAGCCCTGACCTCATTCTTAAGCATACATATTTGGGCAATGGTCCTTGAAAAAAATATGCATGTCAGAACAATGTATAGTTTGCTATGAACTGCCAATGGACAACTCTTGATGCTCGGAGACAGCCTGTCGGAGCTATACTTTTCGCAGAAAATCACACCGACAACTGTTCTGCAGGCCCCAAACCTGGGTTATTATGGGGAAATGCAATCTGTGCTCCTAATAGGGTCTATTCAATAGTAGAAACTGCAATTCCTATGAGCCTAGGTCCATTTTCATAGATTCTATAGGTTAAACATAAGAAATCTGCAAATTTGTCGCTGTCAATTACCCCAAAAAGGTGGATTTTAATGATTTTCAACCAACATTGTGCAGCCCAGTAGGCCTAATTGACCCAAAACATTTAAAACTAAGCTAAACAAATTAAATGATTAACTTTTCAATAATCCCCCAGACATTCTAGTTTATATAACTGTATCTGGTGCAGGTCTCAGACAGGGAATTGAATTTTCACTATAGTTTAATGTAATGTAACATGCGATAAAAAAATCCCAGCCGGGTATTGATGGAAAATCTCTTAGGAATGAATAGGAAAACCTTTTATACACTATATAAAAAAATTAAACGGGTTTTTGTTCACGGAAATCTGAAAAGTAGTATATAGGAGCATATTCAGCGCGTAGTAAACGGGTGCATCTAGGTCAGTTGACACTTGCAGAACGGAAGTGACCTCTGTCAACCAATCAGAAGCTTCTAAATGACAGGAAGTGACGTCATCAGAGGTCATGACATACTTTACAAGCTTCTGATTGGCTAGTACAATGTCAACATGACCTACTTCACTTGTACACGTGTTGAAGACCACGTGCTTATAATAAATGTCAACAATGACACGTGTTTAAGACCACGTGGTTGAAATAAATGTCAACAATGACATTGAGTAATGCCGTCACATGCTAAAGACAAACACAAGGCAAGAAATATTATTTTGGTTACTTTATTCACATTTTATACTTTGTACAGTTCTTGCACACAAACAAGTCATGACCATTCCCTGCAATGTTACACATGATGCAGAAAGAACGATTGGTTGTGAAACCTTTCTGGCCTTTCCAAGAAACACCTCGAGTATTCCAAGTACTCACCCAACCAGTCCCCATCTTCACAATTTTAGATAGTTTCACATCAAACAATGACTGAGCTAGAAAGTATTCGCGATTGTTTCTCACACCTGGAGTCAGGGCATTCAAGTAATCAGTTTTGAAACTGACTTCATACGAGAAATGCTGTAACACGGCTGTGAGAGACAAAGCTTTCAACTCTAGAGTAGCTTGCAGACACGTGAAACACACATTGTAAGCGATATCTGAAGGGTTCATCGGAACATTACACCTACAGAATGCGCCTATAATAGGTGATTCACGTAACACTTCGTTGAACTCCATGAAGCTCTTGAAACTCCCTAGAGTGTATCTAGCATAGTGTCTGGGGCAAGTCAGAGAGTTATGCATTTGATACACAGCAATGGTGAAATCTGCAACGAATATAGGCAGATTCAATGTGGATTGCTCTATACACTGAGTGTATGCATCCCAGAAAGCTTCATGGAAATCTCTGTACACATGTATACTGGAAAAACAGCGCTCAACAACATCAGGTAAGGTTCCTCTAAAATAGCTAATATTATTTACAGGTATGAACTCCCAGAAGAAATGACCTCTACAACCACAAGTCAAAGCTGTGTCGAAGTTACGAGGTGACACTGGTTTTACATGAGTTGTAATGCGTGGGGGTGTATGAACATTTTTCTCACTTTCACGTGGTGAGAGAGTTGGTGGTGAAGCATCAAGTCTAGAACTACAACTACCATATATAGAACTGTACATACTGACAGAGTCAAGGATATCGTCTATTTTTGACGTCAACTTGCTGTCAGCCATTGTATATATTTCTTGACACTAATCAGAAAAAAATAATTTTCTCTGATGAATTTGACGGACAAAGAGAGTTTAGTAAAGTAGTCTGAAATCAGTCAGTGGCGTCTTTGTAACAACTCTCTTTTCACGCCTGCTTTTTATTTTTTGGTGTGATACAGTTCACTTTTTTTTGTTATTTTACGAGCTTTTTTTTAGCGATATAGTTCACTAGGAGAGAAATTGAGGTGAAACATTCGGAGAGAAATTGGATAATTTCCTCGAATGTTCAACTATAATTTCTCTCTCTTTCTCTTTATAGAAGCTTTATTATTTACATTTTTATGAAAATTTTTCATGAAAATTTTTCTCTTTTCTTCTTTTTTTTTTTACTATATAGTTAGTACTACTTAATTTCCAATTATGGAAATTTTTTCTTTTTCTTCATAGAAAATTTTCCTTTACTCCTTCTTTTTTTTTACTATATAGTTAGTACTACTTAATTTCCATTTGTGGAAATTTTCTTTTCTTCACAGAAAATTTTCCTTTTTCTCTTTAACTATTTTCTCTTTTCTTTTTTACTGTAGGAAAATACTGTTAGTTTTTTTACTTTTTTTGAGTGATACAACTCACTTGTCTTTATCACACACAAACACAAACACACACACACACACACACACACACAAACACACACAGAAAGAGAGAGTCATATATCTAAAGGTTCAGTGCTGACACCATCTTCACATACTATTCTCTTAATGTACTGGTAATTTAGACCTTGCTTGTTCTGAGAGTATGTAGTGACGTGATGGTCTATAACTCTGAAACCTCTGTTTGTCACTACATGAGTCTTTTCTGTTTTCAAAACGTTCTGATAATTTGTCTCAGTAAGATTATTCTGCCTCTGGATAACTCCTTTGCAACTAGTCTTATTCCCTGTCTCACTGACACACATGTAACATTTAGGGTTCAAAGATGTCATAGCGTCTCCTTCCCACTCTATCTTGAACAGACCTGGAGTTCGCTTGTCAAACACCAGGCGGCGATAGCAACACGGTGGTTGTACCCATGGGTAGTTGTGTGTTCTGCATTGAATGTACGTCTCTCTATGTTCGGGATTATCACAAGATTCAGAAGGTAACCACTTGTGACGCTCTCTGAAGTATTGCTCACGCATATCAGGTTTGACAGCTTCGTCTAAATTCTTTTTAGACAATGCAAAATAAAAACTGTCAGTGTCCATTTCACACATTTCAAAGTCTTTTGAGTCAATGAACTTCAACAAGAAGTCGTAGTAGAACGCTAACATTTTCAGTTTAGCATACTGGTATACCATGAACCCAATCTGAACAGGTAAGTCGTATGTGATACTAGTCGGGAGAGATGACATTTCTACAGTGTTCTCACTGATGTCATGCACTTGTTGTACTGACCAGTGCAGACAATGTCGACTAGCAAAATCTGGACTTACATATTTAGTATTCAAGAAATTCTGCTTGTTACATATAGTCTTACCATATGAACTGTTACCTAACAGTTTATACAAGTCAGACAAGATCTTGCAGTCAACATTCTCATCTCCTTTCCGTCTAGCTGCTGTCACTTCTTGCACAAAAGGTCTGAAAGTTTCTTCAGGTGTGTATTGAACTAACAAGTGCACTTTGCTAACTACTAAACCTTTCTCTAGATACCACTTAAGTAACGGGGTACCTAGTAGAAGACCTGATCCATGGAAACTACCTATCAACTGTCTCTGAGGTTGGCGCAGTTTCCCTACACTTTCTAGATAACTTTTCATATGATCACCTACATCTTCTTTGCTGACAAGAATGTTCTTGAAAACTGGTGTCATTTCAGCAAAATATGGTTTGAGATGTTCAGGTGTGTGAATATCTACTTGAATCAACCCAAACACTGAACCACTTTTCACGCCTTCTATTATCTCAGCTTGACTCATCTTACCAGCTGAAGACGGTCTATTAACACTCCATTCCGGTTTCAGTTTCAAACACTGAGTGTTTTTTCGTAATTTGATCCACTGACATTCATATTGTTCTACTACTGTGTAACCTAAACTTTTCAGATACAGAGTTACAGCAGCTGTTTTAGTAGAACGCTCTTCTATCCATTCCCGACCCTTCGTACTAGTCATCAATGTCTTGTTGATCTGACATGTATGACCATGCCAATAGCAACCGTGGAACTGGTATATCAATTTACGATCAGGGACTATCCCATCTACTCTTATACGCTGACTACCTACACTGACTTCACCATAGTTGTATTGATGTAAAATAGGTACTTTGTCTACTATAGCTCTGTAACGGAGCCATTCTACAGCTGAGTAACTGATTTGCTGACTGAGAACAGGCTTGAAATCATCTTCGTGACGTCTCACTACATAGAAACCTGTACAATGAGCTTCACCCATACATTTCAAGTACAAACTATTTGCATCTACTCCTAAAATGTGATCACACTTCTTACTATCAACTCCATACTTACGCTCTCTTATTCTAGTTATACCACTACGATGGTGTCTGTGGAATATTATAGCAGGTCCACCAACTAAATTCTTTCTCAGTAAGTTGTGGACTTCTTTTTCATGATGTGAAAAGAGAACATAAGGTGTCGCATTCAACTCAGTGTTCTGAAAGAGGAACTTCAAAGTCAAACCTGGAAGTGTCAAACCATCTTTGAACATGTCGACACTCCTTTCTATGAAGAACTTGCTATGTTCATTTATAGCTCTGACAAATGGAGCTACATCTAAATTGTTATAGTACACTAAGTAGTCTTTCATTGTTTTCATTTTTTCTTTCACCCACACTTCTTTACAGCTTCTATACTCAGCTTGAGTTATACCTTTCCCAGTCAGAGAGCTATAGAAACTTCTCCTAGGTGGGAGAGTTGTGTTATCTAATTTTCGAACATTGTCCATCCACTCATAAGGAAAAAAACCTTTCTCTGTGTCTTTCAAAAAAGCTTTCAAATAACTAGCGTAATTATAACCTGGAGCTAGATAGTTCACCATGTCTAAGAAGACTAAGTGCTCAGTGTATACAGCAATGTACTGGTTGCACCTTTTAATAGTCGTCATAGGTTTCTTTTCTCTTTCTGAGAAGAAAGTGTGGAAGCTTCTCTTTATTAGATTTAAGTCATATCGACCTGAGTTAAAACCTACTACAGGTACTCTGTTCATATAAGCTGTCAGAGCCTGTTTAGCTCTGACGACAGGTGATAAATTATACTTACTTTTCTCTAACTTAGCAGCTTTCAAAGCTGCACTCTCTAACCTTTCCTCTTCAGCTTGCAGAGCATCTAGCTGATCTGTCACTACTTTAAAACGCTCTCTGACACATTCACCTATTTCACAAGCTAACATATCTATGTACCCTAATACACGACTGACTAAGTCATCATTTTCCCTGTTACTCTCTCTGACAAAACACACTGGTTCTGTATACCCTGGAAAGTCACTAGCTACACTAGCTGACAGTGGTACATGATCTAACTCAAAAGTTGTGTTACAACTTTTCTCACCGTTCTTTACAAAATAACTTTCAAAGTCGAAAGCAATCTTATATGGGTATATCTTTAAGTGAGCAGGTGTATGTACACCTAACTCACTCAACTTCTGAAATATAGTTCTACTAGGTTTGTACACACCCCCTTTGTATATAAATCGTACTTTAGTACAGTCTTTTGTTACAGCAGTGTGTCTCTTCAAGTTGTAATTAGAAGAGAATGCTTTGTAACATTTTTCACAACTGTACACGCGACCATATTTACACATGTCTACTATCAGACTCAAGTGGTTGCGGTACATGTTGAGATTCAAGACTTTCTTGCTACTACAAAGCTTGCTACGCACTACAGTCACTTTATTAGTACTAGACAGCTTGAACACTCGTATGTCTATTTTGAATACTTTCTCTAATCTATCTAAATCACTTAAGAGAATACCTTTGAACTTTTTCTGACAAGTGTCTGGATAAGCTTCTTTGAAAAGCTCTACAGTTCTATCTAATGTTTTATACAAGTGGTGTGACAAGCATCTAAAGAAACACAAGTTGTCTCTGTACACTCTCTTACTGTAAGAGTCTCGGTGGAAGTGTAACATACCTCTTTTCCTGAAACTAGGAGGGACACTCTCTAACTTACCTAAGAACACATTTGTAGGTCTAATATAAGTCAGATTCACATTCACATTACCTACTACTTTCCACTTTGTGTCAGGTCTACTTGTGTCAACTTTCACTTTACTTTTCAATAGATCTATGCAACTTTCAAAGCTCTCAGAGTTCTTAACTAAGAAGTAAGGGTCTTGATGGTCTTCACTGTCATAAAAAACTGAAGAGTTGTTAGCTGAAGCATGAAAATACATGACTCTTTGCTCAGCGTCTTCAGTGCAAGTCAAAATTCGACCAAAAGACACAGCTACTCTATAACTGTATAACTGGTTCTCATGTATAGCTCTGAGAGCTGTCACTATCTCACTCACTCCTTGATCAGATTCAAAAGTAGTTAATCTGACGTTATATATAGCTTGTACACAACCTAACACAACTAAACCTTGACCTATCGATCTGAAATTTGATTTGTAATATTCTAAGAAAAGAGAGTTTTTCTCAATCTCTTCAGGTAAAACTGTTTCACTAGAGAAGACTTCTCTCAAGCAAGTCTCTGAAGTACACAAGTTCTTACTACTGTTATGTATAGTAACTTGTCTAGGAATTCTAGGTGCATTACACCGAATACAACTGATAGTATTCACGTGTCTATGCATTTTAAAAACTCTTCAGATATACACTCTCTCCTTCTTTTTTTCTTTCCTTTTTTCCACTAAAACATACTCACTAACAAACAGGCAGACAGACAGACAGACAGACAGACAGACAGACAGATAATGCAAAGAATTTACAGCCCTATCAATACAGTCTTGAGGAACCTTACAACTGATGTAATTTAATTGTTGAGCACTCACCTAGACAGTCTCATCGCAAGTGGTAACACTTCTGTAAAAGTTCTTGTCACTCTCCAGCATCGGCCCAACACGTTCTAGTATGTCTTTGATCGTGTTGACAGTCACCGTGTACCCACAGTGTATTGGACTTGTTGTTGCTCGACCTGCCGGCAGTGCTTTATCCATTTCTTCCACGTACGACGACGTTCCGATGTGGATCTTAGGTTGGCCCCTGTAGAGGTTGACTAAGATACCTGTGTGCTTGACAGGGTTGTCTAAGTAGTTCAGATAGTTCTGGACTGCTGGCGCTCCTTTCTTAGCTTCTTCTTTAATCCTGTCATAGTTCTCTATGATAGATTTGCTCTGGTAGAAGAGCCCTCTGAAGTCGTTTGCCCGTAAGTTGACGCGCCTCTCGTAAGGCTTGTTCAAATATTGCCTTATTGAGACGCCACTGATGAAGGGGAGCTTGTATACTTCAAGCAGCGTGCATGTATCTCCAGGTGGGTAGAAGAGTTGGTCAGGAACAATGCTACCTTCAGCTTGTTGAGATGGGAATCCAAACCGACTAGGCCACTTCTCACCAGTCAAAGGGACTATGCGGAAGTTAGCCAGCTTAGACCCAACTTTCTTGGATCCATTCCTCGGCGGAAGCGGTGTCACAACAGCAGTAGCAACCGTAGATTGGGAAGTAACACTTCCCACACCAGCCTTTGCAGCACGTGCAGCAGCTGCAGCTACAGTAGCCACACTCTTGGTGTACTTTCGCTTCTTTTTTTTTTCAACAACTGCTTCTGGCTGGATCTGTGGAGATGGACTTCTTTTAGTAGCAGTCGTCACGCCCTTGGGAGGATTCACTTCACCACTTGTGTCACCTACTACTCTTGAGTAGTACTCATCCGTGACTACTGTAGCTTCTCCGTTGATGACAACAACAGTGTCAGTCAAGCCAGGAGTGATGACGGCCCCAGCACTATCCCTCACTACAATGTCGGCTGGTACAGCTGTAGTGACAGGTGAGGTAGGTGGCGCGCAGCGTCCTTCAGCTTCAGCTCTCTGGAACCACTCATCTAGTACTTCATTCAAGTCGTGCCCGATGATTTCACCTTCTTCTACTTCGTCCTCTGTCAAGTCGATGACGATTGGTGTACTGGGTCGAAGAAGTATCTCATCACCAGTCAAGTCGATGATGACTGGAGGAGTAGCGGCAGTGGGAAGAGCTCCATTGCCTCGGCCCACGGGCATGACCTGTGACAGGGTCTGGTAAGTGAGGACATCTTGGGGCGGTTCAGGGTTGCTGAAGCTTGTAGAGCTCAAAGCTGGAGCTGACGTAGATACATCACGGTCCAGTACGCCAGTGGAAGGAGCCAGCATGCAGTCCAGATCGTGATGTAACCCCAAGATAGCTGCACTCTGCTCTTCAGGTGTACTTGGACGATGAATCCACTGTACTTCATTGCTCACTGTAGGAGGTATCTCCACAGAAACGTCCAGAACTAAGTTCTTGCTCTTAGCGACTTTAGAACTCTTCTTAGAGCTCTTGTTGCCAGCAGACCGCATCCTAAACTAAAACAGTTAGTTTGTAGAAGTTGAAAGGTAGAGGCAGCGTGTAGAGTGGCAAGTGTAGAGTAGAGTAGTCGTCACAGTTGAGCAGCTCAGGAGCGGTTTGATTTCAACTGAGCAAATCAAGGGGTATATATACTAATTTTACTGACAACGATTGTCAAACGTTGTCACACGTTTGTTGAACGACAATAGACGAACATTTGACGTCTGACATTTTTTTCATATTTCATCTCTAATTGTTATTGTACGACAATTATACGCACATGTCACTATAGTAAAGCACTAGGCTGAGTTTGGATACAATGTATCTTTATCAACCACACTACATAAATAAGCACGGGATAACCCATAACAGACTGGTGCTTCTGCGGAGAGTAAAACAAAAAGTTGAAAAAAAACAGTTGGAAATGTGAACTCTATTCAGATAGCACAGTGGCTGTCAGCTGGATAGGGCGTTGCAACATAAAAGGAACGTTCATGAATGTTGTATCTTATACTACACTTTTCAAGATGAAAAAATATAAATACAATCTAAATTTTTTTTTTAACTTATTATATGATTGACAAGTTTGAAGGTGAAGTTTACATTTTCTTCTTGACGTTTGTTTGAAAGATTTTCGTTCAAGTGAGTTAATTTGTGAACACTACTTTTCTAGAGAGGGTGGGGGAAACGATTAGTGTACGTTGAAAACAACCGGCTGTGATCAGATTCAAACTGAGCAGCTCTGAGACAACATGTCCAGTGCAGCTTGTACACCTCTACCGATTTCACTCAGCACTAAACACAGGCGGTCAGTTTGGGAGTTCATTTCAGACGTCAAGAGTGGAGTAGAGACTGGTGAGGAAAAGCAGTTGTTCAGATATTGTCCTGAAGAGTACATCAGAGATAGTTACATACCTCCAAATTTAGATTTTTCAAATTGTTTTCTGCATAACAACACGACTCCTATAAATGCTAGTAGTCCTTCTCTCAAGAAGTTCATAACTAGTTCTACTGGGAAAGCTACTCAATCTGAAGTAGTGAGTAACGTGTTACTGCTAGTTTCTAAGTTACAACACAGTGTAACTTCTCATAGTGTAGTAGCTTCAGCTATCAACTTTCAAAAATGTAGGACGAAACCCTACTTCAAAATTAATCAGCTTGAATCACACCAGCTGGGAAATTCCGTGTTCATCTCTACGAGTATGGTACATGGCTTAATCAAGCACACAGTATCAGCTCCTGACAAGATAACACGTGCTAAATACTCTTCAGATCGGTTTCTGTATGAAAGAGCATACAAGACTGAGATTGGACACAATGCAAACGGGTGTTGTCACGTTGTAAGAGTAGTTGTACAACGTTGTCAAAACCCTACTCTACTGTGCCAAGGAGTCTTGTATGAACTGGTGACAGCCTTTCCAACTCAATCCTTCTCCCCTAACTGATGAAAAAAAACTTTGACCAATAGTCTATTAGATGCTTCACAAAAAATAAAAAAAAGTGAAAAAAGTATAGGTGTACTAACAAACTAACTCTGGTCTCTCATATATTGAGAGACCCCCCTTCAAACTGTCACTCTACTTCTTAAAAATTTTACATGCACACTGTGTTTTAAACGGTTAGTTGTCAAGTCATAAATCACTCAGAGTATATAGGGTCGTGTAAGTGCACTCACTCATTCAAACGACCTTTCAACGTCATCATGAAGACAGCTCACGACCTCTACACGCTAGTTAAAGCTAGATACCCTGAAGACGAGTTAGTATTACAGTATGTGTGTGAAAGAAAAGAGTCTGTCACATGCACTGTAAAAACTTTACAGTACATTTTCAATCATTTCAAACAGACTTTAGAGCATAGGAAATGGTTGTATTACACTTGGGTTCTGCTAAGTGATAGCTTCAATGAGAGTGAAGCTAAATGTATAGACAAGTTGATAATGAAGCACGACTTGTCTAAGTTTTCAGCTGTAGAAGCTGTTGGATACGGGTGGAAGTTTGGCCGCCTTAAGAGTTCAAAACCTCTCAAGAACTCTGACCACCTTGCAATGTGGGAATCAGCGCTGAAACATCACTACGCAAACAACCCTCATCATCCTCAGTACCACTCTAATCAAGACATGCCGACACATTACTTGTTAGAGAGTATCATAGACATGCTAGGTTGTCGGCTTCAAAGGAACTTAGCAGGTCGTTCAGATTTGAAAGTAGAAGACATTTTCAAAATCCCAGATACGTATCTAGAACGTTACACTGAAGCAGACAGATACAGAGTTAAAACTTATTTAAGTCAGTGGGAGCGTGATATTACAACGTCCCCTCATCGTAGTGGTTTAGCGCTCAGAATGTTATTGTAAACACTCTGATAAAAAAGTGAAACGTTAGTGCATCGTATAGAGTTAGGTGGGGTGGGGGGTGTGTATAGTATTAGCATAGGGTGTATGGGGTGGGGGCACCCCTCTAGTGTGAAATGGATAGGGGGGCGAGGAGTTCGAACTCAGAACGTTTTGCATACTCTTTACACGATTTCCCTACGTATTCTAGTCTAAAGAGCTATATAAAAGCTCTCCCTAACCTACAACACCCCATACAACGCTCTACCTACCTACCTGCCTGTCTACTCCTTCACACACTCACTCATCATGGCAGATTTCAATTTAGTAGTACCTGTATCATCATTCTTCAAAGGAGAGCCGTTAGGATACTTACCAGACGCTATGCTACTGAAAATAAGTAGTAAGTTGCCGACATCAGATTACATACGGTTAGGTTCATACCTCAAAGTGAACTTGAAGGACATGGGATATCTCAGTTGTGAGAGAAGTGTCATAACTCAAGCTAGAGAAATGTTCACTACTTGGTACCAGAAAAGTTGTACTACTAGGTGGAAGGAACTAGCAGACGCCTTGGAAGAATCTTACCGTATGGACCTCATCCAATTCTCACGTGAGTACATGGACAAGCATGACATGTGGGATGGCTTAGAGAGTGGAGACATGGAGTGGAAAGTGCAGAAATATTTCTCTCTTTTAGCTGAGCTCTGCCCTAGAGACTGGAAGACCATAGGGATCTACTTAGGGTTGACTTCTCATGAACTAGCTTTCATCTCTCAACCTGTGCCTTCTGACAGAACTGTCAAGAACCCTGTCTATGAAGTGCTGAGAGCTTGGAAGTACAACGAGACGTCTGAGCCTATGGCTCTGATGAAAGTGTTGCAAGACGACATGGGTCGCAGCGACGTCGCAATGTATGTTCAAGGGTTGTATGCAGCTGTACCCAAAGACATAAAAGTGAGCTGTGTCACTCCAGTGTTGACCACTCTCGTCTGATCACTGCACTAAGATGGACGTCTCTAGCACTGTGGAATCTGTTGAATTCGATCCTAGACTACAGTCACCTTTCACTATGCTAATAGCTGGACCTACATCGTGTGGTAAGAGTCGTCTAGTATTCGAAGTGATAAATAACGTGAAGACTCTCGTCACACCTGAAGTACACGATATAACTTACTGCTACAGCCAGTGGCAACCAGAGTTTGAAAAGTTGAAAAGTGCAGGTGTGAAATTCAACGAAGGTCTTCTTACAAGGGATGAACTTTTCAACTCTAGTCGAGATACTAGTAAACACTCGATGCTCATCATAGACGACTTGTTAGACCCAGAATATGCACCTATAGCTAAAGACCTCTTCATCAAAGGTTCTCATCATATGAACATGAATGTAATATTCATTACTCAGAACTTATTCTTTGCTAACAAAGACTTCAGGACTCTCAGTTTGAACAGTCATTATCTAGTTATTTTTAAAAACCCTCGAGATATGAGTCAGATAAGTTATATATCTAGACAAGCTTTCCCAGCGCAACCATCTTTCTTGACTCAGGTATATAACAAAGAGACTACAGCTAAACACTCATACATAGTGTTGGACTGTAAGCAGAGCACACCTGACAACTTGCGAGTGAGGAACAGTATAACAACACCTTGGAACAGCGTAGTATTCATTCCTACTGGGAAAAAGCAGAAGAAATGAAGGGGAGTACTAAGAGTAAGCGTGCTAAGAGTCTTAAGCGCCGTCAGAGAAGTGCTTACTACCAAAAGTTAGTTTCTTTACGTCGGCATTACTCTCTGTTGAAACATATAGCTAAATGTAGTAGTACAGACTGTCAACATTTAGTGAGAGGTCTCAGTGAAGAAGTGATCAGACTAATGAGTGTCATATGTGTCAATGTAATGAACAAAACCTTGACACCGAACTACCTTCACGCAGTCAAGAAGTTATCGCCGTACAAGAAGCAGCTGAGAGCTATAACAAAACCTAAGATTACTGTCATAGCTAAGAGACGAATACTACAGCAGGACGGTGGCTTCATAGGTGCACTACTGGGTGTAGCACTACCTCTTATTACTAGTCTCATAGGATCAGCTGTCAAACGGTAGTCATGTCTTACACACGTATGGCTTTAGTGAGACCTGATTTAGTAGGTAAAAGCGACACCCCCATTTCTTCTACTACTAACACTGACCCGCTACCTAGTGCAACACTCGCGTCTTCTGCTCCAGCTGTGCTACCAGACCCTCAAACTCAGTTCTATGAGAGTCAACTAGTCAGAGAAAAACTATCCCCACACAGTAGTCTAGTGGAGATATTGAGTCACTTACAGAAAGAAGCAACTAGAGTATTGAATGACTCTCAGTTGAACACTAGTGAGAGACTCAGTAGATACAACCAGCTCATGACTAAATCTTCTATACTATACAAAAAAGCTAAAATTGTGAGTCGAGCTGCTTCTTCTATGAACCCTAGAAATATTACTCAACAACGTCACAAAAGAGGTAGGAGAGGGGAAGAAGCAGACGATGAAGCTACTTCAGGCGATGATGACGATATGTTTTCTACTACTAGTCATCAAACTCCAACTCCAAGTTTACCTGGTGCTAGTGGAGACGATGAATATGAGTCTCAAGAAGAAGAAGAAAGAGAAGAAGAAGACACAGGACCTATAGGTAGACAAGGTGTCATGGTGATGGATGCTTTAATTCAAAGGCGTGTACCTACTACTTATCAGAAGACTGCTATGAATCTGTATAGACACTTAGCAGACTCTGACAAAGGTAGAGGTACTATCAACTGGACTCCTAGTGGTGAACTAGTAGTGCACGGGCGGCGTATACAAGGGAGTAACATCATTGATCTACTAGGTGATGCAGCTCGGAAAAATAGTCTAACTAAGAAGCAACCTCCTATAGGACAAAAGTACTTCATCGCAGCTGTTAAAAGGTTGAACCCAGACCTCAAGTTCGTCAGAAACAAAGAATCTTTCAAGAGTGTTAGTTCTATGACTGGCTCCCCCTTCAGAAGACGTTCATATAGTGTAACACCAAAGCGTAAACGTAAAGCTAATACTGCACAGAGTGGTACTGGTATAACATCTCGTCAACTAGCAAAGTTATGGCGGACAAAGCTTTGAAGAAAGCTGTAGTAGATCGCTATACTTCAGTCAGAGAACCTGGAAGTTTCACTAGCGTGAGTAAATTGCGACACCATCACTTTAAGAAGACTGACTTAAAAAACATTGCTGAAGCTTTAGAAGATGTGGATGCTTACACTAGACACAAACCTTACAAGAGACGGTTCACAAGACACAAGACTCAGACTTGGGGTATAGATAGACAATGGCAGTTAGATCTTATTGACATGAGAGAGTCTTCACGTGAGAACAAAGGGTACCAGTATATTTTAGCTGGTATAGATGTCTTCTCAAGATATGGCTTTGCTCAACCTGTCAAGAGTAAGAAAGCTGTAGATGTATTAGAAGCTTACAAGAAAATGACTGAGAGTAGACAACCTGTTAAAATCCAGACTGACAAAGGAAAAGAATTTTTGAACCAAACTTTCAGAAGTCATCTAGAAGAAAGGGGTGTAAAATTGTTCACTGGAGAGAACGATGACGTGAAATGTGCTATAGCTGAACGATTTAACGCCACACTGCAAGGTAAGCTGTGGCGTTGCTTTGCTTACTTCAACAACTACAAGTGGACAGGCATACTTCAAGATCTAGTCCACTCTTACAATAGTACTGTGCATAAGACACTAGGTGCAGCTCCAGTCGACATCACAGACAAGAACTCTGATGCTCTGTTCTACAGGCTATATGAACAACCACCAGACAAGAGGACTGTGCCCAAGTTACTTTTGAAGAAAGGTTCTAAAGTGCGCATGCTTGCTAAGAAGCGCGCTTTCAACAGAGGTTACGAACCTAACTGGACTGAGGAAGTATACACTATAGATTCTGTCAAACCTAAAGGATACCAACTGAAAGATGAACTAGGAGAAGAGATAAAAGGAACTTTCTACCAGCCTGAAGTTCAAAAGGTCCATGTCCGTCAAGGGAAGAGGTACGACATAGAGGAAGTAGTGAAGTACAGAGGCTCAGGTCGTAAGCGTCAAGCATACGTCAAGTGGAAAGGTTACGGGGATAAGTTCAACACGTGGGAACCTGCTAAGAACGTGAAAAAATGGCGTTCACAATGACACTACCTAGCAACTCGTCTATGAAAGTTTTCCCAGACAACACTCTGACAACTTACAACACATTGTTACCTGAGTATGTATCTTCTAGTACTCCAATGGAGTGTGCTCTGCAAGAAATAACGTGTCCTACTAGTTGGTACAACGTAGAATGTGAGACATTGTTGTTCATAGAAGGTGAAACAGACTCAACTATACCCAAGAGCGTCATGAGTGCTAAAAGACTACAAGAAGCACTACATAAGCGAAGCTCAGACTTTTTTCCTTACACAGCGAACGATCCTGTGTTGAATAGGAAAAGTTCAAGTATACACGACAGCGTAGCTAAGAAGTGTCTACAGCGAGGTGTAGAGATCAAACGCTCTAAACAAGTACCAGTACGACAACCTACAGCGAGACTTAGTGTAGAATCAGACCCAAGCTCTGGAGAAGTAGCGCGACCTGCGCCGCCACCTAGTGTCGAATCGGACAGCGAAACCGAAACTGAACCAGACCCTTTAGCAGAAGTGCCGCCATCTGGTGCAGACAGTATCACTTACAGAATAGTACGCGGTTTGAACCCCGAGAACCGTGCGAGTGCAGCAGTCTCAGCTGTGAGAGATTCACTCAACTTAAATTACACAGAGAAAGCAGCATTCATAAACGGGCTTACTACTAGAGAGTCAGAAGTTTTGACTGAGGAAGAACTCAGAGTAGTGAAAATAGAATTAAAGTTGAAGTATTTAGATAAACTAGTCAACACTTTTCAATTCCCAGCAGTCCGGACATATACAGCTTTCTCTCTGCAAGGTGTATATCTACAAGACAACAGTGACTTCATAAATTATCTGAACAAGTGTATAAACAGGAAACACCCTAGTATCATCAAGAAACTGAGGACACACCACAAGAACAATAAATCTAACGTGTTCACATACAACAGGTATACAATGAAGTGTATTGTAGCTCTACCCCCTGATGTTGTGATACAACTACCAGTTAACTTAGGTGTGCAGTTAGGATTCGGAGGTGGAGTCTTCTTGATGAATAAAACTGAAGGTCAAGCTGTAGTAGACTTGAAGTTCAGAGCTCAGACTGTGTATGTATACTCTGATATAGTGAAACATAACATTGTTGGAGACAAGAGAGCACCTCTCTTGAGAGTTGTAAACATTAATCCACTGCTAGGTGACACACAGACTGTCACTTTCCAACCTTTGATGTACCAACCTGTGAGTAAGAGCAGCTTCAGACAGATCGCGATCTACTTAAGAGACAGCACAGGTCGTCCTATACCATTTGAACGTGGAGCAGTGACTGTAGTACTAGCTTTTAAGCCTATAAGCAACCACATATAGTAACAGTATGCTTCAGCGCTTTGGCCCACCTCCATACTTAGCCCCTAGAGGGGAGTATGGTGCTTACTATGCTAAATCTCAGTTTGGTCACGGTGTTCTACCAGCTTTCGGTGGAGTAGCTAGGCAACGTGGTCATGGTATTGGATCTATCATATCAGGATTACTGCGAGGAGCTGTCCCCCTTTTGAGCACTATTGGTCGTAAAGTTGCTAAGACAGCTGGCACAGCACTACTCTCTACAGGTGCAGGAGTACTTTCAGATGTCATGGCTGGAAAACCACTCAAGAAGAGTGTAAACAAACATGTCAGAGGTCAAAGCCAAGCTCTATTGAAGAGAGCTCATTCTTCAGCTCAGAACTACATAAACAGAGTGTCTCAACCGACTCCAGCCAAACGCCGTGCGACAGTCCGACGTGCAGGACGTACTAAGCAGCAGACAGGCAAAGGGCGCAAGAAGAAGAAGCAGAGTCGTGCTAGCAATAAAGCACTACTGTTCTAATCATGAGTCTGTTACATCCTCATGGCCAGACATGTGCTGTAGGAGAGTTAGATCTCCATGCAGTAGGAGTGACTCAAAAAGACATTCTGAAAAGTCAGACAGTCACTAAGACAACTAACAATGCTTTGACTGACCACACTGACTCTTTCGACTTTACTTTTGAGCCAACTACTCTGTACACAGATTTGAGTGAAGCAGAGTTGTACTTGGAAATAGAAGTTGTAGATGCTGCTGGGACACGTCTAGCAGTAGGTGACGAAGCTGCACCTGTGAACAACATAGGCCACTCCCTCTTCTCTTCTGTTCAACTGTTGATCAACGGAGAGAAAGTGACAGGGAACAATGAAGACTATGCACTGAAATCGACATTGTTAGACTTAGTAGGAACTGAAGTGAACGACAAGACTACTCGGTTGAAGGGTCTACAGAAGTGGATGATGGACACAGCTGGCCACATGGAAGGACGAGTTGCTGCTAACACAGGTTTCGTTGCTCGCCGGAAAGAGTTCAGTGCAAGACGGACTCACGGAGTCATCATCAGACCCCACATCGACCTCCTCAAGCAGTGCAAGCTCTTCCCTTCACATTGTGAGTTCAAGTTCATATATGAACGTAGCTCTCCAGCTTTCTACATGATGCAAGCTGCAGACTTGGACTTCAAAGTGAAGATCACTAAAGCTGAGATGAGCGTGCGCCAAGTGACTGTGAGAGACGAAGTAGCTGAAGTCCACAATAAAACAGTGATGAACCCTCAGTTCGGGCCATTCAACTACACTCTGACGAGGTGTCGAGTCACTAAACACACTCTAGACGGAGGGTCACAAGAGTACAGTTGGACTCAACCCGACACAAGCCAGATCCCGACCCGTGTCTTACTAGCTTTAGTCAAAGAGACTGCAGCGTCAGGCACTAAAAGCGAGAACCCATTCAACTTCCAGAACTACTCAGTGAGAGAAGTAGGTCTGAAGTATGATGACCATAAATATGAAGTGAAGACTGACTTTGCTGCAGGGAACTGTGTGAAAGCTTACAGGAACTTGTTCAGAGAGACAGGTCTACTAGCTGTAGGTCAAGATTGTGGTCTCAGTTTAGAACAGTTCCAATCAGGGTACACAGTCTTCGCTTTCGACCTGACTCCAGACAGGACTCCTGAATGCCCACGCATCAACTTAGTGAAGCAAGGGAAGTTGACTGTGTCTCTGAGGTTCAACGCCCCTACAAATCACGCCATCTCAGCTGTCATCTGTGCTTTCTACGACAACAACATCCAACTCACAGCTGACAGACTACCAGTCACAGACTACCACATGGCCTGAGAAGATGAAGACTTCACAACTGAACACTGTTCTTAGCCAACACCCTCACACTCGACGATACTTCCTAGGTACTTTCCCTAGTGATGAGTGCCCTGCTGAAGCAACACCTCTGACTTGCTTTGTCAGTAACACACACCCCCACACACAACCTGGACAACATTGGATAGCTTTCTATGTTCAGAGTGATGGAGTAGTGTACTATTTCGATCCTTATGGTTTACCCCCTATGAGTGTATATCACAGAGCGTTCTTGAAGAAATCGTCAGACAAGCGTGGGACGTTCAACAAGCAACAACTACAAAGTTTATACACTAAGACTTGTGGAGCTCATTGCATCAACTTCTTGATAGAAACATGTCGAACCCAAGACCCTCAACACACTCTACACAACCTTCTCCAACTGCCAACCAACCTGACCGATCGAATGGTCCAGCCATACATGAGTCTATACTAAAGTCTCTAGAGCAAGAAGCTGCAAGTACTAAACACAACTTACTTGCAGACAGCACTCAGAGAGAATTAGACGTGATCGACGGGTTGAAGAGTAACGCTGATGTCATGGATAAAATAATTGATATGATCAGTCAGCTCATGTACAGAGTGAGGCAACTAGAAGAAGTTCAAGACAAGGCAGAAATGGAGAAAACTAAAACTGGAGGAGGGTGTGGGTTGAACTGTGCCAATAACTCATTCACTTTGTAACTGCTTTGCTTTTTGCTTTGTGTGAAATAAAAAAAGAATGAAAAAAAACAAATTGTGTCGTGTATCTGTGTATATACCAACGGTATTTATCGAATACTAAAGTTAGTATTCCATCTGCATGTGACGGTATTACTGAAATGTCATTGTTGACATTTGAAAGCCACGTGGTGTATAGCACGTGGTGTATAGCACGTGTATGTGTTTACAAAGTTAGTAGGTCATATTGACATATATTAACCAATCAGAAGCTTGTAAAGTATGTCATGACCTCTAATCTAGGTCAGTGACGTCACTTCCTGTCATATAGAAGCTTCTGATTGGCTCTTAAAGGTCACTTCCGTTCTGCAAGTGTCAACTGACCTACTTGCTACCGTTTCTTACGCGCTGAATATGCTCCTATATACTACTCTGAAATGCCGGTTCCTAACATGAATGAACTACCATAATTGACCTTATGGGCAGTGAATAAGTTCATTTCAGACCGAACCTAAATGAACATTGAAATATAGGCCTATCCCTGCAATAATCATATATCTTGAGGTGCCATCTCAATCAGGATATGCTGAGGGCCATTTTGATTTTTTACAGAATTTTAGCAAATTTTCCAAACTATTTTGACCACCCAGAACTCACCTAGTATTTACTGCAGAGTTCTTCTTTCCCTAATAATGTACTTAATGACCCGGAATTCCCTATCTGAGGCCTATAGAGTCCGGGCCTGAGGCTGGGTGCACCAATGCTCCATTGGTATGGGAGCTAACTGAGATAGTTCCTCCTGTAGACACCAGGTGGCAGGCTGGTGTGGCTGCGTCCTACTGACCTAGATAGGATTGTACCACTCCATGATGTCAGGTACATATACACACTGCCCACTGCAGCCTGCCATGGTGAGCCACAGTCTAGGGGATTCTTGAAGACACTTCGGGCTGAACCCTTGATGGTTCAACCCTCTGCATGGTTCAGCTGTGAACCATGCACCTAACCCGTCTGTAGTAGGTCCGAGATGGGGTCAGACCTCTCCCTGACGACAGACACGACACTCACCATACATTTAGTAACTTTGCCGTGGTAGTGTAATAGCCTGTTTAGTCGCCGGTTGCGAATAAGGGCAGGTTTATTTTAAAGGTATTCAACACAATCAAGGTAATTTTAGATCGACCAACAATTTCACTTAATCACTAGTCATTAGTGCATGGCTATAGGACCCCCACAACCCTAATATCTTAGGATGAATGGCACGCGTGTCATTCTTTTGTTGTGTTTGGAGGGATGTATTGTTAATCTACAGCATATCTTACTTCTGACACTGAGCCTAAGCCTCAGGCCAAAAGAAGTTTGGTTCAGGCAACATGGGTAGATAGTCTATATGGTCGGATTAAATTTATTTTTTTTACATAAAAGTTCTAGCCATCCTCTCTACATATCTATGATTTGTGTAAATGGTACCAATCTGGCATTTTCTTGAAAAATATCTGTATCGTTTACGAACGTTAATGCCAATAAAAAAAATCTGAACTCAAACTCAAACTCATATCCAAAAATTGACCAAAAAGGTATAAAAATGTAGTTTTTTCAGTTTTCAATATATTCTGTTCGGGACAAATGGAAGACACAGGATAAACATTTGCCCTAGAAAAGAATCAACCTGTTCCTCCCTGGGAACTGAAGTGGAAGTGCGCGAATTGACTGCAATTCCCTAGGTGGTGGAGTACACCCTGGAGGTAGAGGGTGGAACTACCACCTAACATTAGCTTAGCATTTGGTGGGAACACATATATACTCATATTTTCTATAAGCAACTATGATACACATTTTTATTGGCACAATATTCAATGTACTCAAAATTGCTTAAAAATCTATGTTCCACGCCGCCTTTCTAATTCTATTTTTTTAACAAAAATGTGTATTAAAAAAAGGGAAAAAAAATATATATGAAAGAAATATGAAAAGTCTTCAAAAATTGCATTAAAAAAACGAAGAGCCGGCCCTGCTTTGATAGGGCCAATCGGGTGACCTGACAATGATGAACCTTTTCTTCTTTTGTCTTGAAAAAGGAGAACCTTTGACTGACTGATGCATGACACACCTGAGAGACGCGTCACCCCAGGCACGGTAAAAGCCATGACGGAGGATGACAAGCAACTGAATATTTGTTGATAAAAGCATCTAAAGGTATCATAACATAACTTTAAAATATTCTCCGCTGACCGTACTGGCAGAACTTGTTCTACCTTTACACCTACTTAACCCTTTAGGACGGCATGATACCTTAATGCATCATGTCCTTGGTCATCATGATGCATGAATGCAGTCCTGGCGAGTAACTCGCCAGTGCTGCATTCAAACATCATGCCGACCCTATGGGGTTGAGACACTCCCGAAGGGTCAGCATGATGCACCAATGCAGCCCCGGCAAGTTATTCATTGTCATCTTTTAGCGACATCCATCCTTAAAGCGTCTTTAAAAGTAAAACGATTTGTCTTTTTTTCCCATATCAGGTGTGGAGACTACTGCAGGACGGGCGGTGATGGCCGCTGTCACACATCGGTGCATGGCCGGGACCCCGGGGACATGTACACACCCTAGGTCTCAGTGAAGGAAATCCTTTTACTATATACTTTAATATAGCGGAAAACGCAATAACAGCTACCAGGACATTTACAATTTCTGAAGATCACCCTTGGCCTAAAAGATACATCTTTACTACAAAACATTTCCAACCAAAGTTAGCTACTGACCACGGAAAATTTGAGCACTGATCTGTAGCATAAAACCACCTGAATTCCACCTGAATTTGCACTGAATAATTAGCCTTTGAAAAAAATGTAAACTCACTGAGAATCCCTTTCCTATTATCTGATTGAAATTGGCAGACATTCAGCAGCATGTGTACAAGTTTTCATAATATTGGCATCATTTCCAACTTAATCATGGACCATGCAGTGCCCCTGCAGTATTGAGTTCTGACCAGAATCGTATATGACTCTCAGTTTTCTGCGGGATTACCCTCAGTCAGACCCCTAGTACTCCACCTCTCCTGGACAGGTCACGTGGAAGTAAATGGTGCCATCTATAGAATCAAATTCTAGTCTGCATTGAAAGAAGTTCTGGCTGCTGATTGGGTTATATTTCAAATGAAACAAAAATGGCTAAAATTGTGAAGAAATTCACGAGTGTTCCCAAATACCCTTTGGATAGAATAGCACATGTAGTTTTATGCTTTACAAGTACAGGGTTGGGGAAATTATGAGACATGCAAAAACTGATGTGGCCAAAGGTCGATTTTAGGCCCAAAACAGGGCAAAATAGGACTACCCATGGATAAAAGTGACTTATTGAGTTTTTTGTGGTCATGCTCAACAAAGAGGCTGAAACATTGTGTGTGATTGTTTAATTAAACCAGGGCTAAAACTATGGTCAACAAACCTTGTGGATGGCTGATTTTGTGCGTTATGCTACATAGAAACATAGAGGAATGGTAACCTATATAAGGGTCAGGGTACCAGGCCTCACGCCATCCCCACCCTTGCTGGAGGGGCAGCAGGCCCTGGGCCTTCAACACCACGTCTCCCTGGCACTCCCTCCTACCGTGAGTGTAAGTCAGATATATGATACACCGGACTAGCTGCATTATAAGTGTTATGAACCTTGGACAATGGTAATTATCTGCCCCAGGCGGCTCAGACAATTACCCTGTCCTTGGCTCATAACACTTATACAGCAAGTCACTTGTACCATATCTATCACGTAATTACTATAGCTTTACTATTGTATATTTCTGGCTACAAATTTCCATTGTTGCATAATTATAATCAACCTAATAATCAATATTTCTATATCTTTATCATGCTTTTAGTTCTACGATGGCAATATTAAGGAACTTATGTGGAAAGATAAAATGAATGATACATTTTATCTATGTTCATGAAACACTGCATTTAATATAAGCTTCAAAATATGTTGCCCTTGGACATAGCAATACATCAAGAAGAATCACTTTGGGCATTGTTATATTCAATAAATGACAACGAATTCACAAATTTAATCAACCTTTTTATTCTTAATAAATCAGTTAAAAAATAATGTAGTTGAAAGACGTGTTGGTTCTTGGCATCAACTGCTGGTGACGATTAGATGCTTATTTGTTGGATTTGAGCTGAAATGTAAAAGGGTATATTTTGTTACAATGATTCATAGAAGACCACACTGGCCCTTAAAGGACGGCATAATGCATTAAGACATCATACCCTTGGTCGACCTGATGCATGGATGCACCCTGTCGAGTAACTCACCGGAGCTGCTTTCAAGCATCATGCCGACTATACAAGGTTGACAGAATACACTCTGGAAGGGACGGCATGATGCAGCAATGCAGCACCGGTGAGTCACTTACCGGGGCTGTATTGGTGCATCATGATGACAAATGCAGACTTGTGGCGATTCAACACTCTGGGGAAAGGTCTACATATATGTCGATTTTCATTTAGATTAGGTCGTTTTGAAAACATTTTAAAGTACTATGAGAGACGTTTTCTCCTATATCTATATTCGTTTAAACAAAACCATGAAAAAAATCCAATTTATCTAGGGCCAAATATAAGGGTGGGTACGTTAAAACACGACTTTGAATTATAATCAAACTACCAATAACCACTGTGAACACTCACCAGCTCTCTGAGAAGCACTGTAATGAAAAGAAATCGAGATAAAATTATTATGAGTAATTGTTAATTAATGAATTATGTTGATTATATATTATCAGCATGATGCATTAATGCATGTCTGTCATTATGATTTATCAAGGTAGTGCTGCGTTGGTTTATTATGACAACAAATAGCATTAAAGTACTACATAAACAGCAGTTCAACCAACCATGCAAATGATAATTATGTACTCTTTGGTGTAGATAGTTTATGTGAACAAGAGTTATTTGAAATTGCTTAGTGTGTTTGGAAATCGGGAATTTGACCCAATTTTTGTTTCCCATATATGCTGACATTAATCAATAAATCTAAACTTTGGGTATGGGGTAAGTTAGTGGTTGGGTCACGGGCAGTTTATCCAATAACATCATCATAGAGTTGGAGTTATCGCCCTTCTTTACCCAATAATCCGCTTATATCAAACAAAATGGCCGACTTACTTCTTGCTCTGCGCTCGTTAACTGCAAAGACAACGGTCGCATAATTAACAACATGGTACAAAACGTGATATTCATTTGCATCTATCATTATTAAATTATAATTGAATGTGACTTTTTTTTCTTATTGAATCCTATTTATTCATAATTGGACCCCTCTTGAGAGGGTAAACAAGTAAATTTCATCCCCTTTTAGAATTTCAAATTTGATACCAAATTAGCTATTTTCAGATCTTGTCTGTTCTCTTATATAATATCTTAAGGTTGGTGGTGCTTTTTTGTTCCCTACACTTAACTCTACACCTTTGGGTCCAGGCGCGATGATAAAATTATATATTTTAATTTTAGAAATCTCCAGACTGCCCTGTTACCCAGGGGGCCAAAAGGTCATATTGGGGGGTAGGGGTGTTGGCTCTGCTGTGTAAGGTTGGTGTATTTTTTCAATAACTAGGACCTATACTGAGTTGATTCTATGTGGACAACCTTTCTGGAAATCCACACAGGCCGTGCGGCGGCCATTTTGAATTTCCGGGAGGGTGAACATATAGATAAACTATAAATATGGTTATCTCTGCTTCTAATTAACATAGAGACACAAAATTAGATTCAAAATATACATTTTGGAGGTCAAGGAATGCAATGGAACAGTTTTTGAAAAGGTCAGTGGCAGCCATTTTGAATTATTAATGAGATTCTCTATAAAATCTGTCTCAATTGTCACTAACATCCTTGTAACGTGTAATTAACACGCTATAGACATATCATTAGGTAAAATTCATATACATATTAAGTAAATGAATCATTGATACTATTTCTAGGATAGTAGTTGGCAGTCATCTTGAACTTTGACAGGGGTAAGTGACAAAAACAGTGCGTAGTAGCTGCTAGATCCTGAGATTACAAGCATTGGCCTTGCACTGATAACTCTACAGAGCGACAAACCTTTAGATTCATTGGCTCTATTATGTAATTATGAAGTCATAGATGATTAATTATTAAGATAAGGGGATGGTTATTTTCAATTTGAAGGATATTTTTGAGAAGCTTAAAGCATCATCTATTGCTAATGTGAAACATCACCATCTAAAACTGCTTAAGTGTTTTTTGTTTGGTTTTGAAGTCCCATTCTGATATATATTTGCATGGCAGTCTATACTATGAGAGCCTCAAATGATAGATACCCATAACTGATCTAAGAACCATTGCTAGAGAGAGATGGCAAGGTGAAACAAATTATCATGCAGGACAAGGACTGCTTATAATGTTCAATCTTTCTGGTCGGAAGAGCTACTTTCATTGTCATCTAAGCTACTGGTCCACTGACAGTTTCTGTCACTTCCCTAACAGCATCAAATGATGTAGCATAACCATTTTTTTCCAGCATGAGCAGTTCCTTGAACATCCCTATGTATTTGCAGTTAACCATGGTTTGGAGGTTGGCAGGCTATGGAGACATGAACAATATCCCTGTTCCATTCTGTGGGTTCTCAGACTTGTCAGATCAGAGAACTGCAATCATTTGCAAGTTCCAAGGGCAATTTGTCTGGCCGGTTCATATGCATCATCTGTCTGGCCTGGTACTTGTTTTGGCAAATTATCTGCAAATTCTGCCAACAAAGTACAGTCTACATGTTTGTGTGCTTTCCACATAATCTTTTCTCAAAAATGTAGATGTCATCCTTTCCGGAAGGGCATGAAGGGGTCAAGCTCTCACAACCTTGCCCTTTGTTTAGGTGGTTCTACACTGGCCTTCCTTGCTTTATGAGTGCATCCTAGCAGACTAGTTAAGTAGGGCGTGTAGAGAAAGAGAACATATACTACTATTCTGTGTTTCAAGAATAGTAATTGGTGTTTAGCCAAAAAAATTAAAGAATGACCATCTTTGTATCATGTGCATGGCATCCACAATGATAGCAGTTGGTCTCATATTCTCAAATGATAAATCAGAACTAAATTCTATGTTGCATTCTTCCTTTAGACAGAGAGGTGGGTATTTCTCACATTTCTCACATGGCTCAGACTAATTCGTTTATGTCAAATTCATCTCCACTGGCAATTAACTGAGTCAATCTGTGAAGTGTAGCTACTTTGGTCTTCTTCTTGTTTGGGTTGGTTTCAAAGAGGGAATGCCTTAGGACAAGCCAGGATGGTTCCATGTTTTCCAAGACAATTCTGCAGTGCTTTTTAAAAGCTTTTTGACACATCTGAGGCACTGTGTAACTTCAAGGTGGGGGGGGGGGTTCTCACCAGAAGCAATGTTTAGCAAGATCAGAAGCCTCTGTCTGAAAGGGATTGATCATGCAATCTTTAAAAACAGACAATGCTTTGTCAATAAACGCTTGATCCCATGCATTTGCTGAACTGCCAGCTTCAAGTTGTGTTTCTACTGTTGAAGTCATGTGCAGCGCATCCTTATGTTCACCACTGATTCCTGCCACAATTGGCTTTGCATATAACCCCTTGGCCCTGGGTGCTGGTTTCAGAGTGATGCCACTCAATCCTGAGGACTTCTCCGTCACATCTGCATTATATATTTACTCAGGAAGTACATCTGGTGACACACCATTGTGCCTTCCATCAGTGCGTCTGACTGTGAATTCCCGCAAACCGCCTGCTTCTGAAAGATACTCAATCCATGTCCCTTGATACTGCCATGTAGGAGCCTCATCAAAAAGTATTCTAAGCATATCAAGGAATATTCCCAAAACAACTTTGTTTGGTAATTCATTAGCTCTGTCTGCCTAAAATTCATTCCTCAGTTTTGCCACCTTCAATGATTTGGGGAATTAGAAGCAGTGTATTGACACGGTTTCAGGTTTGTTTGTACTTGTATTGGTATATGACATGGGTAAGCTATATGTATATGCAATCTTATGACAAAATGCCCTACATTTGGCAAACAGAGGTGTTAGGGAAACAAAGCAGGGTATAATTTCAATCTAATACAATGTCTCTCTGTTGATGATTTTTGAAATAATGCATGATAGTGCCTGTGAATCTAAATGTTTGTCTCTCTTTAGATGGAGATTTATCAGTGCAATAAGGCAAATACATGTGATCCCGGGTGAGGGGTGGACACTAACTCTGGCCCGGGAGCCAATGGCCTAGAATTTTGGGTCCAGGCCGTAGTTGATAAGTATGGTCATGTAATATGTCATTGAAAAGAGAAAAATGTGAATAGATGAGGCAATTTGGTCTCCTTTTAAGACAGATAAATCAGGAATCTAAATGAATTTCTCTTTAGAAAAGTAGCTGAAAGTCTGGGCCCACAAATCTTTGGAGCTGCGGGCCCGGGTGGCACACATCTGAGAAAGTTAGTGTCTACCCCTGCAGGATATAGCAAATACCACATATGCATCACTGAACCTCCATTAAAATTCAAAATAGCTGCCAACTTTTATCCTAGAAATAGTATTTATGTTTTATTTACTTGACATATATATATATATATATACATGATATATATATATACATAATAGAGCCTATGAATCTAAAGGTTTGTCGCTCTGTAGAGTTATCAAGGCCAATGCTTGTAATCTCAGGATCTAGCAGCTACTACGCACTGTTTTTGTCACTTACCCCTGTCAAAATCCAAGATGGCTGCCAACTACTATCCTTGAAATAGTATCAATGATTCATTTACTTAATATGTATATGAATATTACCTAATAATATGTCTATAGCGTGTTAATTACGCGTTACAAGGATGTCAGTGACAATTGAGACAGATTTTATAGAGAATCTCATTAATAATTCAAAATGGTGGCCACTGACCTTTTCAAAAACTGTTCCATTGCATTCCTTGACCTCCAAAATGTATATTTTGAATGTAATTTAATGTCTCTATGTTAATTAGAAGCAGAAATAACCATATTTATAGATTATCTATATATATATATGTTCACCCTCCCAGAAATTCAAAATGGCCGCCCCACGGCCTGTGTGGATTTCCAGAAAGGTTGTCCACATAGAATCAACTCAGTATAGGTCCTAGTTATTGAAAAAATATACCAACCTTACACAGCAGAGCCAACACCCCTAACCCCCCCTGGCCCCCTGGGTATGTAGTTTAAACCCGAAAAAGTAGGGAAACTATTTTTTAAAAGTTAGCTGTGAGACATGGTCCGATGATTGTGGCTCAAAAATTGATTTACTTAGAAATGGACCAGAATATTCCCTATGGCCATACTTCATGTGCTTGCTACTCTATTTAGTCTCATTCCCTAGAATTCAGCTTAGAATTCCACTAATTATCAGATTATTGCTCAATTTACTAATTTCGGAGTGCACCCCATAATTTCCCCCTTGAGAATACACCGTAAAATACCATACTTGGGCCGAAGCTTAACCTGATATTGGGCTGCTTTTGCCCATAGATGACATTCCATTGTGCCCTATCCTCCAAATATTATATTGTACTAATATTTAAAACACATTTAAGCAGGATTCAAAATATGGAAAAATTGAGACCATGTCACTTTAATCATGGGAATTTACGGTAATCCACCACTTACTGGCTTCAGTCTCCTTCTCCTTAATGGCCTCGTCGATCATCTCCTTAGCCGGCTCTGGTGCGTTCTCGGCGTTCTCTTCTGCCGGCTTTAAAAAAATGTATATTAAGTATTAATTTCACTCAGTGATTTCCTAAATACTGTACAGGTATTCAAAATAAAGGAGTTAGATATGAATAATATTGGTATCATATTTTGTTCAATGATGTTGACAGGCTCATTTATGATTTGTGATACAGAATATGACAAGGCCAAAAAAAAGAGAAGGTTTGTTTCAGGTAACATTGGCAGAACATGTAGGGTCGGTAGGTCGGATTTTTAAAGTGTTTTTTTTCAAGCTTTCAAAAAAGCAAAGAGAGTACTAGCCAGCCTCTCCAAAGACCCTAAATTGACCAAAAAGGGTAAAAATATGGAAATTTCTTCAAAATTGCATAAGAAAACGTAGGGTCGGCCCTGTTTTTGGCCTAACACTTCAAGTCACACTCATACCTTGTCCTCTACTGGCTCTCCTATTTCTGGCTCTAGGACTGCCGGCTCCTCCTCAGACTTATCTTCATCCTTCTCCCCAGAATTCTTCCCAGGCTTCTCTCCGGACTTCTCTCCGGACTTCTCCCCAGACTTGTCTCCCTCAGAGAGGCCTTGCTCCAGACCCGCGATACACCTTGGGGTGTTGGGGGCTGAAAATGGAATTAGAAAGGTTAACAATGATTATCCATATAGCTGGTAGCGCTGTGCACTGAAAAAATAAACTTGTCTCCAGACTCGTCTAAGTGACTGTCATAAAATAATCGAGTCAAAAGTTGTCTAAACTATCAGGTTACCATCCCACAAATAGAATCTGGAGCTTGGAAATGTCAGGTTTTGAGCTGGCCCATGCCAAGGGGGTTTTCTATCTCCAGCTATCTCCAGTGAGAAGACCCGCATCCTTGTCAGCTAGATGAATTTTTAGCTCTATTATTTCATGACAGTCACTTAGAAAAAAAGTAAAGAATTTGACACTGTCTCACAGTAAATCACATCACAGTTTTACACCGCCAAATTTTACACTATTTCTCCGTAATTTCAATGGAATATTTTTTACAGTGCATGCTTACTGCATATCAAATAGTAACAATAATATTGCACTCAGATATAATAAAATAAAATCTCTTACCGTTGAAGCAGTCGTAGAACTTGAAGACTGTAATTAAGAGGACAAAACAAACGGTCAGAAACAGATCAAGAGCACAGAGGCAGCTACTGCCTTCTAAGGACACTTTAAAGATGGATTTGAAGCTAATCTGGGTCGATTTTTCAGTTACTTATTGTATTTTTATTCCTAAGGATGAAGATTTGTGTACTCACTTTTGAAAATCCATCTACTACTTAGAAATCATGAATTCTAGCTCAGAAGGCCTCTTTTTGTAATAGAGTGGGGTCGCCAGACTTAGGCCGTTTTATTTCTATAACTTGGATTACAGATCCCCCGCCGAGATTTTTGGCGTTTTGCAAAAAAAATAAAACTTTTTTTTTTTGATCTTTCAGATTGGGTACATATTTCTCAAGATGTCTTCATCAGATTACCCAAAAACAGAGAATATACCGTTTTTTCATGCCCCCCCCCCCTCTGCCCTTCCGGAAATGTTGTGATCCGGCTCCCCCATAGGGCAGCCTTTTTTCCCCCTGTGCCCTTCCAAAAAGTTGGAGCCAAAACCCTGTAATCCAAGTTATCAAAAAAAGATGGCCTTATCAAAAAAGAGTGGAAATGTTAATAATGATATGTTTTTTGTATGTATTTGAATCAGAATGTGAACATTACCCTTGGAGAAGACTCCATACAGCTCCTCGCACTGAAACACAGAAGGGGATATATTAACATTTAACAATGCACAAGGAGTGATGCATGAATGCAGCCCTGGCGAGTAACTCGCCAGGGCTGCATTCATGCATCATGACAACAAAGGTGGAAGGATTAATAGTATAGTGTATACATACATACAGTATACTAGAGAGGGGCCGCTTTAATTTTAGTTTGGACTAACCATGGTATTCATGTAGATCAATCTAGTCATCCCGGTGGAGCTATCAACTCTACAAAGTTATACCTACGAGATCCATCTCTGCAGATGTCAGAGGATATGTTACAAGTTTAATATTACCGTACCGTTACGATTAAGCGCCGGGGCGCTCTTCAATTGGGTGGGGCTCTTACACAGGCGCTTATACAAGACAGGCGCTTATTCAAGGTCATGATTTTAGTACTCAAGAAACATTTGGGTATCCATATACCCTCGGCGCCTATTCAAGACCGGCGCTCTTTCAAGACCAGGCGCTTTATCGTGACGGTACGGTACATATGTTATAAGTAAAGTTTAAACAACTTATTGTCTCATCTTACCGCTTCGTCCTTGTCCGGGCTGCAGGTGCCAGCTGTGTGGGAAGACGGGTAGAGAATAAACATGACAAACTTAGAAGAAATTGGCTACAGTGGCCTTCGTGATAACTTTCTTCATGAAATGAGAATGTAAGGGAGTTTGTAAATACTTCATGATTACAATGAATGACATTAGTTGTCTGGTGCACTATATAATATAGTCAATTGCACTCTTTTTCTGTAGGATTTGTATGGCTGGATAGAAATTTGGTCCATTGTGATGTCACTCTGGTTTTCTTTATTTGAGGTCTAAATGCCAAATGCTGCATATATTTATAGTAGTTTCGTCAGGATATTGATAATCAATGCAAATGACAGAAGGCCATATATATACTATTACGCTGGTCTTTTCTTTTAAGGGTTTATACAGGGTTTCATATTGAACTACTGTAAATGTGGATATTTTTGAATGTATAAATGTTCGCGAAATTGCTAAAAGGGACATTTTCACTGGTATTAAAATTCACAGATTTCCAAGATTTGGTTCAATACTGTTCAAATATTTTTGGGCATTTTTCCTTTTCCGCGGAATTTGTAAAGCGCAAAATAATCTACATTTACAGTAATCATTGGCACATACAAACCATGTTAAATGCAGAATGGAACATTTTCTTGGTTAAAATATGCAATATCTAAATATACACTTTGCTGTTCCTATGTCAATACTATAACTGTAAGAGGTTCGCCATATTTTTTGACAGCTTTAGATCGTCTATAGCGTTGTTCTATAAATGTATTGAATGCTCATTAATAGTCTCAAATAATGTTGTCGGGTAATCAGTTTAAAGGTGTGGATCGGTTCACGAGTAGTTCTTGTACTCACTGTCGGCACAGTCACGGCAATCGTCCTGCAAGACAAACATAAACAACAAGGTTTACTTTAATGTGCTCAACTTCATAAAACAAAACAAACCATGAAAAATGTTCGCCTCGTTTTGCAGACACAAGTGTCGCCTACTGTCTGAGTGGAATCCGGTCTAATGACACGGACCAACACAGGGCTAGAATTCTCACCTTGGCTTCAACCCCATGTATGATCAGCATAATGCATGAATGCAGTCCTGGTGACAATGGGTACAGTATAATAAAGCACTATGCCACCCAACCATTTGTCCTTAAAAAGTATCTAGCTTAAATGTTACAGCAAACACGTCTCCACAAGACAAGGTTATGGGTCCCATGTCAAGGTCAATGTGAGCTAAGTTAATGACCAATATGTGCATAAAGTCGACATGGTGTATTATAACGGCGCTTTAAAGCCCCAGCGCTCCTATAAACAGGGCTGAGTACCTGTCCCGGCTCCACTCCGACTGTCGCTGGAGGGGTACCGAGATCTGCGGGTTTAAGCCCCCCCCGTGAGGCCCATGGTGAGTTGTATAAAGGGAGTGTTCATTTATTAAGTACAGGGGGGAGTAGTGAAATGTCGCTGGAAAACAAATCCCCCCCTAGAGCTCGCTGAATTTTTTACGCCTCCTCACATAAGATTTTGACCCCCCTTTGAACTATAGTAGCGCACAGGCCTTTTCACTAAAAATGGGCATATTTGTTTTCACCTCTCCTTTTAGAGGGGTCAAGATTTTACGACCCACTGTAGTTAATAAATGAACATTCCCTGCACAATGAGCCGATTTGAATCCTATAACAATACATAACCAAACTTCATCAAAGTTTGGCCAACTTTGGCCAACTTTGGTCAGATTTGGTCTTGACCAAATTTGTCATGGCCAAAGTCCCCCAATCATGACCAGGTGTGACGAGGACTTGCTGGGCGGACCACCAAGGTGATTGGACACTTTCCAAATCATATCAATATGAAAGGCGAATTGACCATGATCTTCTGACAACGGAGGGTCATCTTCATGTAAATCTTTTTTTCTTAAAGCTTTTCTTTTTTCTTTGGATATTAACACTAAAATTCATTTCAAAGAAAACAGCGAGATATCAAGGCCAATGTGCTGGACCCACATGCCCATATTGAATACGCTGAGTCGGCTAGATTGCACCTAATACACACCGAGTGCTACACTGTAATCCCTACAGTAAGTATTTACTTGGACGGAAGACTTATATAGTTTTATACAGCCCATAGGGGTCATGGTGCAGCGGGACCAGACATGTTGGACAGAACACTTAAACCCTTTAAGGACGGCATAGTGCTCTAAGTCTAATGTATTGTGCTCTTGGCCTTCATTACGCGAGTACTACTACCTCACCAGTGGGCTTTTGGTAATCGCTGCGTATTTCTCACTGAATGGCATTTATTTAATAACGATTGATTTAAAAAGATTGCATTATGATCTTCAATTTTGTAATCATCTTTGAAGATATCATTATAATATTGCTGTGCAACAGCCCACAGTGATGCATTATGGTATCATGCTGACCCTATGTGGTAAATATGAAGGGTTCTCTTGATACATGAAATTCAAGAATGCAGCCCTGGCCAGCAGGCTTCCTAGGGCTGCATTCTTGTGTCATGGACACAAATGGCAGAAGACGTCAAAAGTGCTGTCCTTAAAGGGTCAGTACGCAGGCGTAAACCACTCATAAGTAGTCGATTACCCCACACCAAATACACGTTTTAGGTTACATATTCTGACAATCTAGGGTAAAGGTACCGGGTATCAGAATTCTTTTTCTCTTTTTATTCCCCACACAGTCTGAAAAGTATACTTTATTTTTCAAAATGGGATGATGATGTGTAAGCTTGGTCCTGCATTGCTAGGTGGAATCGGGTAACCTGAAACACTCATTTTCTTTGGTCAAGAGGCTTGTTTACGACGGGATACATTTTAGTGTGGCCATTCCAGGAAGGTTCTGTATTTGAGGAGTAGTGGTAATGCATGGCAAGTGGACGGGTTACACTGTCGGCCAGGTTTAGTAAATTGACTCCCTCCATGCATGGTTAGACACCTTTTGATGCCCTATAAAAGACAGAAGTGTTTTGATAATCCCTGCGAGGTCTTGATATTTGATGTTTTGCTGTCTCTAAAATCTACTATTTCCCTGTAAATGAATAACCCAGAACTAAAAGAAATGAAGTATACACTGTTAAGGGCCATAACCCATTAGCCGATGTGCATGCATTATCCTCTGATACATTCACACAATTATACTACAAAGTACTGCATTTAGCCTGTTTGTTGAGGGTGCATCCGCCGATGGTACACACACATCGGCTAATGGGTTATGGCCCTGACATACACCTTCTCTGGTTAATAGCATTTTTATTGTCCCTTTTACCATCGTAATAAATCTACATAGAGCATAGCTATTCCTGTCCATGGACCCTGTAGGGGCAGCATGATCCTTTGATACATTACACTGATATTCCTAGCCTCCCCATACGACCAATCTCTCTGGAGGCATCATGGCTAAGCCCTGCAGTTTAGGTATCATGCAGTCCTTAAAGGATTGATACTCACTAGCATTATTAGCATTTATATAGGGCAATATAGATAGCCCATGCTAGAGCCATACATGCATAGTGCTATTTGCTCTCATAAGAGGAAGGTGTAAATATATAGTATATATCAGAGTACAGCTAGGACTAAGACTAATCCGATCTGAAACAACACAACAACCTACCCTTAAAGGGCGGCATCATGCCTTAATGCATCATGATCATGCCCTTGGTCGGCATGATGCATGCATCTAGCCCTGGCGAATAACTCATCAGTGCTGCACCAATACATCATGCTGATCTTACACGGTTGAGACACTCCCAAAGGGTCGGCATGATGCACCAATGCAGCACCAGCGAGTTAGTCACTGCGGCTGCATTGGTGCATCATGAAGACAAATGCCACCTTTTTTGGGGGGGGCAAGATCTGTCCTTAAAGGGTTAATACTTTACATGACCCAGCATGTACTAATACAGCTGGGCCTTACGTCATCTACATGAAGTGCTTCAACTTCTTGCTGAATCAGCATTTTTCAGGCCAACCCGGACTTAGTCTAATCGCCAAAGAATACTCAAAGTGATACACAATGCTATGTAGCTAACGAGGCAGAGACCGAACAGGACAGGCACAGTTGCTACACGGCCATGGCCAACGTTTATATATTAGTTTATCCTATGTTTAATCTAATATGAATTTGGGTAGGTGTATGGTAGGGGTTTTTACGGGTCAACACTTGAAAGGGGCATTCTCACCACTCGCACTTACCATATAGCAGACTAGAACAGTACTAGAATTGTGAGTGGGCCACTTTCAGGGTCACATCGTGCTCTAATCGGACCCAGCTGGACATGTACAGTACCATAGCCAGCGTATATACCATGTTATATTCTGCTTTTTTTTAATCTATTACCAATTTGAGTGGGCGTATCATGCAGTCTTTATGAAATCTTTTTCAACCTGAAGGACATTTGGTCCTGCGGTATTGAAAATCTGCAGGACCGGTCAGGTTTTTGCAGGACTGAATACTTTTCTCCAAAGTTGAGTAGAGTTATTGATAACAACAATAAAGTGGAAATTATATCATTATGATACCAATAATTGCGTTCATCTTTGTACTGGTACAGTTCCCTTAATAATGGTCCAATTTACATACAACAAAAACTAAAATATAGGAAATTGTCCTGGGAATCCAGTCAGCCATTCGTTCTTGCTACACCGGACATTCTGCCGGACTTGTGACATTTTTGCCAGGCATTTCCCATGTCCGGCAGGATTTCAAGAAGACTGTCGTATGATTAGAGTTCTTACTATAGGTAAACATTTTAAGGGTCACTTTTCAAGCCAACCCGGATTTATTCTAATCACCAAAGAAAACTGAAGGTGCTACACAATAGCATCTAACAAGGCAACACTCAGGCGCAGTTGCTGCACGACCATGGCCAACATATATATTATGTTATATTAGGCCAAAAAAAAGAAGGTCGGTTTCAGGCAACCGCACCCTAGATTTAAAAAAGGGCCGACCCTAGCATTTTTTCCCGATTTTGGAGAATTTCTTTTTTTCTTTAAGTAAAATATTCATATATTTTCGGAAATTTTAGTAACTTTTTGGTCAGGAGGAACAGCTCCTATGCCCAATTGATTGTCTGACGTCAGGAAATTGCTTTCTTACAGGAATGTCCAACAATAGTCGATGTGGTGATTTGCGACTCATTCTAGATAACTTCAACATATTTAAAAAATATGTAAAAAAAATAAAATTAAAAAATCGGACCTATACCTACCCGAACTTTTTGGGCCATGTTTCCTGAAACAAACCTTTTATTTCTTTTGGCCTTATGCTATATCTAATCAAATACGAATTTGGGTGGGCGTATGCTTCAGGTGTTTACCATAAGTTAACGACATAGGTTAAGGGTGACATATTGGTTCACTGTGCCATATACCCTTGGTCAAGCAGCTGTGGCGAGTCGACTCGCGACAGCTGCATTCATGCATCATGCCAACAATTCAGGAGTGTATGAACCCTGTATTGTGACAATGGTGCATGAATGCAGCTCTGGCGAGTAACTCACCATGCAGTATAAAAGCATCATGCTGACCAAAGGTATATATCATTAAAGCAATGTGTGGCCCTTACAGGGTTGATACCTCGGAGGTCATACGTGGGCCTGCAGCTGCCAGCTACGACGTGGAAGTAATGCAGAAATACGGGGTTTAACCCTCTGAGGGCCGCAGAGTACTTTTACAGTTTAATTCTTTAATGTACCCTGGCCTAATGTTACTGGGATGCGAGTGACTGTCTTCAGGACTTCAACGCTTACACCATGTTGACCATATTCTGTTGATACACTCCCAAATGGTCGGCATGATACCTGAATGCAACACGAGTGAGTAGACTTACCAGGGCTGCATTCATGCATTATGACGACAAAGGACACACACATTAAAGCATCATGCAGCACTTGAAGAGTTAATCCAACTCTGAGTGGCCATATGGGAACCGAGCCATACTGGTGCTTTGATTCTTTGATACATTACCATGTACACCCTCTGGATAATTCTAGGGGAGCAACTGCTATCTCAATTTGCTATTTAAACTAATTATACCAATTTCATATAAAAACTGTTTCTTTTAATAAGTGTCCCGGAATCTCCTCTATTTATAATACATGTATGCGCGACCACCGATAATTTCAAATAAGAAGCGTTTATTCCAATTAGATTATAATACTCAATGCTTGGTGTTAATGTGTATGTAATAGATAGACAATGGTTATGAAAAGGTATGTAGAATTAACCACAGCTTGCTGGTGGGGCCAGACGATAGCCAGGAGACACTAATGTATATCAGGCGCTTAACTCGCTGCTGCTGCATTGGCGCATCATGCTGACACTTTGGGAGTGGGGTGTAGGGCGTATAAGACTATAGACCAATGCGTCAAGATAGGGTGACTGTTTCATGATAGAGTTGTGTTTACTTTGGTGTCAGCAGAGTCCTCATAACATTGGCTGTTACGTTTGCAAACATCTCATATCAGGAGATTGACAGGATGCTTGTCTCTCAAATAGTATATATTAGATTACAGGATTTTGAGGTTATATTCATGTATTTGTCGGTCACACTTTAGAAATGTTTAAAAGGTTTATCTTGCTGCATTGGTCTATAGCTACTGCACTAATGCACCCTACAGACAATGTGCTATAATTAACTAAAGCACCATGACGTATACCCCTCATGGGTTAATCTGCCTCACCTATATGTAAAACCCTTTATGACCATGGCTTTGTGCCAGGTACAGGTGGACAACAACAGAAACCTGACTGGACATGTTCTACTCTATGTCTACCAGGTGTAAAGTCTACAATAGGGTTTTGTGAATGCAGCCCTCATGTACCATAGTGGTGGTATACCTGGTATATGTTATGATGTAAATCTGGGAAGGTGTTTGGTTGCTTCCAATGTAACAATGGTAAGTAGACCCACCAGAGCTGCATTCATGCATTCTGACAAAATAAGGGCATATATGATGAAAGCTTTAAATGGGGCATTGAATATCTAACTACAAAACCATTGTGATATACACACACACACACACACGCACACACACACATATATATATATATATATATATATATATATATATATATATATATATATGTTTATATATATATATATATATATATATATATATATATATATATATATATATATACATATATATATATATATATATATATATATTGGGGCACTCTCCAGATTGGTCGGGCCTGTATTCTCAAAAGGTAGATATAAGGGACTTTTCAGCGCCACTAACGCCGGCGCATTAAGAGACGAGACCGCGGTGCTCTTTTTTGTGCCTTTTCCTTAAACCCCCACTGCCCCTACTTATAGGGCTGAGTTCCTGTCCCGACACCACTCCAACTGTCGCTGGAGGGGTACCGAGATCTCCGCCTGTAACACCCAACTCACCAGCTGGGAGGCCTTCTCCTTGAGGGCGGCGGCGTAGTCGTTGAAGTTGTCCCTGTGCCCCATGACGAAGTTCTTGGCCTTGTTTGCCACCTCGTCTAGGAAGGGCTGCACGTGGTCGTCCCAGCTGTCCTTGGCCTCATCCAGTAAGGGGTTGATGTGCTCGTCCCAACCGTCCTGTATGTCATCTGTCACACCAGACACCTAGGGGGAGAAAAGTTATTTCATCGTAAATATGGCACTAGCTACCACAAGCCAAATGAACATTACAATGCCAGAATTCCAATGTATACACCACTGGAGAGGTCATGAAATTTGCAATTCAATGGTGTAAGGTGCGAGCATGTATGCAGCCAAATTATAGGCAACCGTCCTGTATGTCATCTGTCACTCCGGACACCTGCAGGGGAGAGGAGAGGGATTTTGTTGAAATACAAACTTTACTATGCTTAAGTACTGGAAACGTCGTATTCAATGCCCCCCCCCCCCCTTGAATAAAATGTGCCCGTATTCAATGGGCTACGAAAAAAACGTTTTCCTTAACGCCACCAGGCTGGTAAGGATTATCAAGATCAATTTTCCATAATTTTATTTGTAAAATGTAGCATTTTTCGGGTGACATAGAAATGTAGAGTAAACTGTAATTTCCTTAATATTGATTGCAGAGGCCCTGAAATTCGGATCAAATGGTAGCACATGGTCTAAACCACCCGAGATACACCACCTAACACACTAAAAAGTGAGTTGATCATGGTGTAAATGAGAAAAAAAAACTAAATGTTGCCCGTAACTTTCTTAATTTCGGGTTTAGAGCCAACAGGCAAAGTGTTATCAAAGAGTAAAAAAAAAGAGCCTACATTCTCCCCAATGCTGGCCCAGCTGGGCCATACGCCCGGGCTGTAACCCCCAGACTGGTGAGGGTTGTTTTAGATTAATTCTTCATAATTCAATTTAGAATTTTTGCATTTGTAGTTTGACACCAAAATGAGGAGTAACGTACCTTGTCCTTGATGCTGGACCAGCTGGGCCATGCCTGGGCTGTGGCGACCAGGGAGGTGAGGGTGAGGAGGAGGAGCAGGGATCTCATGGTGTGTGGTGTGTACCTGTACAGGTGGAGTGACTGGGCAGGTGGGTGGGGCCTACTTATAGTACTGGGTGTAAGGTACTTAAACCCCCACCGCCCCTATATATAGGGCTGAGTACCTGTCCCGGCTCCACTCTGACTGCCGCTGGAGGGGTACCGAGACTTGCGGGTTTAAGGTGGGCGCGGACATTACTTAACATGCACGGGGGGGGGGGAGGTGGTTTTCTTCTTAGAGAAAAAAAAACGATTTTATTATTACTAAATGCACAAGAGCGGTCACCTTTTCACCTGGCTCCAGTTTTGGGCCTTTGTTTGGGTGCATTTTTAGAGTTTTAGAGAATGACCAGTTGCATTTTATGGCTTCAGGTAATTTTTAGCAAAAGAAAAATACGGATAAATACATGTGGACAGTATGATAACACTAGACGACCACATATTGGTGTTGTAAATAATATGGTGATGATAAGGTAACAATCAATCAAGTTCTAGAAAATTATGTATTTATAATACTCAGTGGTAACATTTTTGGTCTGGAAGATGAAAATTAACACCGTGTAAGTGCCCAAGACATACCATGGTTCAAAACAGTGAAAAGTCCCTCCCCCCCCCCCCCCCCCATTGTTAAGTAATGACCAGCCCCCAAGGTGCGGGGACACGTTCAGGCAGAACGACAAGACGCCGTGCTGCAAGTCGTGGTTGGGGCCACAAATAGGCATGGACGGGGGCAGGGGGGGGGGGGGGAGAAGACTCGGAATAATGGCTGCAATTAAATAAAAAAAGGTCGATGGCAATTCATATAGTTTATAACCGGCGCTTAAGCTCCTTAAAATGTACATATAAAGGGATATAAAAAGATCTTGATGTAGACCCTGGCAGAACTGGCTGGCACTTTGAACATTTCACTGTGATATTAAATTCCTAAACATTAACAGTGGGAGGGGGTTGCGGGGTTCTTAAAATACTCAGAACATTGGTTGTAATTAACTATAGAATTCGATGGCAATTCGTATCATTTAAATTTGAGTTGAGTTGAGTCATCTTTTATTGGCATACGTTTTATGATATTTCATCCCGTCTCTCAGACATAGCCAATGTTGAAAAGTAGAGATCAAATCAATAAATTACTAAATTCATTGATTTGAGGGAATTTAAAACGTCTTGGTGAAGACCTTGGCAGAAATGTCCGTCACTTTGAACATAATAACTCCTGGACACAAACAGAAACGTTTTTACACGTTATGTAAGAGTCTGTTTTGGCGTTAACCCTATAAGGACGGGTTGTCACCACAAGGCTCGCGTTTATTGTCGTTATGGAGCTGCATTAGTGCATCATATTAGCTCATCGGGAGTGTATCAACACATGATACCATTGCAGAACTGTTGAGCTATTTACCAGTGATGCATTCAAGCATCATGACGGCAAATGTGTATTAAACATTATCATTTTATGCTGTCCTTGAATGGTTAACCATTATTATAGGAGTGAGACCTTGTACTGGGTGGTGGAGTGTAGGACCGGCACAAGTTGCTTCAGGTGCTACTTTGGACAAAGAACCCCCCCCCCCCCGCATCAGAGAGAAACCTTTAAGGCGGCATTGAGATTTATTGAACTATATATAATAATTTGACATCATTGTGTATTTGTATTCCTGTTACAATTATTTGGCAGAGAAATATTCGCTTAAATTTTCATCTTTACGTTATTCAATAAAAGTGTATGAACATCAATGCTTTTCGTTTAATGATCAATAATTATGTTTGAAATATATACTTCTTGTGGGTCTTAAAGGGTTAGTAAGTCCACCAAGTCTGTACCCCCGTCAGCAATATTGCTTACCCATCAGTTTTCCTTGAACTTCACTACTACATAGGGCCAACAGGAAAAAAAGGTTTGTTTCAAGGTCCCCAGACCGACTCTATCAAAACAGAGCCGACCCTCCCTTTTTTATGCTATTTTGAAGAAATCGTAAGACTTTAACAGTTTTTGTTTGTCCATTTTAGGTCTACAAAGAGGCTGGCTATTATTTTCATCATAATTACATAATGTAAAATAGAAATGCAGCATATATGGTACATGCGAATTTATGCAATTTCGAAGAAATCCTCACATCTTTACATATTTTTGGAAATTTTGGGGTATGTAGAGGGGCTCGCTAAAGATAATTTTAAAAAGTAAAAAAAACAACGAATCCAACCTACCGACCCTATAGTTTTATCCCATGTTACCTGAAACAAGCCTTTTTTTATATTTGGCCTAAGTGGGTGAACGTCAAAAAATGAAATAGGGTGAATACCAAAAAAGGCCAAAAAAGGCCAAAAAAAAGGTTTGTTTTAGGTCACCCGACCGACCCTATCAAAACAGGGCCGACCCTACGTTTTTTAATGCAATATCGAAGAAATTTCCGTATTTTTACCCTTTTTTTGGTAAATTGTAGGGTCTTCGGAGGAGCCGCCCAGTACTTTCATGTCAATAAAAAAAAGTTAACTATAGTTTAATAAGGGAAAATAAGTATTTTTTGAAAGATTCATTATTTTTTCATTTCATAGGTGACCCCCTGCTTTTTCGCTTCTAAAATGATGGCCAACACATATTCCCAAGGGTTGGTTGATTTAGCAATAGCGGAGAATTATCCATGACCAATAATGTGAAGAAATACTGTTTTCCCATTTGATTATATAATTTAGGTACTGTTTACTCAAATGGCAATGTCATGGAAGTTAGCTCGGTGACATGTTAATTTCTTTTCCTTTTCTATTTGATAATAAATCAAACTAATAAAATCCTGAGTTATATACAAATAGCAATAGAATTTCAGTAATCTCACCACAAGT
Source organism: Harmothoe impar (assembly GCA_947462335.1). Lineage (NCBI taxonomy): Eukaryota > Metazoa > Annelida > Polychaeta > Phyllodocida > Polynoidae > Harmothoe > Harmothoe impar. The sequence continues at coordinate 4,350,920 of OX381721.1, read as the reverse complement.
AGCATTTCCCTTTAAACCCGCAGATCTTACTGCACGTCCAGTAACAGTCAGAGTGCAGTCGGGATAGGTACTCAGCCCTATATATAGGGGCGCTGGGCCTTCCTCATGGTATGAGTAATGGTATCAGAGTAGTGCAGGTTTCTAGTCAGGTATACCATGTGGCACCCCCTGGTGGATGGAGTGTACAACTCACACTTCACACCAATTAAACTAGCGATCTCTGTAGACATTATTTATGAATGGATCCGCTCCAAATTTAACCTTGATATCTATGGAAAACACAAATCGAACAAAATTATATTGAGGGAAAAATCCACTATTCCAGATATTAGAATACGATTTAATCTTAAGTTGACTAAATTGGGTTGGAATAGGCAGGGTATGATGTACACTCCATCCACCAGAGGGCGCAATAGGCTTTACACTGATAATCTTTATGTCCCAGGGCATAGTCCGTAATTGCTATTCAAGGTTAGGACCCTAGGGATATTACTGACTCAGTACTGACCAACTAATGTTTAAAAATGACTGAGGAGAAAGAGTCTTACTCGTGCCTTACTCAAAAAGACTCAACCTAAGGCCTCTCAAAAAAATAAAATGGTTTCTCATCACCGCGGGCGTTATAAAAATCATGTTTTGGGGAAAACCTTTTTTTATTGTGCTAATTTTTTTATGGAAAACGGAATAAAAATGGACAAATATTTGGTATCAAGTTAAAGCTTATACTGCCATTAATGCAGTGAGACAGTTCCCCACATTTAAAGATCAATAAAGTCTTAACTACTAAAATGTGGACTTTGGTCCTGAAAAACATATTTTCCTATACATTTTGGCCCGCAAGTTGTAAAAAAAAAAAGCAAAAAAAAGCCTACCTCATCACATTTTTCGGTCATTGGTCATGAGAAACCACTTTTTTTTTTGAGTGGCCTAATACTCTCAGAAATAGAAAGACTATAAAGTCGGCTGGTTACTACTGACTAACTTGATATTAACCAACCATGGTTGGTCGTAAAAGGAGCCAGGTAGTCACTAGTGACTGATTTATTAGCCAGTACTGATGAAGGTCAGAATATCAATATGGGCAGACCTAAAATCGGGAAGTAGGCTCTCTTATTGATCTTTGCTCTTATGTTGAGTATGGAGTTAAGATTTCTTTATTTGGCTTTACGTTTCACATATCTACAAAGGACATTTTTAATTTAATCCCAAAATACTAAATATACACACTTAAGTAATAGTTAATATCAATCCTCAGTCTAGAGCCCCCATTATAGGGACTCTTGGTGCAAATGTCCTAGATGAGACCAGTCATATTAGTCGCAGTAACAAGAAGCTACAATGCAATTTTCAAAAGTCGTGCACACCAAACTCCTACGATTTTGAAAATCGCACTATTTTAACACATTTTTCTAGTCGTAGCTCTATGCCCGAGTTTCAGTTTATGACATCGGCATAGTCTTCCTGAGTTAACGACTACTGTAAATGTATGATATTTCATGCAGTACAGGAATTTGTACAGCGTAAATATCAACCCAGTATGGTATATAACTACCATCTTCCAAGATCCGCGAATTCAAATACACACAAAACTTTATGACAAATTCGTGAAAATATATATGCGCAAAAATATCTACGTTTACAGTAGTCTAACTGGGCTTTAATATTGGGGATTATATTTTAGATTTGGTTCCATATTGTAACCTCTCTGGCCCCAGTATACCTTCAAGAGCCACAGCATCCTGTCTCTTAAATGTCTTACTGTTCACAAGATTCTCCCCGAGGTAATCTCTGAGGGAGTCCTTCACTTCTCCTACAGAGTAGTCCTTAGGGAAATGTAGCATGACGTTAAAAGTTTTCCCTTCGGGCGTCACAGACTGGACGTGTTTCACATGCTTAATGACGTGTTGACGTAGAATACTAGCGTCGGTCGTGACGTCATAAAAGTAAACATCGAGCCTGACACCACTGGGTAGCTGTATTATAAACCCGAAGCTGGCCGCTCTGAGGTGGGACTGGTGGCTCCCCCTATGGGAGCAGACAGTGTTGTGAGACCTTGTCATGTCCATGATGGTTTGGTAGTTAACACGTAGGGGGCGCCAGTTCTGGTAGCCAAGCACGAAGCCGGTTGGGAATAAACAGACGAGGTTTCTGACGTCAGAGAAGACTGCCGCAGCATTATCTGTGCTGAGTTCTACTGCATCTGGGGTATCTAGGTTGTACTGGGGTGAGCCATGCTTCTCTGAGTAAGCCAGGAAGTTCTGTTTGGGAGACAAGGGCATAATGTCATTTAAAATAATGAATTAGGTCCACAATTTCTGTTTTAGGTAATCTGAGCTAGCTTAGCAAAGCGTGGCCAAAATGACCAATTAAAAATGAACCTGAGCAATTCAGTAAAATCTGGACATTACTTTCATAGAAAAGTAAGAAAGTAGATAAACAAATGAGTCTTCATTCGGATTCTTCTCGCCCCTTTTTAACCTGAAACTTTCTCTTTTTTTAGGTCTCAAACATCATTGAAATATTTAATATCAAGTTGGCTATTCAAATGATTTTTAATTCTTGAAAAATAATCTACAGTAATATGATAATAATATATTTTAGACATTGATTGCTACATCGGACAAGTGGAAAAAACAAAAATTCACCTACCCATTTGCTGACTATCCTCTCCGGAGCGTGCCCAGTCTTGGCGGCCTTCTCCAATAAATCAAAGTGTTTGGCGCCGACCCCGGCATGGACAAGGTACTTCACTGTAGGAACTCGCTGGCGGACTATTGTCACAGCTATGCTGAGCATCTGGCCGAACACACCCTGCAATGTGGGGAGATTGATGTATTATTGAATTTTTTAGGCAGTTTTATATCTATGCAACAGATGCCTGTATTTGTTTCAAATCCAGTCAATGGTTTATGGAGTTTACATTTACATGAACTGCTGTCTCAGCATAATTTCACATGAGGTCATTACTTAGATAAATAATAGGAGCAGAAAAATATTAGTCCCCGTGATTGATAGTAGCACGATGCCTTAAATCTCATTGATTGGATATAAGTTCTTTTTGTAAGCTCGCCTATGTTCTTCAAAAACATAGGTGAGCTCACAATTCTCCAACACAAATTTCACTGAAATCAATAAACATTTTAAGGCCAGTCAAAATATCCTGGTTTTTAATCATTGCAGGAAAACCAGAATGATATGTTTGGAGTTTAATAAGTAATTATCTTAAAGAAGAAAACTTGTTGACGATTATTAGCATATTTGGTATCAAATCATAGTGTCAGTAATTATTTTTATTGTCACTAAAAAGACAGTACAATGGGGTGGATGTCGGGGGGTAGATATCCAGGGTAGATGTCTAGAAGGAAGATGTCCGGGGGAAGATGTCCAGGGTAGATGTCCAGGGGTAGATTTCCAGGGGTAGATGTCAAGGGGTAGATGTACGGGGGTGTAGATGTCAAGGGGTATTTGTCTTGGGTAGATGTCTAGAGGTAGATGTCAGGGGGTAGATGTCCAGGGTAGATGTCTGGGGGTAGATGTCAAGGGTAGATGTCTTGGGGTAGATGTCAGGGGGTAGATGTCCAGGGTAGATGTCAGGGGTAGATGTCAAGGGGTAGATGTCTGGGGGTAGATGTCGAGGGGTAGATGTCCGGGAGGTAGATGTCTGGGAGGTAGATTTCTGGGGGTAGATGTCCAGGGGTATTTGTCTGTGGTAAATGTCCGGGAGGGACGTGTTCTGATACTATCTACTACAGGGGTAGATGTCCTGGGGTGTAGATGTCCAAGGTAGATGTCCAGGGTAGATATCAAGGGGTAGATGTCCGGGGGTATAGATGTCAATTGGTAGATGTCCAGGGGTAGATGTCCGGGGGTAGATGTCTGGGAGGGAGGTGTCCTGATACCATCTACTACAGGGGTAGATGTGCAGGGTAGATGTCTGGGAGGTACGTGTCGTGATACCATCTACTACAGGGTAGATGTCTGGGAGGTACGTGTCGTGATACCATCTACTACAGGGTAGATGTCTGGGAGGTGCATGTCGTTATACCATCTACTACAGGGTAGATGTCTGGGAGGTGCGTGTCGTGATACCAACTACTACAGGGTAGATGTCTGGGAGGTGCGTGTCGTGATACCAACTACTACAGGGTAGATGTCTGAGAGGTGCGTGTCCTGATACCATCTACTACAGGGTAGATGTCTGGGAGGTGTGTGTCGTGATACCATCTACTACAGGGTAGATGTCTGGGAGGTGCGTGTCGTGATACCAACTACTACAGGGTAGATGTCTGAGAGGTGCGTGTCGTGATACCAACTACTACAGGGTAGATGTCTGAGAGGTGCGTGTCGTGATACCATCTACTACTTACCTGACCATTAAGGCTGGGGTCCACACGGCCGGCTACAGACAGCATTGTCTGTCCTCCGTCTGTAATCCGCAGCACAAAGTAACCCACCTGTAACCACACAGAGGTACATATAGGCATCTAGCTGCATGCATTATCAGCCAATCACATAACACCCTGCATTCACTGCAGAATTTTTAGGGTGCATTATATAACAGCTTGTACCCATGTGGTTGCTGTATCAGTACTTGTCTCGCCGGTAGAAGCTTAAGTAATGGAGCCGCCCAAAGGATGATCAGCCTGACCCCTATATAACAGCATCATAGAAATAGCTTCTCATAGAATCATTGGATAGGTATGCTATATAGAATCATTATAAGTTAACAAATGAAGAAACAGGAAAGATGGGAAAGAAATTGTGATTATAAAGTATTTTAGACCGTTCCAGTTCTAGGAAAGAGTAAATTATACTATTCTTTGCTCTTTGGTTCTAGGGAGGGACTGTGAAAACCTACCATCTTGTCCACCAATCTGACAGAAATTTCTAGAAAGGTAGGCATGATGCATGAAGCAACCGTGGTGAGTAGACTCGCCAGGGCTGCACCCATGTATCACGACGATAAAGGGAATAGCACATTAAGTACTATGCAGTATTTAAAGGGGTAAAGGAAGCATTGAAAATATCATGAACTGAAAAAGTAAACTTGCCTCTAGACTCGTCGAAGTGACTATCATAAAATAAACGAGTCAAAAGTTGTCTTACCTATCAGGTTACCATCCCACAAATAGAATCTGGAGCTGGCAAATGTCGGGTTTTGGGCTAGCGCATGCCAAGTGGGTCTTCTATCACCAGCTAGAAGACCCGCTTCCTTGTCACTTAGATGAGTTTTTGACTCGTTTATTTTATGCCCGTCACTTGAAAGAGTCTGGAGACAAGTTAACTTTTTGAGTGTGTAAGGCTACTCACTATTTTCCCGTTAGCCTCACCTACAAAGGGGTGGCAGTGGGGGTTGTGTTGGTAGATGTAGTAGTATGTGGGCAGGTAGTCGAACCCCTCATACACCGTCCTGTTCATGTCCAACACCGCGGTGTAGTCACCGGGGGCGGCATCCCGCGTTATAACGGCCACAGACATGCTGAAACTGCAAGGGGTATGTATTAGATAACCTACACACATAGAGAAGGGATAGGGGACCCTGAAGGAGGGGTGGGGGACCCTGGAGGAGGGATGGAGAACCCTGGAGGAGGGATGGTCATAATGGTACAATGTATCAAAATCTAGGAATAGGGCCAATCATCTAATTATAGTTTACAATATATGCTATTATGTAACAATGTGATACTATCCTAGAGCTTGCAGGCGGCAAATCATTGTATAAGGAGCTATAGGTAGCTAGTTAGAGACCAACATCTAGATGTCATGGTGCCTTCAGGTGCCTTAACCAAAAAAACTAAAAATGCAATAGCATGTAACATAGAATTACCCCTATGGTGCGGTGAATTTTGGTGATTCGATATTTGATGTCAATTCTAAATGGTATCATTATGTTATTAAATCACAGGGGCCAGATAATTTACATAACTATGGTAACCTTTGGTCTCTTCTTGTTGGCCATCTTTTTTCTTCCAAATAGATCACATGACATCACACAACTCCCAAAATGAGGCTCACAGTGTGGGCCAGAGTGAGGGTGTCTCCCATGTACATGGGGAACTCCCTCTATACAGCATTCATAGACCTTCCAACCATGGTGCCACCTGGTGCTTTACCCAGTCCCTATGAACAGCCACGCGGAAAGGATGACATGTAACATCCTCCATGCATGGATGCTCACAATGTTCTCTAAGTGAGATATATGCCATGGGTCTTTTCTTAATAATTAGGGAATAATGTACGCCATGTCTGTCTAATAATAATTATACTGAATCTGGGACCTGCTGGCGAGGACCCCAACTGTGCAGTCATTATTGTCAACCTTGATAATATCAATTAAAATATATACAACACCTAACCTAAGTGTCATTTACAGACACTGTCACTAAACTTTCCATCCTCCTCGAAGCCACATTTACCACTAGTTTTACAACCCACAGTGAGGTTCATTGAATATATAACCGACCCTCCCCACATTTTATTGCTCTGCTAATTTGCCTGAGAGACTGGGTATCTAGTCTAGCTGCGAGCTCATTAAAGAAGCCCTTTGTCGGCCTCGCCAGCATAACAGAAGATGCATTACAATATGAATTCCCACCAATGCCATCACCATACTGATTCTGCGTACCAGGAATGAACTACCCACTGAGCGTTTCCCACTCACAGTTTTAGTACTGTTCTAGTCTGCTATGTTAGTGCGAGGGGTGAGAATCCCCCTTTAACAAAAACATTTTCAATTATTTTAGATCAAAATAATGTTGTTTTTTTACATTATACAGTGTTTGGTGAAAATCACTTCAAAATTTGCCTACGATTGCGTCAGTTGTTCTGAAAGAGGACCCAGAGGTTATATATTATGGCCAAGGGTCATCCAATCTTGGGCCCTGACTGTACATCTACAGTCTAGGGGGTTACTTACAGTCCTATACCTAGTGGGAACAGGCGATTTTGAAAGCATAATGTCAAAATTATGAACATTATACCATTGGAAAGCTAATAATATTTGAAACAATAATATATGACTCCCGAACTTGTACATGGAATATCCAAAGTTTAGTTGATTTCTCCCAGAAAAAAAAAAGATTTAACTAGATATCCGGAGAAAAGTGACTAGTGGGATTTACATTCAAAACCCCATGTTTTTGCCCAAGAAAGTATGATAGCTATAAGTTATAGATTGCCATCGAAGTAGTCTGTATGTATTTGTTGAGATTCCCATAGCTATATTGCCATTAAACAGTATCTTAGGTGGGATAATGCATGCAGCTGAGCACCCAACCTGCCCCAAGTGGAACAACAACACCAGCAGTACCTCACCTGGGCAGTGCCTATATAATTACCCATTCAAGTGGAACAGGCCTGCGCAGGGCCAGCCCCAGCAAGGGCTAAGTCAATGGGTAGTAGTATGCAAATGACCCTATCATATGACATAGAGGCAGGTAGGGAGAATTTGCTTGACCTGAACTGACAAACATGCTAAAATACATATGGGTGGACTTCCATAGTCATCAAATGCATGTGGATATGAAAATATTTGATGGTATCTAATCTCCTTCCTCAGGATAATAGTGTATGAAACATGTATCATGGTTTAAACGTATCTCATCCCGTTGCATCCCTTCTAGATATATCTAAATAAAACATATGTGGTAATATTATGGTCCATACACTTGGTTTCGAATGTCTGGTGTCCTCCTGACAGGGTTTTGTCAGAGAAAAACATTGATTTCCATCTAATTTTCCTGCTGCAAGATTACACCTCACTGTGAGCCATTTTCTGAGATCTTGCCTGACCTGCCTGACCTGCCACCTAGTGTACGTTGTGCCCGCTACTAGATACCTCCACTGGACCGTATGCATCTGCTACTGTGTATCAGCACTCAGGAGAACTTGGGTTCGAATCCCACTGTGGCTCAATCAGTCTCTCAATCCTGGGCACTTAAACAATTATTTCCATGGCATTTTAGTACTTAGAAGTTTAATTGAGTTTAATTGAGCCTTGGTTATCGTCTAAAAATGCCCCAAAAAGGGGGGGGGGACACTTGTTAGGGGGAGGGCGCTTATCACGTCAAATACGGTATACATCTATTTAATAGGTCATATTGCTATGTCATTGTAGGAGGAGTAATCAGGTTATGTAAAAAATGAACCACCTATTGTGCCAAGGTGGGATTCGAACCCACACTCCTCATTGAACAATCATCCAGGATTCAGGATCATTTTAGTACCTTTAGCAACCACGTAAAGCTCATTAAACGCAGACGTAGCCTAGCCCTTTAGTACTACCTCTGGAGCCACATTAAATGCAGACGTAGCCTATTTCTTTAGCACTACTACGTCTGCGTTTAGTGAGCTACGTCGGGTTTGCTAATGGTCCCTATTAGGGACCTTTAGCAAACCACGTAAAAGCTTATAAAATGCAGACGTAGCAGTGCTGAAAGGATAGGATACGTCTGTGTTTAATGAGCTTTTACGTGGTTGCTAAAGGTCCCTATTAAGATGTAAATTTGGCGTAATGGTAGGCCTAATAGTAGGGACCTTTAGCAAACCCGACGTAGCTCATTAAACACAGACGTAGTAGTGCTAAAGATAGGCTACGTCTGCGTTTAATGAGCTTTTACGTGGTTGCTAAAGGTCCCTATTAATGGGCCTGGACTGCTCGAGACTGAGGGTCATAGGTCAAGGCTTGGCTTCACCAGTCACCTTCTCCATAACTGGATACCACACAGGTTCGTCAGGAAATGACTAACTTACCTGTATATCAGGTACTGTACACAACCACAGTGAGATAGTCCACGCTATGTCAGCCTATAGCACTGTGTCACTGGACACTGGTGACTGCATGTTCTGTAATGTCCCTTACACGATATGACAAGTACCGTAAAACCACGCGTACAAGCCTAACTCGCGTATAAGCCACACCCCAACTTTGGGCTAACCCTATAGGCCGCACCAGGGGTCTGATTATGGCGGTTTAAGTACTGAACCAGTGGTAAAACTCCTGTATAAGCCGCACCGCTGATCTGACTCGCGTAGTAGCTGCGGCTTCTATGCAAGGTTTTACGGTACATGTCTAGTGTACTATAAAGCTTACATCACCGACTCAACCTCTGACCCCACAGTGATATAACATGTCACATGGCAGTGCACAGGCTTAAAGCCCCAGCTCTCCTATAAATAGGGCTGAGTACCTGTCCCGACTGCGCCCTGACTGTCGGTGGAGGGGTACCGAGATCTGCTGGTTTTTTTTTTTTTTTTAAAGTATTTATTGGATCTAATGGCATAAAGCCAAACCTAGACTTAGGCGCATTGCCTTTCTTCCGTCAGGACCCCTAACTATTTTACAATATTGTTGACGGTCTTATTGATTCAATAATATCAAGCTATGGAGAAATAAAGTATGGTACAGGGTTTTCCATGTTATGTAACATACATGATGGTTCTTTGTAGTACAATATATAATACTAATAATAATAATAATAATGAGATGAGATGAATGGTACAGTAAGGCAAGATGACATAATTACACCATAAAACAAGCTGGGTAATCTCGTTTGATCGCCTTCTTGAAGTCCCGCAAGGTCTCTATCACTGTATAAGGAGCTTTTAAATTGTTCCAGCGCTCGACAGCCCTATACAAATGGCTTTTAACAATGATGGGTTTAAGGCTGCGGATGGCCTTAAACCTTTTTCCTAAATGTCTGCGTGTGGGTATATCACGGTTATCCAACATGTCTTGATGTTTTAATAAAGAATAAGCATAAGTTAACAGGTGCATATCACGTCTATGATCAAGGTACTGACAGCCACTTTTAACATGTAACTCATCAGTATTATAAAGAGGGTTTTCCTCAAGTTTGACCTTATATACAGTCCTAAGAGCTTTGTTTTGTAACAATTGTAATTCCCTATTCTCCCCAATTTTCCCTCTATCCCATATAAAATCCCCATAGTCAAATGAGGGTATCACCATCGATTTGTAAATAGAAAGAGCAGTATCATTATCAACGTGGGTCCTGACCTTGCCCAGCTCATTGACCCTGTGCCTGATGTTAGCAGTAGCAGTTTTCCTATGAGCAATGAAAGAGAGGTCAGGGTCCATAGTGATGCCCAGGTATGGGAAGGTATAACATCTATCTAAAACAACATTATTCATCGTAAAAACAGGGTTTTCTCTAAATAAATTGTTAAAAACCATCAGGTGGTGCGACAGGGGGTGTCGCAGGAGTTGCGGCAACAGTTATCACAGCCGTTGTTGCAGGAGGTGTCCCGGTGATAGGTCCAGGTTGGGCTATTGATATTGCTGCTGCTGCTGCTGGTACTGGGACAGGGGGGGGGGGGGGGTTGAAGGGGGATGGCATCTCCACCCACCGCCATAGGATTCTGTCTAGCATGGGGGTTAGGTATGCCACATAGTATGCGTCGAGCTTCCATAAGGATGTACCCCCCCCTATTTTGGCCTTTCCATGTTCCATTTTGAAGAGCCTTACTTTTCATCGAGGCCCCAATTCCCCAGAATTTCGATCCTGTGACTTCTAGTAGCACTCTCGACTCAGTAGCCCTTAGGATCTGGAGTAGTCCTGCATCCTGTTCATACTTTAACACATTGAGTTTCAGGAGATAGTCTTCGTCATGGTTCTTCCATGATGGGCAGTCAATGTCCTTCCCTAGGTTCATGGCCTTTAGGGGGGTAAAGGCGTCCATTATCTCTCGTGCTTTAATGGGATCACCAGCATAAAGGGCTTTTTGGTGGCATAGTCCCTGTTCAACTGATGAGTAGATACGTCCTGCCAGCTCGATTCTACACGGATAGAAATTTGAAAGAGGCGCCAACTCCGAGTGGTAACCAACATAGCTATCTGTTACCACTGTACGACAGTTAGCCAGCTTAATTTCTTCAGGTAGCCTGTTCAGGTTTTGATGTGTGTAGTACTTATTATTATATATAAGGCCTCTGCCTTTTGCCTTGACTTCATATTGCATATCATACGCTAGTTGTGCCACTGAAGATACGTCTGCCTTCTGTTTCTTGATAACTGGATTAGAATCCTCACTCACGTAGATATGCTTTACCTCAGGATCCTTATTAAGGCCTCCCTTTAGTGACATTAGCTTATCCCTAGTGGATGCTTTGGTAAAGACAGCCACTATTGCTCTCTTTGTCACGTTTGGGGGGCCTTGCCGGTAGGCATAATCCAACTCATATCTATCTATGGTTGGGTCAATTTTCTTCAGTAGTTCAAAGGTAACCTCATCAGTATTCTCACGGGGGGTAAAAGGTAAGCCCTCAATAATAAGGTTCCTTCGTCTGGCTGCTTGATCCTGTATAGCTAATGATATACCCAGATCAGCAATGTCACGGGTGTTGACGCGTACTTGCCTTTCATTGCCGTCAAGCCTCAGCTCCAGTTGTTTAATGCGATCCTCCAGGGCCTTTTTTTCTGTTTCAACCGTCACTAGCCTGCTATGAGCATGTTCTATGGAGTTTGTGAGACCTTTCTCCTGTGTTATCATGTAGCCCAGAGCTGTCGAGACTTTTCCACCTATGTTAGGGCCAGACCTAGTCTTAGCACTGTCGGTGGTCAGCTCCTGGATTATGCCTACCACCTCGTCAAGGGTGGTTGACGCCATTCTATAATAACAAAGTCTCACCGGCGGTGTGGAAAGGACCTATGTCGGTATGTAGGATCCAGTTGAATCCTCCCAGGTCGTTAATTTCCAGACCAATGTGTGCTCTGATCCTTACTCTGGTAGTATGAGAAGAATTTTGGTTCCCGGTACAGTATAACACTAATAATTCGGGGTAAACCCGTGAGCTCAGCGGCAGCGCGTCTAGCAGGTCTCGTTCTCCATAGCTCCATAGTTTAAACTCATCAGCTTGGTTATACTGGGAGTAAAAAAGTGTTTATAGCACAAGGTATGACACAGCTAGACACCCATCATCGTTATACGCTGTACCATGGGTCTTGTCATAGAGGGTAGGGCCATCTAGTTAGTAGTATGTGAACTGCTTAGTCCGCCATCTTTAATAAGACTTCAGATGGTGCCAGCTGTCTATAGCCAAATAATAGAACAGCAAGGCCATCTAGGTATAACGATGATGGGCGTCTAGCTGTGTTATATACAGTTCTCTCCTCCCAGTATAACCAAGCTGATCAGTTTAAGCCTGTGGACCCCAAAGTGCTAAAGCACGTAACAGGGCACTGTGCGACCTTTGATCTGTGGTGGCAGCTAACAGGTAAGGGGTGATCTATTTAGTACGTCACACCTGAGGGGGTGGGGGGGGGTCTTGGTTCCCAATGATAGAGGTATGGGGAAAAGCGTGACAAAGGGGCGGGGGGGGGGGGCTTGAAAATGGCAAACATTTGCGTGACATACTTTATAAATGACCCCTAAGGGAGTAACCGTGTTTTAAGAACGGGGCATAGGGGGTGGGTGGGGGAAAGTTTAATGCATTAGTTATAGTATTGGTGACCTTATATATGGATATCCATATCTTACACAAGTCATATATCTCATCCCGGGGGCCCACTCCTTCAGCTTTGCTTGCTATGTGTGAACACCATTCCAAGGGAAAGGGTATGTTTTTGGACCCTAGGCACGGACCCGCGAGGACCCTTGGAAAGGGGTGCTTTTCAGGGAAATTTAGAGGAAAACGGGTATATTTTTCGGCCATTTTGGTTATTACTCGAAAAACTCATAGCTAGAAATGTTATTCAATATCTGTGCACAAAAGAAATATTATGTTACATTTAAAGCCCACCTGTTTTATGTTTCTTCAATGATTTTTCTCGGCCACCCTTATTTCTAATCATTTTACCCTGGTATCCCTTGATAAGGGTATGTTTAGTGACACTAGTGACATTGCGTTTTCCTTAAAGACATGTGACATGGCCATTTCTTAAAATCGATATGCAACATGGGGGACCCCCCCCCCCCCCCATCTACCCCCCCCCCCCCCACTACGCTGGTAGCCAGTGTAGCTGACCCGGTGTATGACACTGGTCGTCCTCTATAACAAATACAGCCATACCTTACCATAACAGCATGACAAATACACTTACCCTTTACCATGAGGTAAGCCGGAGTATGAAATCGTCCCCTTTTCCTTAAAAGAGAGGCCTACTAGAAGGCTGCATGAGACGTGTAGTCGTACTAGGTTGGACGAGATTGTTATTACCTTTTATTATACGATCGGGCCACTCATCGTGCTTTTTCTGTGATATCCCCGTGCTGATATCTAGTGATATCGGCACCCTTCCGGTGGATATCAGCACGTTTCCGGGGGATATCATCCCGTTTCCGGTGGTCCTGAGCAATTCCGAAATTTCGTCCCCCATAAAATCCGAGGTTCTATGGAGACTCGAACACGCTACATCAAGACTTGAAGTCCGATGTGCTAACCACCACGCCGTGAAGGCGCTGGTAGAGGTGGGTGGCGAAACAAGGAGTCTACAGGCGGATTTCTAGCCCTGTAGGACCATTATTTACCGAGTTACAGAAGAAAAGGCATTTTTTGGTATAGTTTCTTTGAAAATCCAAATTTTTTTCTAATTTCTTTTTTACTATAAAGGTAGAAGTTGGACTTTACTTAGCCTTTCGTTAAAATAATTCTAGGGATTTTTTTTCACATAGAAATAGGCATTTTGAAAAAGGTTCGTTTCCACCCAGGATCGATCCAGGTACCCTTGGTGTGTGAGGCGGAGACGCTAGCTGCCATGCCTATCCGGCTGTGGTGCATGCGGGGGGAAACGCTGGTCAGTATATAACATAGCCCCAAGCTGGCCCCCTCACAAATTCTATGTTGAACTCAGTGTTGGAGATTGAGGATATGACGTCACCAGGCTCCACCAATCAGCGAGCAGGGTTGGTGGGAGGTCAAAACAACATGGCGCTACTGCTGTACGAGTGATATCCAGTCAATAATCCTTCAAAATGGCGAAATTAGGACATATTTAAGGTAACTAAAGACATTTTAGTTGAAAAATCGTATAATAAACCTAATAATGTATGGCTGAGGGTCGCACTCGGGGCTGTATCGCTGGATATCGTCACTCGTGCTTCGCACTCGCGCCGATATCCAGCGATACAGCCCCTTGTGCGACCCTCAGCCATACATTATTGGTTAAGTAAGGCTATAACTGACACCAGGGTGCGCCACTGCTACAACTTAAATAGCCTTGTCCAGTCGTTGTGCTATTTCTGGACAGCCTAGTCAATAGACTTGACCAGTCGGTATGCCCAGGAACCTTATGGGGATCAAACAATGCACAAGGTAGATTCAGTATATAGACACACCCGTGGGGATCATACAAACCAACAGTATTGCATTGGTGTCCTTGGGGTAAGGGGAGCACTATGGGTCCTCACTGGTAGGTTCTACCTAAATCTACCTGTCTGCTTTGCTAAGATTAAGACTAATTTTAAGATAATCAAGACGATCTTAATTCTGTGTTAAGATTGTGCTGTTAACGTTTGTCCGCGCACCTAGGAGAGCTATCCCGGGCATGCTTTTTATAAGCCCCTGGATTCGTACTGAGGCCAAAAAATAAATTAAGTTACCTGATCGGTCATATCACTCGGTGGACCCTTGATAACTTTATATCAAGCAATTTTAGAGCTTTACATGTTTAAAGATCCTTGATTCCTAATCAAAGCTTATTCTGTAACACCTAATCATATTTAGCAAAAATGAACGACAGAAATCCGCATATCTCGCCTATATTTTCGAACTTTTTATGGCCTAATAATGAGCTAGTAATCATTGTGGCTTGTTGTAAATTCAGGTGTCCCCTTATCCCTTATCAACACCACTCAGCATTAACCATTTAAGGACAGCATACCGCCTAACCCTTTACAAATGGATGTTGCTATACGATGACATTTATCGTCATGATGCCCGCAAGGTTGGCTTGATGTTTATGTGCAGCACTAGTGAGTTACTCGTCAGGGCTGCATTCATGCATCATGATGCATTAATGCATAATACCACCCTTAAACCTATGGCCATTTGTTGCCATGATACCTAAATTTGTAGCCTTGGCGACTTTACCGGCCAGTGCTGCATTTATGCATCATGACCAATACTTGACAGTGCATCAGCACTGGCGAGTTACTCGCCCGAGCTGTACTCATCCATCCTGATGACAAAGGGTAAGGCACACTAAATCACTTTGTAAAGGGTTATTTACCCGGGGTTATTTCTTATCTATCCTATTGTTGACTCACTCTTGACAAAACTGAGGGTTGCCCTAACCCTTTAAAGATTGCCTGATGCTCCAATGCTTCAAATTTGTTAACTGGCATGATGCACCAATGCAGCGCCAGGTCAGCGGCACTACATTGCCTACCGTAATGCTAAATATTTGGGAGCGTATCAATGATGTATGGTTTACATGGTTCATGATGCTTGAATGCAGCACTGGCAAGTTACTCACCAGTGCTGCCCTCATGTATGATGACGACACATTCATTAACCTTTAAGGACGGCATGATGCCTTAAAGGGGTATGCCAGGGTCTATGCATATGGCACCTGATGGCAAAAAATGTAACTACCTAAAGCAATGATAAAAACATGTCTCCCTGTTGTATATGTCTTAACTTACCTTTATTAGCCCTTTAAATGTCAGATTATGGCATTTTACACATATATATGATAACCACTGTGCTTTGCTAATGCCAAAAGCTATCACTACTCGATGATGGCCTGTCTGGGCCAACTAGAAAATATTTGAATGTCTCTCCAACTAGATTAATTCATCAATGAATCACTTTTCTTTACTGTAAAGTGTATCTTATTGTCCAATGTAAATACGCTAAGGTTTTGATAGCAAATTGTTGACAACCTTCTCTTCTGTGTTGCAAAATATAGAAAAAATACTAATAATAAATAAATTAATTCATTTTGTGTGTTTTTTTCCCTTAATTGGTCATGGCTCATTGGTCTCACCTATGACCACTAATTATTATGGAGTGATTATGTCCCAGACTATCTCCTCTAAACTCCTGAGAGGTTTGGTTGGGATATTATTGGTCAATTTTTCATAAAGTTCAAAGATGTTGAGAAAATGGGATTTACACTATACGCGGCCATAGTTAAGGGTGTCCTATCTTCAAATGTCGATATATCAAAATCTAGCAATATAATTGTTCTTTTTTGCTTCCATCACATCATGATACATTGAACTAATACAATCCCAAGTGATTAAGAAATATTGTTGGTGGAACAGAATTTGGCTGAATCCTCCCGTATACCTTTAATGCATCATGTCCTTGGTCGTCATGATGCATGAATGCACCCTGGTGAGTAACTCGCCAGTGCTGCATTCATGCACCATGCCGACACTGCAGGGTTCTGTTGGATCGTCATAATGCACCAATGTAGCACTGGCAATTTACTTGGCAGGCCTGCATTAGTGCATCATGATGACAGATGCTGCCTTTTGACAACATGCTATCCTCAAATGGTACACGCCATCTGGCGTATAAAAAGTTTGGAGGGGCGGCTGGAGAGCCAAGGTTGTAGTAAATACGACATCAAAGTACCACTTATGTAACACGAGGGCTAGTTTTGTCAGGCCAAAAAAAAGAGGTTGGTTTCCAGTCATCCGACTAGGTCACCCAAAACAGAATGGCGACTTTTTTTTTTGAGATGTCAGTTTTTACGGTTTGTAAATGGGACAATTATTAAGGATTCTAGTGAAAATTGTAAAATAAATAATTTTTAAGTTAAAAAATGACCGACCAGAATATCTTATACATCAGGCGGGTCTGGATACGTGGAGTAGTCCAATTTTGGAAATTCTGGTTAATTTCCAAAGTGATATTTGATCCGTCGCAAGTCGTGGTGTGACACTTTTAGGGAAATTGATGTTTTGCGGGGCCCTTCAAAAGAAAAAATACGACCTGCCGGGTCTAGCGTGAAAGACCATGTTACTGGAAACCAATCTTTTTTTTTTTGGCCCCACCTTTCTGTTTCTGCTAATATAATAAAGTGTGCATCGACATAATGGTTTTGCTGGCTGGTTATAGGAGACTGCTGGTAGTCTGGTGTGGTGATTCACATCTTTCCTAAACCTAGATGGATTCACATGTTGGAAACCAGCTTCAGTGCGTCCATATAGACTGGTAGGAACGGCCTGGGGAAACAGCAGCTAAAAAAAACCATGACAGGTTGGTGGATATGATATTGACTTTGATTCTCTTATCTATGTTATAGTCCTCAAATGTACTCACAGCTTATAGCCGAGCCCTGGCGCCCTATGAGGTTTAAGGTTAATGATGGGTCATTGTCTTCCTCAATCTGAATAAGGCTTTCAATATGGTCGGCCACCTGATTCTTCTACACAAACATTGCAGCTTCAATCTCAAGTGGGAGGCCCTATCCGATGTAGGCAAGGGTTGTGAAACAGTGCTTTAAGGTGGTTGCCTATCTTGGGTCAAAAGTATCTATAAAAAAAAATTATAGATTTATTCTTAAAATTTACCCAATAGTAGTATAGTATGTATCGGAACGGGACTATAGTTAACTACTGTTTATTACTCAATCGACCTGCAGCCAATCAGAAGCCTCCATTTGACCGGAAGTGACGTCACATGCCCATATAAGGGCATACCGGAAGTGACGTCACGTGACCTTGACCTAGTTAGAGGTCAAGGTCATGACGCAGCCAATCAGAGGCTTCCATTTGACCGGAAGTGACGTCACACGTCCATATAAGGGCATACCGGAAGTGACCTCATGCGACCTTCACATGTCCATATAAGGGCATACCGGAAGTGAAGTCACGTGACCTTGACTTAGTAAGAGGCTTCTGATTGGCTGGTACACCGGAAGTGACCCATTATGCAAATGAGGGGACTACTTCCGGTCAAATGGAGACCCCTGATTGGTTGGGTCATGAAGAAATATGTCTCTTAATTTTTTTTTGTTTAGGAAGTGATCGACTTAGGATCACGTGACCGAAAGTGACCTGATGAGTCACGTGACTAGAAGTGACGACGACACATGCTTTAATTAGGCGATCAGCAGCGACTGGAGGAAGTGTCACTTTAAGAGGACACGCTAGTTAATTGTTATAATTTTTTTACTTACTAATAAAAGAAGACGTATGAAAATAAAACACAACAATAATTTTATTTATTTTTTTATTTTCTTTTTTTCAATTCTAATAAACACGCTATTTTTGAATAGATGCGCTCAATCAATCAATAACACACTTTTTTTTCATATTTTTAAAGGACTTGTTGTCACACCGTTAGAATGCACGCGACGCTTATAATACAAGTAGCGCACGTCATCTTTCTCTATGGTGTAAGTGTCCATTTTTGGTTCGTACCACTTTGAAATTTCTATTTACCGCAAGGAGAGTTTTTCGTTTGCGAAAACATCTAAGATGACGACTGGTTCTTTAGGGTTTTGTTACTTCTGTACACTTTTTGCACGCCATCTCTTTTTTTGGGATTTTCTTTCACTGGTGCTGCTGACTCGATCGTAGCAAATGTAAGTCTTAGGGTTGAGACTTAGGATCCCGTCACCTTCCCACGCCGTTTACATAAGCTCTGAAGTTCTCAGATCGTGAAGGTAACGTCTCTCACAACATCCGCCGGGCGGCGGACACCATTTTTGCACTTTTTTCCGTTTTATCTTCACGAAAAGCTCTAAGTGATTGTCACACACCGATGTCGGAATCTGCTTTCGTTTCTTTCTGAAGTATGTCTCTCTCAGGCGAGGTTTGACTACACAGAGGCAAATATCAGAGGCACCCAATAGCGCTAATTCTACTCTCAGACAAGGGTCAGGCACTGCTGGACTATAATAGATGGGTCAAGGGCTATTCTAGTGAGGGTCAGGCTACGCCTGACATTCAATAACAAGCTGGACTTTGGCAAACTTGCTTGAAAGTCTGACCATGCGGGATCCTCATGCCATAGTCTGGCAATGCTGAACTCTTGGGAGAGTATGCTGGACTCTTGCTGACCAGACTTTCAAGCAAATTTGCCAAAGTCCAGCTTGTTATTGAATGTCCGGCGTAGCCTGACCCTCAGTAGAATAGTCCTTGACCCATCTATTATAGTCCAGCAGCGCCTGACCCTTGTATGAGAGTAGTATTGGCGACATTTACCCGTGTGTACGGTGGGAGGAGGGGGTTCACAGCCACAGCTTGCGCTTATAGAGCGCTACTAGCGGAGGTCTGGATGAGGAGACTACGGCGTTTGTCTTAAAAAAAAAAAGCCATGGCACATGTCGATGTCGCTTAATTATGCTCATATCTCATGGCGATTTTAAGAATTGCTCATGTCACCTGTCACTATGTTTTTCAAGCTTCATGTCAAATGTCACTAGGTCTCATGTCGAATGTCGATGCTAAGAAACAGACATGACGTCATCTCGAATTTAGCGGTCTACACTACCGCTGCTGCTGCTGCTGCTGCTTGTGCAGCTGTTGCAGCTGTTGCAGCTGCTGACAGCTGCAGCTGCTGTAGTTGCTGACGCTGTCACGGATGCTGTTGACAGATGCTGCTGCTTGTGCTGCGCGTGCAGCCGCTGCTGCGGCTGCTGACGTTGTCACGGATTCTGCTGACAGATGCTACTGCTTGGGCTGCTTGCGCTGCTCGTGCAGCTGCTGCAGCTGCTGACGATGTCACGGATACTGTTGACAGATGTGGCTGCTTGTGCTGCTTGTGCAGCTGCTGCTGCTGCTGACGATGTCACGGATGCTGCTGACAGATGCTGCTGCTTGTGCTGCACGAGACTGAGTAGCCGCTATTACTAATGCTACTAATACTAGTATGAGAAAATACATTTAGTCAGTTGATTAAATCAAGGAGGTTTTCTGACTTCAGTGGATCGTTTAGCCATCGGCCACGGGCAAAACTTGAAACCATTTTATACATGGGACAATTGGCAGAGTCGAAACGTGTTGGTACGATGGGGTCGATCATGTTCATCATCAGTTCAGGCAAATCTCAGTGCTGTCTAGCATGTCCTCAAAGTCTTTAACATAATGTTCCAACGGGCTACAAATGATGGACTCCACATCATCATCTGCATATGTCGTCTCCTCGCACCATATTGTGTCTTCGTCTGTTTCGAATTCCGTCATTTTCTTGACAATCTCCTCCTGAGTGCCTTGCATATATCGAAGCTCCTTCAAGGAGTTGATAACTTGTATGGCGAAGACTGACAAACTTGAAGGAATTTCACCACAGTCAGGCCAAGTATACGGAGCTAAGAAAAATAGCTCTAACAAAATCTTCTCCCTCTGTCCAAATGAAACTACTGTTCCGATGAAGTTGAAGCATGCTTCTATCCATTGCTCCTTGGTGACGTCCTTCCAATGTTTCTTTACCTCACATGCATCATAGGGCACTGTTTCTCTTCTTGCTTCAAGTGGGAGTTGCTTTTTCTTTCTTGGACTCATTTCGAGAGGGTTTCGATGCTCTGTAGCGTCAACACTTTCATAAATAAAGAAAATAGCAGAACTAAATATCGTAACGTGCTGAGCGAGCGTAGAGTGGACGATGCTACGAAGATGAAGGGCGGGTGGAGAAAGTGTGACTGGTGAGAGCGGCGTTTCACTCCTTATGTACCCTGTCCTAGATAGGCCTCTTAAACGGCTGAAAAGACTCTCTCAGTACAGAGCTTCTACCGCAGGTGGGTTTAGACTTAAGCAGCTTAGTTCACACACGTGTCTGTTAGAAAAGCTACTTGCACACCTGCCTTCCCTTTTCACTAGTATTCACCCTCTGCCGACTTATAAGACACCTATACACTCCTTCTCGTGAAATCTATGGAAGATGATGGAAGGACCACCGACTAGATTTTCTTTGATCAGAGCGTGGAGGACGGCGTCGAAGGGAGGGAGCGTTGTGAACACAGCTTATAGGTTTTGGAAGAGGACCTGTAAAGTCAAACTGGCGAGAGAGATCTCGTCTTTCAACATGACAATGCTGCGATCTTGGAAAAAATTAGCGTGATTTTTTCAAAAGCTTAATGAAAAGTTTGACGTCTTCGTTGTTGTAGTGGATCAAGTAATCTCTCATAGTTTGCATCTTCTTGTCGTACTAAACTTTCTGACATGTGGCGTAGTCGGATTTCGGCCATTTTGACGCCCGTCAGTTCGCTGTCAAAAGCCGATCTCGGTGGCAGGGTTCTGTTTACCAGTTTCTTGGTATACGTCATCCATTCGTAAGGAAAGCGACTTTTCTCTTCGTTTCTGGTGAAAGCTCACAAATAATTCGCGTAGCTGTAACCAAGTGCCAAATAGTTGACTACTATGTCCAAGAAAACTGTGTGTAAACCGTCAAGTATTGATTGCTTCTCTTTATGACGCTGAATTGTTGGTTTCTTCGGTCTCCGGAGGCAAAGAACGAGTGAAGGCGTATTTTTGATCAGGTTCAAGTCGTAACGCTCCGTGTTGAAGCTCACAACTGGAGCTTGACGGATGTATCTCAGAAGCTGCTTCTTCAGTTGAACTAACGGTTGTCTAGTGTGAGCTGCAGCGAAGCCGCCTGGAGAAGGGGTGAATGTCGCTTCTTCTAGCAGGAGAGCTTCACCTATCGCCACATGTAACTTCGCTAACGTTGGTCGGTAAAGTTCTAGCACAGCTTTCTCGATGACTTTGGCGTTCTCGTTTATGTGATTTTAAACTCGGTCTAACAAGGGGTCGGAATCTGCGTCGGATTCTCTGAGGTACACCGTCCCCTCTTACCCCGGAAAGTCGGATGTGACGCTAGCCGACAAAGGGACGTGATCCCACAGCAGGGACACGTGTTCAGTCGACGGTTCTCTGCACGGTCTGAAGAAAGCCTCGAAATCGAAGGTAATGTTGTAAGGGTAGATTCTGGAATGTCCGTCGGGAGGAAAAGTTTCACGTGTGGCAGCGGGACAGAACTGACATAACAAATTTGAAGCGCGCTTGCTGGTGTTGTATAAGTGAAAGGAAATGTGGCGGAAGACGCAGAGGTTGTCCTTGTTGGGAAAATCTAACACAAGGCTTCTCTTTCCAACTCGACCGTCCTGCCTGTTCCTACCGCCTATGGGAAAACCTCCAGGTCCCATGTAAACGCAAATGTTCAAAATTAGTAGGAAAAAGAGCGCACCGCTTGGTGTCAGCGTCGCAAAGTTTCCGTACTTCTTCGCAAGCGACGGTGTTTTCCATCTTTGAGAGGAGCTCTTCCAAAGTTTCTGAATTAGTTATAGTAGGGAGCGGTTGTAATGAGAGTTGCGTTGTTCTGGGAGACGTGAAAGTAGCGCAGTATGTTCTTGTCTTCTCTGTGTTGTAACAGTAAGCCTACCGAGAAACTCGCTTTTTATCATTGTGTGAAGCGGATTGCGACGCATAGTATCTACAGCGTCACTCAACTCGCCGGTTGGTAGTTTGACGTTTGTTACACTCACGCGAGTCCCGTGCATCCTGACACTCGTTCGTATTGCAGGCCAATTCGCCGTGAACGTTTCCTCACCGTTCGGTACAGCGCATGTACGTGGAGGGATAGTCACCTCGTCCAGAGATTCGCGTCGACAGGTGATCTTTTCAGCAATCGACATCGCCGCATAGAGAGCAAAACTTAGGTATTGTTCTTCATTTTTCTACGGGTCACTCGTGATTGTACGGTCTTTTAAAAATTTCGAAACACTTTTCGCAAACGTCCTGCGTCATGTTTTTCTTTTTTTTTGTTTTTTTCACTTATTTACCAATTATTAAAAAAAATAAAACGTTATTTATCACTTCGAATACTAGACACCTCTTACCACACGATACTATTAGCATTGTGAAAGGTGACTGTAGTCTAGGATCGAATTCAACAGATGACCATCTTACTGCAGGGATCAGACAAGAGTGGTCAACACTGGAGTGTCACAGCTCACTTTTATGTCTTTGGGTACAGCTGCATACAACCCTTGAACATACATTGCGACGTCGCTGCGACCCATGTCGTCTTGCAACACTTTCATCAGAGCCATAGGCTCAGACGTCTCGTTGTACTTCCAAGCTCTCAGCACTTCATAGACAGGGTTCTTCACAGTCCTGTCAGAAGGCACAGGTTGAGAGATGAAAGCTATTTCATGAGAAGTCAACCCTAAGTAGATCCCTATGGTCTTCCAGTCTCTAGGGCAGAGCTCAGCTAAAAGAGAGAAATATTTCTGCACTTTCCACTCCATGTCTCCACTCTCTAAGCCATCCCACATGTCATGTTTGTCCATGTACTCACGTGAGAATTTGATGAGGTCCATACGGTAAGATTCTTCTAAGGCGGCGGCTAGGTCCTTCCACTTAGTAGTACAACTTTACTGGTACCAAGTAGTGAACATTTCTCTAGCTTGAGTTATGACACTTGTCTCACAACTGAGATATCCCATATCCTTCAAGTTCACTTCAAGTTATGAACCTAACCGTATGTAATCTGATGTCGGCAACTTACTACTTATTTTCAGTAGCATAGCGTCTGACAAGTATCCTAACGGCTCTGCTTTGAAGTATGATGATACAGGTACTACTGCAGCACAACCAATAACAGGAGCAGCGTCTGCGCTGGTATCCGACGACTCGTTGTCGGAACAGGGCAACCACACGACTTCGTAAGGTATTGGTGAGGGCAGTCGCCACGGACCGGACGCGCTACCAGTGGAAATGAGGTCGAAAAACGGACTGTGCGCCTCGTCGTCAGCGTCGTTCTCTGTCTCACCCTGTTGCTTTAGGGCATGTATGTCTACTACGCGCTGCTGGGGCTGAGTGTCCGAATAGCTGTAAGTCTCAGCGCGAGCGGCGTTGATGGCGTCGGTTGATGTAGCGGTGGAGAGGTTCTGTGCAACGTGCTGCGTGTCAGTACTAGTAGCGGCAGTCGCAGCAAGAGGTGTAGCAGCAGCAGCAGCAGCAGGTGCAGCAGTAGCAGGCGCAGCAGTAGCAGGCACAGCAGCAGCAGGCGCAGCAGTCTCAGCAGGCGCAGCAGTAGCAGGCGCAGCAGTAGCAGGCGCAGCAGCAGCAGCAGCAGCAGCAGCACTAGCAGCACGAAGATCACCAGCAGCCGCAGCAGGCGCAGCAGTAGCAGCAGCAGCAGCGTGCTTAGCAGTAACAACCGTCGCGAGTGTAACAACGTCGCTACCACGACGACTACTACTACCACTACTACTGCTGCGTGCGCTCGCTACAGCGGGAGGGTGATAAGACCAAGCGGTTGCGGCGGTAGTCTCAATTTCTGTAGCAAGAGGAGACGCTGACGCTAAACGATCACCGTTCTGCATACTCTTCTTGTTCTTGAACTCGATTAGATCCTTGGACGACACTAGTTGTTGTGTTTTGCTCATGGTGGTGACTGTAGAGAGCAGCAAAAGACTGAGTGAGTGAATGAGTGTTTCCAGCCCCCTTATATACTCCTTCTCGCTTCTAGAGCTAAGCTACTTACAGCTCTGTTCAGCTGCCGCCGGCTGACCAGCGGCCATTCACAAAGAGAAACAAAAAGACTTAAGGTATGACGTTTTCAGCTGGATCCCTTTCCCCCTCCCCTTTGAGAGATCGACTGACATGAGCTAAGCTACTTACTGCCTTGTTCAGCAATTCAACGTGCGTTAGCTGTATAAAGGATTAAGCAGTTGCTGCCGCCGGCTGACCGGCGGACATTCACAAAGAGAAACAAAAGACATAAGTCATGACGTTTTCAGCTGGATCTCTTTCCCCCCTTTTTTGAGAGATCGACTGCCATGAGCGGGCGGTGTACCGACTGTGCTAATTCAACGCGCATTAGCTGTATAAAGGATTAAGCAGTCATGAGCTTAGAGTGTGTATACAAAAAAACTACAGGAGGCGTGTGGTGTGAAGCAGGACCCCCTAAGACGGGTGTGTCTGTCTGTGAGTAGAGTCGTGTGCATGTGGTGAGCGACTTAAGTGTAAAACAAAAAAATCACCGCCTCCTGCCGTGGTGAGTAGACTGGCCGGCGGCGGCTGGCTAGTTCAATAGGGGTGACAGCTGACTAAGGCTGTGCATGAAAATCTGATTTTCACCTGACCTCTGACGTTTGTTACAATGAATGCCAAAGGGGGAGAGAGTCGTCCTCAGGTAGGGGGTAGGAGGTAAAGCTATGGATAAGGAAAAAACACCATTTTCAGCTGGCTTCCACAGATGGCGATGACATACCCCTCGTCATCTAAGCTCTTAAGAAGCTCTTAAGGAGCGGAGCAGCTGCTAGACAGCTGGGGTGCTGTTGGAAATAGGATTAAACTCCCTCTGTATAAAAGCTCTGATTTCTGTTGGAAAAAAACCATATCAACCACAGTAACGTATACTACCACCACCACCAGCACCACCGCCGCTGCTACTGCTGCCGCCGCCAGTCACAGCTGATCGCCTCATTAAAGCATGTGACGTCGTCACTTCTAGTCACATGCTTCATCAAGTCGCTTCCAGTCGCGTGATCTTAAAGACCCTCACTTCCTAAACAAAAAAAACGAAGAGACACGCTTCTTCCTCTCGAGAGGAAGAAGCGTGTCTCTCGATTGAAATCTTTTTCTTTTCTTTTTTTCTTAAAAGAGACAAACGCCCCTTAGAGTGCCCCCCCACCCCCCTAGAGTGCCCCCCTCCCCCCTCCCCCCCTCCCCCCCCCCCACCACTCGCCCCATGCATCCTAAAAGCGCCCCCCTCCCCATGCATCTTAAAGAGGCCCCCCTCCCCTTCCCTCCCCTCCCCTCCCCTCCCCTCCCCCCCCCCTTTATACACTCTAAAGAACGCTTCTACCTAGTTCAATAAGTCACTTCCAGTCGCTCGTAAAACAATAAAAAATGAAAAAAAACAAAAACTTATATCGTAGTGTTTTTTATTAGTTTACCGAAAAAAATAAGAGACTCGCCTCCTTCTCCTCCTCCTCCTCCTCCTCCTCCTCCTCCTCCTCCTCCTCCAAAAAAAAAGATATCACATTTTAAAGCGCGTGACCCCTTAAAGACGCTCATCTCTTCATTAAGTCGCGTGACGTCACTTCTTCTTCTTCTTCTTCTTCCGGTCACGTGATCAATCAGGTCACTTCCGGTCACGTGATCCTCAATCAGGTCACTCACTTCCGGTTGGCCATTAGGTCATGTGACGTCACTTCCGGTCACGTGACTCATCAGGTCACTTCCGGTCACGTGATCCTAAAGTAGGTCACTTCCGGTCCCCTAAGTAGGTCATATGACGTCACTTCCGGTCCATAAGTAGGTCATATGACCTCACTTCCGGTCACGTGACCAAATGGCGGCCTCTGATTGGCTAACTAGGTCACGTGACCTCACCACTAATCCCCTAAGTAGGTCACTTCCGGTCACGTGACCAAATGGAGGCCTCGGATTGGCTGCAGGTCGATTGAGTAATAAACAGTACTTAACTATAGTCCCGTTCCGATACATACAATACTACTCCCAATATACCTTACATGTATAATTTGGAACCAAACAGTGAAAAGAAAAGTAGCGGGTCCCGCGCTACTTTTTTTTATATCAAATTTTGAAAAATAAAACTATTTTTTCAACACTAGACCAGGAACTCATCTATTTCTCGAGTAATGGTAGTAAAAGTATCATCCTGTTTCTTAAAATATTCTTCAGGTCATTGCTGATTTGATAGTATCAATTTAGAGATATGGTCCCGGGCATAATTCAGTGGTTTAAGGCAATTTGAAATAAAAAATAATGATATTCTATAAATTGAAAGGTAGTATAGAGAGGGTTACATGTATGTCTACTTGCAGACAAGCTTCTGTGGCCTAATAGGATCAGCACAGAACTTACACGCTGGGGTTTTGAGTTCGCCCCTTGGGCAGGCCTTTCTCTATTTTATTATGTTGCTACATATGAGAGCGAGACACATCAGCTGCGCAGAAATCGTCGCGATGAACCTATTCATGATCGTAGGCAACCACCTTAAACCAAAACCGAACTTATTTCACTCATCCTGTGAAAAAACCTTCACTGGCGAACCACTCTTATGAACTTTTGTCAGTGGCGGATCCAGAATTTTCTAGATATGGGGGGGGGGGCAAACCTGGTCAACCTGGAGTGACTGTCTGTTTCCCACGAGCATATTAGGGCGGTTTGGAGGCATGCCCCCAAGAAAATGTTGATGGTCTGGATGATGCATTCTCCTGCATTTTAGGACAAAATTTTAAGACTCAGCCCCCCCCCCCTACCTCCAGGTCATTCATACTCCACTGAAATAGATTATGATGTTTTATATGATATCATCTCCATCTCTCTCCCTTTACCCTCATTTCTTCTCTTTTCTTTTCTCTTCTTCTTCTCTTATTTTGTGTGGGGTGGGGGGTAAGGCCCGTTGAGCCCCACTGGATCAGCCAATGATTTATCTCTATATTATTCAGGTGATGCGTTCTACACAGCGTGCGTGGTTGTCAGGATGGTTGAGGGTGTGTTGACTATCGGCACTAACCTGGTTACCATTGTGGCTGTACACAGCGGCCGGCTGGTCCTCTCCCCTGCCAACATCCTCATAGCCAACCTGGCCGTGGCCGACCTCCTGCACGGTGAGTGCTACAGTGGTGTGGTACCATGGGCACCTACTTAGCTAAACCTCGGGGTGGACGTCACATGTTTCTGTTCACAGAAACAGGGTAGTCAACTGAAAGTCCCCCCTCTGCTTTGAGCATCGTATTATGGTAAAAATGCATGCATTTGGATAAATTAAAAGGCCACTATCTCATGATTATGCATTATAAGTAATATTACTGGGATCCAGAATACACAATTGTGCATTAAACTGGAGATGGAGCCACTTTGAGCAAAGTCCCCCCTCTGCTTTGTGTCAACATTCCTGCGGTCCTTCATATATATTCGTATATCCAGCCATACACTATATGCACCCATTACTACTTTGTAATAATAATAATAATAATAATAATAATAATAATAATAATGATGATAATCCCTTTACCATCTGCAGGTCTCACCTTTATCAGTGTGTACCCTGCCGCCAGCTTCATACAGGACCACAGTCTCTGTCTCCTTAACCACACCATCATCTACCTCATCATCGTGGTAGAGGTAGGTTCTGTTAAGGCAGAATTCCACTGGCCGAATCGGCCGTGATTTTGTCTGTCGGACGAGATTCCCCCACAAGTTTAACACTACAGACTTTTATCGGATGACAAAATTACAGCCGATATGGTCAGATTTTTTTGATATTTTGAATCCTACTTAAATGTGCTCTGAATGTTATTGCAGTATCATTTTTGGAGGATGGGACACACAATATCTTTGATGGGCGATAAGAGCCAGTATAGAGGGTCCCATGACCAAAGGTTTACTGTTTTACAGTGTGTGGAACTATAACATCTTAAAGGGAATTTCTACCTGTTAGATGATCTCGATATTCTATTGATATCTGCAAATAACTGCGCATCGAAATAGTTTATCATATTAGGAAGTAACAAATGTAAAGAAAATGCAGTGATACGGTGCTCAATTGTATGGGAAAGCTACATGAAAACTAACTCTTAACTATGGTTATGGGAGAACTTTTGTGTGGGTGGTCAGATGAACATATTGTTCTATTGCCATCTGCAAATCACTTTGGATTATATTAGTTAAAAACATAATCAATTAGGAAATGGAAAACAAAAATTACATGTCACGGTGTTCATTTTTCTGTAATACTCATTTTAAGAAAAAAAAATTCACTATAGATTATATACATCTAACCTATGTCATTTATGTTAGCACTTACATATCATAGTCCTCTGTTATAGTCTAGGCCTATATGACAATTCAAAATACATGTACTTCACATTTTAAGACCATGTAACCCGAAACACTTTTTTGTGGGCCTAGCCTATATCTTTAATCTGCTGGATGCCTTTGGATTCTCAATGTATGCAATGGTATTTGGTAAAATGGAAGCAATGCGAACCCTGGGTGTGAAAAACCTTGGCCCATAGACCCCACCATTTGAATATATCAGTCTGAAAAATTATTTCTGACAAATGAAATGTATGTTATAATGATATTACAATAGAATAAACACCAATGATGATTTGATAATAATTTCACACAACCTCCTGTGTTGTAGGTGGTAGGGATCCTGTTCATAGCTGTGGAGCGGTACACCAACCTGCGCGGCCAGCTACAGGGTACAAGAGGACTGAGCCGCAGGGTGGCAGTAGCCATGGTGCTAACGTCATGGGGCGTGTTAGCCATGGTAACCGTGCTAACCGCGTTACTATGGGTCGTCTCTGAGGCCCACACTACTGAGTGTATGTACTCTAATATATTCAACAGGGCGGTTAGTTACGTATCTGCCTCATTTTTCCTGTTCACGGTGTTTTTAACCGGAGGGGTGTACACCGCTGTGGTGTACCTAGTCGTGAATAGTCAACAAAAAGGGGCCTGGAACAAACGGAGGGCTAGTCTGAGTCGCAGGAATATTAAACTCACCAAAATGCTAGCATTAGTAGTAGGGGTGTACTTTTTACTGTACATGCCCCATATGGTACTCATCGTGACTAATAATGCCGGGGACCACTTTGGGATGGAGCAAGCCGGTGTGCTATTCGCTGATATCAACTTCTGGATAAATCCACTGATTTACGCCTGGAAAAGTAAGGACTTTCGGAAGGCGTTTCGCCACATCCTGGGGCGCAGGTTTAACATGAGGGTCAATGTGGTGTCACCAAAGGGGGTGTCAGGGGGAGCAAATAATGCTGTCACAAGAGTAAGACTGACATCTGTGGATTCTGCAAGCACTGTCACGAGGCTGAGGGTGGGTTCTGTGGACTCTGTCAATGCTGCCAACACGGTCAATGTTGTGACAAGGGGACACTTGGCCTCTGTAGATTCTGCCGACACTCCCAACACTGCTACAAGAGGTAGATTGGCTTCTGTGGATTCTGTTGACACTGTCACTACTGTCACAAGGGGGTGGTTTACTTCTGCCGACACTGTCAACACTGTCAACACTGTGACAAGGGAGCGGTTGACGTCTGCAAACTCTGACGTCACAGGGAGTGACAGCGTCATGTTGACACCAGTAGAGACACTACAAGTGCCAAAATGGCCTACCCAGACTTACTAGTGCAAAATGACATTACAACCAGAAATACTTGGAATCCCTGAAATGCTTCGAATGCCACCACTGCCCACAATGCCTACAATGCCACCACTGCCCACAATGCCTACAATGCCACCACTGCCCACAGTACCTACAATACCTACCTGCAATTCCATGCATCAGGACTCTGGCTGTTCTAAATCTATGACATATCCAACTACAAAAATTAATAACGTCTTATTTTGTAACAGTCCACTTTCAAGTACAGAGTCTGTAGTCTGAGATTACTCAAACATCCCGGTTCGGTCTGTTCAAACACCACGCCTTTAGGCTGTGATCTCTTCCCATCATGCCATGGGTTTACTGTATAATCTATATTAACTCATTTGTGATTTACATCTCAAATCTGTGTAAAGTAAATGTATGTTGAGCATATATAGATCATTATGTGTCTCACTGACTTCTGATATTGAGTTCATTAAAGTTGTTTGTGTTAGGATTTAGCACCACATTAGGACAATAGCTTATTCTTCAACCACAGTCAGGGACTCCCCTGTATCCCTTAGCTGAGTCAGGGAACTATGTGACTCCCCCAGGTGGCTCCTTTAGGTAGGCCAGGGAGTCACCTAGGGGAGTCACAGGCAGCCTGGGCTCCCCTAAAGAGGGGATTCATTCTGGAGGCAACCTGGACAGGTTTACATCTAAATAAAATGATCTGGAATCCTGGATCATTTTCAACGAAGAGTATGGGTTCAAATCCCACCTTAATATGTGAATAGGTACATTAGCTTAATTCAGGTGCCTTATGCAGATATCAACAGTACTACTAATTGGGCAAGAGTGGGATTCGAACCCACCTTCTTCTGAGTGCTGGTACACACTAGCAAGGTTTATAAGGCCCAGTGTAGGTACAGGTCCATAAGGAAAGTCCCCAACTGTAAACGTACAGCTTAAATGTGTAGAAGAATAACGTTTTTCAGGACCAAAATTTGAAATTCTGTAGAGAAGAGTTTATTGATCTTCAAAAGTAGGGGAAATGAAATCCTTTTCTATCCCAGTTGATTCCTGACAGTATAACCTTGAATCTGATATCAATTATTCGTATATTTGTCCATTTCTATCATGTTTTTCATTACAATTTGTGAAATGATAAATAAAAGTTTTCCTCAAGGTCTGATTTATATGATGCGTGCACTGAAAAAGTAAACTTGTTTCCAGACTCGTCTAAGTGACTATCATAAGATAAACGAGTCAAAAGTTATCTAACCTATCAGGTTACTGTCCCACAAATAGAATCTGGAGCTGGCAAATATCTGCTTTTGAGTGGCCTGAGTTCTAAGTCTTTAGATCGCCTTGACAGTAATAAGGATTTACTGTTGCCTGATTATTTCCCATTTCAGATGTATCCTAGATTTTGGTGTAGCAATGCTGGACTTTCTTACATGACTCAAAGGGAATATCACCATAGTAGACTCTCCTATAGTCTGAGAGTGTTGGACTCAGCATTGACTATAGCCGTCGTTAAATGCCATTGGTGGGAGAGAGCGGTTTTGGAAATATTGTGTTGGTCAACTCACCCTCACCTATCCCTGTGCAGTCTACTCCCCAATAATTCAATGGTTTAGAAAATCAATCTCGTAATGTTTTTTTTAAGTCTGTAAAGCCTATGCTATGCACAGGCCATGCGGTGGATTATAGCCTAGGTGGGGTGGGGGGACAATGCCGCGGCTCCGCCCTGGTGGCAAATGCAATCGTAACATTGTCCTGGCCTGCAGCCAAATGGTGTGAGAGCCATCAAGTGGTGACACCACTGGCATTTAGGGGAACTAGCTATCATAGAATATAGTGGTATGGTGTGCTCATTAGACACAATCTAAAATATTCTTTTCAAGCACAAGCACTGATGCTCCCATATGCACCACTTGATATTTTTATTAATGATTTATTATTCTATCCATTTTCAATTATAGATTCAGTATAACTTCTCCTAAAGGTTTGCAGTAACAGTTCAAAGTTGACTTATTGTTGACTCCCTTGACAACCCAATGTCACCTCAACCAGCATAGATTTCTCTATTTGGATGCATTGACATTCCTCTAACAGGTATCAGTCTCAAAGGGTTAAGTCTTTTTGATGCAGATGTATCATTGACTTCCTGTCACATGTGATATTATTAGAGTATTATGACATTCTGTCAGACAGTTCAAGTTCAAGAGCCAACAGATCAGTGGACAATTTTTAACTCCAGGTGGAGCCGTGGCGTTGTCCCCCCCCCCCCCCCCCGAAGCCGAGGCTTTACTAAGCACTTTATGTAATGAATTCATGGGGGATTTACAGCGTTAAATTTGTCAGATTGGATGGTTTATTCCTAGATTTTTCATAACCATTAATTAATTCTACACTATATCTCGCTGTGCAGCTACAGTTACTTCTGACAGTCTGGGCAGAAGTAGTTCCCTCACTCGTCAACAGAGGGAGTACTGTCTCCAGCCTAGCAACTAGTTGCCGCAAACCACCTTTGTTTAAATTCTGGTTCACAATAGCTCAATGTAAGTTATTGTTCAAATAGCAGAGGTTAGAGTTGTAGATTGCACCTAATAATAGACCAGTGGGGGGCAAACAAAAGCCACTTGGTGAGACTTTACAGGGTATATGAACAATATCTCACATAGTAATGGTCACATTAATACATTACATATTTTTTATAAAATAAACATATGTTTCGGGACTCTCTTATTTATCATATGTATAACTATCGCCAAAACTATAGACTATACTACTACCTAGGTAAGCAAATATGATAATTTTGGTCTAATGAATCTATCATGGTACAACTACCTAACCACATGGAGGCTTTTGTTTCCCCCCCCCCCCCCATCACCCCCCCCCCCCGTGACGTAGTAACAGAGGAAACTCTAACCTCTGCTATACAGTTCATTCCTTCAAATGATCGTTTAAATAAAAGTAGACAAAGGCACTTGCCAAATGACAGACACCTGCAACTTACGTATACAATCATTATAATTATGGATTGATACAAGTGAGGGCGCAAACAGATTACATCTGTTTGCTAGCCCTCACTTGTTTGAGAAGATACTGGATTTAATATTTATGCAGGGTTGTGTTTGGAAATGCATTAGGCATTTGGAGCCGTGTTTGGGATTTATTTCAAAGCTGGTGAGGAAATTTGTTTACTTGATGACATAGAGGTTATAAATGACAACAAAGGAATTCCTTCTGTTATAATGGAAACTGATTTTATTAATAATTAAAAGGGCAGCAATCAATTGACTTGGATGAAGATTGATATATTGAAGAGTTCCTAGACTTTCTAAATGTCTAGTGGAATTCCTAGATATAGATTTTCTAGACCCATTGATGAGTTTAGATACACATGTTGAAGAGTTCCTAAACATGTGGATGAGTTTCCTAGATATGTGGAACAGTTTCTAGATGGGTTTCACGCCCGACTTGTATCCGAAATTCCCTCTCATGAAGTCCATATTTAAAGGGCTAGTATGAGTGTTGTGGGGCCCCTAGCCATGTTGTGGAGCCCCTAGGCGTGGTATGGAGCCCCTACACGTGTTGTGGAGCCCCTACACGTGCGACTCCGGCGACTCCCGCTCCCGTGGCTCCCGTTTGTGCGACTCCTGCTCGTACCGCTCACGTTCACTAGAAAATATAAGAATTTACATATAAAATGGCAGAAAAAGAACTTCTGAAGAACCATGGCCTTTACTACAGGGTATTTACATGTATTAAAGCACAGACAGCTCTATTAACCTTTCTGAGTGTTAAATACCGGGTATTTACATCTTTTAAAGCACAGGCAACTCTAATAACCTTTCTGAGGCAGTACTGTGGAGTTTAAGGTCGGACATGTATCAAACCAGGGGGGGGGGGACAAAAGGTCACTAATATGCACCTAGCTCTGGAACTAAACATGATAGAGAGATAAATTGAACATTTCTGAACTCCTCTCGCCAAGACGCTTCGTTTGGCACTATGGACATGTTTGGACATGTATCAAACCCGGGGGGGGGGGACAAAAGGTCACCAATATGCACCTAGCTCTGTAACTAAACATGATAGAGAGATAAATTGAACATTTCTGAACTCCTCTCGCCAAGACGCTTCGTTTGGCACTATAATTGGCTCTGAAGAAAAATTTCCGAGACCCCCCCTGAAGTCAAAAATTGGGTTAATGACCTGGGAATTGTTTTTTATATAAATTCAAGGTCTATCTTTAGCAGTGCGTTAGTGGCAGTACTGAGAATTAGGCCTTACCCCCTGAAAGTATCCCATGACGCATCCCGAGACGCATCATTTGGAGCCAGAATTTAGTCTCGATTTTCACAATATTCTTCATTCTGCTCTTTTAAATTTTGAGGTACCTAGACATGATATTTGAGAATTTCCTTTTGCTGGGACTACCACTAATGTCCAAAGAATGAGAATTTCTGGGAGATATTGCATAATATGCAGTAGTTATTTAGTAAACATGAACTGAACTTGTTTGGTGTTAACTGGGGCGCGCGCAAATTTTTCCCCCCCCCCCCAATGGGCCCTTTTGAAATGTTCAATTTTGAGGTACTTAGACACAATATTTGAGAAATTCTTTTTGCGAGGACTACCACAGATGTGTATAGTATAGAATGCAAACATGCACATAGCTCTGGAACTATACATGATAGAGAGATAAATCGAACATTTCTGAACTCCTCTCACCGAGACGCATCATTTGGAGCCACAATTTAGTCTCGATTTTCACAATATTCTTCATTCTGCTCTTTTAAATTTTGAGGTACCTAGACATGATATTTGAGAATTTCCTTTTGCTGGGACTACCACTCATGTCAAGCACAGGCAACTCTAATAACCTTTCTGAGGCAGTACTGTGGAGTTTAAGGTCGGACATGTATCAAACCAGGGGGGGGGGGGAAGAAAGGTCACTAATATGCACCTAGCTCTGGAACTAAACATGATAGAGAGATAAATTGAACATTTCTGAACTCCTCTCGCCAAGACGCTTCGTGTGGCACTACAATTGGCTCTGATGAAAAATTTCCGAGACCCCCCCCTGAAGTCAAAAATTGGGTTAATGACCTGGGAATTGTTTTTTATATAAATTCAAGGTCTATCTTTAGCAGTGCGTTAGTGGCAGTACTGAGAATTAGGCCTTACCCCCTGAAAGTATCCCATGAAAATTGGTCACATTGGGCGCTCAGTCAGTACTGTGGAGTTTAAGATTTGCTCTGAAGACCAAATTTCAGAGACCCCCCCTGAAGTCAAAAATTGGGTAAATGCTGACCCGAGGAGGAGTGGTTGGAGCCTCTTGACGTGTTGAAGAGCCCCTGATCAAGGTTCTGAGTGCTGTGTCCACGTGGCCAAGGCTCCCGCTCCTGCAACTCCGGCGACTCCCGCTCCCGTGGCTCCCGTTTGTGCGACTCCTGCTCGTACCGCTCACGTTCACTAGAAAATATAAGAATTTACATATAAAATGGCAGAAAAAGAACTTTAACTTCTGAAGAACCATGGCCTTTACTACAGGGTATTTACATGTATTAAAGCACAGACAGCTCTATTAACCTTTCTGAGTGTTAAATACCAGGTATTTACATCTTTTGAAGCACAGGCAACTCTAATTACCTTTCTGAGGCAGTACTGTGGAGTTTAAGGTCGGACATGTATCAAACCAGGGGGGGGGGGGACAAAAGGTCACTAATATGCCCCTAATATGCACCTAGCTCTGGAACTAAACATGATAGAGAGATAAATTGAACATTTCTGAACTCCTCTCGCCAAGACGCTTCGTTTGGCACTACAATTGGCTCTGAAGAAAAATTTCCGAGACCCCCCCTGAAGTCAAAAATTGGGTTAATGACCTGGGAATTGTTTTTTATATAAATTCAAGGTCTATCTTTAGCAGTGCGTTAGTGGCAGTACTGAGAATTAGGCCTTACCCCCTGAAAGTATCCCATGAAAATTGGTCACATTGGGCGCTCAGTCAGTACTGTGGAGTTTAAGATTTGCTCTGAAGACCAAATTTCAGAGACCCCCCCTGAAGTCAAAAATTGGGTAAATGCTGACCCGAGGAGGAGTGGTTGGAGCCTCTTGACGTGTTGAAGAGCCCCTGATCAAGGTTCTGAGTGCTGTGTCCACGTGGCCAAGGCTCCCGCTCCTGCAACTCCGGCGACTCCCGCTCCCGTGGCTCCCGTTTGTGCGACTCCTGCTCGTACCGCTCACGTTCACTAGAAAATATAAGAATTTACATATAAAATGGCAGAAAAAGAACTTTAACTTCTGAAGAACCATGGCCTTTACTACAGGGTATTTACATGTATTAAAGCACAGACAGCTCTATTAACCTTTCTGAGTGTTAAATACCGGGTATTTACATCTTTTAAAGCACAGGCAACTCTAATTACCTTTCTGAGGCAGTACTGTGGAGTTTAAGGTCGGACATGTATCAAACCAGGGGGGGGGGGACGAAAGGTCACTAATATGCACCTAGCTCTGGAACTAAACATGATAGAGAGATAAATTGAACATTTCTGAACTCCTCTCGCCAAGACGCTTCGTTTGGCACTACAATTGGCTCTGAAGAAAAATTTCCGAGACCCCCCCCTGAAGTCAAAAATTGGGTTAATGACCTGGGAATTGTTTTTTATATAAATTCAAGGTCTATCTTTAGCAGTGCGTTAGTGGCAGTACTGAGAATTAGGCCTTACCCCCTGAAAGTATCCCATGACGCATCCCGAGACGCATCATTTGGAGCCATAATTTAGTCTCGATTTTCACAATATTCTTCATTCTGCTCTTTTAAATTTTGAGGTACCTAGACATGATATTTGAGAATTTCCTTTTGCTGGGACTACCACTCATGTCCAAAGAATGAGAATTTCTGGGAGATATTGCATAATATGCAGTAGTTATTTAGTAAACATGAACTGAACTCGTTTGGTGTTAACTGGGGCGCGCGCAAATTTTTTCGCCCCCCCCCCCAATAAGCCCTTTCGAAATGTTCAATTTTGAGGTACTTAGGCACAATATTTGAGAAATTCTTTTTGCGAGGACTACCACAGATGTGTATAGTATAGAATGCAAACATGCACATAGCTCTGGAACTAAACATGATAGAGAGATAAATCAAACATTTCTGAACTCCTCTCACCGAGACGCATCATTTGGAGCCAGAATTTAGTCTCGATTTTCACAATATTCTTCATTCTGCTCTTTTAAATTTTGAGGTACCTAGACATGATATTTGAGAATTTCCTTTTGCTGGGACTACCGCTAATGTCCAAAGAATGAGAATTTCTGGGAGATATTGCATAATATGCAGTAGTTATTTAGTAAACATGAACTGAACTCGTTTGGTGTTAACTGGGGCGCGCGCAAATTTTTTCCCCCCCCCCCAATGGGCCCTTTGGAAATGTTCAATTTTGAGGTACTTAGACACAATATTTGAGAAATTCTTTTTGCGAGGACTACCACAGATGTGTATAGTATAGAATGCAAACATGCACATAGCTCTGGAACTAAACATGATAGAGAGATAAATCGAACATTTCTGAACTCCTCTCACCGAGACGTATCATTTGGAGCCATAATTTAGTCTCGATTTTAACAATATTCTTCATTCTGCTCTTTTAAATTTTGAGGTACCTAGACATGATATTTGAGAATTTCCTTTTGCTGGGACTACCACTCATGTCCAAAGAATGAGAATTTCTGGGAGATATTGCATAATATGCAGTAGTTATTTAGTAAACATGAACTGAACTCGTTTGGTGTTAACTGGGGCGCGCGCAAATTTTTTCGCCCCCCCCCCCAATGGGCACTTTGGAAATGTTCAATTTTGAGGTACTTAGACACAATATTTGAGAAATTCTTTTTGCGGGGACCACCACAGATGTGTATAGTATAGAATGCAAACATGCACATAGCTCTGGAACTAAACATGATAGAGAGATAAATCGAACATTTCTGAACACAGCCCGGCTACTGTTATGGTCTGGCACGAACAGACTACGATCAGCTGATCATTGACCCGCGCTGTCATTTCTCAAACTCAAGTTGAGCAGCGACGAGGCCGTATATAGGATTTCAACAGGGTTGGGGTGATGAATTGACCCAAACTCAGGGGGGCTGGGGGGGTCATAAAGATTATTTTTTTTAATGGGATATCGCAATCTGGGATATTAAACATGTCATCTTTGATATATATTAAGGGCAGATCCCAAAAATTTCTCTAACCCCCCCAAACAAAAAAAAATCGTTGAGCAAATTTTCAAATTATTCTAGTACTGTTCATGTTTAAGGGTCGTGCCCGTATGTGAAAAGTGACTTCTACATGTTGCATTTCTTAACAAATAGTATCATTAGAAAGGCCTAAGACTTGGGAGTTCAGAAAAAATTATTTTGGGGCTCCCCCCCCCCCTTGTACAATTTTAAAGAGCAGTTTTCATGTTTGCACCGAGCCACTGTCACTCGGCGCCCATAGACTCCCTATGTTAAAGCACTACCGGGTAGCGTCCCAACCCTGAAACCTGACACGGGGGGGGGGGGGGGGGGGGGGCTCATTTTTTTTTTGCTTCAAGGGGGTGCCCTGCCCCAAACCAAATGTTTGTCAAAGACATACCCGTATCTATGGAACTAAAAATGATAGAGAGACAAATTTTACATTTCTGAAATCCTCTCGCCAAGACGCTTCGTTTGGCGCTACGCAAAAGAGTCTAAGTCGAAGCGTTCTACTCGCCAAAATTCCCAAACAATGTCAAATTTCACAAAAAGTAGGGGGGATGGAGGGCTGACACACTAGGGCCTAATAAATAGGACATTTCTGCATCTAACGAGCCTAATAAGGTGAATATTGGTTGAGATTTACCTTTGATATGAGCCATTTTCAAGAAATTGGATTCAAGTTGAGAAATGACAGTCCGGTCTGCGCCGATCAGCTGATCATTGACCTATATTCAGATTGATCTTTCAGCTGTCACGAGGCCGTATATAGGATTTCAACAGGGTTGGGGTGGTGAATTGACCCAAACTCAGGGGGGCTTGGGGGGTCATAAAGATTTTTTTTTTTTAATGGGATATCGCAATCTGGGATATTTAACATGTCATCTTTGCCACATATTAAGGGCAGATCCCAAAAATTGCTCTAACCCCCCCAAACAAAAAAAAATCGTTGAGCAAATTTTCAAGTTATTCTAGTAGTATTCATGTTTGAGGGTCGTGCCGCTTTTGGGTTTAGTCACTTCTACATGTTGGATTTCTTAATGAATCGTATCATTAGAAAGGCCTAATACAGGAGAGTTCAGAAAAAAACATGTTGGGGC
Organism: Harmothoe impar; assembly: GCA_947462335.1. Classification (NCBI taxonomy): domain Eukaryota; kingdom Metazoa; phylum Annelida; class Polychaeta; order Phyllodocida; family Polynoidae; genus Harmothoe; species Harmothoe impar. The sequence continues at coordinate 4,311,551 of OX381721.1, read as the reverse complement.
TCCCCCCCCCTTGTACAATTTTTAAGAGCAGTTTTCATGTTTGCATCGAGCCACTGTCACTCGGCGCCCATAGACTCGCTATGTTAAAGCACTACCGCCGTACCGGGTAGCGTCTCACGAGTGAAAACTTTGCCATAAAATGTGGTTAAAATACCTTATTTTTAATGGAAACAAAGCCTAAGCGTTACAAAACATACTATATTTGGACGTACAATAGCTGAATTAGGCCCTACCCCCCCAGAAAATTTGGTTGAAGCATTTTCAAACAGGGGCGCCCAGCCACGCTGTCATTCCAACTTCTATCATTTGATCATTGGCTCTGTTTTTTGGTCTTGTCAAGTTTAAGGGCCGGTCTTCGTCATTTTGCGGAATAGCCCGGCCACTGAGCTGTCCGCAATTTCAACCCCCATAAAAGAGGAGCCTAATCTATCAATGACAACAGAAATTGCAGACTTACCTTGCATATTTTAGCTGTAATCCATGAAATTAGCCAATTTGGTACCGAATCATCGTCCCTCGGCGTCCCACTGTCCGCCATGTTGGATTTTGATACCGGAGATTGCCGAAGCGCTCGATAAACAAATTATTTTTTTATCAAGACGGTTATACTGTCCAAAATGTCCGCAACTGCCTAGATATTACCTGTAGGAGTAATAATATTACCTTGAAAGTCCGCAATATGCTCTATTTCGGAAGATAAAGATGTTCGTGCCGACCCCCGAGTAAACCGGATGTCATTTCTGATGGCGTAAAACGGGAAACCTTTTCTCAAGAATCCGAGGAGGCAAGTTTCGGCGACTTAACTTTGCCGAAAATCAATTAATCCTCCTTAATTTGACCATGTAAGTAGTAAATTATTGCAGATTAACAAAGAGTAATATGTTTTCTTCAAGTTGTCACCTTTTTAGGCATTAGAAACAATTATAAGTGGTGGAAAATGGACTTCAACCGAGACGAGTCAGTGAACTCGCTGACTCGCCTGTAAAAAAGTCAACTTCGAGGAAGGTTATTATTGTAATCTGTTAAATTACATAGATTACATTGATATAAGTACCGGTAGGAATTGATAAATGTATCAAATTATTTATTAAAATATGACTAGGATCTATCTCTTTATTGAAAACCCTGTCCTCTACTTGTCCCATATTGTCCCATGTTGTTCTGTTCTAACTGATGATTATAGTGACTGCTGGTGCACTCACCCCCATCATGAGTGTTAATAATAATGATTGTCTACACAGATTGCTACTTTAACCATACTTTTCCACTGATCATAGCCAACTTATTGCAAATTGACCTCTAATAAAATTGATGGAAACTTAACCATTGTGTTTGTGTCCCTGTTGTGAGTAATAGGACGGCACATTTCGGTTCATGAATCATCCTGATTTAGGTACTTCTTAGTAAATGGGCCATGACTAACCCTATGGCGGTCGCATAGTGCTTTAAGGTGGGTTGATCCCATTGAATCAAGGTGTTCAGAATTTCACTTTTTATTCTGTGGCAACACTAAATCCTTTGAAAATGGAATATAAAGAGAAAAATGGGGGGTCCTGAGCTACTTTTTAAGATATGGGATTTTGAAAAAAAAAGTTTTTTAATTTTACATAAAAAAACGAAAATGATATAAAAGTTCCTATGATTTTATTTTCTATCAACCAATAACCCCAGCATTCTGAAACATCACACAATGAACAAAAGGATATATGCCTCTATTCTAAAAATAGTTTCGGGCTAGTAACTCGCCAGTACTGCATCCATGTATCATGTATCATGTTGACCATATGGTTTCGAGGCACTCCGGGAAGGTCAGCATGATGCACCATTGCAGCACCAGCGAGTTACTCGCCGGGGCTGCAGCGGTTCAAATGCCAACTTTTAGTGACATGCTGTCTTTAAAGGGGCATTCTCACCACTCACACTTAACCACATAGTAGACTAGAACAGTACTAAAATTGTGAGTGGGATATGCTTGGTGATTATGCCACTTTAAAAGGTTAACCCTATAAGGCTCACCTAGTACTTCCATGTGATATGCCCTTTGTCAGTATGATGCATGAATGCAGTCCCTATGAGTCTACTTCCTTGGGCTGCATTCATGTATCAGGCAGGCCCCTTGGGAGTATACAATTGCATGGGTCAGTAAGGATTCTTGGATGCTGCACTTGATTACTATTCAATCACCATGACTGCTTTCGTGTGTCATGCCGATATTAAAGCAATATGCGGCCCTTAAGAATTAAACGTAATACGTGGCAGTAGTTGTGTCTGATTGCCATTTCATTAGGGGGTGGTTTTATTTAACAACAGGGGGAAAATAGGGGGGAAAGAGTCAAAAAGTGCCCCCCCCTTTAATTAGTGTGTGTGTTTTTTTCATTGAAAAGGGGCGGAATTCTTTTGCCACTTTCCCTCTTTCCAGAAGGGTAAAAGTAATATCACCCCCCCCCCCCACACACACACAGTCACCAAGCCCCCTCTCCCAATTCTTAAATAATGACTACTCCCTTATATCCTGTCTTATTAGTAAACAGTAAATATTGAGTCAGAGCCGCAATAGAGACATTAGGAACAGGCCCTCTACAGCTGAAGGTAAGCAGACTCCTGTACTCTGAATATAGGTGTAAAGATACACATTCCGAAACATTCAAATCAATTTAAATCGTTGGTGGATTGGCTAGGCAGACAGCTTGGAACAAAATACTTGTAAATATTCAAAATATATAGACCGATGCCAAAGACTATAGATACCTATCTATCGTATCTATCGTTCTCCATGACCTGGGGCTGGGAATGATTGTAGGTTACGTTTGGCTCGAGGGGATACATGGATAACGACAAGACGACAAATCTTTGGGGGACATTCCGTCCTTAAGGATAATTCAGACAAACCAATGGCTGGACCCTGTGGAGATATTCAGAACCTTTAGCAACTCACTAACCCCATCTGCTGGACATTCTCAGAACCTTTAGAAATTCACACACTCCCCCTGGTGTGTGTTTGTTCAGGGCTAATTTTTTAAATCATTTTAATAAGTTTCCTCAGAGAGTCTCGAACCTTCGACACTTGGATTTAGATTCAGGCACTCAACTGACTGGGCTAGCCAGGCAAGTGTCAGCGTGGTCTATTGATGAGATAGTCAATGGTTCATGACTTAAGTTTAGAATGTCCCATTTGGATGATATGTTGGCTATTCATTTCCTAAATTATCATAGAAATTATAATGATAACCCACTCTGACATTTTGATATGTTACAGTATGGATATGTCCCCAACCTATGACTAAGTCTGATGAGGAGTCCATACACCATTCTTAATAAATGAATGTCATTAGGGCAGAACTCTGTCATTTTCAATGCAGAGATACCAATTCTGTGCAAGGCTGCAGTATCAATATGGCGTTTTGAATCACTTTCATATTTGGGTAAAGTATTGATTAAATGTTATAAATGACCTATAAGAAGTGGGTTATATACTATTTTGAGATAGTCCGAATGATCTCTAAAGGTTAAAGCTGCTACATAGACTTCAACACTCAAACCTATGTTTTCATCATTTATATCTCTGATGATTGTATTGTATACACTTTTTTTTTATATTCAATTCCCACACAGGACACCAACAGCAGCATGGAGAGGTTGACAGCAGCAGTGGTGATGACAGTGGTGATGACAGTGGTACTGGTGGCTCCCCCTGTGGTGTGTTACCCTCAGGGTGCCCCCCTGTCTACATGCAGCAGTCTCATACCTGGACATGGCACCCAGTCTACTGCCGACTCCCCCTACACCCTCAGTATGGGTGCCGCCACCTACCGGGCCGGCTCCAACATCACAGGTACCAGTATAAGGGACCTTTAGCAACCGCGTAAAAACTCATAAAACACAGACGTAGCAGTGCTGAAAGTATAGGATACGTCTACGTTTAATTGGCTACGTCGGCTTTGCTAAAGGTCCCTAATGTATGGATGTTGACCACCAAATTTGACATGGCGACATGGCTATTTCTTATGATTGACAATAGACATGAGGCCTAGTGGCATGTGATATGAGGCTCAAAAAACATAGTGACAGGGGACATAGGCAATTCCTAAAATCGACATGGGACATGGGCATAATTATGGGACATTGACATGTGACATGTCCATTTTTAAGGATCGACAAATGACAATCGACATGGGGACCCCTCATTCAGACCCCCTAATGTAAAGGCTAGGCTATATTCTGCACTAGCGAGTTGCAGTGATTCTACCTTGTGAGACCTATAACGGAAGCTAGTTCCCTGCATGTCCAAAATAGGCAGTTCTAGGGGTCAGCACTTTTTGAATGGGTAATAGTTAAATAGTTCTTATGTCAACTGTTCAGATTGGGGGAGTGGTTAGGACAGTGGTAATTCACTACAAAGATCCTGAGTTCGAATCCATGCCAATGTTGCATGGTTAGTTTTTTTTTCGTAGTTGGTCAAGAATAATAACAGTATTTTAGATTACCCTATAAAATATATATTGTGTAAAGGAAATCTACAATTGAATTGTATATATTGTTTTATCATTATTTTTGACCAGCCAAAACAGCATTTTAAAATTGTGTGTGAACCAAATAACCTATGTGTGGATTCAAAGCATGGACCTTTGTATTGAATTGCCAGTATCCTAACCACTCACCCTATCTGAACATATGACATAACAACCCACACTAGAGGGCTATAACTGAAGGTTTATGGCCTCTAAAACTCCATATTTTGGACATGACAGGAACCAGCTTCAGCTAACCAGCTGGCTGCTATAGTTAGCAGAGGAAAGAGCACTGGTACCAGACAAAATGGCGCTGTACAGTGATCATCTTCACAGAGAGAAGAAGTAGGATCACTGTAACTCTCAAATGGGAGTCCAGCCCCGATCACTGGGGTAACTCTCCCCACAACTCTAAAGTGACTCCCAATCATTAGGGAGTCTTAGAACAGAGTCATTATAGAGTCATTATAGAGTTATTTTAGAGTCCTGCTAATGTTTAGGTTCGACGTTAGAGTCCTGGGGAGAGTTACCTCAGTGATAACGTCCGGAGTTACAGTGATTCTACTTCTTTTCTGTGTGTTGCTAATGCGGAATAGCGTTACACAACAGTTGACTGAGAGAACAAAAGAAATGGCCTGACTGTATTTTACGTACATAGCTGTATGTTGACGCAGTCAACTGAACATACTCTCCTACTTAGTTAATGAACTCTTAGGTCAAATTCCAATGGACTGGAAGACTTTGAACTGGTCGGTAGACTATGATCTGACATGATTTATTACCATCTTGGAATATGTTCACATTGCTTGAAAAACGCCTGTATAGTTACACATTTAAACTCAAACTCAAACTTTGCAATAAATTGTCACTGGTTGGTGTGGTGCTATTCGTATACTCTACTTGCCGTATTGCAGTGACCGTGTCTGGTGCCGCCTTCATGGGCATCTTGATGCAGGTAAATATACATAGACAAAACTACATGCCATTAACATACATGCACATCGTACTTCACGAGTTGAAGCTGGGTCATATCACACAATGCCAAAGGCTAATGACCCAGCTTCAACTCATGATCTATGATGTACATGTATGTTAATAAGTGGGGGTTGTGTTCATTACATGGCCCTAAAGTCGTTAAATGAAGAAAATTAACAAATTTGGATGCCATGGAGTAGGCCTATGGCTACACCATACTCCATGCCCCAATGGAGTACGGAGCCCCAATAGGCTTAGCATAGAGAAGGCCATGCCACCATGTAATAAAAGGTTGTGTCTCATGAGATCAGGCCAATGTGAAAGTTTTGGACCAGGTGCCATCTTTGACCCGGTGCCATCTTTGACAGGCTTGATCGCACAATTTTATTCAACTCATTAGCCATAATTGGTCAATAAGAAACAATTTTATGAAAATGATAGATAACTACCATAGACTAAATAGGTAGGAGAGGAAGTATTGGCTAACATCCTAATACTTGTACTATAACCTATGTTCCCTCTAGGGGAGTGGTCTTTTTTAACGATGGGGGGGGGGTTGGTGGAATTTCACACAATCGGATCAGAATTTTTTTTAATTGAGTGCGGCCGACCCCTTTGAGCTATAATAACTCGTAGGCTTCTTCGCTAAAAGTGGGTGCAAAAAAGAAATCCTCCCATGTTACCTGAAACAAACCGTTTCTTTGGCCTAATATACATCTGTTGGTGACTAGGTCCGGCAGGCAGGATCCGACAGTGACACTGCGTACGGCACATGGTCCGAGCTCCCCGCAGACACACGGTATCTGGACTGTACCAATGGTAAGAGTGTGACACACAAGAACACCAACTCCAAACAGAACGCCGTCTTCATCTGGACTGCACCTGAGGCGGTCACTCACGACCTGCAATTCATGTAAGTTCACAGGCAGAAGAAACAGCGTCAAAAGGGAGTCCAGGTTGCCTCCAGAATGACTCCCCTCTTTAGAGGAGCCCAGGCTGCCTGTGACCCCCCTAGGTGACTCCCTGGCCTACCTGAGGGAGTCACCTGGGGGAGTCACACAGTTTCCTGACTCACCTAAGGGAGTGACATAAGGACCTAGGTTCCCCTAAAGAGGGGAGTCATTCTGGAAGCAGCCTGGACTCTCTTTTGATGCCGTTTCTTTTCTCTGTGTTGGCAAACCCCAAAATGTCCTCACAAGAGGGCCCAACAAGTATTCCCCCCGTGCAAGTGGGTGCGGCTAGCCCCTTTAAAGGGACTTGCTACTTGTCGCAGGATTACTGATGTTCCATTGACTTTTGCATATAACTCAGGATTATGTTAGTTTGATTTATTATCTAATAGAAAATCAAAAAAAATTGCCATGTCACTGTACTAACTTTCATGATACGGCCATTTGAGCAAAGGAGTACCTTAACTATAGAAACGAATAGGAAAACAGCATTTTCACATTATCTGTCATGGATAATCCCCTTCTTCTATTGATATTGCAACCAAACCTTGGGAATGTATAGTGGACATTTATACAAACATTTTAGGACCAATAAAACAGGGGGTCACGGATGAAATGAGAAAGGCATGAATTTCGGAAAAATGTCTTTTGCCTTAACTATAGGATCCTATGGGTGTCCTAGCAGTGAATATATGTGAACAATGGAAGTATACTGTCAAAATAGCAAATACAAATAGTTGATTTAGGGAAAGTGGTCTATGTAGGAATATGAATACAGCTTAAAGAATACTTTTCATGAGCTTTGATTTTTGTCACCAGGAAGCTTCTGTGTAGGAACCAGCAATTCCCTTAAAGGTTGATCGCTACTCATTGAATATGGACTCCTGCGCAGCTCTCTGCGCATATAGCTTTATATCTTCAGAATGGGCTAATATTACATCACTGGATACATATACATGCACACTAAGCAATATCCAAAGATTGGATCATTCCAAGCAAAATTGAGCATTTTATTGCACTTTAAATATTTGATATATTCGGAGCTAGTGATAGTTACTATTTTAAACATAAATTAGTATATTGGCACTATTTACCGATAAACCATTATCAAGATTAATATAGATCTCATCCATGTGCTTAAAACAACCAAGGGTATAATATCTATACATTTTTCACCCTGATCCTTGGCTTTTTACCCATTATTTTGGCCTTTAGATATGAGATTTAGACAGTTTTTGTCCTTTTTTTAACTTCAAAGGCCCAAAACCCTGAAATTATGCTCTGGACCCCCTATCAAAATTACTTTTTTATGTCAGCAAATGATCCAAACAATCTTTTGAGAAAGTTTAAAAAATAGTCTATTGATTATTTTTGCTATTTTTTAAGATATCGCTGAAAAATTTAGCATCAAATTTAGTTAATCCTTCTAAAACCACCACTTTCTTTCCCAAAAGGGTAGTTTTTGGACCATAATCCAATTTTTTCTATTTAAGGACACAATATAGGATTTTTCATTTAGAACATGACATTGATGTGGGCATTGGTTCAATGGGGAAAAAATCGTGAAAATTTCACAATTTTTGGTATTTTTTGCCAAAAATAGAAAATACTTTTTTTTTCAAAAATCTGTAACAAAAAAAGTAGCTTGGGACCCCCCTAATTTTTTTACATTTTCCCCTTCTTAATGATCTAAACTACCCTGAGGCAAAAAATTAGGAAATTCTATGAGTGAAAAGTTAAGAGTAGCAATCAACATTAAGCCCAGCTAGCTGATATTATAAGGATCGGGGTGCATTCAATTATTTTGCAGCTTGATAATGCATTGGTGCATCATGATAAAAGGTTTACTTTAACCTAACTATATTTTTCTTCAAAATGTTCAGAGCAACAGTGGCAGTTAAGAAGAATACGTGGTGGCAGGGTCTGACCTCAGCTAGCCTGACCTATGACGGGACTACCACCTCCACACCCCATCCCACCACCACACCTCCCCCTACTGCCGCCTCCTCCCCGTCTACACGCATTGGTAAGAGGCTTTAGTTGTTGAAATACAAAATTTACTATGCTTAGGCCACTCCAAATAACATCCTTGTTTCTCATTACTAAGCCATGAGAAATCTGACGAAGGCCCTTTTTAGTTTTTTTTGGCTGAAGACCAAATGGGTAGGGCATCTAGGCTCTCAGCAAATTTCTCATTCCCATTTTAATGATTGAGAAGTTAAAGATCGACAAACATTTGGAATAATTAAGTATGTATTTCCTCTGACCTGTTGTATTTGCGCCACTTCAAGCTTCAATTTAATACCAAATATGCCCATATTTGTTCACTTTTCCCTTACAAATTGCAAAACCCTATTTTGGTGATGGGCGCGGTGATGAGAAACAAGGATATTATTTGGAGTGGCCTTAAGTATAGGAATTTCTGTGTTCAATGTCCCCTATTGAATAGGGAGCATTAATGGCTCCAAATAAAAAAGTAAACATAAATGCCAACTACATTGATACTGTCTGTTATATATTTCACCAGTGGGGGCTGGGGCGCATCCCACTCAGCCTGCGGCTTTGTGGGATATGACCCCCGCCCCCACTCGTGAAATACAACAGAGACGGTATCAATGGGCATTGGCATTTGCCTATTTATTTTTCATGGAATACGGCGGATCCAGTTCTGTAACTAAGAACCTCAGTATTTTAGTGTCCCATCGAATAACCCACCGCCGTATTTCACGGCCTGTGACGTCATCAAAAATGGCGGTTTGTTTACATTCGAATGGCAAAGAACTAAGCTTGGTATTTTGAGTTGAAGAACATAAAACATAAATGCAAAGGTCCACTTGTATTAGTCTGTTGACTGGGTTATTTCCCATGTGAAATACTGCCCTATTTCAACGCGTGAAATCAACGTACTATAGCTTGTGGACCGTTGTCTTTGTTTTTCTTGTGAAGAAACAAATTTACTATGCTCAAATGCTGGAATTGCTACTCTATGTATCCCAGTGGAAAAACTGTTTCTCGTTCTCTACAGCCATGTTCTCCATGATGTCGTCATCAAAATAGCTATGAAACCAGTCTTTGATTGTTGCTTTAAACACAGAGATCTACTCTAGCCAGTCCAAACTCCTGGTTTCTTTAATCACGGTGCGTTTGATCGCATCACACTCGGTTGCACCTCGTGTGATACAATCCAAAACACCACTCATGGAGAAACCTGTCTTTGGACAGATCATCATGGACCTCTGTCTATGTTCTTCATTTGGATGACAAGAAAGTCTATAATTAAGGATAGGGAGTCTTCTTCTTCAGACAAGCATTGGGGAACTGAATATCAGTCTCAATGGTCACACTTTCCACTGTGAAATTAATAATCAAATCAAATCACTCTGATCTATCAATCCTGACAGTTTCTTCACTCGTTGAGCTCTTTGCCATGTATCCTTATTTCTGCCTATTGAGGTATGGCCAAACCGCCATAAAGAAACTGTCAGTTCGGGAAGATTTAGTAAGAGTTAAGCTTCTTTTTTTTGGCAAAAATAAATCAATCATATGGCATGGGGTGTTCTTCATATACATTAATAGATTCTCATTAACAACTTTCATTTAGATAATGTAATTTAAGTAACAATAAATTGGTTATATTAAATATTCATTTTGAATACTTCTAATATTACTAAATAAGAGTCATGAGCCATTTTGATAAATGGTTAATGTGAATTTAAACGTTGATGATGATCCATTCAAATGACATAAAACTACTTCTAATGTTAAAGCAATTGTGTTTTTACGTGTGTTTCAGGGCCAGCAGCTAGTTCCTTGTCCATGACCGTCATTGTGACTCTGCTCGTCCTGTGGCTCTACTGAATATTACGGTCCGGGTGGCCTGCCTGACTAGTAGATGTGGAGCTACCTTTGCTTGACTAAATACCTCCACAACTCACAGTGTACCATTTGACCAACCCAGAGCCAAAAGAAAATTAAGGAAAATAAAGAAATTGTGAATGGACATTCCCTTCCCGCTTTGCGCTCGATGCTCGAACAGTATTCCCTCAGTAGGGGGTTCCAACCAGTCAGCAGAGCGTGTTCCCAGTGCTACTACTGTGTGTATAGCACTGCCGTGGCACCTACTTCTACATGAGCATGCATCACGTACCTCTCAGTTCATGCCAAATCCGGCGAAATCTAGGCATATCTCGTTTAATAAAAAGCCATGTCATTATTCTAGACATTCAGGGGGACATGCAATACCCACCCCTTTTTTAGTATCATGTATGGTTCATAGATCATGGTTAAAATAGAATTAAATGTTGTTATCCAAAGGAGACAAAGGAGTACAATAAAATTGAAAGAGGGGGTATGGTCCTCTTATCGTCCAGATATAAGAGAACAGACTGCACAAATAAAATCTGGCCTAATCATTACCAATTCTTCCGGATGTTAAGCCTAGTAAATGTCACATTAAAGTAATCAATGCAATACATGACAGTGGCAAAAGCTATATCAACTGAAAGACCTTGAATCACATTTTATGATGATAAACTAATTGAGAACATATACCATATAGTTACTTGCATATTGATACCCAAATATCCTGTCCTTTCCTCTACCATTCCCTGTGGCTGCATGCAGGGTGATTACTCAGTGTGCTACATGCCCCACTCAGTGTGCTACATGCCCCACTGTACACTGTACACAGGTGCCCCGGGCAGAGCAGCTACAGCAGGCTGTCAGTGGAGAAAAAATGAAGCGGCTTTTCTATCTTTGAATTGCTCTCCAGCATTTATTACAACATAAATCATTATTCTGTTTTTGACTTTGGGTTGATAAAAGCCTTTTCTACCGAGTCATCATTCTATATATATTTATTAAATTGTCAATGGAACCTCCTACCCTCAGTGACCTAGTCACCATGGTAAAGGGTCGGACATAAGGCTGGTTAAGGGTGAGAAATCTCACAAAAAAAAGTGATATTCTCTGAAAATTATCGTGTAACCGCATCTGCTCCCTGATTCATTTGATGTTAAGCTAAAATCTGTCAATAATGGCAGAGCTGACAGGGATGCGTTGTAAAACTGAAATAAAAGGCACATCAATCAAACCTCTTGTCCCTGCAGTTGTGATTTTACACCAAAGCTTCATTATTACATTAAGATATAAATGGGCTACTAATTACTAATTTAAAGTGTAATAACATCCATTAACCTTTTCAGCCCATTTATATCTTCATCTACCCTAAATAAACCATTTTCTACTAAGCTGGTCAAAGATGGCACCCAGTCAAAGATGGCACCCAGTCAGAGATGGCACCCATTCAAAGACGTTCACATTCTCAAACTCGTGAGACATAGCCATAAGCCCATTCATGCCTTACAGTTTGTCCAACAGGTGGCGTCTCTGCAATGAACCTGTCACTACACTGTCAGAAGTTAGTGTAGCTGCACAGCGAAACATACTGTAGCTGCACAGTATAAAAGGAGGTATTTTCATCACATACTGTACAGCTACACTCTCCTACTGTAGAACACCACACACAGGAGATCATTGGTTCGAGTCTAACCTTGGCACAATGAGAAATACATTTTTCTTTTCATATTTCTTTCGCCCATTTGACACACATTTCCACCTATATTGACATAGAAATCTTAGTTGGTGTATATTTGAATATGCACATTTGTACACTTTAGATGCTCTATAGCTTAACAACAGTACTGGCAGTTGTGCCAAGGTGGGATTCGAACCCACAATCTCCTGTGTGTGGTGTTCTACAGTAGGTGAGTGTAGCTGTAGAGAATATGATACTGGAAACCAAAAATACCTCCTTTTATACTGTTCAGCTACAGTACTTACTTCTAACAGTGTAGGTGCGTTCGTGTTTTGGAAAATGGGAACCCAGTGTGTCAAGGGGCTAACGATTTATTTTTTGTGTTAAGTTACCTGTGGGTAACGTCATACTTACTAGTACATGCCAGGTATCGAGGTTGGGTAAGTCTTGTACTCAGCATCTCTTTGATGGGGTTAGCACAGAGGGCCAGTGTATGTGGGATGTCACTTCTAGGTAGGTAAACTCCTACAAAGATGTCTGCTGATCCATAGACTGATACTGAGCTTGTGTGGCGCCACCTGGTGAATACTATTTGTACTATAGACTAGATGGGGTGAAGCAGCCATGTGGTAGTGGGGCTTGTGCACGTCTATATTTACAGTGGTACCTGATAAGGTGACATGGCAGTGTGGTAGTGGGGCTTGTGCACGTCTATATTTACAGTGGTACCTAACTGGGTGACATGGCGGTGTGGTAGTGGGGCTTGTGCATGTCTATATTTACAGTGGTACCTGATAAGGTGACATGGCGGTGTGGTAGTGGGGCTTGTGTACGTCTATATTTACAGTGGTACCTGACCGGGTGACATGGCGGTGTGGTAGTGGGGCTTGTGCATGTCTATATTTACAGTGGTACCTGATAAGGTGACATGGCGGTGTGGTAGTGGGGCTTGTGCATGTCTATATTTACAGTGGTACCTGATAAGATGACATGGCGGTGTGGTAGTGGGGCTTGTGCACGTCTATATTTACAGTGGTACCTGATTGGGTGACATGGCGGTGTGGTAGTGGGGCTTGTGCATGTCTATATTTACAGTGGTACCTGATTGGGTGACACCATCGTGTGTGTGTGGGACAATAGGAGGAGAGACTATGATGGTTCTATAGGCATGTAGCTTGATGCTCAGGTAGTCATGTGTTGAGCCTCCAATTTACCTCTTTGTGTAGTTCACTTTGGCAGGCTCACTCTCATTTATTGTTTATCTTCTGTATAAATAAGATCTTTAGCTTCTCCATGAAATTATTAACCTCACACCTGAGACAATGGGGAGGTGGTCAAGGGTACAGATAGGATGCCACCTAGACCAAATAAAAAAAGGTTTGTTTCCGGTCACCTGACCGGGTCTAGCAAAACAGTATGGAGAGCAAAAAGTAGTTTTTTTTTAAATCGACTGGCCAGGCCTGCTTTCCAGGCCATGTTACTGGAAACCAACTTTTTTTTAAAGTGTGCCCCTACCAACCTTATCCGTTTTATCTATGGCTATTGTTCCCGGGTGTAAACAGTGGCTGATAACAGATTTACCCACAGTGCACTGCTCTGGAGTCAGGGGTCAGTTAGGAAATGGCGGCTCCCATGCCGTGTAGGCTCCCCTCCGTATATTTACAGAGGTACCTGATCGGGTGACATGGCAGTGTGTTGGGCTTGTGCATGTCTATATTTACAGCGGTACATGACTGGGTGACATGGCGGTGTGGTAGTGGGGCTTGTACACGTCTATATTTACAGTGGTACCTGATTGGGTGACATGGCGGTGTGGTAGTGGGGCTTGTACATGTCTATATTTACAGTGGTACCTGATAGGGTGACATGGCGGTGTGGTAGTGGGGCTTGTACACGTCTATATTTACAGTGGAACCTGATTGGGTGACATGGCGGTGTGGTAGTGGGGCTTGTACACGTCTATATTTACAGTGGTACCTGATTGGGTGACATGGCGGTGTTTGTGTGTGGGGCTTGTGCATGTCTATATTTACAGTGGTACCTGACTGGGTGACATGGCGGTATGTGGGGCTTGTACACGTCTATATTTACAGTGGAACCTGATTGGGTGACATGGCGGTGTGGTAGTGGGGCTTGTACACGTCTATATTTACAGTGGTACCTGGTCGGGTGACATTGCGGTGTGGTATTGGGGCTTGTGCACGTCTATATTTACAGTAGTACCTGATTGACATTGCGGTGTGGTAGTGGGGCTTGTACATGTCTATATTTACAGTGGTACCTGATTGGGTGACATGGTGGTGTATAAGTGGGGCTTGTACACGTCTATATTTACAGTGGTACCTGATTGGGTGACATGGCGGTGTGGTAGTGGGGCTTGTGCATGTCTATATTTACAGTGGTACCTGATTGGGTGACATGGTGGTGTATAAGTGGGGCTTGTACACGTCTATATTTACAGTGGTACCTGATTGGGTGACATGGTGGTGTATAAGTGGGGCTTGTACACGTCTATATTTACAGTGGTACCTGACCGTGTGTGTGTGGGACAATAGGAGGAGAGCCTATGATGGTTCTACAGGCATGTAGCTGGAGGCTCAGGTAGTCGTGTGTTGAGCCTCCAATTTACCTCTTTGTGTAGTTCACTTTGGCAGGCTCACTCTCATTTATTGTTTATCTTCTGTATAAATAAGATCTTTAGCTTCTCCATGAAATTATTAACCTCACATCTGAGACAATGGGGAGGTGGTCAAGGGTACGGATGGGATGCCACCTAGGCCAATTTTTTTTTAAAGTTCACTTCCGGTCACCTGACTGGGTCCAGCAGGAAAGTGTGGAAAGCAAAAAAAAGCCAAAAAAAAACAAAAAACAATTTGCCAGCCGGGCCTAGCTTTCCAGGCGATGTCACCTGAAACCAACCTTTTTTATATTTTTGCCCCTACCAACCTTATCCGTTTTATTTATGGCTATTGTTCCCTTGGCTGATAACAGATTTACCCACAGTGCACTGCTCGGGAGTCAGGGGTCAGCTAGGAAATGGCGGCTCCCATACCGTGTAGACTCTCTTCCGTATATTTACAGTGGTACCTGATCGGGTGACATGGCAGTGTGTTTCTGGGGCAGAGATCCACCTCTCTCTGCGGCAGCAGCTGGCCGCACTCTCCCCAGCAGACACTCACACCTCCATCTCTGCCTCAACCTCAACAATAGTTTTAACATCACCTGAAGAAGTGTATTTAATAAACATGAAACATTGTAATAAGTTCATTGTTACCCCAAACTCTTCTCAAAGTACATGAACCCACAATAAAATTAACTAATCCAACTTCAACTTTGGTTTTGCGTGGCATTTTGATTTACTCAAAATATTTTTATCTGGCAATAGGTTTCACATGGCATGGAATTTACAGCAAAAAAAACAACAGGCTTTAGGAACTCTTCTGTGTAAGAAGGGGCGAAAACAGTACTACTTTCCTGCTCTGCCCTTGGCATCGTACAGCGTTAATATCCTACATGAAACATAGTCCCCAGAATCAGCTACAATTTCGATCAGAAAAGATTGAGGGATACTACTGTGATTTTTAGCATTTGCTCCACATAAATTCTCCTTGATATTTGAAGAGGTAAATTGTTGTACACATCTTAAAAGTAGGGCGTAGGTAAGTCTTGCGGGTGATCGTCGGCCTTCGGGCAGAGATGTGCCTCTTCATGGGTAAAAATCAACACGGGCGATACAGCGACACGACCCTTTTAGGCCATTTAAAAAGTCAACAGACACAGGAAAATTAGGGATAAAAATTGACCCACAGGGATTTTTCTCTAAGTTCTTATATACCTAAAAATCGACACAATGACATAACCCTTCTGCTAAAAATCGACACAGCAACATGGTCAAACTTGTGTGTACCCATGTAGAGGCACAGAGATACAGTGGTGTTGGTAGCGGGATGAAGGTGTGGGTTGGAGAGTGTGTGTGGTAGGTGGCAGGTCGCCCTGCACCCTCCGCCCCCACACACTGACACTACCACTCACTACACAGACACCTCACAGTCAAGGTAGGTACTGCAGTTATAGTGCTGGGGGGGGGGGACTTGGAGAAAACTTGTAATAAATGTAGAGCAGTGCTATATCTCTATACCATTGCTACTGTTTGTTATCTCGGTATTGTTATAAGGCAATTATTCCCAAGTAGCCTACAATGTAGTGCAGAAAATAAATCAATGTATTATATACAGCGGTCTACGACGAAACGTGTATTCACTCCTAGATAGGTTTGGGGCTATTACAGAATATTAGAATGTAATCATCATGTGGTAGACATTTTGTATTAGATGGGTTGGCTGTTATAAGTGAGGTCCTGCGTTGCACTAGCCATTGTAGTTCTCAGGCTGTGGATCTACACAATGAATATTAATGAGCACTTTGGATGCTTTTGGTATGGCTATGGCACGGTTGATATACAATATTATCATGTTTCAGAATATGTTTTTATAACAAAGCGCAGTAGTTCCAAAATCCCAACAGTAGTAAAGTTTTTACACAGCCATTCTTTGATATTTCATACAACAACGTTAGAACCTCAGACTAGCTATTGCACACATGACGCTGAAATCGTAATATTGCCGTTATTTATGTTGCATAGAATAATACTTTCTCCCAATTTGTTAGATACGAGTTTTCTCTTTGACATGGTCGATAAACCATGTCCATTGTTTATATAATTAATTCTCCAATTAGGGGCTAGTCTGGCCAAATCGTTGTTTTATATGATACACTATAAGTATGATACAATGTTGATATTTCTTAGTCACCAACTGTCCTAAAAATAGCTTGGACCATAACTCCCTATGTTGGGGAAGATTCAACAGGTTTTTTTCAGGTGTTTACCAATTCTAAGCCTGTCTCTGTGTAGATCTAGAGCACGCATGTCACACGCTCGGATTAAGAAGTCGTGTATAAGAAACAAGTAAAAAAGCTGACAGTAGAAGTGACAGAGAGATCAGTGGTAGGACCGCCTTAACTGTCTGGGTCATATATCTGTGTCACCCAATTATTGTGTTTTTGTACTATTGTGTTTTTATATTTCAGAGTGTAGCTATACCCACTGCCTCTCCGCCTCTAACATACAACTTCACAAGGTCTCATCATGGTACGTGTATGATTTTCATGTACTAAGGGAGTGGTCATTTTTTAACAATAGGGGGTGGATTTTTCGCGTGAGCGAGTCAACATTTGCTTTTTCACTAAAAATGGGTCCGAATTTTTTTGGGCCCCCCCCTTCAAGGGGTCCAAAATTATTTTTTTTTTGGGGGGGGGAGTCCTAATTCGTACATGTTCCAACATGGGGAATGGGGAGGGGGTCAAATTTTGGCAAAATTATGCCAATGTAATTAATGGATGCCCCATTATTATCCTTGGTCGTCATGATGCATGAATGGAGCCATGGTGACTAACTCGCCAGTGCTGCATTCATGTGTCATGCCGACCTTGTGGCGTGCCCAAGATGTTGGCGATCCATAAAAGGCTAAATTGGTGTGTATATGCTTTGTTTAATAGGTATCCGATGACAGTGTATCCAACTAGGTGTGCATATACTTGCGATAATAACAACCATGATCATTATATTAATTGAAATATAAGAAAAAAACTATTTATCTCACGCAATTATGCTTTC
Organism: Harmothoe impar; assembly: GCA_947462335.1. NCBI lineage: Eukaryota > Metazoa > Annelida > Polychaeta > Phyllodocida > Polynoidae > Harmothoe > Harmothoe impar. The sequence goes on along the minus strand of OX381721.1, from coordinate 4,293,908 downwards.
TCTACAAAGCAATGGTAGCACTTCTTAAGGTAATACCTTGTACCAACTTTCCTAAAACGTGACTTCTCCTTTATTACAGGCAAGTGGGCAGGAACAAAAGGTATTTGTAACTTTCGTCTATGTAATTGAGTTAGCCTACTTCTGAAAAGTATTCGGCTTTTTATCCATGTAGCAGAGGTAGGAGGTAGAAGCAGTGGCCCGTGCCACTGCTTTTGTTATAGACAAAATGATAAATAACCCTACAGTAAATTCCAGGAGCGTACACGCGAACTAAACACAAAGAAAGGAAGTACAGTCACGGTGACTCCCGAATGGGAGTCTGGACTCGATCACTGAGGTAACTCTCTCCAGGATTCTAGCGTGACTTCCAATCAGTAGGGAGTCTTAGAATAGGAGTCATTATAGAGTTACTATAGAGTCCTGCTAATGTTAGGGAGTTGAGTGTTCTAGTGAGAGTTACCTCAGTGATCAAGTCGGGAGTCACAGTGATTCTACTTCTTTTCCCTGTGAACCTATTGTATGGGTTATACAATAGTCTCAAAGTCTAGGTGCGAGTACTATTAAGAAAACAACAATTTTCAGGCCCCTGGTGCGGGTTATAGGATTCCCACAGAGTTGGAGTCAGGTTTATACGCGAAAAGAGGGTTATACGCGGGAATTTACGGTACTTCTAAAATGGCACAGCTACTTATTTTCAGCTCCATCTCCACATTATGACAGAGTGGTACGGCATTGACGGCCGTGTAAACACGTGAGTCACCGTGTCAGCTGCCTGCATGTAAACAATGCCACACGGGGGTAGTCTATGTGTGTGTGTTGGTGCATATTAACCCTGCAAGGACGGCATCATGCATTGATGCATCAATGTATCATGCCCTTGGTCCTCATGATGCATGAATGCAGCTCTGGTGAGTAACTCGTGAGTGCTGCATTCAAGAATTATACCGACCCTATTCCAGTGGGCACAAAATTCACTTCAATGTTTAATCAACGTTAAATGAATGTTGAATCAATATTGGAAACCATTTGCTATTGTTGATTCAATGTTCTGTGCCCACTAGGACGGGGCTGAGACAGTCTCGAGGGTCGGCTTGATGTACCGATGCAGCTCTGGCTACAGTTACTGATAGACATGGGGACAAATGTCACCTTTTACTTTTAGTGACATGCCGTCCTTAAAGAGTTAACTAAGTGGTAGGGAGGAGGATGGGGTGGCATCACCCTGTGGGTGTCTGGGGGGGGGGGGGGGGGAGGGTACATGACCCTCCCAGCAGCAATACACATACCCCCACCATGCGGGTCGATCCTACATGATATATGTCAGTATTTTACAGTTATTCAAAGCTAATAGATTTAATGATGCACCAAGGTCACAAACGTAGCACCAGGGGTCGCTCACCGATACTACATTGATGCATCATGTCGATCTTTTGGGAGTGTATCAACCCCAAAGAGTCGGCATGGTTCACGAATACATGCTTTAGTCCAATTAGTATTTTCATGTTTGATTAAATGTGCATTTCGACTAAAGTATTATATATATATATATATATATATATATATATATATATATATATATAAATATATATATATATATATATATATATATATATATATATATATACATATTATATATATATATACATATATATATATATATATATATATATATATATATATATATATATATATATATATATAGATATAGATATAGATATATATATATGAGTCAAAACTTTATTAGTATGATGCTAACAACGTTTATTCCAAAATAAAAATGTGAGGGAGAGTGTTTAATAAGTTATTGTTTATTACCACTAACTGATACGAATAAGGGATTAAGGTGTTTACTTCTGGTAAAATCCAACAAAGGAAGTGATGTAGGTCCTATTTATCAGGCGTTTCATAAATTGCTGACTCATTGTACAAAACTTTGGTTGTCAATTACTTTACAGCCAGCGGAAGAGCAGGTAGTACTTAAGTAATATACAGCCTGGACTCTACCTATGTTAGATATTTTCAATTTTCCACTCACCAATGTTTAACCTTACATCTTCTTCATTGTAATAAATGATTGCAGCCTCTGCCGGGAACTTGTCAGTGCTGCATTCATGCATCGTGCCGACCCTAAAGGGCTGATACACTCCCACAACAGTCGGCATGATACACCAATGCAGTGGCAACAAGTCACTTGCGGGCACTGTACTGTTACCTTTGGTATTAGGACTTTCGGAGATTGGTTACTCCTGTTTTTACATTTGTAAATATAAACAAAGATTCTCCTAAATACTCCTATTGTTGCGACAATTCAGACTCAATTACTGACTCTACTTTCCACCCTTAGTGTATCCTGCCTCAAAGTAATGAGCTGATGTTTTATTCTGATCAAAACAGCCAATCCATGTTAAATAGTAAATGTGCTGTCGAAATCGAAATACCTGCAATTTGTGCTAGAGAAAATCTAAAATCAAAAATCACAAAAGTGGCAACTGCTCTATGAAGCTTTTGGAGATGTTATGTCCTCCTGTGGTCAGTTGGGGTCGGACTCAGGTCATATGGGGGATAGACCTAGGTCATTTGGGGTCAGACTGAGGCGGATCAGTGACAAACTGCACTGAAAAAGTAAACTCTTCAAAGTGACTGTCATAAAATAAACGAGTTAAAACTTGTCTAAGTGACAAGGAAGCTGGTCTTCTAGCTGGGCATCGATGACCCGCTTGGCATGTGCCAGTCCAAAACCCGACATCTGCCAGATCCAGATTCTATTAATGAGATGGTAACCTGATAGGTTAGACAACTTTTGACTCCTTTATTTCATGACAGCCGATTAGACGAGTCTTGAGACAAATTTACTTTTTCAGTGTAAGGTCAGTCAGGGCCAATTAGAAATAATACATTAGCAAACAAATCGAGACACAGGGCTCATTTATTGTAATTGATATTTCAAAAGAAAAGTCTTCTAAATGTTAAGTGCCTTTTTAGGCTACACATTTTGCCATGGCAGACATAGAGGGGCCTTTTGCTATGGGTCACAAGGGGATTTGGCCTGAAGCGATGGCAGTGTGAACAGGAAATGCCTTAGATTGTTTGAATATCACTTTCTCATATTAAATTTAATATAATTTCGTCATGTTTTGTAGAAGAAGAAGGGAGGCTTCTTCTCCAGTGTGGGAGGAGCCTTCAACAAGATGGGGAAGGAGATAGAGAAAGGCGTCGACTCCGCCTCCAAGAAAATCGATGAGTCATGGAAATCTGACTTACTGGTAGGTTGTATTACATTGTTGAGAAATATCTCCAATCTGAAAAGCCTTATTCCACCTTTTGCTGGTCAACAAGTACTTCTTTTTTGGTAAAGATTTCAAAAATTCTCAGAGGGAAAAAGTAAAAAAAAAACTTTTTTTTTTTTTTTTTTCAAAATACCAAAAATGTCGGGGGTTCGTAATCCGTAATCCAAGATATCAACATAAAACGGCATGAAAGAGAATCAGTCCTTTTGACAAACATGTTTCCCCTATTACCAGCGAATTACTTTGCATCTAATCCTCTCCATGATTGTTTGCTCATGCAGAGTAACTTCAGGACCAACATGCAGGTACAGCTGGTGTCTGTGACCAGTGGCAAGGCCTTACAGCACTGTGCCGGCAAGGTCGATGGCTGCGGACCCGCCGGGCTCGATGACGACAAGAAAAACAGTGAGTGATCAATAGTTTTAAACCGTTAACCCAGTAAACAAAAAACGTTATGCAACATTTTAAAACGTTATTCAACGTTTCTATAAGGCTCCAAACTATGGCATGACGTTATAAAAAATTTGCAACGTTATTTTGACGTAAAATAACGTTTTCTTGTCAACGGATTTTAACAAAAATGAACGCTGAGATATCTCCTGCTTTCTTTCAGTCATATAGAAATATGTAGTCTATAATATTAGATTGCAGATAGACTAAGACTAAGGCAAATAATGTATTTTTACAAGATGTCATTTAGTTTGGGACAAGAACTATCAACTCAAGAGAAATAAAGGTGTCAAAGGGTAGGTAGGGTGGATTCTTTTTCAGAAAAGTGCCTAAGCAATTGTTTGGTGATAACAATTAACCTTACATTCCCAGCTACTTGGACGGTGTTGAATGACGGTAACAACATTGTTCGTCTTCATAACGAGAACTGCTACCTAGCGGTAGTCAATGGAACCACAGTAGTGGTAGCTTATGTAAGTATTATTAAGCATTATCTAGTGTCCATTTTACTCGTTGCAATGTGTAATTGACACATCAATCCTATGCTAATGGGCTGTATTCTTTTTAAATTATTGAACTATTCATAGTGGATCCTAAGATTATATATAATTCCCTTTTCGTTCATCCTTTACAAATCTTAACAAAAACCTCTATCAAAGAGCAGACAAAAACCTTGAGAAATGTTCATATTTTCCTTTACCTTTTCTTCGGTTTCATTTTCAAATTTGTTCAGATAACTTGAAATGAAATAGTCAATCCAAAATTAGCTAAACAGCAATGATGCCCCCACGGAGAATTATTTCCTTATATATGTCGCTTTTCAAATATCCTATCCATTGACATTTACAGGCAGACCCAGCCACTACGGGCCCCGAGACGCGGCTCCGACTGCAGCAAACCGGTAACTTTATGATGTTTGAGTCGGTAAAGGAGCCCAAGTGTCACATCGGCTGTCTCGCAGATGGAAGTCTCAAACCTGCACTCGTCTGCGGCAAGGAAGAAGAAGCCAAGTTTGGTGTCAAAGTCATTGTGAGTAGGATTTTGAGTATTCAGACATTAGTTGGAGTAAGACAGAGGTCAACAATCTTAAGTCAAGGGAGTGGGTTATTTTATACGTTGACCATGATTTACACAAGTCATAGGACTTTCTACAAATGTAAACAACCGCCATTTTGATGACGCCACAGGGCTTTGAAATACTGCTTTGGAAAAATACAGGATTCCTTGGTTAAATGAATGGCATTGCCGTATTTCATAGAAAAATAAAAGAAATACTGCCATGATCAACATGTGTCCAGAATTCGGTATCAAAATATGATATTTCTCCTTGTGTGGCATTGAGTAGCATGGGTCGACTTTAAAGCTTAACCGTCATGGTTGAAGTGAGGCCAAAAGCACTCTTGGATATAGTTCAGTTTTCATTCACAATAGGGCTCTTAAGGGCTGGGAGCTCAGCTCTTACAGGCACAAGATAGGGTGAATATGTTGTAGCTGGACAATGCTCATGGTCCCCTGTCCAAGCACTGCTGCCCTCTGGTGGAACTGTTATTTTAGTCCATGTATGGAAAATGCTGAACTTATTCCTTGACGGCCCAGCTTTAATATGTTTGTGTATGGGGCGGCTTGGCTACTACTAGTATTTCAAATCAGTTAACCTCATTTAAGATGTTCTACTTATTTGTGTTTTCTTTTGTGTCTGCTTCCAGTATTCACCCTATCCCCCTCCTCAGGCCCAGAATTGAGAGGACCAAACAGGAAAATACTACCACACTATCGAGCGGATACAAGCAATGTGGTGCAGCCAAGAAAAAGGGATTTTTAAGATTGGTCTTAAATTTCTGGTGACTAGCCACATAGAACAGATGCACAGTGCAGAGGCCCTTGAATTATCCTTTCTATTTAGCTGCTCATATTGCAAATATTATATATAATTTAAAGAAGTTATTTTGAATTTCTTTCAGTTTGTTTCCTTTAGCACAACACACAAAGAATAGTGAGCTGCGTCGCCTAGAATATTAAAGTATTATATATATGATACAGAGATGAAGTATTATGACCCAGTATTTGACTAAAAATGCTTTTTATTCTACATGCTTTGTTTAAATTTCTGGATGCCTTCATAAGACATACTACGTTACTGAGAATGCCATTATAATTTTAAGGATTACAATTAGGATACCATTCTGAATCTTGAATACTTTAAATGGGAGAGGGACATTTCCATTAGTTGTATATATAGAATGTATCATCCAGAGAAAATCACAATAAAAGATCTCTCTCGATTCACTACCGACTTTTTTATGTGTTCTCCTACTATTTTAGCGTAATAATCGAGCGGTGCAAGCAAACTATTTTTCCATGTAAAATGATGTTCATCACCCCATTGAAAATTGGCTATCACTGCCCTTGAGATGAATAATGCATACCAAGCTGACAAAAAAAAGATTTACGTCAAAATAACGTTTTTAACGTTATACAACGTTTGGCCATAATAAGGAGCCATAGAGAAACGTTCAAAGACTTTGTGTAACGTTTTATGTTGACTAGGCAAAAAAAAAGGTTTGTTTTAGGTAACATGGCAAGAAAATGTAGGGTCGGTAGGTCGGATTTTTTTGATTTTTTAAACTTTTTTTTTTAACATGAAAGTACTAGGCCGCCATTCCGAAAACCCTAAATTTGACCAAAAAGAGGCAACAATTTCCTTAAAATTGCATAAAAAAACGTAGGGTCGGCCGTGTTTTGATAGGATTGGTCGGGTGACCTGAAACAAACCTTTTTTTTGGCCCTTGGTAGGCTATACTGCTCCTCCTAGCAAAAGGAGATCTCACAGGTGTGCATGGTAAGTGCAAATAATGGAGACTATGTCTCTATACTAAATCTAGCTCAACCTGGCGAGGCTGACAAAGGGCCTGGCTAATGCATTCACCATAAGTGGTCCTGTGCCTAAGTCAATAGCGGTTGTAGTTATATCAGAGGCCAATTGGCACCTACAGGAGGAGGGTGCTCCCATCCTTTTGGAGCATCATAAAACTGCTGTCAGTATACAAGGGTTAGAAGGTGGAGCAGGAGGGCCACCTGCTCTAATGGCTGTTGTAAAGCCACATCCAAGATTGGGGGATGGGGTTCATAGGGGAATGAGCCTAGTTTAATTGATAATCTAATAGCTACCAATAACATAGACATAACGACCTCACAGTCAGGGGCCTCGAGCTCGCCAAGATGAGCTGGATTCAGTATAGTAAAGGAAGAGTCAGAATCTAACAGGTCCCAGACAGGAAAAATAAATTTTCACTATAGTTTAATGTTACGAAACATGCAATAAAAAGTTCCCAGCCGGATATTGATGGAAAATCTCTTAGGAATTAATAGGAAAACCTTTTATACACTATATAAAAAATTTAAACGGGTTGTTTATCACCGAAATCTGAAATGCTGGTGCTCAACATGAATGAACCTCCATAATTGACCGTATATGCAGTGAATAAATTCATTTCAGACTGAAGCTAAAATCACATTGAAATATAGGCCTACCCCTGCAATAATCATATATCTTGAAAGTGCCATCTCAATCAGGATATGCTGAGGGCCATTTGTGATTGTTTTACAGAATTTTAGCAGAATTTCCAAACTATTTTGACCACCCAGAACTCACCTAGTATTTACTGCAGAGTTCTTCTTCTAATGATGTACTCAGTGACCCCAGGATTCCCTATCTGAGACTTGCAAGCTGTCTCAGGGTCTCAGTGAGGGTAATCCCGCAGAAAGCTGAGAGTCATATACAATTCTGGTCAGAAGTGAATACTGCAGGGGCACTGAATGGTCAATAATTAAGTTGGATATGATGCCAATATTATGAAAACTTGTACACATGCTGCTGAATGTCTGGCAGTTTCAATCAAATAATAGGAAAAGGATTCTCAGTGAGTTAACATTTTTTTCAAAGGCTAGATTGGGGATCAGTGAAAGTGCAAATTATTCAGTGCAAATTCAGGCGGAATTCAGGTGGTTTTACGCTACAGACCAGTGCTCAAATTATCCGTGGTCAGTAGCTAATTTTGGTTTGAAATGTTTTGTAGAAAAGATGTATCTTTTAGGTCAAGGGTGATTTTTTAGAAATTGTAAATGTCCTGGTAGCTGTTATTGCGTTTTCCGCTATATTAAATTAAATTTGCTGAGACCTCATGTGAGCGGTAAAAGGGTGTTTATGGGAAGTGATGGTGGCGCCATCTGCCGTCACTGCTGCTAGTTAGAGAGATAGATGTCCCTGTGACTATATACTTAGCAAAACTTTCTTAGAATTGTCAATCGTCAGCTTATTCAAATTACAATTCTAAAGTACACCATTTTTAGCATTTATGACAAAGGAAAGAGGTACATACAGCTTTGTTTGTTTGAGGGTTTTTATTTTCGGTTCACGTTTCACAACTCCATAGTTTGTATAATACAGTATTATGTGCGGAAGTATTTACATCTTTTACATTATTTACAAGCAGTACATTCTCCATGGTGAGCAATATGCCCATTAATATCAAGTTGATTATCAGCAGCATTCCTGATAATTCTCGCTGATGTTGAGATGTGATAACTTATATATTATTAACAACTACACTTTTCATCAAATGAAAGTGGAAAAAGTAAAAAATATTCTCGTCATTAGAAAAACACTTTCACCTATTCAAAGAGATGTAGTCATGAAAACTACGTTTTTCTTGTATTGCTCTATTCAACAAGTAAAGGGATTCTTCATGCTATGAGAGCAAACATTGAAGACAAGTCATTTTCTTTCAACCCTTTAAGGATGGACGGCATGTTGCTAAAATATGACCTTCGTCATCATGATGCTTGAATGCAGTGCTGGTGAGTTACTCGCCAGAGCTGCATTCATGCATCATGATGACCAAGGACATGATGCATTAACCTATGATGCCGTCCCTATAGGGTGAAAAGGGAAATTAGCACTAGAGGGATTTAAATGAATGTTTTTATAATCTAACTACCAATAAATGCAACAAATGTTATAAGCATTCGGTATCTGGTGTGCTCTAGATGGCAATGTCCCCGATGTCGCTGGCTTCGGCGGGGCCTGGAGTCTGTAATGAGGAAAAAAATCAAAATCAAACATCAAAATCTAACTCCAAAATGGATATAGTTACATCATTGGTGCAACAAGGACATTAAGTGTTTAAGTATGGTATGATGCACCATATCTATATGTTGTAATAATAAACCAGTGTAGCACCGACGACTAACTTGTCGGTGATATATGTTGCAAAAAATTATTCACATATATATATATATATATATATATATATATATATAATATATATATATATATATATATATATATATATATATATATATATATATATATATACTTTTAGACCATTGATCGAAAGTTGATTTTTTTGAATGTTTAAGAGTTACATGCATATCAAATTAAGGACAAATACAATTGACTATGATATTCAACAACTATTACAAAATGTAGATATCTAAGAGTAAACCGGAGTTAGGATATGAATTTATGGTAGTAAGAAGAACTGAGTCAATGCCGGATTTTATAACTTATTATTGGTCAAGATTAGCATACATGGTGTTGTGGGAGGTATGGGAAGAATAAACGTAAAATGCATATTCAATATAGGTTTACAATGTCCGTGTAGGTAAATGGATTGAAAAAAAAGGGCTTCATCTGCATGAGAAATACCATTTAAGCAACTTTAAGCAAAAGTTGACATAAGGAAACAGATTTATATTATCAACAGTAAGCATGCAATTAAAGAATGGTTCGAGATACATGTAGGTCATTCCAGGTTATTTCCATCATGGATTTAAAGGAAATAGCCAAAGAAAAAAGGTAAAAAAGGTAAAATTCTATGCATGCATGTAACTCAGTATACCTTTGAGATATAAAACGTCATGCATTACATATATAACGCCACATAGATATTAAGGAAATGAAATGATTGATTTAAAAAAGCCAAATATTATTGTTTGTAACCAATGAGGTAGGTCACCCATGGATAACAGAAACATAGAGAAACTTGCCACATATGAAAAAACAATGATATGTATAATCAGCAAGATGCATGAATGCAGCACTAGGATGCAATATCTCCATAAAATAGCAAAATGCATTCTTACAGAATGCTGCTGCTGTCCCCAAAGCACATGAGGATGAACCTGCGTAGTCACTAGACGCCGCCAATTCTGTGCGTAATCTGGAATTGACACTTCTGGCGTAATCTTAATCAATTTTCGCCACTTCTGGCATAATCTTAATTAGTTTTCAGGTGATACCTATCCTCTAGATCGCACCACTGTAAGCTAGTAACATTGCTGTATATATCAGGGGCTCTGCCCCCGCATCCCATTTTTCTTTCTCTCTTTCTTTTTCTTTTTCTGGAATAAAATTACACCAGAAGTGGCGATTTAAGATTATGCATAAAATGGGTGGCGTCTAGTGACTACGCAGGTTTGTCCCTTGTTGCGTCCCCAAAGGGTGAATGATAATAGCACTGCAGAAATGTTTGCATTTAAACAAATCTAAGATGCCTTAAGGAACCCCCCATGCGGCTTTAAGTTCAGTAATGCCATGCAAATGGCACAGGAAGGTCATAACGGCATTTAAGTGAGGCCAAAAAAAAAAGGCAACATGGTCCAAAAATTAAGGGTAGGTCGGTCGGATTTTATTTTATTTTATTTTATTTTTATTTTTATTTTTTTTTAATAAGTCGCGGACTGCCATATCGACTCGCTGGTCTGTAAGAAGAGTCACCGATTCTTACTATAACTAGGAATATCATGAAATTGTTGGAAGTTCTTGTTAATAAGCAATTTCCTGAGGCTGGACAGTTAATTAGGCATTGATCTGTTCTTCCTAACCAAAAATTTGCTAAAATTTCCGAAAAAAAATGAATATTTTGCAAAACAAAAAAAGGAAAATTCTCCAAAATCGGAAAAAAAATGCTAGGGTCGGCCCTTTTTGAAACTAGGGTCGGGTTGCCTGAAACACACCTTTTATTTTTTTGGCCTGAAGTATTTTTTCTGGTGAAGTATGCTTAAATTGTTCATTTAATTTACTTAAATGCAAACATTCATGCAGTGTAGATGATGATAATACAGTATCTGTTAATGCAGACATCCAACAGGAAACCTCAGCAACATAAACAGAACAATAAATAGTGCTAACACATTTATACATAGAGTCAAAAACAACTTGTTGCAACAAAGGATAACCAATAGAAAGCAACTGATTGAAAAAAGACAAAAGAAAAAGTTGTTGGGCAGTAATGATTTGTAGCACCCGATTGCACAAGCATCGCCGACAACCCGGTCTGCCATTAGATTTTCCATTATTATACATAAAGGATTCTTCCTATTCTGACATTGCCCATATTATTCATCATGTGTATTAATCTGAGTAAGTACACAGTGTATTTAATGGGTTATTGATGGGTTATTGATGAGTTATTGACAAGTTATTGACGGTCATTTGTCTTAGTCTGGACGCGGTGCAACGGGTAGCATGAGGGACACCTACCGCTGTTTTGAAATATGGATTGTCATCGGGTGTGACTCTTTCCTTCTGAAAATGTGTGACAAAATGTGTGGACTCAATACAGAGCACTGAAATATGGCTTTTCGAGGTGAAAAGTATTGTTATATCAATGCAGAAAGGCAGGGGTGATAGTGAGAGATAGTGGTGTTTGGTTTGAGGATGTGTCTGAATGCTCAGTCCCTAGCGTCGCGTGTATGTCTTTGTGGTTCTAATACTATAATGTTAGTTTCACATACATTCCTACAAACAAGGTATGCACCCTAAAGGTACGTTCTTAGACGTCCCTGGGAGAACCACTTAAAGGAGCAATATCCCCACTCGCGCAGCTACCACATAGTAGACTAGAACAGTAGTAGAATTTTGAATGGGATACGCTCGGTGATAATGCCGCTTTAAACTTTGAGCAATAGAGGTGGCAAGCAATAAATCCATACAGTTCCAAACTGCAATAGCCAATCTACACATGGAAGAGATATGCTTCAGCCTTGATTCCACTAGAGCCGATCATCCTATATTTATCAATCAGAAGCCATGCATTCTGATGATATTAATCCTAATAATTTACTACAATTTGAGTTAGACTTGTTATAGTTACATCAATCTTTAACTGTAGCTGCTTTAGCAACAGCAGCCGCTTAGTGTGGTTGCTATGGCTACAGAACTCCATAATATGGTTGCTATGGTCACATCAACACCTTAGTATGGTTGCTATGGCTACAGAACTCCGTAATATGGTTGCTATGGTCACATCAACCCCTTAGTATGGTTGCTATGGCTACAGAACTCCATAATATGGTTGCTATGGTCACATCAACCCCTTAGTATGGTTGCTATGGCTACAGAACTCCGTAATATGGTTGCTATGGTCACATCAACCCCTTAGTATGGTTGCTATGATTACATCACTCCCTTAATGTTGTTGCTATGGTCACATCAACCCCTTAGTATGGTTGCTATGATTACAGGAACTCCTTAATATGGTTGCTATGGTCACATCAACCCCTTAGTATGGTTGCTATGGTTACACCAATCCCTTACTGTTGTTGCTATGGTTACAACAAACCCTCACAGAGGTTGCTATGGTTACAGCCTACCTGGTGCCACTAAATGGCCAGAGAGTCCATATCCCCCCTGGGTGGAGGGGTACCATTACCCCGTAGGTGGTCATCACCAAAGTCCTCTTCATTTAATGTATACCTCCTCTGTAATGTACTCTTATCTCCTACCTTGTTTTTCTGTGTTGAAAAAATTGACGTTTGGGAAAGAAGAGGAAAGAGTTATAGCCAGCGCCCGACAATCCTCGACACTGCATACCAACCTTTCGTCTAAGAAATATTATTGGGGTTTTAATTTGGTGGTTGGCTGAGCCTACTGTGAAATGTACTGGATTACCCCAAGAGGGATTTCCCTTTAAAATACAAGCAACACCAAGAGCAGTGTATTAGATTGGGACATCCATACCTCTAGACATGACATGGTATGAGAGAATCATGGCGTTACAATATGTAACAGATATAACAGATAGCTACAGACTAATAGACAATAGGAAGGATGGTAGACCATTACGGTGCTATGTTAGTACACAGAGAAAAGTAAACGGTGTCCAGGTGGCCTCCAGAATAACTCCCCTCTCTAGGGGAGCCCAAGTCCTTATGTGACTCCCTTAGGCAAGTCAGGGAACTGCGCAACTCCCCCAGGTGACTCCTTAAGGTCAACCAGGGAGTCACCTAGGCTCCCTAGGGCAGTCTGGACTCCCTGAAAGAGGGGAGTCATTCTGGAGGCAACCTGGACTCCCTGTTGACTCTGTTTCTTTTTTTTCTGTATACTGGCTACTAAGTATGTTATACATTGGCTTAACTAATATAGGCTGATCTAGTATAACTGAAAGCAAGGGCTATAGGAGTATGACACTGCAATGGAAGAGAACATAATCATGCATCCACTTTTTAAAATATCTTACCCTTCCACTGTGAACTGATCTTACCCATTATCATTTTCCCTGGGATATTGCTTCATAATTTGCAAAAGATGTTGGTGATGTCTTTACTGTCTAAAGCCTCGGCCACACTAGTGTTTTTTCCACCAACTCCGTCCAACTCGACCAGACAGTCGGGGCAAAATTACCTGGCCGGTCTGAAAGAGTTGTGCATGCCAAACTCTTCGGACTGTTGGGTCGGGTTGGGTGGGATCTAGGTCCGACCATGTTGGGTCGGGTCAAATAACATAGGTGTGGCTGGGGCTTAAAGGTGTTCTGCCCTCATTACAGTGCCATACTGGATACCTGACACCCATATGTCCCTCCTGACTATAGAATACACTAGTCTTAGCCTCAAACCATGCTTGCCAATATAACCCTTGTTAATAATACTCAATTGTACACATCATCCATGCTCAATCTTCATCTTGAAACATGTAGAAAACAAACTCAATCTTAGTCTTGATCATAACATATTGCACAACACCTTAATTGTGATTTTACAGTTTTCTCTAACTTTAAATATAGATCACAATATATTACCAGCCGAGGATATTTACAGCAGACAGATTGGAATTCAAAGCCTCAGGGAGGCAAATCTTATGGCAGTGAAATCATCAGAATAATAATGTATATCATAATAGATATTGAATTTATGTCTGAGAAAACACATTTACTAACCTTCTTTGCCTTATCATATATTATTTTCCCGATGATCCCTGCGATGAGGCCTAGGGGAATGAGGCAGATGATGCCGACTGAAAAATAATGTACGCCTGTGACTTTTTTTTCCATTATCGATTATATTTATACAATACATATCACATTTGAATATCTGTCCAGCTGCCATCCATGTTTTTAAATCTTTGATACCATGAATGATATTTACATTCACTATTACACTCCCTATGTACTTTCTTAAGTGCCCATGTCCTACATGTATACTTTTTTCTTTCTATAAAGGAAATCGTGAATAACAATGATTAATATGCCTTAATTAAATACATATTTACTTTAAACGTATACACAGGATGCATGTACGAATCTGGTTGGCCAATTTATACAGGTTTACAAAAATAAAATCCTTTTGGATGGTGAAGGCACGTCAACTTGTTTGATAATTTTGTGTCTACTCACTTATCCACATCGGGAAGCTGGAAAGATACGTTAGAAAATGTTCAGTTTCATTGGAGGAAAAACGTTTAACATTTATCAGTGCATGAATGTTTGCATTTAAGTGAGTTATATAGGATTAAAGGAACACTTTAATCCTATTCAATTCAGTAAATGCCACTTAAAGCCACTTCAGTTCAGTTTTCAATGTTTCAGTTTTCAATGTTTTTATTGGTTCAAAATATTCATATCACATACGTTTTTCATATCAACCAATATTGTAAATGCAGTCAAATTTCTGTACAGTACAATTTGTGCAACAAGTAAAGTAGTTCGTCAGATAGTCATATGTCTAATAACACATAGGAGAGTAGTGGGTTCCATGAGGGAGGGCAACAAAAATCGGCATAATCTGCGGTGGTTAAAACGACCACTTGTAAACCAATTTAGGGTTTTACATTCACAGAGAGAAGAAACCGAGTCAAAAGGGAGTCCAGGCTTGCCTCCAGAATGATTCCCTTTTCTGGCTCTCTTTCTGACTCTCTTGATGAACCTGACTCCCTTAAAAGGGAGTTATGTGACTCCCTTAAGAGAGCCCAGGTTTTGCCTCCAAAATGACTCCCTTTTATGACTCCCCGCTACAGACAGAGTCCAGGTCTATGCTGCAACTCCCTTTAGAAAGGGAGTCTAGGCACAGGATGGCTCCTTTGGAATAGAGAGTCATAATTTATAGGTAATTCCTACCCCCTAGCCCTCTATATAACCATTTCAATAGCTGTCTCCCTAGCTGATGTTTCTACATTTGGTTGGTGCAATGCCTCACAAGGAGGAGGGATCTCAGAAAGATCCCTCAGAGCACATTAGTTAATATACAAAGGAACATATGAGCTTTTGGGATTTAACTTTCTCATGTTGCTACAAATTGGGTGTCTATACCTTATACATCATGCTTATGCTACAGTTTTAAATTAACTGTTATTATTTCATAAAATGTAATTCTGACATTACATGCTGATGCTACAATGATATACATGTATCAGCATAATTATCAATGTCACAAATAACAGGGATCTAGAGATCTGAGCATGCAGAATATTCCCATTTTAGGTATAGTGCTACCACCTAGCAGGCTTAACTGTAACCAACTGTTTGACTCCCTTGGGGGAAAAGGAAGTAGGGACCCTTGACTCTGATTAGAAACAGAGTCAGATGGCTTCTTAACATATATGCTAGATGGCATTACAGTCATTGTACAGTAGTGTCACCTAGTGGGTTTCCTATTCCCGTTTTGTATGCTCACCTCTGTGACTCCCTTAGGGAGTCCAGGTAACCATTGACTCACCTCAGCTGACATGGACTCTGTTTGATCTAATTGAAAAGGAGTCAAGGCTGTTAGAAGGGGGAGTCAGACAGTGTGAAAAGTGAGCCAAAGGGACCCTGGCTCTCTTTTTATAGCCTGGACTCCCCTTGTGACTCGGTTTCTTCTCTCTGTGTTTAGACGCCTATCACATCCGCTTTACAATCACACGCTGGTAATATACCGCGCTAGTACATAGTCAGTTTTAGATTAAGAAGACACACATATTAACTTTATGCATAGTTTTCACTGGTTTGGTTACCTTACGTTAACAAGATTAGCAGAGACTAGTCAAGAATAGTGATCTGGTTAACTTGTGATGTTGACCTTTCTGCAACATTTTCATAGCATTACTGAACTTAAAGCCACTCCTGTGTTTAAAGTGTTCCTTTAAGGCATCTTTAATTTGCTGAAAAGTTATGCAGTGTATAGGGGGCTTAATGCCTTAGATAATGTACAATGCTCTTTTGTTGCCATGATGTATTGATGCAGCACCAGCAGATGGTTCGTCAATGATGCTATCTGATGAATATAGATTAATATGGAAATTCATTTAACTCCACAAAAAGCGCTGTTCAATGTTCTTGTCTTATAAATATTTAATCCCTAAATCCTCACGATGCGCATGCACTAACCTCGCTTATACCTCTCACATAGAGAAATGTGAGAAAAGATACGCTCACACAGAGAAATGTGTCACTGTCATCAAAACGACCTAATTCTGAAAGTCATTAAATATCAAATCCCATATATGTATAATATAAATTGATATATACATAATATATATTATATATAAAATATATATGATATATAAATATGATATATATGATATATATATAATATACATAATGTATATAACATATACATACTTTATCATATATAATATATACGTATATCATATATATTATATATAACAGAGTTACTCAGTGGCTCTGGATTAATGCATTATTATAGCAAAAGAAGTGTAGGTACTGTATATGGAGGGTTGTATTCAAAGAAGATAGTGTAAGTGGAATAGTTACCCAGCCGCCTCCCCACCAGTAGCAGCTCCAGCTGCAGATGTGGTAAATGAGAAAACCATGTTATTACATTTATATAGATTTAAAGATATTAAGATATATATGGACTACTGATTACTATTTTAAAGTGTTATTACATCCATTTATATCTTCATCTGCCCTAAATAAATCATTTTCTATCAAGCCGGTCAAAGATGGCACCCAGTCAAAAATGGCACCCAGTCAAAGATATTCACATTGGCCCAAACTCATGAGACACAGCCTTGTGCCTCTACATAGGTAAAAATCTACAGGGGTGACACGGTGACACGGCCCCTTTAAAAAATCGACGGACATGGACACATGAAGTAGAATGTATACTTATTATATGGGATAAAAATCAACGCGGTGAAACAGCCCTTTTGCTGAAAATCAACAAGGCGACATGGTTACAAATAAAGGTACCCATGTAGAGACACGGCAATGGGTAGTTTGGTTAAAAGCTGATATAGCCACTTCAAAATATCAAGTCAAATCAAATCACATCAAAGTACCTACCCTCTAAGCAGGTGCTGTTCCCAAAGGAGTCCCCGGCGCAGTAACAGACGCCATCGCTGCATATAGCGTTGACGACAGTCACACACTCGGTCGTATCGGTGCAGGGGTCCCCGAGCACGTTACCCAGACAGGCCGTGTTAGCTGCGTTAGGGCTGTACCCTGCCTCACACACACACTGAAAGGGACAAGGTCCAATGATTAGGGCTCAAAAATCAATTTTGTTAAAAAGTGACAAGAAGGTTCAATATTGCCATATTGCCTACCGAGTTTATTTAACATTATTGCACAGAATTCAGTGTTGTTTGCCCAATATATGGTAACTTTGAAATAAGATCATGCATGAATTTATCCCCCCCCCATTGGATATTCACTGTAAAAGACCATGGTTAAAGAATGTTTAATATGGCCATGTCCTACATACTTTATTTAACATTAGTCCACAGAATTCATAATTATCATTATTTTGGAATAAAATCGTGCATGATTTTACCCCCCCCCCCCCCATCGAGAATACATTGTAAAATACCCTGGTTAGACCCCATAGCACCCTTCTTTTGCGCTATCACTACCACTGGATTTAATGTCCCCCAATTCATAAATGATATATGAACTAAGAATTTGGTGAAAATTAGATACACTCACTTTAAACTGAGCGCTGCAGTCTCCGTGAAGGATGGACCCGGAGCAGTCCGGGGGGATGACGCAGGGGTCGTTGATCTTGCGAGCCACACAGAGGGCTGTGGAGGTGGGGTAGTACCCAGTGGTGCAGATACAGGTGTTGTTGGGGGCACAGGTGCCAAACGGCACCCCGGTGCACTGGGTAGCCATGGTGCAGGCCTCCTCCAGTAGCCTCATGGTACACTGAGTGTTACCTCCAGTGGGGTAGTAGCCATCGATACACACACACAGCCCGGAGGTACACTGGGAGCTGGTCACAGACGACGAGCACCCAACATTGTCACTACAGGAGGACCCGATGACCCGCTTAGTGCAGGTATCTGCCACCAGGTCAGTCACGTAGCTACCTGGGCAGGCGCACACATTGTTCGTGCAGACCGCATCGGGGACAGCAAAGGCACATTGTGCGTCTGTGGTGCAGGCGGAGGTGAGGTTGCGGGGGGTGCACTGGGTGACCCCGATGGGCAGGTACATGTCGTTACACACGCACACACTGCCGCTGCATGTCGCATTGGTAATGGCCGCCTCGCAGTCAAGCTCCACACTACACGCGTCCCCCAGCTCTCCTACAAGTCACCCAGCTTACAAGTTAGTCTTTGATATTATCATTTATCAGGATTGAACCACCATAGACTATATGCAGTCTCAGGAATAAGATTGGATCACATATAAAGAGGGGAATTTTGTTCTCAGGAAAGAAATTGGATCACATCTAAAGAGGGAAATTTTGTTCTCAGGAAAGAAACTGGATCACATATGAAGAGGGGAATTTTGTTTTCAGGAATGAAATTGGGTCATATATGAAGAGGGGAATCTTGTTCATCAACTGTCTACTGAATGTGAGATTTGGTATGTAAGTGTTGAGAAAATATTCTACAGAAATGGCTTGGAATATGTATACATCAATAGCAATGATTTGTGGGAGACTTTTTATGGAAGGATTCCCATACAGAATAGGACAAACGGTAATTTGCTGATTCGCAATGAAAATTGTGTCGAAAGAAGAGCATTTTCCCTCAAATATGATTTGAGAGTGCTACTGTCTGTTAATGAGAGTATTCATGAACTGAAAAAATGTATTCATTGGGATTTGTCAAAATAAGAAAAGTATGAGCAAATGAGAATGACTTGTGATAGACAACTCATCGGAGTAACAGTCGATTTCATCCACCAAACATTTTGAATCAATGATTTTTGCTATAAAATGGACTGTTTTTGTTCAAAGGTGTAGTTTTTTTTGTGGATAGGTATTTTTTTCTGGATTAACTACTTTAATATGATGTCAAAATGTAAAATGGACATGTTGAGATGGCATTGTAAAATCATGCAGACACAAAGTATAAAGTGTAACCACTCACTTAGGTAACACAATTGTGCATTAGAGGTCATGTTTACTTGGTAACCATGGATACAGGAACACAGGTTGTTTGTGCATGTGGTGTGTGGCATGATGGAGTGACAGTCTGAGGCTGTGCTACAATTGTCCCCAATCTGTCCTGGTGTGTGGAGTGTGCAGTGAAGGTGGAGTAGAACAGAGGGTTATTCAGCACAGCAACAAGCGGAAAATGCACATCATAAGGAACCATCGCTGCATGAAACCACCAATTTAAGCAGCTTTAAGCAAACACTTAAGTTGATTTAAAGCCTTGAGAGTAACTTTAAGCAGCTTTTGAAGCAACTTTAACCCAGGAGAGTTGCTTAAGATTGCGTCCAGCTGGTTAAAGAAGGCCACTGATGAACCTTATTATTTGCTTAAAGTTGCTTAAATCAGATGTCACATGCAGTACATTTAACCCTTCAATGTCCACATCATGCTTGAATGTTTCATGTTCATTTGGCATCAAGTTGACTTTGCTGCATGAATGTTTGAATTTATGCAAATTGAATATGCTTGAAGGAACACTTTTAGCATATTTACACCCCGGGGTGGGCACTGAGTCTCTGAGGATAGATAACAACTGCCACCCTACCGCCCCTCTTATCAGAGGTTGTGAGATTTGACCGCCCTACTTCTCAGATGCTTGGAGATTTGACTGCTCTACATTTCAGAGGTTGGGAGATTTGACTGTCCCACTTTTCAGAGTTTGGGAGATTTGATGAGCCATTTCAAGTCTAGGTCCCCCTGAATTTTATATAAATACATTTTTATTCATCCCCTTCAGCAAGAAAACCTGCTCAATTTAATGATATGATTTTAACCTTGACCTTGACGACATCTGACCGCCCCCCTTTTCAGGATCTGATGGAAATTCACCGCCTCCGCTTTTCAGAGTTGTGCTGCAATGGTTATCCTATACATGGTAGAGTACCCCCCCAGGGATTTACACCAAGTAAATGCCACAGAACGCAACTTAATATATTTTTTGGGCGTTTCTCAACTTAGAGCTGATTAATTAGCTTTGATGCACACATTCATCCAGTACTGACATGCATTATGCTGACCCTTCAGCAGTGTGGGGTTAGTATGATGTACAAATGCAGCATTGATGAGATAATCACCAGAGCTGCATTCATGCATCATGACAACAAAGTGCGAGTCCTGCATGGGTGCACAGAATGAACAGGAAGCGTATAAGGATAATGGGGTTATTAAAGAGATAATATGGTCTAGCGTCAAATAAGATGGAGAAACAAGTAAGGAACAATCTATTACAAACTGATAAAAAAGTCACTGCAAAAGTGGTATTTCACTAAATGATACATAATTGTACCTACACACACATTCAAAAATAAATAATTTCAATATGGCGTACAAACTACCTTGTTTCAAGAAAGAATAGTTTTTTGAAACAAGTGGTTTGTCCGCCAGTTGAGTTTAATAATCCTAAGGTAGCAACACACAATTCTAATATTAAACACAAAACACATCCAGAACAGTTCACGCAGCAGAGACATTGCGATGACATTCTTGCTCCTGCCCGTTGCTAGCATACGGCAAACTTGAGTGTTGTCAGACCAGATCAAGATGGTATTGTTATTGAGCGCGCGACCCCACCTAGCCAAGGCCATCACCACTGGCCACACCTCCTGGACATTGATGTTCTCCAGAAGATTGTCAAATGTAGGTGGGGGGAAGTAGTGGTCCGGGAAGAAGGGGAGATCCTTAGCCCACTTGTCTAGCCAGACCCCATACAACCAGTCCGAACCGAGACTAGAGCCAAAGCCCCGTGACGATGAGTCGCAGAATATCTCGGCCACTGGATTAGAGGGCTGGAGTATCCGGGCCTTGCCATTGAACACACTAGCGAATGACCTCCACCATTCCAGATCTGCCTTGAACGTGGGCGACAGCCTTGCTCGGTCGGTGGGTTCTGACAGGGAATTGGTCAGATTAATCACTCTCCTGGAGAAGGTCCTGCCCCCGTGCACCACCGTGGCACAATGTGCCAGGATGCCCGACAGCTGTTGGAGTTCCAACTTCGAAGCACTGGTCTTTGTCAGAAAGTCACTTATCGTTGAATACAAGTTGTCTAGCTTTTCCGCAGGGAGGCTCAACTCCATTTCTACACTGTTCACCTCTATTCCCAGACAAGTCAGGATCTGGGAAGGGCCTAGTACCTTCTCCCACTTGATGTCGAACCCGAGGCGCCTAAGCACCAGAATGAGCATGTTCATGTTGACCTCACAGTCTTGCTGGGACAAACCCAATACCGTAAAGTCATCAATGTAATTAGATATCCTGTCTACACCACGGCGGTTGAGACACCGCACCACAAAGTCACCGAGCTGAGTGAAGAGCCAAGGGGCTGAGGCTAAGCCGAATGACAGGCACCTGTCCACTAAGACCTCCGGGCCCTCGCCGAAATCCCAACGCAGGCCCTGATATGTCACATGGTCAGGCAATATATTCACTGATCGGTACGCCTTGGCTAAATCCACGACCGCTAAATAGTCATTGGGCTGTAGCATGTCTATGATGTAGTCCAACCCTTTGTATGAGAACTTTTGACGAGTGGTGGACATGAAGTTGTTGATGCTAGCGTGAAGTGGGCGTTTGCAGTCTGTAATAGGCCTAACGCCTCCATCTTTTTTCTTGATGGCTCCCATGCTGTGGATGCACTGAGGTGCACCAACGGCCTTAGTTATCTTGCCTGCCTTCACCTCAGAAACCAGAAGTTCACTCATCATGACATTGAACTCGCTACTGACAGTACTTCTATAATTGGATCGATCATAACCCGGGATATAGACATCATCCACAATATGGAAACCAGTATTTATACCCCTCAGTACAAAATCATCCTCAGAGCACATGGCATTGGGGAACAAGACATACTCAGCCGCTACTCTACAAGGCTTGAGTTGGGAAACTACAGGGCCTATCATGTGAACACAACTACAGGTGCCCAATACACAATCACTGAATACTTCCACTACACAGTCTTCAATACACACACATGCTACCAGAGTTCTCACCCCTAAGGGCAAAGTATCATTTGGATTGACATTTACAGTAACAGCCCTAGAGCTGTTTTGAACCTGCCCTAGGGCATCACCACTAGTCCTCCCAGTAGGGGTAACAAAGTCTGGACCTAAGTCCTGCTCATCAACACTGTCATCAACATCTAGGCCTAGGCCATCTGCACACATATCACTGAATGACACTAAGTCACATGGAGAGTTTGGTTTGCTAAACAATGGTTTGTCCCTAGGGACCTCACTGAGTGCACACTTTGCTTGTGAACTGGCAACACATTCATGTTCGCCGGGCGAACACTTATGTTCGTCGGGTGAACTTACAGTACTGTAATTGAGAGCAGAGCGCTGTAGGGGGTCTAGACCGCCCACAAGAATAATAGAATCATAACCAAGGTTAGTTTCATCGCCACACTGAGCCTCTATCACCCCAGAAGCGACACATGCGACATAGTTATCGTCAACTGGCGACATTTCGCCTCCGGCCGCGTTGTTTACAGCCAGACCAGCAGAAGACAAAGTACAAATGTGGCGATTGCGGACTAACCCAGCTACTGAGCTGTCCGCAACTTCACCCGCAGGTACAAAGGAACAAGGAGAAGCGATAACGACAGTATTTGCGGACTCACCGGCTACATTTTGGTCAGAATCGACAAAATTCCACTCCAGCGAAGCGCTTTGTTGATCCTCGCCATCTCCCTGCGGCCATTTTGAAT
The DNA here is from genome assembly GCA_947462335.1 of Harmothoe impar. NCBI lineage: Eukaryota > Metazoa > Annelida > Polychaeta > Phyllodocida > Polynoidae > Harmothoe > Harmothoe impar. The sequence goes on along the minus strand of OX381721.1, from coordinate 4,270,799 downwards.
GGGGCATGCTGGGAGCCAGCGAGGAACCGAGCGCTACATTTCGACAATCTTTTTCGCTATAAGGCGCTAAACAGTCAATATTTGACGCTAACGTCAATAATATACCTCTAGAAGTATTAATTGCGGACATATTGTCCGCTTTCAGGCCTATTTCGGAAGAAAAGTCAATCGAATCGAGCGGACGACAGACCAGTGGCGCCCCCGTCTCCTCCGCGGCCAAAGACGGAACCATTTGATCCCGCGGCCGCAGAACTCTTCGAGACGAAGAATGTGTGGAATGTGGAGGGCTACACTGGGGCTCTGCGCCCTGCTGGTCCTCTGTGTTTCTCTGCTCCTCTCTTTGTACAGTCTGTTTACACTCACCAGCTGATGTACTCTGGGCTGCTGCTGGAGGTGCTGGGGCTGACTCTGGGAGTCAGGCTGCAGGCTTCTGAGCCTGCTTCTTGATGTTGGGGCAGTTGGGGGCCTTGTGGTCACCAAATCCGCAGGAGTAGCAGACATGGGGTTTCTTGCAGCTGGCCCCATCACAGGACTTGAAGTTGTAGTACCAGCATGGATAACCATCACCTCCTCCATCCCCTCCCCCTGACCTGGCAGCCTTCTTCTTGGCCCACTTGGACTTCCCCGAGGTAGGCGGGGCCCCACCGCCCCCACCCCCGGTCTTGAGGGAACGCAGTCCGAGGTGCCGGTTTATCAGGGATTGGACGCCATAAGTAAGGACTTGCATCCCATCAGTGGATGCCAGACTCCGGACCGCTGCATCATATTCTAGGAGATAATGGAGCTCGTAGATGACTTCCGCCGACCGGTCCGACAAGTACCGCATGTGGGACAGCAGGTTAAGGGCATCCTCGGTGCCCTTCTCCACATGCCGCTCCAGGAGACTGCACAGGCAGGAGTTAAGCTGTGCGAAGCTCTTGGGCCTATCCTGGCCATCTGGGAGATATCTGGTGATATCCATGTTGACTACGCGTTTGGCCCTCCTCCTTCGTCTGCGGTGACGTCTGGTACCACTCGACTCAGACGATAGGGAGCTGTCCGACATAGGGAGGCCAGGCACCGGGAGGCCAGGCCCCGGGCGGCCAGGCACAGGACCTGGGCTCGGGCGTGGTTGTCGGTTCTTGAATACTCCCAGCCGTTTAAAACCCGTACTCACGGCGGAGTTCAGCCCCTGGACAGAGGCTGACAACTGGGCGATGTCCTGTCTCACATTGGCTAACTCCTGTTGCTGGTCCTCCACCAAGTCTCTTAGGCCAGACACTGAGATGTCGTCCTCCTCAGACTCCTGGTAGTCCTCATCGTCATATTCGTTAAGGCCGAATAGAGAGCCATACTGGTCTCTGCCTGGGGCACCTGCAGACTGTGACCCCTTCACTGTGTGCCTGGTGACTCTCCCTGTGGGTGTAGTATAGGCCTCCTCCTGGCTACCACCTGGTTGCTGGCCACCTGGTACAGGCTCCACTTTCTCCAGGCCTAGAGCTGCCAATTCCTCCTCAGTCATTGCTGACATAGCACAGGCCTTGCCAGTAGGTGGCTTGTGTCTATGCAGGCATGTCTTACAGGCCCTCAGACCCGACATAGTGGCTGCACAAGGTAAACTCCAAGAAAAAATACACAGGTGTGGATCCCTGTTTGATGGTCATGGTCCAGTGAACAAGGACAACCTTGACCCTGACCTGGGGCATACAGAGCCAGCAGGCCAGGTAGGCTTAGTATAAACCTAAGTAAACATATATAACCAACTATGACCAATCATACCGGTAGCATTATACTTATATAATTATGGGGTAATTATATACACAAAAAAGTGGAAAACATCTGCATGGGGACTGCGTATGTTGAGTATCACTCGACAAATACCGTAATCTAAAAGACCCAATTAAATTGCATAAAACTACAGCCCAAGCAACAGTAAATTATATTAGATTCCACAAAAAATGAGTTTTATGGAATAAGGCTGAACTCTTTATAAAACTTGACTTAAAGAAATCAAAATGAAAACTTCATTTCTCAGGTTACCATGCATTTTTCCACAATTTTCATAATCTTTTGACCCAAGCCTTATTAAAACTGTCTGTTATAGTAAGTGATCAACTACAAAGTGAAGCATAATTCTGTTTTATACTCATAAAGCTCATATAAAACTAGTATCTCCGCTGGGGTGATATATAGGGGACTTCATGGAGAGTCGGTGTATTTATTACACAACTCAACGTAATTGGTGTGATACTGTTTATGTATATCAATAAAAACATACATTATTGCATTTTGCTGTTCTAGATCAATCAGACCACAGCATTTGATCACATGACAGCTAGGGCAATGGCGCCGATGTAAACAAACTGCTCGCCGATTCAACATCAAAACTTGTCGATTAAACAACTAAAATTAATATGGTAGGGGGCTACTACAATAAATGTTCTCTGGTCATGTAATAAAGCTTGTATTTCATGCCAGTGTCATGCATGGACCACACTAGATCTCGGGGCATTTGGCTATGGTACGGGGCAGACGTAAACCCAATACATTACCGGCTACTGGTTCCCAATGCCCACCACTATGTGAAGTATCAGAACCAAGCCCGTCTACAACCAATCACAGCTCTCAAAAGAAAAGAAGAAGCTTTTACACACATGGTCAGAAGACGAAGAGCTACTGCCACCTAGTGTGGATGAATAATTGATTTTGGCCCTCTGTTTATGTAACCAGTATTACACAAAGATATCCCATGTAGAAATGTTGTTTCGCAATATTCCAAGTCTTGAATTGCCTTGCTTAAATCCCGATGCCAAAAGTGAAATAGTCAAGCACACTAGCGGAGATACTAACTGTAAACACCACAGCAACACATCACTAAATCATACATAGTAACAAAACACGTTGTAATAACAGCTACAAACTATTAACACTGCATGAATGTTTGCATTTAAGTAAATTTAATGTTATCAAAAGGACACTTTAAGTATATTTAATTTGAATAAATGCCACTTTAAGCCATGTGGATGCTGTTATTAACTTTCCGTGACATTTACACTATAACTGAACGTGAAGCTATCTAAAATATTCCTTGGAGTGATCTTAAGTTAGGTTAAATGCCAACAGTCATGCAGTTTGAATAATGATATTGTGGATTAACAAACAATTAAAGCAGGTAGTTTCAGAGTATAATGATGACTGTATTTTTTCTATATTTCATATGTTCATGGTATTGTAATGCAGTGTATTGTAACTCACGTTGGCTGCAAATGTAAGTGCCAGTTAAAGACTGTACTTGGTATCCCGGGTTGCATTCACACTGGTTTAGGACACACCGGCTATTGCTTAGTGCTGCTGAGCAGTCCAGGTCGGACGTACAATTGTCCCCAAGTCCCCCTGAAAGTGGGTGTGTCTCGTATAGGCCGCCTAAGTCTCGCAATAATTTCTTCCCCCATTTTTTTTAAACAAAAATACCTTTATATAAGTTAGCCTAAATATGTCCTAGACCTGAAATATTGAGGCATAACTCTTGGTATTTGTTGAAATATCTAAATTTGTTTTTATCTCATCCTGAAAGCTTTTGGGCGATAATACGGGGAGCCCGCAAGCAACAGTAAGTCGGCTATCATGTAATGAGACTTAGGCGACCTATTGGGCACAATGTGTATGTGTGTGGAACAAAGTGCAGGTATTATGCAATCAAAACAGTGACATTGTTCAATACAATATGAAATAAGCAAAAGGCTGGAATCAATCAAATGAAATAGTAAGTCAAAGGTGTTATGGAGTTGAGTCAGGTGAGGAATGACTCCTCCGAGAAGGTGTTCTTTTGTGAAAAGCTGTAGAAAGTATGTACAAAGATTGAGAAAGTAACTATAGATGTTATTAATTTTGGATGCCGTCAAAAGGTAAAAAGTAATAGAAACAGCCCCTTAAACATGTTGGTTTCTTTTTATTTAGCTTTTGGTAAAAATTAGCTTGGATAAGATCCAGTTCAAAGTTGTGTAAGTAAATTGGTGTGGTAGAGTGCAATTTGTTATTGTGTAGTATGCATGTAGTCAGATACACTTGTCCTCTTTTCAGAAAGACAAGGGTGATCAAAACTACAAAAAAAATAACTTTAATATGGAAAAGGATTGTGCATCCTTACGGTGATTTTTTCTTGACCCAATACGAAAGAGGACCCACGGTGAGCATATCAGTTTGCAGAAAAGGAACAGAACTTATACGCGACAACTTTTAATATAATGTTATCAGGATAAATTTGCAGCACAGGAATGGCAGACTGAAACAGTTGCATGTTTTTCTAGTTTGTAAATGTTGTAAAAGTAAGTTTTGATACTCTTTTGCATCTAATATGGTGAGGTTCAGGAAAAGTGTATTAAGCATTAGTCTGCCCTTCTAGGGCCTGGTAGTAAGGTGTCCTTCTGCAAACAACCGCGGATGATGCATTCATGCATCATGCTGTTGCTGCATTCATGCATCATGCTGTTGCTGCATTCATGCATCATGCTGCTGCTGCATTCATGCATCATGCTGCTGCTGCATTCCTGCATCATGCTGCTGCTGCATTCATGCATCATGCTGCTGCTGCATTCATGCATCATGCTGTTGCTGCATTCCTGCATCATGCTGCTGCTGCATTCATGCATCATGCTGCTGCTGCATTCATGCATGTTGACAACCATTGCTGCATTCATGCATCATACTAACATTAAGATATGACATACTGTAACACAACACTGGTCTTAAAGTTTTAAATAATCACTAACATTATTCATTAAAATCATTCTCACATTAGACTCTCCTTATTCTAGCAAATGCTATCACAGCAAAGCATTTCTACTTGGTATATCTCACTACACCATAGACTCACTTGTGACACACAGGTTTGGACTACTTGTGGTTATGGGTTTAAAGCCTGTGGAGCATGCACACAGGTTGGATGTACATGTGGAGTTGGCTATGGCTGCAGAGCAGTCTAGGTCTGTGGTGCATGGGTCTGCTATGTCTCCTGTGGGGTGAGTGTGGAGAGAGGAAGAGAGGAGTCAAGCAGGTGGTATTTATGATCTTATCTATCACACTATAATCTTTATAGGGCCATTTTCCATTATCCGATTTGAAGGTGATCGGCAGGCAATCGGCAGGTACCCAGTGGGCACAAAATTCAGTCCAATGTTGAATCAACATTGAATCAGTGTTGAATCAACATTGACAACCATTGATCAATGTTGATTCAATGTGTTGTGTCCACTGGGTAGCTGTCAGAGAGTCAATCAGTGGATATGAGCCATATGCAGGTGTAAAGTATTGGCTAAAATCGGCAGACCAGTCGGGCATGATTGGTGGGTTTAATGCGTCTATCGACGGATATCACCCCCAAATTGGTTAATGGAAAATGGGCCTTAGTATACTAGAACTGGAGGACTTTAAGGCTGATAAAGGCCTAGATTTGTAATGTTGGCCTGGCTTTGAGACTTGTGTTATGTCTTAGACTGTGCTTATTTTCTAACAATAGGGGATTTGGTGAATTTGGGTTGGGTGTACATAATTTTGACCCCTTGTCCTGGGGGACGAGGGGGGGGTTAAATAGTCTTTTAGGGATGGACAATAAAGAATTTACCTGTTTTCAGTGAAAAGGTCACTCGTTACTAAGCTTAAAAAGACGGCCCGATTTGCAAAAGCATTGGTTAAAAAATCAGCAATTCTTGAGAGGGGGCCATGTAATGTGGTCGTAGTGCATTTAACAGGTCCGGGAAATGAAGGGAAACCCTCCTCAGAGCCATTATTTACACCAGTGTTAATTTTCACAACGCAGGTAGGTGTGAAAACACTGCAGGGCTAGAATTAGCAACGGTTTTGCTTGCAGCATAAACACAGCAGGGCTAAAATTAGCAACGGTTTTCTTATAACCCATTTGCTGAATTTTCTATCAATTTGCTGTTAAATGTTTATATCCCATAAGATAGATTAGTGTATGCTCTTAAATCATACATGGGGAATAGTGAATCATACAGGTGTAGGGGACTCGAATCCCACTCGGATCGCAGTTATGTAAACCACCATAAGATGCTAGTTCGTGACCCGTATACAGAGGGCGTGAGTGTTGATAAAGGGGGCGCTGCGATCGGGTAGGGTGGGATATATAAGGCCAGAAGGCTCAGTGGTAGACAGACCTCATCAGGTCTCGTCCCGAACAAGAACCGAACTTAGATTACTGTAGTAGGAAACGTGAATAAAACTCTCTCTCTTTGCATCCAGAACGTATAAAGAACCTTCCGAGTTGTTTATTCTGCGACCGTAAAATACTAAACTCTACATTGGTGCCGTGACCAGTCGAGATAGCAGGTCATCGTGGCGGAGGCCCGACCAAAAGAGGGGGAGGGGGAATCGAGAATTGAGGAATCGTTAGAGGATGGGGAACTAGATTGCAGTCTGAGGAATATAGATCGAGTATGGGCCAGTGCATCGAAAATGCAAACCCCAACTGAAAAACGAACCGCGAGACGGGAATTAATGGACTCGTTAGGCTTGATTACGCCGGGCATATTCGATATAGGTCAGAAGACGGAAGATAGAGATCGGAAGAGACGATTAGAGGAGGACCGGATATACCAGGAGAAAGTACGGGCCGATCAACGCATCATGCAGCAACAGTATAGTGCCATGAATGACGAGTTGGCACAATTGATGAAAGATAGGGATGATCAGATTGAAGCGAACAGAAGGATCACGATGGGGTTAAAGGAAGGAACGGAACAGTTATCCCGTGACAAAAATTACATCGCTAGTCAACTGGCTGAGCAACAGAGACTTCTAGCAATACAGAAGGGGGAGGAGAACTCCGTTCGAAAACGAATGGAGCAGGAGCGGATGATTTTAGAGAAGGATAGAGAAGAGGCAAAGAAGTCAAGAAGTCTGAGAGACCAGTATGAAATTGAGGTGAATCGACAGTCCGTGAAAATGAATTCCATTATAAAGGAACGTAAGGAAAAAGAGGCGGACGCGCTGCAATTTTTTAAAGATTATGAAGTAGAAAAAGAGAGAATTGCGGAGGAACGAAGGTTAGCGAAAGAGGAGTTGGAGGAGTTGAGAAAACGGAAAGAGGAGGTTACCGATTCTTTTCTGGCCTACCAGATGGCATTGGAGGAGGAACGAAAGGAGCAGGAGGTTGATGCCCAATCGACTCCGAAGCCTATTCTGAAAGGTTTCAACCCTTTTACTAGTGAGAAAGGCATGTCAAATGTAACGGAAGGCCGATATCATACCGACCAGGACTCAAATAGACGAGTGACCATTGGTCATACCGACACGAGGGACATTACGCCGCGGGAAGTTCCGAAAGACCGGGTGAATCACAGCTACGGATCGTTGAACCCGTTTGCGGATGACACAATAAGTGGTCCACAACCGCCAAGTGGAGCCCCGATATATAACGTCACGTACCAGTACGCTATGCCAGGTGCAGCACCGATAGACCCGCACAGTTTTAACTCCGGCCAGACCACAAACCCTAGTCAGACTCAGCATCCCGGAAGAAACAATACGGGCACCACCGGTAATGGTACCAATCAGGGTACAACAGGCACGACGGGTGGTGGCGGGAATGCTGGATCGGTTGCTGAGAAACGAAGACTTACGAGACGGGCTTCAATGTCCCCCGCCACAGCAGCGATTTATGACGCGGATCCTTGTATCCAAAACATGGGCGTAGATTGTTGTAGCCGAAAGGCGGATGAGGCAGCGGAAATAATGGACTGGAGTCAGAGGCAGTCGGATCGCCTGGTTTGGAGTGCCAATGCTGCGAGGAAACCGATCCGAGAAACGAAGAAATTTAATGGGCTGGACTGGAAGGAGAGTTATCAGGACTTTTGTGATGATAACAAATATCACGGATGGGATAAGAATGCTTCACTGGGACCATTGATAAAATGGCTGAACGGGGGCCCGGGTCGGATTGCTGTTGATGAGTGGCGGTTGATATATGGAGACACTGGTACATACGACCAACTGGTCAATTCGGCGACTTATCTATTCGGCACCCTAGTGGCAACTGACCCATGGCAGGAGTTTCAATCTCGTACCCAGAAACCGAAGGAATCTCCGAAAATTTATGGACTCGAGCTGCAACGATTGCTCCAGAAGGCTAGACCGAACTGGAGGCGTGATGATGAATATTTTTTGGACAAATTATTCACGCACTACATTAAAGGATTGAGGGATCCGGCACATGCAAAATTAGTACAAAAGGAATGGGTTCGAGGCACATCCATGGTTGATCTGTTTGTTTCATTGGACCAGTTTGAAAAGAAACGTCGCTTGTTAGCAGGGTTCGTACCGCAGAGTCGGGTACATGCAGTACATGAGGAGGACAGGGATGATTCCTCCGGTGATTCGGAAGACGAACATATTGCTGGGGTCAAAGTGGACGGGAAAAACAAAAATCGATGGAAGAAAAGGTCTACTCCAACAGATACTCACGTCAGATCCGTTGAGAAACCCATAGAAAACAAAGTTGAATCCACCAGCAGTAATGCTCCGGAAGAAACGAGTATGGGTAAGATCATGGAGGCCATGATGAAACAGATGAAAGATATGATGGAGGTTAAACGAAAGCCGAGAACGGACCGATCAACTATTAAATGTTTCCGATGTCAAGAAATGGGGCATTTCGCCTCGTCTTGTACTGCAGAGAAACCCGTATGGAGAGAACGTAAGGAGGAGGAATCGGGAAATTAGAGGGGGTTATTAGTAACGGCAAACGGATAACCCCTGTAGAAAGTTGCCAAAAGGCCTTCGACGCGAATGTATTTGAATCAGGTACCGACCAATCGCCCAGCAGCACGGGTCAAGAAGAAGGGCCAGAATCGTGTGGGGCTGGGGGGACTAGTGAAGAAATTGCCATGGGGAGCAGAACCGGGAAACCGGACACTAGTACAGAGGACGGGTGGATAGAGGAGTTGACCAGAGTAAGTGGCATCCGCCTTCCCCGAGGTCATCCGTGTCTGAATTATTTGAAGAACCATGGGTTCGATCTTGGGTTGGAAACTGATATCAAGAGATTCGCTAGTAATCCGTCTGTGTTGGACGGGAAGAGATGGTATGTGTCGGTATCTGTGAATGGCAGGTTGGGAGATTTTTTGATAGATAGTGGGGCTAGCCACTCCGTTATCTCCAAGAAGTTCTTCGATTTGGTGTCCGACATGGATGAGGACCTCACAACGAGGGTAAGTGCATGTGGGGCCGACGGAAGCAAAATACCGACATTTGGTAGGACTTGTATGATAGTAGTATTGGGAGGAAGGGAATACGTATTTTCACCGACGGTGGCGGAGATAGAGGATGTTGGAATCTTAGGAATGGACTTCGCGTCATTATATGGCGCTATATTGGACCCGGTTACGGGCAAATTGAAGTTGAACCATCCGTATAGAGACCGAATCCAATGTATAGCCAAGAATGTTAGTGGAATGGCATGTGTAGCACAAACCGTAAAAATACCGCCCGGAACGGCCTGTGATGTCTTGATGTCATCCATCCGATGTTTTAGGGGTCAAGCGGGAGTATTCGAACCGGACATGGAAATGTTGAAAGAGAAGGGATTGGAGTCAGCAGACACTTTGGTGGGAAATGCCTCATGGGCAGTAACTCCTGTGACCAATCCGGGTTTGAAGACTGTATATCTAAATAAAGGCACTATAATAGGCAAGGTTGTACTCGCGGAGGCGGTCACCGGTAGTCGAATGGACATATGCAGTATAAGTGAAAAACCTGAACTGGAAGAGGGAGTGAATCAATTGTTGAAGGATTCCGCGTTGGAGAGTGACGAGCAGAAAGGTTTATTAAGGAACGTACTGGAGGAATGTGCGACGGCATTCGCAAAACCAGGAGAACCATTGGGGAGGACTGATAAAGTATTGCATTGTATAAAGACTGGGGATGCGGAACCTTTCAAAATACCATACCGCCGACTGCCTCTAGCCAAGAAAGTGGTGGCTGAGGAAGAAATCGGAAAGATGTTGAAAGAAGGGGTGATTGTCCCGAGTACGAGCCCTTGGAGTAGCCCGGTATGTATGGTAACCAAGAAAGATGGAAGCATCAGATTCTGTATCGATTATCGTAAGTTGAATGGATTGACCAAGAAGAACTCCTATCCTCTCCCTCGGATAGATGAGACTATTGATTCCCTGGGCGGAAATAAATGGTTTTGTACGATTGATCTACAATCCGGATACTGGCAGGTAGGAATGAAGGAGGATGATATGGAGAAGACCGCGTTTTCGAGCCATATTGGTTTATACCAATATAATGTGATGCCTTTTGGGTTATGTAATGCCCCGGCCACATTCGAGGCAATGATGGAGACTTTATTGAGCGACATCTTATGGAAGAAATGTTTGGTATATTTGGATGATGTCATAATATTCGGGAAATCATTCGAAGATTGTCTAGAAAACTTGAGGGTTGTATTGAAGCGGATTATATCGAATGGGTTGAAACTAAAACCGAAGAAATGTAGTTTGTTTCATAAGAGTATCAACTATCTGGGACGAATCATATCAACGGATGGAGTGAAGGCAGATCCGGAGAAGATTCGAACGGTAATGGAATGGTCGGCACCTAGAAGTCCAAAGGAGGTGCGCTCGTTCTTGGGTTTTTGTTCATACTATCGGGATTTCTTGCCCGGTTATTCGAAACTGAGTTATCCGATTCAAAGTCTGTCACACTGGACGCCGGGGAGAAGGAAGGAAGTGTTTCCGTGGGGTTTAGAGCAGGAGGAGTCTTTCCGAAAGATAAAGAACCTTTTCAAGGAAACCCCGGTACTCAGATATCCGACTCGGGATGGCCATTTCATTTTAGACACGGATGCCAGTAACGAATGTATAGGGGCAGCCCTTTCTCAGGTACAGGATGGGGAAGAGGTACCCATAGCATTTGCAAGTAACACGATGAATAAGGGGCAACGGAACTATTGTACGACCAAGAGAGAATTACTAGCGGTGGTTGTATACACTAAAAAGTTCAAACACTTTTTGTGGGGATCGGACTTTACGTTGAGAACGGATCATTCATCATTGAGGTGGCTATTGAACTTCAAGGATGCAGAAGGAATGATCGGACGATGGCTCGCTCATTTGTCAGAATTTGGATTGGATCATAGTCAGATACAACATAGGAAGGGTGCGAAACATGTCAATGCGGATGCTTTGTCACGAATACCTATTAGGAAATGTCAGAACACTGGTTGTACCGATTGTGGGGCACACAATGCTGTTTTAGCTGGGGTGAGGCATCCGTATAGGAATATGGAACCAAGTGTATTAGAAAGGGGAGATGAATCGATTAGAGCATTTCAAGAGAAGGATCCGAATTGTAAGCGAATGAAGGAATTGTTAGAGGCAGGAGGAAGACTGGCAAGACCCGCAATTTCATTAGAGAACAGGGAAATCCGTAGACTAATTGCACAATGGGAGGAACTTGAAATTGTACAGAATACACTGTACCGTTGGAAGGTAAATGCCTTAGGAAATCGGATCCGACAGATTGTGATACCAACAGCCATGCGGAGGGACATAATGTTCTTCTGCCATGGACACCAGACCAGTGGACATTTCGGGAAGAAGAGATCTTTAGAACGATTAGGAAGGAAATATTACTGGCCAGGAATGAGTACGGATCTATTGAGATGGATAGAGACCTGCCCCAGGTGTTGCACTAGTAAGACGGGAAGCGGAATGGGTAAGATGCCTCTAACCCAGGAACTATTCGGGGTGAGATTCGCGAGAGTGGCTGTAGACATTATAACCGGATTCGTAACGACTCCCGAAGGTAATACTTGTATGATGGTGGTGACGGATTATTACACTAAGTATACACGAGTGTTTCCGATGAAGGACCATAAGGCTGCAACATGTGCTCGAGCGCTGGTGAAAGGTTGGATCCTGTATCTGGGTGTACCACTAATGTTACACAGCGATCAGGGACGGGAATTCGAATCAAATTTGTGGCAGGAGATGTGCCATCAGTTAGCGATTTGTAAGACTCGTACTAATCCATACCGGCCGCAGAGTGATGGACAGGTAGAAAGGTTTAATCGAACCCTGATACAAGTATTAAAGGGACTAGTAAATCAGAGAATGGATGACTGGGATGAACAATGTGACTTTGTATGTCATGCCTATAACAGCACCGTACATGCTAGCACTAACTGTTCCCCTAACTTACTAGTGTTCGGGGAGGATCTGATCATGCCCGCGGATCTGGTTTTTGGGGTAGTAGGAATGAACCCGGAGGTACCATGTCAGATAATGTTTGTGGAGGCTCTGAAAGAACAGTTTAAAAATGCATACGAATTGGTTAGACAAGAGTTACAGAAGAATGCTAAATGGCAGAAGGTCGGTTATGACACGAATCTTAAGACTAGAAGATACGAAGTGGGAGAATTGGTAGGCAGGTACCATGAACCGTTAGTAGGGATTAAATTAAGTGATAATTGGGATGGACCTTGGCGGATCACACAGCGGATCAGTGACAATACTGTGCTAATGAGGGATACGCATGGTAGGAATCAGAAATCCAACGTTGATCGGCTGAAACCGTGGAAAGGAAGGGAGTACTCCGCGGAAATGTTCAAAATGGGGACGGATGAATTAAATCAGATGAAGAAAGAAATAAAGAATATGGCTGTAAAACGTGGGGTGGGACGCCCGAAGAAACGGAAGGTGCAGGACGAAAACTCGCCAAAACGATCGGTGGGTAAGAAATCCAAAGTCTCGGCAGGCGAAGGGAAGCGCAGGGGGAAGACGTTGAGTGTGGCCCGCTCACCGTCCGAAAAGGCCCCTGTCGTCACCAGGTACCTAAAACCTCACCCAGAAGGGGTGAGACGCAGTCCTAGATTGAACCCAGGGACTGCAATTACCTAGCCTGAATCACAACGAATGTAATCCAGTTTTATGTTATGTCATATGATTATCCGGTGGGCAGACCGGGTATATCTGTCCTATGTGTTGGAACGATACCCAGGCACTGGAGGAGGGGATTAATTAACCGGATTAGAGTGTTCCTGAGGGTGGTGGACGGATAATCCGGCGGGTTGAGCATATGCCACCTGTAAATACATCTACTTATACTCCTGACGAGCTCACTCCGAACCAATGAAAGACTCCGACAGACAGCAATTAGTACCGTAATGAATGGCGCGAAAACCCCTTTGTTTACATCTGGAACGAGGTCATGAGGTCACGCCCCGAGCGAGATCTCATGGGGTAACACGCATGCGCGGAAGGTCGTTCCGGGTGAAAGAACCGCCATATTGATTTTTGGTGGACCAAAGGTCGACAGCGAGCGCACGAGGAGCAGTTGTTTTCAAAGCGAATTAGAGTTGTAAATCAAGGTTAGTGGGAGACCCGGGTTGCTTGTGACCACAGGCACCCGGTGAGGACCAGGAAACTGAAATTTATTTGAACCGTACCCCGAGAAAGAGACCGAAACATGGCGAGTTCTTGCCCACCCGTAGATGACAGTATCGATATGACCGATGTCATGGATGAACCGCTCTCACCCGTCACTAGAACCGAAGACGCTGCATTAGGCAACGTGAGTATGGAGGAGGAAACGGGACAGTACGACGAGAATGGCCGGTCTGTTTTTAAAGTTGTTACCACCGAACATACCGAACCCGACAAGAAGGGATTCGTGAGCCGTTACGATGGCCGGGAGCTATTTCTGGCTGATGAACTGACCGTAGTCCCGGAAGGAGGAGTACCGAAAACTCTTCCGAATGAACTGCGGGACTGTTTGATCTCTATATTGGGGGCTGATGTTTATGAATCGTTACCGTCAAACTGGCTGCTATTCTTTCCCGAGATGCAGAAGGGATTGAACGTGCACGAAGGGTTTCGCAAGGCGGTATTTGACTGCGAGGTGATGTACCGGGAGAAACGAATGCCGGTAATCCCAGTCAGTGTTCCGGGAACGACTCGAGTAGGAATAACCGGACTCGACATCCAGGCGGATATATATTTTAGAGAACCGGAAAAGAAGATCTTGCCTCGAAACGTAGAATGTTGGGAGAAGCTAGCGAACCGGAAAAGGAAAACTAAATTATACAGTATCGACATCGATGAGTTTTATGATCGATTGGAGGAGAGCGACGATGATCCGTCTCGCAGAGACGAGATCATAAGTGCTCTGATCCGAGAAGGAAAGAAAACCAAGGGATATGATCCGAAAATGAACAGAGACCCGTCCGAAGAGGACGAGAAGGAGAGGATAGCAGAAAAGTTAAGGAAAGACGCGGTAGAGAAAGGAAAGGTAGTGCTCCGGAAATCGAAAGTAAAGAAGGACAAGAGTGAGGAAAGTCTGACGGACACGGATTCGTCCGACTTTGAGAAAGTTCTGAGTCCGAAAGAGAAACGAGCTGCTAAGAAAGGGGGGAAGTGTAAGAACCCGAAAACGCCAATAGTAGATCTAACAGTTGACCCGAAGACAGTAGTGAAGGTAACTGAAGGATTGAAACAGAAGGAACCGACGTCCGGACAGCTGAAGGCAATACAGGCTGCTGCAAGTGCCGGGGTTGGGGCCATAATAGAGAAAAGGAAGCTGAAGGATAACGTCGGATCGGGGGAGGATGAGAATATGAGTGAGGGGGAAGGTGAACAGGAAGAGGAGGGGGATGAACCGACGGAGAAAGTTCCGAAACCAAAAATGACAGAGGAGGAATTTGAGCGGTTGCAGGAGGTGTACAAAAATTCAAACACCGAGTTCCGTCTGTTCGTACCCGCCTCGTTCGAGGAATGCGCCAAAGGACCGACCAAATATGGCTGCCCCACGGAATATAACATGGAAAACGAATCGGATGATGAAGATTGGCTCCGACCGACTATCAAAGACCCGCTACCGTCTGACCATTACGAATGGTGGTTCAACCAGATCCGGCATCATTCGGATGCATACTACAGTAGGGATCATCGTTGGAAAATACGATGGGCCTACAAAGAGTGGTATTTGGTGAAGGGGGAAACCATCTGTCCGTTTGCCTTGTGCTTAAAGAATCCGAGACCGAAACATTACACAACGGCCCGTAGATTCCTCCGGCACCTAACCGAACGACATATGCATCACTCGGTGGTGTACGAATGTCAGAAGACGGAGGCGACCCGAGAAAATCAGAAATGTGATGGCTGTGTAACGACTTGGAGGGCGAACATGGTTCGCCATTATAAAAACTGTCACACTCCGGGTATGAGTGCTACTGTGGCCCGAATCAATAATTTGCACCGATTATGGAGAGAGAAATACGACCGAATGGGCAGGGAAGATTTTCAGGGGATATCGACCATGACGGAATCCTACTGTGAGGTAGCCGACGCCCGTAATGGTAAACTGAGTGCTCGAACCGCCTTGTTACTGGATCGGGGGAAGTTTGATATGCCCCAGGAAATGTGGAACCAGGTAGCGGAGTTCCGAGGGGATCCACCTAGGAATCGAACTGACACTAAACGTCAGGCAAGCCGAAGTCCGGCACGGGGTGATGCAAAACGGGGCCGGGACGAATCACCTTCAACCTTCCGGGTACCCCACAACCGATCCGCAACGACTGCGTATCAGTCACCTTTGAACCGTGGCCCGATCAAACCTACCCCACCCGCTCCGTCTAAACCCGCTCCGTGTAAACCCACTCCGAGTCCAGCTGATCCGTTAGTATGGAGACAGCCGTCGGTTCCGTCCGATGATACAACGGACTACCCGGAATTACAGCTACCTCAGAGTTCGCTGAAACCACCAGCAACTCCGATGACCACTGTGCCCGATAACCGGCTCCGGATGTCTACTAAACCGGTAGTACACTATTTCGCAGCGGCTGAGAAAGTTGAATGTGAGGGTGCTCAGAAATTAGTAGATGAATTTCAGGAGGCACAGAAGGAGCTAGCGATCCGTTTCAACGCCGGGGTCGTTAACCTGTTTGCTGATTCGGTGGTAGCCATTCAGAAGACACATAAGGACCGTTATAAAGAAGAGAATGACAAGGCATTGGAGGAGGCTCGGGCTGAATTAGAGAAGGTCTACATTGACAAGGAAAAGATGTTGAATGAAGAAAAGGCTAAATTGGAGCAGGATCGTAAAACCGTTACTTCCAGCACCGCCTTACTGCGGAGGAAACTATCTGATCTCGATGCCAAAAATGAGGCAATGAACGTTAAGTTCCTTGAGTGTTTCGGAGTGTTTCTGGACGAATGGGATGGGACCCGATCCGCCGCGCTAAAACTCCTGGAGGAGAAGGACGCTTTAGACGGATAGGGTGTGATGAACCGTATTGGGGCTGAATCGGAATGTTAGGGGTAGTAGAATCGAATGGGACGTACGGGGAAGAGAAGAGGAGAGCACCTTTACACCCGCTGACAGACGTAGGTCTGAAGGCGTGCCTGATCCATCAATTCCAACAAGGATCAGGGAACGAGGAGCTACGACTGGAGATGAGAGATGATACAATCGATATGATGCGGACCCGGAAAAACTCGAGGGAAAGAAGTGGAGAGCACCTTTACACCCACCATAAGATTCGCTCTTCTTGGTGTGCCTGATCGAAGCCAACAACGATCAGGAAAACTGTTGAAGAGGAGAGCGCCACGGACCCGCTGTCTAAATTTTTTTGACAAGCGTGCCTGATCAATACTAGTACATTGATCAGGGAGCACTGTATATATTGTATAAACTGTTATTCTGGATAAAGAGTAGAGCTGTGATAGTATATATTTTCGGTATGTGTCATATGTATATATATCCCCACGTGGGTGCACGAGTGTTACTAAGTTAATATGAAGCGTGTTAAGCCGTTCGTATTGATAATACTTGTGCCATGTTTAATGTACAACAAATGTGTGTATAGTGTTATTCGAGTCGTATGCTTTGCATACCCCTATGTGTATAATAGACATAACGTCATTTTTTTATATATTAGTGTATACCTAGAAGGTATCCGTTTAAAAAAAAAAAAATGTGTATGTTTTGTCTAGGGGGGGTTATGTAGGGGACTCGAATCCCACTCGGATCGCAGTTATGTAAACCACCATAAGATGCTAGTTCGTGACCCGTATACAGAGGGCGCGAGTGTTGATAAAGGGGGCGCTGCGATCGGGTAGGGTGGGATTATATAAGGCCAGAAGGCTCAGTGGTAGACAGACCTCATCAGGTCTCGTCCCGAACAAGAACCGAACTTAGATTACTGTAGTAGGAAACGTGAATAAAACTCTCTCTCTTTGCATCCAGAACGTATAAAGAACCTTCCGAGTTGTTTATTCTGCGACCGTAAAATACTAAACTCTACACAGGTGATTGCCATGAAATCACATATAAATAAGCTTTTTCTATAGACTTTCCCTCTGTGTTCCTCCATTTCACCCAGTAGGCAGTGAGCCCTGCAGTGTTTTCACACCTACCTGCGATGTGAAAATTAACACTGGTGTAAATAACGGCTCTGGGGAGGGTTTCCCGGCCTTTCCCGGACCTGTTTAATACATACAGCCCTAGTATTGATGTGTCAAATGATTGTGTTATTTAACATGTGTTAGTCAATGTGGTACCACTGTAGCTGGAGTATTAATGGTGAGAAAAGTGAATCTAGGTGTATTAAACCAAGTCAGTGTCCACAGAGGGCGGTTCAGAAATTAGGAATTAAAGATTTTGTAGACTTGTGAGTTTTTTTTTTATTGTTTAACACTTAAGATGAGTCTGTTACTTGCTACTTTTGGGTAAAATAGCATGGATGAATGAGGAATTATCATTAGCTGTAATGAAGTTCTATGTAGATTATACCGTAATGGCCTGAATAAACGCGGGGTCATTGCATACAGCTGGTCTTAAATAAGCACCGGGATGGAGAGATATTGACATAGTTTTGAATTACCGTTAAAATATATTTATGGCTGCTAACAGTACCGCCTGCCAGACTGGTTTTGGAAAAACATCACTCTTGCCATGGCTAAAGAGGAATTCAAATATTGCAGCTGCAGAATCTAGATTTGTAAAAGGGTCAGGATAAGGCCCCTGTCAAATTGTAGAAAACCCTAGTACTGTATAGTGACAGTAGGCTAATTGAACGTATAAAAGACCCAGGCTCTTAAACAGACCAATACGGTAAACAGCATAATTATGCATGCTAACTTCTCATGCCTTAACTACCTTATGATAATACATTATACTACCCTGTAGTCCCCTTATCATTCTAACTGTGTAACACTGCATGAGTCATCCAATTTAAGCAACCTTTTGCAAAATTTAAAGGTGACTATTGGCCTTCTTTAAACAACCTGAGGCAACTCAAAGCTTAAAAAAAGCTTAAAATTGCTAAAGGCTGCTGGAATAGGCCATTAATCAGCTTCAAGGTGTCCTTAAAGTTGCCTAAATCAGAGGGTTCATGCTGTGATGGTTGCTACTGACTCACTTACTGTTATTAGCTGTTCATCAAGATAATAGCATACACTTATATACACATATTTATATTAGGAAATAAATGAGGAAATGAAATGCATCAAACCTGATGACTTATGACTTAGGTCACTGTTAGTAAACGCATCATATAAAGTACAATATAAAAATCAACAATTTATAGTTTAAATCTCTAATTTCAAATCAAACTCAACAAATAATGCTGTATTGTTTACCTATACCGGTAAGGGAAAATGTGTCTAAGTGCATAAGTATGACAACTATGACAGTTACAATGTCCAGAAATGCATGGTGCCTAATTTAGTAAACATCACACCATGAAGTTTGATCAAACATGATAAACAGCAGATTATGATGCAAAGTAATTCTATGCATAGATATTATGATGGTGATTCTGTAAGGACTGCAAATGCTGCCTTGCACCTTTATTTATCGTTATTACATGCCAAAGCAGCATCGGAAAGTAACTCGTCAGTGCCGCATACGTCCTGTCCACAGAATATCCTGCGAAATTGGGTTGGTACCAGACGTGTACCCACCATAGCTTGCCTGGTACAGGCTGCATTGCGAGAGTAGAACCAAGGCCTCACATGATTGTCTGTTTAAGCGTGACTACAATGGCCTTAGGAACAAGATCTTTCCTGTGTTATCACATTAATGCATCAGTCTTTGGGAAAACTTTTTCATCCCACAGGTTATTCGGTCCTCCAAATTTTCAATGTTGAAGGACCAGCTAGATTTTTGAAGGGCCAGATAGCCACATGTCTGATGATCTCTGCATTTTAAGCATTATAGAGTTTTGTCCATTAAAAATACATTATATTTGTAATCATTTATGGCCAAATCAGGACAAATATATAGTTTTATACAGTATATTGACATACATAATTCAGCTTTAGAAGCCTAACTGAATACTTCTAGTTCAGAAAATCCAAACATGGGACTGGACGTTCGGTCCTGCTACACTTGTAAATCAGCTGGACAAGTGGCATTTTAGAAGGACATTGCCACTGTCCTACGGGTTTCGCAAAGACTGATCCATGCGGTAACGGTTATCTACTTGCTGGTGCTGTGTTTATGCATCATTATATAAAGACACATGTACAGTACTCAACGTAATAAATATAATTTTGAGTGGAATGGGCCTCAAATATTCATTTTGATAAGCACCTCCTATGGCTGTCTTATACATACTAAGGCCCACCTCAGTGATTTCTACAAGGCTTCTATTCACCATATGCCTTCATAGTTGGCTTGGCCTTAAAACCTGCACAGGTGTGAAGTGGCTAATGTCACATAGGTGTTAAATACAGTAGAAAAATATCTGGAACAAAGATTTGAAAAAAGGGGGCGAGGCACTTTTTAGGGGGAGGTTACTTATTACGTTGAATACAGTACAACAGCACTATGTTGCTCTTAACCCTTTAAAGACGGCAGCATGCCTCAATGCATCATGCTCTTAGTCGTCATGATCCATGAATGCAGCCCTGGTGAGTAACTCGCCAGTGCTGCATTCAAGCATCATACTGACCCTACAGGGTTGAGACACTCCTGATGCACCAATGCAGCACCGGCGAGTCACTCGCGGGGGTTGCGTTGGTGAATCATAACAAATGTCATCTTTTAGCGACATGCGTCCTTAAAGGGTTGGAGGGTTGGCATGAAGTAGTAGGAAGTGAAGGGGACTCACGTAGGGTGCAGTTCCTGTTGTTGTTGGAGACGGCGTAACCAGGCTTACACTCACAGACATTACTGACACAGATGGAATCGGCCACGCTGGCGTTACAGGCGCAGCAGTCCACACCCTGGCCACACGCCTGCCCGATCATCCGGCCTGCAGACGTACAACATGAAACAGGGTCATTACGGTTCCATCACCATTGTAGGCTCTGTGTCACGAAATGAATCCAAGTTGGACGTCTATGACCGGTGGTTGTCTATGACCGGCGATTGTCTATGACCGGCGATTGTCTATGACCGGCGATTGTCTATGACCGGCGATTGTCTATGGCTAAATTGATCCCAACATTAAAAAAAAATTATAAGCTAGGGTTTATTAATCAATCAAAGGGAAGTGAGGTAACACAGGAACTGTTTGGGATCTGCGCCGCTGGATAGACAGCCTTTTTATCAATATAGTAACACGATAGTTGAAATAAAATAGTAAGTAGAAAATTTTAACTGTTCATATCTGGTTTAGAAGCGGCCAGCAGTGACGTCACATCGTCACGGCGGGAAGGCTGGTACCCCCCCTGGGGATTAATACCAGTACTAACCAGTTAGTCCTCCCATCAATTTCTGGTGAAATAAATGTATAATATCTCTATGTATATATACTATATAAAAGCAGTTTTCAGTTATTTTCAGCTCTCTGATGTCTGTAACGAGTCAGGGAAAAGTCTGATCCCACAGGGAAATCGAACACCGGCTGCCCCGCTCAAAGTAGAGAATGCTGACCACTACACCATGGGACCGATGCTTCACTATGGTACTTGAGCTACCAGAGGCCGGCAGTGCACTCTAGAGGCATGCTCTGCTACCGCGAGTGATAGCTCCCCGCTACAGTACTATTGATTGATTGATTGAATATCTATTTATTTGGCAAAAAGATTCGCATAGAAATTCAAAGGGCACTTTCAGCTTCTATGTATGTAAGACGGGGTGTACTGGGTACAAACGCTACCTAACTTTTTTCTAGCAACCTCTTTAGGCGAAAGACCAAAATCTCTAAATCTAAAGAATTTTCAGCTTCTGCCAATAAGATTAATCAAGCGGTTTTCCTCAGTTTATAGAGTTCTAAACTAGACTGTACATCTTAACAGATTACACTATGGCTTTCATGAAGGCCTACTGTGATACACCATACTGAGTGTCAGGATATAGTTTGTTCCAAAACTGCGCCTCCCTTTCCTGCAGAAGGGGATTTTTACAAAGAGACCGTTTGGGGAAGCTTCACGTGGAGGTTGACGTTTCCTCTCAGGACCTGTGGCTGGAAAATGACTAGCTCGGAGTCCTGCGCCACTAAACATACTTATTTATTTTTTGAGATACAATGCCCCCCCATTGAATACAATGTGGCCGTATTCAATGGGCAAAGAAAAAGCGAATTTTTTCATTAAATGGCTTCAAAGCAAAAAAATAAATGCAAATGCCAACTACATTGATACCTCTCTGCCGTATTTCACGAGTGGGGGCTGTGGCTTCGTGGGATACAGGTTGAGGACATACCCACTATTCTAGTACGCCCTAAAGGAGCTGTACCTGTACTCACCTAACAGGGCGTACCAGTATAATGGCCTGCACACTAACATCAGTGTATCTAGGCATTTACATAAGATTTCTCTTATATTCTAAGTGTACTATATATCATGTATGGTACCATTGGAAAGAGGACATCTGCATCTATAGACTAGCCAAATCACAAACTACAAGCATGTATATTTATTCAAATACCATCCATTGAACATGGTCCATTCATAAAATACTCTTACTGAGACCCAGCAAAATCCGTTTCCGAATTTCCTGTTACATTTGCTGATAGAAATAAACATACAGAGTCGTAGCATAGACACTGATCTATCACTCTGCATTTTGGTTTTAGCTCCTAATGGAATGGTAAGGTCACAAATTGGGAAAATCATGAAAAAAAGTGGGATTTTCTCCCCAGCCCACACCCTCAGTGTTGGTATAGATAACACCCATTGTTCTGTGTTCACAGATAAGGTACTAAAGGACCTGCAGACACTGCCATGAGTTCATGGTCATGGTCTTATGATCACAGCAAATGTACCAGTTAAATGGTACGGCCCAGAACCATGCACAGTACCAGAATACTGGTATGGTCTACTTGACTGGACTGTACCACAATAGTGGTACGTACCAACAAGGTACTCCTGTCCCCTACCTGGGATATGACCCAGCCCCCACTCGTGAAATACGGCAGAGATGGTATCAATGGGCGTTGGCATTTGTCTATTTATTACAAAAATAATTATGTAGGGAGATTCTGTAAACATTCTGTAACTTGTAACCGAGAATAAGTATCTCATGATTATCAGCGTTCGAACCATGTTTCCATGTAAATGTGTAAATAAACAAATAGGTGTGTTTCAGGTTACCCGACCCTACCTAGTATAACAGGGCCAACCCTAGAAATTTTTATGCAATTTTGAAAAAATATTTATATTTTAGGTCATTTTGGGGCTATTTAGGGGTCTATTTGATAGTTCACGAGTCGAGACGGTCGTTGCCGAGTCGGCATTAAAGTTCGTGAGTCAATTTCGAGGTACATTTCAGGCCAAAGTAAAAAAAAAAATCTTAAAAAAAAAAAAATTTGACCTACCTACCCTTGATTTTCAGACCATGTAACGTGAAACACACCTTTTTTTTCTTTTGGCCTAACTCAGATCCAAAGACAATTCAGGCATGTATTTCAGGAAACCTAATTTTATATGTTAGTCAGATCACCAGTATGTTTAAAAGATCAGCCCGAGGTCAGGGTGCAGATTGTAGGGGTATTTTTGCTACCATGGTACAGTACTAAAATGACCAAAATCAGATAGTCAGTGCGGCTTATAGGAGCAGCCCAAAGTCAGGCTGTGGCTTATATGCGAGTTAGGCTTATACATAAGGTTTTACGCTAATACGGGATAGCTCTCCTAGGTGCATGGACAAATGTTAAGAACGTTATCTTGATCTCAAATCTTAATTATTAATATCGGAATGTGTAGCTCCCTCCACCTGGTGTCACATACCCAAACTATGCTACCTGAGGTATGCCTTAGTATAGGGCCTTAGCAAGATGATCAGTGGATAGCGCCATTCCCACTGGTACTAGGTCTATTCCCAGTACTCACAGCAACCAGCTTGGTCAAATCTCGTGGCCGAGATTAGGGTACAAACAGGGCTCAGGTATTGTGAGTAGGTTGTACCTGGACACTCCTAATGTCACCTGTGTCCAGTATAGTGTAGTGGTTAGCACTGTGGACTCATGATGCAGAGTACCTGAGTTCAAATCTCTTCCAGGCAATGCCTGGTAATCAAATTCATAAGTATAGCAATTTTGGAAACAGAATACATTATTCACAATACTAAAGAAAATTTAGAAATACATATTTAAAGGACATAGTGTTATTTGGCCTGGTAGGGATTTGAACTTGGGCTCCCAGTATTATGAGTCCACAGTGCTAACCACTACACTATACTGGACACAGGTGACATTAGGAGTGTCCAGGTACAACCTATTCACAATACCTGAGCCCTGTTTGTACCCTAATCTCGGCCACGAGATTTGGCTGAGCTGGTCCTTGCAGAGCAAAGGGTTATGATTGTTACCAGTGGTCCAAAAGGTAGAGCCACTGTATCTCGCTAATGCGGAATAGTATATACCCTACACCCAGATGAGACAACATATACATCTAAAAGAAAAGGGGAAAAAAACGAGGCTCGGGCAGAGCCCCCCCATTACATACTAATAACTAGCCTATCCCACAATGGACACACTGCTCCTAGTGGCACCATCTTCATTTGCTTAGCAATAATTCTAAGATGGTCTAAGATAGCATTTAGATAGTTCAAGATAGCATTAAGATAAGGCCAAAAAAATGAAAAGGTGTGTTTCAGGCAACATGGTCCAAAAGTTTAGGGTAGGTAGGTCGGATTTTTTTTTTTTTTTTTCTTTTTTTAAATGTTGGAGGTACTTCCTGACCAAAAAATTGCTAAAGTTTCCGAAAAAAAATGAATATTTTGAAAAAAAAACAACTAGGGTCGGTTTGCCTGAAACACACCTTTTATTTTTTTTGGCCTAACACTATGAAAGTTTGTCTGCACAGCGAGGAGAGCTATCATGGATGTGCATGTTTTACGGCGGTGTACTTACGCTCGTCCTCGCCCAGAGAGCAGTCGGTGCCCCCATCCAGCCAGTACTCCCCGGGTATACAGTCCAGGTTGTTGCAGCGGAAGGCGCCCACCTTCTCACACGTTGTCGTTACTGTATCCACAAAACAGGCATACTTATCATCATTGGATGCATTAACCCTTTACGGGTGGGAGGGTAATGCTTCATGCTTGGTTGTCATGATGCATGAATGCCCTCCTGGTGAGTAACTCGCCAGTGCTGCATTCGAGCATCATGCTGACCCTACAGGGTTGAGCCACTCCCGAAGGGTTGGCACGATGCACCAATGTAGCACAGGCGAGTTACTAGAAATAACCCTTGCCTGTAATTCATGGCCTGTCCAATCATCAAAGTTGTTGATTTGATAACTATGAAGTAGCTTTTTCAGATCAATTAAATGGCATTATTTGCAGGCTTCACCTTCTGCCATTCACAGACTATAGGCTACAGTTTAAATTATGATCACAAACGTTCTACTACCGAAAATTTCTCAATAGTCCAACAGTATTTGTTATACTCTTGTTAAATGACAACCAAATAACCAAACATTGAGAAGGTGGCATCCCACTTTACATACATGTAGGGGCATAGCACACTCAGACTTTGGCTTTGTTCGATACGCCCCAGCTACAAATTGTGATATATGGTCTACATATATGTCAATAACTGCTTAAATCATCCGATTTAAGCATTTTTACGCAAGAATTAAAGTTGCATAATGGCCTTCTTTCAACAACTTATATATGAAAAATATCAAAATCGCTTAAAATTGCTTCAAGCTGCTGAAATAGGACCATTAGTACCATTAACCAAGGATGGCATGTTGCTTAAAGACGACGTTTGTCCTCATGTTGCACAGATGCAGCCCTGGCTAAGAACTCGCCGGTGCTGCATCGGTGCACCATGCAGACCCTCCGGGAGTGTCTCAACCCTGTAGGGTCTGCATAATGCTTGAATGCGTCCCTGGCAAGTTACTCATCAGGCTGCATGCATGCTTCATGACGACCAAGGACATGATGCATTAAAGCATGATGCCATCCTTAAAGGGTTAAATCAGGTGGTTCCTGCCATGGTGAATGGCATGGAGTTTTGTACCGACCTTCATCTGAGTTATCGTTACAGTCGTTCCAGCCGTCGTTCTGCAGGGAGGTGGACACACAGTTACTGTTAGCGCACGTGAACTGTCCCGCCGAGCACGTCCCTGAGACTGCAACAGAGATCAACATGATCATTTACTTTGTATGTAGTATGGCAGATAATCAAACAAATCCTAATGTGATGGTCCACCAAGGAAGGCTATTTTTGCTCTGGTCTTGAATAACCCACAGCCGTATTTATTACCTTGCCCCTATGGGCCAAGAAGCAGCTTGCTAATTGAACATACTTGTAGTTTTTTTTTGTTGAAACTTGTAGTTCTTTTTGTTTTAATCTAGTGACATTTCTTGCCCCTTTCCAGGAGGGATCGAAAAATTTCATCCCCGCCAGTCAATGCGTCAACTGTTTTACCCCTCTCCCAAACATACCACCCCCATCCCTGCTGTGAAAAAATGAATACTCCTTTATTGGACGTCACTATAAACCATGCACGAACAAAGCTGATAAATTCTCCAAATCTGGCCTGTCTTAGTTTTACTTGCTCTTTGCCTTACCTGTTGTGTATAGAGAAACAAAGAGTAGACAGCACAGCGCGAGGTGGAGGGACGAGGTAGCCATGGTTACGGAGCCGAGTTCACAGTGTCCAAAGGTACCCGGCCTGCTCAGGTGGAGTGGTTGTTATAACATGTCTGCAACGGTAAGGAAAGGTATTTCATGTCGAGAAACAAACTTAGGGAGTGGTCATTTTTTAACAACAGGGGGGGAGGTTGGTGGATTTTCGCGCAAGCGGGTCGAAATTGTTTTTGTCTCCCCCCTCAGGCAAGTTGAAATTGAGCGCGGCCGACCCCTTTGAGCTTCAGTAGCGCGCGGGCTTTTTCGCTAAAAAGGGGTGTAATTTTTTTGGTCCCCCCCTCAAGAGGGGTCCAAATTTTGTTGGCCCCCCCAAACCCACCACCCCCCCCCCCATGTTGTTAAAAGATGACCACTCCCTTACTATGCTTAAGTACTGAATTGGCCGTTCTCCACACCCCTGTGGCGAAACTGATGTTCATTCTCCATGGTCTGTTTCTCCATGATGACATTACCAAAATAGCTATGAGACCAATCTATAAATGTATATTTTGATGAAACTAATCAAGAATCACATAAAATAAATACAGAGATCCACTCTAATCAGTCTGAACTCCTGGTTTTGCCACTTGTGGTGTATTGGATCGCATCACACTCATTCAGACGGATTGTCATGAACCTCTGTCTTCTTTTATGAAATACGGCAGTGCCATTGATTTAAGCACTGTAGAATTTCACACACCCTATCAGTGAAATAACATTTGTCTGTATTTCACGGCCCTGTGACGTCATCAAAGTGGCGGTTTGTTTACATGTATACAGCATTAAAAGATGCAATTTTAGGCCCCCCTATAATAAGTTTTGTATTTTGAATTTAAAAAAGCAATGCAAAGGTCCACGAGTATTAGTCCGTTGAGTCTTTTTTTTGTTTTGGTGGGGGTTTGGTAGGTGCTTTGATAAAGCAAGTTATTTGGAGCTCACTTTATAACTGACAGTATAAGCTTTAAATTGATACCAAATATACCAAAACCTGTTCCTTATTAAAATAAATTCATTAAACATTTTAAAAGGGAAGAGGTTCTCCTAAAATGTTCTCCCCATGATCACAAGTAACTTCTGGCCCGCCTTACACACTCTCGATCCCAGTTGGCACAATATCTACCTTAACGTTGAATCAACATTGCATCAACATTGAACCAACATTGACAACCATTTATCAACATTGATTCAATGTTCTGTGCCCATTGGGATACAGGGCAAACGTATCTGCTAGTTACTTCTGATATTTGTAAATAACTTGTGTGGTCCACAGCCGACTAGACTCCGACCCCTTCTCAAATTTCAAATCTCCCCTGAAACCAATGTTATATATGGCAGTTATCGTCACTAAATTGATGAATATATATTTTTCAGCAGTGCATGGCGAGTCACTTGTCACCTCAGTGAAAAGGTGGTGATCCACTGCTGCGAATTTGCTGTGAATTGCACTCGTGCGTGTTCACACACACAAAACATTCCAGCAGTGGATCTGCTGCTGTGAGTCCCTGCCTCAACGTTGTCGTGAGAGGCGTTCGGCTGCGAGTAAATTCGCAGAAATCTAAAAGTTTAGATTTTTGCGAGTGTACTCGCCAGTGCCAGTCATACGACTACATTTGCAGTAGACTTGCTGCAGTGGATCACGGGGCTAAAGCTACATGTATACACTACCTCACATTCTGAATATCAATGAATATATTATCGCCTCAATGTAAATTGGTATTTCATATTACACTAAGGAGTTCCTTCATTACGTATACCCAACCATGTAACTCTGGAGTAACTTCCACTTGCTTCATTACAGTCAACTTATTTTATTTCGCGCTGTAAGCATTTTTATGAATTTTGCTGAAATGAAAATCAACTAAAAATGTGTACAACGGGAATATTTATAAAGTATCGAATTAAAAAGCCAACTTTTGGAAATCCCCGAATTTAAATCCACATGAAATTATACTTATTAGCAAATTGATGAAAATGTATACACGCGAAGATATTTATGTTTACAGCGTTCGCACCTAACTATGTAACTAGGGTGTAAGACTGGGAAGTGAGGCAGTCGTTGATCCCAGTACCTTGTTGATACTCACTCAACGTCTAGCAGTATGAAAATGATCGTTAACATTTATACCGCTCTCTCTACCTGCCGTATACATACAGCGTGGCCCCTTGCCAAAACAATTAATACTTGTAGCGGCAAGTGTATGAGCCCTGCCTACAAGGGTGGGAGCAGGTGGATGGTACTAATAGCTCTCAGCTAGCTTAGGCCACTCAAAGAAATTAAAATGTTTTCTCATCAACGTGTGCATAACAAGAAATTTTTGTGCAATTTCTTATGAAAAACCTGGTATCAAATCAAAGGTAAAATTGCCTGTAATGCAGTGAGATAGAAAAAACTTACGTTTTCTCCACTTTATAAAGGTCAGTTATTTCTTAGCTATCAAAATCCGTTTTGGCTACAAAAAGCTTATATTTTCCTATACATCTAAGGTCGTTTTAGCCTCCCTTGCCATATTTTTCAGGCCTCAGTGATAAGAAAAATACTCTTTTAGTTAAGCGGTCAAAGTATTGTCCAACCTATTGTATGTACCTAATACTAATCTGTCTTCTCATTGATATTTACCAACTGAAGCAACATCCCTAATATACATAGACGACTCCACTCAAAGCAATCAATCTTTTGTGAGTTATTTCCAAGTGGTATTTCCCATACATTCACAGGCCTAAACTGAGGAGCATGCTCGAGCTACTTGCACTGGTGTCTGTATATACCAGAAGGTATGCCGAAACAAACCACCATCACCTTTCATACCTAGGGGGACTTACTAAGGTTGAATAAAGATGCTGGACTAAGCAGTTTGTAGAGTGAAACTTAACGGCGCCACAGTCTGCGGTCAAACACGGTTAAGTCTATCCGTAATCTGGCTAAATGGATGTGGGGACGATCATTTACTGTGACAGTGACTATGGAAAATGGCTAGAGCGAACCCTAACCCTAACCCTAACCCTAACCCCAACCCTAACCCTAACCCTAACCCTAATCCGCCTAACCCTAACCCAAACCCTAAAAAAAAAGTCCTAGTAACTGTCGCAGTAAATATTCACCCCCCACAACCATTTAGCCAGATTACGGATAGCATCTTCGGTCAATCAATTGGAATCAGAAGGACCCATAACTATGTGATGGAAACCGATCTGTATAAATGCTAGCGACAGTCTGGATTGTTCATAATTGGAAACAATGTATTAGATATGTCCCTACCTTTGTAATCATTAGTAATAACAACTTACACTTTCCCACACTGGTATTCCAATGACATGTGACCATACCGATGTGACTGCGTACACTTCATCACACTGTTAGAAGTAAGTAGTGTTTCTGTACAGCAAATACTGGGGGCAACTTTGGTAGATTGTGCTGTAGACTTACAGCAAGTCAGCTCATGTATATTTACAGCACATACTGTAAAGTAACAGCAAAATCTACTGTTACTGTACAGCAAAATTGATTGTATATCATAGTCTGAAGGTCCTGGGTTCGCCTCCTAGTGCTGGTGATATTTTTAATCAAATATGTGAGGGAAAAACGAATTTTAGATGGATGTAGGTAGAACAAGAGAAGTGGCTCGACCAAGGATTGAACTCACAACCTGTGGTGTTCGAGACGGACTCTGCGCCACAGAGCCTGTGTTCAAAATGGTCATATTGGGATATGAGCTACCTCTGCCATGTTTGTATATTAAATGAGCTACAGCCTTGCTGCTAAAGATCCCCAATTAGAGGTGGCTAGACCTAGGATCGATCCCATGACCTCTTGTGTACATATTACAGGGAAAAGTGCTGTAGATATACAAGTCACTACTGTAACCTGCATCTACAGTAACAGAATTGTACATGTACAGCAAAACTTCCTGTATTATTCTTAATAGCTAAAGTACTGTACATTTACAGCAAATTTTGCTGTTCACAAACAACAATTTTTTACAGTGCAGGCGTACAGCTGGTGACTACCCATGCAGGTAACACATCAGCACGAACCTCACGTAACACCACCTGACATTCAGACACTCATGTATATCACATATACCAAAATGTACATTATGCCATGTCTTTCAAGCCGGGACACTGTTATAGCTGTCGATAGCAGAGCCGCTTGTGGTAATTTGAGAACCTGCAGTACGGGCTCTTGGCTAGTAGGTGGAGCAGCTAACCGGGGGTTATGACGTCACAGGGCAGTACTGAGTCTATAGGTGTCCACCTAGTGTTACCTGCTTGAACTTCTGACCCCCGAACATGGATGCATCCATGGCCTAACCCCTCAGAGTCCTATAGTCTTTGACCGGGTGTCATCTTTGACTGGGTGCCGTCCAGGGCCGGCTTGATAGAAACGTTTTTTTTAGGGCAGATGAAGATAAAAATGAGCTGCTTATTACTTATTTAAAGTGTTATAGTATTCATTGACCTTTTCAGGCCATTTATATCTTCATCTGCCCTAAATAAAACGTTTTCTATTAGGTCGGTTAAAGATGACACCCATTTAAAGATGGCACCCGGTCAAAGACTATAACATTGCCTCCAGCTCATGAGACACAACCCTTACTGTAAATTCTCGCGTAAGTTTGACAAATCCTAAGGCTGAAAATTGTGAATTAAGCACTGTATTATACTGATAAAAACTTGCCTATAAGCCACACCCCGAATTTGGGCCGATCCTATAAACTGCACTGCACAGATATTCTAAAAAAAACAGCGTCAAAAGTGAGCCCAGGTTGCCTCCAGAATAACTCCCCTCTTAAGGGAACATAGGCTGCATAAAGACCCGGTCACACTGGTCGTGAAATAAAAAACAAATGTTTTGTAAAGCCAAGACATTTGTTGCACAACAAATATTTTCAATTCCAGGACAGGTGACTGGTGTTACAAGACAAAAGTGTTCCAAGACAAAAATGTTTTGCAGCAAAACATTTGTCTTGACTTCTCACAACAATTGTTTTTTGGCTTTACAAAACATTTGTTTTGGATTTCACGACCAGTGTGACCGAGCGTTAAGAGAGCCCAGGTGACTCCCTGGACGACTCACCTAAGGGAGTCACATAAGGAGCTGGACTCCCCTAAAGAGGAGAGTCATTCTGCAGGCAACCTGGACTCCATTTTAACGCTGTTTCTTTTCTCTGTGAAGGAAACGTATGCACTTTTCTGTTGAGTAAGTTCAAAAGTTGGTCACCCTAGTTTCTCCATGGACTTTGGGTTATTCCTAGTAACACAGCGTGGGACTAATCTGCCTAATCACTCAGTGTACCAGAGGTATCACTCCGCCACCAGGACCCTTCAGCCACAGGTCACCAGGTTCACCACACACACCCAGTCCCGTGCTAAGGCCACTCAAAAACAGAGTTGTTTCTCATCACCAAGGTCTGAAAAATGTGACGAGGGAAGCTTTTTTTTTTTTTTACTCGCGGGTTAAAATGTTTTGGATGATATATGTTTATCATGACCAAAGTTCACATTTTAGTAGTTTAGAATTTATGGATCTTTAAAAGTAGGGAAAATGTAAGTTAGTTCTATCCTACTGCGTTACTGGCAGTAATAGCATTAATTTGAAAACAAATATCCCAATATTTGTCCACTTTTTATCATATTGTTCATCAAAAATTAGCAAAAAAAAAAAAACATTTCCTCAAAAGCTGACTTTTGTGCTGCGCGCGGTGATGAGAAACCATTTAATTTTTTTGAGTGGCCTTAACCTACCTCTAGACATTCAGGGTCCTGCTGGGCGTTTGGCAATGTATTGGGGAATAATAGGATCATGATGTCCTTCTGAGACATTGCAGAAAAACATACTTATAGATCGGTGTATGTATACTTGTCAGCGGCCTGTCTTCCGTACCGGGTGAAATAGCCCAGAAATGTACAAATAAGATCCATTGGCTGCACTATGTAGTCTGGGAAACCACACCTACCGGACGAGATCTAAAAATGCAGACCATTGGGAGCAACTGAGCATTAGTTTCTTCCCTCAATATTTTGTCACAATATATGTGACAATACACCTATGCACTTAGGAAGACTGACCTTTCAGAAAAAATGTTGATAAAGCTTTGAACATTTCTCATGTAACCGGTAAGTGCATGAATATAATCTCAAAATCCTATATTTAGTGAGATACTATTTGAAAGATAATTGTCCTGTGAATCTCCTGATATGAGATGTTTGCAGAGCTAGCCATTACAGACAATGTTATGAGTAATCCGCTTAAACCAACTTAAGCACAACTTTATCATGAAAAGGTCACCTTACTGTGTTGGTCTATGACGCTACACACAGAAAAGAAGTAGAATCACTGTAACTCCCGACGTGATCACTGAGGTAACTCTCCCCAGGACTCTCATGTGACTCCTAAACATTAGCAGGACTCTAAAATAACTCTATAATGACTCTATAATGACTCTGTTCTAAGACTCCCTAATGATTGGGAGTCACTCTAGAGTTGTGGGGAGAGTTACCTCAGTGATCGGGGCTGGACTCCCATTTGAGAGTTACAGTGATCCTACTTCTTCTTTCTGTGTAGCCTATGGGCCTACAGGAGAGCTAATCAGCCTCCCAGTACCACAATTACACAAGCACCACCTGTGGAATGTTTCACAAGGGGGTATGCAATTAATTGTAGAATAAGTGTTTCTATAGTAGAAGTTAGTTGTATACAATTAGTAAGACCGACATTAGGTTTTATCAATTGTATACTGGTAATAAAAGTGTTTCACAAAGGTCTACAACCAAGATGTTAGGTCAGGGTCTTTGACCTACAATCGAGATACAACTAATGTATAAGTGTTTCACAATGCACATTAGTGTGTACCCCATACCATGCCAGTTAAGACCGACTTAAGTTAGACTTACAGGGTAAAAGTGAAAGTGTTTCACAACGTGCAATAGTATCTTCAGTCGTAAAGCCGGATAAGACCGAACATAATATTGCAACTTTAGAAACACCAACCTAAAACTGACATTGGTTTATATCATGTTGGTTGGAGAATACATGTACAATTGATGGTATTTAATTTCGCCTTGTGAAACACCCCACAGAGGTAGTAGATTACAGGTGTCACTACTTCCCTATAGCTGTCTCCTACCAATGTTTACAGAGGTCAGCCTGTATCAGGCCGCTTGATCCGTAACGCCGTCACAAAGCTACTTTACCTGCTTAAACCCCCAGCGCCCCTATATATAGGGTTGAATACCTGTCCCAACTGCACTCTGACAGTTACTGGACGTGCAGTAAGATCTGCGGTCTTAACAGGAGCTAGAGACAGGAAATGTCGAAACGGCCCAGGCTGAAAAATCTCTAAGTATTTAACACCCAAGGCCACTCAAGAGAAAGTTGTTTCTCATCACCATGCACATCATAAAAATCGTAATTTGGGATTATCATTGAAAATATGGTTGAAAAATTGACATATTTATCAAATTAAAGCAAATATTGCCAGTAATGCAATGGGATAAAAATAACTTGCATTTTCTCACCTCTAAAGGTCGAAGAATTCCCAATTAGCAAAACGTGAAATTCGGCCACGAAAAACAAATACGTATATCTATCCTATACATTTTATAAAGTGAAGTTTAAAATAAAGCGCCCCTCGTCATGTTTTTCAGACCTTGGTGATGATGCAGCAATGCATTACTTGTGAATCACTAGTTAGCACTGCATTGGAGCATCATGCCGACCCTTCATGAGTGTATCAACTACGTAGGGTCTGCATTAGGCATACACTCAGGACCGGCGAGTTACTCTCCAGCACTACATTGTAGTGCTGGAGAAACCAGCTATTATGGTTAGGTTTCGATAAGATTTAATGAGATACTTCTGACTTTCTCTTTAGAAAAAGTGACATAATTAATGTTGGCCCACAGTTTTAGGTGCGGGCCCATAGAGTTCTGAAGCTACGGGTGGCCCATGGCTGAAAAAGCTAGTGTCTACCCCTGCTACAATCATGTATCATGATCACCAAAGGATATATTAGATAAAGTACTATGTGAGCGTTAATCCTATACGCATTAATGCATTAATGCATCATGACAGGGCTACATTCAAGCATCATGACGACCCTAATGGGTTGATACACTCCCAAAGAGTCGGCACGATGCCTTGATGCAGCACTGGCGAGTTAGTAGTCCGGCGGCAAGGATGCATCTTGACGACAAATATCGCCTTTTAGCAACATGCCGTCCTTAAAGTTGAAGTTGAAGTTATTCATTGCACGAATAGTTCCAAAGGAACTTTTTCCGTCGTGCACATATAGGCTTGACAGAAAAATTATTGGGTTCACCATACGGTGCGGGCTAAACTAATCTCATTGTGCCCTTAGGCCAAAAAAAAAAGGTTTGGTTCAGGTCACCCGACCGACCCTATCAAAAGAGGGCCGACCCTACGTTTTTTTATGCAGTTTTGAAGAAATGTTCACGTTTTTACCCTTTTTTGGTCAATTTTGGGGGATTCAAAAAAGTTGGGTAGTACATTAATGTTTAAAAAAAGAAAAAATCCGACCTACCGACCCTACATTTTTCTCCCATGTAACCTGAAACAAACCTTTTTTTTTTGGCCTTATCTTAATGTGTAATATGATCATGTGATATATAATTATGGCCGGTGTACAAAGTCAGCTGAGCAGGGTGCTTTACTGGGTAATGCTAAACACTGGAGGTGAGGTGAGATCTGATTAGGTCACTACCTACCACGCGGGGACAGGAAGGCGGAAACTGGCGGGGAGGGGGGAACAGAATGCAAAATACCGTAAATTCCCGCGTATAACCCACACCCCGACTTTGAGAGAACCTTATAACCTGCACAAGAGATCTGAAAATTGCGATTTCAGTACTGTACTATGCTGTGACTCCAGAGCAGTGCACTGTGGGTAATTATGTTGTCTGTCACTGTTCACACATAGGAACAAGGGCCACCGATCAGGCAGATAAGGATGATCAATAGCAACCCATCCCTTTCTAAATCACCTTAATCACCTCCCCATTGTCTCAGGTGTGAGGTGAGGGTCCTAGCCTGATTGGGAGACAATGCATTGATTACACTCTGACTGGCTGATATGTAGTCACCCACAGAGGTGTTAAAATATCTTCCCTTCTTTAAGCTTATCTTATTAAGGGTCATTTCATGGAGAATCCATGCATCTAATGCATAAAGAAAATGAATATCAAACGAGAGAGAACCGTCCAAAGTAAGCTACACAAAGAGGCAAAATAGAGGCTTGACACACGGCTACCTGAACCTCCTTGTACATCTGGAATCAGCATAGGCTCTCCCCTTTATCAGGTTGGGGCCACAACCACTATTCTAGTACGCCCTAAATGAGCTGTACTTGTACTCACCATTAAGGGCGTCCTAGTATAATGGCCTACCCAGTAGCATCAGTGTATATAAGCATATACATGAGATTTCTCTCATAGTCCTTATATCATTATATATCATGTTTGGTATCATTGGAAAGAGGACATCTCAATCTATATGCCAGCTGATTTATAAACTCTAACCATTTATCTTCATTTATATACCATGCATTAAACATGTCACATTCATAAAATACTTCTATAGAGACCCAGCAAAGTCCATTTCCGAATTTTTTGTTAGATTTGCTGATAAAAATAAACATACAGAGGGGTAGCCTAGACACTGATCTATGACTCTGCGTTTTGGTTTTATCTGCTAATAGAAGGGTAAGGTCAGAAATAGGGAAAATCATGAGAAAATGTGGGATTTCCCCCCCTCCTAATGCTCCCAATGTTGGTATAGGTGATACCCATTGTTATATTATTACAGATAAGGCACTGAGGGGGATGCAGACATAGCCATGGGCTAATGGTCATGGTCTAATGATCACACCAACTGTACCAATTAAATGGTACGGCCCAGGAGCATGCACAGTACCAGAATACTGGTATGGTCTAGGTGACTGGACTGTACCACAATAGTGGTACGTACCAATAAGGTACTCCCGTCCCCTACCTGTTTATAGGTCCGACTTGATGAGGTGAGTAGTGATGTCAAGGTATGACCGGAAGGATGTCTCAATGAGTCAATATCAAACATCTGTCATGTCCCGGTCTATAGGGCACCTGGCCGTCGATCACAGCATCACCTGTGGTAAATTGAGAACCTCTAATACAGGCCCTTAACCAGTAGGTGGAGCAGCTAACCGGGGGCTTTGACGTCACAGGGCAGTACTGAGTCTATAGGTCTCCACCTAGTGTTACCTGCTTGAACTTCCGACCCCCGAATATGGCTGCGCCCATGGCCTAACCCCTAGGAGCCCTATGCGAAATCATGCCAGATACCGGCTATAGCCAACTAAAGGCTTGCTGGTCGGGCAGAAAGTCTGTGTGTGCCGGTCCCAATGGCTGACAGTGGTCCTTGCCGACATGCCAGTTTTTACGGCTTGTAAATCAGACCATTATTACGGTTTCTACAGAGTAAACTAGAAAGCCTGAATATTTAATAGGAAATTACACAAAATTATACAAATTTAATCATGAAAATGATCTTGATATACCATTTCCTATGAAAAGTATTGTTTTATACAACATTTCTAGATACAAACATTGCCAGTGGGTATCTGGGCCTGCAAACATTTAGTCTGGCCTGCAGAATAACAAATCTGCAGGACCGAATGTCCTGCAAGGTGAAAACTTTTTGTATAGACTGACAATTGAATCGGTCTGTATTGAATAGTGTCTAGAGTGTATTTTATTGACAATATTAAAGCATTTGACTATTCACTAATGGGACCTCCCGTCAATCCAAAGGAAATGTCACTGACTGCTAAAACTGCCAGGACCCCTTGAAGGGGGGAACCAAACAAATTTAGACCCCTCTTGAGGGGAGGACCAAAAAATTTGCACCCCTTTTTAGTAAGAAACAAGCACTTTACTTAAGCTCAAAGTGGTCGGCCGGGCTCAATTTCAACTTGCCTGCGGGGGGGGCCAATAAAATGTTAACACCTCCGGTGGGGGGGAGCAAAAAGATTTCCACCCACACGCGTGCAAATCAAGCAACTCCCCCTGTTGTAAAAAAAATGACCACTCCCTAATATATCTCCAAGGCCTCATTCATACTCAATATAAAGGAAGTTGTCCTAACCTCTGTTGCTGGCCATTGTCTGGGAAACTTTGAGGTAATACTGGACTACCAGAACATACCACCAGCACCGACTATTGATATTATAACACAATTAATATTATAACATAAGTCTTAATCCGGACGGGTCTCCTCACTTTCCTCTGTTAATCCCGCTACTTACGCTGGCAGCAATAAATGGTTCAGATAAACCCGGTGGCACGGCCAGGGATAATCTAGGAGCTAATAGACTAAGCGACACACAGACCCTTACAACTTAGGTTGGCTGTGAGTAATAGATGTTTAGTTAAGTTGTTAAACATACTCAACCCCAGGACCCCATTCAGGGTCTGAGCACGGGGTAACTATATTAACTCTTTAAGGGTGACATGTCGCTAAAAGCTGATATTTGTTGTCATGATACACCAATGCAGTCCTGATGAGTAACTCGACAGTGCTGCAATTGAGCATCATGCCGACCCTTCGGGAGTGTCTCAGCCTTTTAGGGTCAGCATGATG
This sequence comes from Harmothoe impar, assembly GCA_947462335.1. Classification (NCBI taxonomy): domain Eukaryota; kingdom Metazoa; phylum Annelida; class Polychaeta; order Phyllodocida; family Polynoidae; genus Harmothoe; species Harmothoe impar. Next base: position 4,233,141 of record OX381721.1, on the reverse strand, counting down.
CTTGAATACAGCCCTGGCAGGTGCATTCATGCATCATAACAGTCAAGATCATGATGCATGATGGCACAAAGCCTTCCTTGGAGGGTTACTATATTAAGCAATGTTTCTACAAGGGTGTATGGACTGCTTCTCCTACCAGTATATTACTCAATACTCATATATTGGATCAGCAGGGATTTAGTCAGGAAGGGAAAATCCATGTATATAATACAGTAATCTCTGCTGGTTCCATACTGAGAGCTTTCACCAGATCCCTTGTATTAACCCTTTAACTGCAGCATTGTGTTTTAATGTGACTTACCCTTTTATCATCGTGCCAAAAAAAAAAGGGTTGTTTCAGGTAACATGGCAAAAAAATGTAGGGTCGGTAGGTCGGGTTTTTTTTAAACATGAAAGTAATACCCGGCCTCTCCGAAGACCCAAAAATTGACCCCAAAAGGGTAAAAATAAGGAAATTTCTTCGAAATTGCACAGAAAAACAAAGGGTCAGCCCTGTTTTGATAGGGTCGGTCGGGTGACCTGAAAGAAACCCCTTTTTTTGGGGCCTCATTATGCATTGGTGCAGCCTTTCATGAGTGATTCATTCATGCATCATTCCAACCCAATGGCCTGATACACTCAGCTCGGGTTGATACACTGATGCAGCACTGGTGAGTCACTTACCAGCACTGCATTGGTGCATCATGCCGATAAGTAAACACGTAGTTCCAAGGTATCATGCTGCCCTTAAAGTGGCATAATCACGGAGCCTGTTCCATTCACATTTCTAGTATTGTCCTAGTCTACTATGTGGTTAAGTGAGTGTGGCTGATATTGCTCATTAAACAGGTTAAACACAGCACCACAGGCGCCTCTAAAGCCCTTTGAGGATGGCATAATGCCGTAATGCATCATGTACATGGTCGTTATGATGCTTGAATGCAGTCCTGGTGATTAACTCGCCAGGGCTGCATTCAACCATCATGCTGGCCCTATGGGGCCCGAGACACTCCTGAAGGCCGGTCGGCATGATGAACCGATCTAGCACCGCCGAGTTACTCACCAGGGCTGCATTGATGCATCAAGACGACAAATGTCATTTTTTAACAACATGCCTCCTTAAACCCGCAGGTCTCGGTACCCCTTCACCAACAGTCAGGGCGCAGTCGGGATAGGTACTCAGCCTTATTTATAGGAGAGCTGGGGCTTTAAAGGGTTTATATCAAAGGTGCTTCATTGCAGGGGAGGTGCTAATTGTGGGTTATAGGGTACATTAGCGTTATACTTACATGTGTATGTTTACTTAGAGACTAAGTGTGAATCAATCTCACCTCTCCACTCACCATTTACCGTAGTGTCCTGTATAAGTGCCTGGGAAGTTATTGATTATTACTAGGCGCTTATACAGGACAGTCGCTCCTTTAAGGCTGAGTCTATAGTGTATAATTAGATCACCCTACCCCGACGCTTATTCAAAAACGCTTATTCAAAGACCCGCTTATATATGTCACTACGGCAGCGATATAAATACATGTATATATATATATATATATATATAAGTAGTATAGTATGTATCGGAACGGGACTATAGTTAAGTACTGTTTATTACTCAATCGACATGCAGCCAATCAGAGGCCTCCATTTGGTCACGTGACCGGAAGTGACCTACTTAGGGGATTAGTGGTGACGTCACGTGACCTAGTTAGCCAATCAGAGGCCTCCATTTGGTCACGTGACCGGAAGTGACCTACTTAGGGGATTAGCGGTGCATTCTGGGTAACCCTGCAGCCAATCAGAGGCCTCCATTGGGTGACCGGAAGTGACCTACTTAGGGGATGGTGCATTCTGGGTAACCTACTGACCTACTTAGGGGACCGGAAGTGACGTCATATGACCTAATTTAGGATCACGTGATCGGAAGTGACCTGATGAGTCACGTGACCGGAAGTGACGTCACACGACTTAATGGCCAACCGGAAGCGACCTGATTGATCACGTGACCGGAAGAAGAAGAAGTTTTTTTTTTGTTTAGGATCCCGTGACTGGAAGCGACGTCGTCACATGAGTGACGCTTTAGGAGACTGCGCGACTTACTAGTAAAAGAAGCCGTATGATAATAAAAACACAACAATATTTTCTTTTAATTTTTTTTTATTTATTTTTTTTTCAATCTTGATAAACACTCTATTTTTGAAAAGATGCACACGCTTATTTTTTTTTTTTTTTTTTTTTTTCATATGTCTAAAGGACTCGTTGTCACACCGTCAGAATGCACGCGACGCTTATAATACAAGTAGCGCACGCCGTCTTTCTCTATGGTGTAGGTGACCATTTTGTTTCGCACCACTTTGAAATTTCTATTTACAGCAATGAGAGTTTTTCGTTGGCGAAGAACATCCAAGAAGGCGTCTGGTTCCTGGGGGTTTTGTTTCTTCTGTACGCCTTTTGCACTCCATTTTTTGGATTTTCTTTCACCGGTGTCGCTGACTCGATCGTAGCAAATGTAAGTCTTAGGGTTGAGACTTAGGATCCCGTCACCTTCCCACTCCGCTTTCATGAGCCCCGAAGTTCTCAGATCGTGAAGGTACCGTCTCTCACAACATCCGCCGGGCGGCGCACACCATTCTCGCACTCTTTCCGTTTTTGTCTTCACGAAAAGCTCTAAGTGCTCGTCGCACACCGCTGTCGGAAGCCACTTTCGTTTCTCTCTGAAGTACGTCTCTCTCAGGCGAGGTTTCACTAGGTCATCCAACGTGGCACCGCTGAGAGCCATGTAAAGACTGTCGGTGTCCATTTGACAAAGGGCATAATCGCGCCGATCGACGAATCTATCCAAGAAGTCGTATGTGAACTCTAACATTTTCAACTTCGCGTACTGGTATACCATGAACCCTATCTGAATAGGGAGGTTGTTCTTGACCGTTTTCGGTTGTAGTTCGACTTCAAACAGATCGGAAGTCAACTCGGACGCCTTTTTGAAGCGCCACGAATTGGCCAATAGTTCGAACTTCCGACTGTCAGTGTATCTCACCGCCGTGTGTTTTTCTTTGTTGCAGATTGTTTTACCGTACGTAGCGTTTCCCATTAACTTGTAACAGTCTGACAGAATTTTCTCGTTCTCGTTCACGTCGCCACGTCTTCGCGCCGCCGTCACTTCGTCCGCGAAACCGGCAAAGGAGCGTTTAGGTAGGTATTCTACCACCAGCTGCACTTTGGTGACTATCAAACCGTGCTCTAAATACCACTTGAGAAGCGGCGTTCCCAAGAGAATATTTTTTCCGTGGTAACTCCCTATCAGACATCTCTGAGGCGTGCTCAACAGCTTTTCTTCCTGCGCAAAGTCTGACATGTGAGGGCCTATGTCCGATTTTGAAACGGTCGCGTTCTTGAAAACGGGGGTCATTTCTTCGAAGTACTCTCGTAGGTGAGGCGGCGTAGTGATGTCCACTTGAACTAAACCGAACATTTTCTCCTCTTTCACAGCGGAAAGGATGTCGCTCTCGCTCATCGCGTTTCGAGACACTTTCAAAGCGTCAACCTTCCAGCGTTGTTGGGAGGCCTTGACCCGCTCATCTCGACGCTTCATCTCTCGCCATTCGCACTCCCACACGACGACCAGCTTGTAACCTAACGCTTTCAAGTAAGCGCTTACTCTGGTCGTTCTGTCGCGTCTCTCCTCTCTCAGTGAAGCGCACTGATATCGGTGCGACGGTATGCACTCGTGAGCGTGGAACCAACACCCGTGAAACTGGAAAACCGTATTAGAGGCCGCGTGAAATCCGTCCACGCGAATTCTCCGACAGCCTACCGCCATCTCGCCGCCGTTCAGAGCGTGGCGCAGTTTCACGTCGCGGTCGTGCTCTACGAAGCGTAACCACTCCAAAGCGCTGTGAGAGTTTCTTTGCCTGATTTCGGGCTTGAACTCGGTCTCGGGCCGTCTCACCGCGTAATAGCCCGTGCAGTGCGCTTCGCTCATGCAGCGCAAGTACAGTGAGTTAGCGTCTAGTCCTAGGATGTGTTGGCACGGTCTCGCTTCTTCGCCGTACTTGTGCTCCCTTATCCGCGTGGTGCCCTTCTCGTGAAATCTATGGAAGATGACGGAAGGACCGCCGACTAGATTCTCTTTGATCAGAGCGTGGAGGACGGCGTCGAACTGGGGAAACGTTGTGAACGCGTCTTCTAGGTTTTGGAAGAGGAAGCGTAAAGTCAAACCGGCGAGAGAAACTCCGTCTTTCAACATGTCGATGCCGCGATCTTGGAAAAATTTAGCGTGATTTTTCAGAGCTTCTATGAAAGGTTTCACGTCTTTGTTGTTGTAGTGGATCAAGTAGTCTTCCATAGTTTGCATCTTCTCGTCGGACCAAACTTTCTGACATGCGGCGTAGTCGGATTCGGACATTTTGACGCCCGTCAGCTCGCTGTCGAAAGCCGATCTCGGCGGCAGCGTTCTGTTTGCCAGTTTCCTGGTAGACGTCATCCATTCGTAAGGAAAGTGACCTTTCTCTTCGTTCCTGGTGAAAGCTCGCAAATAGGTCGCGTAGTTGTAACCGGGTGCCAAATAGTTGACTACGTCCAAGAAAACCGTGTGCTGTGTGTAAACCGCCAAGTATTGATTGCTTCTCTTTATGACGCTGAATTCTTGGTTTCTTCGGTCTCCGGAGGCGAAGAACGAGTGAAGGCGTATTTTGATCAGGTTCAAGTCGTAACGCCCCGAGTTGAAGCCCACCACTGGAGCTTGACGGATGTATCTCAGAAGACGCTTCTTCAGTTGAACTAACGGGTGTCTGGTCTGAGCCGCAGCGAAGCCGCCTGGAGAAGGGGTGGTGAACGTCGCCTCCTCCAGCAGGAGAGCTTCACCTATCGCCGCATCTAACTTCGCTAACGTCGGTCGGTAAAGTTCTAGCACAGCTTCCCCGATCGCTTTGGCGTTCTCGTTTATGTGATTTAAAACTCGGTCCAACAAGGGGTCGGAATCTGCGTCGGACGCTCTGACGAAGCAGACGGGCCCCTCCCACCCCGGAAAGTCGGATGCGACGCTAGCCGACAAAGGGACGTGATCCCACAGCAGGGACACGTGCTCCGTCGACGGTTCTTTGCACGGTCTGAAGAAAGCCTCGAAATCGAAGGCGATCTTGTAAGGGTAGATTCCGGAATGTCCGTCGGGGGGAAAAATGGAGAAGTCTGCTAGCGCTTCGAAAATCGTTCTCGAATTTTGGTAGATGCCACCTACGTAGCGCAACTTGACTTGTCGGCAAGAGGAAAGCTGGTTCCTGTGTCTCTTCAGCAAGAACTCGGTGGTGAACGCCGCCTTACACTTGCAACATTCGTATATGCCCGCGTACGCGTTGAAGTCCGTGACGAGAGAGACGTGCAAACCGCCTTTCGCCGTCAGGTGTAGGTTGACTTTACCTCGGGCGGCCACAGTTCTGGAAGGCGGTCTGATCAGAGTAACGCGTCTTCTCAACTTCCGCCCCGGCACTTGACGCGACGCGGTGTAAACCGCTATTTGTACGTCAAACAAGTTCTCTAACGCGGGTAAGTCGCGGATGTTCAGACCCGGAAAGGATTCAGGTGTGGCAGCGGGACAGAACTGACGTAACAAATCTGAAGCGCGCTTGCTGGTGTTGTATAAGTGAAAGGAAATGCAGCGGAAGATGCAGAGGTTGTCCTTGTTGGGAAAATCTAACACGCCGCTTCTCTTTCCAACTCGACCGGCCTGCGTGATCCTACCGCCTATGGGGAATTCCCCCGGTCCCATGTAAACGCAGATGTTCAAATTGGTAGGAAAAAGAACGTGCCACTTGGTGTCAGCGTCGCAAAGTTTCCGTACCTCCTCGCAAGCGACGGTGTTTTGCATCTTTGAGAGGAGCTCTTCCAAAGTTTCTGAATTAGTTACAGTAGGGAGCGGTTGTATGAGAGTTGCATTGTTCTGGGAGGCGTGGAAGTAGCGCAGTTTGCTCTTGTCTTCTCTGTGTTGTAACAGTAAGCCTACCGAGAAACCCACTTTGTATCTGAATCTTTGTGTCAAGTGAATGCGACGCATAGTATCTACAGCGTCACTCAACTCGCCGGTTGGTAGCCTGAAGTTTGTTACACTCACGCGAGTCCCGTGCATCCTGACGCCCGTTTGTATCGCAGGCCAATTCGCCGTGAACGTTTCCTCCCCGTTCGGTACAGCACATATGCGCGGAGGGACGGTCACCCCGTCCAGAGATTCGCGTCGACAAGCGCTCTTTCGGCAATCCCCTTCGCCGCATAGAGGGCAAAACTTAGCTACTACTCTACAATTTTCTACGTGTCTCTCGTGGTTGTACGCTCTTTTAAACATTTTGAAACACTTTTCGCATACGTACTGTGTCATGTTTTTTTTCACTCGGTTACCAACTACTTAGCCGTCTAACTATCTATCTATCTATCTAGCCATCTATCAATCTGTCGTCTATGTAACTATCTTTCTGTCTGCTGTCTGTGTATCCGTCTGTCTGTCTGTCTGTCTGTCTCATACAGCGTACGTCAAACGCTGTGTGTGTGTGTGTGCGCGCGTGAGCGTTGAGCGTCTCTCATTCCGAATCTATGCCGAGATATTTCAGAATGATCTCTGTTTTGTCATCCAACTCTTTGAGCGCTCTGGCGGACAGCGTCACCCCCTGCTGTGTGGGTTTTTTGTCAGGACCTTCGTACTTGCGCACGTGGACGAGGTTCTTACCGCTGTAGTAGCTCACAGCTGCGTACACTTCGCCCGCCTCATCCAGCACTGCGAACCAGGGGGTGTGATTAGGTTTTCCTTGCGCGGCCGCTGTGTCGCGTATGCGCACCACTGCGCGGATATCGGCGATGCGTGCTATGAGCTCGCGCAGCGCGTCGGCCGTGAAGTGCACTCGCTTGCTTCTGGTCAGAGACGCCTCTTTCACCTGGCCGTCTTTTGTGTAGCGCGGCCTCCTAGACAGTCTAGCCACGTCCTCCCAGATCTCCAGCGTCAAAGCTCCGTCTAAGCAGAACTCTAACCCGAGTGTTTTCTCTGCTTCTTCTCGTCCATCTCCTTCTTTTTCTTGTATTTTTCTCTTCTTAGTGGGCCTTGTTGTTCTGGAACTCACCTTAGAACGTTTCACACCCGCAGGATGAGTAACACCATCAGCGTGAGCTGAATCAGCAGCAGAACCGATAGCAGGAGCAGCGTCAGCGCTGGTGGTATCGGAGGTCTCGTTGTTGGAACAGCGCAGCCACACGCCGTCCGTGCTGTGTGTAGCGGTAGAAGATGAAGCGCCGCCGCCGCCCTCGTAAGGTGGCGGTGAGGGCAGTCGCCACGGACCGGACGGGGGGGCGCTAGCAGTGGAGGAAGTGAGGTCGAAAGGTCGAAGAGGGAAGCCGAAAAACGTACCGCTCACCCCTTGCCCTTCGGGTTCTTCGTACGCCTCGTCGTCAGCGTCGTTCTCTGTCTCACCCTGTTGCTGCTCCTCCTCCTCCTCCTCTTCTTCTCGGTTCAGGGGCTGAGTGTCCGAATAGCTGTAACTCTCAGCGCGAGCGGCGTCGAGGGCGTCCGTCGATGTAGTGGTGGAGGAGAGGGGCTGTGCAACGTGCGGCAGGTCATCAAAGTCATCAACAGTAGTGGGGAGGTAAAAACCCGGTTGCCAGTACTGCGCTGTGCCAGGAGCGTTGTCGTCAGTAGTAGTAGCAGTAGCAGCAGGTGCAGCAGAAGCAGCCGCAGCAGGCGCAGCCGCAGCAGACGCAACAGTAGCAGGCGCAGCAGCAGCCTCAGCAGGCGCAGCCGTAGCAAGCGCAGCAGTAGCAGGCGCAGCAGCAGCAGCAGCAGCAGCAGCAGCGGCAGGCGGGACGGCGGTAGCAGCGGCAGCGCGCTTAGCAGCAACGTGTACCGTCGCGAGTGTAACAACGTCGCTAGCACGACGACTGCTACCAGTAGTACTACTAGTACTACTACCACTACTACTACTACTGCTACTACTAGTGCTACTGCTACTACTACTACTACTACTACTGCCGCGAGCGCTCGCTACAGCAGGAGGGTGATAAGACCAACCGGCTGCGGCGGTAGTCTCATGTTCAGTAGCAAGAGCAGGCACTGACGCTAAACGAACGCTGTTCCGCGTAGTCTTCTTGTTCTTGAACGCCGCTAGCTGTTGTCTTTTGCTCATGGTGGTGACTCTAGAGAGCAGCAAAAAAGAATGAGTGAGTGAATGGAGGTTTCCAAGCCCCTTATATACGCCTTCTCGCTTCTAGAGCTAAGCTACTTACCGACCCTGTTCAGCTGCCGCCGGCTGGCCGGCGGCCATTCACAAAGAGAAACAAAAAGACATAAGGCATGACGTTTTCAGCTGGATCCCTTTCCCCCCCCCTCTTTTGAGAGATCGACTGTGATGATGAGCTAAGCCGCTTACCACCCTGTTCAGCAATTCAACGCGCATTAGCTGTATAAAGGGTTAAGCGGTTGCTGCCTGCCGTCGACTGACCGGCGGCGGCCATTCACAAAGACATAAGGTATGACGTTTTCAGCTGGATCCCTTTTTGAGGGATCCACTGTGGTGAGCTAAGCCGCTTACCACCCTGTTCAGCCATTCAGCGCGCGTTAGCTGTATAAAGGATTAACGGTAACGGTGATGAGCTTACAGTGTGTATACAAAAAAAAACTACAGGAGGCGTGTGGCGTGAAGCAGGACCCCCCTAAGACGAACGTGTCTGTCTGTGAGTAGAGGCGTGTGCATGTGGTGAGCGACTTAAGTGTAAGACAAAAATCGCCACCTCCTGCCGTGGTGAGTAGACCGGGCCGGCCAGGCGGGCGGGCGGCCGGCTAGTTCAATAGGGAGGGGTGACAGCTGCCTAAGGCTGTGCATGAAAAAAAATCCGATTTTCACCTGACCTCTGACGTTTGTTACAATGAATGTCAGAGGGAGGGAGACGTCCTCGGGTAGGGGGTAGGAGGTATTAAGGCTATGAGTGAGGAAAAAACACCGTTTTCAGCTGGTCTCCACGGATAGCGATGCCACACCCCCTCGTCATCTAAGCTCTTAAGGAGCGGAGCGGCTGAAAAAGCGTCATGCGGACAGGGCGCTAGACAGCTGGAGCGCTGTTGGAAATGGGATTAAACTCCCTCTGTATAAAAAGCTCTCATTTCTGTTGGAAAAAAAACATATCGCCTCTGACCCCAGTAACGGCTACTACCACCACCACCGCCACCACCACCACCACCGCCGCCACCGCCGCCGCCGCCGCCGCCGCCGCTGCCGCCGCCGCCAAGACGAGACGAGATGGCTCAAGCTATTCCACTTTCAAGCTCGCCTTCACCGCCCGGTGCGCCTGAAAAAAAGTTAATGCGGCTTGACGACGTGAGACGCGGCGCGAGGCAGCAGACCGATGATGGGGAGACCCGACAGGTAGGACAGCGGCGGTTAGCCTATAGCGACGCCTTGCTTCGTCAACTAGGTAAAGAGTTGAGCGGCTGTTGGAGAGAGTTGGGCAGTAGCTTAAAAGTCAGCGCCGCCCGTATGGATGCTCTAGTAGAGCGCAGTGTCAAGACACCGGAGGAGCTGTGTACGGCGATGTTCCGAGTGTGGTGGGGTGAAACCCCGCATCGTCATAGATGGGGCGAGCTCGGTCGCGTCTTCACCCGCATTAGACGCATGGAACTGTTGGCTCAGTGGATGGCCCTTCTCCACAGACAGGGGTTGGATTTCGAAAACCCCGACTCGCGCGCGATGCATAAGCACTTGGGCACCCTCCGCAGACGTCTGGGTAGCAGGTGGAAAGAGGTGGGGGACCATTTAAAATTGTCGCCTGAGAGGTTAGATAAGATCGCTGAAGAATGCGAATACGGAGGAAGTCCCGCTGAGTGGGCCTTCCGAGTGTTGAAAATGTGGCAAGATGAAGCTGACGGCGCCGGCGGTACGCCTTTTGAACTCCTTCGAGTGTTGACTGAGGACATGGGAAAGTTTGGCCTCGGCATCGCGATATTACTTGACTTTATCAAGCAAGAAACAACGAGAACGACGGACATGTGAATTGTTGTGTTTTATTTTCATACGTCTTCTTTATTAGTAAGTAAAAAAAAAAAATAAAAAAAAAAATATATATATATATATCATAACAATTAAGACGCGCGATCTCTTAAAGTGTCACTTCCTCCAGTCGCAGCTGATCACCTCATCGCAGCACGTGATAAACAAAAAAAAACACGAAGAGACACGCTTCTTCCTCTCGAGAGGAAGAAGCGTGTCTCTCGATTGAAAATCTTTTTCTTTCTTAAAAGAGACAAACGCGCCCCTTAGAGTGCCCCCCCCTAGAGTGCCCCCCTCCCCCCCCTCCCCCCCTCCCCCACTCGCCCCATGCATCCTAAAAGCGCCCCCCTCCCCATGCATGTTAAAAGGGCCCCCCTCCCCCCCTCCCCTCCCCTCCTTCCCCTCCTTCCCCCTTATACACTCTAAAGAACGCTTCTAACTAGTTCAATAAGTCACTTCCAGTCGCTCGTAAAACAATAAAAAATGAAAAAAAACCTTATATCGTGGTGTTTTTTATTAGTTTACCGAAAAAAAATAAGAGACTCGCCTCCTCCTCCAAAAAAAAAAAGATATCACATTTTAAAGCCCGTGACCCCTTAAAGACGCTCATCTCTTCATTAAGTCGCGTGACGTCACTTCTTCTTCTTCTTCTTCTTCTTCTTCTTCTTCCGGTCACGTGATCAATCAGGTCACTTCCGGTCACGTGATCCTCAATGAGGTCACTTCCGGTTGGCCATTAGGTCATGTGACGTCACTTCCGGTCCCCTAAGTAGGTCAGTAGGTTACCCAGAATGCACCATCCCCTAAGTAGGTCACTTCCGGTCACCCAATGGAGGCCTCTGATTGGCTGCAGGGTTACCCAGAATGCACCGCTAATCCCCTAAGTAGGTCACTTCCGGTCACGTGACCCAATGGCGGCCTCTGATTGGCTAACTAGGTCACGTGACGTCACCACTAATCCCCTAAGTAGGTCACTTCCGGTCACGTGACCAAATGGAGGCCTCTGATTGGCTGCATGTCGATTGAGTAATAAACAGTACTTAACTATAGTCCCGTTCCGATACATACTATACTACTTATATATATATATATATATATATATACAGACAGACATACATACATACATACATACATACATACATACATATATATATGTATGTATGTTTATATAATATGTGTATTTATATATATATATATATATATATATATATATATATATATATATACCAAAACAAATATACCTCACTGGTCTAAATATATGCCACTTCAGCAGCATGGAAGTAGAAGGTGTTGGGACCGCTCACTTTCTGTGCAATACAGTTTCGAGGATTGTGTTACAGAGGACTTGACCCTTTAAATCAGGTCAACAACCGTACCATTCTCCAAGATAGACCTCTTTCAAATAACCTCACTTCTATCATAAAATCATAGGTATTGTCTGAATAATATATGAATGTTCCCTAAATAATTTGGAAATATGATATGAATATGATGACGTCAGCATAATTCATACCAAACTGCTGACATCATCAAAATATTGGCACATTGTATATAATATAAACGTGCCACTGAGTGCCAGTCTCAATAGAAGCTTGTCAAATCAAATATCTGATATCAAAGTATTGACTAAATACTTATAAAATGACCCATTTTCGTAGCTTTTTAATTATTATGTTTCAATGAAATATCTACATATGAACCATATTGCTATTTTAAAATTTCCTGCCACCTGATGCTAACAATCGCTGACAAGCTGTCTTCACCAATATGATAAGCCGATCATGATATGGAGTTTCTCAAATCAAATATCTGATATCACAATATTGAGACAGGACTTCTATAGACTCACGATTTTGTAACGATGAAGGCCAAACCAGCCAAAATGTTGTGATCAATGTAATTTAACATGGTAAAATAAAAGTCACCTTTAAATAAAGTTTTGTCGTTCTAGTTGTGTCTATTATAGAAATAAAATGAAATATTCTATATATATATATATATATATATATATATATATATATATATATATATATATATATATATATAAATATATATATATAAAATATGAAATACATTATACACATCTAAACCGTAATACTATCTCTACAATACCATAAATGACAGCAGATGAAATATATGAAACATCATACAGATCTTAACCTTAATACAATATCTACAATACCATCAACAGTCTGACAAAGTTCTCCCTCCCAGTGTCAGTCTAGTCCCCGGTGTGTGTAAGTAATCCGTGCACAGACCAGCCCTACCTTGGTGTCTAGTTATTACAGTGGTGTCAGAAGTGGGATGCCATCCTCTGGTACCTCCCTATACTCTGTGGTGGTGTGTTGTCAGGTGGCCTGTGTGTAGCCTGGCTACCTTCCTGTATGTGCTGTATGTGGCAGGAGGCTCCAACACTCTCCTATCTCTGCTGCCAGGAGGCCACAGCGCCATGCTGCCCACCGGGGGCTTAAAGAGGCTTAGGGGCGGCACATTAGGTGTGTAGGGGGGGGGGGGTGACTTTAAGGAGGGAGCTGCCCGTAGGCTACTCAGAAACGATGATTTGGGCTTCCCAGAGAGTCATTTCTGGTAAATTGAGAACGAAAATCATTTAAACTAAGGAAGGATTGAAAATTGAAAATTGAAAAGCCTTCCGTTAGGATGTAAAAGGCTAGGTTTAAGAGATGTACCTTTCTGAGTGGCGACTCCCGTGTCTATATTGCTAATATCGCAAATGTAATGCCTTTAATAAGACAGGATTTCCATCGAAGTGAATAGATTGATGTATCCTGTCCTCTCTGAGTCAGCTCTTTTTAATTGGCTCAGGAATAACAGTAAACTATTCTTTATCTAATTTCATTGCTTTGTATTTATCCAGGTTTGTCTTTTTGTTCCTATTATACCCAACACTACCGATTTCGGGCTACCTACTTCCATGGTACAAAGCCCCCTACACATATGGTCCCCACTACTGTGAAATGACCAGTCCTGAGTCTCACCTCCAGCTGGAGAGTCGTCCCATGGTGCTACCCCCCCCCCTCACACACACACACACACACCCACGCACCCAGACGTACTTTCCCATGGCCAGAGTAAAATATGATTCTAATCCCATAACGCAGCGCCCAGTATACGACTGTACTGCTGCACTAGGAGGCTTTGTGCTGCAGCTTATAATGCATGTTTCTATATAAGGCTGTGTCTCACCAAATCGATACACGTTGAAAGTCTATGACCAGGTGCAGTCTATGACTGGGTGCAGTCTATGACTGGGTGCAATTTATGACTGGGGGCAATCTATGACTAGGTGCAATCTATGACTGGGTGCAATCTATGAATGGGTGCAATCTATGACTGGGTGCAATCTATGACCAGGTGCAATCTATGACTGGGTGCAATCTATGACTGGGTGCAATCTATGACTGGCTGCAATATATGACTGGATGCAATCTATGACTGGCTGCAATCTATGACTGGGTGCAATCTATGACTGGGTGCAATCTATGACTGGGTGCAATATATGACTGGGTGCAATATATGACTGGGTGCAATCTATGACTGGGTGCAATCTATGACTGGGTGCAATCTATGACAGGCATTAAAGAAAGAGGGTCATCTAGGGCAGATGTACACCGAAATAGCCAGAAGAAGTTAATGGATGTTTCAAGACTTATGATACTAATTTTGTTTTTGTTTTGATTTAAAGGAAAATCTAATTCCCGCTTGCCAGTCATGCGTTGCACCCGGTCATAGATTGCATTTGGTCATAGATTTTAACCTATCATAAATTTCAACTTGTATCGATACGGTGAGACTCAGCCATATGCTGTCATACACCACAGGGATTATAATCCGTGTTTCTCTATATGCGGCGGTACACCACAGGACCGGCCACTCTGTACCGGTCATGAACCGACGTGCACCACCAGCCACGGCCAGCCACCGCTTGTGGTAATTGGGAATGAAAGCACTTCATTGTAAATATTAGCTGCTATCCAGAAGGTGCAGCTATTTAGCCTTCTTAACCCTTTAATAACTTGATCCATGACACCTCAAGTTCATAAGTGTGTACTGTCAGAATGCATTAATGCATCAGTGCTGCATTCATGCATCATGCTTACCTGATAGCTCCTGGGCTGTATGATGCATTGTCAGCAAGTTACAGGCCAGGGCTGCATTCATGCATCATGCTGCACTTAAAAAGTAAACTTGTCTCCAGACTCTTCCAAGTGACTGTCATAAAATACATGAGTCAAAAACTCATCTACATGACAAGGAAGCGGGTCTTCTAGCTAGAGATAAAAGACCCACTTGGCATGTGCCAGCCCAAACCTAACATTTGCCAGCTCTAGATTCTATTCCTTGGATGGTATCTTGATGGGTCAGACAACAGTAGTATAGTATGTATCGGAACGGGACTATAGTTAAGTACTGTTTATTACTCAATCGACCTGCAGCCAATCAGAGGCCTCCATTTGGTCACGTGACCGGAAGTGACCTACTTAGGGGATTAGTGGTGAGGTCACGTGACCTAGTTAACCAATCAGAGGCCGCCATTTGGTCACGTGACCGGAAGTGAGGTCATATGACCTACTTATGGACCGGAAGTGACGTCATATGACCTACTTAGGGGACCGGAAGTGACCTACTTTAGGATCACGTGACCGGAAGTGACCTGATGAGTCACGTGACCGGAAGTGACGTCACATGACCTAATGGCCAACCTGAAGTGAGTGACCTGATTGAGGATCACGTGACCGAAAGTGACCTGATTGATCACGTGACCGGAAGAAGAAGAAGAAGAAGAAGTGACGTCACGCGACTTAATGAAGAGATGAGCGTCTTTAAGGGGTCACGCGCTTTAAAATGTGATATCTTTTTTTTTGGAGGAGGAGGAGGAGTAGGAGGAGGAGAAGGAGGCGAGTCTCTTATTTTTTTCGGTAAACTAATAAAAAACACTACGATATAAGTTTTTTTTTTTTTTTCATTTTTTATTGTTTTACGAGCGACTGGAAGTGACTTATTGAACTAGGTAGAAGCGTTCTTTAGAGTGTATAAAGGGGGGGGGGGGGGGGGGAGGGGAGGGGAGGGGAGGGGAGGGAAGGGGAGGGGGGCCCCTTTAAGATGCATGGGGAGGGGGGCGCTTTTAGGATGCATGGGGCGAGTGGTGGGGGGGGGGAGGGGGGGAGGGGGGAGGGGGGCACTCTAGGGGGGTGGGGGGGCACTCTAAGGGGCGTTTGTCTCTTTTAAGAAAAAAAGAAAAGAAAAAGATTTCAATCGAGAGACACGCTTCTTCCTCTCGAGAGGAAGAAGCGTGTCTCTTCGTTTTTTTTTGTTTATCACGTGCTTCGATGAGGCGATCAGCTGCGACTGGAGGAAGTGACACTTTAAGAGGGCGCGCGTCTTAATTGTTATGATATTTTTTTTTTTACTTACTAATAAAGAAGACGTATGAAAATAAAACACAACAATTCACATGTCCTTCGTTCTCGTTGTTTCTTGCTTGATAAAGTCAAGTAATATCGCGATGCCGAGGTCAAACTTTCCCATGTCCTCAGTCAACACTCGAAGGAGTTCAAAAGGTGTACCGCCGGCACCGTCAGCTTCATCTTGCCACATTTTCAACACTCGGAAGGCCCACTCAGCGGGACTTCCTCCGTATTCGCATTCTTCAGCGATCTTATCTAACCTCTCAGGCGACAATTTTAAATGGTCCCCCACCTCTTTCCACCTGCTACCTAGACGTCTGCCGAGGGTGCCCAAGTGCTTATGCATCGCGCGCGAGTCGGGGTTTTCGAAATCCAACCCCTGTCTGTGGAGAAGGGACATCCACTGAGCCAACAGTTCCACGCGTCTAATGCGGGTGAAGACGCGACCGAGCTCTCCCCATCTATGACGATGCGGGGTTTCACCCCACCAGACTCGGAACATCGCCGTACACAGCTCCTCCGGTGTCTTGACACTGCGCTCTACTAGAGCATCCATACGGGCGGCGGTAACTTTTAAGCTACTGCCCAACTCTCTCCAACAGCCGCTCAACTCTTTACCTAGTTGACGAAGCAAGGCGTCGCTATAGGCTAACCGCCGCTGTCCTACCTCTCTGTTCTCCCCATCGGTCTGCCTCGCGCGTCTCACGTCGTCAAGCTGCATTAACTTTTTTTCAGGTGGACAAGGCGGTGAAGGCGAGCTTGAAAGTGGAATAGCTTGAGCCATCTCGTCTCGTCTTGGCGGTGGCGGCGGCGGCGGCGGCGGCGGCGGCGGCGGTGGCGGCGGCGGCGGCGGCGGTGGTGGCGGCGGTGGTGGTAGTAGACGTTACTGTGGTCAGAGGCGATATGTTTTTTTTCCAACAGAAATCAGAGCTTTTTATACAGAGGGAGTTTAATCCCATTTCCAACAGCACTCCAGCTGTGTAGCGACCTGTCCGCATGACGCTTTTTCAACCGCTCCGCTCCTTAAGAGCTTAGATGACGAGGGGTGTGTCATCGCTATCCGTGGAGACCAGCTGAAAACGGTGTTTCTTCCTCATCCATAGCCTTACCTCCTACCCCCTACCTGAGGACGTCTCCCTCCCTCTGACATTCATTGTAACAAACGTCAGAGGTCAGGTGAAAATCGGATTTTTTTCATGCACAGCCTTAGTCAGCTGTCACCCCTCCCTATTGAACTAGCCGGCCGCCGCCTGGCCGGCCCGGTCTACTCACCACGGCAGGAGGTGGTGATTTTTTTTTTGTCTTACACTTAAGTCGCTCACCACATGCACACGCCTCTACTCACAGACAGACACGTTCGTCTTAGGGGGGTCCTGCTTTTTTTTTGTATACACACTCTAAGCTCATCACCGTTAATCCTTTATACAGCTAACGCGCGCTGAATGGCTGAACAGGGTGGTAAGTGGCTTAGCTCATGACAGTGGATCCCTCAAAAAAAAAAGAGGGGAAAGGGATCCAGCTGAAAACGTCATACCTTATGTCTTTGTGAATGGCCGCCGGTCAGTCGACGGCAGCAACCGGTTAATCCTTTATACAGCTAATGCGCGTTGAATTGCTGAACAGGGTGGTAAGCGGCTTAGCTCATGACAGTCGATCTCTCAAAAGGGGGGAAAGGGATCCAGCTGAAAACGTCATGCCTTATGTCTTTTGTTTCTCTTTGTGAATGGCCGCCGGCCAGCCGGCGGCAGCTGAACAGGGTCAGTAAGTAGCTTAGCTCTAGAAGCGAGAAGGCGTATATAAGGGGTCTGGAAACCTCCATTCACTCACTCATTCTTTTGCTGCTCTCTACAGTCACCACCATGAGCAAAAGACAACACCTAGCGCCGTCCAAGAACAAGAAGACTACGCGGAACAGCGCTCGTTTAGCGTCAGTGCCTCCTCTTGCTACTGAAAATGAGACTACCGCCGCAGCCGCTTGGTCTTATCACCCTCCCGCTGTAGCGAGCGCTCGCGGCAGTACTAGTAGTAGTAGCAGTAGTAGTAGCAGTAGTAGTACTAGTAGTAGTAGTAGTAGTAGTAGTACTACTGGTAGTAGTCGTCGTGCTAGCGACGTTGTTACACTCGCGACGGTACACGTTGCTGCTAAGCGCGCTGCCGCTGCTACTGCCGCCCCGCCTGCTGCGGCTGCTGCTGCTGCTGCTGCACCTGCTACCGCTGCGCCTGCTACTGCTGCGCCTGCTACTGCTGCGCCTGCTGAGGCTGCTGCGCCTGCTACTGTTGCGTCTGCTGCTGCTGCTGCTGCTGCTGCTGCTGCTGCTGCTTCTGCTGCACCTGCTGCTACCGCTACTACTACTGACGACAACGCTCCTGGCACAGCGCAGTACTGGCAACCGGGTTTTTACCTCCCCACTACTGTTGATGACTTTGATGACCTGCCGCACGTTGCACAGCCCCTCTCCTCCACCACTACATCGACCGACGCCCTCGACGCCGCTCGCGCTGAGAGTGACAGCTATTCGGACACTCAGCCCCTAAACCGAGAAGAAGAGGAGGAGGAGGAGGAGGAGCAGCAGCAACAGGGTGAGACAGAGAACGACGCTGACGACGAGGCGTACGAACAACCCGAAGGGAAAGGGGTGGGCGGTACGTTTTTCGGCTTCCCTCTTCGACCTTTCGACCTCACTTCCTCCACTAGTAGCGTCCCGTCCGGTCCGTGGCGACTGCCCTCACCGCCACCTTACGAGGGCGGCGGCGCTTCATCTTCTACCGCTACACTCAGCACCGACGGCGTGTGGCTGCGCTGTTCCAACAACGAGGCCTCGGATACCACCAGCGCTGACGCTGCTCCTGCTATCGGTTCTGCTGCTGATTCAGCTCACGCTGATGGTGTTACTCATCCTGCGGGTGTGAAACGTTCTAAGGTGAGTTCCAGAACAACAAGGCCTAGTAAGAAGAGAAAAATACAAGAAAAAGAACGAGATGGACGAGAAGAAGCAGAGAAAACCTTCTCCCGTCTTCTCGGGTTAGAGTTCTGCTTAGACGGAGCTTTGACGCTGGAGATCTGGGAGGACGTGGCTAGACTGTCTAGGAGGCCGCGCTACACAAAAGACGGCCAGGTGAAAGAGGCGTCTCTGACCAGAAGCAAGCGAGTGCACTTCACGGCCGACGCGCTGCGCGAGCTAATAGCACGCATCGCCGATATCCGCGCAGTGGTGCGCATACGCGACACAGCGGCCGCGCAAGGAAAACCTAATCACACCCCCTGGTTCGCAGTGCTGGATGATGAGGGCGAAGTGTACGCAGCTGTGAGCTACTACAGCGGTAAGAACCTCGTCCACGTGCGCAAGTACGAAGGTCCTGACAAAAAACCCACACAGCAGGGAGTGACGCTGTCCGCCAGAGCGCTCAAAGAGTTGGATGACAAAACAGAGATCATTCTGAAATATCTCGGCATAGATTCGGAATGAGAGACGCTCAACGCTCACGCGCGCACACACACACACACAGCGTTTGACGTACGCTGTATGAGACAGACAGACGGATACACAGACAGCAGACAGAAAGATAAATAGATAGATAGATAGACAGATAGATTGATAGATAGATAGATAGTTAGACGGCTAAGTAGTTGGTAACTGAGTGAAAAAAAACATGACACAGTACGTATGCGAAAAGTGTTTCAAAATGTTTAAAAGACCGTACAACCACGAGAGACACGTAGAAAATTGTAGAGTAGTACCTAAGTTTTGCCCTCTATGCGGCGAAGGCGATTGCCGAAAGATTGCCTGTCGACGCGAATCTCTGGACGGGGTGACCGTCCCTCCGCGCATATGTGCTGTACCGAACGGGGAGGAAACGTTCACGGCGAATTGGCCTGCGATACAAACGGGCGTCAGGATGCACGGGACTCGCGTGAGTGTAACAAACTTCAGGCTACCAACCGGCGAGTTGAGTGACGCTGTAGATACTATGCGTCGCATTCACTTGACACAAAGATTCAGATACAAAGTGGGTTTCTCGGTAGGCTTACTCTTACAACACAGAGAAGACAAGAGCAAACTGCGCTACTTTCACGCCTCCCAGAACAACGCAACTCTCATACAACCGCTCCCTACTATAACTAATTCAGAAACTTTGGAAGAAGAAAAGAGCTCCTCTCAAGATGGAAAACACCGTCGCTTGCGAGGAAGTACGGAAACTTTGCGACGCTGACACCAAGTGGCACGTTCTTTTTCCTACCAATTTGAACATTTGCGTTTACATGGGACCGGGGGAATTCCCCATAGGCGGTAGGATCACTCAGGCTGGTCGAGTTGGAAAGAGAAGCGGCGTGTTAGATTTTCCCAACAAGGACAACCTCTGCATCTTCCGCTGCATTTCCTTTCACTTATACAACACCAGCAAGCGCGCTTCAGATTTGTTACGTCAGTTCTGTCCCGCTGCCACACCTGAATCCTTTCCGGGTCTGAACATCCGCGACTTACCCGCGTTAGAGAACTTGTTTGACGTACAGATAGCGGTTTACACCGCGTCGCGTCAAGTGCAGGGGCGGAAGTTGAGAAGACGCGTTACTCTGATCAGACCGCCTTCCAGAACTCTGGCCGCCCGAGGTAAAGTCAACCTACACCTGACGGCGAAAGGCGGTTTGCACGTCTCTCTCGTCACGGACTTCAACGCGTACGCGGGGCATATACGAATGTTGCAAGTGTAAGGCAGCGTTCACCACCGAGTATCTTGCTGAAGAGACACAGGAACCAGTTTTCCTCTTGCCGACAAGTCAAGTTGCGCTACGTAGGTGGCATCCTACCAAAATTCGAGAACGATTTTCGAAGCGCTAGCAGACTTCTCCATTTTTCCCCCCCGACGGACATTCCGGAATCTACCCTTACAAGATCGCCTTCGATTTCGAGGCTTTCTTCAGACCGTGCAAAGAACCGTCGACGGAACACGTGTCCCTGCTGTGGGATCACGTCCCTTTGTCGGCTAGCGTCGCATCCGACTTTCCGGGGTGGGAGGGGCCCGTCTGCTTCGTCAGAGAATCCGACGCAGATTCCGACCCCTTGTTGGACCGAGTTTTAAATCACATAAACGAGAACGCCAAAGTCATCGGGGAAGCTGTGCTAGAACTTTACCGACCGACCTTAGCGAAGTTAGATGCGGCGATAGGTGAAGCTCTCCTGCTGGAGGAGGCGACGTTCACCCCATCTCCAGGCGGCTTCGCTGGGCGGCTCAGACCAGACACCCGTTAGTTCAACTGAAGAAGCGTCTTCTGAGATACATCCGTCAAGCTCCAGTCGTGGGCTTCAACTCGGGGCGTTACGACTTGAACCTGATCAAAATACGCCTTCACTCGTTCTTCGCCTCCGGAGACCGAAGAAACCAAGAATTCAGCGTCATAAAGAGAAGCAATCAATACTTGGCGGTTTACACACAGCACACGGTTTTCTTGGACGTAGTCAACTATTTGGCACCCGGTTACAACTACGCGACCTATTTGCGAGCTTTCACCAGGAACGAAGAGAAAGGTCACTTTCCTTACGAATGGATGACGTCTACCAGGAAACTGGCAAACAGAACGCTGCCACGAGATCGGCCTTTCCGACAGCGAGCTGACGGGCGTCAAAATGTCCGAATCCGACTACGCCGCATGTCAGAAAGTTTGGTCCGACGAGAAGATGCAAACTATGGAAGACTACTTGATCCACTACAACAACAAAGACGTCAAACCTTTCATAGAAGCTCTGAAAAATCACGCTAAATTTTTCCAAGATCGCGGCATTGACATGTTGAAAGACGGAGTTTCTCTCGCCGGTTTGACTTTACGGTTCCTCTTCCAAAACCTAGAAGACGCGTTCACAACGTTCCCCCAGTTCGACGCCGTCCTCCACGCTCTGATCAAAGAAAATCTAGTCGGCGGTCCTTCATCATCTTCCATAGATTTCACGAGAAGGGCACCACGCGGATAAGGGAGCACAAGTACGGCGAAGAAGCGAGACCGTGCCAACACATCCTAGGACTAGACGCTAACTCTCTGTACTTGCGCTGCATGAGCGAAGCGCACTGCACGGGCTATTACGCGGTGAGACGGCCCGAGACCGAGTTCAAGCCTGAAATTAGGCAAAGAAACTCTCACAGCGCTTTGGGAGTGGTTACGCTTCGTAGAGCACGACCGCGACAGTGAAACTGCGCCACGCTTTGAACGGCGGCGAGATGGTTGTAGGCTGTCGGAGAATTCTCGTGGACGGGTTTCACGCGGCCTCTAATACGGTTTTCCAGTTTCACGGGTGTTGGTTCCACGCTCACGAGTGCATACCGTCGCACCGATATCAGTGCGCTTCACTGAGAGAGGAGAGACGCGACAGAACGACCAGAGTAAGCGCTTACTTGAAAGCGCTAGGTCACAAGCTGGTCGTCGTGTGGGAGTGCGAATGGCGAGAGATGAAGCGTCGAGATGAGCGGGTCAAGGCCTCCCAACAACGCTGGAAGGTTGACGCTTTGAAAGTGTCCTCGAAACGCGATGAGCGAGAGCGACATCCTTTCCGCTGTGAAAGAGGAGAAAATGTTCGGTTTAGTTCAAGTGGACATCACTACGCCGCCTCACCTACGAGACTACTTCAGAAGAAATGACCCCCGTTTTCAAGAACGCGACCGTTTCAAAATCGGACATAGGACCTCACATGTCAGACTTTGCGCAGGAAGAAAAGCTGTTGAACACGCCCTCAGAGATGTCTGATAGGGAGTTACCACGGAAAAAATATTCTCTTGGGAACGCCGCTTCTCAAGTGGTATTTAGAGCACGGTTTGATAGTCACCAAAGTGCAGCTGGTGGTAGAATACCTACCTAAACGCTCCTTTGCCGGTTTCGCGGACGAAGTACGGCGGCGCGAAGACGTGGCGACGTGAACGAGAACGAGAAAATTCTGTCAGACTGTTACAAGTTAATGGGAAACGCTACGTACGGTAAAACAATCTGCAACAAAGAAAAACACACGGCGGTGAGATACACTGACAGTCGGAAGTTCGAACTATTGGCCAATTCGTGGCGCTTCAAAAAAGGCGTCCGAGTTGAGTTCCGATCTGTTTGAAGTCGAACTACAACCGAAAACAGTCAACAACAACCTCCCTATTCAAATAGGGTTCATGGTATACCAGTACGCGAAGTTGAAAATGTTAGAGTTCACATACGACTTCTTGATAGATTCGTCGATCGGCGCGATTATGCCCTTTGTCAAATGGACACCGACAGTCTTTACATGGCTCTCAGCGGTGACACGTTGGATGACCTAGTCAAACCTCGCCTGAGAGAGACGTACTTCAGAGAGAAACGAAAGTGGCTTCCGACAGCGGTGTGCGACGATCACTTAGAGCTTTTCGTGAAGACAAAACGGAAAGAGTGCGGAGAAATGGTGTCCGCCGCCCGGCGGATGTTGTGAGAGACGGTACCTTCACGATCTGAGAACTTCGGGGCTTATGAAAGCGGAGTGGGAAGGTGACGGGATCCTAAGTCTCAACCTAAGACTTACATTTGCTACGATCGAGTCAGCGACACCGGTGAAAGAAAATCCAAAAAATGGAGTGCAAAAGGCGTACAGAAGAAACAAAACCCTCAGGAACCGGACGACTTCTTGGATGTTCTTCGCCAACGAAAAACTCTCATTGCTGTAAATAGAAACTTCAAAGTGGTGCGAAACAAAATGGTCACCTACACCATAGAGAAAGACGGCGTGCGCTACTTGTATTATAAGCGTCGCGTGCATTCTGACGGTGTGACAACGAGTCCTTTAGAGATATGAAAAAAAAAAAAATAAGCGTGTGCATCTTTTCAAAAATAGAGTGTTTATCAAGATTGAAAAAAAATAAATAAAAAAAAATAAAATAAAATATTGTTGTGTTTTTATTTTCATACGTCTTCTTTTACTAGTAAGTCGCGCAGTCTCTTAAAGCGTCCACTCATGTGACGACGTCGCTTCCAGTCACGTGATCCTAAAGACCCTCACTTCCTAAACAAAAAACTTCTTCTTCCGCTCACGTGATCAATCAAGTCACTTCCGGTCACGTGATCCTCAATGAGGTCACTCACTTCCGGTCGGCCATTAGGTCATGTGACGTCACTTCCGCTCACGTGACTCATCAGGTCACTTCCGGTCACGTGATCCTAAATTAGGTCATATGACGTCACTTCCGGTCCCCTAAGTAGGTCAGTAAGTTACCCAGAATGCACCACTAATCCCCTAAGTAGGTCACTTCCGGTCACGTGACCAAATGGTGGCCTCTGATTGGCTGCAGGGTTACCCAGAATGCACCACTAATCCCCTAAGTAGGTCACTTCCGGTCACGTGACCAAATGGAGGCCCTCTGATTGGCTGCATGTCGATTGAGTAATAAACAGTACTTAACTATAGTCCCGTTCCGATACATACTAAGTAGGTCAGTAAGTTACCAGAATGCACCACTAATCCCCTAAGTAGGTCACTTCCGGTCACGTGACCAAATGGTGGCCTCTGATTGGCTGCAGGGTTACCCAGAATGCACCACTAATCCCCTAAGTAGGTCACTTCCGGTCACGTGACCAAATGGTGGCCTCTGATTGGCTGCAGGGTTACCCAGAATGCACCACTAATCCCCTAAGTAGGTCACTTCCGGTCACGTGACCAAATGGAGGCCTCTGATTGGCTGCATGTCGATTGAGTAATAAACAGTACTTAACTATAGTCCCGTTCCGATACATACTATACTACTGACAACTTTTGACTTGTTTATTTTATGACAGTCACTTCGACGAGTCTGAAGACAAGTTTACTTTTTCAGTGTTGAATCGGCCGTTCGGCACCGGTCATGTACAGGGCTCCAGCACCAGTTGTGGTGATTAGTAATTGTGAATGAAATCTCTTCATGGTACATATTAGCTGCTACCCGAAGCTCCAGCCCGAGGCCACTCCAAATAATATCCTTGTTTCTCATCACCGCGCGCATCTCTAAAATCCTCTTTTGAGTATTTAAATTTTTAAAAATGTGATAAAAAATGTATTAAATTGAAGCATACAGTGTCGCAAATGCAATAAGGTAGAGAAAACATACATGTTTTTTTATGTTTGCTGATTCTTAACTTCTTGATCACTAAAATATGAATTTAGTTTGCCTAGGCTTCACATTTATCCGCCTATTTGGTACCATCCAAAAAAAGAAAAAGCGCCCTCATCATATTTTTTCATGACATGTACCAGCATAACATCAACAAATCATTATAGACCAATGCATCAAGAAAGGGTGACTTTTTCATAATAAAGTTGTGTTAAAATTGGTTTTCAGCAGAATCCTCAGTACATTGTCTGTAATTGCTGTGTTTGCAAAACATCTCATATCAGGAGCTACACAGGACAATTATCTCTCAATATAGTGTATAGTAGAATGCAGGATTTTGAGGTTATATTTATGTATTTGTTGGTCACACTCCAGAAATGTCTTTATCAACAATTTTTCTGAAAGGTCACTTTCTTGCTGCATTGGTCTATAGACTATAGCTAGCCCTGCAGTGGTACATCGAGCTAATCCCTTAGAAGGGTATCAAACCCAGAGGGCCTGCACGATACATGAATGCAGCACAGAGTCTGCATGATACATGAATGCAGCACAGAGTCTGCATGCATGATACATGAATGCAGCACAGAGTCTGCATGCATGATACATGAATGCAGCACAGAGTCTGCATGATACATGAATGCAGCACAGAGTCTGCATGCATGATACATGAATGCAGCACAGAGTCTGCATGATACATGAATGCAGCACAGAGCCTGCATGATACATGAATGCAGCACAGAGTCTGCATGAGACATGAATGCAGCACAGAGTCTCCATGCATGATGCATGAATGCAGCATAGAGTATGCATGATACATGAATGCAGCACAGAGTCTGCATGCATGATACATGAATGCAGCATAGAGTATGCATGCATGGTGCATGAATGCAGCATAGAGTATGCATGCATGATACATGAATGCAGCACAGAGCCTGCATGATACATGAATGCTGCACAGAGTATGCATGGATGATGCATGAATGCAGCACAGAGTCTGTATGCATGATGCATGGATGCAGCACAGAGTCTGCATGATACATGAATGCAGCACAGAGTCTGCATGATACATGAATGCAGCACAGAGTATGCATGCATGATACATGAATGCAGCACAGAGTCTGCATGATGCATGAATGCAGCACAGAGTCTGCATGCATGATGCATGAATGCAGCACAGAGTCTGCATGATACATGAATGCAGCACAGAGTCTGCATGATGCATGAATGCAGCACAGAGTCTGCATGATACATGAATGCAGCACAGAGCCTGCATGCATGATGCATGAATGCAGCACAGAGCCTGCATGCATGATACATGAATGCAGCACAGAGTCTGCATGCATGATACATGAATGCAGCACAGAGTCTGCATGCATGATGCATGAATGCAGCACAGAGTCTGCATGCATGATACATGAATGCAGCACAGAGTCTGCATGCATGATGCATGAATGCAGCACAGAGTCTGCATGATACATGAATGCAGCACAGAGTCTGCATGCATGATGCATGGATGCAGCACTAGCGAGTTGATCAAAAATACAACTTGTGGATCTGCCATCCCTGCATTTATATTGTGCTAAAAAAAAGACCCTAAAATTGACCAAGATTGGGTAGAAATATGAAAAATTTATCAAGATTCCAGAAAAAACGTAGGGTCGGCCCTGTTTTGATAGGGTCGGTCGGGGGACCTGAAACAAACCTTTATTTTGGCCTAATGTTGGTTGAGGTCAGTGCTGTAGCCCCCACTCACTGGTACAGCTGCTTGCCGATCAGCCAGATTCACTATTCACATGGAGCTCTCATTAAGTGTGTAGTCTCAAGCGAATTTGACCCACTTTACACCCATAAAGCACTACATTTAATCAAAACCATCAATATGTTTTCTTCAGCATGAAATGACGTGGACAAGGATTATTCGTGATATGTAGAACTACTCTACAAAGAGGACACTATCTCATGTGAATTATTCAAAGAGGAACTATTATTGAAAGAGGATCAGAGAGAGAGAGAGAGACAGAGAGACAGAGAGAGAGAGAGACAGAGAGAGGGAGAAAGAGAGAGAGAGAGAGAGAGAGAGAGAGGGAGAGGGAGAGAGAGAGAGAGAGAGAGGGAGAGAGAGAGAGAGAGATAGAGAGAGAGAGAGAGAGAGAGAGAGAGGAGAGAGAGAGAGAGAGATAGAGAGAGAGAGAGAGAGAGAGAGAGAGAGAGAGAGAGAGAGAGAGGGAGAGAGAGAGAGAGAATATAATACAGTGGTAGACACTAACGCTAGCCTGGGAGCCAGTGGCCCGAACCTCTTGGTCCGGGCCCGAACTTTTCTCAAGAATTACCTTCTTATGGGCCCAAATAAATCTTTATCAATATAATCATGTTATATGTCGTTGGAAAGGGAAAATTATGAGGATCCCAACATTCCGGTATGGTCTGGATCTATCTTAAACTGCGAAACCTATATTGTTTCTTTTCTTTAAAAAAAAAAATTCAAAATCATAATATATAATCTGGGCCCACAGTATTTAGTGTGGGCCCATATATTTCTGAGGCTACCGTTCTGGGTGGCCTAAGGCTGAAAAAGTTAGTGTCTATACACCCACACAAACCCAAAAAGAATGTAGACATCAGCAAGAACAGGATAATGAATTTACAAAATGTGAACCCTTTTTTAAAACTATGTCAAAGAATTTAAAGAAAGAAGAAATCCGATCAAAGGCTCATGAAACATATACTGTATTGAACCTGCACACTGACAGGGGTCGGTAAAACACTTTAAGCACCACCGACTGTTGGTTGACCTATTGCCAGACTGAAGTCAACCCCCCCTGCTGCTGCCCCTGCTGGGTAGACGTGGGAGCTAAGGCTTAATGTCAATGACAACGCAGTGTTGTTAAACTATTAATATTAATCGGCATATGACGTCAGTGACTGTTAATAGTGTTAAGGGGGACTTCCCCAAAGATCTGATTTAAAAAACGGCCCTTTTTCTTAATTAACCTGTTTTTAAAAACGGCCCTTTTTCTTAATAAAACTGTTTTTTTTAAACGGCGCTTTTTCTTAATAAATCTGTTTTTAAAAACGGCCCTTTTTCTTAATAAACCTGTTTTTTAAAACCGCCCTTTTTCTTATTCCACTGTCTTCAAATTTTATGAGGCTCATGTCGCTCTATTGCTCAGGTGTCAAAGTACAAGCGATGTGATATGTATGGGTCTATCGATTTGTTGACAGTGGTGATACATTTCACTTTTAAGCAGATGGGTGCTTGGTACCAACCTTGTAAAAGAAGGGGGAAATTAAACAGGGAACAAGTTCTCTCCAGTTAGAGGCCTATAGTATAGCTATATAACGATAATTCTGATGGCTTCGTATGCACTGCCATTTTTTCCACTACTAGCATGTGAACTGGGGATGCCACTAGTATCTACTATATCATATGTATTGAATCATAAGAACCACCATTTTTTGTAATGTACTTTAATATCAGAAATTAAGCATTGAATTTGATGACCACACAATAATATGTTATGATTAGATGTACATAGCTAGAACGTTTTATAACTTTGCTCCTGTGAGAGTCTGTCTAGCTGCCACAGAAAAGCTCACTGTCTGGATTATACCTGTTCCATATAGTAATCCTTGAAATAGACATGGGTGCCGCCATATAGTTCAATCAGTTACCACCAGGTGGACGTCCAACTGTGATCATCAATGCAGGTTGAGATTTTAGTTTATCTCAGTCTAATAAGGCCAAAAAAAATAAAAGGTGTGTTTCAGGCAACCCGACCCTAGTTTAAAAAAAGGGCCGACCCAAGCATTTTTTTCCGATTTTGGAGATTTTTTTTTTTTTTTTTGGCAAATATTCATATTTTTTCGGAAATTTTAGCAATTTTTTGGTCAGGAAGAACAGATCACATATATATATATTGCCTAATTAACTGTCCAGCCTCAGGAAATTGCTTATTAACAAGAATGTCCAATAATTTCATGATATTCCTAGTTATAGTAAGAATTGGTGAGTCGTCTTGATGACCCGCGAGTCGATATGACAGTCCGCGACTCATTCAAGGTACCTCCAACATTCAAAAAAAAAAAAAAAACCCGACCTACCTACCCTAAATTTTAAGACCATGTTGCCTGAAACACACCTTTTTTTTTTTTTGGCCTAAGCGATCTGAGTCGTTCAATAGACAATAGATGGCTCCACTAATGACATTTCATGTTCTCTCTAGGAGTCTGAGGCCACCTTATAGGCCTCTGCCGGGATCGGACTTGTTCCTGCGGCCACTCTGTGTACACTGACACCAGCAATCTCGTGAGACCTTGGTTCTGCTCTCGTACTGCAGCCTGTTCCCAGAAGCTATGGTGTGTGAATGTCTGGTCACTGCCTAAGTCTCACAGTAGATTGTGAGCTCAGAACTAACATGGCCGCCCATACGGAGAAACCGAGTCATCGCTATATACCGGCAGACAATGGACATGTTCTGCAGGACCAAACATCTGCTGGAGAGTGATGCCTGTATCCAGGTGACTGAGGCGTGCAGAGACTATTGCCACAGATTGCCTTACAAGTGGCAAGTGGACATCTTAAATGCCGGGCGTTTTATTAAAAGAATGTGTCCGAATTGTCTCATTGGTTTGGTTGGTATATCACTACACGCTGCAGGGTCACTGAATGTCTTGTAGGATGCATGCACAGAGAACCAGTTATTAATGTGTGATATCACCTCCAGGTAGCACAATCCCTACCTTCGATGGCAGATACAAAGGTGGTTAGCCTAATGGCCTAGGTAAACTACTATGGCACTTTAGCGTTTATAGTGTGCACCAGAATAAGGACTAACAGGTCCCAGCACACTCAAAAAATAAACTTGTCTCCAGACTCTTCCAAGTGACGGTCATAAAATAAACAACTCAAAAACTTGTCTAAGTGACAAGGAAGTGGGTCTTCTAGCTGGAGATAGAGGACTCACTTGGCACGTGCCAGTCCAAAACCAGACTTTTGCCAGATCCAGATTCTATTTGTGGGATGGTAACCTGATAGGTTAGACAACCTTTGACTCATTTATTTTATGATAGTCACTTCAATGAGTCTGGAGACAAGTTTACTTTTTCAGTGCAGGGCCTTCTTTAACATCTGGGATCCCAAAGCTGAACGCAGCTCAACATTATCAAAGTGGCATAATCACCGAGCGTATGCCACTCACAATTGTAGTAATGTTCTAATCTACTATGTGGTAAGTGTGAGTGGTGAGAATGCCCCTTTAAAGAGGGAGTGCTCAAGTTGATCACCTTGGAACGCCTTGGTCATGGCCATGGGGTGACGACCAACACCAACCTTATTTCGCTACAAGTCACTTCCACATATTCTATTTGTGAAAAAATCCATTGATAACAAACACAGTCATATTCAGGTTAACACAAGAGAAACAGACTCTGGTATTCTAACTCATGCAGCTGAATTCTAGTCTAGACTAAGAGTCCGCTAAGAGAGTAACGTCTCTGTCAGAGATTTGAACCCCACAGAGAGGCCTTCTAACCCATCACTCCCTCTGCTGCAGAATGTCACATTCTGTGATTCCAGCAACTGCCGCCAGAGGCCACCACGGTCAGTGAGTGCACCTTGTGGGTTGTACATTGTAACGGTTCTGACCTATAACAAGAGATAGCGCCAATGAGCTATTTACCTCTCTGTTTGTCTACGATCATCTTCAGACACTGGCGATACATGTATATCTTCGGTAAGTTCCGTGTTTGTTGAAGAGTGGAGAGTTGGACAGAAGCTTGAACCCATTCATGCTTCATCAGTCTTTAGTACAACCTGGATCCACTAGTTGTAGCACTTGGCGTCTCCATGCAATTGGTCAAATTCAAATTGTTCATTTCGATGAAAATGACATGGCTTTTTATGTTCTGTTGATGGCTATTCTCTTATTTTGCACATTCACCGGTCAATTTTCAGGGAGAATAGTAAGCCTGCACCTATTAGCAGTATGGGAAACACTATTGTTCATCATTGCCCTGTGCACAGTCAGTTAGGTGAACTCTATATCTTGTAGAACCTCGGAATATCCAGTTTGATAGGGAAACACGATGGCCGAACTTGAGAACGACATGAGAAAGTAACCTATGTATTCTTGGGAAGAGCACGAGCTATATGTATACACAAGATAGACACGGACAATTCCTGAGAAAAGTGAAGATTCCTAGAATGTCACGTTGAATATTGAGGTTTACTGTGCAAATGCTATTACCAGTTCCAATGGCCTGTAACACTTGTTGATGATTGTGACCATCCATATTGGTCACTTACTCTTTCATTGACTTAGTTTATCTCAGGACAGCAACCAGTCCTTAGGTAGTTGCGTGGAGTCTGTCCGGTTGCTTCTACAGTGCTCTTCTTGCCATGATCCATACAACCAATATTCCCGTATATCGCTTACCTAGAAAAAAATGATACAGGTTGCGTAAAACACAGCAAACTTATGCCTTTCATCTCAAATCTTAGCAGTTTAAGCAAGGTTTGTAGAGAATAGATGTACCATTCAAAATCTAATGTTATTCCAAAATAAAATTTAGCTGTGGTTATCCTCTCAATGTTAAACCCATTTAATTTAGTTTCAAAGCCTTTCGAAATGATATGCCTTGGTCTTTACTATCTTTATTCCCATTTATTGATTCTTTTTCATTTGGTACAAGGGGCACATTTTAGAACAATGGTTTAAATTAGCATCTCACTAACTATAGGTCTAAACATCTTAAATTGGACCATGAAATGATGAGAACAACCCAAATGGATTCGTCCAGAGTGTATGATCAATCCGAAATTACCCAACAGTAGGGTCCAGCGTTATATGGCAAAGCAAGCTTCAACAGACTCTAAACTTTGTAGTCGTTGATGTTTTTCAGTTTTACAATTGATATTTTGGATAAGTCAATAATTTTCATCACGCAAAACATGTCTGATTTGACTATACAGGTATTTTACAGGCACACATTTATCAGCATAATGAAGCCAATGTTGTAGTATCACACAGAGACGCACCCTCAGAAAAGTGAGCGTCATTGTCGCTAAAACTACCCTCACCTGAGAGTCAGGCAGTGCTTGACCCTCAGGTGAGGGTAGTTTTAGCGACAATGACTCTCACTTTTCTGTGTGTGTGCCATTCTTCAACCCTTTAAGGCTATAACTTAGTGCAGTAATCAACTCTGCCCTTTTGTATGCATCTTGCACAAAATCAATTTGTTAGTAGTGAGCAACCTGTGGCTGCTGTTCAGAATGCAATGCACCTAACTTGTCTGTAAATTATCTTACACCTATATATGCTGGTATATTTTTGAAATCGAGTATACTCAAACGTACTAGACATAGAGACACTGAGACACTGAACTGAAACAACTTTTCTATCACACCTTCTCTTACAGTCGGTGCCCTCTTGGCTAATTAATGAAAAACTTCCCATGCTATGTAAAGATTTCTCAGCCAAATAAAAATATCAAAATACAAATACAAATCATGCTAACCCTACAGGCTGATACTTCACAGATACGCTCCTGAACGAAGCGCATCCATTGGCAGGTCCAGGGGGGTGGCCGGACAGGCCCCCCCCCCCCCGCAAAAAAAAAAAAAAGGGAAAAAAGGGCGAAAATTGGAAGAAGAGGGAAAAAAAGAGAAGAAAAGAGGGGAAAGGAAGAGAGATGCAGAAAATATTATATAACATGACCTGGAGGGGGGAAGGGGACTGAGTCGTAAAATATTGCATCCTAAATGCATGAGACTGTATCATTTCACACCCAGGCTATCAAAATTGTCTAGGGGCCATGCCCCCAAAGCCCCCTAATATGGCCGCTGCACTTCGCTCAAGGGAAAAAGACAGTCACTCCAAGTTGGCCAGGTTTGCCCCCCCCTAGACAATCCTGGATCCGCCCGTACCAGCACACCAATGCAGCTACCCGTGCAGATAAATCAGCATGAAATGTTCCAGACAGAGAAAAGTAAAGGTGTCAACTGTGTCCCTCCCATGTGGCTCTGGCAAAAATGGGATGTCAAACAGCTATCGACTCTGCTATTGACACTGATAGTAAAGAGTCAACTGAAGTTGACACTGATAATAGAGAGTCAACTGAAGTTGACACTGATAGTAGAGAGTCAACTCAAATTGACACTGATGGTAGAGAGTCAACTCAAATTGACACTGATAGTAGAGAGTCAACTCAAGTTGACACGGATAGTAGAGAGTCAACTCAAATTGACACTGATAGTAGAGAGTCAACTCAAGTTGACAATGATAGTAGAGAGTCAACTCAAGTTGACACTGATAGTAGAGAGTCAACTCAAGTTGACTCTTCATAAGCAGAGTCATTATCTGGTTGACTCTCCATTTTACCAGAGCCAAGTGGGAGACACAGTTGACACCTTTACTTCTCTCTGTGTAGGCTTTATGTAATCCATTATTATATGATACAACGGTTTAGAAGCAGGGGTCAAAAGGTTAAATCAATTGACACGTTTGGTTAAAGACTTAGTCATGGCATCAAATGAACGAAGAACAGTCTAAATAAAGGTAGACTACCAATCTACTGTTATAGTTGGGGGGACATCCTGGAAATGAATATGTAGTGATGCCTGATCAATATCGTTATAATGACCCCCAGCATTAGATCAAACGAGCAACAAGGTACAAACTGACCAAGTGACGAGACGTCATCCATTTTACCTGTAATCATGAAAGCCCATTTTCCCGGTAATCCTAATGATTGGCCCCTTTTCTCAAGATGGCGCCACAATATCGTCAGATCCTTTAGAGGTATAGGTCCCATCCGTTATAGGTAGATGGGTTTGGTTATAGTTCTGTTACAGTTTTATAAGAGAAAATGAAGAAAGAAGAGAGAAAGAAAAAGGGGGTGTTGGGGCGGAGCCTTGATATATACAACAATGTTACCAACTTACAGTGGTGCCATCTAGAGGATTTTAAGATTATAGGTAAATAGGATGTCTTCTATTCACTTGGTCAGTTCGTCCCCACGTGCGTCTAACAAAGTCTGCAGCAGAGGCGTAGGAAGCAAATTTTCATTGGGGCGGGGGGGGGGGGGGAGGAGGGCCCACTCCAACCAGTTTTAAGTCTCAGCTTTCATGCATGATGGCGCATATACACGCTTATATTGGAGTTATATAGAAAAGTAATATTTAAACCCCCTTTAATTCTGATTAGGGGCCCAGCCCCTGTACCCCACTTTTTCCTATGTGGGAGAGGAAATATTTGGGAATTATGTGCATTATAGTATAGGGTCCTGACCAAAAGATTGTTTAGGGGAGCCATATTTGGGAATTATGTGTATCAAAGTATAGGGTCCTGACCAAAAGATTGTTTGGGGGCCATTTTTGGGAATTATGTACGTATTATAGTATAGGGTCCTGACCAAAAAATTGTTTTGGGGGGGCCCCCCTCCCCCCCCTTTTCCTACGCCAGATTTCAGCAATCAGAGATGGTGATCAACCCCACCCCAAATAAAATACCTTCATCAGTACAAGTTCGTTTTGAATGAGTAATGCCATATAAGCCAAAAGTCCACATCTTGTTTAGTAATCTTAATTCTGAAACCATTTGTGGTGAAACGAGAAAAGTCCAGTGTGGAAACATAGCCTATGGCTAAGTCTCACCAAGTCAATACAGGTTAAATCTCTGTGACCCGCTGCCGTCTATGACCAGCTGACACCTGTGACCGGATAACTGGGAATACGCCAAAATGTCCTTTTTAGGGGCACACAGAGAGAAGAAACAGCGTCAAAAGGGAGTCCAGGTTGCCTCCAGAATGACTCCCCTCTCTAGGGAGCCTAGGTGACTCTCTGGCTGACATAAGGGAGTCACCAGGGGGAGTCATATGACCCAGAGAGCTATATGACTCCCCCAGATGACTCCCTTATGTCAGCCAGAGAGTCACCTAGGCTCCGCTAGGCGACCTGGACTCCCCTTAACAGGGGAGTCATTCTGGAGGCAACCTGGACTCCCTTTTGACGCTGTTTCTTTTCTGTGTGCAGGAATGACACCCATATACATCTGTATGGTGTGCTGCTACTGCCCCCTGGTGTCAAACATGGTATTAATGGAGCATGTGACAGATATGATTAATTATTATGCAGACTGGGGCCCGGTCACTATACTAGAGACAGGGGGCAGTCGAATTGACCTTGCCCTCTGGTCGCAATTGCTCATTTACATATACTTTTGCGCTTTTTGTTCATAGGAAATGTTCTAAAGCAGAGCAGAGCTGTCACATGAGGGTGGTGTGAGGCATAGGACTCCAGTGTAGGTCGTGTGCCAGGGCCGATGACTATGTGTCATCAAAAGATGGCCGCTACTCCGGTCTCTAGTATAGTGACCGGGCCCCAGTCTGAGATATATGTTCTCCCGGTCATAGACGTCAGCTGATCATGGAATTCTAACCTGTATCGATTCGCTGGGACACAGTCATAAGTAGTTATGAGTAATTCAATTTACCTATCTAAAGCTGAAAACAATGGCATTGGACATTATTAACATTCCAAAACCTTACCAATTAAAAATATGTAGTTAACATAGATATGTAATCCGAGCATCTGTTATCAGAATAAGATAACACAGATCCAAAACAGATATGTAGAAGTTGCTGCTCCATTCAAAACAACGCGGAGTAGGACTTACATATATATTAACTTAAATTGACATTACTGTTAATGAATATATTATAACTAAACCTAATCGTGCCTAAGTATTAATCTTAACATATGGTGCATAACATTTTGTTATTCTATCTGGAGACTTATTTGTCAAGTGTTATACTAACTAATATAACCATGCTTAATAGTATTATGACCTACTTAAATAATAACCATCTAATTATGTGGAGTAGTTGAGGGACTTACCGCTGTTTCTCCACTCTCCACATACGGGTTGTTCTCAGGGGTCACCCTCTCTCTCTGAAAATGGTGGAAATAGTTTTATGTGAAAATTGTGGAAATAGTTTAAAGTAAGAATAGAACTGTACAGAAATGTACGGATACTTTTAGGCAATACAGGAACGTCTACCTCAGTACTACAGGAATGGTAGTAAATCAATTAATGATCATGTCTATAAACTGAATTTTATGTCAAATATTTTCTCATTCCGAGACCTTACTCGTGGTATGGCTCTTACAACGGTTTACTGATGAGCCTATCACTTCTTTGCTGCTTGACATTTGTATAGCCATGTATTATATGCC
This sequence comes from Harmothoe impar, assembly GCA_947462335.1. NCBI lineage: Eukaryota > Metazoa > Annelida > Polychaeta > Phyllodocida > Polynoidae > Harmothoe > Harmothoe impar. The sequence continues at coordinate 4,197,415 of OX381721.1, read as the reverse complement.
ACTGATATTATGTCATGAACATCTGCACCATAATGTATACATCGAATGATACATGGACATACATTGATATTGACACAGACCTCAAACTATGTATAAAGCAATAAAGATAAAATTTGTATAAAAATAAAGATAAATGTTTAAATATGCTTTCAATACTGATAACATTTCTTAGAATACTTAGCAGGTGTTAGTTGTAATGTGATAAAAAATAACCTTCATCAAGCTCTTACATTAAGGTGCAAGCTAAAAGGTAAGTTCTCATGATATCCCCAAAAGTCAAGGGCATACTTTAGATTACCTACGGGTACCAATGTTGTTGTTGTTGGAAAATTTTATTGGCCAAGTAATGTACTTTACATGTACTTTTTCATTATATAGCCAGAGGGACTCTGTTTTCAGAACAGAGCAGATAGGATATTGTCAATATAATCAATGACCCGCTTTGGGTAGTGCTATACATGCTTTTTTCGTTACCTCTACTATCGCTCCCATTGAGATGCAGCTATCTCTTTACTCATGGGTTTAAAACTACAAGGCTTCATGTTGTTACCTTTTGTCAAACTATTCATCACTGGTAAATCACTTGTATGAACAGGATAATGTTGATCCTTTTAACTAGCCAATGTGTTTTCAGTGTAAGATTCTTTTCAGGCGATATATATATATTTATAAATCAACGTTCAAAATGTTCTAAAGTTTGCACATGAATGTCGAAAACATGTTTAATTGAATATGTGTGACGGCATTAGTTGTTGGGTGTCAGACCCTCTGATTAGAATCAATCAGGGGAGTCCTTGCTGGTCAGTTGTCATTCTTGGTATATGCATAAAGGAGAATTCTCCACTGTAATAATGTTTCTCTTTTTAAACTATGTTCATATCTTCATATAAAAGATAATATATCCAGATCAGTCTGTAGACTGTAGGGTTTGTTGACAGTTTCAAAAGTTACAAATTATCAATATGTGAAAAGGAGTATCTAGTAAAGCTCTTAAGCTATTAAAATGTGTTGTGCATGTTAGACTGCAATAAGTCTAAGAAAATGGAAACTATGTTAGGTCTTATCCGAGAACTAGCAACTAATTGTTTACAGTATATTGGCAAGGGGGCGCCACATACTGTTGGAAGAGCATTGCAAATAAAATTATTCAAAGTACTCAGATAGTCCCAATCAATGAGGAATAGACTGATTGTGCCACACTCCGTGCAAGCTTATCACTTTAGGCCATTTGCTTATCTTGAGTCTAGTGATGTCTTTATCTTACTGAATATATTGTTTCCTATATAAAAAACCCAAATCAAAATCCATGTTATTCTTGTCTCTAAGATGTGGCCTACCTTATAATGCCTATATATTTGTTCATAATTGTAAAGACTCCATATTTTCATGGAGGGGGGGTGTGCCGTTAACCCTGAAGCGACTCACGGGGCCGACACCACCCCCCATCCCCCCGCCACCAAATTGGTACCTGCTGTGCAGACCAGCACTGTCTGTTACCTTGTTACTCTGTGTGAATAAAGCCAAAATTAAATTCAAGTTAATTCTAAAAGTTTAATTCTTATCAGGAAGAGAAAAAATCTTGGATTGAAAAAAAAGATTTAATAGAAACAAATATAAATTATATGTAGATGGGTTGTTTGAGAATTGGATAGGATTGTGTAAAATTTCCATATTATCCTGTTGCGTTTAAGTGCCAGGTTAAAAAAAACACTGATCACGTATAACTCTAAAAGTTTGATTCCTATCAGGAAGAGAAAAAATCTTGGATTGAAAAAAAAGATTTAATAGAAACAAATATAAATTATGTGTAGATGGGGTTGTAGATGGGTTGTTTGTTGTAACAAATTGTTTGAGAATTGGATAGGATTGTGTAGAATTTCCATATTATCCTGTTGCGTTTAAGTGCCAGGTTTAAAAGAACACTGATTGCGTATAAGCCCTGGGGGTAGGGGAGCCTTTAAAAATCTCTTAAGTAGCAAAAAACCCATTTGAATAGGCACCTGTCTGGCATAAGTGTTGCAGGTAATCACCTCTCCAAATCTATACATGTTGGCAAGGTGTCTGAGCATACATTTTGTGTTTACAGCACAATATATGCTATAGCAATCCAATAAGAGGGACATTTGGACTAAACTCTTTATGTAAAGGAGTCTGTCAATGAGGTACAATTAAGATGACCGGAACTCCTGTCCACCCAGTGATTGTCAATCAGTACTGTAAAACCTAGGTTAGAAGCCAAATTTTATTTGGCGTTTTTATTCGCTATAAGCCGAATTTTAACTCCCAAACTCCCAGTCGGCTTATAGGCGAGGTTTTAATGTATAAGAATATAGTGAAAACTAATTGCAAGCACTTTTATCATAAGCCATTTTTTCTTTCAAACTCACATTCGGCTTATAACCAAGGTTAGCTTATAACCGAGGTTTTACGGTAACAGTTATTTTGACGGTGGGTAATAGCTTGTCGTGGACGCCGCTCATACGTCGCTCATCCGTAAAATTACATAACATACACTCACCTTTTTATTTTTATCATAGACCACCTTTGCTCCGATGGCCCCTATGATGCCCAACACTACGGCAGCAATGATGCCAACTATAAGAATGAAATAAACGTACAATGTTATGGACATTCATTGCATGGATACAATAATATTTATGTTCGGCATAGGTTGAGCGAACCATGAATCTAAATACACTGGATTGGCTTCCCTGTAGCATTGTAGTCTGACAGCTGTGGTATGGGTGACTGTAGCGCCCCCACCCAGCAGGTGACAGAATCCGGAACTAAAAGTAATACCTAATGAATTTGGTGACTCACTGGAAATAATTATTTTGGAAGACTTAAAATGGTCATAGCAGTTTGATTCAAAGTGCGTTAGAAAGGTCTTGAATTGTAGTTTCTGACCCACCTTGCTTGATGGAGATATTTTAAGAGGGTATTTTTTAAATAAGGCTCCAACTTATGAGATTTTTTCTGAAAATTTACCCAATTTTGGGACCCCTAATAAAAACTCCCCCCTGCTCATAATGGTTTGAAATGACTTCAGTCCCGAAGAACAAGACACAGGCTTTCTGAATCATTTGGAATTGTGGCCCTACGACAATTTTAAATGACAAAAGAAAATTATCTCCTGAGGGTGACATTTTGGAGTAAGTGGTCAGTTGGGGTGGATTTTCTCTTACAACGACCGTCAGGGGATAATTAATTTGGAAGACTCAAAATAGTCGCAGCTCTTCAATACAAACTGTGTTGGAAAGGTCTTGGATTGTAGTTTCTGATCCAGCTTGTTTGATTGGGATATTGAAAGGGGGTATTTTTCAAATTAGGCTCCGAATTTTGCGATTTTTTTCTAAGAATTACCTAATTTTGGGACCCTTAATAAAAACTCCCCCCTACTCATAATGATTTGAAATTACTTCATTCCCGAAGAACAAGACAAGGGCTTTCCAAATTATTTGGAATTGTGGCTCAACGACAATTTTAAGTGACAAAAGAAAATTATCTCCTGGGGGTCAATAAATGAGGTGCCCTGGTGAGTAAAAAATGAACTAATGAATTTGGTGACTCATTGGACATAATTTTTTTGGAAGACTTAAAATGGTCACAGCAGTTTGATTCAAAGTGCGTTAGAAAGGTCTTGAATTGTAGTTTCTGACCCACCTTGCTTGATGGAGATATTTTAAGAGGGTATTTTTTAAATAAGGCTCCAAATTTTGAGATTTTTTCTGAAAATTTACCCAATTTTGGGACCCCTAATAAAAACTCCCCCCTACTCATAATGGTTTGAAATGACTTCAGTCCCGAAGAACAAGACACGGGCTTTCTGAATCATTTGGAATTGTGGCCCTAAAACAAATTTAAGTGACAAAAGAAAATTATCTCCTGAGGGTGACATTTTGGAGTAAGTGGTCAGTTGGGGTGGATTTTCTCTTAAAACGACCGTCAGGGGATAATTTATTTTTAAGACTCAAAATAGTCGCAGCTCTTCAATACAAACTGTGTTGGAAAGGTCTTGGATTGTAGTTTCTGACCCAGCTTGTTTGATCGGGATATTGAAAGGGGGTATTTTTCAAATAAGGCTCAGAAGTTTGAGATTTTTTTCTAAAAATTACCCAATTTTGGGACCCCTTATAAAATCTCCCCCCTACTCATAATGATTTGAAATCACTTCAGTCCCAAAGAATAAGACAAGGGCTTTCGCAATCATTTGGAATTATGGTTCGAGAACAAATTTAAGTGACCTAAAAAAATTATCTCCTGGGGGTGACACTTTCAGTAGTTCAGCCTCTACTCACCAGGGGGCATGGGAGGCCATAGCGGACATGCACAGGCCAGGTAGATGGTTTCATATCCAGTTATTTAGATTCATGAGCGAACAGAGCGGTTACCTCTGTTCTAGCTATCCCAAAAACACTTATTGTTAATTTTATTTAAAATGGAGATCAAATTGATCCATTGGTGTTTGCATGTATATAAGAAAAAAAATCAACTTACTTGACCACATTGGAAATGAAGAACTGAAAAAGTTGTTGGAGAATATGAGTTTTCATGTTATACCCTTTGTCATAAATGCATCCCTGGCATGTAACTCGCCAGAGCTGCAATCATTCATCTTGGCGCGTAACTCGCCAGAGCTGCATTCATTCATCTTGGTGACATTATGGGATGATGCACTCCTGAAGTGTGTGCATGATGCATGAATGCAGCTCTGGTGAGCTACGAACAAGAGCATGATGCATTAGAACAAAATCCGGTCCTTGAATGGTTAATTATGAGCTGTTATTGTTTACTGATTCACAGGGTCGCATTGTAGGACAGTAAAAAAGTTTTTTTTCCGAGAATAACTGTGATTGGCAATGCTAGCTGTGCAACTGTTATATAGTGGGAACTTATGCAAAAACCCTCAGAGTGAGATGAAATGGCTCAAAGAAGTACTATTGATACTCACACCATTCGGTGCAAGGCAAAATCAAAAAAGGCTTGTTTCAGGTAACATTGGAAGAAACTCTAGTGTCAGTAAATCGGATTTCTTTTCTTTTATTTTTTTTACAGCCACTCTACATACCCTAAAATTTACCCCAAAAACTATAAAAATGAGCAGATTCTTTTCAAAATTTTTGTAAAAAAATTGCCCCAAAAAAGTGTAAGAATATAAAAAGTTCTTCAAAATTGCATGAAAAATGTATGGTCGGCCCTGTTTAGATAGGGTCAGTCGGGTGACCTGAAACAAACCTTTTGTTTTTGCCTAAGCAATCAGACGACAGACATGTACATCAGACTGCACTTGTATAAACTGGTGTATATCAAACTCAGCCTGCGACTCCTTGTGAAAGGACCCTGGAATAAACTCGTGAAGTATGATATACATGCATGTCAATGGCGTGGGATTTTTGTTTATTTGTGTACAGAAAAAAGTTACCTTTCTTCCCCCGTGGCAGCTCCGGCAGTAGGCGGTGCTATGTATTTAATAAAAATGGGAATTATTCTAAAATGACATAATTATTGTTCTGATTTAAATTTGATTGTAACGCAGATATAATGACAATTTACAACATTCAACAATGATGAGTATCCAGGGCATACTGTTGTTGTTGTTTTTTTATTTAAAAAAAGAGATCATTCGATAAGTCTCTCCCAAGTCGGCACAGAAATAATTTCAATATTGATTGAATATTGAACATTGTCGGTCATAGCTATATTTGCAAACATTTAGTATCTTGTGATTCACAAGAGAATTACCTTTCAAAAAAATTATATTAGAAGGCAGGATTTTAAGATTATATTTACATATTTTTCACACTTCAGTAATGTTCAAAAACTTTATCAGCAACTTTTCTGAAAAGTCACCCTTTCTTGCTGCATTGGTCTATAGTGATAGCTCAGAGAGGAGGTCTCACGGGGCCCATCCATTGGCTTTTACAGTGTACTTTCAATAGAAAGAAAAAAAGTGCATGCCTTGATTCCACCTATTTACCATAATTGGCTAATAAGATCAAATGTGGGGACAATTAAAAGTATGAAGCAAGAATTTAATTGGTAGGAAGGGGAACATGATCTTGGTGAACACCCAGGATAAATTGAAGATTGGATTTTGAGTCCCAGCCATTAGGTAACTCACTGTAAGAAGGAAAATTGGTTGTACATCTTATTTGTATTTTCATAAAAATTCATTTCATAAAGATTCCATGTGAACCACTCACCAGCTGTTTTCTCAGTAATCAGATATATATAATGGGGCGCCCATTTCATAACAACAGGGGGGGGGGGGGGGCGAAAGATTAAGTGCAGGCACGCAAATTCCTTTTCATCCCTCTCCCGAGGGGCCACAATATATTGCCCTTTCTCCGACAGGTTGAAAAATCGGGGCTCAAAAGGGTGATGTTTTACCCGCCGCCCATACTGTTAAGAAATGAGCACCCTTAGTTGATATAAAGTACATAGACAAAGGTGCACAAGGTTTAGTCTGTTAGCTGTGTTATTTCACGAGTTAACCTTAGGCTGTATTTCACGAGGCCATAGGCGGAGTGAAATGCTGCCCAAGGGTCAACAAGTGAAATAAGCCAGTCAACAGACTTAAATGAGTGTACTTTTGTGTTTATTTTTTCATCTTTCTCGATTCAAGATACCAAAATTATATTGAGGGGGGAGCCTAAAATGGCTACCTTCTAACAAACCCCTATTTTCATGATGTCACAGTGCCGTGAAATATGAGCATAGGTTATTTCACGGGGGTGTAAAATACAGCCTCCTTTGGTCAATCCAGTAGGAGTGTCATATTCCATGACATTTTAAAAAAGCAAGGTAAACCACTCACCAGCTAGGCATGTGTCGTTCCCCACAGCCTCACCGGCACAGAAGCAGACCCCTCTGCTACACTCGGCATTCACAACCGACGAGCAGTCCACGGTCAGGTTACACACCTCCCCGAGCACCCTCCCGGTACACCCGGTACCCTCAGTGTTGGGGAAGTACCCCGCCTCACACTGACACGTTAACGTCACATTGTTACACGCCCCGTGACTAATAGTCTCTGTACAATCCGTGTTGACCGTACACGAGTCGTTGATCCTACGTCCGACACAGGCGCTGGGTAGGGATGAGTTGACATGCCCCAAGGCGCACACACAGAGGCTGTCGGCACACACAGAGCTGGGTATGACGGCTGTACAGTCAGCGTTAGTCCCACACAGGGAGCCTATAGTCCTCCTGGTACAGGTCTGGGTGGCAGTGTCAGTGATGTAGCCCCCAGGGCAGGCACACAGCAGGGCTGTGCACACCGCATGCTGCACAAAGCTGTCACACTGGGTGTCTGTGCTGCACGGAGACCTCAGAGACCTGCAATAGTCAGGGCAAAGTTACCGTAAAACCTCCCATACTAGCCGCAGTTTGTACTGCTGGTGCCGCTTATAGGATCAGCCCAGAGTCTGGGTGTGTCTTATACGCGAGTTTTGCTGCTATGGTACAGTACTAAATAATCACCATAATCACACCTCTGGTGAGGCTTATAGGATCCCCCCAAAGTCTAGGTGCGGCATATACGCGAGTTAGGCTTATACGCAAGGTTTTATGGTAATTCAATATTGATCAACATTCACTGGAAAAGTAAACTTGTCTCCAGACTCGTCTAAGTGACTGTCATAGAAAAAAGGGTCAAAAGTCTAACCTATCAGATTACCATCCCACAAATAGAATCTGGAGTTTGCAAATGTAGGGTTTTGGGCTGGCACATGCCAGGTGGGTCTTCTATCTCCAGCTAGAAGACCCACTTCCTTGTCAATTGGACGAGTTTTGTGCTTGTTTATTTTATGACAGTCACTTGGAAGAGTCTGGAGACAAGTTGACTTTTTGAGTGTTAGCCCGAACTCCACTAGGGGGACAGAGGTATCTGCAAAACGGGGCGATCTTATTTCAAATTTTGAATTGTACATTCTTCATTTTGCCCCATTTTGCCTCAGCGAAACCTAGAATGTTGTTCCATTTCTGGCTATACTTAGGGCGACACTGCAGCATAATATAGTGGAATGAAGCAAAATGTGTCAGATTAAAATACCAAATAGATACCATGTTTCGCAGGTAGCTGTGTCGCCCTAGTGGAGTCTGGGCTATTGATCAACCATGCATGTAGGTTCAAAGTGTTGGTCCCTCTGAGGCAGTCCAAATTGTTTAGAGGGGAAACTGGTAGATTTTATTTACTACACAAAGTGATTTTAGGTGTAGGATGTTTATCATGAGATTGTAACAATTGAAATGTCTTTGACCGGGTGTAGTCTTTGACCAGGTGTAGCTTTGACTAACAAGATTCAAAAGGGCTGAGATGGGGGCTATGTCGACATAAATTGGGGGAAAGGGTCTCATGAGACGCAGCCTGCAGTAGGTACCTGGGGGTGCACTGGGAGGTCCCTAGGGGGAGGTACAGGTCGTGACAGCTACAGGTGTACGAGTCAGTACACGTCGCGTTAGTAACCGCCGCCGAGCAGTCTGCCTCACGCGTACAGTTGTCACCAAGGATACCTGCAACACGTATAGAATGAGACTTTTATACTTAAAACCTTTTAAAAACATTCATTGTCAAAAAAAAATTAAAAGAAAAGAATAAGGTGGGTGATAAAAGAATTACACAAAAATTAAATTTTATTCATAATTGAATATACCCAGCAAATTAGTTTGACTTAGTTTCTGGAACGTGCAGTTTGTGTGACTGTGTTCTATGGAACTAATTGGCACAATATGACACCATAGGACAAGAAGTGGCACATACTCACACATATTCACCAAAATTCACACATATTCACACAGCATCATGTACCATGGCACAAAAATGTTTCCAACCATATTGTTTCACTTTTTAGATTTTTTGGAAAAGGAAAGGAAAGTCTGTTTAGTTTGTAATACTCATTATTACCGTTGACTACAGTTTAGGTTAAAGGTTAACGACGAGGGGGATTGGCGCATAACCGTTTGTCACAACCGTGACCCGGCCTATTTATTAGAAATAACAAAAAGAAAAAAAAAACAAGGTCTCTGCTGGCCTGCTGCTGGCCTTGCTGCCTGCTTGCTTGCTGCTGGTTACCTCCCCTCCCCTGGAGAAGAGTTCCACGGCTGGTGCCGGTGGGAGGCACTAGGTGGCACTGGTATGTACACTAATATGGGAATAACTTCCCCAATGGAAGTTATGCCCGACATTACCGTTGACTACAGTTTAGGTTAAAGGTTAACGACGAGGGGGATTGGCGCTTAACCGTTTGTCACAACCGTGACCCGGCACACCCAAACTGGAGTGAAGTTGTAAGAGAGGGGGGTAGGTGTATGTCTAAGTCTCAGTAGTTGCTTGCCGCGATAAGCGCATCTGTAATTTTCCTGTCCATGGCTATCCTCGCCGACATGGGCTTGGCGAGATATATGAGTGCGGTTAGTGAGGCCCAGTCGCCCACCTGCCTTATGTCCTCCAGGGGGATGCCCGACTGGTGGAAGAAAGCCGCTCCTGCCCTCCGCATGCTGTGTACCCCCGCACGTTCCGGGTTCATCCCGATGCCCTCAATCAGCCCCTTGAGGAACTTGAGCAACGGGGGGTACGTCAGCGGTACTTGGTGGGAGCCTCTCCTAACCAGGAAGAGGGGAGCGGAGGGGTCAGCCGGAGAATCCGAGAGGTGACGCCTTAACAAGGAGGCGGCGCACAGTGGAGAGTTGGCGATGTAAGTGATGGGCACCAGGTGCTCCCGTTGGCCAAACTGTATAGTCTTTGAACTGCTAATGCGCAGCAACACCCCCCAGGGGTAGAACCTGACCGAGCTTCGTCGCATGAAGTGGCCGGTTATGTCCTTGAAGGTCGCTGGTACGAGGTTGCTCTTCCGCAGTAGTGAGCGAAAGCTGGGATGACCAGACAAGCCCACATTACACAGTCATTATGATTTTTGAAGTTTACTAGGCGGTACATGGCGAGTAGATCAGACACCGTGACCGTCACCCTGGTCGGTGTCGGGTCGCCCAGCATCCGGCGGAGTCCCCTCAGCGTTGCACTAAAGGCAAAGTCCTGCCTAATAAATTGCACATCGTACCCAAAATATTTGTTCAGACTGATGACACCGCTAATGTAGTTGTCTATAGTGCTAAATTTGAGGCTGTCCGAGAGAAACATTATGTAGCGTGACATGGTACGGCTATCCGTTGGTAGCACCTTGACCCCGAGCCAGGTGCAGAATGTTATGAAGCGCTTCCACTGCCAGGCTTTGGTGCGCCAGGTGGGCGGGGACCTCGCCTCTGCCGCCATCCGGTCCAGGAGCATGCATCTCTGGTTTGCCCCTGCAACACAGGGAATCAGGGAATTTGCTGTTATCGAATAATAATCTGGATAGGGCGTCTGCGACCACATTTACGTGGCCCGGAATATGAGTTGCTGTGATATGACAATTATAAATGACAGATAGCCAAAAGACCCTTCTAAGGATAATCATCGTTGTGTCATTCTCGCTACGGCCCGTGTTAATCGCGGAAACCACCTGTGTGTTATCTGAGAACACAACTACTCTGCTGTCTGTCATGGAGGGGCCCCACCTCCACAGAGCTTCTATAAGGGGGTAGAACTCCTGTATATTAATATTTGCGGGGATCTTCATGTCCGGCTTGGAACAAAAGTGACCGTGCCTGTCCTTCCTGCTACTAAGAGGACCTTCCCAGGCACCCGCGAGCCAGTCTTGTTCGAACACGACCCCATAGCCTCTGCCTGAGGCATCCATAGCTAGAGTTAACTCCTTCTTGCTATCTGGGTCGATGATGCGAGCCTCCCCGTTGAACCATCTGGAGAAGCCCTGCCACCATACCAAGTCTTTCTTGAACCCTTTACTTAGAGTTATGTACCTCTTGTTCACTGGGAAACCACTCAGCATCTTGATCACCCGCTGAGAGAACGTCCTGCCGCCTTTAACGACAGACGAGCAATGAGACAGAATGCCACACAGTTTTTGCAGTTGCTTTCGCGTTGCCTGACGGCGACCGTGAAAAAACGATAGCTCTTGCTCCAACCTTTGCAGCTTATCCCCCGGCAGTCTCAGCTTCATATCGATACTGTCTATTTCTATGCCCAAGTATCGCTGTATCCTCGACGGGGAAGACACCTTTTTGTAAGCTATGTAAAATCCTAATTGCCTGAGTAGCTCATGGAGGACACGTTGGGATTCCGTGCATTGCCTCTTGCTAGCGGCTAATAATAGGAAATCATCCAGGTAATTGAAACACATGTGGCCCTGACGGCGCATGTACCTGGTAACGGCATCCGTGAGTCTATTAAAAATAAAAGGAGCTGCTCTTGTGCCAAAACAAATACAATTGTCTACCATGTAGGTGTCAGACCCTTCCAACTTCCACTTCAATCCCTGATAATTCCGGTCCTCGGGTCTGATGAGTACCGAGCGGTACGCCGAAGCGATATCAGTCACCGCCATGTAGTAAGACGGACGGAGAACCTCGCACACGTCGTCAAGTCTAGCAAACTTGAAGTGTTGAAAAGTGGCAGACATATGGGAATTAATGGACAGTCCGTCGGGCCTGCTCGCATCGGTGATGGGCCTGAAACCCCCGGTAGCCTTGGGAACAGCACCCAAGGCGTGCACACATGTCGGTTTCTCTCGCGACACGCTGAGTTTCCCGCAGCCCAGCTCCTCTTTCAAGAGCTTATCAATAAAGTCAAAATTATCTACCGAGGCCGACGAATAGTTTTTTACCTCACAACTGTCTACCCGTGCATGAGGGTCAACCATCTTGAACCCGTGTAGGACACCATCTAATATAAAGTGACAATCCTCATCTATGACACCGTGCCCCAACAACATGTCCCTCCAGCCTGCTGGCTTCAACTGCGACACGACCCCCTGAACCCTGTGTCTGCAGCTAATGTCCCATAGAGGGATATAACCTTTATAAATGTCTAGTAGGGCATCTATACTACTTGTGCATATTAGCTCTTCACATGCATGAGAGTGAATGTCTTCCATACATGAGGTGCCGACATCCGCTTCGTAGCCCGCGGAGTCGTGCTCGTCCGTGCCTCACACGTTACGCTGCTGGCCCCCCTGTTGGCCGTAGTTCTGGGTTTGCTGGCCATAGTATGGATGCTGCTGACCCTGGAAACTACCCTGGCTTTGAGGCTGCCCCCCTTGGTTGTAGGGGTTGTGTGCGCATCCCCGAGCCCCGTGCGGGCCACCGCAGACCGCACACGAGTGTTGCTTCCTGCATAACGGCCAATCGCACGCCGTAAAGTTGAACCGCTTGCACAGGTGGTCAGGGCAGTCGATCCTGAACTTTCCCTGACTTGACGGCCTAGCTGGTGGCTTGCCCGGGGCCTTGTTTAGAAGAGACATTTGCTTTGCCATCTCCTGTTGCATCTTCACGTAGGCCAGTGTTTTGTCCATACCCATGTTGTTTGCCATCGCGCCGTGGTCAGCCGCGGCAAACTTGGGGATCTGCTTTTTCAGCACCTTGTCGGTCACCTCTCTATCATACTGGCATATGGCCTTCATGCAATAGGTGGGTTTTATCTCCTTCAGGGCGATGAATTTCATGTGATCTAGGTATGACAAGGGGCTCAAGTCGGGATGATCGGCTATTATCAGGGCCTGAGTGACATTGATCATCCCATAAATTAACTCCCTATAAGACATTTCGCTGTAGTCTTTGTCAGCTGGGAGGTGGTAGTCTGGCCTGATCCACAGCTTGGACCTTTTCCTCATGCTAGCCTCATTAGCTGCATGTAGAGAGGCCAGGATATCACCCTCCACAGCTGACTTACCTGACGCGACGTTTCTGAAGAGGCCATCAACATCACCCGAATGTAGGCCCATGTTGCCGAAGCCCAACCCTGCCGTAGCTAGCCCAGTGTGCAGGGTGTGGCTCGCCCCCAGATTTATGCCTAGCCCACCTGCCGATGGCAGACTAGAGAAACCTGGCGGGGGTGTCGCGGAGAGGGGTTGGTCTGAAGTGTAGGATTGTTGCTGTTGATGCCGGTTGGACCCGTGTTGGCCCCGCTGTTGCTGTAGATGTTGCTGTAGTGTTTGCTGGTTTTGTTGAGTAGACTGGGCAGAAGGGGTCACATCCCCTGCCAACCCAGCCCACTGTTGCTGCTGTCTCCACAGCAGAAATTCTGCATAGGAGGGGTCTGCATCCTCCTGCTGTTGCTGCTGCTGCTGTTGATGCTGCCCCAACACCTGCTGTTGATACTGCTCCTGTTGCTGTTGGGTGTGTCCATGCTTCCCTTCATTGGTAGGATCAGACAGCTGAGAGGATGTTGTGGCCCCAGCAGGCCTAAACACACCCTCAGGTTGCTTTAAACTGTCAGACTGACCTGTACCAGGATGAAGCGTGAAGCTCCGCGGGTGTCCGTGATGAAGCGTGGAGCCGCCTGGTCCCCCGGGATGAAGCGCACCACTCGCATTTGAAAACAAAGTCTGATCCGCCTCACCATTGGTCGCAGAAAAGTGTCCCAACCAACCTCCCTGCGACATTTGCGACGGCTTTGAGGGGTGGGAGGGGGGTAATCGGCCATGCTCTTTCGTTTGCGACAGGTTTTGAGACTTAATTCGCCTTCGTTCGGTCAAAAACTGTGAAAATGCGACTTCGTTGGCTTTGTTTTCGTCTGGGCGGAAGCCGGGGACGGCCATGTTGGTCGGCGCATGCGCGCCGAGCTGCTGCTTCGCGGACAGAGACGGAAAACTTCGGTCGAAGTCTTCCCCAGGTACTGCGGACAGGTCGTGGCCGCTGGTGCCTTGGTCTGCGTAGTATAAGGCTGTTCCGCGGGCGCCCGCGGGCCCCTGCAATCCGTCTCCGCGTTGTCCGCCCTGGATGGCATCAACAACACCGCGGAATGCGGCTTCTGCAAAGTTCGTATCTCTTTCTATCCGGTTATTTGCTGCTCTTAAACCTGCCAGCTCCATCTCCGCTTCCTTCAGCCTCTGTGTCCGCTTAAGGTCCTCCTCTCTAGCCTTTTCTTTTATTGTCAATGCTTCGATCCTGTCCAGAGCCTCCTGGAGCTCTCCCTCACGGGCTGCGGCGTACTCCGCGGCCTGCTCGCTGTGTTGGCAGGCCGTATCGCCCGGGGGTGCCGGTGAGGCCGAGCTGCCCTGGCCGGTCTCCTGCCGGCCCTGGGAGCCGCCATGGTTGTCCTGCGCCGGTGCAGGCTAGTCCCGCCCCTGTAACACCTTCCTGGGGGTTCCCTTGTCCGGGTTTGGGGCATTGCACTTGGGGCAGGAATTCCTGTTGCCATGGTACTCTGTTCCGCAAAAGCAGACCGTCATTTTTGACCAAATTTGACCGAAAAAAACCAAGGTCTCTGCTGGCCTGCTGCTGGCCTTGCTGCCTGCTTGCTTGCTGCTGGTTACCTCCCCTCCCCTGGAGAAGAGTTCCACGGCTGGTGCCGGTGGGAGGCACTAGGTGGCACTGGTATGTACACTAATATGGGAATAACTTCCCCAATGGAAGTTATGCCCGACATATTTAGAAGTTGCCATAGGGCACCATGGCAGAAATCTGTTAGTGCATTCCCTGCTGTATATGGGCATACTATCTCATTCAACAAGATTCCTACCATGGTAGTGAAGGCCTGATGAAGTTGTGCACAATTCATGCCAATTATCAGCTGTATACATACTTGTTGTTTATGTCAAATGAACATCAATGTTTTAATGAAACTACAAACATGCCCAGCACTAAAAATTCACAAAACAAAGATAACGTATTGGAACCTTCCTCTTACCTTGAGAATAAATACTAATTTCTAACGTAAAGTCACATCCTCATATAAGCTGCCCCCCTTAACTTTGGAAAAGCCTAATGTGTTATTTGATGTTGGGCACTTCAGTAGTGTAGTATACTTTCAAAAACCCTTGTATAAGCCACACTCTATAAAGGTATGCTTGGTATCAAGTTAATACTGTTTCTACCTGAGACTTTATGGAAATGACAAAAGATGTAACCAACTCACGCAGGGTGCAGTTCCTGTTGTCATGTGACACGGCGTAACCAGGGTTACATTCACATCTCTCACTAACACAGTCTGAGTGCTGCACGGTGTTGTTACATGGACAACACGTCCACGACACGTTACACCGGTCACCAATCATCTTCCCTGCAACACACGGCAATGATAGGCATTATATGATCACAGTTATAGACAGTTATTATACGATATGGGCTTACACCGTGCTTTTTAGGTGATATTCCCGTTCTGATATTCCTGCATAGCGCACACTTGGGGAGGTGAAATCGTTCTGATATTCTGGATATCAGAACGATTCTGAATTCCCCATTCAGAATCGTTCTGATATTCAGAATATCAGAACGATTCTGAATGGGAATTGTCAGCCATAAAATCCGAGGTTTCATGGAGACTCGAACACGCTACATCAAGACTTGAAGTCCGACGTGCTAACCACCACGCCGTGAAGGCGCTGGTAGAGGGAGGTGGCGAAACAAGGAGTCTACAGGCGGATTTCCAGCCCTGTAGGACCATTATTTACCGAGTTAAAGAAGAAAAGGCATTTTTTGGTATAATTTCTTTGAAAATCAATATTTTTTTCTAATTTCTTTTTTACTATAAAGATAGAAGTTGGACTTTACTTAGCCTTTCGTTAAAATAATTCTAAGGATTTTTTTTCACATAGAAATAGGCATTTTGAAAATGGTTCGTTTCCACCCAGGATCGATCCGGAGACCCTTGGTGTGTGAGGCGGAGACGCTAGCATCCATGCCTATCCGGCTGTGGTGAACGGGTAGGGAAACGCTGTATATATTCCAGTGTATCAGGGAGCAGTTAGTTTTTAAAGCAGCAGGTCGCGCGGCGTAGGTACACTCCTATACGTTAACACTGAGGGTATGTTGGATTTGAAATAATGACCGATCCCCGCGCCTAGCTCTTTCTTCCTCACCTCCCCTACTGAAGAGTTCCACAACATGGCGCTACTGGTGTTCTAGTGATATTCAGTGTATAATCCTTCAAAATGGCGAAAATAGGACGTTTAAAAGGTAAATAAGGACATTTCAATGGGAAAATCGTATAATAAACCTAATAATATATGAATATCGCCGACCTTGGGGTTGGTATAGATGAATAACAACCTCGGGGCTACGCCCCTCGGTCGTTATTCATCAATACAAACCCCGCTGTCGGCGATATTCATATATTATTGGTTAAATATTGATACACCTGTCACCAATCATCTTCCCTGCAACACGGCAATGATAGGCATTATGGACCACAGTTATAGACAGATATTGTCTGGCTATGTTGGATCCTCATGCCAGAGTCTGGCAATGCTGGCCTATATGTATACATATACTAAATACTGCAGTATTACTACGACAGACGTACGTTATTTTTGTCAGCTAAACACTTGTGAATGGACTGCTATTGTATACTTAAATTACTTGTCAAATAAACACGTCCAAATCATTTTTTTTTAAAGCCTGCGAGAGTCCAGCATTGTCAGACTGTGGCATGAAGATCCAGGCTGTTATTGAAGGTCCACTATGGCCTGACCCTCACTAGAATGGCCCTTGACCCACCTATTACAGTCCAGCAGTGCCTGCCCCTTGTCTGAGAGTGCTAATGGCGACATTGAATGACGCTCATATTTACCTGTGTGCAACAGCGGTGTCCAATAACATTTCCTGTAACACACGTCACCAAAAGGCATTGTATGGGAGGAGAACAGCTTAAGTAGGAAAGCACTAGTATCACAGAAATTCATTAATTAATATATCTTGTGGAAATGCAACTAAAGAATGAAATTGTCTGAGATGCTAAGCACTGACATCAGACACCCCCGGCATGTAACGACATATAATATGGATCAGATTTTCAGCTATTAAAAGGGATGCTTTGTATGCTTCTGTATGGACCATCCTTTACGTGTGACTGCGTATATGGTGGTGCCTGGGCAGTATTGCACGCTGGCCATAAGCCTAGTGAAATAAGGCCCAACCACCACAAGTGCAATGAGCACTGAATTGGTCAATTTTGAGTGACGCTCTGTGTTTATTTCAGGGTATTTACAGTATATAGTTGGCAAACAACCATGTTTGTTTACTTCCACGATGTTTGTTTACTTCAACGGTGTTTGTTTACTTCTGTCGGCAGCCATTTTGAATTTCACGCAGGTCACGTGACCCTCAGACCATGCAATACTGCCACAGCGTGCAATACAGCCCAAGTTTATTGCATGCCTCCCTGGGGAATGGCCCTCCCATTGCTTTAACCCTGACAGTCCTTATTCATCATGAAATAAATATAACAAGGTTGTGCTTACACTCGTCCTCGCCCTGTGCACAGTCCTGGGTGCCGTCCAGCCAGTAGTGTGAGGGAGGACAGTCCCCCGAGTGGCAGTGGAACGAGGCGGCCTTCACACAGCGGAACGTCACTGAGACAAAACAAGGTTTTGGTGAATAATGTAGCTGTTTTCACCCTTTACGGACGGCATAAATCATTAATGCATCATGCCGTCGTCGTCATGAGGCATGAATGCAGCCCTGGCGAGTAACTCACCAGGGCTGCATTCAAGCTTTAGGCCGACCCTATGGGGTCAAGAAACTCCAAAAGGGTCGTCATGATGCACCAATGCAGCCCCGGCGAGCAACTCGCCGAATGCATGTCATCTTTTAGCAACATCCATCCTTAACGCGTTAGGTGTCAAACACTAGATGGCGACATTATGAGTGTTATATTGTATATTACAGTTATAGGCCTACTGTAGATTTACAGTATTAAGCCCTGGCCATACTAAGGTCTTTCAGCCAAACAGACCTGACGAGACCCAACAATCGGATGTAATTTACCTAGCCGGTCTGATAGAGTTGTGCATGCCAATCTCTTCCGACCGATGGGTTTGGTCGGGTCGGATCACGTCAGGTCTAGTGAAATCAAATAGGTGTGGCCAGGGCTTTAGTACACATGAGCATAAGAATAATACTGTTGGTTACAGTATAAAAGGACATATTTCTGGTTCCAATACTTACAGTGTAGTGCCACGACTTGCTCCAAACCCTTTCTATTCCTATTAAGAGTACCATGACACATCCCCAACCAAATCAAGTACGCAACCAAATAGAATTTTGCCCCAGGTTTTCTTTTTGTGGAAAGCCACTCAAGCTTGATGCATGGCCTCCTCGGTTCTCGGTACTATCGTAAAAAGCTAGACATTAGACTTGGGAGAGTCTGGAATTTTCAAAAAAAAAGATACCCAGTATTTTGCCCACCTTCGTCCGTGTTGTCATTACAGTCGTTCCAGCCGTCCTGACGTTTGGAGAGCGGGATGCAGGCTCCGTTGGCACACTCATACTGATCCACATCACAGGCCGCCCACCCTGCAAACAGCAACAACAGTTAGCATACAGTGTACACCCTGCAAACAGCAACAACAGTCAGCATACACACCCTGCAAACAGCAACAACAGTCAGCATGCAGTGTACACCCTGCAGACAGCAACAACAGTCAGCATACAGTGTACACCCTACAAACAGCAACAACAGTCAGCATACACACCCTGCAAACAGCAACAACAGTCAGCATATAGTGTGAACCCTACAAACAGCAACAACAGTCAGCATACAGTGTACACCCTGCAAATAGCAACAACAGTCAGCATACAGTGTACACCCTGCAAACAGCAACAACAGTCAGCATACAGTGTACACCCTGCAAATAGCAACAACAGTCAGCATACAGTGTACACCCTGCAAACAGCAACAACAGTCAGCATACAGTGTACACCCTGCAAACAGCAACAACAGTCAGCATAACCCTACAAATAGCAACAACAGTCAGCATACAGTGTACACCCTGCAAACAACAACAACAGTCAGCATACAGTGTACTCCCTGCAAACAGCAACAACAGTCAGCATACAGTGTACACCCTGCAAACAGCAACAACAGTCAGCATACACACCCTGCAAACAGCAACAACAGTCAGCATACAGTGTACACCCTGCAAACAACAACAACAGTCAGCATACAGTCTACACCCTACAAACAGCAACAACAGTCAGCATACAGTGTACACCCTGCAAACAGCAACAACAGTCAGCATACAGTGTACACCCAGCAAACAGCAACAACAGTCAGCATACAGTGTACACCCTGCAAACAGCAACAACAGTCAGCATACACACCCTGCAAACAGCAACAACAGTCAGCATACAGTGTACAACCTGGAAACAACAACAACAGTCAGCATACAGTGTACACCCTGCAAACAGCAACAACAGTCAGCATACACACCCTGCAAACAGCAACAACAGTCAGCATACACACCCTGCAAACAGCAACAACAGTCAGCATACAGTGTACACCCTGCAAACAACAACAACAGTCAGCATACAATCTACACCCTGCAAACAGCAACAACAGTCAGCATACAGTGTGCACCCTGCAAACAGCAACAACAGTCAGCATACAATGTACACCCTGCAAACAGCAATAACAGTCAGCATACAGTGTGCACCCTGCAAACAGCAACAACAGTCAGCATACAGTGTACACCCTGCAAACAGCAACAACAGTCAGCATACACACCCTGCAAACAGCAACAGCAGTCAGCATACAGTGTACACCCTGCAAACAGCAACAGCAGTCAGCATACAGTGTGCACCCTGCAAACAGCAACAACAGTCAGCATACAGTGTACACCCTGCAAACAGCAACAACAGTCAGCATACACACCCTGCAAACAGCAACAACAGTCAGCATACAGTGTGCACCCTGCAAACAGCAACAACAGTCAGCATACACACCCTACAAACAGCAACAACAGTCAGCATACACACCCTACAAACAGCAACAACAGTCAGCATACAGTCTACACCCTACGAACAGCAACAACAGTCAGCATACACACCCTACAAACAGCAACAACAGTCAGCATACACACCCTGCAAACAGCAACAGCAGTCAGCATACAGTGTACACCCTGCAAACATCAACAGCAGGCAGCATACACACCCTGCAAACAGCAACAACAGTCAGCATACAGTGTGCACCCTGCAAACAGCAACAGCAGTCAGCATACAGTGTACACCCTGCAAACAGCAACAACAGTCAGCATACAGTGTACACCCTGCAAACAGCAACAACAGTCAGCATACAGTGTACACCCTGCAAACAGCAACAACAGTCAGCATACAGTGTACACCCTGCAAACAGCAACAACAGTCAGCATACAGTGTACACCCTACAAACAGCAACAACAGTCAGCATACAGTGTGCACCCTGCAAACAGCAACAACAGTCAGCGTACAGTGAACACCCTGCAAACAGCAACAACAGTCAGCATACACACCCTGCAAACAGCAACAACAGTCAGCATACAGTGTACACCCTACAAACAGCAACAACAGTCAGCATACAGTGTACACCCTACAAACAGCAACAACAGTCAGCATACAGTGTACACCCTGCAAACAGCAACAACAGTCAGCATACACACCCTGCAAACAGCAACAACAGTCAGCATACAGTGTACACCTTACAAACAGCAACAACAGTCAGCATACAGTGTACACCCTGCAAACAGCAACAACAGTCAGCGTGCAGTGAACACCCTGCAAACAGCAACAACAGTCAGCATACACACCCTGCAAACAGCAACAACAGTCAGCATACAGTGTACAATCTACAAACAGCAACAACAGTCAGCATACAGTGTACACCCTGCAAACAGCAACAACAGTCAGCATACAGTGTGCACCCTGCAAACAGCAACAACAGTCAGCGTGCAGTGAACACCCTGCAAACAGCAACAACAGTCAGCATACACACCCTGCAAACAGCAACAACAGTCAGCATACAGTGTACAACCTACAAACAGCAACAACAGTCAGCATACAGTGTACAACCTACAAACAGCAACAACAGTCAGCATACAGTGTGCAACCTACAAACAGCAACAACAGTCAGCATACAGTGTACACCCTGCAAACAGCAACAACAGTCAGCACACAGTGTACACCCTGCAAACAGCAACAACAGTCAGCATACAGTGTACAACCTACAAACAGCAACAACAGTCAGCATACAGTGTACAACCTACAAACAGCAACAACAGTCAGCATACAGTGTACAACCTACAAACAGCAACAACAGTCAGCATACAGTGTACACCCTGCAAACAACAACAACAGTCAGCATACAGTGTACTCCCTGCAAACAGCAACAACAGTCAGCATACAGTGTACACCCTGCAAACAGCAACAACAGTCAGCATACACACCCTGCAAACAGCAACAACAGTCAGCATACAGTGTACACCCTGCAAACAGCGACAACCGTCAGCATACAGTGTGCACCCTGCAAACAGCAACAACAGTCAGCATACAGTGTACACCCTGCAAACAGCAACAACAGTCAGCATACACACCCTGCAAACAGCAACAACAGTCAGCATACAGTGTACACCCTGCAAACAGCAACAACAGTCAGCATACAGTGTACAACCTACAAACAGCAACAACAGTCAGGATACAGTGTACAACCTACAAACAGCAACAACAGTCAGCATGCTTTGTACACCCTACAAACAGCAACAACAGTCAGCATACAGCGTACACCTGCAAACAGCAACAACAGTCAGCATACAGTGTACACCCTGCAATCAGCAACAACAGTCAGCATACAGTGTACACCCTGCAAACAGCAACAACAGTCAGCATACAGTGTACACCCTGCAAACAGCAACAACAGTCAGCATACAGTTTGCACCCTGCAAACAGCAACAACAGTCAGCATACAGTGTACACCCTGCAAACAGCAACAAGAGTTAGCATACAGTGTACACCCTACAAACAGCAACAACAGTCAGCATACATACAGTGTACACCCTGCAAACAGCAACAACAGTCAGCATACAGTGTGCACCCTGCAAACAGCAACAACAGTCAGCATACAGTACCACATCACAGGCTGCCCACCCTACAAACAGCAACAAGAGGTAAAGGGGCATTCTCACCAGTCACACCTACCACATGGTAGACTAGTACAGTACTAGAATTGTGAGTGGGATACACTCGGTGATTAGGCCACTTTAACATACAGTCTACATACTGGTCAATGGCCACCCAGCCTGCAAACAGCAACAGGAGTTAGCATTGAGTGTACATACTATGGCTCTGGACCCCTCAATTCAATATGGCAAAATGGGCATTTCTTAAAATCGACATGGAACATGAGCATTATGAAGCGACATAGACATGTGACATGGTCATTTCTTAAAATCGACATGTGACATGGGGACCCCCCCATTAAGGGCTCCCATACTGATATGCGCCACTGGCCGCCCAACCTATAAACAGCAATAGTAGTTAGCATTGAGTGTACATAATTGGGGGGGCAGGTTAAAAAAGTTAAGGGGGGTTGGTGTGGTCACCAATACTTCGTCCGAAAGGTGTATTAGGGTAATATGAGGGTGCTGATTACGAATCTTCCATGTGTAAAGTGATATCTGTGTCGCAACAAGGTCAAATACAAGGTCAATATCATTTAATAAACGTATAACAGTTTGACCAGGGTAATAGCACTTAAAGCAGATGGTTTATTCTAGTGTATTTGCAATCACCTGCACTAGTAATATATCAACAGTATGACTAAGATAGATGTGAGTCAGATACATAAGAAAAAAGAGCTTCTCCTTTAATATTTCTATATTTGTTTCAAAATGTGTGTACTCATTTCAGCCTCATTTTCACATAAGATTGTGACCTTTGACCTTGAATCTGACCTTGATGCCACACAGATATCCCTTTACACATGGCAGATTCGGAATCAGCACAAATTACCCTTGTACAACCCTCAGACAGAGTATTGGTCTCCACACCAACCTCAAGTTAAATATCAACATTTTGTCGTCCTGCCCCCCCCCCCAAGTAACACCCTGCAAACAGCAACAGGGGTTAGCATTGAGTGTAGAAAGAGAACAGGAAATGTGTCAACTGTGTCTCACATGGCTCTGATAAAATAGAGTCTAACTGCGGATGACTCTACTCCATAAGATATGTAATATATATATCTCTTTGCGTTTTGTCATAGATATGTACTTTTGAAATATAAATAGCAATATAAAAACCAATATCATGCATTTTGTCAACATTATACCAGCTAGTTACCAGGGCTGCATGTATGTATCTGAAGCCGTTAAGGCTGTGTCTCATGAGTTTGGGTCAATGTGGACGTCTATGACCGGGTGTAATCAATAACCTGGTGCAATCTATGACTAGGTGCAATCTATGACCAGGTGCAATCTATGACCAGGTGCAATCTTTGACTGGGTGCAATCTATGATCGGCATAAATCAACATAGAAGGATGTCATTATTTCCCCTTCCTTTCGACAATGTAGGTGATTACAATTAATTCTACTTATAAAGTGATGTCTATGACCTAACCTTGTTGTGTCTGTGAGAGCAGCACGGTGGTGAGGGCGGCCAGCAGCAGGGAGACCCGACACATGGTGGTAGCCGTCCCGACACCTCAGGTGACAAACCAGCACGCCCTCTGTAGTAGAAGCACCATACCTGGAAACAGACACAGATTGGGGAGGCTTGGTAATACTTGAAACATTTGAGAGAATTCACAGAGAGAGAAACAAGCGTCAGGTTGAACGATAGACAAAACTGATGAATGTCTTTAGGGGGAGCAAAGGAGTCTAACAATATCTCCTGGCAGAATCCTCCATCAAGACCCCAGCGTTGCCTGATTCTTCCTCCAGGCAGAAGTCTGCCACTCTGCCAAGTTGGCAGAGTAGCTCTTAGGCGATCAGAGGCGACGTTCTACTGACCACTCAGTGACGTGACGTCTGATTGGCTAAGGACAGACTTAACGTCCACACAGCAAGAGTGACGTTTTCAAAATATCTTTAGTTCAGCTCAAACTTTGTCATATTACCTATACTTTGAATTACTATCTCCCTTACACAATGATACCAACACGTAGAGAAACGTCTAGGACAGATATTCTGAAATTTTGGGGTCAATACAACAGATACTTTCTTCAGAAATTGAAATCGTTTTTGACAACATTGCAGTACTACACAGGTGCTCTCGAACTGTCCCCAAAGACAGTTCGAGCCTCTACGATCTAAGCAATGCCTGACTCCCCTTCCAAAGTCCAGTGTTCCCTGATTTCCCCTCCAGACCCCAGCATTGTCTGACCCTCCCTCGATACCTCAGCAGTGAATCCTGGCCCTCCCTCAAGGCCTCAGCAGTGAATCCTGGCCCTCCCTCAAGGCCTCAGCAGTGAATCCTGGCCCTCCCTCAAGGCCTCAGTAGTGAATCCTGGCCCTCCCTCAAGGCCTCAGTAGTGAATCCTGGCCCTCCCTCAAGACCTCAGCAGTGAATCCTGGCCCTCCCTCAAGGCCTCAGCAGTGAATCCTGGCCCTCCCTCAAGGCCTCAGCAGTGAATCCTGGCCCTCCCTCAGGGCCTCAGCAGTGACTCCTGGCCCTCTCTCGATACCTCAGCAGTGAATCCTGGCCCTCTCTTGATACCTCAGCAGTGAATCCTGGCCCTCCCTCAAGGCCTCAGCAAGGAATCCTGACCCTCTCTCAATACCTCAGCATTGCCTAACCCCTGCCTCAGCATTTCCTGACCCTACCTCAAGAGTAGAGCATTGCCTGATTCTCCCTCCATTCAGAGCCGAGAATTGCCTGGACTTTCCCTTCACACTCCAACAGTGCAGGACACTGAGGGATGGGTTAAGCATTGCCTGACTCTATCCCTACATTCCATGCTTGCAAGCCTGTCTTTAAATAGGATAAAGGCAATATTTAACAAACGTCAGTTTGTGTTTTACGTGCCTCTGGGAGAGCATCATTTCTCTTTTATTTGAGGGGCAACCATAACATTAAGGCATCATGCCGGCCTTAGAGAATAGAAAGTTGCCTACCTTTGCGTGTCCTACTCCTTTACGCCTGGATTTAGGCTGAAGTTATGAAAGCTACAGGCTGGTTGGAGTATACATGTAGAGGTTTCAAAGTTCTCCACTAAGTGAGTGAGCCCAGTCAGTTTCCACTTCAGTAATTATGTGGTGACTTATCAGTATACATGTATGTCTGGGTACTTTCCTGCTAGTTGGAGTAAATCAGCTTATAGCCCTTTAACGATGACATTGTTGCAAAAGATGACATTTGTAATCATGATGCACCAAAGCAGCCCTGGCTAGTAAATCGCCAGTGCTGCATTGGAGCATCGTGCTGACCCGTCGGGAGTGTCTCAACTCTATAGGGTCGGCATGATGCATTAATGCAGCACTGGCGAGTTACTCTCAAGGGCTGCATTCATGCATCATGACGACCATAGACATAACATATTTAATCAGTATGCGACCCTTGAGGGGTTAATGAGCCAGGTGTAGAGGTGCACCTGTGGGGTATGCTGACTGGTGTAATCTGTGGTGTGGGATCTTGGTCTAATTATTAACTACGACTCAGGACCTGAGAGGATTGGGGTTTGCAGTCCTGTATATTATGCAGAATTATGCTCGAGATATAGCTATAGCAGAGGTTAGAGTTCCCTCTGCTGCTACGGCATAGGGCTAGGATTGGGGGGCAAATACAGGTCTATACACTCAGAAAAGTCAACATCATTGTCGCTAGACCCACTCTCACCTTAAAGTCAGGCAGTGCTTGACTTTCAGGTGAAAGTAGTTTTAGCGATAATGACGCTGACTTTTCTGAGTGTGTACACATGGTTAAGTTGCTGTACCATGATATAATCATTAGACTAAACCTTATCACATTTTCTTACCTGGGTCGTAATACAGTCTGCAGATTTTACTAAAGTTACACATATAACACGTATAAGAGAGCATCAGAACATATATTCATTGTATATAAATTTACAAAGCATTTATACGACCGCTGCTAGTTGAGATGTCATTCATTAACCCTAAAAAGTATCAACCATGTGGCTTTGGTTTGCCCCTCACTGTGTAATCTACGACTCTAACCTCTGCAATAGAAGCTGGTCTATGATATAGCAACTCGGATGAACTAGGGGAGAAGTCCTATATAGGAAATGGCGATTCGTGTAGCATGCACTTAAGGGAGTGGTCATTCTTTAACAATGGGTCCGGTGGGGGGGCGGGTTGAAGGGTTTGGATACTTGAGAGGGAGGGAAGATAGTATCACTCCCTTTTGGTGAAAACCGCTGAATGTTACAATAGCTCAAAGGGGTCCACGACGATCGGGGGGGGGGGGTGAATAGAATTTGGACCCTTCTCTATGGGGTGGGGGGGGTGACGCTTAATGTATGTGGAAATACATTAGGCCAAATAAAAAAAAGAGTTTTGTTTCAGGTAACATGGGAAGAAACTCTAGGGTCAGTAGGTCGGATAGTTTTTTTTAAATTTTTTTTTTAAAGCTCCTCTAGATACCCTAAAATCGGCTAAAAACTGGGAATATTTTTTTCAAAAATTTTGCTTACCTAAATTAGACCCCAAAATAGTCTAAAAACATGAAAAATTCTTCAAAATTGCATAAAAAAAAACGTAGGGTCGGCCCTGTTTAGATAGAGTCGGTCGGGTGACCTGAAAGAAACCTTCTTTTTTTTTGGGCCTTAGAAATGCCCATGGTTGGGCCACATATGATCCCCAACTGACCTTTTACTACCCATGAATACCATTTCACTGACCCCCAAACCCTAGATACTTTACTGTTATCAACATTGTTTGAAATACATTCAAGTAAGATTTAGAATTTGAGAAAAGAATGCAAGCTTCACATGGTGAATTGAAGTTCCACTTGTGCTCAGATTCTACATGCATTATATATCCTACAGTGTCCATACTAGTAAACTATGAAGATTGAGCCGCTGAAAATTTGGAGGGAAATGATTCACTGAAATTGTCTGAGGGAATTCAGGCTTAAATCAGTAAGCCTCAATAGGAGGTCGTTTGAGTCGGACATTGATAAGTATGAGAGGAAAGGCTTACGTTCAAACCAGGATTACACAATTAACTAGCATCAGATACAGTCTGAAAATGGAGCGGTAAAGTTATACATATACGGTAGGTTTCCCTACATGGGTTCGTGTGTTGCAGCCCTTTATTAGATAACAACCCAACACAAAGCAATGTATACTAAACTAGCGCTTGGAGAAGTTGATTGTTGTTGAACAACACATGAGACCTCCAGATGTCAATAAGCTGATCCCCTAACACTGATCCTACCTAGGTTAACTTAACCCTCTAATGTCGCCAAAAGCTGACATTTGTCGTCATAATCCTTGAATAACTCACAGGGCTCTATTGGTACATCATGTTGACTTTTGGGAATGTATCAACCCTATACGGTCAGCATGATACATGAATGCAGCCCTGGTGAGTGACCCGCCAGGGCTGCATTCATGCATCATTACTACTGAGGGTATGGTGCATAGTGCACTATATATGCGGCCCTTAACGCGATAACTGCTGCTGGTTGGGTATGATCCTGTGGCCTGATCTCAGGTTAATCCCTAAGTTAATAACCTCACTAGTGCATTATATTACTAATATAGTACCGTAAAACCCCGCCTATGAGCCGAATTTATTTTGGCGTTTTTATTTCCTATAAGCCGAATTTTCCCCTTTAAACTCACATTCGGCTCATAGGCAGGGTTTTGGTAAAGAATATTTGAAAAAATACTACAGAAAGGTATAAAAACTTAGTCACTAATTTGACTGTATCTGAAGGCCTTATTTATCATTTTCACATGAAGTATACATGTTAAACAAACGACACATGGTATTTCAATGAAATAAAATTATTAGAATCTGTTTTAAAATGCTTTTTGGTCAGGCCAAAGTGGGGGTCAGGGGCACCCTAAGACCCCCAAATCACATTAGGCTTATAGGTGGGGTTCTCCTGCATGTCAATATGATTTCATATAAGCCGAATTCTTGTCCTTAAACTCACTTTCGGCTTATAGGCGGGGTCGGCTTATAGGCATGGTTTTACGGTAGTAGTAGTGCGGTAACATGAAGTGACACCTCAGTGATGTGTGTATATGGCTGTGTCTCATGAAATTGTAACAATTGAAACGTCTTTGACCGGGTGTAGTCTTTGACCAGGTGTAGTTTTTGACCGGGTGAAGTCTTTGACCAGGCAGCATTAAAAT
Source organism: Harmothoe impar (assembly GCA_947462335.1). NCBI lineage: Eukaryota > Metazoa > Annelida > Polychaeta > Phyllodocida > Polynoidae > Harmothoe > Harmothoe impar. The sequence goes on along the minus strand of OX381721.1, from coordinate 4,169,290 downwards.
GGCAGAAATGAGGCCTATGTAGTAAGAGAAGCAGGGACATTTTTTATATTCATATACTGAGCATACTATGCATAGTCGAGCAAAATATTATTATTTCCCTCTGCCCGGTCAAAGACGTCACTTAATATATAACTTTGAGTTTAAACAGCTGCACTGTGCATAGTAAGCTCAGTATATAAATATATAGAATGTAATAAATAATTTATCACACAAAACCCAACACAAGGAATTTATTTTTCAGTTTTTATTTGAAGTCTTTGTTTTTGTAGACATTTTTGGAGTTTTTGTTGCTTTGATCTTATGTTGCTACGTTTCGGATCATTAATGATCCTTCATCAGGCAAAGATGCTTATAATGAATGTACAGTTGACTGAAGTACTATAAATGATCACATTTTGAGTTGGTTACCATGGTGACCAAGTATCAACAAATATGAAAATTCTGGTGAAATGTACAAGTGATAGTATTACCTAGAGGGTTTCAGCATATATTAAGTACCGGTAACCATTAATATTACAATATAGGTATTATGTTTCAAGTAACAAGCTGAACATCAACATTGTGCAAGTAGTTAACATGTGACTTATATACATAGTACAATTTTAAGACGTTTTTAAGTAGACATGACAAGACTATACATAGGCGCTTGGGTAGCCTAGAATTAATATAGGCGCTTGGGTAGCCTATATAAAAAAAGAATTTATATAGAATTTTACTTATGTTTCCAATAAACGTGTAGTAACACATTATTGCAGTATTTCACTGATTTCCTTACTATATAGGGCTCATTTATTCCATCTTACATTGTACATGTACTATGCCGTGTTCACATTTCTATAACATTACTTATTTATACTGCAGTGGTAACGGGTTTCCAAGTTGAAACAGCCCAGCCTTCAATTCAGGCTAAATTGTAACCGACACCAAAGTATAACACTATCTCACTATTTCCTACACATCCAAGTTAGAATCACCAAGAGTAGAGTCTATAACATGGAAATGGCCACAGGTTGGTAATAACCTCATCTCCTCAGTCTGTTGTGTCAAAGGGCAATCGCCAGGATGTCTAGATATGCAGTATAAATTGTGCCTTTCACTCAATAGGGAATCGCATCTTTATGATATCATAGTTAGGGACTTATTAAATATTAGTATTTAATACATGGAATATAAATAATATTCAGTCTTTACAAAAACCTGCCGGACGACGGGCATCATACTAAGCTGGTTGCATTCTAAAGATTCTTGCCTACATGCCAGCTTTTACGGTTTGTAAATCGGACCATTATCAAGATTTCTACGGCATAAAACAAAAAGCTTGATTTTTGTCTGTAATGTTCTTCAGTAATTTACGTATTCAAATTATTCTAACTGTAACAAATAGGGGAACCCTATTTATTATCATTATTGGTACAAACACTTGCTTTTTATTTAATTTTTAAATAGCAAGATTGTACTCCAATATCCAGGCTTGCAAAGAATAAGCTAGGCCTGCAAAGAAAAACATCTGCAGGACCGAATATCCTGCATGGTGAGACAGTTTTTATATAGACTGTATATATAAGCTGTGTCAGACTGACCTGCTGGTGTGGGGAGTGGTTAGAGTCCTTGTGTGCTGACTGGTGCACCTTTCTGCTACCTGTGCCAGGGTCTGGGGGCAGGCGGTCACCTCAGAGTACAGGGAGTGGTCATTGTATACCAGTGTGGGCAACACAAACACTTTAGGGAATGGTCATTGTTATTTCGTTTATTTTTATCCTGAGGAAGTACATAACCTTATAGATTGTATTCTTGTATTCCACAGCATTAGCAATTATATGAATATTCCGTTAAGCGGTGGATTTTATTTTATTACAGGGGGTGTTGATGGGTTTTCACGCTAGCAGGCAGACATTTTTGGTTCCCATGACGGAAGAGGTTCAAAATCTTTTCGCATCCCCCTTTCTATGGCATTTGCAGATTGAAATTGTGCTCGGCCGACCCCTTTGAGCTATGGTAATGCGTCAGTTTTTTCGCTAAAAAGGGGTGCAATTGTTTCCCCCCCCCCCCTTAAAGAGGGTTCCCCCCGCTTCAAGGTGTCCAGATTCTTTTGTTCGTATCATTGAAAAAAAATGGGAGTCTGCCTACCATGGAAACCCTGATCAAAGTTTGCACAACATACCCACTCAACAAAAAGACGTCATTTTGACCCACAATAAGCGTTTCCTGGAGGATCGCAAATGTTTGTTTTTAACGTTTGATTTACGTAAAAACATTGACTCCAAATAATGGATATAAACCCTCTGGAAAAAAGTTTGGATGTGGAAGCCTATCCTCATTTTAAATAACGTTTTTTAATGGTCAAAACACTTTTTTTATGGTCAAAATAGCGTCTTTTTTATGACCCTTTACACTCTAAAAACAGTGTGTTACGTTTACACACTTTTCAACACACTTTTCTGAAGCCACTTTTAACACACTTTTTTTTGGTAACACACGACACACTTTTGGCAAAAGTGTGTTGAATCTAAAAAGTGTGTTGGTGTACAAAGCCATGGTATTGAGGTGGTGGGTATTAAAATAGCTGTTCTACACCTCACAGAGTATGTCAGGTGCCGTGGCTGAGTTGTCTAGGTGCTGGCACATGAGTCCTGTCCATGCAGGTTCGAATCCCTTGACAAATATTTTTTTCTCAATATTAAGTATGATTACTTTCTACATGGGTTAAGAGTTAAATTAGTATAGATTTATTTTATTTCTTGTTAGGGCTATTCATGTTCATACTGTGCATATACTGTGTGTATCACTTTTAAAGGCTTCTTATATCTAGGAATAGTGCTTATTGAACCGCTCACAATAAAAGTGGGAATAGAAGATTATATCAAAACTGAGTTTGTATTGACAGTAAACAAGTCTTAGTCAACCACTGTGAACACATCCTAGCTTCTGACCCTGGCGAAACTGACACACCTGATAACCAACTGGTGACTGTGGCGCAATGTGCCATGACCGTACCACCGTCAGATAGCGTGGGATGGCTGCTCTCACAACCTTTTCTCAGTGTCTCCAGTGGTCCATTGCAGCCTTTTCCCCTCCCGGCTAGGACCACCTTCGTCAACACTGATATCTCTTTACCAGTCGCAAGTGTATTATGCTTCTACGGGTTGAAGCGGATCAGTGCAAGTCTCAGGGGAGACCAGGACACTGAAGGTTCACCGCAGTCTGTCTACCGACACTTACAGACGCGACTCTTGTCAGGACAACTTGAAGATTTGGTGCCAGGTCTTCTCTGGGGATCGAACCCAGGACCTCTCACACACTTGTCCAGCGACTTGCTCACTAGGCCACCAAATCTCCTTGTACAATCATGGTGTATTCCCCCCTCAAATAGGTACCAGAACACACAACAGTGAGGAGACACAAAGTATTCTCAAAGATCACACAACTTCTTACCAGTTACCAGTAAGCTATATAACTTACTTTGGGGATTAATATGTTATGACATGAAGTGGTTCTTAGACAATACAAAGACTGCCCTTATTGAGGGATGCCAATGCACTGACTAATAATAACATTATTTGCAGGGCTTGATATATATTATAAAGACAATAGTTAATCAGCTATTAATAAGCCCTGCTTTTACAGCCTTGCAGAACCTCTAATAAGATCTTACATGTGATGGTTATTTGGTTTACACAAAGAACATGTGTGTATAGTTGAAGAGAAAAAACTTCCCATCTATTTCTAATATGGATTGAGTGAGTTTGCTCATTCAATGAGATTCAAATAATACAGTTTTTGTATGTATCTCATTGCAAATTAACCCCTATTAAATAGGTGTTATATCTTTCATTGTAGTAGAGGGGATTGGTTGGGGAGGGGGTTGTAAAACAGTTCAACCTCTCCTGAGGTGGAAAAGAAATTTGACTCTTCTTGAGGGAGGGGGGCTAAAATATTATGGTCCTTCTTAGAAAATAAACATTTCCATTTGACAGTGAGCCCCATTGGGAATCGAGCCAGGGATCTTTAAGTTCTCAGTCCAAAGACTTGCCTACTGAGCCACTGCGACAGCTACTATATGGCTGTAAGAATGTAGCATAGGTGCATGATAGACATTTACTGCTGCTGCCTCCTTTTGTATATGATACACACCTCTCTGACCACAAGTGTGTAAGCAGGTAAGTGAGTTGACAAAAAGTGTGTTACAATTCATAAGTGTGTTAAATCTCAAAGTGTGTTGCACATTTATGTGTGTTACTCTTTAAGCATGTTCCCACAACACACTGTTCTTAGAGTGTAGCACCCAGCCTAGGATTAATACAGGTATTTACCAGTATGACTTCATTAGCTTTGGTAATTTTATTTTGTTTCACTTTATTTTGTTATATTTAAGAGATTCTCCTGCAAATATGACAGTCGGACCAATAGCTATCCACCCAAGTGCATCCATAACATCATTTTACCTCCTTGATTGAGAGACGTAGAAAATCTCTCAGTACAAGAGAGATATGATAAGCCGTCTTGGTTCCAGTTGGCTATATCAATTCAACATTATGGGTGTTTGAAACACTATACCCATCATAAATCATATTGCAACCATTCACACATAGTTGATATTGAATATTGCGACTACAATAATTAGAATATGTTTGTAAAAGTATTGTTTTGACAACTCTTAATTAAGATAATGAAGTGAAGACCCAGCTAAATCAACAGAAACGTTTATTAAGATTAAAATAACGTTTTTATACTAACGTTCTTTCCCAAAATATGTGGAAACAAACCAAACCCTGAAGAAATGTTTAATAATATTGGAGATAAAAACGTTAATTTGTCCAAAACCATATAGAAACATTTGATAACATTGTGAAGAAACACGTCCTTCTTTAAACCCCTATGAAATGTTAAATAATGCTTCAGATAGTAACGTTTATATTATGAACCATGAAGGAACATTTATAACACGTTTTTGATAAAACGTTCTCGAGAAAACCCTGTATAAACGTTTGCAAATGTGATTTAACGTTTTTTGTTGAGTGGGTATCTCATCCTCTCAGGTAAAAGTTGTAATATGAAGTCCCGCTTCTAAATACGTCTCCGTGATAACTTTAGCCAATTTTATCTCTATTAGGTAGTGGTTATTTTTCAAGAACAAGGGGGGGGGCGGCTGGTGACTTTACACACATTTTCTAACCTAGTTAATCCTATTCTTGGCCCTCTATCCGCCCAACCCAAGCTAGCCAGGCTGACTAACCCACCCTACTTTTTAAATTTTACTAGGAGCGATAGGGTCTTTTGAGCAAGGCATTGGTCACATTTAATCAGCAAATTGTTAAGCAAAACACGTATTTATCAATACTCCTATGATTAACATGGGTTAGACACCACTGACTAACTTCTTCAGCCAACATGTTATCAGTGCAGTTCCCTGGCTCTCAACAAGGGAATACTTCATACCTGTTCCTGGGTAGAGAAATGCTTCCAGTCCACCACTTGTGAAAATCTGAACATGTCCTATACATAGTTGTTTTAACGCCTAAAGGGCGATATATTAGTATAATGCACTGAGCCTTTTAGCGGTTAATATTGAGCCACTGTCAGTAACCCCCCAGCCCTGCATTCATGCATCATGCACTTGATACACTCCTAAATGGTTTATATGATGCTCCAATGCAGTATAGGGGATTAATGTATCAGCAATTGTTGGTGCATCACAACGACAAATGACCGTGAACCTTGAGACACCACTCGGTGCTTAAAGGGATAAGGCCTCACTTCCTAACTCGTGCGAGGTCAAGTATCTAAGTGGGAAATTGGCAATAGCGAATATTTAACCCTTACAAAAAGCATCGTGTTTTAATACCTTGTTCACATTTCAACCACCACAAAATTTATTATCTTTAGTCATTTTTCTACTACTGTCCTGCCATGAGGAAAACCTTTGGAGAGTATGTGTCTATGTCTTCTAGGTACCATATATTGTGTATAGGTTAATATGCGTGCACATTACTGTGCTTCAACTCCTGAAAATCGTAATGAAAGCCACAATGTTATTTGAATATAACTTCATGCAATTACCGGCGAGTAACTTGTTGGTGCTGTATTGGTGCATCATGCCGACCCTACAGGAGTGTCTGAACCCTGTAGGGTCGGCATGATGCTTGAATGTAGCCCTGGCAAGTTACTCGCCAGGGCTGCATTCATGCATCATGACGACCAAGGATATGATGCATCAAGGTGTCATGCCATCCTTAAAGGGTTTAACCCCCACCTGCTCTATTTAAGCCCAGAGTGCCCTATTCTCGCTCAGCTCTGACTGTTGCTGCAGGGGCAGCAAGTGTTTTGTATTTAATATTGTTCAGGGACAGGGGGGCTCACGTGGCTATAACACTGTATTAGGGGCAGGTAATACTGCATTAGTGTCGGCTTGAGTGGGTGTCTAACACTCTATACAGTGCAGCCTTTCTATACTTGGTCATTAATACCAGAGAGTGGCCATTGAATGACAGGTGGTGTGGGTTTGAGATTGAGCAAATCTTTACCCGGGAGTTTTGAACGTTTTTGAATTGGAGTCCCAAACTTGCTTTGTCGCTGAAAAGTACTGTTGCCCCATCCCCCAAGAGTAATCCAGTTTTTGTCTTCAAATCTCATCAATATTCCCTTCAAATCCATAACTCAATTAATAGGGGCCAGGCACTAGTTTCTGGTTCATCGTAAATTGCTTACCTTCATAAGTATGACATGATATCAATTGGTTTGGCAATGCTAAGTAAAACAATTTAATTTGTAACCCATGCAGTACATTACATGAGTCTAATGCCTGCTTATATAATTCTAATCAACTAACTAGGAGCTATCCAGCATGATTTAACTGCCTCGAGCACACACACCCGCGCTGACAGTTTTTGAAATATTGGCTTCTCGACTTGACATGCTGTGAGTCTAGCCTTCCCACACTGTAAGAGCCTCACAATGCTGGACTCTCCTCTCTGGAGTCTGGTAATGCTGGACTCTCCTCTCAGGGTCTGGTAATGCTGGACTCTCCTCTCAGGGTCTGGTAATGCTGGACTCTCCTTCCAGAGTCTGGCAATGCTGGACTCTCCTTCCAGAGTCTGGCAATGCTGGACTCTCCTCTCAGGATCTGGTAATGCTGGACTGTCCTTTCAGGGTTTGGCAATGCTGGACTCTCCCCTCAAGGTGTGACAATACTGGCCTCTCTCCCTACAGTCTGGCAATGCTGCACTCGCTCCCTACAGCCTGGCAATGCTGGACCCTCTCCAGAGTCTAGCAATGCTGGACTCTCTGCCCCGCAGAGCCTGACAATGCTGGACTCTCTCCACACAGTCGGTATGATCCAACAATACATCTCTGACAAATTACTTGCCCGGGCCGTATTGGTACATCATAATGACAAAAGTCACATTTCAACCGCAAATTGCACTATAAGGGTTTACCATGGAAACTCAATGATATCCTGAAACATTGAAGTCATACACATTCGTCAACCACGCTGCATGCTTCTGTTGGTCAGATCAATACCTTCATATTTGCATTAATGGGAACTGAAAACGTTGATATCATGTAATCAATAACATATTGGGTGACACTATTATATATATATATATATATATATATATATATATATATATATATATATATATATGTATCATTTGACATTGTGTGGGTAGGCCCAAGCCCTGATGTAATTTTACACTATTAGAGTCTAGAACTGCATGCAATGTGACCGATCATCAATAGTGTTGCCACAACTGCTATACGATCTCAGTGGTAACAGTCCTGGCCCAGCATGCAGCATGTGTGGATGGGGCATTAATAATTGTCGCGGGCATTCCCACTTTGATGCTTGATAGATAAATGTTGTAAATAGGTATATTTCCTCTAACCCATTGTTTTTTATGCGGCATATTTGTCCATTATTATCAGGTGTTTCCCTCAAAGTTAGCCCTAAAAAAAGAAGAAAATCTAAAAGTATGATTTTAGTGATTGACACTCACGGTGATGCGAAAGGTATTTTCTGAGTGAACTAGGGTAGATTCACTTTGAGTATGACACATACCTTGAGACGGACACTTGAATTTTGCTTATTCAAGCATTCTAATCTCTTTATTTGTAAATAATGCTATCAGAGTGATTTTCCCAATAAATCAACAACAGAAGTACTATCATACTTAGATAATTAGAAATATCAGTGTCCATCTCCTCGTATGTGTCTGACTCATAGTGAATATGTCAGGCGCAGAATAGGAACCAGCCCAATTCCGGAATTGCCCCTGTACAATTCCGGAAATGCGCAGGCCGATTCCGGAATTGCACCAGAGTTAGATTGCACAGTATCAGAATTCCTACCTGTTTTTGTTGTAGCTACAGATATAGAATACAAATATATATTTCACCTATGTTTGAGGATGCTGTACTGCATCTTGGAGGTTTGAAAACAGACAAGGAGAACCCATATGCATGTCACACCTGTATAAAGCTATGAATAAGGTGTGGCAGTAATGCATCTGCTCTGATAAAACTGTGGGGTTCCTGGGCACCAAATGATAAAAAAATAATGCCCGTGCAAATACATTTCTCACCCTACCTTTCTGTTTGAGGGGTAAAGTGATATATTTTATAATATATTTTATGATCATGTAGGAGTTCCGATATTGCGCAAATTCCGATATTGCGCGTGACAAATGTACCCTAAAGGTAATCACTGTGGGTGAAGGTTCATGGCAGCACCCTGCCCCTCCCACTCAGCCTCCCCCATCCCCTCCCCACCAAGCAACAAATGCCTGACCCCATGTAGAAGGGTAACTAAGGTGGCTTAAGTCAATCTGCAGTTAACTAAACACCTTTCACACCCTGTATACAGACTGCCTGAAGCAGCAGCAACAGCAGAGACAGACAGAGACAGACCGAGACAGAGAGAGAACTACAGAAACAGATACAAAGAGAGACAGACAGACAGAGCCAGAGAGACACAGGGAGAGAGAGACGCAGAAAGATACAGACAGAGACAGACAGAGAGACAGAGATAGACAGAGAGAGAAATACAGAAACAGATACAGAGAGAGACAGACAGACAGAGCCAGAGAGAGAGAGACAGACAGACAGAGCCAGAGAGAGAGAGAGAGAGACAGAGCCAGAGAGAGAGAGAGAGAGAGAGAGAGAGACAGAGATTGACAGAGTGAGAAATACAGAAACAGATACAGAGAGAGACAGACAGACAGAGCCAGAGAGAGAGAGATAGACAGAGCCAGAGAGAGAGACAGAGAGAGACAGAGAGAGATAGAGAAACACATACAAAGAGAGAGATACAGACAGACAGAGAGACACAGGGAGAGAGAGACAGAGAGACAGAGAGACAGAGCTAGAGAGAGAGAGAGCCAGAGAGAGAGATAGACAGAGAGAGAGACAGAGAGAGACAGATAGAGATAGAGAAACAGATACGAAGAAAGAGATACAGACAGACAGAGAGGCACAGTGAGAGAGACACACAGAGAGAGACAGACAGACAGAGAGACACAGGGAGAGAGAGACACAGAGAGAGACAGACAGACAGAGAGAGAGAGACAGAGCCAGAGAGAGAGAGACAGAGAAATACAGAAACAGAGAGAGAGAGACAGACAGAGCTAGAGAAAGAGACAGAGAGAGACACAGAGACATAGAGAAACAGATACAGAGCGAGAGATACAGACAGACAGACACAGGGAGAAAGAGACACAGAGAGAGACAGGGACAGACAAAGAGAGAGACAGAGAGAGACAAAGAGAGAGACAGAGAGAGACAAAGAGAGAGACAGAGAGAGAGATACAGACACTCAGACAGAGACTGGCGTCAAGACTGAGTTTTAGTACTTCATACATTTATCCAACCCGCTGTCTTCCCAACGCTTATCCGGGGCCAGTGCTTGTTTCAAGACCCACCACTTAAAGGCCCAAACCTTGGTACCCTTACAGCAACAGTCAGAGTGAAGCCAGGACAGGTACTGAACCCTATATATAGAGCTGGTGGGGGTGGATATATAGTTAACATGATGTGTCGAGCCCCCCAGCTGCTAGTACTGTGGTGTGTGATGCTGCTACTAGTCACTCACTGTGAGACCAAGGTGTACACCATCCAGCCCCAGTCCATTATAGGATCCAACCCCAAGCACTGCCAGACCCTGGACTCTGGGCACCACCTCACCTCAGACATGGCCTGTCTCAGCCTGGCCCGGGAGACGCTGGTCGGGTACGTAGAGCGTGCTGTGGGGGTGGATGGTGTACCCAGCTGTCTACAGTGTGGGGTTCGACGTGAGGGTGTCCAGACCCCCAACACACCAGGGAAGCTGGTTTGGATGGATGAGGAGTTCATTCTTGGTAAGTCAATTTGGCTTTTTTCCACTTTTTCATAATTTCTGGCATATAATGTTAAATGCCATACTTCTCTTCTAAATGATAATTGAAGTTCTGTTATCAACACTAGACTCCCCAAGAAATTAGCTAGTTGTATCAGTGTCCTTTACTATTATATCTTGAGTTTTCATATTTAAAGCAAGAATTACTGCTGCACTAGATCTAGACACTTGTACTTGAACTGGGCAATTATAGAAGCTGTAGGTACTTACTTTCTTAGGCCTAAAAAAGATTTATTGTGTTCCAGTATCTCGACCGACCCTACGCTTTGAGAGGCAGACCCTAATATTTTTGGGCTTTTCTTTTAATCTTAGAGAAAATTTAAGACCTCTTTGGTGATTTTAAATACCAAAATTGCTGGGGTTTTTAAAGCGTATAAAAAGAACTATGGGCATGCACTTTCAACTGTCGGCCAGGCAATAACATTTTACTCTATTCAAAGACACATATACCTGAGATATCTATTTCAGAATGACAATAAATTGCCTCATTTGCTAACATTTTCCTCTTTCCAAAGACATATTACATAACTATATTTATCGTGTATAGTCCTCTCAAATATCTTACAAAATCTTGAGCCTAACATCATTACATGTTTACCTCTCCTTTTTTTTCACAGCTCAAACATTGCCTCTGTCTGAGGCAAAGGGAAATAACCTGAAAGGCACCAACCTGAGAGCCACCATGGGACCAGGGGCAGAGATAGAAGATCCAGGTTTCGGCCCACCCGTCCTCTCCCTATCTTCCTACGACAGCTGTGTTACCATGGACAATACTATGATACTTCAGGACTTTAAAGGCATCACCATTGGCTTCTACACTATGATAAGCCCGTCCCCAGTTGACTTACCCTACCTGGTAGCTATGACCACCACTATTAAACGCTCACAGTTCAACCTGGAGATCCGCTACAACAGCACAAGTAACATTCTGGATGCTACGGTCACCTACATGGGTCAGGGGTGGCAGGTTAGGGTTTACACCGTAAGTGTGATGGATAGCCTTCCCTACCTGACTGCCACTTGGAGTGTTACAGATGGACTGGTCCTTTATGAAAACTACGTCAAACTGGCAGAGGACAAAGCCCCGACTCCCTGTGTGGCAAAGGCAGCCCGACCCCCCACCTTCATCCTAGGCTGTGGTTTGGATGGTGAGCTTCCAGCCGAGGCACGCTTTTCTCAGCTGGACATCTGGGACAATGTCAGAGGTGAAATCTTCTGGGGTGAATTCCTAGCAGCCTCAATTGGTTAAGTCCTAGATACTGCCAGAATGCAATGGGCTCATCAAGATACATGAATGCAACCCTGGCAAGTCAACTTGCAAGGGCTGCATTCTTTCATCAGTAATCAAGATGCATAGCATTGACCTGATGCTTGAATGCATCTGTGAGGAGATACACTGTGAGGCTGCATTCATGTATCATGATGACCACTGCCATTATGCATTAACCTTTTAAGGGATGCATAAAGCATTAATGCATCATGCAGGATATACATTGTGATGACCAAGGGCATGTTGCATTAAGGTATCAGGCCGACCTTAAAGGGTTAGGGAGTGTTCATTTATTAATTACAGGGGGGTGGTGAGATTTCGCGCGGAGGGGCGAAAAAATTTTACGCCCCCCCCTCGAGAGCGCGTGTAACGTTTCGCGCCCCCCTCGCCGAAGGCGGCGAAAATTCCCCCCCCCCTTTGAACTATAGTAACGCGCGGGCTTTTTGGCTAAAAAGGGGCTTAAATTTTTACGCCCCGCCCCCAAGAGGGGTCAGAACTTTTTACGCCCCCCCCCTCACAAGGGGTCGGAAATTTTTACGCCCCCCCCAAACCCACCACCCCCCCCCCTGTAAATAATAAATGAACACTCCCTTAAAGGGCTAGGTTAGTGGGTACCTGATATCAACATATTTAGTAATAATGCAAATATTTATACGTATTGATTTAGCCAACGAAATGAGGAGACTGGGTTGTCCAACATGTACATATACCTCCAACAGCTTGGTTACCATCGATGTTGTGTGGTTTAACCCTGTGAGAACAGCATTGTGCATTAACCCTTTGAGGAGGGCATAATGCATTAATGTATCACGCCCTTGGTCGCTATGATGCATGGATGCAGCTCTGGCGAGTTTTTTGCCGGGGCTGCATTGGTGCATCATGACGACAAATGTCATCTTTTAACATCCTTGTTAAACTTTATGTTAAATGTAACTTTCTACACTTGAGGTTAAAATGTATTTGCATTCATATCCAATCATCAATAAAGAATGCCCCTGTGACTGACTCCCTTCAGAATATTACTTTATATTTTTCCTTATTAGATGTTTGTCAAGCTTCTAGGTGTTAATACATTTCTTTTTCTTGTAGAAACACTTTATCTAGCTCTATTGTTGACAATGTCTGAACATATATTGTGTGTACTGGACTAAAATATCAAGATGGAGTGACCACATGTACGTCTTACATTGTGACTTTACCATTAACATTTATATGGGAAATAAAAGTTCAATTATTCTCAAAAGTATGATATTCAAGAACACCTTTTTTTACCCAACTCATTTTGTCATGTGTCATTAATGTTCTCATTGAAATCATACCTTTCATACCTTTGCTATAATATTACTTGTACCTTAAAGCCCTCAAAGGGAAATTCCAGCACAAACCTCACCGACACTGGACTGGTACGTTGCGCTACTAGCTAAACCCCTGTGAGTTACTCATCAGAGACAGCCAAAGACTCCTTGAAACCTTGACTATAAAATGACCCCATTTACAAGCTTAACCCAAACTTCAGGCAAAAAAAACCCCAAAATACAAGCAAAGTTCCAGGGTATTAAAAACCATGCTGCTTTTAAAGGCCTAAACCACATAAAACATAAACATACTTACATCATTGACAACTGAATATGTTTATATCAGATGTCGCCAATAATACTGGGTGCGTGGGGCCCAGAAAGTAGCCCCATGTCTGTGCGGCCATATATAGATAGACATACAGCTGAGGACAGTATCGTTAGGGTTGTCGTTTATTGTAGTTATAATCCACCTTGAAGGATACAATATTGGTTACAACCTGTTACATAGTTAAAACCAATCACCTTGGCCTGCCAAGGTCAAGGTCACCTCCATGGGACGCCTGGCCAAGAACACCCAGCTTGGACATCACGAACGAAGATGCTATCTGTAATCTGGATATGGGGGCGAACATTCACTGTGACAGCTACTATGAAAACGTTTTTTCATAGGGTTAGGGTTAGGCAGATTAGGGTTAGGGCTAGGGTTAGGGTTGGGGTTAGGGTTATGGTTAGGGTTAGGGTCCTGGGTTAGCTCTAGCCATTTTTCATAGTAACTGTCACAGTAAATGATCGCCCCCACATCCATTTAGCCGGATTACGGACAATGTCTGAACATATATTGTGTGTACTGGACTAAAATATCAAGATGGAGTGACCACATGTACGTCTTACATTGTGACTTTACCATTAACATTTATATGGGAAATAAAAGTTCAATTATTCTCAAAAGTATGATATTCAAGAACACCTTTTTTTACCCAACTCATTTTGTCATGTGTCATTAATGTTCTCATTGAAATCATACCTTTCATACCTTTGCTATAATATTACTTGTACCTTAAAGCCCTCAAAGGGAAATTCCAGCACAAACCTCACCGACACTGGACTGGTACGTTGCGCTACTAGCTAAACCCCTGTGAGTTACTCATCAGAGACAGCCAAAGACTCCTTGAAACCTTGACTATAAAATGACCCCATTTACAAGCTTAACCCAAACTTCAGGCAAAAAAAACCCCAAAATACAAGCAAAGTTCCAGGGTATTAAAAACCATGCTGCTTTTAAAGGCCTAAACCACATAAAACATAAACATACTTACATCATTGACAACTGAATATGTTTATATCAGATGTCGCCAATAATACTGGGTGCGTGGGGCCCAGAAAGTAGCCCCATGTCTGTGCGGCCATATATAGATAGACATACAGCTGAGGACAGTATCGTTAGGGTTGTCGTTTATTGTAGTTATAATCCACCTTGAAGGATACAATATTGGTTACAACCTGTTACATAGTTAAAACCAATCACCTTGGCCTGCCAAGGTCAAGGTCACCTCCATGGGACGCCTGGCCAAGAACACCCAGCTTGGACATCACGAACGAAGATGCTATCTGTAATCTGGATATGGGGGCGAACATTCACTGTGACAGCTACTATGAAAACGTTTTTTCATAGGGTTAGGGTTAGGCAGATTAGGGTTAGGGCTAGGGTTAGGGTTGGGGTTAGGGTTATGGTTAGGGTTAGGGTCCTGGGTTAGCTCTAGCCATTTTCCATAGTAACTGTCACAGTAAATGATCGCCCCCACATCCATTTAGCCGGATTACGGACAATGTCTGAACATATATTGTGTGTACTGGACTAAAATATCAAGATGGAGTGACCACATGTACGTCTTACATTGTGACTTTACCATTAACATTTATATGGGAAATAAAAGTTCAATTATTCTCAAAAGTATGATATTCAAGAACACCTTTTTTTACCCAACTCATTTTGTCATGTGTCATTAATGTTCTCATTGAAATCATACCTTTCATACCTTTGCTATAATATTACTTGTACCTTAAAGCCCTCAAAGGGAAATTCCAGCACAAACCTCACCGACACTGGACTGGTACGTTGCGCTACTAGCTAAACCCCTGTGAGTTACTCATCAGAGACAGCCAAAGACTCCTTGAAACCTTGACTATAAAATGACCCCATTTACAAGCTTAACCCAAACTTCAGGCAAAAAAAACCCCAAAATACAAGCAAAGTTCCAGGGTATTAAAAACCATGCTGCTTTTAAAGGCCTAAACCACATAAAACATAAACATACTTACATCATTGACAACTGAATATGTTTATATCAGATGTCGCCAATAATACTGGGTGCGTGGGGCCCAGAAAGTAGCCCCATGTCTGTGCGGCCATATATAGATAGACATACAGCTGAGGACAGTATCGTTAGGGTTGTCGTTTATTGTAGTTATAATCCACCTTGAAGGATACAATATTGGTTACAACCTGTTACATAGTTAAAACCAATCACCTTGGCCTGCCAAGGTCAAGGTCACCTCCATGGGACGCCTGGCCAAGAACACCCAGCTTGGACATCACGAACGAAGATGCTATCTGTAATCTGGATATGGGGGCGAACATTCACTGTGACAGCTACTATGAAAACGTTTTTTCATAGGGTTAGGGTTAGGCAGATTAGGGTTAGGGCTAGGGTTAGGGTTGGGGTTAGGGTTATGGTTAGGGTTAGGGTCCTGGGTTAGCTCTAGCCATTTTCCATAGTAACTGTCACAGTAAATGATCGCCCCCACATCCATTTAGCCGGATTACGGACAATGTCTGAACATATATTGTGTGTACTGGACTAAAATATCAAGATGGAGTGACCACATGTACGTCTTACATTGTGACTTTACCATTAACATTTATATGGGAAATAAAAGTTCAATTATTCTCAAAAGTATGATATTCAAGAACACCTTTTTTTACCCAACTCATTTTGTCATGTGTCATTAATGTTCTCATTGAAATCATACCTTTCATACCTTTGCTATAATATTACTTGTACCTTAAAGCCCTCAAAGGGAAATTCCAGCACAAACCTCACCGACACTGGACTGGTACGTTGCGCTACTAGCTAAACCCCTGTGAGTTACTCATCAGAGACAGCCAAAGACTCCTTGAAACCTTGACTATAAAATGACCCCATTTACAAGCTTAACCCAAACTTCAGGCAAAAAAAAACCCAAAATACAAGCAAAGTTCCAGGGTATTAAAAACCATGCTGCTTTTAAAGGCCTAAACCACATAAAACATAAACATACTTACATCATTGACAACTGAATATGTTTATATCAGATGTCGCCAATAATACTGGGTGCGTGGGGCCCAGAAAGTAGCCCCATGTCTGTGCGGCCATATATAGATAGACATACAGCTGAGGACAGTATCGTTAGGGTTGTCGTTTATTGTAGTTATAATCCACCTTGAAGGATACAATATTGGTTACAACCTGTTACATAGTTAAAACCAATCACCTTGGCCTGCCAAGGTCAAGGTCACCTCCATGGGACGCCTGGCCAAGAACACCCAGCTTGGACATCACGAACGAAGATGCTATCTGTAATCTGGATATGGGGGCGAACATTCACTGTGACAGCTACTATGAAAACGTTTTTTCATAGGGTTAGGGTTAGGCAGATTAGGGTTAGGGCTAGGGTTAGGGTTGGGGTTAGGGTTATGGTTAGGGTTAGGGTCCTGGGTTAGCTCTAGCCATTTTCCATAGTAACTGTCACAGTAAATGATCGCCCCCACATCCATTTAGCCGGATTACGGACAATGTCTGAACATATATTGTGTGTACTGGACTAAAATATCAAGATGGAGTGACCACATGTACGTCTTACATTGTGACTTTACCATTAACATTTATATGGGAAATAAAAGTTCAATTATTCTCAAAAGTATGATATTCAAGAACACCTTTTTTTACCCAACTCATTTTGTCATGTGTCATTAATGTTCTCATTGAAATCATACCTTTCATACCTTTGCTATAATATTACTTGTACCTTAAAGCCCTCAAAGGGAAATTCCAGCACAAACCTCACCGACACTGGACTGGTACGTTGCGCTACTAGCTAAACCCCTGTGAGTTACTCATCAGAGACAGCCAAAGACTCCTTGAAACCTTGACTATAAAATGACCCCATTTACAAGCTTAACCCAAACTTCAGGCAAAAAAAAACCCAAAATACAAGCAAAGTTCCAGGGTATTAAAAACCATGCTGCTTTTAAAGGCCTAAACCACATAAAACATAAACATACTTACATCATTGACAACTGAATATGTTTATATCAGATGTCGCCAATAATACTGGGTGCGTGGGGCCCAGAAAGTAGCCCCATGTCTGTGCGGCCATATATAGATAGACATACAGCTGAGGACAGTATCGTTAGGGTTGTCGTTTATTGTAGTTATAATCCACCTTGAAGGATACAATATTGGTTACAACCTGTTACATAGTTAAAACCAATCACCTTGGCCTGCCAAGGTCAAGGTCACCTCCATGGGACGCCTGGCCAAGAACACCCAGCTTGGACATCACGAACGAAGATGCTATCTGTAATCTGGATATGGGGGCGAACATTCACTGTGACAGCTACTATGAAAACGTTTTTTCATAGGGTTAGGGTTAGGCAGATTAGGGTTAGGGCTAGGGTTAGGGTTGGGGTTAGGGTTATGGTTAGGGTTAGGGTCCTGGGTTAGCTCTAGCCATTTTCCATAGTAACTGTCACAGTAAATGATCGCCCCCACATCCATTTAGCCGGATTACGGACAATGTCTGAACATATATTGTGTGTACTGGACTAAAATATCAAGATGGAGTGACCACATGTACGTCTTACATTGTGACTTTACCATTAACATTTATATGGGAAATAAAAGTTCAATTATTCTCAAAAGTATGATATTCAAGAACACCTTTTTTTACCCAACTCATTTTGTCATGTGTCATTAATGTTCTCATTGAAATCATACCTTTCATACCTTTGCTATAATATTACTTGTACCTTAAAGCCCTCAAAGGGAAATTCCAGCACAAACCTCACCGACACTGGACTGGTACGTTGCGCTACTAGCTAAACCCCTGTGAGTTACTCATCAGAGACAGCCAAAGACTCCTTGAAACCTTGACTATAAAATGACCCCATTTACAAGCTTAACCCAAACTTCAGGCAAAAAAAAACCCAAAATACAAGCAAAGTTCCAGGGTATTAAAAACCATGCTGCTTTTAAAGGCCTAAACCACATAAAACATAAACATACTTACATCATTGACAACTGAATATGTTTATATCAGATGTCGCCAATAATACTGGGTGCGTGGGGCCCAGAAAGTAGCCCCATGTCTGTGCGGCCATATATAGATAGACATACAGCTGAGGACAGTATCGTTAGGGTTGTCGTTTATTGTAGTTATAATCCACCTTGAAGGATACAATATTGGTTACAACCTGTTACATAGTTAAAACCAATCACCTTGGCCTGCCAAGGTCAAGGTCACCTCCATGGGACGCCTGGCCAAGAACACCCAGCTTGGACATCACGAACGAAGATGCTATCTGTAATCTGGATATGGGGGCGAACATTCACTGTGACAGCTACTATGAAAACGTTTTTTCATAGGGTTAGGGTTAGGCAGATTAGGGTTAGGGCTAGGGTTAGGGTTGGGGTTAGGGTTATGGTTAGGGTTAGGGTCCTGGGTTAGCTCTAGCCATTTTCCATAGTAACTGTCACAGTAAATGATCGCCCCCACATCCATTTAGCCGGATTACGGACAATGTCTGAACATATATTGTGTGTACTGGACTAAAATATCAAGATGGAGTGACCACATGTACGTCTTACATTGTGACTTTACCATTAACATTTATATGGGAAATAAAAGTTCAATTATTCTCAAAAGTATGATATTCAAGAACACCTTTTTTTACCCAACTCATTTTGTCATGTGTCATTAATGTTCTCATTGAAATCATACCTTTCATACCTTTGCTATAATATTACTTGTACCTTAAAGCCCTCAAAGGGAAATTCCAGCACAAACCTCACCGACACTGGACTGGTACGTTGCGCTACTAGCTAAACCCCTGTGAGTTACTCATCAGAGACAGCCAAAGACTCCTTGAAACCTTGACTATAAAATGACCCCATTTACAAGCTTAACCCAAACTTCAGGCAAAAAAAAACCCAAAATACAAGCAAAGTTCCAGGGTATTAAAAACCATGCTGCTTTTAAAGGCCTAAACCACATAAAACATAAACATACTTACATCATTGACAACTGAATATGTTTATATCAGATGTCGCCAATAATACTGGGTGCGTGGGGCCCAGAAAGTAGCCCCATGTCTGTGCGGCCATATATAGATAGACATACAGCTGAGGACAGTATCGTTAGGGTTGTCGTTTATTGTAGTTATAATCCACCTTGAAGGATACAATATTGGTTACAACCTGTTACATAGTTAAAACCAATCACCTTGGCCTGCCAAGGTCAAGGTCACCTCCATGGGACGCCTGGCCAAGAACACCCAGCTTGGACATCACGAACGAAGATGCTATCTGTAATCTGGATATGGGGGCGAACATTCACTGTGACAGCTACTATGAAAACGTTTTTTCATAGGGTTAGGGTTAGGCAGATTAGGGTTAGGGCTAGGGTTAGGGTTGGGGTTAGGGTTATGGTTAGGGTTAGGGTCCTGGGTTAGCTCTAGCCATTTTCCATAGTAACTGTCACAGTAAATGATCGCCCCCACATCCATTTAGCCGGATTACGGACAATGTCTGAACATATATTGTGTGTACTGGACTAAAATATCAAGATGGAGTGACCACATGTACGTCTTACATTGTGACTTTACCATTAACATTTATATGGGAAATAAAAGTTCAATTATTCTCAAAAGTATGATATTCAAGAACACCTTTTTTTACCCAACTCATTTTGTCATGTGTCATTAATGTTCTCATTGAAATCATACCTTTCATACCTTTGCTATAATATTACTTGTACCTTAAAGCCCTCAAAGGGAAATTCCAGCACAAACCTCACCGACACTGGACTGGTACGTTGCGCTACTAGCTAAACCCCTGTGAGTTACTCATCAGAGACAGCCAAAGACTCCTTGAAACCTTGACTATAAAATGACCCCATTTACAAGCTTAACCCAAACTTCAGGCAAAAAAAAACCCAAAATACAAGCAAAGTTCCAGGGTATTAAAAACCATGCTGCTTTTAAAGGCCTAAACCACATAAAACATAAACATACTTACATCATTGACAACTGAATATGTTTATATCAGATGTCGCCAATAATACTGGGTGCGTGGGGCCCAGAAAGTAGCCCCATGTCTGTGCGGCCATATATAGATAGACATACAGCTGAGGACAGTATCGTTAGGGTTGTCGTTTATTGTAGTTATAATCCACCTTGAAGGATACAATATTGGTTACAACCTGTTACATAGTTAAAACCAATCACCTTGGCCTGCCAAGGTCAAGGTCACCTCCATGGGACGCCTGGCCAAGAACACCCAGCTTGGACATCACGAACGAAGATGCTATCTGTAATCTGGATATGGGGGCGAACATTCACTGTGACAGCTACTATGAAAACGTTTTTTCATAGGGTTAGGGTTAGGCAGATTAGGGTTAGGGCTAGGGTTAGGGTTGGGGTTAGGGTTATGGTTAGGGTTAGGGTCCTGGGTTAGCTCTAGCCATTTTCCATAGTAACTGTCACAGTAAATGATCGCCCCCACATCCATTTAGCCGGATTACGGACAATGTCTGAACATATATTGTGTGTACTGGACTAAAATATCAAGATGGAGTGACCACATGTACGTCTTACATTGTGACTTTACCATTAACATTTATATGGGAAATAAAAGTTCAATTATTCTCAAAAGTATGATATTCAAGAACACCTTTTTTTACCCAACTCATTTTGTCATGTGTCATTAATGTTCTCATTGAAATCATACCTTTCATACCTTTGCTATAATATTACTTGTACCTTAAAGCCCTCAAAGGGAAATTCCAGCACAAACCTCACCGACACTGGACTGGTACGTTGCGCTACTAGCTAAACCCCTGTGAGTTACTCATCAGAGA
This sequence comes from Harmothoe impar, assembly GCA_947462335.1. Lineage (NCBI taxonomy): Eukaryota > Metazoa > Annelida > Polychaeta > Phyllodocida > Polynoidae > Harmothoe > Harmothoe impar. The sequence continues at coordinate 4,148,160 of OX381721.1, read as the reverse complement.
CAGCCAAAGACTCCTTGAAACCTTGACTATAAAATGACCCCATTTACAAGCTTAACCCAAACTTCAGGCAAAAAAAAACCCAAAATACAAGCAAAGTTCCAGGGTATTAAAAACCATGCTGCTTTTAAAGGCCTAAACCACATAAAACATAAACATACTTACATCATTGACAACTGAATATGTTTATATCAGATGTCGCCAATAATACTGGGTGCGTGGGGCCCAGAAAGTAGCCCCATGTCTGTGCGGCCATATATAGATAGACATACAGCTGAGGACAGTATCGTTAGGGTTGTCGTTTATTGTAGTTATAATCCACCTTGAAGGATACAATATTGGTTACAACCTGTTACATAGTTAAAACCAATCACCTTGGCCTGCCAAGGTCAAGGTCACCTCCATGGGACGCCTGGCCAAGAACACCCAGCTTGGACATCACGAACGAAGATGCTATCTGTAATCTGGATATGGGGGCGAACATTCACTGTGACAGCTACTATGAAAACGTTTTTTCATAGGGTTAGGGTTAGGCAGATTAGGGTTAGGGCTAGGGTTAGGGTTGGGGTTAGGGTTATGGTTAGGGTTAGGGTCCTGGGTTAGCTCTAGCCATTTTCCATAGTAACTGTCACAGTAAATGATCGCCCCCACATCCATTTAGCCGGATTACGGACAATGTCTGAACATATATTGTGTGTACTGGACTAAAATATCAAGATGGAGTGACCACATGTACGTCTTACATTGTGACTTTACCATTAACATTTATATGGGAAATAAAAGTTCAATTATTCTCAAAAGTATGATATTCAAGAACACCTTTTTTTACCCAACTCATTTTGTCATGTGTCATTAATGTTCTCATTGAAATCATACCTTTCATACCTTTGCTATAATATTACTTGTACCTTAAAGCCCTCAAAGGGAAATTCCAGCACAAACCTCACCGACACTGGACTGGTACGTTGCGCTACTAGCTAAACCCCTGTGAGTTACTCATCAGAGACAGCCAAAGACTCCTTGAAACCTTGACTATAAAATGACCCCATTTACAAGCTTAACCCAAACTTCAGGCAAAAAAAACCCCAAAATACAAGCAAAGTTCCAGGGTATTAAAAACCATGCTGCTTTTAAAGGCCTAAACCACATAAAACATAAACATACTTACATCATTGACAACTGAATATGTTTATATCAGATGTCGCCAATAATACTGGGTGCGTGGGGCCCAGAAAGTAGCCCCATGTCTGTGCGGCCATATATAGATAGACATACAGCTGAGGACAGTATCGTTAGGGTTGTCGTTTATTGTAGTTATAATCCACCTTGAAGGATACAATATTGGTTACAACCTGTTACATAGTTAAAACCAATCACCTTGGCCTGCCAAGGTCAAGGTCACCTCCATGGGACGCCTGGCCAAGAACACCCAGCTTGGACATCACGAACGAAGATGCTATCTGTAATCTGGATATGGGGGCGAACATTCACTGTGACAGCTACTATGAAAACGTTTTTTCATAGGGTTAGGGTTAGGCAGATTAGGGTTAGGGCTAGGGTTAGGGTTGGGGTTAGGGTTATGGTTAGGGTTAGGGTCCTGGGTTAGCTCTAGCCATTTTCCATAGTAACTGTCACAGTAAATGATCGCCCCCACATCCATTTAGCCGGATTACGGACAATGTCTGAACATATATTGTGTGTACTGGACTAAAATATCAAGATGGAGTGACCACATGTACGTCTTACATTGTGACTTTACCATTAACATTTATATGGGAAATAAAAGTTCAATTATTCTCAAAAGTATGATATTCAAGAACACCTTTTTTTACCCAACTCATTTTGTCATGTGTCATTAATGTTCTCATTGAAATCATACCTTTCATACCTTTGCTATAATATTACTTGTACCTTAAAGCCCTCAAAGGGAAATTCCAGCACAAACCTCACCGACACTGGACTGGTACGTTGCGCTACTAGCTAAACCCCTGTGAGTTACTCATCAGAGACAGCCAAAGACTCCTTGAAACCTTGACTATAAAATGACCCCATTTACAAGCTTAACCCAAACTTCAGGCAAAAAAAACCCCAAAATACAAGCAAAGTTCCAGGGTATTAAAAACCATGCTGCTTTTAAAGGCCTAAACCACATAAAACATAAACATACTTACATCATTGACAACTGAATATGTTTATATCAGATGTCGCCAATAATACTGGGTGCGTGGGGCCCAGAAAGTAGCCCCATGTCTGTGCGGCCATATATAGATAGACATACAGCTGAGGACAGTATCGTTAGGGTTGTCGTTTATTGTAGTTATAATCCACCTTGAAGGATACAATATTGGTTACAACCTGTTACATAGTTAAAACCAATCACCTTGGCCTGCCAAGGTCAAGGTCACCTCCATGGGACGCCTGGCCAAGAACACCCAGCTTGGACATCACGAACGAAGATGCTATCTGTAATCTGGATATGGGGGCGAACATTCACTGTGACAGCTACTATGAAAACGTTTTTTCATAGGGTTAGGGTTAGGCAGATTAGGGTTAGGGCTAGGGTAAGGGTTGGGGTTAGGGTTATGGTTAGGGTTAGGGTCCTGGGTTAGCTCTAGCCATTTTCCATAGTAACTGTCACAGTAAATGATCGCCCCCACATCCATTTAGCCGGATTACGGACAATGTCTGAACATATATTGTGTGTACTGGACTAAAATATCAAGATGGAGTGACCACATGTACGTCTTACATTGTGACTTTACCATTAACATTTATATGGGAAATAAAAGTTCAATTATTCTCAAAAGTATGATATTCAAGAACACCTTTTTTTACCCAACTCATTTTGTCATGTGTCATTAATGTTCTCATTGAAATCATACCTTTCATACCTTTGCTATAATATTACTTGTACCTTAAAGCCCTCAAAGGGAAATTCCAGCACAAACCTCACCGACACTGGACTGGTACGTTGCGCTACTAGCTAAACCCCTGTGAGTTACTCATCAGAGACAGCCAAAGACTCCTTGAAACCTTGACTATAAAATGACCCCATTTACAAGCTTAACCCAAACTTCAGGCAAAAAAAAACCCCAAAATACAAGCAAAGTTCCAGGGTATTAAAAACCATGCTGCTTTTAAAGGCCTAAACCACATAAAACATAAACATACTTACATCATTGACAACTGAATATGTTTATATCAGATGTCGCCAATAATACTGGGTGCGTGGGGCCCAGAAAGTAGCCCCATGTCTGTGCGGCCATATATAGATAGACATACAGCTGAGGACAGTATCGTTAGGGTTGTCGTTTATTGTAGTTATAATCCACCTTGAAGGATACAATATTGGTTACAACCTGTTACATAGTTAAAACCAATCACCTTGGCCTGCCAAGGTCAAGGTCACCTCCATGGGACGCCTGGCCAAGAACACCCAGCTTGGACATCACGAACGAAGATGCTATCTGTAATCTGGATATGGGGGCGAACATTCACTGTGACAGCTACTATGAAAACGTTTTTTCATAGGGTTAGGGTTAGGCAGATTAGGGTTAGGGCTAGGGTTAGGGTTGGGGTTAGGGTTATGGTTAGGGTTAGGGTCCTGGGTTAGCTCTAGCCATTTTCCATAGTAACTGTCACAGTAAATGATCGCCCCCACATCCATTTAGCCGGATTACGGACAATGTCTGAACATATATTGTGTGTACTGGACTAAAATATCAAGATGGAGTGACCACATGTACGTCTTACATTGTGACTTTACCATTAACATTTATATGGGAAATAAAAGTTCAATTATTCTCAAAAGTATGATATTCAAGAACACCTTTTTTTACCCAACTCATTTTGTCATGTGTCATTAATGTTCTCATTGAAATCATACCTTTCATACCTTTGCTATAATATTACTTGTACCTTAAAGCCCTCAAAGGGAAATTCCAGCACAAACCTCACCGACACTGGACTGGTACGTTGCGCTACTAGCTAAACCCCTGTGAGTTACTCATCAGAGACAGCCAAAGACTCCTTGAAACCTTGACTATAAAATGACCCCATTTACAAGCTTAACCCAAACTTCAGGCAAAAAAAACCCCAAAATACAAGCAAAGTTCCAGGGTATTAAAAACCATGCTGCTTTTAAAGGCCTAAACCACATAAAACATAAACATACTTACATCATTGACAACTGAATATGTTTATATCAGATGTCGCCAATAATACTGGGTGCGTGGGGCCCAGAAAGTAGCCCCATGTCTGTGCGGCCATATATAGATAGACATACAGCTGAGGACAGTATCGTTAGGGTTGTCGTTTATTGTAGTTATAATCCACCTTGAAGGATACAATATTGGTTACAACCTGTTACATAGTTAAAACCAATCACCTTGGCCTGCCAAGGTCAAGGTCACCTCCATGGGACGCCTGGCCAAGAACACCAGCTTGGACATCACGAACGAAGATGCTATCTGTAATCTGGATATGGGGGCGAACATTCACTGTGACAGCTACTATGAAAACGTTTTTTCATAGGGTTAGGGTTAGGCAGATTAGGGTTAGGGCTAGGGTTAGGGTTGGGGTTAGGGTTATGGTTAGGGTTAGGGTCCTGGGTTAGCTCTAGCCATTTTCCATAGTAACTGTCACAGTAAATGATCGCCCCCACATCCATTTAGCCGGATTACGGACAATGTCTGAACATATATTGTGTGTACTGGACTAAAATATCAAGATGGAGTGACCACATGTACGTCTTACATTGTGACTTTACCATTAACATTTATATGGGAAATAAAAGTTCAATTATTCTCAAAAGTATGATATTCAAGAACACCTTTTTTTACCCAACTCATTTTGTCATGTGTCATTAATGTTCTCATTGAAATCATACCTTTCATACCTTTGCTATAATATTACTTGTACCTTAAAGCCCTCAAAGGGAAATTCCAGCACAAACCTCACCGACACTGGACTGGTACGTTGCGCTACTAGCTAAACCCCTGTGAGTTACTCATCAGAGACAGCCAAAGACTCCTTGAAACCTTGACTATAAAATGACCCCATTTACAAGCTTAACCCAAACTTCAGGCAAAAAAAACCCCAAAATACAAGCAAAGTTCCAGGGTATTAAAAACCATGCTGCTTTTAAAGGCCTAAACCACATAAAACATAAACATACTTACATCATTGACAACTGAATATGTTTATATCAGATGTCGCCAATAATACTGGGTGCGTGGGGCCCAGAAAGTAGCCCCATGTCTGTGCGGCCATATATAGATAGACATACAGCTGAGGACAGTATCGTTAGGGTTGTCGTTTATTGTAGTTATAATCCA